>CM040618.1:116973547-119931600 GCA_022817965.1 Solanum lycopersicoides
GTGAAAATTCACCATAATCTTCATTGTAATATGATTTGCCAAGAATATTTAGGGATTTGGTGCCAAACACTAGCCAAAATACTACCTCAAAACCAAAGATTTACTCTTTTATCTAGTCGTGACAAATGGACGGGTTGGGTAAAATTTGAACGGGTTGAATATGAGTCAACATAAAATGGACAATAATTCAACCCGCCTGTATGTCATATGTGTAACAAATGGATTGGGTAAAAAACAAATTTACACATATTTTTGTGAGTAAATAGTACTCTACTTTTGAATTAACCATGAATATAATGCTATATTCTTGTTTTAGCTGAAAAACGTTTAAAATACTTTATTTATATTATAAAAGTTAAAAATAATTTCTCAACATTACTGGAATTATAAAAATGACATGATAAAGAAGGGGAAGGGTGGTGGCAGAAACTTTTACTAGAGTGTCGCATCCGATTGGTGATTAATAGAGTGGTTGAATACTATTCAGCATTGTATCATACTATCATCCAAGTGTGTAATAGCAGCAACTAAGACTGACAAACGGACCGGTTTTGATCCGGTCCGGTCCGGTTCCTGACCGGTTCCCGTACCGGTCCGTCCGGTACCGGTTGAACCGGTAAGGAACCGGTCTTCCTGTATACCGGACCGGTTCCCGGTTTTTTATCCGATTGAACCGGTTCGGTAAGAACCGGTTCCGGACCGGTCCGATCCGGTAAGGTCCGGTTTAGCCGGTTTTTTTTTTTTTTTTTTTTTTTAATTTATGTATCCGTTTTATGACCGTTGGGCCCTTCTAGCCGTTGGGCTGGGGCCCAAAACGGTCAAGTAGCACCCCCCACCCTTTCTAACCCATTTATACAATAAATATACCCTTTTTTTTCATTTTAAATCACAAATTCACTACTTATACAATCTTATACAATCTCTCAAAGTCTCAATTTTAAATCTCTCATAAATTATTAATTATTATATTGTGATATTGAGTTGGAGTTTGAATTTCGGAAGCTACAATAGGCATCTATCAAATTCGGCTTTGTTATACGTCTACTTTTACGTAGACGTTTGGTACATTCGTTCCAACTTTCAACTTTAATTTTTATTTGTTTATTAATAAAGTTGTTTTATCTCTTTTATTATATTATTTTGCTTGTTTTCTCATAATATTTAATTATTTTAAATTTTAACATGAATTCCGAAAGAAATAGTGGTAAAAGACCAATGTCGGAATTAAAAAATAACAAGGGAGGAGTAAGTAGTTCTTGTTCTAAAAATTTGCCACCTAGATATTTAGTTAATACTAATGATTATACTCGTGTTAATGAAACTTTTTTTACGTCACCAAGACCTATTGAATTTAATTCCGAAAATGAAGTAGATCACGAGTCTTTAAATAGACATTATACTAATTTTGAGGAAGAATTAGAAGAAGAAGTAGAAATAAATGAGGAAGATGAAGAGACCCCTACCCCGACTAGTCCGGTTACCGAAGTCTCCCCTTTACCTACTTTTTAAAATGTCGCCGCCGTACGTGTTAAAAGATCGTTAGTATGGAAATTTTTGATACAAAATGAGGCAAAAACTACTGTTACTTGCACTAAATGTAAATTGGTAATGAAACATGTAACTACGGGTACACAAGGGGGAACAGGACGACTAAGAACACATTTACGAAAGTGTAATAAAGAATTTGCTCGCCTAGATGATATAGAAAGAGCTAATAGAAATGGAACACCCATACACGAAAGTTCTATGGGTGTTGGAGGTTCTAATATGGTTCAAGGTGTATTAAATATGTCTAACCCGGCTAGTCGAAGCACACACTGCACGTATAGTAAAGAAAAAGATCATAGAGAATTAGCTAAAATGGTTGCTGTTTGTGGTTTACCTTTTTCATTTCCTTCACATCCTGGTTTTGTTCATTATATTCGAGAATTATATAACCCAGATTATGAAGGTATTCCAAGAAATACAATTAAATGTGATCTTTTTAAATATCAAAAAGAATATTCTCATTTTCTTTGTTGTTTATTTGCTTATTATGATGGTAGATTATCTATTACTTCTGATATGGGACATAGTCACATCATCAATTGTTTATAATGGTAACTGGTTTGAAAATTAGCCTATTCCCTTTTATTTAATAATTAAAAATAAGTTTAACTTGTCTTATTACTTTATCGCTTAAAATTTTGTGTTGATAAAAATTAACCTCGCCTATCTTTGTTCTTTAATTTCAAAATGAAGTCTTTGCCTCTTTTATCATATAGTTATATTTAATTAGTTTAATTACTAAAGCCTTTGAGTTGTTGCGCATATTTCAATTACCTTATCACTTAGATTATACTCTCTCCGTCCGGAATTATTTGTCATATTACGCTTATCGAAAGTTAATTTGACTAATTTTCAAAGGTAAATTAGATCATATTAATTCGATATTTTAAATCAAAAAATTAGATATTCTAAAATTATATGAAAAGTACTATAAATTACAACTTTTTGCATATTAATATGATGAAAAAATACATCTTAAAATGTTAGTCAAAGTTTTTATAGTTTGATTTTAAAAATAGAAATATGACAAACGATTCCGGACGGAGGGAGTATTTGTTTAGACATAATTGAATTTTATATGGAAAGATCCATGTAATTGGAGCTTAACCCACCCATGTTCACTTTTCTGGTCAGTTTCCGACTAGTACGTTGCCGCCTTCTTTTTCTTCCTTCACCTCCTTTCACATCCTTCCTCTCTTGTTCTTTGCTGCCTGGTTTCCCTGCTTCAATGGACAACACTGGTTTCAACAAACCTTCATCCTCATCCTCTTCCTATTCCAATCGGAGGTAAAACAAAAAATTTCTTTATTGCTGATTTCTCTGTAATGTTTCAATCTTTAATTGGAAAATTTTGATTTTGTATCAATGACAGCGGTGGTAGAGGAAGAGGAAGAGGAATGGACACGAGGGACAATAAAGAAAGATCAGGGGGCCGTGGCGGTGGTGCCGGCAAAGATAAAATTGATGCTCTTGGTAGACTATTGTATGTATATATGTTCTTCTCCTTTCAGGATTTTGGTATTTGATCTAATTTTTATTGTGTGACCCATGCTAATCAATCATATCAACTACGCCTCAATTCGAAATTAGTTGGGTAAGCTATATGAATTCTATGTTTAGGTTTTTATATGTCACACCCATGATAGTCTAAGAGTATGTATGCTTTGTAGTGTTTGGAGATCATAATTAGAAAATAGTATCTACCATGATGATGCTTAGAGACAGTAAGGATATGTATGCGTTTCTGTCTGTTCTTTTCAAGGAGTTTTTCTGACTTTTGAGTTTGTGTTTTTCATGTTTGAACTTAAAAATGGAGAAAATGCAAACTTTTAATTAGAGGAATAGTTTCTTTCTTTTTTTTTTTTTTTTTTTTTTTTGAAATTCAGTTGTTTTCAGAATGGAGATATAGTGAAGTAACTCACAGTATAGTTTTTTTTTTTTTAATTTTATGCACAATCAGCTTAGCGGGCTTTATTAGTTGTCCCTTCAAGTTTGATTGCTTAAAGGTGAAATTAGGGTTGTTATTTGAAGACCTCTTGTTATTCTTCTTTTTCTGTTTATTGCAAAATCATTCACCTGTTTTCTTTTATTTGATAAGAAACAGGTTCTTTTTTCTTTCTTTTTTTTCTGAATTTGTGTGTATTTTAGGTATGGCAGTAGCTATGGATTAGTTATCGTGGGGTTTTATGAATCTTCTCTGCCTATTTTGCTTTATTTCAGGCCTTCATTGTTCAAAGATTCATAATAATTCATAGGTAGACTATTTGACACTTGACACTTGACACTTGACACTTGACACTTCAACTTACTACAAGTATCCTGGTTTGGGACCAATAATTCTTGTTGCGAAACCAAGTGTAAGTTGCCTTGAACTTTCAATGTTCTCTTATAAAAGACCAAACTTTGTCTAAACTAAGGAGTTCTTCGGTTTGAATTCAAGTTATGATGGGATTAGTTATGATGGGATAAGTTATGTTGAGAATATTTTTACTGAGTATTTGGTTTGTTGAATTCAAATTACTTTGCATAAATCTTAAGAACAATTTAGTTATCCCGGGATTACTATACCACCCAACGGGAGGGATAACTTATCCCGGTACTAATTATTAATCTCGGGATAATTTATCCCGGACATGCCAACCAAACAACAAATTAAGTGGCACTACAATCTAATCCCTTGACTATTTTGTGTAAACCTTCACACCAAACGACCCCAAAATGTGATCTTTGGAATATTCTGAATTGTTGTTTATCCTTAGGACACGCATTTTGCGGCACATGGCCTCTGAGCTAAACTTGAATATGAGGAATGATGGGTATGTGAAGGTGCAAGATCTGCTAAAGTTAAACTTAAAAACATTTGCGAATGTTCCATTGAGGTCACACACAGTTGATGATGTCAAAGAGGTTAGTTGTGTGAAGCCTTGTGCTCCTTTAATTTGTTCCCCGGTTTCTTGTATGAAGTTGATGAACAGTTTGAATTGCTTCTTCTTATGATTGCAAAAGGTTTTTGACTTAGTTTAGTTGAAAAAATTGATACCTTTTGGTCCTCTGTGGAAATTTGACAGTGGTTATCTTTTCATTTTCACAACTGACCATTAAATGAACTTGCTTTCTTTCAATTGAAATGACTGCTCCTTTCTTTAGATGAACTTGCTTTCTTTCAATTGAAATGACTGCTCCTATCTTTTATTTGACATTTTTGTTTCCATATAGATGATTTCTTGCTTGCTTTCTAATAGGCAGTACGAAAGGATAACAAGCAAAGATTCGGCCTTTTGGAAGAAAATGGAGAGCTTCTGATACGTGCCAACCAAGGCCATACAGTGAAGGTACTTTTTCCTCCGTAAAGTTGAGTGATGTTATTTCATTGTATATTCCAGATGGAAGTTTAGTTGGATTAGTCTGTCAATAAGTTATGGCATTAAGAGGGAGAGCCTCTGGAGGGTACTTCCACTATAGTTTGACAAAGTCCTTGGATAATTAGTAGGCCTACTATTTGACTGATCCTTCTTTTTGGCCTCTGCATATTTTTCATTATCTCAATTTGAATCTTATACGGTCATTGACCACGCAAATAATGGAACTACCTAAAATAAACATATGTATTCACCCAATATCAAATCATAGTCTATGAGTTGGAGATTTATTCTGTAAGTTTGTTTGCAACTTTGCAGATAGTTGAAACTGAAAGCTTATTGAAACCGATCCTTTCAGCTGATGAAGTTCCAGGTAAGAGAATTTTGTGCATTTAATAACTTATAAACACTACTAGTTGGAGTAATGAAAAATTACTCTAATTTTGAGTCTGTCTGAGCTAAAATGTATCTGTTTTATACATTTTAAGCATCCTGTTCAACAACATGTGGTTGACAGGTCACAGGATACAAAAAAAGGCAAAGAGAAATAAAAGGGAAAACATGTTTGGTCATAGCTCGAGTATAGAAAGTGATTGCGTAAAACGCTTCATAAACATTTTGGGGTACTTAAACCAAATATAGAAGGTGTTATTAAAATCTGTCCTGCTGAGGGATGATGCTTTGGGGTTGAGCTTTTTTGTTGAGAGTCACATGAAGCAATACAAATCTACAGGGAATTGACAAAGAGGCTATCTTCTTTTAACCGTAACATTATATTTTCTTCAAGGAAATGGCTATATCTATCCAATTCTCATATGATAGCTCCTCTCTTTATCCAATGCTCTTGATTTCTATGGTTTTTGTTCTTCTAATATTACTGTCATTCTAGCTACCTAAATCCTTGAAAAGTAGTATCATTCAGGATTAACTTTGAGATAAGAAACATATTTGAACTGAATGCTTGTAGCAAGTTGTTGATTTTTGTGTCTTATTAGTGTAAGATTTATTCCCTCTATCTGTGATATTCAGATCTGAAGGTCAACTGTTGACCAATTTTGGAGCAAAATTCAACACAGTTAGTTTGGACTCTGAATATAGTTTAGACTTTTAGTGACTTAACAATGTTATGAAAATATTACAATTGATATTTTTCCTTGATATAGACTTGCAAATTATCACATTTGGGCTGAAAGAGAATGATATTGGATCTTCCTTCGACCCCAACTTATATGACAAAATCTCAAATTGCTGACAGTTATCCTGAAAAGATCATGCCTTTTTACAATGCAATAACAGCTACCAACAGTAAATTTCATTTCAGGATAATGTACTAAAAGCTCAGTATTAGCGTTAACATATGTTGACAGAAGTTAGGGTTTCATTGTCAAGTTCTAGTGTTATATATGGTAGTACCAATACCAAATGGGTGATCTTGACCTTGTAGAAATGTATAATATAAGTTTAGAGAATCGTTCTTCATTTTTAAACTCTCGTCTTTAATATTGTAAAACCAATATGAAAAATGGTTAATCTTGACCTCAATTGATAGTTAGTTATGTATATAGTAACATGAGATCAGTTCCTTGTCTGGTGTTCAAGAACAATTTTTGCATCAATGTCTCCCTGTGTCCTTAAAAATTTGCTTTCTCTATATTTGAAGTTGTGGTTTTCATTTGCGGCAATGTGCAGTTTGTGTACATGGCACTTACAAGAAGAATTTGGAATCAATTTTGGAGCATGGGCTCAAACGCATGAAAAGATTACATGTTCATTTCTCATATGGCTTGCCAACAGACGGCGAAGTAATTAGTGGTAAGATATCTTATAGCACCTTGAATCTATTGCCATTTTCATTATATACGAATTCATTGGATTACATGCTACTGTTAAATCCATCGATTCTGAACTTTTTTTCTCACGGCATGTATAATTCCCGTTTCATACAAATTTTCCCTACTGGACCATCAAAGATACAGTTTCTGATCTAGTAGAATCCTAACATGGTGCACTTTGAATCATTACTTGCAATTTCTTAGATATTGGGCTTTCTGATCTCTATGTGTTAGCTTATGGATTGTAGTTGATTTTTGACCTTCAGTATCTTCCTCTATCAGCAGAGAACTCTTGCATTTAGACAATTTACCTGAACTTCAACCGTCTTGGCTTTGCTTGGATGACTAAATATTCTTTGTTATTGTACAGGAATGAGGCGGGATGTTAATGTCCTCATCTTTCTTGATGTGAGAAAAGCTTTGGAAGGTAATTGGTTTTGATTTGTCGAATTCTCTGAAGTATTATGAAAATTCCAATATAATGGAAAGAATTAAAGTATAAGTTGGCGATCAAACATATTGTAGCTTATAATAGGTTTTCAAAAAGTACGTTATCAAGAAAGAATATTCTTTTCTCAAAGTGAAGTCTTAGCTTATTTCTATGTTCTTTCTCTAGATTCAATCACTAATCACGAAATAAATTATATTCAGAAGTTGATATGTGTGCTGAAGTCATGAATATTTGAAAATCCTACTTTTTTGTTGTTTCTCACAGTTTTCTTGCATTGGTTCAGATGGGATGAAGCTTTATATCTCTGAAAACAGAGTTATCTTGACGGAGGGTATTGATGGTGTGGTGCCTGTGAAGTACTTCCGAAAAATGGAGTCATGGCCAGATAGAAGACCTTTGTCATTATAGAATATGTCACTTTTTCACTCTTCTTCTCCCTTTTTCTTCTTACTTTCTTTAGTGTCTTAAAACATTTAAGTATTTCCCCCTATAACGTAGTGAAATCTATTAACCACAAAAATGAACTCCCACCTCATGTAGGGTTGAAATGAGGTTTTTATATTCAAGGTGAAGGGTTCAGAATATAGGCAGGTTATTCAAATGCTTGTAAATGAACATTGTGATGGAAGATAGCAGAATATTACCCTTTCAATCAAAGAAAAGAATACTGGCAAAAGCATCCCACAAGCTAATTATATACTGTGAAAGTTGCACATCACGCCAATTAAGTATCCAAAGGGAAGCATGAAGTAGTTTCCAATTAAATCAATGGAACAATACGAGTCCCCTAAATGAACTTAATCCACCAGTTCATTCCATAAACCTACATAACTCGTTTGGTGGAACTACAGAACATTTCCAGCTAGTAGTGTTCCCTAAGATAGTTATTTAACATGCCTGAGTATAAACAAGTTATTTCAGAACAGAATTTTAACTTGCACACATGAACTTGTAGCACATGCTAAACAAAAATGAAACGTGTTCTAGATGATTAAACCAGAAGCAGTTCACCACGAAGTAAAATAGGCAAGAATGAGCTTAAAGAACATGCGAAACAAATGAAATGTACGTTAGATAATTAAACCATAAGCAGCTAACCAGCAAGTAAAACATGTAAGAATGAACTTACTACTTCCAGACTGGTGGAAGCTTCTTTGTTTTCTTATAGTAGCGAGCAAGTCGATGAATCCTGCTCTCAACAAGAGTCAATCTAAACTTGGAGTCCTTGTCTTTTCTGTTCCTCTCAAGATGCTTCCTGATTGCCACTGCTTTCTTGATAAGGTGGTAGAGATCCTCGGGAATCTCGGGAGCAAGTCCTAATTGGAAACACCAATAGGTTATACAAGCATTCTTTTTGAAAGTTAATGTCAAACAAGCAACTTAAATACACAAAAAGACAAACAAGTACCATGAGCCTTCAAAATTCTGAGAATCTTGCTACCAGTAACACTCTTCACCTGAGCAATCCCATGAGAATCACGAAGAATAACACCAATTTGAGAAGGTGTCAAACCTAATTTGGCAAACTTGCAGATGTTATCCTCAACCTGGAGCAAAAGTTAGTAATGTCACTATAGAAAAACTGAATGACTGGATCACATTTTAATGGAGCATAACAGCACCAGTTAGGTAACTCCAACAACCCATCTTATAAAAAGCCAACTGACATTTAGTGTGCCGCGTAAAAGAGGCATCTTTAGGAAACACAATTCCTAAAACAAGGTACAGCCACATTGTCTTTCTTTAAGAGCATACCCAACACTATGCATACTGCGCAAAATTTAAAAAGTAGAGCTTGAAAAAGGAAGAGCAAATGTAGTTATATTCAGCTCGCAGATGCAAAGCTAAGAGTGCGCAATGTATGTAAAGTTACACATTGAGGTCACGAAATCATCACCAGAAGAAACTGGATATTCAAAATTCTTAAAACATATATTAATCAATCAATCAACTATAAGCAATGTGAATATTTGCTATATTAAGGTATTTTCTCTTTGTGGTGGCGATCAATAAGGGAAACTTAGGATTCAAACAAGGCATCGCTACAAATTTCTACATTTTTCTTATTTTTTAATTAACTATACATGCGATAGAAACAAGAGAAATAAAGCTAAGTGATTTTCAGGAACCCAAAAAAGGAAACAAAAAAAAAAATAGGAAAAACTCATCTCAAAGAACTAGGTCTTTTAACTCTTAATCATATTGATTTTGAATTTTGTATATTTTAAGTAATTTGGTTGAGTATTTTTAACAAGATGTTTACTTAAAAAGTTTTTTTTTTTTTTTTTTTTGGCTCCGCTTAAACTTGTTCCTCTCAAAGATTTATTTTAATGATAAACTTTATAGGAATCGAATAATCTTATTTGATAAAATACCTAGTAAGTTATAAGTTTTCTTCTATTACAACATTAAAACGAATTTCTGCATAACAAATTTAATTTCTTTTGTTATGATATAGATATTGATGATAGTTACGTTGATAATGTCATTTTCAACACTAGTAATTATTTTGAATTAATTTGCTAATTGTGATAATACTTGATTTTTAAGTAAAAATGATTTCTTTTTAAAAAGGCCAATTCAAACAGGATCTTGGTGGCAAAATCTGATGGGTCAGTCAAAGCAGCCCAGTACCTTGGGCTAAACCTTGGGCCCTTTATAAGAGATGTGGGGTGGGGTGGGGTGGGTGGGGTGGGGTGGGGTGGGGGGTCTAAGCAATATTTTAATTTTTGATTTTTTTTTTTACTTCAATAATTATTTGGCGCGCTGATTTTTTTTAATTATTATTATTTTGCCATGTCAGCTTTAGGGGTAAAGAAATTTACTTTTTAATAGTAGAACAATATATCGTTATGATAGTTTAAGCGTGTAACTGACTTTTGGGTACAAGTTCCAGGGCAAATCCATGCCTTTTCCCTTTCTTTTATTTGTAATTCGCAGCAAACATTTCATATTTTTTGTCATCCCATTTGTATACCGAATTATACAAATAGACTCATTCGGTATACATTTGTGTTGTATAAAAATTAATTGCAGGACTTATTTGTGTAATATACAAATTGACCCATTCGATATTCTATGTGTTGTATAAAAAATAATTGCATGACACATTTGTATACCGAAATATACAAATAGACCCAAATACAATTTTTTTATGTATATGTATATCGGAATATACAAATTAATAGTCATAGCAAACATAAATATAATTATACAAACTATAGTTATAACATGCAAATATGATTTTTATGTTTGTTAAACCTAAAATTTGCTTTAGGATAAATAACAGAAATCTCACATTTAAGTTCTCTTATTACCATTATCCCCTTAGTTTTACAAATTCCCAAAATCCCTCATTTTCACGCATCAGATTAGTGTATCAGCGCATCAAATTAATGTATCTTGCGCATCAAATTAATGTATCTGGCGCATCAGATTAGTGTATCATGTATAAAATATAATGTATCTTACTTAACGATTAATGTATCTCGCGCATCAAATTAATGTAACAGCGCTTATATTATTGTATCTGTTGGAGAGATTTCTATAATTATAAACTATAAGGGACAAATGATAATTTTGCATTAAAAGTGTGTGATTTTTGTCATTTGCCCGATCCTGGCAAACCTACGTACTAGCAAACAACTATAGACACTATACTTATCAATTTCCCTTCTTATTTACACAGTCTAGACTACTCTGAAAATTGAAAATTGGATGTATATTTACAACAATGGCTAGGAGTCAACGAAGTGAGACGTACAAGGTACATATAAATTCCACCTAATACAATAATGCAAAAATATATTGCTGACTCGAACACCATATTATAGTACTTTAATTTGTATTTGGAGAAGTGCTGACCCTGTAAAGATGTTGTTCCCCAGTGCATTCATCAACTTCAACAACCCAATGACTCCTCCTTCCAACACCAATACTTTTACCTTCTAAAACCCTAATTTTACTAACTAATAACCCTTCTCCAATTGGTAGAAAATAACCATTGTGATCAAAACTTAACCTGTGTCTTTCATGTAGGGCATTGTACCCTACAATAAATGCACTTTTAACACTAACACATTGTTGTGCTGCTTCAAACACTTGTTGAAAATCCTCCAATTTGCAATCAATTAGTACAAAATCAGCTCCTTCATAGTTACTTGCAAATAATGTTTTAACATCATCACCCATCACAAATTCAACAATATTGGCAGAGTCTCCCAATATTAATGTTTCTTTAATTGCATGCATATCTTCCTCGCTACGTGATATACACACTACCCGGCCACCCGTTTGATGAGCCACTGCTACTAACCCTAACCCTAGTAGCGCGGATCCAGGGTGGCCGGTACATGCCATCACCATGAGTTGTGAATTATTTCCACCCGCCATAGCTGATATAAACTCCGTTACATCAGGTGTTTTTCCTCTTTCACCCTGTATTTTCCATAAATTCAAAACATATTTTTTTGAGTATATAATTTTTGAAGATATATACAAATTGTACAAACGACCTGGACAGTAAGGATTCATATATTCAATTCAAACATGTATCGAATTGAGCAATACTAGTAGTAATTATAATAAGTACTTACCATTTTGAGAGTTGTGAGAAAAGCATTGGTAGCATTTTCAGTAGACCAGCAATCCATTCTTCACAATTATGATATTAGTGTTTAATTAAACAAAATTATAGGAAGAGCTTGATCAAATTTATAGTCAAGGAGACAAGATTAATTAATTGTGTTCCATCGATTCTTAATAAAAAAAGTATTTTTAAGTTAAGTTAGAATAATAATTTCATAGGAACAACTGAGGAAGGTATTTATGAGAAGATTCTGCCATTTAATTATTGAATCTAAGATTTCAAATTTGTTGACTAAACTAGAGAACGTCACTTTCTTAATAGTATGTTACTTAGGAGTGTAATTTACGCGTTCATTTTTACTAATTCACTATATTGAATTTCTTTTTTTACTTCTACTTTTCTATTATAGTTATAAAAAAATGATAATTTTTCCTATTTTATCCTTAAGATTATTTATTCATTCTCCGAGTCCAATGAAACTATACGTAATTAATATGGATATTATGACGAAATATTTATTTTATTTAAATATTTCTTTAAAAGGGTGTAAAATCTATTATAGACAAATGAAATGAACGGTTGAAGCATTATACATATAAGATACTTTTTTTCTATTTAATACTTCGTTGTCCGACATATATATGAAGCACATCAAAATACTTGAGTTTAATTATGAATACAAATATAATTTTTTAAAAAATATAAATTTATATATTTAAAAAATGTATGAAAAACATGATAAGTTAACATAGCTAATAGTTTTTTTTTTTTTTTAAAAGTCTGAGGAAATTATGATGAAAGGAAAAATTATTTGACTTTGAAAATTGTAACACATTAAATGAGACGCAAGAAATATAGAATAAATATTGATTCTATTTATCACTGATAAATTAAAATGATTTGATGTACGTATACCAAATAATTAGTTGTTCCAATATTTTAAATGTTTATGTTTCTATCTTACACCAAATTAATTATGGTTAATCCATTAGATACGTAGTTATTAGGACGATGAAAGGTTACATGATATTTATTTTTTTGGTTAGGTCAAGTCACATGATTCAGCTCGACTCTTTTTTAAGTAAAAAATATTAGAACTTCTATTTGTTCTTTTTCTCATGCATGCTTTCATTAGATCAAATTAAAATTGTGGTCTTTTTCTTATGGAAAAAAAATAATCACTTAGTCTCTGAAAACGGAAAGTCTCTTTCTTCTAATTTTTATTTTCTATTGCATGGCAAATAAAGAAAGATATATATATTTGGAGTAGATAACACCTAGCTAAATTGCTAAAGTATTTATATAGATAATTTTTTTTAATTGAATTAGGTTTGTTTAGACTTCAACCAAGTAGGTAATGCAGCACTAATTATAAGATAAGTGCTCTTAATCCACAATTACATACTTCTCAGTTCTCCTAATTAAATGACACATACAAAACTTTTAATCTATTACGTATTCTTTTACCCTTTTCCCCTTTTTAACTAAAGTATGACATTAGTTTAATGTGGCAGGGCTAAACTACGATGGGTATCGATATTCTTTTTATAATAATAAATTAGAATGGACAACTGGGCATACACGAACTCTCTCAAACTAGTTTTTTTTTTATAAAAATAATGGTGGTATCCCAACTAGCTTGATGCATTTCGTCTATTTTAGTGAATATATCTTGTTATCGATAATAGTCATGAAAAACTTGAGTTAATAACTTTGATGGTTACTCAACTATTAATTGTTTTCACAGAAAGTCACTCAACTTTCATTTTTAACTCAAAAGTCACTCAACTATGATTTCTTTGCACAGAAAGTCACTCAATTTTCATTTTCAACTCAAAAGTCACTCAAGTATGACTTCTTTGCACAGAAAATCACTCAACCTATTTAATTGTTTTTTCATTAAAATTTAGTGACATGGAATTTTAATTATTATGCAAAATTTTAAGAATCATAAATATATATATATTTATTTAAACCATTTAATAATTCGCCCATTTAATTCAACCCGCTAAAAATATAATATTAAACATTTTATTTTACCATTGATTCCCTAAATCATTCCCCATTGAAAATTGAACATTTTATTTTACCATTAATTCGCTAAAAGAATGTGAGACACAAGGGAGAACCGGAGAATGATTTAGGGAATTAATGGAAAAATAAAATGTTCAATATTATATTTTTAGCGGGTCGGATTAAATGGAGTGGGTCATTAAATGGATATATATATTTGATTCTTACAATTTTGGTTAATAATTAAAATTTCACGTCACTAAATTTTAATGAAAAAACAATTAAATAGGTTGAGTGACTTTCTGTGCAAAGAGTCATAGTTAAGTGACTTTTGAGTTGAAAATGAAAATTGAGTGACTTTCTGTGAAAATAATTGATGTATTTCGTCTATTTTAGTGATATATATATATATATATATATATATATATATAATCGATAACAGTCATATGAAAAACTTTATCAAGTAAATTGGTTTATGTTAAGATTGAAATAGGCTTACACAATTTAGAAGAATAGTTTAAGGGATGAGAATTGTTAAGTATGAGACAAATTTGCCTATTCTTGCATCCATTGATGTGTGGGATAATTCAATACCACCTAATTCTACACGCGCAGACCTGTTAACTTAAGTGTAGATAAAGGTTCATTATTGGGTGAAACAAGAATTGATCGAGCCCGACTCTAAAAAAATATTAAAGAAAATGAACATTTAATCTGATTCAGTCATAAAAACTAACTTAAAAAATGAAAAATATCCAAAATACATAAGAGGACAGAACCAATGAAGGATAACTCAACAATTCAGGTAGATAAAAAAAATACTTTTAACTTTTTTGTATCCATTACCATACAAGTCAAGTGAATCGATATATGATTTTAATTCTAATGTTATTTGACATCTAGACCATACTCTTTCCTTTTAACTTTTAAATGACATGAGTAGTATATACCTAACGCAAAATGCTCCAATTTTCAAGTGTGAATACTGTTAAATTTATGATTATAATAAAACATACGATTTTATGTGCCTATTTTCAAAGTCACACACATATACGAATATAGTCATAATATATTATTTAATTAGCTATTTACGTAACCTAAATTAATTTAAAAATCTATACTATTTATTCTGATTTGGTGGATTTTTTTTTTTAGAATTCTTTACTAAATCTTTCTATAATTTTCTTCTGACAAGCAACTTGAAATCTGTCTACATACACTTTGTTTTGACTAAAACCTCTGCTACTTACTTATAGGGAGGCATGATCTATAATTCTATATATTTATAATTGATAATTGATTTAACCAAAGTTCTCAACTTTGTGGGAACCTAATGTAGAAATGTTCTAGAATTTCAGTATCTATTTTAATAGTATAGTCTTTCCTTTTTTTTACTCTTTTTTTCGTCAGTAATTCTTTAATTTTAACTTTATGTATGACAAATCTTTTTTATTGCTATAAATTACAATATCGTTCACTTAAAACTAAATTTTAAAAGTATGATGGTCAATTGATTATTTCTTGGATAATTTTAAATTTAGTCTTTTAATGAATTGATTATTTCTTAGCTGTTATGTCTTGTTCTAAGTGAATCATACTATATTTTGCTGCTACCTAAGGCAAGAACAAATCCTCATATTCTAATTTTCAACCAATTTTTCTTCTGACAAGTTGTTCAAATGTTTATGTTATTTTATGCACAACCCTACCTGCTTGGATCCTGTCATTCTTTTCTTTTTCGCAATCCAATATTTAAAATTAACTGACTTGATTAATTCAAATTCACAACACACCAAATAATATCAGTTAAATATTACTCCAAAGGATAAATTATAATTGAATTCTTAATCTAAAACTTCTAAAATTACTTTTGGAGTCTTTGACCCAAACCTTGTCTCCCCAAACTTCACTAGCCGCTTGTTTGAATTTCTCACGGTGTAGTTTCATTCAAAATTTGAAAAAAGAGTTCTTCTTTTATATTATTTTCCGTATTATGTTTTATTTGATTCATATTAGTTTATACTAAATTGATTCTCGTTGAATATTGTAATTAGGTGAAGACTGCAATTCATAATATTCTGCTTTGACAAATTACGTATTATCTAAGCTTAAAGTACCGTTTTATATGATACACTAAATATATATAGTCTACAATAAGTACAAGAATAGAATCACACTATAAAATAATATCATTATTGCTATGGTATAGCTATATTTATTATCCAATGAATATAGAGAGTGGCAAGGTTCAGCCCCTCCATTATCATTTATCAAAAAGCAATCACAAATTCAATGAATAATATGATTTAATATTTTTATTATTTTATCTTTGGCTGATTTAAATCTTCTAAATATACACAAATACATCGATAAGCAGAGCCACCCCTCTTTAATTCTTTCTAATTTGTTCTTCACTGGTTTTGCATTTTTCTATGTAATAAATCGAAAATAGCCTTTGTGCTTGGTGTACATGCTTACACCTTAATTATATCATATTTTATATTTATTTTATCTATTGAAGTAATAGATTTGTACTAGTAGGTAGCAGGAAAAATGAAAAGAACGCCAAAACACCCCTAAAATTCGCAGAATTCGTTGATAATTAGAATCGATACGTAGATTACTCACACAGTACATTACTCCTCTGATCAAATCCGGTTTTTTAACAGTCTTACTAAAACATGCTCAAAGCGAACCGACAAGAGACGCTAAACTCTGATAATAAAACAGGTCAAAAGCATGCAAGTAGGCTACACTGGTAGGATATAAGTGGTACCACTAATTTCATCATCAAAGGGAACCTCCCTCTACTCCACTGGGACTCTTCTTGTGGCTCCCCTAGAAGAATCTTCCCCTGATTCATTGACTTGCGCCATCGGTCCTGCATTTCCATAGTACTCCAGAGCTGGATGTTCATAACCACCCAAGCCCCTCCAATTTGCAAACTCATCCCACAAGCTGCTAATGGAACCTATCTTGATTCTCCAGCAAGCTGAAACTCTTATCCCATCCAGGCAAATACTTATCAGCATTAGCTTTCCAATTTTGTTCAAAGTCGCCAAGCTCGTCTTCATTGAGATTGTGCAAAGTCTGCAGTGTGTCCTCTCGCCCATCTGAACTATGCTTTGTTGTGACAGAATGGCCCTTGTTGTGAATCCCTTTGGAGATTGTGTGCAGGGACTCCCCAATCGTCTTGTCCTCTTCATTCATTTCTGCTAGAACCACCCCATCAGGACCAATCATTCTGCCTTCGGAGCAAGTATAGTACATTCCATTTAAACCACCATAAGAAACTCTGCAGTAGCTGAAACTCTGGCTCCCATTGGATTTTTTACTAGGTTTGTTGTTCTTAACAACCAAGTCTTTTGTTGGTTCAGAATTTTCCTGAGCCTGATCACCATCACCTTCAGGATTTAACTCTTCAATGGTGATTTGCTTCCGAGAATCTTGCTGTACATCAAACGGGTCGTTCCAACCAAACCAACCACCAAATGGTTCAGTGAAAAATGGATCATCAAAAGGGTTTTTTCCTCCAAATAGCTTCGACATTATTCTCTGTTTCAAGAAGATGATCACTGCGAAACAAACCCCATAAAAAAGAGAAAAGTAGCTACCTTTTCACTTCTTGAATAAAAAATTTAGAAACTTCATTGCCACAATTGAAAAGAATTTCCTAAGTAAATTTCAAGATTCAGAATTGGGAAAATCAGTTGAAAGAATTCACCTTTGAGAGCTTCTGCTACTTGCTTGCCTCTGCTTCCTTGTGTGTGAAATAGGTAAAAGGCAGTGGTAAGTGGATAATATATGGTCCCCATAGTGATTATGAGTGAAGCTTCTTGAATATGCATTTTGCCAATATGGGAATTATGAATGAAGCTTCTCGAATATGCATTTTGCCAAACTAATTTTGACCAACACTGGGCCCTATAAATTATTTTGTTTTGTAGAACTATTTATTTTGTTTTGGTTTCTAATTACACCAAACTCTTTTGGAGGTATAAATTTTGTACAAGTACCTCTATTTTCTACAAACAGAAATAGATCAAAGTACTGTTGCTTTGTAAAAGTGTCAATTTTTTATATTTCATACTTAAACTATGTAATGTGTAAATTTCCTACATGTTTATTAGAACATACCTCAACTATTACTTAGTTGTTCACTTTATCTAAATGATAAGAACAGCGAACAACTTACAGTTCAAATATGTTCCAATAAATATTTGACAAGTTCAGATAATATAACTCAAAAAATTAAAATACTTTAAGGTATGTTTTTGACCCTTCACTCTTATACATTCGACATTTCTTAACAGATACTTTCATTAAATATACTTGCTTTTTATTCTATATTGCTTGCAAGAGTACCTATTTAATCAATTGTATGATGTTTAGTCGAACAAATACATCTCTGGATAAAGCATTAATATTACAACCGAACCCAGATACAACAATCCCTTCTTTATAGACCTACAGCAATCCTTTCTTTATAAACCTACAACTGCTTTTATTACCTCTCAACAAGACCCTAAACTAACTACCAAATATAGTATAGTCTTCTACCTAGGAACTTCTCCATTCCATAGCTTGATATCAATCCGGTGAACACGTACATTCACTCTATATTGATCCGAACGACCTTCTTTGGTCTTCCACTTTGCGTCCTTGGCTGAGCGCTGTTGTTACTGGGTCTCAGACCACTAAATGGATCTCGGAATCCAGCTTCCCAATTTGTCAGCCAATTGCTGCTTGGTCCTGCATAACCGAGATAGTATACTATTATGAGGATCATTGAAGCTTAAATTCCCTTCAATATAAGAAAACACATCATTCCTAAATATCTGAATTGGCAACAAAAACCTACAGGAGATTGGATGGTCCAAACTCATTTTAGATTTTTGTTGACTTCGGGGGTAAACAATTTTATCATTGTAACTAATAACCCATTAACAAAAGATTTCAAACAGGTATTTTCTGTGCCAGGTTCTTACAGAGTTGATAATCAACAGATTAGAAACTCTTGAGAGTGCAGTAAATTATGAGTGAAGAGTATTAGCAACAGATTAAGAAACAACTCTCTTCATCTGTACCAATTGTTGACGAAAGGTGATCAATTTGTGTTCAAGTAATTCTTCAGAGAGTTAGTTGCCTTACTTGTTACATTTGTATGTCACTACAAAGTTTGAATAAACACTCTTCTCTTAAAAGAGGAAAATCCAGGATTTTGATACTATGGGTTCACGACTCGGATACTAACCAATGAACCTATCACCAAGTTTGAGTTATCTACGTTCATAGTTTGGTATTTTAAGCAATTAAAAGATGTGTGTTTAAATTAACCCACATCCATACTACAAGATCTGCCAGTCTCGAGCCAGCTCAGCTTAAGTCTGGCGGTAGGAATGCAATAAAATAAACTGAGAAGACTGCAGAAATCCATCAGATATGTGCAAATGCAATCTGTTGATATATGCAGTCCTATTTAACATGAGTAGAGAAAGGCATATCCTTTTGCTTACTAACCTGCATTCGCGTGGAGATCAAATCCACTATTCCAGCCAGGGATTTCGTTATTAGCATTGCCATTCCATGTCTGTTCAAAGCCAGCTAATTCATCTGCACAATAAAGAAACAAACAACACAAGATGAAAAATCTGCAGTCCAATGGAAAATAAATACTGAACATCTAAGCGATCTTATAGAAGATGCTACCTTCTTCTAGATTATGCAATGTCTGCATTGTATCCACCTTACCATCTGAGGCAAGTTTCCTTGTCAACGAGTGCCCCTAAGAATGACAGAAAAATGTCAATAAGAAACTCTTCTGTATCTATCAAAATAAGGTCTCTGTTGGGGCAAAATTTCAAATACCCCCCAATATAATACACATGGAAACTATGTTACAGAATTTCATATAATTGCTACCACGGACAAGGTGGCGCGGGCCTAGGAAAAGATTCATTTGAGAAAAGTCAGACCAATTAATGTTCTCTGCTTGTGTATCAATACAGTAACAGAATTATTAGCATCTCTCTGGCTCAAAAATTAGAATCCACTAAGATGCGCATGGCAATCTAGGAGCTCAATAGTTAGTTGCCAACTCTTTTAATCCTCGAAACCACATATACTCTCTCGTTCATTTTATTCAGATCATTTGATAGCATTAATCATAAGGAGCATTTGACTAAATCACCATCACCTCTTCCTTAAATAAGTAAATTAATGACTATATGCCATCTTAGGATAGGAAGGACACTGCCAAAAGTATAAGTTTAATAAAGCATGTATTATAAAAATTCAAAACATAAAGCAGAGCAGACCATAGATTCTTCAAATATTTTAAGCACACTGCCAAGTATCCAAGACTAATAAAACATATATTATACCTTATCCTGAATTCCTCTGGAAATTCTATGTGTTGCTTGACCAGTTGTGCTATCTGCTTGCTTGCTCTCCTCTAACACCCTCTGTTTAACAACACATACACTGTTAGAACCAATAAAAACAAGAATATCAACCATAATACCAATGAAAGAGAACATACTCCATCATTTGCAGCTCTCCGCGTGGTCGTGGCAGTGTAATATGTCCCGTTTATTCCACCATATGTAACTCTTCTATAGCTCATGCTCTGAGGCTTAGACTGTGTTCCTTCCAATTTCATGTCTTTCATTCCATGAGTCACATCTTTGCTTATGATCTTGCTCTTGCTATGGTCTGCGGCATAAGTCGGATTAATGATGATAACCAGCATGAATTCTACTATGGACAGACACCATAAAAAACGCGTGTACTTGTTTCTAGAACTAGTTATATCATTAGCAACAGTGAGGAGATCAAATTTGTCAAGGACACACAGTGTAGCGTAATCTGTTTGATTTAATCTAGTTGAGGATACAAAAAATTAGAAGCAAAAGTTACCATCAGTTAGGTCTTCAGGATGTTCAACAAGTGGATTTCTGTTTGCATAAGCCCTATCTCTTTTCTTGTTAGAGCCATTCACGTCGCCGTTCTCCTCATCTGGTTCTAGCAGTGCATCTTCATCATCATCCTCCATATCAATCTCTTGAATGACTGGCCTATTAGATTCATCATCAGAATGAGTTAACATGGAGGTCTGAGACAAATTTGGAGAAGGGCGAGAGAAGAATGGATCATCGAATGGGTCTCTTCCTCCAAATCCAAATATACTTGACATTATGCCTCCAAATGGACTGTTGAAATTGTCCCCTCTTCCTCTCTGCATATTCTCATAAAAAGCAGAGTCTAGAAATTGAAATTGTGCATTTTGTATTTGAAAAGGAACTGGTGTGAGAGTGACACGTGTTGGAGGCCTAGATTCTTCCCTTTTTCTATTCCTCTTTCAAGTAAGAACCTTCCAGTTCTCTCTATTAAAAATATTAATTAAATGTGAAATGGATAAAAAGGAATATTATTAACGGATTTATCAATCATTTTGGCAGGCTATAAAATAAAATAAAAAACTATATGCCAATACATTCTAGTTAAATAAATTTTACGAGTGGAAATATCATTTGTGTATCTTGCTTTAAAGTGTGTTTGGTATGAAGGAAAATATTTTTTGAAAAATGTTTTTTAATTTTTTTATGTTTAGTTGGAACGAAATTTTGGAAAATATTTTTCAAATCAACTCATTTTTCTCAAAATTAAGGAAAATGACTTCCCTTCAAAAATTAAGGAAAACATTTTTCAAACTCTCTTCCAATTTCAAATTATATTTTTTTGGGGGAGAAAACATCAATTTAAAAAAAATATTTTCAATTTCAAAATTTTATTTTTTCATCCGATCCTCGACCCCCCCCCACCCACCCACCGGCCAGCCCCCAACATCAACCCCTCCCCAAAAAATTAATTTTGCTTTTTAAAAATATTTTCAACTTCAAAATTTTATTTTTAAACTCTTACCCACCCACCCCCAACCCCACAAAAAAGTATTTTAATTTTTTAAAAATACTATCAAGTTCAAATTTTTATTTTTTCACTCCTCCCCCCTTCCCCTTCCCCTGCCCCTATCCACTACCCCAACCCCACTCCACCCCACCACCACCCCAAAAAATAATAATTTTATTTTTAAAAAATATTTTCAATTTCATAAGTTATTTTTTACTCTAGTAAAAATAAAAAATGTCTCTCAAAAATATTTTTCATTCATAAATCAAACACTAAAAATCATTTTCGGAAAATATTTTGTACTCACCAACCAAAAACATGAGAAAATAAGTCCAAAATCTACTTATTTTCCAAGAAAACATTTTCTATGAAGACATTTTCCATGAAAAACATTTTCCTACCAAACACACCCTTAAAGTAAAAATATACACATCCTAGTATGCAACTTAGATAGAGTGATAACACCGGATTATGCAATTTTAAGACAATTCCAAGAGAGATTAGAACCACTATACACAATTACAAACAATGAAATTACATTTTAACACTGAAATCAAATATCAAAATCTACATTTCTAATCAAACAATTGTGATGATCTTACAAGAAAACCTGTTGTCAGACTTGAGACATAAGCAAAACTTCTATCTTACAGAACCCATTATCAATACATCATTGCATCATTTGGCCATATCCATTGTGTACTTTCAGCATAGCGCCAGTAGATGCAATCGCGGGATGGGCATCATAAGGTACTACTACTCTATGATTGTTACAAGAAAACATACTCAGCTTGGTAATGTACTAGATGACACCTAGAATTCTTGGGATTCGAGTTCGGGCTTTGATGGGTATTCAAGACCATGAAGAGCAGGCATCCTTCTTAGATCTTCTTCTGAGTAAGAGGGGATGAACCAATGATGCTTGTCCAGGCCAAAAACCTGATGCATAAAGTTAAAACCTTAGAGATGGATGTAGATACTGAATAAAGAACTCTAGCTAGAAGACATCAAACAACTGTAAATGAATCTGGGGAGTCAGAAAAACACAGGCATACAGCCTAGCTGGAAAAGCTTGGGATTTGGCCTTTCCTAACAGTAACTTGTTTTGCTGTGGCCAACACCAACACCTCCTTTCAAGACAAACGTTTGAATACTCGGAGGCCCCTAATGCATTCTTTATATGCTCCATATCAATGAACAGGGGATTCAACAAACTGATCCTGTGGATCTTTAAAGGAGAGTGTATCAAGGACCAATACCAAGTGTCTGGAAAGTGTCAGGCAGGTTAACTAAGTTCACCCGAGTGATTCAAACAACTAAAGGTATGTGAAGGTGACAGTCAACAGAAATACTTTGGGTTAAAGGATAGGTTAGCCAGACTCAGACACCACCACTTGCAAACTCTCTTTTCAGTATTATGGTACTGAGGTTTCATGCATATCTTGTCTCCTTGATTAGGTTCTCCATATCCCTGATCTTTAATAAAAGCAAAACAAGATAAATAGAAGCACCGTTGTTTTGACCAGGTTGGTTCCCCATATGCTGAGGCATATCATGGACTCGCAAACTAATGTGATATAATGCTAGAAAACAAAGACAATTGAGATACAGCAAGCAGGTTAAGAAGGTATAATCAACAATTCCTCCAAGCTTTTCTATATTAAAAGTACAAGCATACATCGATGTACCACTTTTTTTTTGATGAAGTAAGATGTTGTATTAGAAAGGCATCAAGGAGATTACATCAATGTACCACATCTTTATATGATGTCCTCACTTTTCAGAAATTGATTCAAACACAGGTGGTAAGCATGAGTAGATATACACGTTCTGAGTAACAACTGAATTGGTGTTAACTGCTTCCTAGCCTTATATAAAGAAGTATTCCTCTTTTTCCCTTTATTGCTACGGTGAAGCTTTCAGTTCGGTTCTCTACAAGTATATGTTAGATTAAACATAATTGCCATGCGCAATTGGAAGTAGTCGACCCAGTCTCAAACATACAGACCCCAAAAAATGGAGAATATGGATAGCACCTGGTAAAAGAGATTACCACACTTGCAACATTACCAATTTTATTTTATTCTTAAAAGAAGAGATTACCTCCCTTGATATTGTATCTTTACACGAGTTTTTAATCTATAATTTAGATCATAATGCTACATAAGAATTAAGATGCATCAATTTTTACTGTGCAACTGAGAGCAACCATGGTAAAAGCAGACAATTGACAATCTCAATCTTTTCCAAACTCAACTAACCTGTTCAAAATTCCTCTTTCGACCAAGATCATAACGCCATTTTGGAGTGGTCTTCTTCTCATATGCCTGCAAGTATAATTAGTGCTTTAATGCGGTAACGAATACTCAGAATCTGTCAGTAAAGGGGGAAATTAACTGCGGAAACTTCAAGTTCAAATATCCTGAGGGATTCTTTTTTCTTATCCAAAACATTTTTCGTTTCTGATTTATTTCATACCAAGGAAGCACAAGCAGTGGCCTCAAAGTAGCAGTTGGTTCATGAAACCTAGAATCCGAAAATAAGAGGTTGAGCTTCAAGCATCTAATTGGAGGAAGGCTTATCATTAGAAGATGTAAAGATGTGTTTTCTTCGGGTAAACCATGTAGTTTGGTTCAATAGCCATGGCAAATGTATTTTCCACCATTTCAGAATGGAGTTTGAAGGGCCAAAGTCAGATTTTAAGTGGCATCAGCAACAGATGGATTCTATGCAAGGAGGCGGCCTCTAGTAATGCATAGTGATAAAAAAAGAATACAGTCAAAATATGGATAAGAAGCCTATTAAAAGGATAACCAACTTTGTATTTTCTTCTGCTATCCTGCCCAAGTCTAGCTGAAGAAGAGTTACGGGATCATTTTATCCCTTGGGAAGACACCAATGGATCCTCCAGGTAAAATGAAGGCTCTTCGTAGATTTGAGTTTTGAAAGAAAAAAAAAAGATGTGGGGAAAAGCAAAATGGACGAGGAATCACTCTACTTCAATTTTGTTTCTTTCTTTCTTTCGTGAGGTGGAGAAAATATGAAGAGTGACCTCCATGATTTTGCAAGAAAACAACTTTTATGAGGTGGTCAATCAAAACGAGCAAAAATAAACATTCTTGGCCAATTGATCTAGCAAACAAACTTTCCTGAACGGCTGAACCCAAGACACGGAGAAACACCAATGTTTAGCAATAGTTTCCCTTTACAATAAGAGATAGCAGTTCACCATTAAACTTTCAACCCAAAAGTCAGAAAGGTGTGATACCTCAATGGTTGTGGTATTACCAGCCACCAATGATATGTGCATGATCAGAAATCCCAATACACTCAAAGAAAAAGCAAGATTGAAGACTGCGATTCAGAAGAATTGTGTAAATAAATATGAAATTGCATGCCTATGTAAGAGAAATCACAGGAGGCAAAGTTTGGGAAGCAGGGTTTCTACACCTTACCAAATGCAAGGAAAGTGGTAGCGAGAGTGCCCGGAGTCCCAGGTATCTCCCCATCACTGAAGAATGCAATAAACTGTGGCAGTAATGCTAGAGTCACAAGAGTAGTCTCAAGGAACGTGTAGAACTGCATAAAAGAAGACATAATTAATTTGGGAAGAAGGGTCAATAAAGTATTTATTGTCAACAAATGGAACATTAATAGTGGATAAGTATCTCCATTGAAAATTGATAAATACAATAAGCTAGCAGGATTTCATTAAGATGGAAACTATTAACTCAATATCACAATGCAACTTAATTGGTCAATCAATTAAGCATCAATGACGAACTAGTAGGTAGGCTGCATCATGATTTGATTAGTTTTAATCTACCCAACAACCTACACAACTCTGTTTTATTCAGTCTTGGTGCCAACTATGCAAAGCTCACACAGGCAGAGTTGGTAATATAAAAAGAAAAGTAAAATTTGGCAAAGAACAAGGTTACAGAAATATGAAAATAATTCCTCGCTATGGTCACAATATATTTAAATATGATAATGCACTGAAATTAATGCAAGTTAAGTGGTTTGTCAGATCTTCCAAATGAAAATAGCCAGTTCTTTCCACACTTGTACAACTAGCTGGATAAAAGAAGTCACAGCTCCTCATGATAGTGCACTGTTGGATCAATAGGTGAATATGATTTTCCAGTCGCAGTTCTTTCATACCGTCTGTTTAACTTAAGAAGTTGGTCGAAAATAAAACCTTTACAACTTTGTGGTATATCCATTGAAATACGGAAAAAGGTGCAAACAGTGCTACAAGGAATAAATTGCACAGCAGAAGGTATAGTAGCTATTAGAATAGAAAGCTAACAGCAAAGGCAGTCAGTGCAGAAAAAACACAGACAAATTTCATATTTGCTGGTACCCTATCAATTTTGCTAAGGTTGTTGATAGTAGAATATACAACTATAAGAATAGTGAAGCTTACCAGAAAAAGAAGGAAATACTTGTAGTTTAGTGCTCCAACGCAATTGACAACCCACACGCAATGATGGTCCATCTTTAACACACATCTTCCGCCTAAAACACGGAAACATGAACAACTCAATCTCGAATTGAAAAAAAAAATAGATACAAAAATCGTCACAGAAGGCGCATAACAAGAACTCACAAACAGAACAATGATGGCACCGAGGTGGTTTCAACTGGTTGCACTTTTTACAAAACCGCACTCTTGGGTTTGTTGAATCAGCTGGTGAAGCCCCAAATTCAGATGTGGTTAATGGATCAGTATCACTTCTTTCTTCATCCAAGTCTGGCTTCCAATTTGGAGGTACACTACCAGGATCCGTAAAAACGACAGAAAAGTAACTCCACAAAAGCATCACCAACTGCAGTAATTAAACAACAACAACTCCTTCAGCTACAGAGTATAGATCACTACGCATCCATAGCCTCATTTGACTTTTATCTAAACTCCAAATTTAGAAGATACAGAATTTCTAAGCGGAGAATAAGGTTTTCCATGATGGTTAATGAACACTACTTATCCCATGTAAAGTTTGTGAATAAATGATTATATAATCACGAGCAAAGAATATCATCTTTATGCTAACGAGATCGCATCAAACTCATATTTTGTTAGATACTTTCTGTGAATGACAACCAAGTATTGCAAGTGTATTGTCGATCTCCATCGACGTAAAAAGACCGATCCCGGAGTGCTTCAATAATTGGCATTTTGCATTAACTATGATCGTCTTCTCAATGACTAACATGACCTAACTTGACATAGAAGGTGTATTTCTTGTGCGCACGACTATTGATACCTTCTACTAGAAGTAGAGGAAATTTACGGTCTAAAAAAGAAACTTAGAATTCTTCAATGCAATCTAAGCTACAAAATGAAATTTGCGGACAAGTATGTCTCAATCTCAATCTAGTTGGGGTCAGCTATATAAATCCTCTTACCCTTTCAGCATCAATGACATATATATCGACAAAAGAATTGAAAAGAATTGTTCTCAATGGAATAATTATTGTCTAGAGTCATCCTCTTCAAGACAGAGCTCATGTATGATGAGACGCGCCTTAGGGGCTTTGGTGCCTTAAGTGTTATCTAAGCGCGTGAAGAGCTCAGCTTATTTTGCACTTAGCTTTCGTGCTTACACGTGACTCAAACCGAGCTTTCGATAACACTAAACATCCACTCCATTTGGCCGTGTTCCATTTCGCTACTCAATATTTATCTTTCAGGACAAATTAGGAGTTCTGTGAAACATATCGGATTCACAGAATCTCACACATTATCCCTACACTATCATCAATTTCTGACCAAGCTAAACACACTAATGTAAATTCAAGTAAGCATGATACATAAAAAAAAAAAAAAACTAATATTCTCATATACGTTACTTTACAAAAATCCCAAGAATATGCTCGTACATCCTATCCTAACTCAATACATCCACACCATTTAGCACCATTCTCAAAGAACTTCAGTCAAATAAAACACCCAAAAAGAATATTCTTTCCAATTTCCTCAGAAACCCCACATACATCAAAATTCCTTTCCAACCCATTAAAACCAATGATCAATTAAGGAACCCCAATACAATAAAAGTGGAGAAATTTACCAAACAATGGAACAAGACTAGTACGGCAAGCGCGATGAGGGCATCCAAGATTCCAGAGCCACTGATGAGGGAGGGACCATAGCTGGTCAAAACGACAGCGTAATATGTAACACCGACAACGCCTAGGACCAACAAGATCATAATTGATCCCAGTCCTCTTAGGGCCGTACAGAATCTGAATACGTTCCAAGCCATCACTGTTCCAGATCTATACATATTAAAATCTCTCAAAAAAAATTCACACGAAAAAAAAAAGAATGATACAAAATTAGAATCAAAGGGATTTGATTTTGTTTTGTTCTTGAGTGTGTTTATTTGATTAAATTTAGTTTTAATTTCTTCAAAATTTCTTCTTTTTTTTTCGGGTTTATGGATTCCGAGCAGAAAAAGTGGAATCCATGGTTGAGGAGAAGTGAAATGATGGTGAAGAAGGAAAACTGAGAATGGGAAAGGGTAAAATTGGAATTACAGCGCCCATTGTATTGGGATATTCAAGTAATTACTTCATCTTAATTACTACTCATTATAAATCAAGTGTAAACAAGTTGCGTAATAGATGAATTTTCATTTTTTATAATTTGAATATACTTTTATAAAAATGATTTATATTCTTTGTTTTTAAAAATTAGCAAATAACTCAATTTCTTTTTTATAATTTCACTATAATATAAAAAAGTAGTATACAATGTTACTATTAAACATTAAAAATAATCACTTTAAACTTTATTTTTATTTTTATCACATCACCAATAAATTACGATTTTCACTATTGAAACATATTTTTTATCAAATTGTAAAGTCTAAAAAACAAAATCGATTGTTAATAAATCAGTGCTGATCTAGACCACTTTAAATTTTGGTTGTACTTGGAATTTTATTTTTAAAAGTTGGGTAAAATAAATGAGATAATTTTTTAAAAAAGTTAGAGATGATTTTATCATATCATCCTTAATTGTTTATTTTAAGTGAACTAATTAATAAGAATAGGTATCAGTAATCAAGTAAATTAAGATAGAGTGGTTAAAAAATAAATTAAAATTACATATAGAAATTACTAATGCATTTAATTTTGTGAATTTTAAGAAAGAGAATAAACATTATTGTGATCTTTTCGAAAAATTTTGTTCTCACCTTATTAAGAAAGAGAATTTTGGGTTTCAAACCTCTCATAAGAAAATAAACTTAAATTACTCAATAATAATGTTAATTATTAGTAATATAAAATTTGTGAGAAAGGATGAATAAGTTCTCTAAGAACACAAGTATATCATGTTGGGTTTTTAAAATTTGATTTCATGTCGGATTGATATGTTGAATATTTTTAATATAGTTTATATATGGATCCATATATCGGGAGATTATTTTTAAGAATAATTTTACTAATAAAATCCGTGAGAAGGACGTATAAGTTTTCTAAGAACACAAGAATAACAAGTATATCATGTTGGGGTTTTTAAATTTAATTTCCTGTCGGATTAATATGTTGAGTATTTTTAATATAGTTTATATGGATCCATTTATCGGGAGATTATTTTTAAGAATAACTTTTTAAATAATTCTTTTTTAATTTTAAATGCTTAAACTCAAAACATTTGATTAAATACAATATCATTAAGGTCCAGTCAGGTTGATAATGCACGATTAGTTGGTCGCCAATTGCAGCATGTTGGTCAGACCAACATGCACGTCCAATTCTAAACAATTATTGGTATCAAAAATATACTACTACAAATTACTTCCTCGTATCATTAACTTTATTTCCCCAACAACTTTGAATATATTATATATAGTACAAAAATAAAAAATAGTACCAATAATCACAACCATAATTCACATGATAATTTCAAACTTAAAATAAATAAGTAAATATAAATTAACGTGCTAGATAATATTATCTATACATATTCAACTTAGGGATTAAAGGAGAATAGAGAATCTTAATCGATTTTACTCAATTGCTTATCAATAAAATTCAATTTTAATGGTAAAGATGAAAATTTATCTCATTTTATTTCAACAAATAAATGATAACACAATGAGCCGTATAAGAATGAATAAACGATGATAGTAATTTCATAAATAGAATAAAAAATAAAAAGAAAATAATAGAAAAGAAAGGCACGGTTAGAGCTCTTTGTGCGTCCCCACGAAGTTTTAACGACCTTTTCAGACTCTCTCGATTCTCCCCTTCAAAAACGCCTTCCCACTATTTTCTCCCTCCACTCTCTCTCTCACTAAATTTCAATTCAATTTCTTCATTCCAAAAATTCACTGGACATAATTTCCAACGACAATGTCTTTTTCAGATTCAGAAACGTCCTCTCATGGAGGAGAGTATAAGAATTTCAAGCAAATCAGCCGTGATCGTAAGCTCATACTTCACACATATTGCATTTATTTCAAATTTATTACTTTGACATTTCTACTGTAATCAATATCCAATTTTTTTAGAATGTGGCGATCGTAGCATTCATTCCAACTAGTTTGTGATTGATATATAGGAGGATGCGATGCGTTCTTGTTGCTAGCTAATCGCTTAATGTGAACAAGTGCTTTCTGAATCATGAGTCCGGAGTCCAGAACTTATAATTTGTATTTTAGAAAACTAATTTGATCAAAACTAATCGAAGGGAAGCCTTGACGTAACTAGTAAAGTTGTTGTCATGTGATAAGGAGGTCACGGGTTCAAGCTGTGGAAATACCCTCTTGCAGAAATGTAGGGTGAGGTTGAGTAGAATCGATACTTGTGGTTTGTCCCTTCTTCAGACCTTTTGAATAGTGGTAGTTTAGTGCACATGCTTCCCTTTTTAATTTGACTAAAACATTCTTGGATTTCAAGTTGGAGCTGATAGGGTTCAAAATTTAGTGCATCCAAAAGGAGGATTCGAGTGATATGGGGAGAGTTGAATTTGTTGCTTACATTTGGAGGCTTACACAACTTGTTTCCCTTTATTTTTTGGGGTTGAGTTAGGCCCTGGTGCCATATATTTACAAGGTGTTAGAGCTAGGTCCTTCCCCGTTTGGTCCCCCGGTGCATGTTCCAATCAGGCTTGAATGTGGAGGGGGGTTACAGTCCCACATTGGTTGGGGGAAAGGACTGGTGGTTTGCTTCTATTAACTTGGGCAATCCTCCACTCATGAGCTAGCGTTTGGGGTTGAGTTAGGCTCAAATGCCATATGTTTACACTTTGAAACATCTCATTTTGTAATAAGTGATTGGTGCCTTCCTAATTTATTGTGTATCAAGATGATTGTTAAGTTGATGCACAACAATGAGTAGCTGATGGAGAAATGATCTCAAGCGATACAACTCTTCAGGAAATGAGTAAGGTGACTAAGGTCATATAATAAAAGCCTTTTTACCTATGTGGAGTACAACTCTTTTAATAATTGCAGTGTGGATTCACCTAGCAGTTGAACTACTGAAAAATGGAAGAACAGAGATGCAAAATAGGAGACTTTATTAACCAGGAAAATCATCAAACCTTTTGTTAGCATCTTTTCAATCTAGCAACAAGAAGTATGTTCCCCCAGATTACTGTTTCTACTTGATGCATCAAATATTTTAATTCTATTGTGGCATTGAATTATGGTATTACCACAAGATTATTGTTCCTGATGCATTGAACTTGTCCCTTGATCTCTGTGGGTGTCTATGGGATTTCACACTGCATTTAAGATGAGTTTCCACTAATGTGCTGACTGTCTTGATGTATTTTTGTTCTAGGACTATTACATGAAATGCTTCGAACTTCAGATTCAGGAGATTCAAGATCTTCATGGAAGGTATGTTAACAGGAGGAATTTATTACACGAAATCAGTTTGTTAAATTTTGTCTTTTGTCCTTGAAACAACTATATTTCATAGCTTTAAATACTTTTTTCAAAAATCTTATCTCTTAAAGAACGACTGTCATCCAGATGTTTGGGGAAAGCTAGTATTTTGTTATGATGTTTTTTCCTCCAGCTTCAAAATGTCTTACCTCATGCACAAAGGGATTCCCAACTAGTAGGGGTTAGGGGGAGAGTGGTGTATACAGTACACAGCCTTCTCCTTCCATTTCTGCAAAGAGGCTGTTTCCACTCCTTGAACTTTGAATCAGGGGGAGCAACTTTATCATTGTGTGAAAACTAGTTTTCTGTCCTGTCAATGCCAAAATTTCTAGAATATCTATTGTTTACCCATCTTATCAAGTTTTGCCATACATGGTTTGTAGTAAAATATCTTCCCAATATGACTTGATTAATAAACATGAATAGTCTAACTTGTTATCTGTGTCATTACACAATGATTGATCATGTGTCAGCATCAATATGTTGTAGCTGTGTTCATGAATGACATTGCTTGGTACTGGTTTGCGAGTTAACGCCAGCCCACAGTGAGATTGTCTAATAACCTCAAAAGATAGTGTTATGAAAGAAGAAATGCACTTGCATAAGAATAAATTTAGGAGTCATTGTTGTTATTGGCTTCTGTCTCTATTTTTCCTTTCAGTTATGTGCTGCCTTTATGTCTTGACAGCATGGGAGACTTGCAATTTTTGAAATTATGCCGCTTAACTACTTCTTTGCAGGTTCTTATCATGGATAAAGTAACGGTAAAAGTGATGTCTTCCACATGCAAAATGGCTGATATCACTGATCAAGGAGTTTCATGTGAGCTCCGCATGCAATGAACTCTTTAAGTTTATCTGCGTCATTGTAGAACTAGTTGACAATCTAACCTCACACAATTATCAAACCCCTTCTGTAAACCAAGAACCAAGACCATTTTTTTTCAATGAGAAGTGAGTGATGACTAGTTTCATTAGGTTATGTGTCTACTCCTATTTGTATAGAGAAAAATAAACGTTTAAAGGCACCACAAAAGTTACTCTGTGATATCTAGTTCTACTCGGTCAGAAACATAAGGTTTATTGACTTTGTCACCGAACCTGGTGGAAATGAGTCACAAAGTCCCATGTAGAGTATTTTAATTGGTTGTTAGTTCTAGCATGTCTTAATGATTATTTGTATTTATTGTGACAGTGGTGGAAGACCTTTTCAGAAGAAGACAACCTTTGCCAACAATGGATGCTATATACTACATCCAACCGTCAAAGGAGAAGTATGATCTTTTTCTCAAAATCCGTTCTCTACATAATCATCATGTGTTTGATTTTGTACAAAGCACGAGAACTGTGTATTGACTTTATATATGATCTTGAATGTTCTATTCAAACTAACAGTTAAAATTTGAGTTTGCAGTGTTGTCATGTTCTTGTCCGATATGTCAGGAAGAGAACCTTTATACAGAAAGTATGGACAGGATCTCATTCTCCATAAAATTTAGTGTACCGAAGGTTGATCGATTTAATTGAATCATCTGGTTGTTGTTATCTTACTCTTATTTACCTATCTTTTCAGAGCATATGTATACTTCAGTCACCCAATACCTAAGGACCTGGTTGCGCGCATCAAGAATGACACAAGTGTCATACCCCGTATAGGTGCACTAGGAGAGGTAATGATCACATGTCTCTGTCTACAATACTGCATGCATCATGAAAATGATCTCTTCACAAGTTTGACTGAATCTTCTTTTTCCTTTTTTTTTTTGGCACAATGCAGATGAATTTTGAGTACTTTCCAATAGACAGCCAGGTAATTTGGCAAATATCTCTATGAACACCTTTTTTATTTACTTGGAGCATTTAGTTCAATATCTGTTTATAAACTGGGAACTATATTAATTTTTTTTACAATTTTGACTAAGAAATATTATGAAGACATGAAATGGACCTGAATTGAAAGGAATAGATGTAGAAGACTCACATAGCGGATCTCAACTAATTGAGTATTCATCTGTTGATTAATTGAAGAATTATGCCGATAGCGACTTTTTTAATCTGTCAGTTTTTATCACAGGGATTTGTCACTGACCATGAAAGAGCACTTGGAGAGTTGTTTGGTGAAAGTGCTCAAAATTCCCGGCGTGCTGAAGCGTCCTTGAATGTAATGGCCTCAAGAATTTCCACTGTCTTTGCTTCACTGAAGGTAATTTGAACTTCACCAATGCTCTTTCATCTGAATTTTATAAACAAACCAAAAGACTACTGGTAAAAGCCTTGTATTAGTTTATTTTGCAATTATTCTATCAAAAAACAAATATTGAAAAGGTTGGTGCAATTGTGATTCTCTTTAGGTAAAATTAAAGTATTTTGGTGGTGTAAAAGACATTGCATTTTCACGAATGTCTTTGATTTTTATTTGGGTCTCTTCCAGTTACTGTTCCCTGTGACCAACTTAGTTTTGCTAAAACTCTGTCTTTACATCCAGGAATTTCCTTTTGTGCGTTATAGAGCTTCCAAGGGACAAGATGGATCAACAGCAACAAATTTCCGTGAATTAGTTGCTGGAAAGCTTGCTGCAGCCATATGGAACAATATCACTACGTATAAGTCTAGTATTCCTAACTATCCACAGAAGGAGACATGTGAATTATTGATTCTGGACAGATCTGTTGACCAGGTTTGTAATTGATTTTGTTGATAAAATAATAATCAGCACTATCTTGTTTCGTTTTTAACTTGATGATATGATGAATTTTCTCGTTTAGATTGCTCCTGTGATTCATGAATGGACATATGATGCCATGTGCCATGACCTGCTTGATATGGATGGAAATAAATATGTACATGAGGTACACATTGCTTCATTTTCTGGATCTCTTATATCAATATTCTCCTGAAGTTTGACCGAAATGTATTCACATCAGGTTCCTAGCAAAACAGGTGGTTCACCTGAGAAGAAGGAAGTTCTTTTGGAAGATCAAGATCCTGTCTGGTTGGAGCTACGGCATACTCATATAGCTGATGTATGCTTCATGAATTACCTTATTCCTTTATGTTTGTGCATGTCATATGTACTTCAACTCCTAACTTGAAGACTTTATCAGGCTAGTGAACGACTCCACGATAGGTTTACAAACTTTGTTTCTAAGAACAAGGCAGCACAAATGGAGCAGAGGTTGGTGTTTCTAAAGCTATGAACCTGCATCTTAATGAGTATAGCACGTACTCTGCTCCATGTCACAGTCACTTGTTAATTGTCTTAGTTGTTACCAATTGATCATAGATGTGATTTGTTAACTACAGATGAGTAGATTTACAGAATTTTATTCATGAAACTTCCTTCTGATGATTCCTCAATTCAAATTTATTTTTACTTAGAGATGGAAGTGAATTATCTACACGGGACTTGCAGAAGATGGTTCAAGCATTGCCACAGTATAATGAACAAAAGGAGAGACTATCTACCCATGTCGAGGTTTGTTCCTTGGTCAACTGGATCCATGCGTGGACTTCTTCGTTTCTTTCAAAAAGCAAACTTAAAGCTTTAGCCCTTCACATTTAATAGTTTTTATGGAGTAACACTTTAACAATTAAAATCGTTCTTGAATAGAGGTGGACTATAAGAAATTAGACTTTGAAGTACTTCTGGATGTACGATTCTTAGGAGCAAGTTTCATTGGTTTAGGTTTGTATTCTAAATTTGTATAATCCCTAATAACAGCCAGCTTCTTACTGATCCCTTCTGTGGTAGAGCTCATGGGGATGGTCATATCTTATTCGAACGCAAAACCTGCTGCAAGTATTTAAAAGTCATAGCATCTTCCCTGTCGTTGGTCTTACCTATGTTAATATCCATACAGTTATTCTTTGGTTATTTAGGAACAATTGAATTTGACAATGTGATGAACCTAGCATGCAATAAAATGCTGAAGTTTATTTCATTACTTGATTGATCAGATTGCTGGAGAGCTTAATAAAATTATCCGAGACACGGGTCTTCGGGAACTTGGACAGCTAGAACAGGATCTTGTCTTTGGCGATGCAGGAACAAAAGAAGTTATCCATTATATGAGGTCGAAGCAGGTGGAAATTTTTGTGCTGGCTCAGAAGAAATATTCAAACTCATTGTAATTTCCACTACAAGGCGTGGTCTAAGTAACAACTTTTCTGCATGCAGGATACTTCAGGTGAAAATAAGTTACGCCTGATGATGATTTATGCATCTGTGTATCCAGAAAAATTTGAGGGCGACAAAGCAGCGAAACTGATGCAGGTATTTACTACATGCTAAATTCTTGAAACAGTCTGAATTCCATCTAGCATATCATTGTGGTTTTGTTCAAACAATCTCATGGTAGATTGGCATAAGTATGTGGACACATAATAAAATAACTGGAGAGTAGTAGTTTTGTCTGTTGATTTAAGGGGAAGAAAGAATCTTCTGAAGAGCAACTGGAATGATTTCGTGATGCATCAAGAAAAATGATGCCCGAAAATCACTGAAGAATCCATAGAATGCTAAGTATCAGAAGAGTATGAATAGGATGTTGCAAACAATATAATTTTCCAAGTTCAAATGTTGGGGTTTCTATGCATTCTTCCAAACAAGTCCAGAACAATTAAAAAAAGTAAAAGAAAAAGATGGTTTCTATGAACAACAATGCAGTTGGCTTAATTGAGGCAGTTTTCTGTTGTGATTTTTTGAGCATTTATTTTACCAAGTACAATTATAATGTGTCACTGGATGTAGTTTAGAAAATGTGACGTATGAGAAGAAAATTATGGAGTGAGAACAATAGATCAAGAGGAGAAGTTCTAATTTCTGTAACAATTTCACCATGTGGACCAATTAAAGCTATCTCTTCTACATCAATGCTCTCAGGATTTCTTGGCCGCCTTGGTTACTATTTATAGAATGAACCTGTTTTGGAGAAAATAGTTCTCAACCAAATGTTTTTATGCTATAAGAAAAATATGGCCATCCCTAGTCTATCCATATTCTATGTCCTAGAATCAACTTGTAGAGTTGTGTAGAGTTGTTATTTTTTGTCTTAAATGCATGGCTATGTTTTGTATTGGCTCATTTGTACTGCTACTTGAATCTAAGAAAAGTTGAAAAATTTAATATAGATTCTTTTTTCCCCTAGTTAGCAAAACTGTCACCTGAGGATATGAAGGCTGTGAAAAATATGAGAATGCTAGAGGGTTCAGAAAAACGGAAGCCAAGTGGAAGCTTCTCCCTGAAGTTTGATTCGCAAAAGGTAAACATTTAAACTTTCCTGGAGTCTTCAGCTCTCATAATGACTGAAATAAGACCTGACAGTTGCTAGATTTTGTTGTTTGCATATTAGAAAGGGAATGCAGCTAGAAAGGATCGAACTGGAGAGGAAGAAACATGGCAGCTATTCCGGTTTTTTCCCGTGATAGAGGTTTGCTACAAGACTTCTCAATCCTCCTTTGTATATAATTTTGCAGAATTGAACTCGCAAGATATTTCATCTTTTGTTTAGTGCTTATAAGATTGGTAGTATAAGAGGGTTGCAGTTTTTGTTACCAGCCATATTATTATATCTTCTTCTTTGTAGATTAGGTTGCCTTTTAGTATGGATAGCAAATTAACTGCCAACTTTGCGACCAGATAGAGGTTAACTTCAAATTTCTACATGAACTGTAGGATTTAGGTCCTAATTGACTGACTGTATCCACTAAATGACCTAACAATGAGAATATCTAGAAGATCATATGACTGGAAGATCTTATTGCGTGCTCCACATAGAGGATACCTTCCCAGTACTTTTTTTGAAATGGAAGTTGCTTAAGGACCAATTCACCTGCTTACCATTGAAGGGTTCTGAATTATATTCCAGAAAGCTACCATACTTGGAAGCGGGTCAATTGCCATTACGTCTCTTTCTAGAACTCTATTTTTGAATTTGGGGACTACAATGCTCACAAAGAAAGAAATAATGCTTTTATGAGAGATGCTTCTTTAAATTGCCATTGTGTGAAAGCAGAATACATTCAGCTTTGATTACATTATAGACTTCCCAAATGATTCGTGTTTAATCAAATAGCTCTTTGAATGGGCTCATACATCATACTTCCTTAATGATATAACCAATCCTGCTTCTTTCAGGAGTTGATTGACAAAATGTGTAAAGGTGACTTGTCAAAAGATGATTATCAGTGCATGAACAGTTCTCAAACTGCTCCTCGTGAGGTCAATGGATCTTCTGCAAGGAATGTCCCACCAAAGGCTACTACTGAATCTACTAATCCACGTTCAGTGAGATCAAGGAGGACTCCAAATTGGGCACGTTCTCGTACTTCTGATGATGGATATTCAAGGTTCTCCTATGGAAAAATTTTCTTTATTAGAGTTCCTTTTTTCTTTTTAACCTAGAAGATCCAGGCCTCCTGAACTTCCATATGAAGAAACTGTCACTTTTTAGTAAAAAGAGTACCATGTTTATTCATATAATTTTTCATTACTATTTTCCATGGAGTAGGATTTGCATAGCATGCAGCATCTAATTTTATATATGTTCGAAAAATTGTTCATTGTATATTTAACATTCCTCATCTTGTCTTGTGTCTTTGTTGGAATTTTCTCTAGTGACTCTAGTCTCAGAAACTTTTCAACTGATTTTAAGAACATGGGACAACGGATTTTTGTTTTCATTATCGGTGGTGCAACTCGATCTGAGGTAATTCCGTAACTTTTGAGTTTCATCTACTGTCTTTCCACTTAGGCATCTGAAATGGTATATTGTTGATTTTCTTCTACACAGCTTAGGGTTTGTCACAAGCTTACAGCAAAGCTAAGGAGGGAAGTGGTCCTTGGCACAACTAGTCTAGATGATCCACCTCAATACATTACGGTAATAATACTTCATCCAGGAGTTTTTGGTCAGGTGTCTTTGACTTCGATTTTCTAGAATTCAGACAATCTTCCTCACTTAAAATAAAATTAAATTGTTGTGTGAATAAATCTTTACATGCTCGCAAAACATTCATCTTAAAATGATCAATCTTGGTATCAATCACTCGGAGACTTCTCTAGATATCATTCCATTATTCATGAGCTAAACTTTTAGTTTTGCATAGATGAGTTAATTAATCCATGTCAGATTAACTACATCAATTTTGGTTGTATGAGAATATTGGATCTTTTGAAAGGGTATTTTGCTAAGGCATGCAAGCAAAGTTACCTATTAATCTCTGATAGGCCTTCTCATCATTTCAACATCCAAATTGTTTGAAGTGTAATCTTGCTGGAGAAGCAGCTTTTCAGGCTATAATAGTGTTATAAAAACTGCCTAAGTTAGAAACTGTGGTGATGTCTGAAATCGGAAAAAGGAATTAGTGCATCACTTTCGTAACACTAATAGTCAAGTGAAATATATCCTCAGTCTGAACTCATCTCATCTTGTTTCAGAAACTGAAACTGCTATCAGAGAAAGAGATTGCAGTAGATCCTGGCCTCGGAATTTAATGTAGTATTTGGGATTTATAGAGTACCTTTTTACATTGACACCCAGAAGGTCAGTGAGAAAGCTAAACCGAACATCGCTTAATGTTTTTCCTCTCCTTTTTCTTCCATTTGAAGAAAGTACTTGATCCCTGCATCTAAAACCAACTTTCTTTAAATTTTAAAAGTGCAGGATGCACATGGCAGTTGCTTGGTTTCTGGTGCTTCTTTTATTGTTTTCGCGAGAAGAATTTGATTCACTGCAAAGGTATATATCAATTCTAAAGAAGGCTTCATGCTACTGGAGTCTGGATTTACACATGGCAGTTGGTTGACTGCTTTTATACTAATCTGCAGCTTAGGTAGAAACTATATATCTATAAAAGAAGATATTATAGAAACTTCCTTCCAACATTCATGAGGCTGTGAAGGAGTTTTAAGTACAAGTTTGCTTTTTGTTTTAAACTTCAAACACTAAGCAGGATTACACTCTTGAATTTTTGTAATTGTATTAAATATAGTTGGCCAAGTTTGTCTTAAAAGGCATGTATTAAAAGAAAAAAGATTGTTTGTATCTGTAAAAGAAAATTTCTGTTTTAATAGACTATCTTCAATGCCTTTAATTTGGTCCAAAACTGGAGTCAGTTGATACCTTCTCAGGTGATCAAACTTATATATCATTTGCTTGCTACTAAAATTTCTAGTTAAATAAAATTGTTGTAACATTACACTTAATAGTGCTGAATGTAATTCTTTTCAAGGCACAAGATTTCTATGTGGCAAAGAAGTTATTATTAAAGGATATGAAAATCAAGTTACTTGACAGAAATCAAATGAGAATGAAATGAAATGTAAAATAAATGCTACCTTTGATATTCATAACAGTCCAACTGCAAGAGGAGATTTCATCAATAGGCAAGCAAGATATTTAAATAAAATACCTAGCAGTTATTTACAGAGATAATGGATGTTCTGGAAACTCTCTTTGTTGAACAGTGGTCATGGTAATACTTGTGTGGTAATTGAAACAGATAATAAGTTAGTTCATCAAGCTCTTGAAGGAACATTTTGTCTTCCATTTTTCTAGTAAGAAAATCAGAGAATCAAGGTGTAATTGTTGATGTTTTACACCTTATTTGAATGGTTGTTACCTATTGTATTGTATTGTTAATTTAAATACAATGTTTGTTTTGATTATTACTTAACTTTTATTGTATCCTATTATTTAAATTCATCTGTAGGTAATAACAAAAAGACTCATTGTATGAAACAACTGATTTGGTGTGATCGCGTTGTTACCTTAACATTTTCTTCTTATTTGTATCTTTATTTATTACTTCTACGTTTCAAAAAGAATGATCTAGTTTGACTTGACACAAAATTTAATAAATTAAAAAAGACTTTTCAATCTTGTGGTTCTAATTTAAAGTTTTTGTAAAATGTACAAAATTGTCCTTTAATCTTGTGTTTAAATCTGAAATTAAAATGTTACCAAAAAAGATAAAATGACCAAAAAATAAAGGAGGTCATTCTTTCTTTTTTAACAGAGGGAATATTTAATAATCATATTTCATTTTTTTATCTTACCTTTTTATTCTAGCTCGATCTTGTAGTACCCTACTATTCTTATAGATTTATCATTTAAATTATAAATATATGATATTATATAACGATGAAGAACAATATAATCTATTTAAATATTATATTCATTAAACACAATACGATAACGATACGATACATCTTTTATGTACTAACTAATATTCTAAATGGGGGTTTGTCCCACCATCTTTTATTTTGTATGTATATATATAGTAATTGAGAACATTTTAATTTATGTAGTAACTAATCTTCTATCTTGATTCTCGTCCTCGACACGCTTCTATCACTCATATTATGCCTAATCAATAATGTTTTTTTTTTAACCCAGGATAGTAAAATTATATGTAGCAAGTACAATAGTAAATTTATAATTAAATTTGCTTTTACTGTGTATAGTTTATAGTTTTTTAATTCCTCTAGAGAAATGTACACACTCGACGTGCATTTAGCCGCAGCTTCGTGCTTGAATTGACAACACTTGGGCTACTACTGAAAATTTCGATTTGAGAAATCCATTTTCGAGATTTACAGCATTCACCAATGGATTCGATGCTTCCGATTGCGATTCTATCGGCGATCATCGGAATTGTGATTGCTTTTCTAGTTTTCGGTAACTATTTCCAAAAGAGGAAATCGGAAGTTGAATCTGTCGCCAAGCCGGAGACAATTCAAACCAATCAGAAGACTTCAAAGCCTCAGCAATCTCACAAAAATACTTCGAAGAAATCGCAAGCTAAATCACATTCTCACACCGCCGATCATAAGGTAAAATTGACTGCTTACATTTACGACTACTATATTGCTTTTCTAATTTTGAAATTTCTCTCTTTTTTCCCCTGGCTCTAGGGTTTGTTCATGTTTTTGGCTACCGAATTATTTGAATCTCTTAATGTTGCGTTGGAAATGAGCAACTCTGTTGTGCAGCTTTAAGATTCTTTAGGTATTCAATCAATTAAGGATGCTTCAATCTCAAATTAGTGGAGTTGGCTTCTTTATAGACATTTTTGTATCAGTTTAGCCCTAAGGCGCACTTTATTTAGCATTTTTGTCATAATTAGACTATTTTTAAGCAATCATCCTGCTGCTACACATATTTTTTTTCCAGGTTTAGGACAGGATATGTCCCAGGCAAGCAGAGATGGAATGTGTAAACTGAAAAATATATTTTTTACTAATTTCTGGTTTTCAGAAATTGGAAGTTGTGGATGGGTAGAAGTTTGCTCTAGCTGCTCTTTTTCTTTTCTTCCTTTTTATCATACATTTCGGTGAAATGATACAATCCATGAAGTGTAATCTTATGATTAATGTGCAACTTATCAAACTTCTTCCAAGTAGTTATGCTTTTTTTCTTTTCTTTCTTTCTGACAAGGTAACAAACTTATAGTCTAATTACTCCCTGAGCACTAAGATAGGGCTGGACTTGTACATCAGTCAAAAAGTTCAAAGATTTCGCATCTCTTAAGGCAATATAAAGGCAAAAGATGGAAGAAAATTGAAGAGAAAGAACAAAAACGTAGCTTGAAGCTCAAAAAGGGAAAAAAGTAGATGCCTAAATATGTCAGAAGTCCAAAATAGGCTGAACAGAACAGGACCAATCCCGTAGCTATATATTGTTAAAAGGGGGTAAAGATGATAATATGCTGTCGCAGAGGTCTAAATTTGCTGCAGTAGGAAGCTTGATGTGATGTGTTAAACCAAAAAGTAAAAGTTGTCTTGAAGATATGTTTCAACTTCCTGCAAAGGAACTGTTGCACCTTATATAGGGTAGAATCAGTAGAAATGGAGACCTCAATCGGTGTATTGGCAATTTCCTTTAATAGCTTCAATTTGCTACATCCTGTTTCTTCCTTCAAAAACTTCACTTTGCTGTGAACTCACTTTTTTTTCAACACTAGTATAAATAACTCTCCGTCATTTCTCATCCCCAATAATGTTTCAACAGACTAGCCAAGTTGCTTTCATCAGTTAAGGTTTTTCTGGATTTCATTGCAAATATAACCTTGAGGTGTGTATTCAATGACCAGGCAACTGAAAAGTGACTTTTGGTACTGGCTATTTGCCTATTTCTGCAGGATGCAAATAAAAGGCATCACCCACTGGACTTGAATACTCTAAAGGGTCATGGGGATATTGTCACAGGAGTTTGCTTCTTACCCAATGCACAGTCTTTGGCAACTGGTAATTTTTGGTTTTATGCATTTGTATTGTTTGAGCTCAAATCATTCTGAAACAGTGAGGGGATGCAAGAACCTTTAAGAACACTTCTCACTTATATTTTTGGTCTGTAAGAGAAAATACCTGTATGTATAGATAACTAGGTAACTTAAAGATATGACTTGGCTGAGCCACTCATTCATATTACATACTTTGATGGCCTTGGTGTGTTACTAATGAAGGACACTTTTTTACTTAAACAAAATATATATGTTATCCTTAAACTTGTAATTAAAGAGAACATGCTTTAAATTGTAGTCATAGTTACATTGTGCACATCTTCTATCACTTCAGAGGATCTATGGTTCTAGAGATAATTGTTTACATTCCACTTACATATTTTGGTAGGAGGATGGGGGAGATAGATTTCAATTTTCCATACTAATGTTTTTCTCTTGCAGCTTGTGCTGACGGTGTTGTTAGGATCTTCAAGTTGGATGATGCTTTGAGCAAAAGCTTTAAGTATGACTCTTACTGTTTTATTATTATTAAGACAGTAATCTAATTTTTAGTAAGCTTTGAGCAAAAGTTTTTTTGTTACTATTATATAATTATAATTATTGTTAGGTGAATTTATTGCAAATTTCTAACTCTAATCCATGGTGTATCTTATTCAGGTTTCTGAGAATTAATTTGCCTGCTGGAGGTCATCCAATTGCAGTTGCAGTTGCAGATGAAACTTCCTCGGTTGCAGTGGCGTGCCATGCTCTTTTTGGTTCTTCCCTGTACATGTATGGTGAAGAGAAACCTAAAGCAGATGCTGATTCCAAACAGGCCAAGCTTCCTCTTCCACAAGTCAAATGGGAACAGCATAAAGTTCACGACAAGAGAGCAATCCTAACTCTAGTTGGTACCAAGGCAACTTATGGTAGTGCTGATGGGAGTACTATCATTGTTTCATGTTCTGAAGGTAAGGTTGGATAATTCTAATGAACTTCTTTTCAACTTACCCAGAGAACTTTTGAGTTAAAGCTCAATGGATATCCTGATTCTAGAAAAAGCTTCATTGGCTCGTATTTGTAGCTGGATAATGCATGGTTATGGGGGAGCTATCACGTATCGTATTGATTTTTTAATTCTATAATGGAGTTTAAAGTTTATTCAATTTCATACTGTAGCTAGTGCTGATTGGCCTAACAACTACCATGCGTAGCTTTTATCAGTACGTAAAGTTTTATTGAGGTAGCAAAAGACCAACACTAAGTTAGTCCTGGATTAACAAAGATGTTCCATCCTTTATAGTATTATGTTTTTGAATATTTAGGTTAATTCTATCTGGATGTCTCACTGTTTACAGCAAGTGATTTACACTATTGTCCTAATTAGCTAAGGCACGTGAGCTTCTAATACTGGTTGATGTAGTCTTTCCTTAGAAGCATCTACAATTTCTTTCAGCTTAAACTGCCCAAACTATACATGCTGGAACTGTCGTACAGATTTTCTTAAGCTCCCTTGTAATTTTCCATCCTTCCCAAAAGCAATACAATTCTTTTAGGGTTCTTGGCAATTGTCATGACCCTCCTCAAGCCAAATATCTGCAAAACATTCTGCCTAGTAACTATGCAAAGCAAAAATAAGTGGTCAGTATCTTTATTATCAAACCCACACAAATATTACTTGCTGCACATGTGAAAGCCCCCTCTCTCTCTCTCTGAAGATCTTGCTTTTTTTCTAATGACCGTGGTGTCCGGGCCAGCTTTCGCGCACCTCGACTAATTCCACGGGATACCTGCCACCTCCCACCAGCAACAGGTACCAGGCTCTGTCCTACTCAAGGGTAGGACAGATGGGAAGAATTCACCTTGTGTTTTTGTCTCCGCTGAGTTTTGAACTGAGACCTCAGGATTCTCAACCACTTCATTAACCACTAGGTCACACCCTTGGGTGCAAGATCTCGCTGTTTTATATAGGCATCATGTGACAAAACCCAGCTGAAGAAGCTACTTTACTTGGGCCGTATACTTCCAAAATCAAGGTTCTTGGCTTTCGAGCAGAAAAAGATATCCTTATTGAGTAACTTATAACATGATTCACAGTGAATTTTCCGTTGTTATTTGCAATCCATCTGAGCCTGACAGGAGTACCATTAAGATGTGTTGACTTTCCCAACTCCAAAAGAAGTTGGACCTTTGAGCCATGCTTTCAACTTACCACTTGAAACAATTCCTTCCAAACCCCACATTCTGTTTATTTTTTTATAGCCGTCATGCTTAATTTTGAATGCGTTTTGTCTTTGTAGGAGATCATTTGGTCTGAGATTGGATGAAAGTTTGTGGACATCATATCTAATATCTTAACAGTTTGTGTATATCAATACATCAACTATCTCGTAGTTGAGCGTGTTGGTAGATAGACAAAGTCACTAATTACTGGAGCTGTTAGTTACCTACTTCCCTAACATTTTGTCCTTAACTACAGTATCATGATTGAAAATGTTACAATACCAAAATCACTTTTCAGTCCTGCACCAAAAGGCTTTGCCATGCCACAACTTGGTATTTTTTTATTTTTTATTTTTGAATAAAAGATGATGAATCACATTCTACCATAAAGTTGAGAATCTGTAGCTTTATTAGAGTTTCAGAAGCAAAATTCAGATGGCAATGAAAAGTCACACAATTCATTCCAAGTGCTTAAGTTTCTTCAACTTTAAACCATTTTACAGTCACTAGTGATTTGATATATTACATTTGAATTATTGTACGATAAAATGAATATGGAAATGAAATCATCGAATCAAGTTCCAATTTATAAGTCAAAACTTTGACTGGATCTTAAGATCAAATGGGGATTGTAGAACTGGGTTGAAGTTGCTTCACTTAGTCCAAGTTATGAAGTTTAATGACACTACCTTAGCTTGGATGTTTGGTCATGTTTTTTTCTCGGGTCTATGGGCTCTGGGATCAAACACTTCTGCTGTTTGTTGCTGTATTTGCAGAACGAACCATCACAGCAACTCAATGATTTATTTGCAGAAAGTTCTGCTGTACATGTCTTTAACTGCCAGAATAAGATAAAGACCGTATGATGTAAAATCTTTTAAAAATGTATCGCTTTAAGTAATATGTCATTGTGAATTTTGTTTATTTGTAATGCCTGAATTCCAGTACCTCTCTGTGTCATAGTTCTTTTCTGCTTGCCAATTTTGTTTCTGTGATCTCATATCCACAAACATCTCTACAACCAGATACTTCTTTTCCTTTCTTTTTTGTGTGGAAGAACCTTTTTTCCCCATAGAGCAAAATGACAAATGTAATAATCTACATCTGTATTTTTTTGGTGTTTTAGGTACTGATATTGTGCTTTTTCATGGAAAAAGTGGAAAGATTGTTGGAAATGTCGATACTAATCAGCTAAAAAATAACATGGCTACTATATCTCCCAATGGACGTTTTATAGCTGCCGCAGCTTTTACTGCTGATGTCAAGGTGAAATAGATGTTGCGACCTTATCATTTTGTCAGACTGAATTTCTTTAAGCTTTTATAAAGAGTCTCAACAAGTGATGTGCTACATTTTGTGTTAAATTTCAATGTTAATTTAGTAGGAAACTAATGTTTAGGAAACTAGTTAGTAATAAGAGATATTGTAAGATAGAAGAAAAGGGAAATGCGGGTGTTCAACTTTTTTGGGGGTGTGGCCGGTGTGGTTAGATAGGAGAAACAAGGAGAGCGGAAGCTAATGGTTATACTAAACTTTTGCATCAGTAGTTCTCTGAGACATTAAAAATGTCTCCGCAGCGTCAGCTACGTTTTTTTCAGTTGCTGTCTTGTTGTTTATTGTCAAGTGTCAGGCAGTCTGGCATGTTAGTAGGACTGTTATGTACAGTCTTTTCAATCTGGTGGTTTGAAGGGTATTTAGAACAAGGATCTTGTGGTGGAGCTGTTCATGTAAATAGAACATATGGTTATCACCTGGTTCAAGTCATCTCATATGCAGCTGGGCCAAAGTTTGGACACAGATGGTCATATGGTGTTTGCCATTGGTTCACTCAAGAACATCTTTCAGAACCATGTACACCCACCACCCATCCATAAAGGGAGATCCAAAGGTTTCTCCTATGTAACCTGAAGAGATAGAAAGATAGATGGTGGATCCACACAAAATATTTTCCTTATGTGTTCTGTGTGAATAGCTAAACTTCCCAATCCTTCCTAAGAAAGGTGGAGATTGCATCGTCTAAGTTTATTTAAGTATTACATTTACTCTAGGAGATTGTATTTGTCATTTTTCCAAAAGAGTCAACTAAACTGGGATAAGTTATGAAGGAAAAGTAGGTTATATAAATTTGTGGTGGGGATTCAATACTCTGGTAAAGCTTTCATATCTTATGGTGTGGTTTGGGTCCTTTTATGTTTTATGCAAATCAAATCTGAGGAGTCACCGAAAAGACACGGTGATATGCAACTCAAATATGAGAAAGTAGTTCGGAAAAAGACCCACGGTACTACACAAATTAAATATGAAAAGTAGTTCGGAGAGATGCACGGTGCTACGCAAATAAGATATGCAAAAAATAAGGTAGTCACCACAAGGATGTCATGGTGCTACACAAATTAAATATGAAAAAGTAGTCAAGGGTGTGATAGCACGGAGCTACACAAATTAAATATGAAAAAGTAGTCACTGGAATGATGGCACGGTGCTACACAAATTAAATATGAAAAAGTAGTCACTGTAATGATGGCGCGGTGCTACACAAATTAGATATGAGAAAATATTCACCAGAAAAATACACGGTGACTCAACTTTTGCTAACATAATCATCAGTCGGACGGGCGGCATATATGAGTAATAGCCGCCCGCCGGCAGCGGAAGCTCTTTGATCTTCTGCCAAGATCGTAGAGGCTCAAATACCATGTTACATTAGGTTTTAGGCCTAACTCACACCCCAAAAGTTAGCTCAAAGGGAGGAGGATTGCTCAAGCCTTATAAGGAGTCCACCCATCTCATTAACCACAGATGTGGGACTTTTGTCATTCTTTAACACCCCACCTCACGCCCAATGCTTAGCATCTGGTGCGTGAGCAATTTAGATTTAGGGGGCCCCAACATCGGGTGAGACGGGCCCTGCTCTGATACCATGTGAGAAATATAGGAAAAGAATATTATTGAATTGTTGTTGTTTCTATATTATTACATTGTGACCCTATTTATAGACCCTAGAATACAATCCTTTACCAAGTAGGATACTATTCAGTATTCCTATTTCTATTCTAATAGGATTGTATAAACCTATTCCTATTCCAACACAATTTACATCACACTCCTTTGTTAACTTGGGAATGATTTTTTCATATATTTCTGACTGGGTTGTTGGATGTCATCAAAGAAGAGTTCTTGAACAAATTTTGTCTTTTTAACAGGTTTGGGAGATTGTGTACTCGAAGGATGGTGCTGTAAAGGAGGTTTCAAGGATTATGGAGCTCAAGGGGCACAAGGTAAATGATATCACGTTCTTGCACTAAGAAAGTCTATTTTCATCTTCTCTTTTGGTATCCTTCTCTAGGGTTCTAGATCAATATTTTATCCGAGTTCAGGTGTTTCTGATGATATTTCTAGGGTGAACAAGATGGGAACAGGCTTATTATTGTCCTAATTTGTACTTGAGTGAATTTTTTTAGCTTTATGTTAATATTTTAGGGAAACGAGAAATTTTAGAAAATTATGGGAGTATTAATTTGAAGTATGTTGTTTCAGCAAAGACCTCCGAAGATTCAGATACTTTGTGGTTGATTGTAGATTGGGAGCATCTCTTTTAATTTGTGTTCATGATTCAGCTGATGAATGCAATCTTGATTTTATTATAGGTGTACAATGCTCTCTCCACAATTGACAGTGTCATTTAGTTTCAAGGAACTTTTGCGATTGACCTTCTTTTTGTATTTGCTGTTAATTTGTTGCTTTGTTTAATCATTTCTTTATATGTCTAAATTTTATATGGATGCTATACAGAGTGCAGTGACATGGCTATGCTTTAGCCCGAATTCTGAACAAATAATCACTGCATCGAAGGATGGTACCATCAGAGTGTGGAATATTAATGGTATATCTTCCCCTCCATAGCTTTATTTGTTACTAATTTACCATTATTACCTCTTCTAATTAATTTTCCTTTGGCTCTTGCATGCAACATTCTGGTTCAGTACGTTATCACCTTTCTGAGGACCCTAAGACATTAAAGGTGTTCCCTATTCCCCTTAAGGATGCAAGTGGCACAACTTTACACTATGATCGTTTATGTGTATCACCTGATGGAAAGATATTGGCCACCACTCATGGTTCAATGATGCAATGGCTATGTATGGAGACTGGGAAGGTTCTGGAAACAGCTGAAAAAGCACATGATGGTATGCTTTTCAAATAACTTGATGCCTTTATCAAAAAATGTTCAACCATTTTCATCCTTTTTGTATGTGCAGAACCAGTCTGTAGAAGTTCTTCTGTATTTGAAGCAGCTATGAGCCTATGACTGGATGCTTCTTGGCAACAGTTCACAAATTTTTGTTCCTTCCCTAATAGATAAGACAACAAGAACCTGAACAGAATACATTAGCACATCCTTGGATAGGAAAATAAACTGAAACAAATAGCTGAATATGAAAACCATAAAAAATGATCATCTAATAGAAATACCACAAAGGAATTGAACCCTGGGCCCCAAGTATCACAATTCATTACTTAACCTGTGCTTTACAACATTTATTGTATGTCTAAACACAAAATACTACAAAAATAAGAAACGTATTAGAAAAAGATAAAAGGTCTTTGACAAAGGTGCAAGTAACTTGTTCATGAACTTGTTCACCACAGTGCTTTTTGTCTACTGGGTGGGTGAACAACGATGGAATAAGTCTGATTTACAAGAAAACAAAATATGGGGAGTAGCAAGGGTTCCTGTGAGCCCAGAGTGTTCAACGTGGCTCTGCCACTGTGGCTGGTAGTCCAGCCATACCAGTCATGCTATCAACTTGTGTTGATTTGAAAATTTATTTTCTTCCACTTTTTTACAGGTGATATCACGGACATGGCATGGTCGCCTTCTCCACTTCCAATGGGTAAGTCTCTCCCATCCCCAAGTGATGTTCTTTTTCATATGTCCTACTTTATTTTATTTTACTGTCTACATTAGGTCATTAAGAGGATGTGTTTTTTTTTCCGAAGTCTTTTGTCACCAAGTCAAACATTAGTTTGTCTCTTTTGGCTGGCATCTTGCTTTCGATGTGTATTCGTCTTAGTTTTAATGTCTTTTCAAGTATGGAGATGAGACTTGCTTTCTATCATAAAAGCTATGATGGAGAAGTTTGAAAAATCGGAGCGAAAAGGAAAAAATTAATAGTAGGAGCAAATCCTTGTGGTTTAGGAGGAAGCTATCAATTTACACTTCTTCCTGCTGTTGAAAAAATTGTACTCCCTCTGGTTCAATTTGTTGTCTTAATTTGACTGCCCACTGAGTTTAAGAAGTAAAGAAAACATGAGAATCTTGTGGTCTTAAACTAAAGATTTGTAGTATACATCAAAATGTCCTTTAATTGTGTAGTCTTATAATTTTTTGGTCTTAAACATGTCATGTGAGGTGTTGGAACTAAAGAGTTGTCAAATTAGGAAAGAGGAACTCCTTTTTAAACAGGGCTAAAAAGAAAATTAAGACCAACAAATTGAAGTGGAATGAGTAGTAGCTTAATAATCAATCAGGCTTTAAATTCATAGAATGCGTTTAGCAAAGATTTCCAATGGCAGCAGAAAATTATTTGTGTTTCTTTTGTGCAAAAAGTTTCAACAAATTTTGATTTCTGGAAACGGTATAACATTATTAAGCTGCTTTTCTTTTCATTGTATCAGGTGACAAGAAAGTTCTGGTGTTGGCCACAGCCAGTGTCGATAAGAAAGTGAAGTTGTGGGCAGCTCCATCCCCGAATGCTTCATGAATGAGGAATGGAACCTTTCCCCATGAATGACAAGCTTTTGATATGTCGCCCAGTTTTTTGAACTAATAGATCATAGGGGGACTGATGATCAGAAGAGTCTCATAAAGCCGAAGTTAGAGGATTGAGTGCTTACATCTTTTGAGGGCTTTTGTTATTTAAAGAGAGACTTAACCAGAATGTGGTGAAGCTAGAGAAAAATTTTGATGTTTAATTTGATGTTATATACATGGGTTGTAGTTTTCTCTGTCGAACTCCGAGGAATGGTGAGGTGTTACTGATCTATTTTACAGCTTAAAACTGGAAAGAGGGTACTTTTTTCTGTTTCAAGTTAAAAGAAAAATTATATATTTTGCAAGTTCCCTTTATTGCTGAAGAGATTAGAGAGTGACTACTTGTGAGAAAAAAGGAGGGTCTTTTCTGTTCTTTTTTTTATTAAAAAAGCAAAAACAAAAATGGGGGGGGTAAGGTAGGGGATTATAAAAACCTTTCGCCTTCAAGATCCCTACTCTTCCCTGCTTTAACGCAAAAAGAAAATCTTTTTAGTACTCATGTTCTAAAAAATAAGTTATGAAACTTTGTGCGACTAATCTAATAAGAAATTCAATGGAGTATTAAATTATTTTTAAATTGCATTTGACATTGGAGAGTAAAGAAAGTTAGAAATTAAAAAGCAGAAAAAAGAGTGAGAAATTAAAAAAAAAAACAACGCCCACCGTGGGGCTCGAACCCACGACCACAAGGTTAAGAGCCTTGCGCTCTACCAACTGAGCTAGACGGGCTTGTTATTAATAAATATACTTAAAAGTACTTAAACAAATTCGTCTATGTTGCAGTAAAGTTATTACAGGTTAGGTGGGCTATTTTTGCAGTTTTCTTGTTAATCATGTAAAATTAAACTAATTGGAAGCTAAAACTAAATATGATCTTCAAGCCAGATTTGGTCCTCAAATTTCAACCTTTTAGAGAGAGTCTTTTCATTTTTCAGAAAAAATAAATCAAGAATGGTTTTATTAGTCTCAATTTTAAACTATATTTCTATATTAAAAAAAAAATATTGAAAACACTCCTGAATTTAGAGCAAATTATAAGTTGCATCCCCAAACGATTGACAGTCTTAAAAACACCTATTTACTTGACAAATTAAACTTAGATACAATCCAGATATGCAACATGACATAACAAGTGGTCTCAAACTCTTGTAGGAGCATGTAACTCTTCTTAATAAAAAGCCAAGAAACGTGTTAAAAACACTCTTTGACGAGAATTTAGAGGTATATTTCACTCATCTTGCCAGATCGGAGGTGTATTTAGGTCAAATTAATCCAGTAAAATAGTGTTTTTAAGGTTGTCAATAGTTTAGGAATGAAACTAATAATTTATTTCAAATTTAAAAGTGTTTTCAATACTTTTCTCTCCTTATAATGAATAAAATAAAGTACTTTGCAACGCGTTTGCTACTTTATTTTATATTTTTTGAAAGAGCTTTGAATCACTTCTCTATCCTGTTATCCTCCTTTATCGTTCCAATTCTATCGAATGTCCTCGAAAAATGTAGGAATGTTTCAAAATTTAATTAGCTTGTTAACAATTGGTGCAATGTTAAATACACTTGTTTTGATAAACACATTTAAGAAAATATAGAAGATTATTATAGAACTACAAAGCGTTACAATTTAAGGTTTACATTAACTAAGAAGAAAAAAAAAAAGACACAAACTATGCAAGCACTCCATATATATATTATATATAGTGCTTGATAGAGCAACACAACACGTACATTCACATTACTTAATTAATCCAACGTTTTACTAAATCAACTTGTCTCGAAATACAAAGAGAACAGGATTACATGATTTAATAGAAGAACAACAAAAAGGTTTCAATAAAAGATATTGCATTTATTCAGATTTGAAAAGAGGTGCTGATCCATTAACCTTCTCCTCCATTTTCAGTTTCTCTCTTCTCTGTCATTATTCACAACACACAAGTTAGACGAACCCGTCTATAACAGTCATTCTTTATAATAACATTACGTTATAGCAACCAAAAAATATCTAAACAAATAACGTTGTTTGTTATAAAGAGATTTTAGTGTATCTCTTTCTATATATCCTAAGGGGGAAAAGGTTGTTTTCCTGTATGTTTGCTCAACTAATAGTTATTATTTCATAAAGTCACATTTCTTCTTGATTTTGATGACTTTATGAGATAATAACCATTTTAGAAATTAACTCAAAAGCCGATGAACTATTGATTAGATAATTACATTTCACTAATTCTTTTGTGTTTCTGGAAAAAAAAAAAAATTGTGAATTACATGGAGATTTTCCTAGGAATTAGTATGAAAATCAGAAAACATATTTTAATCCCCAGAAAAATCCCATGTAATTTACGTTTTTCTTGTAAATAAAAAAGAATGTCTTATTAATTATATTAAGGTTTTCTTTTTTCTTTTTCTTCAATTTGGTCTTATTATGTAAAAAAATATAATGTTATGTTGATACCTTTTCGAAGACTTCCTTCTGGTATCGATATCCCTGAACACAAACAAAACAAAAATGTTATTCCTATAGAAAATTAAGAGTTTTATGAGTTATAAACTTTGCACTCAACTCATAATTGTCATAATATTTTGGGTTCACGATTAAATATTTATACGTAGCGTTGAACTGACCTTGTCAGTACCATAGATGTAATCACAGTAGGTGAAAACTGAAGCAAAGTTACTGTGACAACTTTCCCCAACAAAGTGATGATAATCATGGTATATAGCTCCACCATAAAATGGTATATACTTTGATGGGCTCCATGGAAATTCATACCTACATAATTAAAAATAAAAAAAATTGAAATCGCGATATGACTATCGTATGATATAAAATAAAATGGTATGATGTTATAGCATAACGCACCCGCTGTGAGTCTCAATTGCTTCAATTTGTCTCAAGACAAACCAAAGCAAAAATGTAAACATGTGACAAGGAACCAAAAGTGGGCCTAGAAAAGAAGCTAAGCCCAATATAATAATTTCAGCCCAGTGGGCATAAGGTGCTGCAAAACTAATTGGGGCCACATATTCATGATGGACTCTGTGGATTTTGTCATAACCCCATTTGTAGTGATGGAGCATTCTGTGAAGCCAATAATTGGCATAATCTTCAACTAAAAAATACACAAGTAATTGCCAAAATACTTCTGAGGCTGATGGCAGGGGTAAACTTGTCCTTATTCCAACCCACTGCACAAAGTACAAAAAAAAATAAAAAAATAATAATAATCACAAACAAAAAATATATACTACTATTTCATTTTTTGGCTTGGTGTCAAACAGAAAATAATATAAAATATTGAGTTGTGTTTTAAGGTTTATTTAATTAATTTATTTATTATTTCATATTATAGACTTCAGTGAAAAAAGATTCTACTTCAATTTAAGACATGCATAGGATACCTTTGGTGTCCTTATGTTCAACAACATAATAAAAATACAAATTAGAGTGTAAGAAGTAGTATTCAGTGTTTTAAAAGATGGGGGTTAGGTTTTTATGGATCGCGGAATGAGACATAACCCTTAAAACATGGGACGTAATTTTTATGAATTTACAAGATGTATTTTTTATTATTATTATTATATCGCTAAAAGAATAAGTAAAGGTATTATTTTTTTACTATTTCTGCAAATAAAAATATTATAATTATTATTTTTGAAAAATAACAATAGAAAAAATGATAATAATCATCGGCCTCCATACCATTACATCAATAATTAAAAAAAATGATTTATAAAAAGAAAATTATCTAGGTTGTACACTTCAAGTCAGAGGCTTTCGCGCCAAATTTTAGGACATACGCCCTACAGATCTATATCTTTCCTTTTCACGTCCCATAGCGTTTCTAGCTAGCCCATCCCAGGACCGATCATCACATGTTGTGTGTGTGTTTTACACCTTTCATTTACGTCTTGAAGTGTTTCTAGCTAGCCCCACCCTAGAACGCACATGATATTTATGTATTTATTTTGAGTTGAAACTGATGGTGTCTTTGAACCATTCAAAATGACACGACTTATTTCGAATAGTTCAATGATAATTTTAATTATTACATAATTTGAAATATTGACATTTTTTTTTTTTGGTGTAAAATAAAAATTAAAACAGTGCATGGATAGATACATACCTCAATGATGGGATAAGAAAAAAGTTGAAGAGGACCAACAGCAAATACAAAAGTGATGAGGACTTTTCTGTAACATTCCATCATTTCAGATAAAGTAAATGTAGTTTTGGGTTGAATCTTGTAAATTTCAAACTTTTTGGACCTTAATAGCTCAATCATAACCATTGGTAAAGGGACCAAAGTGTAGAAAATGATCAAAAAGATTGTGTTATGGCAATAGAGATAGAAATCTGATTTATTTGCTGTGTAATTGAACCATAAGGTCTCTCCAAATGTCAAATTTCTCCCTAGAGACATAGAAGCCTCTTCAATACTCTCAAAAGGCAACATTTTTTTTTTTAATGAAAATGTGATTATTTTTTTTTCAACAATGTTGGATCTTATACTTGTTTTTGTTGATGTTTTTGGTTTGTTTTTCTCTCTCTATGTATGTAGAGAGAGAAAGAGAGAGAGGGGAAGAGATGAAAAGAGAGAAAGAAGAAGATGTAGTAATGGAGAAAGGAAACTAGACTTGTTTAAAATTATAGGGAGAGAGTGGTGGGGAGAATTAAAAGGATTATCATTAGGTGTACTAAAAATGTGAGATGTGTAGTGTAAATATTTTAAGGTAGAGATTATATGAGATGAATAATAATATTCTCTTTTTTTCGTTTTAATTTATCTATCTGATTTGATATGGATCGAGCAGAAAAATAAATAAATAAATTATTATTTTAAAGATCTTTAGAATCTATCAAAATGTCATTTTAGCCTTGTACTTTTAAACAGTGGTGGATTCGGAATTTGTTAGTTATCGGTGCTCAGCTATTTTTTAATTTAAAGTTGGTACTAAAATATGGGTGCTCAATTTAAATATCCATACAAATAACTGAGTTTATTTTATAAATAATAGTGTTGGCTCCAAAATATAATGGGTGCTAGGCTGCTAGCTCAAGCACCCATAAACTAGAATATGCATCTGTCACCCGTTTTAAATATGTCACTTGAAGAGTTGAAATTGAAAAATCAGTCAAAATGGAAAGATGTATTTTGTAAAACAAACTTAAAAGAAAAGAATGTAACATGATATATATTACTCTCTTTATGTTGATTTTATGATTTATGTGAAGTTAATCAATTTTTTGCAAGTTCTTTGTGATATTTAAGTTATTAATTATAATGATTTATAATATATTTTACGTATTTTTCATAATATTTATCTCTCTCTTTATTCCAATTCATGTGGTATAAATAAAATTTTGAAAATTAACCAAGACTTTTTATATGTTTTTAAATATTATAATCTATAATTATTAAGATTTATAATATTTTCTTCACAATTTTTTAGTCTATATAAAATAATAAAAGATAAAATTTTAAAGAAAAATACAGTACAATTACCAAATTACCCCCGACATACAAGTAAACATGTTTGACGAGTTCTGCCTGCTTATAGCCTCTTCTACTAATTAGTAATAAATGAAATAGCATGCTTTTTGAGTAGAAAAAATAAATACACCAAGTACATAGTTATACCCTTTCGTGGTTTTAAAATAAGTGGTATTTTTAATTTAAGAATTTTTTTTAAAACAATTTATTCTTATTAACAAAGAGTGTTTTTACTAATTTTTATTTATCATCAAAGGAAATCTAATTAGTAATTCTTAATCATATAAACAATGACAATTTTGATAATATTAATTATTTCTTTATACACTAAAATATTACTCTACTTAGCTAAAAATAAAATAAACAAATTAAAACACCACTTAATTAGAACGAAGAAACTTGTAAATAATATATTTAGATATTAATGTTGAAATGGTTTTAATTTAATTTAATTTATTAATATGAAGAATAAAAAGATCTACTACTAATATTTGACAAGGAAAGGGAGCGAAATAATTGAAATAATTAAAGAAAGATTCAAACTTAACTAACAAATAATAATAATACTCATAATAAATAAATAAAAAGTGCCTTAACTGACAAATGGTGAGCAAAATTCAAGGGCCTAATAGGTCTTTAGATTTTTTTACGACTATTGAATTAATAAATTTTGATTTGACATCAATTTTTTTAGAAAAATATTTTTATGATCTTAAATTTAAAATGTATTAATTGTATTAAAGTATTTTAAATCTTTTTATGATATTTATCTATGGAATATGACAAATTATATATGATAAATAAATTAAAATAGAAACTTAGAAAGAAGTAAGTTTTTAAACTGTTTTTTTTTATATTCCTTCCATTTCGATACTGATATGCATCTTACTTTAATAACATGTGTGGTAGGTAGAATCAAGGGCGGAGCTATCTTGTTTGAAGGAGGTTCAGTTGAATTTTCTTCGACGGAAAATTATATTATTTATATATTGTTGAAAAGAAGTTTGTAAGTATATATAGTAGATGTCGAACTCTCTTCGGCTATCTATTTTTACACATTTTGAACCCCTTTATTGAAAATCTTCGTTTTGCCTCTGGGTAGACTGCGATTAAATTCTATTTTCTTAGTAACTAGTAATTTAATTGAAGGTATAACAGGTAAAAAATTATACTTTCTTGATTTATCAAAATGGACAAGTAATTAGAAATAACTATAAAAGAAAATAGACAAGTAATTAAGGACAGAGAGTATTATTTATTGTACTAAAAGCGATTGTTTATCTCACAAAGAATAAGTATTCTCTTTGTTTAATCATAGTTGTCAATCATACTATTTTGCAATATCCAACAATTTTATCCATTTTATGAATTTCTTCTTTTAAATTTTACACTTAATTCATAATTTATTCTTATAATTAATTAAAATTATTTTTTGATAATATTTTTCAAAATATTATATCTATTATATTTAAAGAATAATATATTAAAATAATTCTTTTATTTATATTTTTACAAAAAAATTAAAGAATAATATAGTAAAATAATCCTTTTATTTATATTTTTTTTATAAAATGAGCAAAATTAATAGTGAACAATATTATTAAATAAAAACGTATTTTTTTAAAATCCAAATAAAATAAAATAGAATTTTTACAAATGAAGGTGAATTACATGAGGCAGAGTTTTTTGTCAAAGTTAGTGTCAGAGTTGCACAAGATTGAACAAGACTCCCTTCTTGATTTTTGCTTCTATTTTGGTTGAGAAAGTTACACGTAATTTTCTTCAAAATAATTTATTTATAGTCGTAAAAAGAATTATACCAATAAAAATAAATGAGAATAAAATAATTAATTTACTTTAAATTTTAAAATAATAAATAATTAAAAAAAAAATTTAAATCACGTCATCACGATACATTATTTTTAAAGGAAGCACTAGCATAAATCACGTGTTTAATTCACGCCATCCACAAAATTTGGGTCCATTTGCAAACCTTAAATTACTAAATTGCCCTAATTTATTGAGTCATTTAATAGTTGAATAAGATTTGTGTTATTCCTGTATTAATTTTGGTACAATTTTTTTTTTTTATGTTTAGTACGTAGATAGAAATTATGTTATTTATGTATGAATTAATATTGTGTTTGAATGATAATTAAAAAAATTCTATAGCTAATACATGTCTATATTTTTTTATGTGGAAAAAAATGAAATAATTAATACATAAATAATTTATTCATGCATAATTAATATTTTCTCCGTTCAATAATATTTGTCCATTATACTAAAAATAATTGTCCAACAATATTATTTAATTTAAAAATCAAGAATAATTTACCTTTTGTATCAATTTGTCTCTTATGGATTATTAAATACTCCCTCCGTTTCTTTTTATATGACATCCCTTTCTATAAACAGTTAAACCATAGCAATTGTCATTTTATAAAATTAATACATAAATTATCATATATTTTTTCCTTTATACTCTTAATAAAGTAGTTAATGAATCTTGAAAATACATACTTTAACCAACCTAGAAAATCTATAAGTAATTAATATTCATTGGAGTATTTTATATATAAACTTTTTTTTCCATTCACTATTAAAAAAAAATTGATTTTGAAAAGAAAATATCAACAAACAAATTAAAATATTTTTATACAAAATATATAGGAAAATTGAGGTGGAAAAAATTTAATTTTTAAATTTTTTGGATCAATTGGGGTAAAAAATGGCTCCAAAAATAAATTCAAAAATTTAAATAGTCATTTAAATGCATTTTAATTTTTGAAATCTAACATACTCATCATTTATTATAAAAATTACTTAAAAAAATAAATAAGGATAAAGTTACATAATTTTCTTAATGCAAGTGCAAATTAAAAAGGTAACATATAAAAATTATGAGTTTACCATTTTATTCCTATTAATTATGAAGTGGGTGCGTTAAGAAATTAAGATTTTCAAGAAGTTCTACCTTTTTCAAATAATTAATTGAGTATTAGGTAATAAAATTTATCCTTTCTAATTTGTCAAATAAAAAAGTAATTAGAAACAATTAAAAAGAAAAATTAAACAAGTAATTAAGGACGAAACCAATGATAAACAAGTATACTTGACAAAAAGAGTACTGGCTTAAAATAATACATAAATGACCATTAAAGACTGGCTAATTAATCTTTGATTTGTCTAATTAGAGCAAGAGGAAAATTTAAATAAACTGTCCCTCTGGCCAAACTAATTACCTAAACTTAATAAGGAAAAAATCTTTTTTGGCTAAAAATTTTGGTCAGATTTGACCAAAATGATATTTTATCTATATTATTTTATTTTTAATTTTTTTTTAACTTTTTAATTTTAATATCTTTTAGTTAAAAAATTAAAAAATAATAATTTATTTTAGAATAAAAAAATATGATAGAGTTTTAAATTTCTAACCAAATTTCAATTGAATTTTTTTGACCATTTAACATTACCTGTTTGTTCAAATACTTGTTAATTAATTAATAGAATACCCATAGGCTATAAAAAATTGTGATTAATCAGATATCTCCTCGGTTTGCACACTCGAGCAGTGGTTATTTTTACTTTTTTCATTTATTGTTTTTGTTTGTTCATTTGTTATTTTTGTCTTTAGCTCGTTTATTATTTATTTTTATCTCATTTTATTGTAAGATAAATTGGTATCAATTAAACAAAAATATTTAAGTTACTATTTAGACTGATAACTAACGACAAAAGAAATTAATTATTTTTGTATGTATTCATGCATCCTATTTGATATACATAAGATAAAGAAAACAAAACAAAACATAAATAGAGTTTTTGAAATGATATGGAACAAAATATAGTCTAATACTCGTATTTTACGTAGAGATGAATTAAAAATTATTTTTGTGCCTCGTGTCTTATTCGCTTCGTTGTGTGTAATGTACTCTTTCGATCTCTTTTTACTTGTTTAATTTTAATTTTTTATTCGTCAGTTTTGACAAATTAATAAAAAATAATATTTTTTTACTAAGTTACACCCTTATGTTATTTAGAGAGTTAATATTTGAGTAAATTAATTTTAAAATTTTATCAATTAAAAGATAAAATGAAAAATTTTCTATGTCAATTATTATATCTTAAGTCAAATAAAAATTTAACTACCTAAATATAGACGAAGAGAGTACTAACATGAACAAATACACTATTTTAGAATTTAGAAGTAATAAATTGCGAATGGACTCACCCATCTTAAAAAATTTCAAAATTCGAGTTTTGTCCATTCCCATGGTTATTACCTTTGCTTTGTTTCATTAAGCTAGTGTTTTTGCCTCAATTTTTTAAATATTTTTGATAAATTATTTTTTGGTAAAGTTTCACCATATATTTAATTATAAGTTTTATGAAAAATATTTGACGATTTTAAAAAATATAATTTATATCCTCATAAGTTATTAAAATTATTAAACATACCTTTAAGTTTGTATTATCATTTAATGAACATGTTTCAAAAAAAAATCTTATAACATAATTAATAACAATCAACAATAATAACATAACAATACGAGCAAGAAAAATACATCAATCGTATATTTAAATTTGTCAATGATTCAGGATGAATTATAAACCCATTAAAAATAATATTTTTTTTCATGGCCACATTTTGTATAGACAACAGAGAAGACTAATTATCACGTAGTTGTTAATCGAGTAATTTGATAGACAAAATATAATAATTTGGAGTAATTTTTAAATTGTTAAAAGTTCCCGAGTATTAAAACTTGGCCTGAATTAGTACTAGAAAATTTGAGATATTTGACAAAGGAAAGTGCTAAATGACCTGAAAATTTGGTCAAAATTTAACTGGAATATTTAAAAAAAAATTGTAATATTTTTTATTTTTTTAAAAATAATCCTTTTTCTATTTTTTAGTTAAAAGGATAAAAGTATTTTAAAAAATGAAATAACATAAAATAAAATAAATCATTCTGGTCAAAAAGATCTTAAAAGATTTTTCCTTTGACAAATATATTTATCATATTAAATGTACGATCAAACGCTATTTTCCAAAAACAAAAATTCTAAATTTTCAATATTTTTGTGGTTAACCGGTCTAATAGTTTGTCCCACCGATTCTGTCTTAATTGTCATTCCTAATTTATTCACGAATATATTTCAATTTGAGCCCTAAAAATAATTATTTACGAATATATTTCAATTAGAACCCTAAAAGTGATTAACAAGTAGAGTATGTAGCAGAATTATTTGGGCTAATATTTAGCCACGTAAACTCTTTTGTTTTATTCGGTTAATCAGAGATTAATTCAACTTTGAAAAATAGTAGTAGTAAATATCTCATGTGTATTAGAAATGACCAAATAAAATTGAATTAAATTTGTTCCTATTTTATCTACTAGATTAAATTATCATTACCACACTAAAAATAGTTTATCCTTCTTCCATGTATTGAATTAAATGTTAATATTATTTTTCAGCTTAAAATTGACCTTCGTAAGCGAAATAATTATTATATATAATACTTGATTAAAACACAAAGACTTTATTTATTAATCTGCGTAGTGTTAGTATTTTATACTATGATATAGAGTATATATTAAATATAGATGTTATTAATTAATAAAACATATCTTTTAGGATCTACCTGTTGGGCTGTTAACTAATCTATAATTTTTATTTTTAATAAAAAGAGTATAAGCTAGGCCAAGTTAGTTTGACAATGCATTCTAAATTTTTTTAAAAAAATTCTATATTTGTGTCTCTTCGATTGTGAAATTTTACAAATTTAATCTATAATTAAATGCCAAACAATTCAATTATCAATGTATATGTTAAGTCACAAGTGTATATGAAAATATTGTTACTCTATATTTGAAATAAAATAATATAGTAAATAAAATTAGCCTGAGGACAAATTGTTTTAAATTTAAATGTAAGTTCTTGTTTTAAATGTGTTGATTCGAAATTATCTTCTAACTATATTTTATGTTGCATTATACTTTGTAAAAGTGTCTTTGAAAAGTCTTTTTTTAACTTGAAGTAAATAAACTTTTTCTTGATTTACAAAAGAAAAGTGATTTCTGAGGAATTGTTGATTTGACGAAACTTTGATTATCAATTAACAGCACCAATCTGTTACTTTTCATGATTAATTAAACTTCATTTCAAATGAAGTGGACGTTTTCATGTTTCATTCTGCAATTTGATTAATTTCCTTTTTATGTTTTTAAAGTTAAAATAATATTACAAAATTGATCAAGTTTTATTTGATCATGCATGTATTCGAATATTTATTTTTAAATTTTCGTGAGTAATTTAGAATGAAAATATTATGTCGTTAGTTTTTAAATTCTTGAAAATTCTAGAATCCAATTTAGATTCAAACCAGGGGTGACTCGACAGTGTTAAAAACAATGTCTTAGGCTCCCAAATTTAAGGGGCCTCATTTTTAATAATAATATTATAATAGGTAATAAGTTATTATTTTTTTAATAAATATTGGATACTATTTGTAGAAAAAGTAAATTTTCATGAAAAAATGGAGGAATTATTAGAAGAAATTTGACATAATTGGAGTACTATATCTCACGAAAAATAATTTAAAAAAATAATGGTTATATTATCAGTTGAAAAGTAGAAGAAATCAATTATATAAGGGCAACTTTCACTTATAGCAAATAAAAAATTCATATTTGTATGCTATAGCAAAGTTTGCATAATTGCGCTCCATAGCAAATATAAAAACTGTATAATTCGCTATACATATACAGTTGAAGTGAATTGTATAAAACGAAGTGTATAAAACGAGAAAGAGAAAGACACTTGGGCAGAGACTTGTATAAAAACGAAGTGTATAAAACGAATTGTATGATTATAAGTGTATAGAACGATTATATACAATTTGAATTTGTATAAAATGAGAAAGAGAGAAAGACAAAAGAGACTTGGCAGGGAATATACAATTGAATCCAATTGTATAAAATGAGAAAGAGAGAAATTAGATACAATTTGAAATTTGTATAAAACGAGAAAGAGAGAAAGGCAAAAAAAAATCGGGCAGGGGAATATTTTTATTGTATAATTATAAGTGTATAGGACGAAAATATATGTACTTGCATGTGTATATATAATTTTCTCACGCTTTATACAAATAGAAACGCAATTTATACATTTCGCTTCTGTTTGTATAAGTGAGAAAGGCGAGGGTGGCGAGCGAGATCTGGAAGAGGGGAAAGAGCGGAACAAAAATATATGTATTTATACAATTTCCTCTGCTTTATACAATTCGAAATAATTTTTATACACTTGTGTTTGTATAAAAAGTGAGGAAGCGAGGGAGAGATTGGAGGAGAGTGGCGAGCGAGATATTTGGGAGAGAGGCGTCTGGCAATTTTTTGCAAACGTTTGCTATGGAGCACAATTAAATAAAAACCTAGCTACTCTATTTATTTTAGGTTATTAGTTTGCTATTATATATAATTATCTCATTATATAATAGTTATTAATAATACAAGTTTAAAGTCCCGTTTGATTTTTGCTTTAGGCCACTAATCTGCTTAAGCTGCTCCTGATCCAAAATTTTATGATTTGTTTTTGTGAGGCATGTAAAATATATTGTTCTAAAGATACTTTTAAACATTGTAGACGTATTTTTCTAGGATTCAACAAAATTTTACCGTATAAAATTGTAAGCACAAAAACAAACAAAAATTACAACAAAAAATAACCAACATAATGGGATATAGCATCAAAATCATTTTGATTTCTTTCTAACTAACTATGCTTATTTTTTTTATTTTTTTTGTATAATATAAAGATATAACAAGTTGCAGGCTTATATATACGCCAATTAACGTTATCTTTATCGCCAAATTATCATTTGTTGACAAATTAAATGGAATTAATTCACTGATATCCAATATTATCAATATAAGGGATATGAGTAAAGAGACAATATATTTTTATTACGTACTCATAATCATTCACGTATGGATAAATTAATATTTTAATATAATGATTCTTTGTGAATTGTGACGATATTTTTAAGATTGGTGTCATTTTCAGTGTATTTTTCCTAATTTGGAGTATTTGAGTATTTTACCAATTAAGCCATTTTTTAATTATAAGCTAAATTTTGATGGGGTTAACAACTTTGATGGTCACTCAACTATCAATTGTTTTCACAGAAAATCACTCAACTTTCATTTTCAACTCAAAAGTCACTCAACTATGATCTCTTTGCACAGAAAGTCACTCAACTTTCATTTTCAAATCAAAAGTTACTCAACTATGACTTATTTACACAGAAAGTCACTCAACCTATTTAATTATTTTTTTAATTAAAATTTAGTGACATATAATTTTAACTATTAACCAAAATTTTAAGAATTGAATATATACCCATTTAATGACCCGCTCCATTTAGCCCGACCCGCTAAAAATATAATACTTAATATTTTATTTTACCATTAAAATCCCTAAATCATTTTCCCTTGTCTCCCACATTCTTTTAGCGAATTAATCGTAAAATAAAATGTTCAATGTTCAATGGGGAATGATTTAGGGAATTAATGAAAAAATAAAATATTTAATATTATATTTTTAGCGGGTTGGATTAAATGTGCGGGTCATTAAATGGATATATATATATATATATATATATATATATATATATATATATATATATATTATTCTTAAGATTTTGGTTGATAATTAAAATTACATGTCACTAAATTTTAATAAAAAAATATTTAAATAGGTTGAGTGACTTTCTGTGCAAAGAAGTCATAGTTGAGTGACTTTTGAGTTGAAAATGAAAGTTGAGTGACTTTCTGTGCAAATAAATCATAGTTGAGTGACAATTGAGTTGAAAATGAAAGTTGAGTGACTTTCTGTGAAAACAATTGATAGTTGAGTGACCATCAAAATTATTAACTCAATTTTGATGTGTCATACCAACACTTTTTTAAATTCATTAATAAATAAATAAATAAATAAATTATTTAGACACTTAAATTAAATGCAAATCGCAATCAAACATCTAAATTCATTATAAAGTGTTCATATTAATATTTTCAATTTTAATTTCGACTATAACAATAAACTATAAAACCTCATACCTATCTCAATAAAGATTAATGTGTATACTTAAGTTGGAGATGACATACTACACTTATGTGTATATTTTATTATGACTTTGATGTGTATGTTTAAGAACATGACATATAAAATGTATGTTTTTCTTTTCATCTAGTAATTCTGAATCCATATTGAATTTCCGATTAAATTTGAATCTTTTAATTGATGAAAATATGTCGGGACATGGAGAATACACTGTTATATGCCTTTCCTTGCTTATGTAGTATAATAATTACATATAAAAATACAGCTAATAATGGAGGCTACAAATTAATAATCTATAACAACAATCAGAAAAACATTAATATTAAATGAAAATTATACTTTCTCCGTCTTTAATTATTTATTAATTTTTTTTTAATTATCTTTAATTATTTGTCTATTTTAACAAATTAAGAAAATACATATTTTTACTTATCATACCGTTAATTACTTAATTTAAAAAATGTAGAACTTCTTGATAAATTTTAATTTTAAGTCAAATACTCCATAATTAATAGAGGTAAAATAGTGAATTTACTATATAAATTATTATTTTCTTAATTAATTTAAAAGTGGACAAGTAATTAAAAAAAAAATGAAATATGTAATCTATTAATTAATGTTATTCAACAGTCAAATACGTTTTCCCAAATTGGATCCAAGTACAAACTGATGTGGAAATTAATATAATTTATAATTATTGCATATGGTTATGACAAAGTTTCTTTTGAGATATCACATTTTATTTTCAACATCTAATGTACTTTTATAATGAATCTTTTTTCTTATTTTTTTTTTTAAAAAAAAATTCTTAAGAAATACTAAAATTTTCGATTTTTCTTAATCAATGATCATAACAAAATAATTGAAAAATAATATTTTTCAAACCTTCCTATATCATGATATGCCTCTTTCTCAAATCTTTTGGAAGATCAAACTAATCACCAAGTTATGTAATGTAACATTTTCAGTGGAAATATATGGAAATTATCACTAAAGTTCATAACCTCTTCATTCACATGACCGCACCAAATTATAAATAGAACGAGGATATTTTTGAATCATTTTTAATATGTTAAAAATATTTTTGATTAAGTAAATAAAAAAGGGGGAAATAAATTCTATAAGTGAAAGAATGATATTTGTGTGCAATTTTAAATATGTTGAGAACAAATATTTTTTTTGTATCCTTTTTCAATTTTCAATTCAAATTCTATAACAAAGAACCCTTATAAATAAAGTACCTAAGAGTAAGTTTGGTAAATAAATCAAATATTAACGAAGGATATGAATTGGATTATTCATTTTACTTACTCTAAGAATACATTTTAATTTGTTTCCTATATCTTTCCTAAAGTTTGTCTACTGTTTATATACATATTTGATAAATCGATAATTTTATAAATATGTTAACGAATTTCATTTAAACACTTGAATATATAAGCTTATTTCAATTGAATATTTAAACACATGATAAAATATTTCTACTAAAACATGTTCGGACATTTTTCTTTTTTAAAGCAACGTATGTGGATGGTAACCTAGACACTGACATAATAATAATAACAATAATAATAATAATAATATATCGACGTCATGAGAAAACTTAAGGGCCCGTTTGGAAAAAAAAGGAAGGTCCCAATCGAAAGCACCTCCTTTGCACTCCATTTTCTCAGCCCCCCATTTACGATTTACGGCATGTGCTTTAAACGTTTTATTTAAAGGAGATTTTTATATTTATGAGATCTGAAAAAAAAAAAAATCGGATGGTAAATTAGCTAAGAGATTTTATAACTTGTTTGGTTAATTTTTTGGATGATAAAAAAAGTACTATTATTTTAAATTAAAAAAACACGATGTGGTTTAACTAAGTTTTTAAAAGAAAATAAAGTATTTTTGAAAATAGTTGTAGAGACTATTTCTCAAAAGGAAAAAAAATTACTATCCTCATTTTAAAATACTCTCTACATTTCATAATGATTGAATTGTTGAGGTATTTTACACCCTTTAAGAATAAAAGATTAAAACATTATAAATTAGGTTTAATTTTACATTATTATCTTTATTAATTATTATCAAAATTATGATTAAAATAACTAATATTAATTAATAACTAATTTCAATACTAACTAATGAAAGGTAAAATTGAAAAAACATTCTAAAAATAGTCTTGAAAATTAAACAATTAAGTTAATTTGAAAAACTAAAAATATTTTCAACAATTCAATTAATATGAAATGGAAGAAATATGTTTTAGCTCGAAAACACCTCTTAAAAAAATTACGCACTTCAAGGTTAATGGTATAAAACTTTATTTATTGAACCAAGGTTAATTTAGTCAAAAAAATAAAATATATTAATGTTTCTTGATTATATAAAATATTACTTATTTCACTTATAAAAATATGCTAAAAGTAACACTTATTTTGAAACTAATGAAATAACTCTTCCTAAAAATAAAATACATCTAGAAACACACATTTACTTTTTTTGATTAAATGCTAATTTGCTACACAAAAGTGTTTTTTTTTAAAAATAATTTATTAGTCTAACAGAAACTTGTTTTTCATCAAAATATTTTTCAAAATAAGCTAATTTAAGAAATTTGATTAAACATGTTATTAACTCCTCTCATACAAGTAAGTAGAACAAATCTCACGTCAATAATGCAGTCACAACATATAATCGCTCCGTCGAACAATATCAGTCTACTATTAATTTTGCACACTTTTTTAAATAACTATGAATAAAAGGTAATTTAATTATATTACCCATTGGACATATATATTAATTTCATAAAATAGACAAATATTATTAGACATTAAAAATAATATTATGTCACTATTATTGCACGGAGAGTAGTAAACATGTGAGTTTTTTTTATTACTAAACAGTATAAAAATCAATGTATTTGCATAGTAAAATGTGGACTGACCAAATTAAAAATTAAGATATTTACACCTTAGGATCATTCTACACTTTTCGACACATTTTATTCCATGCTTGAATTTTCTTACGCATGAGAAAAAATGTAAATAACCTAACTTCTCAGTCATAGCAAAACAACGATAATATTAATATACCCATTGAAATTTACAACTGAGATACAGAGACAATAAAATATACACAGACCTTACTTCTACCTCGTAGAGATAGAGAGACTGTTTCCAAAAAACAGTCGATTCAAATGCTTCTCAGTCATAATAGAAAAGTTCCATATTACAACATTCGTCAACAATATTTTTATTAAAAAGAAAAAGATACTTTATAGTTTCTTGCAAGTGTGCATTTAACACTTCACTTAATCAGAGGTCTCGAGTTCGAGCTCTGGGTATAAAAAAAATTCTGTTGGGAGCGCCAACCCCGAATGGACCCTGCAGAGAGCGACTCGGACTAAGTCGGATCTCTAATGTGGGGTCCGGACACCGGGTGGAAAACCGAGAAAAACATAAGCTCAGGGGGGAGCATCAGGCTGTCGTTCTGGCAAAGAAGCTTGGAATTCTGGTAATGCTTCACAAGAATCATATATCTTCCTCAAGGTTGGAAACTCAGACTGAACATACAAAATAATGTCAACATCAAAATGTGAGTTTTTTTTATTTGCTAGTGAGGCAACAGAGGGGGTGGGTAAAAGACAGTAGAAGATGCACGTTAGGTTCACAAATATTAAATGAATGTGACAGTATATATATTCCAGAGGAGAGAAAACAGGACACATGTTTCAGTTTTCACAAGTGTGATGTAAAATGTTAAGCCACACAAAAATATAGAAACAAAGGCTATGTATATATTTTTCATATATGATTGTATACTATGATAGGGATGTCGATGGCGCGAGTGTGGTGTGCGTTCTATCTCAATCCACAAATTTGCAACCTATGTATAGTAGTTTTTATGCAATTATTATGAAACAAACATAGCAAGATTTTACTTAATTACGAAATGTATCAGTATTTTTAATTTTAGAGTCGAGTAAGACACTATATTCACACAATGTATAATGTCATTACCTAACTATATCCATGTGTGCCTGACTGCCTGCTATAAAACTCCAACTATCGTTACACTGATATTTTTTAAACCTACTGCTATTTCGAATAAATAAAGGGCCTTAATTTGCTATGTCGTGTAATTTTTCCTAACATGAAATGATAATGAAATCTTGTCTTAATTAAGTAAACGCCATCCCTAATACTGTAGCTTATTTATGGTGGGGACAGTGAGATTCAGAGCCAAGCTCATGTCTACTAAGTTCACTAACGAGCTCAAGCTTGGTTACTTAGACAAATAAGATGAGCTCAAACTTGAGCTTGTCTATTAAAGTACTAGTCCAGAGCTTGATTCAAGTTGGCTCGTTTTGTAGTTAAGGACAATGAAGTTTGTTTAATCCAACGCAGAGAGACTTGAGGGATTTGAGAAGATTTTAAACTAGTTATCATGTTGCAGCCAAATAAAAGGACCCAAATACATTTAGTAGCCACATAAACTTACCATGTCAATGTCAAACCTTTTAGTAGCAACTGCAATCTGAGGTGCCAAAAACACGTCAGCCTGCAATGTTCACCGTGTCATATCAGCTGAGATCATTTAGGAATAACATCGTCAAGATTATTAGTATCATTTAACTGTTGACATGATATTATCTCCACTACTTTCGAAGCTCAAGGAATTCAGGTGCACAATGAAACAATGCTATCAAGAAAGCATACAAGTGCTAGACAAAATACCATATATACTTCATCTCCTGTAGCATACTTTCCAGCAGACTCCGTCAGCAATTTTTCAAGAGCTGCTCCAAAACAAAAGAAATTTCTTCAGAACCAATTAAACAAGAGGTTCAAGAACAATACTGATCAAGGAAACAAAATTCACTACATCAGGCAACAGGAGTCCTAGTTGAATCTTAGAATCTATAGAATCAAGAGGATAGTGTCATCTTGTCTAATTTGAATACTAGACGCCTAAGCAAACAAAACGAGGATATTGAACATTGCCAGGCTAAAAAAGACCATACAGAACTAATTTTACTCTTTTGACTCATGAAAATCAAGTTGACTACCAATTAAGGCGAATATGATCTCTATCCAGATATAAGAGATACCCTTTATGACAATTAGTCCAATAAATGTTCAATTGGATTTTCAAAAAGTTTGAACATGTACAACTAACCTTAAGCAAAGTTGTATGGAATCAAGTTTTACGAACTCAATTGATAATATAGAAGATCGAAATCCCACTCATTTGATGATTTCCCTATTATACAAGTTATATTACAAACCAAAAACTAGTCCGCTACATAGAAAATATCTAAGCCAAACTAACTCCTTGATAACCAATCCAGTGAAACTATGTCAAATAAGTTAGAAAAAGAGACTCCATGATGATGAACATTCTTTTTTTGCTGAGTACAACATGAGCATTCTTATGTACCAAAACAACTCAAAGCTCAAGCATCAAATTAACTTGTAAGCTTTATTGGTGAGTTTTCTTCTCACATGGACTAAATGAGTATGGTAAATAGAACATGCATAAAACTTGTCTGACAGGAGTACATTTCCTGCAGTGGATACACAAGCAAGCATAGCCTGCTTGGCTTTACATAATTTCCCATTTTTACCTTCTTTTCTTAAAAACCAATGGTAGTTTCAATTTTTAAAACCTAGGCAAGGAAGAGATTATTCTATTAAATCCTTGATAAAACCTCAAATACAAAAATGCCTTTGAGGACTGGAGGGAGGAATGATATAATTCCCTAAAGCTACAGTGAAGTAGCAGAAAATTGTTAGGAGATGGTTAGGAAAAAAGCAAAGAACAAACTTAGGAATCGACGGGAAAATTCTAAAAAGAAACTTACCTCCAAAACCTTTTTGTATGTGAAATTTTGCCCATAATTGTTTCTCTTCAGGACCAACCCTTTCTTCCATGTACCTCTGAAAATTGAATGGCAACTATTATTGCCCTGACAAAACAACATCCTTGACAAGACAGAGCATAAAACGGAACTGCCGGAGCAAGAGAAATACCAGCACTGATAGCATATGAAGTGGCTGCATATTGGAGCTGATAATACTTGCTGCCTGCAGAGAAAGACAAGGGGTGCACAACTTTTATCCTAGTTGCAACCAAACTTGCTCCTTAGAACATTTTTTATGAAAAAAGTCAATGTTCATCAACCTTAAATTTGGAGATAATATATCACCACTCTTCGAGATATCTTGCCCTTATGTACTCAAGATAATGAGCATACACACATGCAACACAATTCAAAATGCCCTTCAAGGACTTCCTTTTCTGATTAATTCATAATGCCCTTCAAGGACTTCCTAAGTGAAAGGATCCATAGGTACTTGGATCTAACCTGAAGATTAAGAGCTCTTAATTGAGGTTCAACTGGCAACAGGGGTCTCTGATGATACTTCTCTTCCAAATACTACCCAAACAGCAAAGAGATTGACAGGCAACTGAATCATTCATGATGGTGTCAGGATTAGGAATCAAAGAAGATCATATAAGCTTAAGAGATCCTACCAGTAAAATTGCATAGGAGTCCGAAATTACCACATCACCATCAACCAAAACAGGAACATAATGAAGAGGATTTAATTTATCAAACTCTGCAAATATGCATATGGCATTAGTCAGAATTAACGTGCTACAAAAAATTATGCAAATACCACCAATATTCATTCTGGAAGCATTGCTCAAGTTCAGAAACTACGCTAGCTAACCACTGAACACTGATTGCTATGGAAAATTCTGTTTATGCTTGTGTTAGGTAAAAAATAAATGGATCCAGAACTTTATCACAGTTCTTGTAACTGTATTGCAGAGGCCGGCTGCCGGTATCACAAAGTTATACAATCTGAAGTTGATACTGGCTTTTCCCAACTCAATCAAGAGAGAATATCCTTATATCATCAAGTAGACCTATCTATGCTTCATCTCCTTTTTTTTCTGGATAAATTTGTCTGCTTTGACGCTTTCTCCTATCCAAGGCAAGAGCTTGCATGTATACAAATGCTTAATCAAACTGAGGCTACCTACACAATATTATGGATATCCCATAGTAAGACTTCCAATTATTTATACACCTTTAATCCTTTCTTGACTTAAAAAAGGTCTTATATTACAGGAAGAATTAATTAGGCACCAATAACCAGAGAGCTAAGTGTACTTAAAAGGCTACTGGCTCAGCATCCTTACCAAAGAATGTGAACGATTAAATGGGCATATATTTCTGTCGAGAAGGGTGATCTTAATCATATCACAGAAAATGTCGATTGGACAATTTTATGCAGTCTTAGAGAGGAGGATAGTTTGAGCTACAAAAACTAGAAATCAGAACCTGAAACAGCTGCTATTTTAAGATGATTTGGAAGACATGTTGCATGAACGATATCCTATGGATAAAAATGGGTAAGGTGAGATCTTATTGGTACCAATTAATAGAACACTTCATAAAAATATTGTAAATCATGAATGTTCCTGGGGTTGTAGAACCCACTGACAATGAGTTTTTTTTCCCTGATCATTCCCACTGAATATGAGACATCTCTCATTGCCTATTGGCGTAATAAACATAAAGCAGTCACCTCAAGCCTAAGTTACAGATATGCATAGGCTTTTTTACTATATCACTGGCTAATGAGATTACTGCCAGGTGAAGTTGGAAACGTCACAAAGAAAATGCCAAGGGAAATGAATAATTTTAGGGATGGGCCTGAATTCTTTAACCTAAAACTGAACACTTGCATGAAGTTAGATCTATTTCTCTTAAACCCGGTCAGTATTCAAAGTTCAGATATTTGGTACCCTGCCACGGGGAGCTCTCTATTATAAGCAGACTAAAGAAGCAAAGGGGCAATTCACAGCTGAACAATATGTGTGTTATACTGGAGAATTCGGCATAGAGCAATTAACAAGAAGTTTAAGAAATACTTTTTCAGCTTATTGGTTCTGAACCGTACATAAGCTAATGTTATGATTTATCCTAAACAGTCGAACGACTTTTCTTACTCGTCACAAAAATAGTTTCTAGTTCTACCCAGTGCCTATCACTATAGTAATCATGAGGTATAAGCTACTAGTGTTAAACGTTTCAAAAACAGCCAAAGGGCTTATTCATACTCTTAACTGAATGACTGCTATTTTTGTTCATCACTACAATAATCAAGAACTATACGAGTTTTGTTTAAAAGTAATCATGACTCAGGAGCTATAAGCAAAAGCTTCACTAAAAGGGCTTACATAGACTCTGAAGAGCCATGAAGTTGAACCATCAATAGCATATAGTAATGTTCACATTCTAACAAATGTGGCAGCAACTAGTATCTCTATGTCTAATTAAGCAGATAGGAGCTACATTAGCCAATCTTCAGACTGTCCGACACTCCATTATTTCTATTTAAAAATCTGTAGAGACATCTCACCCAAACCACAAAGATAGCTTTCTTGGCTGGAGTTATCCACTACTTATAGTAATTTCTATGGGAAATCTTCTTTTCTCAACACAATAATGCCCTCAAGAAAAGCCTTTGGTACTTCTGAATTCCATACAGGTGAATGACTATCAAAAAAATCAAACAAAATACCTGAAGTGAACTGTTCTCCTTTGCCAAGGTTGACTGCTCTATATTCATAAGAAAGACCTGTGAATCCCAGAAACCAAAAGACAGAGTTAACAATCAAAAAATAATTCAGTTGAAGTCCCCAACCCTCCCCCACCAAAAAAAAAAACAATTTTGGGATTGACCGAGAATAGACCTTTGAGATTTAAGGCGAAGCGAACTCTCCAAGAACATGAACTTTGCCAGAAAGAATACAATACAATCTTTGAAACCCATGTTGAATCAGTTGCCTTCTTCTGCAAAAATCAATTGAAATTGAAATTGAAATTTATTACACAAAAATGTAAGCTTTCAATTTCTCGTTCAGCTCAAAATTAGCTCCTTTCAGCTTTGTGTTTTTTGGTTGGTGTGCGTGAAAACAGAGAGACAGAAAGAAAACTTACCTTTGAGCTATCGGATTCCATGGAAGAACCCGAAATGGGAACAGCTAGTGAAGCATCAACAATGGAGTTGGTAGTTGGAGTTACAGTGTTAGAAAAATGTCTACCAAACCACATTTGAAAATTATCAGCTTTGACTAGTTTAATATAGGATCTGCTTATTTGCAACAACATTGGCGGATTTATCTTCATTTCTACTAAATTTTTCCGAAAAATTACTGTTTCTGCTCTCTGCTGTACATCTGAATTCGCATAGGAGGAGGACATATATATCTAAAAGACAAATTGTGTTAAATTATTTTGATTAGAAGAGAAAGAGCCGTCCCTTTAAAAAAAAAAAAATCTCTATTTTCTTTTTAATTTGTTTTAAAAAAAATTACACTTTTCTTTTTTTTTACAATATTACAATTTTAATTTTGCACGTAACATGTTTAAACCACAAAATTAAAGGACATTTTGATACATTTGACATAACTTTAATTTAGAACCACAAGATTAAAATTCTTTCTTTTCTTAAATTCCGTTCCAAATCAAACTGAGTCAATTTTTTTAAAACGAAGGGAGTACTTTTTAAGAGAGAATGGTTTATTATAGGGTTAGGACCAAAACAGTATTCCGTCGATCTCAATTTATATGCCACTTTTTATATTTTGAAAATCAGAACCATTTAAATTTGATTAAAAATTTGTACATGAAATTTTTAATTTTTTTGAATTGAAATTTGTATGTTTGTAAACCACAAAAGAATACTATGAGTCTCAATAATTGATAATCCAAAAAAAAAATTAAAAGATTTATGAATAATTTATCGTAAAAAATAAACTTATTTGACTCTTGAAAAATCTGAAAGATCACGTATAAAATGTGACGGATAAGGAATTTATTATGTATAGCTCTATTTTTATCGAATGATAGTATATATTAAGGATTAAAATAATATTATTTACTCAATAAATATATTAAATATAAGTAATAATTTTCTTGCACTATAAAATTGTAGTCTAGTTACTGTAATTCTCATTTTATTTTCGCAAAATTTAATTAAATATATTTTATAGTGATATTTATGTTTTATATTTTTTCGTCGTTGTTAATTTATTATAAGTAAGTAATTATATTATATAAATATGTTCATATAAAATGATATTTTTTTACCTTATTATTAGAGCATGTTTTCATATAACAATACCAACATAAGTTTGCTCCCTAATTATTACTATTATGATGATGAATTATCATTTTATTAAAATAAAATATATTTTTATAAGTAATGATAATTGTGAGTGATATATTTCCCTTTACATACATTATATATTTTTACAAAATTAATTTTATTTATATACAGTTATTATTAATCGTGGAGCACATGCACTTAACTTAACTTGTACTCCAATAAAAGGTTAAGCGCGCTAAGTAAAGCAAGAAACAAACTCCCGCGCAAACTCACACGTATAAATAGCTTAGGGTTTGAGGGGAAACAAAGATCACCGCTTCGCTTCGCCTAGGGTTCACCAACCGCGAAGCTAAAACAATGGCGTTTTGGGGTAAAATTTTATCAACTGTTTTCTAAAGCTTTTTTGATCGATCATCACTAGATCGCTTACTTTTTTTTTGGTTTTTATAGGTATTGAAGTGAAAGCTGGTAAGCCAGTTACTCATTCGTTCAATAATGAGAGAGGAAGACTACGAATTTCTCAGGTGATTTATAGATGAATGAGATCTTCTTCAATTACAAATATTTTAGATAAATTAGTGATTGGCACAGTTAATTAGAGATCCATGCTGTATAGGGTTTAAAGTTTAAACTACTATAATCTCAAGATTCGTATGAAAATATTTCCTTTTGGGACTTCAAATTGTTTGGCACCAAGGCTGATGATGATAGGAATGCACTTAATGCAAGCTGATCCTGGGAATCTGGGGATACAACAGGAGGAGAGTTTGAAATATCAAACCTACAGGAAGTCTTCTTATCTGGCTGAAGTATAGTTACCACGAAAGAGTAAAGTAACTTGGTTAAAATTAGGAGATGAACAATACCAATTACTTTCTTTTGTGATCAAACATAGAAAACTCCCATCTTTCTACAATACAACTTAGGGATGACCAAGGTGACTGGAAGAATAAAGCAGCTCCAACAAGAGTTAAAGTCTCTCCTAGCTTTATTCAGAATGGTACTCTTCTAACTATTGATGGTTGGTTTAGTTAAGCCATTTACTAGACAGGAGGTAACGTCTGCTATCTTTAAAATTAATACTAATAAGAGCCCTGGGCCCGGTGGTTATGGTAGCCTTTTTCCAAAGCAATATGGGATATTGTTGGTGAGGACATAACTGAGGCAGTGATGGACTCTTTTCAGAAAAGGTAACTGTTAAAACATTTGAACTCCAACATCATTGCACTTATCTCTAAAGTTGATAATCCAGAACATAGCCAATATAGACCAATTTCTTACTGTAATGTCTTGTATTAATGCATCTCCAAAATGATTTATACAAGATTAAAAACATTTGTAAATCATTTGGTGGCTGAGAACCAAGCAATGTTTATGCAAGGGAGGTCGATGATCCGAAATGTTTTGATTTGTCATGATCTACCTACAAGAGGAAGCCTTCACCGATGTGCCTACTGAAAATTGACTTAAAGAAGGCATATGACATGGTGAGTTGGGAAATTTTGGAGGAAGAAATGAAAGGCTTTTGATTTCCTGGGAAATTCATTAAGCTAGTGATGACTTGTGTGAATCCGACAAAATTCTCTGTCAGGGTAAATGGGGAAGGCCATGGGTTCTTTTCTTTGAAGGGAGAAGAGGACTTTGGCAAGGTGATCCTGCCTCAGCACTGTTTTTTTTTGGTGATGAATTAACTTACCAAGATCTAAAAACAATGAGCATGTTGCTTAAGTTTAAGTTCCACCCAATGTGTAAGGCCGCACAGTTGACTTATCTTATATTTGCTGAAGATCTTATGCTATTTCATAAAGAGACAGTTGACTCAGTAGATAGGATCATGGAAGCACTATCACATTTAAGTGATGTTAGTGGGTTGTCTAGCTAATATAGACAAATCAAGAATCTTTTAAGGCTAGAGTAACTTATGAACTTAAAATTCAAATCATTGCTTAGACACAATTTTCTATTGAAGCATTCTCCATAAGATATCTTGGATTTCCCTTTCATCCAAGAAATAGAGTAAAATGGAATGCCAACAACTAGTTGACAAATTACCAACTGAATCAAACTGACATACTCCAAACAGTAATCCTCTGCAGGCAAACTTCAGACTAGAAATGTTGCTTTCTTTTCCATTCATAGTTTTTGGGGAGTAGCATTTACTTTGCCCCAAAGCATGTTGAAAGAAGTGGATAGGAGGTGTAGGGGGAATACTTGTGGGGAGGCTCTAAAAACAAAAGGAAGATCTCCTTGGTTTCATGGGGAAAAGTTTGTTTTCCAGAGAAGTTAGGGGGGCTAAATATCAAGGGATGCAGAACTTGGAATATTGCTTCAGTTGATAAATTGTTGCGACAGCTTATTGAAAAGAAAAAACTCGTTGTGGGTCAAGTAAGTCCATGATGTATATATGAAATCTACTGAAACTCTGAAAGCATATGGGATTACAAGACTCCTCCAGATAGTAAGTGGTATTGGAGGGAGATATGAACTCTTTGAAAGGAAGGATGAAAAGATGGTCTGTTATGGTCTGACTCCTAGAGGTGAGTATTACATTACTCGTAACTATTTAGATCTGACAGGAGAACAACCTATACTTGCTACTACTGAGCTTATATATGGAGTCATTATGTGGTTAGCATCTCAAATAGAGTGTTGCCTGTGTGCCCATCAAGTTCCTGAGAACCCAACATATTTGTTTGTGGAGTGTAGCTGGATCAATGTAGTTAGGACTTGGATAGAGCAGTGGACTGGTGCTACATTCTATGACAGATAATTGAGAAGAGGTTTGATCAACCTGAAGAATAAGTAGTGGAAGCAGTTCAAAAAGGGGATACTAGAAGCTGTATGAGGAGCTATGAAATGGAAGATGTTCCAAGGAAAGCATGTATAGCCTGATGAACTAATTGCATATATAAAGAGAAATAGACGTACTTTGTGATTCCAAGAAAGCAATTAGATCTAGAGGCTTTACATAGATTGGAAATGTAACTAGTTGCTGTTTTTATGTTTGCTTAAGACCTACTTTTCATACTTTTTCACCATTCTTCCTAGAAGGTGGCTGTGGAATTAGGTGCTCTTTAGGTTGTGATTTGTGGTTGTTCGTTGATGGTAATCTTTTACATTGGTAACCAAAAAAAATGATATATTGTGTGGCATCATTCAATTGCTGTACAAGCTAAACTTGATGAAATAATTTCCCTATCAAACTAATTTTTCAACAGTTTACTAATCCTTTATTCCACTGAAGTCAATTTAATGCTAATTTTAACTTTCTGTTTAGTCAAGTACTGCCATATAGAACGAAATGGAGTGACCGTGCGAGTAGTTTCAATTTCAGGTAGCAAAGCTAAAAGATGTAAAGAAAGGGAAAAAGTTCAAAAGATGCTCAAAATCTAGATTAAGTTTTTATTTGAGTTGAATTCTATATGTGATGCATATTCATTTCTTATTAAGGATAGCCGGGAGACTAACCACTTTAGCTCCTTGTTCTGCATGTTGTGTCCTTTTAGGCAACATTGGGAATCGGCAATGCTGAAAGTAAAAGTTTGGTACAGTGTAATGTGGGAAACAAGAGTCCTGTTTTCCTCTGTGCTTTGTTACCTAACAAGACAGAGTCGTGCTATTTGGATTTAGAGTTTGAGGAGGCAGAAGATGTGGTTTTTTCTGTTCTTGGTCCTAGAACTGTTTATCTGACTGGTTACTATGTGGGAAATAGTCGGCGAGCAAATGTCAACAGTGATACAGAGTCATATGGAGAGGATATTGCAGACACGGAAACAGGGGAATCCTGCCATGACAGTGATGATGACAAGTATGATGATAGCTTTATCAATGATGCTGAACCAGAAATATCCCCACCTTCACCCGCTTCAAGCAGTGGAGTTCAAGACGATGATGAGAATGTGTCAGACAATAAGCTTAACAACAACAACAACGGTGGCCATAAAAGGCTTAGGAAGAAGTACCAAGTAAGCGAGTCCGAAAATGAGGATATATTGCAGGAAAGCGATGATGAAGATAGTTGTCTCTTATCTTCTCTTAAGAAGAAAACAGACGTGAAGGCTGTAGTAGCATCAGAAGATGATCAAAAGGATGACATTCCTCATAGGACAGAAAATGGTGGTGCAATGGAATCTAAAAAAGCCAAGTAAGTCACACAGAAGCAATTACTGATTTCTGTGATTGTAGTAACTTTTTAATCTTGGACGTGGGCCAGTATAAGCTTTATAAGGAACTAAGGTGTCTAGTATGATAGGATCCTCTCCTTGAAAACCACCTTTTCTCAGATCTGGATTTTTTCATGAACTCCACGAAGCCTTGCTGAAAATTTTTAATGTATAATTGGTCTATTATCCATCCTAGGCAGTGGCGGATTCAGAATCTGATAATTGTGGGTGCTCAATTCCTTTAACATAAAGTTGCTAGCAAAAAAAAATTTATTTCTAGAAGCTTACTAATATTTTTATAATTTAGTTAGTAAATGAAGTACAAAAAAAAATAGGAAAGTGGAAAAACATAAAAGAAATAAGCAAAAAATCTGGAGTGAAAAAGTAAAAAAAGAAGTTAAAAACCTATGAAGAAGTCAGTTTGCCTTTTTTCAACAAAAAGATAAGCTTTTTCTAGGATTCGAACCTTAGATCCAGGGCACTAGCAACTTTCAAATTCGCGTTTGGAACCAGCTCACCCATAGGACCCTTTGTTTAATGGGTGCTGAGAAATACGTTATATAACATTTTCAGGATTTTATATATTCATATACAAAGTTTCCGTCAGGGTCAATGGGTGCTCGAGCACCCAAACCTCAAAACGTGGGTCCACACCCTGATCCTAGGTACCCGATCTTACCAAAGGAAATTTTTCATTGAATCATTTCATATTTTCTCTAGCTTTGAGTGTTACCTTGAAGAATTTTTTAAACTTTTCCTGTTCTTATATCCATTGTTGGCATGTAGACCTGTTGCCAGTTCATGATTGTTTACAAAAGTAAGCTAACAATTATGATGAATAGCATCTGGCAGGTCAGCTCTTGAGTAATCATGGAAAGGAAAAATGACTAGAAATTATTCCTTCTAAGTGCGTGTTATCCTCTCTGCTTTGTGGGCATGCATTCATGTGGAATGTTCTCCTTTATTTTGTCCATTCAAGGGAACATGCTTGCCTCTAGCACAGGGTCTAATCTTCCTGCTTGTTTTGCTCCATCTTATTGAACACAGACATGAAAACAACATTAAGTCAAAGAAGAAGAGGAAACAGCCTGAGGGCAATGGTGGTAAACTTCTTGAAGCAAATACCAGCAGTGACCGGAAGGAATACAAAGAGGATAAAACAAATTTGGTGGATGTCGCGTTGGCAATGCCAATTGATATGTAAGATGTTGCTCTATTTCTGAATGAAGTTTTTCTGTTTTTGTTCTTACTCATGTTCAGATTGCTAGTTTATCCACCTTATATGTACTGATCAAGTTTCTCTTAAGTTTTTTCTTACACCTCATTACCCTTCTAATTTTTTCAAGCTATATGCTCTGGCAGGAAAGATGGCCAATCTGATACTCTGGAGCCCCTTGCGGAAGAGGATTCTAATCATGTTCCAAAATCGAAGAAAAGAAAGCATTCTGTGGGAGCCAAATCTGTTGAAAACCATGATACAGACTGTGCTGTCAGTCTTAAAGAGGATCAACTGAAAGAAGATCCTCTAAAAGCTGGTCACCTGGGTGAGGATCCAATTGCAATAGATGAAGAAGAACAAAAACTGACCATCAATAAGTGAGTTTTAATGTTTAATTAGCCGCGTTGCTTTCTTGAAAACTGCACGAAATCTCAATGCTGCCTACTGCCTAAAAAGCGGACCCTACCTTTATCATAACTCTTTATTTTGTGGAGGGAAATTAGGTTGGGAAAAACTAAATCTGCTATGAACTCTCCTTCTGTTCACTCGTCCATTTTGGACTTGTACGCCCTTAAGAAACAATGATTATATGAGTAGTTTACCACAATACTCATATTGATTGATGTGTAGTCTTAGGTCTTGGGAAATGATTTTGGGGGAATAAATAATTAATGTTCAGGGTAAAATAGGAAAAAGATACCTTTCGGGGTGGCCAGTGGTTTGAGCTTGCCAGCGAAAGCAAGGGGTTTGGCTTTTGGCTCGAGCTCGTCGCACCAGGCTAGCCTAGTGCGGATTATCTCTCCTATGTGGTTTGCGAGCTATTGCATAGGAGCGGGTAACCCTGTGCGTACCCAAAGGGTAGCGGCTGCAAGTTTCCCTTGTCATAAAAAAAGTAGGAAAAAGATAATTGTCTTTTCATGATAAGTTGAAAACGACAAGTAAAAGGGAATCTATTTTTGGAATAGTAGACGAGCAAGGTGAACGGAGTTGGGAGTACTGGATATATGTCATTGTTGCCAATTCTGATGTACATACTCTGATATCATGCACTTGCCTTATACCTGCATTCTCTAGGCAAAGATTGCATGTCAAAGCCTCCTAAAAATTGTTTTAGGGACCATATTAACATTTTGACCATCCATGGATGCAGTAATAGTGTAGATGGAAAATCTGACTCTGTAGCTGATGAGCACCAATCGGATAAGAAACTGAAAAAGAAGAAGAAGAAGAAGACAAAATCTCAGGACGACTGTTTGGTAAACAAGGATCTTCCTGTTCTGCAAGAGAATGAAATGAATAGACAATCCGTGGATGTTGAGGACAAGAGTCTGAAGGTCAAGTCTACTGTAATAAGGACCTTGTCTAATGGGTTGACCATTGAAGAGCTCGCTGTGGGTGAACCTGGTGGAAAATTGGCCGCTCTGGGAAAGAAGATCAAAGTTCATTACACCGGCAAACTAAAGGAGAATGGGCAGATATTTTACTCAAATATGGGAAAATCTCCATACAAATTCCGTCTAGGTGATAAAGACGTCATAGAGGGATGGAACCTTGGTCTTGCTGGCATGCGTGTGGGTGATAAAAGAAGGCTCACAGTCCCACCATCAATAGGCTACGGGAGTGAGGGAGCTGGGGAGAATATCCCACCAAACTCATGGTTGGTGTTTGATATTGAATTGATTGGTGTCCGTGGATAATTCAGCTTAACTTATCATTCCTGGAAGGAAAGTCATCTATGCAGAACTTATCTTTTCCTCTTGAATTTTGAGACTTGAACTGTCTATTGACATTGGCGCTGAGGCAGGATTTGGACAAAGAGATAGAAACTACAGGCACTTTCTTCATTACCAGGATGGAGTGGCTAATACTAAAAAGGCAAAACTTTTCATAATTTTGTGTAGTACTTTGTTAGCCTGTGAAAGAAAAGGAAAATAGGACAAGTCAGCCCCCAACCTTTCCAGGTTGGGATTTTTGCATACCTGGCTGTGTTCATGATTCTCTAATAGAAAATATATGGTGAAAGGATTTTTGCATACCTAGAGATCGTATGCATTGAAGGACAAGACGTTTTATAGTGTTCAATTTCCAGTATAAACTCTTGCTTAGTATGTTTAGCATTAAAAAAATGTTATTCATGTAAAATAAATGTTTTCGTAATTTTAAGTGGTTGTTAAGTAAGAAAATATTTCCCAAAAGTTGTTGCATAGGAAATACAATGGGTTGTGAGTGGAGGGTAAGGGTGTGCAACGCTACTTATGAAATTTATTTTTCTTAGAGAATATTTTCATAATTTAATTGAAAAATATTTTCCTCCAAAAAACTTCTTGTATAATAGTCGAGCGTTATTACAAGTAGCATAACAGTTATTGTTAATCCTTTTAACAATCTCTGCACTATAATCTCAAATATCATTAACTAGATTTGTAAATCAAGAGATCCCTTATTGCTAAGACCAACAGTTTTTTATTTGTATTACATTGTTCCTTTTCTGTTATTTGTATTTGACACGATCAGAAAAACAATGTTCCATTCACTTTATGCCGGCTGAGAGGAATTTCTGGTTGAAATAAGCTTCCATTGCTGCAAATATGCTCATTGCCAGTTGTTTAGGAGTGAAGAAAAGAAGTGAAAAATACTACTAGGCAACACTTTACTGCATGAGTTATACCTTCTTAATACCTACCACCCTGCTAGCAATAGGCATGGACATAGAGACATCTATAGAATAGGTTTAGACATGACAAAAGTAAGCAAATAAAAGAAAAGCCTTTGAACAACCAAACAAACAACTTGAGAATGGAGTAACATAATGAAGCTGATTGAGGTCTATGATTCAATCTTCAGCAGAAACCTAAAAAATAAGATCTTTTTAAATTTACATTATCATTCTCGCCGAAAATGCTGATTGCCTGTACATCACACAATATGCATATCTAGGTTTCCTTTTCTACTTCCCACCCAGGTATATACTCATAATATCATCCTCTGCTTTAGCCTCTGATTTCATATTTTGCGAGTCAAGTTCAGGTTTGACCATAAAGCTTCTAGCCTCGTGTTCTGAAATTTCACTGATAAATACAAAGTTACCAATAAAGAAATCAGCATCAAGGAAAGAAAACAAGGAAGAAGGACAGAGCAATATAAGCAGTTCAACATATTAAGGAAATTAGAAATATGACCAGACCTGTCTGGAGCTTCTGCCTTGGTTATCAAAGTGAGTTCATGAGATGTGAGATATAGAGAGAAACTTCTCAGGTCTTTTTCTTGGCAAAATTTAGACAGGTGGCACAGGAAATCATTGAACTGCTTTGGTTCCTATGCAGGTAAAATTGATGTTGCTATGTAAGTTTGTTTGGGCGCGTGGCACAGATATTTGATATCTAACTATAGCACAAAGAGAGAAAACCAGAAAACATACCTGCTCAAGGATGCAACCTTTGCGTAGAGCCACCAAACATTGCAATGCTTTATGAAATGTATCTCCTTCACAAGAATTCTCCACGAGATCAAAGATCCTATTTTTCATACCCTGAATGGCCTTACTAATCCATTTTGGATTATCTCTTCGAGACAGCATCTCCTCAAAGTCTTTGACAGGATCAATATCTCCAACTTTCTCAACTTCTGTTTTGGCTGAGTATTCCATTGAGTCTATAGCTTTGACATCAGCATCTTTGTTGAATTCTTCTCTCTCCTCATCTGATCCTGAAGGTCTCTCTTTGATTCTTCTTGCTGATTTTTTCAGCTGTGCGTTAATTATATAATAATTGGTTAGGCATAAGCCACCATAGTCGGACTATTCTAGAAAAGTCCAATTTGAATAAAGGGATAAATATTGAAAGTTACCTTTGGATTATCTTTTAGTTCAAAAGACCTACGGAGTTCCTCTATGATGGACTTGTTTCGAGAAAGAAGTTCAACATCAGGTTCTGTTATCTTTCTGAGGGTTTCATCAAGTGGAGGAACAGCAGCATCTGGGTGCTTTGACTTCAGGTTAAGATAGCGGTAGTAACGCTGGATATTTGTACAATACTAATTGATTAGAAACTGATAGTGCAAAAGGCAATTATGGAGCAAAATTAGGATTCTTATGTTATGATTTTTTAAATTTCATATGAGGACTCAGAGAGTTAATAGATAAGCAGCACTGTTTATAATCTAAAAACTCGAATCTCCAAAGGTTTCTATCACCAGCATCCTGTTACGCACATTATTAAGCTGAAGTACCACCTAGGTCCAATTATCAACATATATTTAATATGAAATGATTAATCAAATCAACTTATCCAACTTAGCGGTGAAAAGGCTGTCAATGCCAACTTAACGACAATTACAACTCACCAACAATGTCAACAAGAATCATAACAACTTCTAACCAAATTCGGCGGCAGAAAGAAAGGTAAATGTAGTTTCACACTTAATATTTCAACAATATTCTGCATGACGTCATACCTCTAGAACAGGATTAGGTGTAAAGTCAGGTGGTAACACTTCCTGTTTTCCAGGTGGTGCAAGATCCAACATCTGAACCAATTTATCTGCTGCGTCTTGTTGCTTTTCATTTGGCTGCATTGATGAAGGCATATTACTGAAAGAAGGAAACTGAAACTCCCGAACATCCTCAGCAAAGGGAAGCATATTGAAGTAAAATGAATCAGGCTGCACGCAGTGGTCAATGAGAGTGTCAACAATCTAGGAGTGGAATATCCACTAAATAAAGAAAACAGAATAATCAAGAGGTGAAAATTTAAATCATACTTACAGTATTATCCTTGTCAGAGACATTTGGTGTAAGGACCCCAACAACAACATTACCCTGTCCTTGTCTCCATACACATCGGACAATTGCTACTTTGTTCATTTCCTTCATTGCCCTTGCGAAAGCAGAAAGCGCAAGGATGGCTTTTTTGTTGCCAGGTTCGGCTATGAAGATATTTACATCTTTCAGGTAGTAATGCCTGAGTATGTGGAATATGACTGTATGAAGATTGGAAAGATAAACGGCACAAGAAGTTCCCACCTATCCCAAATATTAACCTGAAAAAACTGTGTATAGTATTCAAGAAACTAAAATTATACCGCATTATGTTTGAAGAATCTGTGAATCCTAGTAGCTTCACACTTTTCTCTGGTTTGAACTTTACAGCCTCCAACTCAGCAGAGGATATAGGAACTACTTGAGGTCCATACTGAAAACCTTTAATCCTCTGTTCTGGTGGCACAACTTTATTAGGGTCTTCTATGCCTTTATATTCGTAATCAACCTTCATTTCATGAGTAGCAAATTTATCAGTGGAAGTAGCCTCTTCGGAGTACTTTTTCAGGGTAGGAAACTTCTCTTCAGATGTTTTCTTGTAAACCCACACCTAATAAAAAGCAATTATTAGTTCCTTTTTTCTTCCAAGAAAGATAAGGTTAAAAGAACATTTAGTAGTAACTAAACATCCACATCAAACTGTCTCCAAAATATAATAGGAAGGGAAAGAAAAGGAAAACGAAACGTGCACATTAGCAAATTAGGGACCAAAAAGGATATACATCAGGTGTATACTTTCAGTTACCCCAACTTGTTTGGGATTGAAGCATAGTTGTCGTTGTTGCATACTTCTAAAGTTACCATCCTACTCATTTTCTAGACTACTGTAAAATCCCTACAATCCCCATAGACTTAAATCAGATACAACAGTTTCGAGATGAGAGTAAACCATCCAATCTGATTATCACAATATCTGTTGATTGTGTAAATATGAAATTCCGGGAGGATAGTTTTATTGACCCTAGTATTGATGGTACTGGATATTTCCCTCTTATATAAATCTGTCTCCAAATTAGCCACGCTAGTAGCTGCCTGACACCATGATAAAATACTACCCTCATGATTAGACCATGTCCCTGAGATTTGATAAAAGAAAAACATGATAGACTACTGAAAAAAGTCACAAAAAGGTAATGCAAAAACATAATCAGTCAAGATTCTTTAGGAAGGAATGCATATGTTATCACTAAATGCTCACTTGGACATAATTTAGTATATAGGGAAAAACCAAAGAAGAAAAAAATAAAAAGGCTAAGAAAAGCTATTTCATTAACAGAAGAAAAAGGTAAAGAATCAAAATTGAAAAGAATTGAGTAAATCAGCATAAATTTCTTAATTCTCACCTTGATCTTCAATTGAGCACTAATTTCAAAATCACCTCTGTATATCGTGACTGGCGATATATTACGAGTTCTAAGTGCACCTAATAAAGAAGTTGGATTTTCCACATATACTACTTTTGAGGAAGATTTGTTCGAGAATACTGACATTAGAAAATCATTTTCTTCCATAATTTTCCTATTTGTTTCCCAATCTTGTTTCATTCTGACAATTACACAGTCCATCTTCATGCCTTGTGCTGTCATCTGTGTAGCAATGGTGTTTACTTGATCTTCCTTTGTTCCTTCAAATGGATTTTTGATGCGAGAAACAGCATTTGTAATAAGGCAAAGACGTCGCTTTGCCTTATTGGTTTGTCCAAACTTCTTAATGAGCATGTCCACACCAACAACAATCGCATCAAGAACTAATACAGATAGTTAAAGAATGAAGAACTCAAGATCATCATGAGCACATAAGAATAACACTGAGATTAGAAGTCAACAAAATCACATGCCACAACTACTGTTAAAAAGAGCCAGTGCACAGGCTACAAGTCTACAATAGAACTAAACCAGTGCAGAAACATATACCACAGTCGAAAACACATCCTATGGAACGAGAAAAGCTATTATACCTCATACAGCCTAATCTATTCATGGAAATCCTCATCTGTAGCTCTAATAGATATTAACTTATAATGTCTTCTTAAAAGCCTGATTTTGGCTACCACCAACACTTAAAGTTGTGTGCATAAGCATGCATTTTAAGTGAATCATAATAGAGTGAGGCAGATTAATTAATATAGAGGAATAAGTATATTGAGGGAAGACAGACAGTACTCGAACAAGGATTGCATGCTTAACAACTGTACTAGTCTGAACTATCACAACCCAGTAATTATAGAGGATACAATCTCCAGGAACACTTCCTCGTGGAAGTTCTTGCAGAGCATCAACAAGATCTTCATCTACAACTTTGATATTTCGCAGAACTGTCACGTGTTCATATCCTCCTATTTCCTCTTTCAATTCATTCTTGGTGTCTGGGAAAATATACATATACAGGTCATCTGATAAAATTCCAACACCAATGCTAAGAAACAGAATTTTTTACCGCAACAAATTCCAGAAAGAGTCAGGTAAGTATATGACAATGATATGGATAGGCCAGTCCAACAACCCATTCTCCTCTATTAAGAAAGGGGAACAAAGGACACACAGTGTGTCTGGTATGACAAAAAGGCCTTCATTGACGAAATAGGTTGATTAACTTGAACTTTGATAAGTATTTTCTACCAAAAGTGCAAAAAAGATTTCATTTGCTTGTGGATGAAAGTCATTTTCCTTTACTATTATCCAACTCTTAGTTTATGTCATTTCTTTCAACTAATACTTAGACATTGTTGTCAACTTTTAATAAGCAAAAATATCACCAAAACATTATGTTCATACTCTATTTAGTTAGGTTAGAAATAATTAGGTATCAGGAATAAATTAGAAAACAACCCTTCAATGAGGATAAATGTATGACAAAGGAGAAATATACCGAAAGAGACATAAATTTAGCATTATCAGGTCAGTTAACCAACATCAAGCTGAAGATATGAACAATTTTGTTCTATATATAAATGAAAAATCAGGGTAAACCACTAACAAGCTCCCCTTCGCTAGAATTAAAGGAGAAATATACCGAAAGAGACATAAATTTAGCATTATCAGGTCAGTTAACCAACATCAAGCTGAAGATATGAACAATTTTGTTCTATATATAAACGAAAAATCAGGGTAAACCACTAACAAGCTCCCCCTTCGCTAGAATTAAAGGAGAAATATACCGAAAGAGACATAAATTTAGTATTATCAGGTCAGTTAACCAACATCAAGCTGAAGATATGAACAATTTTGTTCTATATATAAATGAAAAATCAGGGTAAACCACTAACAAGCTTCCCCTTTGCTAGAATTTATGAACTAGCTCCACTACAAAATTTTCAACAAGTTGAATCTCAACCTCCTCCATAAAACCCCCAATCAGTTAAATCCTTCACCTTATACTATGAAGATTTGTTCCCAATTATATCCAACCAAACACCAGAAAATTATAAATTCAAAAAAAAAGTGACAAGCGGATTGAAAAACATTTTCCACTTATGTAGGAAAGTTTCACTCCATATCAACTACAACAGCAGCCACTTTGCAAAAAACTTACCTGCAGTTCCAAACAAGACAAACCCCACTTCATCATATCTGCTGAAAACCAGCTACATACACCAAAAATAGGACAAATGTGACATTTTTCTTAACAGGTATGTAATGTTGGAAATTAACAATTCCAAACAAAAATTAAAACCAGAAGAAACCCAAAGTGGCAACATGTTACCTTCTTCTGTATCAACAATGAGCAAACTTTTTCAATCTCAGGTAAAACTGAGTGCATGGAAGGACCCACATCAATTACCAATACCACCGCTTCCTGTTCACCAAAAAAAACAAAAAAAAACTCTCAGTTGCAAACCCCAGAACTAATTTTAGTATCTAGTACCAAAAAATCTAATCTTTTTTTCAAGAATCAAAGGGAAGTGATTCAGTGAAGCACAAATTGAGGAAATAAATTGTGGGTATGGAAAAAAACTGAACTTTACTACCTTATTACGAGCCATTAGAAGGGAAATGAGCGTTCAGGGCTGTTTGGTTCTTCTTCTTCCTACGCCCTTAGTTGAATACTTCGCAGTTCCCCAAACTTGCACTGGAATTTTCACATAGTGCTTCTCCAATTAAGTATTTGAAAATTGAAGAAAGGGAGAATTCACACGTTGGCTCCCCTTTTTCTTGTTAAGTCCCTACTTTCCCCATAAGTTATGAACTTATAATTTTGTATCCCTTTAGTTACCCACTTTTACGAAAATATGAGATATCTAATTAAGAATAATTAAGGATTGAACGATTTTAAAATAAATAAATATATTAATTTACTAATTTCTTTATTTTACATAGTACTTTTTCTCTTGATTAGCTAGCCTATGGACATAAAATTTTAAAAAGTAGATTTTTGATTTGAAGTTAAAAATGTATTTAAATATAATTTTTTTTATTTTAAAAATAACATATAACATGATCTATATTATAAGTTTTTTAAACTTTTAAAAATATTCAACTATAACAAATGTACATACTTATTGATCTTAATTCTTATGTATGTATAAACTTCTTTAATATCGTTCATTATTAATCAATCTCTTAATTAAACATAAGTAAAAAAGAAAGATGTTGGGAAGGGGGTAAATATGGATTAGTAATAGGTCATAAACAAATGAGTTTTTTTTTCTTATATATAAAATGCAAAAATTTGGAGTAAGTTTTAAGATGTTAAAATAATTTTATCGGTCATATTTTGAGCAGAAAAAAAATTTGTAAATTTTTGAAATTTGAATATTTAATTTAATTGACTATGAAATTTTTAAAAAGTTAAATTACTCCATATTTATGAAGCTATGAAAATTTAACAACCAAAAGAGAAATAAAAAGTTATAGAAATTAAATTATTGTTCAAAGTATTTTCTAAAAAAGTATTTTCATTCAAGGTCATAACTAAAGACCATAAAAATTGTGATATTTTTTCTTTTTCCCAAGAAATCTGCTACTACCTTAAACAAGAATTTGCAGTCACTTGGGTCTACCTTTGCCCCCAAAAAAACATGTATTAATATAAAGGGAAAAAAGATATTTCATATTCTTAATCCACTTTTAATTATTATATTACACTTTTAAAAGTTAATTTAATTAATTTTTAAAGTTAAATTATATCACATTAATTTGATATTTTTAAAAAATATTATTAAAAAATTATATAAAAATATTATAAATTATAATTTCTTACATATTAAGATAATTAAAAAAATTTATCATAAAATATAAATCAAAATTTTAATAATATAACTCTAAACAAATGAATCATGACAATTAAAATTAAAACTAGGTGTCCATGTGATAATTAAAAAAAATAAAAATGCTTACGTGTCATTATGGGAAACTAAAGTAATATTCACAAACTTTTTTCTCCTTTTTCTTCTATTAAAAAACACTGGCAAATGCTCTAAAAAAAGGCACCATTTTTTTATTTTAAGTATTCAAGAAAGGGTAAAAGCAAAAACCAAGAAGAAATAAAGCAGCTCTATTTTTCTTGATTTCTCAGTAATGGCATCATTAAGTAGCCACCATTTTTACCCTAACAAGTTTTCAAGTAGAGTATATACTAGTAAATCTTCTTTCTCCCATTTCATTGTTTCATGTAAGGAGCAACAGCAGCAGGATGAAAACAACAAACAAGTGGGTCGCAGGTAGTATTCCCTTCCAACCCCTCTCATCAAAATGTTTCCTTTTTGATGTGCATGATATTAAATCTAGCTCATTGCTATATATGTAGGGAAATTATACTAAGAAGCAGTGAAATTGCACTTATTGGAGCCCTCTTCAACTTCAGGCATGTATTCTCCTTGCTGCATTCGAATTTAGCAACAAATTTAAAAAACCCCTTTTTCAAGATTTAACAATTGTTGCTATAGTCAAGCTACTCATTAAAATTTTGGAATTTCTTTTGTTGATTTGAGTAATTTGTATAGAGATGGATTTCTGATCTGTGTGGCATTAGTTTCCTGTTTGCTCATAGATTTTGAAGTTGAAACTTGAAAATTTGAGTTCTTGCAATTGTGTTTGGACATGTATTTTACTCGAAAAGAATTTGAAGTTTATGACCGGAAGTAACAAAAACCCCAAATTGGCTATTTGAATATTACATTGTCTCAAAATATATTCGAAGATAACTTTTCAAAATCTTTGGCGAAACGCTAGCTTAGAAATAAGGTGATTTGAGTAGAAAAGATTGAATCTTTGTTTTTGTGATGCAGTGGTAAAAAGCCAAATTACTTGGGAGTTCAAAAGAATCCACTTGGTTTAGCTCTTTGTCCAGCTACTAACAATTGTGTTTCTACTTCTGAGAACATCAGTGATGCTACTCACTATGCACCTCCTTGGTAACTTTTCTTTTTCTTTTCCTTTTCCCACAGTGATCTGTATGTTTTATGTTTGGTCTCTATCTCTATCATTGATAAAAAGTGCACGAAAAGTAGTCGACTTCTCTATATGGCGATGAGATGATGCTTCACGTTTAGTCTAAAGCAACAGTATCTATGTGCACATGGAAATTGTGCACATTAATATGATAGCTACTAGTTGACATATGAATCACAAAAGCCTCCTTTTTGTGACCATTTCTATTTGACTAGAATCACTACGGGTGATCTTGTGTGTAAATTAATATGTGGGTGTGGCCCGACATGGTCCTGGGTAAAATGCACTCATCTAGACTATCAAAAACGTACATGATGTTACATATAATTTTCAAGATGAAATGGATATGTTAGATCTTTTCTATCCAAGAATCAGCATGTTCTTGAATATAAACATCTTTTTTTTATTATAACCGTGGTGTGAACTTCATATAAGCATCTTGGTGGATTGTGCTTTTAGTATAGATCAATATGCTACCCCGACAAGGTCTTACTACTATTTTTGTCAATGAAACTATGGAAAGGAATATGATAAAATTGAAGGTTAAAAGATTAGCCTTTAATTTTTATCAATGGGGATACTGTACAGAGATGGTAAAATTTTGGTGCTTTGATTCTCAGGAACTATAACCCTGAAGGGAAACGTGGTAACGTCAGCAGAGAAAAGGCAATGGAGGAGCTACTTCAAGTGGTAAAGAGTCTTAAAACGTGTTTCTCATCATAACAAATAGTTGAACAATATATATCGCTTACCTACCTATTGATCTGCATCATTTTGAAGCTAAAATCAACAAAACCAGACAAGTCCTCTCCAAGAATAATGGAGAAGAAAGACGATTATGTGCGTGTGGAATATGAAAGTCCTATCTTGGGGGTAAGTCCTCAAAGTTGTAATTGCTCAGTTACACACACATCATTTTGCTCAGCCACTAATGAATAAGTACATGTTACTACAGTTGGTAGATGATGTCGAGTTCTGGTTCCCTCCAGGCAAGGCATCAATTGTACAGTATAGAGCAGCATCTCGCATGGGGAATTATGACTTTGATGCTAATAGAAAGAGAATCAAGGTATGACTATTTGCTGTTCTTGTTCTTTCCAACCTCGTTTAAGTCAATGGCTAATCTGGTCATATAAAACAGGCGCTGAGATTGCAATTAGAGAAGAAGGGATGGGCATCAGAGGACACAGTCTGAACGGCATGATCATCTACTGAATACAGATTCTCATATTTAATTTGTAAAAGCTTAATAGAACAGATGAAATGACACCAACATTACTTCTTGACACCAACTGGTTAATGGTGAAGCAGTCTCATCACTGCACCACAACCCACATTGGTGACTTGGTGTGGGTAGTGATTTACTTGGTTCCTTACTCTTTTCATTTCATCAAGAAATTCATTATCCCATTACTTAACATCCCAGCACTCAAACACGAAATTAAAATTTATGGATGAGTGAGGTTCATATTTCGCCACTATTATACTATATTATTCTAACAATCATCAGTTCAATAATTATAAAAAAAAAAAATGTTATTATAAAATACTAACTTGATAATTTATTAAACATACAATTTAAATTTAAAGGGTTACTAAGGGCACATATAGTGCTAATAATAATACAGGATTGTTTAGTATGACATATCAGCAATTTAAGCTATAATAAAGCTAATGAATAAATTTTAACCCAAGCTTATATTGGGATATTCCACCTGTAACTAAATAATTTAGTCTTGTGTATCAACCATCAAGCCATCCTTATAATAGATATTTTTGTTAGAAATCAATCAAACATTTTGTAGTGTAAAAAAAGTTGAAGAATATTATTGTGGAATCAGCCGGGAGAGGGCCATGGGCGATCTACTCTCATGGCTTCTTTCCTTCTTCCTTCTCGTTGCCGTTCTCGCCATAGTTCTCTACCAGGTTTATTCAATTACTATCTCTTTGCGTTTACCCTTTTCTGTGAATTATTAATACTATTCCCTATTTCATGCGCCTTGAACGAAATTAATTTTCACGTTACAACTTGAGGTGATGAAAGCATGTCTGCAAACAGAAATTCCAAATTTAATTCAACGGACCCTAAATCTAATCCCACAACTCAATGATAGGTACAGAGCACTGGAAACATATATATCATACTAATTTTGCCTAATTTCACATAGAGCCCCTTAATGTAATTCACATTAAGACTTAATTAAACAATCCTCAAACTGTAATTTGTTTGAAGAGAAATTAACATGAGAAGCTTAACAAACCATGTCAATCAGGAAACAGTTTAACTTGCTTATTTTGTATCCCAATTTTATTTCTTTCTTTTTCATGGATGATGATAGTATAAGTTACTATTGTTAGCTCTTCTGGTCTTATTGTCTCTGTAGTAATTTAACTGGAAATCTATATGTGACAAATGTCTACTGATCAAAGTTCCTAGGCACAATATTGTTAACCTTGAATTTTTTGCTGCTCACATTTTTCTACACAATTAGTAAATATTGCATTTGGACTTATTTTACTGCAGGTCATGTGCTTGGCGGACCTTGAAAGTGATTATGTCAATCCTTATGATTCTGCATCCGAGATTAACATACTCGTAGTTCCGGAATTTGTTCTTCAAGGAGTACTATGCTTCCTACATCTTGTGATGGGGCATTGGTTAATGTGTCTGGTCTGTCTCCCCTACTTATATTATGATGTCAAAGTGTAAGTTTTCTAATGAAGTATGTAGAACTGCTAACTCTTTACTGCTGTTTGTTGTCATTGGCATCGTAAAATGGTCTGACAACGGATGTTAACCTTTTGATTAGCTATACTGATCGTCGCCACTTGCTAGATGTAACTGAGATTTTCAACCAGCTACCATGGGAAAAGAAGATTCGGTTGTTTAAGCTTGGATACCTTGGGATACTTCTTGTCATTTCTATAATCTGGTATGGTGTCAATGATGAGTTGTTTCTGTTTTTTTTCCCCTTCACTTTTCGTACAAACTGTTACACTTTTTTAGGTACTTGTTCTCCTAATTTTCCTGTTTGTCTAATGTTGTATGTGATTATAGTATGATCTGGAGCATTGTGGCGGAATGAAGAACGAGGAATTGCTGATCTCAACAAAGTTCCCTAGTTCCTCTGTCTGCTGCATGGCATTTGCATAAGAAAAAAGATGGGGAGGGCATTAACTTGGTGTGTTTCCTTCAACCTGTCCAACATATTATCTTTCTCTTCGTATAACCAATACTGGCTCTCACAAGGGCTATTGCTCATCATGGTTTCTTACTTTCTTTTAAATTTTATATCCTCAATATTTTGGATTCAACTTTTTACTGTGAAAAAGATGGAGTAAAGTTACCTCTTCAAACCATACACACTTTTTCAGACTCTCATTTACTCCTTATATCAGAATGTAATGGTGGCTCCACTTGTCCCTTCAACTACCTTCTTTTTCCTTTTTCGTGGTCTAAAGTTTCCAACTATTGTTAACCATATAGATCCACATGAGAGTTGTTATTTAAATCATATAATGATATTTTTTGTGAAATATAGGTACTACTACAAATGCCTTTTTTTTTTTTTTGAACAAATGATGGATGAGCCTTAAGTTATGGTCTTTATTTTTGTACTTGTATTCTGCAAGTTTCAAGCTTACATGTGTATCATTATGCAACAAGTGGTGGTCCTGGTGGGACAGTTTAAATCTGTCTAAATCAAATGATTGATCATAATAAGTAATGTTTACTTGATCCCTTGAGCAACCTTTTCAATTCTGCATAGTTTCTGTGAGAATATATATTTGGAGTTAAATTCCTGGACATTTTGTTTTATTATTTGACCATATATTTGCTCTAAGTATACTATCTAAACGCGATCTGGTTTATAATCTTGTTCAAAATTGCATTTTTGTCTTAGGTTCATTGATGAAAGGAATCTTGCTGTTTGTGGATGGCCTAGAGAATTTAATCCAATTTAACGAAAGGATTGGTTGTCCTCAACTAGGGAAAACATATTGACAGTAGACTATTAAGATACTACTGATGTTATTTATCTTTTTACCTAGTGATACTCTTTTCTTCTTTCTCAAAAGACTTCGACAAATGGAAAGAAATTAACTGATATTATCCTTTGAATCTTAAACAAGTTCAACATCAAGTCATATAAGCTTGATAAAACTTTGATGTAAAATATCAATTTGGCTTGATAATGTAAATCAGCTCAACTTTGAACTCGAGCTTTATGGTATATACTTGTTATACATATTTAGTACCTCATACACATTTCCATTTTAGCATAATATTATTAGAACAATAATAGCTAGAGTATTTGAGATACAAGGTTTTTCTGAAACTACCCAAAAGAGGAGTAACAATTTGAGTGTAACTACAAACCTTCCAACTTTTTGACCAAACACGTTAAATGTTAAAGCATTCAAAAAGTTCCCTACAACTACACCATAATCATAGATGTTCTTCAGATGAAACAACATATTCTATCCTAACAAAAGTTATTGCCAATCAGACAAGTTATACTATTCAGGTACTGCGTATGAAGTGCTTCAGAAGCTGGGAATGAATTGACGTAGAGGGATCAGATTACTCTCCTTGCAATGATATGTTAATATCTGTAGTAGACTTTCTTGAATCTTGAACAGATGGCATGGCAGTCCAGTGATTTGGTTGAATGGAAGAAGAAATAACATTTTGAGTTCCAGCTGCGGGAACATTTACAGTGTGTGCATTGGAACTTCTAGGCTCCATATTAGAGCTATGGGGCGCAGCAGGAGAGAGCGTTCCATAAGTTATTGCTTTGAGTTCTGCTTTCTGTTTCTTTGGCTTAGCCTCTTGGTAGTTGCTTGGTAGAAAACTTCCCACTACAACCTAGTATATATTGAAAGAGCGAAGAACTTGAGCACAAAACTGATCACTGGCAATCTTTAGTATTGCTGACTAACAGTAGAACATAAATAGGACCAAATAACTAGAATCATGCAAAAGAAAATAGTTTACCTGGACGGGACTAGCAGCTATTAGCAGTCCTGCAAGTGTACCTCCAACAACACGACCATCAGGACTTGCCAAAGAAATGCTCATTCCTCCGGTTCTGCTAGTAGTACGAGAACCCCCAAACTCTGTTGGAGTAAAGGATCCAGACAAAGAAAGGATTTCAAATCGACCCTACACGACAATATTACACAAGGAATTTTGATCATTCATCAAATCTAATTGACGACACCAAAGCAGGTATGAGGCTTATCCTTTTTTCCCTAATGTGATAGACAGCTGCACCTCAATCCCCAACTAGTTGAAGTCAGATATATGAATTCTCAATATTCGTTCAGCTCCATTTATGTACATTATATTCAACTACTCATCAATTTGTGTTACAAATATTCGAAGACGATGAGATAATTCTTGCAAAATTTTCTGTCCATAGGATAAGAAAAGAAAAATATGGACAGCCTTGTCAAAGCTATATTCTTCTCTAGTATGACAAGTTCTACTGAAATTGCTATACATCTCAGTTCATATCTTTAAGTTCGATCATTGACAAGGTTTGAAGAAAGGGTGGGTCATTAATAAGAAAACTAATGACCACAATGATTTGATGCAAATCAGAGTCATTGAATGTCGAACAGACAAATGACCAACCTCATAAGTTAAAGTTCCCCCTGATGAATTTGGCTGGCGTAGAGTGACATTTGATATCAAACCAACAGCAGAAATAATGCAAATAGCTCGAGGTCCTTGCTGAGAAAATGAGATTATCTTCATGGTAACATCCTAAACAACCAACGAAACAGTAATACGTTTCTGATCTGAAGAAGTAACAGAGTAATAAACCATAACAAAGAAGTGTGGCATTACTAATTCCCAGTTAGAAATTTGCTAACTGGGAAATGAAAGGATCACTCCTTTATATTAAATTCCCAAACAAGTATGAATTATTATTGGCAACAAAGCTAAAGTAGCTATAGTATACAACTACACTAAGCAACTATATTTGTAATTTAAAAGGATAGAATTTTTTTAAAAAAAATTGTGGATTTATTTAGTGCATATGGAAATTTGCAATTTATATACAGCCAATTTTCCCCTCACACCAACAGAAACCACCCTATGTACATATGACTACATTTCATTTTTTTTTTATCAACCTATTTTCAAATGGTATTTGCAATAATTATATCATTTGAGATCTAATCCTACACATATATATCTCACAGACTCAGTGAAAGACCTTTGAGAACCTTTTTCGAACATGGCTGACTGTATAGAATAATTGCATGAACAACCATATCCAGTTTGAAAATTCACATCATCTGCAAGCACTTAAATTATGCTAGTCATATGTATGCAAATCATCGATCACACAGCCGAATACAAATGATAGTTACAGAAGTAGAACTGCTAACACCATTGTGCCACTAGGACAAGCAGTACAATACTCACTTGTACAGTGATTTGTTAAAACACTGGAACTGTTGGTTGCTCAATTTAAATTATTACTACATCCAAGTATCCAGGATCACTCTTTACTTCTGTCTAAGCAAATTTACTTGATACCTTTTTCATTAAGGAGTTAAAACTCTTTGATGACCAAAAACTGACAAGACTTGTTCACATTATTTAAACCTTTGGAAATAGTCTTATTAACAATCAACCAGTATTCTTGTACAGCCAAACATACCTCACCAGCTTCAACTGTGATCATGTGAGGCAAAAAGTTGCCACCTGTGGAACATGAAATCCATTCACCTACAAGATGAGATCTAGGGGATTAGTTGCAAAACTTGCATTGCTAACTGGAAGCATACCACTAAAGGGAACGCAACCAATAAGGAAAAAAGATAATTCTCGTCTCAATAAGGCTATTCAGACTTATTTACATGCAATCAAAACAAAATGCAGGAAAAACAACTTTTTGTTTGATATTTTCCTTACAAACCTTAGATTACCGACCTCAGAAAAGCTGGTCGAGTAAATTTAAAAACAAGAATTATATTTTCTTTTTCCTTTGCACCAAGATCAAGGGGATATTGAAGAATCTAGATCATGCTCCCCATTCAGAAGGAATCCATGTACATCTTTTCGTCGCAAAAGGGTCATAGTCTATGTTGTTTGGATTCTTCAGAGATGTCAATGGGTGCGTGTCAGATTCTCCAAAAGTAGTGTATTTTTGGAGAAGGGTGCAACATCGAAATTGAAGAATCCGCGCAACTTAGGCCATAGTCCATACAAATCATGTCCTCCTGATGTACTAATGCTAAATCAATCACTGGTAGTTTATAAAATCAAGTCTCATTATCTTCATTTAGCAATATGTAGAATAAGCCACGAAAAGACGAAAATGAAAGATAAAAAAGAAGAAGATATAAACTACAGTTATATCAGCTATCATCATGAAATCAAGAATATATGGTCCCCTAGATAGCACTAACTAGCGAAATGAACAATTAATTCAAGCCCCAATTCTCCATAGGAATTACTATTTAACTTCATTCATATTAAAAACCTCAATAGTACTTCTCACATTCCAGGTCCCTAAAGACATAAAACTTCTACATTACCTAAATTTTCAGCTCCCACTTTGTTTCGAGCCTTTTTCTCCGAAGCAGGACGGGAAACACTCACTTTCTCCGACAAGAAGTTGCCGGAGGTTGGTGGCGCCGATGTTGAAATAGGCATAGGTGAAATTGTCCTTGAAACTGCCCCATCAGGCCCATACTTCCTAGGACGTCCCCTTTTCTTCTTCTCTGAGCTAATTGGAAAGGCGGTAGCCACCGGAGAGGTAATCACCGCCAATGTTCCAGGTGGTATAGGAGTAGATTCTGTTCTTGATGCCATATGATAGTTTGATGGAGCTTCTGGAGCTATCACTTTAACTCCAGCATTCATAGATTCCCTTGACTCCATTTTTTCCAGCAGATATCAATGCTTTGAAACTGTAAACAAAATAAAAAGAGTTAAAAAAGTGAGCTTTCTTACATTTTACTTCAATGGAAACTCAGTTTGAAAACAGAATTAACAAGTACATTGAACAATCAACACAAAACTATATTACATCTTGTAATACTCAACTATGTCGCTCGGACTCTTCAAAAATGTTGATAGAGGTGCATTGGATCCTTCAAAAGTAAGTACATTTTTTAAGGATCCAACACGGATAGGGCATTATTTTTGAAAAATCCGAACAACATAGTTACTCAACCTAACATCATTGCACATTTCAAGAAACAAATCAAAAAACAACTTTTTTTTTTCCTTTCTTTGCTGAAAAACACAAGATGGCAATACAACATTTAAAAGAAAAATACAGAGAAAGAACAATATGAAGAGTATATTATAATAGCTTAATGACTTCTGGAAAAAGAAAAAAAACCAACATTTCCATAGCCTTTAATTTTCTATTGACAAAAATTCAAGAACCAAAGTACAGACCAGAAAGAATGTTCTTGTTGTTTTAAAGATTACACCATGGCTGGCTAAGTAAAAAACTAATCTTTAAACCAAAAAAACAAAAAGAAAATTTAAGCTTAAAACTTGCAAAATCAAACAAGAAAATTTTCAAAGTTACTGATCTTAAACAACAGATTTAAAAAAAAAAAGAAAAAAAAAAAGAGTGAGAGTGGAGTTTGACTTACACTGTTCTATTTCACAGATCAAAATTTTACAAAAGAAGGGGAAAAAAAAAGAGAAAGAAATGGTTATGTAACCAAAATATTTAATAAAGTTAAAAAAAAAAAAAAAAACTTTTAGTGGTTTTTAAGATGAAAACAAATAGCTGTTTCCCTTCAAGAGAACCAGTTTTCAGGTGAGCAAAATTTCAAGACAAAAAGACACAACATGTAAAACAAAAAAGTGGAAAGCAAATTTCTGAATGCAATGCAAATTCACAAGAAAAAAAACAACAAGAGAAGTTATTTATTTTTTCGTATTAGTACCAATAAAATATTAATTGCACTAAAACCAAAAAAATAAATAAAAAGAAATGTAATATGATTAAGATGAATTTCAAGTCCGAGTAAAGAAATTAATTTAAAAAAAAAGGGGTCATTATGATTATTGAGAAAGGGTATTTTGGTAAAATAGTGATGAAATAATAGGTATTATGGGGAAAAAGATAAACTTTCTTTTTGAAAATTGGATTTAAATATTGTAGAAAATAAAAGCTGAAAAAGTGAAGTAGGGGACCAAAAGTTTGTCAGAGCGGTCAACCTTTTTTTGCCGCTGACCTACTTTTTGTCCTTTTTTCAAACCAAGGGTATTTCTGAGATGTTAAGTTTATGCCCCTGGAGTATAGGATTAATTACTAAACAATGCCACTGATATTTGATTAGTTGAATTATGTCCAATTTGAATTGTTCTGAATTATAATACTCTTTTCGTGAGATGGCCAAAAAAGATTACTTTAAGAAAATACAATAATATTAAGTCTTGATTAAAAAAAAGTAAAGAGAATCACAAAATAAATAATATGATAATAGAAAAAAATAAATAATAATAAAAAAGAATGAAATGATAGGAGATTAATAATAATAATTGTATGAGAGAAATTAAATAATATTTGATTACTTGATGAATTTTGAAGAAAATGAAAAATATGTAGAAGAGAAATGAGTGTAGGATTAGCATGTGAAGAATCAAATTCTCCGTAATAAGACAAGAATTCAGATAATTAACAAATTAAAAATCTACTTATAATAATGGGTCCTAAGAATTAAGTAGTATCATCAAAGTAAAGCACATATGATAATGGACTAAATATATAGTATGATAAACTATTTCATTTTTCATAAGAAAAGAGAATGTGATATTTTCTTGAGAGTATTGAACCATCACATAAAATGATAATGGAATAATACTACTCCATCTGTCTAGAATTGTTTGTCATGTTACGTTTTTCAAAAATCAATTTGATTAATTTTTAAAATTAAATTAAATGATATTAATTCGATATTTTAAACAAAAAATTAGATATTCTAAAAACTATATAAAAAGTACTATAAGTTGCAATTTTTTGTATATTAATGTGATGAAAAATATATCTTAAAATATTAATCAATTTTTTTATAGTTTGACTCTAAAAATAAAAACCATGACAAATAATATCGGACGAATAAAGTATATATCATCACAAATTATTAAGTACTATTATTTTCATTTATGTTGGTGGAAGTAATTTTCACACGTGGGAGACATGCAATCGGATCCACCAAATTATTATTTTCTTAAATATGGTTATAATCTTGAAAACAACAAGAGAACTTGAATTCTCTTTTAAAAAAAACTTTTACTATTTAGATTGTTCAAATTTACCAATCAATAAAATCTTGAAAGTAGTTCAACTCTCTATTTTCCTAATACACGACACGTCACTATGATATGGTACGATTTTTAAGAGTTAAATTTTTTAAATCTGATAATAAATTTGGATGATAATTTTTTTAAAATAATGTTTACATGTTTAAATCCAAACAGTCAAATAAAAAATCAAATAAAATTTTGAAATTTAAAAGATATCACATTTAAGAGTATGGAGTACACGTATCTTTTACGACACCAATGCACTTAACTAATATTGAAGAATGACATTATTAAATTATATTTTTAATTTTATTTTATAATAACACAATATATACGTGCGCATATATATTTATTTATTTTTTATGTATTTTCAATTTATACAATATAAATTAAACAACTGATAATCGTCAATACTCAGCTAATATCATCATATAATTAAGAAAAAAAATTCAAATATGCCATCAAACTTTTAAAAAAAGCTCATTTATGTAATCAGTTAAAAATTTGATTTATTTATGCCATTACCGTTAAAGAAAAGACTCATTCATGCCATAATTTTTTAACAGTGATTTTACAAAATCAGTTTTGACACGTGGTCAATCATAATTCGATCACGTAATTATTTTTTTAATTAAAAAATGACGTGACCGAATTATAATTGGCCACATGTTAAAAAAGGTTTTGCAAAATTACTGTTAAAAAATAATGACATGAATGAGCCTTTTCTTGAACGGTGATGGCATAATAAGCTAAACTTTTAACTGATGGCATAAATAAACTTTTTCTGAAAATTCAATAACATATTTAAGATTTTTTTCTATAATTAATATTCACCGTCTAAATGCAACTCTTTCCTAACAACTATAACACAATGTTTTGGAGAGATTAATATTGAAACAACATTTTATAATTAAAATAGCTATAGTAATCAATTGTATAGATTTTGTGAATCTAATTCATAGTGACTTAATCCAAAAGTTACGCACTAAATGACAATTCTCTTAATATTTTGGATCGAAAATCAAAATATAAAAACCCAATAGTCAATGAAAATTTCATTGTTTCCTAATAAGTACCCTACATTTTTTCTGTCAAAAAGTAGTTCAATCAACAATGTTTTTCAAAATTAATTATGACAGATTTCAACTAATTCCGCAAGAGACAAAATTGAAACATTTTAAATTTTATATACTAACGATAGAAAAGTTATTTTTTTTCAAAAAAAAAATTAATAACTGATAAATATGATTAGTAACTTACAAATAAATATTTAATAATATACGTTAATTTTTTTATATTATCAATGTAATTTAACTTATTCTAAGCATATCTTTTTTTTTAAGTTAATATCTTCCGCTCAAAAGAAAAATAATCAAAATAGATAAATAAACAAACATGTATACTAGTGAAACACGGAGGATAAGATCTCATGTGAAATATTGATTAATACTATTTTCTTTCGTCTCATTTTAGTTAATATTTTTTTAATATACATATTAAGAAATCATATATAATAAAGAAAATTTTATTAATTCACACCTTTGAAAAACATTTTGAGAACTTTGCCAACTTAATTGCAAAAATAATATATTAAGAATTTAAGATAGTTGCCAAAAAGCATAAGCCAGAAAACGTTAATTTTTTGGGTGTGTTTGGTATGAAGGAAAATGCTTTTCATGGAAAATGTTTTCCTAGAAAAATATTTTCCTGGAAAATAAGTAGATTTTATACTTATTTTCTCATGTTTGGTTGGTGAGTAGAAAATATTTTCCAGAAATGAATTATAGTGTTTGATTTATAATTGAAAAATAATTTTTGAGAAGTATCTTTTATTTTTACTAGAGAAAATAATTTATGAAATTGAAAATATTTTTTAAATTTTTTTTTTTGAGTGGTGATGGGGTAGTGGGTGGGGGAGGGGGAGGAGGTAGGAGTGAAAAATAAAAATTTGAAGTTGATAGTATTTTTGAAAAACAAAATTAATTTTTTTGGTTGTTAGGGGTGGGTGGGGGGCTGGGGCGGGAGGGGGAGGGGGAGGGTGAGGGGGTAGGAGTGAAAAAATAAAAATTTGAAGTTGATAGTATTTTTAAAAAACAAAATTAATTTTTTTGGTTGTTAGGGTGGGTGGGGGGCTGGGGGGGGGGACGTTGGAGTTTAAAAATAAAATTTTGAAGTTGAAAATATTTTTTAAAAGCAAAATTAATTTTTTGGAGAGGGGATGGGGTGGGGGGGCTGGCCGGTGAGGGGGGATCAGGGATCGGGTGAAAAATAAAATTTTAAAATTGAAAATATTTTTTCAAAATTGTTGTTTTTTCAAAAAAAAAATGTAATTTGGAATTGGAGGAGAGTTTTGGAAAATGTTTTCCTTAATTTTTGAAGGGAAGTCATTTTCCTTAATTTTGAGGAAAATGAATTGATTTGGAAAACATTTTTCAAAACTTTTATCCCAACCAAACATGAGAAAATTGAAAAACATTTTCCAGAAAACATTTTCCTTCATACCAAACACACTTTTATTTGAAAAGGTGAACAACTAATATGGCTATGGAACAACTGTTTCAACTAATATGAAAATAGGGAGTAATAAATAGGGAGAAGAAACTATTATCCTATAATTCGTTTTATATCAATATTTTTCTTAGTCATGTCCTCAATTTAAAATATACCATATTCTATCTAATTATGATATTCCAATTTTTCTTCGATCTATCTTTCCCATGTATAGCGAAATATTTGAGTGAGCTAATTATTGTTAATATATGAACAACATAAGTGAGTGCTCTTCAATGGTATTTCCACATTAATTCAAACATATGAGTGTTTTATCAAATTGTTCCAATTATATATACTCCCTCATTTTTTTAAAAAATTAATCTAGTTTGACTTGAAACAGAATTTAAGAAAAAAAAATTTAATTTTGTGGTTCTAAATTAAAGTTATGTCAAATGAACCAGAATGCCCTTTAATATTGTGGTCTTAAATATGCCACGTGAAAAGTTAAAGTTAAAGTATTATTGAAAAAAGAAAGGAATTATATTTTTTGAAATAAACCAAAAAAGAAATAGAGACATCCTTTTTGAAACGGAGGGAACATTTATTATTGCAATCACAATAGCAATGCAAAATCAAATTAAGATACTGAGGGATGAAAAAATCAAAAAGGAAAAAGGACATTTGTGGGACCTATTAGGCTTTTGGGGTAGTCATGGCCCACCTTTGATAAGTTGCTGAAATTTTAGTCAAAAGCTTAAATTATTGTTATTTTCGTTTCTGTTTACCTTTTTTTTGGCGGTAGGAATAAATAAATTGGCTAGGCAAATAAATTCATAGAAAATATGATCTTTTGCACTTTTACTATTAGAACATAACAAAATTATCGGTCTGCATCTCTTGAGTGTTAAATTAAGTTTTCATCATAAAAGTAAAACATTTTTTTCTTTGTCATAAAAGACTAGAAAATCCTTTATCCATATCACTCTCAATACTCTTCGTTTCAATTTATATGTAAGCTTATTTAATTGAATATGCTTCAAATATATAACATTTTATGAGACTATAAACATTTTAGATAAAATGAATAGTTCAAATTAAATTGTCATTTGGTTGTCTTCTTTTTGTTAAAAAAAAAAGTTGTGGACCGTACAAGCTTGAATCAGAAGATACTTGACCTTGACTTAAAATATGTTTCATAGTTTCATATTTTACTAATTTTAGCTACCAATTGAAGCAATTCAATATTCACATAAACTTACCAGCAAATTCTCTCAAAAGTAACTTTGACTGTTGGAAAAGCAAATCCCCATATTCTTTGGCCTTGGAGGACTCTTACTGAGAACATTGGTTCATTTCACACCACCACATCATCAAAACAAATAAAACAGCAAACCCTCACATCTTGTATCTGTACAAATGACTAAAGAAAAACCGCAGTTCAGTGCACAAAGCTCCCACTATGTGCAGGGTTCGAGTGGAACCACGTTGAGTCTATCGTATGCGAAAAAGGAAAAGGCATTGGCTATAAAACCAGATGAGTATCCATTGATACTAGTAGTACCGCTAAATCAAGCATTTGGTAATGACCTTGGCATGTGACAATGGAACGTAACAAGCTCTTCTCTCCTCGAATGAGTACTCGATACTATCAGCACATGCAGAAACATGGCGACTGGCTGGGGTCATTGCAGTCTGCATGGTAGTGGAAACTGAGGAAGGAGTTGCTGGCATTGGAATGGGCAATGTTTTTGGGGTAATACTTCCTTCAACAGGAGAGGCAATCTTTGTTGGAGTCGTAAGTGGAGTTTTGTTCAAAGACACTGTTTCCTTGAGTCTTCCTTCAACAGAGGTAATCTTTGTTGGAGTCATAACTGGTGTTTTGTTCAAATACAGTGCTTCCTGGACCGCCCCGCACTTTAGGGTCTGATTCTGAATATTGATGGTACTTGCATTTGATGATAACAACGACGATAAGGGAGAAAGAGGCTTCCTTGTCTGTGTTGTTGCATTTTTAGGTGGATTTAATGGGCCCTTCCTTATCTGTGCTGATTCAGTTCTAGGTGGATTTAAAAGGGCCTTTCTTGTCTGCACTGATTCAGTTCTAGGTGTATAAGGGGGATAGAGGCTTCCTTGGTGCTTTCTTGGTGCCAAGATGCTATCTCTTCTGCCTACAACAAAAATTCAAGTAAGACAATTTGAATATCAATAGCGCGGTCCAGTTTAGAAGCCTCAATAGCTCAATAAACATATAGACATAGAAATGAGTATATAACAATTTTTGGTGGAAGAGTAAATTCAGATACACTAGAGGACAGGGTCACAAGCCTACCACTTTGGGGAGTTTGCTGTTTCAACGAGCTAGACAGTCGAAAGGATGGTGCAGCTTTACCAGCATATGGGGTTTGAAGCATTGATCCTGCAAGTGATAGTCTTTTATTGGTCAAACCTCCCATTGATGGTCTGAAATTCTTCTTTGCACTCTTTGAAGGACTAGGTATTGAACCAAAAAGTGCTTCTTGCTCCACCATCAACTGTCCCTGAAGCTTCTTCTGGTCCTTGAATAAAAAGAAGAAAAGCTTATAAACAACTAATACACAGAGAAGTCATTTCATGTGTAATAATAAATTGGAAAATCCATACCCTCTGTCTCTGACGCTCAAGCTCCCTCTCCTGCTTTAGAACACAATACTGCTCAAGCATATAAAGAACGGCTACCTGGAAAGCAAAACTGAAGGCGTAAGTAAACAATACAAGAGAGTTATCACCAACTTCCAAGAGTTAAGGCAGCTGCAGAATGTGGATGCAGGGTTAGTCTTGCTTAATATTGCTATAACAAAGTCGAGTTAGGTGCTTACACCATCATACAAGAATTCATGTCCTCTTTCTTTCTGCCAAGCGCTAGCTCTCAATCTCAATGTCTCCACCATAGCTGCCACAAAGTCAATTTTAAGATCCTTATCAAACTAATCAAGTTTAATTGGAACACTAAACAGTCATGCGACAATGTAGGTGATTTGTTAACGATTTAAAATATAATCGATTTGCATAACAAATTTTCAGAAACCACACATAAGATTTAACTCTTACTTTCTGGTATCTGCATTCTTAGAGTACACTTGTTATGCAGTAAGCTAACTCAGAGAAAATTAGTATCCAAATCTAGGCAGGTTATTTGTATTAGCAAAATCAATTTTTAATGATGGGAGACACGAGGAACAGAAAATAGGTTCCATACCAGGTATTTTGTTGACAAGAACTCGAGCTTTCTCAGCTCGCTTCAAATGACGATGTGTACCTTTTCCACCATGATAACGATTTTCATCCTAAAATAAAACATATTAGAAACAGAAGTATGGCGCAGTACATACAGGAAAAAGGTCGAAAAACAGAACATAACGTCCAACCCTGTTGTATTCCTCCAACCAACACTCCTCATCACATGCAGCCAACCACTTCTCCAACTTTTCAAGAATCTCTCTCCTACTAAAATTTTCCTCTTTAACCTTGGAAATCTGGACCTCGATTTGCTCAAGCAGATATGAAGGATCAATTGCGCCTACAAATTATAGCTTCACTACTTGAGAAATACAACAAAAAATTCACACATATTGGAAACTAAATAAATTTCTTTTAAGAAATCAATTTGCTTAAGCATATAATAATCCATAAAGTATCACAGAAATGATTCAGTTAGAATGCATTTAGTTAGAAGTAGCTACATGTAACCTTGATGACTGATTCATGACAGGAAAAAGTTACCAGATTCTATAGCTTCAACAGAAAAGTCGACTGAATTTTGTGTTTCAATAACCAAATGTGCTTTCCTACAGATCTCCTCCAACTCCAGCCTCTTTCTCAGAAGAACCTCTTTCATTTTTGTTGATTTCATTGCCTGCAATCTCGACACTTCTGCCTCTGCCTGCATAAGTATTATAGAATCGCAATAATTTTCATTACTGCTATGAAAGCAACACAACTAGCCTAGAGAGCTCTCAATTTCTGCTAGAAATTAACAGCCTAAAATAATAATTGAAGAGAATTTAGTTTATGTATTTTATACATGTTGTAGACTGTCGGCAGACAAAACATTAGGCTCATTTATTTCATTTTCTGAAGCTGCTATGTGCCTTGTGAAATCATAAAATTTCTGTTGCTCCTCTGGTGGTGTATCCATCAAACTCCACAGCTCAATCAGGGTAGTTGCAAGATCTTGAAGCTAAACAACAAGAAGAACAGCATTAGTAGAGAGACAAATACGTGGTTTGGAACAATTAAATTGACATTTCTACTAACCCTAAGCAATCTTTGTTTCTTGAGCTCTTCCAATCTGTTGATCATAGCAGAAAGCTTAAAGATCATATCTTTGCTTATGTTTTTCAAGACACGAGAATCGTCTAAGGTTGGATCAACCTCAGAAATAGTTTGTTTGTAATCAACCCCAAGGACCACACATAATGAATTGATAGTTGTCAAGTGGTCAACCAGCAGCTTCAGGCGGTCACTCTGAAAATGTTAAAAAGATTCTATTAGACAAACAGTAACTCTTGTAATTCTTTATTGCAGAGGAAATATTTCCGACTAGTATGAAACTCTGCAACATTATAGTGGAATGACACTCCCCATTTGTTTTTTCTCTATTGTAAGCTGTTCTGATGTGTCTGTGAAGTGACACTTTACCGAACTCATTTTGCAAAAGTTGGAACTTTTTGTTACATTTTTATTCAAGGCAGCAATCGTGAGCTAAAACATGCAGAGTTTGAAGCAAGTAAAGAGAAGAAACAGAAAAAACCTTCTCTTTTTGTAAAGCAAGCAAATAATTCTGCATTTCTTCTAGTCTTCTGACAGACAAATCATTCTCATCAATTACACTCATTTGAGCATTCTCTTGGAAGTGCAAACAGAGCTCTTTCGAAAAAGTCTGTATCTGATCAACAACAGTCGCAAACTGGTTCATCCTCTCTCCTTTTCTCCTCTTCATCTCCTCTAACTTAGGCTTAATGGCCTCAAGCTCTTCCTTCAAACTTCTGGAACTCTGCTATGTAAGGAGGCTAAATGTTAAAAAATTTCTACATACCAAACAAAAGATCATAAAGTTTTACTGAATGCTCCAAAGGAGAGATTTTTGTTTGTCTCACCTGCCTAGCATATGATGATTGTTCTCCTAGAGCTGCACATATTTTTGCAATTTCTGCTTCAGAGTCGGCAACAGTTTGCTGCAGTTGAGCCCGGCAACGACTTGCCTGATTCACTTTTCTTCTGTATGCCTCCAGACACTCTTGTTGAAGCTCGAAAAGCATCTTATCCCTTTCGATATCTGGCTCTCCCATCTCATCCCATATTCTCTGATCCAAAATACAAGGTAACATACAAAAAAAGAGTACACTCTCAGAACACAATGTAAGTCTTGTATTTCTTAATAACAATTGAAGAGCCTAGTTCCAAGCAAACCTGCATCTCAGAGAGAAGAGACCCACAAGTTGTTTCCATATGCAAATGCTTCTCACTTTGGCTGTTATTCATGTTGAAGCATTAACACCTTGAGAATGAGAAAGAAGATATGGTAAATGGAAAAGCTATAAGACTAGCTAAAGGCAATCCTGAAGCACTGTGATTGAACTTAGATGAGTTACATAGGAAATCCCAGCTAAATTCAGAATAAAACGTTGAAGTATTTGCTGATTTATCACTCTCCAACCTTAAAATGAAAACGAAGCATTAACAATGAAACGAACAACATTTTTTTCATTGTTTCAAAAGTTATGATGATCTTTTAGCACCTCTTGGACAGAATCTCTCATATGATTTTTGATATTTATTTTGTTAGGCAATATAAACATATACCTCACCAGAACTTATCTATTCAATCAATCAACTATACCTCAATAATAAATTTTATGCATTTAAAAGGATACCGCGAAAAAAAAGGCCTTTTTAAGCCATGTTTAGTTTCTAGTCCACAATGTGAAGATTATCATATTGCCATAGAAACTAGAACCCTACTTCTTTGGGTGCGTGCTAACAGACAAACATCTTGATCTGTCCCCCTTACCAAAAACTAAAAATCTTGAATATCTAAAACTCTTTTGCTCCATGAACCATTACTTACTAACTATTCAAAAAATGCCAACCAACAACAACAATATATGCGGTGTAATTTCACAGGTGGAACCTTAACCCTACTTCAAGAAGGTAGAGAGGTTGTTTCTGATAGGCCTACCCAACTCAAAAGATTCACGAAAAACCAAGCCCTAAATAAAGCAAAGAAAATACTATACATTTAGTTTAGAAATAACAGCTTTCAACTTGAAAACCCCTTTTAATTTGTAAAATTGAGGACAAAATTTCCGTTTAGTGGGAAGTGAATTCAAGAAGCACTATACCCCACCCAGTTAAACGTAGCAACAAAATAGTATAGAAGTCTCCATGGATGTGAATATTGCGATCATTTGTTTAAGTCCTATACACAGATACTGAATTCTGAAAACAAAGCACCAATTTTCATCTAAAATACAAAGAAACTCGAGTAATCAAAACCCTTACTAGAATTTTGATCAGATGTAATTAAGAGAAAACTGTGATCCTTTTCCGGCAAATTTGCTCAACCCAAGTGAAATTATTGTTATGATAATATGATATTTGGGAAAAGAGAAATGGAGAATTGTGTTGTTGAATTTGAGTGAGACAAGGAGGGAAAGAAAAACGTTAGCTTTTGTTTTGTAAAGCAAACGTATGTATGCACAAAGAGAGCGCTTTTATCGGGCGCGCTCTCCTCTTTATAGGCCGTTTCATAATCACTGTTTTTGAATTTCAAAGTTCATCTCCATTTTACTCAATCTTCTTTTTTTTTTTTTTATGTATTTTATAATTAGTTAGTAAATTTAATATTATGTCAATCTTCAAAAGATATGATTAAGGGCCAACAAAAATATTTGATAGTTTCAGCATGAATTTTCGAAAACTGATAGTTGAGAAAAGTTTTTCTATCATTTATAAAAGCTTCGGGTTATTTTAACCTTTCACCTATTCCATTCCCGTTCCGGGACCTTATATATTCTTTATTACATGCTAAAAATTATTATTTTCTCTTTTTATTCCAAATTCCACAAGTCGACCACCACCACCAGTAAAAGTTAACATACAAATTTGATAAATATTTTTCAAGTCAGAGGTTTACGAAATTATAATTTGGGACGTATGATACAAGTAAACCCGTAATAATTTGAAGGGTTTTGCAATAAAACCATCGTTAAATAACAAAGATCATCAAATATTCTTTCATATCCTAACCGATTTCATATGATCTTTTACTCGTTAAACTTAAAGTCGATCAATACTAATTACATATGGATCGACTACTATATGTAATTGACAAAAAAGTACGGCTATTTTTGAACTGCTAATTTGATTTAATTATTCGATTAAGATTGTGAAGTTGTGTTTCACCCATAAGGTATATACTATGACAAAAAATAAAAATAATCCATTCTATTCTGTCGCACGGAAATACTCGGGCCAAAAAATGCAAGGATGTCAACCGTAATAACAACATACCCAGTGTAATTCCATAAAGTAGGATATAACACGATAAAGTATATGCAAATCTTAATCCTACCTCAAGGTGAAACTGCAAGGATGTCGGATACCAAAAATATTTCAGTTAGTGCAATAGACCATAGCAAAATAACTACAACCAATTATTCACACATGAGGAAGCTTTGGTGACAACAGTCCAAAAGAAATATGATAGCAATTACAAAGAATCTCAAGAAACATTATTGGCTGGAAACTTAATAGTTAACTTACCCTCTTGAGGACTCATGTTTACATATCAACTAAACTACCAACTTTTGATATATAGCTGCTACTGACCTCAAAATGACTGTTTTAGCACCTACCATCAAGCAAATCTGTCTGAGACAGACCTCACAAAATGGCTCACTGAGGTCGTCTCTGCTTGTTGTGCTTTTTCTCGAAACAAAGCCTTCCAAACTACAATACGAGGCAACCTGTACACATATACATAAATGGGAAATGTGCATAGGAAGAGGACTAGCTTGTTCTGATCCCCACAAGGTACCAAGTTGAGAAAGGAGGCATTCAAGTGTTGCTCCTCTCCTCACGGACGCTTGAGACCAGGTGACCACTGACTGAGCTGAAGTGGGATGAAGTTCACATGGCTTTGCATATTCATTGGAGTTCCACTACACTTCTTCACATGGATCAACTGATTGGACAACCTAAGTTGCCACCAATCTTGAGGGAACCCCAAAGTGGCAAAAAGCTTGGATTTACACAACATAACCAGTTGCTCATAAAGCTTGGATTTTAGAATTCACATTCCATATGAAACATATGAAAGAGAGAGAAAGCATAGAACAGCAATTGTAACTGTTGTTTAATTTTCATACATAAAATGTGCTGACATAACTGAAATTTGAAACTCAGAGAATAGTTGAGGTACTTTGAGGTTTAAAGATTCAATAAGAATGACAAGCTTTATAGGGGCAAACTGGGCCAAGTCCCATAATCAGCAGGAATTAGCGAGAGGGGAATTTTGTCCATCCAAAAGACATTCGGTGAGCCAATCCTATGCTTCTGAACATGCAACTCCCAATAGTAAAATTTTATCCTTCCATTTTATTTATGTAAAATGAAAAAATAAAAGAGAAAGCACGGGGCTACAAATTCTTCTCCACTAGACCTTCAAACTTCCTTTCAATAATAAAGATCTTAGCTGCCCAACAAGGACGTAATGAGAAAATAAATGCAGAAATTTAACAAAAGGATTGGAAGCATCACAGCAGAACACTTATCACAAAATGTACTGAGGAATGCCAAGCAGTTCATTAAACAATAAACCGGAAGTATTTTTTGCGTAATATGCCTTCTTTCTTAAGCACAAGAAGACGAGAAAGAATAAGGTACTATGCACGCAAAGCAGAGGATAAGAAAGCATTGTTTTCATTTTTTAGGTTAGAAAACCGTCATCTGTGCTTCACTAATGAACATCTCTAAGCAATAACATAGGCAACACCAGTTGAGTAACAAAGAGCATTTCCCAATGTGTACATTTTCACCAAAAAGAAATGACCAAATGAAGCAAATAATGCAAACATAAAAGATGATCAAGCCGCAGTATGTTAAGTAAGAACATAAAGAGCAATAATCTGCAAATAATTAACTTACTGAATCTTAAGTTTTACTCACCAAAACCTTTACACTACTCAATCCATATGTCAAAAGCTTGTATTCTTCAAAATAGCAGCCTGCAAACATTGTGCTATCGATGTTCCTGCAGTCCGTTTGTGATGGCTCTCATACAGGAACTAGCCATAAAACACCCTTGAACATCTCATACATTTCTAATAACCCAGAGCCAGAAAAACTGGTCTGTCCAATTTCCAAGATCCATAATGGGTGATCTATTCTACTCTTAGGATACCAAAACCTACCCTATTAGATACATGAAAAATCTAATTAACAGGATGAGCCATAACTTGAAAAAAGAAGAGCAGAAAGAGGAAGAAGCATTTTTATTCCAATTTTATGAGTTAAATGTTAAACTTGTCAACTACATCACCAATTACTTTTAAGGGTGGCAGAAGTACAGTTAAAAAGAAGATAGAAATTCTTGTTAATGAAGGACCTTGAGATCCAAAGAAGCTCTATGAGTTAATGATAATAAGCCTTCCACACATGTTTTTGACAAGAGGACAAATGTATTAACTTAAGAGAATTCAGGTATGTGCATATGTGGAGCAGGAGTTACAAAATTGTGGATAAGTGGGTAAAGACCTCAGGGGTAATAAGGGATGACGTAACAAGGAATAACGATCAAGACGTGAATTTTATCCTTAATAAAAGCAGGAGCAGACATCAGCCTTCTTAGCCTTCTTTAGACATGCAAATACATGATACTTCTACGACCAAAGTGTACTTATAGCAACAATTCAAACTGAAAAGGAAAAAGAGAAGTGATGACAGAAAAACTTGCAAAAACTCTTTCTATGTAAAGGGGAGGTGCCAACACACATTCAAGGAAATATAAAATAAACTTCAATTTGTTGCCCATCATTTTCATTCCGGGATGTTATACACGTAATTAAGAAAAATGAAGAAACCATTACAGGAATATGTGACAATAGCTTTTATGGTTGAACAGAAAATTACAGACAATGACAAGTTCCCATAAGCTTCTATTCATCAATTGTATGTCCAATTTAAGATATATGCCACAAACTAGTCCTTAAACAATAAACCTTCACACTTTTTCAATGTTTGCTAGCAGCTTAAGAGGTCCTCACCTCAATCCTCATAACTGCTTTCAGAAATTGAGGCTAAAATTAGCAACTTATGGTCGATAGAATGAACACATTGATTATGTTTATCTTAAGCATAAACAATTTTAGTAAGAACTGCCATTTCCATTTTCAACAAATAGCAAATCAGGGAACTAATTCAAGAGTTGACTGGAAAGAATTAATTACAAGCAAACCATAAAAATCTCTCTAGGAACAAGGGCAACAATTTCAACAACATCATCACAACTTATTACAGTTGTTTGACAAATCATATATTCACAGATTGTTCTCACACCAGGGATGCATAATAGATTTGAATTATTAATCGCTTTAAAAGCAATTCCAAGAATGTGTGTAAAATTTAGAGATCGAATGCATTTAATTTTGCCAAAACTTTCCTAGAAAAGTCTTGGTGATTTAGTAAATAGTCAAAAACATGTCTCTTCATCAGATCAATGTATCAGGAATTCAAATAAGTAACACAATTATAAGTACTCTGTATTTAGATTGAGACTCATCTTTCAAGAAAATAAAGTTCTTGCTTAAATTGGATTAGTTTTAATGATTATCCAAATATCAACGAGGTTTGCATATCTTATTAATTCTTATTATTATTGTGTCATAATATAACAGGATCATACACAATTATATGTGTTGAATGAACATCATACAGTCTCATCTTCTCCAAAATTTCCCTTGTTTCTGCAATAGGACTTAGATTTTAGAGCAAACAGGCCAAAATAGAACTTGACCGAAACAAATCGTGAATTAAGCTAGATTTTTATCCTTGTCTTCTTTATTCTTTTTCCACCCAAAATGAGTTGATTAGCAAGTCAAATTATTTTGGTATATCCCCAAGAGTATGTATTAAGGAAGTCTATTTACATGATGATTTCAAACTACTATTGAATAGAATCATGTCATGTATCTATGTTCAACCTCAGTCAGAAGCCAAAAATAGAATCCAACATTGGTACATCAACACTAACTCCTCAATTGTCCAAAAAAGTTGGGTTTTCATAGAGTTTCAAATTGTCATCTCCAACTAGAAGGTTTTGCCACCATCAAAAAAGGAAAAAATAAAAACAAATAAAAAACTTGAAATTTTTTCCACATTCTCGTACAATTTTGTTAATCTACAAGCTCTAGTCGTGGAGAGAAGGAGGTATCAACAAAAACTGTTTTACAATGGGACGGGCTCATGAGTCATGATGTTCATATTAATCAACATAATCAATACAAATCTTCACCATATTCTCCACATACACTTGGTCACTCTATTAATTCACAAGATCCCTTGTGTTTCACCAGATTATAAGAAATCTTTTGGATAAATTTCAACTTATGGTCTTCTAGGCTATTCCTTTGGATACTACCCACCAATTGCTAATAGCATAATATAAATATCTATAAATATCACACACATGGGCATCACAAATGCTTGATATTACATACTTCTATAAACAAAGCTGAAATTTTGCTAAAGAGTTCATCTTATCCTAATTCCTAAATTAATATAGCTAATAGAAACAGGTTTAGTCAATCTTGGTCGTTATTTGAAAATTCAGATTATCACTGTCCTCAATTCTTTGGTTAGCATCTGAGAAGTAAAATCAATAGAGCAGCAGCATATACAATAAATGCAAGATAGTAAAAGGTAATCGCTAACTCAGATATGGCAAGTGCAACCAAGTTTAAGTTTTGAAAATTTATGACAGGTCAAATAACTATCTAATGTATGTGCAAAGAAGCTCATGGGCTGTACTTTACAGAATTACAACAGCAAAGACGACAAAGAGGCTGCCAGATGTTTCAACCTTTTGTCTACACAAATATACAACCCACATCTAACATTATAGTATGAAAAATGGAACAAGGAGGACTATAATTAAGTTAGAGTGGGTCACCAGCTGTAAGATCTCTAAACAAGCCCCCCAGGCTTGAATCCGCTGTCAACACAATCTGCGCCGGAGTCCAGTTCACAGGATGAATCAAACCATTTAGGGTTCTCAGGGTAGAAGTTCTCAACAACGAAGCCTACATCTGTATCTATACTCTCATCATGCCTTAAGGGCTTGGTCAATTTAGAATTCCCACAGTCAAGAATGCCCTTCTGATCGAATTCGCTGCACTCCAATGGTTTCTCTGATTTACAAGACTCACCCAACAGATCCTTCTCATTCCTACAATCTGACCTTATCTGATCCCAAGATGCAACCTCCCCGAGTGTTCTCCCAAAGCTGTCTTCATCTTCCTCAATAAGCTCTGCATCCTTCCCATCCTCATAAATGCGATGATCGTGAACACCCCAATCTGCCAAATCATTTTCCCCGACCAATAGATCATCCGAGGTCGGCTTATCTGAGAGCAACCCAACTGACTTTGATCCATATTCTCTCACATTCCTAAGCTTATTCGCAAAATCAAACAATTCACGAGACACCGAGCACAATAACTCATGAGGAACTTTCCCAATCTGGCCCTCAAGCAGTGCAATCTCATTCCTTGCTTCCTGCATTTGCTGCAAAATCGAATGTTGCAGATCTCCACTATCCTTCCCAAGGAACCCAAAATCTTCATTTTCTGCTTCATCGCCCATCCCATACACTGTTTCCTGATCCATCAAAACCCCTCCTTTATGCCCAACTACTCGATGCATTATTCTTGCATTCCCATCTGAAGCACCAGGTTCATGCCCCGAGTGCACTGCATACAACTTAAAGACTGCTGTCCCTTCCTCCAGATAGACAAATGACTTATCCTTCTCATTATAATTTGATATTGGAACTATCGCCCTGATACGAAACCCACACCCACACCGTTTTGACGTGTAAGGCTCTCTTTTTAAAATCCTCGATTTCTTCGAGGATGCAGGCTCTCCAGCTCGATGACACGCGTAATCTTTAACCTCAGCTATAAATGGTTTGTACCTTACATATTTCTGCCTAATACACAAGGCCACTTTATACTTTGTGGCCAATTGTTGTAATCTAACAGGCACTTCCTTTGCGGGTACTTCAAATGATTCAGTATACTCAAACCTACGTCTCTTAGTACGTGGCGCAGACTCTGAGCACACGGGGCAAACGTCAACACAAACCCTAATATAACTCTCAGGTATTCCATAAAATTTAGCACCTACAGTCCACACCTGTTTAATTCTTTCTACAGTTTCTTTCAGTCCCAAGTGTTTTAAGTCCGCATCACAGTGAAAACTTGTCACTATATCATGCCATTGATCAACATGGGAAACGAATTGACTGGAATTATTCTTGAAACACAGTAATTCATTACCATTCAAAGGGTCGATATTCGCGATAAGCTTGTCCTGGATCCGCTTCCACGCCGTGAGGTATGCCGTGTCCTCATTCCGGTCCTTCCACACCAAACGCCAGCTTTGAAGCACCGACGACGGCGTCACAGATCGAATTTCCTCCGGCGTCGCCACACGTCCCGCGAGAAGACAGCGTATCATCAGGGCATGTGATTCCTTATTGAAAGTGTAGAATTGAGATGAAATGTGAGCTTCTGGGCTTATATTCGCCACAGCCACGGTATGCCGATGACGTTTCTCCGCCTTATTTTTGTCGCCCTTTCCCAAACCCAAATCAGGGTTAGGGTTAGGGTTCGCAGAAACGATGCCGTTCTGCTGCTCCAATTGGGGTAGCGACTGAATTAGCTGCTGGTGATGGTGATGGTGATGGTGATGGTGATGGTGCTGATGTTGATCGGGATCGGAGGAAGTATGGCTGGTATCATCGTCGTCGTCGTCCCGGAAGAATCCAATATCAGAAAAAAACGGTTCTTCTTCCTCCTCCTGTAGAATTGACGGCTGAGATTGATCCAAGATTTGATGATGCGGGTCCAAGTGATGATGGAACATATCTTCTTCTTCAACTTTGCTAGGATTCATAGCTTTCTGCAAAATGGGTATCTGAAAAAAGCGTTCTTTTTTTTTGGTCTCTCAGAGTAATCGAAGGGGCAGGGAGGCGATTTGCTGACACAAGTAAGTTTCCTCACATTCTTGATTTCTCCGCTCACTGTTTTCTTCTGTTGAAATACCGATTCAGTGGTAGTGGGAAAGAGAAAAGAACATAGAGGAAAGTGACGGACTATGTGGAACTTCAAGTCTTTGACTCATGTCAAACATGCACTACTACTACTACTACCTTTTGTTGTTTGTGAGTTTTGAATGTTTCTAAGGTTTGCGCCTCTTTACCCCCCTTTTATATTGTGTATATTGCCTTCAATTTCTCTACTGTTTATCTTCTTGTTTTTGTGATCTTTGTGTTATTCCCTTTGTTTGAAACAAATGTTTGATTGATCTAGGTTTTTAATTTGAACTTCTCACTTGACGTGGATTATTTTGGGAAAGATTTCTTTATGATTCGACATAATATAGATAGTCGGCTTTTTTAAATCGTCAAGAGTGTTATGCAGAGAGAATTAAGAAGTATTTCTTGAGATGATATAAGGGTAGGAGAAAGAAACGTACAATTATCATGTCGTGTGATCTGATAAAATGTCACTGGCAAAAGCTTAAATCTGTACATTTATAATTTCGCATGATTAACTTAGTTGTGATATTAAAGAAAGAATTTTAATTCTTATTAAGTTGTAAGATGATTAAGCACAATCAACATAACCTACATTGTAGTTTTATAATTAAAATGAGTGTTGAGAAAAATGTGTGAGCATTTTAGGAAAAATAAGATTAAGAATGACATACTGACATTAATGTAGGAATGCCTTATGCGGAGAACAAGATGAGAAAAGTGGGATTAAGATGATTTGAACATGTAAAGAATAGATGCACGAATGCCCTAATGAGAAAGTGTGAGAGGTTGAATACAATGGATACAATGAAAGGAATAGTTAGATCAAAGAAGTAATGGGGAGAGGTGATGATTGAACATGGAATGACACATCTTCTTTCCGAGGATATGGCCTCAGATAGAAAGATATGAAGGTAGCATAAGGTGGGAAGGTAATAGGTAGTTAAGTGTTGTATCACTTTCTGTTAGATTAGGCTTGATGGTAATCAAAAGCACAATGCATGTCATAACATTAATGCTATTCGTATAAATGTTATGTACTTTTTCTTATTAGTTGTCATGTGTTCTTCTCTGTCATATTCTCTTCTTTAATATCTACTTTGATTGTTACACTTGAGCACTTTCGAAAATAGTTTCTCTACATACAATTGGGGGCTAACTTATGGTGCTTGATCAAAGCTCCAGTAGATAGTCACTCTCTTTTCGGATAACTGCACATGAGACTTTCACCTGATAATGTTATGTCCTGAGTTTTCATATAGATAAGGTTTCCCAAAAATAATAAGGTAACACGAAGATGTTTTTGGTTAAATTTTAGAGAATGTAGAAGATGTTTGGTATAATAAATAAGATAAATTGACTTATTACAGAAATAATAATTAGCATCACAATAAGTTATTTCCATCTTTTGATAGAATAACAACCGGGGATAACTATTCAATAAAATAAGATAGTTAAAATGATAAAAATATCCTCTCGAAATTTTTTGAAATATAGTGATGTAACAATAGATATCATTTTTGTACTTTTTGGTTGTCTAGTATGAACTAATGTCATCTGTCAATAATTTGATAAAATTTCTCCTTGTAGGGTTTTTTGTTGAAACTAAGCAATGACAGTTAATTTTTTTTAATAAATAAGTAAATAATGGTCATAAGATTATATTTTTTAATTAAATTGCGGAGCTTAAAGCTCCTTTATTCAATATACTAATTGAGTCCGTAAAAAAGACCACACTAAAGTCGGTTAAGCCCCAAAACAAATCGAAAATAAATAGCCCAGCCCATTAAGTGAAGTTACCAATTTCTATATCTTGTTTCCTAAAGTATAGAATTTTCAAATTGAGCTTCCTTTTTTTTTTCTCCATGTTGCCGCATGGAGCACTCTGTAATACAACTTCACTGATCCACTCACTTTGGATCATCAACAACTTCTTCGTCGTCAAGTTTCCCCTCTTTCTCAGTTCACAAAGATGGTTATCCAACTTGTTCTTTTCCATCTCCTTTATTTTCTAATTTTGCCAGTCATAAAGGAATATATTATAAAATAATTAAATATTTTTCTAATAAAGAACCTATTGCTTGATCTTGATAAGTCTCGGAGCAATTCACTATGTGTTTTCCCTTTTTGTCTTGCACTTCCTTTACACAAGATGTGTACGTAATGGACAATACATCTTGTCCTAAGAAAGTGCAAGACTGAAAGGGAAAAAGCATGGTGGATTGCTCTGAGACTTGTCAAGATCAAGCAGTTGGTTCTTTCATAGAAAAAAATGAGGCAAAAAGGTCTAAAAAAAATGAGAATTATTAATGAGGAGGGACTAGTTGAAAGTAGCGGTACTTTAGAAAAAGAGGAGGATCATTTTTTTCTTTCGAAAATAACTACAGAAAGACCACAAAAGAAAAGACGACACTTGAAATGGGAACCAGATCTTGATAACAAATTAGATGAGGTTGTTTGCGAGTTAGGAGAAAAAAGTAAGGCTTAATCTAGAAGAGTTAAACATAAACAATTTGTAATCTTGACAATAGTAATTTGAAGGTTAAACTTGTTCGAGTTACCATGAGAGAACACGAGATTACATACAAGCCTAATTTCACTAGCTTATAATTTTTTTCAATTCTATACTCAAAATCCATTTATGAGTTATTTGGTAAAATGTATAAAAAATAATATTGAATATGGAGTATTACTAATGCTTAGATTAGTTATGTTGTCAGTATTTCTTATACGATGTTTGATTTAATGCATTAGAAATAACAAGTCTAATTTAGAGTGTGTTTGGTATGAAAAATGTTTTTCAATTTTCTCATGTTTGGTTGGGACAAAAGTTTTGAAAAAATGTTTTTTTAAATCAAATAATTTTCCTCAAAATTAAGGAAAATGACGTCCCTTCAAAAATTAAGGAAAACATTTTCCAAAACTCTCGTCCAATTTCAAATTACATTTTTTTTCTGAAAAACATCAATTTTAAAAAAATATTTTCAGTTTAAAAATATTTTTTTTCACCCGATCCCTGACCCCCCCCATCGGCTAGCTCCCCACCATCACCCCCTCCCCAAAAATTTAATTTTGTTTTTTAAAATTATTTTCAACTTCAAATTTTTATTTTTAAACTCCTACCCCCCCCCCCCCCAACCCCACAAAAAAATAATTTTATTTTTTAAAAATAACTTCAAATTTTTATTGTTTCACTCCTACCCCCTCCCCCTGCCCCACCAACTACCCCCACCCCACCCCACCACCACCACCACCCAAAAAAAATAGTAAAAATTTTATTTTTAAAAAATATTTTTAATTTTATAAATTATTTTTTACTCTAGTAAAAATAAAAGATGTCTCTTATTTTTTCACTCATACCCCCTCCCTCTGCCACACCAACTACCCCCACCCCACCCCACCCCCACCACCAACCAAAAAAATAGTAAAAATTTTATTTTTAAAAAATATTTTTAATTTTATAAATTATTTTTTACTGTAGTAAAAATAAAAGATGTCTCTTATTTTTTCACTCTTACCCCCACCAACTACCCCCACCCCACCCCACCACCACCACCACCACAAAAAAAAAATAGTAAAAATTTTATTTTAAAAAAATATTTTTAATTTTATAAATTATTTTTTACTCTAGTAAAAATAAAAGATGTCTCTTATTTTTTCACTCCTACCCCCTCCCCCTGCCCCACCAACTACCCCCACCCCACCCCACCACCACCACCGCCCAAAAAAATAATAAAAATTTTATTTTTAAAAAATATTTTTAATTTTATAAATTATATTTTACTTTAGTAAAAATAAAAGATGTCTCTCAAAAACATTTTTCATTCATAAATCAAACACAAAATCATTTTAGAAAAATATTTTCTACTCACCAACCAGAAATGAGAAAATAAGTTCAAAATCTACTTGTTTTCCATGAAAACATTTTCTAGGAAAATATTTTCCATGGAAAACATTTTCCTCCATACCAAACACACCCTTAGTGTATGTACTTTTCATTGGATGAATTTAAAAATACTTACTTTTTCTCCTAACTCACGAACAACCTCGTCTAATTTCTTATCAAGATCTAATGGCCATTGAAGTGTCATCTTTTCTTTTGTGTTCATTCTGTAGTTATTTCGAAAGCAAATAATAATCTTCCTCTTTATCTAAAGTACCGCTACTTTTAACTTGTCCCTCCTCATTAGTACTTCTTATTCTCTTAGACCTTTTTGCCTCATCTTTTTCTATTAAAGAACCTATTGCTTGATCTTGATAAGTGTCAGAGCAATTCACTATACTTTTTACCTTTCTGTCTTGCACTTCCTTAGGACAAGATGTGTTGTCCATTACATAAACTTGATTAGCCTTGTAGTTTTGTGATATTTCATTTGTTTTGTTATTGTAGTTCTTCACGTGCTTCCATACATCTTTAAATTTCAATGATGAAATGGATGAATTCTGAAAAATTAAGCATGCCTCTTCTGTTGTTGCTTCTTTTACCATTTCACGTGTTGGCAATTATTCATACGAGGAACAATTTTCAGGAAATTAGGTTTATAGAAATGGTAAAAGAAGCAACAACACAAGGGGCATGCTTAATTTTTTTAGAAGTCATTCATTTCATCAATGAAACTCAAGGATGTATCGAAACACGTAAAGAACTACAATAACAAGACAAATGAAATATCACAATACTAAAAGGCTAATAAGGTTTATGTAATGGACAATACATCTTGTCCTAAGAAAGTGCAACACAGAAAGGGAAAAAGCATAGTGAATTGCTCTGAGACTTGTCAAGATCAAGCAGTTGGTTCTTTCATAGAAAAAGATTTGGCAAAAAGTTCTAAAAGAATGAGAAGTACTAACGAGGATGGACAAGTTAAAATTAGCGATACTTTAAAAAAAAAGAGGAGGATCATTATTTTCTTTCAAAAATAACTACAGAAAGACCACAAAGAAAAGACGACACTTGAAATGGGAACCAGATCTTGATAACAAATTAGATGAGGCTGTTTGCGAGTTAAGAGAAAAAAGTAAGGCTTAATCTAGATGAGTTAAACATAAACAAATCAATCACTAATTTTTTGTAATCTGACAATAGTAATTTGAAGGTTAAACTTGTTCGAGTGACAATAGTAATTTGAAGGTTAAACTTGTTCGAGTTACCATGAGAGAGCACGAGATTACATACAAGCCTAATTTCACTAGCTTATAATTTTTTTCATTTTTATACTCAAAATCCATTTATGAGTTATTTGGTAAAATGTATAAAAAATAATGCTGAATATGGAGTATTACTAATGCTTAGATTAGTTATGTTGTCAGTATTTCTTATACGATGTTTGATTTAATGCATTAGAAATAACAAGTCTAATTTAGTGTATGTACTTTTCATTGGATGAATTTAAAAATACTTACTTTTTCTCCTAACTCACGAACAATCAAGATCTAATGGCCATTGAAGTGTCATCTTTTCTTTTGTGTTCATTCTGTAGTTATTTCGAAAGCAAATAATGATCTTCCTATTTTTCTAAAGTACCGCTACTTTTAACTTGTCCCTCCTCATTAGTACTTCTTTTTCTCTTAGACCTTTTTGCCTCATCTTTTTCTATTAAAGAACCTATTGCTTGATCTTGATAAGTGTCAGAGCAATTCACTATACTTTTTCCCTTTCTGTCTTGCACTTCCTTAGGACAAGATGTGTTGTCCATTACATAAACTTGATTAGCCTTGTAGTTTTGTGATATTTCATTTGTCTTGTTATTGTAGTTCTTCACGTGCTTCCATACATCTTTAAATTTCAATGATGAAATGGATGAATTCTGAAAAATTAAGCATGCCTCTTCTGTTGCTTCTTTTACCATTTCACGTGTTGGCAATTATTCATAAGAGGAACAATTTTTAGGAAATTAGGTTTATAGAAATGGTAAAAGAAGCAACAACACAAGGGGCATGCTTAATTTTTTTAGAAGTCATTCATTTCATCAATGAAACTCAAGGATGTATAGAAACACGTAAAGAACTACAATAACAAGACAAATGAAATATCACAATACTAAAAGGCTAATAAGGTTTATGTAATGGACAATACATCTTGTCCTAAGAAAGTGCAACACAGAAAGGGAAAAAGCATAGTGAATTGCTCTGAGACTTGTCAAGATCAAGCAGTTGGTTCTTTCATAGAAAAAGATTTGGCAAAAAGTTCTAAAAGAATGAGAAGTACTAACGAGGATGGACAAGTTAAAATTAGCGGTACTTTAAAAAAAAAAGAGGAGGATCATTATTTTCTTTCGAAAATAACTCTAGAAAGACCACAAAGAAAAGACGATACTTGAAATGGGAACCAGATCTTGATAACAAATTAAATGAGGTTGTTTGCGAGTTAAGAGAAAAAGGTAAGGCTTAATAGAAGAGTTAAACATAAACAAATCAATCACTAATTTTTTTGTAATCTGACAATAGTAATTTGAAGGTTAAACTTGTTCGAGTGACAATAGTAATTTGAAGGTTAAACTTGTTCGAGTTACCATGAGAGAGCACGAGATTACATACAAGCCTAATTTCACTAGCTTATAATTTTTTTCATTTTTATACTCAAAATCTATTTATGAGTTATTTGGTAAAATGTATAAAAAATAATGTTGAATATGGAGTATTACTAATGCTTAGATTAGTTATGTTGTCAGTATTTCTTATACGATGTTTGATTTAATGCATTAGAAATAACAAGTCTAATTTAGTGTATGTACTTTTCATTGGATGAATTTAAAAATACTTACTTTTTCTCCTAACTCACGAACAATCAAGATCTAATGGCCATTGAAGTGTCATCTTTTCTTTTGTGTTCATTCTGTAGTTATTTCGAAAGCAAATAATGATCTTCCTCTTTTTCTAAAGTACCGCTACTTTTAACTTGTCCCTCCTCATTAGTACTTCTTATTCTCTTAGACCTTTTTGCCTCATCTTTTTCTATTAAAGAACCTATTACTTGATCTTGATAAGTGTCAGAGCAATTGACTATGTTTTTTCCCTTTCTGTCTTGCACTTCCTTAGGACAAGATGTGTTGTTCATTACATAAACTTGATTAGCCTTGTAGTTTTGTGATATTTCATTTGTCTTGTTATTGTAGTTCTTCATGTGCTTCCATACATCTTTAAATTTCAATGATGAAATGGATGACTTCTGAAAAATTAAGCATGCCTCTTCTGTTGTTGCTTCTTTTACCATTTCACGTGTTGGCAATTATTCATACGAGGAACAATTTTTAGGAAATTAGATTTATAGAAATGGTAAAAGAAGCAACAACACAAGGGGCATGCTTAATTTTTTTAGAAGTCATTCATTTCATCAATGAAACTCAAGGATGTATAGAAACACGTAAAGAACTACACTAACAAGACAAATGAAATATCACAATACTAAAAGGCTAATAAGGTTTATGTAATGGACATTACATCTTATCCTAAGAAAGTGCAACACAGAAAGGGAAAAAGTATAGTGAATTGCTCTGAGACTTGTCAAGATCAAACAAATGGTTCTTTCATAGAAAAAGATTTGGCAAAAAGTTCTAAAAGAATGAGAAGTACTAATGAGGATGGACAAGTTTAAATTAGCGGTACTTTAAAAAAGAGAGGAGGATCATTATTTTCTTTCGAAAATAACTACAGAAAGACCACAAAAGAAAAGACGACACTTGAAATGGGAACCAGATCTTGATAACAAATTAGACGAGGTTGTTTGCGAGTTAGGAGAAAAAAGTAAGGCTTAATCTGGAAGAGTTAAACATAAACAAATCAATCACTAATTTTTTGTAATCTGACAATTGTAATTTGAAGGTTAAACTTGTTCGAGTGACCATAAGAGAGCACGAGATTACATACAAGCGTAATTCACTAACTTATAGTTTTTTTTTCATTTTATACTCAAAATCCATTTATGAGTTATTTGGTAAAATATATAAAAATAATTTTGAATATGGAGTATTACTAATGCTTACATTAGTTATGTTGTCATTATTTCTTATATTATGTTTGATTTAATGCATTAGAAATAACAAGTCTAATTTAGTGTATGTACTTTTCATTGGATGAATTTAAAAATACTTACTTTTTTCTCCTAACTCACGAACAACCTCGTCTAATTTCTTATCAAGATCTGATAGCCCATGAAGTGTCATCTTTTCTTTTGTGGTCATTCTGTTGTTATTTTCGAAAGCAAATAATGATCTTCCTCTTTTTCTAAAGTAACGCTACTTTTAACTTGTCCTTCCTCATTAGTACTTCTTATTCTCTTAGACCTTTTTGCCTCATCTTTTTCTATTAAAGAAACTATTGCTTGATCTTTATAAGTGTCAGAGCAATTCACTATGTTTTTTCCTTCCTGTCTTGCACTTTCTTAGGACAAGATATGTTGTCCATTACATAAACCTTATTAGCCTTTTAGTATTGTGATATTTCATTTGTCTTGTTATTGTAGTTCTTTACGTGTTTCTATACATCCTTGAGTTTCATTGATGAGATGAACGGCTTCTGAAAAATTAAGCATGCCCCTTGTGTGGTTGCTTCTTTTAACATTTCATGTGTTGGCAATTATTAGTACGAGGAACAATTTTTTAGAAATTAGGACTATAGAAATGGTGAATTGCTCTGAGACTTGTCAAAATCAAGCAGTTGGTTCTTTAATAGAAAAGATGAGGCAAAAAGTTCTAAAAGAATGAGAAGTACTAATGAGGAGGGACAAGTTAAAATTAGCGGTACTTTAAAAAAAAGAGGTGGATCATTATTTTCTTTCGAAAATAACTACAGAAAGACCACAAAAGAAAATACGACACTTGAAATGGGCACCAAATCTTGATAACAAATTAGACGAGGCTGTTTGCGAGTTAGGAAAAAAAAGTAAGGCTTAATCTGGAAGAGTTAAACATAAACAAATCAATCACTAATTTTTTGTAATTTGACAGTTATAATTTGAAGGTTAAACTTGTTTGAGTTACCATGAGAGAGCACGAGATTACAAACAAGCCTAATTTCATTAACTTATAGTTTTTCCCTCAATCATATAACAATCATTATCATGAGAGTTGATCTCCTGGAACGGGAGATCTTGAAAGCATGAGTTGTTTCACGTCGCATTCTCAAAGTTCTTGAATAATAAGTCCATTAACATTCAACTCTCCTCACTGACAATTGTTGTCTCTTTTTGAAACTTCATTGTTTTCTTCATTTGCAACAATCATATCATCTGGCATTGGTTCCTGGATGACAAACAGTATCCATATTTCAGATCAAAAGTAATGAAATCGAGTATATGAATTTGTTACAAGTCTAAGAAAGTAAGAGGGAACTAGTAGTTAAATGACGATACAATAGGGACACTGGGAATATGCAAGAACCCAGGAAGTGACAACTCAATGCTGAGTAGCACCTTTCTCTTTGGCATTAGATATATATAAGACAAGTTAACTATGTGAAATATGCTTCATAATTATGTGCAATCCTTTATAAATTTATATACCTTACCCGTTGTGTAAACAGTGACTACAATTCCTTTGCGTAGAATGGAAAAGCAGGTGATGTGTGGTTGTGAAGGTTTTACATCTTAATTTATTTTGTTTGATCACTTCAGAATGAGATTATATATGGGAGCTGTGAAATTAGGTCTTAGTCCTAATTCACACCCAAAAGTTAGCTCAGGGCTTAGGCCTAATTCACACCCCAAAAGTTAGCTCAGGGCTTAGGCCTAATTCACACCCCAAAAGTTAGCTCAAAGGGAGGATTGTCCAAGGCTTATAAGGAGTTCACTCATTTCATTAATCACCGATGTGGGACTTTTGTCATTCTTTAATAACCCCAGCATCGGGTGAGATAGGTCCTGCTCTGATACCATGTAAAATTAGGTCTTAGGCGTAGCTCACACCCCAAAAGCTAGCTTAAAGAGAGGAGAATTGTCCAAGCCTTATAAGGAGTCCACCTATCTCATTAATCACCGATATGAGATTCTTTAACAAAAACCCTAATTAAGTTTATGCGTGTCGCTGGAATTTCGAATATAGTTCAGGATACTTGTGCCTTATCCCAAGATATAAAATAAAAATTGTGAACTACCACTTTACTGTGAGCAGTTCTTCCAGAAACTCTTATATATCTAGTGTTTAATATTTTGTAAAATGTAGTTAACTGTTTATACCTTAGAATGTTTTCTAAATATAGGTTAGATATGTGGATGAAAGATAGCTCGTCACAAAAAGAAATCAATTTTAAACAAGATTGTGAAGGTATGTTACCTACGAGTATGGTTGTAACATGTGAGAAAGAAGGTAGGTTCTATGACCTGTTTAGCCGTCTACAACTCCACACAGGATAGGCGTTTCTAAATATAAGTTAGACCTATATCTGATATATAGCTCATCATGAAAAAGGTGTCAGTTTTAATTTCTAGACTAGATTGTGGAGTAAGCTGGCCCATGATTATGGTTGTGAGAGAGGGGTTTATTTCTGGGACCTAGTTAGTTGTCCAAAATTGTAATGATGCCCCCAAAGGCCCAAATCACAAACACATTTACCCGTTTTATTGTTAACGAGGCCCACAGGCTCTGAAGGCTATATCTGAGTACTCAGACAATGCTGAGGATGATGATGTTACTGAGGTGGAAGAGAGGATACCAAGATTATATCTTCTTCTTTTTTTAAATTTTAGGGAGGATGCTATGTTGTGATAGTCGAGCTCGTCAAGCTGGGCTTGCCTAGTTTGGGTTACCTCTCCTATGTGGCTTGCGATTATTGCATATGAGCGGGGGTTTTACCTTGTGCGCATTCAAAGGATAGCGGTTGCAGGTTTCCCTTGTCATTGAAAAAAAACAAGAATTACAAGAAATTTCTTCTGTTGTGCCATTTTATGTTAACATCAGTGTGGTCAAGTTTCCAATGTGATATAAAGATATTATGGTTCACACTGATTTGGTCAAGTGAAGTGGCATACTGGCTGTTCAAGATATTATCTTACCAAATTGACAATGGAGAATTTATTTGAGGGGAGGGAAGGTAGGCGAGAAGAAGGAAACAGAATGACAACAAATTTCTTTTGTTGTGCCATTATACGTTAACAAGTTAACATCGGTGTGGTCAAGTTTCCAATGTGATTTACAATGAAAGTATAAGCTTAAAACTATATGGTTCGCGCAGAAAATGGCATACTGGTTGTTCAAGTTATTATCTTACCTCATAAATTAAATTTGTACAATGAAAGTATAAGCTTAAAACTATATGGTTCGCGCAGAAAATGGCATACTGGTTGTTCAAGTTAATATCTTACCTCATAAATTAAATTTGTAAACATTTTGAAATATTGCAGGGGAATAAGGGTGATGGTGGTATGAACAACTTGAGTGATCAAAGCAACACCAGAGATACTCTAAATATTGGCAGCAGTGAGTTAACAGGTCTTCCAGTAACGAAAACCAGCCAGAAAAGGGCGGTTTCTCCACGTTAGAGGTTAGTTCTATGCAACGTCTGTACGAATAAAAGGAAAAAGATCAAATCCATTAAACTCAGGGGTGCTTCTTTTCAACTCTTTTAACAATTAATAGGAGTGTTTCTATATTTAAACTCTCCTATTTTTCTTTCCACCACCGATGAGGGACAAATGTCTTTTTCATTAAAACATAAGAGGACTTTTCAAGTTCTCAACTTTTCAAGTTCCTCTATTTCTCATTAATTCTTGCTACAAATCCAACAAGTGGTAGCTGACTTGTATTCTATCTTCAGCACAAGTCCACAAGTGAAGCCAATGCAAATGAAAATGTTAGCAATGAAATACCCGAAACAACAAAACAGAACGCAGAGGATGCATCCAATGTCTGGTAAGGCTTTTGGTCTAACATTCTTAATTGAAAGTTTCTTCTGTTAAGATCTGTTCTGGTTTGTTGCCTTCTTTGTGTTGTGTTCCTGAGATGAATTTGATAAACATGTACTTTGTCATATATCAATTGATCCTGATAATAACTTTGTATTGTTATTAGAGAAAAGGATTAAAAGAAATACCCTTCAATTATAAGTGTCAGAGCAATTCACTATGTTTTTTCCTTCCTGTCTTGCACTTTCTTAGGACAAGATATGTTGTCCATTACATAAACCTTATTAGCCTTTTAGTATTGTGATATTTCATTTGTCTTGTTATTGTAGTTCTTTACGTGTTTCTATACATCCTTGAGTTTCATTGATGAGATGAACGGCTTCTGAAAAATTAAGCATGCCCCTTGTGTGGTTGCTTCTTTTAACATTTCATGTGTTGGCAATTATTAGTACGAGGAACAATTTTTTAGAAATTAGGACTATAGAAATGGTGAATTGCTCTGAGACTTGTCAAAATCAAGCAGTTGGTTCTTTAATAGAAAAGATGAGGCAAAAAGTTCTAAAAGAATGAGAAGTACTAATGAGGAGGGACAAGTTAAAATTAGCGGTACTTTAAAAAAAAGAGGTGGATCATTATTTTCTTTCGAAAATAACTACAGAAAGACCACAAAAGAAAATACGACACTTGAAATGGGCACCAAATCTTGATAACAAATTAGACGAGGCTGTTTGCGAGTTAGGAAAAAAAAGTAAGGCTTAATCTGGAAGAGTTAAACATAAACAAATCAATCACTAATTTTTTGTAATTTGACAGTTATAATTTGAAGGTTAAACTTGTTTGAGTTACCATGAGAGAGCACGAGATTACAAACAAGCCTAATTTCATTAACTTATAGTTTTTCCCTCAATCATATAACAATCATTATCATGAGAGTTGATCTCCTGGAACGGGAGATCTTGAAAGCATGAGTTGTTTCACGTCGCATTCTCAAAGTTCTTGAATAATAAGTCCATTAACATTCAACTCTCCTCACTGACAATTGTTGTCTCTTTTTGAAACTTCATTGTTTTCTTCATTTGCAACAATCATATCATCTGGCATTGGTTCCTGGATGACAAACAGTATCCATATTTCAGATCAAAAGTAATGAAATCGAGTATATGAATTTGTTACAAGTCTAAGAAAGTAAGAGGGAACTAGTAGTTAAATGACGATACAATAGGGACACTGGGAATATGCAAGAACCCAGGAAGTGACAACTCAATGCTGAGTAGCACCTTTCTCTTTGGCATTAGATATATATAAGACAAGTTAACTATGTGAAATATGCTTCATAATTATGTGCAATCCTTTATAAATTTATATACCTTACCCGTTGTGTAAACAGTGACTACAATTCCTTTGCGTAGAATGGAAAAGCAGGTGATGTGTGGTTGTGAAGGTTTTACATCTTAATTTATTTTGTTTGATCACTTCAGAATGAGATTATATATGGGAGCTGTGAAATTAGGTCTTAGTCCTAATTCACACCCAAAAGTTAGCTCAGGGCTTAGGCCTAATTCACACCCCAAAAGTTAGCTCAGGGCTTAGGCCTAATTCACACCCCAAAAGTTAGCTCAAAGGGAGGATTGTCCAAGGCTTATAAGGAGTTCACTCATTTCATTAATCACCGATGTGGGACTTTTGTCATTCTTTAATAACCCCAGCATCGGGTGAGATAGGTCCTGCTCTGATACCATGTAAAATTAGGTCTTAGGCGTAGCTCACACCCCAAAAGCTAGCTTAAAGAGAGGAGAATTGTCCAAGCCTTATAAGGAGTCCACCTATCTCATTAATCACCGATATGAGATTCTTTAACAAAAACCCTAATTAAGTTTATGCGTGTCGCTGGAATTTCGAATATAGTTCAGGATACTTGTGCCTTATCCCAAGATATAAAATAAAAATTGTGAACTACCACTTTACTGTGAGCAGTTCTTCCAGAAACTCTTATATATCTAGTGTTTAATATTTTGTAAAATGTAGTTAACTGTTTATACCTTAGAATGTTTTCTAAATATAGGTTAGATATGTGGATGAAAGATAGCTCGTCACAAAAAGAAATCAATTTTAAACAAGATTGTGAAGGTATGTTACCTACGAGTATGGTTGTAACATGTGAGAAAGAAGGTAGGTTCTATGACCTGTTTAGCCGTCTACAACTCCACACAGGATAGGCGTTTCTAAATATAAGTTAGACCTATATCTGATATATAGCTCATCATGAAAAAGGTGTCAGTTTTAATTTCTAGACTAGATTGTGGAGTAAGCTGGCCCATGATTATGGTTGTGAGAGAGGGGTTTATTTCTGGGACCTAGTTAGTTGTCCAAAATTGTAATGATGCCCCCAAAGGCCCAAATCACAAACACATTTACCCGTTTTATTGTTAACGAGGCCCACAGGCTCTGAAGGCTATATCTGAGTACTCAGACAATGCTGAGGATGATGATGTTACTGAGGTGGAAGAGAGGATACCAAGATTATATCTTCTTCTTTTTTTAAATTTTAGGGAGGATGCTATGTTGTGATAGTCGAGCTCGTCAAGCTGGGCTTGCCTAGTTTGGGTTACCTCTCCTATGTGGCTTGCGATTATTGCATATGAGCGGGGGTTTTACCTTGTGCGCATTCAAAGGATAGCGGTTGCAGGTTTCCCTTGTCATTGAAAAAAAACAAGAATTACAAGAAATTTCTTCTGTTGTGCCATTTTATGTTAACATCAGTGTGGTCAAGTTTCCAATGTGATATAAAGATATTATGGTTCACACTGATTTGGTCAAGTGAAGTGGCATACTGGCTGTTCAAGATATTATCTTACCAAATTGACAATGGAGAATTTATTTGAGGGGAGGGAAGGTAGGCGAGAAGAAGGAAACAGAATGACAACAAATTTCTTTTGTTGTGCCATTATACGTTAACAAGTTAACATCGGTGTGGTCAAGTTTCCAATGTGATTTACAATGAAAGTATAAGCTTAAAACTATATGGTTCGCGCAGAAAATGGCATACTGGTTGTTCAAGTTATTATCTTACCTCATAAATTAAATTTGTACAATGAAAGTATAAGCTTAAAACTATATGGTTCGCGCAGAAAATGGCATACTGGTTGTTCAAGTTAATATCTTACCTCATAAATTAAATTTGTAAACATTTTGAAATATTGCAGGGGAATAAGGGTGATGGTGGTATGAACAACTTGAGTGATCAAAGCAACACCAGAGATACTCTAAATATTGGCAGCAGTGAGTTAACAGGTCTTCCAGTAACGAAAACCAGCCAGAAAAGGGCGGTTTCTCCACGTTAGAGGTTAGTTCTATGCAACGTCTGTACGAATAAAAGGAAAAAGATCAAATCCATTAAACTCAGGGGTGCTTCTTTTCAACTCTTTTAACAATTAATAGGAGTGTTTCTATATTTAAACTCTCCTATTTTTCTTTCCACCACCGATGAGGGACAAATGTCTTTTTCATTAAAACATAAGAGGACTTTTCAAGTTCTCAACTTTTCAAGTTCCTCTATTTCTCATTAATTCTTGCTACAAATCCAACAAGTGGTAGCTGACTTGTATTCTATCTTCAGCACAAGTCCACAAGTGAAGCCAATGCAAATGAAAATGTTAGCAATGAAATACCCGAAACAACAAAACAGAACGCAGAGGATGCATCCAATGTCTGGTAAGGCTTTTGGTCTAACATTCTTAATTGAAAGTTTCTTCTGTTAAGATCTGTTCTGGTTTGTTGCCTTCTTTGTGTTGTGTTCCTGAGATGAATTTGATAAACATGTACTTTGTCATATATCAATTGATCCTGATAATAACTTTGTATTGTTATTAGAGAAAAGGATTAAAAGAAATACCCTTCAATTATAAGTGTCAGAGCAATTCACTATGTTTTTTCCTTCCTGTCTTGCACTTTCTTAGGACAAGATATGTTGTCCATTACATAAACCTTATTAGCCTTTTAGTATTGTGATATTTCATTTGTCTTGTTATTGTAGTTCTTTACGTGTTTCTATACATCCTTGAGTTTCATTGATGAGATGAACGGCTTCTGAAAAATTAAGCATGCCCCTTGTGTGGTTGCTTCTTTTAACATTTCATGTGTTGGCAATTATTAGTACGAGGAACAATTTTTTAGAAATTAGGACTATAGAAATGGTGAATTGCTCTGAGACTTGTCAAAATCAAGCAGTTGGTTCTTTAATAGAAAAGATGAGGCAAAAAGTTCTAAAAGAATGAGAAGTACTAATGAGGAGGGACAAGTTAAAATTAGCGGTACTTTAAAAAAAAGAGGTGGATCATTATTTTCTTTCGAAAATAACTACAGAAAGACCACAAAAGAAAATACGACACTTGAAATGGGCACCAAATCTTGATAACAAATTAGACGAGGCTGTTTGCGAGTTAGGAAAAAAAAGTAAGGCTTAATCTGGAAGAGTTAAACATAAACAAATCAATCACTAATTTTTTGTAATTTGACAGTTATAATTTGAAGGTTAAACTTGTTTGAGTTACCATGAGAGAGCACGAGATTACAAACAAGCCTAATTTCATTAACTTATAGTTTTTCCCTCAATCATATAACAATCATTATCATGAGAGTTGATCTCCTGGAACGGGAGATCTTGAAAGCATGAGTTGTTTCACGTCGCATTCTCAAAGTTCTTGAATAATAAGTCCATTAACATTCAACTCTCCTCACTGACAATTGTTGTCTCTTTTTGAAACTTCATTGTTTTCTTCATTTGCAACAATCATATCATCTGGCATTGGTTCCTGGATGACAAACAGTATCCATATTTCAGATCAAAAGTAATGAAATCGAGTATATGAATTTGTTACAAGTCTAAGAAAGTAAGAGGGAACTAGTAGTTAAATGACGATACAATAGGGACACTGGGAATATGCAAGAACCCAGGAAGTGACAACTCAATGCTGAGTAGCACCTTTCTCTTTGGCATTAGATATATATAAGACAAGTTAACTATGTGAAATATGCTTCATAATTATGTGCAATCCTTTATAAATTTATATACCTTACCCGTTGTGTAAACAGTGACTACAATTCCTTTGCGTAGAATGGAAAAGCAGGTGATGTGTGGTTGTGAAGGTTTTACATCTTAATTTATTTTGTTTGATCACTTCAGAATGAGATTATATATGGGAGCTGTGAAATTAGGTCTTAGTCCTAATTCACACCCAAAAGTTAGCTCAGGGCTTAGGCCTAATTCACACCCCAAAAGTTAGCTCAGGGCTTAGGCCTAATTCACACCCCAAAAGTTAGCTCAAAGGGAGGATTGTCCAAGGCTTATAAGGAGTTCACTCATTTCATTAATCACCGATGTGGGACTTTTGTCATTCTTTAATAACCCCAGCATCGGGTGAGATAGGTCCTGCTCTGATACCATGTAAAATTAGGTCTTAGGCGTAGCTCACACCCCAAAAGCTAGCTTAAAGAGAGGAGAATTGTCCAAGCCTTATAAGGAGTCCACCTATCTCATTAATCACCGATATGAGATTCTTTAACAAAAACCCTAATTAAGTTTATGCGTGTCGCTGGAATTTCGAATATAGTTCAGGATACTTGTGCCTTATCCCAAGATATAAAATAAAAATTGTGAACTACCACTTTACTGTGAGCAGTTCTTCCAGAAACTCTTATATATCTAGTGTTTAATATTTTGTAAAATGTAGTTAACTGTTTATACCTTAGAATGTTTTCTAAATATAGGTTAGATATGTGGATGAAAGATAGCTCGTCACAAAAAGAAATCAATTTTAAACAAGATTGTGAAGGTATGTTACCTACGAGTATGGTTGTAACATGTGAGAAAGAAGGTAGGTTCTATGACCTGTTTAGCCGTCTACAACTCCACACAGGATAGGCGTTTCTAAATATAAGTTAGACCTATATCTGATATATAGCTCATCATGAAAAAGGTGTCAGTTTTAATTTCTAGACTAGATTGTGGAGTAAGCTGGCCCATGATTATGGTTGTGAGAGAGGGGTTTATTTCTGGGACCTAGTTAGTTGTCCAAAATTGTAATGATGCCCCCAAAGGCCCAAATCACAAACACATTTACCCGTTTTATTGTTAACGAGGCCCACAGGCTCTGAAGGCTATATCTGAGTACTCAGACAATGCTGAGGATGATGATGTTACTGAGGTGGAAGAGAGGATACCAAGATTATATCTTCTTCTTTTTTTAAATTTTAGGGAGGATGCTATGTTGTGATAGTCGAGCTCGTCAAGCTGGGCTTGCCTAGTTTGGGTTACCTCTCCTATGTGGCTTGCGATTATTGCATATGAGCGGGGGTTTTACCTTGTGCGCATTCAAAGGATAGCGGTTGCAGGTTTCCCTTGTCATTGAAAAAAAACAAGAATTACAAGAAATTTCTTCTGTTGTGCCATTTTATGTTAACATCAGTGTGGTCAAGTTTCCAATGTGATATAAAGATATTATGGTTCACACTGATTTGGTCAAGTGAAGTGGCATACTGGCTGTTCAAGATATTATCTTACCAAATTGACAATGGAGAATTTATTTGAGGGGAGGGAAGGTAGGCGAGAAGAAGGAAACAGAATGACAACAAATTTCTTTTGTTGTGCCATTATACGTTAACAAGTTAACATCGGTGTGGTCAAGTTTCCAATGTGATTTACAATGAAAGTATAAGCTTAAAACTATATGGTTCGCGCAGAAAATGGCATACTGGTTGTTCAAGTTATTATCTTACCTCATAAATTAAATTTGTACAATGAAAGTATAAGCTTAAAACTATATGGTTCGCGCAGAAAATGGCATACTGGTTGTTCAAGTTAATATCTTACCTCATAAATTAAATTTGTAAACATTTTGAAATATTGCAGGGGAATAAGGGTGATGGTGGTATGAACAACTTGAGTGATCAAAGCAACACCAGAGATACTCTAAATATTGGCAGCAGTGAGTTAACAGGTCTTCCAGTAACGAAAACCAGCCAGAAAAGGGCGGTTTCTCCACGTTAGAGGTTAGTTCTATGCAACGTCTGTACGAATAAAAGGAAAAAGATCAAATCCATTAAACTCAGGGGTGCTTCTTTTCAACTCTTTTAACAATTAATAGGAGTGTTTCTATATTTAAACTCTCCTATTTTTCTTTCCACCACCGATGAGGGACAAATGTCTTTTTCATTAAAACATAAGAGGACTTTTCAAGTTCTCAACTTTTCAAGTTCCTCTATTTCTCATTAATTCTTGCTACAAATCCAACAAGTGGTAGCTGACTTGTATTCTATCTTCAGCACAAGTCCACAAGTGAAGCCAATGCAAATGAAAATGTTAGCAATGAAATACCCGAAACAACAAAACAGAACGCAGAGGATGCATCCAATGTCTGGTAAGGCTTTTGGTCTAACATTCTTAATTGAAAGTTTCTTCTGTTAAGATCTGTTCTGGTTTGTTGCCTTCTTTGTGTTGTGTTCCTGAGATGAATTTGATAAACATGTACTTTGTCATATATCAATTGATCCTGATAATAACTTTGTATTGTTATTAGAGAAAAGGATTAAAAGAAATACCCTTCAATTATTGAAAATGAATTAGATATACTCTTTGTCCGATCGTGGGATCAAAATATCCTTACCGTTAATGTGTTGGTTGTTGACGGAGTCGGCACTTAATTTTAAGAAAAATTAGGAAACCAATTAAGTAATTAATAAAAAATCATGTCTATGAAACCAATAAATTTTAGGTTACAATTCTGAAGGGAAGGTATTAGGAATCCTTCAAAATCCACAACTGTGGGTCTCGGGTGAATTCATTTTTGCAAATCGAAAAGGACATAAAAATATTGTACAAGTATAATAAACATAAATATAAATAAATAATAAAGTAAAATAATAATATATGAAATGGCCTAATGTATACTAATAATGAATTAAAATCTCAGCTTCCTCGAAAAGTAACTCTAAGTACATGTAAAGACATTTAATAAAAATGTTAATAATAAATAAATATGAATAAAAATAAATTAATCAAATAATAACTTAAAAATAAAAATTCTTATGAACACGTGAGGCCTTGAAAATCGATCGTAATTTTTCGTCGATCAAATCTAACATACAACATATATAAACTTAAACTAATTTTTTCATCTTTTAAAATGGGTGGCCTAAAAAATTGACGGAGATATTTTTTCATTGGCCTATGAAAAAATTTCTTTTGTCGGTTTTCGAGGTTTTCCCACTTTAAAAAACAAAAATTTAGTTTAAGTTTATATTCTTTCTATGTTAAAATTGACCGATGAAGAAATTACATCGATTTTCAAGGTCTCCCATGTTCATGAGACGGATTTTATGTTTAAGTTATTATTCTTCTTATTTATTTATTTTGATTCATACTTATTCATTACTAAACACTTTTATTAAGTGTCTTTACATGTACCCATGGTTGCTTCCTAATGAAGCTATTTGAATTAAGTTTCAATAATATTTTTGTTTATTTATTTTGTATACATTGGCGTTAGGCAAACACTAGATCGTTTCTTATATTATTATTTTACTTTATGATTTGTGTATATTACATGTTTATTATACTTGCGCAAGTTTTTATATTCTCTCAATTTGAAAGGAAAAAAAAGAATTTAGTCAAGAGTCATAATTGTGAATTTTGAATTATGTCTAATATCTTCCCTTCGAAATTACTTACATTTATCTAAAATCTATTGGTTTCATAGAAATTTTATTAATTCATTAATTTATTTTCTATTTTTTTAAAATTAGGTGGTGGCTTACTTAAAATTATTTTATTCTTTAAAAAAATTAAATTGATTATTATCTTTCAGTCACCGCGAAGTTGCACCTTAGGTATTTCAATATTGACTCACTTTTACTCTCAAAACTAACAAATACTATGTCGCTTTAAAAATCAAATAATTGTAAAGGAAAATTTTTATAACTAACCTAATATTAATAGTTAAAAATGCTACATGACTATAATTTAAATAAATTATAGAAAAGGTTACCGTTTAAAAAATGATTATGACGGGTCGTATAATTTTATATTAGATTTTTAGGAAAAAACTTATCCACACCGGGTATTTACACCAAACTAATTCAATTTCCATTATTATGTAATTTAATGAAGTAAAACACATATTAATTAATTAAAGTTAAAGTAAAATGAACCATAAATTTAAACACATGGCATACATGTATTGCATTGGTATAAACACCCGGTGCGGGTAAATTTTAATCGATTTTGTAATTTCCATTTCTCCATTTATACAAATCTTTTCACTCTTACTCTCTCTAATCCGCCCACTTAACTGACTCCTTAATACTCTCATTTTCCCGTGAATCTCTCAACTGATTCAAATTTCAAAATTGTGAATCAACCCTACTAATCTTGCAAAATCAGGTAATTATGTTTAGTTATTTTTAAAATAAAATTTCATTAGTTTTTTATTTTTTGTATTTGTATAATTTTCTCGAATTCCTCTTCTTCTTTTTATAGTTTCACAGCCAAATCTCGATTCATTGGGTACAATTATTCTAATCATGTAGGAACAATCTCTATAAAAAAGAATCACAAGAGGTATACATTTGCATGTAACTAATTCAGTTGAAAATTCATCTTTTTCGTTGTGTTTAACTCAACTTTCTGAAGCAGTTGCAGTATCTATTGCGAAATCAAAAGATATTGGTTCAAACATTGTAAAGAAGGAGACTAAATCAAAATTTCTCAACTACCCCATCAATATTGAGTTAAAATCTCCAAAGAAAAAGAGAAGAGAAAAAAAAAAGTTATTCTGATTTGATGATTCATGTAAAAAAAAAAGTACAAGCATCATCTTCTAGTAAAAATGACTCAAAAATAATTGTGGAAGATGATTATATAGTAATGGACCAACGTGAAGCAAATGATTTTGAGGCATAATCCTATTTTCGCTTCTTTCTTTTGTATATTGATAATTTAAGTTATATATGACATAGTAAATAAATTATAATCGAAGAATCATCATTAGTATATATTACATAAATAATAATCATGTCTTATTGTTTATAGTTATACAAATCCAATTGGCATATATAAAATTGATACAAATAATCAATAACTACACAATCATATTCATTTGTTAATTAAAATATATAATGAATTGTATCAAATCTATATAATATACAAACAAACATTAACACATACAAATAATCGAAGATTACCTAATTATATACACTTGTTGATTTAAAATATTAAATATATAACGACTTATTTAAAATCTATCTAATATACAAATCAAAACAGTAACATACACAAAATTAATAAAAAGTAATAGAAGATTATTCAATTATATACATTTGTTGACTTAAAATATATAACAACTTGTACGAATTCTATCTAATATACAAATCAAACAGTAACACATACAAAATTGATAAAAGTAGAAGAAAATTTCATCAATCATGATGTGTAAGAAATAAAATCATCCACGACTTGTATATAATCTATATAATATACAAATCAAAAGAAGCATATACAAAATGCTACAAGTAATCTTAAATTACTCAATTATATACGATATATATAGACAAAATCACACACAAACAAACTTAATCTGAAATTGATATAGATTATATACATCTACAAATAATTTTTGAATAAATCAACTACTTCATATCTTAATACCATTCCAACAGATCTTAATACAAGTTAAACACGAATTAACCAAAAAATATATGAAATACATATACATAGAAGAATATACAACTCGTAATGGATAGATTGTTGTGTATATCTTTTTTGTGTTTAAGCCATAAAAAGTGAATTATTTTCGTTCAAATGCTAAAGAAGCTTTGATTAAATGAAAACAATGAGTATTCTGTATTTTTTCAAGAAGAAGAAGAAAGTTTAGTTTGATAATGTATTCTAATTAACCTAAATGATATTTACTTAAGAATTTTTTTTTTTTAATTATCACATAATCAGTTAAATATAACTAAATAAGATTTCGTATAGTTACTTATAAAAATAACTATTTAAACTATACCTATGACTAACAAATAGACAAATTATAGTTAAGAAGGTCTATTATATTTTTCATTGTAGCTATTTATTTTGTAAGTGTATGCAAATATAGTTTATATATTATCAATATTTTTAATACATTCTTCAAATATAAATATAATGTAAGTCCTAAGCTTTCAGTGACGGGACGACTCATAGCCTGCCTTTGCCCTTTAATTATAAGCTTTTAGTTAATCGATTAGATTTAAAATTTTAAAAATATTATAATAGATACTCTATCGAACAACCCAATAGAAAGTTCTAGATCAAACAATATAGCAACAAGGTTTTACATTAAAAGTATAAATTAAAAATTGAAAATTAACCAAATCGTATCAGAGAAATTGATATAATCGGGACGGATTTTTAAAATCTAATTTTATCAATACATTATAAGATATCAAAAAATTAAAATGATATAATTTCTTTTTAAAATAATCAATCAAACCGTTTCATTAACATCCTTAAATTGTTGGACTTGACTGTCTCCATTACAACTTCTCTCCATTTCCTCATGTGCATATTTAGATGAGTGACTCTTTGTCTTATTTAAAATTCTAAAAGTCTAGATTAAACTTAATTTAACAAATCTCTTAGCCATAGTTAATAAATAAGTCACTATTATTTATTTTAAAATTTCAGTTTCCACTAATTTTGGCTCCTCATTAATACAATTATTTTCCTGATAAAGGTTTTACATATCTATTAATATCATTTTCCTAATCTAAAGATACTAATTCACTTTGATATTTTTTTTAAATCTGACAAAATAATATCATAGATCTTTGTAATGAGATCAAACATGAGATGATAAAACAGCAAAATATATATTTTTTTAAACAGAGAACAACTTTATTTATTATCCTAAATTATTCTAAAACTTTTTACAAATACTATTATAATATATTTTTTCGTTTTCATTTATGACATAAATTTATTCGTCAAGTACTCGTCTTTTTACTCAACAAAAAAATGATTTTAAATTTTTCCCTGTCAAAAGCAATTTAAAAGATTTTAACAAAAAATAAATGAAAAATATTAACTTTATATGTAAAAGTAATTAAGAAAGCATAATATGAAATTTGTCCTTTTTAATACTAAATTTCAGAAGTTATTAGTGTTTATTTTATATCTTTTATGTTAAGAATGTTGATGATTTAATTTTACTAAATCTTTAAATAGAGTCAAATCAAATTAATTATATAAAAAGGAAATCATAAAGTATAAATATTAAAGAGGAACCAAAATTAGTGAAAGATTGAGATTTTTCTTATCAAAAGTTCGATGAGTGTTTTCTTAACTTGTTCTTTAACTATGATTAAATGGCTTGTTAAATTAAATTAAATTTAGACCTTTTAATTTTTGTAATTTTAAATATAATAAATATCGCTCATCTAAATATAAAAATTGAGAAAAACAGTAATGGCGATGAACCAAATCCTAAATTGTTACGGATACAGCAGTGGATCGGATCAAGCAAAGTAAGCCCAAACCCGAGTGACAATATAAGGATAATTCTATATAATAGTAAACTAATAACCTAAAATAAATGGAATAGCTACGGTTTGATTTAATTGTGCTCCATAGCAAACGTTTGCCAAAGTTTGTCAGTCGCCTCTCTCCCAAAAATCTCGCTCGCCACTCTCCCTCTGCTCGCCTCTCTCGCTTTATACACAGAAGTGTATAAATTGTGTTTCTGTTTTGTATAAAGCGAGAGAAAATTGTATATACACATGCAAAAACATATATTTTCGTGCTATACACTTAATTATACAATTTACAAATATTTTACTACGATTCAATTGTAGACAAATGCAAATTTTATACAAATATTGCAGCGAAAAAGGCTAATGAATTATACAATTGCGAATTATACAATTGAAGTGAAATATGATTTTCTTTCACTTTATACAATAGAAGTGTATAAATTGCGTTTATGTTTTTTGTATAAAGCGAGAGAAAAACATATATCTTCTTCCTATACACTTATAAGTATACAATATACAAATATTTTACTTCGATTCAATTGTATGCAAAGCAAATTTTATACAAATATTGCACCGAAATAGGTAGCGAATTTTACAATTGCGCATTATACAATTGCAGTGAAATAGGCCAGCGAATTATACAATTTAGGCCAACGAATCATACAATTGTATATATATAGTGAGGCCAGCGCATTATACATTTTAGGCTAGCGAATTATACAATGGTATATGTATAGCGAATTATACAGTTATATGTTTGCTATGGAGCATAATTATGCAAACTTTGCTATAGCATACAAATATGAATTTTTTGTTTGCTATATGTGAAAGTTGCCCTATATTTATAATTTAAGAGAACTATAATTTTCGGTTACAATTTTCCAATACTTGTTACTCACATGATTACTATAATTTGCCTAATATGTGTATAATTCGATTTTTGATTGTAAAAATCCAGAATTTTGTATATGCTTACCCTAATTATTTGTTTACGATTTATGAAAAAAAATCATAATAAATTACCATGTTTGATAATTGGCAAGCGAAATATATGAACGAAATTCTGAAAAATCCAAAATGTATAAATAAAATATTTGTATATATTTTCCCTATTGCTAAGTATACAAACGGGCAGAAATACTCCAACCACAACCTCGATAGCAAATAGAACTATAACTATGAAGCGCATTTATCAAAACTATAGCTAGAATCTTGTTACGTCTATTATGTTTGCTATTTCTAAAATTTCTCAAGAATTATTTGTTGGGAAGCTCTGAATCCTTTTTATCATGCCAATAGTTCCAGGGCTTTCGATCCTAAACACTTCAACCAAGTAGCTTGTAAAATATGTACAAGGTATATATACATATACACACTAATTATGTATATTTTAATGTCTAACTGATTTATTAGTTGGCTAAACTGTGTACGGCTACTTCATAATTCATATATATAAACAAAGGAAGAAACACAAGGAATTTGGTAGATCAATGTTACAATGATTTAAAACAAAGCACAATTAGCATTAACTAGAGAAAAACATAGGGAAAAAAGTTACATATGTAGACAAAAAGAGAAAACTACATGCATGATGATTTTGATAGGGAGTTAAAAGTGAGTTAATTAACTAATTAATTAACTCCCTAGAACCTAGATAACTGTAGATTAGTGATAAAAGCCTAGAGACGAATTGTGTTACAGTTAACTTGTTATATTGAGCTAGGTCACATAGAGTTGTCTAGTTGTTGATCCAACACATTGCATAAGTCTGTTATATCTATCAAAGGATCCATAGTAGTACACACCGATGACGATACATTAGAACAACATGCTGCTGCTGCTACGTCTGCCTGTGATGGCGTTGGTGGCGGCATAGGGAGGTGGTGGTGGTGGTGGTGCAGCATCGATATTCGTGCTTGAACGTAAGCTAACTCTGCTTGCAATGTCACAGCCTAAACACAACCACAAAAGATATATATAGTCTAGTTAGTCCTCATTTTTGTATAAAAATATATGGTTTGGATTTGATTTTAAAGTATTAAATTCAATGGAACCTACATTAACTACTACTTGAAATAAAGCAATATTACCTTAGCTTGTACTATCATGGTAACATTATTAGTTTAATATAAAGTCAACATATATTAAAAACTTATTCACGTGCAATATGATAAGTTCAAAGATACTTTAATTTGTGGAACTGTATAGAAGCTACCTGTCAGAAGAAAAGTCTAATTTCATTCGTAAGAAGTCAAATTTTTTTTCTTATATTATAAGAATCACTTGCAACCAGTATAGCTATATTCTACACTTACTTCTTGTTTATAAGACACTCTATAATAAAAAGACCAAATAATAATGTGTTTCTTTTCCTTCTCAAAATAATTATTACATATTTTTGAGAGTCGAACTACTAAATATCACGTGCAATAGGTATTGCTAGTAATATTTTGTAGACATCCATGAAAGACAACAAATAAATAAAAAAGAAAGTCAAATTATTGATGTTTTGAATATTTCTCGAGCTGCTAAAGTTGAATAGGCAGGGATACTTGTTAGCTCCGGCAAGCAACAAACCATTATTTTATATCATATCATATTATATATACTATATTATATTTTATAAATATAAATCTCCACATCAATAAACTATTATATTGTGTTTATCACTAGGGCGTGAAATAAGCATATTAAAGTAAATTTGGATGGATAAAAATGAACTGAGTTAATAGGTTAATGATTTATAATATTTTCAGCTCTGATATTCAAAAGAGCAGATTTTAACTATTGATAATCAGCTCGTACAAACAAAGCATATGATACAACAATACTTAACTAGTACCACCCTTGATCTGAAAACTTAAAAACTTTTATCAATAATAAATGAGTTTATTGTCAAAAAAACATTTTTTTGGTAAAACCAAAGTAAATATATTTTGAGTGTAAAGATAAACAAAAGGTATATTCCAATATTTTCATGCTCCTTCAGTTTTCAACTCCGCACATGCAAGTGTTTTTAATAGTATAATATTCTACTTCTCTTTTGGTCAAGTTTGTCAAAGAAATATAAATATATATAGTACTCCCTTCACTTGTATGAATTCGATTTTGATTTGACACCGAGATAATGAGAACTAAATAGTTACACGACTTTTGAATGTTACAATATTAAGTTAAAAAAAAAGTAAAATGTACCAAAATATTTTTTAATTTTGTTATCAGATAAAAAGTTTAAAAAATTATTAAAAAGTTAAAAAAAAATTGAGTGAGCATATAATATGCATTAGTTAGTCAAGATAATAACTCAAAACTAATTTTTGAAAGAAGAACTTTAGTTTAGTTTAGTGATCAACACACATACTATACTAACTAGATAAAACGATAACTAACAGCTAATAGATCAAGACTTTTAAGTTATATTAAGAGTTTTTTTGTTCTAAGATATTTATGATAAAATCACCTAAAAAAATATCTACAAATAAATATTCACAAGACTATGAGATTTGGAATTTTTGAAAATTCACGATTAAAGCGTATATATATATAACTTCAACCCTTTTTTTTTTGTTCTGTGACTCGAATTCATAATTTTTAGATTGAAAGTGAGAGTGTTTACCATCCGAGCAACTCTGTGTATAACTTAAATATTGAATTGATAAGATTAAGAAGAAATTTACCTGTTGTTGAAGGGAAATGATGCGTCCAACACAGCCATAGACAGGGTCTCTAACTCTAGCAAGAGCTTCATAATAAAGTGTAACAACAGTTTCAAAACGTTTATTTGGTGGAATGGTAAGTAATAGTTTTGATGCATTACTAGCACCAAACACCTTATGAACAACAGCAAAATGAGCCATGCCCTGTTCTGAGTCAAAATAAGGTGCAAATATGCAACCTTTAACACATTTTCTTCTAAGAAACTTGCATGCACCACAAGGCCCAGTACCATTGCTCATATTTTGTTAGTATTAATTAGTGTGTTTTTCAAATTTTAATTGTGGGGTATGTGGAATGATGAAGAAGAAGAGGAGAGTTAAAGATAAATTTATATATAATTGTGTAAAAAGGTAGGTAGGACTACTGCTTGTTGCTGTTTGTTACTACAAGTAGTTTTTAATAGTATATATAGGAAAATGTTAGTAGAAGCTTTTGGTGGTGGGTCACTTGATAGACAGCTATGCTACTTGCCCCCTTCAACCATATTTTATTAAACAAAAAGATTTTTTTTTTTTTTTTGATGGTTAGCTGGTTAGTAGCTAAGTTATTTATGTAAGTATTATATTTTATGTGAGTAATATTTTATATATTTTAATTTATTTGTTTGATTTTTATTTGATATTATAAATTTTAAAAACGTAAAAATGATTTACAATGGAGGAAACCGATGCTTGGTAGTATTTTTCTTTTTGCTATATAGAAAATTTAATAAAATGTTTGTTTTGCAATTTTGTCATAACTAATATTTACATTACTTTAACCAATTATAAAACGACTCAGTAATTATATGCATGGTAAGAAATTTGGTGTACTATTTGGTGGATTTATAGGAAAATATAAGATTCATATAATATTGAAATTAAGATACGATTATTGCTTAGCGGGAAAAGATGACCATATTGTTCATTAACATGATGGCATGTGAGAGAATAGGTAGAGTAATTAAATTTACTTTTTGATACAACACTAAGAGTGTGTTTGGTATGAAGCCGAAAAATGTTTTTTAATTTTCTTAAATTTGGTTGGGACAAAAGTTTTAGAAGATGTTTTTTTAAATCAACTCATTTTCCTCAAATTTAAGAAAAACGACTTCCCTTCAAAACTTAAGAAAAAAAATATGTTCCAAAACTCTCCTCTAATTTTAAATTACATTTTTTGGGGGGGAAAACATCAATTTTAGAAAAAATATTTTCAATGTCAAAATTTATTTTTCACCCGATCCCTGACTCCACCGGCCAACCCCACCCCCTCCCCAAAAAATTAATGTTGTTTTTCAAAAATATTTTCAACTTCAAATTTTATGTTTAAACTCCTAACCCCCCCCCCCCCCAACCCCCAAAAAATTAATGTTATTTTTTAAAAATACTATCAACTTCAAATTTTTATTTTTTCATTCCTGCCCCTTCCCCCATCTCCCCACCACCACCACAAAAAAAAAATTGATTTTAAAAAATATTTTTAATTTCATAAATTATTTTTTACTCTAGTAAAAATAAAAGATGTCTCTCAAGAATATTTTTGATTCATAAATCAAACACAAAATCATTTCCGGAATATATTTTCTACTCACCAATCAAACATGAAAAATAAGTCCAAAATCTATTTGTTTTCCAGAAAAACATTTTCTAGAAAAATATTTTTCATGAAAAACATTTTCCTCCATACCAAACACACCCTAATTATGATTTTTTTAAATTAAAATCTTCAATAGTGGGATAAGATTATGTTAATTAGCAAATTAGCCCTTCTAATATAAAAAGAAATAAAAGAATGTTTTAAATAGAGGGAAAGGGTGCCTTTAGAGTTTTGGGTTGTATATATAATATAAAATTGGTGTAAACTTTGAAGCTAAGTGAAAAAGAAAAAAGCAGAAATTAAGGGGAGAGAAGCTGTAGCTTGCGTGAAGCAAACATGTGTACTAGTGTTAGAGGGAGTTGATACATGAGGACGAGAGTAACAGTTTGTTTGTTTTAATTAAAAAAATTAGTTCATTTTTTTACTATGCTTTTTATATTTTGATTTTCGCTCGATGTCTGATGCTTATTTTAATAATCAGATAGATCCGGAATCATGTCTAAATTCTCATTTTGGCGAATAGAACGCTTTCTACCTACATCACAATCATTAGTGATATCGTGGTCTATTATTGAATGACCGGTGCAAAATCAGAAATTGTGAAGGTAGTAGTGACTTCGATCACCTTATGAATATCTAAAAGCGAAGATCTCTTTTCGAACGACAAAGATAAGAGTGAAGTAGCCAGCCGGATCAAGACATTGAATGGTGAATTCATCATGCGCGAGTTCAATTTCTATCGGTCATACATCAATAAATAGATCATTTGTTTAACTAATATCAATAAAACTTTAAGCATTTTTTATTAATATCAATATTTATTATCGATAAAAGTTATTTTTGTTACGATAATATCGGAATTCTACAGTTGTAGTATTTAATGAAGTAGCAGAGGCACTGTTGGAGTGTTGAGTAACTCGAAAAGAGGTACAGACAGACATCCCATCCAATTGTCTCTTACTCAACACTTCGGCCCAACACCTCTTTTTTTTTCTTTTTCAATTGTCATTTCAATCATAAATCACACTCAATCTTCACCACTATTAATTACGTACTACAGTTAACAAGAAAAATATTACAAATGAAAGCAAAATGAGGATTCTTTATTTTTATTTTATTTTCCCTCAATGAATGAACAATTTCATATATGTATGTAACACTACTGTATGAAGTTAGACTTTTTGATTGTCGATTACTTGTAGGATTGTTGGTCGTATATTTGAGTAATTGATTTATCCATTTTCTAGTGTGACACGAAATTTAAGAAAATAAAAAATAAATAATTTAAAATGTGATCTTAAGTTAAAGATATGTAAAATGTATCAGTATATCATTTAATTATGTGATTTTCAATATGTCATAAAAAGTTAAGATTACAAAATTGAGGAAAAAATATTTTTTTGTTAAAACTGACTAAATAGAACAGTAAGATAAGCGTATTTGTTATAGATAAAATGGGTTTAATCAAACAGCGGTAGGACTATAAATCAAATTTTTATTCAAGAGCTAAAATAAAGTCTAACAAAAATAACATAATATCCAGCGAAATCTCATAAATATAGTCTGAAAAAACTAGAATGTACAAAAATTTTATTCACACTTTTATAAGATAGTTAAAATATTTTCGAAAGACCCTCCGATTTTCGCTCGAATAACATGTATCGAAGCATTTTGAAAACAAAAATAGAGATATATAATGAATAATTGCAAAAACATTATAGTAACATTTTTACAGAACATGTGCAAACTAGAGACTAATACAAAAATAAACAAGACAAATTGTATAACTTCCAGTAATATCACTTACTTCCTCCGTTTTAAAAAGATTGGCCTACTTTGACTTGAAACGGAGTTTAACAAAAGAAAAAAGACTTTTTAATCATGTAGTTCTAAATTAAAATTATGTCAAATGTACGAAAATATCCTTTAATCTTGTGGTTTTAAACATGCCTTAAAGTTGGAGTGTTGCCAAAAAAGGAAAGCGCATTCTTTTTTAAACAAACTAAAAAAGAAATAAGGACATTCTTTTTTAAATAAAGGGAGTACTAATTGTTTTAACATTTTACTAAATTAAAGTATAATAACCTATTACATAAATACTAAATAAAATAGGCGTACATCAAACTAATTTCTGATGCGCTAGTCACATTTTACATATCAAGAGCTTAGTGCATCGGGCCAGAATGCATGAATAATCAAACAAACTCCTTGACAAAATTAACAATAGCAGCAGCTCTTCTACTATCAACAACTTCAATTCCATGAAATCCAACATCATCAAATCTAGCTTCAACCATAACCCCTTCTTTAACTAACATTTGCACCAATTCTTGTTGCCTATCAACCAAAGGGTCCCCTCCAAATCCAATAACCAAACACCTCCCAAGTTTTTTAATCTTGTCCTTATATGGCTCATTCATCATTGGATTACAAAACCTATGATCCCTATCTGTCCCTTTTGGTAATGCAAAATCCCATAACACATCAATTACTGGTAAGGGAAAAAATGGATCAGTAGCTAATCTCATTTCTGATTTTGTCCTCATTTTTCCACCAAATAAAGGTTGGTTCAATATGACCCCATTAATACGTAATGGCTCTAATTTATTATCGAGTAAGTTTAGTGCGGAATTAAAAGCAATGTTACCACCACAACTAACACCATAGAGGTAACACCTTGAGAAATCTCCATATTCCCTTAGCCATTTTTCACCATTAACGCGATCCAACGCTTGGTTCTTGATCCAAAGAACTGCCTCTACCGTGTCATGGTATTGAGATGGGAGCTTGTTTTCTGGTGCTAGACCATAATCCAATGCCACAACAATGGAGGGGACTTCGCTACATAGTTGGTTACAACTTTCATGTATTATTGTACTTGCTACACTAAAATGAATCCACCCTCCTACAATGCCAAAAAAAAAAAAAAATTAAACTCGTCTCAGTCCAATATTATAAAATAAACACACAAGAATACGAACTACGAGTTTTTTAAAATTTATTCTATAACAACTTATATATCTAACATGACTTTAAAATTCCTACAAAATATAAAAAATAAAGTAAACGTATTAAGGTAAATATTCCTTTTTGTTTTAATTTTATGTGTTTAGTTTCTTTTTAGCCTCTATTTAAAAAATAACCTCGTTTTAGTTTTATAATCAATAAATTCGAACATTTCTATATATGAGATGGTTAAGACTAAATAGGATTTTATAAATTATAGAAAATTTTAATTTTAAAATTATAAAATTCAAAAGTCTCCCTAATATATTTTGTTAAATATGGCATCTTGTCTAATGTAGGGTAGATTCAGTTGAGTCCATAATTTCTATTCTATCCAAAAAAAATTGAAAAATAAGAGAGCTACGAACCCATAACTCAAACAAGGTGATGGTTTTAGTGGTAAAAAAAATGGAATTCCGTACTCATAAAATTAAAATACTGAATCAGCGTTTATCAAATTAGGCATATAAAAAAAAACAAAGGGGGAAGATACAGATTATGATCACTAGTAATTTCAAAAACGTAAAATTGAAAATACTGAATCGATACCTGTATGAAGATAAACTATAATAGGAAGTTTAGCTATAGATTTATCATTAGAGGGCAATTTACTAGGACGATAAAGTCTCATCCATGTTTTCTTTTGTTCATTTAAAGTAATATCTTTGCTAACAACAGCTTGACCAGGGAGATGATGTTGATCACCAGTGGCTTGAGTTGTAGGAAAATCAAGAAGACGAGTTATACTTCCATCTTGGTTTAACACAACATTAAGATGCTCATATGGATCAAATTTTGACATGCTACCTACTTAATTTAATTAATTGTGAGTAACTTCAAACCAAAAATATTAATTACTTAACAAGGTAATTAAATAAATAAAATGTTGTTAGTAGGTGTTTTTGCTATGTCATAATGACAAGTACAATCTTAATTTTCGGACAAATTTGTGCTTGTAACATGAAAAGTGGATTTTGGTTGTGTATAAAAGTTTGTTAGTTTTACATTGACCAATTCTTTTGGACGTTCCTAGTGGCTAGTGGTTTGGTTGAGAGCCTTACTATATTTACTCCAATTATTATTTATGAATTTTAAGTTTTATTCATATTCTAAGAAATTGTGCAAATGTGTGGTCCTTGAAAAAATATCCTTTAGAACAATGTTATACTCGGGTATACTGTTTGTTTAATTTTACAAATTAAATATTAGATTATTGTCAAACGTATGCAATAGTTTATAGAAGTTTTTACTGTGGTATAATGTTATTTTATAAAATTTAATTTGCTCAAATGAAATCTTTACATTGTTACATAAGAAATTTTAAATTGCAAAAAATAATAAGGGAACTTATATAAATATATTATAATAAAAAAATATTTACCATTTATAGCAAAACAAAAAAAAAACTTGATCACTTTTAATTCATTTATAATACAAGTTTAATTCATATTACAAAGAATAATTTTTTATTCACATATAATACAAATTTTAATGATAGATAATTCATTTATCACACATTTTAATACATTTATAATACAGTGTGACAAATTTTTACCAAACAAAAATAATATATTTTAAAAAACAATAATAATTCATATATAATTCATATGTATTGCATACATAATTCACTTTTAATACATATTGCAGATTTAAAATAGTATTGCTATAAATGGTAATAAATAAAAAATATTGCTAAAATCCATAATTATTTATTAAAATATACCAATTCATGTAATATCCAAATAATAATAAGAGCAACTTTCACATATAGCCACTCAAAAATAACTTAATAGCTATAATTTGATAATTACAATTCTTCGCTACATGTTATAGGGAGGAGAGAGGCGAGCGAGACTGGGAGAGAGATCAGAGAGTCGAGAGAGAGGAAAAAGAGTGGGAGAGAGCTGAATTTTATATGTATATCGGTTAGATAATTGTATATTATACATATGTATTTGTATATATGTATAGAGAGATTGAGAGAGCGAGGAGAGAGGCGAGCGAGATTGTGAGAGGGATGAGTGAGGCGAGTGAGATTGGGAGAGGGAGGAGAGAGGCTAGCGATATTGGGAGAGATGCGAGCGATATAGGAAAGAGAGTGGGAGAGAGGTGAATTGTATATGTAAGTCGGTTAGATAATTATATATTATACATATGTATTTGTATATATGGCAAGCGAGATTGGGAGAGGGAGGAGAGAGGAGAGCGAGAAAGGGCACAGAGTGGGAGAGAGGTGAATCGTATATGTATATCGATTAGATAATTGTATATTATACATATGCATTTATATATTTTGGCGAATTATACATATACAAACGTGGCTAATTATACAAATTCGAAGTCAGCCTACATAATTAATGTATAATGTTAGTTTTGAGTGATAATTTTATCAAACTATAGTTATGAGGAGTAATTAAATAGTATAAGTTTGCTAAATCGCATAATTTTTCCAAAAAAGAAAAATATATATAAGGGCCATTTAGTAAAATTTCTGATCATTAGTGGGCTTCTGCTGCGCACATTCAGTGGGCTTCTATATTAGTTTAGAAAATGGGCCCAATGTGAACTTAAGCCCATAAAATTTTCAAGCCTTAATTTTTGACAGTTAAAGCAACACATTCAACTCCCCTTTTCCTTCCGTGATGGATTCATAATTTAAACGCAATGTATAATATAATCTAAACGGAGAGAGTAGGGTTCGTTTGAAACATCAAATTTTATTGAAAATAAATTAATTATTAGATCCACCTTTGTTTCCTTTTGATAAAAAAAAATTATATTAACGCGCACATTTCTTATTTTTAAAAATTAAATGAGATTTAGGACATGTTTTCTTGATCTCTTTATCTCCCTTATTAAATAAGTCGATCAGATGAAGGAACTGATCACTTGACCATATCTACTTTAATTGTCATAAAGTTGGAATTAAAAAAATTAATCATGATTAGCAATACTTTAAAACTTCAAGTAGCCTTGTTACTACTACTTTGACTCCTTTAATTATTTAGTACCTTTAATTAATTTAATATTAATAATTAAATATACTTTTTTTTTACACTAAATAATATGGATCCTTAGCTTTCTTCTTAAATAAAGCTACATAAAACAAACTGATTTTACAATTAATAGCTATCATGCCGTATGTTGGGGTGACATCCTGTCATTTAAAACACAATTTCTTTCCCGAAATTTGGTAAAATTTGTCATTTTAATTTTTTAAGTCTAAATAAATAAATAAAATACAACTTCAATTTTATTTTATACAAACAATGTCTTCAGTAGTAACAAGAGTGCTGATTTTTTCATCATTTACAGATATTTCAAACTCAAATTCCCCTGTGTATAATTTATTAAGAGACTATGGCTATATTCTTAATGTGATACTTTTTAATATAAATTTAAATTTAATTAAATTTTAATAAAATTATTGATCACCTAATAGAAAATCAAATAGAAGTTCTTATTTTATGTTTCCTAGGTTTTGACCACACGAGTGAGAATCAAAACCTTTACACATTATATCAAAGAAAACTTGCAGCCTGTAGGGACATAGCATTATTATAATAATATATAGCATCATCCAAATATAGATTGATGAACTAATGAAATGAAAGTCTAGTGAGCTAGTAATAATACATTATTCTTTTTGCTTTTTTGACCACTAAAGAAAGAGAAATATGAACCATGTTTAAATTTTAGGAATTAGAATTTTATAAGAAAGGGATGTTTGTGATTTGCATGAACGGTTAGCTTTTAAATTCCTTGCATGACCCTAAAACAAGTAATATCGACATATCATTTATTTATATATAGTTTGACCTTTATAATTTGAGTTAATTTAATTTGTAATTGTTTAAAGTTTTTTTTTTCATGTCTAGTGTTTATTTGGTGTTTCGATATTTTGTAAATATTTATATATTATTTACCCATAGAAAAAAAAATTATTAGCAAGATGTTGTTGGATTAATTACTTTTTTGGTGCTAGTATTATATGAAAAGGGTAAAAAATATATTAAATAATCTTACAAAAGGTAGCAACTGTCCGACAAAACACAAAATAAAAGTTTCAAATAAGGTCATTTTCTTTACTTAGAAAGTACGTCAAGACTTAGTTACAAATTAAAACGTTTGAAATTGTTAATTTCTAGATTCATAGTTGTTAAGGTCATACTGTTTTTCTTCTCGATGAAATTAATTTGTCAAATATCCTCCAAAACTTATAATAAAATAAAAAATAAACATTTTATAGTGTTCTTTTTTTAATTTATTTCAGTGGCCAGGAGGTTGAAGGATCAATTTTTAGATTGTTAATTTGTGCGAAAACTAGATATACCTGCTTCGGTGATATAGGAATAAAAATAAGATAATCAACGGGGATTGAAAAATGAATATTGGAATATTAGTTTTAAAAATTTATATCTCAAATATTAATTAAAGCTTTTTTTTTAAGTCTTATTGATAAGTGTAATCTTTTATTATTTCACAATATTTTATGAAAATTTATTAGTTTTGAATGATTTATATTAATATTTATCATAGAATTTTAACTTTATTAAAATGTCTAGTAAAATATTTATACAAAACATAAAAGTTCTCTAAATTTCACATGTTTACACGATTGATCAGGGTCGCTCGTCAGTATTAACTATTATCCCATCACCTCCCCCCACCATGGCCACCAAATAACATCGATCAGTCACGAATCATTATTTACAATTCTAATCACCAATCATCACAACCAAAAATAGAAAATTAATGAAAAACAAATTTACAGCTAAACTTCAAAATTCATCATTATTCTTATTTAATGACGAAATTCATAGTTAATTCTTAGTATTATTTTTGTGCAATTATTTACCACAATAAACATGAATCAATATTTATAAGTCTGTAGTTATCAATCATTATTATATTATTATCCGCTATCACCGACCATTATCATCACTACTAGTTACTATCAAACATACAACCATCTCAACCAAACACCTTTCTCAGTTGGCACTTTCATCTATCATCGCTAACCATCACCAATATAAACTATCATATACTTTTTATTTATTCTTTATCAATATAGTATTATATTAATTAATAATTAATAAAGATAATATATTAGGAACTTCAAATATTAAAACCATCTTTACTATTTAATATTTAAATTTTTATATAAAATCTTAATATTTAGATATTCCAATGTATTCTAATTTTCTTTATTATTATAGAAAGTTGAAAGGGAATAGTAATTTCCAATTATGATTAAAAAGTGACTTGGTTGAATGAATTGAGTCAAGTAGTCAGAGGTTATACCTTGAGCTTCTTGTGTTTGGTGAAAACAGACTGTTCTAACGTAAGCAATCGGTCATCTAACCATGTGTCACAGTAAGACGTAGCACTTCATTCTTGGATTTAAAAAGAGAAAATATCGGAAAATTACGATCTTTAACTATAGTTTAAAAAAATTATAATTTATGATAATAATTTCTCAAGTTTTGTTACAAATCGTAATTTTCATAACAACTCAAACTAGTATTATATAATGTGGTTATCAAAATTTTAGTTATATAAATTTAATATATTTATTATATTAGCTATTTCTAAAATTTTCTTTTAAAAAAAGTCCTTGCTTCCTTCACACATCACACGCTTTAGACAAAATCGGACGGCGCGGTCATTCGCCGTTACTTACTGTTACTGATTCTCATTAACCCCCCTTACAATTTGTACGAATTATTTTGACCAACAATTTCAACTTTTCGGTAAATAGTTCTCTACTTATTTATTGAAAAAATTATATAAATTAGTACATTTTGATAAATAATTATTAATTTTAGCAATATTTTTTATTTATTATCATTTATAGCAATACTATGTTAAATCTGCAATATGTATTAAAAGTGAATTATATATGTAATATATATGAATTATATATGATTATAATTATTTTTTAAAATATATTATGTTTGTTTGGTAAAAATTTGACATATTGTATTATAAGTGTATTAAAATGTGTGATAAATGAATTATATAAAATTTGTATTATATGTGAATAAAAAATTGTTCTTTGTAATATGAATTAAACTTGTATTATAAATGAATTAAAAGTGATTAAGTGAAAAAGAAATATTATTGCTATAAATGGTAAATAGTTCTCTACTTATTTATTTGTAGTGTCAATACAAGAGTATATTAGGAAAAAAATGTATACATTTATTTTGTATATTATTAGTATTTTATTTCGTATATATACTTTTAGCATATATGACTAATATACTAATATTAAAGCAAATATAATAATATACAAAAGAACTTTAATACATGCATTAGATTGATTGAGGACATAATTACCTTTCACAACATTTCCTATATTTCAAAGCTAAAGCACGAAGAGAGAATTTTTTAAAACAAAACATATTTTCTTATAGAAGTTGTGTAAAAATTGTTATTTGTAATCAAATAAAATATAAGAAAGAATGTCCATATAACTAATACTCTCTCCGTTCTATTTTATATGTAATCACTTTTTATAAATAGTTGTTTTATAATAATTGTCTTTTTATAAAATCAATGCATAAATTATCATATTATTCTTTTTTTTATCCTTGTGATTTATTAGCATTGAAAATATATACATTTGACCAACTTAGAAAAGTTAAGTAAATAATTTATATTTAATTAATTAAATCAAAATAAATAATTTATATTCATTAATTAAAAACTTAAATTTTAAAAATTTAAATAATTATAAAAGGGTGAATTACATTATTTTTTAATATAAGTATAAATTAAGAAAAATGATATATAAAATGAGACAAAGAAATACTAACATTACTAAGGTAAAATTTGTGGAATCACGTGTTTTTATTACAGAGACTCATTTTTACTGTTATGGTAAAAGGGGTTGTAAATGTGGTGACTGGTGAGATCATCTATACTGTGGCCGTTACGTTTTGGCATCACGAAATCCACGTGGCGCTTTCCTACTGGACACAAAAATGAAACGCCTCGCAGGGTCCTTTGAACGCCGAACTCTCTCTTTGACTTCATTCTTCTTCTTTTGATTTGACAATCTACTCCTACATTTTTATCTAATTACACATAATCCCCTTCATATTTAGAAAATATTTCTTCGATATTCTCTTTGATTGATTAAGATATTTTCTCTCAATTAAAAAATTCACTAAAACGAGGAAAAATAACTTTCCGAAGTAGGAGAAAACAAGTACTTTTATATATAACATTTCGGGTTCATTGTTTTCTCTAACTCTCCACCCAGCTAACAGACCTAAGCCTCAAGCTCTACCGTTTCACCAGCTCGACCCCCTGCTCCCTATTCTTCTCGTATATTTTGCTTGCCTTTTTCTCAAATTATTTATTGCGATATTTACTACGAAAAAAGATAAAACATATCGTTTAAATTATCGCAAAAGAGGTTAATAGACATATTAATTCACCTATTTTGCTAAAAATATAGTCTTCTCGTTATATTTTTGACTTATTTAATTACTTATTTGATTCTAAAAATAATTGTCTCAAATTAAGCATCCCTCACTTGCAATTTCTTGTTAGCTCGAGTCAGCCATTTAGACGACATGCAATATGAAATTACGATTTCAAAAAAGATAAATTTAAAATTAAAGTTTTGTTAGGACAAACAATTATAATTTCTTAATATATGAGATTTTTCTCAAACATGATCCCGTGAGTTGTAAAAACACAATCTTACCAAATGAGCAAACTATAGTTCATACATAAGATATCGAAATATCCTAAGGTGATGAATTAATAAATTACATATCTCTATGTTCTTTTTATGAAATAAATATTTGTGATTACAAATTTTCAAATAGACATAATATTACAAAAATTTATTAGTTCAACAATAATAATAACGAGTTATTTTTTAGTATAATTCTTTCCGATGATACATACACTTTAAATGTTGTGAAAGATTATATAAGAAACAATTGACAAAATTAAAGTTCACAAGAAAATTAAGATGCAATTATCATATTCTAACAACATTAGAAAAGCTACTAAAATTATCCATGATTAAAAAACTCACGAGTATGTTGAATGAATTTATGATTATAGAAAAGCAATGATGGTGTTCTTTTCTAAATTAATTATTACAGTAGTTCTCGATTAGTCTTCCAAGTATTAGAAAGTATACTACGCTTAGAAAGTATTAAGTGATACATTTAGGATGTTATATCATATTTATCATTATATATTATAGGAAAAATTACACTTTTAATCCCTTAATTATTGATTCATTATGATTTTAATATTTTTATAAAAAAATATAATACTAAATATTTAATTAATCAATTATGTGTTTTTAACCTCTTTTTATACATTTAGACTACTTGTAATTATAATTATATTACTCTTGAACATAGAGTAACAATTTTTTTCAACATAACATATATTAGTAATTGAACAACTTAAGTCGTAGTAATTCATTAAATTTGTAATTTTTTTTAATGGAAGAAATCAAAAGTAGTGCCCATATTAATTAATATAAAAGTGAAATATATTTAATAAGAAATTATAAGAATTTGTTGATATTGATAAAGAATATTTCGCGATATACATAACTAAAATTCTTTTTAATTTAGTGTCTTACAAGCTTTAATATAAGGACAAATGACTAGTACATGAATTAACAGCCTAAATAATTTTTCAGTTTATCTTTTCTTCATTTTTAGAAGTGACGTGTCTATTCATTTACGACAAATATGGAATTCTTTGTAAAAGTAATTACAACTTAATTTGTCAACATTACGAGTTAAACCAAAAGAATATGCATTCCATTATGATCATAATAAAAGCTTAGTCAACCCAATTGATGAAGTGAAAATTAATTGAGCAAAAATGAAAACAATTTGAATTATATACCATATAAATTTACAAGAAATTCCCTAACACATTTGTCGTGGGAACCGTAAAATTTCAATTGATTAATTAACAATATATAGATTGACACTATAAGAAATTATGTACTACTCCATACTGTTATAACTTCTAACAATTGTCGGCAATTAGGGTCTCTTGACTATTTACAAAATGAATAAATGAAATTGGTCTTTTCAGATCTCTTAAACATATAAAAAAGAAAATCTCTAATAAAAAAATAAAAAATTGTAAGTAATCTATAAAATCAAATTTTCGAAAGTTATATGTAATTGACAATTTGTGCCGTGAATGATTGGCTTATCATAAATTTAACCAAGTTATAAGCATCTAAGTTTTAAATTAGTCATCATGCGTATCGATTCACATTAATCTTCATCATTAAATTATTAGGACAATCATATAAGAGTAGTACTTATTTCGAATCAGGCACGTCAAAAGCGTGCATCTAGGCATAGCATAACCTTTTTATTATTATTTTTTATTTTCACTCTATGTATTTATTATATTGAAGCTTAACTAAAGTCTCTCCATGTTTATTGTTCGAACTCAAGATATCTGTTTATGAATGAGTACTTATCACTCTATCACAATCTTTGTGATGTTAATAAGTACTTTAGATACACAATGAAACTAAAATGGTAATTCTATGACTATAGTTGTTCTTTGATAACACACATTTTGGTTAATTTTTGCTGACACGATATGATTGATATATAATTAATCGACTAAATAAAAAAACAAATAAAAGTACTGCTCCTGAACAATGTTTTTGAAATGGTTAATCTAATTCATACGTATTTAAAGTCGTCCGAATTATTTTTCTACAAAGGGGAAAAATACAATCGATGGAACTTCACTTAAAGTTGGGTAAGATACTTATCTAGCAAATTTAATTAGTCACTTGAATGAGAAAATCTAAAATTAAAACAAAATGATGGCTGTCAATATCAATATAATACATATTTTTCATTTTAATTTAAAAGTGCTGCAATACCAACTTTTAGCAAATCTTGATATGGTTAGACAATGGACAAGAATCCAAGATAATGATTTTGCTACAAATGTTATTTTTAATACAATTTTGTTACTTTCTTCTTTCTCTTCTTCATTTCACATATTTTCCTTTTTAGTTTCACGACAAACTTTGACATCTTTCATATAAACATTAATACAATAAATCTCCATTAATTTAATCCCACTATAAATACTAGTTCTAATACAATTTTTTTCAGTATAATGAACTTTTTACTTAGTTATTAATGTATGTTATAATGATATGACATATGAACCTAACTCAACCTCAAAAGCTAGCTAGTGAGAAGAGGATTGTCTAAGTCCATGTAAAGAGACCATTAATCCATTTCTCAATCAATGTGGAACTTTTATCCACTCTAACGTATGTAACTTATTTTATTTTGTAAATTACAAATTTTGTACACGTATATAGACGGTCGGTATAATATACCTTAAATTCAAGAATATACAAATCTTGAAAGTACTAAATGATAAAACGAAGTAGCTTTCTAGGTAATTATGTCATTCCAACAAACTCTTTATGTATTGAAAAAGAATACAAAGCCGTTTCTATTTGTAACTTTTTTTTTTAAAATATAAAAAAAGAATGAAAAGATGAGGTAGAATGAATTCCTTTTCAACGTCGAAAGGGAGAGATATAGTTGGCGTCTTTTGCCCTCTACGCAGCTTGAAACACGCACAGGAAGGCTAAAATAGACACTCTCATTGACACGTTTCAACATCTCTTTTTTTTTCTCTCTCAACTCGTTTCGATTTGTTTCTCTTACTTTTCTTTATGATCAGTATCACACAATACGTCTCTTTCCTTTTTTTAGTAACTCAATAATTCTACTTTCATATTACATTTTTAAGACCATGAACACGACTCAAAAATCACTATAACAAAACTGTGAATTAAATGGCGAATTCTGGGAATTAGTATGAAAATTTGCAGAAAAATAAGAGTTTCTGCAAATTTTAATTTTAATCCTCAGGAAAATCCTCATATAATTCGCACTATTTTTGTAGTGAGTCTTTTATACTTTCTGGAACTTTGTGTAAACTCAAATAAGGGATCTCTTTATTTACTAACATGTTTAAGACCATAAACACGACTCAAAAGTCTTTTCTACTATCTGAAACTTTGTGTAAACTCAAATAGGGGGTGTCTTTATTTACTTGACAACTCGCTAATACTGGCGTCTCATAACATGTTTAAGACCATACATGAACAAGATTTAGAAGTCTTCTATACTTTTTAAGTGAAAATCAGACAAACAAAGTGAAACGAAAGATACTATTATTATTAGTTTTTAAGTTAGTGTCATATATGAATGTTGTTTCCTTTTTTTCTATTGTAAAGCAAGATTGGATGTATTAGATCAAAAAGAAATATAGATAACTAAAAGGAAAGAAAGAAAGAAAACATGAGGGATGTGGGTGTTGGTAAATGGTAGGCTAGCAAAGGCCAAACATTCACGAGAGGAAGGAAGATAAATAAAAAAGGCAGTTGGCTTATCGCATGTTTGCTTCACGCAAGCAGCTAAATGGGGTTTGCTTCATCGCGTGGCTTTAAAGACTTCATTTAGTGTTTAAAACTCCCCTCCTCCACTAAATATATATTTCTACAACAACATAAATTTTAAATTAAAATTATTAAAAATATATATAAAATTATTAATACCAACAAATACCACCAACCAAACCCTAGTAATACACAACACATCTTCTTCTTTCTTTCTTTCTTTCTTTCTTTTTTTCTCTTACAAAATACAAACAAACCCCTTCAAATTATGTTCCAAAAGTGGTGAATTTGAATTATCATAGAAAATGAGCTCAAATAACCCTAGTAGTAGTACCGGTGGTGTCTCCGCCCCAGGTGGAGGAGTGACTAGTGGAAGTACTAGTAGTGGAGGCGGTGGTGGAGGTGGTGGTGGTGGTGGTGGAGGGCCATGTGGTGCTTGTAAATTTTTGAGACGAAAGTGTGTTGCCGGTTGCATTTTTGCACCTTATTTTGATTCAGAACAAGGTGCAGCACATTTTGCAGCTGTACACAAAGTGTTTGGAGCTAGTAATGTTTCTAAACTTCTTCTTCATATTCCTGTCCACAAGAGGCTTGATGCGGTTCTCACCATTTGTTTTGAAGCTCAAGCAAGACTCCGAGACCCCGTATATGGTTGCGTTGCTCATATATTTGCTCTTCAGCATCAGGTCAGTATTAATTAAACTGTTGTCAACGTATATAACTTAAATTCATGATTTGATTGATTCTCACTATGCTTGATCATATGAAACTTTTGTTACTTGAAAAAGACTTATTTGTCCTCACAACAATTTTATTTTTTTGTTGAGTCTGTCTTATCACTAAAGTTGGTAAACTAAAAACACCCTTCTCTTCTTCCGTTACAAATCGTTTTGCTTCTTCTTTTAGATCTTTTTTTCTTTTTTCAACAACTGATTTTATCAATGCCTTCACTCTACTTCCACTTTATGTTTTCATTTGTAGATAAATACAAGGCTTAATCTCATTTGCGTATTCAAGAATCTATATTACTATTTTTTTAACCATTTCTCTCCATGCGTTACAAATATGAAAATCTGAAACGTATTCTTGCAGTTAATTAAAAAAAAAAAAAAATTCTCTCGAGTTTAATGAGAGTCAAGATTACAATAATGATCTTTGAAAACAAACTACTCCATGCGTTTCAATTTGTTTATTTTTAAAAAAAAATGTACTGTAACTTCTTCTTTTTTCCCCAATTTTTTCGTTCTTACTTTCTACCACGTGTTTAAGACCCAAGATTAAGCAACATTTTGATATATTGGTTTAAAACAACACGATTTAGATTTTTTCTTTATTTTCTTAAAATTTATGTCCAAGTCACAAATTGAAACGGATGAAGTATTTTAATTTATTCATTGACAAGATCCATTTTTTTTCTCAAGATAAGTGAAATGAGACAGCTTTTAGGCATTAGTGTTATGTAAGAAATAAAGGTTAGCTTCGTATTAATTGAGGAACATGGTGTTGGATCTGGCATTGGTTGTCAAAAGTAAGTTTAAAAAGACTTCTTCTTCTTAAGGTTACAATATGAGTGTGTTTTAAGATTTTGAGTTGGCATATATAAATTTGTCTCCAACATTTTTGTGTGGAATAATATAGTATATAGTATATTTGATTGAAGATAATATATATTGACACTAATGAATAGTACTAGATCTTGAACAAGATTTTCTTGTACAAAGGGGAAATGGACCATGATGTGTTACATTTAGGGAACAGTTTAAAACTTTGTTGAAATCAAGAAGTTGTTTTGATTGATTCACTTATGATGATGATGTGGGCAATAGTGACTCTACTTTTTTCTTACCATACCTCTTTCAATTTTGCTGTTATTAAGGAAATGGTCGGCATAAAATCTTCTTCTTGTTGTTCAAAACTCATGGAAATATATAGAAATATTCTTCTCTATTAAAGAAAATAGAATAACTTTAGTTTTTTTTTCTTTAAAGTACATTTTGGTTATTTTTAGCACAAGGGACAATGACCACTCTTTTGTTGTTTCTCTAACAAGCATATTGAAACCGATACTCCTCAACTAGGATAATAATAAATATTTCAAGAAGCTTTTTTTTAACGTATTATTCTTCCCGTTTTATATTACTTGATCCATGTTGACTCGACACATATATTAAAAAAAAGTTTCTATTAGAGGTGTATTACTATACGAAACTCTAAATTTGACTACTAACTTCATCCAATTTATATGACATTGTTTGACTCGATATAAAACTTTAGAAACTCAAAATATAACATTCTTGTGTAGCATAGATTGAGATTAATTAGGGAGTAGTAAGTTACAAGTATGGCCTATTAGCAGCTTGACTTAAGTTTTGATAATCCAATTAATTAGAATAATGAATTATGTCTGCTTGTTGATAAACTTGTGATTTTTAAAATATTGTTTAACGTTAATTAACAGGGTAATATGTTTGGTGTTCACTACATTTTAGTTGCTTTTAGAATAAGGGATAATATAAGTTTGATCTTATTAAATGGATTAAGCGATTTTTAATTAAAATTTTAGTTCAATAATAGAGATTTAATAAGATTATTGTCTCCGTGTCTGCTGGTTGACTTTGTAGATTTATACATTGAATCATTTCTTTCTTTTAATTTTATGATTTGGAGTATTGGGAAGAGAGAATAATTTCTTGATTAAATGACTTTGATGCTTTTAGAAAAAAACTAAATCAATTTCTATTCCCTTGAATTTGTCAGTAATGCACCGATCCCCAAGTCCTTGCTTTGAAGTTTGAATTACGTAAAATTTAGTATAAAATTTATAGTATTCTCCCTCTCTAAGTTATTTTCGATATTTCTTTATAATATAGATTTATCTGAATTATGAATCGAAAAAAAAAAATATTTTTACATATTCTTTAAATTTATGATGAATTTTTAACTATTTTATTCTTATTAAAACTTTATGATCTTTAAATTTATGAGGGATTTAACTATTCTATTCATATTAATGCTTTATATTATAATTTTTAAATTTATGAGATTGAAAAGAAGAGTATGATTTAAAATGATGTGTATCATTAACTCATGGGGTTTAGAGAAATGGCATCAGTAAATATATAAATGGCTCATTGACTTGCTTATTTTTATTAGGGCTAAAATAGATTTGAATTGAAATGAGTTAAAAACTGAGTCATAACTCAACTTGATTTATTCTTATTAAGTTTTAAATTACAGTTATTTTCTTATAGTTATTTGAGTACCTAATATTATAGTATGATTATAAAAAATAATATATATCAACTTTTTTTTAAAAAAAATACTTTTACAAATATATATAGATAAAATTTCTCTTGGGTCAGTCTGAATTGTATATAAATTCAGTTTTAAAATGAATTGAACTAAGCTGATCAAAAGAAGTTCAGCTAGTAAAATTAGAAGTTATTAACTGCACAAACATATATATATTGAATGGCTCAGAATTTTATTAGTTGATTTTGACACTAATTAATTTTGGCAATCGTATGGCAACAAACTTATAATCCCTCAGCTTACTTTGTGTGCATTCTGGACAATTTATGTAACTTCTTGTACAATATTTTCTTTTCCTTTTAACATATATTTTGAATACTTTGATAACTTTACGAACTTAATAATTCAAATAAATTATTAGTCTTTTAGATCATCTCCATGATTACAAAATGGCTACTTAGACTATATAGTATCCAATACATTTTCTTTTGATTTGTCTACCTAAAGCAATTTTTTTTATTTAATTAAATTCACATTCTTTGTGAGAGTTCACACATCATGTAAGAATGTATTTTCCAGATTTGGTATGTTATATATCATGACTCTCTCTCCTTCTTATTCTTACTCTGTTCTAAAAAGAATGTCACATTTTCATATTTCGGTTAAATTCAATTTTAAAAAGTCCCATTATCTTTAATGAGTAGATGCTTTAATTATCTTTTTGGGAGAGAATTTGGAGTAGTTTTAAAGTTACGTAAGCTATAGCTAGTACTTCTGTCTCAATTTATATGACTTACTTTCTTGTTTAATCAGTTTAAAAAAGAATGAGACATTTCTTTATTGGACAAAAAGTCTATAAAGGTATACAAAATCTTCTCGTATTTCTTAAACTCCGTGTTAGAAGAGAGGGAGTATATTACTTTAGACTATCATCAAATTCCATTACATAATACCATATTTGTGTGACTCAGGTAGCGAATTTACAAGCAGAACTCTCATACTTACAAGCCCACCTAACAACCCTGGAGCTTCCAACACCGCCGCCACTGCCGCCACCGCCGCCGCCACAACAACCTCAAACAATGCTCCAACAGCCATCACTCACCATAGCAGACTTGACAACAGCAGGACTTTCCTTGCCAGCTGCCTATGACTTATCATCACTCTTTGACCCAATGGTTATTCAACCCTCATGGGCAATGCAGCAGCCACGACCGCCGCCCCCTCTGCCTCTGGAACCCCGCCACTTTGGTGGCGCTAGAGCTCCGATGGACATGTCACCCTCCACCGGAGGCGGGGGCGGCGATCTTCAAGAATTAGCACGTGAACTTCTGCATAGACATGGATCAGCAACAGTGCCATGCACAGAATCATCAGCTATGCCACCACAGACCAAGTGAGATTGAAAAGTACTGACTTATAATATGTTAAATATTAGTGGTACTCATGAGATGTTTTAAAAAAAAAAAAATTAAGAAAAATGAGGGTTTTCAATTTTAATTAATCAAAAAAAAAAAAACGTAGGCAAAGTCATGAAAAATCTTTAATTTTACCCTATTTGTAATTTTCTTGATCCTTCTTCTTTTTTTGTTTGTTGTACTACTTTTTTTTTTTTGGATTAATACTAATTACATTCAATATTAGTCATAGATCTATAATGCTTACTTTTAATTGCTCCCATTGTGTGTGGTGGTATCTAATTTTGATTACATTCTTGCTTCAATCTATATTATCTTTGAAAAATCTCAAGTTTATTTCTCAATTTAATCATTGACTTCTTAGATTATTGAACCGGCGGTTAGGTTCTGAATGACTATAGATTAAGTTTAAGTTAACTCCTTATAATGTTCTGAATGACTATGAACTAAAATTTTGATTTTCTATCTAGGGAGGATAGAATTTTTTTTTGGTTATAAGCTTGCCATTTGTGTTTTACTCTTTTGATCTGGAGTTATGACACTATTTTTCATTCTCGTTCTTGATTTTAAACTCCGTTTTAATATAGAAGGGGACTTCAAATATCCTCCAAAGGTCTATTTTTTTGGATTGGGTGTTGAATCTTTATTTCTTGTCTAATTGGGTTTGTTAATACTTTAATTTTCATGTTTTATTGACGATGAGTTTCTATATACGCAATGAATTGATTTGTCTTTTTTAAGTCCAAAAAGAAGTCGTTTATAAGTAACGAGTTTTGTTAGCGTGAGCTAGCTATATATTGGTGTTAATTGAAATTGCTTTACGTACACTCATATAAGATTTTGATTTACTTTATTTTGTTTCCTTGTTAGATTTCTCTAAAAAAGTATTTAGTTAATTTAGACTAAAAGTTGTATTTATATATCGACTCTTAGTCATCAGAGTGAATATAAATGAACCAAATTACTATTGAAGTAAACCCCACACAAAACAAAATAATAAGAAAAGAAATTTGAGATTAACAAATAGATTTTTTTTCCAGTTTTGGGTAATCATTAACGAATTAATCATTCTTAGGTTACAGATTAAGGAGTAGTTTGAATCTTTTACGTCTCAAAAAGGATACACCACATATACACTCTTCAACCCCTTTTTTAGCTTTTTATATTATTCATGTTTCAAGTACAAGCAATCACTCAAACAGTAAATATGGATTGTGGTGCTCTGATTGAACTACTTTCCCCTTAATCAGAGGTTTTCGAATTTAGTCGGAACTTCAATGCAGACTCCAAATATCGGGTGAAAACCAAGAAAATCAATCAGAGTGTTGGCCTAGGACTACAATTTCTTTACTAACGCCATTTTCTCCCCTTTTTAAAAGTAATTTTTATTATCCAGAATAATTGATATTAATTTGTTGCAATGTAAGGGTGTTTTCGGTAGGAAGGAAAATATTTTGTAAAAAAAAAGTGAATTTCTTATTTATTTTGTGTTCAGTATGTAAAGTAAAAAGTATTATCCTGAATAATCTAAATGAGAGGTGGGAGTGGTGGTAGGAATTTCGAGGGTTGGGAAGATACAATCATTGTAGAATATCACTCGTAGAACTTGTTTTTCCTACCTTCACAAAGAACGTCATTTTTCTCATTTTTAAGAAACTTATTTTCTCTCTCAACCGACCATGAAAAAATTGGATGCAACACAGCCTAAGATTGTGATTTGGATTTGTCGAGATTATTTTATCCTCCCTAATCTTGTTTTTTTGTACACCTTCTAATGGGATTGTTTATTCGAAATTAGCTCATTTGAGTAATGAGAGCTACCAATTGTTTCCATCTAACTTAAACAACAATCTGGTTTTCTCATTGTTATTATATCGAGATAAAAGCATGATTAGTTCTAAAAAAGGCTAACACCTATATCTTAACAAGTGAGGTTCAAACACTTGGATTTTCACTCTATCGCTAGAACTACACCTCAGTCTCAAATAAGTTGGATTCAACAATATGAATCCTCACTAACCATGTTTTTTCGTTTTTAAGGTTCAACAACAAAATATAAAAAGTTGCAACTTATAATGAACCGAAGTAATTGAAATACTACAGGAAATGGTTTCACATTTGAGTACATAAAGAGCTCTCCTCTTGGAAAATTAAGCCCTCAACCTCTTACCAGAAATATGAAAAAAAATACCTCTGCTTGTTTTGTTGATACAAGCAGCAGTGAGTTGTTATACTTTCCTGGGCAGTATGTTGTATCGACGTACAGCAAGCTGGATGAAGATGCTTGAACCAAAACCAAAACTTTTAACTAAACCACTAGGCTCAAAAGGCTTGACATATGTGTTGGTGCATGAGACTATCTTGTGCTTGAATATATGCACACACACATATTTACGAGTATATCACATAGTCAGATTGAGAAAAGGGAAGCTCTTGTTTCCAGTTTCCTTTGTTTTTCAACCCCCTTTTTCTCTTATTGCGACGTGGGAATAAGCTGCAGTTACTGAAGACGGGTTTTAGCAAACCAGTTTCTTTAGTGTAAAAAGTTTTACATACCTGCAGATGGGAAACTCCTGGTTAAAGCAAAAAACATCAGTTTAGTAATGCGCAGTTTGATGCGTAATCTCTCAGAACAAGCTCCACTTCTCCAACTACCCCAAGTCTCTTGAACCAACGAGCCAATAATTCAGAAGCTTCTCTGCCAAGCACAATACCATCCCTCTCTAAATCCATCAAAACATCAAGTGCCTTGCTCAGTTTGTTTCCTGTTTCATAAGCTGTCAGTAGCAATGCAATACACTTGTCATTTGGTTTTATGCCAACTCTTCTCATATTTTCAAACGTAATACAAGCTTCACTCAATTGACCAGCCATAATATAGGCATTCATAAGCAGACCACAAATCGTCGCATCAGGGGTTACTCCTGCTAACTGAATTGTGTCAAAAACCCTTTGAGCTCCTTTGCTATCACCACTCATCGAATAGGCTCTCAGAAGTGCTTTATAAACTTCTGGTCCAGCATAGATCTCTTGTTCTTCCATTTCCTTCAGTAAAGCCTCTCCTTGACCAAGCTTTCCAGCTCTGACATAGGCCATGATTATTGACCCAAAGGACCTCTTATCCAATGGTACACCAAGCAACCTCATCTCTTCAAAAGTATCTTCAGCCAGCTTAAGGTTACCGGCCTTGCTATACATGTGAACTAAAGCTGTCAGCGTCACCTGATCACATGTGAAGCCTCTACTCTTCATGGATAAGAACACACTTTCAGCTTCTTTCAGCCGATTCTGCTTTGCATAGCCATGAATTATCTTAGTGTAATCACGAATATTGGTTTCAAATGATTCTGCTAAGAGGGACAATTCAGCTACCTGAGATACAGAAAGTGCACCAAGGAATTGATAAATTGGCTGATTTCCTTGTCTACATTCACAAAACTTGTTGAAAGTTTAGTGGAAAGACTAGTGAGCACATAGTTTACTGATATCAAGAAAATTCAGAATAATTGTAGCCCTGTTCCTGATTCCTAGCTTTCTAAGTGAACTAGGATCAGAGAAGGATGTGTCTTCAATTATTCTTAATCAAACTGTGACTCAAAAAAAGATTTTGCCTGGATCCCAACAATATTGGGGCTAAAGTGGCCACAATTAAATTCACTTGAAAGGTTTAATAATGAAAAGGAGATGGATAACACAATGAAAAAGAAAAATCAAATGCTCTTTAAGAATAAACTAGAACTACTAGAGAACAATCCACAGATTTAATTATTATCTTAAAAGAACAGGGAAAGGCGATTGAGCTTTTTGTGGCGATAAATTTTCTAGGTATAGTCAAACACCGGATTCAAAATTCAAATGACTCTCCTGAGAGGTAAGACATATAATAACCAGTTCTAGCAATCTCAGAGGCACATAGCAAGGTTCAGATTAACATATACCATCTAAAAAAAAGTTTTGTAAAAATAATTCTATATTTACAGACCATTAATGAACTAGAAGATCTTCATGGTATTCTAATGCTTCTACTTTCCTGATTGAAAAGGATCCAAATACTAACATGGCAAGCATCTGGCTTGATGCATTCATAATTCTTATCTGAATAAGCTAGTAGTTAGATTGTTGGTATGTTCACCCCCTCCAACAAAACCTCCACCATCTCCCCAGATTAAAATTAATGTTGTTGTTTATGATACGCTGTCATGAAGTTTTTACGATTACTAGATAAAAAACAGGAACTATGCACGCCAGACAGCAAACACAACCAGCAACATTCAGCTAACAGTTCAGTAAACTTATAAACAAGAGGGACTTTAAATCACGCCTTTAGCAGTCCACTCAGATTTCAGAATTCACTCTACCTAGAAGTAAAGAGATTCTCCTGTAGATCACTTCCTCTAACAGAACGTGAGGGGATTACACAGACTCCAATCATTAAAGCCATCTGCACTGAGAAGCAGATGAGAAAGTGATTCAACTGAATTACTTTCTCGGGCTGAATCTTACAAGATGACACTGATCCCATTTTTCTTCTTCTCAAGGCAAAACACAGAGAATATATAGACTCCATTAGAAAACCTATGTGCAAGTTAAGGTTGAAATAGTTCAGAAAACTTGCAAACAAGACTGAAAATCAAGTCATTGCCAGTCCTCTGGAGATCACCCTTCACCCAAAATTTCTGAATATTTTACTGTACATAACACCTTTCAAGATCAACCCTATACCTGGAACGATTGCTTGAGCCTATCCATATTTTCACTTCTACATTCCTTCCCCACTCTATATAGGATACGAGACTTTAAGCAACAGGGACTTTTTGTTTATGACTTTTTTGCTGGTAGCTGTTTGGATGTCCACTACAATGATGTTGCAGTTGCACTTAACTTACTTTTATCTTAGAAGTGCAGTAGTAGTGGTAGCAAGAATGTTACAGAGTAGCCTCCAGGGCTTAGTTCAAGTGGCAAAGGTTGAGGGACTTGTGACTTAGGTCACAAGCTTTCCCTGTGCCATGTGAACTAAGCCTGGTATAGAGTGAAAAAGAGCAGAGCGGGGGGGGGGGGGGGGGGGCATTATACACGACTTTTGAAGGCTGAGGTTGGTCCTAAGGAGTGACCCTAGACGAATTTCTCAATTAACAAGTAAAGAATGTTACAGTCTGCTCATCCCAACAATAAGTGCCATCGCTATAATAGTCATTTGTCTTAAGTTTGCTACAAGTGATTAAAAGATGGCGCTGGAGTTGACTAATTTATACCCTCACCTTTATCTTTTCAAGAAAATTTACTAACTTAGAAAGTAGTGGTACCTTTTTCACCCAATTATAAGTTCCACAAATGTGCGTAAGTTATCCTAATTTTTCACCATCACAATTCTAGAGGACCTTATGTGCCAAGAACAGCACCATTATCCAGTTGTACGGATTATGGAAGTTGTTGATAGGTATTGTCAAGTCGTTAATTCTTTTAGAAATTAAGAAAAAAATTGAGTAAAGCTTATTTCACAACTTAATAAAATAGTCCTCAAAGGCAATAAATAACCTTCTGGTAGATAATGTTCAGCCGCTTGTATAAAAGCACAGTCAGCACTCAGCATTAATTAGGAGATGAACAAAAAGGGCCAACAATAATCTGTATAATGGAACCATGAGCAGAAGAAGAAAGGTCCCAAGCATTCTCATTGTCATAGGCTATTAGACTTAGAATTCCATTGCTCTAACTAGATCTTAGGTGGGTTCAACATGTTTCCTATTTATCCATACTATCTTCTGGCAGCTACTCCGCTTTAATTAGGAGATGAACAAAAAGGGACAACAGTTATCTGAATAATGGAACCATGGGCAGAAGAGGAAAGGTCCCAAGCATTCACATTGGATTGATCTCAAATCTACACTTAATTATCCAAGTTAAGTAAATAAATAAAATCTCTAATGACTAATCTACTACCTAATGGACGATAATTGTCAAAGAAAACAAATTCATCCATATTGAATCCAGCATCCTCACTAGTTAACATTAAACTAATGCAATGCTACCAGCTATCTCAAGGAGATTATCCAAAAATCAGAAGGCTTAATAAGAGGACACACACATTGTTTGACAATAAATGGTGTCAAATTCCTGTAGGACAAGTGTTTATCCACCATAAAGTGATGTCACTACAACTTCAAGGCATTACGACAAACCTAATGTGCTGCCATAGTGAGACCTCCAACTAAACTCCAAAAGGAGGGGAAAGGACATAGAAAACGTGGGAATAGACTTGAACCCAAAGAAAAGGATATTTAATGGGCTACCAAAAGAACAAGCAAATTAGTATCAATGGATAAGGTATGGAAGACATGGAACAAAAGGAAAGATGCATATGATATTATGATTTGGCAGACTAGATTCGGAACCACCTATGAAGGTTGTTGAAAAGAGAACATCGTCAAGTTAGTAACAGGAGACATATCAACAACTTTTGAGAAGTGAGCACAACTTTATGGAGATTGTTCCAATCAGTAGCGTAAACACATTGAGTGAAGGGTGGTTAGTTAAACACTCTTCATTGGAAAATTATATTGTATATACATGTCAAAAACTGCTTACACATATATTAAACCTTAAGCACTGTTAACAAAATTTCTGGTTTCGCCATTGGCTCCAAATCACTACCCTTGAGTGATGTGCCTTCAGGTGAGCCTTAAAAGGTGAAGATGGAGGAAAATAGCAAGTAGAAAATTTTTAAACCTTTTCTGTTCGCATCCATCAAATTTAATGAAGGCAATGTGACATTCAGCACAATTCATCTACATTTGAGTTAGGAAGTGGTCAAAATAATGGTTGTAATTAACAATTTTCCATGGTAGATAGACATTGAGACAAGAGAACACTAATCCAGCAAACTTTTTTATGCATCAAAACTCATAAAGAATGTGAACAAAAGCCAGCAGCAAGCAAGACTTTAGTGAAGTCAAGAACTATGTGGTAGAGGACGAATGTGACATTACCTCCAAATACATGGGATGATTCAACCTGTCCAATTCTTTGAGTACCGCAAGCCAATCAGCTCTCTCAGGCTTCATACTCTTCACCCAGGTCTCTAACAAGAGTGGCACACTACCCTTTTCAGGTGAATAACAAATAATCTGTTGCATTAATGCCTTACATCTATTTATCATCTTTGGTGGAAGCTTCAATATAGCCCTTTGCTGTTCCTCAGTAACATCAGAGCCTATCTTAACCCACTTATACCTAGGTTTATCATTAACTTGGTTTTCAGCACTACCCTTCTGATCAACTGCTACATTACTCACTGCTAATAAAGGCTTAAACCCCAATTCACGATTCTCAAAAGTGGTAACTTTTTGCAAGAAAAAAACACCCTTTAAAGGATACTGATTGATTCTTGCAATAGTATTGCTTAGTATAGATGTTTGAGTGGAACAACACAAGACACCAGATGCCACAAAACCCATGTCAAAAATCAGATATTAAATGAAGAATACTGCAACAATAGTGGGTTTTTTGCACAGATTTTTGTGGGCTCGGCTAATTCAAGTAATATGCAAGCAGAAAGTCGGTAGAAACATTTAGAAATAATATTTCTGGCAAATTGTTACCACTGTCGCGGGGTAGTAGATGACACTGTCATCCATCGATGCGCTAAAATTTACTTGTTTTTTTAGGAATTGTAATCCGTCATCATCACTGCAAGTAGCCAACCAAGAATGAGCCTGTAGCGTTGCCTGGAAAATAAAATCGGAAGGGCTAAGTGGATAGTATAACGGCTGAATTTTTAGTTTCATTTTATTTTAGAAGGTATAATATAGAATTCAAATTGTATTATAATTATTTTGAAACTTTACTTCTTCTTTTTCGCAATAATTATTATCAGATCATCAATTATTTATATTTGATATAATTTTTCAGATTATCACTGAATATCAAAAATATTTCTAGTACAAATATATTATTACAATAAGTAATAGGAAAAATAATCTGAAATATATTCAAATTTTGATCGAAATTGTTGTTACGATACTTTGAAAATTGGAAAGAACTTTTTATTCATGCACTATTTAATAGTGTATTTAAGGTATATATGTGCTCATGTAGACATAAAAAATATATCATAATTATAAATAGTAATGTGTCCATGTGGGCATATATATACCTTTAAAATATATTGTTAAATAGTTCATGGGTAAAATATCCTCCATAAAGTTTGGTATCGTAATAACAGTTTCGGTCAAAATTGGAGTATTTTTCAGAAGTTTTTCCCTAAGTATTTTTTTTTAATTAAAACTTTTCCCTAAGTATTATATGTGACTTTCAAACATTCCGGTACTATTTAAATTAGTTTACATTGATATCAATGTATTATAATTGTTCAGGAATAATAACTATCAAATTTATAGTAATGTATAATATCTAATTCGAATTGTATTATAACTATCGTTTTATTTATATAATTTTAATATAACTTTAATACAAATTTTCAGAGTTTCATCTTTTCTTTCTCGTAATCACCACACAAGACCATTGATTGTTTATATTTAATACCGTTTTAATATAAATTTAGTACAAATTTTCAAAATTTCACATACTGTACAATTTCAATACATATTTATATCAAAATAGTTATTAAATCTAAAATCATGTCATGTGATGATAAATATAAAGTAATACTTAAAAGCGTAATTAATTAAAAAAATATATTATTTATGTAAAATTTCCTTAAAAGATTTTTTGGTTAAACATATTTTTCTTTTGATAAATTATCATTTCATAATCGTTAGATCCACAATCACAATCATCATCATCGTATAAGCATTATCGCCAGTTGATATGACCACAACTATCGGTCAACACCATTATCATTACCAACTACTTTCAGTTCATGATTTCATTGCCACCAATGCTAATCTCTATTCTCTACAACATTAACTACATCCAAGGTTACAATTGTCATTATTATTAATTTTCATCGATAAAAAATATTATCTATCCTTATTGACACCCAAACAATTACAATCATTCACTATTGTTATCGTCAGTCATCACCAATTAATAACATTGCCTATCACTATTATACCCCAATAACAACAATCAATCACTACTATTATCATATGTTATTACTATCAACCTTGTGACATCACAATAACAATCATTATTATCGTAATTATGAATCATTATCATCAATCATCAAAATACATTATAAATAATAACCACCACAATTAGCTCCATTAGCATAATTATCATCATCGTAAAATAACATTTGCTACAACTGTCATATACGACTGCTAATAAATCATCATCGAGCATTATTATATACTAATTTAATAATATTTAAATTAACTTATTATTATTTTATTTAATAAAAATAAATATCCAAACTAATGTTTTTTTTTAATGTATATATCTTTAATGTCAGGTAAGCATCAAAGTTTTTTGTTTGAAAAAAACATCAAAATATCCTCTAAGATTTGTAAGGGAAATTTCATTTGACATTCCTATAGGGTACTAATACGCTTTTTAATTTTTTCTAGTCCAATATCCTAAAATTGAAGTAGGAAGCAACCAGCATGTTCATTTTCTCCATTGTCAAATCATTGGGCTGCACACAACCTGTTTGATAATATTACTATAAGCAGTACCAATCGCGATCTGGATTCTCCTCACTTTCTATCACTTCATCACTCAATTCTCCTACGCCGATCCACATTCTGGCCACTCATATCGCCGCTGCAACCACCTTCGTCAGCCGCCGTGCCATTGCCAATCCAGATCCAGTCTAAACCAACTCGGGAATGGCTTCTTCGGAAGCTGATTCCCGGCTAAAGCAAGTGCTAATCCCAGCCCTTGAGAAAATTATCAAGAATGGATCATGGCGTAAACATTCAAAGTTATCCCATGAATGCAAATCCGTTATCGATTTCCTCACGAATCCATCTTCAACACCACCCACTTCTCCCTCTGCCGAACCCGATCCGGATTTGGCAGCACATCCCGGAGTTCTTCTAGATCTCTCTTTCAATGATTCGGAGCTTATTCTTAGCCCTTTTATAAACGCTGCTGGTTCAGGTCATCTTAAGATTGCTGAAGCTGCACTTGATGCTGTGCAAAAGCTCATTGCTCATGGTTACCTTCGTGGGGAAGCGGACCCGACTGGAGGCCCAGATGCGAAGTTTCTATCGAAATTGATCGAGTCTGTTTGTAAATGTCATGATTTGGGAGATGATGCGGTGGAATTGCTTGTAATTAAGACTATTTTATCTGCTGTCACATCGGTTTCAATTCGAATCCATGGGGATTCTTTGTTGCAGGTTGTCAGGACTTGTTATGATATTTATTTGGAGAGTAAGAATGTGGTGAATCAGACTACTGCTAAGGCTTCATTGGTTCAAATGTTGGTGATTGTCTTCCGGAGAATGGAGGCTGATTCATCTACCGTGCCATTGCAGCCTATTGTTGTGGCGGAGTTAATGGAACCAGCTGAAAAAGCTGATGCTGATGGATCAATGACATTGTTTGTTCAGGGGTTTATAACCAAAGTGTTTCAGGACATTGATGGGGTTTTCAATGCGGGGACTCCAAGGGTGGGGGCTACAACTACTGGTGCTCATGATGGGGCATTTGAGACAACTACATCAACTGTGGAGTCCACAAATCCTGCTGATTTGTTGGATTCCACGGATAAAGATATGTTGGACGCTAAATATTGGGAGATTAGCATGTATAAAACGGCATTGGAAGGGCGAAAAGGGGAGCTGGTGGACGGGGAGGTAGAAAGGGATGATGATTTGGAGGTTCAAATTGGGAATAAATTGAGAAGGGATGCATTCTTGGTGTTTAGAGCCTTATGTAAGCTCTCAATGAAGACACCACCCAAGGAGGCAGCAGCAGATCCACAGTTAATGAGGGGCAAGATTGTGGCGCTGGAGCTGCTGAAGATATTGTTGGAGAATGCTGGAGCAATATTTAGGACAAGTGACAGGTGTTTACCTACTATTCTGATTTAAATCTATTCTATGCCTCAATTACTTATGCAAATTGCTCATCTAATTACTGTACCCTGGTTCTTATTTCGAAGTAGTATTTTTTCTGTCATTGGTTCATTTTTGATGGCATATATGTGTCAATGACACATGTTTATTTTTACTTACGCAACACTTTCCAACGTGTTTTTAATCTTCATTTGTCTTTGAAGCGGCGGTATAGTCTTCCTTTTTCTAATTCCTTGGAGCCACCGTCGTTTAGTTTATATTGTATTCTTGCTAGCATATTTTTTAGACTATTCCCAGGGAATAAATATGATTTGCAAAATGAAAATCAACATGTGAGTTTCTACACCTTTTGTGCTTCTAAAAGTTTGAAAGTGACCTTTTCTTGCTTGGGTTACGGCTCCAAGGTTATTCTTTCTAAATCGATGTAAGAAAAAGAAGAGGAAAAAAGAGTTGGCCTATCCTACCTTATGCAGGTGAAAGGAATCTTACTGTCTTCACTCTTCTCATATTAGATCATGGCCATGTGCTTCCACTTAGGTGGGGAAACATATAGCGTTGCATAACACGGAGATATTTATGAGTTTTATGCTTTATAGACATTCACCTTCTGTGATTTGGATATCCTGAACCATTTAAAGCTGTCAAACCGTAAAGCTTACTCCGCTGAACAGCTTTTTAGGCTTCCCTCGTTAGTGTGGAGAATCTTGAAGACGCCTTTCAATTCTTTCTCTGGGGGAAGAATTACATAATTGTAAATCCAAAGGCTCTTTTGAGGTCTGTAGGTGATGCTATGAGTAATATCACGAGGAACAGAAACCTTCTGATTTCTGATTTTTTTTTCTTGCAAAACCTGATTTTCGGTAGTGATGTACTCTTCTTGACCCTGTTACTTTGGAAGGGTGACACTCCTTAGGTGCCTTTTTGGTTAATTAGATTGTTCGTACTTCAGATTTCCTGTCTGTAAAAGATGATTTTTAGTTTAATACATAGCTATTATAACTTGTACAAGCTTGAGACTTCCGTTAATGTCATGGGATTTGAAACGAATGAAAGAAGCAAGCCCAAAATGCATAATCTTAGCTAGTTAATATTAACTACAAACTGTAGGTATGAGTTCTTGAGAAACTGCTTGCTGTCATCAATTGCTAATTACTGGTACAGGATTACAGTGTATTTCTTAGTTATTTCCTGGAAGATTGTGTAACAACTCATGGACTGCTGGCACTTGAACTTGAAAGGGTCTGCTGTGAAGTTTTCCCTAGGAAAATCTCACATTAAAATGGGAGGGGAAAGCTAGGTCTATATAAAGGTGAGTTCACAATTCTAACTATTGAGACATGTTCTATGTTTTAAATCCTAAGGGGACAAAACCATAGACCCACAAGCCTTGAGGTGGCGCATGAGGGGTCGGCCCAAAGAAGCAATACCTTGGCAGATGGGCCTGGTCGTGACATGTTCAAGTTATGATGGTGTTATCCTTTCACTCGTTAGGCACGAGTCACAGTGTAATCACCATTTCACATATTTCTGTAACCTGATTTCTGCAATAACTTTTCTCCTTCTGGTTGTCTACTGGTTTGGTGCGCAAGTCTCACAACATCTTTTCATTTGAAATTCTCTATCAGTGCCTACTCTTAGGTCTTGGCACTGTCTGATTATTTGATGTACTGCAATCAGCAAGGGAACTTTTTGCATCTTCCAATTTCAATAATAGTTGATCCGTTCATGGTTACTTTTGGTTTTAATTGTTTTTTTTCTTAAATTTGTACAGGTTTTTAGGTGCTATTAAGCAGTACTTGTGTTTGTCATTGTTGAAAAACAGTGCTTCAAGCCTCATGATTGTCTTCCAACTTTCGTGCTCAATTTTTATAAGTCTGGTTGCAAGATTTAGAGCTGGCCTTAAGGCAGAAATTGGTGTTTTCTTTCCCATGATTGTTCTTAGAGTATTGGAAAATGTTGCTCAACCAAATTTCCAGCAGAAAATGATAGTGCTTCGATTTCTTGAGAGGCTTTGTATTGATTCACAGATTTTGGTTGATATATTCCTCAATTATGATTGTGATGTCAATTCGTCAAACATATTCGAGAGGTATCTTTCAAATCCTATTGTCTGTATTATTTAGTTAAAAAAATTCCTGAGTATGATATTAAATTTCAATCTCTGGTTCCTCCTTTATTATCTGCAAAATTCTTCCAGGATGGTCAATGGGCTTCTTAAAACTGCCCAAGGTGTACCTCCTGGTACCACAACAACTCTTTTGCCACCACAAGAGTCAACAATGAAGCTAGAAGCAATGAGGTGCTTAGTGGCTATCTTGAAGTCTTTGGGAGATTGGATGAACAAACACTTGCGTATTGCAGATCCTCTTTCAACCAAAAAGTATGAGGCACCTGACAGTAACTCTGAACCTGGGATTCTTCCCATTACAAATGGCATTGAGGATGAGCCTACTGAAGTATCAGATACTCATTCTGAATCCTCTAGTGAAGTTTCTGATGTTTCTACAATTGAGCAGCGCCGCGCTTACAAGCTTGAACTTCAGGTAGGTGATCAATATATTTGTTCTTTTGACCAGTAACTATTCTGATTGCATGAACAGTGTCAGTGACATTTTCTAATTTGAAACTTGTGCAGGAAGGTATATCTCTGTTTAATAGGAAACCCAAGAAAGGCATTGAATTCCTGATCAATGCTAATAAAGTGGGGAACTCACCAGAAGAAATTGCGGCATTTCTTAAAGATGCCTCTGGTTTGAATAAGACCTTAATAGGTGATTACCTGGGGGAAAGGGATGACTTACCATTAAAAGTAATGCATGCATACGTGGATTCCTTTGATTTCCAAGGAAAGGAGTTTGATGAGGCCATCAGGGCCTTTCTACAAGGATTCAGATTGCCTGGCGAGGCACAGAAGATTGATCGAATCATGGAGAAGTTTGCTGAACGGTACTGTAAATGCAATCCAAAAGTTTTTAGTAGTGCAGACACTGCCTATGTCCTTGCTTACTCAGTTATATTGCTTAACACTGATGCCCATAATCCTACAATCAAAACCAAGGTATGCTTTTTGTTTTGCAGGAGATGTTTGCTTATGCCCATTTTCAGTAAATCAGCCTGATATCCCGTTTTTCATTCTGTAGATGTCAGCTGATGATTTTATAAGAAACAATCGCGGAATTGATGATGGAAAGGATGTGCCAGAGGAGTATTTGAGATCTTTGTTTGAGAGGATATCGAAAAATGAAATTAAAATGAAAGACGATAACTTGGCTCTCCAACAAAAGCAGTCTCTGAACTCTAACAGGATTTTAGGTTTAGACAACATTTTGAATATTGTTGTCCGTAAGCGAGGAGATGAAAGTATGGAAACTAGTGATGATCTTGTCAGACACATGCAGGAGCAGTTCAAAGAGAAAGCTCGCAAATCTGAGTAAGATTCACTAGATAATTATTCTATGCTTTGACTGCAAAGTTACATTTTTTTTTTATGACAAGGGTAACCTGCAGCCGCTAGCCTTTGACTGCAAAGTTACATTCTTGAAGTATTATCTTACTTCCGTCATTCTGTATTATTCTTTAACAGCTCCTTTTTTAAAATTCTCTGTAGCACTTTCCCGTGAAGATATCAGAATGAAAGCTTTAAAAGAACGACGTATCAATCTGCTGCACAAAACTCATTTCCTTTTTTATTCTTACTGTATTTTTTTTTGTATTGATCAATCTTCACACATTCTTATTGATAAGGAATCTTTAGAACGATATGTCATAGTATCAGTGCTTATGATATCTTTAGGGAGAAGAAATATGTAATAAATTCATTACTCAAGGTCAATCTTGTGTACCACCTTTCATTCCATTGCGTGATTAACCTAGATCACCTTGAAATCGACTTGCGTTTGCAGGTCAGTTTATTATGCTGCAACAGATGTGGTGATCCTCAGATTCATGGTTGAGGTTTGTTGGGCTCCGATGTTGGCTGCCTTTAGTGTTCCGCTCGACCAAGCTGACGACGGTGTTGTGATAGCTCTGTGTTTGGAAGGATTCCGTTGTGCAATCCATGTCACTGCTGCAATGTCCATGAAAACACACAGGGATGCTTTTGTGACTTCTCTTGCAAAATTCACTTCTCTTCACTCACCTGCAGACATCAAACAGAAAAACATAGATGCAATCAAGGTTTGTGTTTGCTCCTGCTTTTTCATGCACATGCTTATACTGTGCTGAGTTAATCTTTTTGTTGCTAATATGCATCTTGGTGATGCTTATCAGCTATGCATTTTTTTTTTTGGGTAATGAGACCATGCATAATATTCATGACACTCTGGATGTATGCATTGTAGTCAGGAGTTAATGTTCTCCCCTGAACTAATGACTTATGATCTCAAGCATCGAAGTGAATGATTTACCAAAAGAATTTCCTTTGTGTTGGTAATTGATAACACAGTTTTGTATCATTAGGAAGTTGGCACCATGAAGTTCTAAACAAGTTAGAGTTGATTGTCATGATAAACTGTTGGGCAAATAGTTGGAATTGATTGATTGAGCTAATGTACCTTCTATGGAGTAAGGTTGTGCTGAAGTTTCATTAGTTTAACGTACCCCTTTAATTCAGTTCCAGGATGCTATTAGTTTGTGAAACCACAACTCCACTGATAATGAAACAATATGTTATGAACCCAAGATGATGTTTGAGTCAAATAACTGTCAATAGAGTTGGGTACACTTCTTGCTGTTTATAGTGCCTACCTAAATCTGCTATGTTTTAGGATTGTGTGGTAATTTATCCCTATGCTACTTGGAATTTTTCATACCCTGTCTCTCTTTGAAGTCTAATTCCAGATTTTTGCGCATTCTTGTCATTATTTTGAGAAACTGTGGTCTAGATTTAACTCTCCAACTCATCAGTGCTACCAAAATCTTTTGTTCCGTTGTTTTTTAAATCTTCTCCTTTTACTCTCAAAAAAGATTTTGGAAACTGCTGCAGTTATCCTGTTTTCATTGACCTAATATCTGCTTAAGACTACCCAAAGAAATGACTAATTCCTAGGAGGCCTTGATGCTCAGAAAATTCATGCTCGACTTCACATTAAGTTGGGTTAACTTGGAATTTGGACATTGGGTTCTCAAAGTTTTAGCAGAAAGCATCCCTAGAAATAGTCTCAAGTTCAGTAACTGATCTAATAAAATTGCTTAATATTTTTGTCACCTATTCCCAAGACGAGGTGCAGCATGGTTCACAAATGCTATACCTTATATTGCATAAGTTAAGTTCTGACTACCTTGACTCTTCTGAAGGCTAAGTGATTACATGCTAAATATCAAGTACCAATAGAGTTTCCTATACCTTTGCTCTCACACAAGGCAGGTTTTTTCTTGGATTTGTTAGTATACCCAACTGATAGAATAAACATCTTTTCCACACTCCCTTCCCAGCCTGATCACAATAAGAAAAGAGAAACAAAGAAGGTTTTATATAACAAACAAAATATTATGGGCTCATTTTTTGCCTCTTATATTGGAAATTTCAATTGACCACATGAGATTCAGTTTGATATATATTCTGAACATTTTCAAGTTCTTTAAGTTTTAGAAGAGTAATTATGATGAGAAGAAACTCTAAAGACATTTTGGATTGTCTTGGTTAACCACATTTTCCATCGTGTAACCAAAATATCAAAAATTGAAATACCTACAAAGTCAATCTACTTGAAATAAAGAAACTCCTATTGTCCTTCATCAAAAAAAGAAAGACTGTATAGTTATTTTCAGTTTTTGCAGACAGGTCCCCTCCACTGTCAGTTAATTATACTTTGTATTGTTAAAAAAAAAGGTTTACACCTCTTCAAAAGATCTCTTCATGTTTTTGGCCCTCCAAACATGATGTAAACACCTATTTATGAAATTGTTATATATTTAGATATCAAAAAGAAAAAAAGCATTTAGCGGAGCAAGGAGGGTCAATAATGGGTTGCTACCTGATATTACACTGTATTCAAAGTAGATAGTTAAAATTTTATCTAGAAATTGTGAACATTTAGAGTGCCAGGATTTCTACCAGAATATATGATGGTTGTAAAATTTTGTGGATCCAACCAAATAGAACTGGTGGAGGATACTCTCAGCATCAATTTTATGCTAGCTATTGTCACGCTTGGTATTATGACTCAGTTGCCCTTTTATAACATGTTGGGGCTATAAGAGACTTTTGTGGACTCTTTGGCTTCTCTTTTAGCCTGGACTTTCTTTTTCTCAACCCTCTTCTCCCCCCCTTGGACTAATTAGACAACCTTAAGCTCTTCCATTTTTTTCTTTGTTTCTTTTAGCTGATATTAAATTAAATTTACTCAAATCCAAGAAAAAGTTCCTTCCTTGTATGAGTTTGCCTGCACCTCCTTGCAGATAGGCGATTTTCATTTGTAAATGAAGGGGTTGTTGGCAAATATTCTTGTTATGGAACATTTATTATTTTGTATTTGCATTTGCCTTTAACTACACTGCTCGTGTGATTTTAGGTTCTAGATTTATCATATTCTGGTGGGATTTAAGGTATGTTAGTAGACTGCTCATTGCTGACCAAGTGGCGAATGTAAAAACAGGACCATGTTTTCTTGTCAAAGTAACAAGTAGTCTGGAATTCGTTTTAGCCAAGTGTTTAGTTTCCCTGTGGCAGTGCTATAAGTAGTCTTCGGAATGAAGGAAATTGTTTTCTTGGAAAACGTAGTGGGTTTCTTTCTTATTCTCGTGTTCGGTATGTAAGCAAAAATTATTATCCTTAAAGCATTTGTATTAAATCGAGATAAATATTGTGGGAGTCGGGGGTAGGAGTGCGGGGCGGTGCCGTGGTGGGAATGGGGTTTATGTAAGACTAATATATAGTGTCTTTGGTATGAAGGAGATTGTTTTCTTGGACAACATTTTCCAGGAAAATAAGTGTGTTTCGTACTTAATTCTCTCGTGTTCGGTATGTAAGCAAAATTATAATCCTTAAAGCATTCATATTAATCGAGATAAATATTGTGGGAGTGGGGGGTTGTGGTGCAGTGAAGGGCGGAAGGACACAATCAATGTGGAACACCACTTGTCGGTACTCGTTTTCCCTACTTCCTTTAGGGAAGTTATTTTCCTCATTTGTAAGGAATTTGTTTTCCAAAAAATTTGACCAACTGAACCTGGGAAACTTAGTATGTTTCCTTTTTGTTTAACAGGCAATAATTACAATCGCAGATGAGGATGGAAACTACCTACAGGAGGCGTGGGAGCATATTCTGACATGTGTTTCTCGATTTGAACATTTGCATCTCTTGGGGGAGGGTGCCCCTCCAGATGCAACTTTCTTTGCACTTCCTCAGAATGAATTTGACAAGTCAAAACAAGCTAAGTCTCTCATCCTTCCTGTCCTGAAAAAGAAAGGTCCTGGGAAGATTCAAAGTGCAGCTTCAGCTATGAGAAGGGGTTCATACGATAGTGCTGGTATTGGTGGCAGTGCTTCTGCAGGCATTACGTCTGAGCAGATGAACAACTTGGTCTCTAACTTAAACATGTTGGAACAAGTTGGTGAAATGAACCGCATATTCATAAGGAGTCAGAAATTAAACAGTGAGGCTATAGTGGACTTTGTGAAAGCTTTATGCAAGGTCTCTATGGAAGAATTACGTTCTACTTCAGATCCAAGGGTTTTTAGTCTCACAAAAATAGTTGAGATTGCGTACGTTCTTTGGTTTCTTTTCATACCCTTTTGCTTCCTGATAACTAGCAGATCTATTGATTGATTTTCTTTAAACAGGCACTACAATATGAATCGTATCAGATTTGTTTGGACAAAAATCTGGCAGGTCCTTGGTGAATTTTTCGTGACCATTGGCTGCTCTGAAAATCTTTCAATTGCCATATTTGCAATGGATTCTTTGCGCCAATTATCAATGAAGTTCTTGGAGAGAGAAGAATTGGCTAACTATAATTTTCAGAATGAGTTTATGAAGCCTTTTGTGATTGTTATGCGCAAGAGTAGTGCTGTGGAGATCAGAGAATTAATCATCAGATGCGTCTCTCAAATGGTTTTGTCTCGAGTCAATCATGTGAAATCCGGATGGAAGAGCATGTTCATGGTATCAATTTTTCTCCCTTTTCTTGCCATTATTTTGCAATCTTGGTAGTGTAAACCATCTTTTGATCTTTGCTTCATTATGGATTGCACATTAATACTGCATATGTGTTCTTTTCTTAAATTGATAGTTTGTTCTTTTCACCTGATGTTCTTCTATTCTTTTTCTGATTACCCAATGTTTTCAGGTCTTCACCACTGCTGCTTATGATGACCATAAAAACATTGTGTTATTAGCTTTCGAGATAATGGAAAAGATTGTGCGAGACTATTTTCCATATATAACGGAGACTGAGACCACCACATTCACAGACTGTGTTAATTGCCTTGTTGCATTCACTAATAGTAGATTCAACAAAGATATTAGTCTCAGCGCCATTGCTTTCCTTCGTTTATGTGCGGCAAAACTTGCTGAAGGTGATCTTGGATCCTCAAGGAACAAGGACAGAGAAACTTCTGTGAAGGTTTCACCACCTTCACCTCATAAAGGAAAAGACTACAACATTGAAAATGGAGAATTGACAGATAAGGAGGATCATCTTTATTTCTGGTTTCCACTGTTGGCTGGTAAGGACAAAAACATTTGACTTAGACCAAAATCTCATGCTTGCAGATCATATGCTCTCTTTTAAAACCTTTGACTTTCTAGGACTAAAGTAATTATTTAGACTAAGATCTCATGCCTGCAAATCATATGCTCTCTTTCACTATTCTTTTTAACAAGAGAAGTTCAGGCCAACATTTGGTACACTTTTTAAGAAATTACTCTTTTTCTCTTACAGGACTATCTGAACTTAGCTTCGACCCCAGGCCTGAAATCAGAAAGAGCGCTCTGCAAGTGCTGTTTGATACCTTACGCAATTACGGGCACCATTTCTCTCTATCATTATGGGAAAGGGTATTTGAATCTGTACTATTTCCTATCTTTGACTATGTTCGGCATACTATTGACCCTTCAGGTGAAAACTCACCAACTCATGGAATTGATGGTGAAGAGGGTGAGCCTGATCAAGATTCATGGCTTTACGAGACCTGCACGCTGGCGCTCCAACTGGTTGTAGATCTCTTTGTTAAATTTTATGACACAGTCAATCCACTTCTGAAGAAAGTGCTGTTCTTATTGGTGAATTTTGTCAAGCGTCCTCATCAGAGTCTTGCTGGTATTGGCATTGCTGCATTTGTCCGTCTTATGAGCAATGCTGGGAGTCTTTTCTCTGAAGATAAATGGCTTGAAGTGGTTTTGTCCATTAAAGAGGCGGCTAATGCAACTATTCCCGACTTCTCTTTTCTTCTAAATGAAAATAACTATTATTGGTCCCAGGAAGAAGATATGACTGGGAATGACAACACAGAAACCACTGGTACAGATACTCCAGATGAGGACTTGGAAAATTTGAGGAGGCACCGTCTATATGATGCTATTGCTGATGTGAAGTGTAGGGCTGCTGTTCAGCTATTATTAATTCAGGTATCCAGAAAAGCCACAACTGTGGGTTTAGTTCTAATTTATTTATGTATGCTCTAGCTTAGAGATGGCCACACACTTCAACGTAGTATCACAACAGGCAGTCATTGGATCGAATATAACTGACACCCATCATTAAAAATAATAATAATTTATGTATGCTCTCCAGAAGCGAGTAAAGATGGTTGTACACTATGTTAGGGGTACAAGATAAAAGGGCTTAATCAGTAAATTGCTTCACGTTCCTTCGTAAAAACACATAATCTGATGGACTTAATAAGCCCAATGAGGTTGTAGTGTTTGAAAGGTCTTTTGCATATATCGTGGTTTGCTTGACATGATTAGACACAAAAGGTGGGTAATGTGTCAAATTATGTGGGGGAAATGTCGGGTTGGCTTATAAGATTTGGTTTCTAATATATATATGCACAGTTAGAGTCTTTGGACATATGTATGTTTGCTGTGCTGCTGGTGATTATCCACAGTTAGTCTTTAGACATGTATATATGGATATGCAATAATAAATTTATGTTGGAAATTAATGCTAATTTAATTGCCTAGAAGGATATACACATGCATCCCATGTTGGAATTGGAGTAATTTGATGACAGTTGAGTATATGATAGTTTAGTATGGAAAAATAACCAGATAAGTACTCCACTTGATAAACGCTCAATCATTATAATTCATAAGTTGTCAATTTACAGTCTCGTTATTTTTACTCACAGTTTTTAATCAATCTGGAGTTGATACTTGATATTAGTTTATTTTAAATAATTAGAGCTGTAACTAGTACCGCCTTCTCGAAGTTAGTACCAATTTTATTTTATCAAATCTCATTTTATGTCTGACTAAAACTGGGAAAATGAGAATCAAATTACAATTGAACGAAAACTATGGACTCTTGATGCCTTGTCAAATTTCAAACAATATTTCTACTGCTGATCCTGTAGCGTGAGCTTTAGTAACTGAGAGTATCTGAGAATCCTGTTGGAAGATTTTTGATATGATAGGTGTTTGTGTTTTTGGTATGGGTTTTACATCTATTTGTAGTTGTCTACTTGCACTTGGGATATCTTCGAATTGTTAATTTGGTCATTCTCTGAAGTATGGGGCCATGTTGTTGTTTTCTTAAAGGTCATGCCTTCAAAAAGAACATTGATATTATTGAAAACCTTGTATGGTAAATTTGATTAATTATTCCTTTTTTGTGTATATCTTGAAAGCTTAATTTCTACCATAATGATCTCTTGCACATTGCAGGCTGTGATGGAGATCTACAACATGTACAGACCTCAGCTGTCTAGCAAAAACATCATTGTCCTCTTTGATGCCATGCATGGTGTGGCATCTCATGCTCATAAAATAAACAGTGACACGACACTGCGGTCAAAGCTGCTAGAGTTCAGTTCCATGACCCAAATGCAAGACCCTCCGTTATTACGGCTTGAGAATGAGGCTTATCAAATTTGTCTCTCATTTTTACAAAATCTTGTGCTAGATAAACCTACTGGTTTTGAAGATTCTGATGTGGAAACTTACCTCGTCAACCTTTGCAGCGAGGTCTTACACTTCTATATTGAAATCGCACATTCAGGACAAATGTCTCAGTCTTCTCTTGGTGCACAGCTTCGTTGGTTAATTCCCCTGGGTTCTGGTAGAAGGAGAGAGTTGGCTGCACGTGCACCTCTTATCATTGCAACTCTCCAGGCAATATGTAGTTTAGGAGATGCATCATTTGAGAAAAACTTGTCAGGCTTCTTCCCATTACTTTCAAGCTTGATAAGTTGTGAGCATGGTTCAAATGAGATTCAGTTAGCCCTGAGTGATATGCTCAGTTCATCCGTGGGTCCTGTTTTGCTTCGATCATGTTGAGTTTAGGGTACTCGTTATTTCTTTTGCTTTATATGGTAATATTTCTTGTATTTTTGTTTCAATTTTCCTATCATCTAATATTGCAGAAAGATAGTTTCGGTGCTTCAAAAACTAGTGCTTGTTTATATGCCCAGGCATTTAGAACCTTCTGCAGTATATTGAGGGGCTTAGCTCTTTGTAGAGTCATTAGATGTTAGCAGGAGTTCTGATGTTGTATGTGTAGCATTTTCCTCTTTAATATACGAGCAATTTAATGCCTAAGGATTGCTTGTTGTCTATCTACTCAAATTATTTTGTGAGCTTTGTTTATCTGATTAGTTGCAGGGGTTTAGCAATGAAATGTTTGATTTTACAGCTCTGAAGCATTATAAGATATCCGTGGCGATTCCATTGGTTAGAAGAGAAAGATGTTAGTGTTTGATGCACAGGTATGCGTATGCTAGATTGATGGCTACTTTTATATTTCTAAAAAAAGAGTTTATTTCTTATGGTAATGGTGTTTGGGCAACTTGAAAATAGTTTCGTGTTATAGGACTAAGAGTAACTAGGGTTTCTGAACCTTTGAAACTAGTCGGTCTCCTCTTTACATAAGTTTCTGTCTGCTAGATTCTGGCAGATTAACGGTCTCCATTTCCCACCTAGTTTCTGAACCTGTATCCCTTTTTTTAGATTTGATGAAAAAATATAGATATCTTTGAGTGGTTAGCTGCCTTGCTGTTTTATATATCCTTTTACAGCGATGTGTTTTGCATGGCTGTATATTCCTTTATTTACTTGCTATCACAGCTGCTACTATTAAAATTGCCAAGTTCTGTTTATGTAGCATTTCTGCAGATTTATGTGCTTCACGTTGTTTGAGATGTGTTGTTTGCGGTGCTTCGCTTCTGCAATAGTGTATATATACTGTGCCTAGTCTGAAAGTGGATTATTGTCACTGATATAACCTACGAGATCATCAACCACTTTTAGTAGATATACGCACATTTACATATATTTTTGGCTTCTGGTTCTCAAAAAAAAGCATAAAGTGTTATGGTTTACCTAACCTCACATCTTGTTGATTCTGAAAATCTTATCTTTTGTATGTTTCTATTACCTTTGTACATGTTGAGTGGCGATATTTTTCCTTTGTAACTCATTAATTCATTGGGAAAAAAGAGTAATATTTTCCTATCTTGTAAGGATATTGTTGACTTAGTGCTTTCTTATGGTCAATATAATTTTTGCACATTTTCTGAGTGCTTGACCCACAAGTCTCAGTCAACTGTCGTAAAATGTGGGGGAAGTAATTGCGCCAACCTTCTTAGTTCCTACTATTCGAATAAGTTGACCAGTATCTCATTTATAATGACTCAAAGATCTACCCTACTGGCTCCAATAATTAAAGGAAAAAAGGTTTCTTCTTCTACATATCAATGTGAAAAAGAGACTCAGAAGATATTATGGCCAAACATATCATCAGTTGTTACTTTTCAAGTCCCAAACCAAGTTTTTACAATGTGTTGAGAGGGTTTGTTGTTTTGTTTTGTTTGGTTCAACCCGGTGTTTAAAGCGCACAACTAAATACAGTTTTATGTATTATAGGGCTTATTAAGGGGATGGTGCTTTCAATAAAGTTTTCTCCATATCTAGAGTTCGAACTCGATAACTATGCTTAAGAGCAATGCAGTCTCACAATCATACCACAAACTCATGTTGGTGTGTTGAAAGGGTGTTCTTACATCCAAGTTTGATAAGAGGACAAGTGCAGCTTAAAAGATCCAAATCTGAAACATAACACAGTATTCACTTATGAATTACTCAATTATTAGTTTTGGTGATTCAGTAATTAATTTAGCCAAAGAAAGGTATAAAGAAGAAAAAGAGAAGTTAGCATATATGTAGGGGCTGTGCTAAAGATCCGTTTAGGGGTTCGGTAGAACTATTAACTTTAGGTTAAATTTTGTATTTTTGTTAATAAATTTATGTAAAATGTACAAACAATTTATTTAAGAATTACCTTTTTTAGAATTTAGAACCCTTAAACTGGAAGCATGATGACAATTATTGCCGGCAACTTTTAAGAGGATATTTGTATATTCCACTAAGAATTAGTCTTGGACCAACAACAATTTTCCATTTCGATTATGTCTCACAATTTTTTTAAAAAAATTTGTAGTTCAAAATTATTGATTATTTTGTGTGGACTATAATTAATTTCATTAAGAGTAAATTTGAATTTTGAAATTAAATTATTTTCAATCATAAGTACGTGATATTTTTTTGGGATGAATAAAAAGAAAATTATCCTATATAAATGGGATGAAGGAGTATGTTTGGAAAGTTAATTTTTCCTAATAAATTTGGAAACGAAAGCAAATTATCCTCATAAAATTAGGAAACTTTGTCGTAATAATAAGTTTGGTAAAGGAAAACATACAATCCTCCTAGGATTAGAAAACCTTTCTTTTATAGATTTGTAATTACTTGTGCTCTATATAAGCATTATAATTGTGAATTCATAAGCATTACACACTTTTCTTTGAAAGTGAAAAAACTCTCTATTTCTGTTAGATAAATTAAATTCAGTCAAATCTCATTAAATTCTTATATTACTTTTTCTCCTTTATAATTCTATATACGCGATCGTGGGCTAGTTAATCCATTATTTCTACGACAAAAAAATAAATAAAGGGTAGTTCCTAATTCATATAGGACCGGTCAGCGGGCACAAGGCTATAGTATATGATTAGAAATTGACAAATAAATTCTCTACTTCACCACTTTTTTTAACATCACTCACTATGGATTCTTTAACAATATGGTTCAAGTCTATTGGGAAATTTGTTGGACAAATTAAAAAAGGGAAAATCCCCCCAAAGAGAATGGCTTCTGATTTGAGGTGTTTATCAGGTTTTGCAACTATGGAGGTATCAAATCAGCTGAAATTAGTGTTTAAATTGATTGATACAAATGGGGATGGAAAGATTTCCCCTTTAGAGTTCACTGAAATTTTGTTGAGTGTTGGACATGATCAAGAATTGAAAGCTGCTGAAGAATTAGCAGAGGTTATGATTAAAGAAATGGATTGTGATGGTGATGGATTTGTTGATTTGAATGAGTTTTTGAATGTTATGGGGGTGGAAAAAGATGAAGCTAAGGATTTTGATGAGATAATTAGACAAGTTTTTCTTGTGTTTGATGCTGATAATAATGGGCTTATTTCAGCTAAGGATTTGAGGAGAGTTTTAATTAGTCTTGGTTGTGGAAATTGTAGTGTTAAAGAGTGTAGAAGAATGATTAAAGGAGTTGATAAAGATGGTGATGGATTTGTTAATTTTCAAGAGTTTAAACAAATGATGGCTGCTGGATGCAATCTTTAGCCCAACATTGTATTTTTTGTTTTGTTTATTAGAGTGTGAGTGAGTCTACGACGGGCTTAAATAGAGCGACATAGACAATGAGCATTCAAGTAATCGAACTTCGATTGAGGTGTAGTAGCTGTTGTTCTTTTGATATTTCTTAATTTGTGGATTTGCAAGTTCTTTGGTTGTTGGATTATGTAGTGTTTAAACTTGTACAAGTTTTAAGGTAGGATGTCAATGTTATGAAATCAAGAAGGTAACTCCATATTTTGCATAATTATCCTCTTTTCAAGTTCTGCTTTTGATGCTTTTAAATAAATTTTTATTTGTAGTTTCACACTACTCATATATTAAGAAATTTTCTTTTTAAAATTCTTAACATTAATTACTTAATTATTTTCTAACTAATTTTTCAAAGCTTAATATTAAATATATTAACTAACAAAAGATAGTAAAATGGAATAGTTATATCAATCAACTTTTTTAAAAGTAGGTATTTTCTAAATTTAAATAGGGAAAAGGATCAAAAATATTTCCCAACTTTGATTTATTGTTTAAGTTTACTTTTGCTGTTAAAATGAAGTTAATTTGGGAGAATGGGTCGAGTTATTTTAAATGGTGTCGGGTTATTGGGTTAAAATAAGAAATCGATTTTTTTTTTAAAAAAGGTCAATTTAGGTCAATCCGTTTAATGGAGATAAATTTGGTGAAATTAATAACGAAAGAAGTAAAATTAACTTTATTTTAATAATAATATTAAATTTAAATAATAAATAAAAATTAGAGAATATTTTTTATCTTTTTCCCATTTAAATATGACAAAGTAAAGTAAAAGTGAACAGAGTAGATAAGACTTTGTCTTCTCAGTTCTCCGCAGGCTAGTGATTTTTCCATCATTTTGTTAAGCTTGACTTTTCATTGACCCCAAAATACACCCCAAAAAAAGTACCTAAAAGAAATAGGGTAAATCTTACCTGCATCGAGCGTTTATACCAATTTGATATGTACATATTAAAGATGTGTTTAAATTTATAGTTAATTTAATTTGATTTTTATTAATTAACATATATTTTACTTTATTAATTACATAATAATAAAAATTAAATTAGTTTGATGTAAACACCCGAAGTAGATAATTAAAATACAAACATTAATTAGCTTCTTCACAGCGTGACACGTGTCAAATGTGATAAATATGCTTACAACAATATGTAACAGCAAGAAAATATCACCATTATTGTCGCACAAGCAGAGACAGATGTACCCATATATATCATCTACGAGAAATTAATAAATTGAGAAAATGCTTGAATGTTGCTTCTAGACAGATTTGTACAATTCCCTCTATTTTTTAATGTCATAATTTTCATTTTAAGAGTTAATAGTAAAAAAAATTGATTAATATTTTACGATAGTTTTTTTTATCATATTAACATGTAAAAAATTATAATTTATAGTAATTTTGGTATAGTTTTTATATATCTATTTTTTTTTTTGTAAAATATCGGATTATTGTAATTTATTTAACTTAGAAAATTAATCAAATTAACTTACGAAAAATGTGACATGATAAATAAAAATGAATAAAGGGAGTACAACACAATAATTTTTAGAAAAAAAATAATAAAAATTTACGTGTAAAAGTAAGAAATTAAATTTGAAAATTTTTTATAAGTGATTTACAAAATCACATCTCCCCCATCTCTTTATCCAAATGTTCATAAAAAACATCCGAAGATTAGTCAAAATTCATTATTTAAAATGCTTCTAAACTTTGATTTAGCTTCATTATTTTCCTCCGATACTACATATTAATTAGTTGAATAAAGTATGTGGCATTGGAGGAAAAATATATAGCTCTCAGTAGTTGAAAAAACAAGAAGAAAATTAAAAGGAGGAAAAAATAAATAAAAGAAAGACGTTCAAGATCAATTTTAATGAAGGCAAATTAAATATTAAGACATTTAAAATTAAATTATACGTTTGTGTAATAATTACTGCTCATGATGGTCATCAAAGTGCTTGTGAGTTGTGACTAATAATCAAAATCAAATTCAATAAGTTTTAAGATCAAGCTCAAATATCTTTATATTTATTTTTGTAAAAGATAATTAAAAAAAACTATAGAAATGGTAACATTCCCTTTCTCTCATTACTGCAACAAAATATTTGTTATCAAAGTGATGAGGAAAATTGGTTCGATATGAAAGAAAGAAACATAAATGGTAATTTTAATTTGCACACTATTTCCTATATTCATATGTTTGGAGTTTTTTACCAAAATAATTTATTATTTAAATCAATTTACGACAGTAATATATTTTTTTAAATTTTTACAAAACTAGTATAAACGTTGTTGATAGTAACGTATTAGGCCATGTTTTAATCTGCCAAGAAACGGACCAAAACTGGGACGGCGTTAAAGTTGGAATACGTTACTACAAGTAACGTTTTAGAGTTTAAGTTGGAATACGTTACTGCAAGTAACGCTTTAGAGTTTAAGTCAAAATACGTTACATCTGGTAACGTTTTAGAATTATTATACTAAAAACCCTGTTTTGATCCTTCTATCTTAAATACAATTTACCCATTAGCCGTACTTCCCCCACCTTATACCCTAAACCCAATTTCATATTTCTTTCCCTTTCTTTCCCTCGCTAAGAGAGCATATGCACGCCGTTGGTTCGATTCTCGTCGTTAGTGTTTCCGAAAAAGGAGATTCACGATATTTCAGCGCCATAAGTATTTCGAGAGGTAATTATTTGCTTAAGGTTTGTTTTTCTTTACGAAGGAATTGAATTGAATCGTAAGTAAGATTTTATCTTGTATAAATTGAAGAACCTGCCAACCAACTCATGAAATTGGATTTCAAAATAAGTTGTTATGTGGTTACTTGTTTTGTTTAGTTCGATTTAACGATTCCTTTCATGGCCACTGAACTCAGAATTGTTATTTAAAGTTGTAACAATTGTATATTGTTGAGGAATTGATAAATTGCGTAGCAGTGCATTGAAGAGAAGAGCTATAGTCATTGTTACATTGCCTTTTAGATTAGTATATGTTTGTTAGTTAGTTACATAACATAATTAATTTGTTAGCCTAAATTGCATAGCTCATTAGTTGGTTAGCTTTGATTATTGTAATTAGCACTTTAGTCATTTAAATAGCCTATTGTACAGATGTAAACATACAATGAAACTCTCTAATAATGATAATCTATATTCTTCTCTGTAATTCCTCAAATTTGCCTCGTCTCTTCAAACAATTCTCTGCAAATTTCGATTCTTAACATATATCAAAAAAAAATATTATACTCGAGTTCTATTGTTGCTTAGTGTAGTCTAAGATGGTTTGTCTTATATCAACACACTTCTAAATTAAACAGAATGACCTTAAAACTTTTAACTGTGATTTCATAACTTTATATCACTTTTGAAGTGTGTCTCCAAGAAAAAATTACATAATAACTCAGGCTAACATTTAAGTTTACTTTCATGTGTATTTCATAGGTATTTTTTATGGCTAATAATAGTGAATACAAGTTGGATCCCGGTCCATTGGAATCAAATGTATTAACGGGACAACTTACTCATAGATCACAAGATATATGGGAAGGAAATGTTAATATGATTCTTAATACGAGGAGAGAAGATGGAATTTTTTGGAAGCTCATAGAGAAATATCCTATCCATCCACGAGTTCTTGAAGTAATTAGATTATCTGGATTATATGGTGTTTACAAATCTAATCGGCCTGCTATTGACCGTAGTTTGATCACTGCACTAGTTGAGCGGTGGCATCCCGAAACTCATACTTTTCACTTTAGAACAGGTGAAGCAACAATTACCTTGCAGGACGTAGAGGTGTTGTATGGATTACCTGTGAATGGTGATCCAGTACTTGGTAATGAAATGATAAGGACCCTAGGGGATTGGCAAAACATTTGTCAAAGATTATTAGGTTTTGTTCCTTCTCGTGAAGACTTCAAAATAAATTCCATCAAGGTCGTTGCATTTAATTCACACATGTTAAGCCAGCCACAGTTGCCGAACATGGCAACACAAGAGATGGTCAATCAGAAGGCAAGATGTTACATGTTCTGGATGATTGCAGGTATGATGATGGCGGATAAATCTGGTGGTTATTTGAAGCTTATTTACCTGCCTATGCTCGATGACATCGATAAAATTAGATCTTATAGTTGGGGGAGTGCGACCTTGGCATACTTGTATCATTTTCTTTGTAAAGCTTCACAGAGTACCCAAAATGAGATAGCCGGATTTTTGCCACTACTTCAGGTATACCTAATGATTGTACATATAATTTATTTATATTTCTTTCATTTGTCTCCGTAGTGTTATTGTAGGATGAAATTTTTTAGAGATGTAATCCTAAAACTCTTTCTCCCAGATTTGGGCGTGGGAGAGAGTCACTGTCCTCCGTCCTCACATAGTAGCCCATAGAGATACAAGAACTATTTCTCATGTTGATTTGCCTAGGGGTCCACATGCTACTAGATGGTTTGCGCATCTTAGTTGGACGAATACTACCAAGCATGTGTTGAAAGTTTATAGGGATGCACTTGACTCTATGATAGAAGATCAGGTACAATGTTTTTACTTATTTATAAATATTGTAAATGTAAAGACTCACTTTGCTCTTTTCCTTTTTCATGTAGTTTATTTGGGAACCGTATTTCGATGACTTAATTGAGAGTCTTCCTCTCTATTGTCATGCTGGACGAGACATATGGCGAGTTAGAGTTCCAATCTTTTGTTGGGATGTGGTCGAGGTTCATTTGCCAGATCGTGTTATGAGGCAATTTGGACTACAACAAGCTATACCAACTCCGTTTCCATTTGATTCCAATCACTTTCGCCATGATCGTCGGGGAAGACCAAATACAAATTGGGAGTTGGAACATGCACATTGGTTATAACTTTCGCCATTTATTTTTACTTTGTGAATAGATTACTTTAATTTCAAAAGTATAAAGGCTTCAGAATGGTGAATGTAAGTTTACATTGCCTATTTTAAAAGGTGTTGCCATTTTATTTAACTTATGAGGGCATGTTAGTTGAACAGATAAGGGCGAAGTAATTGTTGAGTGAAACACACAGAAATATAAACTTGATCATGAAAATACAAACTGAAATGAAGCAAAACACATAATTAGAGCTGTTTGAAAGTAAAAAAAAATACATAATTAGAGCTGTTTGAAAGTAAAAGAAATACATAATTAGACTACCTACTAAAGTTTGATTTCGAGTTGGACATCGACGCCTGTCATGCCCGGTCTGTTTACACAATCCACAAGTCCGCCCATATGCTGCAGGATCACGATCCATCTCATTATGAATTCTAGTGGTCCTTGATCGATTGGGACGTCGATAGAATTCATTACTTCTCATTATAAAGCTTGGCGATGGCCAATATGCCTCGTGTCCAATCGGTGAGAATGACCCAGAATATGTTGTAACATAATTCTCTATTGTGAAATGCTCGCTGACAAAATTTCTAGCTAATGCTCCCATTCTTTCAGTAACCTTCATGACATGTGAACAAGGAAAGTGCAAATTAGCCCATTTTTCACAATCACATTTTTTTTCACTTAATGAAACACAATGAGAATTACCACCAGTACCATCAATTTGTATTGATCTAACCTCATATACCCCTGTGGATATATTCCAATCATAAACAAAGTGTCTTTTTGAATTTTCATAGTTTTTCTCCCACTTTTTTTGAAACTGCTTGTCCATAATTCCTTTTGCTCAACAAGTTGGTGAGTTTTTTTACATCTACGAGTATATCGTTCAACGGTTTGCTCCAATGAAAGTCTTACCATAGCAGTGACGGGCAATCCTCGAGCTTTCTTTAGAAGTCCATTGAAAGACTCTGAAAGATTTGTTGTCAGTACTCCCCATCTTTTTCCATTATCATGACTAACGGTCCATTTGTCCAATGGAATTCGCATGAGGTATTCATATGCTTCTCTATTTTCTTCTTGAATTTCCCACATCAAAGCTTCAAACTTCCTTATTTGATGAGCTGTAGCAGCCCTCCACATAAGATTAATGAGGTCCCTATTTGGAAATTGAGATTGAAAGTTACTTTTAAGATGTCTTAGACAAAATCGATGAAAGACCCGAGGTTCATGCAAACGCCACAACTCCGATAAACTAGTCAAGATTCCTTTTGCCCTATAAAAGATAATACAAATATCTTCTCTATCTTTTATCACATGTGCACTCAATTTCCTAAAAAACCATTTCCATGCCTCTTTCGACTCTTTGTCAACAATACCAAACGCAAGAGGAATAATGTTATCATTTCCGTCAACTCCAACAGCAATTAATAATTTTATCTCATATTTACCATACATATGAGTTCCATCTACCGAAATAACAGGACGACAAGTTTGGAATCCATCAATGCATGGCTTGAAAGCCCAAAATACAAACTTGAAAGTTTTTACCTCTGGCGAACTCGTTGACTCTTCGTGTTTCCATTCCACAACTGTTCCAGGATTAAAGTATTGAAAAGCTGCAAAAAACTTAGGAAGCTCACTAAATGATTTCTGAAAATCACCATATACCAATGTAAATGCGCGTTGACGCCCAAGCCACGCTTTTCTATATGTTACTTGATGACCAAATTTTTCATGAACCTTAGAAATGACATTCACTACCAACAATTTTGAATTTTTACTTATTTGATTTAAAAATAGAGATGCAATTAAATTGGTATCTAAGTTAGTGTGACCTGTTGTAAGCCCTTCAGTCTCACATCTATGATTATTAAAATACTTTCCTATCTTCCAAAGGCTACCTCCAACCTTACGACCTCGAAGAAACCATGGACAACCCAAAGAATCATAAAATTTGCATCTCACAGTCCATACGCTCTTAGTTGATATTACAACCTTAAATTCTTTATTTTTGCGCAAACTCCAAATTGTCACAGCCCGTTTCAACTTAGCTTTACTACTAAAACACATATGTTTTTCTAAATCTTTTTTTGCATCCTCGATCCAAACAGAACAACATTTCATTTCGGATTCACGAGTAGAGATAAAAATTTCTTCCTCAGTCTCCAATGTTGTAAAGTAAGGTATATCATTATTTTGCATTTCATCAAATTGATTTTGAAAATTTACCGCACTTTCATTTTGAGGTAAATCTCCAATATCTTCATCGCATTCACTTTCAATGACTTTACTCTCTCCATCATCTTTTGAAGGTTCATCCTCCTCCGAATTTTCATCACTTCTTTGAGCATGTGCATCATTACACAAATCAAAGGTAGCTTCATCTTCTCTGTAGAAAAAAAAGAATAATTTCATGAAATACAAAAACTGAAAATAATTAATTATTCATGCTATTAAATAAAATTAGTTGAAAAGATTACCTACCTGATTTCATATTGATTGTGGCTACTCTCAATATGTCTTTGACTATCCGAGCCTTCATCAAATGATTGATGAATACCATGTGTTGCAGTGTATGTAAAATGAGGCTGACTGAATGTGGCAAATCCATAATTTTGAGCCAATAAATTCATATGATAACCATGTTGATCATTCATTTGAAATAGATTATCTTGATTTATTGATCTAATCTTTATATACATCTCCAAAAGATTTATATCAATCTTGTTCAAAAATATATGAGGAATGGCAAAAAATTGTACCAAAGATTGGTCATTCTCAATTTTGAACTCAATAAATCTTATAATGTTACCTTGAAATGAGCATGGATATTTTCCAGAAATATCTAATTGAATATTTTCTCCATCAGTCCCCATTTTCTCATGCAATAATTTAATTAATTCAACGTAGTTGGTCGAAATAGACATGCTAACAATCATTCTGGCACATTCGTTATATCGAAATCCGTTCATTTCAGTGATTATCTCACCGCCCCAATACAAAGCAATCATCACGTTATCTTCAAAATTAGCCATCAAAAAATCCTACACACAAAAATAAGATGCATTATAGTTATTAAAAATATATTATAATTACATTACAATATATTGACAAGCCATACCTACTGAATTTTTGTGAGTATTGATTCAGCAATAGGGCATATAAGCAGAAGCTTTGTAGAACATTATTTGAATGTGCTAAACATTATACACAACCATTTCTTATAATGTTCTGTGGCCAACACTTTAGCAGTTTATTTTAAAGTTAAAACGTAACATACAATAACGTTTTATTGGAAGATCAAATCATGATAGAATCGTTACTCATGGTAACATTTTAGTCTTAAAACGTGACTCATAATAACGATTTAACGTCACATTTTGTACAAAGATTCTCAGGTGGTAGACCTGTGATTTGATTTGATATAATCGTTACTCCAAGTAACGTTTTATATGTAAAACGTGACTCCCAGTAACGTCTTCGACGTCAAATTTCGTACAAAGATTCTCAGGTGGCAGACTTGTGATTTTGTTTGACAGAATCGTCACTAAGAGTAACGTTTTCCCTTCAAAACTTAGTGACGTTTTCCCTTTAAAATTTACAAAGATTCGAAAGTGGCAGATTTACAGAGACACGTTACTGACGGTAACGTCTTAAGCCTAAAATGTTACTGTCAATAACGTAATGCTTCTTAAACGCCGTCTACCAAATATTTTTAATCCGTTTATGTTTTGAAAATGAAATATAGCCTAATACGTTACTACCAACAACGTTTATACTAGTTTTGTAAAATTTCAAAGTTTCATATTATTTTGGTGAATTGAATGAAATAATAGATTATTTTGGTCAAAGTTTCCATATGTTTGATACGATGATATTCGTATTAAAATCCGGTGTAATTATTTATCATATTACGATTTACGAAGAATATCATCCTCGCTTGGAGTTTGGACATAAAAGATACAAATTGTCGCTTTTGATCACCGCTATTTCAGCAAAGACGATAACAACAACATACTCATCGTAATCATAGCAAGTACATTAAAAATTTCCATTAAAATTGTGTGTTTGTGCATATGATTAGCTAAGCTTTGCTGTGGAATGTTGCTAGGAAAAATGGGCCTTTCTCATACACTTACCAGAGCCCATTCTTTTATTTTTTACGGCCCAAATTAATTTCACCTTGCTGACCACCAATTTCCCAACATGTATAATACTAGAAACCATATGTTTTTTGGGAGTAACCTAAATATTTTTTTTATTGATAGAAAAGAGATGCAAATGAGTGTGTAACATAAAGTTTGTAACGTGGTATTTTTTTTATTTTTTTTAAAAAAAAAAAATTAAAAAATTTCATTACTATGTTAATTGACCTTATCAAGGATTTTAATGATAATTCTTAATTGGATACTTTTTTAATTTATGAATTTTAAAATCAAATTAAACCACGAATATGAAATTGGAAAAATTAAAGTTGTAAAAATATCAGTGCTATGTTACCAGCAATATATGTTTAATTAATAGTACAATATAACACTAGGATGCACCAAATTAATTAGTTTATATTTCTTATTATATTCAATCATGCGGAAAATAATGCATGTCTAGACAGTAAATTGTTCTTCTAATAATTAAATGATCATTTTTGAAATTCTTCTCAGCATAGAGGATCTAAATTAAAAATTAACTTACGTGATTTCATTGGATATGTTATTATATAAAGGACCTAAAGACGGATTATATTTTTTTTTTCTTTTAAAAAAGTACCAAGGATTTAGAAATTTGTTGATTATTATTTTGTTTATTAAATAGGACAGTATAATGGCACCACAAAAAAGTTCATATTTTAAAATCCTGTGCAAGATCCTAGCTAAATTAATAAAGCATTGGGTTAATTAGGATCTTTATTTCATACAACAAAGATTTTGTTGTCTAAACCTTATCAGAATATTTTAGCAGCCTAAATGGTTATATTAAATTACCACTAAACACAAAAAATCTAAAGAGGGTTCTGTTGGATTTCCAAATATATATATTGTTCATCAGATCATTTAGGACCCAATAATATAAGTTAATATTCAATGAAATAATCCATATTAAATATAGTGATGTCTTCCTAGCTATACATACATAGTATTTAGTGTAACTTAATCAGCACTTTTCCAACATCCTCAAGACAATATTCTTGTTCTATAAAAAAAATATTCTAAACATATTAATAAAAGTACAATGGCATGAAAGTTAGGATAAAAAATAAATAAATTCATCAGTTAAATATATGATCTATAGTTGGTCGTTATCTAGGCATGTTGCAACATATATGTCCTAATCTTTTCTTTATTTCTCTTTATCTATTTTATGTGCTGCTCTTCTACCAACATGAAATTTTCTAATAATCCATTTCAATTATTCAAATAAGAAATTTAAATCGTCTCTTCATTCACTTTTACTTGTTTATTCTATTAAAAGTGAATGTTCAATTATATTTTTTTAGTCTAGAAAATCAAGAGATAATTAATTACTTTTATTGTTTATTATTGTTATTTATTATATTGACAGAGAATAATAATGAATTTATTATTCATTATTCATTATTTATTATTCTTTAAGATATATGTCAAATCAATATTATAAAGATGGATGGTGAATATCAGAAGCGTAGCTACACTCTTGTCAAGGTGTTCAATTGGATACCCTTCATCGAAAAATTATACCGTATATAAAAGTAAATTAAATAATAAATAAAGTGATTAAATAATATATTCTGAACACATTTGACACATCAATATGATGCATCAGTAATTCCAGGCGCCTTGAAAGAACCAACACATATCGTGCGTCCGTATCTCACTAGCAGCATCTCTTTTTTTACTTTTTAACTTTGCAAAAACACTTGTCCAAAAATAGGAGTTATTATTAATGTTACGTTGTTTAATTTAAATTTTTTAGTACATTCATTTATTCAGAAAAAACTTGGGTATACTTCGTAATATTTTTGGCTCCGTCACTCACTGAATACTATATAATAATGATATATTATATAGTCGTGTTCATGGAATCATATTGTTCTATTTAAACTAATACTCACTTTCTGATTTCTTGCTCTCTAAGTCCTATTGCTAATCATGCCTTTAAACTATAAGAAGTCTCTCTTATTATTTATTTAAGTTGATTACTTTTCAGAAAGCTTTTCAATAACACTTCAATGAAGTTATCATTACAGACAGTTCATATCTACACTTTAAAACAAGCATCTACATATGTTATTATTGTTTTGAAATATAAAATAGATTAGTATTACTACTAATAATTATAAGCAGTACTTATGTAGAAAGAGTTCCTACCCTTTTAATTATTGTGTTTAAAGTTATACTAAATATAATATTAATTAATAACTTTTATTTTTCACTTTGCTGCTGGAGGCTCCTCTATAATTAGTTAATTAGCTATTCCAAGTTGGCAGGAGCATATATAAAACATTATTAACTAAAAAAATAAATAATCCCGGCACTACAACAAATAAATCATTTAACTGTAATTATATAATTGCTACTATGATATACGTAATACCGCTAAATACTTTAACGATTCTAAATATAATGATATACAATTCTTCAAACAGATGATTCTTTGCGTGTCGGATGATGAACCTAGCTAGGATATGTTAATATAGTAACTTATAAAATCTCATGTATTTTTTTTTTCTAATACTATTTAACTTAAGGAATATCAGAAGGAAAGCAAAAAGGAGATAAAAATGTTAGAATAAAAACTTCTATGGTTATAAATTTATAATCAATTAGAGCTAGCATTAGCATGAACAAGATGGGCAACAATATAATACATCCTAGGGAAAAAAATCCATGAGGCTTAAAAGGCTTGACCAAGAGACAATTTCTTGACAATTGAATTTGGATCCTCATAAATGGTATCAGAGTTAGTATATATGTCCATTGTGACACGATGGAGCAAATTTCAATAAAGATACTGATTCTTTAAGATGGTGTACGTTATCTAATTAAATTAAGGAATTAGATTCTGAACTAAAATTATTCTGTTTTAAAAGGGGGAAAAATGTAATTTATAAGATGCTATAAGCTTTTTGCATTTGAGAAATTCTACCACCTTGAATAGTACTATTAGAAGTTGCATTTTTTCACAGAAATATAAGGTTTAAGAAAACCACTTGTCATATAATTAAAAACATGGCGATAGTTATATATATATTTGTTTTTGTTTTTTTAAAACGTGGCGTTTAATTTAAGTGTGGAAAAGAAAAAGGCTTTGAATGAATATATCTATATATATATTTGTTTTTTTTTTTAAAAAACATGGCGTTTAATTCAAGTGTGGAAAATTGAAAAAGGCTTTGAATGAATTATCTTTAAGCAGTTAGATTTCATACTTGATCATTGTTCTATGGAATTAAAAGTCTCAAATGAGATGCTAATACCTAATTAGTGGGCTATAAAGAAAAATAGTCTATCTCCTCATAGAAGCTCACTGATTGGTATGATGATTAGTTAGCTTTCCATGTTGTTTGAAATTTAGTTCTCATGACGATTGACTCAACAAAACATCAATATTTTTTTTAAAAAAAAGTTTGAAAGCGATCTATTTTTTAGTTAGCTATTCGATATCATAAGCCCATCAATTCAATTAATTCAGAAATATGGTTGTTATAAGGAGATTAAAATGCTCCATACGAAAAGATTTTAGATTCTACAATTTCAAAATTAAGATCGTTGATTTTGACTAAAATAAATTCTAATCATTTTGTTACACACATGGATAGTTAATTAAAGGTGAAAGGATTTTTTTTCTTTCAAAGAGATACTTAAAGTTTAAAAAATACTTTTTACATTTCAAAATAACTGTTATCTTAGTAGAAATTATTTGCAAGTATAACCGTAGAAATTCAATATAAAAACTATGTTTTTCCAACTATACTCTTATACTCAATCTTCTAAGTAATCATAGTCAATTTTCAAGATATTTATTAATGAACATAATTTTTATTAAGATGAGACTTATTTTAAGACGAATGGAAGGGATTATTAAGGCTTGTTAACATCAACAAGACCAGCAACAACACTTGGCTAAATAGCAAGAATTATTGTTCCTACATGAAAACAAGCTAATTAAGATATACTCTATATGATGAATAATGTCAAATCAAATTGATGTGAAAAGAGAGGGTTGACATAATGCTACAGCCAAAATAATTAAAAAATATTAATAAATTAATTAATCAAAGAAGTTGATAAGTAATTAAGAAAGGGTAGCAGGTGGGAGAGTGGATCGAATCCAAACCAATCACTCTCATCCTTCACGTGGATAAGCCTAAACTTGGTCGGCTGTTTAGGACTTTAATTATTCCAATTAATTAAAGTCTATAGCTACTTGCTTTTAATTAATCTCAACTTGAAAGCTTAATGACAAATTTGTATACGACAAATTCATTTCGTTTCCCTCCTTTTTATTGAAATGAAAAAAAGTGATTAGGATTTAGGGCAAGTAATCAAATTCGATTGAACAATGTATTACTGTTAAAACATGCAGTACAATATTATTATGCGTGTCTTGCTTCTAGTTAAATAAAGACACATTTAGAATTTAAATCAAAGTGTGTATATATATAAATATATTTGAAAATATTGCGGACTTGATGTTTATAAGTAAATACCCTTTTTAATCCCAATAATATAAGTCATTTTGCACCATATTGTAAATTTCCAACAAATATTCTTATCTATACACCATTGAAAATGTGGAATTACTAATAAGAAGTTTGTTGATCGAGATGACATTTTCAACAAGCCAAGTTCCTACTAATTTCATCAAAATAAACAACTTATTTATTTATTTTTAAAGTATTTGCTAAATGAGTTTTTTTTAATATAATATTTATTAATTAATAAAGAAGGATAAAATTGTCAATTTTAAATTAATTTATATTTATTTAAATAGATTTAAAGAATGGTTACAAGTAATAGAAATAAAGGAGGTAGATGTAATATTGTAAATCACATGAGAGGTGAGTGTTATAGAGCAAAAACCCGGAGGAAGGTTTCTGAAATTATCGCATAATTTTGTCAGTGAAATTTGAAAAGGTTAGAGTGTATGTATATCTTATCTTCTTTTTTATATGGGGTAGAAAGATTGATTTTTATAGATTCTCAATTTTAGAGAAACTTGATATATAATTGCTATTGAGTATTTTTCTCAAAAAATAAAAAGCAGTTTAGAGAAGGACCGAATCATAAGGATATTTTTCCGCAATAAAAATAAGAAGGAGCTGTAGATCAAGTGGGATAAACATGGGATAAGAATCCACTAATGGAAAAGTGAAGTTTTGAGTCAAAAGATTCCAAAAGCCACACAGAACCCTAATTAGGTGCTCTTCACATGAAGGGTAAAAGATATATAGTGGTCCATCATCATGTTTCTGCCGCAACATTAGCTTCTCTAATTGGAAGGTTATGGGTGTACGTTCATTTGTTTAATACTTAAGACAATTAATGAGTTGTTGATTAATTAATTAAGATAAGGACAATATTATTACTAATATCTTCATCATCGTGGTTGTCTAATCTTTGCAACAATTTCCTATGTTTTTTTCCAAGTTATCTAGTGGGAAGAAAGAAAGAAGACCATGTCTACCTTGAAGACCCCACTTTTTCAAGATTCCAACACAAAGACAATATGGTTGCTACATGTTATAGCAAATAGCAAAAAGGTAACTTTATTTCTTCACTAATTTCATCAAAGCAAGTCTTATATTTGATCATGGCACTAACCTGAGTCACCTTAGCCCCTCGTAAGTCTGGCATAGGCAGAATGTGACATTATCCAAAATATAATTGTAATATTTTCGAACAATTAGCACTACTAAAGATGAAATAAGAAAAAAAATATTAATTTTTTCTTGAACTTAATTTTAAATTGACAAATAATTAAAAATAACTATTTTAAGAATCGCGATTCTTCAGGTTGTTTTTATATTTGCAAAAAGTAAAATAGAATTAGTAGGCGTTTGGCCATGTGATATCATGTCACGATATGGTATCGTGAGATGAAATCAGCGTTAGGATATGCGATTTTACGCTGATTCCATCTAATGATTCCATATCATGAGATGTGATAACATATTCTCCAAAATTCATGACATGGAATCATATGGGATACCATATCATGATTTGAGTTATGTAATAAAAAAATTGATCACGAATTTTTATTGTTAAAACGACCCCACATTTTTATATATCTACTAACCATTTATTTCACATGTAAATAAAATTTATAATCACATCATTACTTTTTAAAATTTGTTATTCTCACCGACATAAAATTTATTATTCTCACCAACATATAGTCATTTTAACTCACACTTCACGATTATTGAGTAATAAAATCATGACGAGCCCATAAAAGATGTTTCATTTTTACTCAAATATATTGATGAAACAATTACTTAAGTGGAGAATAAATAACTTTGTAAAAATTTATTATACTATTTTATGATTTTTTATTTATTTGATAATATTGAATAAATAATTGGGGCTATTTTACTAGTATTAGTACTTATGGGATTTTTATGTTTATGAGAAAATATACAACACCAAAATTCCATATAGTTAATCCAAACAAAACTTTAATTTCTTCTCATGATACCATATCGCATGGCTAAACGGGCTCTTATTTTTGTTGATTTTTCTGGGGTGGGTTGGGATGCTTTTTTTTTTTGTTTCTAACTTCTATAGCAGGATTATTATTTTTTTACAAATAAAATAAAAACCTCTCCACTTCTATCTCGAGTAAGTTTGGCTTCACCTTGTTAAATTTTTGTAGTATTATTTCTTCTTCGTTATTTGTTTTGATTATGTAATTGTGTGCTAATTAAATCACAATCTTTTGCAACATTTCCCCATTATAATTTTTGGTTTTTTGGGTTTTGGGATAGTTAAAATTGTGTCATCTTGATTTGGACCTTAATAATCTTTTGCAACATTTCCCCATTATAATTTTTGGTTATTTGGGTTTTGGAATAGTTAACGATAGCTAATATGAATATAATATTTTATCTACATATTTTTAGTATAATTATTTTTTCTAGCATATTCTTATTAAATTTTTTACTACGCCACTGTCAAGGTTTTTATTCGAAAAAGCTAGAGTATATGTTACCTAACCAAAATAATGTACGTATATCAACATTTAGTACTTGAAATTTATGAAATTGTGGGATGCATTTATAGTTAAGAGTCTGATTGGAATAAGGAAATTTCTACCATTTCCAATTGGACTCTTATACAAACGTAAAAATTATTATATTTTACATTGAAAAAAGAATTGGAGAAATACCAATCATTTGGGAAACCATTGGCCAGATATGTAGTTCTACTTAAACAAGGGGGAAAAAAAAAAGTGATGGATAATTTAAAGAAAATAGTAAGAGGATTGATTGCATTAATTTCAGTTCCTGGAAAGGTGGTGGGAGAATCGTTGACTGCCCTTGAAAATGATGTTTTTGCTCTATTATTTGATTTGTATTTTTCCTCTGTGTAATTTCAATTATTTAAAATTCTTTTTTTATTTTTTGTTTTATTTGCACTTAAGGTAAGCCTCGATTAGTTGATTACAATAATAATTTAGATGTTAATGAGTAAATGTATTTTTAAATATGATCAATCTTAATTATGAAGTGTATCTTTTTATAAAATTTTATAACCCTTTATGGTTTGAATAGATCTAAACAATTAAAAATTGTATGTAACAAAAGTTTAACATATGTATATTCAAAAATTTCTACAAAAATAACTAATTACCACTAATAATTTGAAATTGACCAACAAAATCATTTGAAAAATTGACTGGTGTTGGTCGGCTTTCCCTTACAATATTTTTAATAATACCACTCATAATTATGAAATTTTTCAACAATATAATCGAAAAGGTGTAAAAATGATTGAGTTTAATAGTTTAAAGATATTACAAAATTATTCTGTAAAATTGATCGACTCTGATAAATTTTATTTTATAAAAAATTTATAAGATTACTTTTTAAATGAGCTTGAAAAGTGAAGAGTATATAATAAAAGAATAAATATAAATCTTAAATCAACAAGTAGCACTCATTTATTTCATCATCGTGTAAATTAAAAATCGACTGAATTCAATTAGCATTCTCCAAAAAAATAAAATTAAACTAATCGATTGACGATCGTGAATTTTTTATTCTAACCCTAAATCGAAGAAGGATTTTTGAATAACTTTCGATGGGTATTCCTCAATAATCGATCGTGGTTGATGTTTCCCCTTTATAGTAGTGACTATCATATAATTATTTTCACCGTTAGCTGTTGATATAGTTCATTATTATTAACTATCATTTCCATAGTTTCTTAACTACTAACATCAAACGTCATCAACTCTGATTACTATTTATAATCATTATCACTAACCATTATTATAATCATCAGTTATGCTCATCGTGATCAACAATAATTAATACAATGATTGCATTAATCACTATCAACCATCAACATAGTCTAACATTACTAAATAACAGAGACTACCCACATTATTTACTACCACAACTAGTTACAATCACCACCACTAGATAATATAATCTCCATTCATCACTCACAACTACTATTGCTATCCATCACTGTGATTCCATAGTGATGGATATTTTTTAAATCCTTCAATTGTAATATAATATTTTAAAAGTATTTATTAACATATGTAGTATTAGATTAGTTTTGTATTTTATATAACTTTTAAAATATATAAAGAGAAGTCTTATAAGATATGTTGATAAGAAATAAATATTTTTTGTGTTTCGATCTCAATAGTCAATATAACACCATGATATTTAAGTATATATTCAGATTGATATATGTAACTTTTAATATATATATTAGTATTCAATTATATATTTAAATTTAAACATCTTATTTAATCAAAATAAATAGTAAGACTTAAGAAATTAGAGAAGAAGGCGGGGGCCGGTTAACCTGGGGGAAGACCCCACACTATTATTTAGATTCTTCATTATCCAATTGCCAACCATTATATTCTTACCAAATTAATCATTATAGTTATATATATATATAGTACTTAATAAACAACAGTATTATTGTCATTTTTATTAATATAATCGTTATTATAATAGCAGCAGCAAGAGCCATGCGTCTTCATGTATCAGATATTTGACATCATCTTATTAATAATATATTATAGTAAATTGAACTAATTAACTTCTTTAAATTTTGAAAATGAGAAACTAACCTTTTAAATGACATGAGAATTTCCTCTAGTAAAAAACATTGATAATCAAAATGAGATGCACGGTGAGAATTTTCAAATAACTCATAAAGGAGAAAATGTCAATTATTTTTTTTATAACAAAAGGAATATTTAGCACTAAAATGTCTGAAAAAATTAATTTGCCCGATTAAGCAGTTTGGTCTAATATATAGGTGCACTAATATTTACACCCTTACGTCTACTATATTCACTGAAAATTTGCTTATTCAATCTTTATTTTTTTTAAAAAAAAAATAAATTTTTATATTTGTAAACTACCTAAAAAGTAGTATATCTTACGATAATAAATAATTCACAATATTTAAAAGACATATAATAAAAATAGAGTTATTTGAATCTTCAAATCTGAAAGTATCACGTAATAAAGTAATTACTGTTGGATTTACCCGTGTTTTTATCTCAAATCTACTGCGTCGGGTTTGTTTATTCTGTTGCTTTAAATATTTTAAAAAAAGAATTTAAAAAAAGATCGTCATAAATTGCTTATTATTTTTTTTAAAAAAAAGTAGATTAAAGGTAATAGTCCAATACTTACTTTTTATGCATGATTATTAATATAAATATTGATAAGTTGTAAAAGTGATGCAATGCGTGCTAGGATTAAAAAGTAGAAGAAAAAAAAAATATATATATATATATATATATATGAACAGAAAGAGGAAGTGCAGGAGTTTGCTTGAGGAGGGAGGGGTAATAAACTACTAATAATCACTGAAGATCCAAAACTCAGACAGAGTGAAGACAATAAGGAGTAGTATTATGTATATTATATCGGTGAAAATATTTTAAATTACACTTAAAAAATAAAATATATGAAATATTAATGAAAAAAATTATAAATTAGATGTGGATATCTCACATACTTTTTTAAAAAAGATATACGTTCACTATAATATATTTTTTATCGATTCAATATCATAACTCTTGAGTGTCCTTTCAAAAATACAATAATCGGATAATATCGTATGACTTAAACAATTTCAAATTAATTGAAAAGTCCATAATTCTACCAGTAAAAAATACATTCCTTCAAAATAAAATTATTCTCATTTGTAGTTAATATATAAATTGAAAACTTAGTATAATATTTTTCTTACTCTAGCTCTCTCGTTTACTGCATCAACCTTAAATCACAAATACAATAGATATTCTTTTATTCACAACATAATACTTTTCATCCTTTTTATTTAATTTACTCAAACGAGAATGAAACTGAATAATAATTTAAGGTATTTGCAGTGAGATATTTAATAGGAGATTAAAAATTAACTCGTCATACTGATTACATAAATAATAATAATGCACTTTATGTCCATTTATATTTTATACACTTCAATTTTTTAATATTAAAATACAAATCAACACTAAGAGGATACTTGGATTGACTTAAAAATTGGTTAAACCTACTTTTAAGTCAGCTTTTGACTTTTAACAGTGTTTTACAAATATAAAAATAATTTAAAATAAATCAAAAATGACTTAAAATAAATTAGAAAGAGGTTAAAAATAACTTAAATTAAAGTTAAATTTATTTATTGACTTGAACATATTACTATTGTGTGTTAGAGAATTTCTTCTAAAAAAAGTTATATATAAGTTCAAGTTCTAAATTTAAAAATATTCATATTATAAAATCACTTGACAATTTGAATTGATCATCTAATAAAAATAGTAATTGACCTATCACAAGTTAAATTTAGTTGATAGTATATATGAGGTGAAAGCAAATAGTCTAATTGAGATATTTTTGATGCGTCAAAAACATATAGTTTCCCTAATACATATATTTAGGTCTAACATTATAAGTGTAATTTCAGCATAGCAACGGCTAATCTAATCTATGATTGAGCGACCACCAGATTTATAGTCTTCTAATTCCGATCTTCATACTCGTATATCATATCGATCATAATTCACTCGTCTTTTTAACTCTATCTTTAAAAACTTTAACTGTTATCGCCAAATTGCATAAATGTTTGATGGTTGGTGTTTTAGAAGAAAATTTTCATTAGGCATAACTCATAAGTGGGTAGAACAGAGTAGCAGGGTGGTGGCAAAAGACTTGGAAATTGTCAGTGCAACCCACTCTTTTTGGTTTCAATTCCTATTTCCAATAGCATCCCATCAACTCTTTCTCACAAATTCCATTTGACCAATTGAATTAATTTCTCACCTCAAACTCTTCTCTTTTTTGCATTGAAAATATCCCCACTCCCTGACCCTGGCACTAGAAGGCCGAAATTTTACACTCTCATCATTCCACTTGTGACTATATAGACTGCTTTGCTTAGTTGTCTTTTAATTTTATAAACAAAAATCGTTGAAGTAAGTGATAAATTAAGGTGACACTATTTTAAAATGACCGTACGCAAGTATCATTAGTAAGTTAGGAAAATATCAATATAAAAAGATTTAAGTTATTAGTAATGGATAAAAGTTCTAATTTTGAAGGGAGCTAATAAACGAATCTTTTAATCTAATTGTGTAATATTTTACGAATCTTTTAATCTAATTGTGTATGTGTGAGTAATCAATCATAATTATCTTAATATTATATCGTTCTTGTTTGTAGTTGTTATTAAATTACTATACTCTTAATATGGTGTAATATTATTCAATTTGAGTTAAGTTTGTATATTTTGAGCATTAATATGAGGATTATTTTTATTTTCACACTCAACAATATAATCGAAAAAATATATCTTTTTTTTCTCTTCGGAGTTTTTGAGCAAAAATATCCATCAACTATATCCAAACTTAAATTATATTATTAAAGTATCATTCTTAGTAGAAAATATCCTTCAAATATTTAAAAGTAAACAATTTTTCATGCTTCTGCTAGATATCGTCAAAAAAATTAAGGGATCCTAAAAAAGAAGAGCAGTTCACGTGACTATCAACAAAAGTTTTCCTGCATAATTTCATTACTTATTATAAGAAGTTTCTGAAGAAAATATTTAAAATCTTAGACATTGTCGCTTACCGAAACAAAAAGTATTTGGAAGTTATGAGGGTATATGATCTGCTCTTTTTCTCATTTAGTAATGCAAAGAAGTTGGAGCTTAATTATCTTTACCTTTTTCATAGCCAAACATTTAGATCAATAATTTTTTGAGTCAATCTAATATTGAAGTGATCAAAATATTGATTATGTCTCGCATTTGAGTTTCGATCTATATTATTAGAAGCAGAAGTCTTCAACAAACGTTGCTTCTAGCATATTTAATTGAGAAGAAACATATTCAACTAATAATATCTTTAACATCAAATTACAAAAAAAATAAATGAAAAAATTGTCAAATTAAAAGATTTTGCATGATGCTAAACTCAATTACTGAAAAAGTTCACGCTAGTATTTGGCGTATCTAAGAATAATAATTAGGAAGATTGACTTGATTTTTGTGAGATATGTCAGTTTTCTGATAAATTAAAATAGAAGTATAAAAATTGTTTACTTTTAAATACTTTAAAAAATATTTTTACTAAAAATAATACTTTAAAGATATAGTTTAAGTTTGAGGTATGATTTATAAATAATTTTTACCAATAACTCTTTTTCTAAGTAGGTAAATGTTGTTAGCAAAAGGGTCCATTTTAACAGACGGTAAATGATTAGTGCATAGTGCATTTTTCGACATTATAAATTTCAATAGATGCATTAATTACTCACTTTACTCCTAGACCCTAGTTATATGAGTATTGATTAATCTTGACTGCAGATTTTAAAATTGCTCTTATTTAAAATTTCTTTTAAAGGATTAACATTTTTATTTATTTATTCATTTAGTAAAGTAGCATTTTTCAACTAGCAAATAGAATATAACTTAAGATACTAGTTGCGGTTACTTTCTACTTGATCATTTTTTATAATTATAATATTTAGGTCAATTTATACCTACCTCACTAAAAAGAAAATTCCATTTATTTTTAGCAATATTGATGTAACTAGAATGAAAGACGTTATTTTATTTTTTAAATGTTAAATAAAAGAGATAGTGAAGTAAAAATGATTTGACATAAATATTCATATGTAAAAATATATATACATATATAGACATAAAATAAAATGAAAAAGAGTGGGAATTGATGAGGGAAAAAGAGGCAATACTCATATTCCCAAAAACAATAAAGCCACCCAAGATGATCAGACCGTGTCTTCTGGGGGAGCAGCCAAATACATACACACGCACACTCTCTTCTCTTTGTCCTTGCTCTCTTTATCACCAAGAACACTCTAGTAAAATTCATTTTATATTATTTGGTCTCCGTTGATTTGAGATATTAATTATTTATTTTATATAGTATAGTATTAAAATAAAAGAAAAAATTTATCTTAATATGTTAAAATTAACGAATAAGATAGAAATATATTTTTCAATTATAAAAGTCAAGTAAAATAAAACGGAGGAAGAATACGTGATTTGATTCTCCTTCTCTTCCTTAAGTTCGTTATGGCACTTACTCTCTACGTGAATTCCGGGTCCAATATTTTCGTAACGCTTCTCAACAACTCCTCCCTACCAAGTACCACCAATTATAATTACTAACTCTGAACAATCATATTTATACTAATCACAATTCATATGATGATGAATATTTAAACGGTTTTTATAAGTCAAAACTCAGTTTAGAGTCATAAATTTATCACTTGTAATTAATTACTCATGTTTTCTTTAACTTAATAAATTTTTTTCAAAATATAGTAGATAATAAATTAATTTCAATATTTAGGAATATTATGTACAATCAAATATGCTGATAAAAAAAGAAAGAGAATTTATGTAACATGTAAATAGAAGAAGAGAGAAACAAATTATGTCGACAATGGTCATGCAAAAGGGAGAGGTAAAAAGCCATTTTACAACATGTTTGTTTTTATTATAGAGATTTGATGAAAGTAGTGAGTCCCCAGCCATTCAAAATTTAAAGAGACAAAGGAGAGAGAAAGCAGGAGAGAGGTGGGCCCCATGTTCCCACCGCCCATACGCACGCTGTCTGTCTCACCAAAAACCGAACTCATCATCCATCCAACTACACACACCCTTCACCGGTTCACCACCCCCTAATTACCCCCGCTACCTAAACCTTAACCCAATTATACTACTACTACAACTATAACCCAACCCAAAAACACAAAAGTATCAAATTCCTCCAACTCATTCTCTCTAGCTACACCTATTTCTCTCTTCTCTCTTCATTTTCCCCCAAACCCTCACCAAAAGATTAGGAAAGAAGATCAACAACAAAAAAAAAAGGATTGTAGTATGGTTGATTCACCTCTTTCTCCTGAATCCTTTTTGGGTTCTCACTTCATTACTTTCCCTTTCCAACTCTTTTTTGGTGAAGGTTACAACTAATTTCATAGCATAGAGATGGATCAATTAACAGCTCACGGCCGTCCTCTTCCACCTCCTTTTCACACTAGAGATCTTCAGTTACAGAATAACAATCCTCATCTCCACCCCCAGTTCCATCACATACAACAACAACAGCAGCAACAGCAGAAAATTGAAGATGAACAACAAAGCGGACATAGAAATCAAAAACGAGATCGTGACGATAACTTTGATCAATCTGGTTCCATGGATAGCAAAGGAAACACTATTGGAGGAGGAGATGGCGGTGGAGAAGTGAGTAGAAGACCAAGAGGAAGACCAGCTGGTTCAAAAAATAAACCAAAACCACCAATCATTATCACTCGTGATAGCGCTAATGCTTTGAGATCTCATGTTATGGAAATCGCTAGTGGATGTGATATACAAGAAAGTATCTCAAACTTCGCCACCAGAAGACAACGCGGTGTTTGCATATTAAGTGGGAGCGGAACTGTTACAAACGTTACAATTAGGTACTAACATTTAATTTAATTTAATTTTAAAAAAAAATTAATTTGCATCAAATTCAGTACTATTTATGTGTTTGTTTGTGATGTGTATTCTCACTTTAATTTTTAACTGACAGACAACCGGCGTCTCCGGGTGCGGTGGTAACTCTACATGGAAGATTTGAAATCTTATCTCTTTCCGGTTCATACTTACCACCGCCAGCACCGCCAGCCGCATCAGGGCTGACGATATACTTGGCCGGAGGACAAGGCCAAGTAGTTGGCGGTAGCGTTGTTGGGCCGTTGAATACTTCAGGTCCGGTGGTGATAATGGCGGCTTCGTTTGGGAATGCAGCCTATGAAAGGCTTCCACTTGAAGACGAAGAATCGCCGGTGGGGCAGCAAGGAAGTGGAGGAAATTTAGCAACAAGTAGTGGTATAGCAAGTACTAATCAAGGTGCAGCAGCACAACAAATTATGGGTACTGATCCAAATGCTAATTTACTACAAGGATTGCCTCAAAATCTACTAAATTCATGTCAATTACCACCAGCTGAGGCTTATTGGGGAGCAGGAGCTCGTCCTCCTTATTGATTAAAATTAAAATAAAATTGGGAATTAACTTCAAAACTAGCTGTCCTCTTTCTTTTTTCTCTTTAATTTGCATTTTGTTAATCTTGGAACATGATTTCCAAATTCCAATATTATAGTACAGTAGTACTACTACTACAACTTCTTTTCTATTAACCATCTTTACTTCTTCTACTTTTTAAGTGTTAATTAATCGGGTTTGTGAGATTGTGTACACATCATCCTTTTTTGACTCAAACTTTGTAAGGTTATACTGAATATGTTGTTATCTTTGCTCAACTTATTACTCATTTAGTGAAGGATGTAAAATTTCAAGTATCATTTGTGGTTTTGTTTTTCTTCTTTATTTTATGTGAATGGTAGCATAAAAAAATGTTAACAAAAGAGGGCATGAGTTTTTTCTCAAGTTGTCTTGGATAATAATCAATCTTTCGCTTGCTGCAGAAGCAAAAAGCCTCTCCATTGTTCAGGTTCGATGTTTCTTTAAATTATTATATAATATTCTTTCATTTTAATTTATCTGTCTTACTAATAATTTCTTTTTAAATTCATTTAGATGTATTAAATGACATATACATTCATGTATCTTTAGTACATGAGTAAGACCAGACAAATAAATTAAAACGTTAGGAGTATATTTATATATATATTTTCTTGTCCGGGGAACTAGAAGTGATGATAGTTATGGATGAATTAACTTTATGGAGGATGAGAATTGAGAGTACAAATAGAAGAAATAAAAGGTAAAGATGCAGGAGAGGTATGGGTTTTGAATGATTGGTTTTTTCGAGTGAATACTATATTTAGGGTTAATACTATGAAGTGAACATTAGGTAGTGGGGTTTACACGTGCACAACTTTGAACTTAGCTCCTTTTCGAGGCAACTAATGCTTTCACTTCCATACTAAGGTACCACCAAACAACTTCTGCTCTTTTACTTTAACTAGTACTGATCCCCCTCATGCCTCCACACCCCATTCATTATTTTCTGTTGAGCGAGCTTTTGAGGTTGAGTTAATTTCGTGATTTATATTTTTATTGTGGTTTAAGAGTTAAGATTCATTTTGAAGTTGAATATTATGTTGTGTTTTTGTCTTCTTTGAGTCAAGAAATTTTTGGAAACAACTTGTAAGATGTGTGGATGTATTCTATTTGCTGCATACTTCACATGTAAAACTATATTAAAAAATGTTATAGTTGTATTTAATTTAATACTTAGTCTATATTATATTATTCCCGCTTTAGTTAGCACATGAATGTGTTGAGGTATTGATTTCTCATGTCAACTATGAGATGGTAAGGATTGTTTTATAAGGTCTTGGACAATCTTCGTTTTATAGATATATTAGACTTGGATTTGATCGAATCTGCGAACTCATTATTGAATTACTCTCCACATTTTGGAGCTAAGACAACCTATATAGTGTGTGAAATTAGACTACATATAAGATATTAGATAGTTTTAATGGCCTGAAGTCCTAGGTGAAAACTATTGACTTGACTCAAAGCGAATAATATTCCGGTATATGTGTAAAAGATTGTATCGTTAAATTATTTTAGTCCAATAACTATATTTGAATTTCAGTCATTTATTCTTAAGATATTAATTAAGTTGAGAGTGAATATGTTTGAGTCATCCAATAGAAGTAACATAAAGTGATGGGCTTAAACTTAAGTGTACATGCATATATGGTTCACTGCATTCAGTCTCATAAATCCTTCATCTCCTCATCTGTATACAACAGTTAACATAAATACACGTACGGCTAGTGTGAATTTTAACATGTTGATTATTGTAGTTATTTTAAAGTTGTATGAAGTGATATACCTATATAAAACCACTATAACATTATAGTGGTTTGTTAAGTGATGATTATGCGCTCTCCATCTCCAACTCTAAGATTGTGAGTTCGAGAATATAATCTGCATTGAAAGAACAAGTGATCATGGCATTCATCACAGTTACTATGTATAGACATGAAAATTCACTTAGTTGTTGACTTGTTGTACACAAGTCTCTTCCAGCGCATCTTTGGGAAGGAGCTTATCAATATGGTAACATATACGCTCCCTTTCAAAAATATCATGTTACGTTTTTCAAAAGTTAATTTAATTACTTTTCAAAGATAAATTAGATTACCTTAATTCGATAGATATTCAAAAACTATACCAAAAGTACTATAAATTGCAATTTTTTGCATATTAATATAATAAAAAAATATATTGTAAAATATTAGTCAAAGTTACTCATTATCATTTGACTTTAAAAAAAAATCATGACAATTAAAAATGTCGAATATATTAATAGTCAAGTAACTAATTAAAGCATATTAATTATCTTATGGCAAAAGTAAAAGGTTGGAATATTTCGAGCTAAAAAAAAAACAATTTTTTCATATGGCAGAAAAAGTACTATTAAAACTCGAGATTTTCTGAAAATGATCTTTTTAAGTTGAAAATGTTCATTCTTTTAGCAAAGTAAGGTGGCTAGGCAACATGCCTAACATGTTCAAAAAGATTAAGAGAAGGGGGATAAAATTAGCTCTTATAAGTTGATTCATTTATTATATCAATTTATCGTAGCCAATCTATATCAGTCAATTTAAAAATTAGGCTAATATACCGTCTAAATTTATCCATAAAAAATATCCTCATAATATTTTTATTTTTTTTTGATATATGATATGTAGCTATAGCTTACGATAAAAAATAAAAATAGTCTTATTAGGTACTTAATATAGAAATTAAAAGACCTTTTTTTTTTTTTTTCTATGTTAGGCCAACTTATTTATTAGTTCAATTTATTTTGACTTGTCTAAATTCAGCTTTATGCTCAGTTGACATCCTTAAGTATAACTAGTGTTTGGAATTCAGTGTGAGGTACATATGACCGGACTTTTTTTATTTTTATTAAGAGTAATATGTCTGTATAATTGAATTATTAAAACTATTTAATTTTCAATATCTCAATGTGCATAATTTATTTATTTGTATACATAATTATTAAATAATTCAAATAAAAAAGTAATAAAATAGCAGAAAAAATAATAAATTTAATTAAATAAATTTATTATTTGATTTAAAAATGAAACATTTATGTTTGTTAGTAATGATCTAGATGGTGCAGACAGAGGAGATTGGTGATTTTATATTAAATTATGTCTGTCCAAGCTAGTATGCGAGTTTTTCCGTTCACCATTTCATACCTAGACCGAGACATTCTTTTATCCTGATATTTTCACATCTAAAGTTAGCTCAAAGGGATTGTCCAAGCCTTATAAGAAGGCTCCATAGACCCCTTTTCACCCATGTGGGAGCTTCTTTTCTTCAGTAGTTTAATAATAATGATGATGATTGTGATGACAGAGGTGGTTGGTGGTGATGGATGGTGATAAATGTTATCCACACACAAAACACTTGATATTAAGATTTTGTTAATAATTCTATTACGTTTTTTTTTAATAAAACCATTAGCCCAATTATCTTGGGACAACGAGGGGTTAGGCATAGACCCCTACCTCGTTTATTAATATACAAAAGATACAAAAGGAGAGTAGAGAGGAGTGCCTTGCCTCCATAAGGAACGATTAAAAAACAAACTTTTACGAGCTGACTAATTATCTTCTACTTCTAGGATCCTCTAACTACCAAGTCATACTAGATATCTTGCTCAAACTTTAAAGCTAGCATTCTGCAAAATGCAGATTAATCTCATAATCAGCTTGATAATTAAGCATCATAACAACCTTGTGATTTCTGAGTGTTGCATGTTACCCCTCTGCTATTTAAATGCTCTTCCTCTTAAGCAATTATCAAGAGACACAAAAGAGGTGTAATAGAAAAAGTTTTGTGAATGATTGAAACAACTATAATAGTTTTATCAATCAGAAATTATGAATGACGGCTATAAAATTTCATTAGTTACATTATAATTACAGGCTCACAAATTACAACATTTTGAAACTTAAGCAACCACTTTAGGGATGATTCCTATCCCCAGAACCAAAAGAAAAATGAAAGAATGTAAGATAGCATATATTATAGGCTACTACATACTAGAAACTATCTAATGTTGATACTTTCCACCTAGAGGGACTTTGCTTGATGCACTCCCTCTATACAAAATTGTGAGTGATTTTTTTTCTGGAACTGGTTCATGTACATTAGACATGTGCATTTCAAGAATTGTGTGTTGGCAGTGAAACCAATAAGGTAACTATAACTCTATCCTCAAGCGTCGCATTTCAGCTTGGAAAGTCAAACTCGAAGTCAGAGTTCGACGTGCAAGAGACCTTATGTCATCTCGAGAGCAATCACGGGAGATACGAATTAGCTCCCATAGGGCTCCCCCACTGATCATGTCTTTTGCATTTACCTCTGAGGATAAGAAGAGAAACAGGTTAAACTTAAAAGTATAGTTTGAGGAGAAATGCAATGAATGTATCCTAAAACTCTTCGGTAGGATATATGATCGCTTACCATGTTGTGCCAAATGGCAGAGAGCCAGTTCAACATGACGCCTGATCATTGAGGCTTCATTATTGGAATTTTGAACAATCCATGTAAGTGCACCATCTTCTATCAGAGAAGAACGCCCAGCTTTCTGACCTGTAGTAGCAGATAAACCTTAAGAATCATGGTAATCTGATAAACATGATTGACATGTACGGCATTTACCTTGAGCTGAAGCTCTGGACTCGCACTTTGCAAAATTTGCAATTCCCCGTGCAACTTGAGACAGAACATCTGGATGTCTACATCTCACCATCCCTAACAGTGCCTTGATTCCACCTTCAGACCTCAGCCTTGTCTGTAGTTTATCTGGAATAGAAACATATACCACAATCAAGATTCAAGGGCTAAAATCAATTGATGTTAGGAGCGGGAATTAGATAGAATTTGATGGAGCTACTCCAACAATGCCCAGAAAAGCTGATGGGTGGTGGGGGCAGGCAGAGGGGCTACTCCTACAGATAAAGTGAATGAACTTACCGTTACCACATAAATTAGCAATGGCTCCGGCCACCATGCGTAATGTTTGAGGATCCTCAGCATCAGCTGCTGTCACCGTCAAAAGCGCAATCCCACCTTGAGTCATTATAAGTTCCTGGTTGGCTTCTGAAAAGACAGAAAATAATCCTCAGAAGATAGTACTTATTTTTTTTTAGAAAGGTAACGTCAGAAGCTAGTACTTATTAGGAGACAAAGGGCCTCAACAAGTACTTAAAAATAAACAGCAAGAGAAAAAGAGAGCTATAGATTGAGAATCACCACTCATTGCAAGATTTGCAATTGCACCAGCTGCTATTCTGCGAATGGTTTCATCCACTGAATTACTAAGAAGCATCAGCAATGAATTAAGACCACCAGCTTCAACTATCTTTTCCTGATTCGCTTCTGCAGGTTAATTTTGAAGCATGATTTCAAATGTATCAGACCATTTATAACAAACAGTACTTCACCACCACACTTTTTCTCCAATAAGTCGCGTCGCATAAAGTGGCAAGTGAAAAATATGCTGTCCCCAGATTTCTCTTTCTGTACTTGGGAAGATTGGGTGGAGACTAGATTACCTTCAGCTGCTAGATTAGCTACGACTTTCACCGCATGAATCCGCACAGTAGCATCTTCAGACTCCAGCAGCGACAAAATCTTATGTAATCCAACTGTAATGCCCATGAAGCAGAGATGAGAAAATTTTGTTCAGTTGTTTTGCAAATTAAAAAGGACATACTCTGAAGGATATATTGGGACCTTGTTCGTGAAGATTGGTGATTGAAGATCTCTCTCCATTAGTCGCATCTTTGCAATTCAGATTTCTAAGAGGAGACAATGAATCTAGGCCTGAAAGTCCAGTGCCATTTCTGCTTCTATCCAGATAGCTTGTTCTCTGTGAACAGAGGCAATTAAAGTGAAATTGATTGGAACATTTATCAAAGTACAGAGAGGAAAGAGAAAAAGAGAGATGCAAAGATTTGTCAGAAGCGTATCCATCAAACCATAGAACTTGTCAATCGCGCGCGGCAAACAGAACAAGATGCTAGCAGTAAGTAGAACAGAAAGCAAAGATGAATGCAAGCTCATAGGCAAATAAGACCGTACTTGACCAGCTTCCATAGTTAGCTGAGAAAATTGACTGTGTAAGACAATAACTTCTTCTTCCAGTCTCTTCTTCTGACGAATCTCTTCTTCCAGCATGCTTTGGAGGTTTAGAATATCAGAATTTCCACCTGCTGACTACAGTGCACATTGATCAGTCATATTCATTAGCTCAATGCCAAATTCCATTAAACTCAAGAGATTCTATTTGAAAAATGAATAATCAATGAAAAGCATACCCCAGGTTTTGTTAACATGTGCAGTTGATCTTTGAGTTTGTATATTTCTTCTTCTGCTGCCTTTCTTGTTTGCATTTCGTTTTGAAGCAACATCTTAAGTTCAGAAACTTCCTGCACAAGAAGCAATTTAAGCATCTGAAAAGAAATAAAGAATCAACATGCCGTATGTTGTTCTCTCTGCAGAAGTAAAACCCAATTTATGCCTTGAAATACATGTGTACAAACTACAAAGAGACTTATAGAGGACTACTGAAGCCAAGGTTCTATTATGATATCAGGCAGCATTCACAAATGAACTTGAAGACTCATTAGAAACACAAAATAGAGATCTGCAACAACAACAAAGCCTCAATCCTAAGCTAGTCAGAGTCGGCAATATGAACCCTCAGTCTCACTACCCAATTCGCTCTCATTTAGACCAGTAAATAAGGTTCTTCAGTTCTAGAAGTTCTTGTATTTTACTGATCTATAAAACTATGAACCTCAATATTTACCCAGTACACTGCCCAGTCTCTCTCTCTTTCACCCCCTCCCTCCCTCTGTTTTTACCTGGTGGACATAAGTCTAGCTTTAAAGCTGTCACCATGGAGATAAAAGGCATATAACATGCTACTTGTTATGACGAAAGAGTTGAATACGTGTTCCAAGTATTTCCTTTTTAAGAAACTGAATCATTACAAAGTACAACCTTAATACTTGAGCAGTTTCAACGATAAAATAAGATGCTAGTTGTTTCAATTATAGTATTTCCTTTTAGAGAAACAGACTCTCTCTGAAGGTGTACTCAATACTTGCTACAAGAGACGTTAAGGATAGTCATCCTCAACAACACAACAACAGCAGTATTAATAATTAAGATGCTGCTGATATAAATAGGACAAAAGCAGGATTACAACCTCGGTGATAGATGCCCCATCATTTCTGGTGTTGTTTGTGGGCTTTTGTTGATTATGGCTCCACTTCTCCTCCAGCTTCTTGATTGAGTCCATATATTCCATCTGACATTTCATTTTCTCCTCCTGCAAGTAAAGCAGAAGTGTTATTCCACAATTGTTGAAACATAATTCCAGTAGGTACAACATCGAATCTTAGTCAAATTCCATCAACATATAACCAATTTCTTGTTCTGCTGTGGTTAGTATTATGAAAGTAATACTTCTCTTGGGGATAGATATGTATCATGCCAGTAATACTTCACCTGTCCAATTAAATCATCTTCACTTATTCGGCACCTCACGTCTTATTAGTTTCAGTTATAGATTTTACGAAATCAGCTCCGCCAAAGTGAGTTTCACATAGTGTAGCCGGTCGCAAGCAGGATAAAGAGGGTTACGGTAGCCAAGCTACCAACAAAAAAGTAGTTAAATTATGATGATATAGCTTACCCAACTTAGTTTGTAATTGAGGGATAGTCGATTTTTATATACTTTCCGAAATCGGAAGACAAAGTTGTTAAGATACGTTTAAGAAAGCAAAAATATTTTTATCTGAGTGCGACTAACTGGTAAATAGCGCTGATAAATTTACATGTACTAGGACAGGAGTATTTTAACTTTAACTATTGGTAGCAAGCAACACTAGGGACAATAATCAAACTAAGACAGTAAAGTGGTGCATTCACCAATATGCGGTTCTTGATCTGAATCAACTCTCAGTCTAATTAGTAATTACAGCAAAAGACTCTCAAAATCAAGAGATATAAGTAACATAACTACCTTCAGGGCTTCAGCATAGTTCCTTTCAGCTTCTATGACATGATTTTGTGCTTCTAATCTAATTCGTTCAACCTCAGTCTCAAAAGCTTTCTGTTGTCTTTCATTTTCAGCAATAAGTTTGTCTACTTGCACCTCCAGTCTTTTTGATAAACTTTTGTAATCGAATTCTTCCTTAATCTTCAACATGTTTTCCACCTTCATAGCCTGCACAAAGGGATAAAACTATCTTGGCACATGTACGCAGTAGTACAACCTATCCACATAAATCACTCCAAGTGAAGAACTTACTCTCTGTCCAAACAATATGGTGCTTGCTGTTTCTGCTCTATGTCTAGGTGATGGCCCAACGGTAATAACTAATGAAGTCCTCGATGTTCCTGCAAAATCACAGGAAGTGAACCAACATGATTGGAATTTCATTAAGAACTAAGATATTGACTCCTAACTCCTTTTAATTGGTTGTGTATAAGTAAGAAAGAATAATGCCTCCTAGCTCTTGAAACAGTTAAAAGAGTATATCTCAATAAATGTTAGTGTTCATGGGAAAGAAAAATTCAAGCCAGAATCTTCACAACTCTGGAAAACTGGTACAGCCCATTCGTACATGCAGTACACTCGGTGATATCTGTTGATATCAGATACCACATAACTTTACCATGCATATGCAGAAACACGAGAAAAAGAAAAATATAAGCCCACCTCCAAATGAATCCTTAAGCAACCTCGTAAGCTTCGAATCTCGGACAGGTACATGAGCACTATTTTCGGCCAAGGCATTTATGCACTTCCCTAGGGCACTTAATGAAAGATTGATGGACTTCGCTTCCTCTAACATGTGTCCTTCGCTTCCTACAGGAGATCAAGGAGAGGATATGAAGTCAGTTAACAAATCAAACAGCCAAGTTACGTGCAATAACCAGAAGACTTGCTACATCAACATGCCTCCAGCAATAAAAACCTATTCTTCTTTTCCTTTTTAGCAATTAAGGTTCCTTTCATTTCTCCCATTCTTATATTTCTATGTTATATAAAAATGCATATTTTCTTCTGTTCTATTACAACAATATTTCACTGCACATTTTTCTTCTGTTTAGCCATATACTCCACTGGCACACTGCAATGCCTACAATTAGATCAAGATTATCTCGATGTTGCTTTAACAAACTATTGAGTATTGGTCTTCTTTGAGTAATGCTATTTCCTTAACCTTTCATAAATAATCAGATAAGCTATACCAACTTTTCACCCACACAGAGGAGTGTAAAAATAAGGATAAAGACAAAAAAAATACATTAAAAGCACATACGCAGAAATATTCTTAAATTAGGAATCCCAGTTGACTGTCGAGTATACCTGACTTGTTTACACGCTCAGAACCAGCAAGGTCTACAAGAACTAGTTTGCCTTTTCTCAACATAGGTGGCTTATAATTGGTTGTCAAGTGAGACGATTGATCTGTTTCAGCAGAAAAATCAGCTTCCCTTCCAGGAACTGACCTCTTAATTTGTACCTACAACACATTAAAAACACAAATTCCGAATGGAACATCTTATAATGATATCTTTTATACAGATTTATAGTTTTTTTGAGGACTGTATTAACAAACCATGTATTTAACTGGAAAGATGAAATATAGAATTCCTGATTTACCAAGAGAATAGCATGACTTCGGGAAGATTCGGTATTCAGCTTTGTGTTAGCGGCATATCTATGAGCTTCTCCGACCCGTAGCAGTTCAAGAAAACTTTGCTGGTCCCGGACCTCCACTACAGTTGCCCCTGGTAAAGACACATCACCAGTTTTTTGGTCTTCAACTATGGGGATGTTGTCATTAGCAGGATTTAGGAGGTCCTGAATTGTTTCCATATAAAGCTGCACACAAACCAGGATATTTAGATAAAACTTGGCAAATCATTTGGTTGCAAAGTGATTGTGGTCAAGAGAGGAAACTTCTCCGAGCAAGCTAAAGATGCACAATGACATGTATTTACTGATAGGTTTAAGAAGCACAGTCCAACCTGTAAGTACGAGACTGAAACTGAGTCGGTCTCCAAGCAAATATTTGCTAATATGTCTTCCATTGAACGAACCATGATACCACGAGCAGAGACATCTTCATCACCTAATCGTCCAAGGGTGTAAGTCTTTCCTGTCCCGGTCTGACCATAAGCCATCACTGTTCCATTGTAACCATCCAAGACACTCTAATAAAATGGGCAAAAAGATAAAGAGTGTTTATAAAACATTATCTCCAAAAGATATAACATAGGAATACCATAAAATTTACATTCAAGGTGTCCTTAACGATTTCCATCCAACCGTTTGTAGGTAACAAATAATTTTAATTATATCAATGAATACATCAATACTTGCTCCACGTATTTCTGACATGTATGAATTTTCACATCTTTCATAAAAGAAATCTAAGAAAGATAACATGTATTGATCACCACAATCATCATCAATGTCATAAAATTAAATTATATGTTGCATTTCATGGTGATGAATATACCCTAGAATGGTGAAGAATAGCTGCAGGAACAAGAAGTTATTGTGTTAAGTCCCACGTAATGCCTTATAGTTTAGGATCGAAACATAGTTTGTCTAAGATGGAACAAATGGATACTGGAAGTCTGAAACAGTCAAATAGTGTCTTCTAATCTAGGTCCCCATAGAGCCATCTATCACCTCTTTAATGAAATGAATCATTCCCTCAGATCTCCATTAGTTAAGAACTTCCTTCTTGTCAAAATAACAACATATCATCCACAACTATCCCCTATGGAAAAAAGATTTATGTTGGGCTAGTTATTTTGCATCAATGGTTTCTTCCCTAGGTGTAAGAAGTCCCGAATTGATCAAGGTAACTAAACAATACAAAATAAAGCAACAAACCTCGACAACAGGTTTTGCAACAACTTCATAAACACGCTTTTGGGATGCAAACTCGGTGAACACCTCATCAAACTCGTATGTATCTGAATCCCAATTGTTTTTCCTAAGTTTCAACCTTTTGAGCTGGCAGGAAAATAAGCAAAATTGCATCATACTCAAGTTATTCCCAAAAAGAGCTTCTCATGAGAATGGAAAAGGTAAAAACTGACAACCTCCGGCTGCAGCTCTACACAATCAGCAAAATCTGCATCTGCTGCCAACTCCTCGGCATTTCGAGGACGTAATCTAACAGCAACTCGAACTCTTCCATACACTATTTAGACCAATCACAAGAAATAGTTAATATTCACATGTATCGAAGCCAGTGATCAACGAAGAATTTGAGCAGTGCAGCTTGAGGCAGCAGAAAGGATTACTTAAACATAAACGCTCTTAGCAACAAGAAAAATCACTAAAAGCACTATATATGCCAATATCTTGATGTCATATCATTCAAAAGAATAACCTAGATCTGTATACTTGTTTATTATGTAAAATATGTCTGACTGACTTCAAATTTCAACCAAAACAAACCTTATTTTCTTTTTCTTTTTATGATGGATGATTAATTTATTAGAGAAACATTCCAAGAAGTATGCAAACCATACACAATTGAGAATACAAAGACCAATGTTTTTCTCTGTGTTAGCTAACCAGATCAAATAAATAACAATAAAGGGAATAATAAATTATGTTCCGTTTCCACCCGTACTTTCTATATCCAATACTTCCAATCCTCACCCTACTTAAATTTATGAACCTATTCCTAATTTACTTGATCAGAAAAAGAAATGAACTTGTTTTTCATCCAAGAAGAAGAAGAAGAAGAAGAAACAACTTCTTCCTTAACTGGACGATCATGCCCCAATTGGTCTAATTACAAATTATTTACAATCCTCTTAACATGCGCAGTCGTTAACCCCCAAGCCTACACCCAACTGCCCATTAGTTGATATTATTTTATTTTTAAAATAAGACATGTATTACCACACAATATGATTATGTTTCATTAAATATGGTCTATGCCTATCAACTATACCTCGTCTCCTCTGAATATATTTACTAAAAAAGTCGTTAGATGTTCTAATAAAGGGAAAACACTCAAAAAATTTAAGAAATAATTGATGTTGGAGGACTTTCCCAACCCCATTCCCCATTTTAAGTTGACTCTATGGTTACACTAATTAACATCACTTCTGTTCAAACTCTTAGCATCAAAGCCAAAATTATATGCAAAACGAAGCCCGGTATTCAAGTGGAGAAGGGTAGAGGGGCGGACCCATTATCCACCGAGTTTAGAAGGTTGTGAATTGCCCAAAGGCAGGTCACAAACGGATTTCTCCATTATCAAAAAAAAGGCCATAATCATTGGAGTTCCTAATTTAACCCGTAAAGTACAAGCTAATCTACCACATATACATTCCTAGGCATGTCTAGTGAAAAATAGAAACACAAATCTAAGAGAACTTAGACAATGATTAGGTGCACAGGGACCTGTTTACCTAATTGGTAATATTTGAAAAGAAAAAAAAAGTTCACACTAGCGATATTGTCCGCTTTGGGCCTAGGCCCCACCGCTTTAAAATGGGTCATTATTTCTTATCTTAAGAAGGGTGTCACACACACCCCTTCTTATAGATTTGCCTAAACACAGTTGAACGCTGGCTCACATCGACAAAGTTGACACAAGAGTGAAGGTTGACACATTGATAAAGTTGACACAAGAGTGGTAAACTCAGTTGAACGCTGCCCGCATCGACAAGGTTGACACAAGAGCGTTTTGATACCATTTGTAACGGCCCAACTCACTAGTGATATTGTTTGTTCTAAGTCTAGGCCCACATGACTTTAAAATGTGTCACTAATGTGTAAGGCCTGTTTACTTCTATAGCCAACATCCACTTGTGTTTTGCCGATGTGGAACTTTTTATCTTAAGCTGGAGTGTCACGGGTATCAACTAACAAACTCAGTAATAACATCACATTGTCCAATTAACACAAACCTCAACAACTAAAGAAGTAAAGAACACAATCTCTAGCACATTAATAGCAGAATTAACTCCATAGATTCCAAAACTCAAAATTCCAATTAGAAACATAATCTCGATCCTCAACCAGCTAGCTACTTCAATGATGCCAACTAGTTTCTAAATTAGACAAAAACTTAGCCTCACATCAAAGCCATAATTACTTGAGCTTCTTTTAACCCCTAGAGTACGAGCTAACCATACTATACATTCCTATGCATATATAATAAAAAATCATACATAAATATGTGCACACTAGACATTGATTAAGTGGTTGTAAGAGTTTGTAAGGCTTGGAGCACCTACTTACCTTACCTAATTGGCACTATATCGAAAATTAAACAAAATGTCACATCCGAAATTCACAAATACAAACAAAAAATACAATGCAGTATTCAAATCAAGCGCCAATATCAGCTATCAACTAGCAAAACGTATCAGCAACGTCACATCGTCCAATTAACACTAACCTAAACCACTAAAAAGCACATCGTCTAAAACACACAGAGTCGCACACAGAGCAGAATCAATTTAGCAAATTCGACAACTTGAAAACTCAATTAGCTAAAGGAACTCGATCCACAACCAGAAAACAACAAAGTTGATGAAAACTAACAGAAAATTCGAAACTTACCAGCGTCAATAGTACTACTGCGGCGTCCGTTGGAAGAAGCCGCCGGCGGAAGCTTCGATTTGAATGAAGATGAAGTACGGAGAGCCGGCGCCTTCTGAGTACCGTTTCTGTATCCACCAGAAGCCATAACTCTCTGGAAATGGAGGTGTTTGATTGTAGAGAGAGAAAAACAGGGAAGATGAACAACTTTATATTTACTCTTTTTGGGTTCAAATTGAAGAGGGTATGGAAAGAGAAAGATGGTGTGTGGTGGGTCCACTTGCGGTGAATACTTAAGCCGAGAGTGAAGTGAAGCTGCCGAGACTTAAATATTTTAAAAAATTAATAGAGTAATAAACAAAGAATAAGAAAAATAAAAAACAGAGACTTGTCGGGGGAACAGTAGGTGACTGACTGAGAAAGTATGGAGGTTAGATTTTGAGGTGAAAGTACAAGAATACCACTAACTTACCATTATGTCTTTCATTTATATTGCAAGAAATTATTTACTCTATCATGAAATTAAATTAATTACCATCATAGGATATTATAGTAAATGAGAAAAATATTTGATAGGGAGTTTTTCCTATTGAATGGGGCTTACTTATCGGACAAATAACGTCGGCCGAGGCTAGTCAGCCAGGTGATGTTAGTTGACGCAGGTGATATCGGACAAGGCCTGGCACATTAGTTAGGTAACGACAGACGAGGTTCAATGACATCGATCAAGGCCTGCACGTATCGGACAGACAACATTGGCCGAAGTCATATGCGACATCAGTCAAGGCCTGTGTGCATTGGACATGCGATGTCGACTAAGATAAAGCGATGTCGGACGAAGCCAGACGCCATCGGCCAAGGCTTGTGCGCATCAAAGATGTGCGTAGGCTAGACGAAATCGTTAGCACATATTTAAATTAATCAAGCTCCAATATTGATATGAAACATCAAATGAGATTAAAAAAGAAGAAATTAAATTTAAAACTAGATTTAAACTAATAACATATCACATTAGTATTGAAATTTGTTAATTTAATGGTGAACATCTTCAAAAAGTCCCCATACTATGGACCCGTTTAGCCATGCGATATGGTATTATGATATGGAATTATGAGACGAAATTTAAGCTTTGTTTGGACATGCAATATGGAACTTTGGTGTTTCTTTATTTTCTTATAAACATAAAACTCCCGTAAGTTCTAAAACTATTAAAATAGCCTCAATTATTTATTCAATATTATCAAATCAAAATCATAAAATCGTATAATAAATTATGACAGTTATTTGTTGTCCACTAAGTAATTGTTTCATCGATATATTTGAGTAAAGATAAAACACCTTTCACAGGATCTTCAAGATTTTATTACTCAACAATCGTGAAGTGTGAGTTAAAGTGACTATATGTTAGTGAGAATAATAAATTTTATGTCGGTGAGAATAATAAATTTAAAAAAGTAATGATGTGATCATAAATTTTATTTACATGTGATATAAATGGTTAATAGTTATGAACGTGGGGTTGTTTTAACAAAATATAAACTCGTGGATCAATTTTCGTATAAAAACATCTCAAATCATGATATGGTATCACCATGTGATTCAATATCATGATTTTGGAAGAATATGATATCACATCTCATGATACGGAATCATAAAATGGAATCAGCGTAAGATGATATATCCAAATGCTGATTTGATCTCATAATACCATATCGTACTATATGTACATTATAACTTAGAAAACAAATTATATAAAATTCGAAGAGAGAAAAAAAAGATTTTTAACTCATTTTGATGGGAAAGAGTATGACTAACTGACTTAAATATTCATTTATTACTGTTATCTTTTAAATAATTTATATTTATATAATTTTTAATAGTAGTACGTATATAGTAAAAATAAAAATTGATTTCAGGTCTGCGGAACCGGCCTCGTGGATGGTGAAATTACAAGATTGGGGTTTTGAGCAATAAAAGTAGTGCCAGGGGTATCAAGGCGTGAAAGTCAAGTGGGGTCCGGTTGTGTACTTTGCGCGGGCCATTATGTCGAGCCCACTAACTGAATATTTTCAGCATAAAAGTGATGTGTCTGATTAGATGGGCCCGGCCGGACATTAATAGGCCCAGTAGATTTATTTTAGTTTCATAATAAAAGAAAAAAGCCCAGTATATCAAAGGCCCTTTGAAAAGACACTGGGCTTTGAAGCGGAAACTTTAACAAATCCGTTTTTATACGACTTATTATAGTCTTATACCTAAGATACAAAATTGGGTAAAGGGTACAACTATCCGTTTTTGGAATCGTCATTTAATTTATAAGTTTACCCACTTTGAATACATAAGATATTCGCGTATGAAGTTTGACAAACTTCAGACATTTTTTTTTGTCTAAGGGTGGTCTTGAAATCATCGAATATCATATATTTTCATTTAAAGCTTTGATATGTCTAGCCAAATTTTAAACATTTTCTTTATCGAAGTTAAGAACTCGACAAGGCTTAGTTTATCAGGCTGACATTAAATATTTTTCTACTAAAATAGTGTCTTTGCCAAGGCCTAACTTCAAATATTCTTTTACCGAATATTAGACTCATTGTATATTTCACAATCTAGTATTTTAACTTATATTATGCAAGGGTCTAATTGATTGATACACAATTATAAAGGGGTTAATCGTAACATTTGTTTTTTGAATTTTTTTTTATAACGACTCCACATGAACAATCATCAGTCCTTTCTCATCAATTCAGATGGAACTGACATATACTGTCATCACTGGGGTTTTGGTAGGTTTAGACATTTTCACATGATGTCAACAAATATATTTGGCTAAGGGTGTGTTTGGTATGAAGGAAAATGTTTTCCATGGAAAATGTTTTCCTGGAAAACAAGTAGATTTTGGATTTATTTTCTCATGTTTGGTTAGTGAGTGGAAAATATTTTCCGGAAATAATTTTTAGTGTTTGATTTATGAATGAAAAATGTTTTTGAGAGACATCTTTTATTTTTACTAGAGTAAAAAATAATTTATGAAATTAAAAATATTTTTTAAAATCAAAATTATTATTTTTTGGGGATGGGGGTGGGGGTGGGGTGGGGGTAGTGGGTTAATTTTTTGGGGAGTGGTTGGGGTTGGGGGGCTGGTGGGGGGGGGTCAGGGATCGGGTGAAAAAATAAAATTTTGAAATTGAAAATATTTTTTAAAATTGATGTTTTTCCCAAAAAAAATGTAATTTGAAATTTGAGGAGAGTTTTGGAAAATGTTTTCCTTAATTTTTTAAGGGAAGTCATTTTCCTTAATTTTGAGGAAAATGAGTTGATTTGGAAAAAACATTTTCCATAACTTTTGTCCCAACCAAACATGGAAAAATTGGAAAACATTTTCCAGAAAATATTTTCCTTCATACCAAACACACTCTAAATGTTATGCATTTTGGTATAAAGTTCAAGCGAATAATTTTTTTAAGAAAAAAAAAAATTAATTAATCTCACACGATTCAATACACAAATTAATCTCAAATAAATTTAATTTAAATTGAAATATAAGTTTCATATACCATAAATAATATGTTTTAATTATCAATTTATTAGAATACTCCCTCCGTCCGGTATTGTTTGTCATGATTTCTATTTTTAGAGTCAAACTATAAAAACTTTGACTAACATTTTAAGATATATTCTTTCATCGTGTTAATATGCAAAAAATTATAATTTATAGTACTTTTCATAAGTTTTAGAATATCTAATTTTTTTGTTTAAAATATTAAATTAATTTGATTTAATTTAACTTTAAAAATTAGTCAGATTTTCAAAAAACGCAATATGACAAACAATTCCGGACGGAGGAAGTAATAAATAACAAATCTAACCAACTTATTTTGCAATTATAAAGGTTTGCTACTATTTATAACTTTTTTCTTAATAACATCCATTTTGTTTAAATTTTTCAACCATCATGAATTTATTGTTTTGTGTAAAACAAAATAAAATTAATTTTAAAAAACATAATTATTCATTCCTCCGGACAGATATGTTGACCAATTTTCCTGAAAATATATTTTATACTTCCTTCGATCCATATTATTATATTTTTTATTATTATTAAGATAATACTATTTTTTATTTAAATAAGTAAAATTTACATAAACCAAAAAATTATAATTAAATAAACAGAAATTAAAAACAACATATAATTTTATCGATTGGACAGAGCAAACAAAAAACACTTTTCCTGCATATTCCGGTAGATTTGTCAACTTAATAAATCAAACAAACCTTCAAATCTTTATTTTAAATTATTATTCCACCACGTGATAAGTAATTGAATACAAGATGACAAAATTAAGATACTGCAAATAACCAATCGTTATTAATTATAAGAAACAATGAAGATGTTTTTTGTAATAATAAAATAACTTGCATAGGTATTTATTAGGTGTATATATATATATATTCTAGCTAAATAGTGCCTTAATTAATAATTAGCTCTATAATTATCATATGATGCTAACTTAGTCATTAATAATTGTGATTATTAGAGGGTTGAGAAATTTGTTGAATAATTTGAGTGAATAGTGCTTTGTTTTCTTGATGAATAAGAAGAGCTCTTTTGCGCAACTTTTCATTCTCTTCAATAATGATTTTGTTCTCTTCATAGAGCTTCAAATTCTTCATCTTCATTATTTTCTTCAATTTCCTTAACTTTGCCCTTTGCTTTACTTCGTTTGACAATCTTCCACCATTCCTACATGACATATTACAAATCAATTGACAATCAAATATTAAAATAATACGATTAATGCAATTTGATTATAATTAGTAATAGCTATATATTGCTAATACTCTATTAACGTATCATATTTGCTATTAAGAGTTACCTATTATATATCTTGAGTCAATTTAATCCGATGCATATTTTTGCAAGACTTAAACTAATTTATGGCATGTTATCAGTACTTATTGAAGGAAATAATTGGATGATCCATCCATGTCGATAACTCGATCGGATTCATATTGATAAATAAATAATATACAATTTTTTTTATTAATTAAAGGGAAGAATTATAACTATTTGAAAAGTTGTGTCGCTTTAAAATTATAAAAAGTTTTTCATATGAGAAATCAACGTATCTTTTTATGCTCTGTAAATATATATATATACTAACCTTCTTCTTAGCTTGAGCACATGTATCTTGTTTGTTTTAGATGTTTGTGACTTGTGGACTAGGTCAGTGTAACATGAAGATTGAAATGACTCTAAATGATCTGAAATTGCATGACACATTTTGATCTTTCACTAAGAGAATTAAAATGGGAGACAAAAAGATAGGAAAAATTAGGTAGATCAATTATAATATATGATTGAGCTTAGAAAAAAAAAGTGCAAGAGGGTGGTTAACTTATAGTGATGAGGGGAAAAGAGTTAATAATTTGAGAAGAAGGGAGGAAGATGGAGAGTAGTACATATTTTTCCAAAGCAATGATGACACAAGGTTTTCATGATTACAAAAGGCCAACAAAGTAGCCAAACAATATCTCAACAAGAAGAAAGAAAAGAAAGAAAGAGTAATACAAATAGAATTACTTCAAATGTTTCTTTGGAATTTTCTATAATTGTCTCAATCTAAGAGGGAAAGAGCTAAATGTGAATTATCGTTATATTATATTTAGTAACAGTTCAAACACTCTATATAAATATTGATAAAGTTTCTTGCAATTTTTAATATAATGACATCAACTTTATGATATTAAATATTTTTATGATAATAAATATTACACAAAAAAATAAAAATTTAATGTCACTAAATATCTCTTTTGTTGTAATGCTTATATGATTGAGATATCTCTTTTGTTACTGTGCTTATATGCTGATATGATTGAAATTTCTTTATTCTTAGTTAATAGTCTTTTATCTTCTTCATGAACCTATCTAGAAACAATTGAAATTATTCGAATTAGTAAAATTTGTTAAGTAAAAATGACAAAAATAATCTCTAACATTTGAAAATAGATTCAAACTAGTCCCTTAAATACACTCCTAAAGAATTTTGATGCTTTATATTTTGTCAAAAATAAAAACATTTGATATTTGTCAAATACTAAAATATTATCTGTTAGATTTTAAGAAAACGTGAAAAGAAATAATTTAACCTAAAAACACTAAAAAGAAGTCCCCTCAAATTCGAGAAATCATAATCAAGAGAACTGTAACAAACACAAAATGAATTTTTTATTTTAAAAATAGCAAAGGCTACACTACAAAAGAAGTGCACTAATCTCTAGAAAATAGAATTAAAAAAAAATACTACTCCGTAGAGACTACAAAAACTGCATTTTTATTAATGGGAAAAAGAGTAAAAATATTAACTTTGATCAAAATTGTTCAATTTTATATATAAGGTACTAATTTGAATTAATTTAAAATACAAATAACTATTTTATTAATTTATCGAAACTTAGATATCATTAGATTTGGAAACAGAAAAAGAAAGAAAAATGAATTTCTAGCTGGTAGAGTACAACTTGGTGGTCACCTTTTTGAATTTTACTTCATTCCTCCTTTTAATATCATCATTACACTCCTTTATATAGTCTCCTTTCAATAAGTAGACCGTGGAAAAAGTGGAAACAAATGCATAATTTTCATCTTTTACTATCACCCCACCCCTCCCCCTTTATCTCGAGTTAAAGTGAATTTACATTTTATATATATGTATTTGATATGGGGAAAAAAATTTAGCTAATAAATAATTTTATTTAAAGACTGATAAAATATGTGATTTCGCGGAAAAAAGAAAAAAAGGATGCCTATGGAGTATAGTGGAATTTAACGAATTGATGTAACGTTAGATCGAGGCAAAGGCTAGTTGTTTATTTAATCGAGGCATTCAAAGTCCTAAAGGAAGAAAGAAAAGTTACATTGGGTTGTGGAAGTCATTGCAAATTAGTTATTGATTACAAACGATAAAATATTTAATTGATGAAGATACGAAGAAGGGTCCCAAAATACAATCACTTTTTATTAATTTTTATTTTTATTTTTATTTATAAAAGATAATGCCCAATATGCCTTGATTAAAGTTGGATTAAGTTGTTAAAGATATTTTTTGGATTTAATTTCATTTACTAGTCAAAGATTTAATTTGACTAATGATTATAAGACAAATAAGCTGACAAAACTTTCACAAATAAGTTAAATTTTATGTTTGTAATCAGACAAGAAACAGTTAAGATTTACCAATCATTTTCACATTGTTTTACAAGGATTGAACTTAGCTTCCTGGTTTTTGTAAGAATGAAGTAAAGCTATTTTAATTAAAGTGAATAATTTAAATGGTCATCCAATTATAGACTACAATAATTTTTTTTAAAATTCAATATCAATAAAATCATTCAAGTTACATTACTGTCATCAAATTATAAAAGATAATAGATAAACGTTTTTTCAAGTTTAATTTCGTAATACTTACTTCCCTTCTGTTTCATTGTTGTTGTACTTGTAGTCGATGAATTGTTTTTTGATTTTTAAGAAAAGAAGTTTGAAATACAAAAGGACAGGTGAAGCAAGTTCCAAGTGCATGTGAATGAGGGTGGTGGAGAGTCAAAAGGAGCCAAAAATTGGGCTCTATCAACTTCTACATTACCATCATTAAACCCACATCTTTTTTCTTTCTCTTGGAATCTTGTTCATCATTATGGGAGGAAGAAGAAGATTGTGGACTTGTGGTGTTTATCCAATTACTACGTGTGGACAATTCAAATGGTCCCTTAATTGAACAGTATCTACTTATTAGCTGTTGCTGCTATCACTATTAACTCTTTTCATATACGTGGTAATAATTTTATTTTATTTTATACTTTAGTGGCGTAATTTGAATGTTGACCCAAGAAAAAGGCCATATGAACTTTGAAGACAATGATGAACCCTAATGAAAGAATTGTTAGGCAAACAATTTAGGTATGGGAAAAGACACTTATTTTAAGATTTCAAAGTATTTTGTGAACATATTTTGATAGTTAATTATAACTTCTTGTGTTTTTGGCCTGCACCATGTTAGGTTTCAAGGACCAAGATGCCTAATTCTATTGAAACAGTTTTTAAATCATTATTTCACATGTACAGTATTCCAGTACCCTTTGATTTCACATGTTTAGCTTCCACAAAAGATGGTGAATTCAGGCACTCAAAATATTCTGCCGTCTCTGTGAAAGAAACTACAAGGCTCAGCAGAGAAGCTTAATAATTACTAAATTTGTGAATAAATGACCACACAAGTGCTTGTGAACTTTGGAGAAAACATAACTACAAAAAAATGAATTAGCCGGTCTGTCACACTCTTGATAATTTACTAGAGGTGCGAGTGCCGAGCAAACAATCAGCACCTAATGCACATAGACTTAGCCTAACCAAGATTCCTAGTTCTAAGCAGTACTCTAAAAATATACAAATGTGAAACTGGTTACAAACTGCTAAAGTTTATTGAAACTTACAGATAATTTAGACATGCAATACTAGGCTATCTTCTGTACATAATCCAAGCTTTGTTTAAGCTCTGATGATAAGTTTAAGATATGATATCTCAGCACGAGCCTCCCTTCTTCCTGTTTACGAAAGCTTGGGGTGTGGCTTCATGACCCATGGTCATATTTGCACTTCTAAAGCCTAAGAAAATCAGAGAGCACCAAATTCAATCCACAAGTATGACGGCTATCCAATAGAATCTTCTTGGGTGGCTTCATCATCTTCATCCATTACATCCTCATTTACTTTTTCACCGTCAACTGTCTCTGCATCAGATGCAGCTTCGGTATTCATTATGTTATCCTCATCATCAGAGCAACTTACTGTAGCAGAATCAGACGCGTCTCCCTCATTTCCTCCTTGATCACAGTCACTACCAACTGCATGACTGAATTGCTCCTTCAAATCAGGGGCAACAATTCCAATCATTTCACTTAGTGCTTTACGATCTTGATCCCATCGAGAAGAAGTTTTGGAAGTAGATGTAGCGCATTGACTTTCACCCACTTGAGCACCTGAATCTTGTAAAGTTGCAGGACATGCATCATTGTCTTTACTCTTAGGAGTATCATTCTCACCATGGACAGAAGGAGCCGTACTGCACGCCCAACTCCCAGCAACCTCTGAAGCCAAAAGATCAGCTGTCCTAATGGTTCCTTCAGCTTCAGTATCTTCTATCACATTATCTTCAATCACATTATCACCCTCAGCGACATTATTTGCAGGGGAAGGAGGCATACTCTCATCACAAATTGCAGGGTTCTGCACCTGAGCTTCTTTCCCAAGAGTTCCATCATCCGGCTGCATTGTGTTCTCAGCAAAAGCACAGAATTTGTTTAAATCTAAATTCCTTTCACTATTGATTCCCAAGCTCTCAGTCTCTTGCACCTGTTCTGTTCCAACAAGGTCACCCTCCATATTGGCTGCTACACCAGCAGTATCACTATCAGGGATTAGCTCAGTTCCCACACCATCTCCTTCAAGGGGTGCTGTCCCAACACCATCAACTTCAGAACCAAATCCACCCTTCACACATTGAGCTCCAGCAAATTCGACCTCCTGTGTGTCTTGTCCCCCTTCACTTCTGTCATTGCAATCATGCTTCTCTGTAGCACTTGCGTCGTCACTTGATAAATCAAATAATTCCCTAACACGCCTCTGGTTGGAAGTACTGCAGCCAGCCCTAGTCACATTGTGGCTTCCATCTCCTACTTCTTTCTCTCTTAATAGGGATCCATTCACATTGTATGGATTAAGGTCCATATCTACAGAGGTATTCTCATAATTTTCCTCATCTTTTAATGTCCTCTGCATTGCCTTCAATTGTTCCTGCTGCTTTGCAAACAAAACTGAGATCTCCTCAGTAGTAGAATAGAAAGCCCGAAGTTGTGTTTCTCTGCATTGCAAACACATAATATAATCCACCATTATATTAGGCAAGTCGAGATAGGGAAATGCCCGAAGATTAAAGGCAGTAAGCAAACACTAGCATCTCTGACAATATATAAAGAGGATAATAAAAGCTCAGCACATTAATGTGTAAATCATCGCTCTCAGTGAAATGATACATGTAATATCTTGCATGGTATCAATAATTCCATTTGGTTATTGACTTATTATTTAACTAAAAACAGCATCTCCTTCTCAGATGGCTCAAGATTTTAAAATAATTGTTCTGGACACAAATAGTAATGATAAAAATAAGAAATCCATTAAACACGTGTCAACAGACTAGGCTGACATATGGTTATCATAAGAATCAATTGAGGTTTGTCCAATTAAGAGGAAAAAGCATCACTCAAAAATCCACTAAACTCGGGCAACCTCTACTTTTAGCATTTATACTGCTTTACAAGAGGGGAAAAGATGGATTGTGTCAGATCCAGAAGCAATAAATTTTCAACAACATTTCTTCAATCCAGTAAATCTAATTGATATTAGTACCAGTCATACACATCTACTTCTTACCGTAGCATTATTCTTTCTCTAGCACCTTTCAGTCTGCGCCTCTCAAAATCAAGATCCCGCATTGCAGCACTTATCTCTAGTTCAAGAGCAGAAACCTTGGCCCACGCCTCTTCTCGAGCTGCCTGCTACCGACAGCAAAAGAGTTGATAGAGAGAACAAAAGAAAAGAAAGAAAAGATCAGAATTCATATTTGACATTCTTTCTTGCACATATAATTTTTAAACATGTGCTAATTTTAAAATGAATACAGATCCACTTCTAGTGGGGCACAAGTAAGCATTAGCCTCTTCCAATTATCAAACATAACAAAAATTTCACACAGAAAGGAAAATATGTTATCTTTTTTTTTTCCTTCAACATCCATGGGACTCAATCAAGTAGCGAAAAAAGGGGAATATCCCAAGATCCATATTTCAGTAGTTAATGCCAGAAATTCATGTGGGTCATCCTACCTTTTCACTCTCAAGCTCTTTGTTCAACATGTTCCTCTCATGCTCAAGTTCCTCTATTTTCTATAACAAAAAATTAGAAATGCAAGATGTCAGCTTCTCAACCAAGGAACTGAAAAGGGAAGCAATTGATATCTTGACAACAGATACTTACTTTTTTCCTACATGCAGAAGATAATTGTTCCTCACAAAGTTGAGCTTCAAGCTGACGAACTTTGTTGTCAGAAACAACCAATTTCTGCCTGGTGTCTTCCTGTTACAAGCTAATCAATTAGAGCTGGAATGGCTTGCAGTAAGTAATAGGTAGGTTAAGCAATATTACCAACTTAGATCTCAAAATTTCCATCTGTAAACATCTTTCCTTCTCATCTTCCTGCCATTATGAGTTGAATGAGAAAGAGGCATGACACGCTTTACTATATTCGTGAATAGAACAGGTTATTTTCTACCTGAAGCTTATTAATAATTTCTTGCTGCTCTTTTTCACGTTTGATAGCAGATTCTGAGAGCCTTCTTATTTCCTCCTGGGCTTCCGCCTGCACTCTCTGTGTAGAGGTTTTCAAATCCAAAGCAGCCTTTTCACGTTCCTTTTTCCTCTGTTCACGTTCCTCATCTAGCAAAGTTTTCAGTTCTGAAATTGATGATATCTGGCTGAAAAGGCAGACATCACTTCAAATCTTTAACTCACTTTTCCTAAAACCTATCACAAGCTTCTTCAGAAGAATGTGTGTTTCCAAAGAATAAAAATCAGGATAAACTATATGACATAGAGACTAGTAGAAGCCATGCGAGGACAAGGAGATAAATATAATAAACTGAAACTTTTGAGCTTATCTAATTAAGAACAAGCTAGAGGAAACGAAACAATATAAATGCAATAAAGCATACTGTCATTCATGTTTCGTCTTAACTGTTCCCTATTCAATCAATGTCATCAGTCATTACCTGTGTATTATATCATTGGCCTCGGAACATGATTGCTCAGATGCACTAAGTCTTTCATTAAGGTCTTCCAACGCCTGTTTCTGCTCTGCAGATACTCTACTTGTGTCAACTAACTCTTTTCCCTTGGCTTCCAATAACTGCTGTACTTCTTTGAGTTGTTCAAGGTATGATTGAGAAACTGACTCCTTCAATTCTTTCATTTCCTGCAAGACAAAGGAAAGCTCACTGAGACAGGTGGACTGATGGTATTTACACACCCTTAATGTTAGGAGTGATCCTGGTTTTTCATCTTATGATGCTATTGGCATTAGCAACAAAACTTACGGAAGCTTTTCAGTTTAAAGTGTTAACACAGTTGATGGAATTGAATCAACTAGCATTGGTATAACAGTTGCTCTTCTACCCATCTGTCTCAACACTTTTAATAGTACCACTAATTACGTTCAGAATTAAGCAATTTCACAGCGATTAATTATCTGAAATCATAAAAGTAAACATACCTTCTCATGATGGTCCACAACAGCACGATTTTCACTTCGCAAGGAATCAATAGTCGCAACATGACTTTCGAGTTGCTTCCTCAGTTCCTACAAGGGTAACAGAACATAAATCATAGGAAGGTTGAGTAGGAATGAAACCAAGTGAGCATAACTGACTGTGCATGAAACCGAATTTAATTTTATTTTTGATAAATGGGAATGGCGAACTACCGTATTTGACCGCTGCATGCTACGGAAGTCATCCAGAGAAATGGGACCTTCAGAAGTGCCAATTCCAATACCCTTGAGTCTTTTGCTTTCTGAACCAAATTCCTCTAAATCAGAGAAGACACAAGCATATTAGTAAAGTTAGCTTTACCCAGCTTATTAGTAAGACACCAATCATCTCATTTAACTTTACAACTGCCAGATATAGAGACAACAATAATCATTAGGTAAGGGTATAAACCCATTGATACTTATATTTAAAATATAAAAATAAAAAATCCAATACGATGATAACTAAATATTCAGCCCTAGAAAAAGTTGAGGAAGATTTGCATCAGAAATCGGCAAAGACTAAACATATCAAAAAAGAAAACTGTGTCCTCTACAATGCTTCAACTGAAGTACCAAAATTCTTCAGGAAGTATTCATGGATCAGGCTTCCTAACATTTCGTGTAAATACTTGGCCAGATTATGAATCAGAACTCAAAATTTAAACCAAGTTTGAACCAGCAAAAATGGGTATCCTACTCTGTATCAGAGTACATAAAGTTTTTTTTCCCTTTAGCTAGATGAATGTTCATAGAGTCCAAATCAGTGTTGTCAAAGGAAAAAACAAAGAGATGAAACACACCAAGTATCCTAAGGTTTTGATCGCAAAGCAAACTTGAAGCACATACTTCAGATTTGATATATACACAAAGATGTTATTATGGATTTCTAATTTGGTTTAGTGATTAGTTTTCTTATACTATATTTCAATTTTCAAATTTCTACTTCTAATCACAAAACATATTCATCCATAAATTTCCTCACCAATTAATATATTTGTTTATCAGAGTTATTTATTGTCTACCGTTGTCCTTTTTCAATAGGGAGCTCATGTGTGCATTGGTACATATAGTAGCGTTTTGATGCCTGCACAGCAGCATTGCCTAAGTGAGGGGAAGCCTAGCTTACGCCTATACCTACTTCAGGGCTTAAGCACCTCAAGTGAGACTTTTTAACAAAATTCTTGAAGGACCATTCCAAGAAAAGTTCATGAAGATAAAGTAATGAACCAGCAAGCAGTCTAACTGAACAAATTCACTAAAACCTGCAAATCATACTATTTATAGTCTACAGAATACAGATTTAGATGAAATGTTCCAGAATGAAGATACTGATGAAGGCACAGTCAATGAGAAAAATTACCTGCTTTTCTCTTCAGAACAGCAGCATCAGCTGAAGAAGCAGATACGAGAACTTCTCGAAACACAAAGGCAAATGCAAGTTCTGCAAATATTGCAAGGAAATTAAAAGTATTTACAAAGTTCCAGTCATATTTATGTAAAACATATCATGCCGTGAGAAATAGACAAGACTTCAGCTACCCATCATGGTAGCGGAGAAATTTCTGTAATTCAAAAGTTAAATCATGTTTAATTTTATACAAAATAAAGAAAGTTGAGTTCTACTTTAAATACATAACGAGAGATCCTATTTTTCTTTTCCATTCAGCAGTGGTAGGGATGAGAGTTATGACGCTAAATCCTTGTAGAGAATTTCAACCTGAAGATACAATGTCAGCGAGGAGAAGGGAGAGGGAAGGAGTAAAAAATTTAGAAGATATATCTAAAGCAAACACTGTAGTAGGATCATCCCAACCGGGGGGGGGGGGGATTTTCTGCCAAAAAAGCACTTAAATACTCCCCCCACACAAAATCTTATTTATCTCATGGACAGTTAACAGACGACATTTAATGTTCCCATATATCATCACAAACTCAGATTTAATACAATTCACACTTGTCAATCACCAACAAAATAATTAGGGACATTTGAAGGGCCAGAAAAATTTACCTAGAGAATAGAAACCTAATAAAAAAGGATTTTGACAGTACCATCTTTTGCTAGAAAATGTACATGTATGAAGAAGCAGCCAGAAAAGTTTCAAAAATAGATACTCTACCATGTTGAGGAGCAAACGCAATAGAGATAATATCACCATGACGAAGTCTGGCTCCTGGGCTACTTTTGTTCAACTTTTCCCAATTCAGGTACGTCCCATTTGTACTGCAGAAGAACCAAAATAGATTAGTTAACTCGTGTCAAGTTGCAACATTAAAAAAAAAGGTCAATAAAAGATGGTCAACCTTGAATCTTTCAGAAAGACTGCAGTGCAGCAGTTGGTGGGATGCTCTACGTCTTCACTGACAACCTTTTTCCTGTAGATCTTGCAATGATGTGCACTAACAGCTGGAGACAAAATCTGGAAACGGGTATTATCTACCATCCGACCAATGCAGTGTTCTTCAGATGTGAGAAGCATGTTTATCCCCTATTTAACGAAGGTCAGAATATAAAACTACAAGGAATGGTTCAATAATGTAAAGCATGATATGCTGCATACTAAATTCCATACTTAAAAGTGACAAACTGTTCTCTCTCTTTTTTTTCTTTAGCAACTTTTACTTCATCTACTGCAATCTGCAATCAGAATCAAGGATGGCATGACCCAACACGAGCATGCACAAACAGCGAGTATATCCTCATATATTCAATCTACGACTTGTGGTGGTAAGGATAACCCATCGGTGAAATCTCTAATCCAAATTGAAATTTTCAATTCCATTATATCTTCTAATAGATCTTCAGATACCTATATCATATGTGATAGTTTCAAATCCTTGTCTAATGGAGGCTTGAAAGACTCATCCAAAACTCTGTTTGCAGCTTTCATTTTATACTGGAATACTCAAGTCACATCCAGATATACACTTTGATGCAACAGACCAGATTTTCAGTTTTGGGTCTAGCCTTTAAAGAAGTCTTGACAGGAACTTAGGATGTACCAGCTTGTCCTAGTCCTACCCTTCAAGGATATCTACTTAGAAAGCTTTGCATGCAACAGCTTACTCCTGGTCAATAGTGCATATTCTCTTCGAGCACATTAAACCATTGTGAGGTCCCAATCCATTCATAGCAGACTATTCACATTGTATCAATTCAATGGTGACTCATTATTTTGATGAACTTTTTTTTAGGACAGATCATTCCTTTGGTTGGAAGAAGATCAGTCAAACATGTAACTTGAAAAAAATGAATGCTAATTTTTGATACCTACATACTATTGGCAGTCTGAAAAAAGTATCATAAACATCAAATTTAGATATGTGTGTCCTGATGAAGTAAATAAACATGTAACTTATGTACATAAAATGAAATCAAAATGAGGATTTACGCAAAACTCAACAACGTCTAACACAATTTATCAAAGAATTACTTTGGTTACCAAAAGATTGAAAAAGTTCAATCCATACAATTCCTATTCTGGCGGAAGATCTACTAATTCTTAGATTCTAGTTAGTAAAAGAGATCTTGAACTAGGAAATAGACCATCCAAGCTAAAAAGTTTATCAGTCCTACTAGTTAATAAAGACACCTCCATAGCTAACAAATTCAATAAGAGGTCGGAATACAGTTTTTTGGTCCACCCTAGAATTACCAAAACTCATTTTTCCTACTCCATAAACTGTCTCTGTGAGCTTCAACTAATAAGTCTTGAACTTGAATAAAGGATATGGATTTTGGTAATTTGAAAGGTAGAGCGAAATTGATCAATCAACTAGCCAATAATGTGTGGTTCTCTAACACTAAAAAATTTCAATATTTATACTGATTACTGAGGTTCGAATCAAATAAAGGTACTAAAAGCCCCTAGTAGAGAGAAACATAGTGCATTGTGGAGGTATAGAAGAAAAATATAGACCTGAAGACGCTTCCGGGCCTTATCGGAGATAGCAGTTAACACTCCCCAAACATCAGGATCAGAATACTGCAAAGGCTGAGACGCAATTTTCGAAGCCACCGATAGTATAAAATCTTCAGGGCTTTGCGGATTTTTCTGCAACGGCGAATTATCAATGCCATTGTCATCGTCAATTTTGCAGTTATTATTGCCATTGCAGTTGCTAGGGGGAAGTGAAGAACATGACCCGGAGCGAGCTGGAGACTGGTCTTTACTAGGGTTTGAGTTCAGTTTCGCTACCAATGGCGTTGTGGGATTATCGTCTTCGTTCGACATTGTAGCCTGTAGGGAGTTGTGAAAAAGGCGGGGATTTTGAGAACCCTAATTGAACCGGGTTTTGTTGTTGTCTAGCTTCCCGGAGAAGCTGACTGAATTTGTTTGTTTTATCCTTTTGGCCCACAAACTTTGCCCTAATGCTAAATTCGTTCCGGTCAGATTTTATATATATATGAAGAAATCTAAAAACCGGCAATGGGGCCGGGCGGGTTTGTTCTTCCTTTCCGCGTGTAAAATTATGGAGAAATTATTTTACCGCTAATTAAAAGTTTTTTTTTGTCATACACATATATGTATATATTAGTTATTGAATAAATTAAAATAGTGAGAGAGGAGATAATCCTATATTCCAAATACATGAGAATCATATTAAATATACATGTATTTGTATTTATGTGGTGTGATTCGTATGAATACATATAAGAGCAGCAAGCAAGATTTGTCATGCATTCCAGGTACATACGAATTCACTTAAATATAGAATAACTAACACCTAATTTGACCCCACGTATTCCGAGATACATGTATTTGATAGTATATCTGGATAAAAAAAACTCTTGTAAGATTCGTAGGAAATTATCATTTTTATTTGGGATAATTGTATATAATAGCAAATTAATAACCTAAAATAAATGGAGTAGCTACTATTTGATTTAATTGTGCCCCATAGCAAACGTTTGCCAAAGTTTGCCAGTCGCCTCTCTCCCAAAACTCTCGCTCGCCACTCTCCCTCTGCTCGCCTCTCTCGTTTTATACAACAAAAGTGTATAAATTATGTTTTTGTTTTGTATAAAGCGAGAGAAAATTGTATATACACATGCAAAAATATATATTTTTGTGCTATACACTTAATTATACAATTTACAAAAACTTTAATTCGATTCAATTGTATACAAATGCAAAATTTATACAAATATTGCAGCGAAAAAGGCCAGCGAATTATACAATTACAGTGAAATACAATTTTCTCTCGCTTTATACAACAGAAGTGTATAAATTGTGTTTCTGTTTTTGTATAAAGCGAGAGAAAAACATATATCTTCTTCCTATACACTTATAATTATACAATATACAAATATATTACTTCGACTCAATTGTATGCAAAGCAAAATTTATACAGATATTGCAGCGAAATAGGCCAGCGAATTATACAATTGCAGTGAAATAGGCCAGCGAATTATACAATTGCAGCGAATCATACAATTTAGCCAGCGAATTATACAATTTAGCCAGCGAATTATACAATTGTATATGTATAGCGAGGCCAGCGAATTATACAATTTAGGCCAGCGAATTATACAATTGTATATGTATATCGAATTATACAGTTATATGTTTGCTATAAGCGCAATTATGCAAATTTTGCTATAGCATACAAATATGAATTTTTTGTTTGCTATATGTGAAAGTTGCCCTTTTTATTTTAGTTTATAACTTAAGTATTACTCCTTTCGTCCATTTTTAATTGTCATATTGTATTTTTCAAGAGTGAATTTGACGAATTTTCAAAGTGAAATTATATTACATTGATTTGACATATAAACAAAAAAATTAGGTCTAAGTGATCATACACAGCTCCCTAAACGTGTACACATATTTCATGTAGACATCTCAATTCAACTGTATACCTACTGAATGCTTATATTGTAAGAGATTTGTACCAATTAAACACTTTGTGCTGACATGGCAGCATGTGTGTAGTACACGCATGAAAAGAGCGTGAAAGGGCATCATTTAATCAAAAAATAAATATATTTTTTTTATAAAAAAAATAAAATAAAATTAGCATCTCTTCATCTTCTTCTTTGACTAAACCACCATTGCAACCACCTTCTCACCACTGCAATCACCGGTGTCCCACCATTAAAGTTCATTCCCATTTTTTCTCGAGCTACAATCATTATCTTCTCTATGCCACATTGTTTTTTAATTAAATATGTGTCACTCCTTTCTTTCTCCGGTCATCTTCTTCCCCTTTTTTTTCATACCATCATCTTCTTTCTCCTTTTTTACCTGCCATCGAACACCACCTCATTTTCCTCCAAATTTATCATCGTCAAATATCTTTTTTTCTTTTTAGCCTTTCAAACAATCAATCACAAATTTTAATTTGTCATTAGAAAACACTGCCACCACTCATGTTTTTCTTCATGCCAAATCAACTCAAACATGAATTGAATCTAAGCTTAAAAATAAAAAATTAATTAGATAAAAAGAAGTAGAAAAACTTAGGTGATTTAATTATTTTATTTTACTTTTAAAAAAAAGAAGGAAGAAGATGAAGTTGGGGTGGGGTGGGGGGGGGGTGTAGTAGCAGGTCTGAGCGGAGGCAGGAACATACATACTTTAGGATTTTATTTTTTTAATTTTAATTATATTGACACAAAAGACAAATGGTTTTTTTTTAAGACATGTGACTTCTTTTAATTAGTTAGTTTGCCATGTCATGGCAAGTGCATCAACACACTTGATATTTTTTTATGATTATCAAAATGTGTCTAATAGGAAAAATTGTATATAAGTAAAAGTGTTCAATAGGTAAAATGTTAAATTGAGATGTCTAAATGAATAATGATGACAACTTTAAGGGACCGCAGATGACTTTGGCACAAAAAATTATATATAAAAAAACTATATTTAAAAAATGTAATATTTTACATATCAATACGATAATTATTATAATAATACTAACACAATACAATAGATTATGAAATGAGGTAAACATATAAAAACCAAATTTAAGAAAACAATTAACCGAGAGACGAGTTCCGAAGAATTTGAAAGTTATAAAACAAAGTTGAGGAGTTCCTCATCGCATTCAAATACATCCATTTGTTGTTTTTGCAACGTGACACGAACCTCCATGCCTTGCCCAGTTTGATAATCAAGCAAGAAGAACATCTTCTTGAAAGGACCATTCGGTAGACCCCCTCTTTCAGGTTTTCCCCATCCAAAATCCACACTATAATATGGGAATTTGCAAACATTGCTGCAAAAATACATATCACATTCATCATCCCCTGTTTCGAATGGTAATTTTCCTTTTTTCATCGATTCAACTATTTCCACAATAAATTCATTTTCTTCCGCTTGATTTTTCTTGTATGCTACTTCAACTTCCTTCCTTAGATTACGAACCAACCTCGCTAATTCGATTTCTTCCTCGTTAGTTGCTTCTACTGAAAACACAGATAAGAGATTTCCTATGGCATTTCGGGGTAGACGAGGTTTGGTCATAGTACGTACGTTTAAATAGTGAAACAACTTAGATGGCCGCATTGAACGATGATGAGTTAATTTTGATGCAGCTTTTGTTGCACATTTGAAAAGAAGAGCACTCACAATTTCAGCTCGAGTTGGATTTTGCAATCCTGAATCAGCTATTACCTTAGCTCGAAGAGCATCTAACTTGGCATTAGGAAAAATAAATATGTTTTGTATGCACTCATTAACATTGGACTCAATTATTGGAGCAATCAAAGCACCATTATTTTGCGGAGATTTAAACACTGAATCTTCTACAAATCTAGGAGCAGAAGGAATTGATAAATTACGAGTAGCGCTAGCCCAATCTGTAAAAAAACTATTCACAGAGCAACCATCACCAATCTTGTGTGATAGGCATGCTGTCACGGACCTAGAGAATCTGCTAAGAACCGTGCGGCACTTGACAACTTGCTCACGAATCTTTCACGAGTCTTGCAAGCTCAAGTAAGCCTTTTTGCCTAAGATCGCTAAGAGAAATGCTAAAGAAAGACTTAGAGAGAGATTTTGGAGGAAGAAGTCTTTACTACTTCTTTGTTGGAAGAGTTGGTTGGATGATTTACAAATGAGAAGGCCCCTCTATTTATACAACTCCCTAAGGGCCTAAGTGTAAATAAAAATTACTCTACAAGTCCCTAATTATTTACACATTAGTCCATGTTCTAGAGAATTCCACACTCTCTAGAACATGCCTCCAACGGCTAGAACCTTCTAGAGTTCTCTACACAACTCTAGAATGGTCCGCTCCTCCAAACGGCCTCAAACCTTTTAGAATTCTCCGCACAATTCTAGAACGGCTGCCGCGCCTTCTAGAGAATTCTACGGAATTCTCTAGCCTTCTATGGGGATCTAGAGCATTCTGACAAACCTCTAGACCCTTCTGGCCCTCATCCGGACGCAAATCAGCTGGCATTGTGGCGGGACGTCTCACATGCACTGATAGCGATTCCACCACAATCAAACTGACTTACTTGAGCCACAAGTAAATTACCACCCTCATAGACATTATTATTCCAAGGTAATCCCTTAGGGAAAACTAAACTTTCTGCATTACAATGATCGCGGTGGTTAAGTATTTCAGACATGGGACATTTTATTTGGACGCTCAATAACTCAGCACCCATGTCGTTACAATCAACAGTAGCATTGTCTATCAATCTTCCCGCGTAAGGATAGTAAGAGATTAGAGTTTGTGATAAAGATTTCTGCAGTAAATGAGTTATATGAGATAATTCATGAGAATTATTTATTGCTTCATCATATCAGTACTATTTTGTTTTTTGGGATAAAAAAGGGAAGCAGGAATATACATATTACTGAGGGATTGATCAACTTAAGATAGCTTGTGGTATTTGAGTGTAGAAGGGGTGAGAGAGAAAGGTTTGATAATGGATTTATCACAAATGGAAACAAGTGATGGTGCTAGTACTAATTGAGCCATGATTGAAAAACAAGAAAAAAGACTTGTGTAGCTCTTAGTGCAACTAATGCTCTTTGCTTAATGATTATGAGTATTTGTTTTGGCTACCTTCATATATATATATATATATATATATATGACCAAGTATGTAAAAATATTTTTTCTGTCTACTTTTAATTGTCGTGTTGCACTTTTTGAAATGTAATTTGACTAATTTTTATAGTTAAATTAGATTATATTAATTCGATATTAACCATATAAAAAGTAATATAAATTGCAATTTTTTGCGTATCAATATGATGAAAAAATATATCATAAAAGTTTAACTCTAAAAAAGAAAACTATTACAATTAAAAGTGGACAAAGATAATAATATACACTACTCCCTCTATCCAAAATTTACATGAGATTTGAAATTAGAATCTAAGTATAAATTTTACATGTTAGGAAAAATCTTCTCTCCGTGTTTGGCTCATCTTCATTAAAAATACACATTTTCTCTATTTTCCTTATATATTACTCTACTTCTATATATATATAATATAAGAGGCAATTTGAGGATCAAGCAGGTTGCTTAATCATTCCCCTAAGCTCCTCATATATGGTTACTATCTAATTATTTTCATCATTTATATTTAGTAGTTTCATTTCAATTTAATTATTTATTTTACTTAATTTTTAGTATGTTATATATTTAAATTACGACAATAATAACTTTAGTTGTTTACATATTGGGGGTTAAATCATGCAACACAATTAAAAAATTATTTGTGCTTTGACTGTTCAGTAGAATAAGGATATATCAAAGGATAACAAACTAGCTAGATTGTTTTTTTTTATAGGACATTATTGAGTTTGTATTGACGAATTTTGAACCTTATTTTGTTGGTGAATTTGGTCTTATCGAACAGGTTCAAATTCTAGGTTCGAACACAAAAACTCAGTGATGGAGTTGAATTGATTAGTGATGGAAACAATGCATAGGAATCATGCTTTCAGCTAAAGAAGCATAAAACTTGGGGAGGCAATAAAGCTTTATCAATAAATTCATATTAAATTTTAAATTGATTATGATATATTGATCGAGTCAAATTATTAGTTAATAAATTGGATTGACATTTAGTTAAAATTATATAATTTAAATGAAATTCAAATTACATTTAGGTTAATCTGTTAAGTTGACAAGACGATATCAACTCATGTTCTTCAAGTTCAAGAACCTCTAAAATTACTTGAAAACCTAAATACACTCAAAATCTTAGTTCATATCTATACAAATGGTTCTTCATAACTCATAAGACACAAAAGAAAGGAAGAAATACATATAATCTTCGTTTGCGATCCACTAGTCTACGAAGAAGTCTTAGTTTTCAAGTTGTGAGCCGCATATCCCCGCAATTTTCATGAGTTGACTTCATGTTCATAGTAAAATACAATAAGTAATTTATCAATTTTAAGAACAAAACAAAGCTCTAAATTTGACAATCGTGAAGAGAAGAAAAAGAGAATTATATATATATATATATATATATATTTTTGTTATAGTATTTAATAAAAATTATAGCTCTCATATAAAATAATAAAATACAAATATCATTATTTATCACTTATTTTCTTTTCTTGATTGTTATTTTTCAGAAATGAAATTAAGTCATTTACTCGTTAGAAGAACTCAGAGTGTGCTCATTTGTTACAGAGATGGAGCGGAAAAAATCAAGAAATCGAGTCAAACCTGGCTCAAATCCACAAGAAAAATTTTTAATGACGAATTTAAAGATTTTTCTCATGTCAATTGTCATGCGTAAATTATCTACAAGTACAATATTGAAACTGAATTTTTATTCAAATTTAGTCTTGGACTTCCCAAATTAAAAATAATCATATCAAAGTGTATAAACTTTAAAGTTTGTTTACACGTTTTCCTGTCCAATACTAAAGTTTTTATAATTGCAAAAAAAAAATCAGAAGTATGACATTGCACGTTTTGTTGTTCAAATAGACTGATTATTAACTTTTTGCCCTTTAGCAATCAAAGTTATGCACAATAAGGCATAAATTATTTAGTAACTGAGTTACAATCAAATATAACTTATGAAATATTATGATATAAATTTATATCTTACAAAAATATTATCTATTATGTATGACTTACAATATATTAAAGGGATCCTATATTAAATAACCAATACAAAATAAAGGTTATAGTGCAAATGGAACTAGTCCCACTCCCATGCCTTGTAAAAAATTGGGAAACTTACATAAATATACTATAATAAGAAAATATTTACCATTTATAGCAATAATATTTCTTTTTCATTTGATCACTTTTAAATTATTTATAATACAAGTTTAATTCATATTACAAAGAATAATTTTTTATTCACATATAATACAAATTTTAATGATAGATAATTCATTTATCAAATATTTTAATACACTTATAATACAATGTGTCAAATTTTTACCAAACAAACTTAATATATTTAAAAAACCAATTATAGTTCATATATATTGCATACATAATTCACTTTTAATACATATTGTAGATTTAACATAGTATTGCTATAAATGATAATAAATAAAAAATATTGTTAAAATCAGAATTATTTATTAAAATGTATTAATTTATATAATTTTTCCTCAAAAATTCCGCGTTAACCAGCCCATTTACGGTTGGTCAATGCCTGAACCGACGGCCCAAACGGATCCACCTAACGTGCATACAGGCCAATGGGCTTCAAGATTCTTTTATTTAGTATTTAGTATTTTTAAATAATAAAATAATATAATTTGGTAAATCCTTATATTTATATGTATTTATATTTTAGATCCTTATACTTAATCTTTTGTTAACTAAATATTTTAACTGGATTGAAATGAAACATTTAAAACCCCGATTTTAACTGGATTGAAATGAAATATTTAAAACCCCGTTGATCATTGGCTGAACTTATATGACATTTTTTTTTGTGACTCAGTAGTGGTATTAACACTTTAAAAGGAAAGTGAAGCAATACGATTAAGAAGATCAGCTATGGAGGAGTAGATCTGGATTCTCTTCTTTACATGTCTACTGATGAATTTATCTTCATGTTTTCCTGTTGTACTGCAATTTTTTAGAAACTGGATACTAAATTGCTATTGATTTGAGATTAGTAATTTGTTGATGCCAAATATCTTATTAGATTTTGATTGTCCCATTTATTTTTTTTGGCTTATATATGCATAGGTTAGACATAATAAGAAGATGATGAGTATCACCAATTTGGCTGCTCTTTTCTTTTTTGTTCTTGTTCTATAGATACCCATCTTTTTCTTCCATGGCTGAAGGATATCCAAAATCCATTTATAATTTTACTGTCAAGGGTATACACTTTTTGGGTTATTGCAAAAAACAGAGGTTCGATCACTTCTCCCTTTTCATCTGAAATGATACAAATTTCGGTGTCTACTACAACGTCTTTTTCGTCTACAGCTTCGCCCATCCTGTCCACTGAACTTCCGTTAAAATGAGTTTTAGCAAGTTTTAGAAATTAGAGGAATGAAGAAGTTGATGAGATCTCTAATGATGGTTTTTGGAGGTGAAGGAAGGTTGAGAAATATAACTATTATAGTTTATTTTTTATATAAAAATATATTATTTAACATATTGATTAATAATATCGGATGTGACATTATGACATGGCGTTAATATATTAAATTTTATGGATATGACATGTCATTTTATAAGGAAAATTGAATTTATCACATGATTGAAGGAATTTGAAAAACTTATTTTATTTGAATTTAAGAGTTGAGTTGACAACAGATTAAGAGGACCCAGAACACAAATTCATACAAATCATCACACCATTACACCTAAAATAATTTATACCTAAAATAAATTTTCATTTTTTAACATATTAAGAAAAGATAATAATTTTTTTCATGTTTCATCCTTTAACATTAAATACTTACTTTTTAAGATATCATTTAATAAAAAATAGTTCAATAAAATACAAATATCGATAAAAAATTTTCTTAATGTGTGTGCTGAGTCAAAGTATAACAAATACTGCTACAACGCTGTTTGTGGAGAATTCATTGCAGTGTCAATACAAGTGTTGCATCCCGGTCTAATTGAATCAAACATAGAGAAATGTCATTCCAAGGCTATAAGGTACAGACTACGGAGAATCATTCATTACACGAATTGAAAAAAAAAAAATATGGCGAAATTGCCAAAAAGAATAAATATTTTGTTATTGAAGAGGTCGGGGAAGATTGAGTGGAGATCCTACCTTGTATTATAGGTACAAAATTTCACCAAACCCTTAGTTTCACATAATAAAAACATGGATGTCACGGTTGTTTTCTCTGAGGTAATCGATTGCCGGCCTCTGCACCCTGTAATACGGGGTAGTGGACGGTATAGATGGAGCTTGGTTATGAACAACTTCAACAATGAAATTTCTCTTATCCGTCCTCAAGGATCTCTTTATGCACGTGCATGCATGCACTGCTGCAATACTTGTAATTATATCTGTGAAAGGGAACCTTACCAGCCAATGACCCGTTACAGCAAGAACAGAGAATATCAGTACCCGAGCCACCTGGAGCAGAAGCTAAGTCGGTTCCTTGGGCATTGAGGGCTGCTGCAGCAGCTAATCTTCTCTCAGCTGCAGCTGCTCTTTTTTCCCTTTCAGCATCAAGAGCCCTTTTTGATTCCTCCTGATTGGCAAAGAGAAAACATATCAGACACCATAAAAGACATAAGAAGCTTCATCCGCAGCACAATTATCAGCATGAACATTGAGCAGCACTTCTAAAGAAATTCCAATTCGAGCAGTAGTAAATATGTTCTGTTGACCTCTTTTGATAATTTTGCTGAAAGACTAGATTGTGATTTTCCTTTCAGAGCTGAAGCAGCAACGCTTCCTCTCTCTGAGTTAGATGGAGCAGTCTGGACTTGAGCAGCCTCAGCCTGCAAAAATGATGTCACAACATTGAGAGAGTGAGAGAGAGATAACAGGAGGAATGAGGATGATTAGCCCATGTTGTGGGTGTTTAAGAGGCAAATGAACTTCTAAGTTGCTTAACAATACTCTTCTTTTTCTCGTCAGAGATAGAGAAAAACAAGCTAACTGCAAACTTGATGACTGATTGAAGGTGAAGTTTCTGAAAACCAAAAAGAGCAATTCTAGAACCTTTGCTTCAACTCATGCCATGTATCCGGGCTCGAGCTAGAAGATGAAGCAACAACTATTTTGGCAAGACCTAAGACAGGATATGGAAAAAAGTTCATCATCATAAACTGATCAGAAAAAATATTAATATGCACCTGAGCCTTTTTCTGCCTTGCTTTCCGCAATTTTTTCAACTCTTTGGCCCTAGCTTTCTTCTTGGCGTCTTTCTCTGCCTGGGGAGATAAATACAACTGTACATATCAGATAGCTACATAATGCAGCATAAAACACATTTTCACTGGTTGGATTAATTTAAGAACATATTTAATGGCTGAAAATGAGAAATAACACATCCAAAAGTAAATTAACTCATTTTGTATATCTTGTCCAGTACCTTATGATGTGCTAGCTAGCAGACAGAAACTTCCATCAGTTTATCCTGGATCATGGACAAAATATATTCTCCTAGGAAGAAATTTAATGTAATTCCAAATTCACACTGTTCATATTTGTTAAGTACAAGCATACTAGAAGAAGAAGATTTACACTTCAACAGTGACAATGAAAGGGAAAATATTCAGAACATCAGGTACACTTAAATTCATCCGCATTTGTGATATGCCTGATAAGAAGAAACTCTAAACATCTTCATACTACTTAACATATACAAAGAACGAAAGGTGACCAATATTATAGAGCATTCAAACAACATGCATAATCCACTTGACAGTATGTGCATAATATAACACTGTTTTACACTTCCTAAATGAGATAACTTAAAATCTTCATGGTCATATTGAAAGAGTAATAATCAACTGAACTTTCTAATTCAAATCCCCCATTCCCTAGCTCAGAGATTGCATCTCCCACACCTAACTCAGAGATTGGAAAGCATTAGGTGGAGTGTCAGCATAAACACCAAAGTTAAAAACAACGATGTCTAGATCAATTTTCTATATGATCCCATATCCTAAATATAGGATCCTTCTCAAAAATTATATCATACATCCAAAATATAGGAACCTCGGCAGAAAATTATACCATCAAATATGACACCCCCTAAAATAATCAAGAAGTTACCTGTTTAGCAGCTTGTGTTTCCTCCATTTCTTTAGTCAATGCACTAGGCACCTTAGCAGCATTCCAATCCCACTTGTCAAGGTTTGATGCCATGAAGCGCCTAAATGCGTTTCTCACTTCTTTTTCAGTTGCAACCATATATGGAGTTCTCCCTCTCTCGTCTTTGAGGCAAGGATCTATTCCTTGTTCTAAAAGTTCAAAAACCTTTTCAGAATCCCCACACTTTGCTGCTTCATGTAAAGGAGTGGATGTACCTACAGTGTCATTATCACTATCACTTGATATGATCGCGTTGGGAGATGGCATAACACTAGAAGATGCTTTTGTGACTTCCTTGGTCTCCAAAATTTCCTTCAAAACCTCCACGGACTCATTACACTTGCTGCTCAAATCACTTGCACTTAATTGTGACACCTCTTCACAAGGAGGTGCAATTTCCTCATTTACTTCAAAGGATACTTGCGTCAATAAGCCATATATTCGTCGAGCTTCCTTGTAGGTAGGTCTTCTAACAGTCAAAGGAATATTTCTAATAACATTAAGCTGACAAACAAAATATGGTCGATCTCCATCAAAAAACAGTTGCCTGTTGTTAGAAGGAGCGTGGATGAAGATACAGGACGAATCAGCAAAGTAAGGCTTCCATGCTGTGAACAGATCTTGAATTTCCTGGTTACAAGCAGCAAAAATTAGAAACATGCTCCATAGTGCCTCTGCTCTCTTGCAATACGACAGCCAAACAATCCTCTCCCTTATTTTTCCTTTTCAAATCAGATAGAGCCACTTCAAATAGTAAGATAAAAAAGGCAGAAGCAATCCAGTCTCATAAAAGTCCTCACTTATAAGGAATCCATTTATGAGACAATGTGTCAGGGAATTGAAGTATCAGACTATCAGTCAATAAAATATGAAGGAACTCCCAATAAAATACATCAGTAACATGAACTAAATCTAAATAAAAAGTTAAAAAAAGAAACAACTACATAGAAAGCAGAAGCCATAGCACTGATATGGCACCAACTTTAAGGCCCCATTGGACTGCTATATTAAAGCGTCTACCTCCTGATTGGACTGGTTTGTTGAAGTGTCTAACAAGTGTTTTATCAGAAAGCACCCCATCGCCACCAACATGGAAAAAAAATGGGGGGAGGAAAATAAGGAAATTTTTTCATGATGAGCATGCAAACAAATGCAAGAAAATATGTTGGTTCACCTACTTGAATGGGATGCTCTTGTTAAGATTAAGAAATATACTTAATTTGACAAGCCACACTGAATAGGATACTGATGCAACATAATCTATCTTATATAAACTTCAATCCCTTTACCTTTTTAAGAGCAAGTTCATTATACCGACGAATTGATGCTCCAGCAGAGTGCGCCATTTTGCCACTTGCATCTTTTGATGATTGTTTCTTACCGGCCTTGGCCCGTATAACATATCTAAAAGAAAAGTAAAGTACTATAAATTAGCCACACTCTCAAGACAGAGCTACGATTTTTAGTTTATGGGTTCTGGATTACAATGTTTTCTGTTTACAGGGTCCTAGACAAGCTGTTTATACTTATTAGGTAAATTTCTTTCTACACATACAGGATTTGAATCAAAGCTACTGCATAATGCCGAACCCATAGCGAAAAGTGCGACTCCGACCCTGTGTCTCTCAGAGATGCTGGAATAGTAGCTATGACTTCTCCATTAAAGAAGCATGGTAAGTGCCAGATAAAAATCAATATCGAACATGAACTTTTGCCGAGAATATAAGCAGCATCTGACAGTGGCCACTATCAAGGAAACACGGAAAAAGGAAAAAAACGAAATAGCCTAACTCTTGAATCCAAGTTAGGGATAAGATAGTGATGACAACTGTACTGAAATACGTAACAAGACAAGTTCAGAATGCAAGCCAAGAGAAAGGAAACTAGTTTCAGGATCGCCAAATCTTACATCTCAGAAGTCTGAAGGAAAGCAGAGAGGACCTTTAATATAGGACCCTCCCAGTAAGAGAGAGAGATCTTGCTACATGCTACAAAGTGAACAACTATATAGAGAGCCAAATGAGGAAACAACTTAGTCTGTTCCTGGCAATAGAATTTTGTAGAAATCTTTTCAATATAAAACTCAAAAGTTCAACAAGATGTGCAAAAGATTTATTAATAAATGATACCAAGTACATGCGGGAAGGAGGAAATAGACGTGACACATGCCCTTCAAAGAAAAATAAGGAATGTTCTATCCACACTCTGATACTTCAACATAAGGAATAGAGCAAGGATCAACCAATATAACCCTCATATCCCATTCAGTGACATTCATTCTCATTGTGGATTGATGCTAAAAGTTATGGTTTGTAATTTGGCTTTCTACCTGTCAATTTGAGCAATTTGTTGAAGCACGTATTTGGCACATGGTTACACAAATCGACATGTTTTATCTATTTAATCTTTTTGTGTTCCAAGATATGTTTCATTGCATACAATATTTTGATCATTTCTTTACCCTCAGAATCTGGATGATACACACCTTTTATAAAACAGTCAAAAGAATTAGGTGTTGATAACTGCAAAGACCTTTATTTCTGCACGGAGCATGAACTTTTCTAGACTCGAACTTGATGCACTGATATGAAGGGATCAAACGTTTAAATATAAACTATACAAGAAAAGGATTAAAAATTTCAAAATTTCTGTGATCTACTATTTGTAGTAAGTCATCAACATATTCTCACAAGATAAAAGAAAAACTTGATCAACGCAGCAGAAATAAAGTTCATTGCAATGTTCAGTACAAAATATTCTTTAATTTAGTTGTTTTGGGATGAAGATAATAGCATAAAAGAAGCATTGCACTTTTTCTTACAACAAAGACTAACCTGTGGAATGTCTTATGTGCCACAGCTGTGGTACCATCAAAAACACAGCCTGCAAAATGCCCACCTCTTGCAAGCAACACAATCCTCAAACGGGTATTATTCCTTGGTTCATGGATCAGATATTTCAACTTCTTAGTCAATTCATTTTCTGTCAAACAAATCCTGTTCCTGATATCATCTGCAGCAAGCGCCTTCTTGTTCTCAAACAAAATGCTCTCTGACTCATTCAGGAGTAAACCCTTCCATAGTGAAAGGATCTCCCCATTATGCAATTTTAAAAATATTTTGTTCTTGATATCTCCAACTATTCTTCGCTGCAAATCATTGGACTGACCAGATTCTTTCTCATCTTCGTCATCTGATCCAGAAATACTTGATAAATCATAATCCTTACATAGGGAATCAGAGGTCATCTCATCAAAGTCTTCTTCCTTAATAGTGTCTCTCCCAGAAAGGCTTAGCTTTATATTTAGTCGATGAATATCGGATTTGAAGTGAGAACGCTGGTCAAGGAGAGACTCAAACTCGGCCTTACAAGTATTGCAAGACCACCTTTGTTTGGCATTATTCCTACTACTCGAATTCTCCGTATTCTCCACTTCCTTTTTGGATTCGTCATCAATGTCTACGTCGTCTAGGGTTTTGACTGAGAGACTTTCGAGTGGTTCGACTATGGAGAGTGGCGAAGCTGACGGAGATTGGAGAAGGCGGCAGGAATCAAAGAAGTTCGCTGGTAATTCGAAGATCGAACGGTGCTTTTTTTCGTCGATTTGTTGCTTCAATTGATGGCGGCGGTTGTGTGTACTGGTGGTGGCGGTAGAAGTAGGAGCCTCCATCTCCATCTTGTCAACGATGATTAATCCTACGATTGTAATTGAACAAACAGTGATAAAAATTCGCGGTTTGTAAATAGGGGAAATAGCACTTTTTATAATGAGGGTATCCTAGGTCTAAATAACAAAAATTAAGGGCAAATCAGGTTCTTTTTTCTTTATTTTAGTACTTTTTTTCCTTTACTTTATACGATGTTATTATTATTATTTTTATTAAATATTTTATATTATAATTTGGTTGGATTAAAGAAATTTTTGAAGCACAACTTAATGATGATATTTTTTGTGTGAATACTTAATAGAAAAAAATTCAAAGATCCAAAAAAGTCGGGGGTTTTGTTAGTTTGGTTTGATTTAAAAATATAAAAGTTCGACACAAATGATTTAGTTTAATATTGAAAAAATCTGAACTAGCCAAAAAAATTCAAGGTTGAAAAACTTGAGTTTTATTAGTTTGATTTGATTTATAAATTTAAAAATTTGACACAAATGATTTGGCTAGATATTTAAAATCTTGAACCAATCCGGTCTTATACACACCTAGGTCCTACTTATGGTTAGTTTTAAGAGTTTTTAGAACTTGTAGATATAAATCACATTTTTTCTAGAAGTGAAATATATTTTATAAATACTATAGTCAAAACACATGATAAATTTCATCGAAATTTTCACTCACATAATATTTACTACAAAAATTTAAAAATATATGATCTAACACTAGCTTAACTATTCCACAAAAACAACTTCACTTTTCAAACACAATTTGCATAACTTGGCATAATATGATTAGGAGTACACATGGTCGGGTTGATTCATATTTTTCAAGACTCAAACCAAATCATTTGTGTCAGATTTTTAAATCTATAAATCAAACCAATAAAACTCAGATTTTTCAACCTCGAGTTTTTTTGGATTTTTTCAATTTTTTTGGATTTTCGGATTTTTCCGATAAAGTATTTATACAAAGATATAATTTACTTGTACTTAAAATATTTCTTCAGTCCTACCAAAATACAATTATCTAAGGTGTTTTTTGAGAAAATAACACAAACAATGATTTGATTAATGACACTAAAATATCCAATAATAATAATAAAATCGCGTAAAACAGATATTATAAATTAACAAGTCATAATGAAAATGATCATAATTTAAAAATATTAAATCATGTTCATATGTTTAATAAGTATCAATTATATGACTAAATATTGAAGGAAATTAAAATTAAATTATGTATTTTAATTATCTAAATCAATGTAAAATCAAAGAATAAATATTCAATATTATTGTAGTGTTAAATTAATTTTCTTTTTGCGTTAGTATTAATTAATTTTAATTTAAGTTATATTATAATTATAAATATCTATAGACTATAATCTTTTATGAAACCATTTAAAATTTTAAATTTCAAATTTCAAATAATTTATTAAAAGATAAAACTATAAAATCGAATTAATTAAGTACTAGTTACTTAATTAACATAGCTAGCCACTTTCTCTTCCATCCACAGAATGGAATCAGAAGTGCTTTGCACATTAGAAAAGAGAGGCAATATCTTCCACCTAACTTTAATCGGCACCGATGACCACCGTTTACATCCCAACCTTATCGACTCCATCTCCGCCACCCTCCGCCGCGTCCGATCCGAATCTACTTCCTCTTCCTCCGCTCTGATTACCACAGCACAAGGCAAATACTTCTCCAATGGTTACGATCTTAAATGGGCCTTAGTGGACAACGCCCGCCAAAAACTCATGTCCAGAAAACTCCGATGTCTCGTTTCCGACCTAATAACCCTACCTATGCCAACAATCGCCGCCGTCACCGGTCACGCTTCCGCTGCCGGCTTCGTCTTCGCGCTTTGCCATGACTACATCCTGATGCGCAAAGATCGAGGGTTTCTCTACATGAGCGAGCTGGATATTGGGTTTCCGATACCGATTTGGTTTTCGGCTTTAGTGAAGTGCAGAATGGGGTCGCCGGCGGTTCGGCGTGAGGTTGTGATGAAAGCTGCTAAAGTAACGGCTGAGATGGGAGTCGAAATGGGTTTTGTGGATTCGGCTCATAGTGGAGCGGAAGAGACTGTGGAGGCAGCAATTAAGTTAGGTGAAGAATTGGTGAGCAGAAATTGGGATGGGAAAACGTACGCTGGATGTAGAAAAACACTGTTTGTGGAGCTACTGAATTCGCTTGGTTCTGATGAGACTGTGGGAGATTATGGGGAGGAGGATGCAAACAAAACACTAGCCAAGCTGTGAGTTGTCTCTCATGGATTATATTATTCGAATTTTTAAAAACTATTCACATTCTTCAAAAATGCACTTATTTTTAAAAAACCTTGCTGGCTGGCATATGTGTGCGCTTTTACTTGTATTGTATTGGTATGGTATCAATGAATTATGAGTATTTTATAATATAAAATGTATTAAAATGTTTATCCTTTTATCTAATGTAGTATGGTTGGAACATGTTCATGCGTGGAGTGTTAGAATTGATGGTCGAAAGATGTTACAATAATATGAGAAATGTATATGAACAGAATTGAAATAATGATATTCTCTCCGTTTTACAAAGAATCATTTAGTTTGACTTGACCCACTGAATTTAAGAAAATAAAAAATATGTGATTCTAAAGTAAAGTTATATCAAATGTACAAAATTGTCTTTTAAATCTTCTGACCTTAAACATATCACGTGAAAAATTGTTATAAAAAAGAAAAATAGTTCATTCTTTTTTAAACAAGATTAAATAAAAAAGAAGATTATTCTTTTTTAAACGGAGTACGTATAGAAATTACATGGTAGAATTGAAAATGGAAAATAAAAAGGTAGAATTGATAAATTAAATTTAAGAAATCACTAAAAAAGACGAATGAAACTACTTTTTATACCTAAATTACGTAGTATATCTTAGCAGACCCCCCAAATTCGAATTACTTCATTTCATTCGGTTTTCAATGACTTTGCGAAGGATTTTTGCCATCATTCCAACCCAAGGAATGTTGTACACATATTATGTCAAATTTAAGGGTGGCGAAATCCACTCTTTGTCTAATTAATCCGACTTGTGGGTATTTTTACGGTAGGAATTAGGATTGTGACTTATTTATTAAGTAAATCCATGAATTTGAATTCACAATGACCCATCAATCTATTGGGTTAAAATAAGATTAAATTAGGAAAAATAATCTCATACTAACTAATAATTTCATATCAAATTTGAAATTAGATATATCTAGATACATATTTTGTTGTCAGATACGTTGAAATAAGGAGAGAGGCGAGCGAGAACGGGAAGAGACGAGTGAAATTTGTCTATGTATCTCAAATACATGTGAATCATGCATTTATCTAATACTATATATATGTATCAGAGTAAGAGATACACTGATGAGATTTATCTATGTATATCCTATTACATGTAAATGCACTTACTACATTATTTTGAATACATTACACCTAATTTTGACCATTTATATTTGAGATACATGTATCTAGACGTACAAGATACACCTAATTTTAATCCTATGTATGCGAGATATGCATTTGGATGCGTCAAATACATGTATTCGAAGTCTAAAAATTGATAAAACTTGTTATTTTGCAATATCGATGTTAAAATAATTAGCTCGTAAACTATTAAAATTCTTATAATTTACAAATACAAAAAGTGCAATTTGTTGAGTTAAAACGTAACCTGACCGAAATAAATAAAAAGATGTTACTATTTTATTTTACATTGTATTTGTCATGTTTTGATTTAATTTGATATGACATCAAATATTATTATTTTTAAAAAAAGACTTTTAAATTGTGTGATATGTCAAATCACAAATATATTAAAATGAATGTTAATTTATCGTTTTAAATATATTACTTGAACAATTAAAATTAAAAAATTATAATAAAAAAAGAGATACTTTATTTATTTTTTTAAAAATACACAAGAAAAATTTGAGGATAGACAAATTAAAATAGAAAAGGCGTAAAGAGAAGAAATTGTTTCTTTGAAATCCAATAAAATAATATTGAACTTGTGGTAATCAATACGTTTAAAAACAATGAACCTTTATTTAGTTGATGCCCTTTAGAATGTCCATGAAATAGTAATGAGTTAGTTCCACCTTTTTTTTTAGTTCCACTTCACACATTTATCAAATTATCAGATTAAATATGTTTATTTAGAAAAATACAATTATTCTATAAATTGAGATTGCATTGTGGAATAAAAGAGTGTTACTAGAAAAGAAAATAAATATAAATCTCCAACTTATTATTATTTTGTGGAAGAAAAGTGTTTATTATGGCGAAACTTTAAACTCGACTATTAATTTACAGAATTTATCAATTATATATCATTGTTTGACTATTATATTTTTAACAGAAATAGATCAAGAACACTATTATTTCATCAATAAAAATCTTGAATCTCTTTAAAAATAAGAAGATATTAACTTGAGAAATGACATTATCATTCATTTTATTTTTGACGGAAAGTTTATTTCACCAACAAGTAGGCTACAATATTAATTTTAGCATGCTATGGAGTCGATCTATTCATAGTAAAGCAGCTTAATTATGAATTCTTATACATCAACATTTAAGTGAATTGAAGACAAGTTTGTTGTATTATTACATAATTCTGATTTCTTTTGCTAGAAAACATTTGAGTAAATTCAAGACAAGTTATTACAAGTCACTTCAAATACAAAGAGCTTTGTGGGTGGAGCAATGAATGAACAAGCATGGCTAAAGCATGTCCACTTCTTTCCAACTTCACTAGACCATGATGGTCCATTTGATGATATTTTGATAAAATAGTTAAGAGTTCAAAACTTTACCAAAAAGTAAAAATAGATATATGTGATATTGTGACGGTGATTGAGAGGTTACTCTTCACTTTTAATTACTCTTTCCGTTCCAAAATAATTGTCATTCTTATAAAAATAAGTTGTCCTAGAATAATTTTAGGGAAACTTTCACATATAGCCACTTAAAAATAATTAATTACTCTCCATAGCTATAGTTTGATAATTACAATATGTAGCTACATGTTATATAGAGGAGAGAGGCGAGCGAGACTGGGAGAGAGAGGAGAGAGAGGGAAAAAGAGTGGGAGAAAGGTGAATTGTATATGTATATTGGTTAGATAATTGTATATTATACATATATAATTGTATATATGACAAGAGAGATTGGGAGAGGGAGGAGAGAGGCAAGCCTGGTAGAGAGAGGAGAGAGGAGAGAGGCAAGGGAGAGAGTGTAGAGAGTGGGAGAGAGGTGAATTGTATATGTATATAAGTGTATATAACTGTATATTATACATATATATTTGTATAAATGGCAGCGAGATTGGGAGATGGAGGAGAGAGGCGAGCGAGATTGAGAGAGGGAGGAGAGAGGCGAGCGAGAGAGATAAGAGAGTGGGAGAGAGGTGAATTGTATATGTATATAGGCTAAAAAATTGTATATTATGCATATTTATTTGTATATTCTGGCGAATTATACATATACAAACATGACTAATTATACAAACTTGAAGTCAGCCCATGTAATTAATGTATAATGTTAGTCGTGAGTGGTAATTATAGCAAACTGTAGCTATGATGAGTAATTAAATAGTATAAGTTTGCTTATCCGTGTAATTTTCCCATAATTTTAACCTAAGAATTCAAGATCAGTATATTTTTTCAACTAGAATCTTTATTCCATCTTTTTAACAGTGTTCAGTTTTCAAGAGATATTTATTAAATAGAGATAGTTTAATAAGATCAATATTGATTTCTAATTAATTGATTTTTATTGAGATGACACTTAGTTAGGGATAACTAAGTTGGCGCCACTTACAATATAGGTTATGCTAAATATTGATTTCTAATTAACTGATTTTTTTAAGATGACACTTAATTAGTCGATGATCTTTAAGCTAAGGCATCTAACTGTATAGGTATAAGCTAGGTGAAAAATTGTTGAGAGGAAGCTAGGTCCCCTTTCCCTAAGTTAAGGAGAAGAATTATCTCTTGCTAGCCACATCAAATGAAACTATCTTTGAGAAAATATGAATTCTAAAACGAGAAAAGAATATGACAGATTGTCCTTGAATAATTTTGATAGTAATTTCAAAGAATATTTTATAATTACTAAATTTACTTACATCAATACGATTGCTAGGAAGAATGCAAACTTAGAGCCAATAGAACTAGTAGTAGTCCTTCGCCATCCTCTTGCGAACCAAAATTGGCCTTGCCATTTCTAGGATTAAAGATGAAGCATACTTCACACTCAACAATATTTAACACCTGAAGAGCCCCTTTTATCTATACTATTTTAAAAAATATAAAGTTAAACAATAAACCAATGACTCCTTAGTCCTTAAAAGTATAAAATTGAGCGTAATAGACATATTTTCTCCTAATCTCCTCACAGATGGAAAAGTTCATATTATTCAAGACATTAATCACAAAGTACAACAATGACAGACCCGATATTATGACCAATCTCCAAAAAGTAAGGTGAATATTATTTTCCAAGAGTTTTTCACCTTTACACCTTAATTTTTCACTCTAACTCAAATTTCGAATATCAATTTTTTTATATTAAATTTAAAATACGATTCCTGATTTTCGATTTGAGATTCTACTCTTAATCTTAATTTGAGACTCAACTTGAATTACACGTTTGATGGGGATCAAATCTCGATTTGTATATCTAATCCTCCCATCAGAATTTAAGGTCGGATCCCAAATTGAGTGTTAGGATCAAACCTCAAGTCGGAAGTCATATCCCGAGTCGTGGTTCAAATCCTGATTAGGAATCTGAATTCCGCATCGGATGTGGCGTTTAGTTTTTATAATACAACAAAACTAAACAACATATTTTCCAATATTTTTATATATTTTTTATATACAATTCTAAAGTATTATTTACTCATTAAAATATGAATCAACATGATCTTTACCCAATCTATTTTTACCCCATACAAAAGATGAACATATTGAATTGTTACCTCATTTTATGTTAATCCATTTCAAATCCACTCAAATTTGATCCAACACCTGATTACCACAACTAAATCTTAACTAACATCCCTACTCTCCAATTTTTAGCATAACACAAATAGATACTTAAACTTTCATTCAACAAACATCAACTTTGTCAGGTAAGATAATTTTATGATAATATATCTAATGACAATCTATGTCTACTTGCACACTCAATAAAAACAGGAGGTGGTAAGCGAAGTTTAAAAACACCATAAGTGACTATTAACGTTGAAGTACACTGAACAAAACTTTAGAAGGTTCTGGAAAATCACAACCTTCTATAATTATTTATTCACTTTAGTTTATAAAAGAGTTTAGTTTACGCCAACTAACAAATGCTCTTTCACATATTCGGCATCTATTCACCACATATAAAAAGGCCAATAGCCATCACAAAGTGGGCCCAATTATCTTCATTTGTTTAGCTGTACACTCACCGACACTACCCACCAATTACAACACTGCTTTAATGTGATATGCGTAACAGCTGATAATAACTCAACAAGTGGAACATTATTATATACCAAAAATAAGAAAAAGGATTTAAAATAAAACGAAGTACAGCAACAGAACAAAAGAAACGAAAAAACAATGCCCTTTACTTAGCTCAACGGCTCACTCACTATTAAAGGACATTTAAAAATTAAATGAAATTAAATAAAAATCTTCTCTGCAAGCAAGTCACAAATAAAAATATGACTCCAAAAACCCAAATTTAATTAAACAAACGGAAAATGGCGGTTTAGGACAAATAAACGGACACAATTACCGACACTGACACTGTGAGTAGAGCTTTCAGTAACGCCGGAGTGTTAACGTTACCGGCGTTCTTCTTCGCCGTACTGTTCTCTGAATCTGCAGTGGGACTATCCGCCGGAGAGCCAGCCGGAGATGAAGTTGGTGGAGCAGGAGGAGACATCATTGGAGTAGGAGAGCTGGCTTCCGGAGCAGGAGCTGGTGCTGGTGTTGGAGAACTCTCCGGAGCTGGTCCTGGTGCTGGGGAAGGAGCTTTTCCGTACAACTCCACAGGCAGAAGCACACTATCGACGGTGAAAATGCAGAAGGGAGTAGAGTCAATGACTGTGGAAGCGATTCTGGACGAATCGACACCAGTGTCAAGTGTCACCTGGTCACCTTCTGTTGAAGCTTTCAGATCGTACTTACTAGCGCCATTAGTAGCTAGAGTTGAAATCGGATCCTTCTTCGTTTTCAAAGTTCCAATAGGAGTGTAACTCGGAATAGCATGATACTGCAACAATGAAACAACATCAGCGCTACTGAGATCGCTCAGATCTGGAACTTTAGCTCCCTTAAACGCCTCATCATTTGGGGCAAAAATAGTCAAACCCTTCTCAATAGCAGTTTGATACGTCTTTAGAACTCCAGATTTGACAAGTAATGAAGCAAATGTTTTACACCCAGCTTTCTCCAATGCACCAGTAATATTAAAATCACCAGATGGCGCCGGTGCCGTCAAAATACCCGGAGCAATAATCGGAGCACTAACTTCCAACACAGAGATATTATACTGGATTTGCTTCACAGATTTAGTATACGTAGACGCCAACGGTGAGTTTGGAATAGCTGAACCAAAACCTACTTTACCACCTTTAAGATCGGTAATGTTAACAGAACCTACGTTTCCATGAGCATTGCCGGTAGTTTGGTATAGAGTAGTAGAAGTTGTAGTACCGTCGGAGATCTTATGGAGTTTAGTGCCGTCAAAGTAATCAAGCAAAACATGAAGAGAGAGAACATTTTTGATAACGGAAAGTGGATGTTTGTCGACTACAGCAGACATAGCTCCATTAGGCAAAGCTAAAACGGTAATAGTTTCACGGCTGTTAATCTCGTCGGCGAGTTTAGTTTGTGAGAGGTAACTGTTGAATACACTGTACTCCGGGAATTGGTTCAAAATTTCAGTGATGTTGTGTGCATGAACGGAAACGGTAAAGAGAGTGAAGAGGAAGAAGTGTAGTGTAGTCATGGTGTAAGGTTAGCAAAGAGAGAAGTGAAACTTCAAAGGGAGTGAAGGATAATAAAGAAGCGTGGTATTAAAGGAGACGGTTGACTATGTATGGTTAAGAAGTGAGGGTTAACTATGGTTAAGTTAACTAGGGTTGAGAGTGAAGAATATATGGATAGCATGTGAGACAGAAGAGTGTGAGGGAATTCCGTTCAACTTTAATTTGGGCAACAGCTGGAGATATCTGATATTGTCGGTATTATTACCTTTAAAACTCTTTTATGGTCACAAAATTACAGAAATGTCCTTAATCTTTTGGTTGTATGGTTTTGGCCTTTTCATAGGTACGTCAAAAGATAGTAATTCAGCTCAATTATTAGTAAGTTTTATTCAAGTATAATGCAGTTGGTAAAGTCTTTAGATGATTATTTTTTGGGATGGGGTGGGGGGTTTAAATTTAACTTACTTTGGTAAATTGGATGGAAGTATGTTCACTTCTAGGTTGGATGAGTTTGAACTATGATATTCATTGTTTAATATCAAATTGACATAATAGGTTTTGATTCAAATTAATTTTGAGGATCGAGTATAATAATAATAATAATAAGTGGAGTTGAGAAAGAGGGCGTGAATGTTGTCTTACTTCTATTTAGTAAAGAGAGGTTGTTCAAAATTTCAAATGATTCTTGATTCAAGTAATATATTGAAAAATATATATGATAGTAATAAATAAATTGTGCTTAAAATAATAAAGAAAAATAGAGTAGCAATAAAAAATAATATGATAATTGAAGCAATTGAGACAATCATTAATAATAAAATTAGAGAATAAGATATATCAAGTAACAATAATGGAAACTAGATAATTCATCAAAAGATAATAAAAGAATAGTAATGAAACTCGATAATTCATCAAAAAATAATAAAAGAATAGTAGTGAAAACTAGATAACACTCAATACCTAATTAACCTTCAACCTTAATTTTATATCTCTTTATCCTCTTATTTAAAATTATATTTTCCTAAATTGTAATCAACTCATCTTCAATACTTCTTCGATCTATTCTTATGCAACAAAATCAATTATGCTTTTGCCCCTCTCTCCCCTTCAGGCCCTTCCCAATCAGGAAATTGTCTGGAAGCGCAACTCTGAACTATGGCCAAAAGTATATATGGTGCTTTGCAATTTTCTCCACTTTGATTGGTCTTTAGCTTTTGCCGTTCAAGAGAAATTTTTTTTTTAGAAAATTAATTTGTATTTTTATATTATAATATTTTATAATATCTCGCATTATTAAATAATAATGTGTATCCTGCTAACTATAAATTTAATTTATCTACGGCAAAAGTTAAATGAATATTTATTTAAAAGGCAAAAATCAAAGACCAAATAATTTGAAAAGTAATAGTACAATTGGAATATGTAAAAGTTTTTACATGAATTTCTCTCTATTTCGAGGTGTTCTTTAATTTTGACAATCAAATTAATGATTTTTAATTTATTTTTCTCTCCTTCTCATATATGAAATTTTGTGGCCACACATTTGCCTTGTCTAGCACGAGCTGTGTAGTATTTAATTTAGAGAATTTTCATTTTATTTAAGAAATAGTTTTTTGTGTTCGGATAGTTAACTTGTACATCTATTGTTATAAATTTGATGGAAACTAAGTTATGATTTGTGAGACATAATTTATATATGTCTTATGAATTTCACTTTGGGATGTTTTTGCCCTGTTATTCTTTTTCCCAATGTTAAAGGATATTATCAATCACCTTTTTGTTATTTAAAAATATTGAAGGACGAAAATCATAAATTTGAGAAGCAAAAATTAAAAATCATAGACAGTTAAGTCTTAAGAATAGTCTTTTCACGTAATTTTCTTTACAATAAAAGCATTTATGTGGATGACCCGAGATCTGTATCCCTAACTTCCCCATAAATGAGCCTGCGCTATTGTGACACAAAAGCCCCATACATTTTTGGAATGGCCCAAATGGGGCTTATTGGACCCTCCTATGACCCATATGCCTCATCATATTTCGTTTGAACTCGAAAACCCATGATAGTGCCAATAATCAAAGTTGGACTACGCCTAAATATTTCTACCATTTTGTTACAAAAATATGGTAAAATTAGGTGGTATGAATTATAAGCAGTTTTTGAGCTTGTTATGAATTTTTAGCTATCGTTAAAATGTAAAAAGGAAATAAGTATATATTTTAATATGAAAATAAATGTTTAAATATTGATATTTTGAAAAAATTTCTTAAAAATTTTCTACTTAAAATATATAAGAACTAATAAAGGTTGGAACTAGAGCCTTCAATATGGGCTAGGCATGTTGGGCCGGTCTGGCCTAAACCGGGATTTAATAGGGCTGAACTACGATTTTTGGAGCCCATATGAGAAAAGGGCTTTTTAGCCCGGCCTGAATAAGTCTGCTGATTTGTGGGACTTGAGAAATATCGGTAGGGCCGGCCCGTGGGCCAATAAAAATTAACTAAAAAATATAAATATAATATTAAAATTTAAAATTAAAGAGAATCCAAACTCAAAACAATTGAGTTAATATTTCTATTTAGATATTTATACTTTTACTTGAAAAAAACTTAATAAATATTGTAAAGATAATTTTATTAGTGGATTGATTAAAAAGTAGTAACATTAACATTATGTAATATTGTTTTGTCGATATTTATGATAATATTTTTAAATTATAATTTATAATTTAATTTAATAATTCTAAAATAATTTTTTAAAAAGTGAGTTGGTCCGGCAAATCTGTAGCCCACGTACTTGTGAGTTAGGCCGATTATTTTTTGGTCCACATAAAAAATGGACTAGCCCGGTCTAGGCTGTAAAATGTCGAAGCTTGTATGTGTTAGCCCATATTAACAGCTATAGTTTGAACCTTATGAACTATTTCTTTGATTTGGAAACTTCGGTGAATAACTAAATTCTATAAAAAAAAATCTCATTTTTTGTATTTATAAAGATTTGAACTTTATGAATCCTTTCTTAATTTTTAAACTTCCAAAAAAAGTATGTGAACCTCATGAATCATTAGTTTTGAACTCGTAAATATTTGAATATCATTCCTTTCTTGGTTTTGAAATTCAACAAATTTTGAACCCTAAAAAAATTATTTTTTAGTTTCGAAACTTCAATAAAATCTTGAATCACAAGAATTGTGTCCACGCACTCATGTGTGAATCAACAATATGTAAATCTCTCTTCATCACATGAAATTGAGCTTGAATCATTTGAGTCAGATATGTTTGATTTCAAATTTGGACATGAAATTTATGTATATGCATGAATTCATACGTTTTTCGGAGTGTTAAAAAGACATTAAAAAAGAAGAAGAAATTTCCACAAAAAAAAGAAAGAAAACAGGGGGAATAATGATGGCGTGAAAGTCTTGGAAGGAAATGCTGAAGATAAACTTTTGGTTGTTTTTGAGGAGTAGATTTTTCGAAAACGACGATAGTATGACGCAAATATCATTCTTATTACACACAATGTGAATAGTAATAATGGTGTGAAGGTTTCAGCGACAGAACTAAATATACATATTTAGCTGTTTTTCAGAAGTAAATCTAATGAAAACAATGAAAGTATAGCACAAATATTACACTTATCATACATCAAATAAATGTGACCATGCTCCTAAAAAAGAGCACAACTTTACGACCAGTCCTAGCTATTCAAATTTCTTGACACACGAGGCTTAGACCAAGTAAGGCAGAACTGACCTTTTTTGACAATTCTAAATTATTATCCCTATTTACCACTCGATCATATCAACTTACTAACAAATACTTTTTTTCTTTTCAATTTCAAGTCTAAAAACCAACCTTCATTATATAAAGTCTTTAAGTGATACATCAGTTAGTATGTTTTTCTTCTATTATTCACATATAATTAAAAAAAAAAATCATATTAAGAGTTCTTCCTTTCTTTTATGTTTTCTATATATTCTCAATATTAATTACTTATTTTTCAAAAATATTTGGAATATAATATTCTATATCATTTAATATGTAAGTTATGATAAAATACTCATTTCATTCATTAATTTAAAAGACGTGTAAAATTTAAGGTAAACAAAATAAACACTTAAAAAACATATGTAAATCGACACTATATGAATTTCTTTTCGTCACATAAAATTAAGCCTAACTCATTCTGAGTCGGATATATTTAACTCTAAATTCAGTCTCAAAATGTCAAATATATAGTATTTCAAATTCTAACCAGAAATTTCTTCATGCGAATCCACACGCTCTTTCAAGTGTTGGAAAGGCATTTCAAAGAAGAAAAAAACAAAGAAAATAGTGGGGAGTAATAATAGCATGAAAGCGTAGAGCTAAATATAGATATTTTTATTATTTTCAAGGAGTAGATCAATTTAAAACGATAACAATGTACCACGAATATGACACTTCTATCATACACAAGGTGAATAAGTAGCTTCACAAATTTGAGAAAAGAAATTGGGAATTGTTGATGTTATAAATTTATAAAAATGGAATGAGTTTCGAAGATTTTGAATTATGAATTGTGATTGCAGTGCTTTTTAATACTGTCAAGACCCCAATTTTTTCGAGTATAAAACTCAATTTTACTATATTAAAAAATGCGGTTTTTTTTTCTTACCTGTATATAATTCGTTTGAGTAATAAATGCATAAGTTATACATCACATAACTAGCACAACATTACATCACTTGGTACGTTTTTCATTAAATAAACTTTTTGTCTCATTAAATCAACTTATTATAATTTTAACATGATCACATGACTTTATTAAAAAAAATTGAGTGTTGTATATTAGAGATAAATGGATTAAAACAATTTAAATAACAAGGATACAATCCTAATTCATATTTTGTTTCTCCTCCCGAACCATTTTTTATATTATTCACAAAGCAAACACAGTAAATCATGCCGGAATTAATACATGTGAATTAATTATGCTGATATTATTGTTTAATTATTATTTGAGTTAATGTATTGAAAATAATATGTATATGTTGTATAATGTTTTTAATATTGTTTGTGTATAAAAAATAAAAAATATCCTCCCAATTCTCAAGTTTTATACACTTTCTAGTTTCTACAACCCCTCGTTTCTGCCAATTTCATTATTTGTTATGCATTAGTTTTACACAAAATAGAGTACAATATAATTATATTATATGTTGAAAAATTATGTTAAACAAAAAGAAATTAATATATGCATCATTTTCTCTAATATATAATCTATCAAACAACCCTCAGAGATCAACAATGACTGTGGTGAGATACACAAAAACTCTTTATCCTAAATTAAATTAAAGATCTCAAATTTAAATTTGGGGTATAATTTCTTTTTTACTAGAGAGTATTTTCATTTAAATGATATACTCTTTATTTTAAATGATATACTCTTTCGTCTAATTTAAGTGACAAAATTTAAATTTTGAGAATTAAATAATTTAATTTTAACTGTGAATTTATGCATAGAATTTTTGAAATAAAATATATATAATTAAAAACTACGTAAAAAGTATTATAAGTCATATTAATTGATAATTGGCCAAATCATAAACAGATCCTTAAACTTGTTGGGTTTTCCCTCTGAAGTACCTCAACTATGCTATTTTCCTATTAAATTATTGAACCACCCATAATTTGTTCCTCTTAAACACCGTTGCTGATGTGGAACCAAATTTTGTGAGAGATGTTGATAGAGGATACATATGTTGTTCTAGAACTCATTAGTCTAATTGATAGTGAAGTTGTTCGATAATTGTGTTTTACTTCAAGTTATTTGAACACATTAGAAAACAAAGGAGACTAACACACAATTTATCTTCATTCCTTCAATCAAAATCATTACAATACGAACACAATTGAAGAGATTTACAATAAAAAATGATCAAAATAAGCTAAAAATGTTTAAAATGAACAAATTATGCGTGATTCACTGATTCAATAAGATAATAGCATAGTTGAAGTACCTGAAGGAAAAACCCAACAAGTTTAGGGATCTGTTTATGAGTTCGGCCTTGATAATTTAAAACATTTATAAAAATATCATCTTAAAAAAATTATTTGAATCTCAAAATCTAAAAATAATCATACAATTTTTCTTTTAAAAAATACAACGTATCTTTGAATCAATCAAACTTTAATTTAAGCATGATTAAATGAAAAAAAAAAAAAGAAGAAAGCCCAATTGTGTACACAAAGAGTGATACATAACCATTAAGGGGTCGTTTACAAAAATCAATAATGTAGGGATTAGTAATGCAGGAATTAGTAATACAAAGATTGGTAATGCATGAATTAGTAATGCAGAGATTATTTTATCAAGTGTTTGGTTCATTGTTTCTTATCTAATTTTGTGTGTGGTTTAAAAGTTTACAAAAGAAATTCTTTCCAATTATACCATAGAGTTATTGTGAGATTTTCTATTTCATTGAATTGAGTCAAGGTAGATAATTAACGGAGAGTATTATTTTTTATAACACTTTTAACTAGCTAGCAGAATAAAATTTTTATTGTCATGTTCACTATTTCCTTAAATTATTTGAGAGTAAATAATTGTCATCTTAATAAATTGGAGTTAATATCTCAAAAGTCACACAACTATAATGATTTTATAGAGAAAATTTATTGAACTATGTTTTGTATCAATAAATTTTAAAAAACATTTTAGCATAAAAAAAATATATAAAAAAAAAAATATAGCAAAATAAATTAAGCTATTTTTATACTCGAGATGTGTATACATGTATATATATATATATATATATATATATACACTCTTGTTTTAGACTACTTGTATAATGTTTAATGAATTTTTCTTAAGAGACAATATTTTACTTATGAATTGTTCTTAAATTCATACATCAACATTAGCATATTAGTTAGATTATAATATTTTATATTAATAATAAATAGATTAAATGACTCATATTTTAGAAACAAAAAGTTATATTTATATAATAAAATATTAGTATAAATATAAAATATAAAATATAAAATCAAAAAAATAAACAAAATGATTAAAAGGTTTGAGGAGGTATTTTTGTCTTTACCTCGATTAGTTCCATGGTATTAGAGCTAATACCACCAAATGAAAGGTATTAGTTATACACTCTCTAATACCATGTAGGGTGCATAACTAATCCCAAGATTAATAATACATAAATCCAAAGTTCTTATTAAACAAAGTATTAAATAATACCACACATAATAGTTGGATTATTTATCCTATACCCATTACCAAATCACCCCTAAGAGTGTGTTATAGTAATGAAACTGTTTTTTCATAAATCAGATATCTCGATAAAAATCATATCTCTTTCGAATAATTTTTTAAAAAAAATTAATTATGTTTCAATATAAATAACGGAAAAAGAAAAATGAAGAGTGATACAAGGGAGAAAGGTAGTGGTAATTAACCATAGAGTAAAGAGATAAAAAGTGGTAGTATTAGATATCACGAAATTCTTCTGAAGGTTGTTTGTCTGTGATGGAGTCTGCTATTTGGCATTAATGCTGTAAGAAAACTGACCAAATGTCAGAACAAATTCTGACCACTTACTTTAATTACTTACATGTTCATACTCACAGACAAAAGCTAGTAGGAAAAATGAAATGGCAGCTGACACTTCCATGCCACTAATCACTATGACCGAACTTCTTTTGTTTTCTTCATTACTTCACTGCCGTGTTCTTCTTCAATTATATTCCTTCCTCTCTTTTTTTTTTTTTTTTGGTCTTTCTAATAGTAATCACTATCACGTTATTTTATTGAACGGATTTATAACTTATGACTTATTTCAAATAAACTCATATATGGTGTGAGTCAATACGGTCCTAGCTATAACAAAAAAAATGAGGGATTAGTTTTTCTTTTTAATAGTTTGAAATATTTAATTAGTCTTCTATAATATAATTTGAAAATTTACTCAAATTAATTTTGAATAAGTGATAATTATCATATAAATTGAATAAAGGAAGTAGCTTTTTTGTTTTCTTCTCTCTTACTGTGCTCATCAGTTTTTGCTGTGATGCATCTTTGGCAAGTGTCAGCAATATCAGAAGCTGAACCACTCTCTAATTTCTGTAAAGTAAATTTTGGGTTGGTTTAGTTGCAGGTTTTCCTTTTTCCTTTTTTCTTTCATGTGAAGTCAAGAAATGCAGCTTCATCTATTCTCTGCCACCCCTCTTTCTCTCTCAGGTCTTTACCCTTCTTATCTCTGTTTATTTTTACCTTTTCTATGTTTATGTTTATGTGTCAAAGATTGGATTTTTTTTTATGTGGGGTTTGTGTTACTGATGAAATTGTGCTTATTTTGATGAAGGAAAAGGAAAAGAAGATGAAGTAAAGAAGAAAGAAGGGTCACCACCTTGCATAGAGTTGTCTTTAGGCTATGGAAGTTCAAGTCATGTTGTTGAGGAAGATGAAAAAGATGACAAATCATCTAACTCTGTGTTCACAGAAGCTCAGTTTCAAGAACTTCAACTCCAAGCTGTGATTTTTAAGTATTTAGTTTCTGGTCTTCCAGTTCCTTTTCATCTGTTTTACATCATTTGGAATAGTGTTTCAAGCTCCTTGGGTGACGGTGGAATCTACAAACTATATCCTACCTGTAAACTTCCTATTCTTTCGCTTTAATTTGTCTTTTTTTAGTTTTGTGTTTGTTGAATTCCATCAAGAATAATTGAAAAAATATGATTTCTTTTCATTGGAAGTATTAGTTTTGTGAATCAAACTGGTGCTGTCTATTCAAGACTGTGTTTTGTTTTTTTGGTTGAACTTTTGGAAAATTGTTGCATGAATCCTCCTTTTGTATTAAGTTGTTCTGATAGATGGAACTGTTGTGTTTGTTTCTGGATACTTTTAACTTTTCTTTTTTGAATAACAGAGTTGAAAAGCTTATTTACAAGAAAGCTAAGATCTCGAGAACATTGAACCGACTTTATGCTATTGGAAATGAGTTTTTTGGTTTCTGAAACTTGGTACTTTGGATGAAGTTCAGTTGCTGGAAAAGATTTGCTTTTTTTTCCTTTGAGTTGATATTCTGACTCTGTTATGCTTTTGGATTCTGTTCTTTTTCGAGTTTTGGCTCTTTTCCTTTGCCTTGATATAATAATATTCTGAAGTCTACAATGCTTTTTTATTCTCTTGTTAGATTGACTCTACTGTTTTATTGCCTATACTGTGAGATGCATCTTTTTGGTGGTCATTATGCATTTAAGTGTTGTTTTATGATAAAACATTTGACCTGTATTTGATTAGATTGGTCCTTGGAGAATCATGTTCATTCGTTCCGCCATCTTTCCTCGGAACAGTGCGAAAGCGTTGTTTGTTACGTCATTACTACTATATTTCTATGAGCTCTAAATTTCAGAAACTTAGTTGTGCTTTTATCATCTAAAAGTCTTTACATCATACTTGGTTTGATGTGGGGAATGAATACCTGGATCTGAATAGTCTTTGATAGGTAAGATGTTTAATCCATGTTATATTCATTTGCACAATGAAGAGCTTGGCTGTGTGAATACTCAGGTTCTTTGAAGCATGTTGTAATGCTTTAATGTTTAATAATATGGCTTCTGGTTGCAGTGGGACGATTTGACTATACGAGCATGACGGATCCTGAACCAGGGAGGTGTAGAAGAACTGATGGGAAGAAATGGAGGTGCAAAAGGGATGTGATTCCAGGTCAGAAGTACTGCGGGCAGCATGTGCATCGAGGTCGACGTTCAAGAAAGCCTGTGGAAGCTTCTGAACATGTTATGAGATCAGATGATACAAATATCAATTCCAAGATAACTAAACTGTATGCCAGTTCTGATAACCCTGGCAGCAAATGTGCTCCTGCTAGTAGTAAAACATCCTGTTTGTCTTCTACTAGCAGAACTAACCAATACAACAGCATCGAGGACTCATCTGCTAAACCAAGATTCATCAATTCTGGCTACAGCAGTGAGAAGCAAGACAACTACATGATTTGCAAAAGAAAGGACATCACAACTTCCGTAAGAACCCCATCATTCATTGCTGGCGACAATGCTGATAGTAAGAACATTGATTTCAATCGTATTAGTCCTAGCAAAACCAACCAAAAACAGAACTGCGGAGAAGCTAGGAAGCATGGTGCTTTGGTTCCAATTATAGGTCTATCTACAAAGAGTGACCTGCAACACTCTATAGGTAAATCACCGCTTCCAATATGTTGTATTCACGAAACTTCTTTCCGTCTTCATTTTAACTTGTCTTTCATCGGTTTAAGAACTGTAAAAGTAGCATGCCTTTCCAGGAAAATTATCTTGCACTAGATTACTTAACAAATCTTCTGAGCAGTGCCTAATAGTGGGTGCTTCATGAAACTATTAGAGGAATTAGGATTGTATAATCTCCTTTTATTAATTTGCTTGGGTTTGTGCAATACTAAATAATATCTTGCCTCATATTTGATAGTAATCGATAACGTTTTTTATTTTAGTCCTCTGCATTGGCTAGATTTTGTTAGGTAGGCTTTAACCTGATGATCTGTTTGTAGTTTTTGAAATCCTTTTGCATAATGCTGTGACAGTTGAAGGAGAAGTTAGTTTCTTTTATTAGCTCAGCAACCTTGATGGTTGTTGAGAATAGCTCATGATTAACGGTTAATCCTTTTTTTGTTGCAACACAGGCTCAGAAGCTGACCAGCAGAGGTGCCGAAGATCAGATGGAAAGAAATGGAGATGCAGCAAGACTGTTGTTCCTTGTCAAAAGTACTGTGAGACTCACATGCACAGGGGAGCCAACAGAAAAAGGGTAGCCTCTGTCTCAGTTGTTGTCCCGCCTTCTAAATCTCCTTCATACAGGTTTTGCCCACCCGAAAATGATGGTACTCGAAGAAACTTGAACACCAATCTATCCATTTACACAATCCCAGGGCACCAGAACATTACAGATGATGATTCTAACAGTAACAGTATTAGTGATGCCACCACTATCACCGATGAAATACCAGCATTTGTGTCGCATTAGTAGATAATCGTTGAAACTTTGTGTTGTTGGTGTTCTTTTTGGCAAGATGTGTGAACTTAAGAGAGTACTTGAGAAGTGTCCATCAAGGTGATTTTGTGGCCATGTACAAGTCCTTAGCTAGTCTGTAAATCTATTAGGATTGAAAATTCTGTTTTGTAATAGGTTTGATGAGATGATAGACATGTACTTTTTCCTACTAGATCTCCTGGCTAATTGATGACTATTTTTGTTATACAAGAAACTGCTACTTAATGATTTTAAACAACAAAAAAAAGTTAAAAGGAATCAGAGTCTACCTTGTTTGGATGGTTGTAACTCGATGTATCGTATTGTTATTTTAAATGCAATGTTTGTTTTGATTGTAACTTAAATTTTATTGTATCTTATCGTCTAAATCCATAGTTAGGTAAGAATGAAAAGACCGTAATGATTGATTTGGAGTGATCGTGTCGTTACATTAATATTTTCTTCTAATTTTGTTTTTATATTATTTCATCGTCGTATTTCATCTTTCAGCATAACCGCTCCACTTCGTACCCTACTTTTTCTAATGTTTATCATTCGAATTATGAACGTATGACATTATGTAATGACAGAGAACCTTACTTTTCTTGTAGGTTTATCATTCAAATTATGGACCTGTAACATTATATAATGATGGCGAACCCTACTTTATCTTATAGGTTTATTATTTAAATTATAAAGTGTGATATTATATAACGTTAACGAACGATACCGTTCATTCAAACACTATATTCATTCACAATATAATACGATACAATAAAACATAATATATACCATCCATCCAAACAATAAAGCCTTCAATATGTTGGTTTTGAATTTTATCTCCTCCTTCTAAGTCCTTTCATTAATATGTTTTGTTAATGAATATTGCTTTGCAGATGCTTATGGCTGGGAATTATTAGGAAAGAGATAAGTTAGTATTTTAATGCTGCACTATAATTAACAACTCTGTATATATCTTCAACTGATTAAGATTTATTGGAAATGTAATGATGAAAAATAACACAAACTTAAAAAAAAAAAAAAGTTGAAGACATGGATGATCCTGAATGAAAAAATACTAGTCCTATATTTCCTAACGAATATTTAAAATTAATTTCCTCCACTACCACTACACGCCTCAATGATGATGACCACCTCCGTAACCGCCACCTCCACCTCCGTGATGGTGGTGACCGACACCTCCATCTCCGTAATCCACACCTCCACCTCCACAACCGCCACCTCCACCTCCGTGATGGTGGTTGTTGCCTCTGTGATGATGACTGTGGCCTTCTCCTCCTCTTCCTCCGGCAGTAATAGGGTAATTAGCTATGTTTCTAGCATTCTTTGAAAAAGTCAATGACGTTGGATTCGCCAGAAATAGTGTATTTTTGAAGATTTCGAGACGGACTATGACATTATTTTAGAGTCCGCGCAACTAAAGTAACTAATAGTACTATTGAGAGTAGTCTTTTCTAAATTATAATTGTCTTTCTTGTCTTTTGTGGTGCAACACTTTTTGCTAAAACACAATCCCATCACAATTAATAGTATAAGGTCTATACGTACAATGAAGAATATTCGTAATAGTACTTTGATCTAAAACACAAGTAGAAAATTATGAAAAATCTTATAAAATGACAAAGATTATATAGAGCTAATTAAGGTCCGAAATCTAGTAATCTTGGGATTATATTATTATATCCCACTTTGTGTTGGGTTGGGTTTAATTTTAAATTTTAATTCTTACCATAATTGGTTACAACTCACCAGACTATGACTATAGTCAATTTGGGGGCGCCCTAAAGTAATTAAGGCCCTCCAAATATTAAAGGCTGCAAAATTATGAAGTACTCTTGTATTTTAGGAATATTACGTGATTACACGGTCATATATAATAAAAAAATTAAAAGTTTAATTATTTAGATTACGATAAATGAGTAAAGGATCAAATATATTTTTGTATTATAAAAAATAGTTAAAAGTATATCTCTGGTTATACTTCGGGCTAAGTATATTCTCGTTATACTTTCGGGTTAAATATATCTCGTTGTACTTTTGAGCTAAATATACTCTTATGACTAATATAGGACACATCGAATAACTAGGATTAAAAGAATTATTCAATTTAAAATAAACTAAATTCAGATACAACCCTCCCCCGCCTCAATAATTTAATCCGAGCTTATCTATAACATTAACCCACCCAATTTATCTTTCAAACATAAAAAAGGAAAAAGAAATCCTAACAGGCATCATTTTTCAGTTCAGCAAACGAAAGGAACATTGCAACTAGGAATAGTTTCCATCCATACATGGCAACACACTATCTCAAAATATAGTCACAAATTTGGTATCAAAATATAGCCACAAATTTTAAAAATATTTCTGACTATATTTTGATCTTAATTCAAATTTGGCCTTAGTTAACATGAATTTATCGGTCAACATCTGAAGTTGACACAAACTTTTACTTAGCCTCCTTAACTAGATTTTGTTCATTTTAAACACTTCATGTTAGGCTCAATTGTGTCATTTTAACACTCTTTATACAATCACCAAAAACATGAAGTGTGTATGAGTTTGCTCGCGGATGAAATATAAAGTGTCAAATTAAATGAGGACATTTGTCATTTTATTCAAAAAAATCTTAAATAATAAACTTTTAATTATAGAAGTTCTGTTAATTCACAAAATTTGAAGTTTAATGTTTATAAAAAAACAATCAACTTAAGCATTCAAATTGTATATTCAAACAAAATTTCATTTCAAATCAACTTGATTCTAAATCATGTCCAAACGAGCTCGAAAACAAATAAGTTACATGGTATATAAAGGAACACGAGATCTTAGGAACGAATAGACATATTTAAACAATATGCATTAAACAATGTCAACAAGGGTGTCGTGGTGTAGTTGGTTATCACGTCAGTCTAACACACTGAAGGTCTCCGGTTCGAGTCCGGGCGACGCCATCTTCTACTTTTGTTTTTTTTGAAGTAAATTAAATATTTTAATTATTTAGTAAAAAATATGGTACAAATTAATACTGCAGTAATGTAATATTACAGGGAATCTTTTGCATTGTTAAATCAAAAACTAACTTAAAAAGACAGTAAACTGTTTAAACTTTGAAATATAGGATTTCTTCCCTTTTTAAATATTTAAACACCGGTTTCACTTTTATATAAAGTAGCCAATAGCCATGTAAATTTATTTATAATTTTTTTTTTTGTGCGCGCGCGATATTAGTTAGTATAACATGTAGGAAGAAGAAAAGAAAAGCGTGATGAAATAGATAGACGTTTAATTCTATCGCAGCTAGATACTCGATCGTTGTTTTGGACTAATCTTAAGACCTACATGAAAATAGTTAAAAATACATATAATTTAGATAATCAAACGTTAAGAATTCACATCTTTCTTTGCTAAAAACGGAAATTAATGTATTCCACTTAAAATTATCACTACAAGAGATGACATAATTAAGAAAAATACCACTAAAACTAATCAGGATATAATTAAACAAATTAAAAACGACACTAAAATCCATGCCCAAGAAAAAAGGTTAGGCATGATATGGTCGAGTTTTTGGCCAAAAACATCCTCAAACTATACTTCAAACTTAAATTACATCCTTAAAGTATCATTCTTAGCATAAAATATCCTTCAAGTATATAAAAGTGAACAATTTTCATCCTTTAGATATTGTCAAAAAATTAATAGATCCTACAAAAACATGAGCGGTTCACGTGACTATCAACAAAAATTGTCATGCATAATTTCATTACATACTACAAGAAGTTCCTTAAAAAAAAATTAAAAATGTTAGACACTATTGTTTACTGAAACAAAAAATGTTGAGGATATATGATTTGCTCTTAGTAACGAAAAGAAGTTGAAGCTTAATCAACTTTACCTTTTCATTTCATATCCAAACTGTATTTAGATCAATAAATATTTGGGGCCATCTGATGTAGAAGTGATCAATATATTGATTATGTCTCACATTTGAGTTTCATTCTACATTATTAAAAGATGAAGCCTCCAACAAATGTTGCTTCCAACATATCCAATTGAGAAGAAATATATTTCAAACTAATAATATTTTTAATATCAAAATTACATGAAAAATAAATGGAAAAAACCCGTCAATTCATAAATTCAATTACCAAAAAAGTTTACGATAGTATATTTGACGTAGCTAAGAATAATAATTACGAAGGGATAACCTAATTTTTGTGGGATCTTAATTTTCTGATAAATTCAGGTAAGAGGATGAAAATTGTTCATTTTTAAATACTTGAAGGATGCTTTTCTGTTAAGAATGATACTTTAAGGATGTACTTTAAGTTTGGGATATATTTAAAGGATGATTTTGGCCAAAAACTCTGATATGGTCCTTATTTGCAATATGATAATATACACCACTAGTACTATTTCTTATATCGTCGCAATGAATATTTACAAAAGAAATAGAAATTAAGACTAAATTGATCCTAGCATCATCCTGCACAACCAGGGCCGGCTCTATGCATGTCAAAATGAGGCCTTTGCCTTAGGCCCCAAAAATTTGGGGACCTCAAATTTTTATGTCCCCAAATTTTTATCAAGAATAAATTATATGTTAAATTTTTATAGAAAAAATGATTATTTATGATAAAAAGTATAATTTTTTTAAAAATAAATTATTTTACCGACTTTACCATCTTTTGTACTTTATTAAAAACAGAGTTTTTTGTTAAAAGTGTTGAACAAAGTGAATTACAAATTTTCTTTTTGTTTCTTTTTAAATTTTAGTTTCAAACATTATTACAAGCATATTAAAATGAGGTATACCAAGTCATCAACTTCTTGAGTTAAATTCTATGGTTCAAACTCTTATCTTTGTTTAATTTTTATAAATTTATCACTTATAGCATTATGTTAACAATACATATAATAATTGTCTCACTTAAAAAATGTTTTTCAATGTTGAGTTGATAAAATCTTACCTAAAACTAGTAACTCAAAAAAACATTATTAAATACTAATAATTTTTATGTAAATAGTGTGAGAAAAAATAATTTTGAATAAATATGTATATGAAATTTATTCCTATTTTAGGCCACGAATTAAAATATCGCTTTAGGCCCCCAATTATGTTGAGTCGCCCCTGTCCACAACCACCGCCACCGCAACCACCACCTCCTCTCCACAACCACCGCCACCGCAACCACCACAACCTCCACCAGCCGCTAGCGCGTCTATATAAGCCACACTTCCACTACTACAAGGTCCGTGTTGTTCTAGTACCATAAACATAATTTTTTTTCTTCTTGGTCTTCTCTACGTTATTTTTGGAGGCAGAGTTTTTACTAAAACACAATGCCATGACAATTGAAGAAGGAACAAAAGGGGATGATGATGATATTATAATCTTTTTAATTTTTTCTTGTTCGTTCTTCGAATGGCGCTAGTGAAGACTAATTCCTTCCGGCTAATGAAGATATTACTCCAGTCTTTCCATATATATATAGATAAGGTCGACAACGTATTCTCCTTCAATAGAAATATAATTATGTTAGGATTCTATATGCGCGATCAACTTTCTATATTATCCTCCTTGCTAATTAGGACGTTTCAAATTATTATAAATATTACTCACTCCTTCTATGTGTCACTTTAGTTTTAAAACAAATATTATTACATTATTTGACTTGCTGTTGATAAGCCAAGAACACTTACTTTGATTGAAAAAAAATATTTTTTTAGAAAAATTAAGGTGTTTGACTAACATATTAAACTGCTTTTAATTAGAAGCAAAAATAATTTTTCCGGCGTTGCAAAGAAGATAAAAAAATTTAGTTTAAAAAAAGTAGAAGTAAAAGCATAAAATTATTTCTCGTATTTACCAATATATTCATTATATTATATATTTATTTATTGTGGTGAATTTTTATATGTAGTGATTTTAATTTGTAGAATGGTTTTTAAATTTATTTTGCTTGATGTTTTAAATTATATTATGTTATATTATACTAATATTTAATTTATTTTTGTTTTATCTAGTTAAGATATTGATTCAAAATTTAAATATGTACATACTAATTTAATAAAATTGAAATATTAGTTCTAGAATTTATAGTAGATATTTAAAATAATAACCTTTTTATAAATAATTTTAATATTAAAAATGCATTGATATTTGTTCTTTTTTCGTAATTTTACTCTCAAAAACATTTTCTTATAAATGATTAGCCTAACACAATTTGCTTATCAAAAATACTTTTAAATGAATTAATCAAACATAAATTATTATTATTTTCAAAGCATTTTTTCTGAAAAGCCATTTTAGAAAAAATACTAAATATAAATTGTTTTTAGGACAAAATTTATGTGTTTTACAATCATATCTCCTCTTTTAAAATTTAAGAAACATTTATTAAATAAAAACGGTTTAAAATTAGATAACACTTATTTTGGAACAAAAATATATTAATGAGAACTTTAATAATGAATATTCGATTAAAACGCCAGATTTTTCAAAGCATTGAATATTTCAAGAGGGTGGGTTAGGTGTTTTGGCATTAATTCTTTTAGTGTCATATTTGGTTGATTATTGGGGAAACGATATTTTTAGTTCTTATGTTAAGGCTAATTTTTTATTTTAGTCCTTCTGTTATTTAACTTAGCACTATTAACCTTTAAATATATCAAGTGAGTGATTTTAATCCTTCAACTAACAGATCCAAAAAAATTAACAGAGAGTTCACTGCTAAAAGGGGTAATTCGGATATTTTAAAGTAATTGCTTGAGAAAACAGAATTTTTTTTAAAAAATAATCATTTGTTGCATAATTTATCGTTTGTCAGTGTGAGAGGGAGGGTTAATGCCTATCAAGTTGGTTTTTGAAATTATAGCTCAAACGACGGGCTTGTTCTTCTAGATAGAGATAGGGAAGACTTAACTTGTTCTTCAAAGAGAGAGAATTAAAAAGAAAATACCCGAACTACCCCTTTTAGCACTGAACTCTCTGTTAATTTTTTTTGAATCTGTAAGTTGAAAGACTAAAATCACTTACTTGATATAATTGAAGGTTAATAATGCTTAGTTAGATAACACGAGGACTAAAATAAAAATATAATCTTAACACAGGGACTAAAAATGCCATTTTCCCTTGATTATTCCATTTCTTCTTTAATTAAAAGCAATATATTTGTAATGATTGATTTTTTAATTTTTACTATATTAATTTTACAATGTGTCAAAGGGTAATTATTTTTTAATCTTTGTTAACATTTCTTATTGTAGATATAATTATTGAAGGCAGTGGCGGAGGCAAGATTTTCATTAAGGGGGTTCAAAAAGATAAGTAAGCACACTATTAGTATCTATATAAGCGGGGCGGGTCAAATATAAATGGGTCGGATCAGATTTAAGCAACTAAAAAAAATTCAACTCTACCTCAACACAAACAATAAAATCGAGTAAGTATATGTTTGACATAACGTTAAAATCAGTATGAGAGAATGTATTTTTTATAAATATAATTATGGGTTTGTCTAGGTCATTGTTGTATATAAACGTTATTCTATTTCTGAAACTAACTAAGGAATACTTCTAAATCCGATTATATTGTAGCAATAAAATTCGCGTCGAGAAAATAATCATCAAAATTAAAATATATTGTGACAATCGTATTTATTTCTGAATTTTAAATGAGTACTCTTATTTATTTAATCTTACTTATAATTATATTATTTGTTAATCAAATATATATTAAATGTTTGACTTAAAATGTGTACTAGAGATGCATTTCTTAATTTTAATTATGAAAACTTAAAAAACGTTATAAGTTTTACTTAGTTTTATAAAAAATAGAAAATAAATTTATTTTTTAATATCTAATAAAATAGTATTAATCCCAATAGGTTTTCAAAAATATGGAGAAAAACGCTGAAAAATGAGGGAAAAAGTTGTTACATGGAGTCAAGAACCCGATACCTAGTACTTGTCTTGCGAATTTTTGAATCTCCTTTACCACTGAACCAAGCCCTTAGCTTATGTTCAGTGGGTTCATCACTTGGTATGTACATATAAATTAAAAAATTGATCGTATAAATACTGTGTAAGTTTTCCAACGAAGGGGTAGATCTACCCTTGATTGAAGGTCTTGTAGAACAAAAACTTTCGGTGAAGTCATAAAATAATAATATTATTTTTTCTATGTCAAATTATCTATCACAATTTTAAAAGTAATTGTCTTAAATTATTTACTGTTTTAGACATTTAAGACAAAATTAACATTTTTTTTCTATTTTATTCTTAGAATTAGTTGTTCTTGATAACTACAAATATCTCAATAATAGGAGCGAATCTAGATCCGAGGGGGTGAGCGAATATATGTGCGTATTCACACACATATTTTTATTTTTTATTCTCTCTATATATAGATAAATGTCAAATTTGTTGAACACAAAACTAAAAGGCGGTATAGTAATTTTTAAGAGATTCAAAATTCATAACGAGATATCAATTCAAAATCAAGCACATTATTATGGACTAATGCAATGATTCACCTTTTAATTATTGTGGAAGTTATTTAAAGCTTTTTTACTTAACAAAATTTTAAGATTTGTTATTTCCTTTTATAGTCATGCTAGGAAAGCTGGTCAGTAGGGGTGTTCGTAGTTCGGTTTGGATCGGTTATTGATTAAAATCAAAACCAAACTAATCTAGACGATTTTTTTTAAATTTCTAAAACCAAACCATACCAAACGAAAAAAATAACCAACGGTTTGGTTATTGTCAGTTTGGTTCGGTTTGGTTCAATTTTTATGGTTTATTCGGTTTGAAAGTAATAATTTTTTTGAGTACGCACGTATCTTGACAGACACAAACACCAATTACATGAGCAATCTACAGAAAAGCTAATGTCGGTTCAGTCAAGCAATTAAACAATATTAGAGTGTATGACTATTATATGTGAAGTACGATAGTATCTAAAGACTAAAATGATTTTGATGGACTTGGATTTGAAATTGTTATACTTGGGCTGAAGTGTTGGGCTTGAGAAAATGATAAAGTTAAAAACTTAAGTTAATTAAAATTTAACAAAATATTTTTAATTTATTTATGAATAATATATAAATAATTATAAAATTTATATATCTAATTTATCGGTTCGGTTTTTTTTTTTTTTTTTTTTTAGTAAAATCAAACCCAAACCAAATAGTATCGGAAATTTAAAAATCAAACCTAACCAAACTAAACCAAATATCGGTTTTTGTTAATCGATTTGGTTTGAAATGCGATTTGATTTAGTTGTTAACTATAATCATGAATAACCCTACTGGTTAGTATATTTTCCAAACTTTTTTTTAATTAATAGTATGAAAAAAATATTATTTTTAGGGGTGAACACGGAGACAGTTCAAATTACTACCATAACAATACTAATACTAATACTAATTTGTTTGATATAATTTCATAAAAAAGGTAGTTAAGAAGGTTCAGAATGAATACAAAAATTTGATTTGAATTTTAAATCTTTGAATTCAAGAAATCCAAACCATAAATTTTTTATTTTTTTGCCTTTTTTTATAGCATTTGACACACACATATATAAGTTTTAAAAAATATATTATGGGTAGACAAATCTCCCATTTCAATTTTAAAATTTTCAAATAAAGTACTAATTCTTTTTCATGATAAAATGCCCACCAAAATTATCCCAAGAGTTTAGTCTATTAGCTTTGGTCCAAAACAGACCAACTTAATAAACTTCAACAAGTTGTTTGGTGTTAAGTATATATATAATAATATGAAATAAGATGCAAGATCATTATCCAGTATTTGGTTAGAGGTATTAGATAATTTTATATTATTTATGCTATCACTTCTACCATAAAATATAGTGAAATAAGTTAGAGACACATAATAAATTTTTTTAGTAGACATTGAAATTTTGTCGCATTCTAGAAGGTGTTTTCAGTTTTCATTAAATTTCACTATTTTATCCTAAACTCTAGTTCATGCCTATATAAAGGGTATTAAATTTACTTAAAAGGCATTTTCCATATTCCACAAATTGATCGAATATTCATATAGAGGTCAAATCTAAATCAACCTAGTTCGAGATATACGCTATTAACGACCCTCAATCATGGATAAATCTTAAGAGAGTAGAATCAAAGGAGGAACAAAATTATACCCACACTATTATCAATAAAATATTCATGCTTTTTCAGATTTTATTTGTGTGGTTGATTTATTTTTCATATGTTTAAAATTTGTTGCAAACAACTCCCTCATAATTACTAGTCCACCTTTAAATTGACACACATATTCAAAAAACAATAATTAACATAGTGAGTTACCATTTTATCCATATTAATTATGAAATAGATGAATTAAAAACTTGAGATTTTCAAAAGTTTTAACCTTTTCAAAGTAATTAATTGAGGATACCATTTGTCGAAATGGACAAGTACTTAATAACAACAAAAAAATGAAAAAATAGACAAATAATTAGAGACAGAATGAGTAACTTATTCTAAAATAATTAATCAAGGAATAACTTATTATGGCTATTGATATCCGTGGTTATAAGACCATCTCCAACCCAGCACCAAATTTTATACCAAATTCTATATTTGGTGTAAAATTTGATGTTTTGAGCTTCAACCCACACCAATTTTTACATCTTATTTGGTGTGTGAATAATGTTACACCAAATTTAGTGTAACACTATTCATCACACCAAATAACTTTTTAAATATTATAATATTATTTCATTGGAGAAGAGACATAAAGTGACACCTGAAGTTGTCCCGAATTTTAAAAAAGACTCCTTAACTATGTAGTTATCCTATTACCCCCCTAAACTATATCGAACATATATTATTACATCATTTTTGGATCAATTTCAGATTTTAAATGACAAGTGTAATCACACTAATCATTGTGTGACACGTGTTAATTCAATTTGAAATATATTTTTTCATTTTAAGTTTTTCTTTATTTTTTTTCTTACTTTTTGACTTATTTTAGTTTTATTATTTTTATTTTAATTTCATTTCAATTTTTAATTCATCTTCCACCCCAACTTTCAAGTTTCCTCCATTTTCTTTCTTTATTTCTTCTTTTTCTTCACCTCTCATCCTCACCTAACCCCATACCCATATCAAGTTGAGCCCCTCAATTTTCTTTCTTTTTTCTTCTTCTTATTTGGTCAAACTTCTTACTTTTCAAAATTATACTATTTTTTAGACTTTGTTGAGTTATTGATAACAAAACTAATTATTTTTCTAAGAAAGATCAAAATTTTGAAGGTATCATCATTTAATTTATCTCATTTTCATAGAAATTCAAAACTAGAAATGATAATTTTGAAAGCATAAGAATTCTCCGAAAATTGAAAAAGTTTAATTAGAATTTGGATAAAAAACTAAATAATGTCTACTAATCATCTTGAAATCTAATGGGTTTATCACATTTTTTGAAATGTATTAAAATATCTAGATATAATTTTAAAATTGAAGAGAGTTAAACCAATAGTAGAATAAAGAAAGATGGAGTTGTGGTAAAAAGTGACATTGAAAATGATAAGTTAATGAAGATGACAATGAATTTTTGAAGAAGAAGGAAGAAAGAAAAAGAAAAAAATAATAAGTAGAAAAAGTTAAAATAATAAAAAAAAATATATATTTTATAGTAAAATTATTGTAAAAATAAAATTATATTCATTTTCTCCGTTTGTTCACGCTCTTAAGAGAGTGCATACACTCTCCATGCCAGGTGGACAAAAATATGATTGGAAAAATGCACAAGTACCTCCTCAACCTATGCCCGAAATCCCAGAGACACACTTATACTATACTAAGGTCCTATTACCCCCTAAACTTATTTTTTAAGTAATTTTCTACCCCTTTTCGGTTTACGTGACACTAGCTTGAAAAAAAAGTCAATCAGTGTTGGACCACAAGATAGTGCCACGTAGGCCAAAAAGGGATAGAAAATTATTAATAAAATAAGTTCAGGAGGTAATAGAACCTTAGTATAGTATACGTGTGTCTCTGAGATTTCAGGCATAGATTGAGGGGATATTTGTGCATTATCCCAAAAATGATGTAATAATATCAGTTCAGGATTGTTTAGGATTAGGATACTTGCATAGTTTACGTGTCTTTTTGAAAATTCGGAATAACTTCAGGTGTCACTTTATGTCTTTTCTCTATTTCATTGTACAAACTTCTAATTAAACATTACTTAACTTGTATGTTTTAATTAAATCTCTTGTATATTTAATTATTTATATGTAATATTTATATAATATTGTTTTTAGAAATATGAAATTTAGCTTTTTTATAAATTAATTTCTATATAAGACTTTTTTAAAAAATTAAATTTATTTTAGTTCTACTATAAATTACATAAACTACAATTATCCTTTATAAAAATTAAAAATGCAAATATATAAATTTTTAAACAGATAATGCAATGTACTTTTATATGATGATTGTTTTAGAAAAAAATTTATTTTATAAAATAAAAAAATATAAATAAAATAAATAATAATAATAATAAAAATTGATGTAAAATTTGTTGCACTGGACTGGAGATACCTATGCGACCAAAGAAGCACTATATTTATCCTATATATATTCTAGGACGACCTAAGATTACTCTCTACCCAGATAAAAGAAATGGGTGAAAATCGCTCAGCCCTAAGTCCTATGGAGAACAAAAACACTGTCATCTCCGAAAAATTGTCTGCAGAATCTATTTCTAAGTTCAATAGATTCCTCAAAGGCATGGGGGTCTTCAACCTTAACTTTCCTCCTCAGTATGACACTAAGGATTCTTTCTCTGAACTCAGCCGCAGCTTCCTCAAGGTTCAACATATCCACCCTGGCAAGATTTCATGTATTGTCTCTGTCAAACCTCCAATCATGGTAAACTATTCTTTTTTTTGAATATTTTATTTGGTTGAAAAGATTCAGTCTTTCTTGAATTTTGTTTGATTCCCATTTTCCAAAATCCCTAATTTTGTCTGAAAATGAAATTTTTTTTCTTTAGAATTGAAAATGTAATCAGATTTATTATTGATGATTCATACCTTCCCACTGATCCCAATTAGTTTTGGATTTAGGCGTACTTCTCTCGTTACATGGACAAGTAGGTTTCTATTCAATAGCTTGAACAAAACAATTCATTCTACATATCTAAGCATCCGGGCTCGTTCTGTTTCGTTTTTTTTTGTCGATGGTTGGAAGTGGTTAGGGGACAAATGTCATTTTGAGGGATATATAAGTGAGATTGAAGGGGGTGGTTCAAGTTGAGATTCTCAAGACTTGGATTTTTAGATGTCAGATGGCATATGCATTTAGGCATTGATATTGCTATGGATTTGAGGTATCCCCAATTGTGAAACTTCCACTTAATCTATTCCATCCAACGGACTTTTACACATTTACCTTGGAATTGAAACAACTGATTTTATTCCACTCAATGTGCTGAGACAGAATCCTACGAGTCTCCTGTACTTAGCATTGCCAGCCAACACAATAAAGGAAAAGGTTGGGGTAAGGGGGTATATATACTTGACATCTCTATCTGACCTCCTTCACCATCCATGTGCGTGCTTTCTACCTCATGCAATGGTGCAATCTTTTTGCGGATACTATCAACTTCCAAGTTGCATTTTATTCAATTGCATCGAGTGTATACTATTTTCTCTTCGTTCTTGTAGCTGTTACCGGCGAAATAAAGTATTGGAATACATTGGTTTACTTATTTCCTTGCAGAATATCTATGGTTCACTGCACGGAGGAGCAGGTGGAGATGTAGCAGTAAGGGTAGCAACTGCCTGTGCTCGAACTATCGTGGGAAAGGATAAACAGCTCTTTCTTGGAGAATTAAGCATATCTTATCTCTCTAGTGCTCCTGAAAATGTGAGTCTTTAAGGCATTTGTTTTGTTCTCTCAGCATTCTCCGTGTTAATGCGTTGCTTGCAGCTTAAGCATCAAGGAAGAGCATGTCAAGATTTGGGTGTTCTTTTTTCTTTTCACCTGCTACAGTACTGAGCGTGTGTGAATCTTCTTACAGTTTTATAAATACTGCATAGATGTTTATTTGTTTAACAGCAGACACGACAAACGCATATGGAATTAATTATAAGATGAGAAAGTCACAGAACTAACCTAGACTTGCAAAGTAGGAACACAGCCGTCATGTTGAATGGTCTTGTTTTAACCATGCTACTCTCTCCATTTCATATTACTTGGCCCCTGTTGACCTGACGCACCCCTTAAGAAAGCTTTAATTAGAGGTGTAATTTACTAAACTAACCTTATTAATGATGCTTTGGAATTCTAAATTTTACTACTACCACTTTATTTAGTTACTTAATATCAAGGATAGAAGGGATAAATATAATAAAACTGTTGATTTCATAAATTGGACAAGTAAATTGAAACAACTATTACAAGTATGAGGGCCATGGAATATGAAGCGGATGGAGTATGTTACTGAAGTATAAAAATATATTTATCAACAAGATAAGTTAGCTATTTGTCTGCATTATTTATGTGTTGAGGTACAACATCCATCTTGCCTTTTCACTAATTTATTTCTCTTTTTGAATTGGGGGTACTCACAGGACGAAGTAATAGTTAATGCATCCGTTGTTCGAAGTGGAAGAAACCTGACTGTAGTTGCCCTGGATTTTAGACTAAAGGACTCTGAGAAACTGTGTTACATTTCTCGGGCAACATTCTATCACGTGCCTGTAGCAAGTTTATGAACTAGACCTGGTGCAACACATTAAGCTAAAGACATCCTGCTGGTAGGTATATAAGTTCTTCAATATGTATCCAGAAAACTTCTGTGGCCTTTTCATTCTGTGCATGTTGCCTCATATTTGAGTTCTGATTATAGTAACTTCGTTCCAGGAATCTGATAACACGTCCAATTTCTTGTCGTGGACAAGCTTTTGAACTACAAAATATTAAAGTACTTTTTGTGGAGCTTTGTCAAACTTAAAGCAAACTACATTTCTCTGCTACTATGATTAACTTCTTCAATCAGCTTGGTTCACGATGTATTGACGTGTATCAGTTCCAAAACTTATGTTCCCTTTGCCATTGCTTACATGGTACTAATTGTATTATGGTGTTCAACTACCATTTCAACACTTTAAAATCGTGCAATATTTTGATTGTCAAAAAGTAATGTCATGTCTGTTTTACATTTTGCACTCGAATGTACTTTTGAATAAAAAATAACTACATCAAAATCTTTTATGTTGACAAACAGGTTGAAATACCAGGTAAGTCTCAACGTTGGAGGTCTTACAAAGTTTCCGAACCTCATTAGAATCGGGAAAAGTTCAGCTGTGTCACTGGAGGGTGTGTTCTCTATCAGAGGAGCTTAGAAACGTTTTCGTAAATAAACTGTCTTCGTTTCTGCCAAATAGTGATAATATGTTGGCATCATTGTCCAGTTACAAACTCAGTAATGTTTAGAAATGTAAATTTAAAGCAAACCATTAATCTAAGATGAGTAAACATCATGTACTTGTACCTATATTTTGTGCTAGGGCTGTGCAAATTTCGGGTCACACCAATAAACCAAACTGAAAATAGGTATCGAGTTAATGGTTCGGGCACTTGGGGCTCTTGTTTTTTTGGATTTTTAACTGTTAGATATCATATAATACTGGATTATTGATTTTGGTTCGATTTGACCAATAACTCAATAACAAAAGTATAAAATTTATTGTTTGCGTAGGTTTGAAATATATATTATGAAAATATCTATTAGAATTGAGATGTTGATTTCATGAGATGAACATGACTTTCTTCCATCAACATTTATAACCCAATATGCTTTCGAGAGGGTGAGTGTTATTAGTAGTACTACTGCACAAAGATAAGAGTACTAACTTTTTTTTTAAAAAAAAAAACATTTTCTATATATATATTTTTAAATTAAAAAAGAACTTTTAAAAATCCAATAAACTTATGTAAGAAATGGTCAACACAATCTTGTCGATTAATCAGGTAATAAAATTTTATTGGCTTGATTATAATGATTTATATGCTATAAACCTGATAAGTCAAATTGATAATGACCACAATTAAGTCACATGTGAGCTGAGCTGAGCTGTCATAACTAATTCTGGGGAGCATTTGCAAAATATAAATGAAATAGGGATTAAAACAGAAATAGAGTAATAACTAACTAGGAGAAGGGCGGGACCACAAATTCATCGGTAAGAAGAAAGAAGAAGAGAATGGGGGAAGAGAATTCAAAGAGGAAGAGTTCATACACCAAAGACACAATCATCTCGAAAGAAATATCTGAGGAGAACGTTGCTCTGGTTGATATCCTCTTCATGCACGTGCTACAGAACGGTTACAAAATTCCACCGCAATATAATGATGTTAAGGATTTCTTCTCTCAACTCATTCGCAGCTGCCTCAAGCTCAACACTATACACCCTGGAAAACTCTCCTGCATTCTATCTGTCAAACCTGCAATCTTGGTAATATATGATTTTTTTGGTAAATTAACTTCTACCAAACCCCCTTTTTGAAAAATTCTAGGCTTACCAGTTTTGTCGAGTATAGAATTTCCCTAATTATTGAAAGGTTGAGTTGCTCCATCTTTTGATGACATGTATGTAGATCACAGATTAGATTTGTGAACAATCATCTTTGCAGAAAATGCTTTTGATTGAGCTGATTTTTGGATTTAGGGCATAACCTCTTCTTAATCTCGGTTCACCGCAATATTGAATACTCGTGCTATATTGTACATGCTCAGCAAAGAGTGTTAGTCCCATAGAGCTGTTATTTATTATATGATCAAATACTGTATACGGTATATGCCCATTCTCCTTTTACACCTATAATAGCCAGGATTAGTTCGTGTGTAATTAAGCCCTTTGAATTTGCAGACATATATATTCTTTTGGAATACTAGTAAATTTCAATCTTCTTTTTGCAGAAAAACACAACAGCTTTGTTTGATTTGTGCTTTTGTTTTTTTCTTCTGGTTGCCTTCCAAAGTTGTATTTGCCATGTGATGAGTGTGCAACCTCTTTATTGTACTGGATTGTAGAATGCTTATAGTACCTTGCATGGAGGAGCCATTGGAGCTGTCGCAGAGAGGGTGTCAATTGCATGTGCCAGAACTGTTGTAGGAAAGGATAAGGAACTCTTTCTTGGAGAATTGAGAATGTCATATCATTCTGCTGCTCCATGCAATGTAAGAATTAAAGCTTTCATTTAAGATCATCTTACCTCCTCAATGTCACTAGATTTTATTGTATAGTAACAACTTGGTAGGAGCTATTGCATATCATAAAAGGAGATCTCATTCTTTTCTCTTTCCCTATATTTATTTACCTTTGCATTTGTGTCCTCTATAGGCAGAGGTGGTCATAGACGGGTCTATCATTCGGAGTGGAAGGAACATAACTGTAGTTGCAGTTGATTTTCGGCTCAAGGACTCGAAAAAATTGGTCTACACCTCGAATGCAACATTCTATCACATGCCTGTCGCAAGTTTATGAACTTAAAACTCACACACATTAAGTAGATACATTTGCTAAACACGTTCAGCAGCTCATATAGCATCATTAGATGAATTTGAGACTTTAGAGTACTCTTATCTGTAATCTCCAAAGCAATATTTACATCTAGCATCATCAGAGATTCCCTTATTTGTCATCTGTATCATCTTTGTAATCAAGTGTTGCTTGATGAAATACACAATTGAATCATGATTTATTGAAATAGAATGAAGTGAAAGTCATGTACATCACTCTTGTATTAGTGGTTTGTCCAATGAAACTCCACTTTAACTGGACTGCTGTATCACTACTTATACTGCAAGTCTGCAACAATGACAAGGAGATAGCAGATTTTTTTTTATTTACAATTAATGGCATCCGTTATCCTGGACGGCTTAAATGTAACTTCTGATGAACACAGCCTCAATGAAATAGATGAGATCTAGACAAATAAAGGAGCATTAGGCACTCTTTTGTTAAAGACAATTGCTAATGTCTCATTATTACTCTCAATCCAAAATGTTTATCTACGTCTTGTTAACACCAGATAGGAGTTCACCTGAGGACGTTGTACAATGAGAAAATGATACAGATTGTGGAGAGATTCTTCATCGAGCTAGTGGCGAGCAGCCCAGTTTTAATGATTAGAGTGTTATAATATTTGATCGCTTTAGTTTGGTAATTTACAGACTTGCTTTTTTGGATTTCTATTCCTAGCCAACTGGAATATTTAATGACTTGGTGATGGAATACCCAGAAGTTTTGCTCCTTTACTAAAGACAAAATTAAGTAATAAAAAAAATGTTTATGCTGGAAACCAGTGTGGTCCCGTTCCTGGATGTTCACTTATTTTATATTATATAAACACCTTGTTGATTGGTTATGGCGAATTAGGGGTCAATGGAATGAACAGAATATCAGTGCACATACATGTTCAAAATTAAATTTGTAGATAGGATAGCAAATTGCTTAGGTATATACAGTTGAATCTTTACCAGGCAAGGTAGATGGGGGAAGAGAGTTCAAAATCCAAGAGTTCATTCACCAAAGACACAATCATCTCCGAAGATTTATCTGAGGAAGCCGCTTTCTTGGCGGATCGTCTCCTCAGCCGCGTGCAACTCCACGGGGACAACTTTCCGGCCGGATATGAATGTTTCTCTGAACTAATTCGCGGCTGCCTCAAGGTCCACAGCATCCATCCTGGCAAAGTCTCCTGCATTTTATCTGTCAAATCTGCGATCTCGGTAAAATATTTCACTCTTTGTTCGGATCTGATTTTCACATCTGTTCACTTTTTCAGCTCATACAACTCTGTTTCTTTTCTTCTAGTTGGATGGGCTTGTCCTTACTCTTGAGTCTTGTATTTGCCATTTGACAACTGTGCAACTTCTTTATTGTAGAATATTTATGGTAGCATGCATGGAGGAGCAGTTGGAGCTGTCGCAGAGAGGGTGTCAATTGCCTGTGCTAGAACTGTCGTAGGAAAGGATAAGAAACTCTTTCTTGGAGAACTGAGAATGTCATATCTTTCTGCTGCTAAAAGCAATGTGAGTATTGAAGCTTTGATTTAAGCTCCTTTTACCTCAATGTTACTAGATTTTAGTGTATACTGTATAGTAACAATATGGTAAGATCAACTGCACATCATAAAACGAGAGCTCATTCTTCTCTCTTGCCTTATATTTATTTGCTTTTGTATTTGTGTCCTCTAGGCAGAGGTGATCGTAGATGGGTCTATCATTAAGAGTGGAAGGAGCACAACTGTAGTTGCAACTGATTTTCGGCTCAAGGACTCGAAGAAATTGGTCTACACCTCGAATGCAACATTCTATCACATGCCCATCGCAAGTTTATGAACTCAAACTCAACGCATCACTTAGATACATTTGCTAAACCTGTTCAGCAGCTCCAGCTCATGTACAACTGCAAATTATTGATATAATCTCAAGACTCATATCTGTCATCACCAAATCAATATCGCGTATAATCTGTGATTCCCTTATTTGTCTTCTGTTTCGTCTTTGTAACCAAGTGTTGCTTGATGAAATACACAATTCAACCATGATATATTGAAAAAGAACGAAGAAGTGAAAAATCATGTACATCAATCTTGTATTAGCTGTGTGTCCAATGTAACTCCACTTCAACTACAGTGCTGTATAACTACTTAATACTGCAACAATGACAAGGAGATGACCCCGATCTTTTGATTTTAAAAAAAGGCAGATGCAACTAATGGCATCAGTCGTACTGGACAACTTAAGTGTCTCTTCTGATGAATACACCCTCAATGAAATAGAGCAAATCTAGATAAACAAAGGAGCATAAGGCACTCTTTCTGTTAAAGACAAAAATTCTAATGTCTCATTACTCCTCTCACACCAAAATGTTTGTGTGTCTTGTTAACACCAGAGAGTTCACCTGAGACGAAAAAATAATTATGGTATTAAAGCCATTGCTTATTGTACGATGAGAAAATGATACTACCAGAACCAAGAGTAAGACATTCTTTAACATCAAGCTAGTGTCAGAATATTTGATAGCTTTAGTTTGGTAATTTACAGTAAATCATATATATTATGTTCCCACTGCACGAACTATTTGTATAGGAATTATACTGCATGGATTGTTATACAGTATATAATAGAATGATGCATTGATTTGTTATGCGATGAATAAAGAATACAACGATTGTTAATACTACCAAAATCAAGAACTCGCTTAATACACCATTACAAATACATGTGTTCTAATCTACCTCCTATACAACAGTACACCAATTCCCCAGTAACTCTACCCATCAAATTCAAGCAAATGGAAAGAAATCACCAAATAAGTTTTTGCTTTAAACTGGATTTGAACCTAAATTCTAATGGTCTTCATTCCGGTTTCATTGACAGCTACTCCTCACTCTGGATACTCTTGATTCTAAAGTATTCACATTGATCTACACTAAGTGAGATTATCTCTGAAATAAGGAAAACCACACTAGGATTTTAGGCTCACATAGTTGATTTACTAATTAGAACGGCACAAATAATAAATGAATGTTTCCAGAATCTTATAGTCTGTTATTGGTCATATTGATACTGTTGGAATGATAAACAGCATTCCATTAGCAAAGTGTTCTCATTTGTCTTGTAGCCGTACTAGTTCCTCACCTAACTATCAGTTTGAGATGCCAAGAATATATAGATTACTTTTGGGATTGACATTTTCTATCACCAAAGAAACTCAAACTAAATACGGATTGGAAGACCACACAGTCATATGCCATAATATTTAATATAGTGACATACTTAGAATATAGGAGAAACTGTCACTGAATCATGCTTCATGGGAAGATAGCATCAACAAATTCCTCAGCATTGAACGGTTGGAGGTCATCTACACCTTCCCCAACACCTACAAATTTTACAGGAATACCAAGCTCATCAACCACACTGACCTGCAATGCCAGAAGTTTTAGATCATTTAAGTCATTTTATCAGTTTTTAAGAGAGACAAATTTAACCACAACAAAATCATAAAAAGAGAAATGGGCTAAATTTGGAGAATTCAAAGTATACCACACAGCCACCTCGAGCAGAACCATCAAGTTTAGTCAATATTAACCCAGTGATTCCAACAACCTAGAGAAGAAGGCAATTTCATGAAGAACCTTGAACTAATTAAAGCAACATATAGAGGTTCAGAATAACAAGCTGACAAGGGTCATTACCTCGTTAAACTCTCTTGCTTGAGGAAGCATATTTAAACCAGTAGTTCCATCCAGTACAAGCAAGATTTCCTGCAAAAGTTCAATATATTATTCTTACATTATGACAAGGGTTTTCTGTTCAGAAACAAGAGAAGTTTAGGTCAGTCCAGAAAGAATTTAAGCATGGTCAATAGAATGGGCGGAAATTGGATTTTAGATGACAAAGAGGAGCCAGAAACTAAGAAAGGTAAAAGGATAAAACAACCATGGTTATGTATACAAAAGATTCCAATAGCTTTAATAGGGTTTCACTATTGTACCCATTCTTGTTTACACTGAAAAGATATCAAAAAACACAATCTGAGTTGATCTTCAATATTGAGTTCTTTTGTTGTTCAAAACACCCCGTATTCCTATCCTTTTAAATGCATCACAAAATAGTTGTATAGTATTCCATGCTCTCTTCGGATGCTCTGAAATCCCATGAAAAATCAAATTTATCTAAAATCCTGATATTTTATTTTTCCTTGAAAAGGGTCTTGTATGTTTTGAATCCATAACATTGGTACTTCATAATGTGGGAAGAGATCTTGCACCAAAACTCACTTGGTACTTCATTACATACTATAGGTTTTGTTAAGAAGTACTTTTGAGTAAATTTAGGGACTCCATTGTATGCTTAAACATCACAAGTTCTCCAAAAGATGGGACAAGCCATGATGGATGTTTAACAGTAAAATAAAGAAAAAAGCTGAAGAGTTCAAGATAAACATACATTAGGTGCACCATTAACAATTTTACTGACAACTTTTTTGCATGCCACCAATTCCTCCATCAAGCTATAGTTGGTGTGCAAACCTGGTTAAATTTTCAATTTTGGTTACTCAGAGATACTCTATAAGTGTGAATAAGAAAGTTGTTTTCATATTCACAAAACTTACGGCCAGATGTGTCGCATAAAACAATATCGAAACCCTCTTCCTTTCCTCTTTTAACAGCCTGTGAAATAACTACTCAGGAAGAACTTCAAGATCACGTGGTTAGAAAGAAGTAAAGTTTCCACTGACATTTTTATTTGGGTTAATGTCTAGCGCTACCTGACGATGCCTTAGCTTTCTCTTTTTCAGCAACAACAATCTCACAACCAGTCCTTTCAGCCCAGATTTCTAACTGATCACTAGCAGCTGCTCTAAATGTATCACCAGCTGCTAATAGTATCTGCAAAAAGACCACAGAATGGAAGTGTGAGAAGCAAGAGCTATCCTGTCATGAGTAGTGAAGAATGTATCACCAGCTGCTAATAGCATCTAATTCTAATTAAGTGGCAGAGAAGAATGTTTGAGTGAGTTTTTCATAATGTAGCAAATACTTTATCCTGAGAACCAATTTCCTTTGTGATTAAATATCAAAGGAATGTAAAAGAATGAGAGATTTACACAACAAGAATACATATAAATTACTGGACCGTAAGGAAAACTATCAGCACTTGTCCTCAAGGCGAAGGGAAGGATCATGAAATGCTTCAAGTTGTTAAAGTTTAATAATGGAAAGCATATCCCAAGACATATTTACTGTTACGAGTATGAAGATTTGCACACGGTTGGAAGGCAGTCATAGGAATGTCTTCCTTCGTTTCAGTTTAACCAAGATATTTCTTGACAGAACTATTCAACCTAACGATTGTGTCAGTTCCTCAAACCAACTCGAGAACATAAAAGCTTTCAACACCACCAATTTCGATAGCATGTTTCCATATTAGCAGATGAGGAGTCAGTGCCTGGAGTCCTAGAGTTTAAGCTTCAGCATATCTGATAATTCTAACCTTGCCACAAAAAATTCTTTAAAATCCAATGCCATACTTTAATCAAAACGAATATTGGTAATTATCGTTTCAAACATAACCTAATACTCACTGGAGAAATTTGACTGGAAATATTTGTTAATACACGGTGTTCATCAATTTTAGTGATACAGAAAAGTGGCTTGCACTAATAGTTCTGCAGCATAGCTGACAGCTACAAGATAACAGTTTGCCTCACCTTTGCCCCTTCTCTCTTCAACCTATTTGCCAACTTTCCTGCATTAGTAGAAAAAGAGTTACGGTCACAAGTTACTGCCACTTTTTAAATTGTTGACTATGTGATGGACATCCCAGAAATTTTTGCTCCTCTTACTACTCATTATTACAAATCAAATGTTCTCGAGAGGATTAAGAAAAAAACGCAAAGTACTACTCGAATTTGCAATAAAAATGGATTTTGGAGAAATTTCACTGTTGCCACAAACATATAACAGCTTTTCTTTCTTGCACATTGACCAACCAACAATATGAAGGTTTACCATGAAACAAAAATTAGTTCCCTTACCAAGAGATGTTGTCTTCCCACCTCCATTGACACCCACAATCATGATTACTGCTGGTTTCCTAGTACATAAAAGCAAGCACCAAATTTTAGTTCACTCCACTAAAAGACAAGCTTAAGATAAATGTAAAATTTAAATTAGTAAGACAGTTGAAACCTGAAGCCCAGACTGAGTTCTGTTTTAGGTGCTTTACTAGTCAATAGATCCAAGATACTCTTCTTTAGAACACTCTTCATATCAGATCATTGCATTTCACAAAATCAACGCATCCATACGCAAGAATAACAGAAAATTAACAAACAAGCAATAAATAAATGTGTAAAACTATTATGCGTAGAGCATGAGCCGTCATTAGTTTTCCCTGAGAACAAATTGAATGAAATAGTTTTATTTCTAAAACAGCATATTGCATAGACCAGTGTGTTACTGAAAAAAATTGAATATCTCAGCATGCTTACTTTTATCTCAATTCCTGATTTGATTTTCCCTGCATATATATCCTCCCGCAAGCTCTCCACAATCTTTATGGTAATCTTCGGCCCAAAATCAGCGACCAACAGAACCTGAAACCACAGTTGAAGATTGTCTCAATCCTCAACACTAGCATGTGCCGGAATATAATAACTCAATTAGCTAAAATAACTGCACGATTAGTATTTGGACATAAATATACTACGTAATGCAAGACACCAAATAGTGATACTAATCTCAGCATAAGGATCAGGAACATTCATTTGAGACAGTTTCTATATCGAAGAAGAAAGTTTCCTTTCCCCAGGAAGTTCATATGTAAAGATGTAAAACTTCCCATTCAACTCTAGTTCATCAAATAACGTGTAACTTTATAATATATTAATTCCACCTTCTACAGCAATTATAGCACGACAAACGGAAGCACTACGCCAAGCTGAGAGACAGTCCAAATTATTGTTGAAACCCCGTTTCAAATAATTAAGACTGTGACATAATTTTGCAGCAAATAGTGGGCAAAGGTGACGATCATCAGGAATGTACATCGAAAAATCATAAAATATCTAAGGAACCACACGAAAAATTGCTCAGATAAGCAAAAATAACACCAGAAAGTCAAAAAGAGTAGTCCCCTCATCCCAATTCATGCAAATCATTTGCACTTCCTCATTTTTATGCAACTTCCAGAAACACAATATTATGAAATTATTTAAAATTTAAAATTTCGATACCCCTAGCATGTAACTTTTCAATCATTGCTTCAACATTTTCTTCTGCTATAAGACTATAACATAATACTATACAAACTAAAACAACATCTCAGACCGTAATTTTCAATTTCAGTTTTAGCAAGAATCGAAAGGGTATTTGGAACTATACCTCTTCAAGTTCATCAAGAACACGATCAGTATCAGAAAGGTTCCAGTAAAGGAGGAGTTCATCAATAACAGCTAAATTGTCTCGAGTTTTTGAGAATCCTGAGAACAGTTTCTCCACATCACTCTTGGCTTTCTCTTTCAGCAAACGACCAAGCTTCGTGAAGAACCCCGTTTGACCCGCCGAGCATCTAAACCGGGACTGATCGAACCGGGTTTTGGATGTGAAATGGAGGAGAGTTGAACCGGAGTTAGAAGGTGGGAATACCGGTTTGGAAGGAAGATGTGGGAGACGAGAAGATAACGTTGAAGCCATTTCGTTCAGCTCAGAAGCAGCAATGGAGAAGATAATGCAGCTTCGCACGACGCCGTTTTATTGCTCTTTAACATTCTTTTTTTCTCTCTTTTAGTTTTCAAAAAGAATTTTTACACCTAATAATTTCGAAATAGCATGTTTATTTTTTTATATTAGAAAGTTTATAATTGTATAAAAAAAATAGTTTAGGATTATTTAGATTATAATTAGGGAATATACATAAATCAACTAATTTAGTAGATAATTACTTAAATACATTCTAGCTTGCAATATTACGGATAGGGTGTACATGATCGGGTTGGTTCAGGTTTTTCAAATATCAAACCAAACCATTTGTGTCGGGTTTTTGAATTTATAAACCAAACCAAATCAATAAAACACGGGTTTATCAACTTCGGATTTTTTCGGGTTTTTCGAGTTTTTTTGGATTTTCGGATTTTTTTGATAAAGTATTCATTCAAACATATATAATTTCCTTGTACATCAAATATTTCTTTAGTCCTACCAAAATGCAACTATCTAAGTTATTTCTCAAGAAAATAACAAAAACTATGATATGATTAATGACACTAAAATATCCCAACAAAAAAATAATAATAAAATCGTGTAAAAAAATATTGCAAATTAATAAGTCATAATGAAATTGATCATAATTTAAAGTACTAAATCATGCTAAAATAAGTTTAGTAAGTATTAGTTACATTACTAAATATTAAAAGAAAGTAAAATTAGATCATGTATTTTAATTGTCTAAATTTATGTAAAACTAAAAAATAAATATTCAATATTATTTTCATTCTTAGTGTTGAATTGATTTTCTTTTTGCATTAGTATTAATTTAATTTAATTTAAACTTTATTATAATTACCAACATGTATGAACTATAATCTTTATTAGATCATTAAGAATTCTAACTTTCAAACATGAAATAAATATATTAAAATATAAAAACTACGAAAAAGTATAAGAGATATTTAAAAATTATATCAAAATAGGTATTTTTACGTATAAAATAAAATTTTGAAATTATATATATAATGTCGGGTTGGTTTGGTCTCGGAATATTTTTTTTTAGTTGAAACCAAACCAACCCAAATATAGTCGGGTTTTTTTTTCCAACACCAAACCAAGTCAAACAAAATTACTAGTCGGTTTTTTTTCCGGTTTGACTCGATTTGCGGTTTGGTTCGATTTTCGGTTCAGTTTTGTACACCCCTAATTACGGATCTTATCAAATTTTGGTGCGTCTAGAGACATTTTGACACATGTATCTCGACGATGAATAAGTTGTGATTGTTCTTATTGATATAGTTTCACTTTATTTTTGTAGATAATTTCGCATCAGGGCCAGCCATTGTGCAACTTCTGTATAGAAAAACCTAGGAGTTCATCTGAATAAAACAGTGCGTTCAAGATTTCCTCTCTCACCATCAAACACCAACTCATTTGATACATAGGATAAATTAGGTATAATTTATTTTAGATACATCTTAATCAAGTGGATTCGCATGTATATGAGATACATAACAAATCAGCTTATCCTCCCTCTCCTCTCTCTCTCATCTCACTTGACACTCTCTTATATAGATACATGCATATAGTGCAATTCACATGAAAATGTAATGCGTAACAAATTTTACTAGCCTCTCTCCTATTTTAGTGTATGTGATAGAAAAATTAGATATATCTAAGTATATCTTTCTCGATATATAATAGAAACTCTTAATTATTGATAAGATACACAATATTTTAAAAGTATATATAGGTAATAATAGTAAATATGATATAAGAGTATGTTACTTAGTTTTTCTTTATAATATATGATATTATATATATAGTAATTTCGAATAAAATAATAAAATAAATGTGGTGCTCTCTTCAAATCTCTTCATTCAAAGTTTTTTTAAAAAAAAATTAACATTAACAAAATTGAGTATATATACGTATTTCCACATTATACTATTTAGTCTCGTATTATAATTTCCACATTACGATCCAATAACTTATCTACAAAAGATAATTCGAAAGATAAGACATTATCAGTATCCTACTTCAACAAATTAGAATATTTTAATTTTATAACTCATTACATATATTCTCTTTCTTGTTCCATGCTACTGGGGAAAATTTTCTTATGTAGTTGTAAGTTTTTTATATCAATTTTTTAAATTAAGTGAGTGATAGATAATAAATTTTGGATCAGATTTTAAAATTTAATCCAAAAAAAATTTCTAGTTTCACTTATAAAATTTTAAAATTTTTTTCCAAGTAGAAATGTATGTCCAAAGAAAATTTTAAGTTATCAAAATTACAATTCAAAAATTCAAAGTTTTTGAATTTTAAACTTCAAAATCTACGACAAATTAAAGTTCAATTCAAACCTTGATTATAGCTCGTTAAAAACTTGCTCATTTGCTAGATTTCAGAATAGTGCATTTCTGAGAAAATTAGTAATAGAAATTTGACCATTCAACAATTATTTTTGTCTCATCTCATTTTGACAAGAGATTTGACTTCATTTTCTATTATTAGCCTTCAAGGCAGGGAGTTACTCCTCCAGCTGGGAATCCTCCTATCAAGCATGATTTTAAGGAACAAAACAGGTTGACTGACTTGCTAGCTAAACAAGGTTAGATGCTGGCGGATTATAACACCCTAAATTCTACGTGAATTTCTTATTATACACTTCTGGTGCACTCTCGATATGTCGTATGACATAGCAAATGTTCTCAAACTCTAATAGAAGTATGAGACTCTTAATAAAAAGGAAAAATTACGCGGCTAAACAAATTTATACTATTTAATTACTCATCATAGCTATAGTTTGCTATAATTACCACTCGCGACTAATATTATACATTAATTACGTGGGCTGACTTCGAATTTGTATAATTAGTCATGTTTGTATATGTATAATTCACCAAGATATACAAATACATATGTATAATATACAATTTTTTAACCTGTATACATATAAAATTTACCTCTCTCCCACTCTCTGCCCCCTCTCGCTCGCCTCTCTCTTCACTCTCTCAATCTCGCTTGCCTCTCTCCTCCCTCTCCCAATCTCGCTTGCCATTTATACAAATGTATATGTATAATATACAATTATATACATTTACAATTCACCTCTCTCCCACTCTCTGCCCTCTCTCTCGATATCGATCGCCTCTCTCCTCTCTCTCCCAGTCTCGCTAGCCTCTCTCCTCCCTCTCCAATCTCTCTTGCCATATATACAAATATATATGTATAATATACAATTATTAACCAATATACATATACAATTCACCTTTCTCCACTCTTTTCCCCCTCTCTCTCGCCTCTCTCCCAGTCTCGCTCGCCTCTCTCATCCATATAACATGTAGCTACAAATTGTAATTATCAAACTAAAGCTATAGAGAGTAATTAATTATTTTTAAGTGGCTATATGTAAAAGTTTCCCTAATAAAAAGCCGAGAGAAATGTTAAGAATATTTCTAGACTTGACGAGAATTTTGGGGCATATTTTATTCATGTTGAAAGATCGTGAGTGTGTTTAACTTCAGTTAATCAAGCAAATAAATAAGTGTTGTTAAGAATGTCAATAGTTCAAAGATGAAATTAATAATTCACGTCAACTTGAGAAGTGTACCCCAATACTTCTCTTTTGAAAAATGATAAATGCACATAAGGAATGAACTATTTTTACTAGGCAAAAAAAACAAAAACTCCTATATAATTCACTAAATCCTCCTCCTATTGTGGCAGAACAATTTAGTTTTAGTAGTAATGTGATATGTGCTATTGTAATGTTGCATAATATCTAAATATAATATATTAATCTTTCATTTTAACTAAAAGACACTCCTTTTTAATGAAGTCGCATAAAATAAGTAGAGAATAATAAAATTAGGTTGGAATAAAAGTAGTAAAACAAAATGAATATAATATATGATAACGTAGTAATATGATGTATTATGATTTGGAAAGCAATATGACATAATCCAATAATTGACTAGTATTTTGCATAAATTCTAAACCATTTAGGAGTCCTTTGATCAATTTTGATGTTTTTTCCAACCAGCCCTGTAAGTCTTTTTTTAATTAAACAAGATAACTCTGCACTATTAATTGAAAGTACATTTATATATAAAATATATGTGGGTAATAGGATCAGACCACACGACTTATTATTTATATGTATTATTTGAATGATTTAACAATTTAAAAATATTTACACTGACAACATATTATTTAAATTAATTCTAATGATCGTGGAGAAAAAGTTGATGTACCTAATTATGAATTTCCCCCCTACTTTACCTAATTATGGTTAGGAAGCAGTTTCAGAGAAATTTCTAAAGCTTTATTATTGAGGACTCCAATACATAATTTGTATCATATGATTCACGTTACTCCTCCAGAGACAAATTATATATCAACAATTCAAAGGAAAGTTTTATGAGTCTTATTTTATACTTTCTCTATTTCATATTAATTATAAAAGATATTTAAGGACATAATTTAAATTATATTTTCTACTATCATCCTTTGTGAAATCATAAATGAAACTTTGTAAATTATGTAATTTATCTCTTAGAAAAGATCAAACTTCACTAAAACAAAGGACAAAAATGAAAAAAAATTTCAAACATCTGAACAATCAAATTATTTTAAATAATAATAAAAAAACTAACAAGTTGATTAATATGAGAAGTATTCATTTTGTTCTTATTTAATTATCCATTTTTTACTGGGTGTAACTATTAAGAAAATAATAATTGACATAATAAAATTACTATTTTACTCTGAATAAAATTTCAAAATCAATTTACTCGTTTTACCTTTTTTAAAAACATATCTCTAAATTGATGATGTAATAGATAAATAAATATTATTTTATTCTTGATTTCCCAAAATAAACAAATAAAAGAAACAAGTAAAATGGGGGCAGAGGGAATATGGAATAGAGGAAGTAGTTGTTAGATAGTCATTACCTTTTCCGCATAACAATTAATAGTATTGATTAAATGTGATAAGTGCACACCTGCAACATGCACTATTATTAATTTAAAGTTTAATATCTCTAATTATTTATTATTTTTTAAATATTTTTTAATTACTTGTTCTTTTTAACAAATTAAAAAAAGATATTTTTTTTAACATATTATTAGAGCTGTCAAAAAGAGTTGGCCTAAGTCTCGCGCGTTAAGAAGTTTGAAAGGTTAAGGCAGGCCGATCCTTCATTTGAAAGGGCCTTAAAATGCTCAACCCAATCCAATCCTAGAAGGGCGAGGGTTGGAGGCAGACTAGCCCTTCTTTTTTTCATTTTTTAAAGCTTATATTCTATAACATCAAAGAAATAGAAGATTTTCAAATCAAATATGACAAATATTAGTGTTGCTTCAATAACACTAGCAAAAAATTTAGTGTAATTAGCATGTATCTTGCATACTAGTTATGCGATTCAGTTATGCGATTGAGATAACAGAGTGACAAGCAATATGTGAGGGAGGCGAGGGCGCAAGATTTGTCTATATATCGTAGATACGTGAAATCTACTTAGAGAACTGTATCTTGAACAAATTAACCTAATTTTGAGTAAATATACTCGGAGATACATGTATTTGGATGTGTCAAATTCTGATAAGATTCATAATAATAAAACGTCCGACTCATCCGATCAATCCTCAAGGGCCAAGGGCTTATATGGGCAGAGCTTATAAGCTGTAGTTTTTATTGGCTTAAATTTTTTTATTCCAACCCTACCCTAATAACGGGTTGAGTTGCGCCGGCCCCATGAGCTAATCCCGTTTTGACTGCTCTACCTATTATACTCTCAAATAATTATATTGAAAAAGGTAGAACATTTTGAAAATCTTAAATTTTTTCATTCATCCACTTTATAATTAATATGGGTAAAATGATAAACTATTCAGGACAACTTTAGGGGTGAATTTATGCCTTTTTCGTTTTCTTAATAAATGTGTCTGTTTGTAACAAATTTAAATATATGGAAAATAAATAAACCACACAAATAAAATATAAAGAAACATGATTTTATTGTGAGTACAAATATGTTCCTCCCTTCATTCTGCTCTCCTAAGATTTATCCCGACGAGATTTATCCGACGTTAGTGGCGTATTTCTTGAAGATGATTTAGATTTGATCTCTATATGAATATTCCATAACTTTTGTGGAATATTCGAGATCTTGATCTCTTTATAAAATTTTAGAGATGTCTTTTTACGAGAATTTAGTACCCATTTATATAGACATAAAATTAGGATTTAGGGTTGAGTAGCCTCTAAGAATCCGACTTTGAGTTGAACACAATTTGTAGAAAATTTTAACTCGAATAAAACGCATTTTGTAGAATCTCGCAAAATGTCAATATCTACCTTGTTAATTCAAAAATTAACAAATAATTAAGAACGAAAGGGGTATTGTTTTTAGTCAAATCGCCCCACTATATATTTATACTTATCCAGTTTGACACACTAATCAATAAATAACATTACAATTTTATTACACCATTTTCAAATATAATAAATTTTAATATTTTACAAATATATTTTATAAATACTATAATTAAAAAGTATTAAAAATTGAACAAAGTTATTTCTTTATTTTCAAATTGACCAAAGTAAAGCAATATCTATATTTGATAGAGTAAATAAATAAATAAAAGTAGAGGAAGTACTAAAAATCAAGATTAATATATGAAACAAGATATGTATTTATCCGAATAAACATGGATACTTCTTTTCCATTCGGAAATCGTAGAAGATTTATTATTGGACCAATTAAAGTCAGTTTTACCACGTCAAACGCGTACGTCAAAATTGAATGAATAAACAGATTGGCCAAATAGAAGTAACATACCTATTTCTCTCTCCTTTCTTTCATCCTTCCTCTAATATCTATAAATACACATATTATTCTTTTGCATACAGATACTAATACTGATTTTCTTCTTTATTATTATTATTATTACAATTACAATGAAGCCATCATCATCCTCGCGTTTGTTAGAAGTAACGGTGATATCAGGCGAGAATCTTCTAGATAACCGAAATCGACCGGTAAAGAAGAACGCCTTCGTAAATATCAAAACAGAATCTTATTCATGCAACCTCCAAACAACTAAAATGGATAAAGAAGGTGGAGGTTTTCCTAAGTGGAACGAGAAATTGATCGTTGATTTGCCCATGCATGCGCGGCATCTGACGGTGGAGGTTCAATGTAAAAATTCATCCGGGATCAAAACCGTTGGGATCGCAAAAGTTCCGACGTCGGATTTCATTGGAGGAATTTTGCCCGAAGATTATTTGCATTTTTTGAGTTATAGGCTTAGGAATGAAAAGGGAGAGAAGAATGGGATAATTAATTTTTCTGTTAGGGTTAAGAATGCGGCGGCGCCGTCTCAAATTGCGGCCGGCTGCGCTGCGGCTTATACGCAGCAGTGGAAGGCCGCACCGGTTGATATGGGAAGTAGTTATAACGGTTCTTGTCGGATTGTTACGGGTATGCCCGTTTATCCGGGGAGTTATCTAGGTAATTCAATGGCGAAGAGATTTTAAATTTTTGTTCTTTTATTTATTTTAATTGAATAAATAAAAAAACAAAATTGAATTTGTATAGACATGTTTAGGATGAATTTGATTACTGCCAAAGGACGCAGGCTTTTTTTTTTATTAATTAATAGTCCATCAATTCAAAATTATAAAATATTATTGATCATGTCATATCTAAAATCTTTTAATACCCCATAATACTAAAAACAGTCTGGAGGCTGTTGGGAAATTCGGGTAATTTCCCTACAAAACGGAACAACTTTAGTGAAATGAACCGGTTCAAATGAACTGAACCGGACAGAACACTAACAAAGATACCCGACAAGTAATATCGAATATTAACTGAAAAGAAGAGAAAAGAGACCGAACAATTTTAATAATGGAGTTCAGCCGCGAAAGCTTAATCTCCGAGCACCGCTCAAAGCAGCCTGCTTTTATTAGATAGAGAGAAGAGATTACAAATGGTGCATTTTACAATGAAGGAGGAGGGGTTCTTTTATAACCCCAAATTCTCCTTCACAATACATAAAACTCCGATGTGGGACTAAATAATTAGCCAAAGAGTCAACAAATCTCCACCTTGGCTTAATATCCAGTCCCACCAAATACAAATCTTCTCAAACAAACAAATAATAAAAGCAGTTTTCACGTTGCTTCCAAATTTGCGCCGTGAGGCGCCAACTTCAAATGTGCAGGACATTGACCAAGTCTAAACAGTGTTCAAACTTGGCCTTTGTAACCACCTTGGTCAGCATATCTGCGGGATTCTCCGTAGTATGAATCTTCAACAGAAGTATCTCCTCTTCTTCGAGAATTTCCCTCACAAAGTGATAGCGAACATCAATGTGCTTCGTCCGTGCATGAAAGACTTGATTCTTTGCTAAATGAATAGCACTCTGACTGTCAGAATAAACCTCAAGTTGTTTCTGACCAACTCCCAAGTCTTTAAGCAACCCATGAAGCCAAATCGTCTCCTTTACAGCCTCTGTAATCGCCATATACTCTGCCTCTGTCGTAGACAAAGCCACCGTTGACTGTAAAGTAGACTTCCAACTAACTGGCGCTTTTGCTAAAGTGAACAAATAGCCAGTTGTAGATCGTCGCTTATCCAAATCACCTGCATAGTCAGAATCACAGTATCCAACTATGCATTGACCAAGTGATTTATCCTGCTCGAATACCAATCCAATATCTACGGTATTTTGCAGATACCGTAGAATCCATTTCACAGCTTGCCAATGACCCTGGCCTGGATCATGCATGTACCTGCTAACAACACTAACAGCCTGTGAAATATCTGGTCTCGTACACACCATTGCATACATCAAGCTTCCAACTGCATTTGCATATGGGACTTTCGCCATGTATTCTCGCTCTTCATCAGTCGTCGGAGATAACCGGCTACTCAGTTTCAAATGAGGAGCAAGTGGGGTACTCACGTGTTTTGTATCTTCGTGCATACCGAAACGTCTTAGTACCTTCTTCAAATACTGCTTCTGTGACAGCCAAAGCTTGCCTCTCTCTCTGTCCCTGTTTATCTCCATGCCGAGAATCTTCTTGGCTTCCCCCAAATCCTTCATCTCGAACTCTTTACTCAACTGAGCCTTCAGTTTGTCAATCTCAATTTGGCTCTTTGCTGCAATCAGCATATCATCAACATATAAGAGTAAGTAGATGTAGAACCGTCTTGAAGCCTGCGCAAATACACACAATGATCGTATTTGCTTCTCTTGTACTTCTGACCCTTCATGAAACTATCAAATCGTTTGTACCACTGTCTCGGAGATTGTTTCAGTCCGTACAATGATTTGACAAGTTTGCAAACCCAATTCTCTTTATCAGCAACCTTATTTCCTTCTGGCTGAGTCATATAGATTTCCTCCTTCAAATCACCGTGTAGGAACGCGGTCTTCACATCAAGTTGAGCTAGCTCCAAATTCAACTGCGCTACCAAGGCCAACATAATTCTAATGGAGGAATGTTTAACAACTGGAGAAAATACCTCATTATAATCAATTCCCTCCCTTTGAGCGTAGCCTTTAGCTACCAACCTTGCCTTGTAGCGAACATCGTCTTTATCGGGAAATCCTTCTTTCTTTGCAAATACCCATTTGCATCCAATTGCCTTCTTGCCTATCGGTAGTTGTGTCAACTTCCACGTCATGTTCTTCTTGAGGGATTGCATTTCCTCTTCCATTGCACCTGCCCAATTGCCACTTTCTGAACTTCGTATGGCCTCTGGGTAGGTGGATGGAACATCTTCATCTGAAACTGGAAGTGCATAAGCTACCATGTCAGTGAAACGAGCGGGCTTTTGGATCGCTCGTCTCTGTCTTCTAACTGCAATTGGCTCCGATTGCTGTAGAGGTTCTTGGGTAGGAACCTCTTCCTCATCTGACTCTTCTTCTGCCGTAGGAGAGTCACTCGTGGTGCTCCGTGCTGGGATCACCACTGTCTCCTCAAACTCCACCTGCTTCGGAGTACACGCCACCTGTTCAGGAGTACTCTCAGCATCTTCTGGATTTACCTTCTTTAACATGGCAGATTCATCAAAGGTAACATCTCTGCTTATAATTGTTTTCTTTGCCTCGAGACACCACAGACGGTATCCCTTCACTCCAGCATTGAATCCCATGAACAAAGCCTTCTTTGCCCGTGGATCCAACTTTGATTCAATCACATGATAATATGCAACAGAACCAAAAACGTGCAAAGTATCATAATCAGTTGCAGGTTTTCCAGACCATACCTCTAATGGAGTTTTGCCATCAATAGCAGATGATGGCAAACGATTGACGAGATGTTGAGCATATGTTATCGCCTCAGCCCAAAATTTTCTGCCTAACCCAGCATTAGACAGCATACAACGAACTTTCTCCACAAGTGTCCTGTTCATACGCTCTGACACCCCATTCTGTTGCGGTGTTTTCCTGACGGTGAAGTGCCGAACTATGCCACAGTCTTGGCATACCTTAAGGAACGGATCACTCTTGTATTCTCCACCATTGTCTGTTCGGAGAACCTTGATCTTCCTTCCCGTCTGGTTTTCAACTTGAACTTTCCACTTAAGGAAAATTCCAAGTACATCATCTTTGTTCTTCATAGAAAACACCCAAACTCTCCTGGAAAAATCATCAACAAAAGTTACAAAATAATGCCTTCCTCCAAGAGACGGAGTCTTGGCAGGTCCCCATACATCTGAATGCACATAATCCAGAATACCCTTGGTATTATGAATTGCAGTGCCAAACTTCACTCTTCGTTGTTTTCCAAGAACACAATGTTCACAAAACTCAAGTTTGCAAGTCTTCGTACCTTTCAACAATCCTTGCTTGGCAAGAATTTGCAAAGATTTTTCACCAGCATGTCCCAACCGCATATGCCACAGCTTCGTTGCCTCAGTATCTTTCTTGGTGCAAGAAGTTACTGTTGTTACTGTCCCGACCACTGTACTACCTTGATAGTAATACAGATTGTTCTTTCTCACACCCTTCAACATCACCAACGCTCCAGAAGTTGCTTTAAGAACTCCATCTCGCATCGTTATAACTAGGCCTTTAGATTCTAAAGCCCCCAATGAGATGAGATTCTTCTTCAACTTTGGCACGTACCGCACATCTCGCAAGATTCTGGTGGATCCATCATGATTCTGCAGTTTGATTGAACCTATTCCGGTTGTTTTACATGAATTATCATTACCCATGTAAACAACTCCGCCATCGAGATCCTGAAATTCAAAGAACCACTCCCGAATGGGACACATATGATAGGTACAACCTGAATCCAATATCCACTCATCTGCATGTGATGTTGTAGGAGCGACCACTAAAGAGATATCTGATTCCGCATCGCTTTTGCATTCTGCAACATTGGCGTCTTGCGGAGCCTTCCCTTTCTTCTTCAACTTTGGACAGTCTTTCCTCCAGTGCCCTTTCTCATGACAGAAAGCACACTCATCTTTGGCAATGTCTCGACCTTTTGATTTGGACCTTCCTCTTCTCCCTTTTGTCTGGTTTTGATGACGACCTCTTGCCACCAATACTTCTTCTGATGTTGTTGCCTTTGTTTTCATCTTATCCTGCTTTCTCAGTTCATGACTATATAAAGCAGAACAAACAGCATCTAACGACACATTCTCCTTCCCGTGAAGTAACGTTGTCTCCAAATGTTCAAATTCATCGGGAAGAGATGATAACAACATCAAAGCCAGATCTTCATCATCGAATATGACATCTAAATTAAGCAAGTCTGCTACTAATTGATTAAACATAGTGATATGTTCATTCATAGTAGTACCTTGTTTGTAATCAAATCGGAACAACCTTTTCTTCATTAGGAGCTTGTTCTGTCCACTCTTTTTCAGAAACTTGTCCTCCAATGCCTTCCACAATTTGTATGCAGAAGTCTCATTCTTGAAAGCATACTTTTGCTCCCTGGATAGACACGATCGAATTGTTCCGCATGCCAACCGATTAATGATTTTCCAATCTTTATCTTCAACTCCTTCTAGTTTGACTTCTTCAATAGCAATATCAAGACCCTGCTGGAAAAGGGAGTCCAAAACCTCCCCTTGCCACATACCGAAATGGCCCGTACCATCGAATATTTCAACCGCCAACTTCAAAGTAGACATCAGGAATCTTGACCATGATGACGAGGCACCCGATGTCTTCGGTGGAATATTTGCAACAGACTCCATTTCTTGATCTTTATTTGCCATTACAGACTAAAAAAAAAATATTGGATATTACAACAAAATTCAAATAATCGAAGGCTTCTACTGAGACAAAGTAATTCCTTTCTGGTGTGGAAGATCAGGCGAAACTGCAACCACAGAGCATACTCAGACAGAACTCTGACTTAGAAAAAACTTTCGACGCAAAAGGACCAAAATAATTCTTTTCTGATGTGGAAGATCAGACTCAGCTGCAACCACAGAGCATACTCAGACAGAACCTTGGCTCTGATACCACTTGTTGGGAAATTCGGGTAATTTCCCTACAAAACGGAACAACTTTAGTGAAATGAACCGGTTCAAATGAACTGAACCGGACAGAACACTAACAAAGATACCCGACAAGTAATATCGAATATTAACTGAAAAGAAGAGAAAAAAGACCGAACAATTTTAATAATGGAGTTCAGCCGCGAAAGCTTAATCTCCGAGCACCGCTAAAAGCAGCCTGCTTTTATTAGATAGAGAGAAGAGATTACAAATGGTGCATTTTACAATGAAGGAGGAGGGGTTCTTTTATAACCCCAAATTCTCCTTCACAATACATAAAACTCCGATGTGGGACTAAATAATTAGCCAAAGAGTCAACAGAGGCGGGGTTGGTAAAACCCTTTGGATAAGAAAAATCTATATGTATTGACTTTTACGATGTGCGTAGTATTCAGTTTTCTGTTCAAATCTACTATTTCTGCTTGATAACAATAGTGTTCTTCTCGTGTCTATGAGTCATGTGTAACTTGTTTATTTAACACTACTCTTTTGACTGATGCTGAATTGTTTGTTAACATGTGAACTTGCTTGAAAGTAATAATGCTAGAGAATTGTGTGGAGATTTTGACCAAACTAAGCTATCATATAAAGCAATTCACCAAAATAATAAGTTTTTCTAAAATTTTACAAAACTAGTATAAACGTATTTTACAGTAACGTTTTAGGGTATATTTTATTTTTAAAAGTTGACGGCGTTAGATTGATATACGTTACTCACAGTAACGGTTTACTCCTAAAACGTTGCTGTGAGTAACGTTTTAGGAGTAAAACATTACTTACAGTAACGTATATCAACCTAACGTTGTTAGTTTTTACAAAACGAAATATACCCTAAAACGTTACTGTGAAATACGTTTATACTAGTTTTGTAAAATTTTATAAAAACATATTATTTTGGTGAATTGCTTTATATAATGACTTAGTTTGGTAAAAAATTCGAATTGTGTGTTATCAAAAAACAAGGCTAGAGTTGTATCAACTGTGAATAATCCCTTGTAAAATCATTTCTGATTTATCTGAAAGTTGGTTATCCATCAAAAAATAAAATAAATTACAAACTAAAACAATGAAAACATTATGTCCGAAAGAATTTTGTTAGTACTAAATAAACGTTTCTTGATTCACTTACTTCTCAAAATATATATGTGACATTTTCTTTCGAATCTAATTCGTTTTGCTATTCGTATATAATATATTATGTTAGTTTGAACAGAATTGTATTTTTATAGTTAAGTGATAGTAATTTATATGAACAGCTGATGGAGTAGATGTTAGACGGGGATATATGCAATTTAAAAACTGAGATTAGTTGGTGTTAAATGTTAAATATATGGGCGATTTCTTCTTTAATAGTTACCTCTTTTTTTTTTTTTCATTATCGGATTACGAATTTTCACCAAGTCACATTTCCCCCTCAAGAATATCTTCAAAAACTTGACTATAATTTGGAGTATTCTGCTTTCGCACAAGTGATGAACTTGTTTTGATAACAAAAGCATGCTGGTCTGTATAAGAGAATTGGATGATCGTACCGAGGGCTACTTGGGTGAGTTTAGTAAACGTTACCTGATACATGTAAGTGAAATACATGAAGATCTATATCTTAAGCTTTAATACAAATCAAGAATTGATTAGTGGCAATACAAACACAAATGCACAAGTTGGGTCACACTAGTGTAAGCTGCCCTAATAGGGGAAAGGAGAAAATTTGTGCGCTTATCACTACCTTCAAGATTATGAGATTTCACAAATATCACTCAGATTAAATTGGACATCTACACGTGATATACAAGAAAGTTATACAAACATATAAGCCCACAAAAATACACACTACAACATGACAAGAGAAGCGAACGCTAGGATGGGCGAATATAAGCACCTACAAAAGTCTGAATATGGTATCAACGCCCATAAGTACAACAAAATCTTCCTTTTGATGGCAGCATTTACAGTATTACGCAGTCTTATGCTTCTTCACTGCTGCTCTGGTTGCCATTTTTAAGTATATTGAACTTGCAAAGAGGACAAGTTGCGTTCATGTACAACCACTTGTCTATGCAGACAGAGTGAAAATGGTGACGACAAGGGAGCTCACGCAGCTCAATTCCATCTTCATAGGGACAAAGGCAGATGCAACATTCCTGCAACAGACAAGAATGAATGAAATTAACTCCTAGAAGGAGATTGGGAAGTTTATCCCAGGCTTTATGGAAAAATCTAATCAAAGAAAGAAATTTATCGAACTCACAGCATCTTCCAGTGGAAGAACATGCTCAATGGGTGTATCAGTGTCACATTCAGTCATTACTCCTCCAAATGATTCTTGAATCTCGCCATTTTGTTTTTCAAATTCCACAAGTCTTCGAAACTTGTATTTAGTCAATCTCTCAACGTCTTCCTTGGTTGCTCCTTCCTATCTCAAGAAGTAAGGAATTTTGAGAAAGATATTCAGACAGTTGATGCAAAAGGAGAAACTTTAGGATGCAAGAGACACAATCAATAGCATAAGATTGAAAATAAACTCTCTCTGTACAGTTGACTAGCCATGCGATATTTGAAATTATAATCATTCAAATGTACATCAATCCTAAAGTAGGAACACTGTTCATTTACTTCCAGTTCATTTCGGTGATAGTAGTGAATAATGTAGACATAAAATATTTCTTTTCCTGAAACTCAGCACAAAGTGGAACTTGAACAAAAGATAAGGACCTAAAATATCAAATTCAAATTTCCAACAGTGTACGTATACCTTAGCTTTGCATTTTGAAAAGAAAAGAAAAATTGGAAGTAATCCAGACTTAGACAGATGCAGTATCATATCATAGCTTACAATTATCAGGCACATCATATCAACCATGTTAACCAAAAACACTATTTCGCATTTACAAGTGTTCTTCATACAAATCACAAGACCCTAAAGTAACTAGCATACATGAGTTGAAGCAATTTTACTACCATGATGATATATCTGCATTCTTCTAAGCACCAACAACAACAACATACCCAGTGTATTCCCACAGGTGGTATCTGGGAAGGGTAGAGTGTACACAAACCTTATCCCTGCCTCGTGGAGGTAGAGAGGCTGTTTTGCACAATTTGCTTCTATTTGTAGAATCAGAGATATCAGGGAGATAGGAAAAGCGAGTATTACTGCTAGTGAATTGGGGGAAATGGGTCGGTAAAACATATTCAGACCCTACAGAGTGCAAAATCATACTTGAGTTATAGTAGATGCAGGTTTTATACTCGACTGGTGGGAGTAATGAATGGAAAGACAGCCAAATTATGAATGTTACACGCATGTTTGGAAGCTCAAGAATGCTCGTCTCCAAACACTTCCTAGAGCAGCTAAGATTAAAGGAAAAGTGAGGCCCCAATAACCAAGTTATACAGGTCCGACACCAAATAAGAGCTAGAAATATGTAGATTCAACAAAGAGTTGTTACCACTTACCACTAAATGAAAAAGTATCAAATCCACATAGTTCAGTTCTACATTATTACCTCTGTTTCATTGAAAGCTGTCTTATTCTAGGAGTAGTGAAGTAAACTCCAGCTCTGCAAACTAAGCAGGATGGAAAAGAGGATGATAGGTGACACAGACCAACTTCTGAAATTTACTGTATCAAATCTTCTATTGAAGTTTCACTTAAAGTGAATCTCATGTTAGAGCTAATAAAGACAAAGGTAGAGCAAAACAAGACGTGAGCATTCTAACCTTTGACCAAGAAACCAGACAATTTGTGAATCCTCGCCCACCTCAATTACATACAATGGTCTCTTAGTTCAAATGCGGTCCTTTATCCCATGACTATTTACTTTAATCCCTCACACCAAGCGACCCCTCAGTTAATAAGATTGCATTTAAAGAGCAACATCACAAGACCTTCTACATCATGCATAACATCTCATATCAGCAATTTAGCATCAGTAAGATGATAATCTATCTACTTTCATTAACAAATGATATGCTACTTCCATTTCATTCTATAATGACTATTTGTTATCAAGCACAAAGTTTAAGGTATAGATTTGACTAATATATTATAGTAGAGACAGTGGAATAAAAGTATCCATGTAATGGTTCAAAAGTAACTTTGATAGAAAACCATCACATCAAAGTTTAAAAGTTGAACGCCCCCAAGGCCTAACTCGAGTGGCAAAAGGTGGAGGATTTGTGGCTTAAGTCACAGGCTCAAGCCCCAAACCATGCAAAGCGAAGCCTGGTATTTAAGTGGAGAAGGGTAGAGGGGCGGGCCCATTATCCACCGAGTTTAGAAGGTTGTGATTGGACCAAAGAGCCGGTCACAGACGGATTTCTCAGTTATCAAAAAAAAAAAAGTTTAAAAGTCGATGTTAATGAATTTGATTTCTTGAAAGTTGTATAGAAATAGACTGGTGTCAAATACTTATGAAAAATGGAATGGTGTAAAATATTTTGAATGTCGAAAAATGGAAAATGTCACCTAGATTGAAATAGAGGGAACAATACAGTTTCTTGTACCTATATCCTCTGGATAAGGGACCAACTGCTTGCCATTTTCCACCCGAATGACAAACTAAACTGTATGTTCCCGATACAAGGACATTGTTGACATTTATTAGCTCCTGCTCCTGCTATCTTAGTTTAGGTTGTATACATGTATAGGAGCTAACTATTTTTGTACTTACTGCACCTTCTTGATGCATGTCAATGAATCATTTCATTGAAAAAAAAAGAGGTCTCTATGGTCTAGTACAAAAGCAAACTACAGAGTTGGATTGCAACATTTTCTCTCTTTTTCCGGAGGTCTCTACTGTCTAGTACAAAAGCAAACAATTTTCGTAACAGTTCAACTTATCCTGTGAATTTATAAATTTATATTGACACTTCCATCCATGAGAGAAGAATACATGAAGATAGCATATAAAAAAGAGCATCTACGTTAACCATGAGTTCACAAAACAGGTGTTAATTAGAACCATAATAGAATACAAAGGGATGACACAAAAGAATAAGATATCCAGAACATACTTACACAATCTATTTCTAGCACTCTCAGACTGTCTTTTAGCTGATAATCGGAACTACATCCCAAGAAAGTAATTTCTTATGTACTAAGTGATACATAATGTTAAAAAAAAAGATTTACATAACTACCTGGTCTGCCACTGCATATAAAATAGCGATGATACATGGTAGACAGCAACAAACAGCAATTCCGATGAGACATGCCACGGCAACACATATAACAACAAAGAATACATCAAATGCTAGAAATGTGAGACACAGCCTGCAAAGAACCCAAATAAACATCATATCGAAGTAAATCACAACAAATAAAGAGATCAGAGAGCTTGGAACAAACCAGTAAAGTTGAGGTGCATCACGGGTCAAACTGTCACCACCAGCAGATATCCAATAGAAACCAATTATCCACCAAATGAAAGAAAACATGGTATTTGCAGATTCCAGATGCTTAGCAACACTGAAATAATATGTTAAGAATCACTAATACATTATGAGGCACAACTATATGATTTCCAGTCCTCTAGAAACAATGAGGTACTGGCAGGAAATAACTACCAATGAGGTATTGTGATACTCTTCGGCGACAAACTCTTTTTTCTCTCTTTATTTTAATCTTTTTCCTTATAAAACTACGGACAAGCTTTCATTATCCACCACAGGCATCGATTTTAATAACCTCAAGCCTCATAGTCACATATTAAGAAGCAGGGGCAGAGCTAGTAAGGGTCCAGCGAGTTCATGTGAACCCTTCGGCGGATAATTACACTGTCTATACATGGTGAAAATTATTTTCTAATGTATATACACATATATATAGTAGATATTGAACCCTCTTCAACTTCTTCATATTTTGAACCCCTTAATGAAAATTTTGGCTCTGCACTGTTGAGAAGTCAAGAGTATCTTTCTCCCACCTGACAGACCAGTTCCTATGTCTTTCAAATGCACTAGGAACATGGATTTCCAATACTAATTCGTTTCCAGCAACCTATGCAACTTATACCTGGACCAGATACTATACATACTGCTCCGTATTCAACTCAAAATGCTTATCCTAACGTAACAAACAAACCCTTCTCCATTAAATCAATGAAATGATAAAAACAACAGCATTAACAACTACTGTGCTAACTACGGACAACAGCAAGATTTACTCGTGCCACCGGAAAAAAAATTTCATCAAATCACATGCCTCCAAAGAGAAATTATACCTAGTTTCATCCTCATTCTGACGCCCCTCAGACTGATAATCACCAGTTTCCCCGCTGTCACTTCCGGAACTCGAACTGTTCCAACCTCCAGCAGCGTTTCTCTGCTCGGAATTCAAAATTGGAGAGGAATCGCTAAGCTGAATTCGGCGTCTATATTCAACGCAAACACAAACCATGTGAAGCAAACACTGTAAAGCATATCCAACAATCCAAAGCCTCAAAGGCATAGAAGGTAACTCATCAAGGCTCAAAATCAACACAGAAACTGAAACAATCACAAAAGCTAAGTTCCAGATAAGATCCAATATCACTATAGGTTTAGAATATGCCCAATCGCTTTGTCTTTCCTCTATTTGCTCAGCTGCAGCTTCCCTCACGCGCCTTGACGGCTCCCGCATCAGTCGGTGGTTACTTGCTCGCCGGAGAAATCGAGCCGCTCCTCTTAGGGTCGGTGCCCGGCGCGCCAACCGTCGGCTCCTAAAAACCTGATCGGTAAGCAACGGAGTCGTATCTACACCATTAGAACTATCGTCATTACCGGCTCTCGCCGTCGACATCGTCACCAGAATATAAAATTGACCGAGAAAGGATCGACGGTGAAATATTGTAATTTAGAAAAATTTTGAGAAAGAAGAAATTCAAAGTTTTGGATTTTCAGATATGAAAGTACTAAAATTATACTGTTTATATATATATATGTCGGATTTATGGATTTTTACCCTGTAGCGAGTATAGAAATTAAATGTACTCTCTAGACCTACAATGTTACTTCCCATCTGTCGAGCTGTCATTTGCGAAAATAATAATAATATAAAAACACTTACCCACCACGTTTTTTTTTCTTTTTATTTGTCATTTGATTTCTTCGACTTTTGGAACTCTAGGATATAGCGGCGTGCAAAAATCGAACTGATCGATAAATTAAATTGAAAAAAATATTATTGAGTTATTGTTTTTGAGTAATTGGGTTATTGAGTTTTTAATGGGTTTATAAAAAAAAGTTATTGGATTATTGGTTCGGTATCGGGTTTTACTAGTTATTGGGTAAACCGATAACCCAATAAGATTGTAATAATTTACTATTTCACCCTCGCTAATAACTTAATATATAACTAGACACTATAACTATATCAAATTATTAATACTCTATCTACTTCACACGAGGCCGCTTTACTAGTTTTTATTGTTTACTAAAAACATAAAAACTAATGTAAGGTTTCGCAATTGTAGCTTTTGATTTTAGTTTTAATTTTAGTTTTAGACTTGTTGGACTAGTTGATTTTAGTTTTAGTTTGTAATTGTAGGTTGTAGCATTTGCAAGTTTGTAAAGGTACGTAATTTGATTAACATAAAAAATCTCATACTATGTTTTGGCGGTGACATGTATAATTATAGCCTTCGTACTATATTTAGATAAGTAAGAAGTCATATAATATTTTACGAATATTTTTTTATTGGGTAAACCGAAAATCGAACCGATAACTATCAAAAACCGATAAATAATATCTTATTAATTTATTATCGGGTTAGCTTATTTAAAAATCGAAAACCCATAAACCGAACCGATAATATATAAAACCGAATCGAACTGACCGATGCACACCCCTATTAGGATATTCTGTTCATTAGTTGATCTTGATTACTACGTACTTCCCAAATCAAGCAAAATTATAATATGTACGCCTTACTTGATAGTAAATAATTTCTTACTATTTAATATTATATAGTTAAAAGATTATATTAATTCTTGTTTTGGTGTATTACTAAAAACAATATGAAAATTGACCAAAATGATCAGTTTAGAAAATAAAGGAAAAACTGGCTCCAAGTGAATTTTGTTGTTCTTTTAATAGAAAGCCGATAAACTTTAAGAAAATTGAAAGATGGATGGATAAGTGTCTTTATTATTTTGCACGAAAATTATAATAAAATTTTAAAAGAAAATCGATGTAATTTCTCATTAATTTTTTATTTTTTCACAAAAGATGAAAAATTTTATCAGATTAACAAAGTTATAATTAAAGAGTATAATAAAAGCGACAGAAATATTTTATGAGAGAGCATGTATAGTGTTTAAGTAATACGTAGAATTGTCCAAAGACATGAAAAATAGAGAAAGTAAACATTGGATGAAAAAATTTTAGTCACCTTTAGTTTTAAGGAGATTTTATAATTTACTTACCGGTAGGTTTTATTACAAATAGTATAAAATTTTGAACCATGAAAGTGAAGACAAGAAAAAGGTGCTCAGCCCTCCACTTTTTTAGGACTATCTATCCGATATTATAACGGCCTCAGGACGATTTTAAAAGTTTTGATTTCGTAGCTTTGCTGGAGACTACGGTATTGACGAGTCCGACATCAAAATAGACACTTTTTGAATTCTAAACCTAAAAGGGATCCTCTCTAAAAACACACATCAAAACAGACCGTTCGCTTATTTATGGAGAAATAACTCAACAACTCTCATTTTTTAATGTGATAATCTCCATTGACTTCAAATTCACCCAAATCAATATTACACCATTTTGAGAATAACCGTTATTCGTAGCTGTCCAAGTAACATGATTTTTTCTCTGAGACATAATTTAGAAAATACACTCAGCCTCCATGACACGCCTAGGCTTCGCATACATATCACTAAGACCAGTCACTACAAAAAAATTGTTCATATCAAAACAAGTCTTAATAGCATACCCATTTATCTGTTCATTTGAGGAGGAAGAGATATATATTCTAGTGAAGGATAGTAAAAAAATTTGTAGTTTGTCCATAAATAGGTGAACTATCTTTAAGATTTGTGTAATATTGATTTGGTTAATTTGGAGTTAACAGAGACTATAAAATTAAAAGATGTAAGTTGTAATTCATCCATATTCAACGGGTGAATAGTTCGTTTTGATGTGTGCTTTTAGAGAGGGTCCCTTTTGATATTTAAGATTCAAAAAGTGTATGTTTTAGTGAAACAATGATAATAATTAAATTATATTGATTCAAAGCAGCTTCTAACATAATATGTTATTATTCGAATTGGATTAAGCTTGCATAATTTATTTTCCGGATGGCCAAAGTTACAAATTAGACTAGAAATTTTGAAATTTTGGACTGTATTAAAATTTACGGTGCAAGACGTTATTATATGTTTGTTACCAATTACCATCTATAAACAGTGTTTTCCACAAGTGTGAGAGCACATATGAAAGGGTCATAATTAATTAATTAATTCAAACATTTTGCCACATAGTAATATCTGTCCACTTTATAATGCGACAGAAGGAGTTTTGACAATAAAAGAGGGGACGTGTTATATGTATTTCGACGAAGTTTCTTTGTCTTCCATTACTTGTTTATTCATTTTTTGTTTGCTTCAACAGCTACCAAAGTTCATGTCAATTAAATATTAGATTCTTTTTCAATCATGGCGCTATTATTTTCGATGATAGACTTCTCTTCTTGTTTATGAATCTAAACTTTTTAATATTTTAAAGTTACTGAGTTTTAGATTAAAAATTTTATCTTCAAAAATTAGTGCCAAAAATTTGCATACTCTTAATTTACCGTCGTGGCCAAAGACAAAAAGGTTAGAAAAAATATAATACACGGTCAGGGGCAGGATCTAAAGCCTACTAGAGAGTATTTGTATAGTCGAAAGTAATGACAGACTTTTAGAGAGGGTTTAGATTGATTTATTTTTAGATAATTTTGATATTTAAGTGACTTTAATTTTTAGAAATCTTGACAAAGACGCAAAATATTTTAAAATTATTTTAATCTTAAAAAGATGCTTTTAACTTTTTAATTTTAATTTAGGCTTATTGAAACCCCCGAGTTTAAATTTAAGTCGAAAGTAATTAAGTATAATTGCAATAGGAGAGAGCAAGATGATTGCACCAAGATAACACTAGTTAATTTGAAGGTTGCAAATCCAAAATTATGTATGCAGTTCTAAACATGATATGAACAAATTAATTTTCCTAATGAAAATTTTATGTTCATATTAGCAGTATCACCATATGTCTGTGCAACTTCGTCGCACGATTCAACCCTTTGCAAGTACTATCATACGAAAGCCAAAATGTTCTTTACTTGACAAAAATAAAAAATTGAATGAGTTGTCAAAACTGGGTCAAACTGATGAAGCACGAAAGATGTTTGATAAAATGCCTGAGAGAGACGAATTTACATGGACTACAATGGTTGCGGCATATGCCAATGGAGGGAGGCTTGTTGAAGCAAGGCAAGTGTTCCAGGAGGTCCCAATTAAGAGTTCAATTACTTGGTCTTCTCTTATTTGTGGATACTGTAAGCATGGTTTTGAAATTGAAGGATTTGAATTGTTTTGGCAAATGCAAAGTGAGGGGCATAGGCCTAGTCAGTTTACATTGGGAAGTATTTTGAGAATGTGTGCGATAAAGGGTTTGCTTTCGAGAGGTGAACAGATACATGGATATGCTATTAAGATTTGTTTTGATATGAATGTTTTTGTAATGACTGGACTTATTGATATGTATGCAAAGTCTAAGCGTGTCTTGGAGGCTGAGTGTATTTTCCAAATAATGTCTCATGGGAAAAATCATGTTACTTGGACTGCTATGATTAATGGTTATTCTCAAAATGGTGATGTGTTGAGAGCAATTCAGTGTTTTAGCAGCATGCGTGCAGAAGGGATTGAGGCGAACCAGTATACATTTCCAGGTGTTTTGAGTTCATGTGCTGCACTCTCTGATATTAGATTTGGGGTGCAGGTACATGGTTGTATTGTTAATGGTGGTTTTGAGGCCAACGTGTTTGTTCAAAGCTCGTTAATCGACATGTATTGTAAATGTGAAGATTTGCACAGCGCTAAGAAGGCATTGGAACTGATGGAGGTAAATCATGCAGTTTCTTGGAATTCCATGATACTTGGGTATGTGAGGAATGGATTACCAGAGGAGGCACTGTCTCTGTTCAAAAAGATGTATGCTAGTGATATGGAAGTGGATGAGTTTACTTTCCCTTCGGTTCTGAATTCCCTGGCTTGTATGCAGGATCCCAAAAATGGGAGATGTCTTCACTGCTTGGTTGTTAAAACTGGATATGAGAGCTACAAGCTTGTAAGTAATGCACTTATTGATATGTATGCCAAACAGGGAGACCTAGCTTGTGCGATTGAAGTTTTCAACAGCATGGTTGAGAAGGATGTAATCTCATGGACATCACTTGTCACTGGTTGTGCTCACAATGGCTTTTATGAAGAAGCTCTGAAATTATTCTATGAGATGAGAATGGCTGAAACTAAACCAGACCAAATTATCATTGCTAGTGTTCTAAGTTCTTGCTCAGAGTTGGCACTACTTGAACTTGGGCAGCAAGTTCATGCGGATTTTATTAAATCTGGCCTTGAGGCATCATTATCAGTTGATAATTCTCTTATGACAATGTATGCCAATTGTGGGTGCCTTGAGGATGCCAAAAAAGTATTCAACTCAATGCAAATGCATAATGTGATCAGTTGGACTGCTCTCATAGTGGCTTATGCCCAGAATGGCAAAGGAAAGGAGTCCCTGAGATTTTATGACGAGATGATTGCAAGTGGAATAGAACCTGACTTTATTACATTTATAGGACTATTGTTTGCCTGCAGCCATACAGGTCTCGTTGACGATGGAAAGAAGTACTTCGCTTCAATGAAGAAAGATTATGGCATAAGACCAAGCTCTGATCACTATGCATGCATGATTGATCTTTTGGGCCGTGCGGGGAAAATACAGGAGGCTGAGAAGTTAGTTAATGAAATGGATATTGAACCTGATGCTACTGTGTGGAAAGCGTTGCTTGCTGCATGTAGAGTACATGGGAACACAGATCTAGCAGAGAAAGCTTCAATGGCCCTCTTTCAGCTGGAACCACAAGATGCTGTTCCGTATGTTATGTTGTCAAATATCTATTCTGCTGCTGGAAAATGGGAAAATGCAGCAAAACTTAGAAGAAAAATGAATTTGAAGGGCTTAAACAAAGAGCCTGGTTATAGTTGGATTGAGATGAATGGAGTGGTGCACACATTTATATCTGAGGAAAGAAGTCATTCGAAGAGTGATGAAATTTACTCAAAACTTGAGGATGTCATTGCATTGATAAAGGAAGCTGGATATGTGCCAGACACAAATTTTTCTCTCCATGATATCAATGAAGAAGGAAGGGCACGAAGTCTTTCTTATCACAGTGAGAAGTTGGCTATTTCATTTGGGCTTCTTTATGTGCCAAAAGGAGTACCAATTCGGATTTACAAGAACCTTCGTGTATGTGGCGACTGCCACAATGCAATGAAATTTGTGTCAAGAGTTTTTGATCGACATATTATTTTGCGAGATTCAAATTGTTTTCATCATTTTAAGGAAGGGATATGTTCTTGTGGGGATTATTGGTAGAAAACACTCCTTTAATTTTTTGTGGCTCCTGTTTCCTTTGCGCTTGGAAAAATCAAAACATTCAATTTCATGGATTGGGTTTGCAGCTCATCACAAGGTTTACAGTTCACATCTGTATATCACTAACTGCTAACAATGCAAATCATTTATTGGAAAATGGAAACTAAAAGTTAAAAGTTTTATGCAGCTCAATGTGAATGATAAGAATTATTGGAATTGATTGCTCTCTGAGGCTTATATGAGAGTCGATTCCCTAGTCCTTATTCCACAGCACTCTCCCATGGCAGGCACCAATTGCCACTCCCCGGCATCAGGGAGATAACTGGTCCTCATTCTGAGAAATATTTTTTCTCCGTGAAGGCAGGGTCTGATGATCCTGAAGAAAGCTACGTTCTACATGATCATTTGATGAGTTTTCCTACACAGGTGTGAAACCATCTTCAGAGTCTTTTAACAATAATTTTGCTTGGAGTTACTGTTTTTTCATATCCTGATATCTTCTCTGCAGTTAAAGTTGGGAATTATATCCTTTTCAGTCGACAAATTACCCAACCAGAATATAGGGACCTGAATGTTCATGTGATAGATAAGTCCATACTAGTACTTCTGTCTTGTGAATATCTGTGTGTTGCCTTGAGAGTAAGGATATACATTGATCCAATGTAAAACCATTATGTCGTTGTCTTAGGGAGCTTACTGTTGTTTGTATGGCATGAAAAGTTAATCCTAAAGGAAAGGTAAAGTAAAGGTGCATGCTAGCTTAGTATAATGTTCTGAAGGCAAAGATGTTTTTCTTTTGATTTAAACTAATGGTTTTATTCTTTGATTCCGTCTCCTTCCCTAGTAGCAAAAACTGGGAAGTTGAAACTACGTTATAACTGGACAACCTCATAAATGAAAAAGATGGTAAATAATGTCATTTCTGGGGTGGGGTAATTAGATGAGTGTGATACTGTTGTACCTGTTGCTTGAACTCCTAAGTTTCCTCATTCTCTTCCTTTTTGTTTATGCTAAATGCTGTGTGTACTGTGTTCAATGATGCTGATCCTTTTAGTTGTATTTCCATGCGAAAAAAATGTTTTAGCTTCTGACGGTGCAGGCTCTTCTAATTTACTGATTCTTCTGAAAGTAGAATCCTGTAGCGAAGCATCTTTATAACTCTACAGGTTCTTGCTAGCTGTTTGGTGTAAATGAAGAAAAAATTGATGGAAAATGGCATTCATTGAACAATGGTTTTGATGAAAGAAGAAATATCAGCTAGTAGTGATAAATGGATGAAATTTTCATAAGATTGAGGTAATTCTGTGTACTTCCAAAAAGAAGCATGTGATGCAATTTTGAGGGCAAATACACTTACTTGTAAAACTAAATTGTAAGTGGGTCATTGGTTAAAAGATTTAAGATCTAAAAGATGAATCATATGTTTTGGCAGAAAACTCAGTGTCTTTTTGCTTGATATCATTTGATCAAACATGAAAATTACTGGGGCCTTAAGTAGGTGTGCACCGCCAGCTTTATGACTCTTCAGCAATGCAAAATTATACAATGACCATCTCTTGAATAAGAAATTACGATCTACTCGTTTGCCCTTTCTTTCCAAGGATGCCTGTGCTTTTTTCTAGATGAAGTGGATGATGGTTGTATTTCAGAAGTCTAGATATCTTACTTTCATATTTATATTTCTCTTAATGTCTTGTCAATGAATTGGTTGATGTTCTGATTTTGAATGCATGCTGTTTTAATAATTAATTCAGTTCTATCAAGTCCGTTCACAAATTTCTTGTTCTTATGCAAAAGTCTAAGAACTTCTTCAATTTCTTGTTCCTCCATGTAAAAGTTTGATAACTTTACTTTTGCTTACAGGAACTTGTAGTTTCCCACCGCCAGTCCTCTGCAAGCATATGGTAACGTGGATAATGTTTCATATACCCGTGCTCATTGCCTGCCTTTGGTTTTCCGGGGGTCCTCAGTCCCCGTCTTTATTGTAAGCATATGACAAGAGCATAATATTTCATAAAGTCTATTGTTCATTGCCTGCCTTAGGTTGTATGGACCAGAAGAAAAGCACATGTTATTGAATAAAGTATGTTCATCATTCCCAAGTCCTCTATGACATCAGAGCCCTTACCATTGAAGTCAATGAACCTTTCCTATTATGGGTGCAAGCATGGTGTGCCATTACTACACATTTCTTGGAACCATCCCCTACAGAATGGATGAAACAAAACACAAAAAAGCTGATAAAGTTCTCGATGGAGGCAGGAATTAGCGATCAGGATCTCCAACGAGACTATGGGACAGGTTTGAAAGGCACATTCTCTTTTGTTTGATACGGGATACTCAACTTATTGCTTGGCAAGAAATTTTAAAATAGGTAACCACAAGTCAGAAAAAAACAAGCCAATTAAGATTAATTAGAATGTCATAATGTCGTTGTTGTGATGGTTATATCAGTGATGGCTCTCATTGTATAAATCAAATAGGTGTCCATTGCCAATTCACAAACCATCTATACCACATGCGTAGAACATTTTGCAGTTGTCAATAAGTAAACAAACCTATCTTGATTGTCCTTATTTATTGAATAGAGATGTAATCTCCCTGGTTCAAATTAGCTGTGATCACAGGACCACAAAGTTGTACATATTTAGGTGCTGATTATTATAAGAGAAATTGTACTTGATGTTAGTTAGTGCTTTGAATCATCAAATAGATGGATGAAAGAACTGTACCCAAAACACTAATGATTTGTTAATTAGTTTTTGATGCTCAAATTACATTAAGTTGCCCTCGACCATCTAAAGAATGTGGCTTGGTATTCAATGAAGTAAATTCTTTTACAGAAAGTGAAATTGTCTCAACTTATTTGAGTTATTTCTATCCACATTTACATCTAGCATTGTGTATAATGTGCAAAATGAAATTGGTAGATACTTGATAAATTATTCAAGATGTGCGAAAATAAAATCCTTCTAGCTTTGGTAAATTCCAGGTATCATTCCATTATACTCTCTTAGTAATAAAACAGGTGGTTCATTTTCAAAAATGGGTAAATTCTCTGACTATTAAAATGTTCTTCCTTTTTCTTCTTGTCATCATCACTTGGTAGAGTTCAACTATTAACTTGATATGAATATAATTAGCATGATGCAATTTCACATTCCTATAGAACAACCAGAAGACATGAAATGTTATAATTTAATGAATATAAAACTCCTAATAATTCATCTATAACTCCAAGTTTGGGAGCACTCATTAATCTTATGAATACCCCTCAAAACTAGATATTGCTTGCTACAAGGTATAAATTAACAGATGAAAACGCTCATCTAAAACTACTGGGGTACTGAACATAATATGTTTATAAAGAAGAGAGACATTGCGATAAATCACACGCAAATCTTACTGTCATATCCTTCATCCGAAACCAACTAGCAAGTAACTAGCTCCCATGTTGTGATGTTGTATTCCATCAAATATTAATAAGGCCCAGAAAGCGAATGCATTTGCTGGAGCAACATAACGCTGATTAGGCAACTAAACCTCTCAAGAAAAACCCATTTACAAAGCCTAAGCAACTGTTTTCACAAAATTCACTTGCGCAAGTGATCAGGAATAAGGCGCTTTCGCAGTTCAGCAGGCACACCAGAGAGCTCTGTATAAGACAGACTAATCAGAGATTGAAGTATCAAATCATGTGAAAATAAAAGGAAAAACTAAACTGAAGCTCACCTTGAGGTGTAAAGTTGAATAGGGGAGGCAGAGGTCGCCCATTTGGCAAGCAAGCATTTGGTTCCCTTAAAGAATCAAAGAAAGGGTGTGCACATGCTTCCAACTGTCAATAAACACAAAATGCTCTCAACATCCCCAGAAAACAGATATCAAGTGCATTTAAAGGATGATACCACTTATGGACAACAACTTAGCAAGACTATGTAGAGCCATTAATTCTCCACAAAACAGAATGTTATTTCAACATACATCCTGTAGTTCTCTATTTTTGAACTATATCACATTGAAGTGCAAAAAGCACAATCAATGAGAACTCACATATTGAAACATGACAAAAATGGAACACACCATGTTTGAATGATGGGTAAAATGGGAAACTACCAGAATATTCTAAATTCTAGATAATTAAGAAGAAAATTCTTGACTTACAGCAGTACAGCGTAGAGTTGGAGAATATTGGAGAAGCCTCGACACCAAATCTACTGCTTCTGGGGGCATTCTTTTATGAAATATCTGCACATTTCAATCTCATTAAGATTTGGTATGCTTGCATTGTATTTTGGCATGTGTTTGTGCAATTTGAATGTACAGTTTTCAACAAACTAATCACAAAAATGACTAGGGAAGGATGGAAAGAATTTAACTACTAGTGAAGCAGCCACATCCACCGAGTAAGTTTTCACTAACCTTGTGCCATGGGTGAGCTTTGATCTGGGGAAACTTGAACTCTGTGTAATTTGGATTCATGCACCTAATCTCCTCTCTTGTTGGTGTCCCCAATATCTGGCAAGCAAAAAGTATACCAAAACGGTTAGCAAGAGAAAGCAACCAATTTGACTAGAGAAAAATCACCCGAAGTAAACTATTTTAGAGTCCCTTGATTTCACACCTTGATGATTTCGACCAGCTGATCAACGCCACTTTCTCCAGGGAAAAGAGGCTGCAGATAATACATCACTAAAATGTCAGAGACTAGTGGATCCAAAGGCTACAAACAATGCAATCTCACCAGATTATATATTTCTATTTGATTATTAGTTCTTTGAATCTTCTAAATAAGAAAAATTGATTGCCTGGAAGGAATTTATCTTAACACCATTAATGGAATCGAACGTGAAACAGATACAGTGACAAGTGAAACGCAAAAAATTCTAGAGATTACATCACCACCATGAAAAGAATAGGACCATGAATATTGATTATAAGTATCAACTAACCTGTCCCAAAAGTAGCTCAGCCATAACGCAACCAGCAGACCACATGTCAATTGCAGTTGTGTACTCAGTAGCACCAAAGATCAATTCAGGAGCCCGATAATAACGAGAACAAATGTATGATATGTTGGGCTCTCCAGGCACCTAGAAAAACAAAGGCTAAAATATTAGGGACTGCTTAAATGTGAAGGGAAAAAAGAATTCTTCTTTAAAAAAGAATCAACACGTACCAACATCTTTGCACTACCAAAATCACAGAGCTTTAGCTGATGCGAGTGGGGATTAACCTTCAGAAGTTAAATAAGCATCAAATAGTCAGGGCAAATAGAGGAGAATGGTGAAGAGAAAAGACATAACTCCACTTATAACCGCACTACAGGGGTTACTCAAAATATTTCAAGTCATTTTGGCATGCAAATGAAAGATCTAAGAAAAGCATATTATGAGGGAAAATTGAGTGCTCACCAAAAGATTCTGTGGTTTAATATCACGATGGCATACACCAAGGACACCATGCATGTAATTCAGCGCCCGGCATATCTGTGAAATTTATAATTTAGAGAAAATTCATAACTCTGTGCTCAAGATAGTTTACAAGACAAGTAATTTAAGTAGCTAGAATTTGAAATTCCACAATCTTGATGATAAAAAGTGAAGAATCCTGCAATAAGCTCACCTGGTATGTGTATAACTGCACATATATATTGGGCATGTGTTGGTTCATTCTGCTGTAGTGCCTTGATACTCGGTAAACCGTTTCAGACACGTATTCCAGGACGAGGTTAAGGTAGACTTCATTCTTCTCAGTAGTAGAATAGAAGCAGTGTCGTAGTTTAACAACATTAGGATGATCAAGTGTGCGCATAATCTGAAGTTCCCTGTTCTTGTATCTCCTATCCTGTAAGACCTTCTTTATTGCTACAGATTCATCAGTTTCCAAGCACTTAGCCTGTGAAATAGAAAAGGTGATGAATAAATCAATAAAAGTCATCCAGACAACAGCAATGCTAACATCACCAACCTAACATTATCAATAGACATTAGATGAACATACAACTATACCTGGAAGACAACTCCAAATGAACCAGTGCCAACCACGCGCTCCGCCATGTAAGACAATGTCTGTGAAAATAGCATAAAGTCAACATCTGATTGAGCTAAGTTAAAAGCCTATAAAACTATATTGGGGGTAAGGAGAAATTAGATTTCATTCAACTAGTTCACCTGTTTCTCTTGTCCATTCCTACCACTCACAGTAGTCACAATAATCTGACCAGTTTCTGTTCCATTTCCACTAACAACAGCAGGTTCCATATCCTACAGGATGCAAGATAGATCAGCTACACAAATTTAAGAATTTAAAGACAGCTACTTTACATACTAAATTTGACATAAAAGAGTTAAAACTATGAATATACCTTCAAATTATCCTCTAGACTATCAGCTTTGTCAGCTTTTTCATCCTTAATTTTCATTTCATGCATTTCTTTAGGAAGCTCATCAAGTTCAGAATTTTCAGGTCTAATATCCATTGTTGACGTACTTGCAGCAGTTGTTTCCTTAGATGTAGAAGCCATGTCTTCCTTTGGGACTGTAGTAGTTGTACATCCTTCTTCCATTTGAGTTTCACCAACCACTCTTTGATCTACTTCTTTTTCAACCTTCACCCTCTTTATGCTTGAATCACCACCCTATTAAAAATCAGTAACAAATCATACTCTTTTCATGAATTACTGATAAATCCAATCAAAATACAACAAACAAAAAAGCAAGCTACAAGTTTCCATTATAACTCCTATCATTGCATGACAAGTCCATACTCCATACTATCAAAATCTAGAACACAACAGCCAGATATTAACAGTCCTCACCTACCCCAGTCCCCAAGCCAAAAGAAAGTTGTTAAAATTGTTAGTCACGTGAGTAAATGATCCATCAAATAGCATCTACCTTCTTTAAAGCCCAAACTCTTTAAAGCCTCACTGTTTTAGCATAACTCGCACATATTTAGAGCTAAAATGGTGAAAATCTAACCATTTAAGAAGCATTCAACACATTTTTTTCAACAACCCCAAAATAAAGTCAACAAAAAAACCTAAGAATTTAAATTCCCAAATTCAAAAACACTAAATCTTTTTTCTTTGATTTACAAATCAAAACAAATCATAATCAGAAGAAAAAAAAATCATTAATTTCTCTCTGTTTCCTTAAATTTCTCAACCCCAGTGGTTCGACACTACGAATCACTTTTCTCCATTCACCTTTTATTTAGACCCATTTTAGCAACAACAAAAAATCAAATATAATTCAATCATAAACTAGCTGGGTTTAATCATTTTACACCCATTTGGAGAGAAAGAAAAAAGGAAAATTACAGGATCTGAAACAGAAGACCGTCCAGAAGCAATGCTCTTAAGGCGACGCATGACATTCATCTCTGCTTCGCCAAGAGCCTAAAAGAAAAAAACCTCTGACCGGTCCTTGAAAAAAAATTCAGAGTAATTGATAAGTCCTTCTCTTCTTCCTCAAACACCTGAAAAGTATTTTTCTTCAATGGTGAAGATGGAGGAGGGAGAGAGAAAGAGAGAAAAACAAACAAAGATAAAGAAATTAGACTTTGAAATGCCAAAATGAGAAAATATGACAACATAAAGCCTCTTCTCACTCTCTCTCCTCTCCTTTTATCATAAAAATAAAAATAAATCCAAAAACCAAAAAGCATGATAACAGTCTAGCATTTATATTTTTATTTATTTCACTTTTGACTAAAAAAAAAAACTAGAATTTCTAAGAAAACTACAATATTTTATCATTGTTTTTACATATTTTTAAAAAGTAATATTTTCTTCGTTTTAAAAAGAATGACATTCTTTTCTATTTAGTATGTTTCAAAAAAAAAAATGAGCTCTTTCTTTTTTTCGTAACAACTTTTAACGTGACATGTTTAAAGCCACAAGATTAAATGATAATTTTGTATATTTGACATAATTTTAATTTATGACCACATGACTTATTTATTTTTTCTTAAAGTACGTATCAAGTTAAACTTTGTGAAACGAAGGAAATAACATATTTGAAATTATAATATTAGACGAATTAAATCATAAATTTTTTATTTATTTTTATTTATTATTCTTTACCTTAATTTAAAAGGGTGTGTTATTATTAATGTTTCATTCCTTTTAATTCAAACATACCTCATATATATATTTATTACTACAAGCTTTGAAAATATATCTAAAAACATATCTATTTTCATTTAAGATTATTTTTTCGTAATTATACAAATCAACACACTTAAAAATAGAAAGAAAGTAAATTTCATGTAATTCAAAAATACATACATATATCTAAAATTAGGATAGCGCAATACAGGATAGCGCAATATTTCTTCTTTTTAAAATTAGGGAATGAAATTGTAAATAAACAAATAAAACTCCAAAATAAAAAGGGGAAAAAACGACAAAAAGGGAAATCTCTCTCTATTAAAAAAAAAAAATTCAAATTATAACTGGTCAAAGTCATGACCGAAAGCCCAATCATTCCTGTCTGCATATTTTTTCGTACTTGCAGTCAAACTTTAACTTTAGACCGTTGATTTAACATCATGCTGAATCGAACGGTGGATAAATCAGTAGCTTATGTAAATGACGATAATATCCTTAGCGTGGAAAGGGATTTACGAGGGGGCGTGCGATTTGAGACAATAATTATGCCAGCGGAATATTCGCGGGGGTCTTTTTGTCTATCACTTTGACTAGTCCTTATCCTTTTCGCGGTTAGTTTGTGACTTTGAATTTTTATTTTTTACATTCACATCCATTGGTTAGAAAAAGAAACAAAGGATCCAATGAACCAATGTGTACAAAACAACCTATATTTATCTTGGGAAAAAAGCATTTAATAGAATCACCCAAAGAAAATATAATGAATAAGGTACGTTACTTGAGTCCATAGTCAAATGTGGAAATAGTTTTTATCTTCAAAAAGTTGGGATAAGCATATGTACAACATATTTTGTCCATTAAATTTTATTGAATATGTTATTGTCAAAGTGAAAAAGATACATTTAAATCACAATTGATTGTGCAACATCCTTTCCCATTTCAACCTTACCACCTCCCACCGCACCACTTATTACAGTAACAGAGTCAGAATTTTCAATAAGAGTTCAAAATATGTAGAAATAAACAAATGAAGTAGTCAAAGGAGGTTCAACATCTACTATACACATACATGAAAAATTATTTTAACCATCTATAAATAAGATATTTTTTTTGCCGAAGAAGGTTCGAATGAACCCCCTTAATATAAGGTGGCTCCGCCCCTGCCACCTAATCTACCTAAATGCCCCTGATCGACAAAGTACTCCACCTAAGATCGTTTGATTTGAGACCTTTGCCTAGTACTCAACACCAACCCAACCCTAATATATGATTTGACACACAGTTTATCACCTTTTCCCACCCTCAACTATAACTCAAACTCGACCCCGACATATGACCAAACCACCAACTTAAATCAAGACTCGATCCAGAGACCCAAGACTTGACCAAGTTACGAATTAGTATTAGGGCAACATCTTAATTTTTTACTCGAGGGTCAGGTTAAGTCTTGGGAATCAGGATCAATGTCGGGTTTGAGGGTCGAATCTTGATTCTCGAGTAAGGGCAAAGTTTGAATTGGATCTCAGGTAAGGTCGAGTTGAAATTAAATCTCAGGATCTCAATGTTAGGTCTCGAGGGTCAGGGTCAAGGTCAAGGTAGGGGTATTGGTTCTCAAGTTTATGGTTGGGGTTTTTAGGACCCAATGCCTTAAGGTTTAGGGTCAAGTTTGAAGGTTGGGTCTCGGGATGGGGTCAAGGTCTCGAAGTAAGGGGACAATTCTTTTGTAAGGTCAAGTTAGGGTTAAATCTCAAGGTCGGGATTCCGGGATCTAATTAAGGTAGTAGGTCGAGGTTATGGTCTGATCTTTGGTCTCAAAATCGAGATATCAAGCTTGATCCCGAGGGTCAAGTTTTGGGTCTTACGTTTTAAATCAATGTTGGGATCAACTATTATGTTAGTGTGAAAGTCATGTTTTAGGTCAATATTGGGGGCCAAGACCCAAGTTGGTGTCAGTTCAAACGTAGGTTGACTTTCATTAAGAGTGTCAATGGTTATAGTAAAAGAATAATAATAAGGCTAGCAAGGCTTGATCACATGACCTCATGGAGTGTTTGCAATCCCTAACCAATAGTCTAGCTTCAACTTGTTTCAAGAGGTGTCAATTTATGTATTTATATTATTTATAAATTAAAATTTGACCACTATATACAACGTAATTTTTCGCGAAAGGGTCCGCCACTAAGTCGACATAAGATAATACTTCTCATCATTTCATCCCTTTTTTTTTTATATCTATCTCTTGTTGTCTCATCTTTCTCGGATACTTCACAAAGGACTAAACACTATTATTTATAGGTGAAGAAATCTGTCTTATTATCAATGGGTAGAATGAGGGGTAGTAATGTGAGTAGGTAATTGTGATAGATGTTACACAAGTTACAAGAAACTAATGAACATGAAAGTTGCAAATTTCATATTTGACAATTTAAGTTCATTGTCTCATTTCCATCAATCAATACCTCTACCTCTGTTGATGAAATCAAAAATTTTGTTAAGGGTGTCTAAGATTTAAGATATATGTATGAAGATTTTTATATATATGCTATATTACAATGTTTTGGCGAAGAGTGTTTGATTATTCACCTTGACTTGTATATTACTACATGACTGAATGTCTCCAACTCTCGACCTTTGACCATCCACCCTTGAACCCCTACTCCCCACCTCATATTTGGTTTTCTCGACTGCCATATAAATATTTTCAAGATAATACTTTTTACTTACTTACTAAATAGTGACTTGTTTTTGAAATAAAAATATTTTCCTTTGTACTAAACACCCTAAATTAGAATGAACAAACATGTTTAAATATTTTTCTTGTAATATTCCAAAAAATCTACGGCATATTAAGAAACTATCCCTTTTTTGCCCTTCATTTTGTCTTTCTCTAGTGGTTGAGGTGGCAATGAAGAGTTTGTACTTGGGAACCACTAAGCTTGTTTGTTCAAAATCTGAGGGTCTCGACAAGTTATATTATATTCTAATGACAATTAATTAAATGATAAATTCCAATATAATATAAGATTGATATCAAATAAGTAAGTTGCATGAAATGAAATATATGAATTTATTAAGCGATTAGCTCAACTTTTAATGTACGTTCTCAAGAGGATTATGACCAACTGTTCTTATTAAAAGGGATATGATATATTTCATGAATATACTATTAAGATTCTTCAAATTTAATTTAAGAGTCTCATAATCCATACCGTAGATTTTCACAATCTCACATAAATATTTTCAAACTTCTTTACATTTGAAAAAATATAATTACATGGAATGAAACATAATTCAGCTCAAGAATGATTTATTATTAGACTTATGTAATGGTAGTTACGTTTACGGAAAGAACATAAAATAGTTTTAAAACTTAATATTCTCTTTCAATTAGTATACTAATAAAAATGAAAAATGTTAGCTAGTGTTTGATCGTAGAATATATGGATTAGATTATAAAGTTTATCTTTAAATATTCGTTATGCCAGATTAGTTTTCAGGTATTAGCGAAATTTTCACTTACAAAATTTTAATTGCTTTGAAATAAAATGTACATTCAAACACAAATTAAATTTTAAAAACTTATATTTTCTCTTTTCAAAATTTCACATTCAAAATGTATGAATTTAAGAAATTAGCTTCCATCAGTAAACAATAAGACTTATATAACAATAAGACTTATATACAAACCAATAATGTTTGCCTTCAATGTCATCTTAAGTAGGTGATGTTAACATTAAGGTAGTTGGAATTTGAAATACGAAAAGCTTGACTTTTTAAAAACAATCTGTTTCTTTGAATTGAGCCAAAATATTGTGACATTCTTTACCAAATATTTAAAGCACATACAAATAAAATATTTGAATGACACAATAATGTAGCATACAAAATATTCTCATTTTTGTCAACTTAGAACTTACACATAGTCACATGCATACTTTTTTCTATCACCATACATTTTTCATCAACAAAATTCAGACTTTTTAATTTTGATCCCAAGTAATTATTTCTAAAAGTTGATAAAACATCATCTCATCCACTATTATTTAAAAAAAAATTACATCAAACAAATGCAACAAAATATATTTTTTCATCATATTTTCAAAAGTCTTATAAAATTTCACGAGTTATATAAGTAAAAATTTTGACAAGTGAATACTTCGATAAATTGAGTGTATGGTCACGTAGTGCAACTTAGTTTGCTGGGATCCTCTCATGATAGTACACATATCACACATGTTTAATTTTACGACTTCTGAACTTGTGTGTATATACCTAAAATAAATTTGAGATGATTTACCCCCTTTCTCGAATTAATTATTATATTTCATTTTGAGAATAAAATTATTTTGACCTATTCTTTTAAAATGTGTTTTTCTCATCATGAGAAAAGATGATAATTTATTAATATTTAATATAATTTTTGAATATATAAATTTTAAAATAGAAATAAATAAATTGATTTATCTTATTTAACTTTCAAGATCTCTTAATCTGACAACTAATTTGAAATAAATAGAAGGGATTATAAAAGTATGATCCACCTTATAATTTTTTAAATTATTAGCAACATGGTTAAAATAGAATTAACGAGTTCAGGAATGTGGTGCCTGGTTGTGATTCGTAGAAATCGATGCTATTATTTTAATCTAGTATTATAATAACATTAATGTCATAAAATAACATGGTAAAAAGATAAGCATTGACCAGTCCTTCTAACATGTGACAAACTACGGCCATGAGTTATTTGTTCCATTCTCATGCGAAAAAATTAATATATATTTTAAAAGAAAAAATATCTGAAATATATTTAAATTTTGATCAAAATTATAATTATAATATCAAATTTTAGAAAACATTTTGTATTCTCTGGCCTCTGCTATTTAATATTGTATTTAAAAATATATGCATGCTCATGTTGACATAAAAAAAATATAATTTATATAAATCACATAGTGTAAAGATTAATCACATTTATTCCTACTTTATTTTTTAATTACAATAATCTCTTAAAATCTATACCTTTCGAATACATTAAAGAGTATTTCGGATACATTATAACATAAATCAGATACATAATATGTAGCTCGATACATTAAAAACTAGTTCGAATACGTAATATGTAACTCAAATACATTAAAAACTAGCTTGAATACATTATAAAATAAATCAGATACATAATATGTTGCTTGAATACATTAAATACTGGCTCAGATATATTAATATGTAGCTCAAATATATTAAATATATTAAGAGAGAAATAAGAAATTTTAGAGGTTTTTAGAAATAGAATGAGATATTGAAAATAACGAAAACATAAGATGTGTATTTCAATAATTTTTCCTAAAAAATATTGTATAATTGTAAATAGTAATATGTACACGTGCATACATATATACCTTTAAAATATACTATTAAATAGTTCATGGGATGAAAAATACTAAATAAAAGTCTGATATCATAACAATAATTTCGATTAAAATTAAAGTATTTTTCAGATTATTTTTCCTATTTCAAGAACAATAATTATATAGGTTCAAATAATTTTTTTAGTTAGTTATTGAAGTTGAAGAATAAAACTATTTATTTTTTAATTAAAATATATACCTAACAAGATTTAATTTTTGAATACTTTTTTAAGACATGATTTAAAATTTGTATGTTGATGACTGATATAGGGAAAAATAACTTTATTGAAAATGACTTTCCCTAGGAAAACTATAGAAAACAAATTTTATCATAAGCCATTTTTCAAATTTATTATCTTTTTGCCATCCCAAACAATCTAATTCCCACCCCCTTGACCATCTTAAACACTCATTTCCCACCTTATCCGTCCTTCCCTCATCTATTTTCTTATAATAAATATAAATATTTTTGAGATAATATTATTTACGTATATATCAAAACTTAAAAATTAAATTAAAAAACTCATATATATTATTATTTTTAGAAAAACATTTAGCTATAAATTATAATGTCCCTTTCTTTATGGGTAGGCTAGACAAATTATGTATGTTTGTATGTCAAAGCTGCTGCCTACTCCTTCCAAAATTGTCCAAAATTTCACCTTTTTTTCTTGTTTGTGTAAGACTTATGCCATGCTTCTCTGTGCTTGATGGAGACTCTGCCTACTATACTCAGCCAATTATTTGACTTTCAATCACTCCCCTCTTAACTCTTTCTAACAACTACTCCTTCCGTTTCATTTCATATGATACTTTTTTAATAATTGCTTCCTTTGTCACATAAAATACAATCTTATATATATAGATACTCACATAACTAATATTAGTCCGACAGAGATTTCTCCTTATCTAACTAGTTGATGAACTGAAATTTTTACTTATGAGCTAGTGTCAGTAGTATTAGGCACAACATCAGAAATTTCATTAGCTAGAATATTTAGGAAAATAACATATTCAAATCTCTATGTGATAAAATGGAAGTTACAATATACTTTAATTAAGAATATGTGATTAAGTGATGATGCTATATATATTTTGGTGTTTTACTATGTTTTAGTGCATAGAGTTACCATATATGAGAGAGTGAGATTCTAATATTTATAGAAGTCATAGAGGAAGGATAGGTTAACTGAATTTAAAGATATCAAAACTAGGTTCTAATTGTAATCTGCCATGAGCCTAATAGATAGAGGAAGATAGATAAATAACTTGCGGATAATAATCATGTGTAAATATTTATTAAACATTGATTGTGATAAATTTATGGTGTAATAATTTCAACATTATATTGATCGCATTACCATTGAGATGAATTTGCCAGCAAAATAATAGGAGTAATAATTATAAATAATACTTTAAAAGGAAAAATACAATCTAATGGACTATGAGGACATAATCCTTGGTGAAATGATCCAAAGACAATTAAAACCTATTTATATTTGATATGAGAGACTATGTAGAGGTTTTCACTATATGTAGTGGAAGGCGAAAAATGAGTAAGTTTGAAATTATATTTTGACATGTATATATATATATATTTATTATAAAAAAGAATTATAATATTATGATTTACGAATAATTGTCTCATTTCACTTTAGAAAAAATCGTAGAAATGCGTTTTTTCATAAATTCAAAATCTCATTTTTAAGTTGAAATTGAAACAATGGATCAAATTTGTAAAACGACTATTGATTCCCTAATTATATTTCAAGTTGAAATAAAAATAATGTACCTCAATATATAATTACAAGTTGAAATGAAAATAATGTACCTCAATATGATATAGCAAATCATTATGTGTGATGAGATCTTATGAAGAAAAAAAATATTATTGGATTTGAGTATCATTAAATTGAAGCATTAGAACTTTTGTAAACTCAAAGAAAATAATAGGTTTAATCACAAAATTTAAATTGACCATTTTTCCCTCTAATTAATTTGCCCGTGTTTAATATAGGGCAACTTTCACATATAGCAAACATAAAATTTATATTTGTATGCTATAGCAAAGTTTGCATAATTGCACTCCATATCAAACATATAAATGTATAATTCGCTATACATATACAACTGAAGTGAATTGTATAAAACGAAGTGTATAAAACGAGAAAGAGAAAGAAACTTGGGCAGAGAATTGTATAAAAACGAATTGTATAATTATAAGTGTATAGAACGATTATATACAATTTGAATTTGTATAAAATGAGAAAGAGAGAAAGGCAAAAGAGACTTGGGCAGGGAATATACAATTGAATCGAATTGTATAAAACGAGAAAAAGAGAAATTATATACAATTTGAATTTGTATAAAACGAGAAAGAGAGAAAGACAAAAGAAATTGGGCAGGGGAGTATTTTATTGTATAATTATAAGTGTATAAGACGAAAATATATGTATTTGCATGTATATACAATTTTCTCTCGCTTTATACAAACAGAAACACAATTTATACATTTCGCTTCTGTTTGTATAAGCGAGAGAGGCGAGGGTGATGAGCGAGATTAGGGAGAGTGGCGAGCGAGATCTGAAAGAGGGGAACAAAAATATATGTATTTATACAATTTCCTCTGCTTTATACAAATAGAAACAGATTTTATACACTTGTTTTGTATAAAAGGGAGAGGAAGCGAGCGAGATATGGAGAGAGAGAGAGGAGAGTGGCGAGCGAGAGTTTGAGAGAGAGAGATGACTGGCAAAAAGTTTGCTACGGGACACAATTAAATCAAATGATAGTTATAACAATTAATTTGATTTATTAGTTTGCCATTATATACAATTTTCCCTTTAATATAAACACTTGTAGTAGTAGTATTCAAGCATGAAGAACTGAGATGGGCTAAAAAGATCAACAAACTGTTAAAGCAAATGGGCCCATGAATAATGGGCTTGAACAAATTAAATTGTCCCCACAAAACTTTGGGCCCATAATAATTCTTTTAGGTCCAAATGTGAATTGATGACTGATGAAATTATTTGTTACAAAGGTCAAATTAGGTCAGGACAAGTAGTGTTAGTTGTATCGTAAAAAAAGGACAACGACTTATACAGTAAGCAATAATTTTTTTGTTTATTTTCCCTAAAAGTGTTAAAAGCAAATAAGTACGCGAAATTAAAAATGATTATCTTTTGCGCAGAAAGATATAGTATATGATTGTAATATAGGGCCCCCCTTCAGCAATTGAAGTTAAATGTTGAGTAAAAACATTTAATAATGTAGAAAATCAAGTGTAGGACCATTTTGTACATTGTCCCTTTGACTATTTTCACATGCTAAAAGAGAAAAATCATTGAAAATAATTGAGTTTTTTAATAATAATAATACAGCAACGTAGTAGTACTATTTATCACCTAAAGTGCAATATTGAGGCATTGGAAATGTTTGTGAAGAAATATGAGAATGGACAGGTTCATCTTTGGCATATGTGACACATTATTGGTATACCTATATAAGGGACAATTCAATTGAAAAAGCCCAACTTGGACTCTATTAGAAGAATTTGAATCCAATAATTGAGAAAATAATCTCATGTCTCCACTTATTATATTTGAATAAGAATATAATATTACAAAATAGGGACGAGGGGTTAATTTACGTTAGTTCAATAGGAAGAAGATTATTGATTCTTATAAGGTGTTCGGGGATCTCATTCCTCACCACATGAGATCCTTTCTCCTTCCTTTGATCGAGCTATTGGAGGTCAGTTAGGCCGAAAAATCTAATTTGACTTAGCTATTTGACAAGCCCATTAGGACCGATATGGCACCCTGAGTCCAGGGATCTTATCCCTCATCGCTTGAGATTGTTTCTCCTCACTTTGAACAAACTTTTGGGTGTGAATTAGATGTTAAACCTATGGTGTTTGATGTGGCACCCTCGAACTGTGTGTGCTTGTATGTCACGCTACAGATCGGATAGTAAAATCCAGATTTAGAATATTAAGATTCGGCCATAAGGAGGGTGGGTGTATTGATAGAATGAATCCCACATCCGAGTTTACTGATACCTGATGTGAACAATTCTCATCTCTTTGAGCCAACGAATTAGGCCCAAAACCTCTAAAGTTATTTTTGTTTCTTTAAAAAAAATTATTATTGATTAATTTCTATAACTTCAAAATCATTTTTAAAAAAAATAATAATCTTGAGAGGTTAGTGTTTTGGAGTTTTTTCATAATAAAATATAAATATATTTCATAAACTAGACGTGCTGGTATGTACACCACACAATTTTTGGTACATGTCGACGAAAGATTGATAGTAGTAGTAATTTGTCTAAGAAGTTCAGTTTGACAACACAATCAGGGGTCGTTTGGTTGAGTGTATAAGAATAATGCAAAATAAGGTGCATTAGTAATGCTTACATTAGTAGTGCTTGTATTAGTAATGCCTGCATTAGTTATACAAACATTATTTCTTATACATTGTTTGGTTTGATGTACTAAAAATAACAAAGCTTGCATAATTTCTATTAAAAACATACATATTTACAAAAATATCCTTCACACTTTATTATTTGTACACATCGTTTGCAACAAAGTTATTTGTTAAACATCAGAAACTATTTCTTTGCTAAAACATCATTAACTCTTCATTCTTTTTTTAAAAAAAAATAATATTAACTAATTATACTATTGCGTTAAAATATTTTTATGAAAAATTGGCAAACAATTTCTTTTGTCTACATTGAAAACAAAGCATTTAGGTTGTCATCAAATACTAATAACATACAGGAAAGTGATGCAATCAACTCAAGAAAAAGAGAGTAATTTACTTTTTTCACATCTAATTATTACTTGACTATTAAATCAACTAAGATCAAATTCTTTTAAAACAAAAAAAAATCTACTTTAATTTTTTATTCATATTTTAAGGATGAATTTATGTACTACTGATTAAGAAAATAACGGAGGTGAAAAAAGAATAAGTTTTTTTTTTTGAGTTAATAAGTTGGGGTGAGGCAGTGGGTTGCTTAAAAATTTTTTAGCGTCACAACAATAAATTTTTTAATTAAATTATATTAAATTTTTTTTAAAAAAAAAGAAATAGTTAAGAGGCCATAAAATCTATTAAGACACCAATAAATTAAAAGATACTGAAAAGCAAATCAAAATCAAAATCAAAATCAAAATTTATGGAAAAAAAAAATGAAAAGACTTTAAGGATAGTTTTTGTAATTATTAAATCTAATGCAAGTGTTAAAATGCTATGTATTACTAATACCTAGAATTCCTTGGTATTAGTAATACACAACTTAATACACAATAGAGTGTATAACTAATGCTTGCATTAGTTATACATGGTATGAAAAAGTGTACCAAACAAAGTATTGCTAATACACACATCTAGTGCATACATTATATTTTCTAATACACTCTACCAAACGACCCCTAAGATTTGACACATTAACTTGTAACATTAAAAAAGTAATTTAAAATGATTCTACAATAATCAAAGGTCAAGATTTTGTCAAACTATAGTGAATCTGATATGGTACAGAATTTAATTACTAAAATATAAAAATTTACATTTGTCAAATAGGAAAAGAGGAAAAAATTAATGAGAAAGTCAGTTGTGTCTGGATCATTCTTAGATACCTTTTGATAATAAATTATAGTTTGACAAGTTGTGCATAATAATAATATTATATAACATGATGGATGCAGGTCTTATTCAGATCATAATTAAGAAGGAGAGACGCAATTTTTTTTTTTGTTTAAAGAAAAATAGGAGCTATAAAGATTGACTTTCAATTTTTTCTAATAAAGTTGGTAAAGGACCTACTTCATAATTGCACCGTAGAAATTAGTAGCAATTACGAGTATTATTTACGCTATTTTAATTTGAGATGATAGTAATTTTGTGATTGATTTATTTTTTAATTGTGAGAGGGTGGATATAATTTAATTCAAATAAAGTGAGAAGGCTTAGTAGTATTTCCTCCGTTTCTTTTAGTATTTAATACTTGATGATATGATATATTTCTTAAGAAAATTTTAGTTAGAAGGTGTATTTTAATGATATTTGGGGTTCGAAATTTGATTACTCTTTTGTATAGTTACTCTCTCAGTTTATTTTTACTTTTTACATTTTGATTAGACATATCTATTAATAAAAATAATTATTGATATAGATATATTACCAAACTATCCTTATTAAATGATGTTTAATATTAAGTTTTGAAAAATGATTTCAAGAAAGAGTATTTAATGCTGAGGGTAAACATGAAAAAATATAATTATTTTTCTTGATATATCAAAAGTGACAAGTAGAAAATAAAGCTCTGTTGATTTGCTAATATAATAAGTAAAATAAAATATATAATTTTATTGTAAGGCCAAGTAAAATGAAACGAAGAAAATAATATATTAGCCAACATAATTATAAATTTTTAATACAAATTTTGATAATATTTATTCTTTCTATATAAAGGAGGGAGAGATTATAATTATGAAGACAATCTTATTTTGAATTAAGCTACCACTTAGTATTTCCATCAGTTATTCTCCTTATCAAGTTTATGAATCAATAATAGTGTAACAATTATCCATGTTATTTTTATATTGGCTAACAAGTAACAATAATATGTAACTTTTTATATTAATTAAATATGATATGAAATTTGAAAAATAATTTTCTTAAAATTTAAATGCAGGCATAGTCGTAGCTTTTATGATCTGAGGCTCAGCCCCCCTTGCAGGGACTGAACACCTTACTTCAATAAATACAATTAATTGTCAGCCTAGATTTCGGCCCAGATTTTTTTTTTCCATGTTTTAATTTTTTACTTTTTAAGAAAAATATATTTTTTAAAATTATTGTTCTGATTAAAGTATTGAGCATGGAGGGAGAAATATGGCAAGTATACTTTTTGACTTTTATTAATATTAAAAGTTTGTAATATGTATATTTTTTCCCATTCTTATTGCTTCCAAAAGGTATGGAGAGAATTCATATATTATATTAATATTGGTTTTTCTTGATTTAAGCATTATCAAGATCCTTTTTTTTCTCTTTATGGATAACAAATTATCTAGCCCCACAATGCCAATCAATGCCAATCATGTGTTAGGATAATCTTTTGGAGATATTTTTAAGGTCTAATTTGTTAAGATATGATATATAAATACAATATATAATGACATTTTTGTCTTATGTGTAGTTAATTATATGCTCTGATAAAACCAAAAATAAAAAATCTAATCATATTCATATTACGTGGGACTTTGGTCTTTCTAAATTGTAATATAATATCTTTTAATTTGGCAATTGAGAATTTTCCTGCTCTCCTCATCGTTATTTTATTGGTTATTAGTACTAAAAATAAATTACTATTGGAAAATACAGATTTATATTACAAATTACACATTTAAATGTTTTATTTGAGTATCTAAAGAAGAAAAAGGGGGTCATTCAATAGGCAACTCGTACATAACAATTCATATACTTTATTACTATTATTATTCGGCTTATTCAATAATAATAATATGTTCATTAAAATCTTATTAAATAGGTTCTGAATTATTCTGCTTAGCCAATTCTATTATAAAAATTCGTTATATGACGTAAATTCTTACATTATTAGTAAAAAAAATAATAAGAAAACAGGAGGGGACATGTATAAGAGAAGCCAGAATATATACATATGGCCCCCTTTGTTGAACTATTAACAGCTAATATTTGTGCTTTTGGTGATCCCTTGGTCATATTTATTGATATTCATGTTCACTTATATTTATTCATTAGGATAATTAAAAAAAGAGGTTCAGCTTAAAAAATTAAAAGATTATTCTTATTTTTTCTTATTATATACTTTAAATAGTCATTTTATAATATATCTTCAAAGAACTATATAGTAAAATTAACATTTTATTTCCTACTACAGTACTAAATACTACATTCTTAAGTATTTCCAATTAAAACAAATTAAATACTTTAATTTCAAAGATATGTGGAGCCAAGTTGCATGTGATCAGACAGGTTTGGGAGGGGCAGACGTTACATAAAAATATTAGATGCGTATAGTGATGCATCATTCAAAGGTTGTTATTTTGTGATATAAATTTATGGATAACCTCAAGTTAAAGATTGTGATAGGATGAATGAAAATTTCATTATTCTCAGATGGAAAGTTTCAAATTTCAGCTAACTCATATAAATGAAAAATTAACGTCATTTAGAGATCAGTTTTTCTTTAATAAATTCAACCTAATATCACTATAATAAAAAGGGAAACTTTCACATATAGCCACTTAAAAATAATTAATTACTCTTTATAGCTATAGTTTGATAATTACAATTTGTAGCTACATGTTATATAGAGGATAGAGGCGAGCGAGACTGGGAGAGAGAGGAGATAGGCGAGAGAGAGGGGGAAAAGAGTGGGAGAAAGGTGAATTGTATATGTATATTGGTTAGATAATTGTATATTATACATATGTAATTGTATATATGGCAAGAGAGATTGGGAGAGGGAGGAGAGAGGCGAGCGAGACTGGTAGAGAGAGGAGAGAGGCGAGCGATATCGAGAGAAGGAGGAGAGAGGCGAGCGAGAGAGGGCAGAGAGTGGGAGAGAGGTGAATTGTATATGTATATAATTGTATATAACTGTATATTATACATATATATTTGTATAAATGGCAGCGAGATTGGGAGAGGGAGGAGAGAGGCGAGCGAGATTGAGAGAGGGAGGAGAGAGGCGAGCGAGATTGAGAGAGGGAGGAGGGAGGCGAGAGAGAGAGGGCAGAGAGTGGGAGAGAGGTAAATTGTATATGTATATAGGCTAACAAATTGTATATTATACATATTTATTTGTATATCCTGGTGAATTATACATATACAAACATGACTAATTATACAAACTCGAAGTCAGCCCACGTAATTAATGTATAATGTTAGTCGTGAGTGGTAATTATAACAAACTATAACTATGATGAGTAATTAAATAGTATAAGTTTGTTTATCCACGTAATTTTCCCTAATAAAAATGACCATTAGCGATATTTAATTCTTAATTGCCGCTAAATATGTATTTTAGCGGCAATTGTTACTCTTTGTATATGTCCCTAAAGCCTTTAGCGACATTGATTCTAATGACACTTAACTAATGCCGATAAAGACTTTAGCACTCTTTATTAGTGTCAATAGTTAATGCCGTTGTTTTTGTTGTAGTGTATGAATCTAATAAAAATTTAAATTAGACGAATTAGTTAAATTTTTGAATATCTAATCAAACGATAAATTTTCTTGAAAATATCCAAAAAAAAAATAATGCTTGCCCAAACTCAAACCCCACTCCAATGTTTTTTTCCTTCATAGAATCAAATTCTTGGCTTTTTTGGGCTCATAATTTCCCACCAAGAGACCCTTTATCTAATGTGAAAAATACATTCATGCCGGTATTGCTTTTCCAAAGATATACGTATGATAATTAAAATGATTTTATTTCCTTTTCTTATGCTTTTGGGGAAAATAAATTGGATATTATATGGATATTTTAAAAAATAATTTAACTGAATTCAGTTTAATTTAAAATTTAAAATTTAACTTCTTACCTTACCTTTAGTCCTTTAGAAAAGATTTTGATAGGCATAAAACTAATAATTTAAAAACCATAAACAAAAGACAAATAAATTGGATATTGTTCATGGATCCTGCATTAGCCTACTTAATATCTCAATTGGATATTTTTTCTAATTAATAATAATCAAACAGAAACATCTTTCTTAAAGACCAATCTATGAAACATTTTCTAGTTTTTTAAAACCACAAGTCTAAAGTATTTTTGACTTCTAATTTAAATCTTACAAAATCATTTTAAGACTTAATCATACCAAATTTATTTGTTGAAGGTTGTTCCTTCTATCAATGCACACTTGTTAGTATTATAAAGTGTTCATAACAAATTTGCAACACAATATGACAGCCTTAATATTTGTCATTCAATGGTATATTATAACATCTAAACAAGAAAAAAAATAAAAATAAGAACCAATATTCAATTACTCCCTTCATTTCAAATTAATTAAATTCCAAGACATATTTTTAATTTCAAATTAACTTAATTGTTCAATTTTCAAGACTATTTTTAGAATGTTCTTCCAAGTTTATCCTTCATTAGTTAGTATTGAAATTAATTTTTAATTAATATTTAATTATTTTAATCATAAATATAATAATAATTTTCCTAATAATTAATAAAGATAAAAAAGAAAAATTATTCATAATTTATGTCTTAATTTTCTTTTCTTAAAGGGCTAACAATTTAATTAATTTGAAAATGGAGGGAATACTATTTAGTTTCAAATTTGTCTGGATGCGTTGCATCTTCAATATTGGGGGCTGATTTGGACTTGTGTTATTAATGGTCGTAGGTATGAATTAAATGGTTCCAATGCAATTGAACGTTGACACTTTGTTTGGAGAGCTATTACGTATTATAATATTTTTTATACAGTATTAATTTGAATGTTAAATTTATTTTGTTAAAGCTGTTATAAAGAAATAAGATAAAATAAAATTATTAAGTAATAAGTAAAGAAGGAAAAGAAAAAAAAATCAATAACACCGCACGTAAGGTCACATCAAATTGCTTATTACATAAAATGAAACATTTTATTATTATATGCATAAACATGAATTTTAATAATATAATTTATATAATAATTAAAATAAATATTATATTTAAATTTACAACACAATATAGCAGAATAATAACAACCATCCAAACAAGCTATAAGTGAGGTTGAGACTTGAGACTCATAGGAGAATTAAATGTCCATTGTCCAAGTTCTGGTCTTTATTAATCAAAGGCCATGACTCATAAATTTGAAAAGTTTGTTTCAGCAATTTTTTTGTACCGCCAATGCATTAATTAATTTCATTAAATTTCTACAGAGGTTTATGTCAATGTGTTTAAAAAAAAAGTAGATAGAATATTTCTGAGGCAGTGACATATGCTGGAATTATACACTGAATTAAAAGAATAAACTGAAGAACGTACAAATATTTTAGCAGCTTAAATTAATTTACAATATTGTGAGTATACATATAACACAATTTATGTAGAAAAAGGTTGTGTATTTTGGTAAAACTTTGAAAATTATACATTATAGTTTGGGATTTGGGAAGATATATGTGTTGCACCTATTTTCTCCAAAACTCGTATGAAAAGTCAAAATTATGGTTGCAAAATTCTCTACGTAAGTAAATCATCAGAAAGGTAAAAATAAAATAAAGATTGTGTGTGAAAAATTCAAATCCTATATTTCGCGATACATGACTAGGTTTGTGTTTATTGACATCAGTTTAAGCGGTATAAAATCGTGCAACTAATTTCGAATGGTAATAGATATTTAATCGATACATTTTTTTTTATAAGAATAGAATAATCAAACATTAAATGTTCATTCATTTTATTAAGGTGTGACAAAAATCTAGCTCATAAAAATTTATATGATATACATTTATTTATTGGCTTAACCCATGATATACTCTCTATATATTATTATTATTTTATTTTTTTCATCTATAAATATATGATCCCAACAATATTATCAATTAATAATTCTTTAAAAGTATAAATATATATAAACAATTTAGTGGAATTCTTTAAAAGTACAAATATATCTAAACAATTTAGTAAAATATGATTCTATTGTTTTTCTTTTTTAAAAAAATTAAATCTAGTTGAAACTGATATCTAAGTTTTCTTATTACATCAAAAGTTCTGATATTGTCTTTTCGAACGGTACCATAAAGTTATGATAAGTTCTAGATGTGATAAATATTTTCTTACGCGTACTTGGTTGCAAATGTATTGTATCATCTTCAACTTCGTCAGTAACATTGTTTTTTGGGATGATATCCACAATTTCTTCTGAGTAATGTACCTCTAAACATGTATCACTTTCATCTGGATAATCCAAAAGATTATCGATGTCAATTTTTTTTTGCAGTAATCGAGATCATTAATCATTTTTCAAATTTATGAGTGACGTTTTTCACAGAACACGTTTTAAATTAATAAATAATGAATTATCGATTAAATAATACTTCTAACTAGATAATAATATTTCATAATCCTACCTATATTAATTTAGTTAGGTTTTACCTTAGATCATTAAAACCCAAATTTATTTTAGTCTAACCCATTCATTTAATGCCCTTATTTCATTCCATGAGTTTGATATGGTTGAATGTGAAAAGAAATGGGATTGTGTGTGTATGGAAACAAAAGAATTAATTAATGGACACATGCAATATGTACACACTATGGATGAGCCAATACATATTTCAATGGTCCCTTTTTGTAGATGAGACGACTCTTGTGAATGTAGACAAGGCAATGGAACTAATGGGAAAATGAAAGTTCAAAAAAATATGAGTTCCACACATATAGAAGAGTAATACAAACATATGAACATGCTCAAAACTATAATTTTAACCAATTTAAAATAGCTAGTAGCCAATCAAACATACAAAATAATCATTGCTCCCTGGCTTATTGTTAGCTCATATTCTTTTTAAACTCCTTCACCACCATACCCTGTTGATATCTAGGGCAATACTAATATATATGTGATTCCACAAAAGGGATAAATAAAATTCCAGTGGATAAAACAAATATATCTATAAGCATCATTGTATTTCGTCTGGTGACAACAAATACCATGACATATATATTTACTTAGAAACGGAGTTACAATTTACAGTTTATAATTTCTAAATTTTATCAAAAAATTAAAGATATTGAGTTTTAAATTAATAATTTAATGTCAATTGAATGAATTCTTTTATCACGAATTTAAATTATCGATTTTCTCTCTACTTGATGCCTCTAGATAATTGTTGACTTATATAAAGTGATACATTAATAAAAGTCAAAGGGACTTTATGGGAGGACATTTCCTCATTCAATTTGGACTTTTTTTAAAATAAATAAATAAATAAATTCCTTTGACGAATTATCCAGGTAAAAAATATTACTATATGGTTAGGAGATATAGTGCATCTGTTGTTCAACCAACTAATTAAGGTGGTTACAACTTTCACATTAATTAATTAGTCATATGGACAAAAAAGGTGGTAAAAATCAATATTTAATCTTTGAAAATGACTTGTGTATATATAATTATTTAAATTCCTGTATAAGCTCTAAAAACATTCTCATTAATGTTATTTTTTAGTTGAAAGAGTAAATAGTACTATAGTAGTAATTCCTCATCCAAAATGAACCAATGAAGCCCCAAGAGAGTTTATCCTTGTAGCTAGTTAAGTCCACAGTGACCATTAGTTTATTGAAATCCAAAGCAGCTAGGGTGAAGAAACCCTTATCATCATGAGTTGATGAGCCATACAAATTCTTTAAAAGAAAATGCATTGTCTCAAGGCCAAAGGCCAAAGTGATCTCAACAGTGATTTGGATATTTTATTGGAAGAAAAAATGAAAATATTTACAAAATTATTACTCAAGATTAAGAAGAAAAAAAAACTAAAAAATAGTATTAATTCATGGTAAGTATTTTTTCATTTTTAATATCCGACTCTCCTTGCGTAAGGAGTAATTTTTATTAAAAAGTGTTTTATCACTCAATATGTAATTTTCCGATGTTAATTTAAATTTAATCAGACTTTAATATGAGCATCTAACATAGAAAGAGAGCATTAAATGCATGGCAAGTGTTTCTCCCAACAGCTTCTGAAATATCATTAAATGCACTTCACTTTGCAGGAGTCCCCGCCCCCTTTCTCCATCACTCCTCAGCTGTCTCACCTTCACTCATCACAAACCCATTCCTTCTCTCACTTTTTTTTTTATATAAAAAAAATTCATCTTATTTGGTTGACTTTAACATTCGATGTGTTCCAACGTAAAAACTTAATAATAATATACTTTTATTAATAATTTATAATATTGTTTTACTATCGTATTATAGAAAATAATTTGTACAACACATATAATTTATTAATAAATAATGTATTTGTTATATATTTTAATATACTTCTAATATATTGTTATAATAAAAAAAGAATAACATGTTTTAACACTAATATTACATTTATATTGTCGACATAATTCACTTTAAATATATAATACAAATTTATCATAATATTATTATATATTACTATAGATAGTAATATTTCATGATATGATAACATATCTTCACAAACTCAGCAAATACATGTATATCAAACAATGTATATGCAAGCCTAAAATCAATAAATACCTCATTAATATACTAAATATATGTTTCAGGTGAGATATTAGGATTACATTAAGATAAATAAATTAAAAATTTATAAAATAGATTACGTGAACTATTGCAGATTTCTTAAAATATTCTTATATTATTTTATAAATAGTTTTTTTTTATACATTTAATATACAATATTCAATTATTTCAATTTAATTTAGCTTTAAAAATGAACTTTTGTGATCTGAATCGTAACAACTACTGATTATTTCCAACCAAATAAGTTGAATCTCTTGATTATCGCATAATTAGTCTAAGTAACGATGAATTAATCTGCAAAGCAAGAATGGAGAACAATGGTTTAATCTTATTGAAGATGACATATATAACTTTCAAAGATATTGAACATACAATATTCAGAAAGATATATATTACAACTTGATAAACTGCAAAAGTTAAAGATAGAACACATTTTCACTTGTGATTAAATGTGAACCTAGACCATATTGGCATAGAAAAATAAACATGACCATCAGAGTCAAGTTAAAGTAGGTCAATTAAGATAACGTACAATAGTTGATTTGTCAATTGTCCCCCACAATAACATACCAAACAAAAGAGCCATTATGACTCTTCAACAAACAACTATAAATTCATCAAAACAAACCATAGCTTCTGAAATTGACATATTTCTGTCACACAACTTGTCCAAATTGAATTTTTTCACCCAAAAAGCTGATTAATTCATGAACCAACTGATCTTAGTACCCTGAGTCAATACCCGAACCACCACCTTTGCTTTGTGTTAAACACCATATTAATAACCTCGAGCTAGTTGAGCCGGCCCTTACCACCTAGCAATGGTCTTTTCAGCGCGGTTCGTTCTTGACTCAGCCTCCAATTCAGCTCGAGTTCTTCATTGATCAAGCCTCCACTCCTTCCATTAGCGCACCACTTTTTTTTTTTTTGACTAGTTAAACTATATATTATTAAAAAAAAAATTAAAAAAAAAGGTGTTCTCCTTGTCCCAAATATTAGCTTTCACATTGAAGTGCAGCTTTAATCTTCTGAACAGTGCATGATATAAGATTATTGACTGTTTCCACTGATTCCACAGTTAGTTTGGCTGTAGGGAGACTATTCACCAATATCTGAAAGGCTACCGTCAAGAGTGACCCGCTAATTCTTTGATCTGGTCCCCCATTACATGAAGGCCCATTGGACCCACGAGATCCTGGGCCGTCGGGTACAATTGAGAATCCCGAAGGAAGCAAAGCCACGTAAGCCGAATCTCCACCGTTCATCACCACGTGCATTGCCGGAATATCAACTGGCGCGTACACAACAAGCGCCCCAGCCGCGTCTATGCAAGTCTCTTGAAGTATCAACATGCTGCTCTGATTCGCGTTCATAGCCTGGCAATAAAAAACAATAAAGCCCCTTGGTAATGAATATATTTACGAAAAATGCCATTGTGTAGGTATAATACGTCAATTTTTGTTGCAGTGTTGAAGACTTTTTCATGTAAAAAGGGTGATATCATAGTAGGGCTGACTAAAATAAAAAAGGTAACATGTATCATGTGTTTTGACTTTTTACAAATTTACAAAAGATGCAACAAAGTTAAATTTTATAGATCTGGAATAAGATGGTCCTTTTGAGATACTTCCAAATCCCCCTAGTTTGTCCTTTTCAATCAACATTTTTTTTTATCTTAAAGAAAATGAACCCCACACATGCATAATCAATCAATCTTTTTACATGCATTCATACATATAAATCTCCATGCATTATTATCTTCTAATTTTTATTTTTCTATCCATTCAAAATTAATTTCTTTTAAAAAAAAGGGTTTAGGAAATTACACTAGCACGAAGGAGAGAGACGCAGTTGCCATGATCTTGGCCTTTGGCAATATGAGCCATTTCTTGCATAGGACCACCGTTGGATAGGATATCCCATTCGCTACGGAGGCGTTCGTCGCGGAGGAAATCAAAGAGTCTTTGAGGGGAAACGGGCAACCAAACGGAAGTAGCAGCGCTTAAGACGATCCCTGCTGGTTCACCGGGGTCATCGACGCTCTTTCGAGTCATAACACGTACATCTTCATCAACATTACCTGCACAAAGTTTGTTCCACTTGTGTACCGTTGAAGCACAAACACCAGCACAAAAGTTGTTGGTCATGCGTTGTGCTAGCTTCAACATGCTACGCCTCCCACTTGGAGTTATTGCTGCATGTGATTTCATTTCTTAAAATTTAAATTTGGTCACACAAAATAGAAGGGTCTACAACTCTTCACATGATAGAGGTTGATTCATTGAACAATTTTCAAAAAAAAAATATAGATTTTACTTTGAAATATCTTATATATTAATTAGTTACCTGTATGATCCCTGGCGGACACGGTGGATGACATGAGAATTGCAAGACACTCACACTGGCGTTGAAGGGTGGCAACCCATCTTTGTGCACCAAAACCCATACCCGCGCTAATTAACTGCCGGTAAAGATGATGATTCGCACCCTCTTCATATTCGGCATGTTCTACCCATGTAACCTACATAATTATTAACCGTCAGAATTTATTTTGTTGATCAGAACTTGCTTGGAATAAATTAAAGCATAATAATAATAATCACAAGGGGAGTTAATCAATTGTTGTCACAATTTTCCCTCGTTACATAGTACATTAATGACCATATACATTGTATTTATTATCGACTACCTATATTTTAAATTATGGAGTATTTATCTCATAGGCAAATAATTACAACTCATAAGCAAAGTTAGTTGTGACAAATGAATTCAAACATTTACACCATGAATAACGTCACCTAACTTATTGGTGCTATTAGTATAGATTTATTTTAATCCAAACATGATTTAAAACCCCCAAAATAAAAAAATTAAAAAAAATAAGTACATTACTAAATGGGAAATTTTTGTGATGCAACAAGACAAATCTTGGATATGGTTTCTAGCAAAAGTTAGGTTCAAGGAGAGACATGATAGAACCTAGAACCCTAAAATTAGAAGTCATAAAATACAAGTTTTCACCATTTTTATGCAAATTTGAAGGCACGAGGTTAGGTTTGAGACATTGAGAAATGTACCACAAAGCTTTTAGACTTTGTAGATACTCACGTGACAACCAAAAAAATAATGTAGTCAGTCTTGTTGTTTGACTAAAAAGTCCTTTATTAGTATAGTATATAAATATAAAAAACAAACACATCACAAGGCTGGAACCAGATAATACACAGTTAGATGAATTAATTATATACACGGGGGACTGATCGAGACAGCATCAGAGATTGGAATAGAAACATCAAATACATTGTTTAATTAAACCAATGTTTGAAAGTTACAAAGCAAATTTTTAATTTAATTTTTCTTCTTCTGAAGAATCATATGAAATTAATGTGTCCCAAGGCACAAAAATATGAGTAATGGAGACTTCTATTGAATTTATTTGATTAATTAAATCGTCCTTAACCTCGATTTCCACACGTACGGTGTTCATATAATATTAGTATTAAGCTCATCTTAAGCAGGAAGTTGCTGATATTTGATGACTTTTTAATACTGTTATGTCCCCTATAATCAGCATCTTATCAGGTTCAATAATCTAATCTTTTTGGTTTTGGACCAAATAACCAAAAAAGACTAAAGCTTTTAGTCATTTTGACAATCCAAATTAGGTGGAAAAAACCAATTCAATGTTCTGAACTAAGATCCAAAAATTTGTAGTTGCTCAACCAAATTCATTAAACACAAAAAAGCAAAATAGTAGCTACCCCATGAATGTAAACTCATTGAATATATAGTACTAAACGACACACTAGTAGAAGAGAGAAAAGTCTTCGTGAATAGAGTTAACCGAATATAGATACCAGAAATAATAATTGAATCTATTCATAGAGAACTTACTTTGCTGTAGCCATTGGGCATATCTTGAACAACACAGCCAGAAGGAAGCCTTCTGCAATTTAGAAATGTTGGTGCACCAGAAGTTTCACGGATGGTATCAATCGACACATCAACGACAGCCCAGACACCTTCAGCATGTTGTTTGCAGAAACGAAGGAAATTGACCTCTCTTATTGGTACTAATGGTGAAAGCACTTGGAGCTCAGCATGCATCTATAAAGAACCAAAAAAAAAAAAATCATATTTCAACATTGACTAATAATAATAATAACATTGATTTAATTACAAAAAAAAAGTGCATTTTGATTTACCAGCTGAAGTGCACCATTTCTGGTTCCACCCATACCACTTGATATGACATCTGTTGTTGAGGTTCTAGCAATCAAACATGGAAACATTTCTGCCCATTTGTTCTGTCAAAATTAAAGCTAATCATCAGAAAAATAAAATGAAGAATTATGACTTCATGTATGATAATTGACAAGAATGTTAATAGGATTAGACACCTAAAAGTGCAATCAAGAAATTACTTACAGAGTCCATTAATGTCTCAACAAGAGCTAAACTATTGATTATAACCATGCCTGTCTCCCTGGAAGCCTCTGAAATAAAACTGTTTGGTCTCATACCAATGCAAGGAGTAAATGTTCTTATGTACTCTTCGTGGTTAAGGATTTCTCTACCACCTTCAATGCTCCTGAACCAAAGAGGTTCATCAGTTTGTGCCATTTTAACCAATTCCTCCATGGCAGCCAAAGCAAGTTCAAGATACATGGATCTTTCAAGTGATCTCTCAATTCCAGTTGACTGTCTAGTGGAAGGCACAACTGGTAAAGAATTTGAAATCCCAACACCGAAATCAGGAGGTGCTAAGGGGAGTGTTGTTGGTACATTACTCATACCACCAAATCCATTACTTCCAACTCCAAGTTCCAAACTTGAATTAGGCATTGGGGGAGGCATAGAGGTTACTAAAGATGAAATGGGTCGCCCCAAAAACTTGCCAGCAAGTGCACAAACTCGATCTAATTCATCTTTCAGCCTAGCATTTTCAATCCTAAGATGTTGCTCCTCAAGAGAGATTTCACCAATCATTGCTGGACCACCACAATTAGTACAAATTGGATTTCTCATTGCCTCTCTTATAGACATGTTTTCTGCACGAAGCTTATCATTCTCTTGCCTTAGTATCGAATTCTCATGGCGTTCCAGTTGAGTCTGGTGCAATCAAGATTCATTATTCAAGCAACACAAACAAAATAAAAAATAATAAGAACCCCACAAAAAAAAGTATCTTTCGAAGCCATAAAAATTGAATCTTTTTTTTTTTTTACCTTCATCTGAGTTCTACGATTCTGGAACCAAAACTTGACTTGTCTAGTCTCCAAAGAAAGCCTTTTGCTTAACTCCAACCTTTGTTTCTCATCAGGATGAGGACACTCCTTGAAAAGACTAGAAAAAACATCTCATAAGAAAAGTTGAAAGAAGAAAAAAATCTTTTTTTTTTCATTTGAAAAAGTAGGTAATGATTACGATTCAAGTTCTTGGATTTGCTGAGGAGTGTGTCGGTGGTATCTTTTCTTCCTTGGTGGTTTGTCGGTAGCATCTTGTTCATCACCCGATGCACCTTCCAAGTTATCACTTCCAGATCTGCTGTCTGGTTCTTCCTCTCTACTCCTTCTACCAACACTGTTATTTCCCTCATAGTTTTCAGCCATTCTTGTGACCTCACTTTGCCCTTCCATACCTGTTTGCTGCAACAAAAAACAAAAATAAACAAAAGGGTGTCATATAAAGTAAAAAAGATTCCATTTTTATGCTTTTTTTTTTTTTTTTTTTTTTGCTTACAAGAGCAAGAGAAAGTCCTGGAGAGTTGAACATGTTCTTGGCAAGAGATTGAGGAAGAAGTCTTGGCTGAGAAATTGCACCAGTGGGCATATTGTTGTTTTTATTGTCGTTGTTGCTGCTGCTGTTGTTGTGATTAAATGGTATATCAGCAACAATTCTTGCACCGCCACCACCAGAATTATTATCAAGAAAGCCCCCAAAATTCATGAAATAAAGTAAGAGAAACTCAAAAAGAACTAAACTTTTTTTTTTTTGTATATTTGACAGATTCACTGTATCTTTTTTGAGCTAAAAAGTTGGGAGAAAAATTATGAGAGGTAGAGGAGACACAAGGACGAATCCAAATGTCTCCAACTTCCTCTCTAATTTTTACTCTTGAAAGAAAAATAACAAGAAAAGAAAGCAAAAAAATAAAACCCTTTTACTTGTGCTACTCTTTGCCTTTCTCTTCTCTATACTTTCCTTAAATAACAGTACTAATTAAAATTCCTCTTCTCTCCCTCTTAACAAAAAAGAAAAAAAAAAAAAAAAAAAGGGACCTTTCTTAAACTAATCTTTAGCTGCAAATACAAAAGCATAGAAGCTTAAAAGAATGGTTTAAGCAAGCAAAACCCTAAGTTAGAGGGCATTTTTCTGTTCTGTTATATGTATGTATCTCTGCATGCTTGACTTTTGTAAACAAAAAAAAAATAAAGCACAGAAAAGGAAGTGAGAGAAAAGAAGCTAAAAAGGCTTTGTTTAATCAGTTTTGCAAAGACAATAGAAGAGACGAGAGATAGAAAAAGGGGTAACAACAGTAGAAAAAAATAATACTAAAAAACAAAAAAAAATTAAACAAAAAGGTGAAGATAATACGCAAAATTGTGGACTCATCGAAGCCTTACATATACATACAGCCAAAACAGCACAGAAAAAGGTTTGGTTGACTCTTTCACCCCCACCCCCCAACCCCCAACCCCTCTCTCTAATTCTTGAAATCTTCCGTCAAACTGTGAAAAAAATGTGTAGCTTTTTTATTTTCACAGTTAAATTTTTTACTGTTAAAAAAAAGAAACAGAGATTTAACATAAGAAGAAAATGAAATGCCAGAGTAAAAGACAGTTCATTCAGATCCCAAGATTTTGTTTTTTTACACTTACAAAATTTCTTCTTTATCTTTTTACTATATTGGGATCTGAAATTTACATGAAGATTATATGAATTAATTACAGCAAGGTGACAAATTTCATACAGGAATCAAGGGTTTATTAGTCAATGGGTTTATCACTAGATTAATTTAAAGGAAAATAATCATAAATATTGAGGAAAAAAAAGATTCTTTCTCCTTAAATTTTTAATTTTCTTTTTTCTTTCACTAAGATTTTGTTTTGACCCACTTGACCTGTGTGTAAAGGGGTCGTATTCATATTTGGCAACTGTATTTGTTATTACCGGAATCCGATGAGTCAAATTTGCCGGTGACTCGATGTGTCTAAGTCAAAGATATTTATTCGAAAGTCGAAACAAACACGTCTATTATATTTCACACTAGATCTTCAACGAGTTGTTTTCTCTTTGTCAAATTGAAACCCTTTTATGAATTCTAACTTTTCTTAATAAATGTGTTAAGTCGAGGAAATTTGCAAAGATGGTGCATTGCCTATTTATTTCATAAGTTGAAACGAACACGTCTATTATATATTATTGAAACTCTTTAATGAATTGTTACTCTTTCTAATGAATGTGTCTAGTCAAGAAAAAATAGCAAAGATGATGCATCGCCTATTTCTTCAAAAGTCCGGACGAACACGTCTACTATTTATTGTATCGAACCTTCAAGCAGTCATTCTATATTTCTCAACTCGACACTCTTTCAAAGTATTTCATTCCTTCCTAATGCATCTGTCAAAGTCAAAGAAATCAACAACAATGGTGCATTGCCTATTTATTTGGAGATGAATGAACACGTGGGCTATATTATTGTCTAAACGTTCAACTAGTCATTCTATCTTTATCATACTGAAATCCTTTCATGAATTCTAATTCTTCTCAATGAATGTAACAAATCAAGGAAAAAATAGTAAAATCAATGTATTGCCTATTTATTTATAAATCGGAATGAACATGCCTACAATATATTAATGTACCATACCTTCAACCAGTCATTTGAGCTTTTGTCAAATAGCAACCCCCTCTCTCCACCTTGTTTTGTCAAAGTAACTAACATCAAGAAAAATAAAATCTTAAACATGTAACGAATCTTGAAATATTATTTCTATATAATTATCTATTATTACATTAGTAATATTCAGGATGTTGTATCAACTATTATTAGGACGTCATCACTCACCAATATAAGTATGAAATAACACCATCTTTAAATATCTAAACAAGAAAAAAAATACATACTCATAAATTTTGTCCCAACTATTATTTTACTTAATCTTTGTGATACAATGTCGATGCATAAATGGTTGTTCTTCGGATTATTCCACTTGATATTATTAATATTTTGTTTAAATCACTCAACAAAGTATAGATACACAACGTAACAAAAATATTTATACATTAACAAAAAATGTAATTTTTTGACTGATACTAGTTAATTATCACTAGATCCAATATGCTTATAGATTTTAGAAACATTTATGAAGAATGATAATTGCCTCTAAAAATATATATATTTAACAAAAGTTATGTTATTCTCGTTAATTAATTATCGCTAGATATCATTTTAGTGTAATGACTATTTAATTAGCATTATTTTTAGAGGAATTTTTTACAAACCAACATCATTCTGGTTTCATTAGAGTGTACCACTTTCGTCTCAAATTATATGTCGTGATATTTTGAAATAGTTATCTAAATTATTTATAGTTTTAGAAGTTCAACGTAAAATATATAGACATATAAGTTTTACTATTTTAATTATGGAGTGATGTTATAAATTATGATTGTTTAAATACGAAAAAACAATAAAATAATTTTAAAATACTCTTTCTAATTTGAGACCAGGGGGAGTAACATTTTGAGCAAACGTTCTCCATTTTTTTTTTATAGTGGTACTTTCATTGTCGGCAACAACTTCGATAATATGCATTTTATCATTTCATACATTGATTTTTTAAAACATAGTATAGTATTTTGTAGATTAATGTCTATCCTCTTCAAAAAATTAATAACCTCCTTTGTTATTTAACAAGTTAACAATAAATTATCGTCAACAATATAAAATATTTAAAGGATATAAAAAAAATTATAAGAATTCAAATGTTTTTATCTAACTATCGAAATTCAAAATATCACATAAATTAATACATGAGAAGTATATAAATTAGTTCGCACTCTAGAAAATATTTCATAGGAAGTAACAAATTATATCAAAAGTTTCGAGATATAGTAATGGTCTTGTTTGATTAGTTGCAAGTTGATATCTCTTTGACATGAAAAAAGTAGAAGAAAAGGTCCATTGTGGAGGTTTTAAGTTTAATTTGTGTTGAAGCCGCCATTCATGGCATGTTTGAAGCCTCATGAGTCATGAATATTGTTGGGCACTCTATCACCATCACATTAAGTAGCATTTACTAATTACTAAATTTGGTTAATTATTCTTATAAGCTCTAACCCACTGTCTAACTGTCTATGCCTCTAAGTAGCAGAGCCATCCTTGTCCTAAGGTTTGTTAATTTACCATCTCCTTGTCCTAAAATTATACCGTGTAAGATAGGTACTGAAAAGTGTAAATATGTGGGTATGTTATCAGAAGCGGAGTCAGAATTACCTTTAGTTATTGAGTTTTTTTGATATATTATATATATCCATCGAAAAGATTTTTTCAATATAAATATAAGGTTTGAGTTAAACTAACTAGACTATGTTGAATCCGTAGTTTAAGGGACTAGCTATGACCCTATACCATATGTTGAATCTTTGGCTTTCTATGTGTGTTTACTTTGTAATCGTGATACATCGGCTAGCCTTGTTGAGCTAGAAATGTTAGATTTAGTGTTGTAATGGGTATGAATTGGTCCTTGATATAATATTGATTTTCTTTAACTAGTGAAAATCATGACTCTATTGTTAGAGTGGGTTAGAGTCCTATATATATTTGTTGGAGAATGGACATGTTGTTTTCTTATATCGATTTGGGCAATCATCTTATCTTAAGCTAGCTTTCGGGTTGAGTTAGACTCATATTTAATATCTTTACATTGTATTAGAGATAGGTACGTCCCCATTTGAACTGTTGGTCCATGCTCCAGTTGGGTCTGAGCTAGAGGCGGAACCAAAATTAGGAGTTTGAGGGTTCTGAATCAATTTTGTTTGGGGTTCACATGTTAATATAAATATATTTGTTTAATTTTCTAATACTATAGAGTTATACGAAAAAGCCAGTGGGTTCATCCAAACCCATGAACCCTCACCTAGCTCCAAATTTGGCCTGAGCGTGAAGGATGTGCCAGAGTGGGTTAGAATCTCAAATTGGTCAGGACATGAAACTGATGGTCTGATTAGTTCTATTGATCTTGAGCTAACTTAGGCCAGGTATCATATTTTTATACGTTTTGATTTGCCTCTTTTGTTAGGTTCAAAATTAATATTTATGCGTGTATACATATATTTGTATATTGTTTTGTACTTCTGTATAAACACTCATGTATGGTTCGAGAAGAAAGCAAGTAGATGTGAGATATCATATCACACGGTTCTAATTAATTCGTGTTAAATGATTATAGGAGTCCAGGACCATGTTATCAGTATTCAATTAAAAGGAAAAAAAAATGCTTTTATAGTGAAAGAAATGTCAATTCAAGAATTGCAAAATATACAAGTTGGAGGGGAAATTAGTAGTTATAATGACCCCAGTTGCATTAATTTTAAAGGAGTTTAATGCAATCGATCACCTCTTTCCTACACAATTTTGGCTCACAATATGAACCATATTGTCAACTTATGTCAATTCAGAACGATATAATCTAGAACAAACACTTCATATAAGTGTCAGTAAAGACTTAAGCGATTCTAAATGTAAAATTGTTGTTTTGTTATAGTGATACACATATATATTTTTACCATCACGTATTATTTTTTAAAATTCTACATCCGTTATTGATTATGACTTTACTAAAATATTTTGAATGTCAGTTAAAGTGGTCAATACCTTACATGCATAAATGAGCAGACCACATATATTAAGTGCTCTAGGCTCTAGGCTAGCATTAAGAAACCTAACATGCACTTAAATTTTGTATCGATCGACTTCACATCATATATAGTTGTATAAAATATGTACTTTTAGTAGTGATTTAATAACTTTTGACAACTCTCTTGTTATATACTTTATGATTTTGTTTAATTACTTACTCTTTGGAATATAGACAAACTTTTTTTATGTGAACTAATTATATGGTACATTAAATTGAAAGCTAAAAAGTGGAACTAGAAACGCATTCTCACCTAATGAAGACAATAAAGAAAATACTGTTTCAATGATGTAAACACCTAGTTTTTGAATAGTATAATATTGTGGTTATTTATTTTACACGTTACAACTATAAGACCCCACACCACACACTTGCTTATGTTTTTCTTCATTGTGAACATAAGACTTATGTAGAACACTTCAAATTGTCACTCTTTGTGAAACACAAGTTTTGACTATGTATTATGTATATATTATTATTGTCAAACTTTTCATTCTACTTCTACTTGAAAGCAACAATTCGTTGATTAAAGATATATATAGTGAATGACAATATTATATATACGTATGACTTTTTTTTACTTTTTTTTTGCAATTAAGTCATATCGTGGCTTGTTATCACAAATCGTCTTATAAGTGAATTTACATTTGGTGTACTAGAGTATGTGGAATTTTTATTTGACAAAACAAAGTTGAAATTCATTAATCATGAAAAGTCATTTTTTAAATCCTTTAGATATTTCAATTTTCTATTATACCAACCAAACTCATTTGAAATTGTACAAGAGGAAAAGTAAGTGGATCTGAGTCATCTGAACTATTTGAATCATGACAATATCCGTTATTATGATGTTCAAACTCAATAGAGACGAAATTTTGACTATTTGAGCATCAACAATTGATTTTTTTTTTAAATCTCATATTTAGATTCCACAAGAATTTGTCAATATTTTCGATGTTCTTTTGGTTGGTTGGGGGAGGGGGAATGTTGTTGGTTGGATTTTGTAAGTCTTGTGTTAGTCTTCTTTTTTCGTTGGGTTATTATATACTCATAGGGTATGATTTGCATACATCCTATTTTTTCTTGATTCTATCGATAGAAACTAAATTGTTGTTGTTATTGCGTTCCCTTATGTTTGTTTGGTACTATCCAAAGATTAGGCAGATATAGATTATTCAGAATTTAGACTATATATTAATATATAATGTAATCATATAGTTTTTTCTTTCTCTCTCATACACATACATATAATGGTAGTATTCAGGTGAACTTGTTTATGTAAATTTCAACTATGTATCTGCAATTTTCTACCTACATAGGCATCGGCCCCTAAGGACTTGAGCAAATGACAAGAAATTACTTAAAATGTTGGTTCTAGTAGGGTTTAAACACCTTAATCACTATTTTATGAAAAATAAAGTTAGATTCTATATAATTGTTTGCTTGGAACGTCACAATTAAGCAAATATTCCCTAAAATGAAACAAGCAAGAAGATAGGAGAGCAAAAAAAAAATCCCCATTATAAATGAAAGACACCAAATGAAATGAGGAGCCAATGGAGACACTGCAGGAGCTTTAGGAGCAAACAAAATGCATGAGTGTAACCCGTGATTAATTTTATACTTTTGGGACCACTATTGAAAGGCTCTATTTCAAACTCTTTTTACTCAGTGCCAGCCAGAACAACTTTGTTGAATCACATGTAACTGTATCAACAATCATCACCTTTCTGACACCAAAGAATTTTCTCTCACATTAAAAAAAAGGTATCTCATGATGAACAAAAGTTACTCGATATCTATATAGACAGGTGAAATTACTCCGTTTCTATGTTAGTGCTATTTGAATCAGCTTTGTTCAGCCGGTTACAATAAAAGCAGCAAACATGACATGTTGGCTCCTACGTTTGTTGACAATAACTGCCAATAATGAGGAGTGCACACAGACAATAAATTTTGATAAAGGAAGAGCCTAATAAAGGTCATTCATTAATGTGAAGAACAACAGGATGAGATAAGGTGGATGATTTTGTTTGATTGGACATGCCCAAACTAAGTTGAACTTGCAGAAAAGGGTCCCTCAGTATGTGCAGCAGATGTTCTGTGCGAAAAGGATGCAGAAGATAGCACCCATGTATGTGGCCTAACAGTCTGTGAAATAAGTTTAAGCCATGAAAACAAAAAGGTTCATATCTCCACAGAGACAAAAAAAAAAATGTTAGGTAAATTATTTGGTACTTGTGCTGCTGGAAGATAATTGGTACCAAATGAATAATCAAGGTGCGCACAAGCTTACCAGGCACCATATTATCCACACAGATGTGAAAAAAAGATGTGAAAGCCAGAGATGTTTTAAAATAAAGTCTGAAAACTCTACAGAAACTTAGGTTCAAGTGCCTGCATTTTTGGCATTTGATGAAAATTGCTAAATAAATGATTTACTGGAATTCTTCAGCTCCCTGCATTGTGTATGGATTGCACGATGTTAAGGTTTAACAGGATGAGGAATAGACACAAACAATGCAGAGAACTCTTCTAAAATGACTACTTAAAAACATTCAAGTTTTTCGAGATGTAATACATATGCAAGTAAAACAAAGCTGCTATGCACACAGAGGTGTCCACATATGATGTAAAAGAAACAAAAGAAATAGGGAAATGAAAGGATTGAACATAGTCAAGCAAGAAACGAGAAGCCAATGTCATTGCCCTCCAAATATATTATAAATATGATGCAGCAACTAGTTATTGCCACTTCATACCATGCAACTTTTGCCAACTTGAGTCTGGTGAACAAGAAGCCAACTGGCTGGTCATTTTCTAATACCAAAGAAGTTAGGAGAGTTTGTAGCAGTGATACTATAAAAAAAGAATTTACAGTTACCCTCATCCTTGTACACTTCCATTTAATTCTACATAAACTAATTGAAGAGACAAGAAAGAAGTAGAATAGATGCATCATTTGAAACAAGTTATTGGGACTTCATAATGAGACAAAAAGGATATACCTACATTACAAAAACAAAAGGATCAATCAGTAGGATGAAGAAGGTAGCTTCCAAAAATTCTTAGTGGCTACCAAGATTTTTTCCCTTCCATGTGATTCAGGTTCTTTCTCATGAATACTTGCCGTCCATCTTACAGCAGGAGCAATACGCTCTACTTTGTCTATCACTTCAGGAGAGTCCCGAATTATAACAGTTCCTTCAGGCCGAAGAATTCTATCAATTTCCACCATCAAATCCACAAGGCTGCACCTGGAAGAATGTATAAATGGTTCAATCACTTTGCAGCTAAGGGGCTTGGTTCAACACTTGCACTAAATTTGGGATATCATACATGCCAGTCAATGAAACCTAGCACAGCCTTACATCTCTTTTTTTTGGAATAATTCCAGTTCTTTGTCTATCTCATGACTAAGAGGGCTGTGAAAGAATTATTCCCTATAAACGAGTATAACATCAATTTGACTGGCAGAGAAAAGCATGGCCAATTACATTTTTTAAATTACAAATCCCTTCTCTTATTACCAAACTTCTTGCATGCTGAATGACCCTTAGGAATAAGAATACAATTTTATTTAACCTTTTCAAAAACTAACAAGGTATTAAGTTTACTGCATCATCTCCATGCAGATCAATTATATCTTAGAGGCTAGGAGATACAACAGTTATGTCTAGGGAGGAGAAAAAAGATGCATTAATGTTTAACCTTGATAATTAATCAACGAAGAAATATACTGCTATCAAAATTCAGATCACGAGTGTACTTGTGATTATACTGTTCACCTAACTTTATTAAGGTTGTTTGAAAATTAAAAAAATATCATCAGAGAATAAATTCATCTCTAGAAAAAGAAAATAGAGTCTATATTCCACTAGAAAAAGTGCTCTGCTCTTGACTTGAAATTTGTTCAAAGAAACCACAAGTTTTTGGCTGATAGGTTTTCAAGGGAGGTTACAACACAACATCCCCTGGTTGGTGTCAGACATGGTGGATAGTTAGCTATTATATCAAATGATGGTTATTTCCCAAAATCTCAGCACGTGCAAATAGTAAAAGCATTATTCCTCACTGAAACCAAATACAAGATGAATCGTTGCAGAACTTTATGTTAAATACTGATCCAATAACGCTAGAAGATGAAATTCAATGTGTACACAAATAACTACCATGCTTCATTCAATGTTTACATACAAATGAACCAATGGAGCAATTCGTTTCCAAAATCTCAACCCAGAAGTTGCAACAGAAAGTACAATCACAGCATATTGGTATTCAAGTCCTCAAGATTTACTGATGTTCTATAATAAAAACTTGATGTCTAACCATCGGGGGTGGGGGCAATGTTGACGAGTTCAGGAAACCACTATGACATGATAGCCTAAAAGAGGCTGCCATGGACATTTTGGGTTAGCAAAACCAGATTAATTGGAGGCTACCCTAAAACCCTAATCCATGCATGTATAAAATAAAGGGGCTACATATTTACTCCGGAGACATCTTTAAAATTCCATAACATCTTGGAAATTTCACAAGGAGATCAAGAGATCGACTATATCGTCTTTCTCAAAGTTCTCTAGTTCTCAAAGTAGGCTATTCCCATGTATTGATGCCTAAACGTTGAGGGTGTGCCAATGTTGGCGAGGTCAGGAACCCCATTGTTATATGATAGCCGGATAAGAGGATATCTTGGTTGGCGATTCTCATGTATCACCCACTTACTTCATGAGAGGAAACAAGCTCTCTCGAAAAAGTAAATTAAAGCACATAGCTTTATATAAAAATTTTACTCAATTCCAAAATAATTTTACATTTTTTTTATTGGTATTCTAAAATGATTTTACACAAGGCTTCAAGGTTTTTATATAGGCCACAAAATAAGTACAAAGCTTAAAAATAGATTTGGGCACGAGACCCTCTATAGACTGTTAGAATAGAATAGGAAAAAACAATCCTACACAAAATGAGAATAGTTTGTAGTCTCCTATTTGGTAAGGAATTGTATTATATAGTGTCTCTAAATAGGGTTCTCTATGTAATAATTAGAACTACAATTCAATAATATTTTTCCCATATATTTCTCACATGGTATGAGAGCTTTCGTGAGAAACTTACCCCAAAAAAAAAGTCAGACTCCGGTGACTGTCAACGGCTGGTTTGCATTGTTGTCTTGTTTTACAAGTGTAGTACGACAACCCATACCACCACATCATCAAAAAGTCCATTCAAGGTTTTTATATAGGCCACAAAATAAGTAAAAAGCTTAAAAATAGATTTGGGGCATGAGACCCTCTATAGACCAAAAGAAGAACAACTATTGCATCAAATATTTTTTGGAACCAAGTGAGGACCACATTTGTCAATGATTCTTAGAAAAATTTATTTAGTTTATTAACTACTTAAAGATGTACATTTATATGGATGTGTATGTGTGTTTCTGCATCCTGCTCGTATAGCATAATGGTATACTTCCAACGGACTGGGGTCATTTCAATCTCAACAGAGGCAAAAAAAATATTTCTTCTCGTATGTCTAAGCCTAGTTAGACAGTTAAATGGCACTATGTCGGAGAGAAGTAACAGGTACCCCCTGAACTTGTCAAGATGCACATGAGATAGCCATGATACAACCATCATCAAAATAAATAAATAAACATAACGGTATTCTACTCATAAAACAACTAGAATTCAATCCCAAGTGGCTGAGATCGGCTATACGCATTCTCACAGACATATTACTACATTTAAGCTCATTCTAGTCCAATATTATACAAAGTTAAATAAAAATCAAATAAAACTAGAAATTCTATGTATTTTCTACTAACACATCAATTTCTGACATGACTAAAAGACTTCAAAAAATAATGGACCTAAAGTAGACTTAATAACATGACTAAAACTTAATAATCCCAACTAATTGGTATCACCTTCGCCTATATAAATTTTCTACTTGTGCTTTATTTTGGGCTAGATCTGATTATGCCTTTTGAGAGAACTTCTCATAGTCTCAATGATTCCAAGAGATTGTACACTACCTCTTGTTCAAGACAAAGAGATCACATTCAAACCATATGATGATTTTATTTTAGATTTTAATTACTATCCCCAAGGTATTGTACATATTTAAATTTTCTAGATAAGATTAATTTCACATATAACCCAAAAATACTGATACAAGTCATTTGCAATGAAATCAGATCAATAGTTCAGCTATATTAGTGTATGTGAATAACATGTTGAAATAACTGTTTGGATTAATATAGTTTTTGAATCTCTTAAATGCTTAAATAACTGAAATATCATACAATATATCATTTCTCAAATCAACTATTAATATGCAATATAGTTTTACATTGTATTAATAGATAAGCTGCCTTCTCTAGAAATAGGTGAGAACTTTCATGTTCAATTGGAAATAATATCTAATTACAGATAATAAAAAAATAAAGAATATAGAAGAATCCAGAAGATTAGACATACCTGATCTTGCCGGAAACAGGATCCTTTATGAGAGATTCTATGGCTCCAACGTGAATCAGATCATAAGTCCGAGGATATGTTGAGAAAGGCTCACACCTGTGACACGAGTGGTAAATGAAGTTCATTAGTTGAAGTAAATAACTATCTATCCATTTCTTTTGGGGAAAGAATAAAATGAGGCAAGAAGCTAATGTCAGCATTTATCATGTGGAGGTTTCATTTTTCCATGGCTCTGTAAGTTTTCGGATAAATAAACCACTAGGCGTGAGTCTTTGAATAAGGAAAGAACTTCCCATACATAAAGAATAAAGAATAAAGAAAGATAATTTGTATCATACAACTCGCTGTCTAGCAGAAAGGATTTAGATTTTTTTTCTTAGGAAAAGGGATAATTATCCAGAATACAGTCAACCATATACTTCTAAGAATGACTATCAAAATGTGATAGAAAAACTCTTGACTCACCAGTCGTGGTAAACTCCAATAAGGCCTCTGTCATAAATGACATCAAGCGTTAAAGGCTTTTGTGCTGGAACAACATTCATCACCCAGATTGGATCTGATGATAATGCTGCAGCAAATCCTCCAAAAAATGCATTCATGTCCATGACATTACGAACTGATGAAGTTCCTAGTTTCAAGTTCAATGAACTCTTATAATATGCAACTCTCCGCGCCCATCTTCTTGAGTCAGCTTCAAACACATCCACTCCATTTTTAGTTACAATTGCCCTAGAAGGAGCTTTCGTCAGCCTCGCTGGCCATTTTGGAATTTTCCCAATGGCAAATTCTCCTTTGGAAGATGAAGTCCTAGTCACACATTTTTTCAACTTGAAGTACCTGCAATTCATTTGAGACAGTAAAATAGAGATAGTTATTTATAATGCTTCCAAACAACAATATGTTTATCAAGGCGAATGCACCAAAAAATTGTTGGAGGTCGCAGAAAGATGTAACTGAAGACTATGAAAGGAGAGAAATAAAAAAAAACAATTAGAGAAATCATGAAAAAGAATCACCATGCAGCACTTGGATCAACTGATTCATCACACAGCTCAAGCCCAAATTCATTTTGAATGGGAACACATGAATCCCCTTGAGGCTTTTTCCAGATGGCAGTGTTTCCATCTACAACAATCAGCTCATAGCACAATGATCTGGCCACTGTTTGGAGATCCGCCCACTCCTTATCTTGCTTGGGCCACTGAACGGGAGGACCAGAAATGACAAGGTGGCCTCCAGGGCGGAGTAATCGGTCAACTTCAATGAAGTATGAAGCATCTGCATGGCAAACTCTTCTGTCAGGGTTTTCAGACAAGATATATAAAGCACCTTGACAATGAACATGGAACTCAGAGAACTCACTATATGCAGTAAAAGGAATCAAACACCGTGAACAATGAACCAAATCAAACGAGAAGGCAGGAAAAGGAAGCCTGCGTGTCCCAAGCATGGCAACAAATGCAGGTATTCCTCGTTCCAAGGCAAACTGTATTTGTGATTTATGTGAATCTCTTGGAGCAAAAGAGAGTGTCAAAATCTCTTCAGAAAGTAGATAACCACCAAAACTAGCCACCTGCAGCAGGAACGAATTATTACGGTCACAGATTTCGAAGAACATTACTGAAGATTCAAAGGAAATGAGCAAAAACAACGCACCCCACATCCCATATCAAGGGCGGTCCTCAAAACTCCACCAGCTATCGGAATATACTGTTTAAGTTTCTCGATATACTGCTCAGCTCCGTCAGGAAACATAGTTCCACCACCAGGAAAGATAAAATATGGCCCTTCCTTTTTCATCCATCCTTGGTGCCCTTTCCTGTCAGCTATTTTATTATATGGCATATTCTCATGCCAAATCTACGAAGAAAGGGAAGGATTAGTGTGACCTTGCAATGGAACATCAAACTTCCAGAAGAAAAAAGAAGTGAAAAATGCAGCCCTCCACAGAATGGGTTCCATTTAACGCAGCCTAGAAGCTCACAATCAAATATGCAATGCAACAATTTAAGCAGAATCTAAAAAAAATAAGAACTGTATATTTCACATATTGAGAGGCTGAATCTTAAAGAAAATAAGAACTGTATTGTTTAACATGTTGAGAGGCTGAGTTTCTTTTTTTGATAACCGTGGTGTTCAGCCCTGCTTGCGCACATCGACTAATTCCACAAGATATCTATCACCTCCCACCAACAACAAGCACTAAGTAACTCTATCCACCAAGACTGGAACAGAATAGGAAGAGATCACCCAGTGTGTTTGTCTCAATTGGGATTTAAACTTGAAACCTCATATTTCTCAACCCACTTCATTGGCCACTAAGACACATCCTTCGAGTGCATATTGAGAGGCTGAGTTACTAAGAACTGCCACCAAAAGAGGCCCAAGAAAAGGGAAAAGCCACTATCCACATTCATCTAAATGAAAAAAGGAAGACTAAAAGAAAACTATTGCGGGAGCAATCTATTTTTATTTATTTTTTATGACAAGGGAAACCCGCAGCCGCTACCCTTTGGATGCGCACAGGGTAAAACCCCCGCTCCTATGCAATAGCTCGCAAACCACATAGGAGAGGTAACCCGCACTAGGCAAGCCCGATGCGACGAGCTCGACCTAGAAGTCAAACCCCTTGCTTTCGCTGGCAAGGGGTTTCGTACTTGAGACCTCCAACATGGAAGTCCCAAGTCTCAACCACTGGGTCACCCCGAAGGGTATTGCGGGAACCATCTAATGAAACAACAAGTGTGAATACAAGTATTAAGCTGGATCATACATAAGCTGCAGATGGGACTACACCTAGAGGCAACTTAAACATTGTTCTAGGTGTAGCAAACTCCAGCTCACCTACACTAAAATCAACCAAACTGCGGGAACTTATGAATTCAAAAATCACTCAAAATGTTACAACCTAACATAAGCAAAACTACCTTCCCTAACAGCTTAAAACTTTTAATGGCGTTCACACATTTCAGAGTACTCCACATTTCAACATATCTCAGAACATGCAGAATTAGCGAGCCCCATCCTCACACACTGCCATCCATCAAACAAAGTATTTCCGTGTGCTATTCCAAAGAAAACAATTAGACTCACTAGGAAGGCTGCATCTTGAAACCTAAAGTAAGTTAGTAAGTTAATAAAAGTGTTTCTTCAACACATTTCAGCACAAACATCTGGACTTCAGGGTATTAGCTTCAGATCAATAACAACTAACCAAAGATCCACCCTTTTCAGCACCAAAAGTAAACCTATGAGATCAGAACAGTTTTTTTGAAATGCATTACCTTGTGCAAACTCTCAGGCCATTGAACAGGAACGCGGTAACCTTGTGTCGGTGGAATCAAACAAAGAGGCGTATCCTTAGGCAATGGACAATGTCTTTCCCTATAAAAGTTCATCTCTCTACTCAATTGGCTATTGATTCTCGGATCTTCACAAGGCATATAATCCACATAGTCAGCTGAGCATGCATCAATGGCTGTGTTGTGTCTCCCTGATTCCACCTATTTAAAAATTACCATGTCATAAAAAAAAAAACAATATTCAAAAAACAGATCGAATAGAAGTGAAGTACTAAATAGAGTAATTTTTACCTGAGCAATTAGGCGACTACGCTGGCGCGGATCCCCAGAGGCAGAACGGAGAAGAGTCTGGCGGCCCGAAGCAGCCAAAGAATCACCCAAAGGAGTACAGAGAAGAAGGAAGAAAATCAATACTGCTGCAAAGAAAGCTGCTGAAACCAAATCAAGAAGTCGCCATTGTCGAACATTTCGCTTCGATGATGGTAGATTCAAGTGACCCATTTTCAGTAATTTGAGTAGTAGCAGTTAACAATACAACTTGAAGATCCAATCACACATATAGATATAGATAATATAAGTATTATTTACAGAAAATTGAGGGTGGAAGATAAGGATTCGAAGATCTGAAGCATATGTATGAAGTAGATTTGTACTTGCTTTTTTCGAGTGAGTGTGGCTTAAAGAAGCTTGCAGAAAGAGAGGATATTTTTATTCTTTTTTTTTTTTTTAGTATTTCTTATTCTTTACATTCATACATTTTGGTGATTTAAAACTTAAAAAGGGATTTAAAAAAAGTAGTATGGAGATCTATGCAAACATAATTTCTTGTTGGTATATTATATTTGACGTTTGTCTCCCTTACAGATCTCTCTTCTTTAGTTTTTTTAGCATACATTTTCATTATTTTTATCGAATGATTAGACACAGATCAATATAAAAAGGTTATAAAGTAAAATGTTCTGAGATTACACTCTTTGATGTCATCAAGTTTAAAGCTTAATTAAGGCTATCACAAGTGCATAGGGTTAACGTATTCTAATTTAAACATTGTAGTACCAATGTACATTTCAAAGTCAAAGTGTCTCGGTTTCAAAGGCATGAGAGGATACGGATATTTTTAGATTTCCAAGTACCATTATAAAGGATCGTTGTAGATTTTGAAAATAAATACCACAAATATTTATTTATACATCAGAAAAAATCAGCACACAACTGTCGGTGGTTATTTACACTTTCTTCTATCCTTTAGCCTTTGTATTGGTTTTATTGGACGAGCCCAACCGGGATTTCTCTTTTTAAAGAAAAACACCAAAATATATGAGATAACTAGGAAGTATAAAACAGATGTCCTATTGAATAAAAACGGAGTCATCAAAGTCTCAGCAACTTAACCATACCAACCAATACAAACAGATTAAACTCGAAGACTAATCACCATTAATGAATACGTATAAGCATCAACAATATAGGCTAGATGGAATCTTTCATATTAAATGAACAAAAAAACAAGGTACTAAATGGTAACGAGTAAATGGATTAGCATTCGTTGATGACACATCACAGAGAAAGGTTGCAGCACGTAGACCAGGCAAAAATATTTACTTTTCCAGCAACTGGTAAATCTATAAATATGAACAACAGTCCCCTCTATTATCCAGGAAAATTTCTTGAATGGCTTTCCAAGACTCAACCAACTTCTGTAGAAAATGGTCTGGTCAACTTCATGAAGCATACCTAAACCTCGCAATCAAGGAAAACAAAACTGCCTTCTACCATCCTCCTCATTCGTTTCAATGTTTCCTTGATGTTCTAGCAATGTAGTCATGCTTGAGAAGGCTTGCTCTCAAAAGCATTGATCTCACATCCCGATCGAATTCCTTGCCTGTCTGCAGCACCTTCTGGAAGGTTGCATTTCTCTGATCAGCATGTCGTGCATACAAAATTTTGTTGTGTGAGTCAATTCGAGCCTGCAGGACAGTAACCATCATCATGATTTATATACATTGAAATTGACCAAACAAAAATACACACAGCAGATGGATACAGAGGTGCATGTTACTAGTCCTTCACCTGAATTTGGTTCTCAGTGATCAAAGCTTCAAGTTCCTTTTCCAACCCGGCAACACTCGTCTTGAAAGCATTAGCCATCATATTCAAATCAACCGAGACAAATGGGTGGGTATACTGTATCAAAGCTTTGCTACGGATTTGATCATACAGTGTCTCGACATGATCATGCAAATGGATGTCGAGCAATAGATTTGCTTTAAGATTCCCTAGATACTCCAGACAAGAAGCATAGTGACTGCATCATACATAAAGACCGAGAGGAAAGAGCAGTGTAAGAAAATCAATTCCAAGACAACTACAGACATCGACAGTTCATTCGATTTTGAACTCATACAAACATTTTAATGGGATTAAAGATATAATAGTTTGAAGGAAAAGAGAGACTTGTCAAATTATAGACACACGCAATGTACAGACGGGCAGGATAAGTCCTCTACGTCTCTTCTTGGATATAATCTATTCTCCCAAGTTCCATCCTTCCATTTTCTACTAATCCAAGAGTAATAAACTGAACAGCAAGTATAGCTGCTACATACTCATTTACACAATAACTACCATGCCTCGACCCCAAACTAGTAGGTAAACTAATTCTCGACAACCATTCTATCTATCAGGGGGTTGAGAACTTGATAGAAGGATAAAAACCGTACCATCAAATTGCTCAAATAAAATGTCACATACGGAACTCATCAGTCAATATAATACATGAAAGGGCATTTCTAACACACACATCAGATTGATAGCATCTACCAATGTTTAGTCCACTGAGACCTTCCCGCACAGTAGATCTAATTCAAAGAATCATAAACAGATTTCAGATTTTACCTTGTATAGAAATCATGAATGAGCTCCCTTATCTCGGGTACCAGCTCTAAGAAATTTCTGAAGTTTATATTGTCAATAACTTTGCTCTGTCAAACAAAATCATCTGAATCAGCAAGTGACATCGTATTAATCATGCAACTGCAACAATAAAAGCATTTAAGAGCGCAACAAGAATATTGTATTATTGCCTTGAGTTCTGCTCGGTCAAAACTTGCAAGTGCACAGAGTCCACCATAAGTAGCAACATCTTGGGGTGCAATAACTTCAGTGTAGTTGTTACCTAATTCTGGACCAACTTCCAGGAACTGCAACGACCCAGTGAAATGTCACGTAAATAAAACAAAGGATTCATAATTCCTTCTGTGGTGCAATTCAATCAAGTAAGAAGAAAAGAATAGCAAAACGCATGGTATTCTTCAATATTTTCATCACAACTGTTTATTCTTGCATTTCTTTCAAACCTATTCAGAAAAACAATCTTCTTGAACGATGGGTTTATTGCAAGCAACCTCTCTATCCTACAAAGGTGGGGGATGGGAATATGGTCTGCGTAACCCACCCACCCCAAACCCCCCCAAACCCCCCAAAAAAAAAAAAGTTGTGGACTATACTGAGCATGTTGTTGTTGTAAGTGATTTATGTATGTGAAGTGTTTTTTTAGTCTTTAAAACCCACTGTAATCTGGATAGATTGTTCCCAAAATCTTTTCAACCTTCATTAAACTAGATAAAGTTTGTCTCTGTGAACCTAATTGAGGACCAAAAAACACTTAATATCAATTAAGACTGAACCACAACTTAATAGGCCTCACTAATCGGAAATGAGACACAAACCTTCCGAGCAGCAAGCTTATATTTCTTTGCCTCCAAGTGAGCCAACCCAGCAGCACAACGAAGTTTTGCAACTGTAATAGCATCTAGAGCATCTTGACTCTGCTCCGCCTTACTAACATAGCTCGTAACATGTGTGAACTGGCCCATCTCAATGCTCACCAGAATCGCATTCAAACACATATGGATTATGTGTTTCGCAGTCGTGCAATAATCACGTGTACGAACATAATTCTTAAATGCCTCTCCAAGCAGTCCATGTGCATAGTAGAAATCTCCAAAATCATTGTATCCCATCCTAATGCTCTCTTTGATCAGATTTGTCTACACAGAAAGGTCAAATGAGTTCCACTTGAGCAATAAAATTAGATAATATAATAAGTCAAACAAACAGAAACAGAAGTAACAAAATACTGGCAATGCAATAGCTAAAAAGGAAATCTAATGGAAGGGTGCAATGGTGCCAAGATGAAGGAAAAGGTAGTATTCATGCTTAACATATGAAGTGTAAGCCCAATCAAAATGATCTCTTATGTGTTAGGATCATACACATGTAATGCGTCAATATCATAATAGTATGCCCAGTCAATAATATGTCAACTTCTTGATTCCTTCTGTAATATGCATCTTATTGATGCCTTAATTAAAATTATAATTTTACTTCCTAAAGAAACAGGTCAACTTCCGACACATTTATGAGTTAAAGGCAGTGTTTAGGAAAGTGAGCGCTTCATCGCTTTAAGCGATGAAGCGAAACGATGCGAGCCTTCTACGCTTCACAGACTAGAATGAGTATGTGAGCGCATCATCGCTTAAAGCGTGAAGCGGGGTCTTCTCGCTTTTTTCCGCTTCACGCTTCCCTGAACACTGGTTAAAGGGGACATAATGGCAAGAACAAATGAATGGAACACTAGACTGTTCCATAAAGTGTGAGACTGGTGTAGATGGCAATAAGAAATCTCTTTTGTTCCACTAGTATTTAAGCGAGGAGAAAATACCATCTTGTATGGATGTTTGGTCAAACTTAGTGTAAGGTGATGGATTTATCGAGAAGTGTCACACCCAGTCATGCATGCCTTTACCTTTTTTCCAACGATGTGTTTGTTGATAAAAAAAATTGGACTTATCAAACAAAAAGAAAAACTGGCCTGATCTAATAAATCTGAAAGAAATGTAATTTGGAGTAAGCAGAGTGGACTAATACGTATTTCCATGAAAATGGTAAAAAGTAGAAAGATAGTTCTTCAGAAAGAACTTTAGATTCCCCCAAAATCCATATGACTCAAGAAAGTCTAACCATATTGATCAATCTGAAACCAACTTGGCTAGCACCTTTGACGATCCCTCTTCCCTTTAGATAAAGTAAATATATCATGATGGTACATGTTACAAACCGTGCAGCACCAAATGAATCCAGCAACAGCATCAGGTAAAAGAACTGGTCAGAGAGCAAGTTTCTCGTAAAATGCAGGCCATAATACAACGAGGATACAGGTCTATAGACTTAAAAATACAAGTCTTTTCTCAATATTCAATACCACTACAATGAACGTATATGTATTTTTATTCCAAGGATAAATATTTGATAACCCTCTGTTGTTGTTCACTCTTTCTTCCTCATCTTTTGTCATTTTGCATACACCCTAAGCAGTTCAGAACTTTCATCTAAAGTAGAAATATATCATATTTAAAAAATAGCTTGCCAGATAAGTGGAGGCACAAAATGATGGGGAAAATTGGGTGTGGTCAAGCAGGTAACTAACCAGTACCTACTGGAAGTTGAAAATGTTTCATATGGGTAAAACTGTTCCTATTTATGTCAATATCAGATTAATTATAACCATGACTGCTTTCTTTTTCCTTTTTAGGTAATGAATTGGAATGATTTAATTTATTTTATGAGTCAAAATTTTCATTGACACAAAGTTGGAACTAAAAGTACATCAACTGTTACTAAGATACTAAACTCTGAGTGCCTAATGTATCATGATGAAAAAACAATCCCGTCAAGCTTACCCCTTCCATATCTTATCAATAACATGTTTGTTGCTTAAGCTAACACAAATGGATACATCCCTAATTGAGCAAGATAAAACTAAAAGAACGAAGACAAAACCATAAATTTACCTAGATTAAGAACTCAGAATAAAATTCAACACACACATTAGCCGCCGCCATACTTGTTCCCTCGCAACCCCTTTCCTAATTTATCGATAATATAACCTGAATGTTTTCACTATTTAAATATGAACAGCAACTTACTAATTTATCATTATATCATGTTGTTTCTGATTATTGAGATTTTGATATCAAAAATAAAAATTAATCTAATCATATTTAGCTTCCAGAGTTATCCAAATTGACTCTTATACGTGAAAAGTGCAGAAAACACTTGTAACAAAGGATATAACAAGCTAATTACTAACATTAAGTAGACAGTGAATGGTGTCGATGAAAGCAACGGAGATTTAAACAGAATAAAAGTTTTCTTCAAAGAAAGATACCCTATAAGCGTTGAGTTCGCTCTCAAGCTTCTCCTTCCTCAGATCAGCCCGGCGATCCACAGAGTCAGCCCAAGCAGGGTCTGGCCCATAATTAGTGCCCAAACGTCCATCGATTTTCTGCACAACCTCACGGAACAATTGTGTGTTTTCCCCTTTCTTAATCTCATCATAGGCCATTCTCAAAGCCTCCAATTGCATTGAAGCATTGCCACATCGATCGGCTATGAAGAGAAGCCTCATGATTTTTGTCCGGCCACTGTATAAGGCGGCATACGCCTCAATATCGAGCTGCTCGCCGCTGATAATCGGCCGATGACGCTGCTTGTTCTCATCGCCGTTGGCGTAGATCTCTTCGGCAATTAGCCCTAAATCCTCGTCGGGTTCCATCGGATATCAATTTGTAGAATGCTTGATCGGAGCTAGGGTTTTTGCTCTGTCTTCTTACCACTTCCGGGAGCAATACACTCAGAAGAAAAAACTTTGAACTGATTATGCACGTGTGTGACGTTCACGAGCCCAATTTTATATTACCAACTAATGGGCCTTCTAAGCCCGTAACCTGGCACAACTCGGATTGTTTTCCTACTATGGCCCAGTTCACATAAATAAAGGTAAAAAATCGTTGAGCAAAGGGTACAAATCACATACTTTTAAGATAAAAATATAATTTGTTCTTTATAAGTTCATAATTACAGAAATATCTTAAATTGATACAATAATACAAGCGTTGATATATTAATCTAATGCACGAGATACATTAATCGTTAAGTAAAATACATTACATTTTATACATAATACACTAATTTGATATACATTTTATATATGATACACTAATTTGATGCGCGAGATACATTAATTTGATGCACTGATACATTAATATGATGCGTAAAAATGAGAGATTTTGGGGCTAAATATACCCTTATGACTACATATGATAAGTGGACGACTAAGATTAAGTGAACTATTCAATTTATTAAATAAAGCAAATTTGGACCCTATTAGGGGTGGGCGTTCGATTTTTCGGTTCGGTTTAATCAAATTTCGATTCGGTTCTTCGATATACGGTTTTAGAAAAGTGTGCACCATAGTTTATACCAAACTAGATCGGTTCAGTTCGGTTTTTTCTACTTCGATTTGGTTTAGTTCGGTGTTTTTAAATCATTTTTTCGGTGTGAATAAAAATAAAGAGGGAATATGATAAAGTGTTAAGAGTTTCATCATGTATTTAATAAAAATAAAGAGGGCATAGATGATTTTTTAGCAAAGATGCCAAAGGATTTGTTTTTTGTTTCTTAGCATAGATGACTGTCATTTTGCTAAAGCCTAAAGGTTTTCTCCCATACCGGAATATTGAATGAATAAAGAAGAGAGCAAGCAGCCCAGCAAGCACGATGCCACAATGAACTTTCGAACAACCAAAATATAAGGACTCACAATGTACAATTGTACATAAACAACAATAGTTCAACACTTTATTGACATTATATTTGTTATCATTTAAAAATTGAAAATTTAAATGGGTCATGTAAATATTTTGAGTCAAAATTCAAAAGTGTATAACTATTATTAATTAAGCAATATAATTTAAATATATTAAAATTTAGTAAATAAAACTTCGGTTCTTCGTTGCACCGTTGTTTTGGGACCCTTGCACCGAACTCCGAACCGAAGAACCGAAGTTTCAAAAAAAGAAAACCGACACCGAACCAAAACACCGAAGAACTGAAACCGAAGAACCAAAATTTTTTCGATTTGGTTCAATTTTTCGGTGTTTCGGTATTTATGCCCACCCCTAACTTCTATAGTATCATTAATTAAGGAGTAACTTCTGAACAAGAAACCTTAATGGTATAATATATATATATATATATATATATATATATATATATATATATATATATGCACTCTTATAATATCATTAACTAATGAGTCATTTTTGAAGAAGCAATTACTATATAATGAATTTTCGCAATTGGATACAATCTCATAATAACACTTTTATTTTTCAGTCTTTTAAATCTTAATTTATGCAATTCTAATAGATTAAATTATACTTTATGTCCAACAATAATTGTCTACTATTGACATGACATATCCCTTAAAAATAATAAATTGTAAGGATAATGTTATTATATTATACTCTATATGTCTAATAATAGTTGTCTGACTTGACACACCTATTAAGAAATAATAAATAATAAGATAAATATTATTATATTATCCTTCGACTTTATTAAATTTAATACTTTGAGAATTGTGTTAGATTATGAATAGTATTAGTAGTAACGGTAAAATAAACATTTATATTTTTTGAATTTCTAAATTGAACAAATATTATTAGACAACTATTATTGGACGGGAAAATATTCTCTCCCTCCTGTTTTATGAACTTGAAAAAATGTGATTTTAGAAATTTAAGATTGAAATTGGTGATAAGTTTCATCTACATCCTTAACATCAAAGATTTTAATTTTTTTAGTACTACTCAATTCTCAGAAAACTTAATCTACTGAATAAATATTATATCTTATGGAGTATTAATTATTTTTAAATAATTTAAATTAAAATGAATGAAAATACCGTTAAAATGGAATAGAAGGAACAATAGTAGTACTATTTTTAAGTTATATGTCTGGTTTTGCATATGGCTCTAGGTTTTAAATATATGAATTATCATCTCAAGGTACTATCACATGGTTTAATTCAAATTGTTTATTATTACTAATGTGGTAATTTATAATTATAAAGTACATGTAGCAATAGAATGATCTCTTGTGCTTGTTAATATGCGTATGGTGTCAAACTGTGTCCAAATATAAGTATATAAGTAACTTATCTAATTTGATCATAATTTAATAGGTTGGGCTTAAATAATTTAATTTGAGTTTAATCTGAACTCATATTCTAGTCTTGATTAATTTTAAAGGATCTTTACATTGCGTTCAATTTAATCTCAATTTAAATCTGTTTTAAAACTCTTTATTTAAATTGATGTAATTTATGTTCTTATACTAAATGTATAAATTACTATCTATATTAAATCTTCTAGAATTGATCTATCTATTTGTAACTCTTTTTTTCTTGAGTTGAAATTCAAATTGTGATTATAAAAGTTAAATAACAACATGTTACAATTATGTGAAAACTACACGGTTAAGCAAATATATATTACTTAATTAATCATCATAGCTATACACTAAAACCTCTATAAATTAATATAGTTGGGACCATGAAATTTTATTATTTTATAGAGATATTATTTAATCGATGAATTAATATTTATTAATATAAAGAATGATTTGAGATTTAATGAAAGGTTAATTTTTAATATATCAAAATCATTGTATCTTACTAATATCATATTTATTGATTTCACATAAAAAAATATTATACATAAAGTATAACGAATACATCAAAATTATTATATTTTACTAATTTCAATCTCGTGATGTTGGGATATTAAAAGTTTTGAAGATATATTATCAAACATATTTTATCGTAGTAGATTAGAAGACTATAAAGTGAGACAAACTGATCCAGTAAAGATTAATGTTTTGAATGCCGTCAATTTTGCAATACTCTTTCGAACAAAAATGTTTGGCAAGAGATAATATCAAATTATTTTTGACACTGTAAAATTTATTCGGGGGATGCAGTCTCAGAGAATTTGAATGAACCTACTTGTGAAAATGTCATTAATGGATTTGGGGTCATTGATTAGTGATCTCAGTTACCATAATAAAATGGATGTCAATAACCTGTTGGATTATCCGGGTGAAAGTGAAACATGTTAAAAGGTCCAGAACATAGAACAAATACCACCAAAAAATATCAATGTTGATGATGAAGTTGAAGATGGTACTATATCTTTGGAACCAGTTACGCATAAGAAAACATTTATCACATCTAGAACTCTTCACAATTTTATGGTACAGTTTGAAATGACAACACCAGAGCTCTTAGATGCAATAAGAAAAGTTAGAGATGAGCTTCAACTAGATTTAAATCTTAAGAAATATAGAAAACACTAGAATCCTATTTTACTAAATTTTCTTAGATATATTTGTACTTTTAAAAAATTATTAATTTATGATATTAATTGGACCATATATTTATATATGGATCTTCTAGAAATATATTATCTTATCGATATTGATGATTTTTTCCATTGGCCCAAGTTGGAATCGGAGAAAATTATTATTTTAGAGAGATTATTAATTTACCGAGTACTAATTTATAGAGGTTTTACTGTAGTTTGCTATATTACAACTCGCAACTAACATCAACTATTAATTATGGGGGTTGAGTGCGGATTTGTATAATTCATCACATTTTGTATAATTCGCAACTAACAATTCTTTATTTGATTTGTATTTATATACGATGGTTTACATTTGTATATGAAGATGATTTTCTTTTATTTTCCAGTTTTATCACTATATACATTCAACCATTTTTTTTATAACTTTTTAAAGTTTGTATAAACATATAGTTTTCAAATTTTATATAATATAATTTACATAATGTAATTTGTATAATATAATTTGTAGAACTGTTTAAAGTGCATATATTTATGTTTGTATCATTTATGTAAAGTTTTATCATATTTGTATAATTCCAGATTTATATTACTCAATTATACAATACACACACAAATGTACCCGCGAATTATACAAACCCTCTCTCGCTCGCCTCTCTCCTCTCTCTCCCAATCTCGCTCGCCAGATATACATATACATGTGTATATCAGTTTCATATATACAATAATTTTGACAGATATAGATATACAATTCGCCTCTCTCCACTCTTTGGTCTTTCTCGCTCACCTCTCTCTTCCCTCTTCCAGTCTTGCTCGCCACTTTTTTCTCTATAACATATAGCTATGAATTGTAATTAGCAAACTATAATGGAGCATAATAAAACTTTTTTTAGAAGCTATATGTAAATATTCCTCTAAAATTATTGAGATTAAGCGAGTCAAATAAAACGGATCATAACCTAACTTAATTTTTCACCAATTTGAATCCAAATTAAACTTGGACATGCCATATCCCAACTCAATGTATATTGCAAGCCCATTTAATATCCCCAGTTTCAAAGTGAACTCACCCATTAAAGAAGCCTAATCTCATTAAATTTTAAGGCCAAATTATTGACCAAATTCAGAGGACTTTTTACTTTTAGGAAGATTCCATATGCTATATTGACACGTAAAACATTATATTTTCGATGATTAATTCCCCATACTTTTCCGTTTTATAAAAAACGACTTAATTTAACTTGTCACAATTCTTTTTTTAAATAATAACTCTTCAATGGTCATAAATTAAAATCAGATTAAGTTAATGTTCAAAATATAATTTAATCTTATATCCTTAAATATGTTATATGAAAAATAAAAATTAAAGTATTATCAAAAAATAAATAATCATTTTAAAAAAACAAAAAATAGATTAAAGAAGAAAATAGTTTATTTTTTTAAAATGAAGGAAGTAGTTGATTTGGTGGAATTGAATAAGAGACGTGAAAAATACTCCAATAAATACAAATATTAGAGAAAAGAATCGTATCAAATCTTATCATATCAGATCTCAAAATGGATGATGCATTTAATTATTGAAGTATCATTTTTGAAGAATAAAAAAAACCGACGTTAATAAGTCTATAAATTGATCAAAATTGATTTGAATGATAGACTCATATTATTATATCAAAAAAATAAAATAAAATGAGTTCCTCTTCCAAAAGTAGTCGGCTATCTGAGAATTATGGATCAAAAAAATTTCAATGAAATTTTCAAAAAAAACAAAGAGACAATATCATCAACCCTTCCCAAACGAGAGACCCGTGAGAGTGTTCTTCTTCAAGTACGAAGATTTAAAGGAGGACACGTTGGATTATGTGAAGAAATTGGCTGATTTCATGGACAAACCCTGCTCTAAGGAGGAACAAGAGCGAGGTGTGCCTCAAGAAATTGTGGCACGCTGTAAATTTCAATAGTTTGAGTAATTTAGATGTAAATAAGAGAGGGAAATATAGACCAGAACCTACTAAAGAAATTAGTAACAGTCTATTTTTTCGAAAAGGAGAAATTGACGATTGGAAGAATTGTTTGACGGAAGAAATGGCAAAATCCATTGATGACATAACGCTAGAGAAGTTTCAATCTTCAGGCTTGACGTTTCCTTCTTCAATATAACATTCAACTATGCACTTGATGTACTTTTTGGTTTCTCTGGTTTCCTTTTCTTTCTGTTGCCAATACGTGTTTGAAAAATAGAATTATTGATTATGATAAAACTTTGTAGAAATACGAAGTAATCAAAGTTTACCGAATTAGTACAACAGATGAATAGAAAAAAATTAAAAAAAAAAAACTAAAATCTGTAATGTACAAGAATCTGGAAAAATTTGAACAGAAAAAAATCAAGTCCACTAAACTCACAATGTCCTCTTAAAGAAATTATTTCCCTCTAGTATCCGAGGTTTGATTTGAAATATGACCTCCCAGGGTAAAATGATCTCAATCACTAGAGTATAGATACCAAAAATTCTTGTATTAGCGAACCAATGAAAAATAGTAAAGTACACGAAATTTTTTTTTGTGCAGAAGAAGAAGAAAATCTAAAAATTCGTTAGTAAAAATTCTTACATTTTGAACTAACATACATAAAAAAAATTGACTAACACTTCACTAAACTTTCAATCCTTTAAGTACTCAAAATATTCACTAATAAAATTTAGTAAAAATAGATAACAAAAACGTAAAAACCAAAAAATATGAGCATGAAAAATTATTAACTCTCAGAGGATTTTCTAAAGAACACAAAGTGTCATCCTTGTATGTGAAGAAATGACGTTGTTGATTAAGAAATCAGAGATTCGTAAGAGCTTTTTTTAATTGTACCTTCAATAGTTACAATAGAGAAAACTTGCTTGAATACTCAAGTAATGTTTGTTATTTAATTTGTATTAACGAATACTTATAACAATAATTTTGCAAAAACATAACCAACAAAGTTCAAAGCATGTACTAAAAAAATAACAACTAATAATATAAGCATAAATTAATGACTGTAAAAAACATACCAGGATTTGTAACAATAGACTGAAACAGAATAAAAAAATAAAACTATGATGTTATTGAGTCATTTAAGAGGAGCAAAATACACAAATATTTAAATGTCTACAAGAAGAAGAAGTTTAAAATTTACCTTGTTTTAAAATAAGAGAAGATTCCTTTATTTATAGACAACAAAGGTTCTTGTAAATAAATACTTATTGTGTCTTATCAGAGGGGTCATAACTCCTTCAACTATTCATACAACTCGCAAATTTTAATAAAAGTCCCAACTTTTCATGAAAGAGGAATGTTAGTTTTGGAAATAAAGAAAAAATTAAAAGAAAATTCTTGTTTGTAGTGGCGTCCGCACAGACAAGTCTAGGATTTTTTTTTTATATATATAATATGACATCATGCGGATATCAAAGAAGTAGGGGTGATAATTGTGCGGTTGGGTTAAATTGGGGTGGATCATAATGACTTGAGACAATTATCAGGTCAAGGCCCAACCAAATCCAAATATGTTTGAATCAAAACGTGTTGAGACGAAATGAATTAGTAACAAGTTATATAACGGGTCACGACTCAACCCAACTGATGAATTCAATTTTTACGAAGTTTAATTGTTTTATTTGTTCTTTTAAATTATTTTTGTACCTTATAATCATTTTTTCTTTGTTATGACTATATATTACATATAAAATTGAAAAAAATATTTAAAGTATTTTGACAAGATTAGTCATGAACCAATTTGGGTTACATATTAACCTAAATTTTAATGAATTAAATTGAAATGACTTGAACTAATGAATAAGCGAGTCAATACCAAATCCAAACTTAACCGGAGAGGACGTTAAATTTAATTTTGCCACCTCCTGGAAGACTCATAGGTGCTTTTTACTTTTTAAGGAATAAACCAGTTCTTGATAAATATTATATCAAAACATGATATATACCATATAAATATCTTTTGAAAGAATTTGAAAAAAGAAATAAATAAATATTTTGTGGGTGGGGGTGGGTGGGTGGGGTTGGCGGGTAAGGGGGTAGAGGTTGCCAAATTTTCTTTTAAACAAAAGTCTTTCTATTGTGAAAAAAATATTTAAAATATTTTTTTTTTTTTGAAAAAAGAATGTTATTTTAAAAAAAAAAATTGGGGGGGTCAGGGAAGGTGGGGGTGGAGGGTAGGGTTCGCCAATTAAAAACTTTTTTTTTGGGGGGTGGGGTGTAGGGGGGTGGGGGTGGGGTGTTAGGGTGGATGGGATGGTAAGGGTTGATGTATCAGCAAATTAACTTTGATTTAAGTGGGTTACAACTATTTTAGCTAAATCATATTTAATCAAATTTATATTTACCCATATTTTATATGGGTGAATTATTATTCAATTCATTCATTTTAACTCAATTCATATTCAATCTATTCAAATTAGATTCAATCCATCCATTTATCATCCACATCACATATTAGAACAATAAATAAATTGTACTCACGTAGATTTAGCTAAAAGAAATCAGTATGACTAATATATATGTCAATGTATAAGAGTTGAATTTCAAAGTGCTTTAATGTAGTCTACTTTCTGAGGTTAAATCTCTTTTGTAGACTTAACCCTACTCTTGCATAAAATTTGAATTCTACGTATTCTGCAGTTAGCATCAAGGATTTTGGGCTCAAACCCCAATAATATCAAATGCAAAAAAATATAAACAACAAAAGAGTTGGGCCTGAAGAAATTGGGGCTTAAAAGGTCTATTTTTTTTTAATTGAATAGCGACAAGTTTTATTTATATTAACATAGGCCAAAATTAGCGATAAATGTACCAGCAACTGAAGTTATTCTCAATAAAATGGGCATCTCTATATGTAATTACTGTTATGTTTATATAATAAATTCATATTTTATAAATAATTTAATAGTGTACACTATAGATGATGTATATAACTATGTATCAGAAATATATACATGATTGATACAATAAAGTATAAGTGTATATAATGTTTCGATAAAAATCATTAAAAATAGCATTATATTTCGGTCATTTAAAAAAAGGATTTTATTCTATTTATGGAAAAAGGAGTTTGAAATATTTTAAAATTATGCTACAAAAATATTCTCATTTAATAAGGTGACATAGAATCGCACTAAAATCAATTATTACATAAATATTACTATATTTAAATTAACCGGCCATAAACAGGCTGTTTGCATTTATTGAAACAAAAAAACAGTGTACTGCCCGATTTAGTTTATATTTAACTTTATCATAGAATCATATTTTATTAAATTATCTTAGATATATTTATATTTCTTAAATAATCATGTGTGGAATTATGGTTTTGTTGGGTTGTTCGGATGATTCTCAGGCTAAAAGGGTTCGAGTTCTTGAGCTTTTTCGCAAGCAAATTATTTCCCCTTTTCATTTTTTGATAAATTATTTATACATGTTATGTGATCTAATTAAAATTATTGATTTCTGTCGAACTCGTAGTTTTTAAGGATAGATCTGTTTATGCATTGAAGGGTTATTGACACTTATGTCCTCATTATGGGTCGAATTTTTAACTCATGAGGCATAAGTATATATTTTGGTATTATAGTTCATGGGGCATTTGTGTTAAAGATTATTAGTGGGATATAAGTTCATAAAATTAATGTTCCTATAGTTTTTTTTGTGCATCGAACTGGCGATAGAGACATATTTAAAATTTAGTGCTTATTTTTTAAAATATATTTATTCTAAAATAAATAAATTCAGTTGAATCCGTGAAATTTGATTTTCTAGTAGAGTTTTATGTTGTATATATGTATGTTCTGTACCCTTTGTTTAATGTTTTTGCATTTTTCTAGTATTCTTTATGAATATTAAAAAACTCCTAGTAAGCTAAAGCGACACATGTTCATTTTTAATTGTCATTGTTTTGAGTTAAACGATAACAATTTTCATTGTATTTTTTATTATATTGATATGCAAAAATTGAATTTATAATTTTTTTATAATTTAAAAATCAAATTAATATAATTTTAAAAATTAATCAGATTAATTTTTTAAAAAACATAACATGACAATTAAAAGTGTACAATGTGAAGTTTATTTTAGACGAAGAAAATACTAATTGCACATGATTTGTCCCCGTTACCTTGAAAAATTGTCTCCTCGATACTATTATTCCCTCTAAAATAGTATAGTGCTCCATATGTCTCTATTTATTTATCTATTTTAGAAATGACACACTTATTAAAATAATAATGATTAATATAGTGAATTATCATCTTATCCTTATTAATTATGATTTTAAAAAGGATGAATTAAAACTTAAAAAGTTTCAAGAAATTTAAATAAGCGTATAATAGGAATTTTTTTTTGTTCTTTCTTGATTTGTCAAAATAGACAAAGTAAATAAGGTAGAGGAAGTACTCCCTCTGTCCTTATTTACTTGTACATATTTCCTTTTTTAGTTGTCCCTATTTACTTATTTATTTTAACAAATCAAGAAAGGACAATTTTTTTTCCTATTATACCCTTATTTAAACTTCTTGAAAATTTTCAAATTTTAATTCATCATTTTTGAAATCATAATTAATAAGGGTAAAATTATAATTTTACTATGCTAATTATCGCTATATTAATATGTTTGTTATTTTTAAAGTGGATAATTAAATAGGGACAGAAAGAGAGTAATAAATAATTTCTTTCAAACTCAGTCTCTTAGTATTTTAGCACAAGTAGCAATTCAGTCTCGACAGTCTATGATTTGACCAAAATTGAATGATGCACTCATACCAATTTCATAGGAATAAAATATGTTGCTAATACTAATTAGTATTTTTATAGAATTGATTAAAAAAAAACATAATTTATCTTTCACGCATGAGTAACTAAAGGACTTACTTGCAATATGCTACCAAAATTTTCCTCACTCCTCAATTATATACTTGTATTATATACTTGTATCAATACGTAGACAAGTTCCTCACTTCAAAAAATGAGCTTCTCTAATATCCCTTTCAAAGTTAGCCGCTTATCTGAGAATTATGGATCATAAAATTTCAATGAAATGCGCAAAAAATATAAAGAGATGATATCAACTCTTCCCAAACGAGAGCCTTCTCATCCTATTTATGATTTCTACCAATATGAAGGCTCTTGGTACTACTCATCCTTCTTAGAAGCAGCTTTATGTATGCAACAAAACTTCAATCCTCAACCTTGTGATATTTTCATTTGTAGTTCTCCAAAAACAGGTACTACTTGGCTTAAAGCCTTAACTATTTCCATTATCACTAGACATGACGATTTTACAAATAGCCCTTTAGTCAATAAGGGATCCCATGAATGCATACCCTTCTTGGAATATGATTTTCTCTCCAATCCTAATAAAATTCTACACACAGAGTTGGCATTATTAGCCACACATCTTCCTTACACCATTTTACCCAAATCCATATCACATAATGATTGCAAGATCATTTACATATGTAGAGAACCAAAGGATACATTTGTTTCTTGGTGGCATTTCATACACAAGATCGAAGCTAAAAATCTTGAGGTACCCCTAATTACATTCGATCAAGCATTTAAGTGGTTTTGCCAAGGGAAATCTCGATATGGACCTTACTGGGATCACGTGTTGGGATATTGGAAAGCAAGTGTTGAGAGACCTGAGAGAGTGTTCTTCATCAAGTATGAAGATTTGAAGAAGGACACGTTGGGTTATGTGAAAAAATTGGCCGAATTCATGGACAAACCCTTCTCTAAGGAGGAACAAGATGTAGGTGTGCCTCAAGAAATTGTAGCACGCTGTGATTTCAAAAATTTGAGTAATTTGGAGGTGAATAAGAGTGGGATGCATCGACCTGAAACTACTCTACAAATTAGTAATACTATATTTTTTCGTAAAGGAGAAATTGGTGATTGGAAAAACTATTTGACAGAAGATATGGCAAAATTAATTGATGAAATAACCCACGACAAATTTCAATCTTCGGGCTTGACATTCCCTTCTTCAATATAGTACACCAAATAATAAGGAAGATGCACTTTTCTTTTTTTTCTTTTTTCCCAATAAGTTCTTATGTACCTTGTCATGCCTTTTGAGTGTATTTTCAACGTTTGGATTTAATAATGTCTCTTCTTCATCAGTCTTGAGTTTAACTTTATATTATTCGAACATTACCAAAAATATTACTAATAACTATATGTGTACACTATCACAAATAGGTACTTATTTATTTATCCTATACCAAAAATAGAATTTATTCAGAGGATTTTTGTGCAGGTATATCAATATTTTTAAAGAATGTGAGAAACACAAGTTTCACTTAGAAAAGCATTCTCCTTGCTTCTAGTTTAATTCCGCAAGATATGCCTCATCTTCATAAGTTTCATTAATTCATTACTATATTTTAGCTAATTATTACAATGTCTTTTCTATTTTCTATTTTCATTCATATTTTTAGAACATATAAGTAATATGAGAAGGATGATAGATATATAATGTTACTTTATGTATGTAGCAGTAATAACTTAAAGTGGGGCGGGGCGGGGCGGATTGAGAATTTTATGGATTGAACTAAATCTGGCTCGCCCCGCCCCATTGTCATCTCTACGTATACTCAGCCAAGAAGGAGAAAGCATTTTGGGCTCAACAAAAGAGTTAGGCCTGAAGCAGTGGGGGCTTAAAAGGCCTGAATTTTTTTGAATCAAATATGGCTTTGTTTTTATTTATATAAAACCAGGCCAAAATTTGCGATAAATGTACCAGCAACTAAAATATTTTTCAACAAAATGGGCAGATGTATATGTAATTATTTTTATTTGTTTATATAATAAATACATATTGTATAAATAATTTAATACTGTATACCTATGTATAGATGATGTATATAACTATATATCAGAGATGTATATATATATTTATACACATTGTTAATACAATGAAGTATAAATTGGTTTTTCAATTCCAATCAAGTCAAATCTACTCTAAACAATTCCAAAATTTAGATATGAACTCCTCTAAATGTTTCTGGTCTTTGATCTATTATTCACGGAAGATGGTTCACTTTTGCGGCATGTCAATTTTAAAATTTGAGCTTTGAACATGCAAGAAGAAGGAGGAGAAGGAGAATGGTACAAAATTACCCTTCATCCACCTATTGGTTTCAAAATATCATTGTCATCCACCTTTGAGTTCAAAATTGACCACTTCTTTAATTGTTTTAAAATTAAACTCTTTAAATATTTTTTTAAAATACTTAGTGTTCAGCTATTGGTTATAATTTAATTTATTAATATAATTTATAAACCAACCCACTACCCACTCATTACTAACTAAACTCCACCCAATTAATAATTCAATTATAATATCAAAATCGTCATAAACACTACTAAAATACGATGAAATTATAGATTCCTGAAAATGAAATCCAAAATTATCCGAGTCCGAATCGAAGCCCCAATTAAATTTAGGTTGAGCCGCTTATTTAGGAGGACACTTTCAATAAGATTCTCCTTCAAGATCAAAATTAGAAATTTATGATTAAAGGTAAAGAAGTAATACATCCTGAATTAATTCATCCACTTTTTTTAAATATAATTTTATAAATATTTATGATTTGTTTTAAAACCTTTAATATATTATTTTGAAAAAAAGTTACCTATGAAGTAACATCACATAATTGAGACGTAAGAATAATTAAGATGAACATAGTCAGACTTTTAAGTTTATCGGTAATTTTTATTTAGACACTATGATAATTTACTTCTATAGATATTATCGCCTCAAATTTTTAAAAACATTCAATTGGCAGTAGCTTTTCTGTTGTTGCATTAATAATGTGACGGATTTATTAATTTGGAGGGGTTTAATTAGTAATGGGTGGGTAGTGGATTGATTTATAAATTATACTAATAAGTTAAATTATAACAAATAGTTGAGCGCTACGTATTTTAAAAAATATTTAAATAGTTTAAATATAAAACCGTTAAATAAGTGATCAATTTTGAACCAAAAGGTGGATGACAAGGATATTTTGGACCCAATAGGTGGGTGAAAAGGGTATTTTGAAGCGAATAGATGGATGAAGGGTAATTTTATACCATTTTCAAAACTTAAGGCTATTTTAGGTCCTTTTCCGATAAAAGAAAGAAAGAAAGAAAGAAAGAAAGAAAAGAAAAGAAGATCAAAGAAGACGAACAAGTAAGTGCCATATTTAATTTACTTCACTTGCAATTGAAAAGTCAAATGATAATTGAGCTATTTTGAAAAAGGATTGAACGAATTAAGTTTTGATCCCATTTTAGCTGCATATTTCAGCTCAAATGACTTTTAGATGAAGTCGATTGAAGTATTTCTTAGATGGAAAAGTTAAACAAAATGTTTATTGAGTTTATTAAACAGAGTTCAGAGCTTAAAGGGTGAAAAATATTAATAAAATTTTTAAAACTATAAAAATATTTTTTTATTAAAACGGTAAAATAGCTGAGGAAGCAGCGATTTGTACATTTGCATTTTTAAAAAAAAAATTAAAACAAACCGCTGCAATTACAGCAATTTACATAATATATATATATTTTTTTAAAACAAATCGCTACACTTGCAGCGATTTACATAATATATTTTTTTTTTAATTTTAAAATAAATAGCTGCACTTACAGCGATTTACATAATATTTTTTTTTTAATTTTAAAGAAAATCACTGCAAGTGCAGCGATTTGACCAAAGCATATTAAAAATATTATGACCAAAGCAGTTTTGATATTGTGGTATTAGTATTATGTAATATTTAATATTAAAATTATGCTTTGGTCTATTTTTTTTGTTTTTAATTTACATAATATTTTTAATATGCTTTGGTCATAATATGTGAAGTGCAGCGATTTCCTTTAAAATTAAATTTTTTTTATGTAAGTCGCTGTAAGTGTAGCGATTTGTTTTAAAATTTTCTTTTAAAAAAAAAAATGTAAAATGTACAAATCGCTGCTATAACAGCGATTTTCCAAAACCCCGGCGGACAAAATCGTTGAGGTTTTACCATTTTGATAAAAAAATATTTTCATATATCGTTTTAAAAATTTTGTTAACATTTTTCAGACTTTAGATTCCGAACTTATTAAACACAATATAACCCAAATATAGTTAATTATACAAAATGGTTATCCGTTCCTCTTTATTATATAAGTACCCAAGTAATGTTTATTATACATCTTGTCATTCCTTACCCGTTTTAACAACGTGTTCATATTTCCACCATCCTCTCAATTTACAAATAATTCTACCTTTAATAGTAAGTACTAATAAATTGATAAAAGAGATTTATTTTGTTTAGAAAAATTTATCTTACTACCATAAATGTAAATTATTTTGAGAAAGATGAGCTTTTGAAGTATGCCAAAATTATATATATATATGTATAGATATATAAGAAGGGACTCTTACGTAAATATACCATGACTAAAATAGTATTCAGTTAAAATACTATAGGTGTATATAATGTTTCAATTATATTCCGCATTTAAAAAAGATTATTCTATTTATGGAAAAAGGAGTTTAAAATATTTTAAAATTATGCCATATTGTACAAAAATATTCCCATTTAATAAGGTGACATAGAATCGCACTATAATCAATTATTACATAAATATTACTATATTTAAATTAACCGGCCATAAACAGGCTGTTAGCATTTATTGAAACAAAAAACAGTGTACTGTCCCGATTTAGTTTAATTTAACTTCATCATAGAACTAAGTCCACCATCAACAGCTAAATTTTGAGCACTAATGTAAGCCGACTCATCCGACGCCAAGAAAAGTGCAGCTTCTGCTATATGCATTGTGGTTAGAGAAACACCTTTCAAGTTTGCATTTCCACATATTTTAGCTTCAATAGCCGCCGCATCAGCGCCAAACGATTTGCACACCATCGGCGTCGCTATGCCGAAAGGCGATACACAATTCACTCGTATTCCATGTTGCCCCAGCTCACGCGCCGCAGCTTTCACCACGCCAAGGACGGCGTGCTTCGATGCGATGTACGCTAACGGAGCTGCACCAGCTAGAATCGACTCTACGCTAGCCGTACATATTATGGAGCCGCGGATTTTATTAGCTACCATTACTCTAGCCGCGTGCTTCACGGCTAACGCGGCTCCCCGCGTGTTAACAGCAATTGTCCTGTCAAACACCGTCATATCCATGTCGAGAATGCTCTCGAAAGGGTTGAGGATTCCGGCGTTGCTGAACATTATATCGAGTGTACCGTATTTTTCAACAGCAAAGGCGACAGTTTCATTTACTTGTTTCTCATCGCTTACATCACAGCGTCGGTAACAGATGTTGTCTGACCCGATAGAGGACACGACTTGGAGAGCAAGTTCATCCTGAATGTCTGCAATGACGACGCGGGCCCCATGTCCAACGAACAATCTGGCTGCTGCTTCACCAATGCCACTAGCACCACCTGTTATTACAGCTACTTTACCCTCTAACCTGATGCCACAAAAAAGGCATAAATATATTTTACGATGTGAGAAAATTCAAAAATCTTATTTGCATTCTAAAAATTGTAATTGAAACTGTATATAGGAATTACCTGAGCTTATTTGCCATTGGAAAATGAGCAATTTTATTGCTGCAGCGCCGGATAACTTGATATTGTTTTTAGGTTTTCTTCTCTCTTCTGACATTTTTTCGCTCTTGGATCTACAAATATATAATACAACTTCGTCCGGTCTATGTTTACTTTTTTTTTGGTCATCAACATAGTAAGCACTCTTTACATTTATTAACTACAGATTAAGGTGAAAATTATTAGTAATTAATTACTCTCTATTTAAATTTCTTTTGTCTTAATTTGACTTGACATTAGTTCAAGAAAATAAAGAATATTTAAATTTGTTAAATTAAAAATATATGTTTAATTATTAAAATATCTTTTAATCTACTGCTCCCTCCATTTCATTTTATATGTCACATTTTTATTTTACACTTACATTAAGAAATGATGTAATTTAACTCTTCTATTCTTTTTTAATATTTTTTTAAGTCAACTTTATAATAAATGATGAATACATTTTCAAGATTAATTAACTACTTTATGAATAATATAATAGATAAAATAAAATAATTTATACATAAATTTTATAACATAATAAATATTGTGATCTAGCTATATAAAAAGAATAACAAATAAAAATAGATGGAGGGAATACTGTTAAAGATGCCAAATGGAATGTACAACAGTGCGAATCAAAAAGTTTGCTATATTAGGAAAGAGTTGGTTTTTTTCCCAGAGACTAAAAAGAAAAGTAATACTCTCTTCATTTCATATAATTCAATTTTAGTGATATTTTCTTATTTTAAATTAACTTAATTATTTAATATTTAAGATTATTTTTATATTTTAATCTACTTTTTTTTAAAGAGTGTGAGACACATCAAAAATTTAATTAATATAAAATGAGGGAAGTATGAGTTAGAACAATTCATTTTCTAAATAAATATTACGGATTATTTATTTTTAATAAGCACGATAATTAAAATAAAGCGAAAGGAATGTCAAGCAACTGGTACTAATAATTTAATATAAGGGTCAAATATATAAATTAAGTGCTTCTTTTGTGGGTAAGGTTTTCCTTGAGTTGACTGCACCTTGAGCTACGCAAAGAATATTGGGAAGAAGCGGCAATCCACTTATAATTGTTGGCAAATCTGAGACCCTCAAAACTTAAAAGAGGCATAAAATACGCACTTGTTAGGAGTAGTTGTTTTCTTCGATCACAATTCATATACACGATCTTGTGTAGTGGTATTTTATGAATTTATTGTTAGAATCGAAATAAGCAGGTGTAATACGAAAGCTAGCAAAGTTGATCTTAAAAGACCACAAGTAATAAGACTAACGAGAAACATATTAAAAGAGACACATAGATTAAATGTGGTTCGGTCAATCGACCTACATCCACAAAGGAGATGAGCAATCCACTATAAATACGAGAGTATAAAATACAGAGAGAAACAACTTTAACCAATTCACTCGTAATACATGGGAGGTTCATACAAATAATAACGTATCAAGCTTGTGACCCACAAATTCTCCCCCTAACCAAAACTCTCAAAGCCGTTAAGATTATATTGTGAATGCTGATTAATTTAGAAGGAACAGACCTCTATTTATAGAGTTTAAACATTTTCCTACGAGAAAAAAGATTAGTCAATCCAAAAATTTTTCCTAAAAGAAAAATCTATTTATTATAAGAAATCAGGACAAATAAAACCAACATCTATATCCTGTCTCATTATATGCGACACCATTTTCTTTTAGTTCATTCTTACTACTATTAAAAGTAATTTAATTTTAAATTATTTTTTTTTACTAAATATTATGTCAAGTTAAATGATATCAAGTAAAATAAGTCGGATGAAATAAGTATTTTATTCAAATTTATGCAAGATACAGAGATGTACATTTAATAGGCGTCATGAAAGTATGCGCATTTGAATATAGTTTGGACAGGTACTGAATACACATCATTTATATTAATATACATATGATCAATGGTCTCATTAAATCTCAAGGCCAAATTATTGACCAAATTCAGAGGATCATACATCTTCTTACTCAAGGAAAGTTTCCATGTGCAATATGTTAATATAAAAATGACATTGGAAGTTGCTTAAAAGTGGCATAGAATGAGCTTTAGCTATTTCTTTTCTTAAATTGATGAGAAAAATTACTATGATTATTACAAGTATTGCTTAATTGTAGTTAGGGAGTAATTAAATTGGATTAAATATGTCCTTAATATAATTAAATTGAACCTTTCTAGGTAATGGTATCTCAAGACATCAAGGCTCCAATCCTTCATAGCCTTTTGACTAGCTAGTCACAATTACATTTAAGTATTCTTTTTGAATATTTCTAAAATCTATAATGATATGAGATTCAATAATAATTAATTAATGTCAGTATAGACATAACACTATGTGTTACTGTTCATATTTATTGCCGTTAATTTTGGTTTACTGGACGAGCCTTCCATTTAGTGTGGGAATCATCCTATATGATGTATATATGTTAGGTATCTAACTTAGATCTCACCAATTGCTAAGCACTAGCTTATGGTGCTCCACTGTATTTTGCTATAGGAGGTAAGGCCTATGTCCACCCTTTTTCGTGTGGGAATTATCCTATATATTTCTCTGTGTAGGTTTATTTTTCTAACAAGTTTATTGTGCGCATTTTGATTAATTTTTTCGGAATACTTGCCTTCTAGCTTTCACCAACAAGTAATCATGTCTAGGACATAGATGAGGAGAAATTATTTAGTATTTTGTATCATTTAGAATTGAAATTAATTTGAAAATTCATGATTTTCTACTCAATTTATAAATTATACTTGCGAATTATAGGCATACTTGATCCAACTAAATAACGGTAACGACGAAGTTGGATCAACACACCAACATGTATGGAGAAGGAAAATATCATTTTCCCTCCAACTTTGCTTTAATACTCAAAACACATAGTCCAACTTTGAGGAATTGTCGGAATAAACAAACGTATCAAGTTTTAGATAAATATAGGGAGTGATTAGATATGATATGACATATATTGAGAACTTATGAGGGCATAAATTATTAGTGAAAATTACAAAAATATTAAAAATACAATTGAAAATAAAATGAAGAAATAAAAATCCCTTCAGGTTAAGATGCGAATATCTCGCTCTCTTTAAGGAGATTTAGCTCTACTGTAACAAATGTTTTTATCAGTCTAGCAGTACTCCATCTTGACTTGCCCTCTCCATAATATAACAGTTTAATCACAAAAGTGTAACTCAATAAACTCTGGCCAAGAGTTGAGTCCAAAGCTCCACAAAAAGAACACCTCCTTTCAACTAATAAGAACTCTTTTTTTGACAAACTTTATGCACTCTATATTTTTTTTGTGTGTTGTGTGTAACAAATCTAATGAAGACCACCATTATTTATAGTTGAGAGAGTCTTCCTAGCAATGAATAGAATGATAATTGGGTAGTCAAGGGCGGCTCTAATAAATCGGTGTCCTAAAGCTAAATCCGAATGGAGGCCTTAAATTCGAATATATATATTTTTTATGAAGTTTATTATAGCTAATTATTTAATCTTTCTTGAGACATAGTACTCATCATTTTGTCAAACTTCTATTACTTCTTCGCTCTTTTATGAAAAGTTTGAATTTTCTACAAATAATACACGATATTTTTTTTAAAATTAATACTTATAACCTATTATTTTATTTTTTAAAATGAGGCCCCTAGCTCATAATTTTGAGGCCTAAGACAATTGCTTTTTTTTTCAAAGTTGTGAAGTCATTCCTGAGATAGTAAATAGTGAAGACAACGACCTTGGAAGTCACATAAGTTATAAGGTATAATGGAGGAATAAAAGAATGAATCATATGAGCAACTCCAAAATGGAGTAATGCTCAAACTTAATGTTCCAAGGGCAGCAAAGTAATTGCCAATTACACCCAACTTCTGTAACATATATGAGAAGTAAACAAACGACAACTTACCGCAAAGGCAACACTACGACTCCAAAGTATTTGCAAATTAACATACAAAAAATGAATATTAAAATGCTGACCGATATAAACTTATATGAGAGGATTTGAAGGTTACGAATTAGAGTAGAATGTTAGAATGTTCTTTCATGTTCGATCATATGGAATAGATTAAGTGGTTATATTTATTTCTACTATATAAAAAATTAACTCGAAGATCCATGTCCTATATGTACTCAACCTGAAGTATAACTTTACAAAATAATGGAATATTGTAATGCACCACTTTAGTTTTTTTATTTATTACTTTCTCTTATACCGATTATTGTCTTAAGAGTGTAGTAATTAGAAGCACATGCATATACCTAATAACTTGTCACTACATATAATATACCTTGATACAATAAATCGTGTTATGGGTTGGCACAATTTGAATATTAAACTCATTTGGGTGTATGGATAGATCAGTGTACACGACAGGAGTACTAATTTTTAAGTCCACTCAACGAAATATCAAAGGGCTTTTAACATATATGTCGTAGATTGATTATATTAAATTTCAATTTATTTATTTTTAATAAGATGGTGAATGCCCAATATGTTTGAATCACAGCCTACAAAACGTAGTTGTCAGTTCGTGCATTTAGTATTGGAAAAACTGGCAGAGGCAAAGTCAATCAATTCTTAAATACATTTAAAAAGAGAGAATGACTTTGTCATCAAAAATACCATTTATTGTAAAAACATATAATATAGATTTGACCGAACCTACTAGCTTTTATTCGAATAGTATATTTACACTAAGAAGTTCATTGAATATATAAAAATATTAGGTTTAAAATCCGGTTAGTAACACTTGAAATTGATATCAGGAAATTCAGAACTCATAAAGTTAAAATTCTGATTTTACTTATATTGTATGATAGGTTGTTTTTAGGGTTTTGCCCTTATTTTTTTTTATCTTATTTGAAGTTTATTTCTCCTAAAAGAAAAGTTAAAACATTAACACAGATGTTTTTACTTTTGCTGAAAGAAAAATATAATATTGATTTATATTTGGTTTATTCTAGTTGAAAAAGATTTTAGGACTCTATTAATATAGGCTTGTTTCTTCTAACACAACATAACAATAGAATTCACAAAGTAGTCATTTAGATACTTTTGTTTATGGAGAGATTTATTCTCTCTACAGTTTAATGTTTTTCTTTATATTAGTTTTTCATATAATAATATTATGTTTTTAGAATAAGTTTTTTGTTATTTGATTTATCAAACATATGATTTGCAAATTATAAGTTTCCGCATGACGCTCTTATTCATAACCTAACAAGTGGTATCAGACCACATGGTTCAACGATCCTATGGCTCAACAATTAGCTTCATGTTTACTCCACTAAGAAGAAATAGTCCTTATAAAGTGATTCAAATCTTGTACAAACAACACCTAATTAACAAGTTCATACTTTTGTCTATCAGCACATTTTCTTAAAATGAACTGGTGGTTGTCAAGATCTATCAATAATGCACATCAGGTAAGAAAAAGTTACCACATAATATCACAAAAGAATTCTGTTTTTTCCAAAAAAAATTTATAATTCTGTAAATATTTTCAATTTTCGATCAAACATTTACATGTGTGTCAAAAAAACTTATGAATTGCAGAAAAATGTTGAGTATCGCGGAACACATGAAATAAGCTACCAAAATGTTGGCCTTATTATTGGAGTCACCGGTGTAGTTGGCAACAGTTTGGCTGGAATACTATCATCCACTGACACCCCAGGCGGTCCGTGGAAGGTCTACGGTGTGTCAAGACGGGGGACACCAGTCTGTAGCATTGCTAAAGTCACATACATTCAATGCGATGTCTCTAAATCAACTGATGTACAAGCCAAATTATCGACTCTAAAAGATGTGACGCACATTTTTTGGGTGACTTCGGCTTTTGACCTTTCCACATCCAAGTGTTGTGAAATCAATGGAGCAATGTTTCGCAATGTCCTCACTTGTGTCATACCAAATGCACCTAATTTACGCCACATCTGTCTCCAGACGGGCGGGATGCATTATATGGAAATTCACAAATCAATTGATGGGAAACTTTGTGTAACTTCACATGATCCGCCTTTCAATGAAGACATGAAAAGATTGGAAAACATTCACAACTTTTACTACGCGTTAGAAGATGTATTATTCGATGAAGTATCTAGAAAACCAAGCCTAACATGGTCCGTCCATAGACCTGATCTAATTTTCGGGTTTTCACCTTATAGCATGTTGAACATTATTGGAACACTTTGCGTATACGCAACAATATGCAAATTCGTACACATTCCGATGAAATTTCCAGGTACAGAAGCTGTTTGGGATAGTTTTTCGAATGCATCAGATGCTAATTTGGTGGCAGAGCATCAAATTTGGGCAGCACTGTGTGAACAGGGGAAAAACAGGGCATTCAACATTACTAACGGTGATGTGTTCAAATGGAAGCATTTGTGGAAGGTATTGGCTGAAGAAATTGGAGTTGAATATGTGGAATTCGACGCGACGGAGAAGATTATTGCATTGTCTGAGATGATGAAGGATAAGGGGCCTGTGTGGGATAAGATTGTGAAAGACAATAAGTTGATTTCGACAAAGTTAGAAGAGGTTGGATTGTGGGGTTTTGCAGATATGTTACTAGGTGGAGGGACTTGTAGGTTGAGCAGTGTAAATCGTAGCAAAGAGAATGGTTTCATTGGATTTAGGAATTCAGTCAATTCGTTTACTTTCTGGATTCACCAGGCAAAACATATTAGATTAATTCCATGAACTTTCGTGTTTTCACTTCTATCATTTTAATAAAAGAATTTGGATCTATGTTTAATTATTTTCATTTTACACTATCATATATCTTGTTATATATAAAGACGAATCTTGTTATATATAAAGACGAATTGAATTTTTTTTAAAAATAAATATAAAATAGTATAATATTTTATTGAATGATTATTTGTGTGCTCTACCGAATAGAAACGACTCGAAAAAATGAAATTGAAGCGTAGGTGCCACATTTCTCAACCAACCCTCTCAACAATTTACATGGCTAGCTTGCTATGTTCAAATGTTGCGGCACCATTAGGATTTTTTTTTTAAAAATATTAGGACGGAACTAAATAGCCCTCATGTAGATATAGTACTATACTAGATACAACAAATTTCAACTTTGATACAATATTTGAATATGTAATATTTGACATTTTGATATTATTGATTTGGCAAATAGTAAAAGAGGGTAGAGAAGATACCGAATAAATAATTGATACTGTAGTATAATAGTAAAAAGTCTTTGCCTAATCTAAGGGAAAAATAATTGAGCAGCACAAACATTTAAAAGCTCAAGGTCTAAAAGTTGGCTCATCGTGTCGTACAAAAAATAAAATAATCGTAGGACCAAACTAAAAATGCATCGATGAAATCGAACTTCCAATTGTCTGCCGACTATACATATTAGATAATATATTTTTACTATAGTTAAACGACTATTTAAGTTAATTCTTACCCTAAAAAATATAATTCCATATTCTTTTAATATATTTAATTTATAATCCAACAACACGAGAGATATTGTTAAGCTCTCTATGCAAATGGGAAATTAATCTTTGGGCTTTGACATTTCCTATTTCAAAATAGAGCCAGGGAATAAAGAGGAAATTAATTACTATATGTCATGTCAGTGGATTTTATAGTATTCTACTGTATTATGCATTGTTTTAAAAGACTCTGTTAGAATTCGTTTTAGGACTCGTTCTGGGTCGGGATAGATCTCTAGCAAAACGCTCTGAGACTCAAGTGTGGAGTGTAGTTTTGTAAGACTTACGTTCTAAGCGCTCGATTGTATGCCCTAAGCACACCTAGCTAGCACCCAACGCTCAGGGCTTACCTCATAGATCTTACACAAATTATGAGTTAGAATCTTTAGTTAACGTTGTTGACCTTGATAATTTTTTAACAAATAAATGATACTTAATAATTTTTTAATCTATAAAGATAAGAAAATTAAGAATAACCAAATAACAAGTTGTAGTATCTCATTTTTACGATTACCTAGGTAACATTGTGAAGGTAATGTATCTGTATAATTTTGTTTTATTGTATAATTATAATATGTTGTAAATTAATAATATAAAGATCCATAGGGTTTACGCCCCACATCTCAAAACTTATGCCTCACTTTATATTAAGTAAAACTCCCCGCCTCACACCCCATCTTTGAAAATACAGGTATTATGCATTGAACTAAAAGAAATGGTTGCTCGCTCCCTCATTTGGTTATCAAATTTTTATATGACAGAATTATGCCCTTATTTGGTCACTGATGATCACTCTAAAATTTACAATATGGGATGGGCCAGCTAGCCCATGCGAACTTCCACTCATCATTTTGATGGATCATAAAATAGTCAGCCCAATTCATTACTACGTGGGTTCTTGTTTAAGGTGGCCCAACCCACTTCTTTAAAAATATAATCTTATAATCATTTTCATAAATATAAAATGCTATATTTACATTATGACATTATATGGTTTTACAGCTTGCTAACCAAGTCTCAAATCAACAAATTAAACAAGGGAAACTTTCACATAGCAAACATAAAATTCATATTTGTATGTTATAGCAAAGTTTTACATAATTGTGTTCCATAGCAAACTTATACATGCATAATTCGCTATACATATACAATTGAAGCGAATTGTATAAAACGAGAAAGAGAGATATTACATACAATTTGTATTGTATAAAACGAGAAAGCAAAGGCAGAATTGAATTGTATAAAATGAGAAAGAGAGAAATTATATACAATTTGAATTTGTATAAAATGAGAAAGAGAGAAAGACAAAAAGAGACTTGTGCAGGGAATATACAATTGAATCGAATTGTATAAAATGAGAAAGAAAGAAATTATATACAATTTGAATTTGTATAAAACGAGAAAGACAAAAGAGACTTGGGCAGGGAAATATTTGTATTGTATAATTATATGTGTTAGGACGAAGATATATGTATTTGCATGCATTTATACAATTTTCTCTCGCTTTATACAATTAGAAACACAATTTGTAAAATCTTTTTGTATAAAGCGAGAGAGGTGAGCGACAGGAATATGCGAGCGAGCGAGGGAGAGTGGCGAGCGTGAATATGAGGGAGAGAGGGACCGACAAACAGTTTGCTATAGAACACAAATAAATCAAAGGATAGCTACTATATTTATTTTAGGAAAAAGGGTCAAAAATACCCTCCAACTTTGATTTATTGTTTAAATTTTCCGTCGCCGTTAAAATAAAGTTAATTTTACCCCTCGCCGTTAAAATAAAGTTAATTTTACCCCTCCTGTTACTAATTTCACTAAATTTATCTCTCATTAGATGGATTGACCCAAATTGACCCGAATAAAACCTATTCCTTATTTTAATCCATTAACCCTTTTCCCTTTATTTTATATTATTAGTTTGTCATTCTGTACAATTATCCCATTAAACAATCCTAATAATATATATTAAGTTTGACTTGTTGGACACAAAGCTTCTGCGAAACTGAATAATCTTTACGTGATATATATAGATCCGTCAATATGGGCTAGGCTTGTTGGGGCCGGTCTGGCCTAACCCGGGATTTAATAGGGCTGGGCTAAGATTTTAGTAGCCCATTTAAGAAAAGGGCTTTTTAGCCCGACCTGAATAAGTCTGCAAATTTATGTGGCTTGAGAAATATCAGTAGGGCCGGCCCGTGAGTCAATAAAAATTAATCAAAAATATAATATAATATTAAAAGTTAAAGTTAAAAAAACTTCAAACTCAAAACAATTAGGTTTAATATTTCTATTAAGATATTTATACTTTTACTTGAAAAAAAACTTAATAAATATTATAAAGATAATTTTATGTGTGGATATGATTAACAAGTAGTAACATTAACATCATGTAATATTATTTTGTCGATATTTATGATAATATTTTTAAATTATAAATTAATTTAATAATTATAAAAAATATATAATTTTTTTAAAAAGTGGTTGGCCCGGCAAGCCTGTAGCCCACGTACTTGGAGGTTGTGCCGATCATTTTCTAGCCCACACCAAAAATGAACTAGCCCGGCCTGACCTGTAAAATGTCAAAGCCTGTATGGGTTAGCCCGAATGGGATGAGCCAACCCATATTGACAGCTCAAGATATATACAACTCAAATCAAACAGAGATATTAATAAAAACAAACTAATAGTTATTGACTAACAATACAATTAGCTAAACACAAATATTAACTTAACTTTGTTTCAAACATATCACGATAAACAGAAAAAAGATAGACTAACAATACAATTAGCTAAATAGAAATATTAACTTAATTTTGTTCCAAACATATCAATGATAAAACACACAGAAAAAAGATAATGATAAAACACACAGAAAAAAGATAGACAATAGTTCATCCACTAAAATGTGGTAAATTCAAATTGTACAATACTATGATTAGATTCCAATTGATTTACTGTAGGAGAAAACAATCTGTAGTCAATTTAACACTAATATCATCTAAAATCTGGTTTCTATACCAAATTTTGCATTTCATAGGATGTAAGAGAAAACCTCAATATCCACTTGTTTATTTTGAATCCAAATGATAGAGAGGTTAATGAAAAATCATAAACTATTGAACAAACAAAAACTTATCAACAAAAGTAAAGAATTGGCCCTGACCACATTGTAAAACTAGTATTGAATACTCATTGTTTATCTTGATCAGGTGCTGGTGCTGTCCAATACAGTTTTGTAGCAATTAGAAGCTTTTCTCTAACATGAGGACCGCCTTCGTGATCAACCATCCTGCTTTCCCATTGTAGTCCGTCTAATATGCTCTTCACGTTTACCAATACATCCACATCGTCTCGGAATATTGCACTGCCTTGTGGCCTTAATACTCTATCCATTTCCAATAATATATCTTCCATTTCACATCTGCAATACATAAACGTGAATCAACGAGTCAACATTCAAGAAACATTCCTCCAGAAATGTGAACCTTCCAAACGTTAATTACCTGTCCTGGTATAGGGTGAATACAGAATCAGCATGTATGAAGTCGTAAGTTCTTGGATACGTTGACATTGCCTCACACCTAAACGAAAAGAGCATTCATCAGTCACAATTAGGAAAGCAACAGCAAAAATTGAAATTTATATAGGAGCAGTAGGCTTTACCAGCATTGGTATGTTCCAATTAAACCACGTTCGAAGATAACTCCAAGGGTATTGACTTCAGCTTCATCGGGGACGATGTTCATGACCCAAACGGGATCATCAACAAGTGCAGCTGCAAATCCTCCCAGCCAAGCATTCATGTCAAGTATGTTACGGTACCTTCCACGTTCTGCTAATTGACTGTCCAATGCCTTGTAGTGGGCGACTCTCTTCTTCCACAATTCTGTATCTTCAGAGAAGCCCTCTGCAGTAACTCCCTCTATACTAGAACTAGCAATCCTAGGGGGGACTACGGTTAATCTTTCCGGCCAATTTGCCAGTGGCCCTCCAGCAACATCTTTAACGCTGGACACTTCAGGAAGTGGACTCAAACAAGCATCTATCTTGGTGTACCTGGAGGATTAAGTTGGACATTTTTTTTTATCAGCTATCGTAACTTTCTACACTTAAGTGTGTCGAATAGTTTGGTACTTTGAAAGGCCTATGCAGTTAAAGGTCTCTTTAGAAACTTTGTTCAAGAAATTCATATACGAAAGAACAATGCGTCCTGTGCTGCAGGAACGTGGACAGGGGAAACAAGTCTTGTAAATTCCAACATTGGTTGAGAATTATAATCGTTCGAGTAGTAGAACATTACCATGCTTTGTCGGGATCTTGTTCCTGGCAAAAGGGTGGCTTCCTGAAGACCTTTCGGTTAATTTTGCAATGCACATGATTAGTAGGCTTCTGCCAAATTGCTAGGTCACCTCTCTGAGTTACTTTTTTCCAGCATAGGCTTCTTGCAACATTTTCAATTTGATCTTGCTCTGCTTTCAAATCGTCAGCTGTTCTGTTCCAGCCCCTCCAGTGATCTTGCCAGTTAATTGGTGGTCCCGAGAGAATCCAGTATCCACCAGGACGTAAAATTCGATCAACCTCAATTAAATATAGACCATCTGCACCACATCAAATGAATAAAAAAGTAAAAATACCAATTAAAAAGATTGATCTTCCTTCATGAAGTACTAGTAGAAAAGGCAAAGGAATGTCATTTGGATTATACCATATTTTCCCCAAGGGATGAGACAGCGAGAACAATGTGCCATGTCAAATGCCCTTGCAGGATAAGGTAGCCGATTGGTAGCTAATATGCCAATCAATGCTGGAACTCCTCGCTCGAGGGCAAATTGAACTTGAGCTTCATGTGTATCTTTAGGTGCAAAGGAAATTGGAAGGATGTCTCTGGAAAGCAAGTAAGCCCCCCAACTAGCAACCTGAAGTTGCGTAAGGTAAAATTAGAGCTCATATGGTTAAGGAAAACAAAAAAGTAAACGAACGGATACAATTTAATATTTTCACATGAACCCCTCGTGCCCCCTAGCTCCACCCCTGGTATATGGATACTCCCCATTAAATTGTGGATCCTCTGTTGATTGTTCAAATTTTATGAGCATGGACTTTCCACAAGTTGTAATGTTAGTAAAATCTTTTGCTCAAAATTTGGATCATTTGAGTATTCTGTTCAACCAGCCTAGTCAAGAATAAAGTTAATTGTGGACCACTTTTATTTAATGAAATAAGCACAATGCAACTTCTATAATTAGCTACCTACTATCTTGTTAATTTCAATAAAATTGCAATTAAGGATTGGTCCAAAGAACGCTTATATCGGAAAAACTAAAACAAATGGCAGAAAAATTAAATTCAAAAAACATTATCCTAAACAACAAATAAGTTCCATAGTTGCATCAAATGTCAAATTCATAATAGGATTACACTACAAATGTGAAAGCCATAATAACTTTTTCTTTCATAGCAAGTTGATCTACAAGTGATTAATTTGTGCTTTTTCTATTTTGGCAAATCAATAAAACATATTCTTTAAGTACAATTGAAGGAAACACACATTTTGCGTTTCAACTAATTGTGGATTCCACTAAGTTTACTAAAAACAAACTACTTAGCTCTTTTTTCTCTTTTCAAATCAAGTAAACCAAATTACTACCAACCTTTTTACAGTAAGACCAATAATTTCAACTCTAGGAATGAAAATCCCACACTTAATATATTTCTAGCCATCATCTTGTTCAACCACTACCAACCCCACCTTCAACCAACTATCTAGGACCCCTCAAAAAAAAAAAAAATCGTGGTGTCAAGACCACTCAACTAATTCTACGAAATACCTGTTAGTTCCCTGTATCAGATAATCATGTCCACCAAGACTAGGACAGCTGGGAAGACTATCTTGGATTCACTAAAGTTTTAATTGGGAAAAATAACTAAGTCAAATTTATGAAATTCATTATATTCTCTTTTAAAATGGAAGTACGTAGTTTTTGACAACTTCTAAACCAATACGTTTGAAAACCCATGTGCATTGCCATCAACTTACATAATTCTATTCTTATTTCTTTTCTTGAGAAGTCAAAGCTTCAAAAGGAAATGGTGACTATACCATGAAACCCAATATATATGCAAATACATTTTAAGAATCGAATGTAAATTTACATAAGACATGTTTAAATGTGTGTCATTTTTATATTTGATTGACAAAAAATATTTTAACAAGGAAATATAGTTTTCACATATCGTCATAACAATTATCAAACACATTAAGATATTATTACCGTAAAACTAATCAATTCATGATGAAATCATATGGATGTGAACCAAAACACTATTTCATTTGCTAGCATTATTGTTGAAAATTTTAAATATTTGTTTGAAGATTATTTTGTTTTTTTTCTAAGCAAATGAAAATAAGTCAACATAAAACTAGGAAAATTCCAAATGAATTCACAAATGTAATTAAAAAAACTCACTCCGCAACCGGTGTCAATGGCGGTTCTAATGGAACCATCTTTAAGCTTGATCAATTTTCCGATATCATCAATATAAGCATCAGCGCCACGTGGAAACATGGTGCCGCCGCCGGGGAAGGTAAACCGGTCACCCTTAAACCGGACCCAATTCTGTCCGGCTTTCTCAACCGTAAGATGTTTATGCGGAACATTCGCATACCAAACCGAGTCACGACTTTGCGGCCATCGGAACGGCGGTTTATACCCAAACGGCGCCGGAATTCTGCACTTCAACAACTCATTCTTCTCTGGACAATGCCTTTCTCTGTAAGCAAGCATGTTTCTATCGAATTTCAATGATCTCTTCGAGTCTTCACACGGGGTGTACTCGGACAATTCAGGGTTACACGATGGGTAGTGGTTTACACGCGCCGATGATGAGAGTGGTACAAGTTCATCGGCGGTGTGGTGGGCGGTGAAGTCGATGGGAATCGATGAACCGGAAATGGGATTTGTTTTTTTGATTGATGGGTTGCATGGGAGGGTGGGTAAAATGGAGGCAGTTGAAGATAATTGACGGCTGGTTACATCACCACCTTGCGGCCAAAATCCGATTACATAGAAAGTGCAACAGAGAACAATTGTTGCAGCCACGTAGTAAAGATTAGATTTCTTGATAATTGATGTAATGGAGTGTGTCAAATTGGCTAATATCGCCATTGCCACACAAAATTTTAAAAAAAAAACAGAGCAAACAAAACTCAAAATCGAAAAACAGAGCAAGAAAAATTAAGTTGATGAACTTTGAAATTAGCTCTCTGTTTTTATGTGATGAATGAAATTTCTTGGGCAAGGTGATGAGTTATTTGAAGGAATGGGCTGAGGGGTGGCCGGAAGGGGAGGGGGGGAATTGGATGACGCGCTTACGCGCCGACGCTCCCTCGTGAGTAAAATTGATGGAAGAAAAAGAGGGAAATGGAAGAAGACGAAAAGGCCACAAGGAAGGAGAAGTATATTTATGGATGAGTGTGTGTGTCCAAATGTAAGAATTTATTTTTATTTTTATTTTCGGTAACAATTTGGACTTTCGGATCTTTTTCCCATTTATTAATTACTTTTTTCCATACTTCTCAATTCTATTTATTAAAAAAAAAAAGAGTTTTATGTTATATCAAAAAATATTATCCTTATTTACTGTAAATGTGTAAATTATAATGTAATTTGATCTGTCACTATTTTGCTTCATTTTATAAGTGATCTAACTATATAAATTTTGTTTACATTATTAACTCGTTCGTTTTTAATTGTCACAATTTGATTTAAAGTGTTGAATACTCATTAAAAAAATAATTAATGATACGTATATTTTATTAGATTATCCTCTATTAATTAATGTTTTGCAAACTAATTTGATAAATAAATATTTAATATTAAGGATAAAACACGAAAGGCTTTTTTTTTTTTTGATATGTCAAAAGTGATAAATAAATAAATGAAAGAAGTATTTATTATTTTTCAATAGCTTTACATTGAATTTTATTTTCAAAAAATAACAATAAAGATTCATCATATTATTAACTCGATTAACTTAAATTCTATCATAAAAATGTCAAAGTTGATATATAGCGCGCTTAATCCGGAGATAATCATGTTCCCAGGAAAATATTTATTCAGTGATACTAAACACTCCCTTTATTTGTAGTATACTTTAAAATTATACTAATATCCATATGAGAAATTAAAACAAAAACAAATGGACAAAAGAAGAATTAATTTGATGTAATAGAATTCGATATTTAAATTATGTATCAATCACTAAAGAATGAATATGACAAATATATTTATGTGACCCTATTAAAAAGATTTATGCTTTTCTTTTTTGGTCAGATATATACTTCAACAAGAGTTTAGAATACAAATTTTATTATTCTCATATTTGTTTTTGCTTTTGCTCTCGTACGCAAGGTACCTGTTACACTTTTTTTTTCACCCAATGCGTCGGTAAATTTAGTTTTGTGTTTGGAAGTTTCATATTAGATAGTAATTAGCGGTCTTATATTTAAATTTGGTTGCAATAGAAAAAAAATCAGGTTAGGAGTGGTATATCTCCCGTCTGCACACAATCAAATTTAGTAAGATCCAATATAAACATTGATTATGTTTTTACGAGACAAATTTAATCAAAAGTAAAAGAACCCAAACTAAAGTATGTATGAATTGACTTTTGACTTATGATTTATAAGTCAAAAGCTCAAAAGCCATGAGTTAGAGACTTTTGACTTATTTTACTTATTTTAATTTTAAAATAAGTGTTTATAAGCACTTTTTAATTTTATCGAAACACTTTAAAACTGTTTAAAAGTTATTTTGGCTTCAAAGCACCTAAAATAAGTCAATTCAAAAGGACACAAAGCATGCTCGTAAGTGCAATATTTTCTCAAAGTCCTGTAGATTTAAGTTATACAGATTATGTTAGAGATATTATGCAAATTTAAACATTATAAACTATACATAGAAAATAATTGGAGATATAATTGACATTGTTTAAGAAAGATGAAGGAAGATGTTTACTTTGAAATTGGAGAAAGAATTAATCTTATAAAGTAAATTTGAAATTTAAATGATTTCCACCCAAATAATAAGCAAGAAATCACTTTTTTTTAATCAAACAATTTTAATAATAAATACTTATAAATAAACTTGTTACTTTTTCTTTCTTTTGGTAGGAATGAACTTGTTAATGTTAGTACAGTAGGAATTAAAGTATTTTTTCAGAAATGGCAGTACTATAAATTCACTACAATCAGATTTACTCTGACCAGTAAATAGTAGCAGTAATAATTGCAATAATCTGATTTCAAACTTTTCTCCATAGAATTTTTTTTAGTAATTTTGAAAAAAAAAAACATTTAATTGTACATTATATTGTGAAAATGTAATTTGATCAATTTTTCAAGTAAATTTATTTCACTCATGAAAGTTCAAACTTTTTCCAAACTACGTCCAAATCCAAGCCTGATTTGAAATAAATTTCTCTGTGCATACGCCTATTTTATATATATATATATATATATATATATATATATATGTTACGAAGGTCAGAGATACTAAATTTATCGATGGATCGATTATTCAATATATGTCTACTACAAAAAGTTTTTTAAAAAGTCTTAATTTAAATGCAATTAATTGTGAATCAAGTTTTTTTCCAAACTACGTCCAAATCCAAGCCTGATTTGAAATAAATTTCTATGTGCATACGCCTATTATATATATATATATATATATATATATGTTACGAAGGTCAGAGATACTAAATTTATCGATGGATCGATTATTCAATATATGTCTACTACAAAAAGTTTTTTAAAAAGTCTTAATTTAAATGCAATTAATTGTGAATCAAGTTTTTAAGCACATTTTCATTGTGTAGTGATCCCCATTCATGTGGTAGACGGAACCAGAATTTTCAATAAAGAGTTAAAAATTTAAAAAATTAAGCTCACGAAGTAGTCAAAGGAGGTTCAATATTTACTATATATACCTAAAAATTTATTTAACTATATATAAACAATATAATTTTCTGCCAAAAGAGTTCAAAGCCCTGTCTATAAGATGGCTCCGCCACCGTGTGGTAGAACATTTTGAATTGCATGAGCAAAACGTATTTTTGAATTGCTTCCCTTCATCTCACTTTTTCATTGCCTTAACTCAGACTTCAAACATCAAAATATCAAAAACTAAAAATTATTAACTGTATTTCTGCAAATTTATGCACGTTTCTATTTTAATAAAAACAGCCGAAATTCTATAATTTGTTGAGTTGTTAATATGGATTAGCCCATTTCATTCGAATTAATTCATATATAATTTGACATTTTAAAGGCCAGGAAAGGCTAGCCCATTTTTCGTGTAGACTAAAAAATGGTCGGTCCAACCCACAAGCACGTGAGCTACAGACTTGCCGGGTCAGCCCACTTTTTTAAAAATGATATTTTTTATAATTATTAAATGAAATTATAAATTATAATTTGAAATATTATCATAAATATCGACAAAATTATATTACATGATGTAATGTTACTACTTGTTAATCAAATTCATAAATAAAATTATCTTTATAATATTTATTAAGTTTTTTTCCAAGTAAAAGTAAAAATATCTAAATAGAAATATTAACCTGATTATTTTGAGTATGAGATCTCTTTAATTTCAAATTTTAATGTTATATTATATTTTTTTAATTTATTTTTATTAAACACGGGTCGATCTTACCGATATTTCTTAAGCCCCACAAATCAGCAGATTTATTCAGGCCGGACTAAAAAACTCTTTCATTGAATGAGTTTCAAAAATCTTTATCCAACTCTATTAAATTCCGGGTTAGGCCAGACCGATCCAATAGGCGTAGCCCATATTAACGACTCTAATAATTTAAGTTATCGTTATTATAAAAAAAAAATCATTGTATCATCATAAAAAGATAATCTACGTATTATTTTCTTTTTTCTTGTCAGATTTCACGCGCTGTCTAACGCGTGAAACGCAGAATTGATCTATTTTCGTAAAGAACAAAAATGTCTGCGATTAAATATGAGTTTTATTTGTCATTTTTGTAATGTGAATAATTCCAAAGTTTCAACTTCCAATGGCCAAAATAGTAGTCTGAAGAGTTCGAATCTCATGACAAGTGGTGCTTATCCTGGTTTAAGTATTTCTTATGACACTTAATTTTACATTTTCTTCTTAAAAAAATTTCTATTTACTTTTTTTAAAAATATTTTAATAACACTTCTTAAAGTCGCAGAAATAACATCATATATTCAAAAACTATAAACTCCAAAAATTATTTTTCTTTTTTAAAATCCTATATTGATCCAAATATTATTTCATAAATTGAAATAAAGGGAAGATACACTTAACATATAAATTTTTTATAATTATTTAATAATGGTGAAGTAGTCCGATGATGAAGTATTTCAATGAGTTTAATAGCAATGAAAGAAGTAGTGGCTGTGCATGAAGGTCCACGTTGCAGTGCCATGCACCTTTCTTCTCTATTTTAATCCCAATCCCAACGCATGACTATGTTTTCAGGAGAATCGTTTGATGTGAAGAATAAAAATACATAATGATAAGATAAGAATTTTATATCTTATAATTTGATTATAATATTTGAAATAAGTTATCCTTATATAGCTAATTGCAGAACAACTAATTTTGGGATGACCTGAGTTGATATGACTGGAACTAAAAAGGAGTCATAGCTTAGTATTATTTATTTTTAAGGGAAAATGCACAAGTAACCCCTCAGCCTATGCCCGACATTTTAGAGACACACTTATACTATACTAAGGTTCTATTACCTCCTGAACTTATTTTATAAGTAATTTTCTATCCCTTTTCGGATGTGGCACTAGTTTGAAAAAAAAAAATAAACCAATACAAGATAGTGTCACGTAGGTCGAAAAGGGGTAAAACATTATTAATAAAATAAGTTCAGGAGGTAATAAGACCTTAGTATAGTATAACTGTGTCTTTGAGACTTCGAGCATAGATTGAGGAATACTTGTGCATTAGCCCTATTTTTAATGAATTTTTATTATGTAATAGAATTATTTGATATAATGTCATTTTTTATGGATTGAAATAAGCTGAAACAATAAATAAACGAATCAATAATGACAACTCAAACATGGTGAATTGAATGAATTATATTTTCATGAAATAATAAATAAATGAATTAATAATATTGTACACCATTTTAATAAATTAAACGAATAATATTTTGATGGACATTTTTGGTTGACCGAACTTACAAACAGGAGGAACAATGTTTCTCAGGTTCCACTAATATTTTATGTAGTAAAATAATTGTGCTCATGTTATTATAAATTGTTTATTAAGGTGCAGAGAAACATGCACTGCATGTCGTTACTTGGTGCGTGGTTGACTTCAGCTTAATTAGTTAATCTTAATGAAATTTTGATTAAATTTGAATAGCGCAGCTTATTTAGAGGTGACACTTTTAATAAAATTTTCTCTATATTCAAATTGCGTGGCTCATTCGAAGGTGACACTCTCAATAAAATTTTCTCTATATCTAAAACTTAAATCCGAAACTTTTTGTTAAGGGTGAAGCACCTCTCTTTCATCTTATGCCTCTTATTTACTTTATTTTTTTAAGTCACCATTGCCAAGCTATTATAAGCATTACAATTGAAAATTATAAATAAAAACATAACTTATTTTTTGAAAAAATATTTTTTTTTATGAAACACATTTTCTTTCTTACGGAACACATTAAATCTTTCACATTTGAATTACAAATTTCAAAGTAGATCTCACTTGAAGTAAAAAATTGTTCCAACTACCATGTGGTTAGTTGATTCACCTACAAGTTCACATGAATTGTCACGTGCATGCATCTCATCAAACTCAACTAGTTTCATTTACTTTCTCCGTCCAATTAAAATTATTTATTTTATTATTTGGGATGTTCAATAATATTCTCTCCGTCCACAATTTTTTAGCAGGTATATTAAAAATAAATGTCCAAGATTAATTGTTAATTTAAATAATTAAGAAATAATTAGTCTTTTTTTTTTAAATTTGCCCTTAATTATAGTGTAGTTCAATTGAAAAGTTATGTAAACTTTTGATATTTTTGATAGGGTTATATTAGTTAAATTACACTTTATATTAAATTTACCTTGAGGGTGTGCATGACCTTAACATGACAAACAATTATGGACGGAGGGAGTACTTATCAATTTTATAAAATCAATGGATAATTTTACATTTATTTTCTAATTTACCTTTATTATATTTTTCGAAGAAATCATATTTTATTATATTCAAATGATGATATAATAAAATTACTTTTTTATTTATAATTTATTAAGGAATGTGTCAAGTCAATAGTGAACAATTATAATTAAACATAGAAAGTATTATTTATTTTCCTAAATAACATGATCATTCAATATTACATACAAGACAAGCTAAACCTTAATTTATTTATTTCTTCTATACAATTACAATATGATTTTAGATAAATATTAGTAAAAAAGATTGTTAATAATAATATATAATAGCTAGAAAAAGTAAACGGTAATTGTAGCGTGCTATTTCAATAAAGATTCCTTATAATTTTACATGGGAAAATGGAAGATATATAATACCAAGAAATTTTCTTTTATGGGTAGATTGCATAATTGGTTCTACAATTCCTCTAATAATTACTCTTTAGAACAGAATAATTAAGAAGGAAAACCTGTGGAACCTTAATTTCTCAGTGTCAACTTCATTGACATTTAATTTTTTTTATATAATTATTATTCAGGAAGATAATGTCGTATTAGGCCAAATGAAAGATAACTACTCTATCATCAGTGGTCTAATTAAGCTCTAAATGAAAAAAACATCATCATATATATGGACTAATGATTAATCTTCTTAATAATTATATCCTATCCATTATAGAAATTAGAAAGTAATGCATATATATACGAATATCAAATCGAGGGCGAAGTAGTCATTTATGATTCAGTTCTTAATTATTTGTTCATTTTTTAATTGACACATCTATAAAGAAACAATTATTAACATAATGAGTTTATCATTTTAATTACTCATATTAATTATGAAGTAGATGATTAAAAACTTGAGATTTTCAAGAAATTCTATCTTTTCAAAGTAATTAATTGTAGTTATAATAGGTAAAAAGAATTGTTCCCTTTTGATTTGTCAAAATGGACAAGTAATTAGGAATAACTTAAAAAAAATGGTGGATAAATAATTAGGGACAGTGGAAGTATAGATTAGATTAAAATAATTTTGCTCACAATTTTATTTTATTTTTCCATTTGTTCGATATCGATATTGAGCCTGATTAAATTTAAATCCTTGCATTTACAGCGTCCATTTCTTGGGGCGGCACTCCAGGATTTTTTACATTTCAAAAATCAAATTTAAAACATTCCTTAAGGGCTTAAGATCCAATCGGCCCAACATATATAGCTTGTGTGAATCTTGTTTTCTTATTAACTAGTCTCTGAACAATAGTTCAGGATAGTAAAAAATACTTTGAAATTTACCCTATATGATAGGGGGGGTGTTTAATCTATTGTGTGTACATAACTTTTTCCAAAGAAGAGTGCAAACTGTATTTATCTTCATTTAGTAATTTACCTCATATTTTAATGTGTCTCATTTTGGATTTTCTCTTAAAATTGTTGTTTGTTTGAATAATAATTTCTTAGTTATATTACTTCAGTTTGTTTTAATTACATATGTTAATAATATAAATCAAATATTAGATTGAGAGAATACTTTTATTTTAGGGAAAATGTATAAGTACCCCCAATCTATGTCCAAATTCCCAGAGACACACTTATACTATACTAAGGTTCCATTACCCCCTGAACTTATTTTATAAATAATTTTCTACCCCTTTTCGACCTACGTGGCATTAGTTTGGAAAAAATGCTCGGCCCACAAGATAGTGCCACGTAGGCCGAAAAGGGGTAGAAAATTATTTATAAAATAAGTTTAAGGGATAATAGGACCTTAGTATAGTATAAATGTGTCTTTGAGATTTCGGACATAGATTGAGAGGATACTTGTGCATTATCCCTTTATTTTATATACTGGCCATGGGTGTTCTACTGTTCTTGGACAAAATTTTATTTGAATTAATCATCTAGGCTTTGCTCTCTGCCTCTCGCAAACTTTGGCTTATTCCAAAGACAATTTACTATCTAAAGTGCACAAATATTGAATTTTGGAATCATCATTTAAGATATATTCATAGTGTGTGTAAAATTATAAGTCTCTCCTTTCAAAACAAATTTGGACATGCGATATTTGATGTTTTCTAGATAAAAATATTTGAATTCAGTTATAAAATTTTAATACCGCATATTTAATGTTATTTCGAAATAGATAAATGTTGGTGAAGGGACAAATACTCTTATGATTAAGATTATTAAATATATATATATATATTGTTTTTATAGAATGTGCAAATCTTAATAAAAATGAATCGAATAAGATGATGTACATTCCAACATAAATAATGTCAGAATAATAATGCATTCTAATGGTGCGTTATATTATAAGATATTTTCAAAATAATTCCCCAAAGTATAATGATTAAATTTAGTTTAGTACATTGAGGTCTTTCCCAAGTGTGATCTTCATTATGAAGTCATGTAATTTTCAAATGCTTAATTGAATTGGACTAAGACTAAAAAAGCAAATTTAATTACTCCGTGATAAGATAAATATGGTCCATTGTACTTTGGTTAAATACATATCCGATAAAGTCAAGTGCAAGCAACAAAAAATAAATGAGTTAACCATATGTAAAAGTAATTTCATTAAATATTTAACCATTCAATTTCTTCATAAGATAGAGCATGAAAAATCATTAATGTTTTGACTTTGTTGGCTTATAAAAATTGGACAACTAGCAAAGATAAACAAATGAAGGGATGATTTAAGAAATGGACTTGAAAATAAGCGATAGCAAGTTTTACGTATAACAAATATAAAAATTATATTTATATGTTATAATTATAGTTTGTATAAATTCGTTTCATAGCAAATTTTATGTTTGCTGTAGAGTTTTTTATTTGTATAATTCGCTAGATACATCCAATTTTATATAAATTGCATGTTCAGTTTTGTATAATTTAATTTATAGATTGTAATTTGTATAATAAGATTGTATTTGTTAATCATAAGTGTATAAGACGAAAATACATGCATTTATATTTATATACATTTTTTATCTCGCTTTATACAAACACAATCACATTTTATATATTTTATATATTTGTATACCGAAAATGGCTAATTATATACCGAATCAAATGACAAAATATGGATGTTTGTTACGAATTAATAAAAATGAACTATGACTATGTCATTTAATTTGAATTAATAGTTTGTTATTTCATACAATTTTTCTTTTTTCCTATAAAACCATAAGAGGAAAATGTGAAAAGAAAAAAGATGTATCGAATCTGGGTCTGTCTAACATTCTTGATTGGAAATGTCCACTGGGCCAGCCGCCCAGCCCAATCCATCTAAAGAATTTGCCTTCTCTCTCGACTTGTCCATTACTCAAAAAACGTTTCTAAATTAAAAAAAATTAATTTTCCCTTAAATGAATATTCACCGGGGAAAAAATTTATTCGCACCGGATGTTTACACTAAGCCAATACAGTATATGATTTAATGAAGTAAAACACATGTAAATTAATTATGATTAAATAAAATGAACTATTAATATAAATACATACATGTGTTGGTTTGGTGTAAACACCCGATGCGGGTAAGTTTTACATCTAACCTAAATTGTAGGCCTATGGTGACTAGACGATTTTAGGTCTTTCCTCTTCAATTAGCCTTAAAAATAAAAAAGAGTAATATAATAGATATTTCCATCAAACAATACGACAAAACATATGCAAGCACTCCTATTAAATGTTTAAGATTAAATAATATGGCAACAAAGTTTTAAATTCTTGATTTCTTGGTGAAGAATTAAAGGGCTTCTGATCAAGAACATAATTGCAAAAGAAATTTTTTGATAATAGTATATTTTGAGGAGATATTTTAAAAGTTTAAAAAATCGAAAGTTGTATCGATATCGAATACAAGCTGATATAATTGGGATGGTTTAAAGAAATCTAATTTTTGTTATACATTATAAAATACCCAAAAAATTAGAATAATATAATTTTTAAAAAATAATCGATCAAACCATCTCATTGACACAGCTATTTACGGGTATATAACGTAAACAATGAACATGTATAATGTTTGTGTACGGCAAGTACGTATTTTGGTAGGAAAACTACTAGTGGTTGCTTCATGGTCCAATATGGCGTTTGGAAAACATCAGCAAAATCAACAATTTTTGTGAAAAAATAAATTTTGAATTAAGAGTTTGTTTGGTATAAAGGAAAATGTTTTTTGAAAAATGTTTTTCAATTTTCTCATTTTTAGTTGGGACAAAAGTTTTGGAAAATGTTTTCCAAATCAACTCATTTTCATCAAAATTAAGGAAAATGACTTTCCTTCAAAAATTAAGGAAAACATTTTCCAAAACTCTCCTCCAATTTCAAATTACATTTTTTTTTTGGGGAAAACATCAATTTAAAAAAAATATTTTAAATTTTTAAATTTTATTTTTTCACCCGATCCCTGACCCCCACCCCACCCCACTGGCCAGCCCCCCCCCTCAAACCCACCCCCTCCTCAAAAATTTAATTTTGTTTTTTAAAAATATTTTCACCTTCAAATGTTTATTTTTAAACTCATACCCCCCCCCGGCCAGCCCCCTACCCACCTACCAGCCACCACCCACCCCTACCCTCCCCAAAAAATTAATTTTGTTTTTAAAAAATACTATAACTTCAAATTTTTATTTTTTCACTCCAATCCTCTCCGCCCGACCATTTACCCCCCCCCCTCGACCACCACCACCACCCAAAAAAAAAAAATTCAATTTCATAAATTACTTTTTACTCTAGTAAAAATAAAAGATGTCTCTTAGAAACATTTTTCATTCATAAATTAAACACTAAAAATCATTTACGAAAAATATTTTCTACTCACCAACCAAACATGAGAAAATAAGTCCAAAATCTACTTATTTTCCAGAAAAATATTTTCCTCCATACCAAACACACCCTAAGGGTTGTCGACTTGATCGACAGTTCTGTTACTCTAGTTAGTAAATCCTCCCAAAAATCAAAATAAGACATACACTATAATTTTCTCATCTATTTCTCATCAAATTAGTTTATTGAAAAAACGTATACTTCAAACTAAATTCTTTTTGAATATTAGAAAACTTTCTAATTTTCTTATATGAAAAAAAATATTTTTTTTCCTTTTCATTGATTTAATTAAAATATCGTGAAATAACCCATAAAAGTTATGAATAAGATTATTTTATTCAATAATATGTATTGAGTCCTCCACCAATACTATATTTGTGCAAGTGACTAAGGATGACTATATATGGAAGTGGAAATTTTAGAATTGCTTCATGGTCCTAATAAATGACTACTTGAATCACGATAAATTCAAAATTTTTTTTTGCGTGTGTGAAAAGAGACTTTTGATTATGAGCTATCGGCGTGTTAAGTTTTTGCTATGTACAGGGTTCAAAAAATGATAGATAAATCACATAGACTTATTAAAATGAAATAATTGGATTAAAATGAGCTAAGCACATATCATAACTCAACTCGTGCTATTCATACTAAATTTTAATATTTTTGTTTATTCTTTTATAACTTTTTATTATATAATTAAATCGTTATTGGATCACTTTATTATTTGTTCATGTAATATATCATAAATATAATAAAATACAATTGAAAATGAATAAAAAAGTATTAAGATTGAGGTGCGGATATCTCGCTCTATTTAGGGAGGTTTATGTCCACTACAACATAATCTATACCGATCCAGTAGTATCATTCTTGACTTGTCTTCTCCGGAATATAACAGTCTAACAACATCATACAACTCAAGCACCTCTGAATTAGTTGAAGAGTTCAAAACTCCACAAAAAGGACACCTTTGTTCAACATATAAATACTCTCTTTTATATAGTGAATATAGTTAAAGACTTATAGGGTGTTTGGATTGACTCAAAAGTTGGTCAATCAAACCTACATTTAATTCGACTTTTAATTTCTGAAAATGGTTGACAAATATAAAAAAATAACTTAAAATAAGTCAAAAATTACTTAAGATAAGTTAGGAAGTGTCTGACAATATCAAAAATGACTTAAAATAATTTAAAAAACAAAAGTAGGTCCCCCCTATTTTTTATTATTGACTTAAAAGTCATTTCAATTTGTCTTCTTATTTTTGACTTAAAAACTATTTATTTTAAGCCAATCCAAACGGGTTCTTAGAATATTTCTTTGTCTCAACTCTCTATTTCACTACACTAACTCAATATTTTCTCACACTTCTCTTCTTTCTTTCATCCCTTTACAAAAAAAAGAAACACCACTATTTATAAAGGATAAATCTTCTTTTTATGAATAATATAATGTAGGTAAATGAGTGGCCCAAAGCTGTATGGGTTACAAGAATAAAGAGTTGGTGGTTACATACATTACTAACAATCAACGACTATATTCTTTCATAATTGATGAGAGTATAGAGATAGAAATGTAATGTCCATCAATGGACATAACATGATACATAATATTGACATATAATATATTTTTATTAATATTAAGATATCACACTAACATTATTTATACTCGCAACATATATATTCGTTATTGATTTGCTGTTTTTAATCCTACTTTTCAATATGAGAACGAGAAGAGCAATGGTTACTAAATAAAGTAAAATCAAGTGTAATTAGGACATGGACAGCTATGTATTCTTGTAATTAAGCATCACATGGATAAACGTTGGGACTTTAAAATCTTTTTTCTATTCAAATTGTAATCGAGCAAAAAAGCTAATTTTTTAGTTAAAACGAAGGGAATATATACTAGTACGTGTTAGTGAAAAGCCATTTGTGGCCTACATTTATTTGCTGACTCAATTCCACATGTAAAGTACTAATGGATTTTGCTATTTATATCTAATTGTCTTCTATTGAATTGAAATAATTAAAATTACCTTTCAAGATTCTGATTTGTATATATTTTAGCATATATACGACACAAACAAGTTGCACAAGGGGGGAGGGTCCAACTTAACTTTATTAGTAGTTACTAGAATATTATTACTTTCTAGCTTTTCCATTAGTTTAATATTAAAATTTGTGGTTAGGAGAGTGATTGGTGGGCACTTTTAATTTTTTCTAATCATAATTAATAGTTAATGTTTTTCCTTGTGGAAACAAAAGTGCAATGGTGAAAAAGAAAGATGGACCACATAAACATATTTTTGATTTTATAGTATAGTATTAATTGATAGCTAACCTGCCAGCATAAGAATGATTTCATTGATTTGGATATAATGGCGATGTCCTACCTAAGAATTTAGTAATATTAGTTGATCATTTCATATCAATGAATTGATAAAGATAGGGCACAACTGAGAATTTATGGCATCGTGTATAAGTTATCTTTGGATTATAAAAGCGAAATTATATTCTCAAAAGTAACTAATAGTGAAATTATTTAGTGAATACAGTTTTATCTACAAAATGTTAGTTCACTAGTTTAAAGATGAATATGCAAGGTATTATAACAAAAAAATAATAATCAGTAAGCGATAATTAATTAACGGTAGTAATTTGATTGACATAATATGTATAATTTTTTCAGATTGTGACTGGTGACAGTTTCATTCTAACACTATTTAAAATTAATAATTTATTATGTTCAGATCAAATTTTGTACGAGTTAAAAAAAGAGAGTATGACCTTCACAACTAGTAGGAAATGAAATTGAACAAAGACGATAATATAATTATTCAATTGAGGCTTGTATTTTTTGAGTTTATGCATTATCCAGAAGAGCAATTTGTTCACAATAATTGATTTTTGTCAATTGACAAGTACTCTTATGGAATTTAAGCCAACTTGGCAAGTTGTTGGGCAAAAGCTTCACTACCATTTAAAGGACACCTGATAAGCCAAGTATCAAACAAAGACCAAAACAACCTATCACAGTACGGGATTATTTGGTATAAGCAATACAATATATTTGATAGTTAGGTTAGAACGTAAATGATTTATAGTTCAAAAATTCGCATAAAAAATACTCAAATAAAATAACGAGAAAATTTATAAGTATTACAATTTATGTAAAATAGATGATGAAATAAATGATGTATGAATAACTAACCCCTGCATAAGATAATAGATCAATTCTTCATAATAAATTTATAGATTACTAATACTTGCATAAATCTAACAAACTATCAAATAACCTCTAAGGAATTGTTTGATTGCTAATTAGAATTATGTACTCCTTCATTTCATTTATGTGGCTCTTATTTCAAAAATAAATATTTCATTTAGCTTGTTAACTTAAACAAATTAAAAAAAAATTAAAGAGTTCTATTAGTTTTTCTCATACTATCCATGGTATCAAATGAGTGAAACTAATCAAATCCAAAAATTAAAATCATCATTAAATGTTAGTTTAATAAAATATACTTTTAATAAGAATTTTTTAAAAGATATGTCTTATAAACAAGGATCAAGTAATATAGAACAAAGAAAGTAAGTAAATTTTAGTAATATCGAAATTGGTTGTATATAAATTTGATATAAAATATAAATATTTTTATTTTATTTAAAATTTGTGAAGTTAGAATTGAGAATAAAATTGTGTTTCATTATATTAGTAATACTACGTTACATGAAAATATTATATAGTTTATGCTAGATTTTATATGATCAGCATTATTTTCACTTTCATAACTAAAAAAGCATATAAAATTATGCTAATTTTAATACGTCAATAATAAACAAACGACCCCCCTAGTTTGAAATAGTTGTGGATAAGCACACTTTTTCTCTCCTCGTCCTCGTCATACCAACAGTCAAAAAGCCCTTTTTCTCTCTCTAGAAAACATCAAAATCCACAATTTCTTTTCTTGTTCCACCAGATACAAACATAGACAGACTCTAAAAACCTCCACCATTTTTTTTTCATTTCTTGATTTTTTTCTGATATGGGTGCTAATGTATCTTCCATGGACACATATTGTGATGATGGGTTGAATTATCTGCCATTTAAGCCTAAGCTTGATGACATACCAGAGGCTTGTGTTGCTCTTCTACTTTCATACCTTGATCCACCTGAGATCTGCAAGTTATCGCGTATTAATAGGCTATTTCGTGCTGCTTCATCTGCTGATTTTATATGGGAACCCAAATTGCCATCAAATTATAACTATATTCTTCAACAATTGCTTGCCCTCAATGTTGATGATGCCCTCTGTAAAAAGGACCTTTTTGCTAAGCTTTCTTCTCCCAGGTCCTTCGATGGTGACACAAAGGTCTGTCTCTTCTTTTTCAACATTTTATATTGCCTCTTCCCCTGCCAAGTTTGAGATTTTAAAATTTGGGGGATTTTTTTTTATAAAAAATTTGGTTACAGCTAGTATGGATTGACAAGAAGAATGGAGGGGTTTGTTTGGCAATTTCATCTAAAGGAATGGCAATTACGGGCATCGATGATCGCAGATACTGGAATCATATTCCGACCGATGAATCAAGGTGAGGTTTTTGTCAACAAACATGGCTCTGCTTATGAGTTATTGACTAGTATTATATTTCAAAACATGAAAGGGAACTTCAAACAAGGCCACTAAATTCCATGTGAGGTTATTTATAATTCATTTACAAACTTTGAATTTACTGATAGTTTAACATGTTATATGAATCAATCCACCATTACCGTAATATTGTAACTATGAAATGAGTCAAACCCTTTTCATATTTCAAATAGTAACTTCATCCCAATCTGAACTGTGTCTTTGTATCGATACAATGAGATTTTGACGGTTCTAAGAATACAGCATCACCTATTAAACTAAGATCAGTATGAATTTGTCAAGTTTCTAGTGAGTGAATCCTCGAGATTTCATCGTAATGAGAGCAGGCCTGATGATCAATCGGGGTGGCCAAACTAAGAGATATCTTAACAAAATCAAATGCCCTATGGGGAAAAAAGAAAACAAGGGATGGAGGTGTTGTCGCGTTTCATTCCTCTCTTATGACATGTGAGGGTGCATCGTCGAATAGGTTGATTCGATTAGTATATGGAATTGTGTGGTTGTATGAAATAAGTAAGCCAAAAGAAGACTTTTGTATTGTAAATGTTTTGTGATCTGTTTGCTCTTTCCCTTGTCCAGTAATGTAGACTTTTGAAGTTCAATTATGCATCTGATTCTATACTGATACTCTCATTCTTCATATAGATTCAAAACTGTAGCTTATCTTCAACAAATCTGGTGGCTTGAAGTCGATGGGGATCTCGAGTTCCAATTCCCAGAAGGGACATATAGCCTATTCTTCAGACTTCAGCTTGGTAAGGCGACAAAGAGGCATAAACGTCGTGCCTGTAACTATGAGCATGTTCACGGCTGGGACTTAAAACCTGTCCAGTTTCAGTTAACAACATCGGATGATTGTCGTGTGACATCCCGGTGTTATCTGGACAATTTAGGAACTTGGATGCAGCACCATGTAGGAGATTTTGTTGTTAAGGATGCCACTGTTCCAACAAAAATCAAATATTCATTGACACAGATAGATTGTACACATACAAAAGGTGGTCTGTGTGTTGATTCTGTGTTAATATGCCCTACTAGCTTAGCTAAACAATTAACTTCTTGTTGATTGCTCAGTTTTGTATATACTTCGTTTTCTCCTCAAAAGTCTTCTGGTCGTTTCTATTCAGCATCTAGAGCTTCAGATTTTTTGTGCCGACAATAGTTGATTTTGAGCTTAGATGATGATACTTTTCAGTTTTCTCTTATCAAACAGTAGATGAGTCGAAATATAAAAAGATTGAATACACCAAAATGCTAAAGAGGCATGTAAATCACCTATTCTACAATATGGAGAAAACAATCAAAATGGTCCCTAATGTACGTGGGATTCTCAATATATTTTACTATGATTCATATGGTTCTTAATGTATTATAAAAGATACTCGATTTGGTCCTTTGCCCTAAAAGTAACAAATCCATTGGTTAAATTTAACGTCAGGTCCACTAAAAAATAAAATACCAAAATAGCTGAAAAGCTTGGCCTAATTCTTCTCCGGCGATTATAATGCTCTAGGCCATCGAGATCGTCCACCAACCAGCCGTTGCTCTCCACTTCAGTCTCTCCTCCATCCATGCTCTCTTCCCACGGCTTATTAGCCCTAATCCAAAATTGGGATTTCGTAAAAAAATTATATTTATATTTAAGTTAGAAAATAAGTTTAATTTTGTTACATTGTTATTGATATTATAAGATTTGATCCCATATTTAGAATTGTTAATGTCTCTAGTGAGAACCAATTGTATATGTGTTGTCGTCACAATTTTTTTTAACAGACCGTGTCCTTAATACTCCTTATGTTTGAGGCTATATTTTTCAGCTTTAAAATTTGTCATTAGGGATTACATTACTATTGCCATACCGTTTGTCGCTTTTAAATAAAAAGAATTACTTTTAAAATTATTTTACAAAAGTGACGAATGGAATCTCTTAGTCTGTTGCTTTTTTCGCGGATTTTTATGCTAAATATATATATATATATATAAAATTAATTATTTTATATAAGTAATGACGCAGCTCGTCGCTTTTTATTTAAAACAATTATTTATAAATTAAAGAAGAAAATAGTTAAATTCCCCCCTCAATCTATAATCAAATTCTCAACTATACACTTATATTTTATAATAGAGTCCTATTAACCCTTAAACTACTTTAGAGCTAAATATATATCACCCTTAAATCTAATCACATTCTTTGTATGTGGTGTGCACACGCGCTACAACTGTCAAAAATCATTTTGTTTATAAGAAAAAAATAAATGTTGTTCTTCTTCTTCATTGCCAACTACTTCCTCCGTTTCAAAAAGGGTGACCTAATTTAACTTGGAACGGAGTCTAAAAAAGAAAGAAAACTTTTTAATATTATGGTTCTAAATTAAAGTTTTGTCAAATGTACCATAATGTCCTTTAATTTTGTGGTCTTAAACATGCCACGTGGAAAGTTAAAGTTAAAGTGTTGCCAAAAAAAGAAAGAGGTCATTCTTTTTTAAATAAATTAAAAAAAAAATATGGACATTCTTTTTGAATCGCCCTACTTTCGGGAAGTCCAAACGGATTTCCGAAACTTACGGGGTTCTGGAGGTACGGAGGAAATAAATTGTCTTTACTCTTTTCTTCTTCAAATGTTAAGACATATTTTATTTATTTTCACTGTAAACTCCACCTAAACCTTCATCTCCCTTCACGCTATTTCTCCCTAGACACCCCACCCCCACCCTCGTCTTCCATAACTCACAAATTCGATCTCAATCCATGATTCATGTCAACATCATCTCTTTTTCGGATAAAATAAATCAACAATATTTATCAATAGCATCATTATCACAACAAGAGGTTTATCAAGTCATTTAGTTCAATCCCTTCACCTCTTCCACCCAAATTCTGCAATCTTGACACCAATTTTAAGTTTGAAGTTTTTGTAAATCGCCTTGGACTTGAGTACGATTAGACCCTTTTGAATCCTTCTTTATATAGTGAAGGATTTATGCCCTTTTAAACTAAAGGAAATAATATGGATTATCAAGGTGGAGCATAATCGACTAGTGGTTGCTGCTCAAGTTCCTAAAATTGTTATTGGGTGTAGTTTAAATTTTTCATAACAATAATAGAGATTAGAGATAAGATTTAAAGGTTGGTGAATTTTATTAGAGTAAAGAGATTAAATATGATGTAATTTTACTCCGTATATGAGTAATAATTTTAATGTTTATTTGATGGTTTCGATTGTGATTTACAGTTTAAGTGTTAAAAATTGTTAGTAAATAGTAAGACAAATAATAAAAAATATATTAAAAGATGGGCTGCTATGATAGTGGACTAGTGATGGTTTAATAATGGTGATGAAGAACATGTACAGATGGGTGATTTTTTTGACAGAAAATTTAATAAAAGACAAAAGTTAAAAATTATATGTAAAAAAAAAAGTTAAATATTTTTAAAACATCTTTTTATAAGTTTTTTCAAATTTTACATGCCTTCAAGAAAGTGAGTACACTCTCTATTTTTATACCACTTTAAAATAGTTTAAGGAAGTAATACGATCCCTATAAAATATAAGTGTGTAGTTGAGAATTCTATTATAGATTGAGAGTGTATTTGATCATTTTCTTTAAATTAAAAACTAACCACACCGTCTGTAGCTTTTAATTAATTTTAATTGATTTTTTTAAAAGAGCGACATGCGGCATCTCTAAGTCCGCTGCTTTTTGGTCAAAATGATTAGTCAAACATTTAAAAAAAGCGACGGACAACGTCTCTTAGTCCGTCGCTTTTTGGTCAACTGTTTTAAAAAAGCAACGGACAAAGAGACACTATTGATATAATAAAATAAATAAATAAAAAATATATATATATATTTTTAAAATGGTCGACAAATAAAATTAAACGGGAGGAATAAAATAATTTTAACAACAAATAAGAGGAGACTAATTTTACATGTAAATCGTCTGTCGAATGCGTTTTATTCCTTAACTCCTTTTTCTCCTCCACAGTTGTTTCAATCAGCAGCTGCCATGCTGATTTCTCACTCTCTAATAATTTTGCTTTCAAAGTTGATATTTTTGCTTAGTTTATTGAGATTTTTCATCTTTTTGTTTGATTTTTCTGTTGCTATACACGGTTAATTCTGATAGTTTTGCTTTCTGTAATTGTAGGCAACAGAAACTGTGAACCCAAAAGCATATCCGCTTGCTGATTCACAGCTTACAATGACCATAATGGATTTGGTTCAACAAGCTGCTAATTATAAGCAGCTTAAAAAGGGTGCTAATGAAGGTGATTCACTTTTTTACACTTTAACCATATTCGTGCCTGATCACTTTGAGTTATTAAGAGATAATGCTTGTTATGGGTGGGTACTGGGTTATGGGATGGATAGTTGGTTTATGGGTTAAAAAAAGAAGTTAAATGGGTAGTTCAATAGGATTAAGACACGTGTACATAATTAGGGATCCGTTAGTGAGAGGGGTATATGTGTACCTATAATTGGACGGTAGGGGCTTATGTGAACGCAAATTATAAAGAAGGACATAGACGTACCATTTATTTAAGTTTGAGGGTAAATCCGTCCCTTTCCCTTGTTTTAATAGCTATAATGTTTCAGCTGTTATATAATGCCACATATTATTTTAAAGGATTAAATCAACGAGAAAAGTAGAGTTATACATGATAGCATAAATTTACTGTGTATAAAAGGTAAGATAAAAAATAAAATAATTATATAGTGAAAGAAGTATGGAAAACAATTTTAAATTTCATGTGAATTATCACTTTTATTTATAAATTATGGATAACATTAAAAACTTTTCTTTATTTGATTAATTCAACTTAAATACAATCTAATTTTGTAATATGATTGACATACATCACTAAACTCTCGCTAAGTTCAACATTTCTCTCAATTTGTTATTTAGAGTCCTATGTTCAATTTGAGAGCACTTGTTATGTCACGTTACTGATTGAAAACTAGTTTCATGCTTTTACAAGAGTTTGAGACATAGTCGAATCTAGAATTTGAAGAAATTGATTGCATCAATATAAACTTAGCTCAAATATGAGCTCTAAGTTAACCTTAAAATAAAAACAAATAAAAAAGAAGGCTTTAGTTGGATTTGAGCTCTAGTCTTAAGGATGATATTTCAAGCTTTTAGCAATAGCAGAAGGACACTTCTATGCATCTCATAGTGTACTGTTAACTATATCTTAATTTTTACAAATTTTTCAAAATAGATATATCATAGACATATGATATTTTTGGAAGTTAGCGAGTGTACGTGCATCCCTTCTCTATAGTGTGGGTCCGCCTTTGATTTGACACCCCTTGTCATGTCATGAGCATATCTTTACTTAATTAATTGTATAGAAAAATATTTAACTCTATAAAAAAAATCCATTAATACTATTACATCGAATCAATATAATTCAAAATTATATTTTTCGTAATTTTTTTTAGACTTATGTTGTTGTCAGGGGATAGACAGGATCATTTGGGATGCAAGATTATACTCATGTTGTTGTCAAAGGAAATTTCCTACCAATTACAAATGCTCAGCCTAGACATTCTAAACCTTACATAAATCGAATGCAAGACACAGAAATAAATATGATTTTTTGTTTGAGTTTTGAAAATAGAAAAAAAAACACTTTCAAGATTTTCGCAATCGCAGCACAAATATGGATTAATTTTCAGGTCCTTTCCAATTTCTACACAAATATGGATTAATTGGTAAGTAGATTTTGAATACCAAATAGTTATATCAAAAAAACTCAACGTGTTCATTAATTAATCTTATACTACTATTTTTTATTACATTTGTTTGCTTAATAGAAGTTCGTTATTTGTGGCTAAAGATTTTTAAAGCTACTCAAGTATACCAAAGGCAAATCTGTATGTTTGATTCTTTCTGGAAAGATCATAAATTTTCAAGTATATTCAATTATATAAGTTGCATAATTAGAATATAAATTTTATAACACCATCAAAGTTATCAACTCTATTTAAAATACAAATTAGAAATTATTTTAAACTACTTAACACTAATATTCCTCGTCAAAAACAAAACAAAAAAATTAAAATACATAATTGAAAATTTTAAAAAGGAGGGAAGTTTCTCAGACTTTTACCATTGAAATTTCATAATTGTGTACCAAACTTAAGAATTCTTACATGTAAAATTCTAGTATAAAGCTCTAAAGTTCTAATTTTTATTAGCAAAATTCTAAAAAAGATGTTCTAGAGTGATGCAATTTCAAAATCTAAAAGTACATTTTATTATTTGCGTGATATACTAGAGTAAATATATAAGAAGTTGCATCTTTAATTACTTTTGAATATTTTTTTTAAAAAAAATATTAGAATTTATATGTCTAGCTTTAAATTTCCGTCTTTAAATTTCCGTTAAGATAACGACATATTTCAACAAACTATGAAAAGGTGACTTATGAGGATAGGTGGTCTATCATTTTCCTGATCATATTTCAACAAGTTATGTAAAGGTGACTTATGAGGATAAGTGGTCTATCATTTTCTTGGTCATTCGCGCAAATATCTATATTTTGATGTGATATTTAATTTATCGATTAAATATACAATACGTAATTTTTTTTCAATATTTTCAATAATAAAAAATGTTCATGACATCAAAATAATAAATATTTTGTTGGACGACATAAGTTTATATTTATGCGGCATGAAAATTATGTTGTACTACATAATTTTATTTCCATAAAACTTATATCAAGCGAGATAAAAATTCAATTTCAAAATTCATAAATTATATCTAAAAAAGATGGGATTCGAACTGTTCAAATTTACGTAAGTTCAATTTTCGAACACAAAACTTACCATCAAAATCCAGCCTAAAAAAAATCTAACTGAATTTGATTATTTATGTTCGATTTTGAAATAATCATTTGGATGGTTTAGATTTATTTTTGATTTTTGAACTTTTAAAACATATCATTAACAATTAGCAACCTCAATATATTCATCTAATAATTTGTTCCCTGAAGTGTATAACTTTCAATAGTTTACAAGAATTAAGACTAACTTGTCTTTCATAATTCTTAGTAGGATCCAACATCAAATACATATAATATGAATATGACTGATTATTATTAAACATGAAATCTCAATTTTTTGAGATATTCGAAATACTAAATTTAATATTCAATAATTCATAAATTTTAAAATAAATTCCAAAATTCAATTCACAATTCAAAAATCTAAACTAGATATCCAAAAAAGTTAAAAATTTTTGTTTGACCCAAACTATGCAACCCCCTACTAACAAGCATAATGAATTATATTAGAAAAATAAATAAAATCTAAATAACTTATTCCTACAAAATTTATTTAATTGAAGATACTCTTTCTGTTCTTTTTTATAAATTATATGTCATATTTTACTTTGTACATTAAGAAATAATGTAATTTTATCCTTCTATCGTTATTTTTTTTTTAAATTCAAATTTTTGATCAATGAATATAAATTAACTTATTTTGATTAATAAATTTAATCAATGAACATGAATTATTTACTTAGCCTTTTTAAATTGTTTAAATTTTCAAATCTAATAACTCACAAGAATATAAGAAAATATTTTGATAATTTATGCATTAATGATATGAAATGATAAATATTATGAATTAACTATTTTTAAAAAAAAATGAAATATAAATTGAAACAGTGTAAGTAATATATTTCTAAATTAAGCGAACTAATTAAGTGAGAGAAATATTTGTTTGTCCCTCGTTGCGGCAAATAGCTGTACTTTTTCTATCATCTCAACATGTTCTGCACAAGATAGATCTACAATACATTTTAAGCGATGAAATTAATTAAATTAAAATTAATGCAGACAAATTTCTAGCGTTTTCTTCCCTGTTAGAACAAAACTGTAGAGATAATTTCATCCACCAATTAAATTTGGAAGCTTCAGATAAATCTATTGGGTCATTCAAGGTAATGATTTTATCTGTCCTTTCCATTTCTAGATTTCTTTATGCATTTATATCTGCTCTTCTTTCTAGGGTTTTCTTCTCTTTCTTCAATTTCCAAGGTACAAAGTTTCTTCCTTTCCACTCTTTCACATTTTTGTTCAATGCATTCTTGAATTTGTTGGGTTAATCCCAGAATTTTAGACTGTTCTTGAGTTGTATGCTACTTCTTTTTGAGCCCCAGATTGTTAAATCTATGTATGTTTATTGTTCTTGCCTCTTTTTTACTTTCCCTCTCATTTGAATTGGTACGTAGTCTTCTCATATATCTTTATGTTTATGGTTTTTGTCAATTGGAAAAAAAAAATTGGTAAATTTTGTGAAAGATGAGATTTTTATGTGAGTATTGACTTAACCAAAGGACCTGATGAATATAGAAGATTCAAGTAGACGACTTTGAGTTATTTGGTATTGAGGTGTAGTTAAATGATGGACTTAATGTGAAACTTTCATTCTTCGGAAGTTTCCAAAGAGAAGACATTTTACATGATCCATTTTGAAACACAAACCACAAGTATAAGTTGGTATTTAAGTTCATATATTTATCTTATTTGGGATACGTTTGCTGATTTAACTTTGTGTTTGTTGACAATTTCAGGTTTTGGGACTTTGAAATTATCTAGGGGATTACGCTTTTGGTTGTGCCATGGAGACACGTTTTGATTTCGTGCAATGGCTGGACACTGATGTGTCTCTGGACATTATGATGCGTTTGAATGATCCAGCTGATGTGGTCCGTGCTGGCTCTGTTTCACGCCGTTGGCGCCAATTTGGTAAGCTAATCAAGCTTTCCGTCTTCCTTGATAACAGTAGTCGTAGTGTTGCCCCAGTAGTATCTTGTCCTTCAATTTTTGTTGTTGCTTGTACTTCAACTATCATATTATTTTTTGTACCTGTACGTCTGCTACATTTTTTCTGGACTGCTTTAGATTATTTTTCTTGAGCCGAGGATTTGTCGGAAACAACCTCTCTACCCTTGAGGTAGAGGTAAGGTCTACTTACACTCTAACTCCCAGACCCCATTTTGTGGGGTTATACTGGTTATCATTTCCCGTGTTGTTAAATTTCATTACCACAGAGTTTTCCTTTGTTTCCATTACTTCTACTCTTGTTTCATATACTTGGTATACTTTATCCCGTTACATCATGTGATTAGTGTGCATAAAGACTCATAACTAATTTATTGACATCTAGAATTATTAAGCAATGAGTTTCTATCCTCAATTTGAATATGCCTTGATAAATATCCGGAATGAGTGCAAAATAAGTGAAGTCTTGGAAAGATGAAAGGAGAGACGGATCCTTTAAAGAGTGCGCAAACCAAATCATAATCAGATTTGGTTGATTTCATGGAAGTGTTCAATACCAATCACACAATGAAGTGATTACTATGATGAGAACCACTGTCCGATTTATTGAGTTTTAACAATTAAGATTAAACTTTGACCCAATTATTGCTATTTTCTTGTTTCTACCTGGCGTTTCGTGATTGCAGGACATGCATGAGAAGTCCAGTGAGGTAGTCTGTTGGATGATTCACTGAATTATTTGCATCCGGATGCATAGAGAACACATCATTCATTATTTTTTCCTGCCACACGGAAAAAGCTAAAAACCGAATAAGTAGAAGGAAGTTGACTAAAGGAATTTCTTAAATAGTTTAGCATGATTATAAGAAATGCAAGGAGAGGTCAAATGAGGCAGCTTGTCGGATAATTTGCTAAGTTACTTGTGTCGAAGTATAGAGAACACATCGTTTATTATTTCAGTGAATCTGATGAATTAATGGATGTGAGTTTTATTCTTTCTCAAAAATAAAAATAAAAAATGGATGTGAGTTGTCTCAGTCCTTGAGTAGTTGAATGTATGGTAGGATGATTAGTGATCAACTCTAACCGTCAAGTGAAATTCAGTTTCAAATGTGGTTACAATTCGTTTTTTTTTTGGGAACAACATACCAAGTGCTTGGATTTAGTTATAGGAGAATTTGTCTGTGGTTGTTTTGTGGATAGTTGGAGAACTTTCACCAAAGCTCTCAAACATCTGGGAACTTTCATATGGTATTCAATCCGGCAACATCTTTGGCCCTCTGAAATATATCTTTAAATAATTTCATTGGATGAAGGAAATAGACATTCCACAGTTTCTTAAAAAGAAACCCTTGGGGACAAAATGCATTTTTCAACAACTAAAAGGGTAGGTTCAGCTTTTGGGCATGCCTGGGACTATTGTTCGTCTCGAAACACTAACAAGAAACATTGTTTTTTTTAAAAAAAAGAACCACAATTGATTTGGCTTTGAACACCAATATCATCTCTTGTATAGTTAATATTTGATACAGTTGATGATGATTTAGAAGTATCATCTTGTGATGTGATACCAACTTGGCCTTGTTTGCTTATCCTCGAATATAGTACCTGAGCTATCTAGTTGAGTGGAGCTTGCCCAGTTGCATGTTGTAAAGTAGTTAACTACTTGTTTGTATTTCTTTAACCCTTTTGATAAGCTAGTATTTTGAAAATTATATTTTTCTTCTGAGTGGTGTGCAATGCAATTAAGTTATTTTGATGTTGGCACTTTACTCGGTACTGCCATAATCTGACTTTGCTGCCTTTTTGGCTTGACGATGTGGCATCAATTTGTAGGCACTTTACAATTTCTTTCACAAGAAATTGGCTACAATAAGCCTTTCTTCGAGAAATCTTGGCATGCCAGTTTTTATCCTTGAAAGTTTATTACCATTTGGAAGAACAAACAGGTTGATGATTTACGTTATTTGCAGTGATTACCAACGGACTCTCTAAGCAACTCTGTGTGGGAAAGTTTCAGCAGCTTTCTAGGATTGCCTGGATAGCAGAACTAGATTTGAGTGCATCAGAAGCAAAAGACGCTGGGTCTAGCAATTCCAACTGGGAGACTCTAAAAAGAGACCATGAAGTTTATTCTTCTTTACTTCAAGCTATTGAATCATCAAAGTCATGTCGTAACGATTGCATAGGCTATGCAGTCAGTGCTTCCAGCACGGACAATTATCCAGATGAAAGTATTGTCAATACCTTAATCCCGATGGACAAATATCTAAATAGACCTTCTTACTGGTCAAGTACAGGACACAGTGATCCGAATGCCCCTGAGACACTGGTTTACAAATTGAAAGCTGATTTATGTGTGATCACGGAAGTTTTTATGCAACCTTTTGAAGGTGATTAAGCTTCCTTTCAGTCTCTTTTATTATCATGCAGGGGATTAGAAGCCCCTCAAATTTACAGTTTTGAGCTAAGTTGCTCGGACTCTCCAAAAATGATGCCGCACCCGTGTCGGATCCTTCAAAAATACACTATATTTGGAGGATCCAACGCACCCGTCTACATTTTGAAAGAGTCCGAGTAACATAGTTTTGAGTTTCACAGGCTTCTGAAGCTTTATTCGGTCTCTTGACTAATACATAATTTTTCCAATTCAGCTTATTTCCAGCCTGGCAAGCCCATATATTCTGCAAAATCTGTTCGATTTCGATTAGGGCACCCCAAATCCTCGAAGGATGAGAGTGATCTCCTGAAAATGCCCCAGCAACAGCCTGCTGATGACAAGTTTATATGGACATATACTTCTGAAGAATTCCCTATGACGCAGGTCTTTTTTTTTTCTTCAAAAAACTTCTTTTGTTTTCTTCCTATAAAAGCTAATCTTATTTACTCAGTTTTCTATGCTTTTGGTGGAAAAGTTTCCTGATGGTGAGAGTAGTCATAGGCTTTGTTCTGATCAAGTGTTGTTGAAAGTAAAAGCTAGTCAAATATGTTCTCGAAGTCCTTGAAAGGGGTGTATAGACTAATTTGCATTCGGAGGAGAATTGACAGATCAAACTTTAATGGCCAGGAAAAATGCTTTCAGCGGTTCAACCTGCCAGAACCTGTGCTTTGCGTTGGTGGATATCTGCAGATTCAACTTTTGGGCAGAGTTCAGAGACAAGAAATGGACGACTTGTTTTACATATGGTTTGTGTTCATCTTTTCTCTCTTTGATTGAACGGTCTATTCACTATTTGCTGCTCTATCTATCAGCAAGTTGTCGTACTGGAATTGCATTGCATTACTGACTGAAAAAACTGGATTGTAGATGTTTTATAAGAAGGCTGGTTGACTATAATCATATGATTTTGACGATATTTCATTCTTATGTGCAGTATAAGTCATGTGAGAGTTGTAGGGCGACCTCTGGGCCCTGCATTCGACATAGAGGTGCTAGAGCCGTCTCAAGAATTTGTGTTGAAGTACAATCGAGATGTTTTTGGATGCATGTTGCAAAGCTTGACTAATGGAAGTCATCAAGACTCAGATGTTCCTCCAACACTATCAGATGACCTTGTGGTTGATGCTGGCATTGTTGAGTTCTTTTTACAGAACCACCATCCAGGTTTCGAACTCATGGGATGGGGGGACGACGAAGAGGATGATGATGAAATGGATGAAGTGGGAATTTTGTAATCTAACACCGCGATTAATGCATGTTCGCTTGTCGTTGATGGCCCTTAATTAAGTAGTTTTCCAGCAGTTCTTTCTGTACTTAAAAAGTTTTAGAGCTGCATAAACCCTTAAGGATGAAACTGTATTTTTGTTGTATGATTTGTTGAGATGCTTCTACTTTGCTTTTGCACATTTTTCAATAACAAATCAGTAAAGAGATGCATTCTCCTTCATGCAAATGACATTTTCATTACTGTTTGCTTTTTGCACATAAATAACTTAGGCTCCCTCAGTGTCATTGAATTGAGGTTATTAGACATCGACAATTTTCTATAAAAGGGATATGAAGTTATTATAACAACGCGATCACACTAAATTTACTATGTAATACCAATAAAAATAAAGTGAACTATAGGTTACTTTGTTTTTGGATAAAATAAGATACGAACCCTCCCAAGAGAGTGTTTCTATTTGAGGAAAACACAGCGTTGTTCAGTCGGCTTTGTATCAGATTCGTAGACGGTAAAACTTTCCCTTCTCCAAAGGTTAGCCTTTTCTCATCTGCGTTTTTTCGCCTAGAAGCACAAGCTACTGTCTTAGTTTTCATCTACAAATTAGGGTTTTCATTTGGTTCTAGTAACTTGTATGTTAATTGATGATTTGAGCAATTTTCTGGGTTCATAGAGGTTTAAGTTTGTCTTTTGACCAGGATTATTGCACTTGTGTATAATTGTAGTCGGTGTATCCAAAACCTATGGCGCTGGTTAGTTGGATAAAGTCAGAGCCTTGAATTCTGGCCTCTTCCAGACCATAATTAGAACCTTCTCACATTAATAAAATTTTGGCTACTAAAAAAGAGGGAGATACATAGATTGAGGACAAAGAATTTACTAATTGTTTTTGCTTCTGTTTGATAAATGACAAGCCGCTTCTGTAATATTGTCTTGCAATCACCAGCCAGCTCATTTCGTTTTTATATCTCAACCAACCCTGCAAAATTTACTATTTCTGCACCCAGATCAAATTGTATATCATCATCAATCAGCTTTGAGGGATCCCAAAAGAGATGTGTTGGGTATTCTAACTCCAACCTGAAGAATAGCTGCCGCACGTTAACAGTTACAACTGCTGCGAGTCGCAGGAAGGTTTGCTGTGATATTTCTTTTTGGTCCCAAAATGTGAATATGAGGCTTTTCATACCTACTCAATCGAAGTTTCGCAAATTTGGGTGTAATTCTGGACAGCGAAATCATACGTCTGCAGGTTTATGTATTGGATTTTTAGTCTGCTGCTCTGCCTCTGAACCAGTACATGCTGAAGCATCAGGAGGAAGTATGGGAGACAGCTGTGATTCCTCAACTACTGGCTATTCACATGGAAAGAAGGTCTATACTGACTATTCTGTAATTGGTATACCTGGAGATGGAAGATGTTTATTTCGTTCTGTTGCTCATGGTGCTTGTGTAAGATCAGGGAAGCCCCCTCCTAATGAGAACTTACAGAGGCAATTAGCAGATGAATTGCGAGCCAGAGTGGCAGATGAATTTATAAAGAGGAGAGAAGAGACCGAATGGTTCATCGAAGGTGATTTTAACACATATGTTGCCCAAATAAGGAATTCTCATGTGTGGGGAGGTGAACCAGAACTTTTGATGGCTTCTCATGTTCTCCAGATGCCAATTAGTGTTTACATGTATGACCAGGACGCTAGTGGCCTGATTTCTATTGCTGAATACGGGCAAGAATATGGCAAGGACAATCCTATTAAGGTTCTGTATCACGGATTTGGTCATTATGATGCATTGCACATTCCCGGGAAGAAAGGACCAAGATCGAAACTTTAAACTGCATATTCATTATAAATGTTTATCTTGGAGGAGAAGAGACATGCACAGGCTTTTGAGCTATGTTGTTGTCTAGAATGTAACAAGTAGACTGAATGTGAATAGTCAAGAGAGATGTTTCTGAATATGTGCTCTCTAGTATTTTGTGTTCTTCCCTTGATGAATCATGTAATCTTTACCATTTTTCCTCTCCATTTGTCTGTCAAGTCTGAGTTCTGAAGTATCTATTTAATAATGATTGCAAGATGAATGCAGCCTTTCCTTTTCTCTGAAAAAAAAGTGTATCCATTAAGTTTGTTCATGCACTAGAGATATATACATTAGTGAAACTCTAGCATATCCAAGCATTAGGATCTTAAAATGAAGAAACTTTTTCACTATTAAATCCAGAAGAACTCTTGTTTAAGTTCGTTCACCTACAAGGAACTATCCTTAATCACTTTTATTGCTTAGTGTGGTAATATTTTGTTCTTACCTACAAGTAGCATGTATGATAAAACCTCATCCTCCCTATTATTAGTTAATGGTATGCTGTAATCCCACAGTTGCAAAGTGACAGTTCTACAGTGATTCCTCAGTGCTTACAGAATTCAGAAATTAGTTTATCCATGAAGAAAGTTTTGAGGCTTCTAAAGTTTACACAGTAAATGCAGCCATTGTGATGTCATTTTTACTTCTAAAATAGGGTGGAAACAGTGGCCATTTTCTCTATCCCTGTAATCATATTGTTCCATTCTCTAGGTTTTGTTCTGTTTCTTCAATACAAAAGGTACCAAGTCCCTTCCCTTCCTTTTCTACTCTCTGCTGGTCTGTGTGTTTAATTGGCGTTCATTCTTTTGTTGAGTTTTTTGGGTGAACTCCAGATGCGTAGGTCATTCTTGGTTGCATGCTAATTTCTCTTAATGCACCTAACTTTTAGTTTCTTCCCTATGCTTGTCTTTCTTGCCTCATTTTTGCTTTCTCATTGCATTGGTTAGATGGTTTCCAGATTTTTCTTCTTGGTGTTTTTGAATTGGAAAATTGGTTAATGTATGATGTATCAAGGATGAGAATTTTTATGTGTGTTCTGACTTGATGCGGGAGTTACATTCCTTGAAAGCAGCTTAAGCAAAGCCATTTTCGTGAGCCTTTCAGTAGCCCCAAGAACAAATATAAACTGGCTTTAGTTTTATTTATTTTACTTACTTCCACTCTATCTTTTTCAATATAAATAATTTTGCTGATTGCATGAATTATGTATTTTGTGATGAATCAGGGTTTGGAACTTTTAATTAAATTTGCTTTGGCATGGAGACGCAAGTTGATTTTGTGCAATGGCTTGAAACTGACATGTCTCTGAACATTCTGATGCGTTTGGATGATCCAGCTGATGTGGTCCGTGCTGCCTCTGTTTCATGCCTTTGGCGTCAATTTGGTGTGTCGTTCAAGCCTTTAGTTTTTCCTTTAAAGTAGTTATTGCCTTGTTAGTACTTTATTTAGGCTGTGAGACTGAAAACCTGTTCTCTTTTTCATCTATTATAATACTACACTCTTAACAGTGTTATGTTTTATAAATGATAAGTCATAGATTGCATTTTCCTATTTCCATTCTCTTCTAGACTTTTAGCTATGCTTGCTATATTTAATGTGCCTAAGATCTCATAGTTGACTATCTTTTATTCTTTCACCATTATAGATACTTAAGTAAAGTGCCTTTCTGCATTGGTAACATTTTCTTTCTTTGCATCTACACCTACTATGAGCATTGGCGCTAAATCTGCAATTTGAATATGCCTGGAATGAGCACAAAAATAAGTAGTGCCTCAGAAAAAGGAAGCATCCTCTTAAGGGTACAGCCAACCAATCATGATCAAATTTCTTTGATTTTTTCTCGAAATACCAGGTGCAAATTAATTAATGCATGTGACAAAGAACATTATATAAGAGAACCTCTTGAGGTTCAAAATGTAAGGTTAGACCTTGACCAAATTACCTGATCCCTTTGTTTGTCCTGCTATCTACAAATATGATGTCTAGTACCATCGGAAAATTTTATATAATTGAGTGTAGCTTGTCCATTTGCATGTTGTAAAATTTTCTCTCGAGTTTGCATCCAGTAATTAATCAGTTTGTAAATAACTTTTTTTTGATAAATTACTATTTCGTGACACTATACTTGCATATCATTTTTTCCTTCTGTGGTTGGTGTGTGGTGTAACTAATTTGGATATGTTGAAGTCGAGAACTTAGTGACTGTATCTTGGTCTGTCAGCCTTCCAATTTTATCACTTCCTCTGTCATTTTGACGGGGCATCAATTTCTTAGAATTTCTTTCATACAGAAAACTGATGCTATAATGAGCATTTATTCAAGAAATTTATGGATGCCATTTTTTGCTACTTGAAGTTCATTGAAGGTTTAAAATCACATGGGAGAACGAATGAGTTGAAGGTCTTCTTATTTGTTTGCAGTGGCTACAAATGGAATTTCCAAGCAACTGTGTCTGAGAAAGTTTCCGCAGCTTTCTAGCATTACACGTATAACAGAACCAGATTTGAGAGTAGCAGAAAGAAAAGACGAGTCTAGCAATTCCAGTTGGGAGGCTCTAAAAAGAGACCATAATGTTTATGCTTCTCTACTTCAAGATATTGAAACATCAAACTTATGCCCAAGTGATTGCATGGGTCATGCAGTCGGGGCTTCAAGTACGGACCGTTATCCATTTGAAAGTATTGTGAATACTCTAGCTCCATCAAACAGATATGGAATTAGTCCTTCATATTGGTCAAGTATAGGGCACAGTGATCCCAATGCTCCCGAGACACTAATTTACAAATTGAAAGCTGATCTTTGTTGTATCACTGAAATTAACATACAACCTTTTGAAGGTGATTGTTCATTCTCTCTTATCATCACCTTGTGGCACTAGATGCCCTCTTGACCACTCATGATCAGACTTCCAAAGTTTTTGGCACTCTTTTACTAATATGTTTGCAATTCAGTGTATTTCCACCGAGGCAGGCCCATATGCTCCGCGAAATCTGTTCGATTTCGATTAGGACATCTCAAATCCTCAAGAGAAAAGAGTTATCTCCTGCACTTCCCCCAGCTACAGCCTGCTGATGACAAGTTTATATGGACATATACCTCCAAAGAATTCCAGATGAGACAGGTGCAGTTATTAACTTTACTTTTCCTAACACAGGTGATCTTATTGACTAAATTGTCGTTTTACTGGTGGAGGCACAAACAAGTTTATTCTGGTCGTAGGTGGAACAGTTCCAACAATAAAAAGAAGTAGTGGAAGAGTTCACCACTGATAAAGAGCTAAGGCATCTAAGTCTTGTCATAAGTAAAAAGTGAAACATCATCTACAGGCCTTCTAAAGGAGTGTCATAGAGTAATTAGCATAGAAATATTAACAGATCAAATTTTGATGGTCAGGAAAACCGCTTGCAGCAGTTCAAGTTACCAGAACCAGTGCTTTGTATTGGTGGATATCTGCAGATTGAACTGTTGGGCAGAGCTCAGAGATGTGACATTGACAACTTGTTTTACATATGGTTAGTGTTCAACACTTACCTGTCTTGAAGTTCTGTTTCGTATTTATTCGTTTATCCATTAGCAAGATTTTGTTCCTGTTTCATCTATGTATTACTGATTAGGCTCGAGTAACTACTTTCATTTGTCAATGAAATTGAAAACCATGTTTTCTCTTCGAAACCTAAATTCTAATTCAAGAAGTGAGGCCTAAATTTGTAATTTTTGAAAGGAACTAGAGAACAATGCAACTTTGGACAATTTTGAAAGAAGAACAATGCAATTTCTTTGGATATTCAATTGCCTATAATACTAACGAAATATCGATCTATACTTGAAATGTTCCCTTTCCAGTCTTCCTAATCTAAGTCCATGTTTACCACTCACCAACTTCTTTCTTTTAGACAAAAGACACATCCTTTTTGGTTATACACTTATACTATACATTCTTCTATATGGCATTTGTGAAGGAAGCTTTTGTTTTCCATACTGACTATCACTATTCACTACTTCCCAGTTTATTTACAACCCAAATTATTGAATGGAGTAAGATTTAAGATAACTTTCCAATCATCTAGGTAACATGAAACATACTAGGAGGAAAAATAATAATAACAAAGTGCTCCTGGTCATCACTCCAAGGTAATTAATATCTCAAGAAACACTGGTAAGCATAAATTTGGTGTTCATCAAGAAAAGCGGAAATTATTCTACCCTGCTTGAATTTAATATCACAGAAACCAAAAAAATGAAAGTCGAAAGATAGAATGGGAGGGAACTCGGTTTCACTGGAAACTAGGATTATTTCTGATATAAGAAGTGGAGCAATTGTGAAGACTAGCGTATATAATCAAATGTCAGTGCTTGTTGCTTTCGTATGTGATCTGAAAACTGTTAATTCGTATGTGCAGCATTGACTATGTAAAAGTGAGAGGACGACCGCTCAGTCCAGCCTTTGGTGTACAGAACATCGAACTGTCTGGAGACTTTGTGCTCGAGTACAAAAGAGAGTTTCTTTAATCCATGTTGCAAAGCTTGTCTAATAGGATCATTCAAGATTCCAAAAACATCCCAATTAACTAGTGCTTGGAATTACCTGCTGGGCTTTGGAAATGATGAAGGCAATTAAATGAACCAAAAAAAAATAAAAATTGGTGTGTTTTGGTATGAAAGAGAACCTTCTCTGATCGTTCACTTGAAATAGTTTTAACATTTTACAAAGTAATGGATAGTGAGACGTGAAGTTTCTTCTGGGAAATATATTCCTAGCACCCTCTGCAACTCAGAGTTATGATTTTCCTTTCATTTTGTTTTTCTACATTACTTTCCAGGTAAATACCCTTCATTCTCTAAGATGGTTTTTTTACTACATAGTTTTACACATGTTAACCAAAGGAATTATGCTTTCCAAAGTAACTTTGGTTTTCTCTTGTACCTCTCCTTGAGGTAAGCCCCTGCAATTGACCGATAAATAAGAACTAAGCTGGCCTAAAATGCACGAGTTAATTAAGCACCATTTCGAAACTATGCGCTTTAATTTTCTTTTAGGTTACACTAGATCCATGGAGTCAATACACTTGCCTAGAGAGAATATTTTTCTTGTTTGTAATACAAATCATGTCAACTTTATTTTCTCTTGAAAGGGGAAGTGGCATTCAGCCTCTTGTATCTTCTCTAAAATACAATCTAGTCCACTATCTCAGAGTTCCTTACTCCTAGTCCTTACCACTAAAGACACTTGGATATACTGTTGACTATGATCTAGAAATCTTCTTGCAGTACAATAGCTGGCCTTTGAATGACATACCATTAAAATGTAGTGAATATAAGACACAACATGTCATTATTAAAGTTCTTGTACCAAAATGAAAGATGCAGTAAACAAGGTGAAATACTGTAACATGTAGACAAACTGCTGAGATCTCATAAGCAGTATGCATAGCATAAATAATTATTCTAGTGATATTGGGAATTCATCTACAGCATCAGAGCCGTTCACGATGTCTTGGCCTTTGGCGGTGCTGGGAGCAACTGCACAAGGAAAATAAGACATCTCAGTACACCAACACTGGAAGTTTTGATAAGCTTTTGTTCCTTAAGACTTTCTTGAAGTTGGGCTAATCTAAGACATAAAAAGATTCTGATAAACAAGTACCTGATAACATGATATCAAGGAGCTAACAAATCCAAAGGCTCCTGTTACGCGAGGAGTGACTTTCTTAGGTGCCAATTGGAGCAAACCCACAGCAACTACTATATCGATGCCTGCTTTAATCAGGGCTAGAGACCTCTCATTTGACTTCTGAAGCTTAATCCTGTACTGCTCATCCTACAATGCAAAATACACCAAACATTACTAATATAGAATAATCTTCAAAGCAAAATTCCAGTGCTACCAAATAACCATAGTGCATGATGCTTGGAATTGGCAAACCTTGTATTTGTCGCTATTCTTGAGTTCCTTCTCCAGCTTTTTCATTGATGCAGAAAGTCTTCCAATCTCCCCAATCTGGGGAACAAAATGTGAGACAATCTATTGGCATAAAAGCAAACACTAGGAGCAATGATCAAACACTAATTTCACATGCTGAATAGTAAGATGAGAAGTAACCTCCACTAATGTAGTACATATTGAGGAACCCATCCAACAAAAGAGAGAGATCCTGCCAAGTAACTCGGTGCGTTCTTTGTTCTGTGTAAGAAACAAGAATTTTAGGACATTTTCACTTCATTGTCTCATCTCTAGAGAAATGGAACAACTACATGATACAAAAGATATAATACCTTGTAAATGCCTGTCCTTCCAATCCACACAAATTGATCCAGAAACAAGAAAGTCGATAGCAATGCATTTTTAGACTGAAATCACCAGCACTGTTAGACAGGTAACATAAGAAATTAAAAAGAGATCACAAGAAGAGAGAGTCGGTGTTTACCTTCCCCAACAAGATGAGTGGAAGTGGGGTTCCTGGGGAAGGTGGACTAATAAGCCCATGCAGATCATTGATAAACTGCAGCAGTAAAGGACACAAGACTCAAAATCATAATAGCTGATGGTGAAAATAAATGCTATTATATAGTAAGTGCCCATTGTTTGAATAAAGAAATGCCCTTAATATGAATAAGCAAAATTGCACTGTAACCTAACCTTGAAAAGACGGAATACTTTCCTTGCTAAGCTAGTTGATTTGTCAACATTTTGAGCACTGCCAGGCTCTCCATTACTCACAAATTTTGAACCGTACTGTATTGCCCTGCATATCTTGTCCCTTGCCTCTGCTTTGTTTAAGTACAAGACTGCAAGGGCAAGCTCTGCTCTGGCTGCATCCAAGGCACTCATTTTACTCTACAAATACTGCAAAATAAGAATTGCACAAGGTCAATATAATAAGGAAATTGAATATGTGATAGGAAGACAAGATACAGCCCTTGATATGATATGCTCTGACCATTTCTCAGAAGCAAACTAATTATTTCTCTCACAGAAAACCATTTTGTATTAGTTGCAAAGAAACATAACAAACTACAATGAGCCCATAGAGTGTGCACATAATTCTGGGTGTCTAGATTGCTCTGGACAAGTGTATGTCCATTGCTTGTAAGTTCCCCTTTCAAAAAGGAATAGATGGGAGTAAAAGAAAATCACCAGTTTTTTGGGAGAAAAGCTACTAATCGAGGAACCGACTTGATACCTTAAATACAGGAGAAGCTAATAAGAATCAGATAAGAGTTCGAAACCAAGATGCCAAATGACTCTTGATTACCAAAGAAGTAATATCAGTGATGATGATGATAAAGGACACACATATCTCAATTCCTTCATAATATTTGTATGGTAAGAGAGGAAGAAACACATTCTATGAGCTAAGCAAAGTAGGAGTTCTTCCATTAAACTATCTGGAAGAAGATAAACTTCATAGCAATTTAACAATGAATACCATATACCGTGTCTATTTATTTTGCAATCTTGAGGTTGGAATTTCTATCATGCATTTGAATCATGATTTTAGTGCTTAAACCAGGTTTTCACTAATTGGGGCATAAGTAGTTCAGTATGTCCACTTCTCCTTTCCCTGGAGATGGAAAGCTTAGCAGAAATGGGAGAGGGTTTATTCTCTCTCTCCTGGTCCTTCGAGATACCCCTTTTTTCATCACAGAAATTATTACTCAAGACACAAGGGAATGCTCAAACAAAGTCTATTTAGCTTATGGGGTAGTTGCTGAGGGATCATTTTTATCAACTCCTGCACATTGCATTTGTTTATAACAATTCAGGTGATGTTTTTTTGTTTTTATTTAACAATTATCAGGTTTAAATAGATTCTATCCAAGCTTTTACAGGCTATCTTAAATATATCTTATTCATAATCCTTCGCTCACGACCCCAGTATTTTGTGTCAGTATCACAAACTTTTTTTTGGTGATTTGGTAAAAGCCATTAACCACATACTCCTCGCCCAATTTACCTAAAGTGATACACCCCCAAGTTCCTATTTCCACATCTTGAATCGTTATACATACCAGCAGATTAACTCAGGCTACATAAACAGAAAAGGATGGCAGTAGAGCAGACTTCCCAACAAGCTCACATATTTTATCATACATTCAACATCACTCCAAATTCAGCTCAAAGATTCTCAAGAACAAATAAACTGGAAACTCCTAGACTCAACCATCAATGACTTCCACCAACCAACCAACAAAGAGTTGAAACAAAAGCATTAAATAGTATGAAAAGAAAATACACACATCTTTGTCATAGGGACTCATAAACATCAACATATATGTATACATCTGAAACGACAACAAATGAAACTAATAATTAATTAAAAATCCAATCTTTATTTGCAGAAATTAAGCACAACCCAGTAATCAAATATTCCATAGAATACAAACCAAAAACCCAGTAACTAAAAAATCCAACACAGCAATCAGACAAAATATTAAGCTAAAAAACAAGAATTAAGGATCTAATCTAATAGAATAAAAGAAAAAAACTATTAAACTGAAACCCCCAGTAATTAAAGATTCAATAGAATCAAACGAGATATAATTACAATTCGCAACACGTGTAACTTCTCAACAATCCCATAAATTGGTACCAAACAAAATCAATTAAAAAGAGAGCATTTGCCGATTGACAGATAAAATTAAAAAGAATCAATTTTGATACCTGTTAGAAATAGGGTTCGTGGATTGACCCTAAAAAAATAGAAGAAGAAGATCTGTTTTGTAAAGCAAGAAAGTTCTTATAATAAGATAGATAGAGTTGTCTTACGGGGATTCGTGCCACAGCGTTTTGCCTTGAAATTTACACCACCTATAAAAGGGAACACTATATGGTAGCGCCTGAGCTGTTTGTTCAAATCTTGTAAGTTGTAATACAATATGGGAGGGAGGGAGGGAGGCGGTCTTGTTGATAAGGCCTTGCTTGGTCCTCGAAAATTACGTTATCAACGTTAAATATACTCAAATAATATTTTTCCTTTCCATGCTCAATTATAAAAAATATTACTAGTATATTATATTTGTCGCATTACCACGTTGGGTTGGGATCAATGGCGTAATCAAGATTTTCTCATATGAAAGAAATATTTGTTTAGCAAATTATCTTCTTAAATGAATCTTACATCAGTATAAATATCAAAACAATTGCATACTCTATGAAATTTATAAATAAGATCTAAGAAAAATAGAACACATAAAGACTAAAATATCGTTATTTCATTATATATGTAGAGTATAATACAAAATTTATTACTCCAATAATTTAATTTAACTAAGCGATATGAGTTGCGTACTCATGCGGTGCACACTGCACAAAGATGAGTTTGTAATTGTGATAGGCTTAGAGCGTCAGCTGTCTGTTTTTCTTCTTGTGGACTCCACTAAGATGTAAGTACAAAAATTCAAAATAAAAATAAAAATATGTAATGTGTTTAAATTTATAATTTATTTTACTTTATTAAATTATGTAATAATAAAAATTGCATTGACTTGATGTAAACACTCGAATAAATTTTTATTTTATTTTAATAATACGAAAAAGGAAAATATTAAAAAGAAAGAAACTGCATTCCATTAAATATTGCACTCCAAATATACTAGCTAGAATTCAACTAATTAATGAATTCCTATTCTCTTTTATTTCCTATTTCCTTTTCCTCAGGACATAATCAAATTTAAATGTGACAAACTACATTCCATATATCTTTTTCTTACTATGGGGGTCGGATGGTCTAAGTTGTACCCTAGACCCTACTAATTACAGTATATATTCAAGATATGAATTATTAAGCATTTATTGAGAGACATTTGAGATATTGTACCTCATTTCCATTTTAATGTGATTGACAATGATATTGTACTTGAAAAATACTATATATGAATGAATCTGTAAATTATGTGACATGTGTAATAGTAATATATATTTAATACGATAAATCAAACGTTCCATACTGAGCATTACTAATTCCCTGCTTAGAGTCCGAAAGCTAAACAAGTCACAAAAAGATAAAAGTGATCAAAATAAATTATTATTCTAACAAGTAATTAAAATAGGCTTAGTGGAAGAAAAAATTATGTTTAAATAATGATTTATTTTGATCACTTTTTATCTTTTAGTGATTTATTTAGGTTCCAAACTCCTTTCTCTATGCAGGGTGGCTCGACAGTGTTAAAAAAAAACAAGTGCCTTAGGCCTCCAAATTTAAGGGGCCTCATTTTAATGAATAATACGTTATAAGTTATTATTTTTTAACAAATATTGAATACTATTTGTAGAAAAAGTAAACTTTTTATGACAAATGAAGGAATTATTATAAGAAATTTGACATATTTAAAGTACTTTATCTCATGAAAAATAATTCAAAATAAGAAAGGTTATATTATCAATTGAAAACTAGAAGAAATCAATCATATAAAAATTATTAACAATTCAAGTTTAAGGCCCCATTTAATTTTTACTTTAGGCCACTAATACACTTGAGCCGCTCCTGTCTCTATGCTGTAAAACATTATGTTAGAAATGTACTGTTAATGGTGAATGATACTTCAATTCAAATTTAAGATCTTTATTATGAAAATTTGATTACTCCCTCCGTTTCGGAAAGAATGACCTAGTTTGACTTAGCACAGAGTTTAAGAGTATAAAGAAGACTTTTGAATCTTGTGATTCTAAATTAAAGTTAGGTCAAATGTACAAAATTGCCCTTTGATCTTGTGGCCTTAAACATGCCACGTGAAAAGTTGTTACCAAAAAAAGAAAGAGGTCATTCTTTTTGAAACGTATTAAAAAGGAAAGGAGGTCATTCTTTTTAAAACGGAGGGAGTATTATTTATCATTTATATAAAAGTACACTATTAATAAGACGGTGATCATCTTCAAGGGTTTAGTTTCATAGCTTGTATGAGTTGACACTGATAATGTCAAAGAAAAAGCCAAATTTGTTGTGGGGCTACTTGACAACCCTTCAATGTGCTGATTCTGATGCACAACAAACTCAATCTTTCCAGTATTTCTGAAGGAACACAAACCTATAAGCATGACATCTATGGCTACGTCCCACAAATATATTACAGCCATTCACTATTTTTGGAAGCCTAAAGATATCATTTCGGAGTTCATACTGAAGGATTTTGTAAAGGATAATAGAAGTGCACAACAAAAACTCCAATTTTCTGAAAAATACATGTACAACCTTTCTATAACAACATTTCACTATAGGATTATACTCTTGGAGTGACTCAACATAATGCTTTTTAAAAACGTTTTAAACCAGATATAAGCTAAAAGGAGAAAAAAGACCATAGCAGATCTATGACTAGCTCTCGATCTAAGGAACAACAGGAGTTTCGATCTCATATAATTTCACATTCCTATAATCCCGGACCAATATGAGCTTGAAGCTTCTTCATTACACCCCAGACTTTTTTCGTAGTGGTGCTTCCCAATTTCATTCACTTAGGACAAGTTTCTTTGGAACCAATTTTTCATGTTATGTTACATTATATTTTCTCTATAACAACATTTCGCTATATAACAATCAAACAATGTCGTTATAGAGAGGTTCTGAATGTAGATTTGCCTCTAAACTTAATTAGGAGCTGGTACTAAACAAGTGATGCATTTTGTCTTGATTTCGATTTGAAACAGGTTTCCCTGAAACAAGATGCGAGTGACTCACCTTGGTGGTATCAAAAGACCTGCCAGATGCCAATCTCATAAATGTAAATGACATAGCAGAGTAGCCGGTGAAGGAGCTGATACCGATGAGCTTCTCAGCACCAGTTCTCAATTGCATGATTTTTTTGTATAAAGATATCCGAAAACATTCAAGAGATAAGCAAAACAAAGAGAAGTAATAGGATGACAACATATAACCATCTTGCTTTTAGTTGATAAGAAACTGATAAATAGAAGTTGAGAGAAGTTATTACTAATGGTCAGGAGGTTTTATTTAAATCCTTGACCTGCATAGAACAACAGGCTTATACCTACTAAATCCCCCCCCCCCCCTCTTGAGCTACATATGATTTTATGATCATAGATTGGATTAAGAGTAAGATTTCATTGTACAAACTACAAGGACGGACATTGAATATTTGGCCTACCTATTTTCTGCTAAACAAGCTTCTCAGTTTACCTCTTTCCAAGCGTTCGAGTAGCTTCTTTGCATTTGGAATATCCATCTCGGTAAGCTTCTTCAGATAGCCAATTGCTCCATAGGAAATCATCAGCTTCTTGCATTTCTTGCTCGAGGAAAGCAAGAAAAGACAAGCAACAGCATACTTCTTAGCAGTATTTTGAGGAGCTGGATCAAGCAGCTGAACCAAATTTGGCACGCTTTTATCGTCTCTCTTGACTTCCCTGCAATTATGTGCAAGGGACATTAGGCTAGCAATCGCTTGAGCAGCAACCTCCTTCACCCCATTTGCTTTAGCCTCCAGCATCTTAATAAGGAGAGGAATGCATCCAGCTTCACCCAAAAGTCTCTTCATCTCAGTTGAGGCGCAAATTCGACACACTGCTGATGCTGCAGCCTGTTGTGCACCAAGTGATCCTGACTTGAGGACATGGACCAACCTCGGAAGGAGACCAAGCGAGATTAAAATGTCTGTTGACACAGACCCAACCAAATTTCTCAAGGCCCCGACGGCTGATTCTTGGGGCAATGGACCATCCAAGTATGCTAACAGGCTTCTGATTCCACCAGCTGACACAACTGATCTTCGGAGATCATCATTTCCAGAAGTTAGATTTTGCAAGCATTCAGCTGCATACTCTTTCGATCCTAACAGTATTCCACAATCTAGGAGATTCATCATAACTTTTATGATACCTTCTTCAGCTAGAGCTTGTCGAACTTCAGGAACAGCAGATATATTCTTCAGGGTACAAGCAGCAGCTGCCTGAGAAACAGAATCACCAGTTTGGCAGATCTCGATTAGAGGCCTAATCCCACCATGTCCAACAATAGAACGAGCTGTTTCTGCTGTCATTGACAATCTCTGGAGAGAAATGGTGGCCTTCTCTTTGCTCACAGTTGTACCAGATTCAACAAGACGTATAAGAGGAGGGAGAACACCTTCTGAAACCAGCCAATTCTCACAACTCCCAGATTCTGCAAGCGAGCAAATTACAGTTACTGTCTTCTCTCTCATTCGAGGAGAAGTAGCAGTTAACAATTGGACTAGAGCCGCAATATTGCTTCGACCAAGGACAGCCAAAACATTTTTCTCATCTTCTTTCATGACTTCAAGAAGATTATCAAGGGCCTTATGTTTAGCCTCCAAGTGGCCAATCTGAAGCCGAGCAAGCAATTCTCGTAAATTTCCATGTACTGCTACCTCAGGTAACGCAGATGTGCTTGCAACAGATGACGGCAAAGTAACCTCACCAAGCACTCCAGACTTGATTAAGAGCCCACAATCACGCAAGTTCAAATCCAATCTCCCTGACAATGCATCTAAATCACTTTGCATCCGAAGTTTTCCCTCATACTTCTCTTTCATGCACTTGTCTGCCAATTCAACAACTTGATTCAACGTCTTCGATACCGTCTGCAATTGCTCCTTACAAAGAGCATTCTTTGAGAAGAAAGGATGGCTAGATAAATCAGACAGTCGATTCGGGATCTGTTCCAATTTTGAGATAATCATCCTCCATCTACCGGGAAATCCTTTCACCTCTCTTGCCTTCTCAAGTGCAACAGGCACAAGTTCTTGTGCACGCGAGAGCCACTCTTCAACCGACAAGTTGACACTATCATCCACCATCATATGAAGTACAGCTGAAGGAATCAGATTCTATACCACTGCTGAGAAGAACTGCAATTCAGAAAATAAAGAACCTCAATAATTCTGACACTTTAAAGATTTTACAGGAAAATATCCAATCTTTCACATGAACTGATCTAAACATGGATCAAGTTTCTTGACAACAACCCATTTTGAGAGTTTGGTATCAAAGGAGAAGAGAATCCACAAAGAAATGATTTTTAAGGAAGAAAAAAGTGTCAGCTAAGCACCAAGATGTCTTTCAGATGGAAAAGTAAACTTCAGACAAACTAAAACCATCAAAGTGGTGGGCTAGTTTCAGAAAAGCATAAAAAATACCATCCTTTCACCTAGAAAAGTTAAAGTTGTGGGAGCAGTTACAATCACAAAACAATAAACTATAGGGAATCAGCAAAAAGAGAAAAAACTTCAATAAATAAATAGGACAGGAAGGCCAAACATTAGAGGGTTCGAGTATCTTGCATGATCACAGAAATCTGGTTAGCTGAAAATGAAAGCCGACAGACAATAACTAAGCACCTAATAAAGTAGTCCCCACACGAGTTCACTCAAAAGTTTTTTCAAGTAGACAGAAAAATCACCATGGAAAATCTAAAGTAAAACCAAACTTTAAACATTCATTGACAGCTGATGAAAGTGAAATGATGCAACTCTTCTCCAAACAAACCACAACTAGCCATTAGAAAATTTCGGCTGACGTTTTATACCATGACCAAAATGCCCCACATACAGGTGTGATGTTATCAGCAGGGTATTTAGGGAAAAGATAGGGGCAAGTTGGTAAACAGAAATGAAACTTCATAACTTTACCTTTCAACTACGGAATAGGACATTGATTCTAGATGAATAATAAAATCTTCAACTACTACATAACATGGAGTAGATCTAAATCTAAATGGCCAAAATTCCAAGAAAGGACAGGTCCACTAGTTCAATTTGTAGCTTAATTCCAACTTTATCCCCATATATATATATATATGGATATCCATTGCTGGTATAGTATTGAAAAGGAAGACTCTTTGCTTTGAAGAGAAGATAAGATTTTTTTTAATCTCCAGTTGTACATACATGGTTTTGTAAATGGGACCAAGCTCCCACTAAAAGAATGTTCACCAAATTTTCTGCAATAAAGAAATTTCATTGCATACCTCTAATTGACTAGTCTTTTGGCTATCATCCAAGTCACTCAAAGCTTTATCAGCCACTTAAAGACTTGCATTACTGTTTCTATAAGCAAATATCACAATCAAGAAAATAAATCCCAAATAAATAATGATCACTCACTGATCATCACCTAGACTTGAAAAATCAAGACCTACCAAAGATTAATTTTTAAAAAAAAAACTTTTTCCCTCATTCTCACCTGTCTAATCATAAGATTAACAACAACATATCCGGTGTACTCCATACAGTGTAGCGCGTATGCAGACCTTACCCGTACCTCGAAGGTAGAGAGGTTGTTTCTGATACACCCAACTCAAATAAAACAGTTAGAAGCAGCATGGCCCTTTCTAATGTTAAGATCAAGTACAAAAAAAAAGCTAAAGAACCAACCTTTAAGACTTAGAAACAATCAGTAGCACCGTTTTTCCTCAAATTGGAACCAAAAATAGCTTGATCCTAAATTCCTTCCAAACCCCTCTCAAGCTGAAGGTCTTTTTTCTCAAAAAGATGTAAGCTTTGATCAAAACTTAACAAGAAATGTAAATCAAGAAACACCCCCCCAAATCTCAAATGTTGACCATCTTCCAAAAGGAAATTTTGGGTTTTTTTTTTTTATGGAAGAAAGTGAGAAGAATTTTGAACTGGAAGTAGAAGAAGCTAAATGTAGCTGTTACAACTTACAACAGCACCTAGTTTAAAAATAGGCCACCAATTAAAGTAGTGGAGCCTAAACAAAAGAAGACAGAAGACATAGAGAGAAACAACAAAATCTTGATTCAAAAATCAAAATCAAAGAAACCCCAAATCTCTCTCTATAAGAAGAAGAAAATGTCAGATTAGTCCTGTCTTATTGTCACCTAGATTCTTTCCAATAATAATACAGCAAGGCCAAGGAGAGAGCATGCTAAGAAAATGAACGGCTGTGATTTGAAGGATCAAAACAGTAAATCAGACCGTTGAAATTTTGAATGTTATTACAAGAATTATTTTTATCTTACCAAGGAGGCTGATGTGTCAGTAAAAGTTGCCACGTGTGAATTAGGTGGGACCCATGAGAAATATATTTGCTTTTTATGATGGTGGGTGAACGTGTAAGCTGGCAGTGTACTGCAAAGTGACACTTTTGTATTAAAAAAAAGTGGTACCTTTTATGGAAAATGGAATTTAATTTTGTCATCCAATAATTAGAGAAAAAATAAAAAAGAAAATCCACCATAAATAGACTCCAATATCTATTTTTGAAGATTTAAAATACAAATAATAATTGAAAAGATCACATTAATTATTTTTATAATTTAAACAGTTTGAACTTGAAGTGGCCAAAGTTATATATAAATAAAATAATTCAAATATTGAAGAATTTTATAAAATAAAAGATGCGTAGTATAAATATAAATAAAGAAATAAATATAAGGAGCTCACCTACCTTTTTAAAATTAAACAGTTTTGATGTGCCTATTTATACTTGAGGCCAATAAAAATAAATCAAAGTAGTAAGTTTTTTCAGTCAAAACTAAAACATATAAAATGGTCCAATTCAAATTCAAATTTATGCAAATTTGAAAATTCCCAATCCCATTTCCAAATAGAGGACAATACAATTTCTAGATACATCAATTTCAAGAATGACATGTACCAAAAAAAATATACTCTCTTCCTCTAAAAACTTTTTTTCCCAATTTGATAGGTTCAATCATAATAAAAAATAATTTTATTAGGTATTAAAATAATTTAAAAGAACAAATAAAATAACTAAATTTAGTAAAAATTGAATTGAGAGTTGGATCTTGACCTGTTATATACTGATTATTCCGTTTCAACCAAGCAAATTTATGTTGGGTTAGATTTTGACCCAATTATTATCCTGACCTATTATGACTCGCCTAAATTTGACTTAAACTCATTTATCAGTACTAATATTATCCTAATTAAGTAATAGTTCTACAAAAGAAATAAGAAAAGTTAAAACACTTCAAAGATCCATCAACTTTATTGTACAAGTTTTATAACTAATATATTTAGAAACTAAGTTATACAATGCAAGGTTAGAGTAATTGTAGTGGTAGATAATATATATATGTATAATAGGGTTGAAATGATTTAGATATATAAAGAGGAGAAGCATAGATGTCCCAATGAAGAGGGGTGCAGTTGATAGTGATAGGTCTAATGAGAGGCAGGTGTAAACGAAGAAGAATTAGAGAAAAATAATTAGACATGACATGACATATCATCAATTCTTTAAGGACATGATCTTGAATTGGATAAAAGCATGAAAATCAAGGATCAAGGTAAATTGTAAAGGGTTAATAGATAGTCGTGTGACTTCTTTCTTATGGAGAGCATAGTTCTAGCTTAGAGCACCCTATTTTCTCCCTTTTATACTTATCAGTATCATTATTATTATTCTATTATTATCTTATTCTTCAATCTCAATTTCATCACTCATGTTGTTTCTTTTTGTTGTCATATGCTAGTTAGGAAACTTACAATTTTTTACTCTGTGGAAGTGGATTGTCGCAATCACAACTCACTGATCGTCAGAAGTCCCAGCTCCGTAACGTTAACCCTAGCCGTTTTCTATTCGATTTAGAGTATGTTTTCCAATGCTCAAGATGATATTTCTATAGATGATATTAGGGCGTAACGTAAAATAACTAATGGGCCGACTCAGTTTGCTAGCATTCGTTATGAGTGTATAAGGCCCAAAAGATATTTTAGCACGAGTATCTTTCACATATAACAAACATAAAAACTATATTTGTATGTTATAGTTATAGTTTAGATTATTGCGCTCCATAACAAATATTATGATTTTTATGGGGCTTTCGATTTAACATAGTTCACTAGATTTATCCAATTTTATATAAACTGTTTAGTTTTGTATAAATTCATTTATACATTATAATTTGTATAATAAGATCCATATTTGTATAATTATAAGTGTATAGGACGAAAATATATATATTTGTATCTATATATATATTTTTCTCTCGTTTTATACAAATACAAACACATTTTATATCGAAATGTATAATATGACGAATTATATATCGAAATGACTAATTGTATACCGAATCAGATGACAAAAGAATGGGATGTTTGCTCCGAATTACAAATAAAATAAATCATGGCTATAACATTTAATTTGAATTAATAGTTTGTTATTTCATACAATTTTTTCATTTACTAACACTTTTACTTGGGTATCTTTATTATTTTTTATGCCACATTTTTTATTTTTTATTTTGAGAAAATTACGCGGATAAGCAAACTTATACTATTTAATTACTCATCATAGCTATAGTTTGCTACAATTACCACTCACGACTAATATTATACATTAATTACATGGGCTGACTTCGAGTTTGTATAATTAGTCGTGTTTGTATATGTATAATTCGCCAAGATATACAAATAAATATGTACAATATACAATTTTTTAGCCTATATACATATACAATTCACCTCTCTCCCACTCTCTGCTCTCTCTCTCTCTCGCCTCTCTCCTCCCTCTCTCAATCTCGCTCGCCTCTCTCCTCCCTCTCTCAATCTCGCTCGTCTCTCTCCTCCCTCTCCCAATCTCGCTGCCATTTATACAAATATATATGTATAATATACAGTTATATACAATTATATACATATTCAATTCACCTCTCTCCCACTCTCTTCCTTCTCTCGCTCGCCTCTATCATCCCTCTCTCGATATCGCTCACCTCTCTCCTCTCTCTCCCAGTCTTTCTCGTCTCTCTCCTCCCTCTCCCAATATCTCTTGTCATATATACAATTATATATGTATAACAGACAATTATCTATCCAATATACATATACAATTCACCTTTCTCCCACTATTTTTCCCCTCTCTCTCCTCTCTCCTCTCTCTCCCAGTATCGCTTGCCTCTCTCCTCTATATAACATGTAGCTACAAATTGTAATTATCAAACTATTGCTATAGAGTGTAATTAATTATTTTTAAGTGACTATATGTGAAAATTATATATATATATTACGATAAAACATGATCGAACGCTAAATATTTTACCTCCAATCTTCTTAGATCAATTGTAGATCTTATTCAACTACAAAAACATGTGCAATAATAATTTGAAAAAAAAAAGAGGATAATTTTTTTTTATTGCTATATCTGTCTACTATGTTTATGATGAAGTTCAAATTTTGAAAAGAGAAGTAATGATGAAACAAAGTTCCTCAATCATTAAATTATAAACCAAATCATGTGCTACAAAAATATAGGCAACCATGAACTTACATGATTAATCTGATTAGTGGAATACTTAAAAGATATTAGTCATTTGAAATCTGACCCCCCCCCAACCCACCCACCCACAAACCCCAACCCATATGGTCAACTGTATGACTTTTGAATAATTTCTTCATCACTCACTTTCTTATCTGACATGACCATGCACTATACATATTCAAATTTGTTTTTCAAAATTTTCCAATCAGTTCTTCAAATATAAAAAATAATTACATGAAAATCTAACTAATTTAAAGTTTAATGAGGCATCAAGCTTTTGGCTTAGCTAACATAATTGTTCCAAAATGAAGACACTATAATTACATTTGTGATTTAATTATCTTATAAATATTTGATGTCCGCGGGCTTAATGTACTTTTGCTATGTTTGTAGTCAAAAAAAAAAAAAGTAACAATCTTTTTGTGAAATTTGTAGTGTTCTTTTAGTTGACGAACTTTAATTTTAACGATAATTGGCAAGTCAATGCAAAGTAAAGTGAATTTATATTTTTCTAAAAGAGTATTTTCTATTTTTAGTTATATATTTTCTTTTAAAAAATATTAGGCGTGTCGTCTAATGATTAGTCCATTTTAATATATATTAGAAGCAAGTTTGTTTTAACTCACTTGGTCTTATGTACATAAGTGTTTAAAAGATAACACTTTGCCAAGTTCAAATATCTATATGGTCACTAATGAAGTTTGCGAATCTATATTACAATATATTTCAAGTTTAAGTGATTATCTAGATATTAAGCTTTTTTTTATTATCAATGATAATTTTAAATACGTATTATCTTTTTTATCCTAATTAATTTAACTCACTTTTTCCAGTCCATCGCAAAACAACGATACATAAATATATTAAAGTACTAAAAATTTAACTTTAAATAACTATTTATCTTTTAACAAGATGATATATAGTCAAACAAATATCTATAACTTATTTTAAATCTGATTTCAAAAATTTCCTTTAAATTTTTATTTTTTTTTATTTCTAGTCAAAACTTAAATATTTTATTTATTTTTTCATTTGTAGCACCTACCGTAAGCCTGGAGAATTCAAATTGAAAGGTACAGGTTGGGAAAGCGTAGATGGAGCGTGCGGGAAGTTGTCTTTGACGTAACCTCGACGGAACGCTGTCTCTTGTCGGTCACATTATTCAATGCTAATGCTACAAACTACAAACAAATACTCTCTTATAAGTCAACAAGGATCGTGATGCATTAGTTGCAGTGCTTTATTCTTTATCAAAAATTTCTAATTCGAACCCTAAGTACGAAAAAAATATCTTTGGAGCGCCGCCACCTCTGATTGGGCCGGACTGTTAGTGGCGAAGTCAGAAAATTTATTAAAGGTGTCCAAAAATAATGACGTGTGACTGTCAAAATAAAATAAAAAATATCTATTTAGAGTTTGAACCTGAAATTACTTCATTCAAATAGGCACACTGCACAAAGACATAACTCTTGTCAAAAATGTCAACTTTAAATATATATCATTTAAATGTAAAATTTGACTGTATATATAACGTAATTTTTCGACAAAGAGTGTCCAATTAAAGACCTTGAGGAGGCTGTAGCTATACCACTATCTGCGATACGCGATATGAATTTATTCGAGATGCCAATGTAGAATGCGAACATTGAGTGGGGAAAAAAAAAAACTCTCCTACACAATCAAATTGCCCAAAAAATATTTTTATAAATAAACGTCTTCAAAAAACTGTGCATTTTAAAAAAAGATAAATTATATGCGATAGATAAAGACGATCTGTCTTTTTATTTGAATTTGGAATCAACGATCAATAAATATTGAAAGCACTACATTAAATCACAAACCAACAAACAATGAACACTGAACCCCACCACATTACATGCATACTCAACCAACTACTCATATTGGTCAAATCCTACCACCATATTCTATTTATTAGTGCGTACATGAATTTGTACGGAGCAATGAATTAACACAATTCATCGTACAGTTGATCCACTCTAATTCATTACTGCCTCCACTTTATTCTTCTACAGGTAGTTTTAATAGCTGGGGATATCTTCATTTTAATATTACTCTATATGGTTGAGGATATAATTTATCTTATACCTTTAATCAAATAGTGTATAAATTTAATCTCAACCTTAATCTTAGATATTCCATCTGACTTCATATTATTCTATCTCACCTCCTAAATAGGATAAATTAGTCCCATCAATCAGGATTATAATTCCGAAATAACTTTATCTGCGAAAAAGACTCCGGAGCACTGTAAAACCTACTGTAACTTCCTCCACTATTCAATGTGAGACTCGTGTGTGCAGAATCACAGAACAACGACATTCACAATCAGCACACGGCCTAAATAAGAACATTCTCCTTTTCAGCTAAAGCAACAATGAGTAGTATTTTAAATGCTAGTGTACACAACATACTCACCCAATGGAAATGAAGTTCAAATAGAAGTACAAAATGGTACAACATAGTAAAAATCTGCAGGTTGACTACCCAAAGTTAAAGCTAAAAATTCCAGACGACGATGAGACCTACAGACAGCATAAACAACTGATACTTCTTTCTTGAATTGGAAGGTGTTTCCTTCTTATGAAATCTTTGGTTGGAAGTTTCTTCTCAAGATCGAGACCTCTCACGTGGAGGTGGTGAACGACTGCATTGGTAAAGATCATAATAAAATTAGTATAATACAGCTTGAATAAACCCACCCCAGGGTGGGCTGAGACACAAGGATAAAAAACAAAAAAGAAGAAGATTGTGAAGAGACCTGTGATATCTATCATTGACGGGACTTTCTGCTCGACCATACTCAGGACTTCTCCTGGTCTGAGGCCTTGAGTTTAGAGGTGCTCCACGCCCATAGTCAGGACTACCCCTATCCCTTCTATATGGGCTAGGCGAACGTCGACGGTCATAACCTCTTCTGTCAGGCGACATGTCACGGCCTCTTCTGTCAGGACTGCGTCCATTTCTCCTGTCATCATCGTCTCGAATTGCAAATTCCACAGAAATAACTCGATCCATGAACTTGCTGCCATTTAATCAAAAATCTAAAATGAGTAGAAGTAAGAGTATACAATTTGAGTCATTTTAAAGGAATTATAATGTAGAATTGCAGCAGCCCCGAAAAAGAGAATACAGTAATGGCATTTTTTTTGGTGTTAACCAAGGGAGTTCCCCAATAGTACATGAAGTGGGAGAGCAGGAGAGATCAGAATTTAAATCATCAATAAGACAAAACTTAAAGTGATTTTCACGTTTGTCTGAGACTAGGATAAAGTTATACCTGGTACTAGTACTGATGGGGAAATCCAGGTACCCGATGAACAAAAAAAAAGTGAGAAGAAAGAGGGAAATGAACTGATGAAGGAACGCTTTCAATTAATCTCCAGAAATAAATAACATCATAGCAATGAACTGATGAAGGAAAATGATCCTTCAACATTTTGTGCATAAGTCTGTACTCAAGTCATTTCCCTGACTATTTCAAAGAGGTTCATAATCTTTTATAAGGTGAAATGGAGTACTCACTTAGCAAGAGTAATCAGATACTCCAGTAACAATGATATGTATGAATTACAAGCAAGGGAAGTATAATACTCATCAAAGCATCTTCTAAACTGCTAACCTCATGTTTGTTGCTTCTAATGCTCTGCTAGCATCATCCACTGACTCATACTGAACAAACGCGAAATTCTTTCTAATTCGAACATTTGATATTCTACCATATGGTTCAAAATACTTTTCTATGTCCCTTGTCTGAGTATGAACTGGATCAAAGTTGATGACAAATAAAGTCTTTGAAGGTCTAGTATTGGCAGCAGGTTTTCTGGAAATTTCAGGCCTCCTACTACCACGATCCTGCTACAACATCAACTTAGTCAGTTCAATTCTGCATATAAGTTAAAACACAAACAAATCGTGGAATTTCCACACCAAACTGATGCTGTAAATATTATCGGTCATGGTGCTACAACTTCACGATTCAACAACATCATACCTTAGTCCATTCTACACGAAGCCTGCGTCCCTTTTTACCAAACTCGATCCTGTCAAGTCTTCTAATTGCATCATCAGCATCTCGCTCGTCCTCCATATATATGAAAGCAAATCCTACAAAACCGAAGTGCCATGAAATCAAACCAAAGAATTCAGTTAAATTTTTCATACAAAAAGGTCAGTTCAGATGCCTCCTGCAAATAAACATCAGCACACTACAGAATGCAACTAGATCAAACTTACCACCCAAAACCCCCCACGAATGAGGGGGGAAGGGGGGAAGTGGAAAGAAAAATCTGTATGAAGGAACTCAACAGCTGCCACTGGATCCGAGATGGTCATGCTATCTATGTTGAAACATGTCGGATATCGAGGACTGAGCAAAGGTCATGAGGAATGCAAAGGCAATGGTCTCAGTAAATTGTACGATGGTAGAACCATGGCAGATCATATTGGTTCTTTTAGATAAACATAAGAGTATGTATCTTGGGCACAAGCCAAAAAAAGAAAGGCGGAGAACCCTTCATCCAGGAAGATCTAGGAATTTCCAAGTATCCTGCCTGCGCCAAAGAAATTATTGAGATTGGGAGTTCAACACAATAACTTGCTTTTTCTCCGGATAAAACAATTTAGAAAGAACATTCTGAACAATAGAAAGAAAATAACATCTTACTTCATGAGGATACAATTCAGTAAACATAAAGCCATCTATCGGAACAACTACCAAAACTTGAATTTCCATGGGAAAACAACATACACATACATGGAGAAACAATTAAAACAGAACACATTCATTTTAAATTTGCCAAGAACTTCTCCACATAATCATGGTCTAGTCCTTCAACAAACATAATAGGCATGCTGGAAATAAATGTAAACGCACAGTTTACTTTGACCCTATAGGCGTCTATTCTAAGGGATTGCTTCCTTTCAAAAAATAACCAAAAACAACTTCAGGTCAAGAAAAAGATAGTGTACCAGATTTCATATCCACCCTATCAACCTTCCCATATCTTCTGAAAAGCCGCTCAACATCTGACTGGCGAGCGTCAAACTCCAGATTGCCACAAAATATGGCCCTCATGTTGTGTACTTTTCCCCCTTCAGTGAAAGAGATAGTGTAAGAAAACCATTCATGGCAAGAGATATGTGGATTGCCAAACATATTTAAAATGAAAATACAAGATTGGAAAAGAAGATAGAGATCTTTTATTTTTTAACATTTCAGCAATTTGTGACATTTTACGTGTTGTCTTTCGTTATCCCTTTCTAGAGACGAACACAACAAGGTCATGCATTCACCAATTCAACATAAGTCAACTCAATAAAGCTAATATGACTAATGTCAGTCTTAAGTATTGCATAGAGACTGGATTATTCTTCAGACTATCAAAATATCAAACACTACCACCTTCAAGTTATTACAATTAAATTTAACCAGTATGACTGATGCTGTTATTGAACTCACATTTTCACAAAGGAATTTAACCAAAACTCAAGGCACTTAAAATTCTATAATTTTCAAAATATCTCACATCTTTTTTCTTGCCTCTGACTTTAGATTGTTTCTTGTTCCAGAAATTCTATTGCATCCCTAAAACAAAGTTTGTTTCTAAGAACAAACACAATTGCTCTTAGTTTTTAATGACAATGGTGTCCAGGCCTGCTTGAGCGCAATTCAACTGTTCTTATTATCTCTTGAGCGCACCTGCTATGTCCCACAAGTACAAGGCTTAGGCAAATTGGAAGAAATCACCTAGTGTCTTTCCTTTTTTTTTTTTTTTTTTTGATGTCAAGGAAAACCAGCAGCTGCTATGCAATAGCTCGCAAACCATACAGGAGAGGTAACCCACACTAGACAAGCCTGGTGTGACGAGCTCGACCCAGAAGGCAAACCCCTTGCTTTCACTGGCAAGGGGTTTCGAACTTGAGATCTTCAACATGGAAGTCCCAAGACCAATCCACTAGGCCACCCCGAAGGGTCAAAGAAAAAATTCAACATGCTAAAACATCTACTGAGCAAGAAGAATATAGCTAATTCGAATAAATGAACTCTTTGAAAAAATAATTTACGTCTCTGCAGAAGATACTTTGGGAAAATGTGGTTCATTTAGAATGTTCTCTACTTAAACTTCTGTTGAACTTGAGAAGTCGGCCAAAATTGTTATTTAGATTTTCTAAATAGTTGATGGGCTAATGGTAAAGAGAAAATGTGTACCATGGGAAAAATAAAGAACTTGTAAAGACTAGCAGTGAAAATGGTTTGATGTCTTTCTTGAATTGACAACCATTCATATCAACACCTAGAACAAATATTTTTAACTATATTGGGTTATAGAATCCAAATCAGGTCAAAAGGATCTTTTTTCCTCTTTATTTTCAGAATGGGCTGTTTATCCATAATTTCTCAACACAAAATTCAGCAAATTCTCACAGCTTCTCTTTTTCAATTCTATGCACCCGCAATGCAGTTCCCAAATTTTCAAACTACTTATTCCCATTCCGAGTTGATGCAACTTGGCTTCTCTTTTTTTTTCTTCTGTAGTTGCTAGCTCTATCTATTTTAGCTTAGTCTTTCATGTATTCTTTTAGTATCCAAAAAAGAGCTTTTTTTACTTTAATTCAAAAAGGATCAGTTTCCAGAAAATATCAATCCATCATATTTTTTTCCTCATGAAACTAACAGGCTATATTACTCATCTTGAAACTGATAAATGTTTAACAAAAACGGAAAAATCACCAAACATGCTTACCAGTTAACGGTCGTTCAAAAAAATGTAATGTATAAATTCATACAGTGTAAAATGTAACAGATCTTTTGATTTAGATGAACAGAAAAAGGAAGTTTATCTGAAAATGCAACCTTTGCTTCTCAATTTTGCGCAAAATAATAATAATAATCTGAAGATCGATAAAAATAAGGAGAAACTAATAAGCAAAAAGCTCTAACTAAATTCCTCTGCAAATTTCCAGTATATAGAGAAGATAGATAGAAAAAACGTACCTTTGAAGCTTTTTTCCACAGCCAAATCGATGAAACCCAGAAGATGACGACAAGATATTAGATCAATTTGGAAGGAGAGACACAAACACGACGCCGTTTCAACCTTGAACTATTGCTTTCTTTTTTTTGGGGTGGGGGTGGGGTGGGGTGGGGGTGGCTGGGCTCCATCATGGGCCATTTGATTTGATTTTTAAGGCACTTATTTAAAAGGTAGCTACTTTTTGCAAAGTATTTAAATCTTAAGCACTAGTAATATAAAGTAAATAAAATACGAGCAGTTTTCTTCCATCTTAATTCTTAATCTTATTCTTATCTTTCTTATCTTTTTTTTCTGGTTCTTCTTATTGTTATTGTTCTTCAAAATTACCAATACATAGCACTAAGTGTGGTATAATTGTAACTCGAAGGTGGAAAGCATTCAAATTAAATTTTTATTAGATAATATATATCATACATTTATTGATTTGATGTAAACACTCGATATATACAGATAATTGGTTAGAGATTTTGATTAGAAGAAGATTACATTTAATTAGTGTGATTCTGACAAACTAAATATAATGCTCCTAAGTAATCGTATATACAACCTTCCAAAGTTCATGAAAAGAGCCAAATACAATATTTTTAACTCTACTATCCAAGTCATTTTCCTTAATTAATGAATTATATAATAATTAAGGGCCTGCACTTTGAGCATTAATTTTTTTGATTTGTTTATATCGTGATTAATAATATACATGTTCAATATTTATCTCTGCTAAAATTTAGAAATGTTAGGAAGGCCGCCATTCCATTTGCAATATGCCACATCAAAATCGATTTAATATTAGTGTTCAAATGCAAATCATAATCACAGTTCCGTCATGGTAAAGATATGTATGTTAACACTAAAATTGTGACGCATTGTTAGGTATTTCTTTATTCTTAATTAAAAATCTCGAATTTTAATTTTATGTATGAAATTGTGTTTGATAGAAAGCGTTGTACTCCCAAGACTTTTAAACATTGTTTTTGGAACATACATGTGTAATACCAAGTATGTTCTTTGATAAGCTTATTCATTGGATTCCATTTTTCTAATTTTTTCCTTTATTAATATACAAGTTTATTTTTCAACAACTAGATTCACACGGACATAAAAATAAAAATTAATATTTTTTTGGCTTTCTTGCCCTTAGGAAAGGAAGCCTAGTATTTTTAAAGATCCAACTTTGGATTAATTCTAAAACACATAAAAATAAAATTACAATAATTAAAATGGTACATAATTTTGAGCATCATGTAATGGAGATTCAGTAAAAGTAGGAGGAACCATAACAGAAGAAGAAACCTTAAACCTTTTGCTTCTTGATGATCCTTCATTAGTACTAGTGGTACTCATAATATCGGGACTACTAATCCACCCAGCCATTAATGGATCTGATCCAACAAAATACTCACTTCCATCTGATCCATAATTATCACAATCCAGCCCAAGTTGCCTAAAAGCAGCCCATTCACTACTACAGTCAGACACACTTGATGAATTTTCCCAAGACGAATCATTATTGTTATTGTTATTGTTATTGTTATTGTTATTGTTATCAGTTACGTCATGTGGAAGTACTCTAATACTTGGTTGCACAACTTTATTCATGTCCACATGACGATGATTTTGGTATTGTTGATCATAATTATTCTTGAAGTGGAAAATCCTAGCAAATGTGAAATGATCACTTACTCTAGTAATACTCTTGGACGATGAAGACTTATTTTCTGAATTTCTAGCCATGATGCTTTGTAAATTCTTACTTAATTTTGCTTTTATCGAAGAAAAGCTAAGACCATGTTTACTATGCAATATATTCGATTGATCCATATCGGAATTTGGAGTAGTAGAAGCGAAATTGGTTCGTGCATTTTCACCTCTTAGGGCTCGAGCAGCTTCATCATAGGCATGAGCAGCTTCTTCAGGAGTATCGTATGTTCCTAGCCATAATCTCACACGTTGAGACGAGTCTTTTATCTCAGCAACCCATCTTCCAGAGGGTCTTTGTCTTACACCTACAAATTTTCTTGTTATTGATGATTTCTTTAGTTCTGTTGATGAGGATGATTTGGTGGTGTTGGTGTTGGTTGTGATGGTGGTTTTCGTGTTTTCTAAATGTGTAGCCATTAATTAAGGGGAAAGTTACAAAATAGTACTACTACTATAGTTGACAAGAGAAGAAAGTATTGTACTATAAGTAGTAGTGTTAAATTCTTGCACTATAAATAAGGGCGCTTTAAAGAACTATTGAGACATTGAGGCTGAGCAATTGTGGTTAACGGTGTCTGAGTCAGGATTTTTACTCAAAAAATTCAAAATTTAAAGAACTATATTTTAATATCTACCGTATATTCTCTCCGTTTCATATTAGTTGATCATTTTCCTTTTTTACCTATAGTAAGAAATCATAAATAAAAAAATAATTTTACTAACTCACCCTTTAAAAAACTTCTTGGAGAATTTACAAATAAATGTGACTACTTTTAAAAAAGCATTTAATCAATGCTTTCTTGATTTAGTAAAATGATCAACTAATATGAAATAACTATCTTTAGTAAGATGATCAACTAATATGGAACAGAGGGAGCCTAACATAAAAATAATTTTAGCAATCTTGCGCTCCCTAGGGGTGATCTAAGCGTCAATTAATAAGTGGAACAAGATGAAGGTTTAAATTTGAATAATATGAAAGAACCTATGTCATTTTATTTTCATCTGTGTAAGTTTTGATAGACAAAATTATCATGTACTAATACGAAGTAGGAAGCAATTCGAAGTGCTTAATCCTAATTAATTTTAAAAAGAAGTCAATTGAGGGCCCGAAGGCTAAAGCATATACCCCGCCTCTCAATTATTCGTTTGTTGTTTTGCTATTAGTTTTAGTGATCAATCATTTGCATTATACTTAGCAGAATGAATAAGTGTCTTGGCTTGACATGCAAAGACGTAGCTATTAAAAACTCTTCGAAGCATATTGAACTCATAAATAAATACATTAATCATCCATGTAGAAACAAGGGTGAATTGATAAGTATAAACACCAACTTGACGTGCTATATTATAATTGCCTGAACTAAATAAACTATTTAATTAATTAACCTTAAGAGGCAAGGATGTAGGGAATAATGGAAATGTTAATGATGCAACTTGCTTCTCATTTGAACTGAAATATTATAACTACCTTTATGTTGTCTTCTTTCTATAGGTTTCTTTAATTAGTAACACCTGATCTTGTTTGAATTTATAGCATTCTGAAAATATTAGGTGGCACGTATAAATAGAAGATAAACTAATTAAAGGGCAATGTAAATATTTGGTGGGGATCAGGGTGGAGCTACAAAATTAACCTATCAGTTCGGTCGAACCTAGTAGACTTACTGCGTGTCCGTTTGGATCGACTTATTTTAGATGTTTTTAAATCAAAATAGCTTTTAAGCAGTTTTAAAGTTTTTGAGTAAAGTTAAAAAGTGCTTATAAGCACTTATTTTAAAGCCAGAATAACAAAAATAAGTCAAAAGTCACAAGTTAGAAATCTTAATTTATGATTTTTGGCTTATAAATCATAAGCCAAAAGTCAATCCAAACAGGCCCTTTGTTCAAGCCTTGTGTTTGAGTTGAAATTAAAGTTAAGATTCAATTACTAACACACGATATAGTTATTTTAGAATTATGAATTCATAAAATTTAAATCTGTGTTTCTGATAGGAATAAATACATTTTTTTTTACCAACATAAAAGAAGACAAATTAGTGAAGGGACCTCCAAAGTCCTCATCTTTCCTGTCTTTTTTCTTCCTTTATCAGAATTCCTATTCCTTCATGGATTAATCAAGTATAAGTATGTATTAATATTATAATTTAGGGTTATGAATTAAGTTACATTAATTATATAGTAGATGTATATATGGGGTATTTAGTGACTAATGATTTTTGTCTCATGCGGCCATTGATTCTCCTTCAATTTCATATCAATACTCCACATTATTAAGAGGACTATGAAGATTATTTATGAGGCTATCCATCAAAGTGTTGGAGGAAATAGGAACTAACGGAGTACTATATATTATTCCACATTAATATTACAATAGTCTTTGCTAGTATGTAAGCTCTCCGTTTAAGTATAAATAGATATTTAAATTTGTATAAAATTGAATAATAGATACAAATGTTCTATACCATACAACACAAATCAGCTTGAATGTATTTCATGTAAATTGCCGCGTAGGACTTAAAACTTTATTTAAATTTAAGTGTATTACTTGTGCACTTCCAAAATTAAAAGACATAAATATCTATTGAAACCAATTTAAAATGCACTAATAATACCGATTCAACTTTATTACTCTCTGTTCTAATTAATTTACATAAAAATCTTCGAATGAAGACATTCTTGAGAATAAAAGAAAAACTTTTAATTAATGTAAAACAAATCATACATATTTATATAACTATAAATTATCTCATTTAACGGTAGAATGAGATAAACATAGTAATAAGTGTAAAAAAATGTTTGTAAATCAGTGTTTGGAAGCACATACTAGTCTTTCCAACTTTCACTTTGATAATATCACAAGCTAATTATAATAAGACTTAATTAGCCGCTCTAAGAGAACATTTGAATGGAGTCAACTTATTTTGTATACTTAGCAACATTTTAAGTTCACTTACAACCTAAAATGTCTTTATCATCTAACATCATTAATTAGTTCCTCAACCATTGTAATTGGGATCTAGTGTATAAGGTTTGCCATAATTAACCAAAGCTTCATGTGTGGAGACCACCACTTAAGCTGCAATTAGATGAAAAGGCAAACATTGGACTTATTTGAAGAGTTTATCAATTATCAATGATCCGTTTGCATTATTGTTTTTCTTGATCACAAAAGGAATTAAAGTGTGTCACTTTATGAAGGTATATTAGTTATGTAGAGATCATTAGGGCGTACAAAATCGAATCAAATTGAAAAAAAACTTCGATTGATGATTTGGTGTTGGAAAAAAAATCAATTATATTTGGATTGATTTTGTTTCAATTAAAAAAACAACTCGAGATCAAATTAACCCAACATTATATATATAATTTTAAAATTTTATTTTATACGTAATAATACTTACTTTGATATAATTTTTAAATATCTCTTATACTTTTTCATAGTTTTTATTTTTTAATATAATTATTTCATGTTTGGAAGTTAGAATTCTTAATGATCTAATAAGATTATAGTTTATACATGTTGGTAATTATAATAAAGTTTAAATAAAAATCAAATTAATACTAATGCAAAAAGAAAATCAATTCAACTCTAAGAATGACAATAATATTGAATATTTGTCTTTTAGTTTTTCATAGGTTTAGACAATTAAAATACATGATCTAATTTTAGTTTCTTTTAATATTTAGTCATGTAACTAATACTTACTAAACTTATTCTAGCATGATTTAGTACTTTAAATTATGATCAATTTCATTATGACTTATTAATTTGCAATATTTATTTTACGCGATTTTATTATTATTATTTTTGGATATTTAGTGTCATTAATTATATCATATTTTTTGTTATTTTCTTGAAAAATAACTTAGATAATTGCATTTTGGTAGGACTAAAGAAATATTTGAAGTACAAGTAAATTATATGTTTTTATGAATACATTATCGAAAAAACTCAAAAATCCAAAAAAAAAACAAAAAACCCGAAGAAATCCGAAAAAATCCAAAATTGAAAAATCCGAGTTTTATTGGTTTGATTTGATTTATAAATTCAAAAACTCGACACAAATAATTTAATTTGATATTTAAAAAATCCGAACCAACTCGGTTATGTACAAACCCCTAAGGAGATCATATAACATATTCAGTAAATTCACATTAAAAAAATATATACTTTTTTAATAAAAGATGAATACAAATTGATATGCACGCGCTCTTTGTGGATTAATTGTGATGCCTCGATCGAGGTGTGAGAAATATGATTATATCCTATAGTAAAGATGGCGAGACAAACTTTAATAAGAATGTTAAATTTTTATAATATGTGACGTCCACCAGGAAAGTCCAACTAATATGACATACATATTCGTATACTTTTAATTGTCATAGTTTTTTTTAAAGTTAAACTATAAAAATTTTAGCTAACTTTTTCTATCATATTGATATGAAAAAAATATAATATATAATTTTTTATATAATTTATAAATATCTATTTTTTTTTTGTTAAATATCAAACTCACCCTGGGGATTGGGGCCTTGCTTAATGTAATTTAATTTAATTTTCGAAAGCGTATCATTATAAATAAAAATAAAAGGAGACAATAGTCAAAGTGTTAAACTTAAAGGGGACAAGTCATTTATGACACTAACAGCTTATGGGAAAACAGTAGCAAATTGATTTAAGCAGAAGCAGATAACAGGCTCTTAGGAAGAAGAAGATCATTATTCTAGTTTAATTACTACAAGTATTGCAGAATTACTATTAATTCTTGCAGTTAAACATATAGTAGTACTTTATAAGAGCATACAAAATTAAATAATTTCTCCATTTGTATAGTTTTGATTCGACAAGAAATTTGGAAAAATAAAAAAGATTTTTGAATCTTATAGTCTTAAATGTAGAATTTTATTATCTGAAAAGTTAAAATTAAAGAGTGTTTTTTAAAAAAAAAAAAAGAGATATCTCTCTTAAACGGACTAAAAAAAAGAAAGTAGGACAAATAAATTAAAACAAAATGGATTGGAATAAGAAAACTAATAGAGCCAAGAGGAAAAAAAAAGGAATTTTGGTAGAATGATGGTCAGTTTCTTGATTATGTAGTTAACAACAAATAATCCGTCAGCTAAAAGAAAATATAGTGAAAAATACATGTAGTTAATTATAATTGAAAATTATAAGCTTGATCAATATATTATATCCATTAATGAAGGCATCAGATTCCATAGTTCAGGAGAAGGTTTGGAACCTTATAGCATAATGAAATTAATTTATCGAGCTAACTTTTTCTGCGTAACAGTTTAAGTATTCATCACTATCTTGTAAGGGCGTTCAAAATTATTATACTATATTATGTTTTTGCTAGTAAGTTTGTATGGTAATTATCACCAAAAGTAGAAGCACAATCTCACCTAGTTGAATGTTGGTCAGCTTCTCCATTATGCAGACAATTTAAATATTCAAAAAAAAAAAAGACAATTTAAATATTCCAATAAAAAGAGATATAATTAGTGAAGAGGAAAGGCTCAAAATAGTCCCTCATTTTTTGGTTAAGAATCAAAATGATTCTTGAGTTTTCACATAGAGCACTAATAGTCCCTCATGTTTGCAATATTGGTGCATTTTTGGTCCTCCCCTAAAATTTTACCTATTTTTTAAACGTTAATTTTGTCCAGAATTTTATATAAGGAATGTTCAATCGTAATTTTATATATTTAGTAGAAATAATAACTCTATCTGAGAGAATGTGATAAGAAAAACACCTTGTTCTACTAACTAGAAATATTAGTGCAGCTAAACTAAGAACATCTTAACATATGACTTTGTAGGAATAGAAAAAATTCTATTATTTCACGTGAAATTATCATGATAAACCTCTCGACTTTACCTGAAATACGATTTCTACAAAATAAAACAAACTGTTTTTCTTCTCACATTCTTTCATATGGAGTTGTTATTTCTACTAAATATATAAAATGACGATTACACATCCCATACATAGGTTATAGATAAAATCAATGCTAAAAAATAGGTAAAATTTTGGATGAGGACCAAAAGTGCACCAATATTACAAACATGAGGACTATTAGAGATTTATGTGAAAACTCAAGAATCACTTTGAGCCTTAATCAAAAGAAGAGGGACTAGTTGATCTTTTCTCAATTTGTGAAAGGTAGTTAATTTTAAACTTACAACCTTGACCAATATATTGTAATCATTGAAGACCATGATTTATCAAGATAGCTGATGCAATCATCCACCTTGCACTTGCTTCAAAATATATACAAATGAGTATGACAAGGTTATGTTATTATGTGACTAAAAAGTAGTACAAAAAGTTAATTCCAAGTGCACTTGTATATCCATTTTCATTAGGCATATCCTAAACTCTTACTAATATGAATCTGTGCACTTGTATATCCATTTTCATTAGGCATAAATCCTAAACTCTTACTAATATACACAAATTCAATATTTAAATTTTATTTTCCTCATTTGTAATGAATTTATTTTTCCTGATAAATTTTCAACAATTTCAACCAACCAAACATAAAAATAATAATTTTAAAGGATATTTTTTTCCTTTATATCAAAACATGCTATAAGATTAAAGATCGATTTATAAAGAGGTAGTCGCATAATACAAGATTCATTATGTCTGGTTGTTGAAGTAACTAGACTTATTTGAGCAGACAAGGTAGTAGAAAAGTCAAGTAGTGAGCAAAACAATGAATCCATAAATGAATGGACATTCTTCTTCTTTTGTTATGAGCCCAACCCAATTCAGATATTGAAATGTGGCCCACAATAACACTTTCAGAATGAGTAACATACATGAATGGAGAAATTTCCCACTAGATTTGCCTAAATAAAGTCAATGGTGACATATATAAAAAAAGAGAAAGCATTATCCCAAATTAGTAAAACACTTAGCACCCATTCAAGCAAAAAAGGCTGAAAGTAAAAGCACACAACAAATCACCTAGACAATTCAGAATCTTTGTCATTCTTTCACTAAGGAATCTTTAAGAATCCACTTTCCTTTTTTATACACTCATTTACAACTTTCAATTCCATCATTTCTCAAAAAGTTTATACCCTTTTAGCCCTCTAATGTTCTGTTTCATCCGTTTCAATTTATTTAACTTAATAACCATTTGAGTTTTAACTTTTTACGTGATATATTTAAAATCATAAGATTAAAGAATATTTTAATGTGTTTGATATATGCAAATTTCTTTTTACTTTTTTAATTTCTTATCAAATCAAAATAAGTCAAATAAATTAAAATAGATGGAATATTTTCGAATATCAATAAACCAGGGAGGGGAGAGGGGGTGGGGTAACTGGAGTGGATCCCACTGATATAAGTCCAAAGAAGCAAAGCCAAAGGAACAGAAAGAGTACACATCTTCTCTCATCCACACTATCCATTATGGCCCTATTCTTGGTCTTAATTCTCTTAACTTAGAGTCCACCCAAAGAGATTAGGATTCAATGTGAGATGGGATTTTTTTTTTTTTTTAAAAAAAAAAATGTATCTTTTTATAATTTGGAAAAAAATCTTGAATTTTTAAGGTGAATCTCATTCTGGATGTTGGTATTTGTACTCCTTTCGTTAGTTGTTAAGTGGCCATCTCTATTGCTTTTTCTTTGTTTTATTCAGGTGGATCTATTCAAATAATTGGTCTTTGTAAAAATATAATCTTTTTTTACTTTTCATTTGGGGTTCTACCCTCATTCTTGAATTGAAAGTTTATTGTATTGGGAAAAGGAAAATTAGTTGAAGAGGAAGAAGAAGCAAAGTGGGGTTGGGATGTTTGGGTCTGGCATGAATCTCATAACCACAATAATTGGTTTTGGGATGAGTGCAACTTTTATTGTGTTTGTCTGTACTAGACTGATTTGTGGTAGGATAAGCAGGAGGCAATCAAGGCAAATGTTTGAAATTGAATCAGGGATTGATCTTGAACAGGTAGGTTTTGCTTAAATTACTACTTTTTCTTAGTTCCTAATCAATGTTTATCAAAGTTGCAGATTCATTCAAGAAGATTTTTCTGATTTTGCAGATAATTATTTTGCTTTTTGTTAGAGCTACAACTGTTTAGTACTTAGTCCATTTGTTTATTGTGTTTTGGTTTTGTGTAGAATGATTTAGGATTTGATGGCTTAAACTTTGTCCTAGTTTGACTTGCTGGTTTTGAGAAAGATTGAATAAAAGTAAGATTTTTGTGATCATGGAAACAGAAGGTGGAAAAATGAGATTATAGTATCACTGACTACCCTATCTGAGTAAAGGGAGCTGCAGAAAATCACCAAAAATCAAGTCTGATTAGTCAATGTGGAGAGTCTGTACTTTGTATGAGTGCTTGTCAAGATTGCATATTTCTGCTTTCAGAATTTAGTTCTTTGGTTGCATTCCGAATTAAGTCGTTGCTTGTGCTTAATTATCATGAACAATTATAGCCTGTTTGGCGAAGCTTTTGGGAGAAAATGAATGTAGGGAGTAGCAGAAGTTGTTTTAGTCGAAGCTCAACAAAGTACTAGCTTTTAGGGAAAACTTGTCAAACACTAATTGATGCTCAAAGTGCTTTTTAAAATTTATTGGTAAAACACAAATGATTTCTCACCAAAATTACTTTTTTGAAAAGCAGTTTTAGAAAAAGCACTTTCCAAAATAAGCTGAGTTTAGAAGCTTGGACAAACAAGCTATTAGTTTCAAGATGGTATTTAGCGGATGCTGGTCTGTGAATAACTTTTTTCTACTGACATTTGTTTCTTTCCGCATATTGCTTCACTGGAATTTATGATATATCTCTTCTAAGCTGTTAAGTGTATGAATTGTGATTTAAGTTGTTATTCCTAGAATTTCCTGACAGATTCACTAATGTTAACCTATTCTGGCAGCCAGAGCATCGAATTAACGGGCTTGACTCAGTTATGGTTGCTGCAATTCCGACCATGAAATTTCACAGTGAGGCTTTCACCTCCTCAGAAGAAGATACACAGTAAGTGTAGCACCATACACATTGTTTGAGCTATGTGCTACATGCAATATTTGGCAATTAACTATCATCTTATGCATTTGGAGAGATAAATGTGATGAATATTCTGATGTACTATTTATCTAAGCTAGCAGAAATAGGTATAACCATATTAGAATGAAAGAATGCACCCTGTCGTGTTTTATTGGGTTCCCTCTTGTCTATGTTGAATTTTCATTCAGGGGATTGGGTGAAACCATAGGTCTGATTGTTCATTGAGGTTATAATAAAACTCATTCTACCGTCCAGGCTGCTATTTCCTCTCATCTTCCAGCCTGTTCTTTTCTTTAAAACTAAATTTAAGTGTTTTCTGAGTAAGTTTGAAAAGTTTGGCCATTGATGAGGTCATGCAATTTGAATTTCAGGTGCAGTATATGCTTATCGGAGTACCAGGAGAACGAAGTTCTGAGAATTATGCCCAAATGTGCCCATAGTTTCCATCTTTCATGCATTGATATATGGCTAAGAAAACAGTCTACCTGTCCAGTTTGTCGTCTTTCTGTACAGGAATCTATTGAAAACAAACAAAGGCGCCCTGCAATGCTTGGCAGGGATCAGAACTCTGATAGTTCTGAAATTTCATTGGAGCATTCAAGGCAGTGGTTTCTACGTACTGCTGAGCGGTCGCAAGGTACTGTAAGTAACAGCAATGAAGCAGTTCCTATTTCAATTAATTCTGAACCTGAGGTCTCTCGGGAAGCAGAAGCAAGGTCATGATGAAAGGCAAATATAGAGGTACCATAAGAAATTATGCCTTCTGTTTGCATTCAGATGTTTCCTTGTATCAGACCTATCTTATTGGAGACTGACAAATGCGACTGATTCTGAACAAGGAGAATCTGAAGACACAGAGGAAGGGACACAGAAACTTCTGTAGATGAATGTTACATATAACCGGTTAGAAGTTCTAGTTGCACTCTTTTAGCAATTCAGAGATTTTGGACCAAGTTTGTGGTATACTGGTTAACCTATCAAAACACAGTGCATCTTATATCATGTTGTACAATGTCAAATCTTCTGTAATATCACTGTAAAGAAGGCGTTTAGAGTCCACGTTTTTCTTCATAGACATTACCAAAGTAGACGACGAACTATAGTCTTATTGAAATGCTCTAGAATTGGCTCATTTGAGGGTCATATATTCTGTAAGAATATGAGCCTCCATACACCACCTCTAGTAATTGACAGTTAAGCTATGCTTATAAGTTTTTACCTCACTGCTGTTCTGGTTTCTGATATCCAGAATATGATGAAACCATAAAATGTTGGGCTTTCTAGCTTTTTCCTAACAGCTGATCTAGAAGATCATATGCCTATAAAGACTCAATTTTGCTACTGTGTTTTCACAATGTAGTTTATATTCTTTGGATCTCTTAATTTCTTTACTTGGATCCACTACACCTCATATTACATGGATTATGTCATTACTAACTACACCAATTACTGTGTGAAAGGATATTGTTTCTACCTCCAATAATTTTGGATAAAAACTTACTCTCATCGAGCGTTTATACCAAATGATTTGCACTTACCATGGTCAACGGATTATACAAATACAAGTCATGCATCTATTGATTTTGTGTGAATAAATTAACTACTGATTTTGTGTATCTAATCATTCAAGTCAGACCTCATTTAAACGGGAAAGTGAATCAAAGTATTACTACTAAGTACTATTTATTAGTAACTTGTTGGACAATTAGATGGCTAACTTCAGATTATCACAGATTCTTTGAAATTCACAAGGAAGAAGAACACATATAATACCATTTACTATTACTTTCATCACAACTTACACACTTTTTATTCTCTTTTGGAATATTAAAACGCAATGGTAATGTCTCCATTACCCACAAATGATGTTAAATCCTATAATTTCTCTCTTTTCGGCGGAGGAAGTTTAGACATCGCCATCCACTGTATTCGAGGAGTCAAGAATTTGCTGGGAATTCCGAATCAAAGAAGAGGCAGATCAAAATATGGTGCGAAAAAACCAAAATAGATATGAATGGAAGATGCCTCTGGAACTCCTTTTTCTGGGTAGGCACGAAGTCAATTCGTAGTTATACCGATACCAGTTGACAGCAATTAGTCAGTTTTCTACAGTTGACCGATTGATCCATAAGAGCGGTAAGAGATGATATTTACGAGGACGGAATTTTTTTCACTTGTTTGGGAGTAGGACTCCAAAAAAAACATGTCAGAATTTAAAAATATATTTTCACTCGCAAAAAGTAAAAAAAGTAAATCTAATTCATATTCACGTCCAAACACAAATTTTCATATATAATTTTATTTTTATAATAAAACATAACATCACATCGCCCCTTATTTAAAAGCGCATACAGCAGTAGAAAGGTTAAAAAAAAAAGAAAAAAAGATGAAGAATCAAGAACCAATAAAAAGTGGAGAAATATCTCCAGCCAAAAGAGAGGGCAAAAATGGCTGTAACACACTTGGGGAGTGTTTCCTTCTCCTCCTCCATGCTTTCTATATCTTCCTCTTCTCTCAAACACCCTTTCAACTTCAACAAGAACAAACCTCTAATTGGTATGCTTACAAATTGAACCATTTATTAGTTTCATATGCTCTCCTGAATTTGCTCATTTTGTTCATGTAATGAAGATATTTTGCGTAAAGATTCCAACTTTTTTGTGCATATCTGTTTCTTTTACTAGTACTTCGGACTTTCTTGTTAATTTTTTAATGTGACCGGATGGTTTCAAAGAGCTCATTCTCTGGCGCAACTTTAATCATGGAATTGCCCACTTAATTCTTTTCCTTCTGTTAATTTGAAGTTTAAGGGTTTGGGATTAACTTGGAGGTTTGTTTATGGGGATATTGAGTTTAATCTCTAGGGTGTAATGACTCGTCAAGCAAATTAGATGAATTCAGATAATTATTTTTGTTCCCTATATCTCTGTCTCACTGTTTAGCTCTATCAATTGTTGGGATTAGCAGAATAAAACTCCCAAGGATCCATTTTCATGAATGGTTTTATGAAAGAGAGTTAATTTCTACTCACTGAAGAAGGAGTGTAAATTATACTCTTTGAAGTCAAAGAGTTTATTTTCTCCGGAGTTACCTAGTACCTATGCTGGGGATGCACCAGGTACTCGGTGAAATAGTTGAGGTGCTCACAAGTCGGCCCGAACACAACCATCATTAAGAAAAGAAAAATAGGAAGTAATTTTCCCCTGCGCCCATCGTTTTAGTTGAATGATGATAAATAAGTACTTATAAAAATTGATTCAGTTACCACCTTCTTCCTTATGCAAACAAAGGAAAAATTTAATTTCTTTCGCATTCTCTGCTATTTTCCTTCTTACACTCTCAATTGCCTTCCTTCCTTTTCCTCCGCTCCAAACAATGCAAGTAATATAAGTTGTCCTATCAAAGATTGTTCCCGAGTCTTGACTTATCAAACCCAGTTTTGGGATGTGAAAAAGAGATAAGAACTTCACTGAGTGCCTGTTAAGTAACTTCATTTACTGGTCCATTTCAAATCAATATGACCCTTCAGGATTTTGTTCCAACTTTTAACATTGTACAAATAGTTTTTTGTCTAAGCATTTTTCTTCCATATGGTTGTTCATTTAGGTAACTGAAAATTGGTAGTGATACTTTATTCTGGAATTTTTAGCGGAACCTGAAAATCTAGAATTCATTTTTAAGGTGCTAGACTACAGCCACTTGAATTCCTACAGTCCTGATTCATGATACTTAAGGGTTGAATGTCGTTGCATACCAGTGGTTGCTTCCAGTGCACTTTACAATTTGTTGAACTCATTATAAGTGCGTAAGAAGTTTGTGATTGTGATTTCGCCTTAAGAGTCTTCACCCTGTACATCTGATTGGTCATGACAATCCATTGAACGTTTATGGTTTAGATTCAATTATGTGCTATCTGCATTCATTAACAAACATTTCATTTCTCATATCAAGTTTATTTGCTCCTTTGAATTCCACAGTGGCTGCAATGAGTGATGATCCCGTTCTTGAATGGATCCTTTCAGAAGGAAAGGCAACACAGATCAAAGGGATCAGTCCAATTGGTGGTGGGTGCATAAATCGGGCAACTCGTTATGACACTGATGCTGGTTCCTTTTTTGTTAAAACAAACAGGTATTTTGATTATGTTTCTCCTGTTTAAACGTTAAATAGATGTGATAGATGGTTGCTTAATATGGTATTATTAAAAGGGGTAGATAGTTGCTTAATATGTTATTGTTAAAAATCTAATCAGGAGTATTGGGCCATCAATGTTTGAGGGAGAGGCATTGGGTTTAAACGCTATGTATGAAACAGGGTCAATCCGTGTACCAAAACCATATAAAGTAAGGATGAAAGTTTTTTTGTCGTGTCCTAAAACTTTGTAGAAGCTTTCCTCCTCTTCCTCTTGAAAAATAAGGTTCGTCATTGTATCCTAGAGGTTATTGTTTCATGCATTGTGTAGGTTGGATCTCTGCCAACTGGCGGCTCATATATCATTATGGAATTTATTGAGTTTGGTGCATCAAGAGGCAATCAGGTGAGAGTGATTGTTAGTCTCTTTTTCCCATAATTACTATTTCCTTCATATCATTTTCTTTGTTAATTTGGTGATAACATTCAGATATTTGACCATTTTCTGCTTTTCAGTCTGCATTAGGAAGGAAGCTTGCTCAAATGCACAAAGCGGCAAAATCTGAGAAGGGGTTTGGCTTTCACGTTGACAATACTATTGGCAGGTATCATGCCAGGATCATATCTAAATTCTTCCATTATGAGGATGCATTTCGCAAAACCTACTATTTGGTGAATTGCACACCTGCACAAGTGTACTATTTGTTTAAATGGAAGGATCATGTGTAGCTTTTATACTATTAGGCAAAAAGAAAAAAAGTGAAATGAGAAATATTCAATTTAATTTCTAGTAATTAAAGTTGGGTTTTATCATCATTTGTGTCGCTCCATATATTAAGGCGTAAACAGATCGTATATATCAAGGGCTGAATATTTGTGCATATGTGTAGTACTCCACAGATAAACACATGGATGTCAGATTGGGTTGAATTTTTCGCGGAACACAGATTGGGATACCAGTTGAAGATGGCTCGTGAACAGTATGGAGATCCAACCATTTATGAAAGAGGTTTAAATCACCATTATATTGGAAAAGAAAACTTTGACTCCATTTATGGAATTCGTCCTGTTTGATCATGATAAATGCAATGTGGAAATGTGTACATCCTCCTCTTCATTCTTAATTTGAAGTTGCTTCAGGCTTCGTTTTGGAATTACAATTTGAACTAACTTACTGTAGTAGCAGAGAAGTGATTGTTGCTCCTTAAATTCATTGTAATGGGCTAACGGCCAAAAGCAGCTTGCTTTCTTCTTCTCCGGTGCAAACCAGGGCTCTCACTTATCTTTTAATCTGCCTTTGAGTGACTTATAATCATACCTATCTTCCCCTGGTCATTCTGAGATAGATAGTGTTTAGTTTAAACTTCTACAACCTAGTTTTCATTGGGCAATGAGACAGCATCGACATACATGGAATGATGGGCAAATATCAAACTCTAAGGAGCTGAATATATGTCAAAACCCACATTTTTGTAGTATTCCTTTTTCCTGAAATTTGAGGCTTGGCAGTTTCTACAACTTGAGATTAAGCGGCTAAATAAGTAAATATTTTTAAACAATTCAATGATGTTTACTTGGTTTTTCAATATCTGACATGCTTTATTTATTTTGTTCTATCGAATTGATCCATTCTTAGGGCAAAGGCTAGCAAGGAACCTGGGACCTTTATTCAAAAATGTTGTGATAGAGCCATGTCTGTTGCATGGAGATTTATGGAGCGGGAACATGACATATGACAAGAATGGTGAACCTGTGATCCTTGACCCTGCATGTTACTGTAAGTCCTAGGTTTCGGTTTCAATATTGTTATAAAAAATTATTGTTTTTGCTTCATAATTCACTACTTCATATATGAAATATATCTCTTTCGAGCACCTGAAAATTGTGTTATCTGAGGCAAGCATGTTTGGTGCCGTTTATATTACTATGGAAACTTATATAGCTCCTTTTAATGTAACGACCTCTTTTATCAGAGGCATTAACATAACCGGTTATAGCAGTAAAGATCAATACAGTATAAGAGATGAAACTCATGGAAGACTAGATAATTAATGTAAATGACTAGGATTCCGATGAATTACAATAAGAAAAGTATATATTGAAATATAGTACACTGATAAGGTAAATATTTGCTTCCTTTTCTACTTTTCAGAGGAAGACCAGTATGAGATAATCCAACCTTCTCAATTGCCTGAAGTTTGACTTTCAATGGTCAAAATGGCATTTTGATCAAAGCCATTTAAAGACAACTTCTGAAACTTTAATGGTGAAATGGCAAAAATGATAAAATATATGAGAAATACTTATAACTTTGAAATTTCTCAAATTGCAAAAAAATTGTCTATAAATGCATTGACCAAAGTCCACAAATACATAAAGTTGACAAGTCTCCATATGGTGTCAGCCTACCTTATGACTCTTTTAAAAATGTTGCCGCAACCCCTGGATCTTCCAAAAATGCACTACTTTTGGAGAATCCGACATGCACTTGTCTGGATTTTCAACAAGTTTGAGGGACAAGATCTTAGAGAAAATGATCAAAATGGTCCTTGATGTATTGGGGTAGCTTTATTTTGGTCCTTAATATATTTTAGGTGATTGAAATAGTCCTTCATGTATGACAAAATGTGTTCAATTTAGTCTTTTACCCTAAACTCAACAATTTATCCCCAAAAACTGTTAAATATAACTGTGGGGGCCACATAACTTTACAAAATCCACCATTTTTACCATCTTTAATAGCTCGAAAAAGAGTTCCATGAATTCTAAAATATCATTTTCTCTAGCATCTGACAATACAATTACAAAATAAATTTTATAAAAAGGTTAAATGGAAGAGCAAATGGAATGCAAGGAGTAATTATTACTAGCACATCTCTTTTTAAGTACCCGTATGTCGTATGCAGATCATGTTTTCGATTGGAAATTCTCCATAGGAGCTGCAAGTCTTTCAATTTCGTGTCTCAGTTGATGGTGTTCTTTTGGGTACTTTATTATCTTATTACATTTCAACATAGTTACAATAATTATTTAGTGATTGTGTGGTTAGAGGTTAAAAAAATGGTGTTTTAGAATTCACGAAACTCTTTCTTTGAGCTAATAAAGATGGTAAAAATGGTGGATTTTATAAGTTATTATGTAGGCCCCACAGTAATATTTAACAATTTTGGGGGATAAATTGTTAAGTTTAGGATAAGAGACTAAATTGAACACATTTTGTCATATATGAAGGACTATTTCAATCACCTAGAATATATTAAGGACCAAAAGAAAGCAACCCCAATACTTCAAGGACCATTTTGATCATTTTCTCCAAGATCTTACCTCTATTGGATATTCGTCCTTGTACTCGCAAACTAAGTTGCTTGGACTCTCCAAAATTGTTGCTGCAGCCGTGTCAGATCCTTCAAAAACTTTTGAAGGATCCGACACACGCCCGATGACATTTTTGAATTGTCCAAGCAACATAGCTCGCAAACAATCAGTTAGGAATTGGGATTACTGTATAATGAAAGGTCAACACTTAAAAATGACATTGCCTTTTGAATTGTGCCAAACTTCACATAAATTGGTAGAGTAATCCTCTGGTAGCCTCTTCTATAGTTGGACATTGGGTTTTGGAAGTACTTTAATTGGACATTGGGTTCGATTTACTTCCAGATGTAGAGCCTGGTTTATGTGATTCATGTTAATGCCTATTGTAATATGACTTAAATCCTTCTCTCCTCATTATTCCTTGTGCCAATATCATATGCACATTGCAATTCAGACGGACAAGGAAATATACATAAGTTGAATGATCTCTGTGCAATCTTTATGTTCTGGCTGTCAGGAGCTTGATTTTTGGTATACGAATTAATGGCTCCAGATGCACTAATAGTATGAATCTCGTCCTTCGTAGATGGGCATAATGAGGCAGAATTTGGAATGTCATGGTGTGCTGGATTTGGAGGAGATTTTTACAAGGCTTACTTTGAGGTGCTGCACTTAACTACATTTCCAGAATTCACATTTGTTTTCTTAACTACATTTCCAGAATTCACATTTGTTTTCTTGTCTTCGACACTTAATCTGCAAAGACTTTCTAGAGGGGGGGGGGGGGAGAAAAGAAATCCTTTTTTCCTGTTGTTCCTTAATAGATGACCAGTAATCTCTAATAACCAGTTAAGTATAATTAGCATCACAATTGAATTTTGTGATCCACCACCATATTGGCTTGTTAACCAGGCTGTCAACTAGCCACTGGATGGGGGGTCTTTGTCTGACATTTGCTTCATATTCTTGGTATTTACTCTTATTCGTTTCCGTGTATGTTTCTATGTTCAGGTGATGCCTGAACAACCTGGTTTTGAAGAAAGGAGAGATTTATACATGCTGTATCACTACCTCAATCACTATAACTTGTTTGGATCGGGTTACCGATCTTCTGCAATGTCCATAATTGATGACTATCTACGGATGCTCAATGTCTAGATACTAGTTTTTTTTTCCTCATTCACTTCATTTCTTGTACATGTAAAAGCTTTTGTCTTTCTGTAGTTGTTGGCCATTTTGAAGAGCCGTTTGTACATTTTATAACTGTGGTACTCCTTAATACGTCTTGTATAATCATTTCGACAGAAAATACCATTTTTCATCTATTTCAAGTGAACATATGTATTAAACTGAGAAAGAGAGTCATAAACTGGAAGTTGATGTAGGCCAACTCTATTTCATCCATGATATAATTATTTGCTTTATATATTATATATACTAGGGTAACCATTAACCAAGAACCGAAAAGAAGGAACCTCAAAACGTGATGGTTAGCCTAGGGATAAAAGTTAAAACAGACTCTACAAATTTCATGAGGTATTCTATTTGACGCTGGAGGACATGAGGAGATGTATAGGTAGGGTGAAGAAGTATTGGAGAGGTGTGATCATGTAAGATATAGTTAAGCTTCACATGACTCTAGATTGATTGAAGAGTATGGAGGTCGAAGATTTGGTAAAGATTAGCAGTAAATAGTTTTGTGATTTGTCTCTCCGTATTTCTCATTATTAGTTTTCTATCACTACTTGTCTGTCTCTTATGCCTCTATTTTCTTACCATTTGTTGTTACTACTCATGTCTTTATAAATATTGTGCTTTCCTCGAGTCTGAGGTCTATTGAAAACAATTTCTACTTAGATGTAAGGTCTGCAACTCTGTGTAGGCTCTCTCAAATTTCACTCGTGGAACTATACTATTTTTACGTGCAAAATGGACTAGTTTTACTTTAGTGTTAATGATTATTAGCAACTTAAAAAAAAAAATGAAAATGATTTGACCAATTAGTAAAGTTGATTAGTGTGGTGGACAGAGGGAGTAATAAGCATTGACTCTTTCCTTGAAATGGAAATAAGCATTTGACTAAATTAATCTTATGTTTTAGTTAAATAGGCTGGATTAGCAGAAAAACAATTACTACTAATTTTGAAATAGGTTTTTCTTTATATTGGAGAAATATCCACAAGGAGAAGAGAAATGGAGATGGAGATAGTTTCAGAGAAAGGAGGCATAGCTGAACTGATACAAGCACTTGACCAAGCAACCCTAATGGCTAAACAACTCCCCACCACTGCTGATTCTTCTCAACTCCTACAAATCCACTCTTCCCTTCAATCTGCTCACCACCGTCTCTCCAACTTTCTTTCCCAATCCCAACACCATCTCCTCCCTGCACCACTTCCGTTTCCCGAGAATTCCGTCTCCTCCGCCGTAGGCGGTGAACCTATGCAAGTTGGGGATGAGGAAGATGCTGTGAATGATTCCAAGTGTAGTATTGACAGAGTTGAGGAGAGGATGAGGGATTGTTTCATTCAGAATAAGAGACCTAAAAGACCTCTTTCCCCGACGTCAGCTGTGGCTGAGCAGCGCCGGAGCTATGACAATGACGGCCCTGATTTGGAATTTGATCCTCATGGGACTAAGTTGAGGTCCTTGGATCTTATTTATCAGTTTCATTCTTGAACATCTCTGTAAAGAATCGTTTCAAATTACTTTACTAGTGGAGTAGATAAGATAAATTATTGGTCATTCCAAATGTATTTTCATATTCCCTATCCATATAATCTAGAACCATTTTCCCCTATTTGGATTATGAGTTGATTTTGCTTCTTCATCCTTATAGTGCTAATTGATCAACTCAAGAGTCAAAATTAAAATTACATAACAATACATGAACGGAATGAGATAGAATAACAACAATAATCACGCCTCAATACCAAGCCAAGTTATAGTCAGTCATATGAATTCTCACTAATCTGGGATTATACAGGTGATCTGATGCAAACAAAATAAATGTCGATTATACTTTAATGGCATACTCTACTAATGAGAGTAAAAGTAGTATGATACGCTATAACATATTTACACTCATATCTGATGCCTTGACAATTCTCTCAGCGCTTATGTTGTGTAGGCTTTGATGAATTTGACAACAGTAGAGCAAGGGAGGCTCAAATCAAGTGTTGCAGGGTTGCTCTTTTTACTGTCAACTTTAGCTGTTTGAATTTGCTGCTGGTGATATTGCTCCGGGCTTGTGGCAGCTTGTAGACTCCCTATTCTAGATTCTGGTACCGGTGAAGCTTAAGCACAAGTATCCTCAGGACAGCTCAGCACCAAGTGACACCAGAAGATCCTAGGGTTTAACAATTGAATTATGCAACCTTACGAAATCATTAAGCGCAAGCTCCTCAGGCCTTGACTGGAAAAGAGAGAGTAAAGAGGGGGAAAACCAAACGTAAGAAGAAGTGATTTAGACAGACCAGTTTCTAGAGTTCCATTGACTAGATAAATGAGAAACTACATCAGTAATACCGTGGATGGAAGACCAGCGCTAACAAGAGCTTCTTCAATCTCAAGAGAAGAGCATATATGTTGTAGTGTCTTTCGTAACATCTTACGTTTCCCATTAAATGCACAGTTGACCTTAACCATCAATGAGGAATAGAATGTCAGATAATAATAATAATGAGAAAGATGAACTACTCACCATATTTAACCCTATATTCCCAAATTAGTTTTATAAACACGTATTGGCCAAACCAAAGATTGCAGATGCTGTTTATTTTTATACAAAGTTTATAAAGTAATCTATGCTTCCAATCGTTATATCACACTTGAACACACGCAGAAAGCAAAATGGAAAGTACAAGAGAGGCTGTATACCATTGAGAAGAAGCTTTTGGCAGAAGAAACGGGAGGATAATCTACAGGTTGCTTCAGTCTGAAGGAAACTACAGCTGCGTCAACCTGAAGAACAAAAAACAGATAATTTCACTTTGTGACCCAATGGAATAATCATAACAATTACCTATTACATACTATCATATGGACATGGAAAAACTATACGACCAGCAAAGATCCTGTACATGATTTGGGAACTATATTCTTCAAATAATACTATTCGTCAAAGAGATCAAGGGAAGTATTAAAGAAAACGCTCTTAGAAGATATATTTTAATGAAGGAAACTTATTTAGACGTTAAAGTTTCATTCTACCATAGTTCAAAGTATTTGATATTAGACAGAGCATCACACTGAAGTTGTCTAGGGGTGTATGTTCAATTTACTGGAAGTGACAGTGTGCCTGGAAGAGTCTCTAAATTCCAAACTGCTAATGCTTAAGTTCAAAAAATAGTTAATTATGATCTGTTCTCGGTTCAGAATAGGTCTTCAGGGCACTTACTTTAGGTTGTGGGAAGAAATTTGTCCTCGGCACCTTAAATTTGTATTCAGGATCTGCAGAGATAAATGTTAATGCAAAATTATTGATTAAAGCATACAAAAAGTTTTGGACCTATTTATTTTACAAAGATGTGAAAATGTCATTGATATTAAAGATGTGATTTTGATTAGTACAGTATATCTTTGAGACTCAAAGAATATGGAATGCTAGCATTCAACTAAACACAAATTTGAGGTACTAAGGATCAGAAATGAAAGATGGGACAAATCCACTGCAAATAGGAGTTGATATATCAGATAATTAGAAGTGGAATTTTTGGAACTTATCAGCAGAATCTTGGAAGAGTGCTTTTTTTTATCTCCCGGGACCAGGTAGCCAAAAATGAATCTAGGACCTGGTGTAACGATAGCTGGAAACCAAGTAAAACTTGGAAAAAGATGAGGTTTTGGCGTGTCACCTTTCATATGCAGAAAATTTACTTCATATATTGTATGTACTCTTATTCATAGCTACAAAGTAAAACTGAGTGTACTATCCCAGTCCAAATAAGATAACTGAGGGTTGTTTTTGTAGTCAAACAATATACAACTACAGAGATATACTTCGAGTAATTAAGGTTGTCTTTTTTCAAGGTATCGCCAGAAAATGTTTGTCATCCTCAGTCCAGAACTAGAGTTATGACATCGAGGTTTAAGGGACTACGTCACCTCTCACAAGACTTCTCAAGTACCTGAATAGAAGTTGATGAAAATATTAATGGGTCGGTATTCAGAGGACCGTAAGGATGAATCCACCATGCGCACAGCTGCTTCCTCCTGAAATTCCATACAATCAACTGTCAGTGATCCTTCCAACAGTTGGAACAGTTGGGTGGGATTTGGTAACAGCTGAAATCTATCAAACTGTTTCCTGTATGCCATCAAGTTGCATAATTTGTGAAATCGACATCCTACATTATGTCCCAGAACATCTACCATTATATTTTTCCAGAACTAGTAGTAATAGATGTTACCATAAACATACAAAAACGGCACGAGGAGCTTGTTAGGTTTCAGTAAACATCAAAAGTAACTACCATATAGGTTTAAGCAAGAAATTTTAGCTAAGTTAAATTAAAAACTAGTTCAGGATGCCGATGCAGATCGAGACGTAGACTATGACAGAAGTCAAAGCCCTATCTTAGACTCCAAAAAGAGTTGATTTCTTTGTTTGGTGTGCAGTGCGTGATGCCTCCCTGATTTTGTTGAATTTGAGACAGAGAAGGAGAATATTTGTGAGTCGGTGTTGCACGAAAAAGAAACTAGAGAGGATACTAATCATCTCTAGTTGCATTCAGGTTAGCTTCAAAATACTCTTGTATGCTCGTCTTTTAATAAACACAGACTAAAAAGGATGCAACCTTGAGTACAGAGGTTAGCGCTGAAAGTAATGGTCTTGAAATGTCACCACTACATCTCTTTTGGGGATTATGGAATGGAAGAAAACGAACATAGTTTTGAAAAGAGTGAGAATGATGTGGAAAGCATGAAAATCTCCTTTTGTTTCACTTGTATTTTTGGTGCAAAGAGAGAATATTGTGTTGTATAGAGGGTTCACAAACTTCATAGGTACCTAGATGGCTTGGGTTGTCATATAAACAACTTGGACATATTTTTGACAGCAACTTGGTGTTCGTTCAGTAATAAAAAATTGATGAAGAAGAAATCAGAGGAACTTTCACAATAACAAAATGGATGGGGCACAAGAAAAATGGCAATACCCGAGGCTACCACTATTACTCATTCAAAGTATGCACAGGCATTACAAAGAAGCTTGCTTAGTTCTGGGATTTATCAAAAGAAATCATACAGGTCGTTAACGACCCTTTAAAAATTGAGATACAAAAGCTTGGACTGAGTCAAAGAAGTTTTAGTCCTATTGCTTCAGCCTTATAATCTTTTACATCTAATTGGTGAATTCTAATCGAGATCGAGGGGTAGATCGTAAAAAAGAATGACAAAACACAGAACAACAACAGTCTCTGATGCAAAACATAAGTTATCCGGTTAAAAAAAATAGAAAGGGAAAAAAAGAAAGAGAACTATACTACCATTCCCAATATCAACAAATAATTCCTACTACCTATTTTTGGCATTAGCGGTCAATTAACGTGGAAGCATATTTAAACTGACAATACCAACCTGGAGTAACAAAACTACTTCTGAGAAGATATCACCCATGGGAAGAAGTTGCTTAATAACTTCTGTACTTATGTTAAAAGGTAGATTGGAGACTACCTGCAATAAGGAAAGGGATATACATCTCCTGTTAGCATGATATTGAAGACACTGGTAATTTTCCACTACAAAACACATAATTTTAAAGCAAAAATGTTTCATGAATAGGACCAACAGATTCCTATACCAAGATTCAAAGGAAGAACTTGAGAAATAAATGCAGGTTCTCACCTTTGCATATTTCGGTTTCACACCTGAAGAATTCATTCCACTTTGCAAAACTGTGGACAAATGGGAGCGTATATGGCATTTTGTGAAATCCTCTTGCAAGACCTATAGATGCAGTGATCACATTATCACATTTATATATTTCTTTGCAATAGAAGCTACTGAAGCATAACGTAAACCAAGTACATTTATCTTCTTTTACAGTAGAAGAACATTCTATACTGGGTAAGGAACTGTATTCTCAAATATTAACTTTTAATTATGTATTCAAAGTGGAGGAAACTGAACTAAAAAATTGTTACCTTTACACAGTCTAGACTGGAAAATCTCTCTGTTACAAGGGCTGTCATGTAGGGATCCTTAAATCAATGAAAAAGATAACAATTGTGTCAACAATAAAAAGGAACAAGAACAAGATTAAAAACAGAAGATAGATAAGCTTTTTTTCTTTTTCTCATAACTGTTTACGTGAAGATATATATCATCGAAGTTTGTTAAGTCTCAACATTTTGAGTGCTACTAAACACACAGAGGGACACACACATACACTCACTATGCTTTAATCCCAAGCTATTTTATTACATACACAGAGGGATACACAAATACATTGACTATGCGATTCAATCCAAGCTAGTGGGCTGTAACCATTACATTCTATTTGAACTCATGTCTTTCCAACATGAATTAGTTTCTCTTTAAATCTCAGACTTTTCACTAACAAACAACTCTATTAACCAGACTAAAGACTCCTAACATTTTCTCTATGCTTGGCAAAAAAATAAATAAATCAGAAGTACATTGATAGTGAAAAAGAATAAACCTTTTCAATTGCAAGGACAGTGGCACCAGAATTGACAAGAACATTTGTCAGGGAACCGGTACCAGGCCCAATTTCAACCACCAAATCTCCTTCTTGCACATCAGCAGCAGCAACTAGTTGATCATTTACCTCTGAATTCAGCATGTAATGCTACAGTTTAAAATACAATTAGAAAAACAAAAAACACCAAACTCACTCAATCACACCCATTTCTCTGTTCACTTTACTACGGAACTGAAAAACATCAAACACCAGCTCGCTCAATCATACCCACTTCTCTGTTCGATGAAATGCCCCAACGAACAATACCCATTACCGTACAGAACCAGTAAATTACCTGCCCAAGTGACTTTCTTGGAAAACGACCTTTAGAGTTGAGAGCTTTGAGAGTGGCATGATAGTCGTCCTCAGCCTTGTTGTTGATTCTTGTTTCACTTGTAGTTTTAGATACTGCAGCTACCGTATGAAGGGATTTGGGTCTTGTACTATGGACAGCAAAGGGTCCGTCGTACGCCGGCGAATTTGCCGGAGGTTTTGGCGTTGAAGAGAGTGGCAACAGGGGATGTAGCAAAGAAGGCATTGGTAGTTCTTTTGCACTTATTGGTCTGTTAATTTCAGGGGATTTATCCATGAGAATGTTAACGAAAAGACAAGTTTGCCCTTTTAAAAATGAACTCAATGATTATCTTCTTTTCTTTCCAAGGGTAAAATAGACTTTATCAAACAAAACTCTTTTTATTATGATAATGACCAAATGTGTAAGCATAGTACAGAAACATATTAGTACTACAGCATCTAGTTAGCAACTTGAGGTTCATGAAAATTCAGATTTATATACAAACATGATGAGATAAAAGGTACATCGAATCGCTAAACTACCTATACAACTTTGAATGAGTAAAAACTTGAGTCAGCAAGATCAAAGAAGTTCATTCTCCTCCCAAAATAGTTGTGTACTTCTGTCTTCTGTTGTTTCCAGTAGAGACTTAATGTCTATTTCAGTACCTAAACTATTGGGTTCAAGCGTTACTTGTGGTAACTCTGGTGCTGAATATTGTTGCTGTATAGAATCATAATTCTCTAGTGATGGCACATATACTTCATCATCACCAAATAATATTGCAGAATAGTCTTCAAGATCCTTTGATGATGGCTGTGGTGCAAGCTGTTCTTGTGGTAGGAAGCTGTCAGGCATTTCTTGGACTTGACATGATATTGTATTCACTGCATTATCGAATAGTAGAAGATTCTGTTGTTGTGAAATGCTGTTAGAAGTATGATTGAATGTGAGATTTTCAGGTTGAACTGAAGAGGATTGAATTAAGGTATTTTCAATAGGGGTTTCCAAGAATTGTGGTGAAGATTGCTGCTTGTGAATGTAGTCCTCTGATATTGAGGAACATAGACCAGAATACGCGTTATTTGGGATTACAGTACAAGACGAACTTTTGTGACCAAAGTTGACAGATTTCCCATCTTTGCTCAATCTAAAACCAAGAAACTCCAAATCAGAATTACTTGAGTTTGTGGGCTGGTTTTCGTTGCCACTTTGGATGCTGAAAAGCATGTTCTTTCTCTTGTCACCATATACTCTGAAGTTACTATTATGAGCTATTCTTGACATAAATGTCGAATGCTGTCCAATTAGGCCATTATGATCTGCTTGTTGCAAATTTGCAAACTCCAAGAGACTGTTCTGCTGCTGGAAACTGCCCATTTGGCCAGAAGTTGGACAGTTCATGCCGCCAGTTCCTTGCTGGAAGTGAGTCTGAAATGGCTGTTGTATAGAATGAGAATATCCTCGCGAACCGCTGAAATTTAGAGGAGATAGGTATGGTTGAACTTGAAAGCATTTTGCATTAGCATCATTTGTTAGGATTTGATCATAGATAGAAGCAGCTGAACTTTCTTGCGCTCTTTTAATACACATGCGATATTTCTGCAAATAAGTACATTATTTTGTTAAATAGCAATTAAAACTTATCCATAATAGTATATGATGAGAATTTAATATGTCGCGATTTGAGAATGAAGACATTCAACATCTGTGACATGCATCAAGGGACAAGTGCAAGGTTCTAGCTCTTAATGCAAAGATTTTGCTACATATTAAATGCATCTTATCATGTGCTTACTAAAACTGGTGATTCCTGTATTAATTTCAGAGATTTCGTGTTATAATTGCGCTATTATGATTCACATTTTCTAATTTTGGATAACCCCTAGAAGAGAAAAAAAAAATGCAATGTCCATATGGAGAAAAAGGAAAAGTTAACAGGATATCATATCTGATGAAAATTTGGTAGAAGTGATTGTAAAGAGATTCAAAGTTCTGCAGAAGATTTTAGTAATATAAATGAAAACACACCTGCAAATGACTGGCAACATGTTCTCTAGTCAATCCAGGCTCATTCATAATTTCAACCATTTTCTTAGGAACAGCCTCTGGATATCAATTAAAATAACCAAAAAAAAAGTATCATTAATATCAACTACATAATTCAGAACAAAAAAAATAAAAAGAACTCTCAGGGGAAAAAAGTAAAGGAGGAAATGTTTTACTTTCATAGCCTAAGTACTGGATAGCTTGCAAGAAACTTTGATGCATCTTTGGAGTCCATACAACCCTTCGTTTCTTTTCGATGTCTCTATTATCTTCACTATTAGCTTTTCGCTTACCCTTCAGATCATGCGCCTTTATCGCTACATCAGTATCAGCAGATGTTGTGTTTTCTCTACTAGTCTCTGCAGTCACATTCTGAGGCAATCTTGAATCATTCTCCTCTTGATTAACTACTGCTTTTCTACCTTTCTCCTTTTCTAACACCATTTGCCAAAACTTGTTCATCTCATTTGTATCTGAGAAACTCACAACATATGCTCCAACACTACAATCTTGTACTTGATTTTCACATCTTGTATCATCAGGTGACATAACTGTAGGAAAAAAAAGTGCAACCCCCTTTAAAGACTTTAATTGCAAAAAAAAAAAAAAAAAAAAAAAAAAAAACTCTGAACACACTTACAAATGGTAGGAAGATTGAGTTTGTTCTTGATGATTTGTAGAATATCAACCCCATTTGTGTTAAGCCTATGGATGTTTGTAAGAACAAGATTGAAGATACTCTTTCTCTCCCAAACAGCATTTAAAGTATCCATTGTTTTTCCAACATGCAAAACTAATAAAACAGAAAAACAACAGAGTTCAAAGTTAACAACTTTATACTACTAGACTAGATATATATATGTATATAGAAAAATATACCTTGATAAGTTTGGTTGTGAAGCATATCAGAAACAATATTATGACAAGTAAAATCATCAAGAACTAAAAGTATGCAGATATTTTTAGTTCCCATAACAGATGAATTAGCAGGAATGTCCATGTTTTTTTTTTTTTGTAAGGAAGATGTTTAATTTGGAGGTTATGTGACAATAAGGGATGTAATGTTGTATTTTGTAAGAGCACGGGAAAACACAAATTATTTCCATTAATTGCTTTTATACTATGTTTGTAAGGCCACAAAAAAAACTTACCTGCACCGGGTGTTTACACCAAACTAATGCAATTAATTATGTTTAAATAAAATAAACTATAAATTTAAACATGTAGTTATTGAATTGGTGTAAGTTTTAGCCGCTCCAATGAGTTTTGTGTGAAATTTTCTTAAGTAATTCGAAAATTACTTGGCAAATAGCTTTATTGGGGTATCTATATAAAGAAATAATAAAAATATGACTAGTTGTGAATTTTCTTCTCCTTGAGAGTTTCGCATCATAACAACCTTCAACACATACACACAAAAGAAGAAGAAAACACGATCTTATTTCATTTTTATATATCTATACTTAATATACAAAATACTTACTATTATATTTTAGAGTAATAGATAAAATATGAGTATTTGTTGCGACTATTATTTTTTAGGGTGGCTAGAAAAAGATAATTATCCCGATTTATAAAAAAAGAGAGAGTTTGAGAGAGCCTTTTCGTAAATTTATAAGAAAACAAGGATGGGTAAATCTTCAAAAAGGTGAATTGGGAATTTCTTGTATAGGCTAGGGTAAGGGGAGAATTTAGAATTCATTAAAGATGAGAAAATATGACTACATGAGTATTCATTGGTTTTTTTCATTTTTTATGAGTCCTTATGAAGGGGTGTAGATAATTATGCTCTCTTTTCCTTTTCTATCTATTCCTCATTCAAGGATTTTAACATTTTACTATGTATGATTAGGTGGATTTAACTCCTACATTCCTCAACAAATTTTACAAGCATATATAAGTGAGAATTCATATCAAAAATAAAAATCATATATTGATTAGCCCATAAATTGACCTAGGTAAATTATTCAATATTTGACCTCCTTAACTCAGCGGTTAGAGTACCGCTTTCAAATTCAAATAGCAGTAAAAAACCCTACTTCAGCTTGCATATACAAAAAGAGGAAGAAAACAAAACAAAAGAGTTATATGCACATCATTCTAATAATTGCTGTCTAAGAGAAAAACTAACCTACATTTACAAGTGAGCCTGCATTTTACCAAATGGAGTTAAAAAACAAAAATAAAGATTAATATGCACCATCACTGTGATAACCAATTTACAGGATGCTAAGGTATTGAATAATCCTGCAATATGGCTAATCGAACAAAAGCTTGCGTCTAACTGACTTGGAGTAGTTTCGGATGGGTTCTTTATCTCTTTCTCTAGAAGTATCCGCACTAATCTTTGGACATCCAGTTTCACACTCCTCTGGCTTCTCATGACAAGGGACTTTGGATGATCGATAGAAGTTGGTGATGCTGAGTTGAACACCTTTTGGTGATTCTGAATTCTCAGACTTCATTGGCCTTTTTCTACGTGATCTTGATTCTTTTAGTTCCTGGGATATCACAAATGAGCATTTAGTAAACAGAACTAACATTCTTGCGGAATGGAATTCAGATTAGGGGGGTTGAAGTAGGGTAGAGAAAAAGTAAATCAGTCTTTACCTTGTCTCTCAAGAACAGGGACGCCTTTTCTGGAAAAGCATTCTGTACAAGCACCATATCTTCTTCAGTTGACAAAAAGTTGCATCCCTCCTTGACATGAATCTGCGGAGAATCAGGTTCATTAAGTAAATCTGTGGACTCATCAGCTATCCCCAGCTCCTGTTCCGTATCAGAGTCTTCAGAAGGTATGCAGATTACATTGCTCATTTCACGTGTTGGTTTCTTCCAATTGATCACGTAAAGTTGATGTCCAAATCTTGTCTTCACCCGCTGAATGGAGTCAAATTCATATTGTCCGTCTAACAATTGATCTTTGGAATTTGAGGCCACATCTCTCAGAAATATGGTGGATAACATAGGAAACATTCTTTGACGTGTATAAGATGGCTCCCAGTGCTGATAATAAGCCAGATAATCAATTATCATATCAATCTTTGGATTTTCCCATGATAAATGATAATCACCATCTGCAAAAAAAAAAATCCACGCGGGTAAACAAGGTACAGAACTTGTCTTGAATTGATTGCAGACTATGCAAGAGGGCACTTATATGGGAGTTCAGAAAACTACAACAAGATAAACTTATACTAACATGAATTATAGAGAGTTTTAGGGAATGTTTTCTGTTAGAACTGTCACATAGAAGAAACAACAACAGTAAACTTATGAAAAGAAAAGAAAAGTTTAGCCGGAAGCTATTTAGGTCTACCAAGACTCCAAGATTGCAGGGCCGCTAATACTATATAGAAAAATATAAGAAAAAGAAATGAAATTGATAGAATTGACTGTAGATAATGTACCATTGGACTCCTTAGCATGATATAAATATAGTTCGATAGGAAAAAAAAATAACACGAAATAACAAAAATCTAGAGTAAGGCAAGACTCCTATTCACTAGCAGATTTACGTCACTATTTGAGCTAGGTTTTCTAGGTTTAAGAAGTTAGGCTCGAAATCCCTAATGTTGAGCCACCAAGGTTGGGCCACTCATGTGATAACTTCACACTCTTAATGTCCAGCCCTGGGTGTGCAGGGTGTTAGAATCAACATCAGTTAAGTGAATGGAATATAGTCTCCTTAAATGGTCTTGGGAAATATCCTCACTACTTGAGCAAGCTTTCCAGGTTGAATTAGGCACAAGGTCTAATTTGTGAACAAGAGGCTAGAAAAACCATACAAGTTGAGCTGAAAATGAAGACCGGAAATGTAGAAAAGGAGGACTGAGGGTGATGGGAAATCCACTGGCTCTAGTGAGTAAACAGCAGACAGTGATTAACAAAAATTAAAATGGCACTCTAGATAAAGAACTGGGTTCAAATTTTTTTTAAGAAAAAAATCATAAATTAGATGCCATAGCGACTGAGGTACACTTAAATAAATCAAAATAAAAAAGATATTCACATGCAAATTGTACTTGCAGACTATAAATGAACTTCTATCATAATTGCCAGTTCACTCACCATATTGCTGTTGTTTGTTCAAGTACATTTCTGTGATCTCATTGTTTCGGAAATTCTGCTCTGAGGCTATCATTCTGCAAACTTTAAGCTTCCAATTCTTGTTTCTTTTCTGTTCTTTTTCCTTATTATCCTGTCATATAACACCACAGCCAGCGTTTAGTAAGGATGAGACCAGAAGGAAAAAGGAATGCCCTGAATAAGAAGCTGCCTGACAGAATAACATATCATTTCAGTAAAAGATCAATGAAGCAGGGCGTTTCAGATGTACCAAATCACATGGGGCGCACTCACACTTGAAGCCCAATGGCTTCTTAATGCAACCCTCGTTGGCGGTGGAACTGCAGTATTGACAAGCGAACTTGAGGTGAGCTTTCTTGCTTCCGGGATGTCCACAGATTGAACAATGTGGAACTTTGGTTTTCCGAGGGCTCTCATCTGAACTGGGTACTAAACTACTGTCTAAGTTGACGTCGTGCTGAAAATCCTGTAGATCCCCTCCACCTATTTCCCTCAACCTGCATTAATGGGCAGTTAACTGTAATGGGTACTCATGAACCACTATTCGTTGTATTTATAGCAACAACTTAAATTTGAAAATATCATCATTGACTTTCCCATGCCCCATAATCCACCTGCTCACTCCAATCAAGAGAAATACAAACCTATACAAAATCTCATCATCACTGAAAGATTTGACAAAACGAACTGCTGTTTCAATCCCGATCCCTGGTACACCAGTCAAGTTGTGGTCATTTCCCACCAAAAGCGAAATTGCTATCAACTGATTCCTTCTCAGCCCTAGACCAGACTCAATATCCGACATGTGATAGCACTCAAATGGTTCCTGTACCAAAAATGAGATGCATCTTTAGGCAAGATTTAATTTAGACTCAATGTACAACAAGTGATATCAGTTGAATTGTCTGCATACAAAGTTGCAGGTATTTAATTACCACTGAAAGCATCATACTCTATCAATCACTAGATAAATAACTCTACCGGTCTTTCATACAATACAAAGTTCATGAAAAATCTTATCAAGGTTTATGCTAGCACATCCCTTTCTTGATAGAAAATATTAAGACAGAAAGCAATGGAAGGAAGGTGAAAATTTTAAAAGTAATAAACTAAATATGAATTGAGAAACTAAAAGAATTACAAAAGCATACCACTAGAAAACTTCTCTCTTATATGAAGTGTTAGTGTGTTACTTATGACTTATCATAAATGGTTAAATATGATAAATATATTACAAATATTCACATTGAATAACAAAAGAGCCTAAATCATATCATATTTCTTATAATTGACTTTGTAAGATTTTCATTTTTTTTTGTAAAAGAAAAACAAATATTTTTAAAAAGTAAAGAAGGCAACTTTATGATAAGGAAATTTAAAGACATAATATCTCTATTATATTTATTTATGATCACCTATTTAGTTAAGTATCTTATATCTATTCTATTAAAACTTTTTGTAAGAACAATAGCTCATTTAGTTTCAACTTTTGTTACTAGCATTTGCTCATGTATGAGAATCAATTGTAGGAATGTGCACCATATCCCATAAACATAAAAACATAAACGAAACAATAAAAGACTTGCAAACACAATAAAAGAAGAGCAACCTAACCTTTTTAAACAGAACAATGAGATAAGAGCTTATATCATGTCAAATCTTTCGTAACACAGTTATAAACGCACTAACGAAAATTTAACATATTTTACATGTTCTATACACATAAACATACTTGGGAGCATAGTAATAGCATCTAGTTTAACCACAACCCCATGCAAAAGGAGAGTCCAAGTAATAGCATCTAGTTTAACCATGACCTCATGTGAAAGGAGAGTCCAAGCACGCTTACATTGGAGTTGGGTTGCATATTTTTGATAACACAAATGGCTCCGAAGAGAAATGCATCACTGTCAGAAGTTATACACGCATCAACTAGTCCTTCCCTATTCAACTGTGCACAGAGTGCTTCCGCTTCTCCTTTTGCTTTTAGGACTGGGACTCCTAGGAGTTCAAGCAACTCCTAATGGATCATAATAACTTATACTTTAGCTAACAACCAGAAACATGTAATATTAGCAGCTACATAAGAGAGGAAGGTCAAGCTCACTAAGGGTTCGTTTGGTAGGCCGCATTAAAACAAATAGTCCATGTATTATAGATGGTATTATTTAGTACTACGTTTGGTAAGAAATTGGGTCTATGTATAAGTAATCCATGGATTAGTTATACCTCCTACATGGTATTATATGATGTATTACTAATACCTTCTATTTGGAGGTATTAGCAATACATGGATATAATACCATGGGATAAGTCTACTAAAGACAAAAATATCCCTCAAAACATTTTATTATTTGTTTATTTTCTTGATTTTATGTTTTATGGTTGTGCAAGTAAATTTATATTATTTAAATAAATTAGCTTACAAATTATTTAACTCTCTCTAAATAATTTGTAAGCTAATTTATTTAAATAAATTTACTAGCACAACCATAAAACATAAAATCAAGAAAATAAATAAATAATTAAATGTTTGTGCGGTTTTCTAATATTTTGTATTTTCAACAATTTATAACATTGAATACATACAAAAATTACAACTTGCAATTTTATGCGTAAATGTAGATGGTTCATTCAATTTTACTATTGTTTACCGTCTTTTCAATTTTAAAAGTTGATAGTTTATCTTTTTTAAAATTGAAAATTGACATTTGTAAGTGATCAATTTAATAAGATGACAATTATAATCCTCAAATAATTTAAGAAAAAAAAGGCAAACATGACGATAAAATTGTTCTTTTCATAGCTAGTTAGAACGTCATAAAAACATATTGTCCGGCAATTATTTACCTTAACCCAATTGCATAAGAATTTAAGGGTATAATTGGAAAGAAGTTTTTTATAAAGTTTTAATCCAAACACAAGATGAGGTCGAAAACAATGAACCAAACACTTGATAAAAATAATCCTTGTATTACTAATCCCTGCACTATTAATCCCTGCATTACTAATCCCAGCATTACTAATCCCTGCATTATTAATCTTTGTACCAAACGACCCCTAAACATATAGAGAAGAACTTCCATGTGTGGTGACTTGTAAAAATAAAGGGAAGTTGGATAAAGTCAACAATAAGAGACGGTACTGCCTGTAGTAACGAGATTAGGACAAAACATCCCCGTATTTTCCATAGGACAAGCTAAACAAATTACAATCTATAAGCTTTGCTCCTCTAATACAGGAAGATATATATATACACACATGATTGTGCCTGAACTGACCATATAGAAAGCTAAAGAATGGACTCCTATTACGAAACAACCCTCAGTTTTCTTATTATTCATTCCATCTGAAAGGATTGACTTGATAACCTTTTGCATCTCGTGGAGAACAGTCGAAGCAACATGAAAGACACCAAAATTTGCATCATTTCACCCCATGTGGGGTCAATGAAAAACTGAGATATTAGGGCATGTTACAATTCTATAAAGCATGTGATATGTGAATAGCTCCTTAACCAAAGTAGCTTTCTAGTCCTACTACCCAATATCATGGAGGTAAGTTATCCAACAAATTACCAAAGCCTCAATACTTGATACGATATCAAAACTTGTTTGTGACAACGACTTTTACATATTAAAGAACCCTAAGCCAGTGTCATACTGAACTGAAAAGGAGAAATCTTGAGATCAAAAAGAAACACAAAGATACATGTTGATTAGAGAGTCAAAACAAAAAGTGACAGTATACAAACTTACAACACATTCTTTTTCGCACTTCTGAAATGACTTGTTCCTTTCAATTGAAATGCCTTCCTCAGCCACTGGCAAACTTGATAAATCAATTCCTGATGCCCGAAAAAATCGTGCAATCCTTGCCTGAGACTTAAGCGGTGATGCAGTACCATCCGTGACAAAAACAGGATATGCCCCAAACTACAAAATCATCAAACAACACTTCCCTCAATACTAAAGTTTGCCAAGCAGCACCTATCTGCTCCCATTGAGAAACCAATACAGAAAAACAAAGTCTTTACAATGATAGTCTTTTCTTATGTTCAAAAGGTCTTTAATTAACTCCAGTCTCCACCTATCCTAATTTCAAAGCATATCCGGTCCCAAGCTTGATCGTCTAACTAAAGAAAATCAATACGCAATGTTGAAAAGAGCCGAATGGGTACAAATCATTTAATAGTTGAGTTCCACTAGTATGGAATTGAGACATAATTGATTGACAACGATGATCAAAGAAGCCATGAATACATATAGAATAACCCCCACCACCACCACCACCACACACAAAAAAAAAAAAGAAGGAAACCCGCCAAGTTTCCTCTTTTTTTCTGTAAAATAAAATAGAAGAACACAAAACCCACCCAAAAAAAAAAAGAATTCAAATTCTTAGGTGGGTGTCTGCAACTATGTCGTACCTTAGAGAAGAGATTGATGGTACGGAAAAAAGTGAGTCTGATATGTGGATTTCGAATTTGGCCTTTGAGTGCAGTTTCTTGCTGAACGATCCAATATGACAAGTCCACAGCTACGCGTTTGTTTCTCAAGAAATCAAATCCTTCTGGTCGAGCGTAAGGTTTCAGTAAATCCCAGAAATTTCCACCGACCCCCATTTCATCCTCATCAATTTATTCCAAAGGTATTTCTTCTACTTGAATCAGTGGAAGAAGAAGAAGAAGGGGAATTTTAGCCGTTGTGAAATTGGTTGGACTGTTAAAAGAAACAAAAAATATTGGGCTCTTTTCTTATAATAAGCCCAATGATTAGCAATTCGTGTTGCATATATAAACTTGGGCCACTATAATTGGCATTTAAAAGCCCAACTTCCTCCATTAAAATAGCTTCTTTTTTTTCTTTTTTTTTCTATGATCAACTTTCACATATAACAAACATAAAAATAATATTTGTATGTTATAACTATAGTTTGCATAATTGCGCTCCATAGCAAACTTTATGTTTGTTATAGAGCTTTTGATTTGTACAATTTACATCCAGTTTTACAAATTATTTAGTTTTGTATAAATTCATTTATGCATTGTAATTTGTATGATAAGATTTGTACTTGTATAATTAAAAGTGTATAGGATAAAAATATATGTAAATACACTTTTCTCCCACTTTATACAAACACAAACACGTTTTATACATTTTATACCGAAATGTATAAAATGGCTAATTGTATATCGAATCAGATGGCAAAAAATGAGATGTTTGCTGCGAATTACAATAAAATAAACTAGGGAAAATTACGCGGATAAGCAAATTTATACTATTTAATTACTCATCATAGCTATAATTTGCTATAATTACCACTCGCGACTAACATTATACATTAATTACGTGGGCTGACTTTAAGTTTGTATAATTAGTCATGTTTATATATGTATAATTCGCCAAGATATACAAATAAATATATAATATACAATTTTGTAGCCTATATACATATACAATTCACCTCTCTCCCACTCTCTGCCCTCTCTCTCTCGCCTCTCTCCTCCCTCTCCCAATCTCGCTTGTCATTTATACAAATGTATATGTATAATATATAGTTATATACAATTATATACATATACAATTCACCTCTCTCCCACTCTCTGTCCTCTCTCACTCACCTCTCTCCTTCTTCTCTCGATGTCGCTCGCCTCTCTCCTCTCTCTCTCAGTCTCACTCGCCTCTCTCCTCCCTCTCCCAATATCTCTTGCCATATATACAATTATATATATATAATATACAATTATATGACCAATATACATATACGATTCACCTTTCTCCCACTCTTTTCCCCCTCTCTCTCTCCTCTCTCCTCTCTCTCTCAGTCTCGCTCGCCTCTCTCCTCCTTATAACATGTAGCTATAAATTGTAATTATCAAATTATAGCTATGGAGAGTAATTAATTATTTTTAAGTGGCTATATGTAAAAGTTTCCCAATAAACTATAGTCATACCATTTAATTTGAATTAATAGTTTGTTATTTCATACAATTTTTTCCTTTTTAATCCCTCCCTAGGAGCCCACACTCTTTTTGTTCTCTTGGTGACTCAGACTCACAATCGTCGAATTTGAAGTGAGGGGTGTTGTTTATCATCCGAGCAACTCACATTTGTCTCCATTAAAACAATCTTCGGGTTGGAAGTGAGGAATGCTTACCATTCGAAAAACTCCCTCTCGTTTCTATTAAAATAACTTGAGTGTTTCATTTTCTCTGTCTTGTAAAGTTATTATCGAAACAGACAATTTACCCTAGACTTTATTTGTGAGATCTCATTGGTATATTGTTGTTATTTAAAGTTTGCATCAAATTACTCTCCCCAAACATCTTAATCTTCTCATCAAATCTCTCTATTATTATATCTAAAAATTTTGGATGAAAGTTATCGTCCTAATTTCATGTTTGAAAGATGTATCCTTCTAAAAACAACATATTAATTTTCATCTCATTAAGAAGAAAAAACAAGAGAGAGAAGATAAAAATGCATATTTTTAACTTTCTTTTTTTACGTCTCTTTGTTTTGTTGATGTTGGATTACACGGGTGTAAGTGCGTGCGATGATTGATTAGTAACACATGGACGATGATATACATAAAATTAGAAGAAGATTTTAGGAGATTTTTGGAGTAAAACATTCCCCATAAAAATGCAATTATATCGTCATAGATCATATAGCATCTCAAAAATACAATATTCATTATCGTTAATGTAAATATATTATGCATATCATGTTATATACGGTATATATCATACATAATTTTCTTGTATATTCCCATAAAACAAGTTTGATGAAAAGCGTTTTACTTTAACAAGAAATTTGTTGACATAAATTTAAATTAATTAAATTTTAAAATAAATATTAAATATTGAATAAGAAATATTTTTAAAAAAAATCCAGTCAATTATATGGAAGCAAATAGGCCACGGGGTTACATAGACAAGTCCAATTTTGACCAATAAATTAAGCATGCTTGTTCTTTTGTGTATCGAGGGATTCATGAATACAACCTTATTATATGTCTTATCATAACATGGATATACAAAACCAATTTCAAATATTCATCATTTCAAATTTGTTGGTATATATGGACCAGTATTATAATTTAGCTACGACCTCATAAACACATGCACCAAAAAAAAAAAAAAAGAGGTTGAAAAATATCATTTTTTACTATTGAATACAAGATTACAAGTATAGCCTATAGGATCAACAAGAAAAAGTAAAACACCTTTCAATTGTTAGCTTATATTATTAAGTCAAAAAAAAAATGCTTATTAATACATTTTATTTTATGCATAATAGAATATGAAACAAGAATGAGGCTACTAATAATAAATGGAATAAAAATAACAAAATGATCTTCATATATTAAGTAATAGTATATATTTAATTTTGTTAGAAAAAATATATAATTATATACCATATCTACAAAATTTCTTGTACGATAAATCAATTCTAATAAATAAAAAATAACCTCTACATTATTAATTCTTGCATAATGAAAATATATTCCTCTATAGCAAAAACACCCTTAATTTTTTTAGCACGCACTTAAACGAGTGAATAGAAAAATCAACAGCGTAAGGGGTAAGGTAAAAACTGCAACATTGGATACCTTAATTAATTGATGCAGAGAACTAGGTACCAAAATACTAGTATATAGATTTGCAAATTAGTAAAATCTTCATTTTTTGTAGTTGTAGGAGTAAAAGGAGACAAGTTTGATGCCAAAATCAGTATTTTCCACCTCCAATTGATTTTGCAAAATTAATATAGTACAAAATTGTTTCAGTCCATGCGTGCTCTTATTATTTTTAACTATATACTATTTTTGCATCCAACACCAAGGCAAGACTCTCCATGCTTCTTCACATTTTCTCAATTAGTATCCACTAGTTATGTTTTTTTTTTTCCATTTAATTAATTTTGTGCTAAACGACAAAATATACATTATGCATGAAAGTTAACAAAGTCAAACAAGTCATTTTTGTTTGTAGTGGCACATTTTTCACAACTTAAAACAAATTATAAGTAATTAATTAATAGTTAGTAGTAGTAGTAGTAAATTAATTAATGTATGAGCGAATAAAATCATCCATTCATTATGCAAGATTTGTTAATAACATGTCAAGCAATGTCATGTACTAACTTAACAAGACGAAAACATAATTTTAGACAAATTAAAGGTTCTCTACAATGATTAAATTCCTTATGTTTAAACAGTACAATATTCAAATGAGTTCAATTTATGCATAAAAATTGTGCAATGTATATTCGGATTGCCCAATAATTATGAACCTACCAACCTAAAGAATTCATAACAAACTGATTTTATTTTACAATATTGAGCAAATATTCTTTTTCTCCAAAATATATATCCTTCTAATTATCGTAAAGTATTTACTGAGACATTAAAGTGAAATTGAATGTTTAAAAGATACATTAAGACAGCTCTACATATAAATAATACTAATTTAAACAAAACAAACATGTATTCATAAAGTTAATTAAAAAAAATTCTCAAAAGTGTGGGTATAAAACTTTTAATTAATTAAAAGACTGATAATACTGAAATAGGATATCGGAATACTTGTTAATCCATTTCAATATTAAGCGATACCTTAGAGAATTAAACGACTTGAATTCTTTATTTTACTCTTTACACGTATCAGGATTTTAATAATTTTGATTCATCATGTCATCAAAGGATGTGAATAGATTGCTCGAGCTCCCTTAATCAAAAGTATCAGGTTTGAGTATGGAAAAATATTTGATAGAAAATGCTTAAACCTTAACCGGCACGAATCAATAGAGATACCTTACACATCGATCCATCATCGTTGCTAGAAGTAGAAGTGCATTCGTTATCCATTTTGAAGAAAGGTATATATATGTAGCTCCTTTAATTAATGAAATGAATATTTGATTTGTAAGTATTAATTATTAAAAAAGTTGATATATAGTGCAAGGCACGTAGGTAGAAGTTGCGGTGGTTAAGTGCATGTGACAGAAAGTTAGCAGACAAATCCAGCTCCGCAGAAATGGCCGGTAATATATAATTAAACAAAAAATGTCAGTCAAATCGCGGCTTCTTTTGGATCTTCTCCGACATACGGCAACAACCATATTAGTATAAACATTAAATCTGTCTTCCTAAATTTTTACTAAATTTATGATCCATCCTAGTAGTTAACAAGTATTCATGCTTCTACGTGTGCTTTGTCTTCGTCCATTGCATCGGTTCGCGTGCTCTCCTTTTTCGAACCTACCCCTCTCTTTCTCACCTTTTTTTTTAAAAAGTTTTTGTTTTATGCTAATGATATAGTATTGAGTATTAATTGAAGTTTACTATCTTGATTAATTTTTACTCCAACCAACCATTATCCGTCTTTGAACCTTAATTAAGTTTCTGGTTAGCGACTCAGCAGTGATATTTTAAAGACATAATACATAAATATGTCCTTTAACTTGGTTTCAAATAATATTTATGTCCTTTAATTTTGAGTGTGCACAAATAGATACTTAAACTTGTATAAAATTGAACAAATAGATACACATGTCCTACATGTCATTTTTTGTCCTACGTGGTGTATGTAGGACTCATGTGTTTATTTATTTAAAAGTTGGAAGTTAAAGTACTTATTTGTGCATTATAAAAGTTGGAGGTCCAAGTTAAAATTTGAAACCAAGTTTAGGGTCTAATATATGTATTATGCCTATTTTAAACGGTAACTTGCGTAAATCTCATGAGCTAATTACTTTACTAGTAATATTACGTATTTTTGTAAGATTTTGGTGTTTTCAAAGTTCAGATATGTCCACATATATGTATTTCAGATATATATGTGGTCAAATTTAAATGTAATTTGTCTTAGATAAAGTGTATCAAAGTAGATTCCATCTATAATATATAACAAATATCGTTCGCCTCCCTCTAATTTCACTCACCACTTCTCATTGTATCTCAAATACGTGTAAATCACTCAAGATACATGTATTTAGTGTGATTCACAGGTATATGTGATACATACGAATCTCGCTTGCCTCTCTTCTTATTTTTATGTATCTGGTAACAAAAATACATGTATACGTCAAAATACTTTTAATTAGTATAATAAAATACATAATATTCTGAAAGTGTATTAGATTATATATATATTATCTAAATATATACTTCCTCCATCCACTTTTATTGTCATATTGCCCTTTTCGAAAGTCAATTTGACTAATTTTTAAAGTTAAATTAGATTACATTGGTATGATATTTGAAACAAAAAAATTTAAATATATTAAAAGCTATATGAAAAGTACTATAAATGACAATTTTTTATATATCAATATATATAATGAAAAAATACATCTTAAAATATTAATTAAAATTCTTATAATTTGACTTTATAAACAGAAATTATGACGATTAAAAGTAAAAGGCGTGAGTATATGAGAGTAACGAAGTATATAGACGTTTTCTATTTTAACCATTTCATTGTACCTTTTTATGATTACGGCCAAAAGTGATTAACCACAAGATTTAAAGTATTCCGGCTTATTATACACGTTATTCTTTCGTCAATAAAATTCAAAAATCTCTCTTATTTTCTTAAATTATGTATTTAGCTAATCAAACTGAAGTGTACAAAAATAAAATGAAATGAAATAGTAGTACAATAATAATATAATTAGTGAAATTTCATAAGATTTGGAAAGATAAAATTTTATGTAAACTTTATCATTATCTTATGTTGACAGAGAAATTAGTGAAATTTCACAAATATAATATGAAAAAAGATGAAATTTTATAGACAGAGAGTTAAAGTGAAATTTCCATAACCATAAGGTGAGGTCTGTATAGGATGAAATTTGCATTAATTTTATCATTACCTCGTGTAGTCAGAGAGTATTTTTTAAAAACAAACAATAGTATTTTATGTATACACATTGAATTTTAAATACTCTAAATTATCCCTAACAAAATTTCTTGACCTTATCACTTGCTCTAGAGACCTCTTATATTTTTTTATTTTCTCTCTCTCTCTCTCCTCTTATATATATCGACATATAACTTCACTCTTCCCTTCAACTCAACCCCACCAATACAAAAGAAAGAGAGAGAGAGAGCAACAATACTCTTTTTGACATATAAGTTTTAGCCATGGCTTCTTCATCTCCTAGTCCACTTGCAAGATTATCACTTGAGCGTAGACCCAAATTGCTTAAAGAATTTCTTCTACAAGACGATCCATATTTATCAAATGATTTTGGATCATACCCTAAAAAATACGTTCATGGTTCAACAATCATTAGGTCAAACAAAGGTTCATCTCATCAATTACTTAGAAGTCGATCATCTAGAGCCGCAACTGCTACAATCTCCGCGATCAATAAGGTCATCAACATTGTTAAGTTCTTACCTTTTACCTCAGTGAAATCTCCTTCCATTTTCCCTAGAAACATTTCAAGAAAACTATCAAGGAAGAATAACTACAAGAAAAGTCAAAAACATAACGTTGACCAAGATGTCTCCGTTAAAGTCAAAGTCAAAGACATCTTACGATGGAAATCATTTAGAGACTTAGCGGAAGAGAAATCAACGCCGTTAGATTCATCTTATTCACCGTATAGGTGCGGTACAATCACGACCACGACTACGACCTCCACCACGACCACGACCAGCAAGAGAACAAGTTGGTGCGATAGCGATTTTACCGCGGAGGATTTACCGTCATGGTGGGGTGAAAATGGTGAATTTTTGGGTAGAAAAAATAGTGTCGGTGGATATTGCATGGAAACCACAAAATCAATTATTAATAAGGTGATTTTTTTATTACTTGCATGAAACTTTGGATACCTATAGAAAAATATCTATAATTAATAATCTCTATTTTGTCGTATTTTGGCATAGTTTTGTCTAGAGGCTGTCATGGTCCCAATAATGTACTTTGACTACACTTAAATTAATTACTTTAATACAATTAGGTTAACAATATCATAAAAAATATAGTAATTTTTTTTCCAAATATTAACGATGGTATTTTTTTTTTTTTAATTAAACAGGAAGAGTTGTGTTTTGATGAGAATGAGCAACATAGTCCAGTTTCAATTCTTGAATCTCCATTTCAAGAAGATGATGAAGGAAGTATGGCCTTCTCTTTCCAGAGTAAGTTTCAATCTCTAATTACCTTAATTTTACTTCTAATTATCTTTACTTCGATATTTTGGTATAAAAATTAAATGAAGGAAACATTACTATATATAATACTCTCTTTGTTTCATATTAACTAAACTTTGAGTTAATACACACTTAATAATAATAAGAATATTTGAGAACATAATTTAAATCTTTACTTTTCATTATTATCTTTTGTGAAATCATAAATATAATTTTGTACATCGTGTAATTTCCTATAAAATATATAAATCTTCAATAAATAAAAGACCAAATTAATATATTTTCAAATATTCTTTGAACAATTCAATTATTTAAACAACGTAAAAAGCTTTTTTTTTTTTAAAACTTAATATGGAATTACAATTAGTCTATGAGTAATAACTAATATATACCGCGTATGCTTACTTTGGAGAAGTTTTCTTATATTAAAAATGCTAAAAATAGTATACTATATATAAGATATATAAGTGACAATAAAAGGTAACTTTTTGTATCAAATCCTAATAAAGGTATATATGTAATTCGAAAAAATAAAGTACTAATTTGTCATAACCAATTTTGTGTAGGAATATAACTTTGTGTTTATATCATATGAATTGTAACTAACAATTACTATTTTTTCTCATTAAATTACAGAAAGAAAAAGCATGCTTATGCAAAGAATTCAACAATTTGAGAGTCTTGCTGAAGAAAACATAAACTCTAAAGGAGTAGAAGAACTTCAAAAAGATGAAGAAATTGAAGAAAAGGCAAAGCAATTGTTGATCAATTGTGAAGTAAACTATATGGATGATGATCAACTTCTCTTTGATTTCTTTTGGAATGAATTGATTACAAGTGGAAAACGTCAAAACAATGTTAATAATATTGATGAAAAGCTATTAAGAGAGGCAAAATCTTGGATCAATGATGATTACAATGAGGAATTTGAATGGGAAATTGAGGATAAAAGAGAAGCCTATATAAAAGACATGGAAAAAGTAGCAAATTGGAATAAGTATGAAGAGGAAAAACAAGAGTTTATCTTGGATTTGGAGTTTGAAGTGTTTAATGATTTGGTCAATGAAGTCTTGGGAGATGTTTTTTCTCATAATTAGTACATTGAATTTCATGTATCGTATAATTAACATGTGTAGAACATGTTTTAATACATACAAGTAAATTATAGATCGATAAGATATTAGAATACTTTTTTTTTCGACTTAATTATGTATAGTTGTAGTTATAATGCCACGGATTTTTTAAAATTCGTAGACAAATTATGTTTCCCTTTCAATTAACGAAAGAGGAGGAAGTATATCAATAGAGCTTTTCAATTCTTTCTTCTTTTTTGGTTGCTTTTTTACATCTTACATACTAATAAAAATTCAAGTATTTCTTTGTTTCTATTATTTCCTGTTGTATTTTCTCAGTACCATCGTTTTCTAGGAGTGAAAGGTAAAGAAAAACATCTAAAATAAATATTTTTTTTGAGTTTTATACCTCGACCTGAACTAACAGATGTTTAAGTTTTTTTTCTAATCTGGGCTGTAAGCTTTGTTCCTTTTTTATGTCTCATATATCATCATTGTTGATAAGTTGAATAATAATTCAAATTGCTAGTATTACTTTAAAAGATTGAGTGTATCATGAAGAATTTATATCTCGAATTTGAGAGATTTAAGTGCAAATTTGAGGTGGATTTTTAAGAGAATTTCAAAGTTGAAGATAATCAATTGAAGATGTATATTAATAATCAACTTATATTCCTGAGTTCGTATTCATATATTCAGAAATCACGACTAACGATGGTTATGAGTGTATCCAACGAAATTGTATCATGTGTTGTTACAACTAGATTGAAGGAACAGGTAGAACATATACAACTCCAAAATAATATCTATGAATCGTTATTAGACAAACTATGATTATAATTGATAATTATTCTCTAAACTACACGTATTATGAAATATTTCCACTTTGAAAAAATCTTTGGCCCAATAAGTAATTACTTAACTTGATGGCTAGTGTCTAGTTCGATGGCTTGGACACAACATTTTCATTTGGGCTGTTTCTGGCCCATAAAATCTAGCCTATTCTTCTACCCGAACAAGTGGACCTTTCCTCCCTTATGACTAGTGATATGAGTATACTGTAGACGTATCCGCGTGATGCGCGGAAAATTATTTCTAAAAGTTAATCTATCATGTCAAAATATTAGTGTTTTGTTTTAGTTATAGATAAATTTGAATAAAAGATAGATTTATGTGTATATTTTGAACTCTTTTGATAAAAACTTATATTTTATATATGCCTTTCATGATGTATTCAATTAACCTTCTAACGAATTAGTACAACAAAATTTTAGTAGAATTGTTAAGTCAAAACTTGTTTGGAGTACTAATTAGGATTACGTGTGAAGCCTTAATCAAATAGGGAAGGCAATCTTGGATGGTCTAAGATAGGTGTAAAACTAATTATTGAATTCCATTTTCTCTCTGTACTATTTTGACATGCTCTTTAAAAAAAAAAGTATTTTTTTAATGTAACAATTATTTTTTCTTCCAAAAACATTGAAGGATAGAATGGAAAAAACTTATTCGTTCCGTTCAAAATTAAGTATCGCTTTAGGAAAAAATATAGTCAAACTATATGTTATGTTAAATATTCAAGACAAAAAATAATAATTATTTTTAAATATACCTTTGTATTAGAAAAAATCTTTAAAATAATAAAGTCCGATTCTTAAAAGACGTTGTCCATCCAATAAATAGAGTATATCGATATAACTTACAAACTGTACCTTACATTTATAGTTTGGTCTCATTAGAGGCAAGGAAGAATTAAATAAAGGGAAAACTAAGCAAATATCCTAGAAAAGTAAAATAATTATTATATCATTGACTAATGAGTAAATTCTGAACAAGAAATTTTAAATATTATAAAATATTTATATATATTCTTATAATATCATTGACTAATGGGTAATTTATGAACAAGTAGTCTTAATGATACCACAACAATATACATATACTCCTATAGTATTATTGACTAATGAGTAATTTATGAATAAAAAACCTTAATGATACCAATACAGTATATATATATATATATATATGCTGATTTTTAGTAGCAAGTTAAACGAAATTATTAGCATTAATGATATCAATAGAGTCTATGATATTGCTTTAGTATCAGTTAAGTAAAAATTATCAACCTTATTGATATCAATACAATAAATGATACTAATTTAGTATCGGCTAAATGAAAATTAAAAGTCTTTAATGTGAGAGTATAATATGTAATTATTTACGAAAGAACGAATATTTCATGAATTACTTTGTATTCGATATAAACTTCAAATTGTTTTAAATTTTATAGCCAATTTATTTAGTTTCTCCCTTAAATCAATACTTATTTTAGAAAGTAAGGAAGTAGTAAATTAAGTCTTGATTCTGTTACTTTGTTAAATATTTTGATACCTAATGCAAATATGTAAAATATCTCTCGTACTATATATAGATATGGAAAAAAAATCAGTTAGTTTGATTTAAAAATAATAAGTGGAAGCAGAAAAAGTAAAAGAAACAAAATCAACCTAACAGTTTTGGATTATAAATGGAATCAAAGACGAAATAGGTACACTTGACAATGATGTGAATTGTGAACCAAATTTTTGAAAATAATAATTTACCAAAACTTTTCTTTAAGAAAAAGAATATTCAAGGATACACAGATTCCTTTCTATTTATTTGTCATTCATCGATCTTATTAAAAATAAACAAATGCGTTTGATCGAAACTTAAATAATTTGTTTATATTTATTGATTAAATTAATTAATAAAAAGAAATCGATTTATGTTCATTTATTGAAGGAAAATACTCCATCTGTCTCTGATTATTTGTCCCTTTTTTTCTTTTTTAGTTGTCTCTAATTATTTGTCTATTTCGATAAGTTAAAAAAGGACAAAAAAATTCTCTATTATACCCTCAATTTATTACTTTGAATAAATATAGAACTTTTTAAAAATCTTAAGATTTTAATTCATTCATTTTATAATTTATAAGGATAAAATGATGAACTTATTAATCAATTATTATTTTCTTAATATGTGTGTTAATTAAAAATAAACAAGTAAATAAAGACAAAAAAAAATATTAAATAAGAATATAATAATAAACTTACATAATTTAAAAAAATATATAAAATCTAACGACATATAAATTGAGACAGATGAGTTCCGTGAAAGCTCGAAAAAAAGAGTACAATTAACCCATAATCCTATACTCCATGTGCATTTAATGTGTCTTCTAGTAATTAATACCCAAATTACAAAAGTGGCAAAGGTATGGCAAACATGAACCTTTTACTACAATTTTCACAATAACATTGCATGTGTTAACCATTGACCTTATTGTTTTTTCCATTAATTTAATTCTGGCATTTACTCCCTTCATTTTAAAAAAAATATTTTTTTTGTTTTTTTAGTATATTTAAAAAAGAATAATTTCTTTTTATTTTTTCAAGGGGCAATTTTATACATTTAACCTAATTTTAATTTAGAACCACAGGATTCAAAAGTCTTCTTTATACTCTTAAATTCAGTGTCAAGTCAAACTAGGTCATTCTTTATAAAACGAAAGAAGTATCGTTTTTAACGATTGTATCAAATTAATAATAGACAACTATCATTGAACAAATGAAAAGGTACAGCTCTTATATGATAATTATTATATTTGCTAGTAAATTTTATTCAGAATTTATATCATAATTTCTTCCGATTGAATATTTAAGCATATGTATGATAATCAAAAAAATATTAAACATTTTTCTTTACCAAATTTAATTATTTGACTTGAAATTATTTAATAAGAACATCTTATTATATGTTTAATTAAAATAAGCATATAAGTCTGCCGCCAAAACAAGTCATAGTAGAACTAATATTGGCATCATTTTAAGTACCAATTTGAAGAGATGTAAAGTTGACTTATTGGATAGTGGAATAATTTTGAAATACATATACTTTTAAATTTTTCTCATAATTTTATATAATAATACTATAATATTAGCTGTGAAATAATTTTAAAAGTATATTGATGGTTCAAGTTTTAAAACAATTTATTATAGGGGTGAAGTCCAAGCAAGAGGTATACATTGGGAACCATCACCCAACCTATCAGAATGCCACCTGTCTCCCACGCTAGTACGTGTACTTAAAAATAGTAGTAACTTATTTTATTAAAAATTATCATTAAAAAATAAATTATTTTCCTCGAACTTTATTTTTGTTGATGAAACAGTATATTATAGCAACTATGATTTTGTTAAGAATGATCGTTTTTATTGGGAGATCACTAAAAATATCATAAAATCAATAAATATATAAAAGATAAATTGCGTAGAATAGTAAATATTTAAATTATATTAAATATTATAACTATGATTAGAGAAATTCTAATTAGCGATTATAGTTTCGTTAAATTTTGTTATTTGTTTAATTTTTATAGTTCGTCTGATTAGTGTAATTTACATAATTTGTATAAATTAGAAATTTTATATTTGTCTACTTTAGCTACTTGTATATGTTGAAGAAATCATAATAAATTATTATGTTTGTATATTGACAAGCGAAATATATAAATGGGCATAAACATACAACCGTAACCTCCATATTAAATGGAACCATAGCAATAAGGTGAAATTATCAAAACTATAGCTATATATCCTTGCGTTTATTATACTTTTCTATTTCTGAAATTTTCTCATAAAAATGCATTAAATCTTTATAGAATATATTTTTTTTAACTTATAGACGGTCATAATTTAATTTTATATTTGTATTTTATAGGATATCGTTATATCAGTTTTTTTTAATATAAAATTTTTGAACATTCCCTATAAGAGGAGTTCGATTTAAAAACTAATGGTTTGCACTTCTTTTACTGATTTGGTAACTTTTACAAATATAGTAAGATTCGTTTTACGATAGTTACATCGATCTACAGTAACATTTTTTAATAATAATTAAGTTTGTTTGAAATTAATTACATTTTTTTTATTTTTTTATTATAATAATATGATATTATAGTAGCTCTCAAAATGTTTGAGGATAACTAACTTTGCAACAAGAGTGATTTTTTTGGGAATTTACATAAATATACTATAATAAAAAAATATTTACTATTTATAGCAATAATTTTTTTTTCACTTGATCACTTTTAATTCATTTATAATACAAGTTTAATTCATATTATAAAGAACAAATTTTTATTCACATATAATACAAATTTTAATGATAAATAATTCATTTATCACACATTTTAATACACTTATAATTCAATGTGTCAGTTTTTACCAAACAAACATAATATACTTTAAAAATAATTATAATTCATATATATTGCATACATAATTCACTTTTAATACATATTGCAGATTTAACATAGTATTGCTATAAATGATAATAAATAAAAAATATTGCTAAAATTAATAATTATTTATTAAAATGTAGTAATTCATGTAATTTTTCCTATCACATGTTTAGTTTTGTTATAATATGATGGGCTTAGGAAAATAACAAGTGGGCAATAATAATTGAGACGGTTAGTATTTGATTTGTCCATGAAAGTAAGGTTGACGCAGCCATAGGTATTGACAATTGGATCAAATTACTTCAACTCCACAATTTTGTCACAAATTACGAGTAATTTTTCAAAATTCAGATGCTTATATATATATATATATAACTTATAACATAAGTAACAAGTAATTAGTATTAGAGAAAAAAACAAATAATTAGTAGTTAGGAACTAGTTTTTCTAGCTTAAGTATGAGAAATTTTAGAGGATTTTGACATCATTTCATAACTTTAGCTTACTTGATTAAATTTTTAGAATTTACTTATTTTAAAATAATTTTTTTTTATAAGAAGTATTTTTTTGAAAAAATATTTTTGCAGAGCAATAACTTTTATTTGGCTAAAAAAAATCGAAAAGTACTATTATCAATATGATTTATATTTGCACAAGATTCCAATGGTTGGTGACCATATCATAAATTATAATTGAAAGATAAAATTAATAAATAAGAATAAAAATATATACAAGCTAAATCATAAATATTTCACTCTTTTGTAAAAAAAGATTTAAGTTAATCATGGTATAATAATTGACATTGTTTCAATAGTATAATTTTTCACTTATTTCTTTTAACTAAGATACAAAAATCTAACAACATTATTGATTTAATCATCTCTTTCTTTTTTACATATCATAAATAATTTGAAGACTTGAAATATTTTCCTTTTGTCTCAATTCCTTTTACTACATTAACCTCATTGTCATATTTTGTCACATTTCTCATCATTTTCATACTATTTATAAAAAGATAAAACATCAAATTTTTTTTAAATTTAGAACTCTTTTATAGATTAAATAACAAAATAGTCCGATAATAATATTGTAAAATATCAGATCGATCAATAGTTAATGGTAAATCACGACTCTACTAGTTACATAAAAAATGTTGATCATCTTCTGGTAAGTCTTTATCCATTAATATACTCAGTTATTGTTTTAACTTATTCTTAAAATATATTAAAACCAACAAAAATAATTATAGAAAAGAATTATTTTTTCAACTTTTGACAAATAACTCGTGCTATATTACTTAAAAGCATTTTTTTTTCTTTTCTGAAAGCTTAATCAAACACTTAAACTCTCTAAAATATGTATTGTTTTTTTATAAATAAACATTTTTTACTTTTCAAAAAATTTTATCAAGAAAATTAAGAATTTAAATCAATGTTAATAATTTTCTTAATCAAAATAAATATTCGTTCTGTTTCTATTTACTTGTCAAATATTATATATTTTAGTATAATGTTACTTTTTACTTGTTATTTTTTGATAAATTAAGGCGAAACATTACACTTTTAATTTGTTAACATTGGGTTAATATATTAAAAAAATGTTATAAATAACTATGCTTATTAAAATTTGAAGTATAGAAACTTAGAAATTGTGACAACGTGACATTAGAGTAAAGTTTGATGAGTGTGTCCAAAGCAAGATCATCAAAAGTTTTGTCTTCATGTTATGGCTCAAGCAATAGGTGTACCAGTAGAAGCCTTTGAGTATGTAGAAATTAATTTCTTTTTAAGTTCTATCACTCTCTAATCATAACTAATTTATTGGAATATATCAAATAATAAACCACTTAAACACTATAATACCTGAGGGAGATATTTTACCAAATCATTCCATTAAAAAGTGTTTTTTTTTCTTCTTAGCAGGCATGAATATCATACTAAAAATATTTATATTATTTAAATTTTTAAGTAAGATATTTGAATTTCATTAGAATTCTTAAAGTAAGCGTTTTTAACTTACCGCAAAGTACAAACTCAATTTATCCTTTTCTTTAGACAATTCATAATTTATTTAAGATTTGAAGTCAAAATTTATCCAATCGATTCGTACAATTTATAATTTAAATTAATTTACTCCTTCCTTCATATAATTCATTTTTAATACTTCACCATAACTCATTAGGAAAGAAAATATTAAGGAACCAAATTTTACCTTTTAAAAGAAAACAACCCTTCAATCCTCTATACTATATCAAATTCCTACCAGTCATATATAAATAAATTTAAGCACTAATTATTTTTTGCATTACATCTACCAGACACATTTCCTCTTTAAGGAATACATTTATTAATTTGCATTATAATAATTTATCAATCATGGAATGCAAAACTAATTGAGTGCAATAGCTAGCTTAATAATTGTTACTACTAATTATGCTAATTAAACAAACTATTCGATCTTAACTTGTGTTTAAGTTACCATGCAAATTGCAATAATATCTATTCTCACTAAAGTGTTCTCTTATGCTTTATATAAGTTTGAAACTTTATATATACAAGTATTCAAATACCTCCATTTTATATATTAAATTAAGTTCAAATTTTATAGAATAAATAATTGATTTCAATCAAGTACATACTAATCTCTATGGACAATGTTAGTCATATTAAATATAACGATTTTATTTATACTTTATTTTACTGGTATATACTATTGATAAAAAGTTATTGTTGTTATTGGAAATTATGAATTATATAAGATTGTATGACATGATTCACAAAATTAATATTTAGTGGGAAAAAGTAAAAGTATTACACTTTGCTTGGTTCTGTAGATACGAGATACAATTATAATTTTGATTTGTTATATAATTCATAAATATTTTACTATATACTTTCCTTGGTTCATGGGCAGAAGTATTTGATTATTATTTTTTCCATATTTTATGAAAGTGTTAATTAATAACATCTATACGTTAGTAAGACTAAACACATAATTTCCTCCACTTTGACGTTTCAACGTGCTTAGATATGTTGACAACTTGACATTGAAGTTAATAGAAAACTAATTAATCTTTACTTAATTATCATATAGATGTGTTGACATTGAAGTTAATAGAAAACTAATTAATCTTTAGTTTAATGTAATAATCAATAAGAGAAGGTATAATTGTACTTTTGGGCTCTCAATTAAATAAATATTTATTTTGTCCTCAAATATTTAATAAAACGCGTTAAATCTTCAATAAAAGAAAAACATGCAATTTTCTCATTTTAAGTTCCTCTTAAAGCGAATTAAATGGTATCTAGATTATTTCTATAAAAAAAGAATTAAAATATTACCTTTAAAAAAGGAAAACTTATCATCATACAAGAATAGTCAAATACTCCTTCAGTTTCTATTTACCAGTTCAAATCATATAAATTTTGGTTAATATTATCAAACTAATATAATTTAATTTAATTTAAAAGTTGATTAAATTAATATTATGACGAATACACTTTGATTAGATAGTTATTTTAAGTATTATTTTATAATATATTGTATTAATTTAATAATAGAATGTTGGAATTAATTGTATTACACCATTCTTATGTAATGTCACACATTATAAATTATCGAATGATAAATTTATTAACAAAAATAGGAAATGAGGTAAAACTATTATGAATAAGATACTTTAAAAAAAAGAATTTGATTATTATATATTTTAAAGACAAAATAAGAAAAAAAATATTAAGATAATTACGTAATCATATTGAATCAGTCCTGATACTTTCTTTATTATCTAATTTTAAATTTATATGATATAATATAATAAATTTATAAAAAAATTAAAATAAATATTATATTTAAAGTAATAATACAGTACCACGAATAATAACCATCCACGAGGTGTAAAAAGGACTAATGCAAAGTAATTTTTTTATTTTCTTAGTTTATTAGAAGTAAAAGAAGGACTAAATTTAGTCGCAAGAGGTCTATATAATCAAAATTGAAGATCAACAGAATCTTCTTCTTCTCTATTCCTCCTTAATACTCTGTCACCTCAAAACTGTAGACTCCCAAGTCTTCCCCCTCAACCCCCCCAAACCCCACACCCCCATCATCGTTTTCTCTTCTCTGCTTTCACCAAAGCTTCTCATTTTCTTGATTCTTTATTGAAGCTCACATCTGTGTCTATAATTAATTCTTGTTTTTTTTTTGTTTTTTTGTTAACGTAATGGAACCGATACGTTTTCCTTAAATTCTTAGAATTTTTCTGTTTTTTATGTACCCAAAGTCAACATGCAAGCTTTGAATGAGCTAAATTGATTTATTACGAAGTCCAAGAACACTTTTTGAGGCCGCCCTTTTTAATAAAATTGTTTGCCGAAAAGGGGAAGAACAAACAAACAAAAAAATAAAAATAATTAAAGATGAAGAATGATGATCAAGCTCTGTTTCTGTTTGGTATTTCTCTTTCGACCCGACCCAGATGGCAACAATTCCTGTTATGCTCTTCTGGGTTCTTCTTTGGGTATCTTGTTAATGGCGTCTGTGAGGCAAGTTTTATAAATCTCTTTTTTTTTTTCTGCTGTTTGGTCACCAAGAATTGCCCATTTTTTATCCGGTGTTTGGTTACTGAGAAATCATCATAAAAGGAAGGGTTTTGTTTTTTTGGTCAACAAGAATTTTCAGTATTTGTTTGATTTTTTTTTTCTTTCCCTTTTTGCATGTTTAGCACTATGATTTGGGCTTAATTTTTTCTTGCTTAAAATGTGTTTGATATCATGTTATGAATTTCAATTTAAAAAATTGATTATCGTAGAGGACAATACTGATTGAATGCACTAAGTTTGTAATATATTGTGGAGATCTTTATCATTACACTCATTTATATAATTGTTGTTTTCTAATGTTTGTATAATGTTGAGTCTTTTTCTTTGGGACCCCTTTGTGGTCCATTTTGTAGAAGAATTCTCTTTACTGTTAGATAAAGAAATTGTTGTTTTCCAGCTTTTGCCTGTGTTTTCACTTGAAGGGCCCTAGCTTTTTCCTTAGTAGGCAAGCGCGTAGCTAGATGTTTACTACAGTTGTTTCTGGCTCCATGTTATTCCTGGTACTGGTACCAATTCACATTATATTGGACTTTACTAGTGCACTTGAGTATTTTTCCTTTGTAAAGGTGAAGCTAATTTTAGCTTTTCCAATGTCATGATTTAGAATTTGGTAAATGCTTTCGAATATCTAGTATGTTGAGGGGTGAGTGTGTCGTAGTATATCACTCAGTTTTTCTTAGCTTATAAGCTATATACCGAAGTATTTCTCTTTTGCAGTTAGAGTTACAAAGCATGTTCTGTATCTTTCATGATGAGAATGTTATGAATATGTCTGATTTTACCTTAATTTTCATGATCACTTACAGGAATATGTATATAATAGGCTTCAATTCAGGTAATTTGACATGTTTCCTTCTAGGATCATCATTGGCTTGGTCTGCGTTTAGAGATTAATTTGATTGTTTGGTGGTATTTGACTAAATGCAGCTATGGATGGTACTTTACCTTTGTTCAAGGATTGGTTTATGTAGCTCTTATCCATTTCCTCAATGGTTTTACTCCTAAGCAAATGGTGAACCCATGGAAGGATTATGTTAAGCTCTCTACCGTTCTCATGGGCTCACATGGGTTAACGAAAGGGTCTCTGGCTTTCCTCAACTATCCAGCACAAATCATGTTCAAATCTGCGAAGGTGAATACCTAAGTCAATTCCTCTGTTTCTCGCAATGTGAAGATGCTCGTCTCTAATATTAATAAAATTGTGGAAAGCAGCCTAGATGAAATTAGTAGGAAAAGAATACCAATCAGAGATCCCCGTCTTTAGTAAATATGGTAGACCAACTTTATAATAGATCTCAAGGACTTTTAAGTTGTTTCCTATGCTAAACTTATCAATAAGAACAATAAGGGAAAAAATAAACAAATATGATATTTCAGTTAACCAAGTGCACTTTTGGTGCACCTTGACAACTGTCTTTCCTTTAACATAAGATTTTGTGCAATTAGAGTCTTTAACTTTTTATTTTTCATAGTCCAGGACACAACATGATTAATGATAATCTTGGTGGAATAACAATTTTGTGCGTCTCATTGATTATTGGGATAGAAGTTTATTAGTCTGTTGTACTTTTACAAGCTTCATGTTCCATTTACAAATATTTCAGGTTTTGCCTGTCATGGTAATGGGGGCTTTTGTACCCGGTCTGCGACGAAAATATCCACCCCATGAATATGTTTCAGCAGTACTCTTGGTAGCAGGCCTGATTCTTTTCACTTTGGCTGATGCACAAACCTCGCCAAATTTCAGCTTAATCGGTGTGCTAATGATATCTGGTGCTTTGGTTATGGATTCTTTTGTGGGGAATTATCAAGAGGCCATCTTCACGTCTAATCCTAACACAACACAGGTTTTCTAAATGTGATTTTGCATTCAATATGATGCCTGATCACGAGAATAATCGTTCATGACAAACTTGTGACTACTTCACACCTTTAGGATTGTTTGTTTAACCTTTTAACTTTAACAGATGGAGATGCTCTATTGCTCAACAATTGTCGGCTTTCCTATCTTGTTTGTGGCGATGATTGTAACAGGAGAACTAAGGATAGCATGGCCTGCATGTGCTCAGGTAATCATCACCAGAAACATGTATCTTGTTTCAACCTTTTTTCCTGCTTAACTTGTTTCTTTTTCTCCTGCAGCATCCCTATGTTTACGGAGTCTTGGTGTTTGAAGCCTGCGCTACTTTCGTGGGGCAAGTGTCTGTCCTTTCCCTCGTAGCAATCTTTGGTGCTGCCACTACTACAATGGTTTGTTTCTATTTAGACTTCTCCTTTAACGAAGTTGCTTGATTATGTATACATCACCAACTTGAACTCACAATTTGCTTGAATCTGTACAATCATTAACTGCATTGACATTTATCAGATTACAACGGCAAGGAAAGCTGTAACCTTATTGCTTTCATACTTGATATTCACAAAGCCTTTGACCGAACAACATGGTACTGGATTGCTGTTGATGTGTATGTGCATCATAATGAAGATGTTGCCTGAAAACAAGCCCCCGCAGCCTAGGCCGCAGAGAATCATCCCTCTTCAACAAACTGAAAAACCTCGCGAGACTGAGACTGAAGATGACAGATTTCAGATAGGTATTGAAGAGGAAGAAGAGAAGAGACCTTTTGTCTAAAACAATAAGTAGAGACTCTAGCTTAGTCTATTATTTCAATTTTGATTAGCTTTTAAAGTTGTAATATGGCAACAAAATGCTAGGTTCTTTTTTAAAAATATAATTTATATATATACATATATATACACTTTATTGCAATTTATCTAAGGTGGTAAATATTTGTCAGATTTGGTTCTCTAAGGGCATTTAGCCCATCTTTAGATGATGAATATGGATGCAGTAATGCTAATTTATGGTCAGCCAGTTAGTTAGCCTCTTTAATTTATATTTAAGATCTAAGTCGAGTCTTCATAATATCCCAAGGTATGATTAAACGTTCAATAACATTCAAGAGTGAAATAGATCTATATATCAACCAACTAACCCGCAATCATCATCGTTGTATCACTTTAGTTAACTATCTTTTACAATCATCAGCGCCAACCACTATTATCCTTAACCATCACTATACATATCGACAACCATCGTCATCATTTACCATCACCATGATCACTATGATAATCACCATCATTAACCATATATCGATAACAACCATTAGAGTATCATTCATTCACTAATTTTGTAATCAAATCACACAATTATCCGTCGTCATCATAATCAGCTACTACTATCAATAATTAATAGTACTCACTACCGCCTTCCACCATCACAGCTAAATACTTCATCACCATCACTATTAATCAACATCACCAATTTACATTAACCATCACTAATCATCACCAACCCCATTTACACTTGTGTGTATAAATTTTAAATAAATATATCATATGTATACTTTGATTTACGTATCTAAATTTTAATTAATATCAAATATCCGTTCATATATCATATTTATCTTTTATAATAATAATAATAATAATTTTAAAAAAAGGCCTAAAATAGGCTAAAGTAGTTAGTAAATTAAGGAACCTTAGATGAAGGGTATTGTGGCTGCCACACGCCGTTTACAAGATGCTATAAAGTGGAAATGGACACGTGAAGGAAGAAGAAAGATGCATCGATTGACAATAAATAAGAGCTAAACACGTGTACACATCAATCGCATAAAAATTAAGTACTCTTTTTTGCCGGATCGAGTAGTCGAATTGAATTGATCAGAAAAAATGGCGGAAACAAACAGCAACGGTGGATTTAGGGCACCATTACTGAGATCATTAGATGGAGAATTGGAGAAAGGGAAGAATGGGAGACCGAAAGAGCCATGGAAAGGAGAAGTAGTGAAGAGCATTGTGTATGCAGGGCTTGATGCCATTGTCACTTCTTTCTCCCTCATTTCTTCCATCTCTGCTGGCCATCTTTCCTCTGGTACCCAATTTTGATTTCACATTTCGTCGATTTGTGTATTCAATGGAGAATATTGCAGCGAGCTTACTGTGTAAATGTTTGTTTTTGTTGTTGCAGTTGATGTCTTGGTGCTAGGTTTTGCTAATTTAGTTGCCGATGGAATATCTATGGGGTTTGGGGACTATGTGTCAAGCAGCACGGAGAAAGATGTGGCAGCCAAGGAGAGGACAGTAACTGAGTGGGATGTCATTAACCAGCACAGGCCACAGAAGGAGGAATTACTTCGACATTATCAGCAACTTGGAATGAATGATACTGATGCTAATACAGTATATTTCGACTTTTCATCCTATATATACTTGAATGCTCTGTTTTTTTTCCTTCTTTTCGCGTGAAGTTTTAGCTGCATCTTTTAATCCATAGACACCGGTTCTCCGAGATTAACAATTTCTTGTGTTGGTGCAAGGTGGTGAATATATTTGCAAAGTATAGGGATATCATGATAGATGAGAAGATGGCAGTACAGAAAGGATTATTGCCACCAGATCAAGCTGACAAGCCATGGAAGAGTGGGCTAATCACATTTACTGCCTTCATAGTGTTTGGTTGTGCCCCGCTTCTGGCATTCATTGTGCTCATCCCGTTCACAAAAAATGACACGTACAAGTTCATTGGTGCTTGTGTGTTTTCTGCAGTTGCCCTGGCATTGTTGGGGATAGCTAAGGCCAAGATTGCTAGTCAGAATTATGCACTTTCTGCAAGCATCACCCTTTTCAATGGACTCGTTGCTGGGGCTGCTGCATATGGTATTGGCTGGACACTCAGAAATGTTGCTGGATTGGAAGAGTAATCACTCACTTGTCACTAATATGTTTCAAAACTGGTCGTGGAAAGAGAGGAACACTTGCTGATTTCCCAGTTTTTACCATTTTTGTGACGACAAAAACGATCTAGAAATATTACTGTTCTAACTTATGTAGTGATCAACTTTTTTCTGTTGACTAATGTACTTTTTATTTAGAAGTTCTAATGTATTGAGTAAGAAGGTAGATCACATTACTTCATGAAAAATTGTCTCTTCTTTTAGCATTTGGAACAATGAAGACGAAAAAAACCAATGAACTATCTTTCTGAGGGTCTGGGCTTACACACATCTCGACTAATCTAACGAGTACCTATTCTCTCTCACCAGCGCTGGTGCAATGTAACTCCATCTGCCAAGCGTTAACACAGCCGAATACTCCATAAAAACAAGATCATTATCAAAACCTTTGCTTAAATAGCCCTCATGAATCGTCCAAACTTGGGTATACATCTAGATTCTGTCAGAAAATGCATACCTGAAATGCAGGCTCAGCTTGTCGTTTCGATCATTACCAAAATATTTGCTCAAATAGCTATCTTGCAGAATGTAAAATCTTGGGTTAGATTTATCTATAGTTCCTCAGTCAATGCTAATTGCAACGCGTGCTCTGCTTCCTTAACGAAGAGACGAGTTAGTTGTTTCTGCCCCCGCCTGTATATTATGCTAGATTGCTTATTTCTACTCAGCAAATGATTCTGGGCAATGTCACCGGTCCTGGATCTGCAGTGAAGTTAGTTTTAACAAAGTCAAAACCTGCATGCTATTTCCATGTTGGGAAGTCAATTAATAAAAACTTCTCTTAAAGGTGCAAGTTTGGGAGTAATTTTCAATCATACTCTTTGCAATCTTCTGAGGTTTCTGCAGTGCGAGCTTTTTCGAGTAATTCAGTGTCATTCTCCTCTGTTCCTGAACCCTCTTCAAGATCCAACATCCTTCCAGAGAAAACAAAGTTTAGGGAGTGAGGAAGCAAGTAAAGAAAAACAAATACATCGTCAACAGTAGAGAGATACGAGCAGCACAAAGAATCTATAGGAAGTCTTTCAATCCACATTACCACTGGGATTATATGATAGTACTAGGAAGAAGATTACTTCATGTTAAGCAGATCAACTAGAAGTTGTAAAGCTCCAGAATCTCCACAAGCCTCCCATATTGCTGCTTGAACTTCTGTGTCAGTTGGCTGCCTTTCTCCTCCAGATCCAACAAGCTTTGAAATATACAAAAAAATTTAGTTATCTGTATGAAATGGTTTTTTCGCTTAAGCCATTAGAAAGATTAATAAGACAAGTAGTAAACCAATGGAGAAAATCTACTGCTCCCTCTTATGTTTCACACTTTAATTTTTAGTCTTTTCCACGAACAATAACAACTTCCTATATTGTACTTCTATCAAGCACCTTCAAAAAGAGTACTAATGAAGCATCTGTACTCTTTTTAATCTAATTAGAAGACACGCCAATGTTTGCATCTTGGTTTCTAAGGTGACTGCCAAAGGGAGAGCAGAAATACGAGAGTTCAATACTTCTTTGAAAACTGATCAGTTTAAATTCCATGATATTTTTTAGTTCATTTATAGCAAAGTTTTACACATTCCTTTAGCATGTATCGAGATTAGATTGTAGAGGCATTTAGACGACGTCTAGTTCCCAACAATGACGAAAATGGATCTAAATAGTAGCAGAAGTCAAAAGAAAAAATCTAATTAACATAAAACATTCATGAAATTCGCGTGACCAGGTTTTCACAGAACTGATACTGGAGTTGTAGGAACTATTAACCGGAAGCATATGTGGGGATTTTGTTTTTTAATTCTTTTCCATCTAAAAAAAATAAAATGAAATAAAACCAAGAGATGTTGCTGAAGATGGATCTTACCTCCTCAAGTAAGGAAGAAACGCGATAAAGCTCATTTTCTTTCATTGCTAAGGTTCTCAATGCATTCAAAAAGTCTGCAGGAAAAACTAGCTTATGCAAGTAAGAGGGCGTCTTTCGCTGACCACTCCAACTATAATTGCAAACTTGACTACTGACGGGTTTATCTTTATCTTCCTCAGATGAGTTGGAAGGAGGGAAAAATCCACGATTTAGCAAACTTCGGGGTAAGAGACATCTCAATTCAGCTTTCTGCAGACAGATATGAGCTTATCACTGCACATAGAGAGACACCAAGCCTGACTCTTCCTTGAGAGTTCCATGAGATAATTTTGTAAGAGAAAGCCTGCTGACCTGTGCTTCAAGTAGTTGAGCTTTGGAATCTGAGAAATCAACGTTTTGAATAGCTTCCACCGGATAATGAACCTGAAATTTGTTTTCCAATTGCGTAAGTTTAATCCAGATTAATACTATCCGTTATCTGACCAGTTAAAGAAGGTAGAATCCAAGCAAATTAATGAGGATGAAGTAGTTTAAGGTCTTTACTAAGAACCTTCGGCACTTAATTCTGATCCATATGGACCTCTTAACGCCAAGTGCTCCATGAGGTTCCACTCGAAGAAGGCCTCATAATACTCAAAGTGACTTGATGAAGCACACTCAGTTGTAGCTATGAGGCTTGAAATTAAACATGAACTGGACAGCATACCAAACAAAGGCCCTAGGTTTGATATGTTGTTAATGAATACCGGCAATGCATCCACTATATTAGGTGAAGCCAAAAGTTCTAATTAAGACGTTGAATCAATTTAGTCGACAAAGACCTCTACTTCTTACCATGGGTCATGTTGTAACATGGACGAAGACGAGATCAAGCATGCATTGCAATCGGTAATGATTCATAATATTAATTATTCGTTGAATAGATTACCATGAGGTAGTCATCAGGATTATCATTCATGACGAATCCATACAGGTACAGCAGTTCCTGTCATAAGATAACCACCACCTATGTTAGCATGAAACATGAAAGAATAATAGGAAGGAAAAAGATAAACCTATTCTCAGAATTGTGCAAAGGACAGAACAAAGATCCAAAAATGCTTCTCTACTGCTTCATGATCCAGAAAAGGGCAATACAACTAAAAACTGCATTATTTTCAAGACATCATACGAAAGCCAGATAGACATCAGAGGAGAGCTCATTAATATACCAGCTCAGGCACCATTATGAATGTACCTTTCTCTCTCAGCAGGATCCTCTTTAATAATTAGTGATGATGAACAGTGGTAAACATACCAAAGCTACCAGATAACTCATCAATGGAAAAGGCCAGCAATATCAGCAAAGCAATGTTTCCGATGCTAAATTTGGTGTATGAAATGTCACATAACAGGTGAATGTACCTCATTTCCCTTGTTCCCATAGCTAATTGATATCTCTTTCTCAATCAGGGAAGGATTTTCTCCAGCTTTTAAATCAGGAAGCACACGAGTTAGTTGGCTAACTAGCAAAGAGTGTATGGTGTGGATTGAAAAAATAGCATATACTAAAAAAACTGAATCAAATTGGTTAAGAATTCTACCAGAAAGAAGGTACATGGAGAAAGGAACTCCAGTTGTTGATCCTGTTCTATCAACTTCCCATGTTGCTGCAGCTTTGAAATCTATGCAGCAATTTCAGCAGAAAGGGAAATAGATAAATACAAGAGTCTTTGTGATCCAACAACAATTATGCATTCTCAAGCTAATTGGGGTTGGCATATGAGTTCACACTATCCAGTCCGCTCTAATTTGGACCAGTAATTGAAATTAAATGATAAAGCTTTAAGAAGGCAGAGAACACCATAAAAAAGCTATAAGTAAATTAATGCAATGGGAAATTTGCCATGAAAATGAAGCTGAAATAGCTCTACAAATATATCCATTCTTTACAACAAGTAGTGAAGAAAAAAGAATACAAGGAGTAAGATATTAATCTATGAAAAAGTACAAAGATCCAATCAATAACTTTATTGAGTGTGCCCGATTGACAATTGTAGTAAAGCATAAATTGACAGTCTACTGTCAACAGCTTTCTGGATATAATTGAGATGCCTCAAAAAGGTAGCTAAATCTATCAAAATAAAGCCAAAATCATAATTTTTTGAAAAGGAGGGTATAGTATGACGGTTAACAACAGCTGCACAAGTCTTGCAATTGGAATCAATATTTTGATACTTTCTCCTAATTGAAAAAAGCGCTAGGAATAACTTTGTTTTATGGTCCTGGAGATACAAGATAGCTGAAGCCAACGGAGAAAGGAAACAAGCAAAACAAACAGCCTCTAAAAATTACTGATTTCATGGGAGAAGCAAGATGGAAGACGTCTTTTAGCTCGTTCTATGTATTTGCAGTCTCTATCACATCCATATAATCACACTGATCAGTCAGAAATTATTAAATAGTTCAAATAAAGAACCACAGAGCAGAATATCAGTGAACTAATCCAGAAATAGGCGGTACCAAAGGACTGCTAAATTACCATGGTTGCAAAAATCAATGCCTGGGACCAGACCTTCCACCCAAACTATCTCTCCTTGTGAAACGGAAGCAGCAGAAGCAACTTTATCTTGGAGTGCATCATATTCGGGTACTGAAATCATAGGTATTTAAATTATAGACAGAACTAGATCTCATTCTACCAAGAAAGAATAAGGTTCCTTAATTGGAGAGGGGACGTTGCTGGAAGAACATACTAAAGACAATGAACATTGACCTCACCTTTTGCAGACTCTCCATTAGATAAACTGCCACAACCATTAGTTTGTGTTGCAGAATTGACGACTTTGCTAGAAATGTCACTATCTTGTCCTTCTGAATCCATAGGAAATATGTAGCAGCGCGGAAAAGGGATATTTAGTGCTCGACTCCAAAATATGGAGTTTGCCCTATGATATCCACGAGATTAAAATGTGTCAGCAGCTTATATAAAATTAATATAATATTGAACTGTGAAGATGAGGGGCCATTGTTTAGGAAGAGAATGACTGTCTAGTTCCTAGAAAGATGCATACCAAAGGAAGTCTTCAAACTTCACATCTCTGCCAAAAAAGCAACAAGTTCAGAATAAGATTTCTAATTAACCGATGCACTTTTAAAGTCCAACACATCATAAAAAAACACAAGACCAACACATTGGGATAACGAGCTGTTCAACTTCAAAAAGATGAAAGTGCCAACTAAATAGTATTATGTAACACTGTTTGCACTGAATCTAAGTATACTGTATACTAATATAATATGCATTCTCCACTATACAATGGTAAGTACAGCATATAGCTTTTTATCTAGCATGAATTGTTCAAGAATCCATCAATCCATCAGTCGTGAATGCAGCATAGAGACCAACCATGAAGGCATTGAAGTACGTATTATGTCATTTTCCACCTGAAGGAACACTGACCCCTAATAAGATTATGATTCGAAGTACAAGAAAAAAGCCAAAAGGTTTTCATAGTGACAACACGAAACTGAGCTACAAAGTTTTCTTGTATGCATAGGTAAGAAGTGGTTAGCACATTATGTAACATCCTTTGCACCTAATCTAAGGACAGTAATGCACTATGTATTCTTCAATGTATAAATGGTGATTACAGTGTATAACTTTGTTTTAGCAGTATAATATTGTGCAGGCAAGGGTGAATTATACACTTACCACTAGTTATAAAAGATTGATATGGCACATACCTTTCTGGATGTCCATCGAGAGTTAAAAGCTTCTTAGCCAACCTCTTCACCTTTTCATCAAATAAAGACTGCAATGTTTTTTTCTGCAACAGAAACCTGCTTAAGTTCTTCTTTATAGTGAATGTGAAGAACGAATTAACATTCATACTAAAGTCAATAAGCTATCCAAATCCAAGATGAAAAGAATGCCGTGAACTCATTTTCTTAAGCTCACAATGGCATAGTGGCAGGTATCACTTATAAGGGATTTATGTATGGCCAAATAGAAAGACCTTATTAAAAGTACACCATACATTAAGAAATTATACCTGCAACTGAGCAGCACGATACAATGTGGTTCCTTTAAGCTCTAAAAGCTCGTCTTCAGAAAACCAAAGTGGATTCCCGAATGTGGTTGGAAGCATATCAAAGTACCTGTGGTCTTCTAGCAATTATTGCCTTAGTTTTCTATTTAGAAATGAACAATGATTAATTTAATACTTACGGCTTCCATGAGGAGTTTTCTCGTAGGTGCTCCACGGTTAGAAATAAGGTAATCAAGAGTCTATCATCTACTTCCCCTTCCTCAAACATAGCCCTACATTCAGGTCCAAGAAGAGGATCTTGAAGAACACTCATTGGAGTTATAGCCAAATCTAATGGAACCACCAGTAGTATCCCTGATACAAATTGACACAGCAAAATAAGCACATGCATGATTGAGAGGAATTTCCATTTTTTCCCCAAAAAATTATACTTTTTCATCGATCACAAAACAACACTACTACAATACAAATGAAAAAATGCCCCACTATACAGGATTCAATACAGATTTTCCTTCCGCTATTTTTGATAAGTAATGTTTTACATAAACACGAGTACATCTTTAAACAACAAAATCCTATATACAAAAGAAAAGGATAAAATAAAACTGGGGACCAGTGATTTCCAAACCACATTAAACAGAACCAAAGATCGTTCCTTTTTCACCAGTAGCAGAGGATCATATTGGGGAAAAAATGCTCCTAGAAGAGTCTTTCAATCAATCAAAACATTTACAGCTACAGGCTCAACTAAAAATAACAGAAATGTATATGAATATCGAGAATTTTGATACTCAAACTCCAGAGAATAAGCAGTATCTCCCTCTTCTTCACCCTAAAGACTCCAACATAAAAATAAAAAAAAAACATAATTTTCACAAAGAAAAAAATGGACAATAGAAACCAAGATAACTAAAAGAGCTCTCTATTCATCTAAACTTGCTTTCTTATCGACAATTCCGCATTTACTTACCAACCGAATAACCTTTAAACCAAGCAATGCTGCCAAAATTAAACAGTTGGTGCAAGAAAAAGCAAAACAAAAAAATGAAAAAAATAATCAAAACTTTACCATCAGATGCATGATTAGATGAGAAAATTCCAAACCCTTTACTGGATTCACTGTATTTGATTCTGCAACCACGTAGTTCTGCCCTGTTTAACTGAATTTGAAGTCCAAGTAAGTGACCCATTATCATTTATGTAAAATTAAGTTAGAGAGTATAACGGTAAGTTTTCAAGAAACAATTTTTGTACCTCTAGCCATTGAAGAAACTGGTGGAGCTTAGCTTCTTCAGGAGTCGCCATTGTCAAGACTCGAAGACAGTGTTGGAGATTCTGTGTGGCTCTTCCAAGAGACAAAATTGTCGTGTGAAGGGCTTCTGATTAAGGGATTGATTAGTTAGTAAACTACCCTCAACTATTTCCGAGTTAATAATGCATCCCTTGCGATTTTCAAATGTTACTTAATAGCCTTATAATTAAATTGAATTAGCCAATTAGGTACTATTTTACAAATATATTCTTTTTTCTAGGTCAAAGGTGATTCATCCATCTCCTTATATACTAGGGGAATGTACATGGAAAACGTTAAATAAAAAATTAAGAGAAAATATTTCAAATTATCCCTCAATTTTAGTTTATTTGTTAATTATATACATGTCGTTAAAAGCAAATTATTTTTGTTTTTGTTGTCAATAAACTTAATCGACCCACTTAATAGTATAACTTTTACCCAAATCAAATTTTCTCACCATCACCTCTCCAAGATGTTCTTCTCCACCACCACTGAAAACACCTAACATCATTCTTCTTATTGTTCTCATCAAATCTCGAGATTTGAAATGAAGCTAAATTGAACAGAACTTCTCAGTTCTCTGCCACGAAAGAAGTTGCCTCCACAGTGACTTTAACCTCCAATATAACTTCCTAGCAATGTAAAGTCTTTTGAAACAATTCACAGGTGTTCTTCTTTCAAGACTAACCAGTGTAACATCAGAGCTGCTGTGTGCAACTCTACGTCCATGCCACTTTAACATTTGGATTATCTTTGGTTATTCAAATCAAGTTCACATCTAGAAGGTCTGCAGAAAAAATATATCTTATAATATTTCAAAGGAGACCCCAAAATGAAGGATAAGAGAAGACAGAAATCAGACAAATAAATGGATGACAAAATTTGAAATGATTAAAGTTGTGCAGTGTGTTGTAGATGGTATTTTCATTACATTACAATTTTTTATATTTAAGTTTGAACTTATTTTTTGAGCATATGCTTGCTATAGTCATTACTATAATTTTTTAAATCAAGTTCGTGTTAATGTGGAGTTGATTGATTTATCCTTCTACAAGTAGTATGCTAGCTGTAGACGACAACTATCTTTTTTTCCATTAATAAATCAATTTTTGTTTCTATGAAGAATGATGTGATTTGTTGTAAGTAGTATATTATTTCATGGTGCTTCTTTATAGCTATTTATATTGAACATCGAGTTGAACACCAAGTGGTCCTCTTTACTTGAAGTTAATAGAAAATTAGGAACTTCTATCAAACTATGCTCTCTATATATTTTCATATTTTTTGTTGGTTTAGCAGGCTGCTTCTTAATTCTTTCAAATGAAATGTCATTTCGTATATTTTGGTATATCAATGGCAATTCAAATATCAGATTTTTGAGAGTTCAGATCGAAAATTTTATACATAAATCAAAGATTATTCTATATGCTGGTAGATTGGCAATTGGATGGTCCTTGTATCTTTCAGTTTTATTTATTAATTGATTATTTAGCATGTAATTATAATAGTACTCATGTAAGAACTTAAATTGTGGTTTATATCATGTTTTTGTCCTTCATGCTGGAATATTGAAGAGAAACCCAAATATATTTCTATTCATCAAAGGCTTAGTAGATAACTTGCATTGATTGTGGCACGGGCCATGACCTGTCTAGTAGTAGTAGTAGTAGTAGTATATATATAAATAAATAAAAGAGACTGATGGGAATAGTGCAGGATCGGTTCGAATATAACGCCACTGAGACCCCAATTTAATATTTTCATGATCCAAGGAATTAGTGAAAATGATAAATTATCAATCATCAAGTTGTCACTAAATTAAAGTCTCAACTCTCATATAACGTATTGCATATACAAGTGAGATCCAGGGGCAGAGCCGGGCAAAGGGTGTCGCTTGACACCCTTTTGTCGAAAAACTACATTATATCACAACATACATAGTTTTTGTTTTTTTTATAATTGGACATAAAATGTTAGTCCGATAGACTTTCTCACGAAAATTTAAATTTATTGGTTATTTTTTCTTATTCAAATTAATATATTGTATTGTTTAACATTTTTCATTTTGTATGCATATGATGACATATATATTTTAGGAAAAATGCACAAGTACCCCCTCAACCCATGCCCAAAATTCCAGAGACACACTTATACTACACTAAGGTTCTATTACCCCTGAACTTATTTTATAAGTAATTTTCTATCCCTTTTTGGCCTATGTGGCACTAGCTTGAAAAAAAAGAGTCAACCAACGTAATTTTATTTTTTTTGAAAAATAGATTTTTTTTTGTATTTGGAAAACAAAATTTGTTTAGGCATACGTTGGTGGAAGGGGGTGGTGGCTCGGGGGTAGGGGTGCTCGGGGCAGGTGGTGGGTGTGCACGGGGGAGGGGGTAATTTTTTTGAAAAAACAGATTTTTTATTTTTTGAAAACAAAAAAAATTAGGGATAGGTTGGGGGGAGGGGGCACTCTGGGTGGGGTCTGTGAGGAGGGGTACATTTTTTTTTAAAAAAAACAAATTTATTTAAATGGGTTAGAACCATTTTGCTCAAACTATATTTGACCAGAATCTATATTTGCCCATATATATTTGGATCATTTGATAGATTGTCATTCAAACTAGTCTCTCCAACCATATTTAACCTATCCAAATACGATCCAATCGAACCATTTGTTATGGGTAAAACATATGTTTTACTTCATTAAATCACATAATAATGCATTTTCGTGTAAACATCTGATAATCGAATAATTTTTTTCCATTTGCCACTCCTACACCCCATATTGTATTTGTTTAGATTATATACAAAAAATTTAAAAGTAACATTACTTATGTTAAATAAAAAAAAAATCATTTAATCTTTTGAAAAACTTGTTGTCTAAAAGATATTTTTATGGTTATGTTTTAATTATCTCATTGATGATAAAATGCTACGTCGAAAAATAAATATTAATTTTAAACAGAAGAATCTTATTTTAATACAGACTAAATGAAGTATTACATAGATTGGCAAAAGGGAGTAACATGTAAAATAATCTCACCAGTTTAATTATAAAAATAAAAATAAAAGTCAAAATTGTCTCTGAATAATACGAAATATACCATTTTGTATTTTTAATCATATTTTTTAATAAATGGAAAAGAGCCTAAAATACCCTTAAACTATTGAAAATGGTACAAAATTACCCCATCCACCTATTAATCCTAAAATACCCCTCCTGTCTACCTTTAGGTCCTATATTGCTCTTTATTTTTAACGGTCATAATTTAAATCCAATTAATAAATTCATTAATGACATAGCAATTTTCTATTGACCAAATTTTAAATAACCTAAATTAATTTAAAAACCCACCCATTGCTAAATTAGACCCGGCCCAAATTCAATTAACCCATCTTTGCTTTTAAATAAAACTACATATATATTTGATGCTTTCTTGAAGCCCCAGAATCTTCATACTAATATTGACAAACCCCAAGATTTTTCTTGAATTCATCAACCAACAAAAAAGGAATGGAATTTTATGTATACCCATCTCGTGCTTTGCCTTCATCATCCTCTGTTTCTAATTTTTTAATTCGAGATTTTGTTGAAAGGATCAAATATTGTTTTAGCTTTGCTGTATCTACGATCGTCGGCAATGTATTCTCTGTAATCTTCATCTTTTTTTTTTGCGCTAGGTTGGGTTAATTGAATTTGGGGCGGGTCTAATTTGGGAATGGGTGGTTTTAAATTAGTTTAGGTTATTTGAAATCTGGCCAATAGAAAATTGCCACATCATTAATGAATTTATTAATTGGATTTAAATTGTGATTGTTAAGAATAAAGGGCAATATAAGACCTAAAGGTGTCTAAACAGGGGTATTTTAGAACTAATAGGTGGATGAAGGGTAATTTTATACCATTTCTAATAGTTTAAGGGCATTTTAGACCCTTTTCCATTGAATAAAATATATTCATACCGTTATCCTAAGAGACCATAAATATCCTCGAGAGTGAACACCTCAAATTTTTAGTGACATGACAAGCCAAATGAGACTAATCCTTCCAATAAGTGTTGCCAACTAGAATTCACTACAATAGAACTAAACTTTTAGCGACGACGACAATAACCGACACAGAAGGCCAAAATATTGCCATGAAAAAAATATATTTTCTTATTATTTTTACAATTATTTTACTATAACAATATATTTTTATTTTTTTTCTTATTATCTTTTTTTTTATTTGTTCTTTCTTTTTCAAAAATTCATTTGTCTTCTCTATTGAAACTTCTCACTTTTAATGTGATCATGTTGCCACAACTTCAGCTTTCTTTTTCTTTGTTTACTACTATTAATTTTACTCTATTCAATTTTAAAAATTTATCTAGATATTTTCTTATATCTTAAACAATTTGATAAACATATTAGATTTCAGGATAATTAGGAGGTATTATATAGTTTTTTTATTCGATTTCAATCAAGTTATTTTAATTTTTATGAAATTCATTTATTCTTTTAAAATTATCATTTTTGATTTGAAGTTATAGAAAATTAAATAATTGACGATACCTTAATAATTTTAAATTTTCTTAGAAAAATAATTACTTTTATTATCAAAAATTCAATAAAATATAGTATGATTTCTTTTTTGATAAAAAAACATTGAAATAAGGAATTTGATTGGGGAAGAAGAAGAAAAAAAAAAAGAAAAAAAAGGAGAGAGATTTAACTTGACGAGGGAGGTGGGGTGAGGGTGGGAGATGGAGAAAATGGAAGGATGAATCAACGTCAAAGTAAGAGTGGAAGATGAAATGAAATTTAAATTGAAATAAAAAAGTAAGAGAGAGAAATAAAGAAAAAAATAAGAATAAAAGAAAAAAATTGAAATGAAAAAAAGTATATTTTTAATTAATTGACACGTGTCATGTAATAATACAGAACACATTTTTTTTAAAAATTGGGGCTAATTTAAAAAATGCTATATAATAATATCAAATTCAGAATTATTTATTGGATAATAGAACAGTGCAAAGTTAAGATGTTTTTGAAAATTCATAACAATTTTGGTTGTGATTTTAAGTTCTTTGTTATGTTAAATTCTTTTTTTATACAAAAGTATAATAATTACTAAAAGGAAAAGATTTATGAGAGATTTGTGTGCCAAATATTTTGGGTGTGGCGATAATTAATGAGTCCCAAGTGGATTAGAATGCTAAACAGTGTTTAGTCATTCATTATCTTGATTCTTGATCAATACACACGAGGAGGTTGAACATTCATCGTCAGAAACATCTCTCTCGTGAGTTCTTTTCCTTTCAAAATTTATGAAAACTTTTGTGAAATTTCAAATCAAGGTTTTATATGATGTAAAATAAAATTATCTAATACACATGTTTAACCTTTTCGTTTCAAACCTGGAAACAATTTTCTTCTAATTATTTCGTGCGGTAAAGGCTTTTTTTTAACATACTGATTCTGATTCTACAATGTCTATTGGTGAAAACTCTCTTTATTCTACAATGTCTATTGGTGAAAACTCTCTTTATTCTACAATGTCTATTGGTGAAAACTCTCTTTTAGCAGAAACGGGGAAGGAAATAACCATAACAGATATGCAGGACAATATCTCAGATTGCGAAGAAATTTTATCGTTATTTTTGCCACTGGATGAAGTGACCATTGCTAGGATAGTTGGTGTGATTGTCCGTACACAATCAGATGAAAAGAGTGTACGCTCAAAATTACTTGCTCATCTTTGTGGAAGCAACATATCACAAATGACTGAATGGGATGCCGACACTCTTATTTATGCAACAAAGCAACTTGTGAGTTCCACTTCATTGAACATTTATTTAATTTGTTGATACATAACAAAGAATTTTTTTTACCAAAACTCTGCTGTTCTGCTGCAGGCTCCTGAATTGAACTGGGTAACTATTATGGAAAACCTAGATCATGAGGGTTTCTATATTCCCAACGAAGCAGCTTTTTACTTTTTGATGTCTCTTTATAAACATGCCACCCAGGTACCTCTTTCTCACGAACAATATTGTTTCTCTCTATCCCTATGTTTAATTAACAAACATATCTTTGTTTATTCTAGGGTCACTTTCCTCTCAGAGCTATTTGTGGCTCTATCTGGAAGAATGCTGAGGGTCAGATTTCCTTACTTAAATATGCTGTCTCAGCTCCTCCCGAAGTATTTACCTTTGCACATTCTCAGAGGCAACTGGTAGGCCATCTGATGCTTTTAATATTAACTACGTATATGAACATCATATCATTTTTGTTGTTGGTCTTACAGTCGGTTTTGCAGGCCTATCTTGATGTTGTGAATGACTATAAGGTTCAAATGGAACATGCAAATCATGCGTGGTTGTGTCTTGACCTTCTGGAAGTTCTTTGCCAGCTGGCTGAGAGAGACCATGCAAGTTCTGTGAGATCCATACTCGAGCACCCTCTCAAGTACTGCCCTGAAGTCTTGCTTCTTGGGATGGCCCACATTAATGTACTGGGTTTTGACATGGATTGTAATTCTTTCCTGTTGTTTTTCCACTAAAATGTCTTTGAATGATTTTCGGACTGCATCTAATCTTCTACTGCGACAAGTTTCCTTTGCTGTTATGCCAATATTACTGCAAAATGCTGATGCAAGTGGTATGATTGTTCATCTGTGGCATGTTAATCCCAATATATTGTTGCGGGGTCTTGTAGATGCGCTGAGCATTGACCCAGAAAACATGAGCAGATTTTTGGCTGCCTGTCAAGAGAAAAAGGTTGGGTAACTTATCAGATTTGAGTAGACTTTTCCCTTACTATACTGTTAACACGTGTTATGGGAGAGACGAGTTCCCTGTGTACCTCCAGTCGTGGACATTCCATAGTTGGTAACAGTCATAGTTTGATGAGAAAAATTCTAATATGTCACGTGTTAAGCTATTTTAACTTCTACGCATCATGGTAGCTTGCTGTAAAATGTATAGTTGTTTGTGTTTCACAGTTAACTGTTGCATTTCAATTGCTCTAGAGTGACCCAGGGTATGTCAAGTGTGACAGTCAAATGATGTTTGCAGGATTACTGTCAGAAGCAATAAGTAACTTAAAGAATTCTGTTTGTTTACTTCTTCAAGGCTTTCTTTGGAGAGTAATTAGTCACTGATTATAATTACACTTATTTATCCATGTAACATATTTCCTTTTTTTGATATACCTAAACCATCTCCATTCCTCCAGTTTGTAAACTAGTGTAACTCGTTTTTCCTTTCAGATTCTATCACCAATACTAGATATCATTCCATATCCATTCGGTGTTAGACTTGCTGCCCTTGCTTCCTGCAAAGGACTCATAGATTTGGAGAAATGGTTGAGCAGTAACTTGAACACATATAAGGATGCATTCTATGAGGTATGTTTTTATCCACTAGCTATAAATTTGACATATTTGGTTTACATTGTTGCTGTTCTCCTGATCTAGTTTGCCTTGTCGTTTTTCTTAACATTGGAGAAGATATTTCCTTGCTGTATCCCCGCATTCAACCATTGTTCCAAACTTTACATATATTTTGTAGGAATGCATTAAGTTCTTGAAGGAGGTGCATCTTGCTGCTCAAGTTGTTACTTCCAACCACTTCTGTTCTCCCAATGCTCTTAGGACTATTTATTCAGAAGCTTCTTCAACGTTCTTAAAGGTCCCATTTTGACACTTGAGATTGATTAGTTCTAGCAGCATACAATTCAATACAATTTTGCTTATTTATGGATCTATTCCCTGCAGGTCCTCCAGTCTCATTCTGGCCTAGTTTCTTCACCCCACCTATCTGTGGAAACGGATAAGTTGCATGTAACATACATGGGAACTAATTCACGGTTTAAGAGTTCTGGTTCTGCTGATTTGTCATCATCTGATTATTATTCTGATGATTTTGAAGCAGAAGCAAACTTGTACTTCCATCAACTTTTCTCTGGTCAGGTGACTAATGATACAATGATTCGAATGCTTGCTCATTTGAAAGAATCGACTGAAAAGAGGTTAATTGCTTACAAAAATCCATTTCAATGATCTTTTAATTTTACAATGGTTGCACAGATGCAAATCGTGCATTCTCTTTTTTTTTTTTTTTTTTTGCACTTTGTTGATTCTTACAATTGCTTTTCCTCTGGTATTGTGCTCACTAACCCCAAAAAATCATGCAGCAGTTGGATGTATACTTCGTTATTCCTTACCAGAAGGTAGTATTAGTTATATTCCAGCACAAAAACTTACACCAAGGGGGGCTAAGCCTGACCACAGAATATAATATTTGAGTGGTTAACCAAGCCAAGTCAAGGCGCAAAAAAGAGTAGGACTAATTACAGACTACTCTAAGAAGAAACATCTTAACTAACTAAATAATTAGCTTTATCTTATAGAATTTGCAGATTAGTTAGTTCACTCTTGTCCAATTGATAGGATCCATTTTGGCAATGTTTGGAAGGAGTCAAAGTGCCTACCAATATCGTATTTGGAAGCATACTTATTGTCACGTTCCAAGACTACCCTTACTCGTGAAACAGTGCTTAGAGCCACAAGCGACCCTAAGCTAACCTTATGGTTTTTTCTGTCATGACACTAAGACAAACATGAAATAGTATCTTAGAACAACTGGATGCAGAAGCTAACCGAAATAGTCTATTATACTCAATTGTAAGGTATATTTTTGATTTTTATTTGTAGCCGAATCCTGGCACTCGTATCCATACATGGATCCGTATCTCCAAATTTTAAAATTTAGATCATAGAAGATCCGGCCTCTAGATCGGCACCCATATCGAACACTTGCACCCGAGTCTAAACAACTTAGGGGTAATTGTATGCTTGGTCATGCAATAACTGAAAGACTAACTATGGGAGATACTCAAATTGACATATAACTATGTGAATTATTATATGGATTATGTAGTTTGATGTATAATTTCCCTATCAAAATGGGCCAATATACTTTGCCAAGGTATAAAGACTGATTTGAGCTAACGTGGATCTACTAAGTTAATGTCCTTAAAAGACTAAGGATTCGACTTCAACTAGCAAAAAATTCCCTTAAACCCTACGGTGGCACGTAGTTATGAAACTTAGGGATTGCTGCTAAAGGTCTCATGCCTGAACTAACCGGTGATCCTTCATCCCTAGGTCCACTTAGTGCTAAGTAAAACTCTCAACAAAAAACATGGATATAATTGAAGACAATAATATTCTGGTAATACTAACGTATATTGATAATACTTGAGTAGTTCATGAATCATGATAAAACTATAATATCTAAAAGACACCTTATCTGAAGGCATATATGCTCTTTAACTTGACTTTATTTCACATTTATGCCCTCCAACTTTGAGTGTGCACAAGTGAATACTTAAATTTGTATAAAGTTGAACAAATATGTGGAATAAGATAGTTGAAATGTTTCATTCACCTGTTTCTATGTCATATACATGGCTTTATATACATGAGGGAGTGTGGAACAAAATCACCTAGATCCCATGAAATCTGGGATTCTATGAAATCATACATTTTACAAAAAAAGGAGAAGATATTCTAGATTACAACAATTATCTTATCTTAGAGGATCAAATTTTGATATAAAGAATATCCTCTATCAGCCAACATCCTACATGACAATTTATGTCCTATGTGGTGTCCTACATGTATTATGTCTCCTACGATGCATATGTCTACTTGTTTAACTTTATACAAGTTTAAGTCTCTACTTGTGCACACCAAAGTTGGAGGACATAAATGTGAAATGAGACCAAGTGAAAGGACATATTTATGTATTATGCCTTATCCTAATAATCTGAAGCATTTGGAAGTACATAATTTTGAGTCATGAAAATACTTATATACTGGCTGGAATGGAAGCCTTGACTTGAATTCCTTGAATGGAGACTTGAAGCTTTGGAACCCTAGTTTTTGCTTGAGAGGAACTTGAGAGTAATGATTATGAATTTGAAAGTTATGCGTCACGGGGAGGCATTTAGGGCGACTAACTACCTTTAACTCCACTTAGAATAGTCCAAAACGACATAATATAGGAATTAAAAGAGTAAGAAAAGATCAAAACGACCTACTAAAGATCTGGGTTCGGCATGACTCACTAAGGTCTCTACAACTCGTGGTTCCTTCTACGGAACTCAGATTTTACTTTGATTCCTATGGATAGGGTTCTACCTAGTTTTTGCTTGAGAGGAACTTGAGAGTAATGATTCTGAATTTGAAAGTTATGCGTCACAGGGAGGCATTTTGGGCGACTAACTACCTTTAACTCCACTTAGAATAGTCCAAAACTACATAATATAGGAATTAAAAGAGTAAGAAAAGACCAAAACGACCTAGTAAAGATCTGGGTTCGGCATGACTCACTAGGGTCTCTACAACTCGTGGTTCCTTCTACGGATGGTAGAACCCTATCCATAGGAATCAAAGTAAAATCTGAGTTTCTGAACCATGATTCTATGAGACCCTTCAATGGATCGTAGATATGACCCGTAAAACTATCTACGACTCTTAAACATCTACGACTCGTAAACTTGACTCATGAATCTCAGACCAAATTTTCTCTTTCTGAAGTCTCATTTACGAACTGCCATCTATGGTCCGTGTTCCCTTCAACGGCCCATAAATGGTGTCTGTAAAAACATAGATTTCTGAACTTCTCAAGGGCTGATCTGGTCTTAGGAACTTTTGGGGGTGTTACACTTAGCTAAGCAATCAGCTAGCTGTTTTGCCTCTCTTAAGCAGTGTCCGATAGTTGCATTTATCAGGCTCAACCTTCCCAAAATCTTATCCACTCTTCTCTTCAATTTGAGATTGGTAGTGCCTCTGTTTAGAATCATTTTGGTGACAATTTCAGAGTCCAGTCCAATAAATCCCAAACTAGAACAAAGATCCACACAATAGCTTGTAGCCATTGTCTTAGCCATGCTATTGCTGTTATATATCATTGGAACAACAAATGCCATTAGGATATCTCCATCTTCATTACTGATGATTCCTCAAGTTCCAGTTTTCCCAGTGTATTGTAGGTAGCTCCCATCAGTGTTTAATTTCACTTTACCCCTCATTGGTTTCTCCCAGCTGACTTTTTTCCCCATTTACAAGGGTCTAAGCCTCTCAATTACATCACAAACATTTTGCCATGAAATATAAAGATTGAAGTTATAGTATCCTTTTTGAAGCATTCTTGACGGTTCATTCAATTTGATACATCATCTTGAAGGTCCAAAAGTACTTTTGTTTCCATATTTACAGGCAAAGTAGTTTTTCCATGTTTCCCAAATGATCACAATGGGGTAATCTGTCACAGCCTAAGTCTACACCGTAGGTGTGACTGGCACTCAAGATCACGAATGACCCTAAGCAGAGCCTTGGTACTGACATGCTGCTAAAGAACAATTCTAACATTTATGAAAAGCGGAAGCTGTAACTTGGTTAACATGTACTAAACATAAGGCTGAGAAAATAATCAAGGGATCCATGAAAAATGAACAACTACTGTCTGAATAAAGCCTCTACGAGCGCCTGAATCTACATAATAAAAGGATGCAACGCAAAGAAACGTATGCCGTCAGTATATGTGATGTGCTGAGTATGTAAGATAACGCTAAACATTACCATAAACTCATAAAGCAAAGTAGATGTCATATGTGAATCTGTTTTCAAAATATCAGGATGAATCTATCTTTGTAACCATGATTCAAAGATATAACTAAGATATGATATTTGTGAAGTCATGATGATACTGCAGGTGCATAGGATTAATAGTAGCTTTAATTAAGAGTTTCATACAATTGGCAAACACCATTTAAGCTGATGATGTTCTACTTACGATCTGAGTTGGGTGGGCTGCCCTATACCTTTTCAGGGTATATAACCAGTGTTTTGGGAAGCGAGAAGCGGAAAAAAGCGACGAGGGATTCTGTGAAGCGAGAAGCGAAGCACGTGCTTTTTTTAAAGTTAAGCGATACTTAATATAAAAATAAAAAAATATTAAGTAACTGAATAAAAGTAATATACTATTTAGATTAAAAGTAAATAGATAGTCAATAATCCTCATAAGTCATAACATGTAAAGCAAAAACATAATTAAATCACAAAAGGATTGGTCGGAGGCTCGGAGCAGCCTCACAGAGGAAAAGAGAAGAAGAGAACTTACAGCAGAGGCAGCCTGGCAGCAACCAAAAATAGAAAAAAAAGTCTCATAATAGTCGCAAAGAAGAAGAGAAGAGAAGAGAAGAGAAGAAGAGAACTTACAACAACAATCCAAAAAATTAATTTGAAGTGGTGAAAGAGGCATGTGAAGTCGCGTAAGGATTACAAAAATTAAAAAAAAAACTTACAACTTTTTTTAAAACCTAATTAGCGTTTTTTAAATTAAGTGCGCCTTTTCACACTTTCGCTTTTCTTGCGCTTCTCGCTTCTACAATAGAAGTGAGTGCTTTTCCAATGTCGCCTCGCTTCAGGAAATAAAAGCGCATGGGCTGCGCTTCGCCTCGCCTCGCGCTTTAAGCACACTTTTTCTCGCTTAACACTGTATATAACCTATCTGTTTAATATGGATCCACTAATTGAGCCTCAAAGAGATAAATGAGTTGACCGTCAAAGCGACATAGTCAAATCCTACGGTTGCACTAGTGTTATCAAAGGCGAAAAGCGCAAAAAAGCTCTGAAGGTATGTGGGGGCTTTAAGCGCAAAGCGCAAACAAAGCATGAGTTTTAACAAAAAAAGGCGCTAAGGGAGAAAAAAATAAAATATTTATGTTTAGTCCAAGACTAATAATTATAAATATGAATGACAAATATATGACCAAAGAAACTGAAAAAAATTAGAGAAAAGACATAAAAACACCATCAAAGTTGTCCCGTATTTGTATAAAGACACCTTAACTTTCAAAATGTCCTATCACCCAACAGAACTATTTAATATCTTTGTAAATGGGCCATTTTGACCCATTCCCTCATCTAGGTTGTTACCACGCACATGAGGCGCGTCATGCACTGTTTTCACAGTCATGGACCAGTTTAAAAGTGTCATATGTCATTTTTTATTATTATTATTAATTATTTAATCAATTTATGTCATCTTCCCCAAATTTAAACCCAAAAATAACTCTTGGTAGCCCTAATTTTTTTGATTTCATGATTATTTTCATAGCAAGATCAACGTTGGTGCTCTCTTTTTGACGACTTCATCATCTTCCCCAAGAAAATAAGATACTACTGTTGGCTAAGATCTATTTCTGCGGCTTTGAAAAGATGTGCAGAAACTTTTGGACGATGGAGAATGTGATGTTCTTGTTCAAAAATTCAGAGTAAACACACTCCCAAGCTTTGGATACTCTTGTCTAAGCAACGAATCAACCCACCAAAAATATGTCATACCTTAATCACTGGAGGCAAACACTTCTTAGATCTGAACATAATTAGTGCAAATATGAGCTTTGCTACCAAAAGGGTTGCAACTAAAAGCAATCCCACACTCAAAATCTTGTAATCACCTAACTCCATAGTTGAATAAAAAACTCGGAATAAAGAAAAATTAATGAAAATTTCTTTTTGAGGAGAGATTGATGATAGTCTAGTGAAGGGGCATGCCAAATAGAGAAGAAAAGAAAAGGAGAAGATGATTTTTCTTCAAACAATAGGGTCGGGTCGGGTTGAACTCTATTATAGGGAGTGAGCAACACGCACGACTACATAGACTAGGGAATGGGTCAAAATGGCCCATTTACAACGATATTAAATAGTTCGGTGGGGTGATAGGACACTTTGAAAGTTAAGGCGTCTTTATGCAAATACAGGACAACTTTGATGGTGTCTTTATGTCTTTTCTCAAAAAATTATGATAAAGTGAAATATCAATTATTTAACCACAAATTCTTCATAAGAGGCTCACTCGCAAGGAAATGTTTGCCTTAGAACCTTGTTGACCACACTAAAGCGCACATAAAGCGAGACGAAGCGCTCAACACATTTTGAGTCTTGCTTTAGGGCTTAAGCACACCTTTGATAACACTGGGTTGCACGTAGTTATGGGATTTGTATTTTGTAAACTGGCGCCCTCTCGGTGTTAAGCAATCCTCCCAAAATAATACTTATATGATATGCTCATAATTTGGTAAACTTTTTGCCCGTTTGAATAAAGTATGAGACAAAACTCAAAATCTTTCTTTTTAAAGTCATTACTGAAATCTCTTCTAAAACATATCTTTCAAATAATGTTCATAGCTTAAATCATGAGAAAATTTCTACATGTATATCTTGTGACTTCTCAGAATAACTTTCATAATAACATAAAGACTCTAACTATAGAATCAAGTTCTAACTATAAATTTCTAGAACATGTATATTTTATGATGAATTTGAAAGTGGGTTTGATAACTCTAACTATAGAATCAAGTTCATGAAAAAAACTTATGAGTTTTGGACATGAGGATGAAAGGAATACCTCGTTGAAGTCCTTCATACCTTAGTGAAGGAACTTGACAAAGAAACTTGAACTTGGAGCCTTTAGATCTTGTAAAAGCAGAGAAATCCCTTTTTTGAAGTTCTTGGGTTTTGGAGGAAGGAGAATTAAGGATTGTGGAAGTTATAATGCGTATTAGGAGGTTATTAGGCTATGATATGGGTTTAGGGAAGTTAATGAAGGGTAAAATGTCAAGAATACTCCTCTGGAAACATAAGAAGACCATAACAATTAAAGAAAATGACTTATTAATGAATTCCATCGGCAAATCAGTGATCTAGAAGCCCCATCGCCAAATTATTCGGTGGATCGCCAAAATGGGACTTTGGATCGCAAAAAATTAACAGGTTTTGAAGGTCTTTTGGTTGATTCGACGACTTGCCTACCTATTGGGCAATTTGCCAAATGGACAGGTGTCATTGGTGAATTTCCCAGTTCGGGCAAGTTACAGTAAAACAACCATAACTTTCTACTCCGAATCTTGATTCATGCAAACTTGGTGGTCTTGGAAAAAGACTCATAAACCTTTAATTTGATAGTTTATGGGTCACCTAACTCTTTATTTGCTATGAGATATGATTGTTTGAAGTTGACCCTTGTACGAACTCATGCGGAAACTTGGCCAATAGGAAAGTTATGAACTCGACTTAATGCTATAGAGGTCTCCTATGATCCTAAACACACATTGAACAAGTAGTATATCACCTTGTCTAAGCTTATATATTTATGAGAAATGATTCGGATCCTTAGAGTAGAACTTGTGAGGTGTTACATAATCTGAGGGAGAAGTGTGAATCTTGTTTTTGATCTGGTAGTCTACAATTTTCCTGTTTCCACCTGGACTGCCCACTACCCCCCAAGAGCTAGCAAAATGTATACAGGCAGCCTGAACAGATTCACCTTCCACAATCACATGCAATATTGTCTGATACTGGGTGTTATGCAGCATTTACATGTAGCAATAAAACTAGTAATGGTAGTAACAATGTGAAGAGGGAATTAGGGCTTTTTTCTCACTGAGAAAATTTCTCTACAATAAAGTTTAGTACCTTTGACTTAATCAAATCTACGTCTGCAAATGTTCTCTACTTTGAAGGCATGTTCTCGTCTGAAACTTAAATGTTTGCAGAAGAAAAGTGATATGTTTGTTCATATTTTAGTTGTCTATGTTATTGGTAAGAAGTGATGAAATGAGTTCTACTTCCACTGTTTTGGTCTATTGTGATGATTCACTAAAATTTCTTCCTTGGGTGATATCTGAAACTTTCAGGGAACAAGCAATTTTCCGCTGCATGATCGCTAAGCTGTTAACTGAATCTTTTGCCAAGTACCCTGTGAGGCAACTCCAAATGTCTGCTGTACTCTTTGGTCAGACCTTCAGATACTAAACCTTGAACTGCTCTCCTTCTTTTTACTCTTAAACTGTATTCAAATTTATACGTTACTCTTTGGTGTTTAGCATATTCCTTAATAATTCGAAGAATCCTGGCCAGCTAAGTAAGTTAATAAATTTATTCTTATTTGCACATACAAATATTGTTAATAATTTCATGAAAGAAGTTTCAATTCAGTACCACCATTGAAATTACACTTACGTTTAATAATGTTATATTAATAAGATCTGACAATGATAATTTACTTGTGACCTAACAGTTGTTAAAGTAACACCCAAGTGCCGCGAGGACTTAGAATGATATATTTTAAGATGGACTGAAGGACTCTAGTTGTACTTCAGAAAGTTGATCCTTTTACACTTGAGATTCCCTAACTAGCGTTTCGTAAAAAAAACTAGATCAACTTTACGACCTAAAATGGAAATCCACAACCATAGTTTTGTATTCTTATTGATAACAACTAAGTTTTTAGTTACTAAGCAATACTACAATCAAATATCTTAAATGTTAACTTTCAACCATTGTTCTAGAAATAAAGACTATTTGTTATGGTTACACCTAGGAGTAATATTCTCAGTGGGATTCGGCCCCAACATTGGTGGATTCTATAATTGAAGAACGATTGCTTTATACTTTATTTAGAGGTGTAATGTGAGCGTATCATGAACTCCATGAGATGGGGACCTTCTCTATAACGAAACACTTGACTCCCATTTCCTGATTTTTACTAACTCTTGCCCCATGGAGACTTACGCAGGGGCACTATTGTCCTAACCATCCATAACGACAAGACAGATCATTACAATATATTACTTACTAGTGCTAGATACTATTTCCTTCAAATGCAATTGGTATAGGTCAAATAATGCAATTGTTTTAACTTCCTAGCAACTTTGACTTGAAATATGATCTGCTGGCTAACAAAAAACAAATCAAATATATTTCTAAATTATATGTGAATACGCCGCATGATATTATTTCAGAATAGGGAATGGGGGGCATACTAATTTTTGTTAGACAAGAGGATAGGAAATACAGTCACGAAAATAAACTGGATAGGAAATAACAGCCTGAAGGGGGAGGAGTTCCCAGATCTTTTTCTTTTATTGCAAGGAGTCCCAATGCTACTCTTAGTCAACTAAGAGATGGGGAATGTTGGGGTAAACTTATTAGAATTAACAATATAATTGAAGTGCCTTGGAAATTGATTTGAAAAATCAAAACACCCACAAAACTAGCCTGCTTCAATTGGTTGGCTATCATGGGCCATATGTTTGGCAGGAGTCTACTCTAGGTGTTACATATGTTTGGCAGAGAATGAGAATATTACTCATCTATTTTTGCATTGTCCTGTAACAAAAAATGTTTGGGATATTTTCTTTGCTTATTTGGAATACAAGGGTGTTGCCTGGTAGTCTAAGAGAAGCTGTTAGAATCTGTGCGTCCACTATCAGTCAATGGACCAGGTCCCTTGACACACAATTTGTAAATACAACACACAATAAATGCAGTAAAAGAACAGAGGAGTTTTACGTGGAAACCTCCTTGCTCAAGAGAGTAAAACCACGACCTGTCTCACAGGATTTCCAAAAACAGTTTCACTAATCTTCACAAGCAAAAGGAAACCGGTTACAAAAATGTGAGAAAAAGTTTTTAATCTCACTATCAAGCAATATCACTATTGCTTGATGAGCCTAAGTAGATATTACTCTACCCACTAAGTTATCACCCTAGACAACTTAGACTTTTCTAAGCAATCTCTCAGATTACCCACTAAATCACTAACCTAATAATGATTTAGAATTTTTAGATCAACCACACTGATTCCTTTATAGATTAGGATCAGTTTACAATGTAAGATCTGAAGAAAATATTCTAAAACAACTACACAATGTGCGCCTGAGTTTCGGTTGTTGTAGAATGATTCTTCCTTTTGATTTTCTTAAGCCCTTGCAAGAGTTCTTGAATGTGCCTTTTCAAGTTGCAAAAACTAAAGAGGAGTGTAAGGGAAGATGACATTGTATAGACAAGTCACTTTCCTTAAACCCATGCCATTTGTTGGAAAGTTCTGACGTTTCTGACCCAGTTGGGAACTGTGCACCAACCTTTTGTACTTTCTCCAGCTGGCAGTCAACGAACACTACATATTGAGAACCAGGTACCTTAACAAGGTCCCTGAGTTTGTTAATCATCAAAACCTGCAAATAACAGAAGCCCTCGTTAGCTGGGGTGTAATAGAGATTGGGAAAATCCATCAGAAAAAAACTTGGCAGTATCGATAGTTCTGCTTTGAGTCACATTGAGTATCTGGAAGTAGAGGAGCTAGAGGAAATTTGAAGGAATCTCAACTCTTTCTTGTTTTTTCAAGCTCCTTGAGTTTTTTAGAAAGGAGTTGCAGTTGTACAGGAGCTAGCTATTTTTGTAATTCAACTGCATTCTCTAGATGCGTTCCTGAATGAAATCTACTTTCATTTGATTAAAAAAGAGCAAACAACATAAATCACACTAGTTTTGGTCCTAATTACGTGCACTGACATCAGTTTAGGAAATAATCTTTCTTATCACTTTTTCTTCGCCAAATACATGTATCTGGCACACTCAGATACATGTATCTTGGATACATGCGAGTCAAATTTGATTTAATTTGTTTTAGATTCACTATATTCATCGTAATTCACATATATCTAGGATACATTAACTTTCTCGCTCGCCTCTCTCCTTATGTATTTGTATTTCTGAATGTATATGAATTTCACAATTTTGATGTATATGTGTATCCAATATCAATTTCATGCATCTAGTAAGTTTTATCACTATATCTGGTATCAAATACTTAGTGTATCCGTGCATAGACACATGTATTTGTATCAAATATTTAGTCTATCCGTGTATAGATACATGTATCAAGTATAAAAAAAATGCACTGATACATTCATCAGTGTATCCGTGCATAGAGAACCAGAGAGCAATAAAAAAGAGGAAGAGCGAGGGGGAGAGAGAAGAAAAATGAGAGCGAGCGAAAAGGAGAGTGGTGTATCTGGATCGAAATCTGGTATGAAATTATTAATTAGTGAGACAATATGTGATTATTTCATATTATAGAACAAATTAGTATATATGATTGGCATGTTTGTGTAATTAGATAGTTTGTCCTAAAAAAAGCACATGATATTGCTCTTCCGTTGAAAAGGGTTCAACATAACGACAACTTTAAACTTTTCATTTCTTACCTAAAGAATTAATACGTTAATAAATGTACAACACACTCTTGATCCCATATTTAAGGCCAACTTCTCCTATTTATTATTTTCTGTATATTTTAAAAAAAAAAACAAAAAAACAAGTAGACTTTAAAGTTAAAAGTTTATTATTCACAAGTTGGAGATTATTATTATTTTTTAGAACTATGCACATTAATTAGCGTGCATGAATTCTAGTTTGAATTACTTCACCCCTTTGACTACTTTTTGCTTCCTTTAAGCTATGATTCTTTTTACAGTTGAAATTTACTTTGCAGGATCGCTAATTCAGAATCAGCTCATAACTGAGCATATGCTTGGGATTGCTTTGCTAGCCATCTTGGATGCATTGCACAATAGCCGGTTTTCAAATGTTTGCTCTGAGTAATAACATGTTAATTTATCATAGACGTTGACTTCCGTTAACTTATGGCTTCTTTTCTTGCAGATGTTTGTTTTTGCTATTGGGGCAATGACACAATTTGTTGACCGTCTGATTGAATGGCCTTATTACGGCGGCCTTATCGTGAATAGATTGCTTCTGCATGACATGCATCCAGATTTGGTTGTGTTCATTGAGCAGGTTCTTGCCAAAACTTCACAGGCACATGCAGGCCATTGTCCTGCTGTAAATGAAGTACATCAATTTGAAGCAAACTTGTATTTAAAGCAATTGTTCTCTGGTCAGCTGACTAATGATGAAATGATTGAAATAGTTGCTCACTTTAAAGAATCAACTGATAACAGGTCAATTTTATGGAATCTATGTTGATAAATTTTTGTTCCTAAAACTTACACAAGCAGATCATGTGTTACTTTCCTTTTTCAGCATTTTGCTTTTATGATTTAAACAAATCTTATGGCAGTTTGACTAAATATATTTCCATTCTTCTCCATGTATTTGTTTTCTTCTTTTCTATTTGTTTTAGCAAATTTACTGTAATTTCTAAGAGGGCATTCCTTTTTTACTATGAGAAATTCACGGTAGATCTTGGTTGATCTGATCAAAGCTAAACATGAGGATATTCCTGCCCTAAATGCACGTTCTTATCTCACACTTGGTATTTGCAGAAGATAAAGAAGATATATTGCTTCATATTTTTGGTGTTTCATGTTGGTGTTCAGAAAAGAAAAGGGCATGAATTACCGCTGCTTCACTGTTTTGTTTTATTTTTATGTTTTATCAACTTTAGTTCAATTCTTAACTGATATGAACTTGCAGGGAACGAGCAATTTTCAGTAGCATGATTGTTATTCTGTTCGGTGAATTCAAACTGTTCGCCAATTTCTCAAAGAGGCAACTCAAAATTTATGCTATTTTTACAGGTAAGAGTTTCAGATGCTAATTTTCAACTGCTTGTTTCCTACTATTTTTCTTTTTGTTTGTATTGAAATTTGTCCATAATTAACTTTAAGGGGTTTAGCATACTTCCTTAGTAATCTTAGGTATGGGGGTCAGATAGATATGATTGGTTCTTATATAGATTCATCCTTTTCAAATCTGTTTCAGCTGTTCTATTTTGTACTAGTAGTTAAAATCCATGAAAATACACTTAAAATGGTTAATATTTCAGATTAAAATTTAAATTAACTACAACATATTCTTAGTGCATTTGTCTAACAATTTTATCTTTATCTTTTTGTCTCTCCATATTGCTGTAAGTTCGAAATCCACCAACTTCAAACTTATAACTTCAATAACATGGAGATACATTTGCCTGCTCATGCACCCAAGTGAGTGGCATAGTGGTTCATGGAAGTGGACTGAGAATCATTAGGTCTCAAGTTCAAATTCCAAACGCGGCAAAAACTCTAGTTTGTTCAATCCTTAGTAGACAGAGTTATCCTTTGTGCGGTCTCCATAGTTATAAAAAAAATTGTTTAATCACTCAACTCCAGCTTTAACTTCTACGTTTATTCTATTTTGTGTATGAAATTATCTTTTAAAAAATCATAACCAAAATTATTACTAATTATTGAAAAAAAGGCAGAAACCTGCACATGCCATGAATGACAGTGTAAATAGTTTGCCCCATTTAACAATTTTTGGCTTCCTGCTTGAGCTATAGTTCTTATTATTGTTGAAAATTGCCTTTACAGGGTCTCTTTTCAAGAATGAACTTGTAACTAATCATACTCTTGATATTGCTTTGCAAAATGTCTTGAATTCATTGCGCCAGCCTGCTGATTCAAAGGTTTGCATTGGCCATGACATGCTTTTCTTAAGGAACATCACTTTGTAATTACTAGGTTGTACAATAACTAGAGTAGTAATTATCCGTTTGGATTGCACATTCTAGTAAATGCATATACTTGTTTGTTTGTCACAGCCTAATTATAATAGGATTTCAATATCATGTTTGATTATACAAGTTCTAATTGGATATATTATTTGATTATTTTTTAAACAATATAAATCTTCATTCTGAATTATTTTTTTTCATTAACTGAACAGGTAATAAGCTCTAGTTGGTGACAAATGTATGTGAATCTAAGAAATATTAATTAGCTGTATTACTAGCTATTTGAAAAATACATTTTTCTGTTAAAGATATATTCAATAATTATTATAGGATGACTAATATTGTAAATAATATACCTTATCCAAAAGATAGTATTGTAATTTGAATCATTTAATACGAGATCCTATTACTAATTAAATTTTTGACTAAGATCTAGGATGTGAAGTTTCTTTTTCCAACAAATATTTATACTAATGAGCAGGATTAGGAGCATTAAAGTAGGAGTAGGTTTGAGAAAAAAATTATATTTGAAAAATAAATATTGTTAAGAAAATGTGATTGCCAGCTTGTTTCACTCTTTAAGTTACAATCAATTCCACATTATATCTAACCAACTAATTAATTACTTGGGCACAGAAACAAGTAGTTACACTAGAGGTCAATTCTCATGTGGCTTTCTAAGCACACCCTAAATATTACTTGACTTAGCATTACTGGTGACTTTTTTATATGCAGATGTTTTATTTAGGTATTAGGGCGTTGGCGCAGTTTGTTGACCGTATGATTGAATGGCCACAATACTGCAATCGGATCGTGCAAATATCTCATGTACGTTCAAGTCATCCAGAGCTTGTTGCATTTGTTGAGCATGGACTTTCAAGAGTTTCACAGGCACATGCAAGTCAGAATTCTGCTGCTGATGGTTATTATGCTAATGATATCGAAGCAGAAGCAACCTTGCACTTCCAGCAAATGTTCTCTGGTCAGCTGACTAGTGATGCAGTGATTCAAATGCTTGCTCAATTCAAAGGATCGACAGATAATAGGTCACTTTGTTACCAGAATTCATGTCTATAATCTTTTATTTTCTCAAGGCATGCTCGTGTGTTCTTTTTCATTTACACTTCTTTGGGTCTTACAACTTCTCCTATGGCTTTGTGCTTTTTTTTTGAGAATCTTACAGATTATATATGCAGCAGTTTGACTAATTATTTTTTCATCATTCTCTTCTTTAGTTTCATTCTATGTAAGCCGTAGTCTGATTTAATCAACTCTAAACTTGTGTTTATTTACTTTATATGCACACTATTTTCTCAAGCTTTGCTTTGCAGAAAACAAGGATGGCCCTATTCATGCTGGTTTGAAAAAAATGGCATGAATCAATTCTGCTACAACTGTTTCTATCGTGATGATTCATTAAAATCTATTTGATAAATTAGGCCTTACTCCTTTTTGCAATCAGAACCTTTATATTTTTTGGTTGAGGTAGCAGCTAGAATTCCTATGTCTTTGATAACATAGTTGAATTATATGAGTGCTTCATGTAAAAGTTTTAACTATTAGAATGAGCAAAGTTTCTTTATTTAAATTTGGTCTTTAATTAATTTTGAAATGATATGTGAAACTTGCAGGCAACAAGCAATTTTCCAGTGCATGATTGTTAAGCTTTGTAGAGAATACAAAATTTATGCCATGTACCCCGAAAAGCAACTGAAAATTGCTGCTGCTTTCTTAGGTGAGACTTTGCAGAATCAATGTTTCATGTGATTTATCTCCTTAGTTTTGATCATATTAAAGTTAGTCCTTGACTTCGATTGTGTTCAGCATATTTCCTTTCTAGGCCTTTACTATTATATTTGTATACGCTATATTCTGTTTCGACTGTTTATATTTAAAGTAATTAAATAACTTTTAAACATGTAGTTTGCATTTATGTTCCTTTGGGTGGTTGTCTCCCCTATTTAGTTTGGAGGTGGTAATCATCCTATCCTATCCTATCCTTCCATTTCAAGTTTTGAATTTTTTGACATATGTTGGAATTACAAGTCATCCTAGATTATTGGTTCCAGACTTCCACTTATTAACAAGTCCAAATTTCCACCTCAAAATTCAGTAACATGTGATAAATATGTCTCTCTCAAGTATCCTACTTCTAAGGCGTTTAGAACATCAATTATCTTTATACTCTTTTTAAGGTTTTATATATGTAAAACTTAAAGATTGATCTGTTTTACAAGTATCTGTGTGGGACATGGTTTTTAGTTTATATTCCATGGTTAACCATTTAACTATATTTTTTGTGCTCCCTAATTTCTTATTGCATTGAATTTGGTTTTGCAGGGTCACTTACTAAGAATAAGCTCATAACTCATCGTGCGGTTTGTAAAATTTGTACCGAAGCTTTACGAGTTGTCTTGGATGAGTTGCACGAGATTGCTGCTGATTCAAAAGTTTGTTTTCTGCGATAACACACACTTTTTCTTGAACTTACTGTTTAGCTTCATGCACCAGATGTCTGTCCATGGGACTGTTAAGTTTGATCAAAGGACCTAAGGTGGACTCAAGATATTATTTCATATCTTGTGAATAGTTTAATTTGCTAGAATTCCTAAGTGGTGCATTTAGAATTAGGGGTTGGCATTAACTTATGATGGTTTATTGAAATGAAACAGAATTCATCTCTTTGCCCTTTTATGTGTTTGCGTGAGCGTGCTAATAGCCTCTTAAGAAATTATTTGTGTTTGACTAATTATTTTTTTCACTAGTTAATTATCTTGAATGATTATAGTGAATTTACTATGAATGATTATAGTGAATTTACTATGTTCTTATTATAAATCTAAATTCATGATATCTCGATCATATTGATTATACTTCATTCATCTCAAAATATGTAGTGATTGCTAAAACGCTCAAGTCATCGACGGTATCTGTATAATTTTCTGAAACGCTAACATAAATTAGTTCATAAAATAATGTGTGTAGCTCACTAGTTAAAATTATGATAAAGATGACGAATAAAATTTGACAAGTTGCAATGGAATGTCCGTTACAGTGTTTGATCCTCTACTTAATATAAGTGTGTATAACACATGTCTGGTGTGGTTCCATAATTACATATGTATTTGCGTAATTTTTGTTTTCCGTTTTTATTTATTTGTCTTATTTTTTATTTTTTTATAAATTTAAAAATTGCATAAAAAATATTTTAAATTATGATAATTGATAATTTAAAATATTTCAAAAAAGTATATAAAAAATCGATTGCTTATAAATATTTTTTATTGATTCATAAAATTAATTTATTTATTTCAAATAAAATGAGATAAGAAATAACATGCATTAAGGGAAAAAACTCAAATATGCCATCAAACTTTTAGAATAACACATGTGTGTCATCTATTAAAAGTTTGACTCATTTATGCAGTTTTGTTAAATAAAAGGTTCTCTATGCCATTTTTTAACTCTGATTTTGCAAAATCATTCTTTACACTTCAAACAAGTAACACTTTTCAATTAGAGTTTTTGGATCAAATATACATTTTTGCTTCTTTTTCTTTAAGAACACCAAGAAAACGTGAAGAACATAAACAACTATCAAACTTTCAACATCTTTAATTCTTCACAATATCATCTCAAATTTCGACTACATCATTAATTTCGTTTTTTTTTAAAAAAAAACTAAAATTCTAAAATCATTTGTAGAGTTTAATAAATTCACTTGTATTAAAAGAGATTTTAAAAAATGAAAATCAGTCCCAAATTTTCAAAATTTTGCTTTGATTTGTGTTTTTGTATCTATGTACGCTAGTGTTTTTTGAGTCTATGTTCAAAATTTCAAATGATTTGAAATTGTGGAGAAAAAATCTACTATTAAAGTATGAAAAATTCTACTGGTAAAGTATGTTGAAGTTTTGAAACTTTGAAGAAATTTCAAGTGAGTCTTATTGAATTAGGTTGAATTCCATCTCAAAAGATAGAGTTATAATATTTAGTTCGAAGGGAAACTATTCTTCAAATTTGAGGCGATTTCGTGAAGAATTGGACAAGTTTGAAATTTATTGTTAATGCTTTTTATGTGCTCTTGATGTTCTTTAGGAAGTAGAAGCAAAAGTGTACATTTGATCTAAAAACATTGGAGTTAAAAAGGGCATGGATGAGCCTTCTCTTTAACATCAATAAAATAGATGAGTTTAACTTTTAACGAATTTCATAAATGAACCATTTATAAAAGTTTGATGACATAATTAAGCTTTTTCTCATTATTTAATGTGAAAATTATGTAAAAAGTATTGTAAATCTCAATTACTTGAAATTCTATTTGTGCTATTTTACAAATATATATATTTTTTTTTTAATTAAAGGTGATCCATCTCCTTATATTATTTTGTAATAATAATATAAGGCCATTGAATTCACAATTTAATATTTTCATGATTTAGTAAATTAATATTAATATCGAGACATAGGAAATTAGTGAATTATCAATCATCAAGTTGTTACTAAATTAAAGTCCGATATAACATATTACACGTACAAACAAGTGAGTCCAGTGGCGGAGCCGGCCAAATGGTGTCGCTTGACACCCTTTTGTCGAAAAATTACAATGTATGTAGGGATAAAACTTTACTTTAATAAATATATATACAAGTATTGACATTTCTTAACACAAGTTAAATATTTAGTCTAGTGGTTCAATGGTTGCGGAAATTCCTGGAGGTCTCGTGTTCTAGTCTTAATGGGATTTCCAAGAAATTGTCCTTACGTAAACGGCAAGGGAAGCAGCACGAATCTTAAGTAGTATTATATACTCTGATTATCAATATTACGTACTTACAATAGTATACTATACCTAATGTAAAATAATTCAGTGATGGCCAAAAAATATTACGTACTTACAATAGTATACTATACCTAATGTAAAATAATTCAGTGATGGCAAAAAAATGGAGACATCTGAAGAACAAAATTTTTGTTGTTGTTTTTCTTCTCTACTCTAGTCGCAGTTTCTTTGTTGTCCTTCACTGGATGGTTTGATCTTATGAGTCAAGTTTACTACTATTTGATACAATATATATATTGACGTCTTTTAATTTATGCAGGTAAAATATAGTAGTAATTTTTCGATGAAGCCTCCTATTCTCGAATACCAGTTAGATTGTGCCTCATGGAATCGGTCGAACACTAATAACTCAACATGTCCAGATTGGTTATTTTGGGGCTGGTAAGTGGTAACCTTCATTTGCCCTCGAGTACTAACACACAATTTTTGTCGCCTCTTAACCATTACATTAAACCTTTAGTTTGTGTCAAGAGGTGTCAAATACTACTGTATTTATATATATATATATATATATATATATATATATATATTAAACCAATTTTTGACCTTGGTGTCACTTGACACCCCTTGACCGAGGTAGCTCTTGTTGGAATGAACACCGGAAGAATACCAGAATCATACTGCTTATCTGAATAATAGATAACCAATGACGTTTATGCTACAGCAGCTCCGCCCCTGTATATACTAATAATTTCATTTGTTGTTAAACTTTGTAGGGCTGAAATAGAAGTGTGATTAAGGACATAAAAGAAGGAAACAAAAGAATCAAATGGAAGGATAGATCGCCTTTTGCTTATTGGAAGGGAAATCCATGTTTCTTGTAACAGAAAAGATCTCTTAAAGTGTTATGTTACAGATAAACAGAGCTTTTTTTCGTCTAACAATGACTTTGATACTCTCTTATACGTCCAGCTTTGAGTTCCATTATTTTGATCTGATCTCTACGTTTACATTATGATAAAACTTTATATTATGGTAATATACATTTCAGTGCTTAAATGAAAATTTTGATTCTCAGGACTGGATTGGACAGTCTAGAAACGGGTTTAAGGAATCGAATCTTGAAGATCAATGCACACATATGTTTATGAACCTCAAGAGCTTAAGTCATTTGTTGAAAAAAAGATAAAAGGCCACACAACAAGTGGAGGCATGGGAGGATGAATATTTGAGTAGGATAAACAACAAGCAATAGAGGCATTAAATTCATAATATATTTCTTCCCTTTAGTACTATTGTTTGTTCTACTTTCATGCTATATAGACATGTATGACAAGGGTAAATATAACCTTTTTGAGTATAACAGCAAAATGTTCATTTTCTGATGCTTTTTTACTACATGATTTTTGCTTCTATGGTTAACTCGAACTCATTATCTTAGAAATTTAGATGGTAGGTACGGTGGTACTTGTCATACGAGCAATTCGGTCATGTCCATCTCAGTTATTGAAAAATGAATTTGAGATAATTTATTACTAATCCTAATACCTAATAATTAGGGTAAAATAGATACTATAAAATAATAAAGGGAAAAGACTCAAATATGTCATTAAGCTTTCAGAAAAGACTTATTTATGCAATCAGATAAAAGTTTGACTCATTTATGTCATTACCGTCCAAGAAAAGGCTCATTCATGCTATTATTTATTAACAGTGGTTTTGCAAAACCATACGTGACCAATTATAATTCGGCCACATTAAAAAAAAATTAATTCAATTTTTGTTCAGAATTTTGTTTTTTTTAATTAATTTTTTTTTAATTAAAAAATAATGACTTGACCAATTATAATTCGGCCACGTCATCAACTTTTAAATAAAAAAAATTAATTCAATTTTTTGTTCGGAATTATGATTTTTTTATTTAAAAAATTGATGACGTGACCGAATTATAATTGATCACGTGTCAAAAATGGTGTTGCAAAACCATTGTTAAAAATAATGGCATCAATGAGCCTTTTTAAAAAAAAGAGTGATGGCATAGATGAATCAAACTTTTAACGAATGACATAAATGAGCTTTTTTCTGAAAGTTCGATGATACATTTGAGTCTTTTTCTAATAATTAATTATATTTTAATTTTTTAATTTGAACAAATAAAAATGGACGGAGAAATTTATTAATTTATTCAAATGGATAAGATCGATCTAGGTGGGAGAGAATCTTTGATGCAGGTCCATACAAATTATTAGTGAAAGAAGCCTATGTTTTTGGACTCATAGTGCATTTTATTTTGACAAAAAACAAAACACGTTCGACCATATATAATAAAAAGAATAAATAATACAAGTTAAGCTAATTGTAGATAAAATATCTTGTGATTAAATTAAATTAATATCATACATCCATACCTGACTAAGAAAGTTGTGGAGTTTCTTTGTACATATTGTCTTGCACCTAAAAGGCAAATTAACTAAACACCAATTTTTAAATACACTTAATTAAACCTAACGCACTTACTAATCATTTTTTAAGTTTTAATATATTACCAATGAAGTGGACAAGAAACTCCAAAAAAAAATTAAAAAAATCTTAATCGCACATGAGAAAAGTGGTGCTAGGTAGCTAGTTGTAATATTGTATTTGCTTGTGACTAATAATTTCTTGACAACTAAACTCAGGTTTTAGGTTGGCTAATGGCTATATTTGTCCCTAACAATTGGAGACAATATATAGCTTTATTAAATTAATAAATAATCAAAATATCCATGTTGATTTTTGTTAGAAAATGACTTAGATTTGGACAATTGTAAATAACCTTAGGATAAAAAAAGAATATTCCGTTTTCAATATTCAACTATATTATCAAATACTTAATACTTTATACCGATACACATTACGCATTTTAAATAATATAAATTTCAAAATATATTTTCACATGTTTTATTGATTGTCATGTCACTATTTGAGCGGGATAAAAAGATGGTATATTCCTTTCACCTTTTAATGAATGCATATCATCGTCATAGTATCAAGATGAATTAGTACATATATTTGAAATATAAGAACCAATGAATTTTGTAGTTCATGACCAATTCATATCAGTTATGATGTTTGCTTTCCACTAAATAAATTTACATGGACCGCTGGCAAAAATCATAAGAATATACCTGCAATATGTTATTTACACGATTCGAAATCGTGACCTTCTTATTGCATGATAATGATTTTATTTGTTAGTCAAAGCTCCCCTCTGCCACTTGTGTCCATACATTAAAAAGAATTAGTATGTGACAGATTGACAGAGTCATAATTTTCATTGAGAAATGTCATACTATAAAGAAATAGATTCATGAAGAAGTCAAGAAATATCAATAGGTAACATATATGCGTAAGAAAAATATATTAGAGCAATTATCTTCATTAGAGATTCGATTAATTGAATTTATACCACATAAGATCATTTAAAAAAGAAGTACTTCCTGATTAATAGAATTTTATCTAAAATTAGAGCAATACCTCTCTTTAAAGTTGAGAGGATAGTATATACTTCAATATTCCACCGTAACCCTATTTTGCACTCTCCTTTTCAATAACTCTCTTTCCTTTTATTTCCCCGTAAATTGTAATGTAACAAGATCAATGTGCTACATGATTTTGGTAACGTGATGTTCTCAATATATTAGACAAACAATTGTAATAAAAGGACTTATTTTCTTATTGTCCGATTTTTTTTTTTAAAAAATGCGTATTTCTAAAATGAACACATAAATATTAGGATATATTTAGGATTATGAAAATCTACCGTTACACAAATATTATGATAAGCTTAGGACCATAAATTATATAAAAAAATTATAATCACATAAATATTAGTTAAGTATAATTACATATAATCATGTATAGTTGTAGAAAATCCTGTTTTTATTTAAATTTTGATTTGAGTTAATAAAGTATATATATAGCAAATAAATTTAAAGGGATGGCTACTTTCATTTGTTTGTTTTAGGAGTTAGTGTTATTTAACTAGTCCATATTGTAAAACGTGTCAAAATCTTAGAGATTAACGAGTTACTTGGTGGGAACTGTTCCTACTTACATGGCCCTTGAAATCCCAAAAGGCCTCAACAAATCCCCTCTCTAATTTGCTTACAAAAACCCCACAAAGATTCTTGACATTCTTGTTCATGTGCACACTCACTTTACTCTACAAGCATTTTCCCCCCCTATAAGTATTAGACACTACTCAAGAGATTGCATCAACAATATATATATATATATATCTTCATTTGCTCTCTTAAGCAGCATTAAAAATGTAAGCACCTTCTATTCTCTCTCTCCCCTCTCTCTCTCTCTATGTCTCTTCATATTGTTACTCAGAAAATCTCAGCTATACCATACACAATGATATTGGAAAACCAAACCTAAATAACCGTTCATCCAACTGACTAAACTAAAAGTTCTGGATGGATGTACGATAAATGTATAATCCATGTATACGGATTAAAAATAAGTAAACAATAAATTTATCTGACTATTTCTATAAATAAAGATCCCGGCCCTAGCTATTCTAATAGTAATTCTCGTTCATGAATCATGACCATGATTAGCTTGCATTTACATGTTTTGTTTTTGTTTCTTAAATGTTGAAAAGTACTATGTATATCTCTCTTTATTCCAATAATTAGTTTTTTTATAGTTTGATTTTATACAAACTTGTTAGTTGTAGTTGTTAGAAAAAAACGTTTAAATTTGTGATCCTAAGATTTTTGAGACGTGTGGTGTTAATTAAACACAATGACTATAAAAGTTTCTTATTAAGGAAATTTTAGATTGTATTTTCATTTATTTAAAATAGCTAATAAAAAAAGTAATGGTCTTCAAAATCGAGAGTAGCTTTATTCTAGTTTTTATATCTTAAAATATGTACATATTTTTTCTGCTTGACCACTTTAAATATAAGCAAAAATCCAGTTCCCACTAATTAATTATTGTGTGGACCTGCTGCTTTGTCTTTTTGCCATTTTTCCTATTTCTTTTTCTTTTGAGTGGAAGTGGAAAAAGATAAAATAGACAAAGGACATGTCGATTAAATTTACATGGTGCACTTTGAATTTTCTTATTATTATGATTAAAGTATTTGGATAATACTACTACAATCTCTTGTTTTTAATACAACTAGGATGAGTTAAATATGAGGAGAAAAATTCGTGAAAATGATTTTATGAATTAATTAAATTTATTATATATAATTTTTATGAATTAATAATTTAGAATAATTCTTTAATAAAATAAATAAAAACATTTTTTTTTATTTCAATTTATAACACGTAAAATCAAACAATTTAAATTTAATTTGATAAAAAATTTACTTCATAAAATCTTTAAAATTTTAAAATAAAATATATATACTTATAAATTACATAAAAAAACACTTACAAAATGATTAAAAATATTTAAAACCAACTAAAGAGTTGTACGATTAAAAATATACTATCAACATCAAGAATCTAAAAGAGGGATAAAAAAGAAAAAGGATCATGTCCCACTTGCAAATTAACAGTATCCAAAAACTCAAAAGGTTGTCTCTTATTTTTCGTTTTTTTAGAATGAAACAATATAAATTTAAATTTTAAATAAATATTTGTACGTGAAGTTTTTTATTTTTTTAAATAAAATGTATATATTTATAAATTACATTAAAAAAATAATATAAATTATAATATCTATGAAAAAATTTATAATAAAAAAATAAAATTATTTAAATTTTAAAACTCAAAAAATGCCACGGGAACAAGGGAGTAACTAAAGTTATTTTGACTGTAAATTCGAATGTCAAACTTAGAATTTTTTAAATAAAAAAATCATATATTTTTCAATTTTTAAAAGAAGAAAAAATAAAGCTAGATTTCCGACTTCTGAGAGCTAACTTTGTTTGAGTATTTTACTACTCAACGAACTCTGTTCTGAACAGCTTTTCTATTATTTATATAATTCTTTTTCAGATTTTGAGGTTATTTTCCCCAGTTTTTCCTGCATGATTATTTTAATGTTCCATAATTTTATTTAGGGAGGAAAAAACAGCAGAAAAAATGGAAACTTTGTCGTGTTCTGCAATATTTGTAATCATGCATGTTTGCCACATTTACATGCAACTAATCCTAATATGCCTCCGTTTTAAAAAGAATAATCTAATTTAACTTAACACAGAGTTTAAAAAATATAGAAGATTTTTAAATTTTATAATTTTAAATTAAAATAATATTAAATTGTCCTCTAACCTTACGGCATTAAACATCTAAATTGATCTCAGTCTTTCACTAGTTCTGAAAATTGGAAGTATCAGCTCTTTAATCTTTAATTAATTTATTTTTTCTTCATATTGTCAGATTTAACATTGTCCTGTTTCTGAAAGATGGTTGCCTTCGGAAAAAAGTTGAAAGAAACTCAAATTCAAGAATGGCAAGGGTACATTTATTATTTTTCCCAAACTTTATTTATCTAATTCATATCATGTTTCAATGCTTAACTTCTGTGTAATTTGTATTTTGAAATATTAATTTGGTAGTATTAGTAATTACACCATCTCTTTTATTAGAAACTTTAGGGATCCTTTAGTAAGATGTATAAGAATAATATCGAATGTATGGCGTGTTACAGTATTAGTAATGTTGAGATTAGTTATATTGGATTATTGCTTATCCTTTTTGGTTTGGTTAGTGTATTCAAGGAAAGTTTATATCTACGATTATGTTTATTTTTGTTCTTTTACATTACTTTATATGCTGAAACAGGATCATGTACACTCAGCCTAGCTGTCACAACTTAACTAACTGTAAATTAGTTAATCATTGCTAAGTTTTTTGCTTCAAACAGTATTAAACCTAGAGCGGCTTAATGCTGATGGTAACACTGACTTGTTTCAGATATTACATTAACTATAAGTTGATGAAGAAGAAAGTAAAGAACTATGTGCAGCAGATTGAAGTTTCTGAACAAAGTCGCGAGTATGTTCTCAAGGACTTCTCGAGGATTCTAGATAAACAGGTACTAACATAAACAGAACGTATAATGATGCATACGAAAATTTTGGACTGTGATGTATGGATAAGAGAAGGTGTACTCATAAGAGAAGTGCAAATGAAATATGTAATACTATACAAATTATCACTGAGCTTGTCATTCAACATCCTTCATGAGCTTAAATGTTTAAGATCAAAATCCAAGCTTTAAGTAAGGGAAGTCTACTTTGGACTTCATTACCTGTTGAAACTTATGCTAACATATCCTTTCGGTACATAAATCACAAGTCAGTGGTCACGTCACGTTTTTACACGACACCACTTGAGTAGTAGTCACTATAGTCCTACAATGTATTCTCCTCTGGTTCTTACAACCTTTAATTAGTTGCTCCATCATTATATTTTTGACTAAGTAATCGCGCTTAGACCAGTACCTTTATGATTTCAGATTGAAAAAATTGTCTTATTCCTGTTGGAGCAACAAGGGGAACTGGCAAGCAGGTTATTTATTCTTGGGCAAGAGCATGATGTTCTTGTACAGCAACAAGATGGTTCAAAATTATCTGAACTTCAACAGTCATATAGAGATATAGGCAGAGAACTGTTACAGCTTCTCTTTTTCGTTGAAATGAATGCCATTGGTGTGCGCAAGATACTGAAAAAGTTTGACAAGAGATGTGGTTATAAATTCACCAATTACTATGTAAAGACTCGAGCGAATCATCCTTATTCCCAGCTGAGACAAATATTTAAGCATGTGGTATGACAACTGAACTCAACTTTTCTAATTTTCCATTCTCATTAGTTTTCTAGTACTGTTCTTTTGTAACTTAATTTGTTTTCTCTAAATTACTTTAAAATGCAACTTTTAGGATAATAACAGTTTTCAACAGAATTAGCTGAGACATTATGTCTGTAATCTTTAGCATGAATCAAAAACATAACTAGCTTACAGCCATGCAAGTCACATGCAGGGCGTTTCAGCTGTAGTTGGAACCATATCTCGCAATCTTGCGGATCTCCAAGACAACAAGGGAAACTTTACTTCTATATATGATCACCCGGGTCTGCCTTTTCAGGTACTCTCTTGTTCTTTTAACCGATTCAGGTTACTTTATCACCTTATCTTATATTAGTTGGCGCAGCAGGTTGTAAATTCTTTTGTTAATCCTTTTTAGTTACATAATTTATAAGCTATTCTCTCTCTCTAACTTATGAGTTATGAGCACATAGAAAGATAATTCACTCTTTACATCTAATACATTCAAAAGATTGACACTGACTCCTCTTTGTTTTCACACACAAATTCATGTTCGATACAACTGCCCAACGTCTATATCATTAGTTTAACCTTTAGTTTGTCTATAATTAAAACTAATTTTGGTTCTAGAAAGTAAATCCCATGGGAAAAAAGTCACAAAAGATACTTCTAATCGCTTATTTCCCAGGGGTGACACTTCTTTAAGAAACTACATGAAATAACTCTACTATATAATAATTATGCCACCCAATAGTATTCTGTGATAACTCCACTTGTTTTGACAATTTCTGTAAGTTCTAGTGATTTAAGTGGAAATTTCGAACTTTTTGTGTTAAACCGGTCTTGTGTCAGATTCTTGTTCAAGGTATCGTTGCACTTCTCATATGGAAGTAAGAACTACAGAAATCTGTCTAGGTTTGTGGTATAAAGAAAATTTCCTTCTTGTAAATTGACTCCATGAGATGAAGTATTTTAAAGGAGACATGAGCTGATACAAAAATCATTTACCTGTAGCTCCAGTCATCCTGATTTTGTTTGTGAAAACGCTTATTGCTACCATGCAGGACCCGATCATTGGTTCTATTAATCAAGCAGTGGATAGACTAACAAATTCAACTGATTTCCTACACTATTTGGGGAAACATGCACTCATTTTACCAGAAGAACTACCAACTCCTTCTGAGGATCATGCTGCCAATGAGAGATATCACTTGATGTCACTTCTGCTGAACTTGGCAAATGCATTCTTGTATATGGTTAACACATACATAATAGTCCCAACAGCAGATGACTACTCTATGAGTCTTGGAGCTGCAGCAACTCTTTGTGGGGCTGTGATTGGGTCTATGGCTGTTGCTCAGGTGTTCTCTTCAGTGTATTTTAGTGCATGGTCAAATAAATCCTACATGAAGCCTCTTTTGTTCAGCAGCATTGTCCTTCTTGTCGGGAATACCTTATATGCACTGGCTTATGACTTCAACTCGATATACTTACTTCTAGTTGGACGTCTATTTTGTGGGTAAGTGTTACACTAACTATAGTGCTACTTAAGTAATCTGTAATTCCGTATCCCTTATTGTACAATTATATTTTTAGCTTTTGGTCTTAGCTTTTTTTATGATAGTAATTATTTGAAAGGATATCCTTATTCACCGAAGGAGGATATAATCATTACTGTTCATAAGTTGTACAATACAGAACATTTTGACAAGTCTGACTTGCACTTTATTGAGCATAAACAACATTAGTTGGTATATAGTTGGAGTTATGGAAATGATCTGTCCCCTTGATAAGCTAGAGCTTTAGATATCCTAAATTTATTGAAGAGTAGTCTGGACATTTTGGATGAGACGGCAGAAAATCATAGGAAATATTCGGGGAAAAACATAAAAGGTATTGGAAGAACCTCTTGTTTTCTTTTTGTTGGAGTCTTATAAGTATATCCATCATCAGGAGTCAGGAAAATTATTTCTTCTTGGTTTCCAAAATAGAGATTTTGTCTAAATCAGAAAAAAGGGAGTAGCTCTAAGTATCTATTCCATTCTTGTTTTCTTGGTCTTAAAAGATTTATCTGAATGGCGATTGATTTTAATATTGTTTGTTCAATTGGAACCATCTAATTATCGATGCGATATGTGCTTGTTTTCCACTTCATCGAGATTAAAACTTTCAATTAATTAGTTCAATTTCATATTCAGGACCAGTAAGTCTTTATCATTAGATGGCTTTTTACTATTTCAGGCTTGGTTCGGCAAGGGCAGTTAATAGGCGTTATATCACTGATTGTGTTCCTCTGCACTTGCGAATGAAGGCTTCAGCTGGTTTTGTAAGTGCAAGTGCACTCGGAATGGCATGTGGTCCAGCTGTTGCCTGCTTGCTTCAAACTAACTTTAAGTTCCTGAATATCACTTTTAACCAAGACACTTTACCAGGATGGATAATGGCTCTTGCATGGTTTATTTACCTGTTATGCTTGTGGACTACCTTTAGAGAACCTCCAATGGAGGAAATAGAGGATGCTCTGCTACCAAAATCCAATAGTGGTATGTCATCTACACTAACACTTAGTTACCTCTTCCTTTTGGGCTCTTTCACTTGATTCGTTATTCACTTCTTGAGAACCGTCTATAAGTTGCTACACCAGGTGCCTCCTGACTAATTGCAAATTACTTGTTGCATATCTAGTCTCATGTATTCCCAATTTATATACATAGACAAGTTTAATGGACAATCTGTTTGATAGAGATGTCACATGATTGTCACAGTGAGATGAATCTATTGGGGAATCTTAGTAGCCGGCTACCTGAGCTTTCAATTTGATGAGGGTTCAATCCCCATCTTGTAATCTCCTTCCCCACCTTCAATTTTGTTTTCATCAGAAAGAAAAAAAAGAAGATGATGAAACTATCTCTGGTAATATATACTATGCACAAGTGCATTTGTGATACGTATTACTTTGAGAACTCAGTCATGGAGCAAAACAGATTTTTATAGTCTTCTTTTGCATGCGTCTCATTTTGTTGGCACCTGTGAATAACACAAGAGACGTCATGATCTCGTGGTAAACATTTTCCTACTATTATAATCACTTGAAACCTAGTAATATTTCTATTCACTTTCTTTAGTTTCTTCCAAAAAGTCTCAAACCTGTTGTTTACTGTTTTGTATATTTCCATCTGGAGGACTTTTTCAGTCTCTTATGAGGCTTTGTATATCTAGTCCTTGCACTGGTCAAACAAACACAACATATAAATGAGTAAATGGCTCAGATCTGTTTTTTTTTTTGCCTGGCTTGATGGTTTAATAGATGATCTATCCCTTTTACTGCTGGTGAGTTTTCCCAGATTCCTCTGCTCCTCAATAATCAAAGCATATATATAGAATTTGATGCTCGTTAGGTTGACGTTTGAGTCGGAGCAACGAAACCAAACTCTACATGTGGAGACATCAATAACTATATGTTATCTAATCTCGTCTTTTTCGTGTGATTGATATCACTTTTAAGTAATCCTTACTAAATATAGCTACTTCATTCAATAGTTTTACTTTTACCCAATATCTGTGATTGATGAAGGCACATTATATGCAACAACACCTTGCTTGTCGTTTATGAATTTCGCTCAGGAAATTTAACATCTGCTATAATAAGAATTCCATCTGAAAGAACTCTTTTTTAAGTTTCAGGGAAGATTGAAAATGGCTTAGTGTACAAAGGTATTACCCAGTCACTGCTTTTAAGTGAAGAGGAGACGAAACGAGACGAAAATGAAGAAGACCAAGATTGTGATAATAGTGAAGAATCTGCAGAGGAGATCCAAAAACCTGTTACTTCCATCGTCTCTGCGTTTAAGTTGCTTACCCCAGCAGTGAAGGTTTGAATTTCAGTTGATTTCATCAAGTATGATAGCTTATGCTAAAGAGTAGAGGGTTAACCAAATCTCGATAAGAAACTTTAATAAATGACATATGGTTTGTTGACATCTATTGAAGATCTTCTTACACGTGTCAAAATGATGACAGTTTCCAGTGTGATTTGAACCATTTTATCTCAGATTTAAATAACTTACCGTTGTGCATATTTTAACCATGGATTTCTTGGTAAATGGAATTGTTAGGTTCAGGTGAAATGAAAACATGAGGCTATAGTGCAGAGAATTGTTTAAGTGTGTGTTAGAAAGTCAATCTAAATTGGTTGTATCCATTAGATTCTCAAGACTCTAACGTTGTACACAATTTCGTAGCCTTAGGAACACATTGTTGCCTCTGCATCTTTCTGAGGGTTGTGCAGACTGAAATTGCATATTTGTCTCTTTCTCGGTCTTTTTGATGGGCTTTAACTGTTATGTACTCATGACTTTCTGAACAGGTTCAACTGCTCATATACTTTATGCTGAAGTATGCGATGGAGATTTTACTTGCTGAATCAAGTGTTGTCACCACGTACTACTTCATATGGTCAACAAGCAACGTGGCCGTTTTTCTTGCATGTCTTGGGTTGACTGTCCTTCCGGTGAATATTCTTGTTGGAAGCTACCTCAGCAACATTTTTGAGGAGAGGTAAACACAGAAGTTATCTTGTCTCTAATTTCCTGACATTTTTCGTCAATAACACATGCAAGTAATCATGGAACAAAACTCAATATGCTTGAACTTGTTTTCCATTGTATCATTGGTTGAATTAACTGCTATTCATCCCGGGAGATTTTCCTTCATCCAATTTGAACGAGTCTATAGTACTAGGTTATAACTAATGTGAAGATTCCGATCATAATTATCTGAACTTGTAATCCATCAGCAGCCACTGGTTTTCCAGAATAGCCCAACAAACTAATATCAAAGTCAATTTTGCTTTGTAAGAGAAGAGCAGACAAGTTTGTCTAGCTATTATCTTATGCTGATTCTAAGTTTCAATGTTTTCCTGCAGACAAGTTTTGCTTGCATCAGAAATCTTGGTATGCTTGGGAATAGTTCTGAGTTTCCATGTCGTAATTCCTTATTCCGTACCACAATATGTATGTTCAGCTCTAATCACATTTGTAGCTGCTGAAGTACTCGAAGGTAAATTCGTGATATATAGCACCAATGACTTCAAATGCAACTACATAACTAATCAGGTTAAAAACATGCAGGTGTTAACCTTAACCTTCTATCTCGAGTCATGTCTTCAAGGCTTTCTAAAGGGACCTATAATGGTGGACTACTTTCAACAGAAGCCGGAACCTTAGCTCGAGTATTTGCAGATAGTACAATAACTCTGGCAGGATACTGGGGAATGAGTAGGCTTTTGAATGTCACATTGCTACCTTCACTATTTATATGCATCTTCTCCATCATAGCCACTTGCTTTACTTACAATTCTATGTATTAATTATCATCATATACAACCTTTAATTCTCTACATATTGTACATAGTAACTACATGTAAGAGAACTATCTAACTTGAAAAACTACCAAATATAAAGTTATATTAAATCCTATCTTTCAATCAATTTTAATTTTGGGAAAATTACGCGGCTAAGCAAACTTATACTATTTAATTACTCATCATAGCTATAGTTTGCTATAATTATCACTCGCGACTAACATTATACATTAATTACGTGGGCTAACTTCGAGTTTGTATAATTAGTCATGTTTGTATATGTATAATTCACCAAGATATACAAATACATATGTATAATATACAATTTTTAACCTATATACATATACAATTCACCTCTCTCCCACTCTCTGCCCTCTCTCGCTCGCCTCTCTCCTCCCTCTCCTAATCTCACTTGTCATTTATACAAATGTATATGTATAATATACAGTTATATACAATTATATACATATACAATTCACCTCTCTCCCACTCTCTCCCCTCTCTCTCTTCCCCTCTCTCGATCTCGCTCGCCTCTCTCCTCTCTCTCCCAGTCTCTCTCACCTCTCTCCTCCCTCTCCCAATCTCTCTTGCCATATATACAAATATATATGTATAATATACAATTATCTAACCAATATACATATACAGTTCACCTTTCTCCCACTCTTTTCCCCCTCTCTCTCACCTCTATCCTCTCTCTCCCAGTCTCGCTCGCCTCTCTCCTCCATATAACATTTAGTTACAAATTATAATTATCAAACTATAGCTATAGAGTGTAATTAATTATTTTTAAGTAGCTATATATGAAAATTTCCCTTTAATTTTCAGCTTCTCTAGCTTTTAGTCTATTATTTTATTTTGATTTGCTTATAGTTGTGATATCACAACAAAAATGTACAAGTTATTCTCCTATTGCCTTTCCTTTCGCTAGTTACAATTCTTGTGTTAAAAGCGGTTTTCAAAAATAGCGTAAAAAAAGTGTTTCGAATCATTGTTATTTGACTCAAACCTGTTAAAAAAGTTGAGGTATGCCCCCCCTCCCCACCCCCACCCTCGGTGTCCTTAAGACCTATCGATAGCTCAAAGCTCTCTTGATTAAAAGAATAATTCACATATACACTTATTGTTATACAAATGATCAAATATATTCTAGTTGGCTTATTGTTATACAAATGGTCATATGTACCCTTTTTGGCCAACAAAAGTGAAACTTCTTTTATTTTAAATAATATATTTTAAATTATTTTATTAAACTGAATTTATAGAGAGGTATATTTAATTCTTTTTACCTTCTTTAGCTCACCAACTAAGTTGAGTTTAATATCTTAATAATCAATTTTTCCGGATTTATCTTCTTATAAAATCTATCATATGTTTCTTCTTTTTTTCCATATATAGTAACAATAAATTACAACATATCTATAAAAAATCATAATTCAAATTAAGCATCAAATTAAAAAGTCATAAAACAAAATTTACATAAATAATGATCAAATATAATTCTGTTTTAATGAAATTCAAAATTAATATTTTTTACTTCCATTAGTCAAAAAAGATATATTTGAGTAAATGATGATAAGAATATAGGTGTGTATATAAATGAAGCCTTTTTCCAGTTAAATTGGACTTGGATTGCTAAAATCTTTATACAATTACCCCTAAACCTCTTGTACAAGTAGTCCAGATCCCTTGCCGCTGTCTCAAACAAACAAATTCAATTTTGTAACTATAACAAACCAGACTCTTCTTGCTTTGGTCTCTCTATTTTCTCTCCCTAGTCTTTTTGGATTTTCCCCTATATCCATGGCTTCCAATAATCAAGATTTACCAGAAGCAACAGTTCAAAACGTGCTAGAACAAGATACCCTTAAGTGGGTATTTGTTGGGGGTAAAGGTGGGGTTGGAAAAACTACATGTAGTTCAATTCTTGGTATTCTTCTTTCACAGTTCAGATCCTCTGTTCTTATCATATCTACTGACCCTGCTCACAATCTCAGTGATGCCTTCCAGCAACGCTTCACCAAGTCCCCCACTCTTGTTAATGGCTTCTCCAATTTGTATGCCATGGTATTTTTCTTTGACACCCAATCCACTTTTCTTGAAAAGATTGAATTTTTACTTGGATCTTGTTTACTTCTTGAAATTAATTGTATTGCTTGTGAATTGATTGTTGTTATGTTGAAAAATGACACCTTTTCTGTTTAGGGAATGAAAGATTGTACAATTTTGTTATATGTTATGCTAATATAACAGAAAGGTGTGGTTTTTCTTCATGTATGAATTGACAATAAAATAGAACTGTTAGACCTCAAAAGGCATGTAATCTTTTTTGACTTTTTGGGTGTTGAGGAGTTGTTTGTTTGGGATTAAACTTATGCTCTTTGAATTAAGGTAATATTCAGCTTTACCAAGCCTTCTGAAGTCTTGTGCTTATATTCTGGTGTATAATTGTATTCAAACTGTGGCCTTTACTGAATGTAGTTGACAACTTTTTGGCAGTTTGAGTGTATGTTCAATTTCTTTTTTTAATCCCTGATATGCTGTTGATGGACATATTTCTTAATTGAACTTGTGGTGTTTAGGAAATCGATCCAACTGTGGAGAAAGAAGACTCAGTCAGTTCAGATGGGATGGACGATTTTTTGTCTGATTTGACAAATGCAATTCCTGGAATTGATGAAGCTATGAGTTTTGCCGAGATGCTAAAGTAATTGGTATTCCTTTGTAATAAATTCCATGATTGTTTACTCATTTGATAAGAAATGTTTTTATGAATCCCCAATGAAAGTGATAAAAAAAAATTATTGGCTCTTCACTTGCTTATTAAAAGAACTAGGTATTAAACCGGCCTTCAATGGTTATATATTCATCCATGAATCAAGATCCGCTTCTGTAATGTGGTCGATAGACTCAATAATGATCTACTTTAGTAGATCCCATAAAAATCTTCCTATCTAGATGAAATTAAAAAAAAAAAATTCTCTTTTAGTATTTAGGCCTAGTTACTTATCAAGAAAGTCTGTAGACCTAGTTGGCGTGATCTGTGTAATCCAAGAGACCTATCCCATATTAAAGGAGCCATATCATTACTGTACTAAACCCCACTAGAAGAGGGACTCTCTCAAAGCACGCCACAACTTAAGGATAACCTCTACATGATCCAGGAAGCCTACCCGATTGGGTGTATGTGGATCTATAATACCTGCCCCCATCATATATACAAAGAGCTCTCCTTTAATTTGAATGGACATGAGTGTTTCCGCTAGATGATGTTTAAGCATCACCCTAAGGAGGTATCAAACTGAACATGAAACGGCTCTTGTATTCCCACCCCTCTAGTTATTAACGAAATAGGACAAGGGATGTAATTTTAACTGAAAGTACTCATCCTCATCCTGAATATGTTTTTTCCTGAACATAGTGGTCAATGAAGTGGGTTGAGTCTCAGGTTCAATTCCTAGCAAAGACAAAAGCGCTAGGTGATATCTTTTCTAGCCTTAGTGGGCAGAGTTACCTATTGCTGGTGGGAGGTGGCAGGTATCCCGTGGAATTAGTCGAGGTACATGCAAGCTGGGCCCGAACACCGCGGTTATCAAAAATGATAATTTGTTAGATCCTTCTAACATATTTAGTTCAAAGTGCATTTACTTATGGTACATCTGTAGTGCTTAAATGTGACAACTTTCTTACATTTGTCTAGAGGGCGGAGATATTTGTTTGTCGGTAGCTTAACCTGCTGGGCTGCTAATGAAATCGGGCTATAAATTCTTGGCATTTCTTTCTTTCCAGATTGGTGCAAACAATGGACTATTCAGTAATAGTGTTTGATACGGCCCCAACTGGACATACTCTTCGGCTGTTACAATTCCCGTCGACTCTAGAGAAAGGGCTCGCCAAAGTGATGAGTTTAAAGAGTAGATTTGGGGGCATGCTGAGTCAGGTAATCTCTCCTCCACTTAAAATCACCTACCTAACCCTTAACACACACAAAAATCCATTTTCCTTGTTTCTATTAATGCCTCTCTCTGAGCTTTGTTAATTTTAAGTTCAAGGTTGATGCTATTTATGGGAAAGGAAAACATGAAGTTTTTTTTTTTGAAACTGGTAACATACGGAAAACATGAAGTTTACTGAAGTCAATTTCTGTCTATCTCAGATGACTCGACTATTGGGTGTTGATGAGGAATTTGGGGAGGCTGCTATCCTTGGCAAGCTTGAAGGCATGAAAGATATTATTGAAGAAGTGAACAGACAGTTTAAGGACCCAGTAAGATTCTTACCTTGAAATCGTCGTTCCTTCTTTTTTTTTTAAAACGGATAACTTGAATGTTCCGTATATTTTTGGGGGTTGGTAACGGAGAAATCTGCTGTGAGATAGCTAATCCCAATCCAGTTGGTCCACAACTTTGAAACTCAGGGAGGAATGACCCACCCCTCTAATCAGTTCCCACATAAATTCCAGGTTACATTTCAGTGTTAGGTTTTGAACTCATGCTGTGTGCCCCAATCCACATATCTCGTGCTGCGCATCTTTACCATTGGATGAAAGCTCGTGGAGCAAAACTGTCATTCTTATAAAGAGATTTTTCTTATGTGCTCCCCCTATCCCAAAATTCGTTTGACACTCTTTCCTTTCTTTTTCCCGAAAAAGATTGGCACCTTCACGTGTTTAGTAACTTCATGATCTTTATGTTACCATTTTGCCTTTAATAATATGCTTTTATAGGAATTGACATGATTTGCTATGGACCCCACTCGAGAAGTACTTTTGGTACTTTATGTATGTTTAAGCTTATGTGTCAGAAGTTTTAATTTCCTTCTTAAACTTTGAAGTTTTAATTTCTTTCTTAAACTTTGAAGTTTTAATTTCTTTCTTAAACTTCGAAGTTTTAATTTCTTTCTTAAACTTTGAAGTTTTAATTTCTTTCTTAAACCTTATGTTTAGTTAAATATTTCCACACAATTGGAAAGGAGGGAGTTATTATTGCTGGATGGGAATCTTAAGTTTAAGATAGCAATCAACAAAATCAGGGAATGTGGTGGCAGAATATCCTTTAGCAGGATCTGGTATACTAAAATATATTGTGGTTTAGTGGAAACTACAGCTCCTTTACTTATCGATCAGAGATAAGCACAATCTATATGACGAAATTCAAACCTTTTCTTTTAGTATTTCTCCCCTGTTTCGCTTTATTTTCGGCGTTGTTTCAAGCTGGGGGTTTAATTATTTTATATTGTGCACTTACTACGCTAGAGTACCATGGGTGAGATCAGAAGTCGTTAAAACCTAAAGACTGAAGTAATGCGAGTAATAGGCTCATTAAATTTTCTGAAGTCTTCTGTTGGATGCTATTACTGTTTTAAATATCTGTTTCGCCTCTGAAATGTCATCAAAATTAGTCTCTAGGTGAAGAGTTCGCCCAGCCTTGTGTTGTTGGTTATATAATTATTGTATGATTGTTTCAGCAGAAAATAGTTCACACTAGGTATTTATTTAGTTCTTCACTGTCAGGGTTTTGATAATACCAAACTGGTTTCCTTTTGCATTTTAAGTTTGAAACAATGAGTAATTTTGAAGTTGGGAGAAAAGCATGTTGATATAGTTAATACATTTCTTCTACTTCCTCTACTTAGATTGTGGAGGAATTAGCTCTTCAAATTTTTGTGGCTTTTATTTTGATTGCTGGAGTCTACCACCTTACCCTTGAAAAAAGAAGAAAAAAAAGGATTACAGATATGTCTCATTACATATGAAATGCCAATTAGCCTTCTGTTCTTTGTCCACTTACGCGCTTCTATGTTTTCAAGTTCAACTGATGCATTAACACGACTTCCCTTTCCTTTTTTTAATAGGACTTGACAACATTTGTTTGTGTTTGCATTCCGGAATTCCTTTCCCTATATGAGACTGAAAGACTAGTTCAGGAACTTGCTAAATTTGAGATCGATACACACAACATTATAATTAACCAGGTGATTTTTGACGAAGAAGGTACATTTCCCATCTTAACTACTGCAGTTCTTTCCCTTTCTTTCCATTAATTCTCTTTGGCTTGTACATATCACTTGTTAATTCTCCCCGTGCCCATTATTTGACATTTCTTTCAACTTTTTAAACTATTCAATTAGTATGTCGATATGTTCTTCAACTAGTACTGCTATTAATACATAGTAAACTGATATTATAAATTCCCAATCGGTCTTTAATTAAATAGGGATTTTAATTTCTTCCACTTGAAGTGATAAATGTTCCACTTGTAGTGATAAACTAATTCGTAGCCATTGTAATCCTTTTTAGTTGTTGAATCCAAGCTGCTGAAGGCTAGAATGCGGATGCAACAGAAATACTTGGATCAGTTCTACATGTTATATGATGACTTTAACATTACGAAGTTGCCTTTGCTGCCACAAGAGGTATGAAGATGCCGTTGTGCATAGCTAGATATCTGCTTATTCCTATACTCGTTGTACTTAAAAAAGTGCCGACATTTAATTCATGAATCTTCTCTAGTAGCCATAGCATGAGAAATATTGCAGCATACCACCAACGCAAGAACCTTTTGCCAGTCTGTTTACTGATGATTTATTTTTTGATAGGTTTGTGGCGTTGAAGCCCTGAAAGAATTTTCGCATCATTTTGTAACACCATACCAGCCTTCTCTTGCTCGAGGCTCGGTGGAGGAGCTGCAGAATAGAGTTGCTTCATTGAAATTACAGTTGAAAGATGCTGAAGCAGAATTAGAGAAAGTTCAAAAAGGCAAACAGAAGATATAATCAAATCCTATACAAAGTTGGGCGATGGAGTGTGCTGTTTCGTTGCCTTTTGCTTTTTTATGTTTTAGGAATTGTCCTTGAACAAATAATTGTGTATTTCTCAAGAGGATTTTCATGTATGATTGTTTTATTTATTGTTGAGGAAGTTCATTTGTCTAATAAGTCAGATTATTTAGTCGTACAATGTACTAGTAGAGTCTCTTTAGATGTAAACTGATTCATCAAGTCGGTCTTTATTTATTGAAACCTAAAGCATCAAAGTTTTTTCAAGATAATGAACAATTTTTATTCCAATCATGAATTACAATGTGAAGGTTTATGTTACCTTGTAATTACGATTTGTTCTTAAGAATTGAAATGTTTTAATAATGTCCTTAGATAAATACTACATACATAAACGTTAGAAATTGTACAAATAAGCCTATCAACAATGTTAGAATTAAAGTTGAGATGGCCGAGTTGGTCTAAGGCGCCAGATTAAGGTTCTGGTCCGAAAGGGCGTGGGTTCAAATCCCACTCTCAACATATTATTTTAATTTTATCTTTTACAACCACAACAACATAATCCCACAAGTGCAGTCTCAACATTCTATTTTTGTTTTTATTTTTAACAATTATACACCACGAGATTAACAACATAATCCAACAAATAGACAACAACATAATCTCACAAGTGGAGTTTGGAGAAGGTAGAGTGTAAGCAAACCATACCCCTACCTCGTGGAGGAGACTGTTTTCAGAGGACCCTCGACATCACTAGATTAACAAAGAAACCAAAACAATATCCAATAAAATGCTACCATGTTCCTCTAAGCTTTTGTCCATCAACTTCCATGAATTTCTCTATGTTTTTTGTGGCAGTGGGTGCAAATTTAGTATGACTACAAAAAAATTTGGAATTGCGCAAACTGTGTGTAGATAGCTCTAATGAGAGCAGTGGATGCACCTAAATCTATAGATTTTAACCACCACCTTTGGATTAGATATTTTCTTAGTTCTGCTCTATGGTATATTTGCTATGTCATTTCTTAGTAAATGTGTATGCATTTTTCTCAACTAGAAAGTTTCTTTATAATGAAACAAGGTAAATCAGTTATATCATTTTTGCTTCTGTCAGGTAACAAAGGAATCAGTAATCAAAATGCACTTATATTAGCATAATACATTTATTACACTTCATTATGTTTGTTTTTTTAAAACTCAATACACTTCATTCTTGACTAGTACATGACATAATTAATGACCAGAGTTCTGTTAGACTCGAGTTCCAGAAGCTCGTGAAGTATAAATGTCAACCACCATGTAATGTTGAGATGAAAACTACATTATCCTTCTCTTCCAGCACAGTTTCAAGCTGGCCACTTAGTTCCCAATCAGTGTCATTTACAAGGACAAGAACTCCAGGCCTCCTGCAACAAATACAAGTTATAAAAAGCTCTCTTCAGTTATGTTTTAGCTTGTGCAGGTATGTACTATTCAAACAAGACGAGTATAAGGAGGTCTTAACATGATTTGCATTGTATTTGATGGTGGCACCATTTTACTTAACGTGTTCTTGCTATGCCATAAGGTAAGGTATGCATGATGGAGGGGGAACAAGAGGACTTTAGCAGGGGATGAGGTTATTGTGGCAACAGCATAAAGACATGTATTTAAGTGTTGCCAAAGTGGCTAAAAAGATATTTCAACTTACACCGAGTCTCCTTTCATGAACATTTCAGGCCTCTCCTTGATCACATTAGTGCGTACCCAAGAGAGCAAGTTTTTCATCGTCAACTGGTTAAAGAAAAGAATGACTAAATTATATCAAATACTCCCCTAGAAACAAAATTATATACCAACTCTGTTCTATGTATGAACACGATCATTAGAGAGGAAGTTGCACCTGCTTCTCTCCATCTTGAGGGTCAACATTGATGTTATGGCTCTTCACAGAATCACAAAGAAGTTCCAGTCCTCCCCTGTGTTTGAAAGTAAAAACATAATTGAGAGATGTCAAAAGAGATCAGATGCATATGGTAAAGCATTTTAAAAGGAAGCAGAAAACCAACAGATAGGGGATGTACAAAAGCTAACCAATCAGAGTTATACTGACAAAAAATGACAGTTTCTGACCATACTCTCAAGTACTTCCTTTTAAGGTCATGAAGTTTGGTGGTGTAATAGTTTGGTGCTAGATGATAGAATGCTAAGCTGTTTTATCGACAACCAATGTCACTAGATATATGAGTTTTACAATTGTACCCACCTTTGCAGAACACAGAAGTTATCGCTTGAAACAGTGCCAGGTCGCTGACAACCACAATAGAAGTAATCAGGTAGAATCACAGGCAATAGTCACTGAACCATCGCATCATATATAACAAGCATTTGCAAAAGATGGCAAGTGATCCCACTCCGGTAATAAGGATGTCTTTGGATTCAAAATTCAAACATTCCTAGGTGCTGAAGAAAATCATTACGCTAAAAAGCAGATAGCTATATCTCGAATTTGAATAATCCTTGAAGGGCTGTTTATTAGAACAACATCTCTTACATGTCACATGTTAGAACAAAGTCCTAATTATCAACCAAAAAAAAAGGATTTTGGACGCGGTTTAACTAACCAACCTGATAGAGAAAAAAAGGACATTGAACACTGTATAAGTTCCATCTCCCGAGAGTTTCATGAGTTAGACAAGATTTCCGTTGTCCATCTCATTGTTTATTAAAAATACCACTGCTAATCACTTAAATTTAAGATCCCAATTTGCTTGTGTCCAAACTAACGTGCTCATAAGGACTGTGTTTGAGTATCAGCATTGCGTGCTCATACTAACTAACCACTTTAATTTTAAGACCCCAATTTGTCCCCAAGGCAAGAAATAAGTTACCCTTAGAGCACTGTAAAAGGGTAACAGCAATTTTCACAGTAAGCAATGGGAGCTTTTTTAAAGTCGCAAGGCAGATTACAACTTTTGGAATGTGCTCTAGTTTGGAATATTCATCTAGTAAAAAGGCGAGCTAAATGTAGCATTTAGCATTATATTTAGAAAACCAAACAAACAAGAGCAACTCTGTGCGACTTTTTAAAATAAAATAAAAATCTCTCTGTGGAGCCTTGGATGAGGACTATCAATGCACGAACAACTGAAACTATTATCTTTAAGCAAATGATCTTTTGCAAACATTATGCTGATACTCAAACACAGTCCTGTTTCGCATAGCACAAACAAGCGCACAGTGATATTGCAGCAGGAATTGACTATATGAGTATCTCCAATTTTCATCATCCGATAGACTGCTAATGTCACTCAAACATGGAAATAGAAATCATATATTGCAAGCAAGATTAAATCTTTCAACAATTTGTAATAAATAATCATACACAGGGAAGAGCCAGGAGTTACAAGGAAACAGAATAAAGACAAATATATTGCAAGCAAGATTAAATCTTTCAACAATTTGTTTAGTCCCAAATGTAAGTTTTCTAACTTAAGGTTCTAAAATTCATAATCCACCCATCCAAATTCCCCTTTCAGCAATTGTCACTCTACAAAATAATCTGAAAAGGGTTTCAGCTAAAAATCTTATCTTTCAAGGATTACATCCCAGAATTGGATCAAATATGGATAATTAGTTGAATACGGGTGTAATACGTAAAAGAAAAATATAAAAATTACCCGAATTCAAGAGTCAGTTGCATCTCTAATTGAACGGAATTTGAAAATCTCAAAACCCTAGAGTGATAAATGGCTAGATGTTGTAGGGTTTATCAGGAGGATTGAAAGCTGAAACAAGCAGCCTTTTAGAGTTCTTTATTCGCCTACAAGCTTTTTCTCTTTCCTCACTTTTTCTTTGAACATTCTTTTGTTGGTCATAATTCCAAAGAAGTGTAGTGTACTGTAGAAATGATGCATCCAAATTATTCGCTGGAATTCCTTGTGATAGGCATTCGGCAAAACCGAGCATATAAATACCGCAATTCCTATGGCACAACATAATTAGAGTAAACAATAGAGAATTGAATGTTAATTTGATAATAGTAAATTCAAAATAATACACAAACTTACAATGTCACATTTTCTGTTGAGGAACATTATCAATGAAGACTATATCAAAAAACTCATTCTCTTCTTGAGCCGGCGAAGAATCATTTCTATTATTCTTGTAATAGTTATTCACTGTTAATTTTAAAGGGATCAACGGAGACAACTTAACTATTTTTGTCTTGATAGCTACATCATGACCTACTGCTCTATATGAGCCATAAACGTTGATACATTTATCATTCAGCGAAATTACAACCAGTACCTTATGTAATTCAACCTTAAGATGGATGAAAACAAAAACATGATCAATCATATGCCAAGGATAGCAGCATGCATTCTATACCCTCTAATATGCATTCTATACCCTCTAATGTATTCACCAATTATATGCTCTTCATCAGCACAATCAACTTCACTGCACAATCAACTTCACTGTCTAAAATCAAATTATTATTTTTTTCAAATAAAAGAAATCTTTGAATTAACTACATAATCGACAATTGTGTATTTGTAGTTGCTTCCAACTTCATACTTAGTTTTCTTATAGAGATAATAAAAAATTACATCGATATGCTGTCAAACTTAAATCAAATGTATAAACAATGAAAATACTAATCAACACTGTTAGTAAAGATGTATAATTTAAATTTTGCAGCATATCGATGTGATTTTCTATTATCTAAGGAAGAAAGCTAAGTATGAAGTTGGAAGTAGCTACAAATACACAACTGTAGATTGTGTATTTAGTTCAAAGATTTCTTCTATTTGAGAAAAATATTTGAATTTAGACAGTGATGTTGGTTGTGCTGATGAAGAGCATGTCATTGGTGAATACATTAGAGGGTACAAAATGCATGCTGCTATCCCTTATCATATGGTCGATCATGTTTTTGTTCCTGTCTATGTTAAGGATGAATTCCATTGGGTATTGGCTGCACTAAATGGTAAATGTATCAACGTTTATGACTCATGTAGAGCAGCATGTCATGATGCAGCTATCAAGACGGAGATAGTTAAGTTGTCTCAGTTGATAACTTTAAAATTAATAGTGAGTGACTATTACAAGCATAAAGGAATTGATTCTTCGTCGGCTCAAGAAGAGAATGAGTTTTTTGATATAGTCTTCATTGATAATGATCTCAACAGAAACCAGAAATGTGGGACATTGTGAGTTTGTGTATTATTTTGAATTTACTATTATCAAATTAACATTCAATTCTCTATTCTTTACACTGAATATGTTGTACTGTAGGGATTGTGGTATTTATATGCTCGATTTTGCCGAATACCTATATCACGGACAAGGAATTCCAGCGGATAATTTGGATGCATCCTTTCTATGGTCAAGATACACTACACTTCTTTGGAATTATGACCAACAAAATAATAATGTCGGGACAAGGATCAAGTTACCTTTAGAGCACTGTAAAAGGGTAACAACAATTTTCACAGTAAGCAATGGGAGCTTATATAAACTCACAAAGCAGATGACAACTTTTAGAGTCAGACAATGTGGGTGCTCTAGTTTGAAATATTCATCTAGTAAAAAGACAAGCTAAATGTAGCATTCAGCATAATATTTAGAAAACCATTTAAACTTAAAGCTTCATAACAAACAAGAGCAACTCTGTGCGACTTTTTAAAATAAAATAAAAATCTCTTTGTGGAGCTTTGGATGAGAACTATTAGACTCAAATATCACATTTAATGCACGAACAACTGAAACTATTATCTTTAAGCAAATGATCTTTTGCAAACATTATGCTGATACTCAAACACATTCCTCTTTGGCATAACACAAACAAGCACACAGTGACATTACAGCAGGAATTGACTGTATGGGTATCTCCAATTTTCATCATTCAATAGACTGTAAATAAAAATCATATAGGATCAACTTCTGGAGCAGTTAAGAGGACAATCTAAGTAATAAATATCACATACACAGAGAAGAGCCAGGAATTACAAGGAAACAGAATAAAAACACATGTATTACAAGCAAGATTAAATCTTTCAACAATTTGTTTAGTCCCATAGGTAAGTCTTCTAACTTAAGATTCTAAAATTCATAATCCACCCATCCAAATTTCCCTTTCAGCAATCGTCACTCTACAAAATAATCTGAAAAGGGTTTCAGATAAAAATCTTATCTTTCAAGGATTACATCTCAGAATTGGATCAAATATGGATAATTAGTTGAATACGGCTGTAAAATATAAAAGAAATACAGAAAAATTACCCGAATTCAAGAGTCAGTTGCATCTCTAATTAAACGGAATTTGAAAATCTCAAAACCCTAGAGTGATAAATGGCTTGATGTTGTAGGGTTTTTGAAAGCTGAAACAGACAGCCTTTTAGAGCTCTTTATTCGCCTATAAGCTTTTCAAGGTCAAAACAGTATGATTGTGTGTTAGCAGATTAATTAATAGTTGTAATAATTTGAATAAGAAACTATATAAATAATATTTCGAAGTTTTTTTATTTTTTAAAAGATATACTAATGGTTCAACTATAATTTATACTCTCTTTGTCTATTTTTTTTTTCCTAATTTAACTTCACATACCAGTTAAAAATATAATAATAAAATAATAACTTATTATACTATTATTTATAAATATGGAATGTGAATAGATATTTTTCATAATTACAATACCATATTATATCAATCTTGTTGATTTGTTTAGTTACCATATTATTGATTGCAATACAAATGGTTAGTGAAATTCAAAAGATATTATCATGATTTATACGTTAATATTTAATTTAATTAATTTTTTTTTTAAAATCTCATGATAAATCGGTTACGATAAATCACACCGTATATAAATTAATTTTTGAAATTTGGAACAATTTACAATTGCTACGGCAAATAACAACCTCACTTACAAGTTCTATGTGATAATTCGATTCAATAGACATTAAAGAGATCGATTCCAAATCTTCCGGCTCATAAATAAGAAAGAAATCATTTTTTGGGTGCCTACAACTACCAACTTTCTCTGATTCAATATACATAAAAAAAAAAAAATTTAAAAAATAAGTTATTTGTGGATTATGCAAAGAAATGAAAGAGGAAATAAGAAAATGTTACTATAACTGAACAATACGACACCTCTCATCACACACAACGCTCTTTCTGTTGTTGTTTCATCTGTTCGAGGCGGTTTTCTCTGCAGGCTCCTTCATGAGCAGACTGCAACTTGGTCTATATCTCAGCAGAAGGGGCAATTCCATCAGCGTATTATCCATGTGGGTTTGATCTGAATCCTTGAAAGGCTTCAATATTTAGGTCTTCTTTTGCTGCCAATCGAGAGCTGTTCTAAAAGGAGCTACAAAAAGACACTGTTTTTGTAATAAAGATTCATAATTTCTGCTTCTATGGAGGCTTACAAGAGATGGGTTCGAAGGAATCGTGATTATGTCCGCCAATTGAGTTCTCTAGCTAGTGTATGCCCCTTTTTATTGACATTTATTGTTTTTATATAACTACCTTTTTGAACAAGTGTTTTCTTGCATCCTGGTTTTTAATGGAGTTAATTATTTGGCTTCTGTCAATTTGCAATCTTGATAATAGTTTCGTTAGTGGAAATTGTGTGTGTGTGTGAGAGAGAGAGAGTAGTTACATAGCTGGCTCCTAATTTAAGATGATTATTGATGAACCAATTGCTTGTTATTGGAATGGCATGTCTCGTTATTGGAATGGGTATTAGGTATAGTGGATATGTATAGCAGACCCCAACTAATTGGGGATTGAGGCATAGTTTGAAATATTCTTAATGATCCAAAATATCTTTATTAAGTTGGATGCTTCCTTTTTCTTTTGGGGTTAGATGTTTCTTTTGGATTTAAATAAGCAAGCACGGGTTGTTTTGTCATCTAGGTTTTGATATAGTTAGCGGGCAGTAACAGAGGGTTGGTTTATAATCTCCAGTCAGACTTCTCTTGGAAAGCTTTTCTAATTTAACTCGAGAAATGAAACTGGTTACAAGTTACAACCATGCATTGTTAGCAAGATGCTATGGAATGTTACCCTGCTAACATGTGATACATATTTCTTGGGGATTAGTTAGTTGAAAGCACTCTGATGTCTATACATGATTTCTGTCCTGAAGTTAATTTTGATATTACTGCTGGTATAATTTCTTCTTATGTTTTACCCTAACCTCTCCTCTATCTTGGTTGACCCAATCATCAAGAGAAAATGAAAAACGTGTATTTCTATGTTTGGGATTGAAAAAGTCAAGATTGTAAAGATTATCATTCTATGTTACCTTTTCCAAAAAAAAGATTTATCTATGTTACCTTTTCCAAAAAAAAGATTTATCATTTTCTCAAAAAGTAGAATTTGAAAGAGGAAAAAGGGGCCTTTTTTGGGAAATTAATTATGGTTTTAACCATGTTATGTTATTCAAAAAGAAAAAAGCAGCCCAAAGGAGCTGTCCATAATGTATTTAGAGACTTGTCATAGGTATAAGATTGAGAATCTTAACTTTAATTAAAGAGGGGTTCTGGTGAATTTGTCTTATTACATTTGTTTTTATATAAGACAATATGAGGTGAATTACTTAGGTGATGATTTACAAACAGTAATCAAACAGTCCAAAGTTCACCTCTGGCATGCTCTTAAGGATTTAAATGTTTATCATTCAGCACAAGTTGTTTTTTCCATTCTTGTTGATGCCTATTTGCTTTATGCTTTTTTAACTTGAACCAACATAGATTAGGTCTTAAATTGTATAAGATACTCCGGACGACTTACCATTGCAGCAAAACATTCTTTCCCCCTAGAGTTGCATTAGATCAGTTTTGGTAAATTAGACTATTGGGCTATCAAACTGAAGAAATAGATCACAACATGTCAATCTTTTGCTACAGCATTGAAAAATATTACTCCCTTTTGTTTCAATTTCTTTGTGTTACTTTCCTTTTTAGTTCATTTATTAAAAAATGTCTCTTTCCTTTTTTTGGCAACTCTTTATTCTAACTATCCACATGGCACGTTTAAGACCAAAGATTAAAGGGTATTTTGGTACATTCTACATATTTTTGTTTAAGACCACAAAATTCAAAAGTTCCTTTTGCTTTCTTAAAACTCCGTGCTTGCAAAACCCAGGAAAACAAATTGAAATGGAGAGAGTATCATTTTTCTACACTACTCTCCTATGGTGAGATCCAGTCATGACAGAGATACCTCTCTGCTATATGCCTTTCACTGATAACTTCACTTGCTAAATCTTCACCAATGACAGGTGATATGAAGGAAGTGCCAGAGTGATGGCAAACATGGGGATCCCATCTTTGCTCCATCTTTTTTAAAGATCTTACTTATACACAAATGAAGCAAACATTTTTTACCTCTTTTGCTAAAATATACTCTAGCATAAAGACAATCATCAAAAAAGGACATGTATTCTCTCTCTATTTTTCATTAACCATTTTGTTTAGTATAGTGGCCTGATCAGAACATAAAGAAGAGATTACCAAAATTTGCCAGGTCTCCTTTTTTAAAACATTTGTTTGTTTTTTACTTTTGGTTCATGCAATGATGTACCATGTAGTTTTTGTCATTCACCTTTACTGATAAGGTTTGCCATTACTTTCATTATCATACTTTAATCATCAATTTGATGAAAATCTAGTAGATGTTGATAAATGATAATCTCGTTTCCAATGTGTGACCAGGGAATGACATGGCTTCTTCCAGAGCGGTTTGCTGCATCAGAAATCGGGCCAGAAGCAGGTTTAATTGAAATTTTGGTAACATTGAGCTTCTTCTTTCTGCTTATAAAACTCAGCGTAATACATTGTTTCTTTTCAAAATAAGTCTACCATTCTTATCTTCTTTGAAAGTAATGCACAATTGGCAGTTAATATTTCTGCTTTCATCTTGTGTAAGTTTTGTTCTTAATCAGCCAACTTTGAATATTGGGTTTTCTATTTCTCTTAATATAATGTTTTACTACCCTTTGTAAGTGTTTTCGTGAGCGCCGTCTATGTTGGATTTCCTACCTCACATGGTTATGTTATTTATTGCGCCCTATTTTTGGCAGTCTCCTCGATCCTTGGAATGGTTACCACAGTAAATGAGCATATTATAGAGACACCTCCAACTTCGGTGCATAATAGTTCTGCAGAGACTTCGTTTCTTCCTTTGTCATTATGCCTTACTTTGTTGAGGGACTTGGAAACATTAATTGAAGTAGTAGCTGAGCAGCTCTATGGCGAAGATAACAAATGGAATTTGATTGCTCTTACAGAGGCTGCCAAGTAAGTGATATATTTAACTTTAATGCAGCTTTTTTACTTAAACATTTGATAATTTTTTATTAAAATATAACAATTTGTTTTGAATGAATGCCAGGGTGTGCGTGAGACTGGCTGTTTTCAGAACTACAGGATATAAAATGCTTTTGCAAGGTGGGGAGACTGAGAATTTGGAACATTCAGACGATTTGAGTCCCCAAGGGAACATGGGGCACTTAAGGAAGCCTATCCAAAATCAAGGACTGGGTGTCAATCACCCTCAGGGTTTGAACTCGTGGAATCTTGAGGGTAGGGCAATGTCCGCCTTAAGTAGCTTCGGTCAGAATGCTAGGATGGTTTCTGAGCCGACTTGGTTGCGCAGGGTTCAACAGCAGCAAGCAATTTTGGAACCTCCAGGTAACTGCTGGTTTAAGCTAAATTCAAACTACTTCTGATGATGACACGATAATTTTCTAATATGTTAGCTTCCTTATATTATTACAGCTAAGATAATCAGAAACCCGAGTCTGTCAGCCTTCTTATCTGAGAAGGGTATTCGTGGAGGGTTATTTGTGACTGGGGAGACTATGTTTGTCCTAAGACCACTTATATATGTCTTGCTGGTAAGGAAGTATGGAACACGATCATGGTTTCCTTGGTTCATCTCCTTGGCTGTTGATCTCATAGGAAACAGCATGCTATCAGCCACAACAATGTCCCAAGACAGCAGGAAAGATCAGCATTTTCAATTTTCTAAATCAGAGAAGGATGAGGTAAGGAATGTTATAGATCATTGCACAGAATCATTGTATATATACCCCCCACCCCACCCCAAATAAAAGGCCTCTATCCCCTCGAAAAGGAAAAGTAAGAGGTGTACTGTTCCAGTTACCCAATATCATATAAAGCATTCTGCATTGTTGCTTCAGACACATTTTTTTACAATGGTAGATGAAACAGCGTGTTATTTGGTGTCACTCACTCTGTCTTGACTATCCTGGAAATCACAGTTCTTGAACCAATCTGCTGAATATCTTGTGTTTTTGATATGGCAAATACCCCACCTCCTTGGGGGCTAAACGTGTCTTTTTCTCAGTCCCCCCTTGGTGATTCGGACTTCCAGCCTGAGGAGGAGAGCCCTTTCCACTAGGAATCCTTCACTTATCAATCTGTGTTTCTTATTTTGGCTAGGGGAAACTGCGGATTCTCATTCCAATTCTTACTTGCTATCACACCCTTTATTCCATTTCAAGATAGATCTGATTTGTTCAATACTTTTTGAGTTCATCTATTGCAGCAATATAACTTTCTTCATTAAATGATATGTTTTACTCCAAACGCTGCAGTTAAAAAGAAGGAAGCTGTTGTGGGTGCTTTACCTCATGCGAGATCCATTTTTCTCCAAATACACCCGGTAAAGATACTCTTTTCCTGTAATTTTTAGTTGATTGCTTTATATCAGAAAACAGCATAAAAGATAACTAAACGGGGATCAAAGCAAATGCTAACGCCTTAAAATTATTTCAGGCGAAGACTTGAAAGCACTCAAAAGACCGTAGAACCAGTTCCTGTAGTTGGATTTTTCGCAGGTATTTGTAATGCACTTTCCTACCAAGTTTCAAAAGTTGATTCATTAGACATTGTTGATGTAATAATTGACACTATCCTTCTTGACAAAAATGTTTTTTCCTCCATGTGCAGAAAAACTTATTGAACTCCTCATTGGAGCCCAGACTAGATACACTTACATGTCTGGTTCTTGAAGGGAAGCTACTGAATGTGTGTTATGCATTTTTTGTTATTTGACAATGGGGAACAAACTTCTCTTTGTTTTCTTCAGTTGTAGCATTTTGATATCATAATCTTGAAATGCTGAAATTTAGAACTAATAAAGGTGTACAATTTTATTCTTATCCAAAAGTGCATTGAGGTTCTATGCTGCATCAGTGGTGCGCGGACTCTTTCACTTTTGATGTCGTACTCCTTTGGATTCTCCAAATATATATATTTTTGGAGAATCTGACACACACAATTTGACATTTTTGAAGAGTTAGAGCAACATAGGCAGCCTGCATCAGATGGAGCAGCAATCAAGTTCTATTGCTGGCTGTCTATTTAATAAGGATTTAAATTATATAGACGGAAGTGTGATAAATATGTATACTGGCACTAGTAACTTGCATTATTTTTTAGTTTAATTTCATTTGATATAGACGGGGTAATCCATAATTTTTTACTTGATGTGGAAACGACTCATATTTAATGGGACTTTCTTTCACTGGGATCCTTGGTGAATAGTTGAAATTTTTGGCAGTATTTTTTGAGCGTGAAGACCGACTCTAGAAGGTAACTGGATTTTATTGCTGGTAAATTGGTCCTCACGCATGATTAACAAAGCCTTTGGTTCAGTTTGCGGATTAAATTATTTCAAAGTAAAGACTTTCTATCACGAATTTGGATTATGATGCTTTATCACCTATAATAAGACTTTTTTAGTGAGAATTCATATTAATCAAACATCAAAACAGATATCAAACACTGGAATGGGCAAGCAATGTATGATAATATAATTTGTATCTTTTTTTCAAATACTCAATAAGCTCTTTTACCCTTTTAAATCTGTTGTTAGATATTTATATCATTTGGCTTAAGTGGTGTACAACAACTGGTGCATGCCATAGCTAATTTGAACGCAAATTTAAAAAAGTAAAGCAAGGAACACATTATAATCGATTAAATATAATGATAGTATAAATATTAGTTAATAAAGCGTGGCTTAGCTAAGTTAGAAGTGGGCTACAAGTATAGTTTGGGACCATTTAGTAGAGGGCTTAAGTCCCCACTCTACTCTCCTATATATGATCATGGAGTTTGGTCTTGTAGGTGAGCCATACCCAACTATAAGACCTGTAGATGTTGGTGGCATTCTTTTCTTTTCTTTTTTTGGTTTAGTTTTAGATTTGTTTTTGTTTAGTAAACAGAATTTGATGTAAATATTGAGTATGACTGAACGCACAATTGGTTGGTTTCTCAGACTAACTTAGTTAAATTTCAACATGAAGTGATAGAAACCTATCAACAATGTAATTAGTTCATAGATTTAACTTTAACCTATCTTAGTTAATTAGAGTTAAGATGATGGACCATTTCCGTCGCAATATGAAGTACTAGATTGGTCCATCACCTACAAACCATTACAACTATATAACCCCACTCCCTGTTCTACTTCTTAGCCCCTTATCAACTAGAGATGGCACCTAATTAACTAGGGCCTAATTTGTTTTATAGGAGAACACTCAAATATGTTATCAAGTTTTGAAAAAAATGCTTATTTATATCCTTGTTAACTATTTGACTCATCTATGTCATTTTTGTTTAAAAAAACTCTTCCATTCTCACTCTATATATAAAAGCTAAGCTGCACAAACAATCCACAGCGCATCACTATAACACATACTGCATATCTCTAATGGAATCTAAAAACATTAAGTTCTTCACGGCAGCGCCACCGTCGGCATGGCGGCGACAGGTGGCTCCACCATTGATCTCTCCCAAGCAAGAGCTTCATCACATGGCTGAGAAATTACCGGCTCCATCCATTATCAAAGTCACACTACCCACCACAAAACCGAGACCGTCGGTACCACCACAGCTTCCACCGCGTGGTAATGATGCGGACCGGCATACGAAGGTAGACGGAGGAGGGCGGAGAATAAGAATACCGGCAACGTGCGCCGCCAGAGTCTTCCAGCTTACTCGTGAACTCGGTCACAAAACCGACGGCGAAACTATTCAGTGGCTCTTAGAACGTGCTGAACCGTCCATCATCTCCGCCACTGGCACTGGCGTTACTGCTGTCTCAATGAACGGCACCACCAAAATCCACACTACTGATAATAATGACACTTTAACGGGCAAACGCAAACGTTGTGACTGTGTTAACGTTAAAGTTAACGACGTTAAACAAAGAAATAATCCTCCAATTACAACAATTAGGGAAAATGATGCAAAATTACCTAACAATATGGCAACAATTTTAGCTCCGGTGATGTCCATAGTAACACCTCAGACAATAATGCCAGTGGGATCAATGTTTTCCGTTCCGGCAAGAATAAACTCGAGTATGGCGGCACCGTCAACAGTTTGGTTAATTCAGCAAACACCATTGATACCATCAACAAGGCAAAGTGCAGCTCAGGTGAATTGTGTTAGTGTTAGACCAGCAGCTACTTTCTTCGGTGTTCCAAGTGCGTCACTCATTCCTGCTTCTGCTACCAATGTCTCCTCCTCCCACTCTTCCGGTCATTATTGACCGCGTTGAATCAACAACGAAAATATACTAGTATAATTTCACGAGTGAGATTTCAACAGTCTAGAATGATCAGGCCAAGCTAATGATCACTTTAATCAACTGTCAGTACAACTCTTCTTCCATGATAAGTGTCGCTTTAAAAATTCCTCAGATTTTTTATTTCCTCAGATTAATAGTTCAATCTATGACCAAAATTCACAAATTGTAGTTAGCTAGTACAGATTCTCAAAATCATCTAAAAATAAAAAAAGCGAACTGTACAACTTCTACTATACTCAACGCGATCACCATCTTCATCTGCCTAACTGTTAACTGTATTGAATGGATTGAAAACTGCTGTAGATACCTCAATCAGGGATGTATAGTTTTTTCTGGGTTCAAAAATCTGAACGGGTGATGTAAAGAGTGAAAAAAAAAAGGGAAATCAAATGGTAAGATTTTCTTGAATTGCCAGGAATGATCCTATTATGTTTCCACCAACATCTGGGAAATTTGCACATTCCGTAAGATTCTTCACCTTGCCTTTGCGATCAACTTCAACGGGGTATTTTAAGAGGTGCCCTCTCATTTCTGTTACTTCATCAGATGCGAATTGCTTCCAGTTATATTCACCCATGGACCTAACCCGTCTTACACATTCTAATGACTCCGGCTGTCTGAAGCAATCCTCAACAACTCCGAGATGCTCCGCCCACAAAGACATTCTATATCCATGAATCTGCAGAAGATAAATTTGCACCAAACGACAGTAAGCGGATCAGATACACACACACATACACAGACGCACAAAAAAAGTCTTTAAGCTTCCTAGAATACATAAACAAATAAACTAGGTTGGTTATAGAGAATGTGAATAGATGTGCAATTACGCTTATCTGTTGAATATGCCTCGAGGTGATTATATCAAGGAAAGGGCAATCACAGAAACATTAGTTTGCAAATACTCCTCCTAGTAGTATTTAATTACATTTTCTATAGAACAACTATTGCAACAAAAAATAACTCAAGGACAAAAGAATGGGATAAGAAAATGTAGGAGAGATGGAGCAACTTGAGCTCTGTTCCACATGCTAAAAGGAAAGTCCGAAGGCTTGGACGATTCCCTAGCAGATGATGCTTTTTTGGTCTCAGTTTGATATCGGCATGACATAAATGCGCATTGTACGGGAAACTGGATCATTTATTTAACAATGTAATTTGCATTACGCATTGTAACTGGATCATTTATAAAAAAGAATAAACAAAATGATTAAATTATTGTTCCATTGATCATGTCCCCAGATGAGAAAGGAGCTTAAAGAGTTGGTTGTCCTAAAATCTTCTGATTATACAAAGGCTCAAAATGGTGAGATTAGATGATATTGTGGTGAATAGATGCAGACAACTTAAAAGTCTCAAGGAATTGATTGATTGATTGAAACTAGTAATTGAGTGATTGATACTAAGGCACACAAGCGATAACTGTAGCAATTCCTCTTTCTTTCTCAGAGTGCAGACTTTGGTTCATTTCTATCTACAATAATAGCTAGCACACACATCAAAAAAGTATCATATGATGTTTAAGTAATGTTTTTCATGGATTGATAATGTAACCAAATTATTTTAGCACAAATACTGAATTTGCTAATCACCTGTCCATAGGGTGTTGACTGTTTTCTTGCCCATGTATGATGAGGTTGATATGCTCCCATTGCGATCTCGGTGTCTCTAGTGCCCTCCAGAGAGCGCTGGTTGATGTTTGCAGATCCCAATATCACATACTCATCATCCACAATCATGCCTTTAGAATGAACATAAATCATGAATCTACGGGATTTTTGGCTGAACGCCTGCAACAACATATTCAAATCATTAACTCTGACACTGATCAATAGTATGCTGTGCACGACAGGTCGAGGGCACAGTTTTACAACATACTTGCCAGAGAGCTAGTAATTTGTGTTTTAAAACTAAAAGTCTGTACTTCAAAAAAAAAAAACATCTTGCGCCGGCCAATTAGAAAAAAGAAAAGAGAATTTTAATAAATGAAAATAAAGAGAAACTTCAACAAATAGGTAAGTGGACCAACCGTCAAGACATAAATAGAGTTTTTCAGATTCTTTATTTAGGATAATAGGCAAGTACCTGAGGAGTGTTTGCTGCGGTAGGACTCTCATTTCCCTCAACTTTACCAGCCTCGCGGTTACCAAGACAGTAGAAGTTCAAATAATCTTCCGGAGAGCATGAATTCTCAAGCCCAACCTCCTCTAAAGCCTTGTAAATAGTCTCATACATCATTTGCATTGTCTTGTTCTGCAAACCAACATAGAGACATGGGGTTTCACTAACACAACTTGTAATAATCTGAGAGCAGTTGATTATTCGATTAGCTGAATGCATATGCTAGCATCCTTAGTATGGCACGATTCCTCACCATCAACTCAAGCAGTTTAAACTTTTAAGTAGCTTTACCTGCCAATATAGTATTCTCTGTGTAGCAGCCCCAGTTGGATTACCCTCTGGCCACATTGGGAGGACAATGTATGCTGCAAACCTCTCATGCGCTCTTATCTTTTCAGCTATTTTAAGTGCAATTTCCATGGGGATCAGATTATTTGCACCTGCAGGCAGCACACAGGTAATTCAAATATTGGAATTGCTGACTACCAGAAGATAACTATATTACTTTCCATGATATGTAAAAACTGTTAAAACGCAGACTCCGCGCTTCTCAACTTAAACACCACGCTTAGTTCACGTGATGCAACGCCTCTTACCCTCTTGACACTGCAACTCCCCCACCCCCACCCCCCACCCCCCAAACCCAAACCCAACACATACACACACAAAAAAAAAAAAAAAGGAATATGCCTCTTACCCTGTTTCTTTCATTACTGAAATACCTTCTGAGTTGTCTCTCCAGAAGATATTCACTTCCCTGTCTTTTAGGATTATGCACAAAATGCTACTCCCTTCGTATCAATTTATGTGGTGTTGTTTGACTGGACATGGAGTTTAAGAAATATGGAAAGACTTTGCGATATTCCAAAAATACCCTTAAAATATATGAATTTTTAAATAGAAGAGTACATCTTTTTTGGACTTTTTGCCAAATAAGTGGGACCGAATATGGGTAAAATGTTGATAGTGCCATTAAATATGTGTCAAATTAGGAAATGTGTCATTCTTTTAAGAGCTGACTAAACAGGAAAGTGTGTTAGAGGGAGTAAGTAATATCCTTATATATATGTTGACCTGAGCTTAAATTGGTTTTGATAAATAAAAGAACAGCTACAAAAGAACCAGGTCTCTTGGAGTGAGCTATTGGTTATGTTGTTAACTGGATTCCAGGAATGCTATGTAGATATCGTAAGAACCAAGTTTTGATAAATAAAAAAACAGCTACAAAAGAACCAGGTCTCTTGGAGTGAGCTATTGGTTATGTTGTTAACTGGATTCCAGGAATGCTACGTAGATATCGTAAGAACCAAGTGTTTAGAAGACTGCTGATCAGAAGCTGCAAAGCTAATTCCTACTGCAAGTTGGATTCTTTGAAGAATTAGGTTCATGGGCTACACAAGTTGCATCAAGGAATTCGTGAAAAACAAGAATATATTGATACTCTTGGACAAAAGGAAGGAAATTAAGAAATAGGAGAAAACATGTGGAGGTCAAAGCAAATGAGGCAACCAAGTCCAAGTAGGATTGGATTCCTTAACCAAAATACTTTTGTTTTGGAGAATAAAGTGTAAAAGATTTGACCAACCTCACTCCTATATAAAGCACCATATTGTTGTTGTTGGAGGCTAGTTCTATTTCTTACAAATATGATTACTGCTCTTGATAAATAGCAGTCATTGCAAGAAGGTGTTGATTCAAGCTACTCAACAAAAGAACCTGTTCCAGAAGAATAAGTTGTTTAGTTCTTGAGTTGGTTAGGCTTGAGTGTTTGGTTCTAAATTGTAACCTATTTTTCTTTTCGGAAGTATTATTGTAGATGATCAATTGTGAAGTTCATTTGGTTTCTAGAGTAGACTGGGAGTATAGTATTGAAAGGGATTGGCACAATTGGGTTGATTGTAGAGGACCATCAGGAACTTGTGGATGGCTCTCAAAAGCAGCTCAAAGATTATTGTGGGCAGAGGAGATAAAACTAAGTTCTAAACAGATGACGGGTGTGGCAATGGGATTCTAAGGGACCTGTTCCCTGGTCTTTTCCCAATATGCACAAACCCTGATGGCAAATCAGAGGAAATGTGGTTTCCACAAGATTGGAACCTAGTATTCAGAAGGTTGATTAATGACTGGGAGATTGATAGAGTGGTGAAGTTCTTGAGCTTTGATCGGTGGATTCTTTGGTACTACTCTAGAGCCAGACAAATTAGCATGGAGACATCACAAATATGGGATGTTTTCTGTGAACAGACTGTCCAATTGGGGACTTAGAGGAATTGCAGGAAGAGAGGCATCAACTTAGGATCTAGATGCCTCCTTTGTAAAGAGGCTCTGGAGACCAACAAGCACCTAGTAATGCACTGTAAGGTTACTGCTCAGGTGTGGGCTCTGTTTACTAACACAGTCAATGGATACTGGACTATGCCAGAACACACTTCTGACCTCCTAAGTTGTTGGATCAAAAGGGGAGGCAGTAGAAGTCAGAAAAGATGGTGGAGAACAGTTCCAGCATGTATTTGGTGGAAAGGAATCAAAGAATTTTTTAAGGGAAGGAGTGTACAATATAGAAGATCAAATGGAAAGTAATTAATACTCTAGGCTTTTGGTGTAAAGAACAGGATATAGAGGATGAGATCCAATTAGTGGACTTCATAGGATCTTTGTAAGTATTTATATATTTTTCTTTTCTTGTAATCATCTTTTGGAGGTGGCCAACATACCTTAATGCTGAGGAATGCAAAAAGTTACCAGTTTAAAAAAGAGGTACTAGAGTTTATAGTCCCTTTGATTATAGAATTGTAACCTAAAACTGCTCCTCCTGAAGTCAATGATGTTTTGAGGTAAATCCTATAAGTGTAGGTTCGTGTTTCATTACTCCCTTGAGTAAGGAGTTCTCCATATAGAACTACTTGCGCACTTTAATTTCCGCACTTCACATTCTGTTTGTGTCTAGTTTACTTATGTTTAACCGCGAAAATTGGGCAAGACACAACTTACCCCCTCTTGGGTGTAGGTGTATTGGTAAAATAACAATAGACAAGATAAATTTCCCTAATAGAGTACCAAGAAGGTACTCCAAAAAGGAGTTACAATATTGCTTGTTACAATTACACACCCTCAAAGTCTAGAAAATCAAAATAATGAGACATATTATCTTATCATATAACTCCTACACCAAAAGTATGGAATCTGTAGGCATCTATATTCTTTAGGGGAAAAATTATGTTTTTGATCTTCAAAGCATCTCTAATTCCTCTCTGACCTAATAGTCGTTTTGCATATCTGTTTCCATCTTCTATTCATTTTTTGAGTCTGCCATCATTACACGACACCTCCAATATTTTGTGGCATCACCCAATGCACCCCACATATGCTTTGGTTTGAGTCTCAAATGCTAAGTTATATCCTTATGTGTGACTTTCAGTTAGATAAGGGGAAGCCTGAAATTTCTATTTAACATGTTAATCAATCTGATCTAATCTCGCAAGTATAAGAAAATTTTCGTCATTTCCAACCCTTCCCAGCCCGACATGATAAAGAAGACAAGCATACAAAAGGATTAGAAAGAAGATGATATATTAGCCATAACATAAGCTGGTTATGTCAAAACTCAAGGACATAAGCTATTTACGTGATTCATGCAGGTGTCTCAACAAGTAATCTTTAGTGGACCTAAATCAACTATGAAAAAGAGAGAACTAGCAAATATAAACAGTTAGACGCATCAGAATTTACTATCCATACTTGTGTGCCGGCAACATTACACAAAAACTTCTGAAGTGTTTAGTTCTATTTACTTTCGGTGTAAACATAGTTTATTAACTCAAACAGAAGACATCTTTGATGTTCTAGATTGTTTGTAGGCAACAGATATAGTTTTGAGCCTTGATAAATTGTAATACTTTTGAAGGGAAACTCACTTTTGGTTGTAGTATGCCTGTGGATATATAGAGTAAGGTTACCAGTTTTAAAAAAAAAAACAGACAAAAACTTGCAGAACCTATGCACGAACCCAGCCATTATTTGTTGCCAAAACACTTATATCTCCAGCTAGTTCCTTCACTATCCTTGTGGTGTGCCAAAGAGCCAATGTCTCCCACATAGTGAGCTGTCCTCCCAAAGAATCCTCTGCATATGCAGTTGATTGGACTTGAAACTCAGGAATGAACTTGACATTGGATCCATTAGTGGGTAACAAGGATGTAAAGGTACCATAAAAGTTATTACGGCAAAGTAGTAGTATCTACTCAGAGATGCAAATAGGCCACGAATAGTATTTTTTTTTCTTTTCATGATGACGGTGGTGTCCAGGCCAGCTTGAGCATAGCTCAACTATTCTATCGGGTGCCTGCTACTTCCCACTAGCACAGGCACCGACAAACTTTGCCAACCAAGGGTTGGACATATGAGAAGAATTCACCTAATGTTTTTGCCTCCACTGAGCATGAATAATATATTTTTAAATATACTCCGACTGCTTTTCTATAATAAGAAGCAAATGACAATAATGGATTTGCATATTCGATGTATTCAGAAATTGGCAAATATTTATACACAGCATAAAAACAGCTTCTCACCAACATCTTTATGTTGACTCCAGTTGTATGAAGAACCAATGAAATATTGATTTTCGATGTAAATGAAGTGTTGTGCAGCACGAATAGCCTTCACATATGCTGTGTGTATGCTCATGTCAATAAGTACATTTTTACCACACACCAAGTTCTGCAAAAAAAGATGGGGAAAAACGAGTTTACTTTAAATTAGTAAATAAGTACTCCCTCCGTCCCATCTTATACAATGCACTTTGACTATGCACCGATACTTTTGGAACTTGTGGTCTAAAACAAGCCATAAATATTTGTGTGGGTACAAATTACCTCATTAAGGGGGAAAATGGAGGTTTCAAGTTAAATTGTTTTAATATAGAATGGTATCATTTTTGTTGGATAGACTAAAAAGGAAAATGCATCTCATAAATTGGGATAGAAGGAGTATATGTTTTGGTGCACACAAACAATCCTTCCATCTATCTTTCTCACCTTCATTGTAGCTTCTTTAGGATCCTTTGGAAAGCCTTTGACCGAGTTCGAGTCAATTGAACGAAATATCTGCTTAATGGTTGAAAAAAGAATATATGACTCTAAGATCAAAGACAACAGACAAATTAAACTTCTAAGCTGTTGATATTAAGTTAATCACTCAACCTGTACATGCCAACCGTTAGGGTCATCACTGCTCACAGATGGAGCATCAGAGATACCGACAATTTCAGGCATTCTTTCAATTCGAAGCAAATCATCCTCAAATGATGTCTTCAACTTTCTAATGCCATGAGGCTTTGAAGCCTTCAACCAGCGCTCCTCAAAGTTTGTGAGAACATCATATGCTGCTGGACCATCAATTTTAGAGTGCAAGTCATGCCATGGTTCTCTTGGACAACCAGCTGTACTCCCCTGTTAAGTACAGGTATGGATTACTATCTAAGTAACATGTAACTTGAGGGGGGAAAGGGTAATTGATGAGAAGCCAACTTCTTCATCCAAGAAATATATCAAAAAAGAAAAAACACAATGAAAGGTAAGTAATAAGACAAAAGTTTTCATCAGAAGATGCATGTTTCAACTTAATAATTGTGATTGCAAAGTTTAGTAAAACAAATTAAGTTGATGCAGTTCACTACTGATCAGTATGTAAAATCTTCTCCTGGTGCAAAGTTGAATTATATAGACTAAGGATAAGTACTAAGGCAAGAACTGAATGTCAACAGAGGAAGATGTAGAAAGACAAGTCTCATTCTCTTCGCTTGACCAAAATTTTTAATCTGATCCAAAGGTTGAAATGGTATAAGCATTTAACAGTATTGGTCTAAATCACAGTCTTCAATTTTCTAAATGCTAGACCATACTTTGACCAGACATGGTCATTAAGATAGTAGTCGATAATGTATTTCTAATATTATTTGGAAATAAGGATGAAGTGTCAGATCTTAAATTACTCCAGTGAAAAAAATGGTTCTCATTTAACTTGTTGAACAGGGATATCAAAACAGGGGAACAATGATTTTCATTTCGATATCATGAAAAGATTTTCAACTAGATGATTTGGTACAGGAACCACAAATGGCAATAACCTGATGTCTGGTCATTATCATAATATATAACAGTTCTTATACTAAATAAGTTTTTAAAGAAGACGAGATTCACTAGTTGAAAACCTAAACTGCTTCAGTTTCACAGACAAAAAAAATACTCCAACTATTGTTGATATGTATACCCATTATTTCTACGATAGCTAGGGTTGGGCAAGCTCAAAGATATTGAAGAAAGGTACTGATACCTTGGGGTAAGAGAATCCTAAAGAATTAAAAAATAACCAAGTTTTCTACTGTCTGTATTACTGACAAATCCTATATAGTTAGAACTTGCAAGTAACCAAGAAAAACTCATTGCGAAGATTGTCATACTTGTTCATATAACTAGAATATGCAGTGGCAAATCAGAAAATTAACAACGGCAATTAATGTCTCTGAAAACAAACTAAAGGATATTAAGGATGATAAGTTACAGCATAAGTTGGGTTATGATAGTCCTCAGAGTGCACTGTCTTTAATGTTCGAAACAAAGGATGCTCCGGAGTATCATATCTCCCATCACACAAGTCAAGTCCTCCAACAAATGCTATGATTTTTCTTCGATTGTTGCCGGCATCAGCATCTATGATCACAGTTTTCTGATGATGTGTATAAATTACTCCAACTTCCTGCACACCAAAACTCACAAGAGATTGGGCTAATGGAGTATTTAAGATAATTAACTTAATTGAAGTAGTCCAGAAATATAACAGCATCAGACATCATCAAATGTACCTTAGTGGTAACGATCAAAAGTTTTCAACTCTTAAAATATACTGGGAAGAGGCATGTCATACAAAAATAATATCAAACAAAATTGTTCTATCCACATGATAAGGGACTCGGGGCACACCTTCAATGATCGGTACCAGAAAATATCAACAAAGAAACATAGAGGGAAGGAAGGAAGAAATGAAATGGGGGGATTATTACTTAGATGATTGGTCCTCGCATTCAAAAGACAATATGGGATTAATACTAGGAGAAACTATAAGCTCAGCAAAAACCGTATGGAAAAAGGAAGTTATTCATCCACTGAACAAGGAAGCTAATTCAAAAACAAATATGCAAGTATACATTTCTAGATGTATTAAAACAGTGAATGATGCTCAATGGCAATGATTCTAAACTAGAATTCCTGCAGGGCTACTGATCTCAAGTAAATCTTTTTGATAACTGGTCTCAAATGACTTACCACAGAAAGAACCATTGAAAGTAATGTCAAAATCTAACTTACCCTCTGCTTGACCCAACTGTGGCGCTTCCCTGCTACTCGAGGACAAAGCAGCACTTTCACGGAAGAATGCTTGAAAAAACTGCGAGTCTCTTCATCATGGGTTGCCATAACACCATCCTGCAGCTCAAAGTTAAGCATTAAAAACTACAATTAATGACGCCTTTGGGGACAATCTAGAGAAAATAACAAGTAAAAACAGAAATTGGCTAAGAGTGCCAACACCTATTAGCATTGCTTAAAAATGCTAAAATAGAAGTCCGTCATCAAATAATCTTACTGAAATAAATGGATATCAAGATATGCATAGGCTGTAAGTATAACAGAATCAAAATCTACCTTGCACGTCCAGGACATGGATTCTTTCCAGTTGTCTTAGTTGATGCACTATTTTTCATGCTGAAAAAAGATAAACTTGCCCTTGACGGTAATTTGACTTGGCAGTCACGGAACATTAACTTAAAGAGGCTTCTAATTTACTTTATTAATAAATTGTCTATGAATGTATATAATGGTATTTTAACTGATTAATGGTTAAAATTCTGAGTAGAAGGGTTGTTGAGTAACTAACAGCACATAAGCAGATGATGTGTGTATAGGATACATGTACGATTTCACATAATCTTTTCTCCTGACATTTTAAATGATTGTTTGGAAAAGGAATATAAACAAACCTATATCTGAGGCATGTTGTTGATAACAACTTAAGACACTGAAATTCAATCTAATATTTAGATGGTGCTTGAGTATTAATTTTATGCACATAAGAAAGTCAGAAGTTCAATATAATTATGTTATCATTTACCGTTTTATAGCCAAGGATGCTTCTTGATGTAGGGTCATCCCATATTAGAAGCAGCACTCTAACACCTTCTTGCGACTTTAACTTTAAAAGATCCCCGAGAGTGTAACCTTCAGCAGAAGCATCATCTCGAACAAGTTTGACTTTGTGCCATACTGACCAACCTGTAATGTAGATCAACCGTCGGGCTTGGCGTATGGCGTCAAAGATGTCACGCCAACACTTCCCATGTACATATTGCATTCCATAGTCAAGCATCACATTTGGAAGGCATCCATCAGGCACATGAGCATCTTGATACAGAGTAACTGTTCCACCCATCCGCAGTGGAAAATAAGTTCCAGGAACCCCATAATACTCGGGACCAGCACCAACTCCATGATGGTAAAAACTTAATTTATCCATTGGATAATATTGGACTGATATCCTCAAAACTGCTCCAGCCTTGCAAGGTCTTCCACTACTGTTCAGGATCGGAAAGAACCCCTCTACTTTACCCCCTCCATATATCTGTTCTAGAGGGACAGCCACTGTCCCCATAAGCTGAGAACCTACTATATCATCGTCCTTGACAAGAAATTGTACTTCCGCTGCATAGTGTGCAACAGGGACATTAAAATGTTGCATCCACACAGGATTTTCGTTATTGTTTATGACATAAGTCCGGCCAATCGTTGCATCCGCTACATTAATTGAGACGTATGGATCACTTGTGATCTTATTACTCATTTGGCCAAACATATCCCCAATGGTTTTGTGGAACATGTCCATGTTTGGGAGATTTTTTGCTTCGTACACCCAAATTTCCAGATTTCCATGTAAGAGCAAAACTTTTAAAGAGCTTTTGGAAGGCATGAATGGCACAACCTGCATAGCTTGAGTATTCTGTGGTTCAGCACATGAAGTTGGATAGGTTGGTTTTGCTGACTCAGCTTCCCATCTTGAAAAGGATGAATTAGGGTGTCCATAAATATTCCCTTGAGCATTGTAGTTTGCGGGAACAGGGTTCGGGCCCACGTGATAAGTTGCAGGGGAACTAGGAACTGATGCTGATGCAGGGGCAGGAGGAGAAGCATGTGAAGGGTGATTTTCAGACAAATTCATATTTGCAACAAGATCATGTATTGGTGGATAAGCTGAAGGGCGAGTGGAGGAGTCATCTTTACCATAATCATAGCCTGCCCCAGAACTACTAATAGATGAAACACTATCCTGGCGATGGAGAGAGTCATGAACTTTGGATGGTTGGCTCTCCAAAGGCCTTTCTGGCCAGGAATGTTGATAATGCTGAGGTGAAGTATATTGGTAACTGCCTTGATGTTCAGAAGTAGGCACAGTAGATGTTGGGGGAGGTGGATATGCATGGGCTGGATAGGGAGGAGAGGCACCAGGTGATGCCGAAGGGTAACCATACTCGAAAGAGCTAGAGTGATGGAGAGTGGGCGCTGGAGGTGCTGATGGAGCTGATGGACCTGGTGGATAGGGATGATAGTTATAATGACCAGAATGTTGAGTGTTGTAAGGGGGAGGATATTGAGGGGATTGATGTGGATAGGGATATGCACCAGAACCTTGCGGAGGATATGCACCAGAAGCTGGTGGAGGATATGCACCAGAGCTGGGAGGGGGGTATGGTTGATTTGAAGGTGGTGGAGGGTACCCATAACCAGTGTTATATGGGTATGAATGTGAAGAATTGTTATAATTGTCCATTAGTACACACTACCAGGTTTCACTATTCTTGTTCTTTGGTGTACACTAACATACAAACTGATCAAACCTAACCAATAAATCAAGAAACAAGAGGGTCTGGTCTATCCAAGATCCTGAATTTTACCCAAATTCAACACACCATTACAAAAAAACAAGCTTAAACAAACTTCCTTGCCCCTTTAGGAAGAGGGGATTGCCAAAGATAGATGTTCTAGACAAAATACATAAAATTGATCATGTTAAGAAATCGATTTCATCTAATGGGGTCGTTGAATCTTGAAATATATTCATAATGTGAAAGAAAATTAGAAGGTAATTCAGCAATGAAACGCAAAAGATCAAGAAAGGAAAGTACCTTATGACTAATTACTTTAAAAGAAAAAGATCACACAGAATAACAGGATCATGTGAAAAAAGGAGAAGATTCCCAAAAATGACAGCAATTGAACTTTGTGCCACCAAAATGGCGCATTAGTGCGTGTATGTGACGCATTTAAGGTGTTTCGGAGAGATTGAAGAATGACAGGGATTCAGGGTGGGTGCCGTTATCTTGACAGAGACCGAAGGGTCTTTGACGGTGAGAGACTTTTTCTGCTACTTTGCAAATTTCAATTTACTTAACAGCGTCATTGCTGGCAGTTTCATACAAATAGTATAAAAAATTACAAATAATAACACTAAAAACTAAAAAGGCATAATTCATGTCATTTAATATGACATCAATTAATATATATATAAAAATTCTCTCACTGTAGATGTGCTAAATAAACACGTAAATCTGTACTAGTGGAATACATCCTTTTTATTATTATTATTTATTTGTCGAATATTTTTTAATTTGATATTTTCTTATAATTTGTTTTTTTTGACAAATTAAGAAAGAATAATATTTTCTTTTCTATTATGGGTGTGTTTGGTATAAAGCAAAATATTTTTGGAATATGTTTTTCAATTTTCTTATATTTGATTGAGTTAAAAATTTTGAAAAATATTTTTCTAATCAATTCATTTTCCTCAAAATTATGGAAACTGATTTCTCCAACTTTAAATTATACTTTTTTGTTGAAAAAATAAATTTAAAACTTATTTTAAAAATATTTCACATTTCAAAATTTTATTTTTTCACGTCACTCCTACCCACGACCCATATCCCACCCCTCCAAACAAATTAAGTTTTTTTAAAAAAATATTTCAATTATAAATTTTTATTTTTCCACCCCTGCCCCACCCCTGCAAACCCCCCACCCCCCAATCATTTCCCTCTCAAAAAATTAAGTTATTTTTAAAAAATATTTTCAATTTCAAAATTTCATTTTTTTCACCCCTACCCTCAACTGTCCCCCCCCCCCCAACTTCCCAAAATAAATTTTAAGTTTATTTTTGAAAAATATTTTAGATTTTAAATTTTTATTTTTTCACCCCTTCCTTCCACCCAAAAAATATAAGTTTATTCATAAATCAAACACTAAAAATCTTTTTTCGAAAAATATTTTCTACTCACTAACCAAACATGAAATATGTCAAAAATCTATTTGTTTAACAGGAAAACATTTTCTTTCATACCAAACACACTCTATATCTCAATTTATTAACATTGAGTTAATGTGATTAATGACTAAATATATTTGGGACTAATCAATTAATAAGGACAAAATGATAAACTCACTATATCAATCATTATTTTCTTAATATGTGTGTCAAATCAAAACATGACAAGTAAAAAGGGACAAAAAAAGATAAATAGATATACATGTCCTACGTGATGTTATGTGTATATGTCATGTAGAACCGTATGTCTATTTCTTTAATTTCATCGTGTTTAAATATCTATTTCATACAGGCTTGAAATTAAAGAACAACTAAACTCAAATTAAATAGCATAATTATGCTAATTAAAAATCAAAGTATGGGCATTTTTTTATTGAGTTTAATTTTGCCACAGTATAAGATCTTTTGAGTTGTCTTGTGATGGCGTCATTTGTTCAAAAATCTGGTAAACCACTTTATTAACTTATTTGATTAATGTATTTTAGTTTTTAATGTGAGTGTTACATATTTAATTCATCTTGAATTCAATAAACAAGTTAGATTATCAAATAGTTGATGAGTTCAACCAATTTTAGACTTTTAGCTCTTACTTTTGGTTCTAAAATTATTTTAAAATGAACCAAGTGGTGTAATGGTAACGTTACTTTATGAATATGTGGGCTTTTCTTTATTTTAGGCTAATCAACGGTCAATATAATAAGTTGTAAAAGCCAAATTGAAGTGTATTAAGCTTGTATTTTCTTTGTAATGATTAAAATGTTTGAATTCAAATATACATATGATTATTCAGAAGTAATACTTATTTTAAGAATAACTAATTAATAACATTCATTTTTTAGTTCATTTTCTCCTCTGAATATAGAAATTTGTCTTTATTAAATTAATAAATATAAATTCAAATAAAATATTAATCAATCTAATAATATCAAATAAATATTAGAAAATAATTTTACATAGTTGTTTGTGACGGTTTTTTATTGTGATAATGATGACTAATTATGGTGGTTCAATAGTTAGTGGTGGTTCGGTAGTTAGTATGATGGTTAATGCCAGATGGTAATTGATGGTGATTATTGATAATTATGATTTATGGTGAATAATGGTAATAGCTAATAGTAGTGTCGATAAAAATGGTTGGAAAAATATGAAAGATAACAAAGTTTAAGCAAGTTCTATTTCTATGACGGACCAGGTAATGGTTGATAATTGTGGTGAATAATGCTTAATAATGTCTACTAAAAAAAATAGTTTAGCAACTTTGGTGATACAAATAGAAGAAAGAAAATCCCTTGAATGTTTCAGAGTGTTAGGCTCCTTCTTTGGCCAATAAGGTCAATTTTTTTTTCTTTTTCTTTGAAACTGCAATACAGTATTTGATTATACTATAGTTAGTTTATTCAGAAGAATACATTGACAGTTTCAAGAATTGGATGTTGTCATCAAATATACCCTCTTTGAGTTACTGCCAAGTGACAGCAATGGGACTTCTAACTATATGTGTTCTTGAAATCCAAGTCAGTGAACCAAATGTTGAATCACCAGGACTATTTTTTCCCTTTGTAACAAACCTCACTTTGTATCTCAGTTTCTGACCTTTTTTATGAAATTTCAGAATTTTTGGCTTCACAGTGACTGATACTCCATAAGGTGTCTTCACTTGTACAATGTAAGTACTCCTAGGGGTCCCAACATTTGTCACAGTTCTTTTAAATGTCTGGATCAGATGTTGGTTGTTGCTGTCGAAAAGTACAGAGAAAGAAGGGTAGTTGAGATTACCTAGTGACTGAAATGAATGACTAGGACAAGTATAATTTTCTCTCAACAAAAGGGATATTTGGGAAGAGTTGTAGTTTAGGCTACAGATATAGTGTTGGTAATCTTCGGTTGAGATATCGTAGATAAGGCCTGGATCAGAAGCCCTTTCAGGATCAACATGTCCTGAGCCAAAGACAAATGGTGTAGCTGATAGTGAAGTCTCGGAAACAGCATCTGCTATTGGAGTTCTTTTTTTGTCAAGGGTATAAGCAGTTGTCATTAGTGCTGACTTGATTGCTGCTGGTGACCAATCTTTATGGACAGATTTAAGCAATGCAGCTAGTCCACTGACATGAGGGCAAGACATGGAAGTGCCAGAAAGAATGTTGAATTGCACGCTTCTCTTATCGCTCTTTAGCATTGATGGGCTGATATTTGGAGGCCAGGCAGCTAAGATGTCCACACCTGGAGCAGTAACATCCGGCTTGATAATATCCGGTCCAGCTGCACTAGGTCCTCTAGAGGAAAAGGCAGCCACTATTGGTGCCCGATTGCCATAAACTGTCCCCTCGAATTTGATTGAAGCTGTGGCTGTTTTTGTCAAGTTAATGTAATTCTTGATAGCAATGCCAGCTGAAGCTCCCAAGGATGTGGCAGGCAGGACATGAGCATCGGCATAAAGTTCATCGCCCTCTTCAACTCTATTTACCATAATCATTCCAGCCCCACCAGCTAACTTCACTTGCTCTCCCTTTTCAGCTCTGGCATTGATTCCTTTCTCACAGACAACAATCTTGCCTTTGACTAATCTTGAAGATAGTGTCCCATTGGTGCAAAATTGAGCTCCTTCCCCGCCTGCCGTTCTTCCATAAACAAGTGGCAATTGCATTGTAGGCTTGCCTACGTACAATGAAGCCCCTTTAAAAACATGTCCATTTCCAAGCTTGACAATAGTTGGAAAGCTGCGGTCCAACGAGCTTGCAGCAACCGTCATAATCCATGGTGCTGCATTGCCAACAGTTGAACTCAAAGGCCCTGAATTTCCTGCTGAACATGACACAAAGACCCCATGTTGGACCGCACCCAATGCAGCAATCGCTATATTATCGATATAAAATGGCTTTGGCAAGCCTCCTAAAGAAAGTGACAATACATCCACCCCATCAATAACAGCTTGATCAATAGCTGCTAAAACATCAGAGCTTGAGCAACCTAACATGAAACAAGCTTTGTAAACTGCAATTCTTGATCCATAGCTCATACCACCAGCCAAGCCTTTAGCCAGACCGAAAAGGTTGGCACCATTGACAAGATTTCCAGCTACTGTTGAAGCAGTATGTGTTCCGTGGCCTTGTGAGTCTCGCGCTGATCTATAATCCTCTTTTTCATTGATTTTCCCTGCAGAAGCTTCATATCCTTTGGGAAAAATCCTTGCACCAATAATCTTCCTATTACAATTTGATCGCGAAAATTTCGTTCCAGCTTCACATTTTCCTTTCCAACGAGAAGGCACCGGTGGCATGCCAGAATCACGGAAACTTACATGTTCAGGCCAAATTCCAGTATCGATAACCCCAACGATCACATCAGAGGTCAAATTTGGACCACTCCAAAGTCCTCTGCCACTTTTCAGCCCAAGAAACTGAGGTGAATGAGTTGTATGTAGGCTTAACATTTCATCTGGCACAGCTGTTAAGAATCCATCAACTTGTTTTAGTGATTCAAGTTGTTTGTTGGAGAGTTTCGCCGAAAAACCAGAAATGGATTTTTCATATACATAGAGAAGCTGAGGAGGCTTTTCTTCTTGTTCCTCTTCACTATCAACAGATATAGAACTAATAACATCTTCATACCATCTTTTGGAAATCCCAAGATTACTGTCTAATGATCTGACTTTGGCCTTGTCCATATGAACAACATATATGTCTTGTTCAGCTAAAGTAGATGAAATCACTGAAACTATACATGCTAACAAAAACATGCAGTTTCTGAAGTTCATCTTCACTGCCAAACAGGGGACAAAATTAGAAAAAATATGAGAAAACTTTATACATACAACACTTTATTTATAATAAAGTTATGAGCAGAGGCGGACGAGTTTGGGGTTCTAAATTTTAGGACAAAAGATTGATAGTGGGTTTGAACCCACATCTAAACAGCATTTTCACGGCTCTTTCCTTATCACAAGTTAATATACATATATATTTATTTAATTTTGAACCCACCTAGCTCCGTATCTGACTACGAGCCGACCAAAATATTAAATGCTCCGTACAAATACAAAAGCATGCATACTTGTAGGATTTAATTACATGAATCAGAGTACTTTGAATTGCAGTCTCTTCTTGTGAGCAAAAGCTAAAACTAATGCACTCTAAAAGTGACAAGACAATGACATTACCATCTAAATATCAAAAAAAAAATATACTAGTATATTATATTTAATTTTTAAAAAGAAAAATACTAAAAATTCATTCATCTAAGTTTCATGAGCCTTACACCAAACATCAAACCGAAGAACCGAACTTTTCAAAGAAAAAAAAAACACGAACATCAAATCATAGAATCCAAAACCGAAGAACCAAATTATTTTAATTTGATCTGATTTTTTGGTTTTTCAATATTTATGTCCACCCTTATTGAAGCCATACTCGTGAAGCAATAACTTCAACCACAAACCACTACATCTAACTAAGGTTGAAAATGTGAAGGTATTAAAGCAAAACCACTGTTCTAACTATAACGTGAAATATTTTATGTATCACGTATATTTAGACCATAAAGGAAACTGGTACATGTATTTAATTTCTACCTAAAAGGTCTCTCTACCTAATTAAGTTGTGTGCCATAGCGAATCTGGAGTAGACACGACAAGCTTAATTATATATGTGCCTAAGAAAAAGATTTAAAACATGTACATAAAAAAAACAGAATCGATTCACTTTAAATTTTGAATCTGCCATCATTACTCGTGTACATATATTTTATATGGAATGCTATAATGTGCATGGTGTTGTAAATATGAATATAAGGAGAAAACATACCTTTGTTTTGGGATATTCAGATCAAGTACTGAGGAAATAATAAAGGTCGATGGAGAATTTAAATAGGCCAAGGGAAAGAGTGTGACAAATTATAGCACTTTATTTTATTTTTGCTAGTTTGCAATAAAGAAAAATGAAATTAAAAACAAACCTTTTTAAAAAAAAAAAAAAAAAGAAAGGTGGAAAAGCAGCTTAAACAATTGAGAGGAAATAGAGATATGATGGAATAATGCTGGCTTTTAGGAACTTCTATAGTGCTATATATAAAAAAAACTTTTGTGCAATCATTGTTCAAAGAAGTTGTATTTCTTATTCTTTGGGTCACTTAAAAATGGTGATACTAATTATAATTGTTAAATAATAGACCCTACCAAAAAAAAAAAAAAGGTTACTTAGCTTCATGTTATTCATATTATTATCTTTTAAGATTCTTTTACATATATATTTAGACAGAAAATAGATAAACAAATTGAAACGAAAATTGTACATAAATTAGGATATGATATTATCTTGAATCAGGATCAGAGCTATCATTGTAGTTATGAGTCCTACCGAACATAATACTTTTAGCTAAATCCTTAAATTATGTTTAAAAAGAACATTTGATATGTATGAAAAAATCTATTTTGTATATAATAAGAAAAAAATAATTGTGGTTCTTAATTTAAAAATTAAAAATATTGGGTCCACTCCTATCTTGAAGATGGGTTAATACATATAATAGTTTTGCTTGAAAATAAAAGATTAGTTGCCGGAAAAACATTCGGTGACGGCCCTCATAAATGTAGCAATCTAATTGCTGTTTCGTAACTGTATTATATTTTTGACTTAGTGTTGTACCTGTTACTTTTTTTTATCGTATTCACATTAGAGTTTGATTAAATTTAAATTTTATATTAGTTTTTTAACAAAGACGACTCTGTATTCAGAAAATTTAAATTTGAGACTTCTGATTAAGAATAATGCGTATTTATCACTCTATCACAATCTTTGTCGATTGTTTTGTAACCAACCAAAAATGTAAGATATAATCAATCATGTGTGGTGGCAAAAACATTAAATGTTAGGTTTTGGTCAGCTCCCAATAGCTTGCATTCTTACTTGTAACCAATAATACGGCTGAAAACCTGTATAGTTATTGTTGACCTCTGTTGCTTGAATTGTATTTTACTAATATCTTCTCTGTGTAATAAATGCTACTTTGATTTAAAGATTTCATTTTTTTAATATATATGTATGGAGAACATCAAGCAAGCAATTAACAAACCGTGTTGCCTCTTTGTGTTGGTGAAAAATAAATGCAATGCTTTATATAATACCTAATGCAAACCCCCCCCATGGCTTGGTAATAAAAATTTAGAAGATACTAATTCAAAATTTAAAATTTATGAATTTCTGTAACAATCTCAAATTAATATACAATAATAATTAAGTTTACAGTCGTGTATAGTGCTAGCAATTTAAGCTCATTTTTCACTGACTCGCTCAAATAGCCAATCAAATATAGATTGAAAGAGTGATTTTAAATAGGGATAATTGTATATAATAGCAAACTAATAACCTAAAATAAATGGAGTAGCTAGGGTTTGATTTAATTGTGCTCCATAGCAAAAGTTTGCCAAAACTTGCCAGCGAATTATACAATTGCAGCGAATTATACAATTTAGGCCAGTAATTATACAATTGTATATGTATGGTGATGCCAGCGAATTATACAATTTAGGCCAGAGAATCATACAATTGTATATGTATAGCGAATTATACAGTTATATGTTTGCTATGGAGCGCAATTATGCAAACTTTGCTATAACATACAAATATGAATTTTTTATTTGCTATATGTGAAAGTTGCCCTTTTAAATATAGGTAATATTAGGGATTATACCCATATTTCACCCATTAAAATATGATATATTATGGGTAAACTACGGGTCAAATATGAGTATTGCAAGTTTTCTCCAAATTTTTTAAAAATCTTATGTTACCTAGTTTTAGAAACGATTTTTCAAAACTTTCATATATGAGTCCTTATTAATATTTCAACTCTCGACCTCCACCCCACGCTTCCCAAAAAAAATTAAAGTTTTTTTAAAAAAAATATTTGAACTTCAAAATTTCATTTTTTTCACCCCTACCCTCGCCCACCCACCGCACCCCCCACCAGCCCCCTGACCTCCCCCCCTCCCCCCTCTCCAAAAAAAAAAGTAAGTTTATTTTTAAAAATATTTTCAACTTCAAAATTTTATTTTTTTAATCCCTATCATCGTCCCCCCATCACCCCCCACCCCCACCCCCACCAAAAAAAATTAAGTTTATTTTTAAAAATATTTTCAACTTCAAATATTTATTTTTCACCCTACCCTGGACCCACCCCACCTCATCTATCGTCCCCCCACCCCCTCCCCCCACCCTCGACCCCTCCCCCCAACCCCAAAAAATTTTTTAAAGTTTTTTTTTTTTTACTTTTATAATAAAATAAAACTAAATGAAGCATTTTCAACAGATTTCATCTAAAAAAAAACTAAATTATTTTTTCCGTATTGAATTCTTAAGTAAATAACTATTTATTCATGAAATATGGGTAAAATATGGGTAAACTAGTATTTTATCCAACCTATTTATCACCCAACACATTTTTACCCATATCAAATATGGACAAATTGAATGATTATCCATTTTATGTTTACCCATTTTCAATCCGCCTACATTTAAACCAATCCGCCCATTTGCGTGTACATCATATGTTTGGTATGATTAACCCTGTAGGACAAAGTAGAAAATTAACGCATGCTTGTTCAGTTTTGCTCTAGAGTTGAAAAATGTGAGTGCTGCCAAAATAAAAGAAGGCTCTTGATTTTAGGACCATAATTTTGTTGGTGCACCTAAAACCTAACCCATTCTTTTGTTTTTTCATCATTTGCATAAATGCTATCTTTGGCACTTTTCTTTCATTTCACGGCTGCCAAAAGCATCACACCCTTTTCTGCCTTTTCATGGGACCAAAATCATACCAGGTCAGAGTCGAATATGAGTCGATCGAAAATGAATAAAAATAAATAAAATATTCGACTCGACTTATAGCTAGTGTAACCAATTTTTACATTATCTTGTTGTAACAGGTTCTCTATCATAAAGTTACTAATTTTATTTATCACGAGCGATTATTTGTAGTTATCTGTTAAGTGACATAAAAGAGCCTAAAAGGTGAATATATATAAGTTGAATTTTATTGCAGAATAAGATCTAGATGATATATACCTAACACTAGACACTATAGTGGGGTTATTTAGTGTTGCACACAATCATTGTAGTAATATTTGTTCAGTCCACTTAGAAATTATATTCCCTTTCTTTTATGCTGAATTTGTTGCATTGCTCAATAAAGAAAAACATGGAATTGGAAGTGTTTCAAGACATCACTGTTGGTTGTGGTGGCCTATCATTCTGTATCTGACTTTTGTTGGCTGTGTGTGCACTACTAGTTTTTTGTATGTGTGTTATTTAAAGTTGTGGATTAGTAATCAATTATATATCTCTCAATATAAATTTTGATCAGTCGAAGTCAACTATATTAATCTTCATAATACAAGGTCTTCGTCTATTCGATATAAGTACTTGCAAATTTTACTAATCATTATAGTTAGACTAGTTTTATATTGGTTATCAACCTTTAGTAACCCTCCTCCTTTATTATAAGTTGGCTACGCACTCACATAGAAGATTTTATAGAGATTTGTTGGATGACTTTTTATACTTACTAATGAGAGTTTAATTTATAAATCACCTTATGCTGATCCCAAAAATGTCCTTAGCTTAATAACAAATGACTTTATGCTCCCCCTAATATAGATGATGATGACTTCTACCAATAGTTTTATTAAAAGATATTTTTCAGTCATACCTTGGCTTCCATTTGGTGATGATGATAAATAATGATCTACATTGGTTCAAAACTAATGTAGTAGGTAAACAATTTATGCGCGCAATCATTCAAGATAAGGCTTGCATCAGATCCACTGTACTAAAGGGCTAATGTGCAAGTTCAAGTATGAAATGGCATATATGGATCCAATGAATTTCTAGCACAAGTGTTCAACTACTTAATTCAGACTTGTTTCTTGAAGTCATAAGTAAATAGGAGTAGTATATATAATGTTGCAGAAGTGATAATAAAAGTAATATATGAAGGAATATACATGTAGAATTATTCACAGATGTCACATATGACCTTTAATTTCATCTATACTCTCTGTTTCTTAATGTTCTTTTGTGCCTCTTCTGTATCATTTTTCTTGGAGATTATCACATTACAACTTAATCAAAAACCTTTGGATCATAAATGACTATAGGACTTCTTACAATGTGCCGGGAGCTTTTCCAAGTGAGTGAACCTGACAATATTATAGCATTTGACATTGTTTTTGCCTTCACAACAACCTTGAAACTTCTCTTCTGCATCGGGCGTGTGAAGGAGAGAGTCATTGGTTGTACTGTTATATCCACTCCCTTAGGAGCTCTGATGGTTGCATTATAAACAGATTTGGCTTGGCCAACATTGGTAACTCTCCTCCTGAAAATGCCTATGGTTGGTTCTTGATCACTCTTCAGGCCAAGCTGCATTGTGGGATAGTTGATAGCATCTTCGCCAGTTGCAGGAATCAGTGTGGAGCAATTTACCTGTTGTCGAAGTAAACTGGAGACTGACGATGAATTGTAGCCTTCATGGCATAAGAATTGGATATATGCCATATCATCCATGTCATAGACTAATCCAGGGCTTCTTGCTTTCATCGGATTAACTTGTCCAGCACCATACGCAAACTCTGCTTCCCTGTCCACCTTTGAGCTCATTGATCTTGCTTCAAGTTCATAAGGAAAAAGATCAAATTTTTAGGAACTACAGTCTGACAAGTATTTGTTGCTGTACAGTCTTAGATTGTTTGTTTCTCGAGTGGACTAATCTGTTTTTGCTACACTATTTGGTTTAGGGTTCTGATTTTTAGACCAAATGACTGTGGAGTACAAGATTTTGTTGATTTACCAGTAGTCATGATGGCAGACTTAATAGCAGAAGGAGACCAGTCAGGATGAAATGACTTTACATAGGCAGCTGCACCACCAACATGAGGGCATGACATGGAAGTGCCGGACATGAGGGTGAATTCTGAATATTGAGTATCGCCTTTCAGACCAGTGAGTGATTTCATGGGGGTGTAAGAAGCCAAAATGTCAATTCCTGGAGCTGCAATGTCAGGCTGTACAATGCTGCATCAGAAAGCTAATTTGGAAATTTAACATAAACAATGAACTCTTGACTTCCATCTAAATTTACCTTCAGAAGGCGCTTTGTTCCCGGATTTGGACCTCTTGATGAAAATGATGCAATGAATGGAGCTTTGATCTTAACTTCTTGTGATTTGTATATTGCTGCTGAAGGTAATCTGCATTTTTCAAAAGCATCACACAACTAAGTACTAACAATCAGTAGTTCTAGTTCGGAAATGAACTAAACAGGTTATAACATTTTTACCTGTCTGAGTGCATATACTTATTCATACTTTTCCCTATGCTGCTGTTAACTATTGTTGCAGGAGCCATGAAAATTGGGGCAGAATCAAGAAACTGATCACTTTCAATTATAGTGCCGATTCCTCCAAGTTCTTTTACAACAGAATCAACACCCCAAGAACCTAATTGGCAATAAACAAGCTTTCCCTTTACCTTTCGAGGGTCCATTGATCCTTCACTACAGTACCTGTGACAGTGTCATATTATACGAAAGGCTACGTCCAAGAAAGATCATATGCCTAATAGCAACCTAATTAGTACCTTGAACTCTCTCGAGTATCAGAGCTCTTGGCTATATCAACTCCCATCGCAAGAGGATACAATTTTTGCTTTGGGTCAAACGCGTTTACTCCAATTCCCTGCACAATGCTGCTATGAGTAAATGCATAAGAGATAAGGGGATATAATACAACCACCAAAAGACTGTAAAACTTTGATCTAAAGCAGTGATCCAATAGACTTGTTTTTTCTCCTTTGCATACTCGAGCTTTTGTTAAGAAGGTAGAGGACTTACCGAGACTGTTCTCCCATTTCCCAACACCACCTTACTCCTGAATTCCCTATCAATGCCACTAGCTGCCACAGTTAGCACCCATGGTGCATGGTTTGCGACAGTGTTGAGGTTAGGTCCATCATTTCCAGCGGAAGCCACAGTAAGAATCCCTTTTCTCATGGCATGAAAGGCCCCAACAGATATCACATCAGTCGTATAACCACCAGTAAGACCACCAATTGAGATGGATATTATGTCTACACCATCAATAATGGCAGCTTCAAATGCAGCTAGAATGTCAATATCTGAACAACCTGATGTCGCCCAACAGACTTTGTACATAGCTACTCTAGCAGAAGGAACCGCTCCACGTGCAGTCCCTCGGGCAAGACCAAATAAGCTTGCATCAGGTACCATACTTCCCGCTAGGGTGGATGATGTATGTGTTCCATGGCCGTGCACATCAACTGGTGACATTATGTCATTTGGATCAGGTACTTTGTCCAGCTTGAAGTATCTTGCCCCTATAAGCTTGCTTGATGATCACAAAAACAAAACATGCACAAAAATTATCTCTTGCAGGTCCATTTATGTAAGTTAGGATATACAGATAAAAGAAAATTTTAGTAAAACAAGCAATAAGGCAATGGCTGAGGTTACTATGTCTTCAATCCTAGTAAAGCAAATAATAACATCTTTTAATAACATGTTCTACATGTGAGGAACAGATGCCGGCTAGGTTACCATGTGGACAACATAAGAAGGTCTTAACTTCAAATTTCAGACACACTTTTTGAGCTGTGCGCGGCTGGTTGGTTAAGTGTGACTCAGAACTACCTATCATTTATGTTATATTTTACATGTTATGAACAAATGTAGATTCCAAGATGGATGCCAATGATGTGTAAGACAAAACTGATGGCAAGGGCATGTATAATTTACTTGTTGCAACCAGAAAAATTTGCAAAATGGTGACAACTTCCTTTCCATTTGGCTGGAGGAGGACCAAGACCATCATCCTTAAAGCTCTTAGACTGAGGAGTTACCCCTGTCAAAACATTTTCAAGAAAATATGATTGCTGCACTCTATTTTCTTCGCCAAAATGAAAAATCCAAACGATATTAAACCTGTATCGAAGACTCCCACAATAATGTTGCTCTCCCCTTTCAATCTTCTTTTCGCTGTTGCAGGCAAACCAATAAATTCCCATGATCTTGTAGTATGTAGCTTCCTATATCTGTTCGGTATGACAGAAGCCACTTCATCCATGCCTAGAGAAAAAGAACTCAATTTTTAGCATCAAAGATATTTGCCAAAAGACTAACAAAAGAGCTACTTACTGGATAACTTGTGAACTTCATATTGAGATAGCTTTGCTGCAAATGCATTGAAGATTTTTGTATAGCTATAAACATGAGATTCTGTTGCATCCCTAGTACAAATTACAACATAACAAGTCCATAAAATTCCTTACAAGAACTGCATTCCTCTTAGATCACATGAGAGAATGACAGACTAATTTAACTAACCTTCCTTTTAAAGATGACAGGACATCAACATGTCTCTGAAATGCAGATTCTTCGTTCGCTGGATTATCTTTCAAGAAAACAATGTAAAAGTCCTGCAATACAATGCAGATCAGCACAAGCAAGAACAAGATTATGAAAATGCACAGTACTAGCTTATAAGTGTAGTAAAAAAAAGTACTTCTTTTCTATCTACTTCAACAGCTTCCATGCCAGTCAAGATAAAGATAAGAAGTAGTAGCTGATAAGATAAAAGCCAACAGAAGTGATTGTTCCTCAACATTTTCACAAGACACAATAGTCTTTGTGTCAATAGTGATATGAAAGGTTAGGTGACATGCAAAAGTATTATTAGGTACAATATAATGGTAATAGCAATTAATGAGAAGAAAGATGATCTGAAGGACACTTTTAACTTAACTTCATTTTGAGGATTTTGATTGGTTGTCTTAGAAGAAACATGGATAAAGATTGGTTGATTATTATGTGCAACTAGTTGAGAATGAAAGGAGTAATATTTTTTCACGAACTTTTAATATCGACACAAATATTCATTCTGAACCTACTAACTCTAGAAATCGAATACATTGTCATATACAATATGCTCAATGATTACTGGAAGCAATAACAATGGTAGTTAACTAAAGAATTTTTTAAAGTAAATTGATATACAAAAAATAATAATTAATATCCATGAAAGAGATTATATTGTAATGGTAATGCATGTAAAGAAGTGGCTGATATCCAAAAAGCCATTACACAAGGAACCCTGGCTAACTTGGATTTAAATGCAAGTTTTTCACTTTGTTTACATTAGTAGCAAAGTTAAAAAGCTTCAACCAGTGTTTTCAAAAACGTTTTTGGGGCGAGTTCCAAGGCGAGTTTCGGAGCAAGGCGTACCAAAAACGCTCTGGGGGCGTAAATTAAAAACGTAGATCCATAAGGCGTAAGTCCTAAAATTTGAGGCGTAAGCCCTGAACATAAAAACGTAAGTCCTGGGCGTAAAAACGTACGCCCGGACGTTTTTAACTTATTTTTTTAATTTTTTTTTGCTTTAACATATTTTTATTATTGGTTAATGATATTTCTCAAATAATAATTTTAATCCTTTTTTCATTCATTATTGAATATTAATACTTATCTCACATAAAAATCATAATTCATTGAAAAATTTACTTTTGCTTATTTTATTAGTAATAAAACTATAAAATTGAGTATACATGCGACTACGTCCCGTGTTTCGAGGCTTACGCCTCGCCCCATACTGTATAAAACGCCTCGCCTCACGCCCTCGCCTTTTAAAACACTGGCTTCAACTTTAAAATGATTTTCAAATTTTTTTTGTTGTGATAATGGCCCATTATCCAAAGGCAACAAAATGACATAAACATATGTAATAAGTTTAATTTTTTGTTCAATATTTAAGGACTTCTAACATTAATTGTTAATGTAAACCAGTCAATTGTACATAAAAGTTAGTTATGTGCAAGATTATGCAATTTAATAATATATATTAGTAGTATATTACAATGTTTTTCATTTTCGAAAAATAGCCTTAGGTTATACGATTTGTAAACAAAAAGTTAGGAAGAATTCATGGCTTTTGCACTAAAGAAAAGGACTAGCAACTTCTCTTAACTTTACACTTTTTTTTTTTAAAGAAAAAACTTTTCCTTGAAGCAAATACGCTAGTGGTCTAGAATTCTAGATGACAAGTAAATTTGAAAAGATAAATATATCAAACCATTTTATTATTTATGACTAAGGGTGTGTTTGGTATGGAGGAAAATGTTTTCCATGGAAAATATTTTCGTAGAAAGTGTTTTCATGGAAAACAAGTAGATTTTAGACTTATTTTCTCATGTTTGGTTGGTGAGTAGAAAATATTTTCTGGAAATCTCATACTAATTGTGATTTGTATATAGAAAATATTATCATAAGCTATCTCACTAAATTTAACTTTCCTCGTAGAAGTTTTTTGTAGCATTTTCGGTTCTAAAAAGAGATAGATGAGGCAGGATTAGATCCAGCTATTGATTTTTGGAAACTCATTTAGCTTATATATATAATTTGAGATAATGATAAAAACTCATAAACTTCAAATTTTGGGTCATTCTCTGAGAGGACTAGTGTTAGAATTGGTTGACAACCAAAATAAAAATAATCTAATTACTATATAAAAAAACTTTTGAATTGAATTTATTTAGAACATAATAGAGAAACATTAGCTAGAATGAATAACCAAAAAAAAATATAGCAAATGTCAACTAATTTTGGATTAAAGCGTAAAGCATTATAACTATGTATGTTTGATTAAGCTTAATAGAAAATAGGGATAATTAGCAAACTAGTCGCAATCCCTAACTTAATTAGTAAAAATATTTATACTTTAAAATAATTATTGAAAATGTCAAAATGTCAATATTTTAGAAAGTGATTTTTATTTAAATTTTATTTTTCAAAACAGTTCAACTCTGAATCAACTTCTACATCTATTACCCATTTACACTTCTTCATTTGATTTAGACCTTAAATTTATTTTTCATATTTCACTTTTCATTTTTTTCTTCTCTTTCATCAACTTTTTTTCACCATCTCCATTGTTCACTTTTCTTTTTTTTTTCTTTCATCAAAATTTCACCATTATTCTCCCTCATTGTTTGAAGAATGACTAATTATTGAAGTTCGTAACAATTTGTTCAGATCTATTAATTAATCAAGAAATCTCTCAATTGATAAAGGTATTTTTGAATTCATCATTTATTTTGCGAGATTTTGTTTTCAAAATCACACACTATGTTGAATTTTTGGATTGCATGTATTGAGGATTTTCCTTCATTTTTTTAAAAATTTTTTATATGAATTTGCTAACATACTCATCAAATATTTATGTATTTCAGATTTTTAGTATTTAAAATAATTTTTGTCGGTCTTTTTTTATGATTTATTTTTATATTTCAAATTTAGTAGAATCTACATTAGCATTTAGGTATTGAGTTGTTTCGCAAAAGTATTTGGAAGTATTTTGAATGTCCTGAAGTTTGTAGTCAAATTTGTCTTTATAAAGTGATAATCTAAATACAAACCTATATTTTAATTATTTAAAATTGTGAATGAATACGAAATCAAAGATAAACTAGTTGGTATAAACATATAATGAGCAAAATAAAATACAAAACTATTTGACTGATACAATTAGGATGAATACACAGTTAATGAATACATAAATAAAATGTATTTTGGCTATTTATAGTTGAGAATGAATACAAAATCAAAATATAAATACAAAACTTTATGGTATACATTAGGACGAATACGAAATCAAACCTAAATACAAATTTTATGGTATACATTAGGACGAATACAAAATCAAATATAAATACAAACTATTTGGTATACAAAGTGATATTGGAAATAAGCAAAATAAAATACATATGTTAGATGGATTAATACGTATATCATGAATACATAAGTATTGTATTTTGAATACTGAAAATTTTCTTAAAAGGAGATACATAAACTTTATAACCTTAACATGATAGCCAAATAACTTCATACCAATTCAGACATTTTTAAAGATAAATTATAATTTCATGACGTCAAAATGATGCCTTAGTAGAATAAACTGCTTCAAATATGATAATGTATGGTAAATAAACGTGTTTAGAAACAAAAAAAAAATAAGAAAATTGAATATTGAATTTTTAGAACAATGGTGATATGTTTTTTAGAACATGGTGAAAGAAGAAGAAAGAGATGGAAGTTGTATTTGAATAAATTGTCAATTAGTTCTTTGTTTTTGAATTTTTGTAACTGATGAGACTTTTAAGCAATTGTTTCTTGTTAATATTTTTCTCTCCCCTTAATTTCTCCTTTCTGTTTTTAACATTTTTTTTTTTTTGACATTTTTACTAAATATTGAAAGTATTGACTATGAGTCCTATTAAATATCAAAATAATGACATTTTAAAAAATTTCCCTAGAAAATACACATGGTCCAAAAATAAGTTTAGAATTGCTTTGATGTTAACTTTATATCCCCAAGAAATCACATTGGTTAACAAGAAATTGAAACGTTAATTGAATGAAATTACTAGCAATATTTATGTTATGAGCTAAGGAACTCTGTTAAGGAGCATTTTATATTTTGATATAGATATTGAATATCAAATGAAAAAAACTGATAAAATGATAGTTTGTGACCTAATTGTTAATTTAAAGGGAAAATTACGCAAAAAAGCAAATTTATATTATTTAATTACTCATTATAGTTATAGTGTTGCTATAATTATCACTCGCGACTAATATTATACATTAATTATGTGGATTGACTTAAATTTTGTATAACTAGTCATGTTTATATATGTATAATTCGCCAGAATATACAAATACATATGTATATATACAATTATTAAGCTATATACATATACAATTCACCTCTCTCCCAAACTATAGCTATGGATAATTAATTATTTATAAGTGGCTCTATGTGAAAATTTCTCATTTCTCACACCTAACTCCTCCTAAGCAAATCACCTCATCTATATTCGGAGGGGAATTTACCCGAATTCCTCTGACCCGTCACAATGCTCCGCTTATTCTCCCGCCAGAAAAAACAAATTCTCTCACTTTCCGACACGCGCCACCTCTTTTCTACCACCGCTGCCGCTTCTTCAAATCTCTATTCAAAATATTCCTTCGTACCCCCGCCGTCCCTTAAACCCCAAAACCCCAGTTCCCCTCAGTCACCACCCAAGAAGCAGCCCAAACCCCGGTACCGTCCGCCGTCGTCACTGGACCGGACTGGTGAGAAATCGCTTCAGTCCAAATTGCCCTTCGACTTCCGCTTCAGTTACACTGAGAGCAGTCCGGATGTACGGCCCATTGGGCTTCGCGAGCCCAAGTACTCACCTTTTGGGCCTGGGAAGTTGGATAGAGTGTGGACCGGAGTGTGTGCACCTGTGGTTGACCCAAAAGTGGGGTCACCGGAAGATGAGAAAACGGTGGAAGAGAAGGGAAGAGTGGCGAGAGAGAGAATTCAAGGAGAGCCTTTAACTAATGCGGAGAGGAAAGCTCTTGTGGAAAGGTGCCAGAGGCATAAAACCAAGCGGCAAGTCAATTTGGGTATTCACTTTTTTCTGAAAAAAAATCATTTCTTTTGTTATTAGACCCAAAGGTTTGGTAGTGTGTTAGATGAGATGAGCTTTGATTTATTGTCTTTACTGTTATTGTGTAGTATTTCAATTTTTGCAAAAGTATTTAAGTGGAATTGAGAAAGTAAAGATTGGTACTTAACCCATGTGTTAACTTGATTATGCCATGGTATCGATGCCAAAGACTTTGTGGTATTGCTTTACATTATTGCATACTGTAATTGCATCAAGTGAAGGGTGAAAGTGAAATTCTGCATAAAGATTGGGCTGGTTGCTGACTTGAAAGCGGTACTCACTTGTGTTTGGTTTTAATTCTTTATTGAAGTGCCATGGTTGTACTGTTGTATAAGTATGACTTGAAAATAAGCAGCTTTTCATAATGAACTTAGGAAGGCTGATAATTCAGGAGTTATTATACTACTTATTTTCATTTGCCTTTTGTTCTTTTCTCGAAGATGAATCATTACAAATTAAACCACTTCATGAAACTTGTTTGCCAAGCACACACAATTAGGTTATTCAAAGAAGTCAATGTTGATATTCTAATGGCTTTAGTATTGCTGCATCTAGATACTATGAATCAAATGTATTATTAGGATTACTTTTTAATCCTATATGGTTGGAGATTCTTAAATAATAATCACTGAAGTTTTTTTTTGGAGTAATGTTTTTTAAAAAACAGAGAAGCTCCGAAAAGTTATGGATTGCCTAATATTTTTGGAGAGGGCATTTGGTGAAACAATTTAGTAATTTAGGCACTAGACATATTCCTTTCACAAATCCAGTTGTTCTAAGTTCTTGTATGCAACTGTCTGTTAACTTTACATCTTGGTGTTCTTTTGTAATGCAAACCATTCTTGACTTATTTTATTAGCGTTGAAGTTTACTGTCATAGACTGGGGAATTTAGTGGTGTGGAGACATCTTCTGTTCTTTTATTATGCAAACCATGCTTTACTTTTGCATTAAAGCTTACTGTGATGGATTGGGAAATTAGTGATGTGATGTTCTTCATGCCTCCATTTGCTATTAGGGCTTTAGCCTTTGTAATGACATGAAACACTTTTTTCCTTCTCTACTCTAGTGAAAGAGATGTGGAATATCACTGGACATAATTATAATATCACATTATCCGAATGTCGGCTTGATGATTTCCATCATCTTTTGTTTTGCAGGACGAGATGGTTTAACACATAACATGTTGAATGATATTCATAATAACTGGAAACATTCTGAAGCTGTAAGAATAAAATGTATGGGTGTGCCTACAGTTGATATGAAGAATGTTTGCACTCAGCTGGAGGTATCTCCATCCTCCAAATTCAATCTCATCCACTTCATTTGCTTCTTAATCCCATCTTATTATTGTTATTTGTCAGAATTAAGTTGCTTGAACAGGTATCTATTTACTCTGTTCAGGGGCTTTATCCTCTAAAAAGATATGCTCCACTCATCTTTGAATTTCATTTTTATGTTTTACTGTGTCATTGATTAGTAATGTGGGTTCTTGTATGTCTTCTAGGATAAGACATTTGGTAAAATCATCCACAGACATGGTGGTTTACTTGTGCTCTATAGAGGAAGAAATTATCATCCCAAGAAGAGGCCTGTTATCCCCTTAATGCTCTGGAAGCCTCATGAGCCTGTATATCCCAGGCTTATAAAAACTACTATCGATGGCTTGAGTATCGAGGAAACTAAAGAGATGAGAAAAAGAGGATTAGCTGTTCCTGCATTAACAAAACTAGGTATCCTTTCTTGTCAACTGTGTTTTGTTTGGTGAGGCGATCTTGATTTGGTATGTGACATGTATTCTACTATGCAGCCAAAAATGGTTACTATGGAAGTCTTGTACCAATGGTACGAGATGCTTTTCTCACTGAGGAGCTGGTTCGGATTGATTGTAAAGGCCTTCAAAAGAGTGATTACAAGAAAATAGGCTGCAAACTGAGGGTAAGAATTTCTCCTTCTATTTGGTGTTGGACTTGGACATGTTCATATAGTATACCTTGGTGCTAGTAATGGCCATAGTGTTTCTTGTATCTTTATGAGGAGGAGATGCAGTTTCTGTTATTTTTTAAGTACAACAAGTTACTTGCAAGGATAATATGTTTGTTGAATTTTAGACTCCCTGTTTCGCCAAAGTTCCAAGCTTTTTTTGGCCCAATTGCTTAGAAGAGGATGGGCCTGAGATTTGGGTTTTATGTGGTGGCTTTTGGGGCACAATTATGGTTGCGGTAAGAGAAGACCCGTGTTAGTATCCATTGGGGTTTGACTGCTGAGATTTGAATATTAAAATCTCAAGTCAGAGATAGTCTGAATTTTAAGGAATGGCTTTGGGCCTTTTTCCTGAGAACATTATGGATTCTATTGTACAAGATGTTCACAACTTTAGGAACTTGGAGAACTATCAGTGCTTATCTTGTATATTAAGGACCATTTTTTATTGAACAGCAAACTTAATGGACTATTTTGGGATTTACTTGAGAAAAGGTTCGTCAAGGAAAACTACTTCGAACTATGTATTGGTCCCAAGTAATCAAGTATCCAGTGTATACGTGGACGCCTGGTAAACGATATGGTGTTAGATTTTTTCTTTTTTAATTTTCAGGATACAAATATTCTCATTTAGAGATATAATAATTATCCAAAAATCAGATATTTTGAGGCAACTTTGATATGTTTGGGGCCTGTGAATCTTAAGAGAGAAGATAGAGGGTCTCATTTCTAACGGATTTAGTGGGCTAATTATTTATGTTTAAAGATGTGGCTAAGTTCCTGGCTTTTCCAGATAATATCTGGTAAGTAATTTATAAGAACAATGTTAGTTGACTTCAATTTGTAGTTTATGTTTTGTTGACTTTGATGAAATGTGTGTAGTTCTTACTTCTTACTTTAGTTTTCAATAATTATTAATGCTGCTTATAATATTTTAAACTTGTAAATGTTTAACAAAAAATAAAAAGAATGTATTATGTTATGCTGTATTCTTTTAACACCGACTTGGTGTTGTATTAGTGATTCTTTTTTACTTGTCAGAGAGAGATGTATGCATTACAGTAATGTTTTTGGGCCCTAACAATAGCTGCAGCAATGTCCAAAGCATGATGGATCTGGTAAAATTAGAAGCTTGCTACAGAGATTGGGTTTTGATTCTTGGACCGAATATCCACATGGAGCTCCATTCTTGAGTCTCCAAACCACAACCATTTGTTCTTGAATATTGATAAATTCTTTTCCAATAATGAAATAAACCGAGAAAGAATTTATAAGAAAGTTTTCACTTTATTTCGAATAAACAAGTCACTTTTATTGTATGCTCACAGAAAGAAGCGGTGGTTGAGCCTTTAGGAGTCCGAATCACCAAGCAAGAAAGTGGTGAAAATCACTCTTGGCCCCGGGGATGAGGATTTGGAGGGGTGAGACTACCAAATCACAGAAAAACAGAAGAAACGATCATGGTCATCTTCTCTTCTGCTTGTTTACTTTCAGAGCTCTTTGCCTCGGGGGTGAGGGCGTGCGTGGGGGGGGATTGTTGGTTAATATTCCTAGAACTGCAGTAGCTAGTTCTTCCTTCAGTTTACATTTTCTGTTTGAAATGAAGACTTCATCTTAGAAGAGCTAACTGTTTGGAATAATGCTGTGAAATCCATTTGGATGATAAAGGTGATCGGCATGCTACTAAGACTAAGATTTAATTGATGTTCAATGATTGTTCTGATATCCATGTGGGCAATACAGTGATTGTCATGCTGCTAAATACCATGTGTGTTAACTTGTGTCAATGGCAGGATTTGGTTCCTTGTATACTCGTGACATTCGATAAAGAGCAGATTGTGGTATGGAGGGGTCAAAACTACAAGCCTTCTGAGGATGGGTTCTTCCTTGCAGAAAGAGAACCATTTGATCATTCCAGTAATGATTCGGATGATCATGAGGTTGAAAACCAAAACGGAGAAGGAATTACAGGCGACAATGATTATTATTCTGGCGACAGTGATTAGATCATTTTTTGATAAATATTTTTGGGCTTCAAGCGGGTTTATAGTTGTCGCAAGTGAAGCCAAGGGAAAAATAACAATACACAATACGTTCAACCAAATACAAGGTAAATGGTTAGGTATATGTTATGTCTCCTTTCTTGTCTGAAGATTACCTGACTAGATCTACTATACTTAATAGGAGTATTATTTATTTACAGAAAACACTTGCACAGCTTGTGGAAGAATGAAGATAGCTGTCGATGGCGCTGTCATTCGTTGTATATATATATAGATAGGATGTAGTTTTCATGTCTCAACTGTTGGCTCTTCCAATATATTGATTTGCTGGGAGTGAAGAATATCACGTGCTTGCTGATTATTAAGTCCCGACCTGTTACCAACTTAGGTGAGAAATTTCTGGTTGCAGTATTAAACTATCCTGACAAATGCTGTTTGTGAATCTCAATGCAAACAGATCCCAAAATCACTTGTTTATTTTCCACGCCTGATCCCAACTAATCATGTTTAAGTGAATAAATTATGTGAGAATGTAAGTGATCAATTAAAAAGTTCACTTGCATCTGTTGGTATTGCTTTGTTTAGTTTTTTCCCACAGGTAACTTTTGGTCAAAAGAGCAATAACATGTAATTACTTACCTGTGGGGAAAAAACGTCGAATGAAATATTTTCACTGATACAAGAAGAATGAGGGGATTGGAAATATTTGGAATAATGAGAGTCTAATACTTTTAAGGGAAATTTTTTAAAATGTCAATATTTTGACATTTAATAGGATTCATTGTCAATACTTTCGATATTTAGTAAAAATGTCAAAAAAAAAAAATGTTAAAAATAGAAAGGAGAAATTAAGGGGAGAGAAAAATATTAAAAAGAAACAATTGTTTAAAAGTCTTGTCAGTTACAAAAATTTAAAAATAAAGAACTAATGACAATTTATTCAAATACAACTTTCATCTTTTTCTTCTTCTTTCACCATGTTCTAAAAAACACGCCTATCACCATTGTTCTAAAAATTCAATATTCAATTTTCTTAATTTTTTTTTGTTTCTAAACACGTTTATTTACTATACATTATCATATTTGAAGCGGTTTATTCGACTAAGGCATCATTTTGACATTATGAAATTATAATCTATCTTTAAAAATATCTGAAATTGTATAAAGTTATTTGGCTATTATGTTAAGGTTATGGAGTTTATGTATCTCCTTTTAAGAAAATTTTCAGTATTCAAAATACAATACTCATGTATTCATGGTATACGTATTAATCCATCTAACATATGTATTTTATTTTGCTTATTTCCAATATCACTTTGTATACCAAATAGTTTGTATTTATATTTGATTTTGTATTCGTCCTAATGTACACCATAAAGTTTGTATTTAGATTTGATTTCGTATTCGTCCTAATGTATACCATAAAGTTTTGTATTTATATTTTGATTTCGTATTCATTCTTAACTATAAATAGCCAAAATACAGTTTATTTATGTATTCATTATATGTGTATTCGTCCTAATTGCATCAGTCAAATAGTTTTATATTTTATCTTGCTCATTATATGTTTATACCAACTAGTTTATCTTTGATTTCGTATTCATTCACAATTTTAAATAATCAAAATACAGGGTATTTATATTATCACTTTGTAAAAACAAATTTGACTACAAACTACAGAACATTCAAAATACTTTCAAATACTTTTGCGAAACAACTCAATACATAAATGCTAATGTAGTTTCTATTAAATTTAAAATATAAAAATAAATCATAAAAAAAGATCGACAAAAATTATTTTAAATACTAAAAATCTGAAATACATAAATATTTGATAAGCATGTTAGCAAATAAACATTTTTAAAAAAATGACGAAAATGATCAATACATACAATCCAAAAATTTAACATAACGTGTGATTTTGAAAATAAAATCTCGCAAAATAAATGATGAATTCAAAAATACCTTTATCAATTGAGAGATCTTGACTAATTGATAGATCTGAACAAATTATTACGAACTTGAATAATTAGTTTTCTTCAACAATAAAAGAGAATAATGGTAAAATTTTGATGAAAAAAAAAAGAGTGAATGATGGGGATGGTGAAAACAAAAAAGTTGATGAAAGATAAAAAAAAATGGAAAGTGAAAGATGAAAAATAAATTTAATAGTACTAAAGCATATGAAGAAGTGCAAATGGGTAATAGATATAGAATTTGATTCAAAGTTGAACTGTTTTGAAAAATAAAATTTGAAGAAAAATCACTCTCTAAAATATTGACATTTTGACATTTTTAATAATTATTTTAAAATATAGATATTTTTACTAATTAAATTAGAAACTGTGGCTAGTTTGCTAATTTTCCCTATTTTTAATTCTTGGTACATTCATGAAAAATGGTGTTTAAATGTTGGTGTAATAGATTTGTAATTTTTTAAAAATATTGCAAAGATAATTGACACATGAAGTGTACATTCTAAGTGGGGACAGTGTCATTATTTTAACTTATCCTCTGGGTTGAGTTATTTCGTATATGTGTTATTAGTTTTATTTTTAATTTATTGATTTTTAAAAAAAAATTTCTTTAATTGATAAAATGAATTTAAATATATTTTTGATCTTATAACATGAATGAAATATAATTCTAAATTTTTAACAAATCTTTCTTCAAGAGTTTGAGACACTTGTTATGTTATGTAGGGTTTATTCGAGGGATCGTTTTGTGTGAAGGATAATATCAAATAATTTTCGGATTAAATTGTAATGCCACTCAATTTCTTGTTTGGTTGACAAGTTCGGAATAACTTATTTCGGAATTAATAATTAGTGTCGGGATAAGTGATCCCTTACTTTGGATCGTATAGTAGTTTTGCGATAACTTATTCGAGATAAAATAATAAATGACAAAATATTCCTTTAAACTCATTTTATACATCACTTTTCACATTCATAAAGGATATTTTGTAACCAAATGAGTGTTCTTAATATTTATTATTTCGAATACAACAAACTAAACACACAATAAAAAATAATTTCATCTTAACTAATTTCATTATAACTTGAATTCAAATCAAACAATCCTTAAGTTTAATTGGTAAAATAGATAGATGGGCTATTGTTTGGGGGGGGGGGAAACCCTAATAATCTTGTGTCAAATTTAACGGTGTTTTAAATACTTATCTCTACTATATATGGTAGGATAAATTATTTTAGAACTAATTAATACCTTTAAATTTATTACAACATAAAATAATTATATAAAATTATTACTCCCTCCGTTTTAAAAAGGATGACTTAGTTTGACTTGGAACGGAGTTTAAGAAAAGAAAGAAGATTTTTTAATCTTGTAATTATAAGCTAAAGTTATGTCAAAAAATCTTTTAATCTTGTATTTTTAAACATGTCACATGAAAAGTTAAATTAAAGTGTTGCTAAAAAAAGAAAGAGAATTTTTTTTAAATAAATTAAAAAGAAAATAGAGATATATTTTTTTGAAACGAAAAGAGTATATCTTACCTCTCATACTAAATACACCCTTGTAAAAGTTTTACACGTATTCTAATAATGAATTTTCAAAAGTAGGCATCTAATAATTAGGTGAGAACTATTAAGTTTTTGGTAATATAAATCTGAATTAATCGAATTTTTATGACGCGATACTCTCAAAGAAGATTGCCGACGTGGGAGTGGTGAGAACGAAAATGTGGGAGAGCCACAGATAAGATGAGGTGGTGGGTTAACGTTGACATGTTCATTACTACTTTTGTCCTTTCAATTACTCCATCCCCAAATTAATTATTTTTATTATTTTATAATTATAATTTTATAAGGGGTCGTTTGGTAGAGTGTATAAGAATAATGCAAAATAGGGTGCAATAGTAATGCTTGCATTATTAATACTTGCATTAGTTATGCAAGCATTATTTTTTATACATTGTTTGGTTTGATGTATTAGATATAATAAATCTTGTATAATTGCTATTTGAAAATATATGTTTACAAAAATACCCTTCACACTTTATTTATTTTTACACTTTCTTGCAAGTTGCAACAAAGTCATTTGCTAAAACATCATTAACTCCTCTTCTTCTTCTTTTATTTTTTTCAAATATAATATTAAATAGTTTTACTATTTGAGTCAAAATATTTTTGTGAAAAGTTGGAAAAGAATTTTTTTTTATCAAATTTATCGCCACAATAGTAATTTTTCTTATTAAATTATGTTGAAATTAGATTATTATTTTTTTACAAAAAATATATTTAAGAGGTCATAAAGTCTATTAAAACACCAACAAATTAAAAGACATAGAAAAATAAATGAAAATAAAAACACATGACAACAAAGAAAATTAAAAGAAAAGAAAATGTTAGGAAATGTTTAAAAAAGGCTTTGAGGATAGTTTTGTAATTATTTAATCTAATGCAAGTTTTAAATATAATGCATTGCTTAATATTTTTATAAAAAAAAATTGTTTGAAAAAATACCCTCCACAAATATGGTGGAAAGGATATAAAAAAAAAAAATTAAGGCCAATTGTGTCTTTTATAATGTTAATGCATGCATTAGAATCCATTGCATTACTAATGCATAGAAATAGATGGTATTAGTAATACACTCTTGAATACACAATAGAGTGTATTACTAATGCATGCATTAGTTATGCATAGGTTAGACAAGTGTACCAAACAAGATACTACTAATACATCAAGTTAATGCATGCATTATTTTCTCTAATACACTCTACCAAACGACCCCTAAGTGTTTAAGATATAACATATAATAATATTTTTATTTAATAGTTGGGATAAAAAATTTAAATTTAATTTTATCGTAACAATTAGATAAGAAAAATATCATAATTTCACTCATAAATAAACACGTTAAAGCATGATGAACGAAAATGATTTGCTTATATTTCATACTTGTGTGTTGTGTCATTCAACGGTTTTATTTTTTAGTACCACTGGATGGTGACTTAACAAAATGATTTTTAAAATGAATAACGTGTTTTTATTATAAATTTTCACATCTTCTCATTTTATACGTCATATATTTCTATAAATAGTTAATTTATAATATTTGTCATTTTATAAAATCAATGTATAAATTATCATTTTCTTCCTTTTTTACCTTATGAGTTATTAACCTTGAAAAAATATTCAATAACTTATAAATTAGATTATATTAATTTGATATTTTAAGCAAAAATTTTAGATATTCAATAACTTACAAAAAAAACTGTAAAATTGAGATTTTTTTCATATCAATAACATGAAAAAATACATAATAAAATGTTAATCAAAATTTTATTATTTAACTTTATAAAAAAAATATAACAAATAAAAGCAGACGTATAGAGTAGGTACAATATTTTCTTATCAAAATATTTCCCTAACAAAGGCACAGGTGGCTAATAAAAATAGGATGTGCATGGTTAGCCTTTAGCCTTTAGGTATATGCTTTTGTAACGTGTGATGAATATTTTTTCTATTTTCCTCCGTTTTGCATTGGTCCACCTCCCGTGATTATCTAAATTTGTAACGAAAAATATTAATTTTTCAATTTTTAGTCTAAACTTGATTTTCTGTTATTTAATTAGCTTTGGTCATTCACACAACTGTTATAATAATAATGATGATGTTTCCTTTTTATTTAATCAAAAGTACACCATGTTATGTCAACTATGTAATAGTAGTAGTAATTATTAGGAGTAGTATATAAATAATAACTTGGAAAATTTACATAAATATATTATAATAAAAAAATATTTATTATTTATAGCAATAATATTTTTTTCACTTGATCACTTTTAATTCATTTATAATATAAGTTTAATTTATATTACAAAGAATTTTTTTTTATTCACAGATAATACAAATTTTAATGATAGATAATTCATTTATCACACATTTTAATACACTTATAATACAATGTGTCAAATTTTTACAAATAAATATGATATATTTTGAAAAACAATTATAATTCATATATAATTTATATATATTGCATGTTTAATTCACTTTTAATACATTTTACAGATTTAACATAGTATTGCTATAAATGATAATAAATAAAAAGTATCGCTAAAATCTATAATTATTTATTAAAATGTATCGATTCATGTAATTTTTTCTAATAATAATTTCATGTTTCTAGGTCCCATCGTTCCTCTTATATTCTCATTTGCGTAAATAAATTTTTTAAAATCAAATATATGTTGCCCTGTCTAGCTTTTACTTTAATTTGCTATATTAAAGAAGGAACCAAAATGCCTTTTTTTTTTTTTTGAGAGTATATAAGACATTAAAACGAAATTTCATAGAAATTGTCTTGTTGGAAACCTGGAGTCATGAGACATCTAGCTGTATTTGAACAATTTCACTTGACTATAAAAAATATATAAAATATAATACACTTAATAATAAATTTATTTTGATTTATTAAAAATAGTATGAATTTTGCATATTCTTTTTTAAAATATTTATTTATAAAAATATGACTTAAAATAGAATTGTGTCTATAATCATGCGAATATATACATTAAAATTTGTATTTATTAGTTATACATAACCTAATATCAAATAAAATATATAAATAATACTTATATTAGTTAACAAAAGAGCATACCAAATAAAATATTAATACTTCCTCCGTCCTGTAATGCTTATCTACTATATTAAAAATATATGTTCAACAAATAATATTTGTTCACTTTGTGAAATTCATGGATAATTTTACACTTAGTTCATAATTCACTTTTATCATTAATTATAGTTAATTTTTAATTATATTTTTCAAGAATAAAATAATCATTCTATTTATAATTTTTTAAGAAGTGTAACAAGTCAATAATAACTAAATATTTTTGGACAGAGGGATTAATATATAAAATTAACGCATGTGTTATTTTATTTCGATAAAATTGTATATAGCAAACTAAATTTTTAAATGATGCTTTATTTTTTTAATAAAATGATGAACATGGATTTATTGTTGAATAAATATTTACCCTTGTTTCTCACTATTCACGGCGCACCTATGTGTGAACAATCCACCAAAAACAAATGAAATTACCCATTTGTCCGATTTTGTCGCGAAATTTTTTGTCGTTTTTTTCAATAAAAAAGGCATTAATAGCCACATAAATCGTTAATTTGTCACTCTTTTCCCCTTTCTCTCTCATCCTTTTCATCGTCCTTTTTCCCTCCCATTCTTATTCTCTTTTTTTTTTTCTCTCTTCTCACTACTACTACTACCCCCGCTTCCGGCCACCGGCAATCTTTTTCCGGCAATGTCGGACCAATCTATATTTGCTCCTCTTTTAACTTCCGATCACCTCCCACCTAAATCCGACAGAGACGGTCAAGAACACGCGCCTGAACCGCACGTGATTCTCACCGTCGAACACGATGGGGTACAACATCAATTATCAAACGGAGATCATATGGGTACCCATATTTCGGAGGTGGATGATAACCCATATGCGTTTCTTGGAGCGAATAGGTTCGACATGCCCGGATCCACCACAGTTGACCCGTTTAGGAATAATACACCTACAGTTGAAGGGGTCTATGAATGGTTAAAGATTGTCGTGTGTTTGCCGATTACCTTGGTCAGGTTGGTGCTTTTTGGGTTGGCTTTGATGGTTGGTTATCTGGCTACACGGACTGCTTTGCTAGGATGGAAAGATAGAAGCAGTCCTATGCCTAAGTGGAGGTCTAGATTGATGTGGATTACCCGCATGAGTGCACGAACTATCCTCTTCTCTTTCGGGTATTTATTCAATCATTTACTTGTAAATTTGGTCGGTCAAAGAATGCTACTTTGTTTAATTTGCTTGATGAAATAAGATTTCTGTTAATCTCCAAGTACATCAGTAGGATTTCTTGATCTGTACTGATAAAAGTCCCTCATGAAAATATTATATGTCTATTTTCTGGTTACTTGTGAAATTATTTGTCTATTTTCTGGTTACTTGTGAAAAGGCTGTGAGAATAATTTATCCACTTTTTTCTCTAATAGAGCTGCTACGTTAACTTTGTGTGTCTTTCTGTGTCATTGTGATAGCACCTGTATTACATTAAACCTTCATTTATTACATCGATCCTTCATATGCATCGAGTGCTCGACACATATGGTTGGGGATGAGTGTGATATGGGTTTGAATATTTCCTGTGGATCATCAAAAGAGCTAGATTTTCTTGCATTGGATACTTACACACACCCCTGTTGGATATGTTGCTGAGACAAGCCCTATAAAATGGAACAGTACTATGATTGTTGCAAGAACAAAATTTTATCCTACTTTTGGGTCGGACAGGATAGAACTTTAACTTGCATCAAGTATAAACCTACAAGCTAACTATTCCATTTCTAGAGATTGGGGAAGTTTCTGAAAAAGCATTTATGCTATGTGCTTGATAATGATTTTGATTTTCCTTTTGTTCAATTTTGTTACAAGTAACATCAAGGTGATGAACCTGTATGCATGGATGAATACCAAGACCCACACTCCAACATCATACATCTGATTTCAGTCATGGAGTTCTTTTCCCATTCTTAAATCTCAAGGCTCTGAAATTTTTTCACTTCTCATTGATGCGTAGTTTGTTTCTTTCTTGTCTTCAGTTATAAGTGGTAACATCCATTTCTGGCGATTAACTCACAGAGATTTTCCTGAAGTTCAGTTAGACTCTTCTCTTATTCCCAAACAGTTGCTTTTATTGAAAACGTAGGCATATTTCACCTTTTTTTCAACTTGAGAGTAAACCTGTTTTTTTTCTGGCCCACTTTTGTGAACCTACCTCACCTTGTACAGCTACTCCTTTTATGTCTTTCTTGGTGTTGGTTCATTTTCATCCTTCTGTTAGTATTAAATAATCCTTTCAATCTCAAAAAGAGAATAGGATACTTGGAAAAACTTTGTGATCTGAAAAGACTTGCTTTTCCCACTAGTTTTCCCATTTCTTTACTGGATATGTTAATATCTATCCTGTTGTGTTTTTCTTAATGGTCTATGGCTACTTGGTGAAGATATATTTTTCCTTCTCCTGCTCTTAGTGTTTTGACGAAATCCCTTTGTTACCTTCTTTTAATCGAACATTATTACTTCTTGTTTGGATGGGCTCATTATGCCAGTCATTTATCTGAACATTTTCCCCTTTATTGCCATCAATTCTTTGTGCAACTAACACTCAAACCTGAAGTGTTAGACGAATTATGACTGTTAAAAGTATTGTTTTGAAATGAAAAGTTTGTTATTCAGTAAAAGTAATGTGTTGTCTCCTTTTGCAAAGGTGCTTGTTGGTATTTTGCAAATGAGTTGTCTCTCCGTGCAGTGTGTCTGACGATAATTATTATTTTTGTTCCTTTTCCCTTTCCTATTTACTGTTCCAGGTACCAGTGGATTAGACGAAAAGGAAAACCCGCACCAAGGGAGATAGCTCCCATTGTTGTATCTAATCATGTATCGTACATAGACCCTATCTTCTATTTCTATGAATTATTTCCAACAATTGTTGCCTCTGAGTCCCATGATTCCATGCCTTTCGTCGGAACCATTATCAGAGCTATGCAGGTAATGGGCACAACAACACTATCTCAAATTTTCTTTCTACTTGTTAGCCTATTGGTGCTATTACATATTTGTCCTTTGTATACTGACTTTCTTCATTTAATTCTAGCTTCCAATTCTGCATCCAGCTTATTCTGCCTCAGCTTGCTTGGTATATATTTCTGTAATTAGGATACTGAATTTGTTTCGCAGGTGATATATGTAAATAGATTCTCTCCCACTTCAAGGAAGCACGCTATAAATGAAATAAAGGTAAATAGTATCTGTCTTTGGTCTCTTGCCTTTTTTTTGTTTATAAGATGGTCTCTTGTGTTTTTCTATCTATGCTATCGGATGATAAGACTTCTTTTTGGTTATTATGTTAGAGCATTCATTCTAAGGTTAGTTAAATCTACTTCTTACACGTAGTAGGCCCATGATCACTTGTTGCATCTGTATTATAGATGTTTTCAGAATGTGTTATTGAGATTTACCTTGGAGATGTGAAATGTTGTGTTCCATCCTGGTAAAGCCTGCTACTTTAGTTCCATGTCTCAGGATCTTAGGTTGAGCTCTATACTACAAATAGATGCAGATCTATTGAAGTCCGGAGGTAGTTTTTGAGCAAATTTTTTTTGTTCAACCACTTGCTGACATGCTAAGGATTGTAGAAGATGGGCAAATTAAAATGTCTGATCCATAAACAACTCTTGTTCTTTCTTATAACAAGTATTTTTCCATTTCTAAAGCCTTAAACTTCCAACTGGTGTATCTGATAGCCGTCATGGTAATGACTTATTTACAGTTATTCACTTGATATTGAGGTAAACCTTTATTTAGAATCAAACTGACACATGAAAAGTTGCCACTAAGAGAAGAAATGTCAGCAAAATTTATATGGCAGAAATTTTATGAACTCCATGTACTCTCTTATTAAGTTCAATAAAAAGTTCTGAAGAAGTAATTTTCCCTTGAGCAACCATCTATTTGTAAATAAATAATCTTCCATGAAAGTATAAATATGAAGATGAAGTGTTCTAGGCTTCTAGCAATATATAGCTATTTGATACAGAAATATGCTTTCAAGGATCTGAAAACAGAGAAAGGCTTCTTGCGATCAATTTCCCCGAGTGCTTTTATTTCCTGAAGGGACTACAACCAATGGAAGATCGATTATTTCCTTTCAACTTGGTGCATTTATCCCCGGATATCCTATCCAGCCTGTTATTGTGCGGTATCCCCACGTACATTTTGATCAGTCATGGTATACGCTTCCTTCTCATCAAGTACTTTGCTGTTGATTTGTTTTAGTTATATCACCCTCATGTGGGTTTTCATTGTCGTACAGGGGGAATGTTTCTCTAGCAATGCTGATGTTTAGAATGTTCACACAGTTCCACAATTTCATGGAGGTACGTATGACTTTCAGTATGAAAAGATGTGACTAACTGTTCATGGACATGTATACACTGCTCAATGTGGTGACTTCCTATGGTGTCAAGATCCAAATCTATGATGCTTTTCTGCTACGAGTCATATATCCAGAACTCTGCTCCTTTCACATATGAAAAGCTGCTTCCTTACATATATATGCATCTATTAGGGCTCAGTTATTAAGCAGAATGACTTTATCAATGTGATGGTGTATGACTGCCAATTTACCTGTTCATAACCTTGTAATTGTTTGAGCTGTTAATGAAAATGATGAATATTCTTCAGTTCCAGTGAAATTTGGGGATTAATCTGCTGACTGTTGCTGGATTTGGTACACTGGCACTTTTAGCACTTCTAAATGTGTGTTTATCTTTGTATTAATCTATGTCTGGTATAGTCTAGACAAACTTATCTTTATTATGGTTAATCAAGACACCTGCCGGTCTTTTCCAGTTGTCTTGTAGGCCTATCTGCTCTAGTTCATCAGCTTTACAACCTCTTGATAGTTTTAGAAGTTGTAGACCAATTTGCACTGATTCTTTAGTTGTAAAGATTTAACTGGGAAGACGTTATTATGTGCTTTCAGTGTGCTTGTTTCATACTTTGCCTTTTTTAAACTTCACTAAATATATTCTTTAAAATGATAAATAAATTTTAAAAATATGACCTACTGTGGAACTTTGGAAGTCTTAACTTCTACATCTTTGGGATTTCACTGAACTTTTGAACAATTGTCTCACTTTGTTTAGTAATGTGCAGATTGAGTACCTTCCTGTTATCACACCTCATGAAAATCGGAAAGAAAGTGCTGCACGACTCGCTCAAAGGGTGAGTCTGGTCTGTAGCAGAATTATTCTTCTGCTATCTGGACAAGATTTTATTTTAAATGTGTATTGTATGTTGCTGCGTATCAAAACTTCTTGGATGATATTATTTGCAGAATTCATGTTTGTTGCCGACTTCTTTTAATTAATGTGCTTATGTTCTTCATTATAGAAAATAGAAATCCAACTTGGTAAATTGCTGCACATTTCTATTCAAGCTGTTCATATGTCTCTCACTAGTCTGGATTAGTCTTCTGTTTCTTTCCTTCCACTCTGTCTGAACAAAAAACGCAGTGGCATTGTTCTTGCAGAGTTGGGTGGGGCATGCATATGAGTATTATTTCATTTCATATTCTTCAAATACACTATAGTTAGGAACTGCACATACCAGTACCAGATATTACATACTTGTAAACAAATCCATTTAGTATGTGTGAGGTCAGTGGTTATTGAATTATTCATTGATGTGACATTTTAGAGTTTTTTTTTTTTGCAGCATTTTACCCGATTAAACTTGTCTGTTCATAAAAGTGATGTCCATTTGTACTTATCCAAAAGAAAAGGTTGATGTCTGTGTGTTGTCTCATTTATCACCTCTCCTTTGAGTACTCTTTGGAAGTTTTCTTTTTAATTGGTATAGCTGCAGATGAGGTCACTGTTAAGGGACAAGAGGGCAGAGTTAATAATTGTCGAAGCTGGGGACTTCTTTTACAGTTTCAAGGCCTGATTTATCTAAATTTTCTCCTTGCAGCTTATGTAGTGCGGTTCACATGACTGATGAATAAGTTGTTTTTGTTGTACTTGAAAGACTCTAATATTGACTTGACACACACAATAATAGAACAGATTTTGTGTTATGCAGTTAAATGTCATTTTGGTTGATAATGTGGTGGTTAAATATTACTAGCTTGTCTAGACATCTTTTATATGTCCTATTTATGAAGGCTTGATCCTTAAATTAAAACGTATGATCAATACAGACTGGACATGCTGTTGCAAGTGCCCTTAATGTGGTACAAACATCTCATTCATATGGCGATGTATTGCTTCTTTCTAAAGCATTGGAGGTCAATCAGGTATATGGTTCTTTGCAAGAGTTTGCTAACTAAATCATATTCATATTGTTTATGTTGATGTATTGATTTCCGATTCTTCCTCTGGGGTATCTTAGAGAAACTAATGTTGGAATCTGATTTCTTAGCACTTTTCTGGGGATCTTTCTTCCTAAAGAGCTCATGTAGCTTATTTGAGACTAGTGTAAACTTCTTATACTGTTAAGACTGTCAGCAAATAGATGTTGATGCATTCAGTGCTGCTTATAGTACTCCACCTATTGCCAATCTACTACTTGTCTAGTCCCAAGAGCTGTATGTGGTTACCTCCAAGAGTGCCCTCTTAATAGTTGATACTGTAATATCATTTTTTATTAGGAAACTTGCATAAATGTACTACAAATAAAATATATTTAATTACAGCAATAACATTTTTTTTTCACTTAATCACTTTTAATACATTTATAATACACTTTTAATTCATATTACAAAAAATAATTTATTATTCACATATAATACAAGTAAGTTGTATTGATGGATATTACATTTATCACACATTTTAATACACTTATAATAATACAATCTGTCAACTTCTTACCAAACAAGCATAATTTATTTTTAAAAATAGTTATAATACCTATATATTGCCTACTTACTTCACTTTTAATACAGAGTGCAGATTTAACATAGTATTGCTATACATGGTAATAAAAAATATCGCTAAAATCAGTAATTATTTGTTAAAAGACATTCATCCAAGTAATTTTTTCTTTTTATTATCTGGGTTGCTGACAGCACTATGGGATTTCTGGCCCAGAAGCATGCCAATTTTAACTCCAAGTGTGACCTCTTTATTTTTTTTATTTTTTTTGACGTAGGTAACTGTTTCTATTTCTGTAACATAGTACATGAGTTGTATTGAAACCATATTTACAAAAGATCTCAAAAGGTTACTTCTTTCTCTTGCTGGTGTTCAATGTTGAATCATTCAGCACAGGTGCAACCCTTTTGGAGTTTTTTCTATGTTTTAGTCAGTGAATTGCTTGCTTTGGAAACGATGAATTCTTTCCACTTTTTTTAAATCTAATTTGTAGTTTACTTGTACAAGGTATTTCAGTTGAATGTATCACTCTGGAGTAATGTCTTTTTATCCATTTCCAGGAAAATCCTTCGCTCTATTTGGTTGAGATGGCAGGGGTTGAAGCGGTGAGTTTACTTTAATTACATCATCTCCTGAGAGAAGCAAGTTCACTTTTGTTTAGCTATTTTCTTAGAGTATGCTTATTTTGCCACATGGTGTGTTTGTAAGTCAATTGTGAGGCAAAACTGGGCATGGTGTCCATTCTACGGACTAGTACATTGACATTTCTCAAAATGCAAAATGTTTAGCCTCATTGCCTCTGAAATTTGGTTTAGTGCTCAAATGTAACCTTTACTTTTGCCCCATAAGGTTAGAGTAGATTCAGTTGGTTGTTTATGTAGTTGCTTCGAATACTACAAGGAAATTGTGCACACACTAGCTCAAAATTTGAATACTCTAGCATTTATTGTTTGATATACTTTTAGGTACATATAATGTTCTGATTAATATAGGTATTGGATGACTTCTTTGTGGAACAATACATATTATAGCTTCATGTTGTTGTGCATGTTATGTATACTGGGCTTTCCCCCTATTCGTTACCAATAAGAACACATATTTACCATAATATTAGTGCTTTGGGTTTCATTGTGGTGTGATATAATGTTGATATAGGTTGATGTTGGGAGAGGGTAGAACAAGGAATGCGAGTGAGTAAATGGAGTTTTAACTTATGTGTGAATAGAGTTACCAAACAGAGGACTTCGTAGTATCGTAGACATTTGCTGTTGTCAAGCTAATCTTTCGTGTTGTAATTGATGATAAAAGGATTTGGTTCAAGAAATAATTGGTTATCTTTTCTAGGTTCCATGCACCCGCAACTACAAAACAATAAAATTGTGTAATTATGTACTCTATCATTGAATTATATCACAAAGAAAAAGATTATTCCCATGAATGAAATGCCATTTTTCTGATCCTTCTCATTTTTTTTATTTTTTTTTTAGGAATTTCATTTGAGCTCTTTGGAGGCTGTAGATTTTCTAGATGTTTTCCTATCAATGAACCCAGACTCCAGGTATGCCATTTTTCTTGTTTTAAGCATTATGTTTGAGCTCTTTAGAGGTTGTAGCTTTTCTGTTTGAAATATCCCTGTTTCAATGAACCCAGACTTCTGTTGTGGTCAAGCTAATCTTAGCTGGACAAATTTCTGGGGGTACATGGCCTGGTAGCAAGGGCCTGCTTGTATGTATAATTATTACTGGAAAGAAAAGTACCATCAGTTTTGCTATACTTTTCCTGACCCTTTAAAACAACATCTCATACCAAGTGTAATCATACAAGTGAGGTATGGGGATGGAAGTGTGTACGCAGACTTTACCACTTCCTTGTAAGGTAGAAAGGCTGTTTCATGTTAGTACTCTAAAAACTAGGTGCTTAGTCAATCTATTTAATTGGAACTATTTATCTCATGTAAATAGTGTTGACAATTTTTTTGGATATTGTTAGCTCTTCTGTTCTAGCTTAGTACTCATGTACGGGAACTAACTCTATGTACTCGTGTAAGGGAACTAACTCTCTTTCTTTGTACACTTTTCCCTTGAACATCACACTGGTGCTCTTTAATGAAATCTTTTACTTCATTTTAAAAAAGCACTTCGAAAAAGGAAAATAACGGGAGTGATGAAGCCATGACAAAATACTTAAGAAAGTATGACTAAACAATTTAAAAAGAAATAGTAGCTACAAAAGAAAAAGACCCTTTAAAAGAGAAATTATAACATGTCCTGATTTATTTGTGCTCCTCATGGTCTTTGTGAGATTACACGTTTTGTTTGTTCATGAACTGGTTTATGTGATCGTCCTTACTCCTTCCAGTTTAACTGGTCTTAAGAAAATTTGAAATTTGTGGTTTTCATGGTATCACGATGTATCACTATCTTTTTTTCCGTCTGATTAGGTTATTGGGATTTGTAGTTCTGCTTTGATGCAATTGCTGTAATTTCTATTGTGTCTGCAGGGGACAGGTCGAGATTCATCACTTCCTTAAGGTCTTAAGACTGAAACCCTCTACTCTTTCTGAAAAGGTAACAAATATTGGTACTGATTATCATAGTTTGGGACTTTGAGCATTTGTTTTCTTATTGCTGCTTTCATCATTCATTCTATTGCCGCTGTTACCCAGAAATTATGGTTATGTTTTTCACTGCTTATGTAGCTCTATAATCTATATGATTTAGGAGTTGCTTTCTTGGGCTTGTGAATGTCTGTTCTGTCTTCATCTTTGGGTTTGCTTTCATTGGTTATTAGCTTTTTGAGAAGACTATTCTACTTGGTGTCCTTTTTATGGTTCAATGCCTTTCTGATAGACTACTTAAACATAAGATGAGAAGGGTCAATTTTCACCATTGTTATATTATGTGAACCGCCTCATCGAAAAGCTTAATTGTAAGAAGGGGATCACTCTTTTTTTTTCTTAGGTACGCAGCACACCTTTTCATGCGCAGGTGTAATTATTTTTTCTTCGAAGCATGAGGACAACTAATGGGTGGCGTGAGACTCAAGCCCAAGGACAAGAATCTTTGCGTACTTGAATACCACGTTGGATTGTGTGAACTGCCCATTTAAAAAGTTAAGCTGCTGATATTAAGTAGCTAGAGAGGGGCCACATAAGATTGGAAGACAGGGCCACATAAGATTGGAAGACAGGGCCACATAAGATTGGAAGACATTGAAAGCAAATAAGGATACCCAGTAGAGTAGTCTTTGGTCGAGTTTGAAAGGGCACCCTTCATTAGATTAATGTCCAGATCTTAGTCCACATAGAAGAATTAGGACAAGCACATGAGGGGCCGTCGTGATGACATAATTAAGTAAATTAAAGTGTAGCCTCGCTAGTAGCTTAAACTTTTAGATCATAAGAGTCACATGCTTCAACAATCATGATCAACTTGACATATCAAATATTGCAATTCTACAAAATATACTAATATTTTGAGGATTATCCAGCTTTTAACTAAATGCCACATAAGAGTGAAGGTTATTGTTTCCGAAATTTATACCAGTTACTGTCAAATAATAGGAAGCTTAAGATATGTCAGTGAGGTCAATTTTATTAGTGAAGTACGATAATATTCTTAAAAAGAACTCTATTTTGTTGAAAGAGATTGCTGATAAGAAAGTACAATAACTTGCTTCATCTCCCTGAGCTATTCTTCTTGTATTGCAGATATTTGGCTTCATTGACGTGCAGAAAATCGGTAAAATAACATTCAAGCAGGTGCTCTTCCTCCACGAATTGCTTCTGAAATCTAGCTGTTATCTGCTTAAGTTGTAGCATTAGGAATTATATTCAAGCAGGTGCTATTATTGCTTCGGCTACAGTTGTATATTGCATGAAATTAACCTATTCATTTTCTGATAAAATGTACAAAAAGGGGGTTGGACGGGGCCGGGGCTGATTTTGTGTCATGAATGGAGCTCTAGACTTGGAATTCATGATTGATATGTCTGCTGCTTTCAGTTTTTGGTTGGGTCAGCTCATATCTTGAAGCAGCCATTATTTCATCGAGCCTGTGAATCAGCCTTTACTGCATGTGATGCTGATGGGAAGAACTGCATTCTGGAGAAAGAGGTACTATCACTTCCATTCGGTTTGTTTGATAGCTGTTGTTATCAGCCTACTACCTATTTGACTTATCCCTATAAATTTCCATATGTTTTTTCAGTTAGAGGATTCTCTTATGCTATCGATTCCTGACTTGAGTAACAATGAGGTGAGTTGTTTTTTGGTTAGTCTTGGAAAACTCTAAAGCCACTCAAATGTTGTTGTTTGGACTGGATATGTATCTGTACTATTTTTGCGTGTAAACTAGGTCAATTCAAGATTTACAACTCCAATCGGTGTGATTGCTTTGTAAAATCGATGGGTTCATTAAACCTGTAAGAAATGTTTAATGAATGAACTGAAATGGAGATTCAATTGGCCAGACATGCAAAAATGACTGAACGGATTACTCTTCTTAAATGCTATAGCTAACTTCTCTAGAAATTAGGTGCTTAGATTGTAAAAAATCTATGGTTTTTCTGATTGCAATACACATCTTATTTAAGCTTTTTTTTTTTTTTATCTTGATCGTTGCAGATCGGTGAACTCTTCACCTTATTTGATATAGATTGCGATGGGAAGATCAGCAAGGACGATTTCATCGGCTGTTTAAGAAGATATCCATTGTTGATTGCCCTTTTCTCACCATGTGTATTGCAACAAATTTGTCCATAGCTTAAGAAGTGAACTAGGTTGATGGGCATAGGCACCATCAATTGGTGGAGAATCCTTTTTGGCCTTCTACCACAGATATATGTCTAAGAAATTTTGTTGCTTAGATAGTGTGTTTTATCCTTACAACAAACATGACTTGGGTGTTATTAATATCCCATTTTGAATAGTAAAGTTGTTTGGCCAATATATGTAATGTCTTAATTCTTCTTTTATTCCCAAGTTTTTGTTCAATTTCTCAAGGGAGATGAAAGTAAAATCTAGGCTCGTGGCATGTAAATTAAAGTATACTGCAAAAGCTAATGAAAGTGTACTATACTATTTACTTTCGAGATATTTGATTATGTTTTTTCTTCAAATAAGTGATTATGTTGATATCTGACCCGTAATTATTACTTCAACTTTTTGAAATGAAGAAGTGAAAGTTTGCGAAACTATGCTATTGAATATTGAAGTTAGATCAGTTAAAAAGACTATGGGTATGTTTCGTGTTGGGTTAAAAGTTTTGAAAAATGTTTTTCAAATTAATTCATTTTTCTCAAAATTAAGGTAAATGACTCCTTCTTCAAAAATTAAGAAAAATATTTTCTAATACTTTTTTCTAACTTTAAATTACATTTTTGTTGTTGAAAAAATAAATTTAAAACTCATTTTAAAAAATGTTTTTAATTTCAAATATTATTTTTTAATCTAGTAAAAATAAAAGATATTTCTCAAAAACATTTTTCATTCATAAATTAAACACAAAATCTTTTTCGAAAAATATTTTCTACTCACCAATCAAATATAAGAAAATAAGTCAAAAATCTATTTGGTCTTCACGAAAACATTTTCCGTCATACCAAACACACCCTGAGAGTTACAAGTTCTTTGTTGAGTTCAGTAGTTGGAGTAAATTGATGAGTTATTTTGTGTGATATTTGGGCTGTTTAAAAGGTTACAGGCTAATCTTTGTTTCCAATCTGATTTCTTAATAGAATATCAGTTTTCACGTTAATTATTACTTAATTATTCCTACTCTTCAATTTTCTTAATAAACTTCAAGTAAAAATAAATAAATTATAGGTTATGTTTGCTTTGAAGTAAGTATAATAAGTGGGAAAATGTACGTATATTCCATTTTTAGTGATAGGAATATGGGAGCAACTATATATATATATATATATGGGCTTATATATTATGATTATTTGCACTACTTAACAATTTTGAAATTTTGAATGTGCAAAATTTTCTAAATTATTTTTTTTTTAATTATTTTTTTAGGTGTGTGTGTGTTTTACCTAATATCATGAAAATTGTGTAGTTTAAGAACAAATGCCATACGTAATTTTTCTAAAAAGAAGGGAAAATCATAATAATAACATCAATAAGGGGGTATTAATTGATTCTCTCAGGCTAGTCGCGGAAGATTATTTAAATGAAAATCTCCACCAGCATCAACAACGATGGTACGATTCTATCTGTTCAAGTCTTGGTCTACCAGTGGGTCATCCTATGAGTAACTCTCGCAAACAAAAAAAAGAAAAGAGATGAAATTCAAGCCAAGAAATGAGATAGGGTACGAAAAAGGTAAACAAAAGAAAAAACATAACAATCATAACTTTTTCGCGTACTACGCAACTTCCTTTACTTTTCTTAAAAATTCGACGCACATACATCAAGCATCTTCAAACTTTTAATCCAGTTATCATTTTCTCGCTTATGGTCCAAAGTGAATTGAGAATAATATAGTAGGGGGTCAATTTGTGTGCAGGCAAAAACTGTTGAACATGATAAGTTTCCAAAAGGGGTACGCATTAACGAATATTTTCTGTAAAAGCAAAATTATAAGTATTACTTAAACACTCACCTAATTAAGTGATTAATTGGTCCCGGAGAGAGAATTTTATTTATATTAATTAAAAAATACATAATAAAAGCAGTGGCTAGCAGGTATTTGGAATCATGAAGTAATTGGGCAGATGAATGCACCTCTCGAGAAATTATATAATTTAGGATTAGTGTATATATATTAGTAATAAAGGATTAATTAAGAAATTAAAAGTACTAATCACATTACAAGGGATTAAAGTTATAGTACCGACATCTGTCACCACAAGGCACCCACCATGAGGATGAGGATAAGGGACTGTTTGGGAACCCACTTATGTTTTTTTTTTCAGAATTAGTACAGCTCTTTAATTGGTTGTGTCATTTTGGGACCACTTTTTAAGTTTTAGTTACTTGCCATACATAACACAAACACAATTTGCATTATTCTATTCTTTGCTAAAACTAATCAAATTATACTTGCTATGAAAAAAAAATGAATTTTGTAGTGTGCTATTCGAATTTAACCAGAACTTTAATGCAATCTCGAGATAGTTGGTGGAAAATCAAATTACAATTCGATATTATTAACAAAATTCTTTATTTCGTCTTTGAAAGTATTTTGGAATCTGTTATTTTTATTAGAAAATTTTTAAAAAATAATAATGGATGAAATTCCATGAGGTAATAGCAAAAATGTGTATACATGCTACACTCTCCCTATTTCATTTGTGATATTTTACTGAATATGTTATTATTCTTGTTAATGGTCAAAAGTAGTACTCCATATTCTGAAATTAAAATTTGAATACTAGTTATTTATTTTGTAAAAGATAGTACCATTGGTAGTAACTTTTCTTAACACAAAAAGAATAAAGAAAAATACTAAGTAATTATTTACTTTGAAATAAAGAGAGCTACAACTTTTCATCTTTCCCCTCTTTTACGTCAAGAATCTAGGGCAATAATACAAGTTAACGTTGATCGAGTTTTTTGAGAGGTTAAAAATATATTTTTTATATAATCTAATTATTATTATTATTTTTAAAAAGTAAGTTTTTTTTTTTTTTTAATTTAAAAAATACGAAATGTGTTTGGTGTTACAGATTTTTTTTCTTTAAGGCAACATATTTGGCATGTAAATTATTCTTTCTTTCTGAAATATAAAAAAAAAACTTTTTATTACTATTTCTAGGAAAAAATAGTAATCTATATTTTCTATTCATATATAATAAAAAGGAATATTCTTTTAAAAAGAGAGTATTATTAATTAATGAGTTGAAGAAATATTTGGCATGGATACTGAACATATTGTACGTTCTTTCTCACCTCCACAAAATATACAACAAATGAAAAAGAAAATAGCTCTGAGTTTTCACATCACTTAAATTAAAACACCATACAAATATTAGCTGTTGCTGTTGCGTGACTAATTTGAATTCGTATCGCATAAATATTCTTTTGCATAACTAATTTACTTTAACTGATATATAGTATATTACAAGTATTCACCCCTATCAACAAGTTAACCAGCAAAATTTCAGTAAAAATTAATTTATAGTCTTATTACATTGATCATCTTATATTTATTTAACATGGTTATGCCATATAATGAGATTTAAAAAGGTAATATTAATCATGGTTTAGTGAATGAAATGTATGTATAAAATATCATGCTATCTTTTGATTTGGTGTAAATTGTTAATTTTTGACCTTCAACATTTTAAAGGTATAAAATAAGTGGATGAAAAATATTTTGAATCCCGAAATAACAAAAAAAATTTGCTAGGCATAAATTTATATTTTCGTATTATAATATGCTGACATCAAAGTAATAAATAATTTTTTTTCGTGAGACATAACTTATATTTTCGTATCATAATATATCTCATGTTCGTATATGCTAGGAGCTAGGGCATAATATTTCCATACATATCAAATAAAGTGAAGAATTTTAGAATCTAAAGGCCAAACACATACATATAGGGTATATGTACTAACCTACTTTGGGTCTAAATATAGAAATATCTTTCCACAGAAAATAGAATTAATCCTCCCAATAAACCTTTCTCTTACTATTTCTGAAATACTTTTTTAGAATAATAGTACTAGTATTCATTACTTTTTTTAGTGAGAATATATTCTAGAGAGAAAAAAAAACAGTATATGCATAGATGATTGATGAAGTGAAGAAATGTATACCATAAAAAAAAAATGAAACTTATGACATTTATATTAAGAAAAAAAATATTAGATGTGTTTGCTAGAGATAAAAATGTTTTTCTCTAAACTAAGTAGATTTTATTTACTTATTGGTATTGGAAAAGTCAGCAAAAAATTACCTATAATTTTGAGAAATATCATGAGGTAAGAGTATGGGGAATTGGGGGTTAGGGGGGCATGGGCGGAGCCACCTTGGTGCAAGGGTGTTCATCCGTAACCGTTCGACGGAAAATTATACTATTTATACACGGTTAAAATAATATTTTATGTATATATAGTAGATGTCGAACCCCCTTCGACTATTTCGTGCATTTATTTCTACGAATTTTGAACCCCCTTATTGAAAATCCTGGCTCCGCTACTGGGGTGCAAAGAGTGAGGTGTGTTGGAGGATAGGTAAGTGAGAATTAATACTAAATGTCATTTTATTAAATTTGTTTCCCCTACAAGTAATTTTTTGCCATTTTTAAAGAGTACTTGTCATTTCTAAACTAATCACAGGAGATTTGGAAAACATTTTTTTGGATCTGTTTGAATATGTAATATCAAACTATGATTAGTAAATATAATATGAAATTGATAAATATGTAATTTAAATTTCTTAACTTAGTATTTTTTTCTCCTAAATATGAAAATCACAAGAATTGTGAAAACTAATTAAAATTTCTCAAATTCTTATACTATCTAATTATCAAATGAACAAATCATATAAACAAGACATCGAAATATTATAATCTCTTTCATGGTTATCACTGAGCATGCGTCTCCTTTATAGAAAGTATATAAGCATATCTTTACAGAATTTGACATAATTTAGAGTGATGATCTAAAATAACATATCGAAACACTTATTTAAAATCATAACATCATATCACAAATTAAATTATAAATTTAAAATATTTTCATTCATACCAAACACTCCTAGCAGCTTTATCTCATGTCCACGAGCCATTATTAACAGAGGAATTAAAGAGCGTTGAATTTTGACATCATTAATAATAGAGAGAAGTAAGTAGATTATTTAATAGAAGCAATGCGTTTTCGATATCTCATTGGTTCGTACATACTCATTTTTGTCTTCCAAACATGTGTACCACCTTTAATTTCCATTTATATGGACTATACTTTCTTTACTCAATTCTTTTTTAATAATAAATAGTAAACTAATACTTCCTCCGTCCGATATTATTTATCATGATTTCTATTTTTAGAGTTAAACTATAAAAACTTTGATTAACATTTTAAGATGTATATTTTTCATCATATTAATATGCAAAAAATTGTAATTTATAGTACTTTTCGTATGGTTTTAGAATATCTAATTTTTTTGCTTAAAATATCGAATTAATGTAATTTAATTTATCTTTAAAAATTAGTTAAATTAACTTTCGATAAATATAACATGACAAACAATCCGGATGAAGGGAGTATTTGATACTCTTTTTTTCTGTTTTTAGTTTACTTTTTAGGATTACCAAAACTAGTTAAGGATGAGGGTTTTGTTACTACGTACCATTCCAATTATATATTCGTTGAGATCTTTTTTTTTTTTTCCCTTAGTGGGGTTATGAAAAAGACCTTAAGAAAATGAAGGAAAAAAAAAAAGAGAAAGAAGTAGAAGTGTGTGGCCTTTGGCCCTTTGTTCCTTTGGATAATATATATTTCTTTCTCCTATTAATTTGATTTGACATGAAGTTTAAAAAAAAAAACTTTTTAAAATTTATAATTGAAATTAGTGATAGATGTTTATATAAATGAATATTTTAAAAGTTAAATTATTTATATAAAAAAGTTATCATTTCTTTTGAGATTAGCTAAAACAGAAAGTAAATCATATAAATCGAGAGCAAGAGTATAATAAATTGGGGTTGAAAATCAAACAACAAACTTTGTACATTACCCTTCTTTACTTACCCCTTTTTTTCTCTTTGCTTCTCTCTCTCTCTCTCTTACATTTGTAAGTGTTTTGTGTCTTTCCATTTTAGCTCCAATAGTCCTTTTGCAATCAAAATCTTGTCTGAGATTTTTCTATATTTGTAAGTCCTCATTGCTACACAAGTACTATCTTATTAGCTAATCTATAACTTATTACTTTTCTTTTTCTTGTTTCATTTCTTCTATTTGATGCTTTTTTCTCTTCCTTAAATTTGCAAAAAAACATCATTTAAATCTCTTCTTGTATGAAATTAGTACTAACAACAATATTAATTCCCTTCATCTAGATTATAAATCAATTTCTATGTGATTAATTCCTTCTTCAAAACTAAGTTAATTTATGTTTTTTTTTTTTTTTAATAAGGGGATTGATCTAAAGAGATGGTTAGAGGTAAAACACAGATGAGGCGTATCGAGAACGCGACAAGCAGACAAGTTACTTTCTCAAAGCGAAGAAATGGTTTGCTCAAAAAAGCTTTTGAGCTTTCTGTTTTATGCGATGCTGAAGTTGGATTGATTATTTTCTCTCCAAGAGGAAAACTATATGAATTTGCTAGCTCCAGGTAATTATATTTTTTTAAATTTTTTATCATGAATTCTATTAGATAGGTGTTTGTTTTGTGCAGATCGTATCAGATCTCATATTTATATTATACCTGGATAGAAAATACTAAAAGTGATGAAAATTTTCAAATGATATATATATATATATAGATGTAGATGTAGATCCAAGTCCTTTTAATTACTACAGTAATTCTTAATTATACTAATTTCTCAAGAGGTACTTTATCCAGAAATAATCCATTAAAAAACTTAACCCTAGTTAGTTAAAATATTCATTTTTATTAACAAAACAGTAATTTTGTTCTTATAACCTTAAAATGGAATAGTTGTATTGAATCTCATAGAACCAAATTAAGTTTTTCCTGAGTAATTAGACAACATATGGAGTAGTAGTACTAGTTATATCCTCATATAGTTAATACAAGTACATTTAGCATTATTCTTATACACTTTACGTAACGATCAAGAGTATAAATGAGAGGCAGTTGTCAAGTTATAATACTAGTTGATTTCAAGCTCTATATAAGTTGTTGGGCTGTTCCCATTATAAACACACCTTAAAGAATCTTTTGGGCAGACAACTATCTATTTTCTGTACGGATGCATTGCAGTCTTGATATTCACATACCAAAACACTATGCCTTTTGTGCTTCTATATATATATATATATATATATGTCAGTAAAATCTTTATTTTCTTTCTTATTTATTATATAGAATACCCATAACTTTTGACATCCTAGTAGAAGGCATGCTTCCATAACTACAAACAAAGAGACAAATAATTATTAGGAGAATCTAATTGTTGTGTCTCCTCTTTTCTTTTCTTTTTCTTTTAAAGTGTTCGTGTTAGTTTGCGTGCATCATGTTATTGTATAACACCAAATCTTTTATATTGTTTCTTATGAAATTTGAACCCTAATGCAATTATTCGTTGTTGCTGAATGCTATGTTGATAGTAATATGTTAGTGTTGTTCAAAATTTGGCAGCATACCTGAGGTAATTGAACGATATAAGAGGCATACTAAAGATAAAGTTCAACCTGATGAAAATCAATCTGTGGATCTTCAGGTAACTATATATGCCTTGTATATGCAATTAGTGCATTTGCAAAAAAAAAAAAAAAAAGAGTAAATAAATAAAGGCTTACATTATATATGCATATAATGCAGCATACTAAGCAAGAGACAGCAAGTTTGATGAAGAAGATAGAACTCCTTGAATCATCTAAAAGGTTCGACTATATATAGTTGTTATTTCATTTTACTACTCCTTCTGTCTCAATTCATGTGACACCAGTTGACTGGATACGAAGGTAAATAATAAAGGATAGACTTTGTTATGTTTATCGAATTGCCCTAATTAAAGTCGCATCTAGTTGACTTTTCTTCACAATAAAGTGTTAAGTGAGACATAATAAGCGTAAAAATAGAGAAGGTGCCATTAAATAGTTACTAAATGAGGAAATGTGATATTTCAATAGCGATAGATTAAAAAAAAGAAAGGGTGTCACATAAATTGGGATAGAACGAGTATCATTTACTAGGTCCTTATCAATCTTTTAAATGGCAATTTGGATGCAACACAGGAAACTCTTGGGAGAAGGTTTAGGATCATGCAGCCTTGAAGAAGTTCAACAATTAGAGAAGCAACTGGAGCAGAGTGTCACTACTATTAGGGCTCGAAAGGTTACATTTTCTCACACAATTATAATCATGCTTAATAACTTCTATAATCTATATTGAAATTTAGGCTACTTGTAATGCATTTTTGGTTCTCTTTCTTGTTTTCAGATGCAAGTCTTTAGGGAACAAATGGAAAGATTGAAGGAAAGGGTAAGACTAATTGCATTGTCACAACTAACACTACAAGAAAACTGTTAATTACATGGGAATTTTTCTGGAAATTAATATGAAAATTTGCAGGAAAATAAGATTCCTGCGGATTTTCATACTAATCCCCAGGAAAATGGAGGGAAATCCCTATGTAATTAACAATTTTCTTATAGTGTAATACATACATAATGTCATCCCAACTATCCTATATGCTAAGTTGCTCAGACTCTTAAATATACCAACGCGTACATAAATGGTCAGAGTATAGGTTCATTAGAAAACTATACTAAAGTCGACTTTTTTTAATATATATGTATCGTTAGTGAAAAATCCTGACTCTCACATTGCATGCGTGACTCTATTTTTAGAGGATCAGTCATGTGTGTGGAAATATGTTTAGAGAGTCCGAACACCATAGCCTATTAAGTGGTAATGATTTTGTTGGTTGTTATGCTTGTAACTTAGGCTTATTATTTATTTCTTACTTTCTTGTGCAATATATTATCCAGGAGAGAGCCCTTACAGCAGAAAATATGATGCTGAGGGAACTAAAGGTATAATATCTCTTCCTGTATACATTTGATTTATTTTTTTCTCGAAATTTATGAAGTTCAATTATATATGACTTAAATAAAATACGTCTAATTTGAATTTTGTTGATTGTTGTATTAGTTTGGAGGAGATGAAGAGAGACGAAAATCAATTGGAGAGAAAGAAAGAGAAGTCGTAATTTGTATAGAAGGTGGTAGTACTGGTAGCGAAAAATCAGATGTTGAGACTGAATTGTTTATCGGACAACCTCATTATCATGACTCCAGAACAAGGCGTCCTGAGTGGTCTTGAGTGGTCCGATAAAAGGACCACTCAAGACCGCAGTATTACTCTCATGTGCCCTTATTTTGTACTTTGTATAAATTTTGACTAATTATGATCAAGTATAAACTAACTAGTAATCTCAGCTGCTAAATTATTTTGGAGATGTATGAGTGGGTTTAATTTCTCGTTTAACTTTAAGCCCTTCTTCTGAGATACAATTTGTACTTAATTGGAATCATGTAGTATTACATTTACTTTCACTTTAATAAAGCTCCTTTCTTTTATATGATGTTCAACACTAAACTTTCATATTATAAATTTTCTTTAATTTCTAAATTTATCAAACAACTAGAAAGAAATTACATTTAACTCTAAAAGTAATAAACTAGCCAACTACTCGTCTACTTTAGGCAATCAACATAATTATTGTTACGTATGGATGTAACTTTTAAAGTATAATTTTTGGTATTCGATATTCATTGGTTTAATTCAATTCACGTGTAAGGTTCATTAAAAGAAAAAATAGTTCTCAATATAAATTTATATCTTTGTGAACTTGGATCGAGATTTTTATCATGGGTAAAGAGATTTTATCCGTCCCATAACAACCTCGGTGGTAGCTGTGAAATAATTGGCTAGATGAATTAGAGGGTTTTTCTTAGTTTAATCGTACTGCTGACATCTGTCTCGAAAGTAACGGACTGTTTGGGTATCCACTTACTTTTAGCATCTTTTGCTTCTTCTTTATATTCATATAAAAAAAAATTCGTACAAAGTTTTTTTTTTAATTTCTTTTACATTAGAAAGCCTTTTTTCCCCTTGATTTTGTACAAAGGTTTGGTGATTTAGGGACCACTTTTGAACAAGACCTTTACTTTCAAATTTTAGTTGACCATATGATAACAGTATTTTCATCAAATTTCTTTAATTTGTTATAGCATATCATAGTATTCTTAAAAATGTTTTGTGATACAACAAGGTCTTCTTCCTGATAAAATTAGAGTAATACAGAGTTAACCTACTAATTATTTAAAGCAAATCGAGTCTCAAATAAGTTTATTTGAGTAATATATATAAGATATGTCAACATTTTCACCCCACCCCACACACAGAGATAAGAATCTAGTAAGGGTTAGATGCCCTGAAGTGAATTATAAAAGTTTATATAATTTGTTTTCGATTTTTCATTGGTAATGACATGGATATACTTTTCCCAACACTAAATATAAAAGGCGAAACACATCGCTAGCCCTCTAAAGTTGGCACTAACTTTTACTTAGACACTTTAACTAGGCTTTGTTCATTTTAGACACCTCATGTCATGTTTTGATGTGTCATTTTGACACTTTTTATATTCAACCAAACATGTAAAGTGTGTGTAACACACTCGTCGACGACGTATCAAAATGACGAATTAAACAATGACACGTGACATATATATTGAAAATAATTTTTAAATAATGAAGTTTGACTTTTTTTGTAAAAAAGGCCAATGACTTAATGACACATGTCAATTTTTATCCAAATAATTTTAAAAAGTTACAAGCCTTATGTTGTCTTCTCCACCACCCCCACCCTGATCTCCAACCTCTCCCCCACCAGATTGTCTTCTCCACATTCCACAACCCCCTATCACAAATTATTTTTCTCGAATATACTTTCATAGAAATTTAACTATATGAAAGGGATTATTTACAAAAACACAATTTCTTTTTAAAAACTTATTCCTCTTACTTATAACTTCAAATAAAATCAAATTCATTAAATTCAAACAAAGAGTTACCTAAAAGAATTTTCTAGATTTTCTTTTAAGAAAATATATTTTGATTTTTTTTCAAAGTATTTCAAGGAGGAAGAAAGGCAACAAAATAAGAAAAGTTGTTTAAGCTTGAAATCTCTTGGTGTTGTAGCACTATTAGATCTATTTCACCATGGAAGGAGTTCAAGTTTTGAAAAATGGTGGCTAAAATGGGGAAGAAGAACAAAAAAATTAAATGAAAATAGGTTAAATATAATCTCTTCACGCGCTGGTAAAGAGTGTATCACACTCACTTTGTCATGTCAGCAAAAAAGTGTCAAAATGACACAGCGGGACATGACATGAGATATTTAAAATAAACAAAATCTAATTAGAGTGTCTAAGTGAAAATTAGTATCAATTACTTGTATTATATTTTTATATGAGAACGTTCAACGTAGCTTAGGGGAGTCAAATCACCTCATTATTAATAGAGTGAATGCAAATATATGGTACTAAAACTCCTATAATTTTCACTAGTAGGTATCACACTAATAAGTATATCCCAACAATTTAAAGTTAATCAGTTTGCTTTTTCTTTGTAGTTATCAATTTGAAATTTTGATGGCATAGCTAACACGTTTTCTCTTATATATCATGCGGCAACATTATTTTCCTTCTTTTATACTGTAATTTTTACAAAATTGAGTTTTGCTCATGTGTTGATCAAGCTTTAAATTAAACAGGTAACGTAGTTCATATGTTATCCTGATTTCGATTATTGGAATTTTTTATCAAACTAAATCATTATATAAAGCAATTTATTAAAATAATATATTTTTCTAAAATTTTACAAAATTAATATAAACGTATTTCACAGTAACGTTTTAGGGTATATTTCGTTTTTTAAAAACTAACAGTGTTAGGTTGATATACGTTACTGTAAGTAACATTTTACTCCTAAAATGTTATTTTGAATAACGTATATCAATCTAACGCCGTCAGCCTTTAAAAAATAAAATATACCCTAAAACGTTACTGTGAAATATGTTTATACTAATTTTGTAAAATTTTAGAAAAACGTATTATTTTGGTAAATTGCTTTATATAATGACATATTTTGATCAAAACCTCCAACTTTTGTATTACACGAAGTTTATTTTTATTAAAACACTTCTACTTGAATCATTCAATTTCGAAACACTTCTACTTAAATTGAAATAAGATTTTTAAACCCCTTTTATCATGAGATTTTTCTTTACTTAACTTTTAACTTTTGTCTAACCACATTCAAATATTCCATTTCAATCAACCAAACACTTTTATCCAACAGGCAACTTAAATATTTCTCGTTTAGAGTTAAAGATTCTATCATAAATGTCATTGTTTCCCACGAAATTGGATATAGTAAAAGCACAATCAACTGAAAAAATTACTATCGTCTCACTTTTACTTTATCTATTTTAAATTTTGTATGTTATTTAAGAAACAAGGATTGATATATGCATTTTTTATAATGCTCATATTATTTAATTTATATTTTTAAGTCTTTGAAAAATAATTTGTGAAATAAGTAACTAATCATATTGAGGGTAAACTAAAAAATAATGACAATTTAATTCTAATATATTAAAAATGACAAATAAAAATAAAAATCTATTTTAAAAATAATGAATAAGTAAAACTGAACAAAAGGGAATACTAATTAGATATGTCATATATCTGGAGTCGATTGGGAACCAATTCAATACTTATGAGAAACAATTTTTTAATTACAATTGGAAAAAAAAATGCACATTTAAATGTTTTGTAAGGATTAACCCTAGCTACTTTTTGGAAAACAAATTATAAAACCCTACTTAATTTTTTGTTAAAAGTGTAAATTAATTTGGACGGCAGACCAAGAAATGTATTAATGAGTAATATAAAGATGGTTTTATTTTTAAATAGTAAATATAATTAGCAATTTAATATTTTTACGGTTGTAATGCGATCATCCTGTATCTTTTAAACTAAATATAATTTAATCATCAAGACGTTGAACTTAATTATCTTTTGAAAATTGTCAATTTTTGCAGATGAAAATTAAAGAATTGAAGGATGGAACATTAATAAACAATTTTTATATATTCTTGGTTTAAAACTTTTGTCTTATCATCAAAGTTGCAAGATAAGAGTAATATTTTTCTAAGTTACAATCAAAATTTATCTTGTGAAATGTCAATATGGCACTCTTACATGGTATTAGCATTAGTATGTCAAATTATCTTGTGAAACTTAGAGGTACGTACACCTTTAGACTCCAAACATTTCTGGAAAACACTTTTAGAAGTTTTATTATAAAAGTTTTTCTAGGTCAATAAACATGTAACACCTCGCCATTTGAAAGAGTTAGAATTGGAAATAGTTATTTTAGGAAAGAATGAAAAATCTGGAAATTCGTTAAATTATGTTAAGTTTGAATTTGGGGTCAATTTCAAACGACCATAAATCTTAGCTCATGATGATTTAGGTGTGCTTTCGATAATCGTAGGAAATATCTTGAAATTATCTTTCTGACGCCGTCGAGTTTGCGCGATTCCGAGTTCGTATGAGTAAGATATGTCTATTTGAAGTTGGTCTGTTCAAATAAGAAAAGTCTAAATCATATTTTGGAAGGGTATTTTAGTCTTTTCCTTACCCAATTAGTTTAATTTGATTTTAGAAGTTTGTTTTGGGTCTAATATGAATTAGAGCAGTTCAATTAATTTAAAATTCACGCTAGGGCTTGGAGAAAAGAGAAGAGAGGAGAAAGAAGAAGAAAGTTCAAGATTCATCGATTTCTTGAAGATTTTCGTGTGGATTTGGCCAAGGATTAATCCCTACGAGGTATGTGAGATCACGAAGCGTTGAGTTAGTTCACCCACACGCCTATCATTATTTAATTCAGTGAAGGTGTATAGTTTTGAAAGCAAATCCTATGAGTTCTTGGTGTTAATTCGTTTGAAATCTTGTGGGTTCTTGTTGTTGAAGTTTCTTAAGGTTGATTCATGTATTTAGGTATGATTTCGAGTCGAATCTTGTATATATTGATGGTATAGTTGATTCTAAGTGTTTGGGGGAAAGAACCAAGTTGAAATAAGGGGTTTAGAATTGAAAACGAAGGAGAAAAGTCGGAGTGCACCTGGGCAGGGGCCTGAGGCGCTGCCCCAGAGCACTTAAAAGAGGCTCTCAAGTTTGGGATCTAGGGCGTCGTGCCAGCCAGAGCGCCCCAACCCAGCCCTTGAAATTCACCCTCTGGCATCCCGCGCCTCTCAGAGCGCCAGAGACGTTAATTCTTTCCATTCTTTCCCCTTCTTTCCGTATTAGTTCCTTAGCAACTTACCTATGTTTTCTAGTTGATTCCAACACTCTAAGGTACGTATAAACATCATGAAATCATCCATAAATATTAGATCATGAACTTTGAATTCATAATTTAATACAAGAAAAGCTAAGAGTCAAGTTAAGAAGTCAAGGACTTAGTCAGGAGAAGTTCATAGAGTTTTTCAAAAGTCTTTTACAATCGTTTTAACTTCGTTTTAAGACTTATGATTTGAGATGACTAAAGAATAAGAGTAGAAGTTCATTTCTTCATAGATTATATGAGAACTAAGTATTTTCAAGAGTTAAAAATGTTGAGCAAGAAAGGAAACCCCAAATTTTCAAGAGAGCTTTTAAGCTAAGTTTTGAGTAATTATCTCAAATCAAAGAAAATAGATTTGTTTTAAAAGCATATGAGCTAAGTATATTTTTGGGAGTAGTATTGAGCATTGATATGAGAATGCGAGTTCATAATAACTCAAATCTCCATAAACCATGTAGCCATCATCCGTTAAAAAAAATCATACTTTTTAGATGATTCCTCAGTGCTTTTTAGCATAGATTAGTGGATCCACTTAGTTAAGGCGTTCTATATGACAACAAAGTATAGAACAATTCTGGCAGCGTGGGCAAGATATTGTATCAACACTTAGGCTCATAGTAGTGGTTGTCCGTTAGAAAACTCCCAAAGAAACTATGTTACTTTATTATTTGAGTAAATTGAGTTGTTATTGCATTTCTTTAACAAATTGAGTTACTACCTACTATTTTAAATGCTTTGTACAACTGCACCCTATTTTTTGTTATGTACGTTGCATTTGAGTCAAGTTTTTTATGAGTTGAGTAAAGCCAATGTAAGTTTTTTTTTCCAGATTCCTTTTTAAGCTTATGTTATGTTTAGTATTCCCCTCACATACTCATACATTCATTTACTGACGTCATTTGGCCTGTATCGTTTTATGATGCAGACACAGGTAATCAGGATCAGCATCTAGAGCCTCGTTGATCCAGTTGAGCACTCAGAGTCAGTTAGTAAGCCTCCTTACTTTTCGAAGGTTTTTTTTTACATTGCTTTAGTACTTTAGTTGTTAGGATGATTCGGGGTTTTGTCCCAACATCCCTCATTGTTTAGAGGCTTCATAGATGGATCGTTATAGTTCTTTAGTCTTATTCGTTTCAAATGTTGCTTAAAGACTTGAGTTGTCTTATTGGATAGTTGAATGCTTTCTTATTAACATTTGAGTTATATGAGTTCTTCTGGTTAAGTTAAGTGATTCACTGAGTAAGTAAACTAGGACAAGGGTTCGCTTGGGCCATCAGTGGTTCCCAAGTGCTGGTCCTCTTCAGGATGTAGGCTTAGGGCATGACATAACACACCTCTCCTTGTCCTCATCCCATCTACACCATCTTCTTTCAAATTTTGACAGTGTAGCTTAGCAACTTGATACCTCTATAGTTGTTGTAATTCTGAATATGACTGTTATTCTTATATAACAAAATCATTGTACTCCATATTTATTTAACATTTTTTATTTCCTAAGATTAACATCGTCAAACAATCTAGTTAGTCATTTTATCCCTACTCTTCTCTTCTTATGACCTTATATATCTCCTCAAACTCTATACTCCTAAAATATTCAAAAATCCCAATACTCTCCTAGTACTCGAAATTATCCAATATAACATTCTTGTTCCTTTCTTTATTTAAGAGTTTATTTCCAAAAATAATTCTTTTTTAAAGATAAAAGAAAGCTCATTTGACTTTAATTCTTTGAGAATTTCTATTCAATTTGACAAAAGAAGGGAAAAAAACACGAAAAAGGGCCTAAAATATCCTTGAAATACTGAAAAGGGTACACAATTTATATAACATACCGTATATGTGAGCGAATAGGTGTATGATGAGGATATTTTGGAGCCAATAGCTAGGCGAGGGATAGTTGTGTACTATTTTTAATACTTCACGAATATTTTAGGCTCTTTTCCGGGAAAAAAAATATGAATTGAAGAAATAAAGGGTAAAATTGTCTTTCTAAAATTTTCAAGACGAATAGAATACAGAGGTCACTTTGGGCATAAAAAAATATTAAACATTATAAGTTTCCAAAAAAGGTACGCATCAGGTGATATTAGCAATCCTCCTTAAAAGGAATTAAATTAGTCAAACACTCACTTAATCTCTAATATTGGAAAATTAGCATAAATATATATATAATTAACTGGTCCCGGAGAGAGATTTTTCTTTTTTAAAAAATTGAATTATTAAAAATTAAATGCACTGGCTTGTAGCAAACATGGTGGCTTCTCGAGATTATTTTAAAAAAAAATTATATTAATGTAAAACTAAAGTTTTTTCGATTAATGTACTAATAACAGATACAATAGTACAGTAAATTATTAATTAATTTATAGTTTATTTAAAATAAAGTTGGTTGGCGTGCCGACACCTGTCACTACCATCCACTACGTCTTGTTTGGGTGCCCACTTACTTTTTTGGCATTTTCCCCTAATTTTGTACCAAGTTTTGTTATTTTTTGGGACCACTTTTGAGCATCACTCAATTTACTCTTTAATTTTAGATATTCAATCAGATACTTTTATTTTTCTATTTTTTTTAATCTAATGGATAGACAATATTAAAAACATATTTAGAGCTTGTTTTAATTGACTTAAAAAAATATTCTTTTAAATTAAAATAAAAAGTCAAATTAAAATGACTTTTAAGTCAAAATATAAAAAGTAAAGGGAGATCTACTTTTTTTTTTATTTAAGTTATTTTTACCTAATCAAACACTGTCTAACTTATTTTAAGTCATTTTTTATTTATCTTAAATTATTTTTTATATTTGCCAAACACTTTTAGAAGTCAAAAACTGACTTACAAGTAGGTTTAACCAATTTTTATGCCAATCCAGATACCCTTTTAGTGTCCGCTTGAATTGACTTATTTTTAGATGTTTTTAACGCTTAAGGATTTATTGAATTTTGAAAGTGTTTGGAAAGTTTTAAAACAAGTCAAAAATCAAAACAGTGATACTCTCTATTGTCACGATCCAGACCATTGTGATTGACACCCGCACTAATCCTCCAGTGGGAGAACCATTACTACAATCCGACTACACAACTTAACGAAAACTAGAACATTTTAAAATACAAAAGCAGATTTAAATGTCAAAAGAAATATGGGGTTCTCATAAGCTCCGAAGTTAAATTTAAACAACTACCAACCATTTGCGAAAAACGACTCCTAGAACCTAAAAATCATTGTACCAAAACTCTTAAATCAACAAGTCTAAAGAAAAAAGGGTACAATCCCAACCAAACATAAGAAATATCTAAAGAACTAGTCCAAGTCGAAGAGAATGGACTAAACATAAGAGAATTCACGGCAGCCTGGAAGAACTGACTCACCTTTGAATTCGGTCTGGATTAGTTATCTCCTAGCTGAGGTCGATCAGTAACCGCCTAAGATATTTTGTATTCAACAAAGAACTAGCAAGTGCAATATGAGTACACAATCACATCACGCGACCACCTAGTAAGCACAATATACACAAGCAATCACAACACAATATACATACATATACAAAATACAAAGATTAACTATCATTTCTGGAATTAACATACGGTTCTTTATATCAGCGACACGTAGGCATAAATTATTAATCATAGTGGTCCTCTCATGGAACCCACACCCCAACTATTAGTGTGTCGAAATGTGAAACCTAATCCAATATATATGTCAAAACGTGGCACTCGATCCAAACAGCACAACCACAATCACAAACCCACCAATAACAAACAATGCTCATAGTCATACAACCAAGCAATGGTTTTCATGGCATGAAATCATTCATATACATATACTCATTTGCACTAGATTCGATTTACATTTCTTATTCTCATACATGCATGCATACAACGAAGCAATTACCGGCATATATCACACAAATAGGAAATCAAAGCATCACCTACCTCCAAATCAAGCTTGAATCCTCCCAGGACACTTGAATCTTTCCTTTTTGAATTATTTCTGCTTGTTCTTGGTCTAAAAACAATCAATTAACGCAAGGATCAATAAACAAGACCTAATTTACCTGAATAATAATCAATTTATCCATCCATGACCAAACCCAAAATCCTATTATCAAATTAGGGTTTTTTCCCACCATTAAACTTCAGGCCATAACCATCTCCAATGATTATTACCCAATATTTTAAGGTTTACGAATTAAATTACAGATTAAGGAAGTAAAAACTTACTTTTAGCGCTAGAAAACATGGGAAACTAGTCAATAATTGTTTTGGGTCGTCTCTTAGCTCTCAAGGACGAAGGTTGCAAAAAATAATGAATTTGAGGTTTTTCCCCGACTTAAGTCGCGACTGACCCGCCATAGCGCCCGCCCTGGACTGCGTTAATTCCGTCTTATTGACTTACACGCAGATAGAAGCTCATAATTTAAGTTCCAAACTCCTGTTTCACAACACACTTTGAAATTAGGATATTTTAAAACTGTCCTTTCATGCCAAGATTAATTTCAAAAGTTTTACTCGCTTGAATTCAATTTCATAAAATCGTACAATTTCTTTAATGTCTTGACTATTTACACATGTGATCAAATTCATAATTAATTTTCTCATTCATTACCAATCGTACATGGCAAACATGAGGGATATTAATGACAATGTTTCGTGCTTAATTAGCTACATTGTCCTCTTTCGCTGTTATACACCCTACTGACGTATACAAAATGTACACATGTCTTTTTATGGGTGTATTATTAAATTTTCCCAATACAAGTAGTTGCATTGATAAATGATAACTCCATCCTTTTAACAACTTTATGCCCTAGCTTGAGAAGTTTATTAATCCAGTACATTTATTTCGAGTTTATATATTTTAAGAATATTTAAAATTTAATATAAAGGTTTGAAAAATAATTTCCAGTTTATATATTTTATATATATATATATAATTTTTCGGTGAAAGATCTTCAAATGACTAGCCTAAATTATATGTGACTATGCCACTATGTGCTACCACTGAACCAACATATGCTATTTTTATCTCTATTTACATGACAGAAGCAAATTTTGAAGAGTCAGTTAATTATTTAATATTTAAAGTTGTTAATTATGGTAATCTATAGTTTTTTTTAACGTAATTTTTAGCTTTTTTATCTATTTTTTTTTTAATTTAAGTTGTTAATTATTATGACTCATAGTACTTTTTATGTCATTTTAAACATAATACTGTTTTGTTACTTCTTTTGTTCCAATTTATGTTGTACATATACATTTTTTCAGATTCAATCAAAATTTTATGTATTTCAGATTAAACTGTAAATTATTGTGATTTATAACATCTTTTATATAAATTTTAATAATAAATATTATTTTTTTTGTTTTAATTTATGAGGCATTGTTAAATGTCGATATCAATCTATGTAGGGATCCAGGAAAATTAGGTAAATTTTTTAACAAAGGTTCCATACATAGACAATTCTCTTTAATTTGCTAATAAATTTGATTGAAACACTTCACCTATAATTTGTTTGAATTGAATATTTTAGGACATGTGAGTAAAGTTCATACTATATTAAAACTATTTTGTATGATAAAAATAGGTGTCATGTAAATTTTAAATGGCTACTTGTCTATACGTGAAAATCATTCAAGAATACATACAATTTATTTTTATTCTTTTATGAAATTTGAATAATTTTTTTATTTTATAAAAACACTTTATTATGTGTTCATTAAGATGCTCAATAAAATACTTTATAAATTGATTATCTAAATAAAATAAATAAGAACAGATTCTCAATAGTTACTCTTTTTAGAAAACACAAACAGTATATTTCCTTTATATTGGTGAAAATAGATAGTTGAGAGGATGAAGAAATATGAGCCGTTTATACATTCTTTTTATCACCACCACCACAACCTATAAAGAAATATAAAAATAATGACCTCTTTTTTGTCGTTTGTTTTAAAAAGAATGATTTCTTTTATAATTATTTTATTTTTATATAACATATTTAAAATAGCAAGATTAATTTTTTTTATTTGACATAATATTTTAATTCAAAATTATAAAATTCAATTTTTTAAAATTAAAATTTATATCAAATCAAATTGAATCACTCTTGTGAAATGGAGTAAGTAAAATAATAATAATAATAACATGAGTACTAAATGAACATGTCACATCATGAATAAAAGAGCTATCATGCTAATAATATAGGAGTAGTTCAGCTGGTACTAAAAACTTCAATGTGTTGTCCGTTTCTTATTGGAACGTACACATCCCTATGGCCACATTCACATATTGACGTTATTTAACCTTGCAATAACTTTCCTATTATTTATTTATATCACTTCTTCCGTCTAATAATACTGTACGGCTTCTATAATTTCTTTATTTTCGTTCTATTTATGTGATAATGTTTGATTAAATATAATTTTTATAAATTATAAGGTCGTTTGGTGTGGTGAGGATAAAGAAATAGATAATAATGAGATAAATATTTTGTATCTTGTTTAGTTATCATGTTTGAGATAATTTATCCCATGATTTATACAATAATGATGGACAAGTTATATATCCCATATGCATGGTGGAATAAATTATTCTAAAATATTTAATCTTAGAATAATTAATCCTAGAATAACTTGTGTGGTTTAAAGTAAGTTATAGTCTTTTTATTTTAATTTGTGTGACCTTTATTTATTAAGTTCGTGGTTGTGTCATCTTTTCACAAATGGAAATAACTTAATTTTAATATTTTAATTTTAATTATAATAAAATAATTTATATAAATTTCAAAAGTCTTTTTTTTAAATTATTATTTTTAAAATTTTGTGTCAAGTCAAATATTGTTAAATAAGTTAAAATAAAGAAAATAAGTATTTGTGCAATTGGAAATATTTTATTAAAATTAAAATAGATATTTTAAAACTATATCGTTACTTAATATGAAATATAGAAAGATATGTTATTTAAAAAAAAAAATAATGATTAAGAAGAAGAGTGTTACGAAGAAAATATTATTTTTGTTTTACAAACTTATTTTTTAAAACTTAATTAACAACGTTTACAGTCATCTAATAATATCTCTTTCACATCTCATTTTTCTGTTTTGGTTATATTTTTAGGTTCACCAAAACTAGCAAAAGCAGATATTTTCGTCTTCCATTTATAATATTATTTTATTCACTATTTTTTTTCCTTCCCATTGTGGGGTAAGGTGAAGGAGACCTCAAGAAAAAGGTAAAAGAGTAGTCTTACAAATTTTAAATTTTTTTTCTTAATTATATCAAAATATCAGTATCGGATAGAAGGCGTGTGGCTATATAAGCTTTTTGATATGAAAATATATGAATATGTCCTTTTTATGTTAGAGTAATCTAATAAAAGATGAAAAAATTGTGTATTATAGCAAATGATTAATTTAAAATAAATATTATAGGTATTGTTTTATTTAATTTTAATCACAAAAATTTTCTTGTCATTCATCTCTTTCTGCAATCTCGATCGTCATTCTCCTCTTTTTCAGTCATCTCTCTCTTATCTCTCACTTTATAAATTTGTGTTTGTGTAAATCGAGAGATATTATAAATATAAAATACATATCTCTTCGTTTTGTATACTTATAATTATATAAATATAAATCTTTCTCTGACCAGTTCTTTCTCACTTTATACAAACATAATTTGTACAAAATACAATGTATAATTTGTGTTTTTATAAAGCGCGAGAGAGATTTGATATACAAATACAAATATTTTAACTCGATTCAACTATATATGAATTCAAATTTTATGCATTTATACAAATACAATCTTGATATATAGTAGTTACATATTAAAATTATCTAACCAATATATATATAACAATTTACCTCTCTCGCTCGCCTCTCGCTCTCAATCTCATTCATCACTCTAGCCTAACACAGAGAAAATATACATATACGAACACAATTTTCATAGGCATATATGAATTATTGTCTGATGTACACGAATTGCTAATTAGATTTAGCCATTGAGCACAAATAACAAAATTATAAATATAGAACATTAATATACTTTTTATGTTTGCTATTCCTAAAAGTTACTCAATACAAATACAAATAAAATATAATGAAGAAAACAATAAAGAAATAAGTCAAATCATAAATTAAAAAAGGAAAGTAAGTATAGTCCTATTTTGTGCTTGTCCCTTCATTTCTTTTAGTGGATGATAATATGCCATTATTTTTTTGGGTAGTAATTGCACCTTTTTTACCCTTTCAGGTTGCTCTTCCACACACATCAGATTTGGGACTTCCCCTTTTTAGCTTCACTTCCATTCTATACTAAACTTTGCCTCATATAACCTGAAAACATAAAACTTCTCAGTTTTTGCCAATTTTGTAAGTTTCTATTTCTAACCATCTTCTTCAATCAACACACACTCTCTATCTCTATATTATCTTCAATTTTTTTTTATTTTTTTTTTATTTTTTTTTAGGAGATATGGTTAGAGGTAAAACACAGATGAGGCGTATAGAGAACGCCACAAGTAGACAAGTAACTTTCTCAAAGCGAAGAAATGGTTTGCTCAAAAAAGCTTTTGAGCTTTCTGTTTTATGCGATGCTGAAGTTGGATTGATTATTTTTTCTCCAAGAGGAAAATTATATGAATTTGCTAGCTCCAGGTAAGTAAATAATAGTAACAGATATTTTGAAGATTACATTTTTTATGTTAATAATTACATTTAACATAATAACCCCCACAAAAGTCACATCTAGCTTCTTGACTAATGAGTTTTGATGTTGGAGTTGAAAATACAACTAACTTTATACAATGTTGAAATTAAATTGTCATTTTTTTGTATACTTGTATCAGATCTCATCTTTTCTACCTGAAAAATATTATGTAGCACAATTGATTTTATGAGTGATCTAGGTTTACTCATCAGTTTATTGCTCAAAATCTAACTATCTCTCTCTCTTTTTCTTTTTTTTTTGCTTCTTTTGATGGTTAAATGCTTAAAATGACAACTTTTCTTAAGAGATCCAACTGTATCAATAGCTTTTGGTGCCCTAGATAATAAAATCTTTTTCAATATGTCATAATTTTATGATCATCACATAAGATTTATAAAAAAAAAAAGAGGTTATATATTCTATTTAAGTGTTAAGTTTTGTTGACGTCATGTGATAAGTAATTAAGTACTAAAATCTTGTCATAATAATAACAAGAAACCAACAAAAATACCAAGTAAAGTCTAACAAACCCCAAAGAGTATAATTACCTTAGTTTTGAGTTTGTAATTTCAGTGTAAGTTTAAAATATTTTGTTTAAAAGTAGGTATACTACTGTTATGATCAGTGGTGTCATTGTTTCTCATAAACTTGATTTAATAAGCATAAATCAGCTGACAAAGTTAGTAGTTAGTATTAAGAGGGATATACTTAACTGACAAAGTTAGTAAAAAACAAAAAAAAAGAAAGTGAGTTTGTGTACTTATAATTAGAGTTAATTTAAAGAGGTTTATGTGAACTTCAAAGTTATAACTCGGAGCCAGTTGTCATTTGTCAAGCTAGTATATGTATAGTACTTGATTTTATGTCCACTGTTGAGAATCTTTTGTCAATAACAATTACTACTATTATTTGTACCAACTTCATTCCAAATCTCATCACAATCTAAATATTTATTACTTCTAGTACGTATACTTTTGGGTCAAGAAATCAACTTTATCTTTATATTGTATAGTTAACTAAGTCCTTTCCCAAGTGGCCGTCTTAATTAGAGTCTCATACTAGTTGAGGTATAAATCAATAGTTTGTTTACATTGACTTTGAACAATCTTCACCTCATAATCTACCTTTTAGAGTTATGTCCACGCGTCACTTCTTTATGATTTTCTCTATATCAATGACTCGAACTTAAGATTTCTGGTTAAGGATGACAAAATTCTCACCAGTGACCACAAACTATGTTGTTACATTTATGTTTACTAAGTAGTACTACATTATTTACATCCTTCAGAAATTGTCTCATTGACTAAAAACGTGGGATAAGATATGGGCCATTGGCACAACTCATGTTTTGTTCAATGCTATCTGCTCCTTTTGAACTATTATATTTTTGGTTATGTTTGTCATATTTTATTTTTTAACTTTTTAGAAAAGAATGTATCTTTTTTTTTTCACGATTCTTTAATTCTAATTTTCCACGTGATAGGTGTAAGATCTCAATATTCAAAAGTTTTCTTTACCTTCTCAAACTTTATACGTGTTAAGTCAAAACAGGACAATCAAATTAAAACCGAGGGATCGGGTATGTTGTGTGGAGTCTTACATAACCCCATGATAAGTGAAAACATTAGTACATCAGTCCATTGTACATCACTACAAAGAAATGTGAATTTCCTTGAAGATGCAAATAAGTTATGAGGAAGATGGTCGAACACATAATACATTTAATTAATTATGTAATTTCATTAAGATAGAAGTAAAAGATTGAAGATTTTAGACAAAGAAACACTTTAGAAGATGAATTGCCTGAATAGTTTAGTTTGTGCCAATGTTATATTCATGCTTATTTTGTTTACCTATATATAGTTGTTCCCTGTGTTGCTCAAGACTCTTTAAAAAGTATTTTAGGGTGCGTGTTGGATCTTCCGAAAAAAATATATTGATTTTTAAAGGATCCAATAATCAATAATATTTTAAGGAGTACAAACAACATAGATTATTTTAAGCTATTCCACCCCTTGCCTTAAAATGGGATATATGTGTTTTCCATTCAAATAAAAACTTGGGAAAAGGAAAATGAAAAGGAGCAAGATTTAATTATTTACCTGACATCTTGATCAACCTTAATTTCTTACTTAATATCATTAGGCAACCCTCACATTAAGTTTTTCTTATTTCTTTTAACCCTCTCTTAGAATTATAGGCGAAAGGTGCTTACTATCTGAATAAACCCTCTCGTTACCCTCACATTAAGTAGTTTGACAATTTGATAGTCTTTTTTCTTTTTTTCTTTCTTCTTCTAATATTTGATTCACTATTATTGGTTGTGCTTAATTAGGCTTGATAGTCGACTTGCCATGTTTTGTGTTTCAAGTTGAGTTTTTGTGTTCCAAGTTGAGTTTCATTAATTTCTAGTTGTTCTAGTTAGATTATCTTTTTGATAGGAAAAAGAGGTTACATCAATCCTAATAAATGATTGACATATTTTTCATCTAAAACCATAAAATATAAAATACTTTATTTATATTCTTAAACTTTGTATCACATTAATATAAGACAACTAATTTGAAACACAGAGAATAATATTTTCTTATACGAATTGACTATATTATTTTTCTCTCGCTATAAGTGAATTTTAACGATAGCACATTAATTAGCATTTTACCAAATTAAATCAATACTTATCAAAAGTATTGGGGTGGATAAAACTTTAAACTTTTATAAGATTTGAGTTTTGTTCAACTCTTTTATTTTCGTATTTTTTGCATGCAGAAGTGCTTGATTCCCATACTCCCCAACTATATATCCAGAAAGTACCTACAATTTTTAATCATGTTAACATTACAAGGCCATCCGTGTAAATATTTTTATTATATTTTTAGATAATTAAGAGATCATGTAACAATAAATTAAAGCTCTTTCTAAGGTGACATTTTATTCTAGAATAAAGATATCTACTAATAAACCTCTGTATAAGAGTGTCAATTTATTATATTATCAAACAAAAAGAGATATCAACAAATAAACCCTTTTAATTGTGACTTTTAGTGTGAAGGATGATTATTAATTAATAGAAAATATTTTCATTTGAAAAAATTATTTTCCTATGGTACCTATTTTTAGCATTTTAACTAAAGATAATCTAATAGAGTTGTATATTTGAATGCTTACAAAACACTGTGTAGAATTATATATTAAAATGCTTACACAACACTATATATAACTAAAACTCTTTTTAATAATATGCAATTCATGTTTATCAATTCTTGATTTTCATACTCCCACTCCTACACATCAATTTTCTTTTAGGACAAACATAATTAGAATACAATTAAAAATGAGTAACTTTCACATATAGCAAATATAAAAATCATATTTATATGTTATAACTATATTTTGCATAATTGTGTTCCATAATGAACATATATGTATATATCGCAATACATATACAAATTTTTTTTTGTATAATTCGCTATACATATACAAAAGAAAGCAGTTGTATACAAAAGATCAATTGTATAATTTGTGAATGTATAAAATGAGAAAGAGAAAAGACAAAAGAAAATTGGGCAGGGAATATTTGAATTGTATAATTATAAGTGTATAGAACGAAGATATATGCATTTGAATGTGTATATACAATTTTATCTCTCGCTTTATACAAACAGAGACACAATTTATACATTATATTTTTGTTTGTATAAGCGAGAGAGGCGAAGGTAGCGAGCGAGATCTGGGAGAGTGGCGAGATTGATCTGGGAGAGTGGAGAGAGGGGAACGAAAATATATGTATATATACAATTTTCTCTCGCATTATACAAACACAAACACATTTTATACGTTTATGTTTGTATAAAAGCAACAGGGAGCGAGAGAGGGAGAGTGGCGAGCGAGAGTTTGAGGGAGAGAGGCGACTAGCAAACAGTTTGCTACAGGGCACAATTAAATCAAAGTGTGGTTACAACATTTAATTTGAATTATTAGTTTGTAATTATATATAATTTTACTAATAAAAATACTAAGCAGGGTATCACCTAGTGATCTTCATCATAGAAAGATTCAAAGGTATGGTCCTATGATGATCTATTAAAGAATCTAGTGTTCTAATAAAGACAAAAGTATTAAGTGATTTTCCCTCCTTTATTCAAGGTTTTATTGACAAAATATCAATTATCTATGATTTATGATGATAAGTGATAACAACATCTGCCCAGACATCACTATCATATATGAAAAAAATCATCTTCATCAGTGAAAGTAGTCAATGCTGCTTCACTAGTTCCCTCTTCTATGTCATAACAAACTTTGCCTTTTAATATTTGAAACACATTTTGCACTGTACTTTTGTCACATTTCTTAGGAGAGATGTCACCTAGTCTTTCACAAATAAAAATATATAATATGTTTTCATCCACCACGTATATTATTATTAAGGAAGATTACAAATAGGGGGTGTTACTTAAAGCTAAAATCTTCAGTAATTTGCAATACAACAATGCATGATGGAATCCTTAAATGTTTAATAACCTTGACCTATTCCTTGTTTTTTGTTGTTGGTTCATTAGTTAAGGAAATTCCCTAGGATTAATAAAAGAAATAGAGATGCCTTCATTAACTCCATGCTTGGTAAGAGAAAAAACAGGTAAACAGCTTCATTTTCATAAAATAAAAGACCAAAGGCTGGCCTATATATAATGTATGTCTTTTTACTCGTGGTCTTTCGATATTTGTCTTGCTAGCTTTCGCATGACACCTAATTATTTTCGTCCTAAGGGATTGTAGGAAATATAGAGGAGAATACTATCTTTTAGAGAATGCTCAAATTTTATATAGGTTACTTAAGACCACTTGAGATGATTACAATCATCAACTACATCACTATTTATACTACTTAAAATCAAAAATAAAAAGTTTTACATAATTAACTAGATACATGTATTAAAATCCTAAAAGACTTCTTGAGAAATTAAGAGACAATATTGAAATACTAAACATCAAGGTGTGAATGCATTAATTCCAACACTCCCCCTTAATGCATTTGCTTGAAAACTCCAATGTCTTTTCGAAGATGACAAAACTTATCACTTGGAACTGTTGTGGTGAAAATGCCAGTAAGTTGTTCTCCTTTCTGACAATAATTGCAACTAAATTTTGCCTTTCTCTTGTGTTTTGAATATCTCTTTTTTGATTGATTTTGGTTTTGCAAATCCACTATTGACTTACAACTTCTCTCTCTTGGGTATACCCAGACACTCCCAAATATTATTTTTCTCAATCTTTCGAATTTTTTCTGCCAAGACTTTCTTCCAAGCATCATGCTTTATTGCCTTCTCATAATATTCTTTCTTAACACCGACAAAGTTGCATCATTGATAAATGTCATTTTTGTTCTTTTTGGAGGTGGTTCTTCATCATCTGAATCTAGGATTTCTCCCCCTTGACAGACATCTTCCTCTTTCTTATTCTCTTCTTGACTTGACACATCTAAAGATATTATAGCAGTATTATTTACCTTATTCTTTGTATGAATCTCATAAAGGTTTGACATCATGTCTTTTTGCTTGAGAAACTTCAAACCATGAAAATTTAAGTGTTAAAATCTTTCGTGCAAAAGCTATGAATCATCTACAACTTCATTTTTGAATGCATTGTAATGAAATTGTAACGGAAATTTTCTTTTTATCATCTCTACTTCAATAGTGACTTGATTTGGCTCAATTTTATCATAAATCTTGCCATAATTATCTATAAACACAACAGAATAACAATTTTATGTAAATTGACCATCACTAAGCAAATTTTCTTCCAATTCAGAAACATAAAACACATCATGAATTTGCTTACCGCTCCCTTTTATGTTGATTGATATGGTACGTTTACCTTTTGCATCAACAAGTCTCCATTCTCATTTCTCACTTTAGTAATGATGCTACTATTAATTGAGAGAAACTTTTTCATCTTCATTCATGTGATTGCTACAACCACTATCATTATATCATTCATTGTTTTTTGGTGAAACATTACATTGAGAAGCAAATAAAAAAATTTCTTCCATTCCCCCCCCCCCCCCCGTTCTTCACAGAAATTTGTTTGCTTATGTTGCTTGTGCCAACAATCATTCTCAATGTGGCCAAATTTCTTACAAAAGTTAAATGGGGCTTGATTTTGTGCCAAAAATTTTTTACATTGTGATTAGTCCTTTTACAAATTTTACATAAAAGACTAGTACTTTTCTCACATTTTTCTTCAACTTTCTTAGAAGATGCATGAATCATCATGATACTGCTTCTTTTTTGGATTGAAATTCTTCTTTTGTTAATTTTTTGAGAAATTTTGAGAATTCTCATTAGTTATGGACTAGAAAGGTGTCTCTTTGGGTTGATCTGCATGAAAATACCTTCACTTCTCGTGTGCACGAAATGATCTGACTAGCTCTTTGATAAAAAGCTCAGAAAGATCTTTCGTCTCCTCAGTGATAGCAACAATGTATTCATATTTTTCTGTGACACTAATTAAAATCTTTTCCATAACTTGTTGGTTAGAAATTGTATCACCGTGTTTTCTCATTTCATTAACAATATTCACGGCTCTTGTGCAATATTCATCTATTTACTCAGATTCTATCATCTTCAAATTTTAAAAATCTATTCTAAAAATTTGAAGATTTATAGTGTGTACCTTTTCGTCACCATACACTTAGATTTTGAAAGACTCCCTAGCTTGCTTTGCAGACTCACAAGTAGCAATTTTTGTAAAAAATACTCTTGAGACTCTCATTTGGATTTTGCTCAAGGCTTTTACATCTTGACGGTACTTCTCAAGATTTTTCATCTCTGCTACTGAAAGTTCACCATTGTTTTCTGGCTCTTCATAGCCATTCACAACAATAGTACACAAATCTTCAGCTTTTAAATGTGTTCTTATTCTTATATTCCAGTATTCAAAATCCGTTCCATAAAAAAATGGACTAAGAACAATTGAAGAATCAACACATTCATTTGTTTTGGATGTCATATTTTTTCTTCACCTAACCTTAGATTAAGAACGAAACCTTCTTTGATAGCAATTTGTAGGAAATATAGACGGAGAATACTATCTTTTAGAGAATGCTCAAGTTTTATATAGGCTACTTGAGGCCATTTGAGATGATTACAATCATCAACTACATCACTATTTATACTAGTTAAAATACAAAACAAAAAGTCTTATACAATTAGCTAGATACATGTATCACAAATTACTAAATATATTATTATAATCCTAAAAGACTTCTTGAGAAATTAAGAGACAATATTGAAATACTAAACATCAAGGTGTGAATGTATTAATTCCAACAGTTACATCATTAGTTCTTCAATCGCATATCTCAATTATATTAACTGTTGTTTTGGAGTCTGATTCCAAGATGATTGAGTCAATTTTGTTTACTTTGCACATCCATTTTGAACTTCTCTCATATCACTTGTTGAGACTAAATAATAAGTATCATAAGAATATAATAAAGCAAATTTTGAAAAATGATAAATGAGACAACAAAAAAAAATACACAAAGAAAGACATTATAGTTTATCGTGATTCGATTAATTGACCTATATCAATAGAAAAAGATAAACACAATTTACTATATAAAAAGAGTAAAATAGTCACAAATTCACTCTAAGTAAAAAAGGGTTCACAGAAGTGGTAGTGCAAACTTGTGTCTTAAAAATTCTCTTCATAAACAAGAGTATTCCTGAAGCCCTTAATTATAGCTACATTGTGGATATTACCCAAGTGAGTAGGAAGATGACTCAATTTATAAAGTTCAAAAAATCTTTTTCTATGGGAGAAACAAAATTGTATTTTCATTTTTGAAAAAGAAAAAATCAATTCTGATAAGTATATCATGAGGACAAACATCTAATAGAGGGTGTTATGAAAACTGTTAACATTTGAGGAGAAAGAGATAATATAGATGAAGAAAAAGAAACATATTAGCTATGGTACTTTTTTTTTTTTAAAAAATAAAATATTTGAGGTAGGAAAATGGGGAGGGGACTATAATATAGGAATTATTGGTTCGTGAATTTTTTTAGGATCCGAGCATCATAGGTCATAAGTTCCTCATGTCCCGTGCGTGCACCCTTTTTATTGTTTAATTTGGTGAAATTTCCTACCGCTAAAAAAAGAGAAGATTGTCTAACTCCATATAAGTAGATTAGATTAATATTAATAAATCATAAATCTAAAAGTGTGTGACTCAAATATTATATAAACTTAGGTCTTGAACTTAAACTTCACGAGAGAATTAAGTCCATATAAGGAGATCATATTTTTCTCATCCCATCGATAGTTGACTTCAAACACCAAAGTCCAAAGAAAATAAAAATGCCATATCAGTATACCACTAACCATGATAAATGTCCTTTGTTGGATTTCGGCTTCAAATATTTGGCAAATGCTATCCCATGTTGCACCAATTCTGGCCTTGCTAAACTGGAACCTTGTAACTTGCAACATAGTAAAAGTGACATTAGTTTTTGTTTGATAGGTGAAGCTTATTATAGTAACTAGTAACGTGCATTGCATGTTTATGTGAAATATTTAATGCAAAATTAATACATTTGAAATAATACATATAGATTACAAATTAAAAATCAAAACATACAAAGAATAAAAATAAATTAAAACAACTCATAAGTTGAGATTAGAGAATATTGCAAATTTGATGCTACTTTAGTTATACATATACTACTTCAATTTTAAGATAAATACATATGATAACATACATGAAAATTAAAAACTAATATGATATATATATTGAATCGCATCATAATCAACCCAAATGCGGTTAGAAGCCTCAATCTTACTTAGACTCGAACAGATAAATATTTAAAAAATAATTTAAAAAAAAGAGTAGAACATGAAAAGTACCAGAAATTGAAGACAGTAGAAAAGAAAACTCAAGAAATTGTGAACATCTTAATCAAATGAAATAGTAGAAAGGAATTTTTATGATGAGATGTTAAGAAGTAATAGAAAAGGCTCAATTTATTATGAGATATTAGCAGTAGAAAAGGTTTAACTTATTATGAGACTTTTCTTAAAAGAAATATATTATGAAAATTGTACTATTTAATATTTAATAAATAGATTTTATACTTAATTTAGTGTAAGATTAAAATGACAATTAAACTTTATATTTTGAAATTTCACATTTTTAATATAATAATATACCTTTATCCCTTTATCAGTAGTATGATTTTTTTATACATTTAAAAAGTTCGAGTTATAAAATAAAATTTTATTAAATCAGCACGATTAATTTTACCATTAAATAAAATTCATAAAAGTGAAACGACATTTGACACGACAAAATAATTAAACAACTCCCAACAAAAATAATTAATCAAACAAAGGAGAAATTTTGACTAATAAAATCTAAACACCATTTATTAGGATAATAAAACACAAAGTTTCAGTCTACCAAACTACCTATTAATTTAAAATCCTCATAGGAAAGGTTCATATTCCTTCTTTCTCCTATGAGTTTTTCTTTTCTTATTACCTATGTCTAGGAGAAATGTCTTAACTGCATTTGCTTAACATCAGACCAACTCTTCTTCCTAGATTGTTTGATAAACAATATTGGGACGGATAAATTTTATAGCTAAACTGTAAAATCTGGTGCTATTTCTAAAATTAGCGACAAATTTTTGTTAACTACAAGCAAAATAGCAAGGACTAACAATCAGTATAACAAAAACAATTTTTAGTGGCAAGATATACACACATTAATAACGAGTGTTAACTTTTACCGTTATCAGTTAAGTGTCATTAGATCCAATGTTGATTTCTGAAAGACTTTAAGGAGATATACAAAGAGTGCTAATTGTCACTAAAATGTATATGTAACGGCAATTAAGCTATTGTCGTTAATTAATTATATTTAATGTAGTAAAGTTCATAGTTAATTCCAAAGTATATATTTTTTTAGTGCTACACATTAACTTTCACTTGAATCTATAGAAACACATTAGCTAGAAATATATATACCTTTTTCCCCAAATATATGTGGAAGTTGCCCCTCTTTGCTGATTTACCCATAACAATAAGTAGCCTTTGTAAAAATTCAAATTTAGTTAGTTAGATAAAATAACTCAGAGATATTTTAGATTTTTTCTTTACAAATATATAAATTTCTATTTTTTCAAGTTAGCTATTTAAAATCCTCTAAGCTTAGTAAAAAACCAACAATATGCAAGTAATATTATCACGAAGACCATGATGTTGTCAAGGCTGATGGGCCTAAGTGAAAGAGTTCGAAGTCAAAAGGACCACATTTTACGGCTTAAATTCCAAAAGGGACGATGAATTTTGAGATTGACCAAAAGGAAAAAAGTGCCCTACTTTCGGTGATAAATTGTCACGCCCCGAGCCTACACCCTGGACGGTGGCCAACACTCGAAGACCATTGCTGGTCTCGAGCGGACCCTTGACCTGACTTACTTACTCAGCGGAAGACTTAAACACAAGAAATATAACTCACGGAATAGCGAAAAAGATAATAAATTAGCCAAAACGGCAACTTAAGTTTTAAACGTATACAACTGAAATGAATAAGACAAAAGAACTAATACTATTTGTCTATGAAGCCTCTAAAATAAAGATGGATGTTGGGACAGGACCCCTAATCATCCTAACAACTGAATACTAGAAACAAATAATTCAACAATAAAATGTCCTCCGAAATGAAGAGAGGCTCACCTACTGACTCTGAGCTGCTAACTGAATCAATATGTGGAATGCTGATCCTAGTTACCTGCGTTTGCATCATAATATGATGCAAACCAGCTGCATCAGTACATCTAAAACAACATAGGCTTGAATGAGATTTTTAAAGAAACACTTACCTTGACTCTTCTCAACTCATCAATACTTAACTAAACTCATTTCAATATTAAGCAATTTAAAAGCAAGTGCATAATAAAGAAAAGTTGTTTAAAATCATGTTGTACTCTTTGTGTATGCAAAAATACAAAATAACTCTGAGATGTATGTAAAAAATACAAAATAACCTAATGTCAATTCATAATCATATTAAAAGACATATCATGCTTCATCTCAAAGTTTATTTGTGCAATGCATGAATGAAGTCACATACCCCCATTCAGGCTTAGTATCTCTTGAGGAATCATGCAACTACTGTTGTAAGAGTTTCTCTAACGACAATCATCACTTAAGAGTTATAGTGATGATATAACATTTTACTTCGCACTGCCAAGGACCGACGTATACCTTGCCATCAGTATATGAAGCTAACTTAACTTAGTGGATCTACTAGCTTAACTTAAATGATCATCTAAAAGTATAAACCGTTAATATCCTTGATGACTACATGATTTTCATAGAGACTCGAGTTAATATGAACTTTTGTCTCAACATCAATGTTCAATATTACTCCCAAAATATACTTTAGCTAATACTTTTAAAGCAACTTCTTTCTTTAGTTTGAGATAATTACTCTATGCTTAGCCCAAAGTTTCCTTTGGAATCGGTACAACCCTGCAACTTTCTAATAACATTTTAATCACAATCTAATTCCTATTTAGCTGAGATTTACTAAATCAAGGAATTAGAAAAGGCTGAAATTGAGAAATATATATATATAAAAAAAAGACGCCGAGGATAAAGAACGGGAGATCAAGAAAATAATTTTGGAGAATATCAGTAAAATAAAAGTATCGATATTATACTGTGTAAATCAAATAAATCCAGAGTTTTGATATGACACAATCTATCCGTCATAAGTTTCTAATTACATTAATCCCTTAAAAATTGAAAAAATCGAATACAATAATTGAATTTCGAGTACATTAATATGTAAATAATACATTAAATATTGTCTCAAATACATTGATATGTAGCTCGAATACATTAAAAATAGCTTGGATACATAATATGTAGCTCAGATACACTAAATACTGGCTCGGATACATTTAAAAAATAAGAGATTTTGGAGATTTTTAAATGTAATAGGGGATAATGGAAATAAGTGAAACAAAAGGTGTGTATTTTCGTAATTCGTCCTTATATTTTAGTGGGTTAGGTCAAGTGAGTGGTTATTTAATGGTTTAAATGGATATATATTTTATTTCTTAAAATTTTAGCTAGAAATAAAAATTTCAGGTCAACATATTTTAATGAAAAAATAATTAAATAGGTTGAGTTACTTTATATGCAAAGATCTAATATAATTGAGTGACTTTTGAGTTGAAAATCAAAGTTAATTAAGTGGCTTTCTATGAAAAAAGTTAATAGTTGAGAGACCATCAAAGCTATTAACTCAAAACTGCATAGACGGTTCATCCAAAGGTCATTTAAAATTTTCCTTAGAGACTGGGTCTTTGGCTCTATAAGGACGCATTGCAATTATCAAATACAGAAAAAGTTAGATTAGCAAGCAAAAGTGGGCATGGATCATATATATATAGTAGTTTTGAGTTTTGAATGGAAAAACGTCAAGGGTATGTTTGGTACGGAAATGTTTTCCAAATTCGTATGTTTTGTTGATCAAATATTTTGAAAAGTAAATTTCTTAAAAATGAGGAATATGACTTTTCTTGTGAAAATAGGGAAAATAAGTTCTACATGTGACATTGTACTTTGATTGTGTTTTCCTAACCCACCAAACACACTTTATCTTTACCCTACTCCCGTAACTAGTGGCTGAGTTGAAATTTCACTAAGGGGGTTGAAAATATGAATAGGTAAATTGTGAAAACTATGTTATACATTTGCTTGCTAGTTAACTTTGTATGCATTTTAAATTGCAATGCTTCCTTATAGAGCCAAAGACTTGGGCCCCTAAAGAAAATACTTCCTTATTGAGCGGTGAATCAAGTCATGAGTCTTTTTTACTATATATATTACACAAACTTAGCATGTTTGCTGGTTGTTGGCACTTGTGAGAGTCAAGCCACACTTTATCAAGGGGATCAGATACTCTTGCTAGGTGCTGCAGGTGGTGATATAACGAGTCTAGTCCAACGACACCATCTTTCTGTCAACATGATGGTTTGGCCAAAGTAAAGGAAGAAAATGAAAGTACATAGCTTAAGAAATGATTAGATTGTATGAAGGGTATTATTGATTCATTTTTGTGGCTACATGTGATATTGTCACTTATATATATATGTAATATTTGTTCCAATTTTAACCAACCCTCAACTACTTGAGGAGTTCAAGAGTTGCTTATGTAATAGTTGTCATTCAAAATTCCATTTTGCTATATGCCTTTGGTTTTACTGTTCAAAAGTAAGGGAAAAAAGAGTAAACAGGAGAGTTTTGCAGCACGCAGGAGATAATAGAGCGATATAAGAGGCATACTAAAGACAGAGTTCAACCTGAAAACCAAGCTGGGGCACAGTATCTACAGGTAGATTCTAGTTTTATGTCTCCTCCGTAGGATGTATTAGAAAGCAACTAGTAGTTTCTTGCAAAAAAAAAGTTAATAAAGGCTTACTGTAGCTTACACAACAATGCAGTATATGCAGCATGAGGCAGCAAATTTAGTGAAGAAGATAGAGCTCCTTGAAACAGCGAAAAGGTTCAATTAAACCTTAGTACTCCAAAAGTTGTTGCATTGTCATTTCTCTCCTTTTTTTTAATAAGTTTTAAAGATAACAAATGAAATTTTCATCAGAAAATTCTTGGGAGAAGGTCTGCAGTCCTGTACCCTTCAAGAAGTACAACAGATAGAAAAACAGTTGGAACGGAGTGTCGGCACCATCCGGGCACGAAAGGTTTCTTCATTTTATTAAAAGTCTTGTTCTTCTTATGAAGTCTCATGAACTTGATATTTATCTTATCTTTTGTTCTTTTCAGCTTCAAGTTTTTAAGGAACAGGTTGAGCGACTAAAAGAAAAGGTAAGACCATATATTTTGAGCTTTAATTCACACAAAGGTAAAAAAATAAAATAACAATCTATCTATAGGCCTTACTCTGTCGAATGTGAATGTCTCTATCGAAGAATTTCCACTTGTTTTCTTAAAGCTTCCCTTTCTTACAAATCCAGGAGAAAATCCTTGCTGCTGAAAATGCAAAACTGAGGGAAAAGGTATAATTTTCATATCCTTAGATCTATCTTAGTATAGTCTTCTTTTTTCCAACTCATAGTCGGATAAAAAATTAACTTATGTTTTCTGTTAGTTTGGTAGTCTTCAACAGAGAGAAACACCAATTGTAGAGAAGGAAGAAGAAGCGCTTTGTATAGATGGTAGCGAAAAATCAGATGTTGAGACTGAATTGTTTATAGGACTACCGGAGTGCAGAGTAAGGCGTCTCTAAAAGAAATTGATTGATTAAATATCTGCAGTTAAAAGGGGTATATAATCAATTGTCAAATAGTGCTAATGCTAAATAATTTGTGCATTTGAGCAAGCAAACTAATTAGGCTTATGTCTCTTAGGCGCAGCTGATTGAACTTTTAATCATTTCTGAGATGGTTTGTACTAAGGATATGTATTAATTTTGTTTCGTTTGATTGACAGTACTCTTAGTAATAAACTCTTCTGCTTGCTGCAGCTTTCATATTTTCGCGTCAACTATAGTCTATATTACTCTATACAATATTCTTGCTTGCCTTTAAAGAAATTCATCACCGCATTATCACAATTAGAATGTGATTTCATTCTTGCCGCGGACATAGTGTTTGTAGGTTGCATTTACCTTTGTTATGTTTGCTAATTGGTCGCGGATGCATTTACAAGTAGCCTCTGTTGATGGCTCATAAGGGCAATCTATGTAAGACATTAGACATGTTTCAAACAATTTTAATGGTTGGGACACTGGAAATGATGAGAATAATGTCAAAACACTAAGGAGTTGTTTAGCTTTGCATCTTTTCTGGGCTTTTATATCCAACTTTGGATAAGGTTCGTTTCATTATCAAAACCTGGTTTTATTTATTTTCGGTAAGATTAAGACGTCTCAATTATATCCAACTTATGATGCAACAAATTAAGTATTCAAGGAGAAATATTTTTTGCACTGTAATTTCTACATTAGTAATACTAACATATTACTCATGATCGTTTATGTTGGTTTAAGCGGGCCCAAATTATAAAAAGATAACAAAGACTTTGAAACTTATGGCTCAAGGCAATACTGAGTATTAGGTATGATTATAAATTATTTTATTAAATATATAAATGAAAAGATACACTCCTTTTTAAAAAAAAATAAAAAAAAATAGTACTTTTTTATTATTTTAATTGTAAATTATTATTATTTTTGGTAGATCTATATTAATTAGAACATTACAACATTAGTGGTAGGTATATTAGCATCTCTATTTTCTATAATATAGGAGTTTCAGTACTAGTAATAGTAGCATCAGTACAAGTTACATCGTTAGTAAGAACAAATTTATTATTACATGTTCTTTTTTTACTTCGATCCATTGTTTTGGTTACTTTATTACTCCCTCCGTCTGATATTGTTTGTCATGTTACGTTTTTTAAAAGTCTATTTGATTAATTTTCAAAGTTAAATTAGATCACATTAATTCGATATTTTAAACAAAAATAAATAAATATTCTAATATTATATGAAAAGTATTATGAATTACAATTTTTTGCATATTAATATGATGAAAAAATACATCTTAAAGTGTTAGTCAAAGTTTTTATAATTTGACTCTAAAAATAGAAATCATAACAAATAATACCGGATGGAGTGCGTATCTATTGTTATTACTGTTTTGTTCTTTATTAGTGCCTAAGAAGCTCCTTTACTACTGCTGTTTTCTTTTCATATTGTGTTATATAATATCGTAAAAAACAATTCTCTCTACTCTCGGTCTCTCACAATATTCCTTATAATTTGTGATATTAAGTTTATTTTCCTACTTTAAGTTTGATAAAAACGTTCAAGTGTCAATTTGTGATTTACAATTCTTAGAAGTATAATATGCTTAGGATATTCCAATAAAAAAAATGGCAATCTAGCCTTCATTAGTTTATAAAGAGTCTCTGAAATATTACCTTTGTTAATTGAAACTATGCATTACCAATTAATTTTGTGAGAAATGGAAAAAACTTATAAAGTTAAAAACAGGAGTGTATATATAACACTTACTAAAATTATACATTACTATATAACAAGCATTTCAAATCATAATTATATGTCACTTAGTTTTTTTAATCTGAAAAACTTAAAAAGCAAAAAACTTGTACTAGTATAATCCATATAATTAGAATTAGAAATTAAAGACCCCAACCATGGATGATGTTACTCTCAACAGCCATGTTCCTTGACCCTGATGCTCCATCTGCAGACATATACTGATGATACCTACAGTTCACATTAATGTTAAAGCTAATTAGGTCAAGTAAAATGACTTTTAAAAAAAAAAAAAAAAAAAGACGATTTTTAATGTGAATTATCATAAGTTGAGTGAGCGCGATCAATTAATAGATGAAAGTAATGTAGGTATATACCCTATTTGAAGAACTGGATCAGGTAAATCACAGTCCATGTGATTTGATTGAGAATGGTGGACATGAAAGGTGCTGCTTCCTGCTTCATCTAATGATGCATTACAATTACTCCATGGAAAAGGAACACCTCTCATTCCACCTTGTCCTTCACCCTCAAACTGTGTCAACATACAACAAAGAAAGATTCAACATATGCACTCACTCGCTCTGATGTTTTTAAAGAATTCGAGCAATATTATAGAGTAGTACCGATGATAGTTCAAGAGAAACCTTAATCTTCAACTGCTTGTTCACATCGCCAAGATGACGCTCCTGATAATATAAATAAAAATCAATTAGCAACAGAGACGAATATAGATTTTTTTTAAAAAAAATTTATATAATATAAAGAAATTATGAGTTCACGTGCATCACAGTTTGCACGGTGAATATACGCCCTTGATAATTAACCTCAAACTATTTCAACCCAACTTAATTGACTCTATGACTATAGTTATTTAGGTGGTATTTCGAATAGCTAGTTTTCGAAAGGAAGAAATTAGGCATTCAGCATTTTATATATCTTACCTTTCTACGAAGCTCCTCCATCTGTTCCATCATTATTTGTGTCTACAAAATGTAGAAACAAATCCTTACTTAGTACGAAAGGTATTAAATAATAATTAGATATTTTATGAATTTTATTTTTGATATTTAATTTATACATGCAGCTCGACTTACAGAAAAGATAGATTCAAATTTAGTGGACCTTAAAAGAATTAGATTTGGATACACTTTATCGTGAGGCAAAGAGAAGCCTCATGGCTCAAACAACTAATATCAATTGTGTGAACGCGATATGATAAAGTTTTTCATATATCATATGTAACAATAATCGTAAAAAGATGGCAATTAAGTATATACCTTTCTTTGCCTAGCTTGTGCAAGTGCACCTTCAAGTTGTTTTTCAAGATTTTGCAACTCCTTCACACTTAGTGCTCCAAGATCTTCACCAAGTAAGTGCCTTCATATGTATTATTATACCAATAAAAAAACATCTCAAAAAACTTAATTTATATATGTCAAAATTATAATATTATGTGAAATGAAAAAGCAAAAATGACATAAATAACCTTTGAGTTCGTTGAAGTGCTTCAAACTTGGCCTTTAATTTAGAGACCTCTTGGTACCAGCTCTAAATTTACAACAAAAATAAAAAATTATGCAAAACATAATAAGTAAAAGTTAGTAAAATCCTAGATAAAGCTACAAACCTGTGTTTCTCTTTCACCACAATTGTCTTGAGGATTAAGGCAACAACGTTGGTACCTCTCAAGGGTTTTAGTGATACTGCCAACAAAACAAACATAATATATTCAAAATATTACTTTTCTTTCCAAATCTTATTCTTATTGTGTCAACTAATTAAGTGAGACGTTTAAGGAGGGATAAAACATAATTAATTAGACCAATACTCTTTGTTGAGGGTAAAATAAACATGAAAATATGTTGCTGGTTTTGACTTGACACAAATTTTAAGAAAATACAAAAAGACTTTAAAATTTGTGATTTTAAATTATAAATTGTGGAATATATGAAATTGTCATTTATTTTGTGATTATAACGTCATATGGAAAATTAAATTAAAGAGTTATTAAAAAAAAGACACTTTTTTTATAAACGAAATAAAAAAGGTAAAACAAATAAATTGAAATGAAGTGAGCACGGTTAAATAAGGTGTATGGGAATGAAGCTCATACCAAGTTTAATTTTCTACTATCATATTTATTAGCACATCTTTAAGATAATACTATTGCACTATATGTAAGCTACAGCCTATTATGTTTAATAGTTTAAATATTTTGATTAGAGAATTATACACGTTAATATGATATCAAAGCAGAGAAAAATTTCGAATTCAAATCCTACGCCCACCAATTTAAAAATAAAAATAAAAATAAAAATTCACATACATAACCATGAAAAAGACTTATCAGGCTCAACTAACCATCCATTCTACCCCAAAACCAAAAAGAAAAATAAACACAAGAACAAACAAACTATTGAATATATAATGGACAAAAAGGAGGCATACATTAGAAATTAAAAAAGACAAAAGTACACAAGGATTAAAATAGCAAAAGTCTTCTCATTTCTAATATTTGCTCCATTTTATTTAATTGGCCATTAGTATAACAAGTGGATGTCTTTTTCCTTCTTCTAAGTTCCAACCTTCCATATTTGGAAAGTGGAAAAAGACTTAGAAAATATAAGTGGAAACAGAAATTCATTTTAGCAATTATTTAAGGATAATTAGATAGAAATATAAACAATACTATTTAGACATTGTATTAAGGGCTCTATAGCTTTTTGTACTACTTCATACATCCCATATTAGTAAGGGGAAAGTGGAATTAAGGGCTCTCTATAGCTTTTCCTTCTTCCAACCTTCCAAATAAGTAACGTGTAAACAGGAAAATGAACAACTAATATGAACGTATGGAGTATTATTCAAGAAATTAAAACTGTCAATCAGATTTTTCATTTTGTAACACATTTTCTACATACAAAACCCTAACTCTAAACAAAAGTGTCACATGGTAGAACAAATGTGATTATGAACACAAGAAATTTGTAGCTGGACACTACATTTTTTTTTTTTGAAAGACAACAAAAATAATTGTGCAAATAAGGAGTCCTCTTTAACACTGTGCTATTACCCTAATATATTGATGTGTATGAGTTTAAAAAGTTACAAAAAACAAAGAAGCATTTTTACATTAATACTATCATTCTTCAACAAAAAAATGATATCAAGAAAACTGAAGAATATTAAAAAAAAGAAAGTGTAAGGCTTTGGATGGGAGGGAATAAAAGTATTCAATTTCATTGCTTAAAGAACATGAGCTGGAAGCAAAGTTTCTAATATATATTGAAAAACTCAAGAATCTCATAAGACTTCATCAGTAATAAATTTCACTAAAATGGAAAGAAAAAAAGAGATCTTGATCAGTTCTTGGGGTATGGGAACTGATAAAGAAAACTCCTTTTTTTCATATGCATAAAAAGTAGCAATCAGATTATATACTAACCTGCAAAACTGATAAATGCAAGAAATCTCAAATATGAACAAATTCCCTTTCAACAGGCATATGCCACTACTTTTGATGTGCAGTTTAGTACAATACTCTCTTTTACACAAAGGATTTGGTCACAACAGAAGAAAATGTATGAGTTCAGTATATGAAGTAGAAATCATTGAAAGGACTTCAAGATCTAAGGATGAAAAGGTATAAAGAAGACAAAGTTTGAAACTTTTTGATGTTTTATAACCATTGGACTAACAAGTGTTCCAAGAAACAGCAAAAGCATTAAAGAAAAAGATGAAAGGAAATAGTAGGAACAAAATGGAGAGAAAACCCTAGATCTTACACATTTGTCCAAAAGAGTTGGAAGAAGAAGTTTCTAGACCTGGTCAGTCCTTACTCTGATCTTTTGATTTTTGTGGATTAACCATTGAAACGTGTCAATATCCAATTGGTAGAACCAAAAAACCCTTCTCGTATTCATCACATTTTGATCAAACATTAAAATGAAAGAAGAAAGAAAACTCAAAGAGAGATCCAAATCTGAAAACTCTACTTAACAGACAACAGATAAAGATAAGTTGGTGCTTGTGTAAAGTGCTGCAAAAGCCCATACCAATTTAGCAAGTCTATTTATCCAACAATTTTTTTATTTTTTTTAAGAGAAAAGTAGAATTAAAAACATAAAATCCACTCCCACAAAAACAAATAACAACTGACCTCACTGTCTTTCACTCTGTGTGTGTTTATCTTTCTTTATATATATATATATATATATATATATATGATGAACCCCATATGAAAAAAATCATAAAATTGTAATATTTTTATGACTTAAAAAACTCCATATCAAGAATTGGCTAATAAGATCCTCACAAAGTAAACTTGACACACTTTTCATGTATTAAAAAAGCTTAGTATATATTTATATGATGAACCTCATATGAAAACAAACATGAAGTTATAATCTTTTTATGATTTAAAAGAACCCCATTATCAAGAATTAGCTATTAAGAGCCCCCACAAAGTAAACTTGACAGACTTTTCATGTATAAGAAAACTTAGTTACTATGAACCCCATATGAAAACAATACATAAAGTTATAATCTTTTTATGATTTTGAAGAACCCCATATGAAAAAATAACTCAAAGTTGTAATCTTTTTGTGATTTAGAAGAACCCCATATGAAAAAATAACATAAAGTTGTATTCTTTTTATGTTTTAGAAGAACCCCATATGAAAAAATAACTTAAAGTTGTAATCTTTTTATGATTTAGAAGAACCCCATATGAAAAAATAACTTAAAGTTGTAATCTTTTTATGTTTTAGAAGAACCCCATATCATCAAAAATTAGTTATTACTAGTAATTAAGAGCCCATACAAAGTAAACTTGACACATTTTTCATGTATATATAAAAAATAAAAATAAAATAAAAAGCTTAATATATATATGTGTGTGTATATACCCTGCACTACCAAACTCATAGAGCTTTCCACGACTAGAGAAGATGATGAGAGCAACTTCAGCCTCACAAAGCACTGATAATTCATAAGCTTTCTTCAACAAACCATTCCTCCTCTTAGAAAATGTCACTTGACGGTTGATTTTGTTTTCTATTCTCTTGAGTTCCACTCTCCCTCTCCCCATTTTTTTTTTCTTCTATTCCTAAAGCTATCAAAAAAACTATTTATGTTATGATCAGTAATGAATAGGGGAGGTGGGGTTAGCAATAAGTGTAAAAGTGTACTACTTAATTACCCTTCTTCCTTATAAAAAAAAAAGGTTCAATCTTGGATATCTCTTCTTGCAACAAAATGGTAACCTAATAATTCTTCTTTTGCTTCATTCTTTTATATAAAAAAAATCTTCTAAGGAAAAAAAAATTTGCTCTATTTTTTCCTAAAAAAACTCATTTCTTGTAATTGTAAGAAACTTTGTTACCTTCTCTTTTAGGGTAAAAGAAACCTGGTCATAGACCAATAGCAATTTATTTTCATAAAAAAATATTTAATTCAATTTCAAAGTAATGATGAAAAAAGTTAATAAGTGGTCCAAGTAATTGGGTTCAATGAATTCAAAAGGTCCAAGTTTCAGATAGTTTCTGATCATTTGTGTGAAGACATAACAAAGTTTGATAGTAGCATCCAACTAATATTTTGGACCATCTTATTAATTGTTGAGACACAAAGGCACACATCAAATATTAATTTTTTGTCAAGAATATTATTCAATATTTTTTTAAAAAAAAAAAGAAGAAAAGAATGCATATGGGCTGATTTAGCAACTATAATTTCTTTTAGGGGCTAATAAAAAGGTATATTTGTTAAGAATTTCATGCTAATTGCCAAAAGGATACTAATTATCTAAAAATATAAGAAACCTATAGCTTGTTCTATTTATTGCCTAGTGATAGCAAAGGGTTGTTAAGGAAAAACTTGTCTTGTACTAGGATGTATTTAGGTATTCCTAGGCTTATGGTGGTTAGATAATAATTACCAAGAATTTAGCAATCAATTAAGGAATCATAAATCATACCCTAACGTGTCCACTTTTAAATTGGCACACTCATTAAAAAAAATAATGATGTAGTGAATTTATCATTTTACCCTTATTAATTATGAAGTGGATGAAAAGATCTACATTTTTTTAAAATAATTAGTCATCTAATTGAGGGTATAATAGGTAAAAAAATGTTTTTTCTTGATTTGTCAAAATAGATAAGTAATTTGGGATAACTATAAAAGAAAAAATGGACAAGTAATTAGGAACAGATGGACATGTGCTATATCCTTTAAGAGAAATATTTACCATATTGAACATAGTTCATTTTTAAGTGAATTTTACTAGCGTCGTCTATAAAATTATTGAGTTTAATTTTTATACATAGATAATAAAAAAAAAATTTATACTATCAAATTAAAATTGAGTATTGAGTTTAATTTTTATACACAGATAATAATAATAAAAAATTTATACTATCAAATTAAAATATAGTTCACATTGGTTGTAAATGGTAGCAAATGTGGTTTCATCAAATCATTCAACGCAATGTTATACATTTAAGAGTTTATGAAAGTATAACTATATAAATAGTCTCCATCTTATATATCCCTCCTCTATCAATAAGTTGTCCTCCTCGTCTTTGATGCACTTCACTTGACAAAGGTCTAAGGGTTCTTCTATTTCACCTTGTCTAGACGCTAAAAAATCAGGTTGATACGACAATAAATGAACGGTATGTATTGGTTATAGATATTTATATTATTATCGTAAAATTCTTTATTTGTTGCTCTCAGATCTCTCATAGTCTTTCAAAAACTAATATCAATGAGCATCAGAATAAATCTTCTACTCAAAGAATGTGAAAAACATTAATTAAGTTGTAGAAAGAGAAATGAAAAAGCAAATAAAAAAGAGAGTGTGGAATTAAAGAGATGTTGAGAATATGTTGAAGGTGGGGATCAATAGAAATCATCAATTAGTAACAAGGTACAAACTTTACTCACTGTTTTAATTAAGTTCCTACAACTTCATGAAATTGATGTCCTACGTGGTATTTTTATATAGTTGCTGACTATTCCCATGACCCACACATCACATGTCTTAATTAGAGCCAACCAATGTGAGAAGAACATGTATCATTTGAACATGCGATTTAAAATCAATGTTTGAATATTTGATTCCGAATTATCATTTGAAATTATGAATTTTTATTAAATTATACTATTGTTAACTTGTGAATTTTTATAAAATTATGTGTATTTGAAAGTTTGTAATGATTATAAATATTTATTTATAAAAGAATATGGAAACTATGTGGTTTATCAAAGCTGTGTCTTAGAATATTTCGATATGTTGTTTGTGAATTATGATTTACTCATTTGATAAGATTATGTAAGATTGAATTTTTTTGTGTAGTTTTCACTACTTGTGATTTTTTCATATTTAGGAAAATAAATAATTAACTTATAGAATCAAATTGCACGGTCAAACATAACTTCTTTTTCATATTAATTTGATTTCATATGGTAGTTTCATATGACATGCATGTCCAAATAGCTCCTAAAAGAGTCGATAGATTTTTTTTATTTTTTTTTTATCAAAAAGAGTTTAATTTTACGATAGTTTTAACGTTCTAGATCCCTCCATCTATTGCCTTAAAACTTTTTTGTTGATCCCTCATATTCTTTCATATGAAATCAGAATCAATCTTTTTAAGTAACATAAATTAATTTTTATGATCTATACTTCAAGCTAAGTTTATTTCTAAGTAGACTAATAATTAAAATAGGTCAAATACATAAACAAATTTCTAAATTTATTGGTTTTTTTCTTTCAGGTACCTTAACTATGTTATTTTCCTATTGAATCATTGAACCACTCATAATTTGTTCATTTTAAACACCGTGGATTGATATGGAACGAGATTTTGTGAGAGATATTGATAGAGGTTACCTATGCTCATTTAGTCCAATTGATATGGTGAAACTGTTTGAGAATAATTGTGTTTTACTTCAAGTCATTTGAACATATCAGAAAACAAATGAGACTAACACACAATTTGTCTTCATTCCTTCAATCAAAATCATTACAATACGAACACAATTGAAGACATTTACAAAAGAAAAGCCGATCAAAATCAGCCAACAATGCTTAAAAGGAACAAATTATTGGTGGCTCATGATTCAATAGGAAAATAGCATAGTCGAGATACCTGATTGAAAAAAAACCCAATAAATTTAAAAATCGACTAATGAGTTCGGCCATTAAAATAAAAGAAAGAAAAACTAGGTAACACATTAATATTAGGCTTAGGGCAAGTCTATATTTCAAGTGTACTACTGAGTTGTTGTTTCGTCCCACGAACAGACAAAAGGGCAAGTCTTTTCCCTTCCTACTAGCTAGGCTTTGGTCATTTTTTTTAACTTTTTGAATTTTTGAACTAGCGAATCTTTGTATAATTATGTGTATTTTAAAAGTTTATAATAGTAAAAAAATATTAATATACGTAATTTTTTAATTAATGCAGCGTTTGAAGAGATTCTTATCAATACGAAAATTAAAATTATACATTCCAATAAAATTTCAACTTGAAATCATGTCTAAGCGGGCTCTTACACTACTTAATCAATTACAATATAAAAGACAACAAATATAGGAAGACAAAATGCATAGGTTTGGGATGAATCTTGGGACAAACATAATAGAGGGAAGACTAAGATATATATACATTATATTGGAATAATATTTTTCTTTTTTATTTCAATGGGAGCTATATATAGTGTGGTGGCAGTAGCAGTGTATGTAAATAAAGTCATGTGATCACACTGTAAATATTTCTTGTTTTGGTTGTTTCCAGCACCACACAATTTTTAGACGATTCTTCCTGTTTTGGAAACTTTAATTTAATGGACTATATTGTATAATTAATCAAAAGTTTTTATATTTCGAATTTTGAGAATATCAGTTACTTAAAAGGACTTTAATGTAAATCTAAATTAGTTAAAACATCAAAACAGATATTAAACATCTAATAGTAACAAATAAAGACGGGAAAGGTGAACAAAAAGATTTTAGTTTAGTGAATTCATATTAATAAGTAGGGATGGTTACATTATTTCATTTCAATATAAGTATTAGTTAAAAAAATTATGTCATTTATAATTATAACAAATTAAGGTTTCCCTTAAGATTATGATAAGTTCTATTATAATCTCCAATTTATCAGTACTACAACAAACATTAAGCGTGTAACCAAGTTGGGATATTAATTAGCTCTTGACAAACATTGAATCAAATGTGACTATATATTAAGCATCTAATTAAGCCATAAATCATAATCCTAATTAACTATATGGATCTTTTGCTATCTTTTTGCTCTATTATTCGTAGCTTAGAGTACTTAAATAAAAATATATATAGTGAATGGATACTATATCTTAGTATTATTATATAATGCCACGTTTGAAATTAAACACTTGACGTACATAAAACTTTTAATGAATGGGGCCTATATATATATATATATAATGGGAGTGAGGCATATCTAGAAACACATCATACATTATTCGTATTATTTATTATTTCACTGATTATTTACCAATAAGTTAAAAACGTAATGTAGTTATTCGTATTTAATATAAAGATGTCCTTTGCATTGCCTTAGAGCACATCACATTATTTGTAGTAGACAGTGCAGTCTATCCCTTTCATTGATATGACTTTACACCTTCACTATTTTCTAACGCTAGTACGTATGTACTCTCTTATTTCTCTATTTATTATTAGAGTAAGTCTATATTTATTCATAATCACATGATTACAACATTTTCTAATTGAAATTTGTCCCCTTTACTAACTTGTTGTACGTAATATTATTACAAACAAAATGTCTTATTCATCATCGTACTTAATTAATTTAGGCTAACTCCACATGATGTGTGAGTTATACACCGTTAGGCATAATCACATATATATGATATGCCTTTGAATATCTTTGACTGGCAACTTTTTAGTAATAAATCACATACTCCTATGTTTTTAAAGTTTGAAACATCTTTTTTTTGTAATTGGCGCTCTCAATAGAAATATTATTTAAATTATGTCATATAAATTAGTTTCTCATCGAATGAATGAATTTTAATATATAATTAAAATCCTTCGATTTCAAGCAAAATAAATCACATGCACTTTTTAGAAATTATTTCATCTTAATAAAAAGTAGTCAACTTTAGTGAGGTTTATTTTATGCATTGCACAAATTTAAATTAATTAATTATATATATATAAAAAAGGAATAAGTATATAGTGGAAAACATTTGGTAGGCTGTGGTGGTGGTTAGATTTTTCTATTTTTAGAATGTTTTAATGGATTGGAGTGGCTAGCATTTCTAAACAATCTGAGCTTTCAAGGCATCCACTTCCTTTGAATCTTCTTCATCTACTCATGACTAATGGGGACCAAATTGAATAATTCCACACCACTCATCAAATACACGCGAATTTAATGAAATTCACTTTGCATATTACCCTTTTTCGTTCGTTTTTATTTGTTCATTTTGATTTATACACTAGTTTCACGTATTTTCTTCGTCCGGAATTATTTGTCATGTTACGTTTTTTAAAAGTCAATTTGACTACTTTTCAAAGTTAAATTAGATCACATTAATTCGATATTTTAAACAAAAAAAATTTAGATATTCTAAAATTATATGAAAAGTACTATAAATTACAACTTTTTGCATATTAATATGATAAAAAAATACATCTTAAAATATTAGTCAAAGTTTTTATAGTTTGACTCTAAATATAGAAACCATAACAAACAATATCGGACGAAGAGAGTAATATATAACCGTAATAGATGAAACGAATCACACAGTTTTGCATTTGAGACATCAAAAATCTCAATAACTAGGTCACACCCTTAGCTTGAATGCACTATTTTACTCGATATTTAATAAAAATATTAATACATTTTAAAATAATGAACAAGTAAAATCCAAAGTGATGAGAGCCCATTATAATAATCCTAAACTATGAGAATTGATACTAGAATTTTAAAAAAAAAAACTCTATTTTTGTATTTGTTGTATATGGATATTTGATTATCAAGATATTGCGTGATTTACTAATTTTCCCTTGTTAGAATATCACAAAAAGTTTAGTATAATGGGCTAAAGGTTTTCATGAATGGTGGATGTGCATACAATTGGGCCCAATTACGACAACCATTTGTTTTTGGGATAAATTTTATCAAAACTTTAGTCGAATTAATTGAAAACAAAATTTATAGTAGCCACTTTTAAAGAAATATAACAAAGTAATTAGTTTATAACAAATATAATTATGTTTTTATTTATACAAAAAATATCAAAAAATCATAAAAAGTATACACTAGTTATACATTACGATACATTCAAAAAATTGAATATAACTTCTTTACACATGAAGTATACACTTATACTTGGTGTATATTGACTATTTTAATCCTGACCAACTCAAAATCACCTCTAAAACATTCCAAAAAGTTAGAAATGAAAATTCTCTATGTTTTGAATCTTCTAATATAGAATTTGCTCAACACATCTCAGGTTTGTGGTACATCAAATTTTAAAGAAAAATAGAAAGCAACAATGATAAAGAAGAAAGACGTATTAAAAAAAAACAAGAAAAAAGAAAAAAAAGGCTAATTTGTATTGTATTCAGAAACAAAAATTCAATATTTTGTTATGCATATAAAAACATCCCCTTTATGGAAAAATTATATAAGTTGGTACATTTTAATAAATAATTACTGATTTTAGCAATACTTTTTATTTATTATCATTTATAGCAATACTATGTTAAATCTGCAATATATATTAAAAGTGAATTATTTATGCAATATATATGAATTATAATTGCTTTTTAAAATATATTATGTTTGTTTGATAAAAATTTGACACATTGTATTATAAGTGTATTAAAATGTGTGATAAATGAATTATCTATCATTAAAATTTATATTATATGTGAATAAAAAATTGTTCTTTGTAATATGAATTAAACTTGTATTTTAAATGAATTAAAAGTGATCAAGTAAAAAAAATATATTATTGCTATAAATGATAAATATTTTTTTATTATAGTATATTTATGGTTTCCCTATATTTATTATATACATATTCAAAATTAGCCCAATAAACAACTTATTTCTAAAACTCGTGCAATATATTAATTAATATTATTAAATCAATTAAAATACTAATTTAAACATAACAAGTCCATGACTTTCCTAATCGTAACCATAAATAATTACAAGTTGCAAAACGTGGTCCGTGTCGGCGTAAAACGACGCCGTAAAAAAAAACCAGCAAAAAAATAATAATAATCAGAAATTGGAAGAGAGAGAAAACAGAAGAGAGAGAAAAAAAGCAAAAAAAAAGTTGTACAATATTTTTTCTTCTCAAACTACAATTTTCTCAGATCTCTTTCTTCTTCTTCTTCATATATTCTCTCTTTCAGATACCCATTTTTCCCTTTCATTCATCAGAAACCATGATTCTTTAATCACATTGTGATTTCAAGAATCATTCATTCACCTAAAAATCCAATCTTTTTCAATTCTTGAAAGTCCCTATGTAATCTCTCTTCCTCTTTCTACTTCTACTTCTTCTTTTATGGGTGCAAATCTTTGATGGGTCATTCTTCTTTCCTTTGGGGGTTCTTTTATGGGTGCAATTTATGTTGATTTCTACTTGTGTTGGTTTATTGATTCTTGTTTTTTGGAACAGGACATGGCATTGAAGAGGGGTTCATCAGGTTTAGGCACCCAAAGGAACAGAAGTGCTGGATCTAGCTTCCCAATTGTGATTCTTATCTTCTGTTCATTCCTTGCTCCTTTGATTTTCTTTGTTGGACGTGGCCTCTACGCCTCTACTTCAGTTGGTTAGTTTATATACTCTCATTAAGACATAGTATTTGTATTTCTGGGATTTGATTGTCTTCCGTTTTCGCGGATATCTTACTAGTGAAAATTGTGTGCGTTTCAACTTAGTTAGTACAAATTGAGAGCGATGTATTATAACAAACAACTCCTTGATTAGTTTCTTTTATGTTTTCAACCATGTCTCAGTCCTAAGTTTAATTGCATACTTTCGCTTTCTTTTTGGTGGAAGTAGGAACTAGTAAATGAAGCAGAATCAATACTTTAGCCTCTAAGATTGGAAAGTTTGCTCATTTGTAAATACCACAATACTTCCTTAGTGATTGCTTTATAACACAATCCCTTTTTCTTTTAAAATGTGTTCTTTGTTAAATGCATTAAGCTACAATTTGTTTTAGGCTAAAAAGTTTGCTGAAGTCTTTTCATTGAGTTCATCCTATGTTGCTCAGACTCTTCAAAAAAGCCAACGAGTGCGTGTCGGATTCACCAAAAGTAGTGTATTTTTGGAGAATCCGAAACGGGTGCGGCATCAAAAGTGGAGAGTCCGTGCAACTAAGAGTTCATCTATTTTGATGTCGGTAGGATTAACTAAGTTTTGTTGCTTCTTGTTGGAGACTATTTAACTTAAATGGGACACAAGGCTATTTCCTTCATAGTGACAAACTTACTCTTTGATTGTGCACTTCCGGTCAAAAAGTATACTTGTGGTATACAGCAAAAGAAAGAAGAAAATATCATATACCTGTGCTAAAGTGCCTTGGTGCTCCATTTTTACCAACCAATCCTGGATATTGGCCAATTATGAAGCATGTTGATTTGGGAAATCTGAAGGGTTTTCAATTCTTGAAGTGTTCAAGTGTGATAAATTTTTGGTTAGTTAAGCCCATTTTTATTGAAGGTTGATAGATTCAGTAGTGGAATTTGATTTGCCTAATTGTGATGCTTCTGTGATTTTTTGACTTCTTAGATGCAGTTAGGGAGTACTAGTACCAACTCTCTTCTGCGAGGGGTGGTGGGCTTTGGCTTTTGCTCTGTCTGTGTTAATGGATATAGGATTTTTCTATTGATATGTATTCGTTGTATTAATACCAATGTGTTCCTGTTGAGGTTAAGAAAAGGAACAGTGCATTTGTTTATTTTAGTTGAAAAGTCTTCACTTACTCTGCATTAGGCAGAGACTTATGATGATGTCTTGTGAACACAAATTTGAATTCTGATTTCAGGTTCCCAATTTTGTTTTAGATCCACCTGCAGAAACTGCACACTGCATGCTGTTATCAAATTGATTTTAGATTCACAGGAGTTGACATTTTAGTGTATTGGTATTAGTCTGAGGGACTAAAACTCTTGTGATGTGTTAGCTTTCATTAGCTTTTTAGTACTCTCCTTCCATCCCATTATATGAGGGTTTTTAATTGGACACAAAGACTAAGATGTTAATTTGACCTATATATTATTTTAGTAAGTGGAAGTAAACATTGAAGTTTTTATTGTTAAAAGGTTATTTTGATAGAAAATAAATCATATCGAAGTTTAAAATTTGAATAGTTTAATGAATTTAAATGTTTTTGGAAGGTGTGAAAGTTGTTTAGAGTTCTACTGCTTGTGGAATATTGTTAAATGTGTTGGTATGTAACTATGTATCAACATGGACAGGGGCGGACCCACACCATACGGTGGGGGTGCACGTGCACCCGGTAACTTTCGAAAAAATGACATGTATAGATGTATATCTATTTTGAAAAACTGGTAGAAACTATTTATAGTTAACAGTGCACCCATAAAAAGCATAGAAGTGCCCTAGTGCAATTGGTAGAAGCTAGAGTTACCACCCTCTAGACCAGGGTTCGAATTCCACTTTAAGCGCGTTTTTATTTTAAGTTTAGCTTAGACATTCATGGACAATGTCATGTACATTGGTACTTGAAAATGGAGGGAGTAATATTAAATTGCTGGCTGAAGTTCCCCAAAAGGTGTTGATGGTTTATGATAGATGTAGTGGTGATCTTCTCTTCCTTTTTTTTTCTTTCTTTTCCCAATTCTTAGTTTTAGCTTGGTTTCTGGGTATGTCTGGGCGGCCGGCGGTGTTTTCACTCTAATTGGATCTCTTGTTAAGTAGGTGTAAACTGGTAGCACCACCTCTGTAATTTTCAGTTTGTATCTCTCTGTCATACACATACTTTCACTCTTTTGTCTCTCATGATTGTGTCTTAGACCAACCACTGCTCTTTCCTAGATGGTTCTAGGGCATGCTTTCTATGTAGTTGTCAGTTTCTGGAATGAGCTTTAGAACCTTCATTTTGTCATCATCATCATCTCCATTCTCCTCCCCTCTTCTTTTATTGTCATCAATCTCGTTCTACTCATTGTTGTCCTTGCCTCCTCATCATTGTCATCGTCATCATCATCATCTTCAGTCAGGCTGGGTGGTACTTGCTTCCGAAGTTACAACACTCCATCCAATTTACTTGTCCTACTTGGAATGGAGATGATATTTGTTTGCTACGCTTATGCTGGTTTATTTTTAAAGAATTGCTGGAGATTGTTGGATAAACACTTCCCTTTTAGAGAATTGGATTCACCTTCGCGAAAACTCAAGATAAAAAGGACAAACAGTTTGTGATAGAAAGAGTAGTATGTTCCATAAGTGATAATGAGCTGGGTGGGCTCATACTCCTCAATAATTTTCGTTGATTGCTTGAGGTATCATACATGTTCTAAATCAAAACCTCTTTATCCTCTTGCAATGAATTGGAACTTAGAAGTTCACCCATAGCAATACAACAACGGAACAGATTAAAATGAATGGAAAAGATGTGCCTCTATAAGGTTATATCATTTCTTTAATAAAGTACTGTTCTATATCTCTCCTCTGTGTGTTTTACTTTTGAATATTAATATGCTAGTAGAGGTTTGTGAGAGCATCCTGCGTTCATACAGGATGCTTGACTTGCTAGATTTGGTCAAGAAAACAAAAAGGTTCTTAATTATTCTGCTCTGCTAGGACTGATGATCCATTAAGGTGAGACGGATACCATATTTTTGGAATTTGGAGAACTAACCTCAGTCTTGTATTCCTTGTATATCCTCCCTTATCAAGATGTGCATCCATCTTGCTCCATCACAAACTTCCTTGTTGATGAAGAACATTGTGAAGTCCTAGAGAAAACCCACTTTATTCTTTCTTCTGCTTCTCATCATAGTCATTTTATGCTTTCTCCATTCACTGGCATTCTAAGGTGTTGTGAGGTCAGATATTCTTATCCTTAGCTCTATGCCATATACTACTGGAATAGAAGTTTGAAAATGATAAAAATTTGGAATGGTTGACCTTTAAGCTCTGCAGCTCTATACTATTGTAGTTTAACTGGTCAACTTTCTTGTCTATCCATTTCACAAGATCTGCTAAGTCAGTTAGATTGTTGACTCTTAACATTCTCTAAAATCATGTCTGAATATTTATTGCTCCCTCCGTTTCATTTTACTTGGCCCATATTGACCTCACACATCCCTTAAGAAAACTTTTATTGGAGGTGTTTTACTAAAATAGCCCTTTTAATGATGTTTTGGGGCTCTAAATTTGACTTCTACTACTTTGTGTAGTTATTTAACTAGGGTAGTATGGAAAAAAACTAATAAAATTTTCTTAATTTGCTAAAATGGACTAGTAAAATGGAACATCTATTTTTGTTACACATGCCAAGTAAAATGAAACGGAGGGAGTATATTTTAAACTTCAAAGTAACATTATGAGATTGAGATACTGAATCTCTGATATTGCTAATTACTAATGATTTCTCAGAGTAGTAAAGATCTAAAAAACTACTTCATTGGACTCGTTAAAGAGAAAGTATGCCACTTACAATATTATGCTGGAAGGTCAGAGCGTTTTCTTGTTGGTGGAGGGCTTGGGGTAATCAACACTAGTTTGATTGTCGTCTATTGGCATCTTATGAGTGAGAAACCTAAGTTAACAACTGCATCAGTGGCCCTTTTCACTTCTAAATGGGTGTTTATTGTTGTACTTGTGGGATGAAATACTCATGATGTAATTGTTACAACTACTACAGTTGCCTCACATATTATTCTAAGTTGTTTTAACTCAACTTGCTGTTCTTCGGCAGATCATAATGATTTTTCAACTACTTCAAGTAAACAGGTAGGCTTTGCTATATATTGCATCGATTAGAATTCCAGTATGCTGAATGTAGTTGATAAGGAAAATTTTCATTCTGCTTCAGGATATTGATTGGAGAGAGCGGCTTGCTCTTCAACAAATCAAACCTTTGTTGACAAAAGAGGCAAGTTTTCAATTTTTTAAATTTTGTTATTAAGTTTAGCATTCTCCTTTTGGTCTACAATGAGAAGGATAATTTCTTACTCTTAATTAATCATGCATACTTTTCAGGTGATTGACATCATCAAAGCCAGTACAGATGATTTAGGACCTCTCAGTCTTGATTCTCTTAGAAAGAACAATTTGTCTGCCTCATGGAAATTTGTTGGCCAAGAAATTGTAGCCAAGAAAAGTGCAGCTGATGCACAGGTCTGGATGAAAGTCAGGCTACGCTTGAATTTTTGTTACTAAAACTGTGTCCTTAAAAATCACGTAACTAGCAAGATACTGATTTTGTTATCTCTTTTGATGTATCACAGGTAAATAAGCCGAGTCAGGTAGCTGCTGCAGATTCCAAACCAGAAATCACCAGAGGCAAACGTGTTGGTCCTGTTGATGGTAAATAGCTTGTTGCAGATTTTGATGATAAATTTAGTGCCTCATGCACATATTAATAATCAAAGAGACTTATTTTTCAGGGGATCATTCCCAGTTTGTGGATTCAACTGCTAAGTTTGCCAGAAGGGTATGTATGATTATCGGCTGATTTAGACTCACATTGACTTTATATACTTCTGATATTAACTTGTGGAGGCTTGCCTTGTGTCTATGAATAACTGAGTTGTAACTATTTTTCAATTTGCGCTGCAGCAATTGCGAGAGAGAAGACGTGAAAAGCGTGCTGCTGATTTAGTGAAAAGAGATGATGATGTGACTGTGAAGCTTGAAAATGCTGCCATCGAACGGTCCAAGTCAGTTGACTCTTCTGTGCTGGGAAAGTACAGTGTATGGAGGAAAGAAGCTGATAATGATAACACTGATTCAACAGTGCGCTTGATGCGAGATCAAATGATTATGGCAAGGGTGTACATAAGCATTGCAACAATGAAAAAAAAACTGGATTTGGCCCATGACTTACAGGCTCGGCTTAAAGAAAGTCAGCGTGCATTAGGTGATGCAGGCTCGGATGCTGATCTAACACGCAGGTGCTTTTTCTTGACTTTTTTGCATGCTTGATCAACTTTCTTGTTTTCTCTGCATCATATAGTGGAGAGTAACACATTCATGTTCACTTGTTCAATAGTGCGCATGAGAAAATGAAAGCTATGGGCCAAGTGCTATCTAAAGCTAGAGAGCAGCTCTATGATTGCAAGCTCGTGACAACGAAACTGAGAGCAATGCTGCAATCTGCAGATGAGCAAGTCAGAGGGTTGAAGAGGCAGAGCACTTTTTTGAGCCAATTAGCTGCAAAGACTATACCGAATGGGATTCACTGCTTGTCCATGCGTTTGACTATTGATTATTATCTCCTTCCTCCTGAAAAAAGAAAGTTCCCAAGAAGCGAGAATCTGGAAAATCCTGATCTCTTCCATTATGCCCTATTTTCTGATAATGTTTTGGCTGCTTCAGTCGTTGTCAACTCAACTATCGTGAATGCTAAGGAACCAGAGAAACATGTCTTTCATCTAGTCAGTGATAAATTGAACTTTGGAGCTATGAACATGTGGTTTTTGTTGAACCCTCCTGGAAAAGCTACAATTCATGTTGAAAATGTTGATGAATTCAAGTGGCTTAATTCTTCATATTGTCCTGTCCTGCGGCAGCTAGAATCTGCTGCTATGAAAGAATACTATTTCAAGGCTGCTCATCCCAACACCCTATCTGCTGGTTCTTCTAACTTGAAGTACCGGAACCCCAAATATCTTTCAATGCTCAATCACCTAAGGTTTTATCTCCCTCAGGTTTATCCAAAATTGAATAAAATCCTTTTTCTTGATGATGACATTGTTGTTCAGAAAGACTTAACAGGATTGTGGTCAGTTGACCTTCATGGGAAAGTGAATGGTGCAGTTGAAACCTGTGGTCAGAGTTTTCATCGTTTCGACAAGTACCTAAACTTCTCAAATCCTCATATTGCTAGAAACTTTGATCCAAATGCCTGTGGGTGGGCATATGGCATGAACATGTTTGATCTTAAGGAGTGGAAGAAGAAAGATATAACGGGCATTTATCACAAGTGGCAAAACATGGTAAGAATTCTTGTTACCTTTCCATCCGTCTTATATAACTGTACTTGATATTTGAGTTCTTACTAAGTTGGATCTCGGTTCTCTTCTACCTTTGCATTAGAATGAAGACAGGGTCCTCTGGAAACTGGGCACTCTACCTCCAGGGCTGATCACATTTTACGGGCTCACACATCCACTAGACAAGTCGTGGCATGTGCTTGGTTTGGGATACAATCCAAGCATTGATCGATCAGATATTGAGAATGCAGCTGTGGTCCATTACAACGGTAACATGAAACCGTGGTTGGAGTTGGCAATGACAAAGTACAGGCCATACTGGACCAAATATATAAAATTTGACCATCCATACATGCGCAGCTGTAAACTAAGTGAATGAAGGTTCAACAAAAGCAAGCAGTACACGAGTTGATCTACTCTCGCCTCACCTTCTCTGTAACAAACTGGTCACAACATATCTATAATTTGATTGTGACCGATGAGTAAGAGCTCTTCTATAGCACATTTGTCCTGTCTCCTTCGCGCAAATGTCACTTAATTCTTTATTCTTCTCCTCCCTGAGAGTCAAATATATAGTTCATTTTACAATTTCTGCTGTCTGATCCCCTCATCCCCTGTAACCATTTCCCACTCTGCTTTGGAGCTAATGCTCAGTTAGGTAAACAAAGAGTTTGTAATTTTATTTACTCTTTTAGTGTATTCTTTGAACATCAACTGACTTATATTCTAGAATTAAATCCAAATTTTATACAAATAACGAGTATATATCTTGTGTGGTGAACGTACAAAACACAAGACCAATCAGTCTATATATATTTCTCGAATCCAAAGTGCAAATAGAATATGGGAAGGTGACCATATGTTATAAGTGTCTATGTGATATAAAGTATGCTACGTATTTGCATATGTCACATCTTCTATGGTTCATAAAAGTTGCCTATGTTGAGGTAACATGGGCTGTTGCTCTCTTTCTGTTAATTTAGTACAAGCCACTCATATAGATTTACTGCTCCATCCTTGACCTCAACTTTTAAGGTTGTCTTCAATAATTTGATAGTATAAAATAAAATTTACATTGTCGATGTATGTAAATTTAACTCGATAATGAACCTGACTGATTGATTGACTAATATTTGACATATTGTACGCCCAAGGAAGATTTTTCAATCACAAAAAGCATTATCATTATGATTGTGTTGACAAAATTTGTTAGCATTATATGCTAGATATAACATGCTCAATACCTGGTTCATACAACAGATTGGACAATAACTTTACAATGATGTGAACTTTATGGGGGGAGAATAATCAAATCTACAATAATATAACATTGAATTATTTTTCTTTTGGAACCTAATGGCATATAGCTAGAGGACACTGATAAGTAGTACTATATAAAGATGTTTGTATCAATAAATTTGAAATGCTCATTTCTAAAATAAATTTATATTATTAATTAACTACGTACAATTTATACAAATCGCTGCGATATATTTTTAATTTTTGCTAAGTGGATGGATTAGATGGGTATCTTAAAAAGTGAAGAGAATGGACAAGTTAGTGAGAACGACGCAACAGTGGCAATATTACTTGCTTTTATATTCCAACTTTTCACTTTGCCGATTTCTCCAATGAAACTCACTTGTCTTTTTTTACCTACCACTTGTGTGTGTTTGGTAACCACGCTCAATATTTTTTATGAAAAATATTTTTTTTATTTGAATTTTTAGTGTTCAATAGAAAATTAAAAATATATTATTTTAAAAATATTTATATATAATCTAGCAAAAAATATAGATATAGGATGGGCTAGGGTGTGGGGACTCGGAGGTGGAGAGTGGGTAAGAAAATACAATAAACATTTTGTTTATAAAATTTGTCTTTCCTATTTCTATTAAGAAAAAAATATTTTCGTAAAAAAAATATTTTTCAAATTTTTTGTCTAATCCAAAAAAAAAAACTTCTGGAAAATGTTTTTCTCCATGCCACACTATGGACAAGATTGGATTTATTTTATAGTTGTATTAATGCTTGTATCCACTAACATGAACGACAATAGTTATTTTTTTTTGGTACAATTTAACGTGTGCATAAGACTATATATGTGTCTTCCTTTTGGATATTTTTATATATTACTGATTTTACTTATTACCATATCTTTAGATACCATTAAGGTTGACCTTATAGGGAGAATTCTTTACCTAATAAATGGTGATAAACTTAGTCGATAAAAATATAATTTCTAAATGTTTAAGTTATATTATACTGAATCATGTACTTTATATATAATGAATTTATTTATTCAATAAATATGATGCATAAATTAGTGATTCCCTCAAACTCAACTGTTAGAATCCCCACATCTCTATATAAAAATATAGTTATTACAACATGGTCTACTTAAAGAAAAAAAGAAAGGGTTCATTTTAACAAACACTCTTCCAATGATTTCTCCATCATATCCAACAACAAAAATAATGCATGATGAAACACAAGTTGATCATGAAGAAACATCTCTTGTGTTTGATTTGCTTAAAAACAATTCAAATATTCCTCAACAATTCATATGGCCAGATGATGAAAAGCCATGCCCTCATCCACCACCACAATTACATGTTCCTCCAATAGACTTGAATGGCTATCTCTCCGGTGACCCCCTCGCGGTTTCCACTGCCACTCGTCTTGTCAATGAGGCATGTCGAAAGCATGGGTTCTTCCTTGTTGTTAACCATGGTATCGATACGAAGCTCATTCATGAAGCTCACAAGAATATGGATTTCTTCTTTGGGAAGCCACTTGTTGAAAAGGAAAAGGCAAAGAGAAAAGTTGGTGATTATTGTGGTTATGCTAGTAGCTTTACTAGTAGGTTCTCTTCCAATCTTCCTTGGAAAGAAACACTTTCTTTTAGATATTCTGCTGAGTTCCCCTTTTCACATCATATAGTCCAAAATTACATCTTCAATGTCATGGGACAAGAATACAATCATTTTGGGTAAGATATATAGTTTGGTCTAATAAATAATTTTATTTCATATATGCATTATCAAAAATCACTACCTTTTAATAGATTATCATACACTATATATTGTGCCATACAACACAAATTATGTGAGACTTGTTTGATGTGTCACATTTTTATTTTTGCCAACATGGCAAAGTGAATATGTCACTTCCTTAATTCAACTTTTCTTACTAGCTAGTACATGTTTGTTACTTGTAGGGATGTGTACCAAAAATATTGTGAAGAAATGAGCAAGCTTTCCCTTAGTGTGATGGAGCTACTAGGTGAGAGTATTGGAGTGGGAAGATCATATTTCAGAGAGTTTTTTGAAGAGAATGATTCAATAATGAGATTGAATTATTACCCAATATGTCAAAAGCCAGATTTGACTCTAGGGACAGGACCTCATTGTGATCCTACTTCCTTAACCATCCTTCATCAAGATGATGTTGGTGGCCTTGAAGTCTTTGTGGATGATAAATGGCACTCTATTCCTACTAATACTAATGCTTTTGTGGTCAACATTGGTGATACATTCATGGTAAGTACAAAAATTCACTTTTTTTGTTTTTTACATATTTTAACATGTTGTGGTAAGAGGTGGAGCTAGAAGCGCGTTCATCAGAATTTTCTTCGTCAGAAAACTATATTTAAAATAGAAAGTCAAAATTGTTTTTTCTTTCATTTATGAAATTTCTGACTAGGTCACTAATAGTGATTATGGTAAGATGCCGTATGGTAATTTTCATGAATAGTTGCATAAAATTATCTTTTAGGTGACTTAATAGTATAAAAATTATATGTGAGTCATGTTTAGATTAAGTTCAACTCATAATTAAATAAAAGGGATAGGAAGGATCATATTATAGCTTTCATGCACAACCACACAATATTACATAATACATGTAACTCAATATATAACAAACATGAAAGTACATGCTTATGTTACCAAAAGAACAACATGAAAGACAAATGCATGGTTTATGATAAAGATTATTCATCTAATTATATATCATGTATTAATTATTATTCAGGTAATGTCAAATGGTACATACAAGAGTTGTTTGCACAGAGCAATTGTAAACTGTAGAAGAACAAGGAAGTCATTGGCATTTTTCCTATGTCCAAAACAGGACAAGATAGTAAGCCCACCAAAAGAGTTGATTACTAAGAATCTACCAAGGAAGTTCCCTGATTTCACATGGCCACTTTTTCTTGAATTCACTCAAAAACATTATAGAGCTGACAAAAATACTCTTGATGCATTTGTCCATTGGCTTCTACACAAAACCTAGCTCCTAAACACATAATTATAATATATTATGCATGGTCCCTTTTATATATTTCTATTTGTAATATGCTAAGGTTTGAACTTTACTTTACCTACAACGGAGAATATAATCTTAATAGCTCAGTTGGTTAGCTGTCTGAATTTTCACCTTGTTGGTGACAGTTCGATTCTCCACGTTGTAATCTCCTTCCCCTTCCCCTATCCCTACCCCCAATTTTATGAAATAAAAATTACTCCTATCCAAAGAGAATCTTGTTGTACATATATACTACCAATGATTTGAGAAGCTAGCTTATAGAGATAATTATTATATATATGTGTGTGGCTTTTCATCTTTTCCTTTGTCCCTTTGGTTGAGTATTTCCATATGTGGTGTCAAAACAATCAACTTTTTTTTTAATGATATGATAAGCGAAGAGTGATCAAATACGAATTTAGGATTTTAAATTTGTGAATTTCTTATAAAAAAATTAATATACAATAATAATTGGACAAAACTGCTGGAAAAAAGTAAGGTAAAAAAAGTAGAGAAATTGAGTTAAAAAAAGATGTTCCTATAGAGATTCAAGCCCATAGTGGGCAGCACAAAGTGAATTGATGGGTCCTTTATTGCCACAAAATCAACCAACAATTTAGTTTGTGAGTTCCCATCAATAAATACGTATGCCTTTAATAATTTTTTAAATATAATTATACAGTTTCGAAAAAAAAAAATCAAGAGTTTTTGATCACTAGTACCTGCTACAATAGATCCACCATTGGCCAAGATAATTAAATGATGATCATGTCACTACGATAAAAATAACTTTTAGCGGCATTAAATATTGACACTAATAAAGAGTACTAAAATCTTTATCGGCATTAGTTAAGTGTCATTAGAACCAATATCGCTAAAGGCTTTAGGGACATATACAAAGAGTGACAATTGCCGCTAAAAATACATATTTAACGGCAATTAAGAATTAAATACCGCTAATAGTCATTTTTGTTGTAGTGTGTGGAGTTTATACATCATCGACAAGTGTGTGTGCTAATTATTGGAGAGTCTTTTTTTTCATGACAAATTAAAAAAAAAAATCATGATCAAACGCCTATTAGAGTTTTTTTTTTTTTTTTTTTTAAAAATGTCCTATATTCGATATTGGAAAGCCAAATGCCTTTAGGGGACCATTCTTTCACTTTCTATTTGTTCATTCATGAACACTTTATGTCTAAAGTGTAACATTTTTCTGACTCTCATAATGTACTTATTTTGCCATCGACCAGACTTTAATTAGCTCCTATTCAATATTTTTGAATTAAGCTACTCTCTTGTGTCATTTGAATTGTAGGTATAACCAATTTGCTATTAGGGATATGACAAATTATAAATCTTACATCTTTTTTGTAAGTACATGCATTACTTCTATTTTATATTCGAAAATAACAAAGTATGTTAGTTGTGCTTTTTTTATTTTGCAATCAAGTAGTGGGAACTTCAATATTATTCCAACTGTCTAACCCTAATGAAATAACTTGAAGTGAAATGACAAACTTTAATTTATATGCTAAAAAGGCTAAAGTTTGTGGTGTAAGCATCTTGAAGAGTATATAATAGACAAGAAATTTCGAGAGTTAGGAAGATGAAAAGGTTCCAATTCAATTCCATCATATGAATTTGACTACATAAAAATAACATGAAGTTTTGCAAGAGGGCCATTTACTTTGCTTCATGTGACACAATATTCTTCAATTGACCAATACAATCTACATATACTATATGATTTTTATATGCTTAATTCCATCTTTCAAGTGTTTGGTTGTCAATAATGACACGTATTGTTTGTTTTTAGTCAAATATGCTTCATGAATTAAGTCAGAAGTATGTGTATCCATGTGAACTTGTTTACGCGTTATAAAGTTTAACTGATTAAAATTAAAAGTTTATCCGTTGTTTTTTTATTACCCACTCTCCTCCGATCCTCCATATGGATTTAGTATCATCGCTGAGGTTTTGTCCTACTATAAATGGAACTAAGGCAGTGTCCATATATAGTTAGTAATAATCTTGTATGACAAATAAAGCAATCATTTATATTATAATGTATTTGATTCAATCATGTTAGAAACATGTATGACAAGTTCAAAAATATCAAAGTTATTATATTATATTATACTATTAAAAAGAAACATTGCATGGGAAGTTATTCTTGAGACAAAATGCATCTTTCTTGATTTAGATTTTTATACCTTGATAATATAATATATTGATTCGATATACTACTTTTTACCTTGATATAACATAAATGATGATCAGCATATATATATATATATATATATATATTCCTCTTTTCCAAATACGTCTTCTTTTATGTCTAATTACGTACTTATTTATCCACCTTTTATTTTCAAGTGATTTTTTGTGATCTCAATAGACTTTTACACTCTAAAAGGATACCTTCGCTCTTTTGGAAACTATGTTACTACAACAACAAAAAAATGTGACAAATTTTCTATTTCGTTCTTATTGAAAATAGATAGTCGGTAACATGTCAAGAGAAAATTCTAAATTTTCGATAGATTTCTCATAAAAACATACCTCGAAATCTCTAATTAAAAATGAATTACGTAAAATAATTATTAATAGATATACCACAATTTTTGTTGGTGATAGTACCTTAAATTTACTGTCATAATATAAAACTAATTAATGGACAAGTAAAAATGAAATACTTATTACTATAAATCATAAACTAATGTTAAATCAAAATCTTTAATCCATATTCCATAGATTATTAATTATTAAATACTCACTATAAAAAAGATGTTGAACATCTTTAATTTGTTTATCTTCTGAAATGCTTTGTTAATGGAATAATTAATGCATGAGGCCCGTTGAGTTAAAAACAGACAATTATTAATTCCTTAATTAATTAAGAAGCATAAGAGACCGGCATAATAAAAATTAATTTATGTATTGTGAATAAGCAATTAGCCCACAAATATTAACGTCACCCTTAATTAATCAGATGTAATTTATTTTTAAAAATTAATTAACGGTCGGACATATTAATGCAATAAATTCAGAGAAACAAACAAGTAACCTTAAATAAATAACGTCAATTTTGATAAAGTTTTTGAGTTTTGACATGGTATAAAACAAAGATGAAGATGCTTGTTTTTGTAACTTTAATCGAGATTTTTGAGTTAGATTTATCCAAACAAAATAAATGGAATAATAATTTATACTTATATTTTTATTTATAGTTATATTAACTAGGTCAAAAGAGGTGTTAAAATAATTAAAATAAGAAAGATAAATGTAATATTATAAACTTTAAAAGGTGAATATTGTAAAGAAAAATTTGTAGGTGTCTAGAATGAAAATTCTAATTATCTCTTCTTTTTTTTCTTGATAGATCTATTATTTTTAAATTAATTTGCATTTAGTTCTACATTTTATACATTTATATTAGAAAAAATAACATTATTTTAGTGGAACCATACTTAAAGTTAGTATAAACGGATCTTTATTCTATTTATCTACTATAAATGTATATTTTCCTTCATTACTACGTCATAACTCTATAAAAAATACGTTTAAATGGATAATGAAGTCATAAATTTTGAAAATTCTTCTGCTTATCCTTTTCTTTAGAATAAAAATCAATATTTCAAAAATTAAATCAAAATTACAAATTCAACTGTAATAATTTTTAGTTCTTTCAAACATTTTTAATATTAAATCTTATTTTTAAAAAATCATAAATTTAATATTTTTTCCACGTACGCGCGGCTAAATTTACTAGTATAGAGATAAAAGAGAAGGTTTTGATTAAACAACGCACCGAGACTCTAACTTATTAGCTGATGTTCTATATTTATTTGGTAAAGAGCTTATTCATCATTCAGCTTCTAGGACAATTTATGAATTTTGACTGGTATCAATATTAGATTATTTTATAGTCTATGAAAATCTGCTGCAATATGGTATAAGAACTTCTGACAAATGCATCATTTATTTTATAACTCTCATTTTATTTACAATTCTCACTTGCTTGAGTATCAAATTTCAGTTACAAGCATAGTTTATAGCTAAGTCATACACCCCAGTGGTTATACCTCTTTTGTTACATGTGCAGTTATTGATACATGCATGTGATGTGATGTGTTTAAAAATATAGTTTGTTTATTTAACTTTAATTAATTAACATGTGTTTTACTTTATTAAATCATATAATAATGAAAATTAAATTAGTTTGATGTAAACACCAAGTGCGGATAAAAATTTTCATCTAAGTATCAATAATGGTAGAATTATGCTATTTAGTGTAATTTTGAGCTTCATGTTACAAATTTAGCAGCGTTGGGACCGTGCTAGGCACGGGCCATGGCCTCTCTAGTATTATAATAAACAAAAAAGAAGTAACCAAAAAATAAAAGAAGAAAAAAAACTCAATAGTAATTGATTTAATGACAAGAATGGATATGTTTTTAGTTTTTTTTTTTTTTTTTTAGTTTTCTCGATATTTGATATTTATATTAAAGATTGACTAAATTTGAATTCGTATGTTGCATGTCTTATTTCTGTGGTCAAAGCTCCTAACATAACTTTTTCCATTTTTAGTTACTTAAACTCAAGACCTCTAATTAAGAATACTGAAATCTCAATCATTTCGTCACAATCAAACTTGCTTTTGAAGTATACATATTACTCAACTGTTAAAACACTTTTTGCCAGCTTGATTAAACCAATCAATTTTGGGCTCAGTCATTCAATTAAAAACTAATAATTGATCCAAGTTTATAGGTCATTTCCACGTTCAACCTCATTGGTAATTAATTCGACTGTCTAAGAGATCTTAAGTAGTGTTTGTTTAAACTTGTTTTAATTGTAATCTCTCGGTCCTTATTAGTTGTACATATTTTTTTTAGTTACTTGTCCATTTTGACAAATCAAGAAAGGATAAATTGTTTTTGGCAAATGACATAAATAACGTACTTTTAGGGCTAAATGACCATTTGTCCCTTATAAGTTTCTAATGACTAAAATTCCTAAAAAATATACAAAAATACGGATACATAATAGGGCTAATACAATAAAAGGTGGCGGATACATTATATATTATTTGTCACATTTTTGTATCCGTCTCATTTTTCGTCACATTTTTGTATTCGCCTCATTTTTACATTTTTGTATCCGCCTCATTTTTTATCACATTTTTGTATCCGTCTCATTTTTAATCCCATTTTTATATCCGCCTCATTTTTTGTCACATTTTTGTATCCGCCTCATTTGACTTAAAATGAATTTTAGGTATTTTTAAAACTAATAGGGGATAAGGGTAATAAGTGAACTTAAGGGAGGGATTTTTGTCATTTTTCCTTTTTTTTTAAATCTATTATACTCTCAATACTTTGAAAAAGGTAAAACTTTTTGAAAATCTTATGTTATAAATTTATCCACTTCATGATTAATAGGGTAAAATAGTAAACTTACTATATCAATTATTATTTTCATAACAGGTGTTTTAATTCAAAATAGACAAGTAATTAAGGAGAAATAGAATATGTACTTATATGAACGGTTACTTGAGAAACAAAATTAACTTAAAGGTGTGTTTGGTGTTTCTGAAAAAGGTTTATGTGGAAATAAATAATTTTCTTTATCTTTTTTTTTTCTAGTATGATATATGATATATTATTAATAAATATATGCAATATTTCAGAAAAACAGACAAGTAAAATTGTACATAACCTTAAACTAATAATATTAATTTTGATGAGGTTTTTAAGTTCTGACATGGTATATTAAAACAAAGATGAAGATACTTGTTTGTAACTTTCATAAAAGCCACTAGATTACAGATTAGATTAAAAAAACTGACATGTTGTAGTGAAAAAATTGTGTACAAAATTTATAACTTGTGGATGATGTGCATGCAACGATACTACAAACATATAGCTAGGGTGTTCATGGTTCGGTTTAAATCGGTTATATTAAAATAAAATCAAATCAATTTGAATCGGTTTTTAAATTTTTAAAACCAAATCAAAAAAGTAACCGTCAGTTTGGTTAGGGTTTTTTAGTAAGAAAATAATAAGTTTGTTGAGGAGATACATATCTCGATAGACACAAACACTTAGTACATGAATAATTCACAAATAAGCTAATTACATGAACAAAGTGATTCATCCAATGTACCAAGTTTCAGAAACTAAAAAACTCATTATCAATAGCATAAAGTTGGTTTAATATTCTATAGATCTTAACATCTTATCAATAGACTTGATTACACCTTAAAATATTGAGAAATTACTTCTCAGAATCAAGCCATAGGCCAGACCGGATATCGTTTGTCCACAAACAAAACAAAAACAAGGTTGGTTTTTAGTAGTAGTTCATGAGACCTCAAATTCCCACGTTCCAGCGTGCATTATGCCAACAGGTCCCACTACCAACTCTAGCTGAGAAGTTGAGTCACCCTTCTTTTTTTCAGAAATAGAATACAATAAAGAATGAGATAGTCTATATCCTGTATCGATCATAGGATCACTCTATGAATAGGTCAATTCTCTGTGACCTCCCACCGTTCACGACATCCCTTGCTTCTCGCAAGAACGGCTCCTTGGAGGAGGAAAAAGAAATTCGATATTTCATAGTCAAAACTAATCAATTACCATCTTCTTTAGCTTGAGATTTAAATTATTCAATGATATGTTAGAAAATTTTATAAAGAACATAGAAAGTATAATCAATAATATATCTATATTCTCGGTTCGGTTTGATTATTTTTGCGGTTAATTTTTAGTAGAACCAAAACCAAACCAAATAATATCGATTTTTTAAAATTAGAAACTGAACCTAACCAAATTCAATCAAATATCGATTTGGTTCGATTGGATTTTATAACCATAACCATGAAAAGCGCTACCTATAGCTAGGTAGGAGCTTTCTGGGAAATATTATTTGCCTATATGACAGAAATGAGAGAATTACCACATATGCAGATGCAAATATGTGAAAACCGAAAGGGTTAATGACACATATTGAGGTGTTTTGACATAAAGAAATTAGCAAACATACCAATCTTCAATAGAGTAGTTAACTTTGTTTTTTCAAGCCCCAGCAAAAAGCTTCAGTCATCACATCACTTAATCGCGCATCTGTATGTACAACGAGTTTTCACAAACACCCCACTCCATACAACTAGTTGGGGGCTGTTCGCGCCCATCTCTCATAAGAGAAGAAGTACGACTCATTTATACAGTAGCTGTAGGACTAAAATTTCAAGTGTTCGTACCTCAGAAACCACACACAAACATAAATAATAGACATGGCATATAACAAATGGCTTCGCTTCTGCAAATAACCACTAGCTTCCACTGACAAGTAGGTTAAGTAAATTCTTGACAAAAGGCAGAGTTGCGCATTTCACTTTGGCAGAGAATGTCCAGAACGAGACGTTGATAAATATCAAGGCAGAGAAAGCAAAGGTTTGTTAGAGAACAAAGCTTCAAGATTACCGCACACAAGTTCATACATAGCTCTCATAGAATCCTCAGTAAGAAAAGCAATATGTCGTGTTAGCACAACGTTATCCAATGAAAGGAGCTCTTTAGGAACATTAGGTTCATTTTCGAAAACATCCAACCCAGCACCTGCAATCTCTCCTTGCTCTAAACATTGTACCAACTCCGTCTCATTGACAATGGCTCCTCGTGCAATATTAATGATTACTCCTTTCTTTCCGAGTTTTAGTAGAACCTCCTTATTGATCAAGTGGTAGGTTTGGTCTGTCAATGCACAACAAATGACTAGAACATCACAGTTGGTTGCTAGTTCATAAACGTCAGGATAGAAAGGGTAAGAAACAGACTTTTTGTTCCTCGATTGGTATGATATAGAGCAGCCAAATGCTTCAAGCCTTTGTGCAACTTTTAGACCTATGCTTCCTAGCCCAACAATTCCAACTTTCCTACTTCCCACCTGCCATCATCAAGAATACGCTGCATTTCGTAATGCAAAATCCACAAAAAGTTTGCTACATATATATACAACTATTAACACTTTGTTGTGAAAGGTCGTGTGTTCTAGTCTTTCCACCCCTAAATTCTAAGGCCTAAGTTGAACTAGTTATCTCAGGATAATTAATTTGGGTTAGTTATCTGGGATAACTTATTGTTATGAATCAGCCCCAGCCCAATAGGGATACCACCAAGGATATCACACAAATAGATATTGGGCAGAGTCAAAGCAATCCGGCCAGGCCTTTACAAAGGATAATTTGGGATCCAGATTGAGGGTACGTTTGTTGTAGTTAAATAGAGTAGGGCATCAGAGGGTATCGAATGAATTATGTGCAAAGGTTTTTCTGTGTTCTCATCCCCATTCTAGAGTCTAAGCTTCTCATCTCCCTTCTAGATCTATCAATTCCCTAGTTCTTATGTTAAGTATTTCTACTATTCTGCTTGGGTTTTTGTTGTTTGATTTATTGCATTTACGTTGTGGATTTGTACGAAAAAAACAAGTAGAGAGAGAGTACCTTTGAGCCGAGTGGGAATTGGCCCCAAAGTCGATTATTAACCAGGCGATGTGCAGCAGAAATTCTTCTAACAACATCAATCAACAATCCAACGGCAAAATCAGCAACATCTTCAGAGAAAAGAGTTGCAGCACTAGCAATGGAGATTCCGCGGCGGCGACACTCAACGAGATCGATATGGTCAAGGCCAGTGCTGGTGGTGACGATAAGTTGGAGTGACGGTAAGAGGCTGAACACGGAGGAAGAAATCTGAGTGCCGTTATGTAAAGGAGAGCAAATCATTGCTTTTACAGATTGAGCATGTTTACAAATATAATTCTCCAATGAAAGTGAAGATTCCCATGATTTCAGCATTCTAAATTTTTCCGATAACTCTTCATCGTAGAATTTTAAAACCGTTGGCCGCCCCACCACTATTACCTCCGGCAATTCGCTTTTGGCTTCTCTCATTTATCCCCTCAGGATAAGGCTTTGGAAGGTTTGGCCGAAATCAAGTGAAATACTAAATGAGTAACATATACAAATTAAAATGTCTATTTGTATCGACTCAAACGCCCCTTGAACGGTTGAAGTACACATTTATGTTTATGCCTATGTTAAAATATATATTGAATAGAGTCATGTACAAAAATATATTACCTACATACACACATACATTTACGAAAAGAAAAAATACAAAAGTAAGAAATTTGGCATGTTTGTGTGTCTTGCTATCACCCAACCAACGATGCCTTGACAATATGCAAAATAAATAGAATACATACCATAGAATTCAAGGAGAGATGGTTGTTTACATCAAAAACACCTAGATGCTAGATGAAGATCAAAAGCGCCTAAATACACTTTTAATAGGTGAAAGCCAAAAACCAGAAGGGATACAAAAAACAAACTTTATAACATTTACAGCACAACGGACATTTCTATAATTATTGGTTGTTTTTCTTCAACAAGAAGGGGAAATCAGCTAGGTATATAGGGTTCAAAGAGTTTCACACATGGGTTCGGGTCATACTGCATTATTTCAGCAGCTCGTTCGAATTCTTCCCTCAAAACTCTTATGCTGAACTTGTCTACCACCCGACCAAGATCATGAGAAACCTCAAATGGATCCTCTATGCATATCAGATGCCTGTCATTCCCAATCCTCCTAGTCCAGTCTTTGGCTCGCTTGCTGTTTACATAATCATACATGGAGAAAATTTGATAAGAGAAACGGCATTTTACTTTGAATAGTAAAAAACATATAATCATCAGTAGTAGTTACAACGCCTTACCTCACTGTACTTCCTGAACGAATGGAAATAACATCATTTGCATAATCATGACAATATGCCCAGTAGCTGAAGAATGCCCACACCAACCGAGCAAGACTTTCACCATTTTGAGATCCAAAACCATAAAGCTTTTCCACTTTATCAAAGTAAGCACATTCAATGTTGCCAACAGTAACAGAGTAGGTTGCTTCCATACCCTGATAAGAGGACAGGGAAAAAGAATGTGAAGAAGGGTAACTATCTTCATACAAAGTAGAACGTAGAAATATCCTTTCAACTATACATTGCCTGAATACCACCTCAACCCAAAAAGGAAAAAATTGTTTCCTCATGACTACAGCAGCAGAAAAGCATTTACGTATACATCAAAGGCAAGGTGACACTGTCCAAATCAGTTCGCAAGGCCAAGGAATAGCACATGTAAGGGGAATATTACAAAACAGTGTTGACCCACATTAAGAAATTGATTTCCTTTTTTTGATGAGGAATTGATTAACCAATGTTAGTAACGAACTATACTTGATTATTAGACAGGGGAAAAAAGCGAGAATGGCAAGTTTCATGCTTTTTATGGTAAATGCTAAAGCATATTGGGGAACCTCTTTCTTTTTACACATGTGCATAAATCATTTATATTTGTTCTTAGTCATACTCCCTAACCAATCTTTTATAATAAAGTACACAATGAGACCGCATTGCAAGATTTATGTCTTTTATGTGAGATTAAATTAACTAGTACAGGATACGCTGATACAGGTTCAGATGGTATTACATGCATGTCCGCATTTAATGAGCATCCACACTGAACAATCATACACTGAAGATTGAAGAGAAAAAGAAAACAGAAAACGCAGTTTCACAATCCAACAGGCAACTAGTTCATTAGCCATATCAAAATCTCTACATGGAAACTATCCCTCCACTCTAGCAAAGTAGAAAAAAACAAAGGGCAAAAGGTGGCAAACACCTAAGGAGAGACGATTCTCCACTGAAAAATGATATGATTGATTTGTTATTTAATTAAAAATGAAACTAGACTGTCTTTCACACTACATAGCTCTAGCTCTAAGACGAAGATTTGATTATTAACCCAAAGATTCGTCAACAGCAACACCAAAGTCTTAATCTGAAATTAAATACAGCTATAACTCACGATTTTTCCCAAACTATCATCTGGTTAAGCAGAAAAGTGATATTAAAGATCCCAAAGAAGATAAATTTCAAGATTACTCTCCACATAGAGCAAGAGACACTGAACAACTGAAACCCCCAACAGAGAAAAAAAAGGGACTAGATTATAGGAATGATGAACTTTTTAATTTTTGTTCTTCCACAATCTAAATCACCATGTTGAAACCAACAGTCTGGTTCCTCAAAGAAAACGACTCATGCTTAACTGAAGAGGCTGTCACTAGAACAGACCGACCAAAGCAATTCGAGCTCAATCAAACAACTAAAAATTCACAGTCATTGACTAGAGCAATAAATTACAATTGATGAAAAAAGCCGTCCACACTCAACCAACCAGCAGATATTTTGCACACTCCTAGCAGTGATGATTTACCAATCAAACAGTTCAGGTAATGTGCACACCTTACAAGTTTCACATACAACGCATAAATCATAACATCAGAGCTAAAGAAAACACACCTGTAGACATGGAAGGATGGCAGGTCTTCGCTGCTGTAGAAAGTGAATGCACATTAACACATACCTGGAAGCAGAAAATAAAAGTCAGCCTAACAAATGAGAGAGAGAAGCAAAAAAGAAATAGCATGAAAATGTATGCTTACGCATAGCTAGATAACGTCACTTGGTAAGGGGTTAATTGAATAGGAAAAGGAGAACGAAAAAAGAAATAGCGAAATGTAGGCTTACGCATAGCTAGATAATGTCCCCTGGTAAGTTTCGTTCACCCCTCTAGACTTAGCCCAATGTTTAACAATAAATGCCAACTGTCTTAATCGTACATCTATTTGTGCATAATCTCGAAGCAGCTTTGTGTTAACAACAGCCAAAACATTATTCACACATATATCGCAAGATATCCCAGTTTCTGGATCCATAAGCTTGACTATCGGCACCCTGGCACGTGTAAGCGCCTGCAAGGAAACTTGAGTTAGAGACCATACTAGAAACAGAATCAAATCTGAAGAAAGCACCATAGGAAAAACAATATGCCACATAACTTAAGGACCATATAGAAAATCAGAGGCATATAAGATTTTAGATACACTCTGGATCGAACATGACAAGTAGACTTAATCCAGCTCACTAAGGGGAGGCCAGGGACCACCCGTGCGTCAACCTGAATTATGTGGACTTCAAGCGAAACAACTTGGGGCCCAAAAAACAGGTCGGATCTGATATTAATGTTTAATCTTTTAAATTGACCTATTATTGATTTTGATCCTGTTAGGTAAATTTGAAATTTGCTCACAATTAGGCGGAAAATGTAAAATCCATGTTTTCGTAAATTGACATTCATAATATATTTTTTTGACAAAGCAATTGACATTCATAATATTTATGAAAGTAAATGTTATGAAGTCAAAAATTCCTTTAATGGGATATTAAAGGGTAATAAAATTTAGTTTTAGACTTGTCAAAACAAACAAAGCACTAGTCTTGGTGTATAGAATCAAGAAAGTATTAATTCAAGCGAAGATCTAAATAACTTAATAAATGAATTGTTCATAAATTTTTGACCTATAAGTTCAATCACTCTCAAATCATAGAATAGTTGCAATCAGCTATAAGACTCCTCCTTATGATATCTGCTATGTTCGTGTATTTTATCGTTTAAGCTAAAATAGCGATTCAATCGAACTAGAAGTTATAATCCATAAGTTTTTCGAGAATTTGTGGTATTCCTTAATAGATATGAGTGAGTATACATATGTATCAATTATTTCCCTTATTGTCTCCAAGATCTATCGGAAACAACCTCTGTACCTCACAAAGGCAGAGGTAAGGTCTGCGTACATCCTACTTTATTGTTTAAGCTAAAATAGCCATTCTATTGAACTAGAAGTTCTCATCCATAAGTTATTCGAGAATTTGTGGTATTCCTTAATAGATATGAGTGAGTATACATATGTATCAATTAATTCCCTTATTGCCTCCAAGATCTATCGGAAACAACATTTCTACCTCACAAAGGTAGAGGTAAGGTCGCGTACATCCTACCCTCACTAAACCCAACTTGTGGGATTATAGTCGGTATGTCATTGTTGTTGTTATATTGTTCCCAGGGTCTATAGGGCTTAGGGGCTTTTTTAAAAATAGCCATGCCAATTCCTTTTATTTTCTACAGGAAATATGCAAGGACATAAATTACTTATTAGATTAAAAACAGCCTTGGACCGGACCCCTACTGGACAGTCCTGGATTGGTCCTCGCTCTCCTTTGGCTCAGATCAGCCCTAGTGCGCTCCAAGACCCTCTTTAGAGGCCAGCTTGTCCAAAGCCAGATACGTCATCATGTATACTCTGGAAATATACATGGTGCATAAATGAATATTATTGTATTAATAGATGTGTCGCTAAATTTTTCAAAATACCTGCACATTCTGGAGATTGCCTGACTGCAACATGTCAGCCAACTTCAACAATACCTCTGATTTGTCAATATTTGCATCCTCAATTGCAAGGCAAATATCAATATCGCTTTTCGAGAATCCAAAAGAATTGGCACATGATCCATAAACATAGAGCCGAGCATCAGGCCATTCCTTGCTAACAATTCCATCCAGCAGTGCTAATAACTGTTTCTGCTTTGTCCTTTCTTCCTCAGGAGGAATTAAGGACTGAAATGTTGCTAGGAAAGCACCATTCATCCTATTAATGTCACTCCGACATGCAATCTGTCTTTTCAACATCCTCATCCTCTGGCCAAGTATATATGCTCCTCTCTTGTCTGATCGGTAGTCCTGATGAAAGTAGCACAAAAGTGAATCAGTAACAGTATGTTTGGTTTCAAGAAGGATAGGAGAGAAGTCGGAGAAAGGATAGAGAGATTAAGGGGGCGTTTGGAAGAGTTCATTAGCAAAAATAATGCATGCATTAGCAAAATGCATTATGTATTAGTAGTATTATTACTAATACCATAGATTTCTAGGTATTAATAATGCAAAGAGATTTAATGCATGCATTAGCATGGTTAAAAGACCCAATTACCCCTCAAAACTCCCTTTACATCTTTTTCACCATAATTGTGGAGGATATTTTTGTAAACAAATATCTTTATATAATGCGTGCTATTTTAAGACACCAAACCAAACAATGCATAAGAAATAATCTATATAGAACTAATGCAAACATAACTAATGCAAGCATTACTAATACACTCTATTTAGCATTATATTTATACACTACTAAACGACTCCTAACTGGTTTATTTTGAACCTCGTGATATATTAGTAATTTATTTGTAACCATTCTAAAACAAAGAGATATTAGTGATCAACTTCCAATTGTGCAGTTGGAAGAAAGTAAAATCATTATACTTCTTTCTTTGCATCCAAGTTAAGTCTATTGAAAGATCTTGGCATGAAGGGAAACCTTCCAGCTCCTTTTTTGCCTTTATTAACAAAAACAAGGGAAATGAGTCAATGACACATACCCCTCACTTTTACTTCTATTAACAAACAACGGAAATGAGTCAACACTTGTTTGCCTATATTAATAACTAGGCCTTGTGACATGTTCTAAATTTTAACTACTTCTCTTTTCGACATTGAGGTGCCTGATATAATAGACAATGCTGATGTAACTGTGGAATTCGACAATGGTTGTTGTAGCTTTTGTATGTTTGTTGAAGGAAGAAAAAATGAGCACGCAAGGTAATGATTTATCACCATGACGAGAAAACCAGAGTTTATACTTGATCCTGATGATTATCCCATTCTGAAGGTCCTTTTGAAATGATTAGCCGAGTTCTAGACAACGCATAAATATTTGGGATTGAAGCATAGATGAGTATAATTGATATTCCAAGTAACATAGTTTTAAACTACTTCTCCCTTTGACATTAAGGCTATGTTGCTCGGACTCTTCAAAAATGTCAACGCGTGCATGTTGGATTCTCCAAAAGTAGCGTATTTTTGGAGAATCCGACACGGGTGCGGCATCGAAGTGAAGAGTCCGCGCAACTTAGCATTAAGGTGCCTGATATAATAGACAATGCTTATGTAACTGTGGAATTCGACAATGGTTGTTGTGGCTTTTGTATATTTGTTAAGGGAAGAAAAAATGAGCACACAAGGTAATGATTTATCACCATGACGAGAAAACGATCCTGATGATTATCCTATTCCGAAGGTCCTCCAGAAATAATTAGCCGAGTTCTAGACAAGGCATAAATATTTAGGATTGAAGCATAGATGAGTAACTGATATTCATTTGGCCGAATTTTCCAGGGACATGACGATTCACAAGTTCTCTAATTAACCCTCATTAAAAATCAAAATAAGCTAATTAGTATATATATTAGATTAGTAATTGGGGTATTTAATGAAAAGGGTATGTCCTTCAACTTTTTAACTTCCCACTTTTAGTATAGCATAGACATTGATAGATGAGTCAGCCTTTGTTAACTCCTTGTTTGCCTTCATTAACAAACCAGGAAATGAGTCAAATGACACATACTCCTCACTATTACCTTCGCTCCTCTTAACCCCAACCATACATTGCTCAACTTTTTGGAACATTGCACCAGAGACACCAATAAAACACAATATGCTAGAGAATTAGAACATGGTTACAAGTTTCTCAGAGAATGTGCCAAGGCACATCCAGACAGTCCAATCAACCAGATAAGGGTATAAACCAGGACCACAAATTTTTCATCGACTCGAGTTTTTGTCTTCCAATCAAGTAGGTTTTCCTCTCAGGACAGAGTAATGATTACAAACAAGGAAAGTATACTTTGAGAGTTGGACTTCTTTATAAAAATAATAATAATAATGATGATGTTTAATCCGCTTGGAGAAGAAGTAGAGGGTGAAAGGGCAAACATCCTTTGTATATATTTGGTCCATTTCTAGCTTTCCACTGGACAAGGATGGAATTTGTTCCTAAGGAGGAACCTTCATGACTGGGAGATGGACAAATAGACAGATTTTCAAGATTCAGTAGCCTCATTCAGCAACCACACTGAAAAGGACTTGCTGATTTGGAAGAATGACACCAAAGGTCAATCCTCAGTAAATTCTATTTATAAGGAACAAAACAAGAATGCAGGACAGGAGACAGATTGGCCATGGAAGATGATCTGGAAACCAAAGGCACCCCCTACAAAATAAACTGCTTCATGTGGTTGTTGACAAAAGGAGCAGTTTTGACTCATGAAATTTAAACAAAAGAGGCTATCAGTTGGCCTCTAGATGTACTTCATGTGGAGAGCATGCAGAGACAATTAACCATCTTTTTTTTGCATTGTACATGGACAGAACAGTTATGGAGAATGTTCATCTATCTAAAGGGGATAAGACGGGTGAAACCAGGGAGCATTAAAGGAGTTCTAAGCAGCTGGAATAGAGATGGCAATGCTTCAGATAAGTAGAAGAGATGGAACTTGTCCAAGCATGCATTTGGTGGACAATTTGAAAAGAGAGAAACAATAGGAGTGTTGAGAATGTGCAGAACAGCTTACAGAAGATCAAAACAAATTGCTAAGCTTTTTTTTAATTTTTGGTGTAAAGAAGAGATATTATCTAGGACAGAAGACATCATTGATGTGCTAGATTGTTTGTAGGCAGCAGTTTAGATTAAGACTGCATTTCTCAGTAAGTTGTAACCCTTATGAAGGGGAGCAACACTTCCGTTGTAGTACACATGTGGATATATATACTAAAGTTACCAGTTTCAAAAAAAAAAAAAAAAACTGTCCACACTAAAGCATGTATTCTTATAAACAGAAGATACCCCTCAATGTTACCCACAAAGTAAAAAAATTCACAACTCAAACAAATGTGCTTCATTTCAAATTTAAGCTCCATGCAACTGGTGTACTATCATCCTGAAACTCTAATTTATCTCAAGTTAGTTTGACACACTGATCCATGTCACAAGGAAAATGTCATCCAAAATCAATCTGAATTTCCAAGTAAAATTTGATTCACTCTCAAGGTACTTTGATCCAAAGTAGTGAAACAAGAAAATAAAGAGGCTGTTTTAGTAGCATTTAACATACACCTCAAATGCAACGAGTTAGAAATTCAGCTAGTCGGTGCATACAGTAGCTCACAGTCAAGGATTTATCAGTCTCACAAATATATGCTGTCAAAGCCAGATAACATGTTGATTAGTATCTCTATGACCCCCAAAAAATGAGGATTAGTTAATACAATTCCAAGAAATTGCATTAATAAAACAAATAAGATTTATAATGATTACAAGAATTGATATCACCAAATAGTTGAGACATTGTAGCATAAACAAGAAAAGGTTTTAACAAATAAGTTTCTTTTACAAAGAACAAAAACTGAAAAAGTAACCTTAAATCATAATTTGTGTAATGGAACTTTTTAACATAAACAAGAGCACAGACACGCATTAAAGCTAACTAATCTTATACATTCATCACACCAAATCAAGCCCATATAATCTGAACATATGTGGGCAGTGAATACCTTATCTCGAGAGGCATGATGATTCTTTTTATCACTTCTTTCACTTGGTTCATCCTCAAGTCCAAGAGAACTGATAACATGTTCTCCCAATTCATCCAGTTCGCTTTGGCCTTGAGCAGAACTCCTACCTAGAACATCCCTCATCACAGAGACAGTTTCTTCCCCACTCTCAGCATCCTCACCACGTAATTCCAACGTGGAATCCTCAACATCAGAAGTCAAAACAGAGTGAAGTTTACTTCCTGCTGGTGGGACGGGTGAATCCAGCTGACGGAAAACTCTTTGATCATCTGAACCAATAGCATAATTCTTACCATTCCTGGAAAGATGTTTACTTTCCCTTTCATACTTATCATTCAAGCCAATACCCCTATGGTTCAACTCAACAAAATTGTTCTTCTCATTATCGACATTATGCTCAAAATCCCTGCTCCTTGGCTTGCTTGAAAAACCTGGTGGTGGCACAACCCCTCTTACAGTCCCACTATGAAACTGTCTTCCCCACCCCAAACCACCACTCTCACTCTCACCTCCACCTCCACCTCCACCACTATTCTGTTGCTCAAGACCCCTTAAATTGCCCAACTGTTTCCGACCTGAACCAATGACATTCTCAAGCTTACCCTCCACACCATTCAACATCCTAACATTCGCTAATCTTGACTCATGGTTTTTCTGTTCAAAGTTACCAACTTTACTAGCTAAATCATCACTAAAGCGGTCATTCATCATACTCACATTACCTTGAATATCTCTAGGTAAAGATCCAAAAATCAGATTATGATCAAACTCATTACTTGAACTACTCGCCTTAGCATTGGCACCGAAAATCCCCAAATTGCCCATGTTTTCTCCGACTGATCCAAATCCAAGTGGACTCGCATGGTGAAATTGACTGAACCCACTTGGGGCAGGCGGAGATGAGAAATTGGGGTTAATGGTCTGGCCAGAATTAGGGTTTTGGAGAAACCCTCGAATGAAGAAGTTATGAGGTACAAACAGAGGAGGAGAGTGAGAATAGGGCAAAACAGAAGGGTTTGTAGGAGTATGGAACAGTGGCGGGTAGGGCATACTAGGACCTACTGCTGCAACTGCTGGATCATGCGGCAGATTCTGCAACTCCGGCCGCAGCAGCGGCGGTTGAGGCTGAGAGTGAAGTTGATGCGGATGATTCTGAAGCAATTGAAGAAGGAATTCCCCACCGCTGGATGGCGTTGACTGTGAGGATAGAGGCGGCGATGCGGCATCGCCTCCACCGCCGGTCATGGTTAGATACTAATGTTCACCGGAGAATCCAAACACAGCAGAAACTTAGCAGAGAAGTCTAATTACTATTTTTTTCTCGATCTAACAAATACTACAATCTTTACCTATTCCGTCTGTTCATTGGATTTCTCGAAAAAAATAAAATAAAAAGATGATTTAACTTTCTAATTATTTATATAAATATCTGCAAACTAAAAACAGTCTTCTATAATATAAGTAGTAAAGTAAGTACTTAAGTATAAAATACCACGATGTTTACCGAAACCTAAATGATGTGGGAAAATTAAATAACATATGGAAAAACAAAATCATATTATTTTCTTTCCGTATCAAATTTAGAAAAATAGTTATCATGATTTATTTTCTTAGAATACTAAAAATAGTCTTTTTGTTAAACAAAAAAAAAGTTAATTAATCATGTAATTAACTCAAAATAAGTTTCTTATTTGTATAAAATAAATTACATCTTGTCATGGAAAATCTAAGTTCTTTAATGGAAAAATTACATAAATTGGTACATTTTAATAAATAATTACTGATTTTAGCGATATTTTTTATTTATTACCTTTTATAGCAACATTATGTAAAATCTGTAATATGAATTAAAAGTGAATTATGTATGTAATATATACGAATTATAATTATTTTTTGAATATATTATGTTTGTTTGGTAAAAGTTTGACACATTATATTATAAATGTATTAAAATGTGTGAAAAATCTATCATCATCATTAAAATTTGTATTATATGTGAATAATAAATTATTTTTTGTAATATGTATTAAACTTGTATTATAAATGAATTAAAACTAATTAAGTGAAAAAAATTATTATTGCTATAAATGGTAAATATTTTTTTATTATAGTATATTTATGTAACTTTCCCTTTTTTAATTAAATAAATAATAATTAATTTATCAATGGTTAACCTTTTCTTTGTAAACATGTTTTTACAAAATATATTATATACACTTTTTGTAAGATATTCTAGTTTCAAAGTGAGTTTGCGACTATAAAACTTAAAGAAGAAAAAAATAAAATAAAAATAGGCTCTTAAATTAATTGAGAAATAATTTTTTGTGTTAACAACTAAATATTCTACTCATGACTATTTTTTTCTTAAGTTTCTCATTTGATGTTGAGTGTTTATTTTAAAATTTGACTAATCAGTATTTATATTAAAAAATTTATGTATCTTTTTATTAAAGATGACTTCATACAATTTCAAAATCAAAATTATGATTTAAAAAAATATGTATTACTTTATGACGATATTTTATACTTTGTAATATAAGTATCAGAGTTATATATGATTATCGTGTGTTTAAAGTATACCAATCAAATTCACACATTGCAGTATTTAAGGTTTTTCTTTACATATGACAAATACATGAAACATAAGTGTGCACTATACATCTTTGGAAAAATAAAAATACAACCCTAAATTAGATATTGTTATAAAATAAAGTAGGTGTAATATAATAAAGGAAAAAGGGTCAAAAATATCCTTCAACTTTAATTTATTATTTAAATTTACCCTCGCCATTAAAATAAAGTTAATTTTATCCTTCATCGTTAACTTTATTTTAACGGCGATGATAAATTTAAATAATAAATTAAAGTTTGACCAGAAGAAAATGTGAGACACAAGTAATAGTAATAGTTTCTTTCTATTATTGAATGTTTTCCTTTTCACTTACTTTTATCTTGCTTCTAACTTTATTACAAGAAGAGGGGTATATATACTGTATACATATATATACTTTGGGCATCAAGAATATGGATATTTATTTGTCATGTATATGCTTAAGCACCAAGTATATTATATGAATACATAATTTACAACACCTTCTATAATGTGTGTATATATATCTTACACAAAATGAATTATGTGTACATATATGTTACAACAAAATAGATGTATGTGAGCATCCATTTTACTACACATATATAATGTATCATTATGGGAAGTGAATTGTTTTTGGAGTGACTTTCTTATATAACAACACCAACAAATACACTTTAATTCTTAATAATTTGAGATCGATGATATAATTTTCAAATTTATCTCATATCAATATCATACGAAGCAGACATTTTTATTAGAAAAAACACATATACTCAAATTTTAACTGATTATCACATGGCTGATTTGCCCACATTTTCATCACAAACAGATTTGACAAAATGCTTTATAGAGTCATACAAATCTTGTGCACATTTTTTATCAAATATCTCCACAGCATGATATCCTGTTTCCAGAAACTGAGGAGTCACGTGCACCCCATGTGACTCTATCATTTTAGCAAATTTCTTTTGCCTATCAATAAGTGGATCCCCTCCATACCCTCTGATCAAACAACTTGGCAACCGTTCGATCTTCTTTTTCACTTCTGCCTCATTAATCGATGGATTAGAATACTCGTGATCGCGATCCACACCTTCAGGCAATGCAAGCAACCACATCAGATCATTCACATGCAAAGGCAAAATCTTGTCATTGACAAATTTGAGCTCCGACTCCGTTCTCTCGACCCCACTAAAGTAGGGCTGATTCATTATCAGTCCTACGATCTTGATTGGGTCGAGATTGATATTAAGTGCACGTAGACCTGCATTTACAAGTAACAAAATAAATTCATAAAATGTTACTCTTATGTCTTATTTGTTTCCATTAAAATTTAAGGGAAAATTATGCAATAAAGTAAACTTATACTATTTAATTACTCGGTATAGCTATAGTTTGTTATATTTATCACTCGCGACTAAGCTTATACGTTGATTACGTGGGCTGACTTTGAGTTTGTATAATTAGTCACGTTTGTATATGTATAATTCGCCAAAATATACATATACAATTCACCTTTCTCCCAGTCTCTCGCTTGCCTCTCTCCACCCTCTCCCAATTTCGCTCGCCTCTCTCCTCCCTCTCCCACTCTCGCTTGCCATATATACAAATACATATGTATAATATATAATTATCTAACCGATATACATATACAATTCACCTTTCTCCCACTCTTTTCCCCCTCTCTCTCCTCTCTCCCAGTCTTGCTTGCCTCTCTCCTCCATATAACATGTAGTTACAAATCGTAATTATCAAACTATTATGGAGAGTAATAAGGTTATTTTTAAGTGGCTATATGTGAAAGTTTCTCAAAATCTAAACGTTTACACATTTAAATGATTAACTGAATGTATATACTCCCTCCGTTCAGTATTGTTTGTCATGATTTCTATTTTTAGAATCAAACTATAAAAACTATCACTAACATTTTAAGATAAATTTTTTCATCATATTAATATGCAAAAAATTCTTATTTATAGTACTTTTCATATAGTTTTAGAATATCTATATTTTTTATTTAAAATATCAAATTAATGTGATCTAATTTTTGAAAATTAGTCAAATTGACTTTCGATAAGCGCAACATGACAAATAATTCCGGACGGAGGAAGTATTAAATACAATTTAAATAAAATTAAAAAATTACTATTATTATTTTATTAAATAGTGATAGTGAAGATGGTTTATAGTGATGGTGGTTATGAGAATAGTTATTGTTAGTGGCTAGTAATAATGATAACGATAGTTGTGACGATGGAGATATTAGTGTTGTGGCAACTATCATAATGGTGGTGTTGGTTGTTGTAATAATAAAATTGGTTGATGTTAATAATTGACGATATTGAAGATGATAATCAAAAAAAATGAGTGGTGGTTAGTGACGTGTTCGTGGTAGTTGGCAGCAACTGTAATGATGGTGGAGATAACGACAGCTACGAAGATAGGGGTGGTGGAAACAACGGATATAATTATAATGATAAAGGAGATAAGTGTGGTAGCAATGGTGATCGGTGATAATGGTTGCGATGACAGTTCTAGATCTTAATAATTAAGACTTATTTAGATCTCAATTTATTTTGATTCGTCTAAATTACTTCAATCTCATACCTGCATGATACACGATATTTCCTCCGGAACTACTACCCATTAAAAAAACTGTAGAGAAATCAGCGAACTCTTTCAACCATGGATCACCACCGTTAATAGCTTGATCTATCGCCCATTTGATAGCATCCACGGCGTCCTCATAGGCGGCAGGAAGACGGTGCTCCGGGGCGAGGCGATACTCAACGGAAGCAATCAACGCTGGGATCTGAGCTGACATGGCATTACACGATTCATGAAAAATAACAGAACTCACACTCAATAGCACAAATCCACCACCATGGAAGTATATTATGAGCGGCAATTTAGCGTTAGGCGGCGGAGAAACAGGCCGATAAAGGCGTATGAAGGTATTGGCGGCCGGATTAAGAGGTATGTCTTTTGAAAGTGAAATTAACTGATTTGACGAATTGGGGTCAATTTCTGGGGTTGAAGGGACATTAGGAACTTGGGGGTTTCTAGTGAGAGATCCATCTGGATTTGGGGTAATTTTGAGGAACTTGTAGGCATCTTCCATGGTGGATTCTGCTATAATCTTTTGCTCTGCCATGGTAGTATAGTATAATAGATTTAAACTGAGATTGTATTTTTTTTTTTAAAATTCTCTTTCAGCTATAAAGGGCAAAGAGAAGGGGTAATTAAGATGGAGTAGCTGAATTAGGTGAATGAATTTATTAAATGGTTGGAAATATTAAATATTTATCGTCTTAAAAATACACATTTACTTAACTATAACATACAAGTGATCTCAAACTCTTATAAAAGGTATGAACTGTTAATAAAAAACTAAGAAAAAGTATTAAAACACCGCTAGTCACGAGAATTTAGAAATGTATTTCATTTATACAACAAGATTAAAGATGAATCTAAGTTCAGTTAGTCAAAAAAATAAATCTTTTGATAAAACTAATAATTCATTAGCATTGAGTTTAGAATTTTTTTCAATACTTCTTTTGATTTAACAATCATAAATTTTGGATAATATTTTGATTTTTTTTACATTATTTATTTGATTAGATTTCTAAAATTTAATCTAATTTTAAAATATTTCTTAAATTCTCAAAAACTAATTCAAAGACCAAATCTTTGGTTTTCAAGGCTTCCACTCATAATTTTAAAAAAGAAATATAATCAAATAAAATATATATGGAAACACCACTTGAGAATTGCATAAATCTCATTTTCAATCATATATCTCAATAAATTTGTGTCTCCTAAAAAGACTAGGATATTATCTTATCAAAAATATTGTGCCTTGGGACTCGAAAATTTGAATGGGTCAAAAAAAATTTCCAACACAAGATGAGATTATAATTTTACCATTTTGAGAAAAAATTCCAATTAAAGTGTATACGTTTTACTCACTCAATTTTTTGATGGATACTTAACAAATCATATTTAGTATATAACTTTCTTTAAAAACATATTCCTATTAAGTATGATTTTTATTAAGTTTTATCTAAATACGTGTAAAATATGTATAATTTGCTAGCTCACGTTAAGGGTGTGTTTGGTATAGAGAAAATCATTTTTCTGAAAATATTTTCTAATTTTCTCATGTTTGGTTGGGTCAAATATTTTGGAAAATATTTTTCAAATCAACTCATTTTCCTCAAATTTAAGGAAAATGACTTTCCTTCACAACTTAAGAAAAACATTTTCTAAAACTCTCTTCCAACCTCCCCCCTACCTCCCCACCCTACCAGCTAGGGGTGTTCACGGGTTGGTTTGGATCAATTATTGGTCAAAACCAAAATCAAATCAACTTAGTCAGTTTTAAAATTTTCAAAATCAAACCAAACCAAATATAGTATATATTTATCGGTTTGGTTGTTATCGGTTGGTTTGGTTATTCGGTTATTAACCATAGACAAAAATAAAAGAAACAACTCATTCAAAACATGAAAAAAGTGACAACAATCCATTTTAAAACGAAAATAGTTAGAATGACTGACATTATAGAACTTTCAATTATTAAAATTACTCTTACTAAAGCTTCAAAATATATTATTTTGGCTTAGAAGAAAGAGAAAATGATATTTTCAATCTCACAGAGAATTGTCATAGACACACTCATATACATAAAATCAATAAGATAAATATTTTCACCTTGGACATTTTTTCTTTCATAAATTATATACATTTTGATGAAAAAACATACAAGATATTTAAAATTGTTTATAAAAATAATATATTATGTATGTATATTAATAAAATATATGTATATAATTTGTCGGTTCGATTTGGTTATTTATTCAATTCTTTTCGAACAAAATCATGACCAACCCATATACTATCGATTTTTGAAAATCTAAAACCAAACCACACCTAACCCAAATAAAAATCGATTTAGTTAGCCGGTTTGGTTCAATCTTTCGGTTTGGATCGTTTTTTATCCAAACCGTGAACACCCCTGCTACCAACTCCCAACCCCCCCTACCAGCCCCCACCTACCCACCCTCTACCAGTCCCCCACCCCTATCAGCCCCCAACCCACCCCCTACCAGCCTTCCTACCCTTAAAAAAATTTAAGTTTATTTTTTAAATAATATTTTCAAATTTAAAATTTTATTTTTTCACCCCACCCACCTCACCCCGCCATAAAAAAATTGTAAGTTTGTTTTTAAAAAATATTTTAAACTTTAAAATTTTATTTTTTCACCCTACCCTCAAGCCCCCACCCCACCCCCCCCAAAGAAAATAATAATAATAATATTATTATTTTTAAAAAAATCAACTTCAAATTTTAAATTTTTTCATCCCTACCCTCGAACCCCCCACCTCCACCCCTTATGAAAAAAAAATTAAGTTTGTTCTTTTTAGAAAAATTCAACTTCAGAAATTATTTTCTACTCTAGTAAAAGATAAAAGATATTTCTCAAAAATATTTTTCACTCAGAAATCAAACACTAAAATAATTTTTCGAAAAATATTTTCTGTTCACCAACCAAAATGAGAAAATAATCAAATATCTACTTATTTTCCAAAAAAAACATTTTGCATGAAAATATTTTCCTTTCATACCAAACACACCCTAAAAGCTCATAGACATAGTACATAAGTGTCTTAATTAGGCGGATGATAGGTCCTTTATGATGTTTAAATCAAACTTATGCGCATTTTAATTATTTTGAAAAACTTATTTAGGGAGGATGAGTGTTCAAATTAAAATGTGCAAATTTTTTTTTGATAAAAATTAAATTGATTTACTGTCTCTCTTTCGTTTTTTTTTTCTTTTTTTTTTTTTTACCTTTTAATACATTATTTAATTCTGAACTGCCCACCCAACAAAATTTAATAAGTTTTAATCACCTCCCTAACATTTTTTTAATGAATATAACTTCACCAAAAATTTGTAGTTTCACAATCAGAAGAAAATGAAATATGAACCTAATTAAAGTTCAATAATAGCAACCACTTATGGTAGATGTGGTTTAGAGAGAGCAGAAATTGATAGAGATATTTGATCTTCCCTTTGAGTTTAATAGGCTTATTAACACAGCAATAATAAAGAATTTTTATATTACTAAATTAATTTTAACTTACTGTAATAAGAATTCTACTACTAAAAATATGAATTCCGTATATTTCACATCTTGGATTTACATATCATTATCATATATTCATATAAAAGAGAATTATATGTCAGACTACGTGGCGTCATCACAAGCAAAAAAAAAATTTTACAATTTATTTATTTTCAAAATTAATTTTTCTATTTCATAAAAAGATGTGGCTTTTATGAAAAGTTGCGACTTTATTGAAGAATTGTGATTTTTATCTAAAGTTGTAATTTTTATGAAAAATTGTGACTTTAATATAGAGTTGTGACTTTTATCAAAAGTTGTGAGTTTTATGAAAAATTGTGATTTTTATGAAAGGTTGTGAAATTTCCGAAGTATTGTAATTTTTCTAAATAGTTGTAACTTTTCTGATAAGGCATAATAAAGATTTGTTCACACTACCTTTGTTGTCTATAAATAGTGGAATTTTCTCTCATTTTAAAACAACAAAAATTCTAATCGTCTTCTTCTACTCTCGCAAAATTTAATATTTGTGAACTTTGCTCCTGTTGAGTGACTTACTAACACTGCTGTTTTGGTATCAATAAGTTGGTACAATTCTTTGAAACTCTGGTATTGGAGGGGAATAGTTTTCTTAAGAGAACATTATGTATTTAGTGGACTCAATTTTTTCCTTTCTATTCCATTCTGTTTTTACATATCTTGGTATGTTTTTTACACTCATTAATTTATTCTTATGATATTTATTTTTATTTTTGAGTACATGTTTTAAACTCTTGCAAAGTTATTGTCTCCGATTATATTGAACATATACACATATATTACGTATATTCATTGTGTATTGTACTTAGTTCCAAGAAGTCATGTTTTGATATTCTATATTAAATTCGATAACGTAAAAGTATATATATAAGCTTACATATTATCTATTTTTAAATAGATATGAAATTTCTCACTTATTAATTGAAGAAATTCATAATGCAAGTTCAAAAGTTATAATTGTTTTCATATTCAAGCGTAATTTTTTTTTTGAATATGTTAACAAATTTTTGAATTTTCTCCTAAGACATATATCACAATTGTATAATCTATGCAACTTAAATGTTTATTTTTATTACGAAATGTCTTTGTATATATATTCCTATTAGATTCTTTATTTTCCTTTTAATGTTGATTTAAGTCCAATAATTTATTATTTCGTGAATAATTCATTCATTAGAGGAGTTATGTGATAATCAGAAATAATCAAATTCAAGTTGAAATATTGCTAATATTATTTAAGAACCTATGATAATGACAAATAATCAAATTTAAGTTGAAATATTGATGTTATGTGACAATGACAAATACTCAAATTTAAGTTGTAATATTGCTAATATTGTTTTAAGAACCTATTTTTACATTATTTTTTAATGTATGGATATTTTAAAAAAATATTTACAAGTTCAATGCAATATTCGTGCGGACAAATTACCCAATATAACATATACCACTGTTCAGGAGGGGTTCTTATTATTTAGACTAGCTGGGTATTTCGATTTTTTTTAAAAAAAAAGAAATTTAAAAAAACCTAGATTATTATATTTTCTTAGATTAGCAATGTAAAATAGTCAAATTGGATCATTTTCGTCTCAAATTTGATCTTCTTCTTCTTCGTTTTTTTTTTTTTTTTCTCAAACTTGATCTTGTTGCTTTTAGCAATACGTATTCATATTCATGAACCATTTCACGAAGTATGTGTCCGCATAATGACTCGAAAAAATATACAAAAATCTTTACAATAATGTAGGATATATGTTGAACATTGACTTTAAAATAGTATTTTTATATTCCACTAATTTTTTCGTGAGGAGGATTGACGTGGCACAAGGAAAATATCTAGGGGCGAAAGTAGCTTTGGGCTAGAGATTTTGCAGAACTATTTAAACACAATTAAAATTAGTTTTCTATATGTATACAATAAATATCAAAATCATTCAAGTTTATTTTAGGCTCCAATGGGCTTAACAACGGGTTGACTAATTTTAATATGAGCAAAGTACAGAAGTCACATACTTTTAAGACAAAATTCTCATTTGTCCCTTATAAGTTTATAATTACAAAAATTCCTCAAACTGATACAATAATATAATTGCAGATACATTAATCTGATGCGCGAGATACATTAATCGTGAAGTAAGATACATTACATTTTATACATGATACACTAATCTGATGCGTCTCACCATAAAAATTCTAATTCCAGTCGACAAAATAGAAAGGATCTAGCAAGACCAGAGTTCCAACGATAAAAAGCATTACATATCTATTTTATATATTTTGTTTTATTGTTGATAGAGAGAATCACGCTAGTGAAAAGATATATCAATAGTGAACTAGTTGAGATTCATATACTGATATACTCATAAAGTTGTGAAATCACACTGAATTTGATATTATTAGTTTTAGTTGATAGGCATATAAGATGACTCGAACACACATAAAAAAAAATCTAGTTACGTACAAGTCATGCCAAAACTATACAAACAAATAAAATTGACCACCTTCCATTTCAAAGAAAAGAAAAAATCCACCCCTGATAAATGATTTTTTCTCTCCACAAATCTTAACATTGCTCGACAACTTGGGTTTTGAGACCACTGAGATTTGAACGTGAGACAATTCAAAGAGTGACCGCTTGACCATAAGTAAATCAATCAATCAACTATAACTCGTTTCCAAATTAGTTGAAATTGACTATATGATTTATTTATATGTATATTCGGTAACCCAATATCAGAAAGATCCAATGCACATAAATATCTAGATAACACACAACATTAAATGATGAATTCTAGAGGGCCATCATGTGGGGAGAATAATTTCAAAATCATGATGATTTGCCAAGACAACCAATGTGTCTTGTCTAGTTTGGTTTATGATAAAGCATTGTGGGTCAAAGGCTTTTTTGAGGGACATGTTATGACACCAGTTCATGTGTTAGAATCAAATTTGAGTTGCTCCTCTTTGACAACAAGACAACTTTCAGTGACCTCTACAAATACAGTAGCACAAATATCTTATCCAAATTGTTACAAACATTATGTGATGAAAACAAAAATACAGATAGTACTAACATCACAAAGTCTACATCTGTGCTATTCAAGTTTATCATATGTCAACTTCAAGACCAATGAAGAACGATTTCAATCTTAAATCAAACCCAAGTTACATGATAAACGAAAAATATCCAAGGGTTCACACAAAAGAATTCTGTTACATTTAGCCAGAGAAGTGAATGGTGAATTATTGCACAAGGTGATATATGTAGCTGAAATATTATACTCATGATGATACACGGGCTATCAGAGTATGTCCAATAAACACGATCTCCATGACTCTATCATGCTTATGTATCTCATTAAACATATCAAGAGACGTATTATGACAATGCAGGAAACATATCAAGAGACGTATTATGACAATGCAGGTTGTAAGGATAACAGATAACCTAATTCCGGGGTACTGAATAGTACTCAGTTTCTCCTCATCTTTGACAATACTGTATTACTGTTTTAACTTTCACTAACTATTTCCAGTAATTGAGAACTGACTTTAATCCCCTATGAACGTGAAAAATGTGAAACCAATTTGGTGTTTTATCAATTTTGTTTCGTAAACGTTGATGACCTTATATGTTAAACAACTATATTATATAGGTATCCATCCATATTCTCTTCACCTCTATGAACAATAAGCTGTAAACACATAAAATAGATCAGCAGTCATATATTATATCAACTATTGTAACATCAAACAGGCATTTGCTATTGTTAACCTCTCGTCTTGTTGCTTTTGTTTTCTTACGGAACACAATATAGTCTTGTTGCTTTTCTCTCTTATGTCCCCAAGCATATCATTTATTTTGCAGTATGAACATTTACAAGTACAGTTTTATTTTTTGATGATAGGGAAACCCGCTACCCTTTGGGTGCGCACAGGATAAAAACCCCACTCTTATGCAGTAACTAGCAAACCACATAGGAGAAGTAACCGCACTAGGCAAGCCCATGCAACGAGCTCGACCCAGAAGGCAAACCCCTTGCTTCCGCTGGCAAGAGGTTTAGAACTTGAGAACTCCAACATGGAGGTAGGGGTAAGGTCTGCGTACACTTTACCCTCCCTAAACCCCCCACTTGTGGATTCACTAATAATGGGGGTAGAAAGGCTGTTTCGGAAAGACCCTTGGCTCGAGTACAACAAATCAAAATGGGATGAGAGGGGTTTAATCTGTAATGAAATAAGTAAACTATAAACAAACTCCTCCTACTTTTTTAAGGCAACAGAGAAGGAGGAGTCAAATATCTTCTGGGACCCAAAAAAGTAAGTTATGAAAGCAATAAAGCAAGCTCCTTAATAGTTCAAGGGCACTGAATTTTATAATTACTGGTGGACTCACCTTTTAGAAAGTGGAAGCAAAGAGTCATATCAGATACTTTTAGCCTGGGATTCCTTCAATTCAGCTAATTGTGGGAGCAAAAGCCAAAGATAATTAATGTACTCCATCATCATAACACAAAAGAATTGCAAAGTGAAGGAAATATAGAGATGATTATGTAAAAAGAAAAAGCTGATAAGAAAATTATGACATTATGCTTTTCTTCTAACAATTTCTACACAATAATACATGAAGTTTACATTGAACAGTGAAATGGTAAATCGAGCACTCGTTAACTCACCGGGCCTTTTTCCGTGACTTGAAAGGGAAATTGGAGGGTGGTGAAGGGGAAAACTCAAACGGCAAGTGGGGTGGCTCAGAGTCACCGCAAAGCATTCCAACAATCTCTTTCATTGTTGGGCGCTTGTTGGGTGATCTCTGTAAACAGAGTAGTGCAATAGTGATGCAAAGCAATGCTTGTTCTCTATCCAGTAACTGAATATTGGAATCAACAAGATCCAAAAGCTTGCCCGAATGAGCAAGCTGCCTAGCCCATGAAACAAGATTAGCCCTCTCAAATTCTGACATAGGAGAAGCTGTAACTTGGAGTGGCCTTCTCCCTGAGACTAAAACCAATAACAAAACGCCAAAACTGTACACGTCGCATTTCTCTGAGAGCTGCCCTCCACCGCCATACTCTGGAGCGATGTAACAAACTGTTCCTCTCATACTGGGAGTACTACTCACACCTCCACTCTTGGGAATATCTCCACTGGCAAAATCTTGACTACTTCGTCTTCCAATACGAAACTCACCACTGAAACTATCAAGCCACCAATCAATGCTGCTCCTACTTCCCTTGCTTTTCCTCCTCTTTCTTTCAGGCGCTACCTCTTCGTCCCTTTGCCACCACATTTCTCCACTTTTGAGATCCCTTTTCTTCTTTTTCTTGGCTAACTCCTCACAGAACTCTTCCTTCCACCATTCTCTTGGCTTCCGATTCTTCTTTTCTCTCCTCATTCTCTCCTCATCCAAAGATGCCCACCATTCAAGCTTCTTTCTTTGCTTCTGTTGCCCTCCTTTGGCAATGTCCTCTGCTGCACTCGTGGTCGCAATCCAATCCTTCTTAGGCCTCTCTTTTCTGATCTCACTACCAATCCATTCCATCACATAGTCCTTAATCCTACCAGAATCTGATCCACCATTCACATTCTCCTGTTTCCACCACCAATCCCTACCTGATTGACTAGTTCCCCTCCCAATCCCTTTCAAGACTCCACTGTCCACACTAACCCCGTCGAAAAAACCCTCAGAAACACTAGTCTTTTCGATCCCCTCTGATGGAACTCCAACCTCAGGTGACACCCCTCCCACTTCCCCATCCAACACCCTCACACAACAACTCTCCGGCAACTGATCCACATTGATCACAACCTCATCTGTGACCACACTCTCATTTCCTTCAACAATCGACCCATTTTCCTCCACATTCTCAAAAACTTCTCTTTTTGCCCCCTTTTCAACTCTCTCCTCATCTTCAATAAAAGACTCAACAACTTGATCATCTTTAATCAAAGACTGTGCTAGGCCAAAGTCAGCTATTTTTGCATCAAAATGGTAATCCAACAATATATTAGAGGGCTTGATATCTCCATGTACTATAGGAGGATCACACGAGTAATGAAGATACTCAAAACCCTTTGCAATGGAAGTTATAATATCAAATCTCTTTCTCCATTGCATTAACTCAGGACACTTTCGATCTAACAAAGCATCTTGCAGACTCCCATTGTGCATATACTCATAAACAAGAACTAATCTTCTCCTCCGACTAGAACAGTGGTGTTTATAACTATGTTCATCGGAGGAGAATCCGAGGATAGGCACTACGTAGTTACAAGACGTAGTGTCTATCCTGGAGGCGAGAGTGAGTTCATTGTGAAACTCTCTCTCGCCCTGGAGGGAGCCAGAAGCATCCATGAGCTTCACAGCTACCTCCTGTCCAGATGGAAGAACACCTTTGTAAACAGACCCAAATCCACCTTGTCCAAGACGATTAGCAGCTGTAAATGACCCGGTAGCACGGCGGAGGACAGAGTAGGTAAACTTATGAGGTGGTGGAGGTGACTTCAGATCTGCAGGAACAGTCCTGTTGCGTGACACTTTGCGGTAAATGATAGCAGCAACAATAAAGAAAGTCAAGGCAAAAGCAGCAGCTATGAATGGTGGGATGAGAGGAGAATGAGAATGGTGATGGTTGGAGGGTGGTGGTGGTGGTGGGGTTATGAGGTAGGTAGTGGGAAAAACAGGAAGGGGTGTTAGGGGAGGTGAAAATGGATTCTCTGGAGGCATTTCTTGAGTAAAGGTGTAATCTTGGAAGAGTTAACCATGCATATTTGCAGGACTTGTGAGTGTGGAGTACACTATGTGACTGGTGGGGTTGTGGAATTTACAGTATGCATCTCTTGAGGGGAAGAAAGGGGTAATCTTGGATGTGTTATAATGGAAGAAGAATAGTCAAAGATGCAATTTTGCAGACATATTTATGAAATAACAAGAATGGTGTGTGCATTTTCTTGATCAGGAAGAGTAGTAAGGGAATTAAGTTAAAGATCCATATTTGCAGAGAGATTAGTTATGTTATTACAAAGAATGAAAATGAGTTGAGGTTTGAGAGGGAAGAAGGAACAAAAACAAGAAATTGGTAGTGATTTGTTGATGGAGAAAGATTTGTTTTAAGGAAAAGGACTAATGGGGAGAAGAAGGAACAAACAAGAGAGTGTAATGTGAGTACTGTGTGACTGTGTGTAGTCTTTATCTTCTCATATCTCTCTGTGTCTACTACGTTTGCTACATCAAAAAAAAAAAGAGTTAAAAAATACTAATAGATCTGTTTTACTTTTTGGCTGAGTCAAAAACTAAAGTCACGGGAACCCTGACTAAGTCTCAGGGTTCCTCAATCTCCTTTACACTTTTTTTTCGAGGTTGAACATTTATTTCTCGTATATTATTTCATATCGAAAAGAGGATATGTATATCCAATAAAACCAAGAATAGAATCATGAGCTCCAATGCTCGTAGCAATTCTCCGTTTTTTACATGCTATAGTTATTAAAATTCATTGACGGAAAGATTAGCGATAAGTTAATGCTTCGAGAACTATATTATATTCAAATTTAATGCAATTTCATTCTATTTAAAATTACGCTCGAGAAGAGACGCACTCCGATACTATTGATATCCCATAACTATTTGATTGAATCTATTAGTACCTCGTCTATTGGAAATGATTTGAATGACCCTTTTACATGTTCTTAATTTATCAACTCGATCCTCCTTTTAGGTTTCATCTAGATATTTATAGTTGTTTAAACACATTATTTTAAGACTTGTTCTCTCAATGAACTTGAAGTGTTCTTTTTTTATCTTACCAACAATAGCTTTTAGAAAAAATAAAATTAGACAATCATATTGGAATGAAGGTGGTAATATTTACTCCCTTTGTTCTACTATATGTGTCATCATTTAATTAAGTTCAAATTTTTTAAAGATTAATTTGATATATTCTAACAATATATTATAAAATATATCTTACTACAAATATATTTGAAATTACTTGACGTGATATAATTTTTAAAGTATAAAATCCACGAAAAGCATAGTCTATAATTGAGAGGAGAAAAAAAATCCCCACTAAATTGATTGTCAACTTATAATATTAGTCAACAGGTACTGTAATTTTCTATTATTTGCATGTTCTAAAGTCTATTTGGAGTCGTAAAAAATAAAGAAAACTTTGTCTTATAATGACAACTTATTAATGAAGATGAGACATTACACATAATTAAACGTGACCTTTAACCAAGAAAACAAGAAGAGATACAAAACAATAGAAATGGTCCAAACAGCTAAGGTACATCTTGTCGTTTCTCTTTTTCTTTTTATTATCGTCTCCATTTGATATTAGTTGTATATTAAAAAAATCATAAATAACAAGATAATTTTATTAATATTTCACCTCTTTAAAAGCTTATTGAGAATTTTACAAAATGAATGTAAACACTTTTAAAAAGAATTAATTGTAAGCTAGGGTAAATAGAAAAAATTAATTAATGTTTTATTAACTTAATAAGGTAGAAAACTAATATGAAACAACTATTTTTAATAAGATGATCAACTAATATAAAATGGAAAGGATATAAAATTGTTTGTACCTTTTTATTTTTGGTTTATAAAGGTTAATACAAGCTTTCATATCATCCATGTTATTTATGGAGGTCAATATTACAAATATCAACCATTTATCATCCATGTTATTTATGGAGGTCAAAATATTACAATTACTAATATCAATAATAATCTATAAAAAAAATATTTTCCACTTTTACAATATTCTGAACATTTTAAGATGATAGAGCTAATAACAAATAGATAGGATTGTCTTGTTGATTCCTTCTTATGAAACTATTTAAGATTTTCAAGCTGTCTAATTGATGCATTAATGACCTATAATTACGTAAAATTATAGAATATTTATATAGGGATTAGGATTTTGCTTCAATTAATTAGATCTCAATAATTGATTCTAAATGATATATGTCTTCAATCCAAGCTAAAACTTGAGAAAATGAAGAGAAGAGAAATGGAGAGGAGCCAAATCCAGCGACGATATACTATATATAATGTATATTCAAATAAGCATATTTCATTATTACCTTTTTAACACAACAAAGCAAAGACATATATAAGTTAATTTTTAAAGAGCATTTAGATGGGCTTAAAAGTTAATCAAACATATTTTTTAAAGTCAATTTTTGACTTTTGAAAAAGTAGGACAAATATAAAAAAATAATTTGAAATAAGTCAAAAATAATATAAGATAAGTTAGGAAGTCTTTGGCAAGGTAAAAATAACTTAAAATAAGTCAAAAACCAAAAGTAGGCCGCCTCTACTTTTTTTTTTTTATTTAAAAATTATTTCAATTTAATTTTTTATTTTTGACTTAAAAACTTTTTTTTTTAAAGTCAATTCAAACAGACTTCAGTTTAATTATAGGTTATCTTCTTCGTACCCCACATAAAAGAACCAAATGAACTTAATTAGAAGGCAAAAAAGGAAGAGGCGGAGCTACACTAGCTAGCTAATGATGGTCAGATGAACAATCTTCGTTGAAAAATATTTGTGATTACATATGTTAAACAACGATATTTTTGGATATATATTAATTGTTGAACACCCTTGACATAGTAAATAAAAATAACCTAGTGACTAAATTTATTCAATTTTACCTCGGAGGCTTGGGTTCGAGCCCAGAGTTAAGCCTTACTATATTTAAAAAAGAAAATTAGTTCCATTTTTTAAGTTAAAAAAAGGCAATAGAAGTTCAATTCAGTTCCATTTTTTAAGTTAAACCTTTTTTTATTATTTGTTCAAAAGTATGAATATTCTTGATGAAAATTTTGACTCTGTCACTTATTAAAAAGCAAAAAATGAAAGGAGCCACACTATAGAAAGCAAGTTGAAACCAAATGAAGGTTAGCTGTGTAAGCAAAGTGTAAAACATCATTTGTTCCTTCTTTAAAAATTAAAGTACACTATCAGATTATTAAATACCAGATATTATTAATTTACTACTAGCATTAAGCTTCTTTTCTTTTTTCTTTTTTTAAATTTTCTCTTTTGTTTGTTTAATTTAATGCTTTTTAATTAGATAGTGTACAACAAAGGGGAAAAAAGGTAGTAGCAGAGTTTACCAAAGCATGAAAAGGAGGTTGTACTACTTTTTTTTATAAAGGTCAAATACATGTTGCATTCATATTTGACATATTTAATTTTTTTACATTATCGAAAATATGTTAATTAAAATATTTATTACAAACATGATGGTATATTACATATTTTTCTTTACATTATTTCAGTTTCAACCATATGGAAATATGAAAGAAAAAAAAAATTTAGAAACTTCTTGAAATTTTCAATCACATTTAATTTTCATGTCCAAATTCCAACCACAACTTTATTTTAAAAATTCAACATAAAATATTTTGAAATAACATCAATTAATGTGCAAATGGCCTACCAGAAAAAGCTTATATTATAGGAAGGAATCATAAGCAAGTAGTATTTTGTTGTTTTTGTATACTATATTTGTGTTTGTGGTTGGAAGGTAGCTAAGGTTATGAATGTGGTATTTGACTTTATATTGAACTGACACACCATTGGTGTCTTGGTTCTTTTTTCACTATTCTCAATCATATTGTATTTTACTCTCTCCGTTTTAAAATAATTATCGATTTTTAAGTTACTGATAATATATTTAATAAAATTTAAAGAGAATGGTATATGTGCAATCTTATTAAAAATGAAAGTAGAAAGATTATATTCAATAGAGGTATATCAAAATCAATAAGAAAAAGAAATATAGTATTGAAGAAATTATAAAATTTATTTTTATGCCAAATAAATTATAATATTTAAAATAAATCGAACTTATAAATTATAATTCTCATTTCTAAATCATAGAGTAATCAGCATTAAGCACGCTTTGTCTTGATGTAGACAATCCACTTGGTTTTTTTGAGACGCATAATAAGAGTCTTTTTATAAAAAGGTACCACCATTTTTCAATGTACTTTCTTGAAAAACCATTTATTTATTGTTGTATAAATAACTATATAAGCTTTGTTGAGTTTACGATTATTTCATTTAAAAGTTTAAGCTATTAAAAAAAATATTTTTATTAGTTAATTATATTCTCAACACGCCTCTAACGTGCCAAAAAAAACACTTTTATTAGTTAATTGTATTCTCAACACGCCCCCTAACGTGCGGTCCTGATTCTTTTTCATTAATCAAGCATGTGAAAATTTATTTTGATATAGGTAATTTAAATATAGGTAGCAATGAGATTCAATCTCAGGACCCTCTGTCTACTCTGATATCATGCTGAAGTGTGCAATTATTTCATTTAAAATCTTAAGTTATTAGAGAAAATATAATTTTATTAGTTAATCGTATTCTCAACGAGCTTTCTACCTATAAACTGAAACGTAGTAGGATTTTTAAGATTTCATGGGAGATTGCTTCTTCACTATTGTGATTTTCAAACAACTGAAAATATTTTCTTGAATCGAAAATCTATGCATAATATATGGGAACAAAATCTGCATATATTCTATCTTCCGAGACTCCTCACGAAAGCACTTCACTTATAGTAAGGTCAGGAAGATAAATAATGAGTTCACGAGAAAGCTGAAACTTATGGCTGACAATTTTCTGACATACCTAGTTCAATGCTAGCAAAGAAAACAAATAAATACTAACACCTTTGACTTAATTTTCATGAAAATAATTACATCAACTTAAGATGTACATAAAATCCAACACCATAAAATATTTCCCAAATTGGCACAATTTATCACCATTCTATCAACACCAACTTAATTTTTTCCATTATTCAAACAGTTTCTCAAAAAATGAAAAGAAGACTTGAGTTTTAGTTCACATAACTATTCACTTTTGAGTGGCTTTGCACCACCATTTTCTTGAACAGAGTTAACTGGAGTAGAGGAACCATTCTTCTTTGAACTGCCAGTGAATGTCCTTCCCATAAATTTTCCAGCTTTGCTTAGGCCACTGCCAACAGCTCCAAACCCACTTCCAACTATGCCTACACCGGCACCTAGTCCCGTTCCAACGAGCCCCATGCCTGCTCCAATGCCACTTCCCACCAAACCGACACCTGAACCAACCGCATCCATTGTGCTGCCGATGACCCCTTCTGCTTTCAGCTTCTTCCTTTCTTCTAGGATTGCCTTCTCTGCCTCCAGAGCAGCTAACTGCTCTTCCTTGTTGAACTCATGATACAACACCTGCACCACAATGAATAAGCTTTACAAGCAAACACGCCTAAGAAAATTTCATACACAATTAAAGAATGTTAAGCATACATAGTCGGTTCCAAACCTCGAAAATGATTAAGGTTGCAGTAAACTGAAAACTAATCGAACTATGATGCATGCAGTAAAATACTGAGATATCCGATTGCATGTCATCTGCCCCAACTAGTTTAGGGTTCAGGTTTGGTTGATTGATTATAGTGGCATAGCAACAATAAAACCTCAACAAAAGAATCTGAAACACTGATGTACCTTTATTGTGATAGTTCCCCGATCCTTCTTATCTTTGACTTTGAGCATATCAAGTTTTGGCAGTAATCTTAATTCAATTTCTTTGGCAGCGTCAGCTACAAGCTCATTCAGAGGCAACTTTGCGACACCCATTCGCTGGTCTTGCCCGATATTGTCTTTATCAAAGACCTGCTCAAAATGATGTGAAGCTCAACTATCACACATATCCACTTTAAACAGCAGGATGTACAGCACCCTTAGATATTCAAGACAGAGCAGAGGACGGGAACTAATGTGATAGTTGAAATCAAACCTCGATGAATAGGGATTGGGTCTCCTTGTCTTCTGCAATTAATTCAAACATCTGATCCCAAACAGGATTTAGGTTGTTGTCAATGGTTTTTGTCTTAACCTTGAAAAGTGGGCGTATGAATACAACAGCATATGGATCGGATTTTCCTATCATTTCGTGGTTCTTCAAGCCATTAGCCTTGACAATAGTTACTGTGAGCTTCCCTTGTGGCTTAAGTTCCAAATCACTGCATGGAGGGAAATACTGGTTACAAATGATGAAAAATAAGCATGAAGACAAGATAAAGAACTACTACTATATCTGCAGACTGTCACCTCGTGTCCATATTCCCCATCCAACAACAAATTTGCTGAAGCGCTTGCAATAGAGATTAAAAATAACAGCAGTAGGCCAAAATGAAGAAGCAAATATACTACATTGCAACACGTGAAACAGCTTGATGAGGAGTACCCAAGTAAATAGCAAGTATTTATAAGTCCGAAATAGGTACACACTGACGCAATCGTCTATGATCATAAGCCACTGCAAGACCTTTTACCTAAAACAGTCTCAAAATTTAAGATATGCATGTTTTACTGGATCACGAACCACAGTACTTTGGTGTTCAATTACCAAAAGCCACTTGATCTTTGTTTCCTCACATGTATCTGAATTCTGAACAACTGAAACACCTAAATTCACATTGAGACAGGGAAGGAACAGCAGTATGAATTGATTTCAAGCAGGTATTCCTTTAGTAGATGCACAATCTTGTTTTCTGTTTTTTTTCCGCAAGTTTATAAGTAGCAAACTGAAGCAACCAAAATCTACTTTTTCCATTAGCACATTACAAGGATTAAGAAGATAAGGAACTGATAAGTGAAGTGCTTGGTCAGTAGAATATTCGTAGAAATGAAGGTACCTAGTATCCACAGGTGCAATCGGAACAACAATTCTGTGCGGCCATTCTAGCATATCTGTCACTATTGTATTTACAGTGTCCTTCCAATGAGAAAAAAACAGCATTGTCATTCAAAAATGGAAACATTAGAAATAAGAAAGAGTACTGTTAGAGAAGATGTTGACACTCACATCAATCATATCTGAAAGTCCAGGAAGAGCTGTTAAACTTCCACCGACCGCCTTCAACACATAGTCAATTCTAGGTTTTGGCTGATTGAACAAAAACGGAATCATTCATTCTAACATCTATCAGGACATAAGCATCTTCAGATCAATAATGTAATTTAGGGCAGAATAGTCATCGTCAAATAACGATGAACAAAAGAAAACCATTCTATGATCAGATATGATGGGAGTAACATAAATAATTGGGGGGGGGGGGGGGATTTAAACTAAATTAACCAAGAATGTAGAAGTAAACCAAGATAAGTCAGCGCCCAGATGATTTATCATGCATGACTATACTTAAATGCTCCTGATACCACTGAAGATTTTGCATGTTCATGTGACCCTGGAAGCAAGACATTCTCTTATCACAGTCCATGTCTAAACTTTAGACCCCAAGTATTTAGCATCCAGTTCAATACTCCCTTTGTCCCAATTTATGTGGCACTTTTCATTTTTCGAGAGTCAAATGTTTTGAAATGAAATTTATACTCCCTCTGTCCCTAATTACTTGTCCACTTTTCCTTTTTTACTTGTCCCTAATTACTTGTCAATTTTGACAAATCAAGAAAGGACAATTTTTTTACCTATTATACCCTCAATTAATTACTATGAAAAGCTTAAATTTTTAATTCACCCACTTCATAATTTATAGGGGGAAAATGGTAAAGTCACTATATCAATTATTGTTTTCTTAATATGTCAATTTAAAAATGAACAAGTAATTAGGGACAGAAGGAGTATATTTGTAAACTACGTAAAAAGTACTATAAGTCATAATAATTGGCAATTCAAAATACATATATAACAAATTTACGGTCAAAGATAGATTTGTTTGAATCTCAAAATCGGAAAAGTACCACATAAATTGGGACGGAGGGAGTACTTAGAAATGGAGGCCAATTCATGAGAGCATATTTGCCAAAATATTACCTTATATTTCAATTGTAATATAAATAATCAAATTCTAAAGAAAAATAATGCTTTTAAGAGTTCACTTGAGAACTAAATTTTAAAGGAGATTATGCACAAAAGGTAAAAGAGTACTATATTTATCTAGAGCTGAAGAACCGGTAACGTTATCCCTATATTATTTTTACCAAATAGTTTGAATTGAGCACCTTTGGGCATGGAAAGTTAAAAGTGACCGTGAGAAAATGGTAGTCATTCTAAGGAGTTGGGTGCTTCAGTAGCATGAAATAGATAGGTGATAGAAGACATTCTTTTTCTTCAAAAAATGATTTCCTCATTTCCAGTATTCAGTCACACTGTGGATGCTGTGTGTGTTAACTTTTTCCATCAAAAAGATTAACTTCTCTCCTAGAGAATGAAAACATTTTCCATGACAAATATCGCAACTCTTAATCCATATGATTTGTCTCAATCAACAAATACACATTGTTCCATATATAAGAATATTGTGAAATGGAAGCTTTTAATGAGGAGAAGATTTTTGGAGAGGGGTGATTGTGGATAAATATAGTGAAATGGAAGAGGCTGGAGAATAAAGTTGATGGCTATGCCTTTCGGTGAGGTGTATGGAGAAAAACAACAAAGGGGTGGAATGTTTTTAATGATAGCATTGCTTTCAAGGTTGGGGATGAGAGTAGAGTTAGTTTTGGGGGGCAAAAGTGGTGCAAAGTTTCAGTTTTGTACTGGGTCTCTTGCCAAAGGGAAGTATCTAATCAGCAAGTTAGAGGGATACAAGGGGATGAGACTTTTTGGGATTTGAGGTTTAGGAGGAACTTCCAGGATTGGGAGATGTCCGAGCTTCAAAGATTGCTAGGTTTACTTCAAAAGTAATCTGAACCAGACCCGATGTTTTGAGTTGGGACTTGGGAGTTGGGGAATAACAATTTGTTATCAGTTAAAATTAGTCCTATGAGAAACTTCTGGTAAGGAAAAAGGATAGATTTTCACATGGTTCGCCATGGATTCCTAAGGTGCAGACGAAGGTTTGCTTCTTCGCGTGGTTAGCTACTAGAAGGATAATTTTTACGGTGAAGAATCTTAGGATACGAAATGTTGTTTGCCTTAGTTGATATTTCCTTTGTAAGGAGGCGGGGTGAGAACATGGACCATATTTTGATACATTGCAAATTAGCCACAAGATTATGGGAGGATATCTTTAGATGGTTTGGCATTTCCTGGGTCATGCCAGGATCCGCCCGCCTAGAGTAAACAAAAGGCCAAGGAAGCTAAAATATTGGAGAAAGGCCAAAAACACAAAGGAGAAATGAAACAAAAGAATATAGGAAAGCAAATTGACATATAGAACTTAGCCATACTACAGAAAGTAACACTACAATAACAGCCGGGATGCAACGGAATTCCTCGGTTAGTTAGAAGATAACACGAATAACAAGAGGCAAAAGTAGCTAAAATATTGGAGAAGGCCACAACATAAAGGATAAATGAAACAAAAGAATAAAGGAAAGCAAATTGACATATAGAACTCAGCCATACCTCAGAAAGTAATGCTACAACAACAGCCGAGATGCAAGGGATTTCCTCAGTTAGTTGGAAGATGACACGAATAACAGTGAAAACTTGAAGATTTTTCAACTGCAACCAATTTGGCAATGGTCAGTGCAACTCTCTTTCTATATAACCAAGTAGTCAACATTGAATTGTCCAAGCAAAATAGACTGGTGAAAGTATTTAGCACACACCTGAATGGGTATAGAAGCAACCATTGCAGCTTCAACACCTAAGACGATATTGGGATCACCACCCCATCGGAAGTCTATATCCATAGTGATTTGACCTTTTTTAAGGCTCTGAATACGAATACCTGCATTGATTAAGTAACAAACATGCTAAAGCGCTGTGCGACACCATGGACACTCTCTCAAAGAACATCAGACATATAACCACCACGACAATCTTGCTAGGAAGGTAACAATAACCATGACAAGAAAAGCTCTTGGCAGATTCTTTGTTGCCATCAATTGTAACATGAAGCAAGTAGCACCAAGAAGATTTTCTTAGCCATATGATATAGAAGTTTAGGAGTTGAAAAAAAAAAAAGGGAACTTGGTCCCTCTTCTTTTCACTTCAGTTTTCAATATAAGCAGAGCAGCATACCCTAAAAACAGATCAAACTTTGCGAAGACGTTAACCCAATAGCACCAATATTAGGAAAAATGCAACTAGATCTTCAGTGCACCCAGTGGATTGGTTTATCCTTTCAGGCATTCAGAGTATTTCTTTTGATAAATAGCATTCACAATATAAGAAATAACTATTCCACTGACTTTTCAGACAACGAATGGAACACGAGTGCATACTGCATTTTTTACTTTTTAAACAACCACAAAACTGACACCAGCAAGAAAGCTCAAATGACAATGGTGACTATCATGCGAAACCTCAAATCCTATATGGCTTAATTCAACAAAAACCTTTTGGCAAGAATATTTAATCATTGATGAACTACAGAAGATTCAAAGTCATAACTTAATTCAAGTTGATAGATATGAAGATTCAGATGAATCTCAAGAGTAGAAAATTAGCACAATGAGGAGAACCAGTAGCAGCGTGCAAACTCTTACTAAGCAGACTGCCGTTTCTTTCCAAAGGCAGCTTGATTAAAAGAAAGCTGGATAGCATGAGTTCTAATTCAGTACTCTTTTGGCTGATCAACAGTTATACAAATTAAAATAATTGACTTGATTGGAATGAATTATAAATTACTTTAACATGACGATATTTAGATGTTGCTACCTTCTATTTTAGGTGCCACAGTTCCCAATGATAACTTGCTGAACTTCAATGAAGTAATTCCAGGAGGTCGATAATCTTCTAAAAGAGGTTCAACAGATTCTTTTATAATAGCCTCTCCTGCCTGCATAGTGACATATTCAAGAGATCGGGTCTTGGCTAACACAATACAGAAGTTGGAAAAGAAACATGGTTCACACGCAACAAATGAGATTAGAGATATTTTTCCTTTTGATATGCAAGTGTTACCATAGACCATTATCGTACTATTCTCCGTGTGAAATAACTGTCATGCAGGATGATATATATAACAGTATAAACTAAATTCCATTGCACAGAACATGGGCTTAAGAGCTATATAGAAAGCAAAGGTCCTGCCGTATCAAATTTCGAGGGGGGGGGATCATCAGTCTCCATTGTGATCTAAATCTATCTTCTAATGAATTTTAACTTCAAGGCAGAATCGTTTCTCAGAAAGAAGCTTCCAAGCATTGGAGAATCTTCAAAGGCATTTGTATGGCTTGGTAAGAAGTCCATGTACATGCAAGAAACATTAATTCGTTATGAATTAGACAGTATCAGTATGAAATGTGTCTACGTTCAATTTTTAATTGATAAAGTAGAATACTAAAATTACAGTGCTTAAAGGGACAAAAGGTTTGAAGATTGCTTAAGGAGACAGTTTGGTCATTACATTGAAAATCAATGACTGAGGCTCATCAAACAGTTTATGCAAATTTTGTACAACATTTCCTAATTTAGGCTTCACTGCTCAGATGAAGAATACTCCCTTTGTCTGCTTCAAAAAGAATGTCACCATTATTTTTAGTTCCAACATTCCATTCCCTAAATGACATTCCTTTATAAGAATGGTGTGGCATGTTTAAGACTAGAAGATTCAAATGGTAATTTTGGTATGTTAAACACCTAAAGATCACAAGATTCAAACAACCATTTTGTGTTCTTAAATTTCGTGCCTCGTCAAAATAAGACATAAAGCGAAATGAAGGGAGTAACAGAACTGCTCAAAATGATTTCTTAACAAGTCTTCGCTATCAGAATTCCTAAGCTAATCTTCGACTCCTCGTTTACTCTTTTTCAATCTTAAATATGAAATTTGAGCATTTGCAACTCTACGCTGGCCTTTGGCCATAAATTCCCCAAATATTTTTGGCAAATATTATTTGGGTGAAGATTTCGGTGAAATCTCACCATGTGTTTGTCATAATATTTGAGAAACATATTTTACTTTTTTAAGAAATATAATTTATACCCATAAATTTTAAAAACTATCAAAACTAATCATAAGTTTGTATTACATAGCAAGATAGAAACATCGACATAACAAGATTCATGACTTCCACAACAAGTTAGTTGGATTGTCGTTGCAACAAATAACAAGTAGTGTCCATGACACTGAAGCAATGTGGTATTCAAAGTGAGTGCAACATGCATCATTAAGTAGACGAAGCACATGACTTTGTTACCCTGAGCCGCAACAGTGCCATATCATCACTTTCATATTCACTAAATATTCCATCACTCCTTTGGTGTTCCCATAAAAAATTATGAAATACAGCGCAAGCAGCAACTACTATAGAGAATATTTTTATAAAAAATAAAAGTTAAGTGTAGAATTTCAATTTTTAAAAGCTCCTAAATAATGAGATTTGGCCCAAATACTAGTTTTTTCTAGTACTTGGGAATTTGAGTTATTTGCCAAAAAAAGTTGCCAAATAATAGCAAATTGTATGGACAAAAACTATTTGCCAAATTTTTTCCCAAATTTTTATTTGGGAAATCTATGGGCAAACGGGTCCTAAATTGGAGTCCATATTTCATATATTTTTTGATTGAGAACCTATTACCGGTAAACCTCATCGGTATATTTTATCACAATAGGTAGTTGGTCTTCACGTCATCACTTGTTCTTGGTCTCGAGAAGCAAGTCTCTCTCTTTAAACTGGGTTTTCTCTTTCCAGTTAAAATTAAATGCTAACATGCTTCGAATATTGGACTGGGAAGGAACCTAGCCTTTGGGCTTAGTTCTGAGTTCTGTCTTATATGTTTTTTCCTGATTATCTAACTTGATTTAATCAGGAAAAAATGTTACTCTTTGAGCATTCAAAATATCATATTATAAGTTATCTTTAATTGGTGGGGACAAATCTGTAAGTAGAAGCTCATGATAATACACTACAAGATAGGTAAAATATTCTATGCATTAGTAATGACTCTAATTATAGTAATTGATGTTCAAAGGCAAGATCACCCCGCCCTATCTTTTTTTCACCAAATATCAAAAAAGTTCTCTTCCGTCTGATAACAATGTTATCCTTTTGTGTTGACGGGTGATGGAACCTGTTTGTTTGACTACCAACTACCAAGTGTTGACGAGTAAATACATCTGACTAGTACTCTTCAAGCATTACTCTTGTGTACACTGAGTTTCAAACCATGTACAGGCTCTCAAGGATTTCTCAGTAACAAAAAATATGTTCTTTTACTTTTAGTAGTATGCTTAGATACTTATGTTAAAATTTCCAAAAAACATTTAAATCAATTTAGATTCCTAAAACTTCTAATGTATTTTCATAATCCATTGTTTTATTATCTTTTATTATATATAAAATAGAAAAATTTAAAAATCTAGGATCTTAGGCCCCACGTATCGTGTCTAACCTTTTAGAACATTGAATAATATTTATTAGAAAGAAAAAAGAAATTTTGGGGGTTTGGTTTCTCGTATAGGAGAAAATTATTTTGCCGTAAAATTATACTTTACTGATACAACATTACCATTTGCATTTCTTGCACAATTAATGCATGCATAATTTATTTAGTTATTTATTATTTTATATGGGTAGAAGAATGTATTAATAGCAAAAACCGATAAGACCACCTAAAATGACAAAATTACTCTTAAAGTAAAGCACCCTTATTTATAGAGTCAACATATTTTTCTTGGGTTTACTTTTCAGCTTTTCATAATAGGAATAAAGCTCATGATCGAATTATAAATTAAGAACTTCTAATAATTTTGAGTTTAAATACAAATAATTCCACATCGGTACTGATTATGAGAGTTAATTCTTAATTCTAGTGTAACACAATTTAAGTTTTGATATAGTAAAAAGAAAACTAAATCACACAATTTAGTTACATTTGCCACATAAAAATTGCAATGTTATTTACTCCGATATCCTTTATTGAGTAAGATTACTATCCGAGCATAATTTTTCTAAGTGACTAACGAATGATGCTTAAATTAAGCAGTATTGACAAAACAATCTAGTTCAAATCCATGTTTTTAATTCCACAACATATATACAAATTTCGTGATACAGAGATAATTATTCATGTATTATAATCTCTTGTGTAATTGGTTGTGAACCAAACATCCGCAAGATTTTAAACACACTCAGAAAACAAAGATTGATTATAAACCACCGAGGGCTTTGGTCTAATAGCAAGAGCCTAGCAAGTGATATATGGGTTTGGTGCACGTCGCGAGTTCGAACCCTGCCACCAAAAGAAATCTGATATTTAAGTAGAGAATGGTAGAGGATTCATTCCATTTTCCACCAAGTTTCAAACCGTACACCACCAACCCTCAGGGATTTATCAGTTATCAAAAAAAAAAAAAAAAAGTTCGATTACACTAAGTTACACCAAAACTAGTTCACAAAGCAAAAAATTGCTCAGGATAGCTAAAGACGAGTAAAAAGCTTACTTCGGCAATGAATGGCCACAATTTGCTCAACTGTTTGTTCAACCATTTGACCTGCCATGACATATAAAATGAGACAAATTAACAATGACATGATTACTGTATCAGTTTATTTCTTTAAATTGCGTAAAGAAAAAGTTTGTCACCAGAAATGCATAACCACTAAGATTCACAACTGACATTGATAAGATATGGAGATTACTGTTTATCAACACACTTTTGATCCCTTTTCTTGTAAATAATCATATATTTTTCTGAATTATTAACCATTTTACCATTATATTACCCATTTCTTTGGTAGATTGTATTGTTACTCCATATTTGTGGGTAATATACTTTAAAAAACAGTCTAAATATAACGCATCTCCTATATGTCATATACTCCACTTGTAGGATTAAATCGGGTATGTTGTTATTGTAAGTAAAACTGATCTTCAGTGTCTTCATTCCTCGAGAAAAAAACATTAGTTGTAACTAGATCACAGTGAAGAAAGTTGCCTTTTAACTTTAAGAAGAAGGAATTAAGTGAATCTTTGTTCCTATCATAACGATAAGCTAACAAGGCCAGTTGAACAATATGAATCTCTTCAAAGACAGGAAGATTTTTCTGTTTGAAAATATATATATATGAGGGCATTAATTCTTTGAGCTTTTCTTCCGAAAATGTTAAGAAGATTATTCACAATTCAGCTTTGAGTAAATGAGCTAAGTGACACAAGTACAAGAGTCAATGCAATAAAAGGGAAAAATAATGAACTAAGTGTCATAAGAACAAGATTCAATGAAAGGAAGGGCGAAACTGAAACAAGTAAAGCCATTCTACCTGTTCATAAACCGGGAATGATATCCATTCAGGAAAGTTATCGCCACAAACTTTCTTCAGATCATCCCTGCAGAGGCAGCCCATTACTTTTACATCTACTGCCTGTAAAAAGATGTAAAATATAACAAGGAAATGAATACCAGTCCTTCAGAAAGTACAAATGCATATCAGAAATTTGAATGTTGTTTGCAAGCATGATGATGAGGATGTAATCTTGACACTAGCAACAGCATTGCCCAGCTTTTATACTACTTATAGCAAGTACCACAGGGAGCAATATCAGTTTCCACCTCATCTGAGCAAAGTCGAGCATCAAGCAGCCAAATACTATCGCTTAGGCAGCAACTATGAAACACCCTATCCACATCAATAGCAAAAACTAACAAACATTCCACTATATAGCTATACATCTTCTAAGTAACACACTAACAAAAACATCATTAGTAGAAACTACAACTTAGTCGCCTAACAAAATCAAAATTATCACTATTTTCAGTGTGCTTTCCAAAATTGCTCCTCTGGTAAAATCTAAAGAGTTGTAACTAATATTAACTACCTCACTCGTAAAAAAGCAATGAAGTACACTACAGGGCAAAGAGAAACAACCTGACAACAAAATCTTCATCTTGATAATATAATAATAATAATAATAAGTAAATTGTCAAAGAGAATCTCAAAGGAAAAAATTTCATTCTCGGGTTGATACTTGCTATAAGTCCATTATTTGTCAGATAATTTAGAGTTACAAACCCTAAAAAATTGACTTAAAAGACCAACTATTGAGTATTGGAATGAAATGGATCCAGACAGAGCAGAGTGGATACTGAGGATTCAAATAGCCAACCCAATATAGTGTACTAAAATGTTAGGATTGACGGATAGTTGTAGTTGTGACAAACTTGAAAAACATTAAAATCTGGAGAATGGCAAGAATACCTTAGCAATTCTCTTGTTGCTCCTGTACCTCGTCATATGCTTCCAAACTGCCATTAACCCGATCCCACAGATCATCCCCATCAGAATCCCAGAAATCAACCCCATTTCAACTTCAATTCACTTCAACCTAATTTCCCTAATAACATTGACACCTCAATTATCAGAAGAAAGAAAAAAAATCCCCAAAACAGAAAAACTAACAGAAACCCCCAAAGAAAGAAGATAAACTTAATAAGAGAACAAAGTTTTCAAGAATCAAAAAGTTATTCCAAAACAAGCAAACCCCACCTCAAGAAAATATGTGGGTATGCACCAAAACTGAAACTTTTTGCTTCTCCGACAAGAAAATGATCACTGTTTGTTTCAGTCAAAAGTGCGTCTCCACTAAAATGGTGTTGCTTGACATCCCTTTCCTCCACAAAATCTTTCAGTTTAAAGAAGAAAAAGATTAGTATCAAACTTAATACATTGTCAACTTTAATGAAAATGAAGATTTAACGTTTTAAGCACTACATTTACTACCTACTCCTCTTCCTCAGGGCAGTCTTTCCTCTTTCTTTGCTTTGTCTGTCTCTCTCTCTCTGCAATCAATTTTCAGATTTGTCTTAACTTCTCATTTTTCATCTTATTTTGTCCGTTTTACTTTCACCATCAATTTTATTTATTCACAAAGAAAATTACAGTTTTACCCTTTAAAAATATATTTTATCTATTACTAAAAAATGAAGATTTTAGTTTTAGAATTTACAATATTTATATTTTTCTAGAAAATAAATTAGTAATTCTATCTTATTTTTTTAATGTTTTAAGAAAATAGACCATTTGGGTTTTGTAGGCATAGTCCTATATTTTGGGGTCACCAAATTGAATGCTTGATTCTTATCCATAGGTGATGTTCCTCAATGATTGAAAGATTTTGTCTTTTGAAACTTTAGTGCCTACTAGTGGTACATATGATATCCTTACCACCTTGGAATTTTTGGATCGTTTGTTTGGGCTAATAAAAGTATTATTCAACCAATCAAAAATTTGATAAAAAAATTATCTCAATAGATTGTTCATATGTATTCGCACATGAAATAACTTTACACGAGGGAGAGCATTTTGTTTTACTGATTTATATTGACAATCTACTTTTTCTAAAAATGTTAAAATGACTTCTCTTTTCGATTTAAAGTTTCTCATAGAGCACTTAAAAAATGTTATAAGACTCCAAATTATGTTATCAATATGGCATGCACACTAATTTAAATCTTGCAAAATGAGAAAAAGTAACTCAAAGCCACAAAAGTCTCAAAATCATAAGGAAGTTTTATTATAATTTTCTTGGCTAAAGTATATTGCTCCATGTAAATATACCTGTGGTAAATACAGGACAATTGAATGAAAAATGGGATGATAAATATGTTACAATACAAAAACCTGTAATAATTTGAATTCACTCCTTTTTTTTCTCTCATTTCTAAGCAATAAATATATGGATAGCTCCAACACTCAAATCTGTCTTGGAACTAGGAAGTATAGTTTTCCACCTTAGACCAAATGCAACGCCAACATTACAAGTACAGTTACCGCGAAGAAGAGTCCAGCACTGCTCCTCACACAACCGTTAGGGCTGTTGGTTACCACGGTGATAGGCGGTGACTCAGAATCTTCGACTGTGGATGGCGGTTCCACATAGGGTGGAGGAGGTGGTTGGTTGAGGCTCGGAGGAAGTCCTATACCATGCCCCACTTTGATCCCGAATGCCATGCCATTCAGGCACTGACTCCCATCATCAGCATCAGAGAAATAGTATTGTTGACCCTCGAGAGTCAATGAAACAGTGATTGTCATCGCTTCACCAAATTCATTGCTGCCTCCTTGATACTGAAATGTGTCGTCATCTGAAGCATAATCCGCGGTGCAGTTCTTATATGTGGTTGCATTGTATGTTTGAATAACTGTCTGGTTGGTGTCTGTATTAAACACTGAACACACAAATACAAAACAAATCAGAATAGCAGTAACTGTGAGCAAATCACTAACTATGTACCGAACTCCATTTCATTTCAACTCACTACTACGCCTTATATTTCATCTCAATGTGAATCTAATCTTTCCCAGCATATTTGGAGATAGTGGATCAGATGACGTGACCGGAATAAGAAATCACCCCATTATAATTAACTTCATCTTAAAATATCATACGAAGATTCTAGCAACAAAAGCAAGCCGGGAGTCCATTTTTCTCAAGTTACATATGATTTTCGAACTTTCTTTAAACAGCATTTGTCTGAAGGATTATGGTGGCAGAATGTTGACGGGATGCTAACAAAATTTAGTTATTTTCATTTTTCTAGCTAAGAATATCAGTTAGTTCAATGTGATATTCTGTAAATTCTTGCTCATTTAACTATACCCATCAGTAGAATTGGACAATGCAACAATTTGTGGTCAAGCGAACATCGAACTCTCTATAGTCTCTACAATAACCAAATCTGTTTATGTTATTACCACATGAAAGAAAGAGCAATCTAGCAAAAATTCTCAACCATCATTTTGCTCCACAAAGATATCTTTCTCCAACTTAAATGCACATCCTCCTTCCATCAGAACCTATGATCCCACGCATATTGTAACTTTCCATACCATTGGTCTTATATTATGTACTAATTTTCGAGATCTGAGAAATCAAAAATTGCAAGCAATAAAGTAGAAGATCTGTCAACAACAAAGATTGTGTACCAATGATCTGCTCTACTCTACCAATTAGAGAAGCCTATAACATGAGATATGCGAAGAGATATAGCAGCAGATATGCTTAACATTCTTCAGCTTAGAAGCCATTAGGATTTCAGGATCACGGATCGTAAAACCTAATCAAATACTACAAGAACTTATCAAACACCTCAAAGTAATTGGCACGAACCACATAAATTAAGAAACTTCTAATCTCTCGAGACTTTTCAGTCTCCACTAAGATCTATACAACTTGCCTTAGATACAAAGATGGATCCAAGAACTTAAGTCATCGAATGCAATGTACCACTGGACAATGATACAAACCAAACATAAATATGTACATTCTTTGACATTAATACAGATCAGTCACTGTTTTACTAATAACTGTGATTATAAGTACGTTAAACAAGTCTATCTCCTCCAAAATGCACAAGCAGATTCAATAATCCAAAAAGGAGTAATCTTTATCCAAAAAAAAAAAAACTCACCCTTCTTTCCCTCTCTGTCCCTAAATTTGCTCAAAAACTCCTCAACTTGAGGAAAAGTTAATTAGAGTTTCTTGATTTCAGTTTTCTTCAACAAAGCCAGTAACTTTATGAGATACTAATAACTATCAACTCTAGATTTGGCTAAACCCATCAATCAAGAAACAACAATAACCCAAAAGGGTACTCAAAATATCAAAAAAAAGAACTCACCCAAAGTGTCACCAAGATTAAAGGTCTGTTTAGCAGCCCAAGCAGAGTAATCAGCAGAAGCCTTTTGAGTGTTGATGTCAAAGAACCAACCAGATGAACCACCAACAGTATGGTTTGCATATCCGGTTGACTGTGAAGCTGCCGGATTAAAGAACAGAGCCACCGGTAACAAGAATAGGAAGACCATGGAGTCAACCACCGCCATGGCCATGTTTGACGATCTGAAAAATAAATGTGAATGGGTTGAAGTTGTACTCGAGACATGGGTAAGGTATAGAGAATAACATGAGACGGACAGACACGTAATTCTTTTATTATTATGCGACCACATGGTACTGGATGGACCACAGCTAGTGTGGTGCTCAAAAAGGAAAATGCTGAGTGATGCTACACTGTTCTTTTCTCAGAGAAAAAAATCAACTTTATGCAAAATTCGAGTTGATCAATAAATTAACAGAAAATGATTGAATGATATGTTATTTGTTATGAAAGTGATTTATATATATTCTTTATCATTATATAAATGGCTCATATATATCTTATCATTATAAAAAAAAGTTCACATATACTCTTAATTTAACGAAAGTTTCAAGTAGCTTCTTGATACTTCATTCTTCTAGCAAAGTTCAAGATATATTTTAATCTTTTTCTTATATAAATTATTTTTTGACTTTCTTTTATTATACTTATTTGAGTTTCTTATTTATTTTGTTTTTTCCCTTTCATTCCTAAGTGTTATGGGGAAAAAATTAAAACTATTTTTTTGCTATATTGTGATTTAAAACTATTTTTTTCTATATTGTAATTTAACTTTTGTATTTGAAGAAAAAATATTGGTCATCTATAATAAGTTTTAAAAAAAAAAAAATAATCACTTTTCAGCCTTTTATAATTAAAAAAAAAGGAAAATTCACACCATATACACATTGTTTTGAGTTTAAAAATTCACAACAAATTCTAGATAATATTCTTAGAGTTTCACTTGTGATATTTGAAACTCCAGAACAATGATTATTTTTCAGTACAATATGTAGAAGTGAGTAAACGTTATTTTTGTAACGTCTTCCTAACATTCGTTTTTTTCATCATGTGATTTGAAAACCTTAGACCATTAATTAAATTAAGAGTGGAAAAATCTTATTTATCCCATCATATATTTTTGTATATATTTATATATGATTTGTTTCATTCTTGATATATATATATATATATATAAACTAATGATTTTATTCTTTCACACTTTTCTTGTATTTATCTTTTTATTTATTTATTTAGGCAAAGTATGTGGGTGATGAACAAGAAAAGAAGTGTTTGCAAATGAATGGATTAAATTTAATGGATAAAACATTAGTCATTGAAGGTGCTAGAATTGCATTTACAATTTGGGATGTTGGAGGTACATTTTTTTAATTATTATTAATTATTATTATTATTATTACTATTATTATTATTATTATTATTATTATTATTATTATTATTATGTTAATTGATAATTCAAAAATAAATAAATTATACAGGTGATCATAGTTCATATGAAATAATTCCAATTGCTTGTAAAGATGCAGTTGCAATTCTCTTCATGTTTGATCTTAATTGTAGAAGTTCATTGAACAGGTATCTTCTTCATCTTTATTTCCTCATTATTATTTTTTGGAATAATATTATTTTCAATCGCTTAATTATTGATAAATTTTTATTTCGATTCTTATGATATCTGATTAATTAAGTATATTTAATTTAATATATAATTTTGATATACATTTTTGATATACATTTATCAGTTTATGTATAAAATGTGTTGGTCCTTCAGTTTCAATATATGTAATCTTATTTGATTGAACATGATTTTTTTTAAAAGGAAGATTTTGAAAATTATAGCCTTGAGTTCAAGGCGTGTAACTTATAATTATAGTTAGTCGAGTTAACAGAAGAATGGAATAGGAGGGATCAGAGAGGAGAGAGCGATATACTCCAAATTCGGATGTCAAAGAGTTTTAGAAATGAGTATAAAGAATTTTTATTTTTTTTTACTTATTTGTTCGGATTAAAAATAAAATATGACATAATATTCGTGTGATTATAAAACTTTTTGACATTTACACATAAAAGCATACCATAACATTTATTTATAGCTATAATTATAGTGTTACATGATTTGAAATAAAGGTAATATATTTCAGATTATTTTTATATTTATATTTTACCCTGAAATATGAATAATAATAAAAACCTAACATATAACATATGCATAATGAAATTCACAAGCTGATGAAATTATAAGTAATAATTTAAATTAGAGAAAAGACATAAAGACACCATCGAAGTTGTCCCATATTTGTATAAAGACACCTAAACTTTAAAAGTGTCTTATTACACCACTAAACACCTATATGTCGTTGTAAATGGGTCATTTTTACCCATTCCGTCGTCTGGGTTGTTTACACGCACGTTAGGCGCGTCATGGACCAATTTTCATTTTCATTTACCAGTTTAAAACAGCCACATGTCATTTTCTTTCTTTAATATTAATTATTTAATAAATTTATGTCATCTTCCCCAATTTAAACTCAAAAAGAGCCGTTGATAGCCCTAATATTTTGATTTTCATGGCAAAAACAATGTTGGTGCTCTCTGTTTGACGACTTCATCATCTTCCTCAAGAAAATAGGTAGGAATTCTTCTTTTCTCCTTTAATTTCCAGTAGAAACGTTAATTTAAAGTTTTTTATGGTTGAATTTCTTCTCAATTTTGTGATTAGTTTTTGATTGAAAATGTCAAATGCGATGTTGAATCGTATTTGTAATGATGAGAATGATCCGATGTTGCGAGTGAAACTGCGATGCAAACATGGTGACTTACTATCAATGCAAACTTCATGGTCGGAGCATAATCCAGCTCGAAGATTTTGGTCTTGTCCACGCTATCGTGTATGTTTACTAATTCTTTTATGGAGATCTTTTGTTTATGTATTTTTCTTTAATTTGTGTTTTGCGTATTTTAGGAGGATGCGTGTAACTTCTTTAGATAGAGGGATCGAGAAGAAGTTGATATACGATCCAAGTACGTTATTTCGAGATTAGCAAAGAGAATTAAGGAGTTGGAAGAAGTATTGACATCTTATGAAAGTCGTGTCGAAAGTAACCAAGTCATGATGAATGAGAAAAAGAAGGGCAAATGTTGTAACTTGAAGCTAATCGTCTTAATCATTATTGTGTGTTTTCTATGTTTAAGCCTAACCAAGAATGTGAAGGATGGAAGTTGTAGGTGTGTGCAACCAAAATTGCCATAGACATCTTACTTTCAAATTTTTGAAATTGTAGATGTGAGTACCTAGAAGCTAATGGTCTTGATCTTTGCTAGTTGTAGGTGTGTGTAACTTGAAGGATAAAAGTTGTTGATGTTCAAGTTATTGTTGTTCTTTGTTGTCGAAATTGTTATGATTTGAACAATTTGTTAATGTATTTTGTTCTCTTATCTATATTATCGTGGCAGATTTGAATAATTTGTTAATGTATTTGATTCTCTTATCTATATTATCGTGACAACCACTTGAGAAACTTCACAAATATGTCAATTACAATTAAAAAGGCAACAACAATACTGACTAAAAAGAAGACTTCATAATCGAGTTTAACTCCAACCATTCAAGTTTGTTTGGTTACACGCAAAATTGAGTTTGTTTCCAACAAAAAACAAAAAAAAAATATGCATAGTTAAATTTTGTTCGTCAAAATGAACAAGACAACATCAAAATGCCCTACTTCCATGGCACAAAAGTCTTCCTACTTGAAGTTGTTTGGCCTTGGCTATTAGCAGCATTAGCAGCAGCTACAGACCTAGTTTGGATAACCTTTTCAGCCCTTATTCTTTCCAGGTTGCTACTGGTAATAGTCGTCTTCCCCTTCCATTTGAATCCACGTACTGGTGTGTAGCCAATATAACTAGTGACAACATCAGCCCTCTTTGTAACTCTTGTACCAGTATTGATGACTCTACCACTTGGCAATCCAGGCTGCTTAGTCAAATAAATACACACTCAAATATTAGACAATTAGGTTTGCATTGACAATTGTAAACTTGCATTGATAGTTGTAAACTTACATTGAGAGTTGTAAATCCATCTTCAGCTTGGTATATGCCAACACCTACTATTCTTGGCCTTTTAAAAGGTCTTGTTTGTCCTTCAATGTTGTCCTCATGTTCTACTGGTCTCTTCCCTCTTCCTAGATCTCTTCCACTGCAGTTTGCTTCATAACTAGTTTGACTATGCTGAGTCATTCCTCTTCCTGCTCCTCTACATGTACCTCTACCTCTCCTTGTTCCTGCTCCTCTACCTGTTCCTTCTCCTCTACCTGTACCTTCTCCTCTACCTGTACCTCTACCTCTCCCTCTAACTCTACCACTTACAGTCTATACTTTGAAAAAAAATATTAAAGCATATCTATATTATCTAACAATGATATAATAATTAGATATATTACCTCTGTGTTTGTAGCATTTCCATGTAATTGAGCTGGAACACCTCTGCCACTTGCTCTTCCTGTGCCTCTTCCTCTACCACTTTTAGTAGCCTGTATATTAATATATCAATACATATACATATACATTGAAAGTAACAAATAAAAGTACCTGTGTCTGAGAAGATGGTTCAGCTGACTGACTTGGATCAGTACCTCTTGCCTGAGAAGATGGTTCAGTTGATTGATTTGGACCAACTTGATTTCTTGTAGGACATCCTCTTTTATTGTGTCCTTGTGTGCCACATTTGCTACAAGTCATTACAGCACCTCTTTTGCTCAACTTTCCAGTTTTTCTGCTTTCATCTGCTTCCTTTCTTCTAACCTTACTTGGTCTTCCAGGCAACTTTCTCATCTTTGGTGGCTTTACAATTGGATTATTTGAGGTTGGCCACATTTTCATGTTATTCATTGGCTGAATAAAATGGGCATATGTGCTGAGGTAGGTTTCCTAGCTATAACAGCTAGCCACATAATGGATTGGTTCCAAATTTTTGTAATGAAGGGCAGCAACACCATGAGGACAAGAAATTCCCCTGAGCTGCCAGGATCTGCAACTACACCTCCTACTAACAATGTCCACAGTATGTGTAAATCCATGGTGTTTAATCTCAAAACCTCTTTCTCCATTCCAAGTCAAGTTACATTGCATAGACTTTTGAATGTTTTCTTGCAAAATCTTCAAAGACATAGGAGATATATCAGTGATCCAAGTGTTTGAGAACTCTCTCAAATCACCAATTCTTTTCATCATCTTCACCCTTATCTCCTCAAGCATTGTAATGATGGTTTTATACATTGCAGGCACTAACCAAGCATTAAAACTTTCTGCCATATTGTTGTCCACAACATCATATTTGCTATATTCTTCAAAATACCTTTTGCACCATGTATTCAAATTGTACCATAAAAGATTATCCAAACCTTCTTGTCCTAATTTCCTCATTGTCTCTATATTGTCCTTCATCTCAGCTTCAAATGTGGATTTAGCAATCCTCCAAAACACTCTTCTTCTTTCAACTCCTTTCCAATTTTTTGATCAATTTGCAAAAACATGTCTTGCACATTTTCTATGTTCAACAAGTGGCAATAAAGTATCCACAGCAATTTCTAGTCCCTAACAAATCAACATAACAGAAAAAAATAAATTAAAATGCAAAACTCAACAACAATAAAATAGTAAGATGAATATCAATAATTACCTTTTGCATATCACTAATGATGGATAGTTGATGCCCTTCTCCAAGTTCAAGATCATTCTTCACTAGTTCAAGAAACCATGTCCAGGTATACTGATTCTCAACCTCAACAACTGCCCAAGCAATAGGCAACATTTGGTTGTTTCCATCTCTACAAACTGCCACTAACAACTGGCCTTTACACACACCTTTGAGAAAACACCCATCAAAACCAATCAACCTCCTAGCACCTCCAAAAAATGCTTTCTTTAAAGCATTGAAGCAAACATAAAATCCTTCAAAAAATTTCTGCCCAGCTTCTGTATCTTCTCCAACCTTCACTACACAAGCACTACCTGGATTACTCCTTAATATTTCATCTCTATAATCAAAAATCTTACCATACTCCACAATGTGATCACCCATGATCTCTTGTAACACTCTAGTCCTAACTCTTCTCACTGTTGTCCTACCAACATTAATATCCAACTCCTTTCTAATAATGTCCTGCAACAACACAATGTTGATGTTTGGCTGTTGAGTTATTCTTTCTTTGTATTTGGTGGCCAAAAACTTTGAGTTGCACAGGTAGTTATGAGTTGATGTCAAACATTTATGGATAGGGTTGTATGTTTTAACAATGAAATCTCCACTAGTTCTATCCTTACTTGCACACAACAACCAAGGACAACTATCTTTACAACATCTCACTCTAACTCTGCAAGGCTCATTTACATATTTTTCAATTTGAATATGTTCTTGGATTGCATATCTTGTCACTGCCACTCTAAATTCTTCAACAGTTCCAAAAACCAGTCCTAATTCCAATACAATTTTTTCAGCAGTTGTATCAAACACAACTCTATTTGGGGTTTTCTTCCTCCTAACATGTTTATGCACTACTTGATCAACCTCTTCACCCTCTCCCCAACCTGTTTCATCATCTATTTCAAAGCTAGGAACTTCATCACTTAGATAATAAGGTTCATCACCTCCAAGCTTACCAACTAAGCTTTTCCTAATACCATTATTTGTCTCATCATACCCTATATCTGGACCTTTCTCATTAACATTAATCTGATCTGAAGTAGTTCCCCTACTTCTCCTTTGTGACCTTTTGAAATGCTTCTTGGTTGTCCTTATATCTACATACTCTTGATGAACATCACTGTCAACCTCAGTATCTTCACTAGTATCTCCTTTAGATCCTGATTCATCTTCCACTTCATCATCAGTTGGATCATTATCTATTATAGGATAATCAGATGAAGGTACACTTGAAGGAGGAGGCACAGTAGAAGTAGATGGAGGAGGCACATTGGAAGGAGAAGGCACAGTAGAAGGATATGGTGGAGGCACAGTAGAAGAAGGAGGGACAATAGAAGGAGATGATGGAGGCACAGTAGAAGATTGAGCTTCAAATTGAGTGCTGGAAGTTTCAGAAGGACCAGTTGTAGGGATGGAAGGAAAAGTATAAGTAGGAGGCTGATTATTAGGGTTAGAAGTCTCATAAAAAGATTTCTCACCTACCACACTTTCAGTCACATGGGGGACAAACTCCAATTCAAGTGGGGCCTGATTAGCTTCACTAACCCCATGAAAAACATACACCTCCACTGTATCCCCATCATTTATCATATTGAAAAGGTCAAATATAACCTTATCATTATCAACAAGGACCAATAACCCATCCCACTTGATGAAAAAATCACAATCTATTGTATATCCTAGTTCCTTTATGTAGCCCCTCAACTCAAAATAAGACATCCTATCAACATCTACATCTAGGAATTCTGTCACATGCCCCCCAATATATTTAGGTGGTGGACCAAATTCTATTACCCCCCCATGATACCATCTTAAAGTTATCAGAGTAAAAGCCATCCTGAAAAAACATGTAACAACAACAAACACAATTCAAACACACATTCACTAACAAACAACAACAACAGAAACACTAATTAGAAAAAAGTACTAACATTTAGCTCTAACAATACTAACAGAACAAAAGTAATAACAATAGCAGTTGATAATGTACAAATTGAAGTCTACAAATGCATAAGAGACAAATAATAAGATTCGAGCTAAGTGGATAACATCTAGCCCTAACCTAAAACACAATCACAAAACCCTAAACACTAACAGTCGCACTAAGTCAATAACATAATACCCTACACTAACTAAGTCGATTACGCAATATACTCAAAAATATCCTAACAATGGCAACTGTAGGAGGTCAATTCCAACACTTCTACACTATAATAATCCATAAAATCAGAATAATCGAAAAAAATGACGATTTTTATCATATGTTTTGGAACCCTAACCTGTTAGACCTTCAATCTCCAAGAATCTTCACAAATACGCATTAACAACGATCAACAATGAGATCCTCAACATCAACACTTTCTTCAACAACAATACTTGTGGATTTCGTTCGATTTTAGGGAAAAGTTGAGAAAGAAGAAATGAAATGAAAAGGGGAAGACGAATTTTCTTTAAAAAAAAGGGTCGGGTCGGGTTAATGCTATACTAGAGAGTGAGCAACACGCGCACAACATAGACGACGGAATGGGTAAAAATGACTCATTTACAACGATATATAGGTGTTTAGTGGTGTAATAGGACACTTTTAAAGTTTAGGTGTCTTTATACAAATATGAGACAACTTCAATGGTGTCTTTATGTCTTTTCTCGTGAAATATAAATAAATTGGACCATCAAAATAATAAATCTAGATCAGTCATTGAAACAAAAACAAAAAAGTCAAAAAAAAATGAAAAATTGAGGAGGATTAAATATACTCATATGAGATTATATATTTTTTTTTAAAAAAAATTAAAATATTAAATTAAAATTATTTTTTGTCATTTCCGTTAGAGAAATTGGGTTATATAAGTAAGGATATATATGAACGAATTTCATAAAGAGGGTATATCAACTCTAAGTGACAAAGTTGAGGGATATATCAGACCCTTTTTCCATAAATTAAACTGAAAAAAGTGTTATTGGTTAATGAATTTTCAATGATTTTGTAAAAAAAAATATTGCATTCGATCTTTACTATTGATTAAATTGATAATCCGTTAAGACGGTAGTAATTTACTACTTTTATCTTTCATAAATATTAAATATTACTCCTAAATTAACATAACTAAATATTGTATACATACTTTACACGACTACCTACATACTTCACGCTTCATAATACTTCTGAGTTCTACTTCACATAAAAAAAAATTACATATTATGGTTTGGCTGAAACATGTAATTGTAGTCTTCATACTAAATTTGGTCTTATTTATGCAATTTATTATTATCTTTCTTGTACTATATCAAAACATTTACGACTGATTTTCTTGTTTCACTATATCACGTTAGATTGTTAGAGAAGTGAGACGTCTTATATTTATTTTATGAATATTTTTTTATTGGTAAACCAAAAATCGAACTGTTAAGAACTAAATACCGAGAAATCGATAAAAATATCCTTTTAATTTGACGTTATTAAAAATTAGAATTGATAAATTAAACCAATAACACATAAAATTAAATCGAACCGATCAATCAAGCACACCCTTAATCTCATAATATATTATTTTGTTTTTTCACTACATATGTTAGCACAAAATGTTTAGTGGATAACAAAGTTTTTCTCAGTAAAAACTTACACAAATTTCATATATTTGGGAGTTAATTATATCCTATCCCGAAAGTGTTCCAAATTGCAAATTTTTTTTTTTTTTTATTGTTTTGGGATATATTCCTTAATTGACTGATATATTACTTAATCGGAGGGATGTACCGAGAGGGGATAGAGATGTATTCAATAATAAGAATGTATTCGAGAGAAGTCTTTTCTATTTTTTAAAAATAATATGAAATGTTAGAGATTATGATATCTTAAGTTGTGTATTTATGTATTTTTTTTTCTTTCTTTAATGCAAAAAAGCTTCAATTTATTAAATTTGTTCTATTATTAATCTAAATTTGCAGGCCTCAAATCTTTATTTCATTCGAGGAAGTGGTCTAATAACATGTATTTTGGCTTAAGTCATAGATAGACACTTAAAGTTGTTCGTGTATTTATTTGAACACCTTATCTTAGGTTTGTTTCAATTGAACATATGCACTATTCAAAAAATTTACCTATCAAACATTTTTTAGATAATCAACCAAAATGAGTGTGTGTCATACACTCACAAATGACGTGACATAGTAACTAACCAAAAGAAGCCATGTGGTATTGGGCTCAAATAACTATTTAAAACTAAATTAAAAAGAAAAACTATATTTTTAGAAAGAAAAAAATAACTCCTTCTCCTTCTCTTCTTTCTTTAAACTCATCCTCGCCGGAAAACACACATATTGTTGCTATTTCCATTCAATCTCACTCTTTTCCTCAAAAGATTTATTGATATTTCTTCTTCTTGTGCAGTGAGTTTTTTCGAGTTTAAGAACATCAAAAATTTTAAAGGATAATTTTAGATTCGTAATATTGTTGTCGAAAAAATAAAGTTTTACCCGAAATAATGATCATCGATAATTACTGATTGCTTATTATTTTAATTTCATATTATTCCTATTATGCCCAGATTGATATTTGAATTGAAAAATATATTAAATATAAAAAGTGGGTTTCATCTTCTTCCCATTTTTTATTTTATTTTTTGCATTTCTCTTATTTTTAGATTTATATTCAATTTATATTTGGGTTTGATTCGACAAAAGATATGAAAAAGGAAGATATATGTATGGTGACAATGGTGATACCATTTTTCCGATGAAAACCCATTTAAATGTATGATTGATTATTTGAATAGTTAATGTCGTTTGATGATGGTAGACTTGTGGATGGTGATAACCGATTTGGTGGGGGGAAAAAAGATGGTAAGAAAAAACACAATTGAGAAAGAAGGAGAAGGTGTAAAAGCTTGCAATGGTAAAATGGTGATGGGAGCTACTGTTTAAACAAAGAAGAAGAAGATGTAAAATCTTTTTTTTTTTGCTAAAAGATGTCCTTTCACGCTCCTCCATGTGTGTATTACACACACTTGACCATGTCAGCAAAAAAAGTTTAATATGTACAATTCTCATGTTGTGTAGGTGTTCAATAGGTATAAGTTTTAATTAGGGTGTTTAAATGAAATATGAGAACAACTTTAAGTGATTTTTATGACTTAAGCCTTGTGTTTTTGTACGGAATGTGTATATGCATGCTTTTTTAAGTGCAAACTCGATTTTATGATTGCGAATTGTATAGATTGATTTTTCTTAATGGTATGTATTAATATGATATGGGAGATTAGCGGGCAAACTACGATACATACCAAAAAAATGATCCATTTTTCAAGTCAAGAAAAAATTATGGTGGCATAGAATGAATTTTGTTTATCAAGTATGACGACCTGCCATGTTATATGCCATGTAAGCGCTATGTGAGTGCCACGTGGCACAAAATTGCCCATGTAGATAACTTAGAGAAAATGACCAAAATGATCCTTAATGTATAAGAGTTAATCAATATTAGTCCTTCATATATACTATCTTATTGAAATAGTTCTTCATGTATATAAAAAACTGATCATTTTGGTCCTAACCCTAAAACTAATCATAAAAGTTAAAAATTATGTTAACTTTAACGGATCCCATGAAATTAAAACGTGAAAGTATCATTTCTCCATCAATCTTCTTTCTTCTTCTTCTTCTTTTTTTTGGTCAGACTCAATCTTCTCTGCTCATCAATTTTTCTTTCAATTGACAAAACCCACTTTTACTCACAATTTCTTTCTCTTTTTTTTTTTTTTGCAAATTTCAAACAAATATTTTAAGATTCTATTTTCTATCATTGTTCATTCAAATTATTTGAACAGTAAAACAAAACAAGTAAATACATTGAAAGATTATTAACTTAGAAAAGGGGGAAAACAATATTCTTCCCGTATAGAGCTTTCATAAGAGAAAATAGTTGGTTAAAGCTTGAAAATAGTTGACTTATGACAATCTCGCAGGAAGAATGAAGTATTTTATCTACTTTACTTGGTTCACATTTGTACGAATGGTCTCATTTTATTTATGTTTATGAATAAAAACGTGAGTTGCTGAAATTTTTGTTTAGTGGGAGATAAGAAATGGGGTGTAATGTTATTTTTCTTATAAGGATATTGATGGTGGTGGTTGAGGATGCAGAATGAGATTTAATGGTAAAAAAAAGAATTGAGGAAGAAGGGCTTAGTTGTCACTGGGACCCACAATTTAACAGAATTTTTAACTTTGATAATAAGTTTTAGGGTTAAGGACCAAAATGATCTCTTTTAACATACATTAAGGACTATTTCACTATGGTAATATATATGAAGGACCATTATTATTTAACCCTTATACATCAAGGACCATTTCGATCATTTTCTCGGATAACTTACATAGGAGAAAGACTTGTTTATGTGGATGATTCTAGAAAAATAGAGAGATTTTCTATGAAAGTTTCTAGAATTCTTAGGATTTGCATAGAAGGTCCTTGAAATTTTGTAGTAGCGTAGAAGATTCTAGAGTGGACTATTTTGTAAATATCCATGGACTTATGATACGATTATTATTAACTCTTTAGCCTCTAAGTCAGTAATTTAAATCGAGGGACATCCATTTGTAAATTCATCAAGCAAAAATCAATACAAGTTCTCTACATAATTTTTTCTAACAATCCTCTTTTGCTCTTTCTTTCATAATTTCTTAGTGATTCTTTCTTTCATCCTCTTAGCGATGCTTAGAGTTTTAGGCTGACTTGACAAAGAAAGCCTGTTAGCAAGTGGTGCAAGAACGTGAGCGAATGTTTCTCACATGTGCTCAGTAAAAAAACTAATTAGCACTTGACAAAAAGGCTACTAAAGGAATGCCATGTTCTTTTTTTCCTGGTTAAATGTCATGTTCAACTATTATTGTCAAAGTATAGTGAGATTTATGTAACAATAATGATAGATTATGCGTATAATGCACACATAACTATTTTATAACTCAGAGAGAATTTTTAGATTTACATATTTCTGAATGATTTAAATGTTATGAGGATGTACTGTTGTAAATTGAGTGTTTCTTTTTAAAAAGGTATGTGAATAAAAATGAGAAAGAGACTTTCCACAAGTGAAACGAAGAAAATCACGAGTAACAATTTGTGAGCTTTTAAATGATGTTTCATTTTGTATTAGGCTATTAAAAATAAACTTCTTTTAAAAAATAACCTGATCATGTGAATAATATTAGCAAATAAAAAATATCTCTTATTATAATAAAGATCAGTGAATCAATCATCGTTTTCTTCCTATGCGCTTGTATGTTGATCTTGTATGGAAAAACTACTAATACAACTAGGGATCAAAAGAAGAGTTATAAGATGAACATAAAAGCTTATTTGGATTAATATACATATGTAATTGTAGATCTCTACATGTTATTTTTGACATGTTGTTGTATTTATTTTAATACTTTGTTGATAAAAATGATTTAAAAATACATAATAAAAACGTAGTATATAAATACACAACAAATCAAACACACAACTGATTCTTATTAGATTTAACATGATAATAATCATCGTATAAAACTGCAAATATAGTCTGATGCATGCAAGCATGGAGTTGTCCATTGGCCACATTTTTTTTTTTGCTTGGTAAGTAATAATTCACATTTGACATTAATAAAAATTTTACTTATAAAATAAATAAAAACAATTATTTCCTTTAAAAAAAAAAAAGATAATTAATCTATCTACAAAAATCAAATATCTTAAATACAAATATGCATATTTTTTCAGACTTACTCTTAATTAAATATACATTTATTTCGTGTTTATTATTATACTTCAAAACATAAAATTAACTCTATATATTATATACAAATATAAAATTTCCACTTTTTTAATATCAATATATATTATTTTTAATATAGATATCAAATTTATCTTTTGCTCACTCAAATGTAATAAAATGAATACATTAAATCCCCTATTTATCAAAATAAAAAAAAGATAGATATTCAAGATAGTTAATCTCAATGTATATTCGTAAAACTTATGACTTTAGCATAATTATAATTTAAAATTTTAAGTTAACCTACCATTCAACTCTAATTATAGTCTCATAAATAATATTTAAATAATTTGACAAAGACATGACCTATCAAATAAGTGGATCAAGTTTTGAACCATATAAATTATATATTTTAATTTAATTAATAGGTTAGTACATACTGTCATGATTAACCACAGTAAGAGGCCCATAGATGACATAAAATAAATAATAATTAACTACTCATACAAATAACAAAAACATTTCACCTTATGAAAAAGAAGATTTTTTTTTTTTTAGTAAATATCACTCATCCATATATATTATTTCTATCTACTTCTACTTTTGTCAGATTATAATATCAATTAAATTTAATAAAAATTCTGATTAATAAAGATTTAAATCATTAATTCAATTTTCTTGATACATAAAATGTACTAAATGAGAAAAGTTCAATGAGCTAATAAAATTTTGACCATTAAAAAAAAATTGCAGAATAAATAATGTGTAATTTGGTACCCCAAACCTAAAAATAGAAAAAAAAGAAAAAAGAAAAAAGAAAAAAAAAAGAAAGAAAGAAAACATTGAAAATTAGACAAATGGGCTGTTGAAAGCAAATGGGCTCTTTATTTGACTAATCGAAACCTTAGCTGGCTCAACTTTCCTCCTATTTCGCTTCCATTCCCACACCCATCGCTCGATTCTTCATTTTCTTGATCTTTCAATCCCAGATATTGGATCAATCTTCAGAAAAGGTAAAATCTTGATTACCATTTTGTTTGATCTTTTGCCTTTTTTAGGAAAAAATGTGCATGTTTCAAGTTTTCCAATCGTTAAAGTTATGATTCCATTTCCAAGATTTTATTTTTAAGCATTTGGGTTTGAAGAATGGAAGAGGAGAAACCCAAAAATACCCAGAATGAACTGGGTGGTGATAATGTAGATAATGTACATAGTAATGTAGACTCGAAAGGGGTTGATTCTTCTTCAGCTCCTATGGTAGATGCTGAGCTATTTGACATTGTTTCATTGAAGAATCAAGATAAGATTATTGGGGGCTTAAATCAATCTCCAGGATCTGATAATTTAAGAGGGTCTTCAAGTGGGATTGAGGACAATTTTGAATTTTCCTTGGGGAAAATCCCATCTGGGGATGATTATGTAGACATTGAGGTGCACCATGAAAGCGAAATTTTGAGCCCTAATCCTGATAGGCTATTTATGGATACAGATGAAAATAGACAGTCTTCTTCTTCGATGGATTCTGCTTTGTATTCATATGGGGATGATGCATATTCTCCATTTGGATCACCACCAAAACCTAAGACGAAACAGGTTGTGCCAAATGTGGAACCAGAACTCTTGCATTTAGTAGACTCTGCTATTATGGGAAAGCCTGAAGGATTGGACAAGCTGAAAAATGTTGTAAGTGGTGTCGAGAGTTTTGGAACTGGAGATGATGCTGACTCTATTGCATTTCTGGTAGTTGATTCACTTCTTGCCACCATGGGAGGGGTTGAGTGTTTTGAGGATGATGAGGATAATAATCCGCCAAGCGTGATGTTGAACTCTAGAGCAGCCATTGTGGCAGGTGAACTCATTCCTTGGCTTCCCTCCGTTGGGGACATTGCAGGTCTCATGTCACCTAGGTCTCGCATGGTTAAAGGCTTGCTTGCTATTTTGCGTGCTTGCACTAGAAACCGAGCAATGTGCTCTACAGCTGGTTTGTTGCGCGTCCTGCTGCATTCGGCTGAAAAGATATTTTGTCAGGATTTTGCTACTTCAGAGCCATCAAGATGGGATGGGACTCCTTTATGCCTTTGCATTCAACACTTAGCTGCATATTCTCTTAGTGTAAGGGATCTGCATGGTTGGTTTCAAGTAGTCACAAAAACACTTGCCACCAAATGGGCGGCTCGTTTATTGCTTTCTTTGGAGAAGGCCATGAGTGGGAAAGAGTCAAGAGGTCCAGCGTGCACCTTCGAGTTTGATGGTGAAAGTTCTGGCTTGCTGGGTCCAGGGGAGAGTCGTTGGCCTTTTACTAATGGATATGCATTTGCTACATGGATCTACATTGAATCCTTTGCTGATACTCTAAATACAGCAACTGCAGCAGCTGCAATTGCTGCCGCTGCAGCTGCCACGTCAGGAAAATCATCTGCGATGTCAGCTGCTGCAGCAGCCACTGCACTGGCTGGGGAAGGCACAGCTCACATGCCACGGCTCTTCAGCTTCTTGTCAGCTGATAATCAAGGGATTGAAGCATACTTCCACGCCCAATTTCTGGTGGTTGAAAGCGGTAGTGGGAAAGGAAGGAAGTCTTCCCTGCATTTCACTCACGCGTTCAAGCCACAGTGTTGGTACTTTATTGGTCTTGAACACTCTTGTAAGCAAGGCCTCATAGGGAAAGCTGATAGTGAACTAAGACTGTACATTGATGGATCATTATACGAGAGTCGACCGTTTGACTTTCCCCGAATATCCAAGCCGCTTGCATTCTGCTGTATTGGGACTAATCCACCCCCAACTATGGCTGGTTTACAACGTCGTCGTCGTCAGTGCCCTCTGTTTGCTGAGATGGGCCCTGTATACATTTTCAGGGAACCAATTGGGCCAGAAAAAATGGCTCATTTAGCTTCCAGGGGAGGAGATGTGCTTCCTTCTTTTGGTCATGGAGCTGGCTCACCGTGGTTAGCAACAAATGACTACGTGCAAAAGTTGGCTGAAGAAAGTTCTGTTCTGGATGCTGAAATCTCAGGATGTCTTCATCTCCTCTATCATCCTGGCTTGCTCAGTGGCCGTTTTTGTCCAGATGCTTCTCCTTCTGGTTCAGCAGGTTTGGCAATTCTGTTACATTTACAGCACATATCAATATCAATTATGATGTCCATTATCTTCTAGATCATCGTCACAAGTTTACAAATCGCTTTAGAGTTGCTAGCATTGATCATATAAACTTAATAATTAGACATCCTACATATTTCCTCGTTTTTCTACATTTAACTATGGAGGCGTTTGACCATGAAAATTGTCTCGTATTTGAAAAAAGCAGTTTTTGTTTTCAAAGTGAAAAGTGATATCTGAAAGTTGGAGTTGTGTTTGGCCATGAATACAAATTGGAGTTGCTTGACTTTTTGTGAGTAATTTTGAGTGAAAAAAGTGAAAACAACTTTATTCTAACAAGACTCTGGATGCGAGCTCCATTTCATCCATCGTGCAGCGATTCGGTCTGTGACATCATCGCCAATCTCCTCATTTTCTTGGATAATGGACCCAAGCTACTTGAAACTTCCTCTTTTTTGGATGGTCTGTGTTCACACCTCATTTCCACACCAGCCTCATGCGTTATGCCACTGAACTTGCACACTCTAGGGTCTGTCTCCAAACCTCTAGTTTATTGTCAACTCCTCCGCATGTCTCGTCAATCAAAACTATGTCATCCGCAGATAACATACAACAGGACACCTCTACTTAGATATGCACGTCGATTCATCCGTCACCAAGGCAAAAAAAAGGCTAAAAGTTGATCCCTGATGCAACCAATCACAACTGGGAAGTTCTCCGAGTCTCTTCCTATTGCCTGTACTGTGGTCTTGACTCCATCGTACACGTCCTTGATCACCCTAGTGGACGCCACAAGTACACCTCTAACCTCCAAGTATCTCCTTATAACCTCCCTTGGGACTTTGTCGTAAGCCTCTTCTAGGTCGATGAATACCACATGTAAGTCCTTCCTCTCTCTATACTGTTCCACTAGTCTCCTTACAAGATGAATGATTTCTGCAGTTGAGCGCCCCAACATGAAGCATGAGTCCCAAATTGATTCACGAAAATAGCCATACCTCTCATCACCCTCATCTCCAACACCCTCTGCCAAACTCCCAGAGTGTGGCTATAGTTGTTGCAATTCTGAATGTCACATTATTAAGTTTCATATTTTAAAACATAATATTTATTTTGGATCAATGAGTGCGTGGCAAATGTTTTCTGTACACAAATTGAATCTGATACCTCTCTTACTCTCTGGCCCTTCCTCTTTATGTCTTTCTTTCATTTGGTACAAAGACATGTAAGTAACCAAAGTTTATCTTTTTTAACCTAACATCTTCATTTTGTCTAGTCTAGATGTGGCTTGAAGAATGTAACTGTTGTCTATTTATTATTGTTAATGATTTTGAATCGTTCAGGTGTGCTTCGAAGACCTGCAGAGATTCTTGGGCAAGTCCATGTTGCAACAAGAATGCGCCCAACGGAAGCTCTTTGGGCATTGGCCTATGGAGGTCCCATGTCCTTACTTCCTTTGGCAGTGAGTAATGTGCAAGAGAATAGCTTGGAACCTCAGCAAGGTGACCTTTCTTTATCTTTAGCGACAACTGCAATTGCTGCTCCCATATTCAGAATCATCTCGAAGGCCATTGAACATCCTGGAAACAATGAAGAGTTGAGTCGTAGAAAAGGTCCAGAAGTCCTGTCAAGAATCTTAAACTACCTTCTACAAACTTTGTCTTCCCTTGATGTTGCGAAGCATGATGGAGTCGGGGATGAGGCGCTGGTAGCAGCAGTTGTTTCGTTGTGCCAATCACAAAAGCACAACCACACACTCAAAGTGCAGCTTTTTAGTATGCTTCTACTGGATCTGAAGATTTGGAGCTTATGCAGTTATGGTCTTCAGAAGAAGCTTCTCTCTTCTCTTGCAGATATGGTTTTCACAGAGTCAACTGTGATGCGCGATGCCAATGCGATTCAAATGCTTCTAGATGGCTGCAGGAGATGTTATTGGACTATTCGTGAAAGTGACTCTACCGATACATTTATGAATGACGAAACACGTCCTGTGGGTGAAGTAAACGCTTTGGTTGATGAACTCTTAGTTGTTATTGAGCTCCTAGTTGTGGCTGCACCTCCTTCTCTAGCTACAGATGATGTCCGTTGTTTGCTTGGTTTCATGGTGGATTGTCCACAGCCAAATCAGGTAACGTGCAGTTTTTCATATATAAGTATGCTGAGTGGCGGGAAGTTTCTAGGTTAAATAAGTGTCTTGTTGCTCTTTATAAGAAAACTTAGACTACTGTTCCTCGTTGGTGTCTAGTTTTGATGGCTTATTATGTCTTTGTTTTGAACATTGATAAATCTATTATATTAAGTATTTATATTTTCTTAGTCACTTAAGAATACACTCTTAGTAGTTTTCTCAAACTTTTCACTCCGTTATATCTTTATTCTTCAAAGCTTATCAGTTTTTTCACACCGTATTCGTTTGTTGCATGTGATCTTCTTGTTTCATAGTTATTAAACTTTTTTTCTAGTTATCAGTGTCTCATCTCAGTAGTTTTACTTTTAGACGCTCACACTGTTTGATGATACTAATATTTGAATTTGCTCATAATTCTTCTATGTGCAAAAGGACTAATCAAATAAGTTCTTATGGTTTTCTTTCTTGTTTTAGTATCCACAGTATCTTATTCATAATGGTACACATTATAGGCAATTATCTATTAGGTTGGCTGGTGTTTGCGATGGTACTAGTTGTATTATTTTAGTTCTTGATTTTTATTTCTATCATTGTTTATTATTGTTTTTAATATCTATCCTAGCAGGTTGGTTACGGTGTTTCGATTTATCACATGATTCTATCGTTGTTTTTGCTCCTCTCTGGTAGACTTTTGCGTTGTATCCTTGTTATTTGCTATATTCTCTTTATTGTCTCTTTCTTCTTTGTACCGGGATTTGTTGCACTTGAGCCGAGGGTCTTTTAGAAACAGCCTCTCTGCCTTCACGAGTTAGTGGTAAGGTCTGCGTTCATTATACCCTCCCTTGACCTCCCTTGTGGGATTTCACTGGGTATGTTGTTGTTGTTGCATGTATCATGCCCTAAAATTTTGTACAATTGAGTTAAAAATATTGTAATTTGGTTTACATAGTTGGAAAAGAAAGAGGAACAACTCTAATAGCATAAATAGTAGTTTTCAGGAAACACTTCTCAATTTGAATTTTCAAATTTTGCTCTTTTTAGTACTCTTCCATAAAGTTTGTGCCAGTTATTTGATACTTAACATATGCCGAAAACTTGACTGAGAAAGTAAAAATGATCTAGTGAAATCTGTCATATTCTTTTCATCATGCACATGCACTAAATTCACCAGTTAGCTAACTAACTAAGACATTTTCTGCTCTTTTGATACAGTCTTAGGACCTTTTGCACTTTACTATGTGTACAGCTGTAATCTTTCCTCCAAAGCACCTCTGTTTTTTCTCGTTCCTCAAAACACATAAGATGATGAGGCTGGTATTATCCTCCAAATACCCTTCTAGTCTTAGTCTTTTCTAACTGTATCCACTCCCACAGCAAAATAACTCTTTAAGTAAAGGCATGACATTTTCCACTATTGTTCAGGACCACTCCCCACATATGGCTGTACAGTGAACAAGAGGTGTTTTGTTGTCTTCACTCCCTTCTCCACCCAAGTAGCATTTACTACCTTCTGTGTACTGGGGAATACAATCTTATTCTTAAAAGAGAACTTTCTTGATACTTCATTTTCTTAATTGATACTTCCCAACAGATGTGCCTTACTTTCTATTTTAGCCCAACATAATACTTTTGTTATTTCAGGTTGCCAGGGTGCTACATCTCATGTACAGGTTGGTTGTACAGCCAAATATGTCCAGGGCTCAAACCTTTTCTGATGCATTTTTATCTGGTGGTGGTATAGAAACACTTCTTGTCCTATTGCAGCGCGAAGTTAAGACTGGAGATTGTGATGATTTATCCACTGTAGATCATAATGTCACTACTGCATCAGCCCAGGAAGCTGAACTGGATACTGAGGCACATTGTCCCATGGGAAGTAGTGAAGTTGGTGAAACAGGATATACAAAAGAAAGAGAGACAAGGGTGAATGCAATGGAATCTGTACTCTTCAATGGTGCGGGCGCCACAATTTCCACTAGGTCTACTATTGAAAAGATGCAGTCTATCCCAGAGAATGCATTTCTAAAAAACTTGGGTGGAATAAGCTTTTCAATAAGTGCTGAAAATGCTCGGAATAATGCATACAATGTTGATAAAAGTGATGAAATTGTGCTTGGAATTATCAACCTCTTGGGTTCTTTAGTTTCATCAGGCTATCTGAAATTTGGTACACATGCTCCCCCAGATGTGACAAATAACCTTTTGGGGTTGCTGGAAGGAGGGGGTACCATGTTTGATGATAAGGTTTCCCTTCTACTTTTTGCATTACAAAAGGCCTTCCAAGCAGCACCAAATAGGCTCATGACTAGCAGAGTATACACAGCTTTATTGGGCGCCTCGGTATTAATATGCTTTTCCTCTTGATATGCTGCTTCTTTAGTCATTCAGTTTCTGCCATTTCTTCTATTTCCTTGCATAATTTTTCTTTGTGAAAACCAACCACTTCATTTTTTTCCTGTGTGAAACCCTCTTAGTATGTTTCTAGGAAAAAGTCCTTTCTTCGCTGTGAAATAGATAGATAGTATACTGTTTGCGTACGAACAGATGCTCAAATAGATGAAAGAAACTCAGTGTATTGCATAGAGTCCCTGCTTGAAGATGTTATGCATAGTTACAAACATATACATGACCTTTTCAGCTTCTCGCTTTACATCTGAAATAGGCAAATACTTCTTTATTGGTGCAAAAACTAGATACCGCTTTATTGTTACTGCTGTTTTTCTTTTCCTTTTTCTTGCCTATCCTGTTTAGATATGTAATCCAGAGAATGGAAACCGTATATATCTCAAACATTTAGAATAAAACTTCCATTATGCATTTGCCTTGGGAAGTCAACCAAGCTTCAACGCAGACTTCATATCATCATGCATTTCTGTAATGCAATATCTTGGTATGATGCACTATGTGGTAATAGATAGCTCTCTGGCCTCTGGTGGTTTTAATAGTTCTGGAACAAGTATCTTAAGTGATGAAATTGTTTTATATTGTAATCAATATGAGGGTTTATATGTTTCTCGGCTTTGCTTAGAAAGGTAAAGAAGGATTCCTTCTACAGTTTCATCCATTTGGATGGAAAAACTTCATAATAATATTAGTCCCTTTAGTTGTTCAAATGATGATATCAGTGAGGATCGCTTCCCTTTTAATAAAATATGATGTTAATGAATATCTCGTGGAGAAATTATACCGTGTATAGACTATCAAATAAGCCATGTTTTCGTTTCCCAGATTTGATAAGGTACTTGCATTATTTTATTTACTACAAGTGTTTTATGGAACAAGGTGGCATCATGACTTTGCATTCATTAGTTTTTGGAGATTCTTATGCCAGAGTAATTTTTCTTTTTGAGTAGATTATATTACTAGCTTTCCTTTTGAATAATTTTCTTCTAGCACTCTATGTACTGTACCGTTAACGTCACCTATATAACTTTCTTAATTTATGGTTTATTGAGTATATTAAGATTTGATAAAATGAAAACATATGAATATAATCTGCTTAGCAATATTAGGGCTGTGTGCCTCGTGAGTAATAAATCTGTATTTAATCACGTGATATTGATGTGAAAATAAGTTTTAGACCTTTCTTTACACCATTAGTTGAATTTATTTTAATGGAAATAGCCAGTAATCAGGTATCTAGACCAAGTTTATGCCATGATCAATATAGGTGTTCCCTAATCTTGTTTTGGGCTCATATTATCCTTTTTGTGATTAGTTTTGTTGAATGCCTCACTGTTTGGATTTTGGATTTCCTCTCCGCTAATCATTCAGATAGTCACTTTATTATTTATAGATGCAAGAGTTTTGGGGCTATACTCTATTTACCATTGAGTTTTCTGCTCTAGGCAGTCTTTCAAAGATAAAGCTGAAGATTTTTTGCTCCTGATGTAGATAAATGCCTCGTCAACAGATGAAGGGTTGAACTTCTATGACTCTGGGCATCGGTTTGAGCATATCCAACTTTTATTGATTCTTTTAAGATCACTTCCATATGCACCAAAGCCATTGCAAAGCCGAGCATTGCAGGTATTGAATTATATCCCCTTTTTCCTAATAACTTATACACAAATCTTCTTTGTACTGTAGCGGTCCTAGGTTCTTTACACTTCATTACCATTGCGTGGGTGTTCTAAAGTTTGTTCTGGCTTGAATATAAAATTGAGCGTTTGGTTATCGGTTTGTTCAGAGTTAATTATAGATAATTTAACATCAAACTTTACTATCGGAACTACTTCTGTTGAACAAGGCAAATATAACATTGTTTCTGACTTTTTTTGGCTGAACAAGGATCTTTGCGAGTATAGGCTGTGATAGCAAGTTTCACAATTGTTATGATAACAAAATACAATATACCAGTGAAATTACGCAAGTCTACATGCAGACCTTATCACTACCTTGTGGAGGTAGAAATGTTGTTTTGAAATACAATCAGCTCAAGTGAAGAAAAAGGCGACAATGCAGAAAGATAGTAAGCAACAAGAAAACGGTGCAAAGATTACCAAAAGGGAGCAAAGACAACAATAGAATTGTGCGATAATCAATAAACAACATATTAGGACCTATTATTGAAAATAAGAATAAACAATGCTATTTATCAAAAAACAAGAACTACAATAAAACAACTAGTAAAATGGCAAACACCAACCATCCTAAGCAAGACAACTTATACACTACCTACTAACATGCTATCCTAATACTAGTCCTCTACACCTTCCTATCTAAGGTCATATCCTCGGTAACATGAAGCTGAATCATATCCTATCATATCAGTTATCATCTCTCCCCAATACTTCTTCAGCTTACCTCTTCCTCTCCTCATACCCTTTATAACCAATTTCTTGCACATCCCACCGGTGCGTCTATGCCTCTCCTCTTGACATGTCCAAACCATTTCAATTGCGCTTCACGCAATTTATCCACCACAAAGGCCTTCCTAATCTTAGCGCTCTTTATATGGCCATACATCCACCTCAACATCCTCATCTCCATAAGATGCATCTTCGGGACATGAGAGTTTTTGACTGTCCAACACTCTGCGGCATACAACAATGTTGGTCTAACCACCACTCTATATAACTTACCCTTGGGTTTTGGTGGTACCTTTTTATGACACAAGACTCTATAGGCATGCCTCCACTTCATCCACACTGCACCAATACGATGTGTAATATCATCGTCGATGTCCCCACTCCCCTGAACTATAGATCCAAGATACTTGAATCTGTCACTCTTGGGGATATTTCGTATGGCAAGATGTTACATAGTTAATTGTATACATTTTGCTTTGATAGAGGAACCAGTAAGGTCAACTAATAAGCTCTTAATAAGTAATTAAAGAAGAGGAATCAGTACAGTAAGCTAATAAGTCCTTGTTTTTTGGACCTAAGTACTCTCTCCATTTCAATTTGTTTGTTGTATTTTGACTTGGCACGGAGTTTTAGAAATTAAAGAAGACTTTTGAGTCTTGTGTTCATAAATTAAAGATATATAAAATATACCAAAAGTAGCATCATGAACAGGGCTATGGTTCAGTGGTAAAGGAAGTATATCATGGGATGTGTTGTAGGTGCATGCCACTAGTTTGAACCCTGTTAAGGACTATAATTTGGCATTTGAATGGGAGAAGGGTAGAGGGACATGTCTATACTCCATAAAGTATGAACCTGTGCGTCAACTGGGCTGGGCCAGCTAATCCTCAGGGAATTTTTTGGTTGTCAAAGAAAACAAATAATGAAAGGGCTGGGCCAGCTAATCCTCTTTCCCCATTTTTATTCATCTTAGCTATGGAAGGAATGAGTAACCTCATTAATACAGCAAGGGGAAAGGGGTGGATCAAGGAGTTCCAAGCAGGAGAACTTTCTAGTTTGGAGGTAACTCATCTACAATATGCAGATGACGCATTGGTGTTTTGTGGAGCTGAGACAAAACAAATACTGATTTTGAGGGTCATTTTTGTCATTTTTGAAGCTGTCTATGGTCTCCACATTAACTGGGGGAAAAGCTTCATCTATCCTATCAATAGTGTGCTTAATACAGAAGTTTTGACCAGAACACTAGGAGGCAAGGTTGGGGAGCTTCCAACTACATACCTAGGTATGCCTTTGGGAGCTAAAAACAAGTCCAAAGGCATATGGAATGGGGTACTGGAGAAATGTGAAAAGAGACTCACCAGCTGGAAGAGTCAGTACTTGTCCTTGGGAGGAAGATTGACTTTAATTAACAGTGTGATGGATGCATTACCCTCTTATATGATGTCAGTCTTCCCTATGCCTGCCAGCGTATCTAATAGCATTGATGCTCTTAGAAGAAATTTCTTATGGCAAGGCAGTGAAGAGAAAAGAAGTTTCATGTTGTTAAATTGAAAGAACTGATGGTGAGTAAAAACCCAGGAGGCCTAGGCATAAGAAATCTGAGGAAACAAAACCAGAGCCTAATGATGAAGTGGTTGTGGAAGTTTGCAAATGAAGATAAAATGCTCTGGAAAGAGGTCATCATAGCAAAATATGGCATGGAAGATAAGTGGATGACTAAAATGATAAATACTCCATATAAATGCATTGTATGGAGGGGAATTAGAAATCTATGGCCAGTGCTATATCACAGAACCAAGGTAGAAGTGGGAGATGGGTCAAAGACATCCTTCTGGGAGGATAAGTGGAATGGGTCTGTCCCTATGAAACAGTTGCATCCTGAATTGTTCACTTTATGCCAACATCAACAGACCACTGTGGCTACAACGTGGACTGGACAAGGATGGAATTTGTTCTTAAGGAGGAACCTTCAGGATTGGGAGATTGACAAAGTGGCAGAATTTCAAGATTCAGTAGGCTCTTTCAGCAACCTCACTGAAAAGAAGGACTTATTAGTTTGGGAGAATGATACCAAAGGTCAATTCTCAGTAAATTTAGTGTATAAGGAACTCAACAAGAATGCTGGACAGGAGATGGAATGGCCATGGAAGATCATTTGGAAACGAAAATTACCCTACAGAGTAAATTTCTTCATGTGGCTATTAACAAAAGAAGCAGTTTTGACTCATGAAAATCTAAAGAAAAGAGGCTATCAGTTAGCTTCGAGATGTACTTTATGTGGAGAACATGTTGAGACAATTAACCATCTTTTTTTGCATTGTACATGGACAGAACAATTATGGAGAATGTTCATCTGTCTAAAGGGGATAAGATGGGTGAAACCAGGGAGTATTAAAGGAATCCTGAGCAGCTGGAATAGAGATGGCAATGCTTCTGACAAGGAGAAGAGATGGAAACTTGTCCCGGCATGTATTTGGTGGACAATCTGGAAAGAGAGAAACAGCAGGAGTTTTGAAAATTGGCAGAATAGCTTACAGAATATCAAGATGGACTGCTTATAGCTCTTTTCTATTTTTGGTGTGAACAAGATATATTAACTAGGACAGAAGATATCTTTGATGTGCTAGTTATAGGTAGCAGTTTAGACTACGATTATTTTATGCTGTAAGTTGTAAAACTTTTGAAGGGAAACTACACTTTTGCTGTAGTATACATGTGGATATATAAGTTACCAGTTTCAAAAAAAAAAGTAGCACCATTTTCCTAAAGGGCCCACAAAAAGCATTCTAGTTCTGTGTTTCTAAATAGTGCTAGGTCAGGGACAGCCGGACCGGGTGTTACCCGCAAGTGGTAATGGCACAGCAAGGGAGGAGTCAAAACGCTGGCCAAGGTTGTGTTCTTTCAAGAGGACGTGGTTGGCTTGTTAACCGAGGGCTGGCATTGCGATGGCGTTGCCTTTGGACTTGGACATCACTTCAACATCTCCCTGCTTTTTGCCAGCACGAGTGAATGCATATTTGCAAACATCAATCCCCACTCAATAGGGAAATTCAAATAGGAGAGCGAGGACAGATGACTACCGCTAAAAATCATTTATGTTGCTTGTTCTACCTGACCAGCTCACTTAAGCTTTATTCATGAAGAAGCCATAGCCTACCTCGTGCTAAAAATGTTACCATGTTCCATAATTGTGTTGCAGTAGGGCAATGCAAAAATAAATGATTTGCATCTTCAAGCTCCCTAGCACGCATGTGAAATCAGCAGGGTCAAGCAAATATTATGTACGGCAACCCGGCTGAAGCTGTCGAAGAGGAGCTTTGATTTCCAAATCATCTTCCATTGCCAGTTTTCAGTAGGACACTTTGTTTTTAATGATGAACTATATCATGATTTAACAGTCGAAGTTGCCTCTTGTTTGTACCCCATAACAAGGAGTAGGGATTCAGGAGGTCGTTCATTTACGACTCTCAGCTTCTTTAGTATTGAGAATATCCTGTCAACCTCCACATCATGGCAATTCCTTCTAAACCTTTGCTCCAATCCATAATTTGTCTTTCACTGTGCAATGGTAATAGTTACATTTACAAGAGAGGGAACTTATTTGGGGATGTGCCCCAACCAAGCATCATGCCAATTTTTTTACTAATTATCATCATCCCCTTTGAAATTGCATCTGGTAATAATTTATCTCAGAGGTTCCTTATTTGAATTGAAGTGTGTGAGAAAAGAGGATTGGAGATAAAAGGGGTCTGGCCCATGTGAGGGTTAGCTAGACAAGAGAAATTGTTTTCTTTACAACTCTATGTAGCCCTCAATATTTTCTAGAACGTAACAAAATCAACATGATTAATTTTCTGCTTTTCATTTTCTTGTTTGTCATTTTTATACCTGGTTGAAGGGGGAAGACAAAATTAAACCTGCTCAAGAGCAAGAATCCAAGGAAAATTCATTTTTTTTCTTGTTGAAGTTGATGTAGGAGGGAGAAGGTCTTAGTTTGTAAGATATTACAGACCTGCAACATTTTTGTCAATCATGTTTTGACTTGTTGAGTGGTCGGTGGGATTATTTTGATGACACCTTCACCTCAATGTATTGCCTTCATATATTATCTTTTTTTGAACATTCTCTTTATGTCTCTCTCTCACTTCAATTTTCTGTTTGGTTTCAGGATCTTCTGATTATGGCTTGCAGTCACCCAGAAAACAGAATCAATCTAACCAAAATGGATGAGTGGCCTGAGTGGATTTTGGAGATCCTGATATCTAACTATGAGGTAGCATTTTTTTACTGTTTCACAAAAAATACTTTGCTTTCTTATTGGAAGTCACTGTAAGGAGTGATACAAAAAGATTATGTTATGTTTTCACTTCTTTGATACTTTTTGTGCATGTTGCCTGTCGCTTTGCATTGTTTATGCACCTGTAATTCTGTATACAGTTATAATTTCCTATGTGGTCACTGATACAGGAATAGTTTCCTATGTGGTCACTGATCCACCCTTTTTGGCTTTGTTAACTTAAAAGTGGCGCTCATAGGTGGACTACTAAATGTCTCTTCTGATACTTCTTTTCCCTGTGAAATAGTGGTTAGAGTGAGCTTTTTCCATTATCAGCAGAGGCTAAAAGAAACGTAGAGATTCTGACTTTAATTCTTTGATCTTTATGTGACAGACAGGAGCAAGTAAGACTGCTAACCCAGGAAGCTTGAGAGATATAGAAGACCTCATACACAACTTCCTTATAATTGTGTTAGAGCACTCAATGCGCCAGAAGGATGGATGGCAGGTAAAATTTGGTAACCATTTTATTTTCTCATGTGACATCAAAACATTTCGAACATAGGTGTAGCACCAGTAGGATGATAACTAACAGAGTGTATGTCTTAAGATGGAGAATAATAGCGTGAATGATTGTGAGGTGAGCTAGAACTAATTAGTAGGATTGAATGAATAAGATATCTTATTACGAGAGCTGAATGGATATGTTGATAGTCTTGGCATGATTATGTCAGTCCTGGATTCTTCACACATAGATATATGGCCAAAGAGAAGTTACTTGTTTCATCAAGACCAGATGTTGGTGGCTCACATTCTTCTGGAAACCTTGGTGTAAGTTAGGGATCCAATACTTCTGGATTTATCTTATCTGCCAATGGAAGTGGGAAGAGAGAGACACTAGTCAGGTTTCAGAATGTTCTGAGTCATAGTTAGCCCTTTGATAGCTAGCCTTGTGGTCCGGGGCTCTAGAGTGTTCTCTACAGCTCCTCCTTTGTGCAGGTGAGACTGTAGCCTCTTTCATGAATTTCTCAGTGCTTGTTCTCTAATTAATTTGTGTTTCCTCATAGCTTGAAAATGTTAGCACTCTGCAGATAGCTCCCCTCAATTTGAACAATTCCAAAGAATCACTGTCTGTTCATCAAAACTTCACTACCTGATTTTCAAGGACCTTCCATAGGGATTTCACGATCTTGGTTGGCTTCTTCGACCAAGTCCTCTCTCTTGCCTGAAATCTTATAGTGCTCATCCTTCCCCTTCTTTGACAGCAGCAATTTAAAATCTTCTGCTGCTCTCTGTCCTAAACAACTAAATTCTGCTGACACTTTCACTATTTATCTCTCTATTTTTTTTAATTTTAAAATCAGTAACTTTGTATCATATCAAGGATCAAAACTCTCTATTGGCTTTCACCAACTAAGTCCCTCTCAAATGTCAGCTATGAACTGCTCTCCACTCACATAAATTGATGTATAAGAACCATTATATTTGCAATACCATATTGAGCAAATGCAGTTGGCTATTTTCAAATCACTTAGCACTTGACGATTGCTCCTTCTGATATTTGGTTATGAGTCATCTCCCAGTCTTATTTTCCTTTTGTTTCAGATTTTCGGGTGTTAGATTGCTTTGGTGTTTTATATCTTTTGCTTATTGACCTGATAAGGAAGCGTCAGTAACTAGTTACGACTAATTTATATGTATTTCTATAGCATTTTGGTCTTCGTTTTGTCCCCTGCACTGGCCATTCTCCTATTTTGTATCTGCATTGAACTTTTCATTTGATAAACTTTTTTTGGACAGGATATTGAAGCTACAATTCATTGTGCAGAATGGCTTTCCATGGTGGGTGGTTCTAGCACAGGAGACCTGAGAATCAGGTACTAGCGTTTACAAGTTTGTTGAATAGATCCCAGTGTTTGATTTTGCTGCAGTGATTTTCCTCTCGGCAAAGGTCTTTTCTTTCGAAGTGCTACATATTACTATTAGAGTACTAGAGTGAGACCATTCCCCCTTTTTCTTTATAAATTTGCTTTGTATTGAATTATTTAGAGTATGTTGTTAGATGTACTTTCATGAATAGTTCCCCTGGTTATTGCAATTTTCAATCAGTTTAAATGAAGTAGAGTGGAAATTTTGGGTTTTGGCTTTGTACCTCTTACAAGATTATGATAGATAGTTAATGTACATAATTAAGGTGTATATGGTTATACTTCGGATTGGTCTTTCACACCAGGAAAACATGATTATGTACTTGGATATAAAAATGACTTTGCATAAGTCAATTGTCTTCACGTGCCTTTATTTCTCACATGATATCAGAGTTTTGGTTAAATGTTCCTCTCTTTGCTGAAACCAGCAACATATGGGATAGGAAAATAGTCACTCTTGTATATTTCTGGCGACTTTCAGACCCACTTGTTTCATGAGTTTTATGCTGAACACCATTATTGGATATGTACTTTTGGACTTCATTACCCTGCTTATTCCATCACAACATTGTTAACCAATTGTCTCCTTCAATTCACATGAGCTAAAAAGCGTTAGGTCTTCCTGACCTTGATACCACTGCTTAAGGATGACAACTTGGACGTGTAGACTTTTTTGGACTTTTTTCAGAGTGTTTGTCCTGTCTATGATAGTGCTTTTAGGCTGCTATTAAATCAGGTAACATGACCTGTCTGGAGATTATTTTCCTCTGAAGCACCATTTTAATTTTTCATGTGCTTTGTATGATAAGTAGTCTGTAAAGACAGCATCTTATGTTTCTATCCAAAGGCAATTTTGGGGTTCTCATTAGTTTTCAATTTTGCTTACATTACATCCCAAGACGTGAAGAGTCACTGCCCATTTTCAAAAGAAGGCTGTTGGGAAGCTTGCTGGATTTTGCTGCACGGGAGTTGCAAGTTCAGGTAACCTTGTTCTTCAGGCTCTGGTCTCTATGATGAAAGCTGAAGATGTGACTTCATAATTCTTTTGTTTTGTTTCCTTTTCTTCTAATTGACTTTTATCTTCAGTATGATATCAGAATGACCTGCTCGAGTTTTTTTTTTTTTTTGGGTCAAATTAGGTTTTGGGCCTAACTCATATCCCAAAAGCTAGCTCAAAAAGGAGGAGGATTGCCCAAGCCTTATAAGGAGTCCGGGGATCTCATCCCTCACCAATGTGGGATTCTTTCCATTCATCACCCCCCCCCCCCCCTCAGGCCGGACAATCTTTATCCGGGGATCCACTGTCCAGTCTGGTGCATCTCCATTCATGGACCAGGGTATTTCCACCCCTCTACAACTGTCTGGGAACCTGGGCCCCACACCGGATCGGGTCTGGCTCTGATACCATGTAAAGAAATGGTTCTTGGGCCTACCTCAACCCAAAAGTTAGCTCTTGCCTCTTGGGTTGAGTGAGGCCCAAGATCCATTTATTTACATGGTATGGCCTATTGGGTCTGATGTGGGACCCTCGGACCGTGCAGGACAGTGGGAGTTGTGAATATACTCCCGGTCCATGAATGTGTAAGCTCCGGTCCGAGAAAAAGGGTTTGGGCGTGTGTGTGATGAATCATCCCACAACAGTGAGGGATGAAATCCCTTAACTCCTTATAAGACTTGAACAATCCTCCTCCGTATGAGCTAGCTTTTGGGATTGAGTAAGGCCCAAGATCCATTTCTTTACGTTGGTCTTGGGTCTAACTCACACTATGTGTATGCAGCCCTATGTAGTGGTAAATCAATTAGACCTAGGTCTTCAATTGAATCTGGGAATTCCTTCATTGATCTATCGTCACAGTTCAGTCTCTCAGTTTTAAATCTGCAAATGTTGAAGTCACCACCAATCACCCATAGCCCTTTTGCTGCAACTAACTCATTCACAATTCCTCTTTCAAAGCAGAGTGTGAATCATAGAAATGAAACCCTAAAAAGACCCACCTAAAATCTTCCTTTAAGCTTTCAAATAAACAAGAGAGCGGAAACAGTCCCTGTTGTATCCCTTAGCAACTCCACTGTCTTTTGTCCCATATTGTTATGATGCCCTCCTTGTACCAGAGGCTTTAAAGCTCAGCCCAGTTGCACCATCTGTTCCTCTAAATTTGTCAAACAAGACCTGGTGACCATTCTTCAATTTTTGTTTCCTGTTAACATACAATATCAATTTTCCACCTCTGAATAAGAGATTCAGGTGATCCTCTTCTCCAACTCGTTCACCCCCCTCACATTCCAGCTGGGAATTTTTTTATCTCATTCTGATAATGCTTTGTGATACCTGCCCCTCAGTTGTTTGTTTCTTTCTTTCTTAAGCTACACATGCAGTCTCACATTGTTTATGGATGGATAATTGGTCTCCTTATACGGTCTTAGATAATCCTCACTTCATGAGCTTACTTTTGAGGTTGAGTTAGGTCCAAGGTCCATTTCTTATCATGGTATCTCCAAACCCATCCTATTAATTGGCTTACTCGGTGTTGGGCTCTCATATTGTATTGTCTAAATTTCAGCCTGGACATGTGGACGTGTCAGAAGTCCCACATTTGCCATGGATGGCGTAATTGTTCTGCTTGTATGGTTGGACAATTCTCTCCTCATGAGCTAGCTCTTGGGTTGAGTTAGACCCAAGGTTTATTTCTTTATAGTTTATAATCACATGAATAAGGATGGAGTAACTGAAGTCGTAGTTTTCCCCAAATTCGTTGCTTTTGAAGTTAGCTTGAGCATTGGTGTCACCTTGATCCTTTTCGAATTATTTTAATTTCAAAATCAACATTGTTTTAGGGCCTCACTGCCAGTTGTGATTGTTGTTAAATTCAGAATAGTTTTCTGTTTGATAAGGCAAAGCAATAATATTAATGATGCACCCACTAGCTATCCTTGCAATAAAGAGAACTACAGAAAAATTCTAAGAAGAATCTGTTTGAAAAGAGAGGATTTGCATGTTGTGCTCTGTATACACTTGAGTATAAATTAAGAATATAGCATGAATATGGTTGCTTGTCTGTTAGCTTGGTGTCACTGTGCTCCTTATCAAATATAGCAAACTTATCTTTTGCCCCTTCACGGTAATTAAAGTTTTTGTTATATTCTGATAATCTGATAGAATGCATCCTGAACTTTTCTGCATCTCGAGACATTAATATTGTGAAACTACAACAATGTCTACATCCAGCTTTTCTTTTTCTGCAGACTCAGGTTATTGCCGCAGCTGCTGCTGGTGTGGCAGCTGAAGGGTTGTCAGCTAAGGATGCCAAGCTGGGAGCAGAAAATGCGGCTCAACTTTCTGTCGCCTTGGTAGAGAATGCCATTGTGATCTTAATGCTTGTTGAGGACCATCTGAGACTGCAGAGCAAACTTTACAGGACTGCACGTGTTCCTACTGGTTCTGTTACTCCTCTGTCAAATGCTGTGCATGCAGGTAGTCAGCCTGCAAGTGTAGTTGGTGGAGACACTCTTGACACTGTAGCTGATCATAAATCATCCAATAGCTCTGGAAGAATGTCACTTGATGTATGTATTTATAGACTTATTTTTTGAGTTTAGGAATTCCTCCTTTCAAGTATCATCTGTTCCTCTTTTTTTTCTTCTTCAAAGTACTATTTGGTCATATTAGTCTGCAGATCTTTTCTTTTTCTATCCTCTGTGATGTGCATATTTTCCTGGCAGTTCTGTTGGAGTTTGTTCCACTTCTAGGTCTTGTCTGCATCTCTAGTTGTTCTCTGTATCCGCTGTCTTCTGTGGTTGCCGCATTTTCGTCTACACCTACACCTACATGTAATTGTTTTGGAAGATCTTCAATCTCTCTGCTAACTGGGTTAAGACTGCAAGTGTAATTCTCACTTGTGCTTGTAATGCAATGCTCTTTATTTCGTTTGTAGCCAGATTTATTGGACAGACCATATTGAAATGCTTGTAACAGTCTACTGTATTTTACTTGGTTTCTTGTTCATTGAACTTAGTTTACTGATGCTGGTTTCAACTAGGTTCTTGCGTCAATGGCTGATCCTAACGGACAGATATCTGCGACTGTGATGGAGCGGCTAGCTGCAGCAGCAGCTACTGAACCTTATGAATCTGTTTCTTGCGCATTTGTGTCATATGGTAGCTGTACCTTAGATTTAGCTGAGGGGTGGAAATACAGGAGCCGATTATGGTATGGAGTTGGCCTTCCCTCAAACACCTCGGATATTGGTGGTGGTGGCAGTGGTTGGGAAGCTTGGAATTCTGCATTGGAAAAAGATGCTGATGGAAACTGGATTGAACTTCCTTTAGTAAAGAAGTCGGTTGCAATGTTAGAAGCACTGTTGTTAGATGAGTCTGGGCTGGGTGGTGGTCTAGGAATCGGTGGAGGATCAGGTACTGGAATGGGAGGCATGGCAGCACTATATCAATTGTTAGACAGTGACCAGCCTTTCCTTTGCATGCTGCGAATGGTGCTTGTCTCATTAAGGGAAGAAGATGATGGTGGAAATCAGATGCTAATGAGGCATGGAAACACAGAAGATGGGACGTCGGAGGGTTTTCGTAGACAGACTAGCAATCTTTCTATTTTAGACGTGAATGCTCGTGTACCATCAAGGAAACCGCGATCCTCATTGTTATGGAGGTATCAATATGCTGACCTTTTTTGAGCTACTTCATTTTCCTCTTCTTTTTGTTTTTGTGTCTCTTTTTATTTTTTTAGGTTTTGCTTATTCACAAGACTTCTGGTATTAGTACCATGAATCGCACGTGAACCTTAAGGTGACTTACTAGTGTGAGAATGAAATCACTAAAAGTTTCGGATGCTAAAACCGCTTGAAGCAAAAAAAAAAAAAAAGAAAAAAAGAAAAAAGACTTGTTGATTATACTGTGCAAGTAATACCTATATATAGACATGTGGTACAATCTAACATTCCAATTTCATACCAACACTTATCACTACACTATAACTCTTAACTTTTTAACAAATTTCAATTTTTTCCCGAAGTAATTTTTATATTAACATGCTATCAGAGCAATTGTGATGATTTGTTAATTGCAATAACTCTTCTTAAAGGAAACGTAGCAAATATCTTCCTTGATATTGGTGTAAATTTATACCCATAAACATGTAACTTGCCTAAAATTTCACAACATGCTCGATTAGTAATTGTAATATTTATTCTGCTAACTCTGTCTATGCCAATTCGATTCCCACTCATAACTCAAGTTTTGTTGACAGCGTGCTTTCACCAATTCTCAACATGCCTATTTCTGAGTCCAGAAGACAGAGAGTGTTGGTTGCCTCCTGTGTTATGTTCTCTGAGGTTAGTATTATATCTACCTAGTTACTTGTCTGAGTCAGCTATTTATAGGGAGGTTTAAGATAGAACTCCTTTGTTCTTGTAGTTTAGCTGGACATTATGTTTCTGATGCTTTCTGTATTTCGATTCATGTTTCTGTCACCCATATGTTGCAGGTCTGGCATGCTGTTGGTAGGGATCGAACTCCTCTAAGGAAGCAATACCTAGAGGTTATTTTACCACCTTTTATTGCAGCCTTAAGGAGGTGGCGACCCCTCTTGGCAGGAATTCATGAACTGGCAACTGCAGATGGTTTAAATCCTTTTGTTGTTGATGACCGATCATTGGCTGCAGATGCTTTGCCCCTTGAGGTAGATATATTAAACTTCCATTTACATAGGATGAAATTTCAGTTGTAGATTTTACTGCAAGTCTGTAACCTTTTTTGAGAGTTGGAGTTTGTCAAAAAAATCTTGAATAAAGTGACAAGATCTTTACAGTTATCATTATTATTGAAGTATTTCTGTTAATTAATTAGAATCTGGCACATCAAGCTTATGCCTTTGTGGTTGGCTTTCAGTTACCATCCATATCTACAGTTTTTTTGTTTTGTTTTGATGAAGCAAGGTATTTCATAAGAAGCATCAAGCAGATGCAGAATTACAGAATAGACAAAAGGGCTCACAGAGAGCATAAACAAAAGTTGTTAGCTCCTTTACAATCTTCAAACTAGTACTAGAGAACTAACAAAGTCAAGAAATTGTTCAGTGTTAAATACAAGGGTTAAATTAACCCAACTGAACAGCATAAGTAAACATTTAGCTTTAAGAGAGTGGTTTGGAGTTGAGATCCTATCAAAATATCTACGGTTCCTTTCAGTTCATAAACACCAAAAAATAACTCCAGGGATCATCACCCAGACTTTCCTGGACTTGTCAACTCTCCATGTATTCCAGCTTGCATAGGCTTCTTTCACATATTGAGGCATGACCCATTGCTAAAATGCAGCAGAACATATTCCATAGTACCTTGGCCACTGCACAGTGAAGGAGCAGGTGATTGACTGTTTCTGTGCTTTTCTGACACATAGCATTATTATCCAGATCAAGGCCTCTTTTGTTGAGATTATCTTGTGTTGAGCATGTTTCCTGGAGTGCAATCCAACAAAAACAGATGATCTTGGTAGCATTTTGGTCTTCCAAATAAGTTTCCAGGGCCAAAGTTCTGTGATCTGGTTCTGACAGCGTATTTGATGATAGCAATCTTTACAGTGAAGGTGTTGTTCTTCCCTATACCGGTCTGTCAGCACAATTCTCATTCATATTATATTTTTCCACACTAGCAAGTAGTTCAAGCCGACTTCCCATCTCCCAATCCTGCACATTTCTTCTGTTCATTACATTCCAGTTGTTGACACATCTATCTGTGCAATTGTCGAGTTTTTGTCTTGAGCAATTTGGAACAGGTTTGGGTAGGCTTCCATGAGCGGAGTGTTACTTAGCCATCTGTCACTCCAGAATTTAATGTGAGCCATCCCCTGCTTTGTACCATACCTCTATAGAAAATTCACTCCACAACTTGCTAATGTATTTCCAGAGGCCAACCCTGTGGGTTGAATTGAAAGTTTTTGTGCTCCATTTATCCCTTCTTTCATGCTTAGCAGCAACAATCTTTCCAGAGACTAGAGTCGTTTGTACTAAATCTCCACAAGCTTTTGTTGTGATAAAAGTCTCTAATGCCCAAACCTCCCTTGTTTTTTGGTTGTTTGACTTCGTCCCTTTTTCTTTTTTGAGAAGGTAACATTTGACTTTGTCCCATTTCATAGTATGAAGTTTGTGAGAATTACCATTTCCTTCCCATAAGAAGTCCCTCCTAATCTTGTCCAGTTGATTATGAATCTTGCCAGGGATGGGGAAAAGTGACATGTAGTATGTGGGGATGCTATCAAGCACACTGTTGATAATGACTAGTCTTCCTCCCATTGATAGATATTGCATCTGCCAGGAGGCCAATCTTTTTTCAAATTTCTCTATGATCCCATTCCAGATTACAACATTCTTGAATTCGCTACCCAGGGTAGGTCAAGGTAGGTGGTTGGAAATGTCCCAATAAATAATACCATGATTCTTGCCAGCTCTTCAATATTAACAACATTGTTGACCGGATGCATTATGCTTTTCAGCACATTGATATGCAATCCTGAAAGAGCTTCAAAGAGGAGGAGAGTAAGGTTCAGGTATAACATTTGGGTTGAGTCAGCCTCACAGAAAATGAGTATATCATCAGTATATAGTAGGTGTGAGACTGTGACGGAGGCCCGGGATTGGTACCTACACTGAAACCTTGAGTCCACTGCTCATGCCTGGCCTTTTCTATCATTTTGCTCAGAACCTCCCTTGCTACAATAAACAAAAAGGGAGAGAGGGGACCCCCTTGTCTGATTCCTCTCTGAGGACAGAGAAAGCCCACTGGTCCTCTGTTAACAATGAGTGAGTATTTCACAGTTGAAATACTAAATTTGATCCATCTAATCCACCTGTCTCCAAAACCCATCTTCTTTAGGATAGAAATAAGGTAAGACCAGCTGAGTTGATCAAATGCCTTCTCAATGTCGAGTTTGCATATCGCACCAGGTTCACCACTTTTAACACTCCAATCTAGCACTTCATTTCCTATCAAAGCTGCAAATGAGTAATTCGGCTTTTGCTTGTACAGTCTTTCTTTCTTCAGCTACTGAAGCATTGGACTAGTGCTGCTACATTTTGTTAGTCAGTTGCTTCTGAGAACTTACTAAAATCTTCTGTATATGTTAATCTCCAAGAACTAAGATATTCTTTTTTTCAGGCTGCTCTGTCTATGATATCCCCTAGCTGGGCTGCTGCTTTTGCATCTCCACCTGCTGCTATGGCACTGGCAATGTTAGCTGCTGGCGCTGCTGGAGGGGAAGCTCCAGCACCAGCAACAACCTCACATCTAAAGCGGGATTCTTCATTGCTAGAGCGCAAAGCAGCTAGACTTCATACGTTTTCAAGTTTTCAGAAACCTATAGAGGCACCTAGCAGATCTCCAGCTATTCCCAAGGACAAGGCGGCAGCAAAAGCAGCGGCATTGGCTGCTGCACGAGACCTTGAACGCAATGCAAAGATAGGATCAGGAAGAGGTCTCAGTGCAGTGGCAATGGCTACATCAACACAGCGACGGAGTAGAAGCGACATGGGACGCGTAATGAGATGGAATGTTTCTGAAGCCATGGGAACAGCGTGGATGGAATGTTTGCAGTCAGTTGATACTAAATCTGTTTATGGGAAAGATTTTAATGCCCTGTCTTACAAATTCATTGCCGTTCTTGTTGGAAGTTTAGCTTTAGCTAGAAACATGCAGCGATCAGAGGTCATCTTCATACACTTGCCACTAGTCTTTTTCTCTGATAGGTCCATAAAACTGGTCTCAATGACATTGTTGATTTCATTGTATGATTCCTTGTTTGTATATGTGGTTATAGGTTGAGAGGCGGTCACAAGTGAATGTAATTGCTCAGCATCGCTTGTATACTGGAATACGCCAATGGAGAAAACTTATCCATAGCTTGTTAGAGATCAAATGTCTCTTTGGCCCATTTAGTGATTGTCTGTACAATCCTCAGCGTGTATGTTACTTGCTGCTTTTGTTTTATTTGTCCGATCAAGGGCTTTACAACTCAGGTTTAATGACTATGTTTATGAGTAGGTTTACTGGAAGCTGGATAATATGGAAACATCGGCAAGAATGCGGAAATGTTTGAGAAGGAACTATGGAGGGTCAGATCATTTTGGTTCTGCTGCAGATTATGCTGATCAGACCGGATTAAAAGAGGGGGAAGATCAAACAATCAGTCCATCAAAAGCCTCTCTTTTGGCAGCAGAAGCTATTTCCATTGAGCCAGTACACGAGGATTATGAACAGGAAGATGGTTCCAACTTGGATAGTAAGTTAGATGACACAGAGCATCATGGTGACATTCAGAGTAGAATGTCTGGAACTGCTGAGCAGCCACTGCAGACATCTTTGGAATCTGGAGACACTCCAGTTACTAACCACCATGACGTGGTGCAGAGTCCTTCAGCAGTGGCCCCTGGTTATGTTCCTAGCGAACATGATGAAAGGATTGTCCTTGAGCTACCGTCATCAATGGTCAGGCCTTTGAAGGTTTCTAGAGGAACTTTCCAAGTAAGTCTGCATATACAAAATATGGTTTCTATGAAATATTTCTTTTTACTAATAGATATTGGCTTATTATGTATAAGCTTCTAATTATCCAATGATTGACATTTTGAAATGCACGTCTTTTGAAACTCAACTGCCTTAATGAGATGATGACTGGAAAGTTGGTGGACTGAAGAAGTTGTGCATTCCATGTAACCATCTTAGTGCCGCCTTTACGTGAATAATATTTGCATATTACTGGGAAAAAAAGGATATGTTATTGATGTGAAGAAGGGATTGAAGGTCAAGAGAGTAGTCGCAGACTGGTGAAAGCATTTGAAATCAAAGTTTTCCTCACCCCCCTGCTGTTGGGACAGAGCTGCCATTGTTTTTTGGGTGGGGTGGTTTCGAAAGCATTTCATCCAGTTAGTTTCTGAGTTGCAGAATTTTCATGGACATGGTATACTCCTGATACCATGGGAACATTCCATTTGCTTAGACAGTTCATAAAGATTTAAATGCACCCGTCCTGTAAAGAGATCCCAAAATTATGGTACGATGTCCCATATGCATAGAGCACTACTAGGGTACTTTATAGATATTAGGAGTCGCATGGACCAGAATATGAAGAGCCATATCGAAGATACTAATTGCTCGGTGCTTAAATATAAACTATTCGATAAGATATATTGCTATCTTTTTGGGTTGAATGCTTATGATATTAATTGATAGAAATTCTATTAATTTTGTAGGCTGAAGAATGCACTTGTTTCTTTTTCAAGTGCAAAACGCGTTCCTTTTTTTTTTTTTTGAAACTCAAAACGCCATCCTTTTTCTGTCCTCATCATATGATATAGTCTTAGCTGCCAACCTGTACGTGTACTGAGTTGTGAAATTCTCTAGCCTGTCATCTATAAGTTTCTAGTGAAATCATGCATAGCAATAAATTTGCCTTTGATAACTTAGGTGTGGACATTGGTCTGTAGACTGTGTATGGCGACCTGCTTCCGTTGTTTATGATAATCATACGGGCAATGCAAAATGGTTAGACCCAATAGAATAGCTGCTGGATTAGAGATGAAGAGCTGCTTTGTTTTGTCTATTATTTTCTTTTCTTTTGTTATACAAAAGATCCTCTGTATATATCCTTAGGTAGGAGGTCCTATTTTTCTGGGCATTCGAGATCAAATTTTAATTTTTTATTACCCAAAAAATGCCTCTATGTATACCGTAGCTCATTTTATGGCCGAATTTATTATTATGCCCGATAAAAATTTAAAGGGTCAGCAATGTTTATAGGGCTCATCATTTATGACTAGTGGTTGCCTACCTACCACAGCTGAACTTTTTTGGGACTTGGAACCAGATATGCAAAGCTCACATGGGCGGAGCTCACATTTAATGATTCGAACCATGCTGTAGACAAAAGCATGTTATTTTTAAGTGAAGAAAGATAACGGGGTGGGCCCATCATCCACTGAGTTTTGAATTGTGTGCCACTGATCCTCGGGGATTTCTCGGTGTTGAAAAGATTCACTGCCTCCTTGGTAATAAGCTGTTTGCATGTATCTATATGAGTTTTTGCAGACTTTGTTTGGATTTCAAAGTTTGCTGTTGTAGGAACAGATCAATTTTTTTGAGTGTGGACAAAAGTTTGCTAATCTTCATCTCAACACAAGTTAAAGCTATTTACTTGAAAAGTGTTTTCTTGTGCCAGATTACAACAAGGAGAATAAATTTTATCGTTGATAACACTGAGATCAGTGTGGCTGGGGATAATCTTGATTGCAGCAGTGACGAAAAAGTTAAAGGGAAGGATCGAAGCTGGTTGATATCTTCCCTTCATCAGATTTATAGCAGAAGGTGAGGGTAAACTGAATTTCTGCTTAAGATCTATTCAAACATCACAAGGACAAAGTTATCTGAAAAAACCCTCATTGATTACTGTTGTGGTTCAATTTGAGATGCTCATTCCCATTTATCATTTTTACTATTTCATAGACTTTCTACTCTGTTGGTTGAGCAGACATTCAGTTTCTGTTTTATTGTAGAGATGAGGGTTTTCTAGTTCGTTGCGACTAGGTTACTGTTATGATTTTAAACAAAGACTAGAATAGATATCCAAACCATAACAAATGGAAAATAGGATTCTGATGTTTATAAACATAGAATTGGTTTACATGAATAAATCATGAATGTCAAGAAGCATATTTTCTTTGATAATGCATCTCATTTGGTTGGAAGCTTGAAAGCGATTCACATTGTTGGAAGCTTGAAAGGCGATTCACATTCTTTTACATGTTGGTAACATTTCAATCTGGAAAAGGATTTGCATGCACTCTTACACATTTCAGTCACATTCACTTTATGGACCCCATGGGTGTTGTGAAGTGATTATTTCATTAATCAATCTGAATCTCTGGAAAAAAATACATGATTTTGTCTATTTAGAAAGCTGTCTTCTTTCTGCAGCGGCCATTTTGCCTGACTTCTTGTCTTTACAGATATCTTCTAAGGAGAAGTGCATTGGAATTATTTATGGTCGACCGGTCAAACTTTTTCTTTGACTTTGGGGTATAACCTTGTACTACATTTTGATGATTACATGCTATTATTTTCAAATTTTTACTTCTTCAAGAATAAGGTGAATTTTCTTGTTTCTTGAATCAGAGTACTGAGGCAAGAAGAGATGCATATCGAGCTATTGTTCAAACTCGTCCCTCTCATTTGAACAATATCTACCTCGCAACTCAGGTTTCTACTTCTCTGTAGCTTATTCATCGGTCTTTGGCATGTGAACAAACTTTGTTCAGTTAGTTTGCAATAGTCTGTGTGGGCTATGCTTGACATGTTGACTTGTATCCATATCCATTCAAAATTTCACTGCACAAAAGACTTGAATCTTCTTGGTCAAACAAGAGATTCTTCTTTCTTTAGCATTCACCAATCTTCTATCCCATTATATGTTTATGTCACTTTTCATCTTGCAGAGACCTGAACAACTTCTTAAACGAACTCAGCTCATGGAACGTTGGGCTCGTCGAGAGGTATGTTAGAAAATGAAATTTCTGTTTATATCTATGTATATGAGGAAGCAGTAGAAAGAATCGTACCATGTAACCTGAGATCTTGAGGCAATTGGTGGGATGGGTAGAGTAGTCAGAACATTAAAACCTTTTGCAAATCCTTATACAGCTAATGTGGAGCAAATGCATTTTAAACACCCATCCACACATGTAAAGAACACATGGATTGATGATCTCTCCTTTTATCCATCTTCTCTCTCTCTCTCTCTCTCCTCTCCCCCCCTCACCTGGTTGAGAAGACGAAGTAGCTCAACAGACTGAAGAATGCACATGTAGCAGAGAGTAGGCTTAGCAGGTTGAACAGGTAGGTGTCTGGAAAAGAGAGAGTAGTGTCAATAGGTCAAGGAGTGCGCTTAAACTGTTGTGGAAAAATAGAGGCTCCTCATTTGACTCTATGCCATGCGAAAAGAATCTATGCATTAATGTGAAACTTAAGGTAATTTAGTGTTACCTTTCCCAAAAAAAAATTAAAAAATTAAAGGCAACGAATGGAATAGCCCAAAGCCTCTAAGAACCCCTTAGACAACTATATGAGCCAATTATATGATATATCTTAACATCCCCTTCATGTATAACCTGATTTTGGGATTCACAGGTGAATTTTGTTGTGGACTTGGTAGTGTGAGTATGTGCTTATCAAAGGATAGTTACAATGTGAAAGAATGTATTGATACCACTTCATAGAACCTAAGCATCTGTGATCTGACCAATACCTTAAGCCAATAGTTGGAGTAGTTCAAAACCTTATAATAAACCCCTTTGGTAATTCCTTCATAATTAATGAGGGAGAAGTGCATTTTCTAAACATATATGTCCGCAATCCCTTGGTTTCAAGTTCTCGTTTTCCCTTTGTCAAACTGATTCATTATCTGCTCATCCATATCTTTTCAGATCAGCAACTTTGAGTATCTAATGCAGCTTAACACACTGGCCGGACGTAGTTACAATGACATTACTCAGGTACCGTTCTCTCATTGTGAGGGCTCAAGATGAATCATGTGCTTACTTGATCAGTTCCCTTTCGGTTTTGCAGTATCCTGTGTTCCCCTGGGTCATTTCTGATTATACTTCAATCGACTTGGATTTCACTAATCCATCATCTTACCGGGACCTCTCAAAGGTTGGCATATATTTCATGTGTCAAATCATCTCCAGGTTATTGTATGATTGACATAAGAAATGTATACTTGCAGCCAGTTGGAGCATTAAATCCTGACCGATTAAGGAAGTTTCAAGAGAGATACTCTAGTTTTGATGACCCTGTCATCCCAAAGTTCCACTATGGCTCACATTACTCAAGTGCAGGAACAGTATGTGCTTGTTCTTTTATTTGGGTGGCCTAAGCCATTTTAAACTATTATCTGCGATGACTTTACCACTCTATATTGTCAGATATCCTGAATGGTTTAACGTATTAGTAGCATATTTTGAATGTTACCACTTTCATTTAGGTTTAACAGTCTCATGATTGTTAATTACTTGATTGATTCAATATGAATAGACAGTTATAATGCTAGTAGATAATACTCCCTCCGTCCATTTTATGTGGCGCGCTTTCCTTTTTAGTCCGTCCAAAAAGGAATGTCACCTTACTATAATTAGAAACAATTTAACTTTAAAATACCCCTTTTACCCTTAGAAATGATTTTCAACCACACAAATATCTATGCATTATTTTAGACCACAAGTTTCAAAAGCTTTTTCTTAAACACTGAGCCAAGTCAAACGGTGCCACATAAAATGGAACGGAGGGAGTAATATTTATAAGTAGCCTCAACCTGAACTGCTAGAATCTGTTTCAACTAATGTCCTATTTGGTATTACGTAAATGCTTTCCTTGGCCTAATTATTTAGGACGTCAAAATCATCAAGAACTATGCTTTACACCAAAATGAGAAGAACAATTCTGTCCTTTTATAGTCATAAGTTGTTTTGTTCTTCTTCCTAATCCAGTATCACTTTCTTTCATCAATATTATATGTTAATTTTCATTGTTGGCTACTTATGATTATCACCAAACACCCGCCTATGCTCCACCCTCGCCCCTTGTCATTATACCAACTTTTGTTCAACCAAACACCAAGAAATGATTTTACGAAATGGTTCTCTTTTGTTAAAAAATATTTTCATGGAAAGTGTTTAATGCCATTACAAAAAGGTAAATATCACTAGAAGTCCTCTTTACAACTTAAAAGTCATGAATTTCCCAAACCTTTTGTATTATAAATCCGTTTGCATGCTCTTCCATGGCTAGCAGCACATCCGTATCCATTAGATCACCCATTGGGTCTTGGTGTAGGAGATTTGACATGATTGTTTTCCAAAGAAATAGGAACTCTACCTTTTTATGATGACATTGTTGCGATCCTACATTTTTTTCTCTGTTTATTCATCTACCAGATGTTCCATACACTTGTCGGAACTAGGGACGAGTTCCATAGTTCAAAGGTCACCTTGCTATGGTTTAGCATATGATTGATATTTGATACTGCACCAGTTTCTTTCCACTAGAAGTACCAATTAATGTGAATTCCTCCTCTTTTCTTGAAGTTGTTCAGTTCCAAGTGGCTGCTGTAGGAAAAGTTTTAGCCTATAGGGGGCATAGCTGGACCAGTTCGATTTGTATGTTTGCTTCCAGTATCCCTCGTAATTAAACCACGGTCAGAGGACTTCAGTATAAAGATCTCGTTAGCATACTAATCAATATCACCACCATTGCTAGACACTTCCTATTGTACATATGTCATAATGTTTTGACTCCTTTTATATGAAGCATCAGTTAAAGGGACACTGTGAATGATTCTTGGTGTTTGCATTGCACATCAGCAAGACTGCAACACTATCTGAAGAAAGGAGACAGTTTGGTTATCCTTCATGATCCTTAAACCTGCTGTATATCCTTTATCTTCTTGATGCCTTTTCAATACAACAACTTATCATAAAAAAGAAAACTAAAAAGAACTGTTGTATACTTGAATGTGCGAATGATCTTTTCCACCTCAGGATGAGTAATGACTATTTGCTTCAACAGGTCACTCAAAAACTTAAGCAGAGCTCAAATTGATGAACATAAATATTTATGTATGGCGGAACAATAAATAATATGAGTTTTATTATCTTCTTTGGCGCTAGAGAATATGAGTTTTAACGAGTCTGTCACATTCAATGTATACTTGACCAAACAATCATCTGTCTGGAGATGCATGCATCTTCATTCATCTCTTGACTTACTAACACTTTTGCATATTTACTTTTTCTGACTCGGTTTGCTTCATAGATTATTCCACATCTATTCTTTATTATATGTTGAATATGCATCACTTGAGTGTGAACATAGTCAGCAGTAAATTTACGGATTCTGTTCTAAGCCTTTGGTATGAATTTTATGTGCACCAGGTGTTATATTATCTAATCAGGCTGGAGCCCTTCACTACCCTATCTATTCAGCTCCAAGGTGGCAAATTTGATCATGCAGACAGGATGTTCTCAGATATTGCTGCCACTTGGAAAAGTGTTCTTGAGGAGATGAGTGATGTTAAAGAGTTGGTATGAACTATATTTCTTCTGCCCCCTCACTACTCTGTTACAATTCAATTATATTATCGTTGTGTATACTTTTGGACTATCTCTTGGTAGTTATGGTCAGGCAACCTTTGTGCTTTCGATTATAAATTGTTACCATCTCAAAAGACAGTTGAATGTTATTATTTGACATACTCAATTCTTGAGATAAATGTACTGCCTCTGTTTGATTTTATCCAGTTCTGTTTGACTGGGCACGGAGTTTAAGAAAGACATGAGAACTTTTGGAACTTGTGGTCTTAAACATGACAACATTTATGTGGCTTTAAAACGTTTAAACTTAAGTTGAACACGTTATAACGTTTATTTGGCTTTAAAAGCTTGTCTCTAAGGGTAAAATGGGAAGCAAAGATAAATTATTTCCAATTGTAGGAAGGGTCATTCCTTTGGAGCACACTAAAGAGGAAATAGCCTTATATAACTAAAACAGGGGGATTAGCAAATTAGTAGAGTTTATTCAAGTTGGATAGTCAACTAACCACTTTTACATCAAGTGGGTCCTGAAGTGAAATGATAGATTAATTTTTGTTTTTGTGATATATAAAGTGATAAAATATTCCATTTTGAACGTCAATTTGGCATGACCTGGAAAGGGTAGTAAGATTCCATTAGAGACAGAAGATGAAGATAATGCTTTCTGCTGCTAATGATTTGTTATCTTTTGCTATTTCTGGAGTCAGTTAAAGCTTTTGCTCAATGTGCTCATAAATTCATAATGGGATATTGTTCTTAATACCTAGGTTCCGGAGCTATTTTATCTTCCAGAGATGCTAACAAATGAGAATTCGATTGAATTCGGTACGACACAGTTGGGAGAAAAGCTGGGTATGAAATATAGTTTAATTGTATATAGCAGGCATGCAGTGCTAAATTTTGTCCTAGTCTTCAACTGTAATAATTTGTTTCTCATCTCTTTCAGACTCTGTGCGGCTTCCACCTTGGGCTGAAAACAAAGTTGATTTTATTCATAAGCATCGGATGGCACTTGAGAGTGAGCACGTCTCTGCTCATCTACATGAATGGATTGATCTCATTTTTGGGTAGGTTTTGTCTGTCTTTCACTTGGGAAGATCATTTACAGAGTTTAGTTTTGCTTAGGTTTTGTTATTGCTTTCCTTGAGAATTTGAAGTGTGCCCAAGTTGTTTTGGGTGCATTAAAATTGGGTATTTCCATTAACTGTTGTATTTTCTTTTTCCTTCTCTTTTCTCTTCAAATAAAATTCTTTGCATATTCAGGTATAAGCAACGAGGAAAAGAAGCTATACAGGCAAATAATGTTTTCTTTTACTTGACGTATGAAGGAACAGTGGATATTGACAAGATAACAGATCCAGTATGATTTTGTTTCCTGTTCTTTTTTGCTTTAGTTATTCCACTGACTTGAGTGCGAGTAATTTTGAAATGCTAAATTTTGTCAAAAGGTTCAGCAGCGTGCTATGCAAGATCAGATTGCTTACTTTGGACAAACACCATCTCAGCTTCTTACTGTCCCACACATGAAAAGGATGCCTCTGGAGGAAGTTCTCCAGCTACAGGTGAGTTTTTTGCATTCATAGTTCTCTCCTTTTAAGTTTTCAGAGTAAACTGTAACATATATAAGAGTAAAATTTAAGTTGACCCAAATGAGTACTAGTAGTTTTATCTTTTTAATTAATTAAGATCTAGTACTGTCTATCTTTCGCTCGTATAGAAGGGTGAAGTGTTTAATTGTTGTAGGTGATTTAACTATCTCTTTAGGAAAAGAAAAAGGAACTCAATTGTCTGGTTGAAGAACACAAGTTCTCATAGCCATTTTCAGCCAATTTTATGAGTAGGTTTATCTTTCCACCTTGGTGGTAGAATATCACCAGTAATTTATATGTTGATGTGTCCCATTATTTCCGAGCCTCTATATTTTATTTTGTCAAACTTTCAAGTAACACTTTCCCCTGAAACCCTTCTTGGGAACCATAATTTTTTTTCTTGCTGTATCCTATTCTCTTGAGCTAGTTTGTTTGTCTTATGAATCTAGAGAACTTATTGATAAGCCTGGAAGTTCCCTTCTGCGTGAAGGTCTCAGTGTATCTTGTTTTTATGATAATCCATAATGCTGTTTTTAGCAGATGGTATGGTTCATTTTCAGTTAAATAGTAATATGTTATCATAATTGGTAGGCTCAAATGTAACCTTGGTACTTCTCTCATTTGCGCAGACCATATTCCGGAATCCTAGAGCTGCTAAACCATATACGGTTCCCCACCCTGAGCGCTGCAACTTACCTGCTGCAGCGATGCAGGCTTCTTCTGATTCCCTTGTAATTGTTGATACAAATGCGCCAGCTGCTCACGTAGCTCAGCATAAATGGCAACCAAACACACCAGATGGTCAGGGAGCACCTTTCCTCTTCCAACATGGAAAACCTGGTGCTAGCTCAGCTGGTGGAACATTCATGCGAATGTTCAAGGGGCCAACTGGCTCTGAATTAGAGGAATGGCATTTCCCTCAAGCCCTGGCATTTGCAGCTTCTGGAATCAGAGGCTCATCTGTAGTTGCAATTACATGTGACAAAGAAATTCTTACAGGCAAGCAGTATAGATTCAATTTATTTAAATCTTAAAAATATCTTAGTTATCTAAATACTTTTGTGAAAGAATGATATCTTATTTCATTACCAACAATTAGAAATATCTTTATATTTGTTTATTGTTTTGGGGGTTGTGAATAGTTTGCATACTTCCATCTTATAACAATATTTTAGTGGTCGACCCTCACTTACGTAAGGCAAGATTCCTTAGCCGATTTACTGCTTTTGATGTTCTGCAAATGAGGTTGGGAATTACTCTCCCTGTTCCATTTGAAGTTGCATTCGTTCTTTTTAAATCTGTTCCAAAAAGAGTGACACCTTCCTTTGTTGGGAAACAATTTAAATTTGAGACATCATATTTTGTCTTTAATGACATGCTTTTATAGCCACAGAAATGTCATTGCATGATTGAAACGGCAAGTTTCTAAAGTCTTTCTTTCTTTGTTTAACTCCATACCCAGTCAAGCACCACCACATAAAGTGAAAAGGGAGGGAGTATATATTAGTGTTCATTTTGTTATTTTCTTCATTTATCTCATTTCTCAAGTTAGAACTACTAGAGAGCTTGTGTCTCTGGAAATCATGTGTCAGAAGTCTAGAACTTCAGTTGTTTTGATTTATGAGAGTGCCCAGGGGTTCCTTAGTTGGTAGGGGAAAAAAGGGTCAAATTAAAAAGTATTGATAATTTGAGTGCAAGACATCCCAATGAAGGGAGATCAGTATTGCATTTGTATGTTGTTACTGAAACCTAAACATACTGACTAATAGGAGTTTCTGCACTTGAATCTAGGTGGCCATGTAGACAACAGCGTACGGCTGATATCATCAGATGGGGCAAAAACTATAGAAGTAGCCAGAGGACATTGTGCTCCTGTAACATGCCTGGCTTTGTCTTCAGATAGCAATTATCTTGTAACAGGGTCTAGAGACTCCACCGTGCTTCTCTGGAGAATAAATAGGGCGTCAACACCGCGCAGAAGCAGCACATCAGAGGCTTCCACTGGTTCAAGCACACCTTCAACCAGTACTACACCAAACAGCTCGAGAGATAAAAGTAAGAGGCATCGAATTGAGGGTCCCATACATGTCCTACGAGGCCATCTTGGGGAAATATTATGTTGCTGTGTTAGTTCAGATCTTGGTATTGTGGTTTCATGCTCCAATTCGTCAGATGTTTTGCTACATACCATAAGAAGGGGTCGATTGGTCAGAAGGCTGGTTGGAGTGGAGGCACATTCTGTCTGTCTGTCATCTGATGGAATTATAATGGCTTGGAACAAATTCCATAAAACACTAAGCACCTTTACTCTTAATGGGATTCTTATTGCTAGGACTCAGTTTCCTCTCTGCTCCACCATTAGTTGCATGGAGATTTCTTTTGATGGACAAAATGCTTTGCTTGGGGTAAATCCATATTCTGAAAATGATGGACCATCGGACAACAAGTCTATGAAGTGGCAAAAGCCAGAACTTGGAGATTCTGATGGAGAATTAGATGAAAACAGTGAAGGAAATAGATTAGATATCTCTGTCCCTTCAATCTGCTTCCTCGACATTTTTACTTTAAAGGTATAATGACGCCTTTCTTTGGACCTTATTTTTCTTTTTCTTCATGTCCAAGTTAATACTGGCACCATTAAGTGAGGAACTGTAAGGCCGACCATCTAGTTTGTTTGTTTGCTGCTTTGCCAAGTCTGGGTTGTCTATGCTGCTTCTTAGCACCTTCTAACAATGCAACTAGATATCCCTTTTTCTTAGGTGCTTGATAATAGGACCCATCTCCCGCCATGCTTTGCATATATGTATGAACTAGAAGCTGATATTTTGGCTTGCAGGTATCTCACATTATGAAGCTTGGAAAGGGTCAAGATGTTATGGCTCTGGCTCTGAACAAGGATAACACTAATCTCTTGTTATCGACAGCTGATAGGCAGTTGATAATCTTCACAGATCCTGCGGTAAGTTGAATACTCTCTCTTTGTGGTAAGAGTGTTTTGCTAATGGTGACTTTTGAGTTCTATTTCCAATTTCACCCCTATCTTCTTCCTTCTATAAATATCTCCAAGTGAGTAGATATATGAAATGTTAGTGCAGTTCGTGTGACTCTTTAAGCCCTACACACCTTTGATTTCGTGTCAAGTTGCATTTTGTGGATATTAATGGGCCATGAATTATCTCTTTGATAGTTATGTTTAACAGTTCTTTGTGGAATATCATTTCCCTCTTTGAATACTTTTATCATGTAAAAGATGTGACCTTAACCATTGGACATGCAATATAGAATGATAGTTTTGATCTACCATATCCTCAATTGTCTGTGTCACACTATCAACTCTTCCATGAAATTTCTTCTCTTCCCTACCCCACGGGCCCCACCTCCATATAGTATGAAACAAAAGAAAAGATTAGAGTATCCCCCAAGTTCCATTCCATTAGAAGAAAATTTTTAGGATAACCTACTGGAAAATGACTGCTAAGAGAATCTCCCCGTTGAAGTGTCAAATGAGTTACGTGGTGAGTATAGATGGTAAAAGGGGTGAGAGCTTTTGAAGCTGGAAACTTCGGAGCTCATGGCTATAGCAAAAGTTTATCCTGATTAATATTTTTTAAGAAATTGAGTCTGTTCAGTCTCAAAAAAAAAAATCCTAGAAATTGAATACCAATTTTTTACCACCCTGAGTGCTTTAACATTCTTAGTTGTTTGATACAAGAACTACAGTAAAACAGAACATATGAAATAAGGATTGAATTTATTCTATATGTATGCATATTTTATCTACTTTCTGTTTAGGTATTTAAAGAAAAGTGTTTGTTTCATATATATGTCATATCTTAATTAACTGAAAACTGGCTCGTCCTTTCTTTTCCAAGAAGCTAATAGCCAAAACCTACTTTACTAGTCTTGTATCCTTGTTTCTTTTAAACCAGTACCAATGATATAATTTGATGCCCGCCTATCTGATTACTGAGGTTTTCTTGACAAGAGTTGTGCTATGTAATCTTGCTGGGTAGCTAAAACCTAATGTACTTGATAAAACCAGTATAGTAATTACTACTTCAACCTCTGTGCAATGGGAGGATTTATTCAATCACATAGTTTGGGCACCTAGAATATGGCGCAATTTGGGCTTTCTATCGCTTGTAAACATCTTAGTGTTGACTCTCCATCCATATCCATATGCAGTTGAGCTTGAAGGTAGTAGATCAAATGCTTAAGCTGGGTTGGGAAGGTGATGGACTCAGCCCTCTTATGAAGTAAAGGTTTCAGGATACTGGACTCTTATGAAGTGAAGGCTTCAGGATGGTGGACTTCGATTTACCAAGGGTTAACCAAAGTTTCTCCTGATGAAAATTCCATCCATATCTTACAAGATGAAAGGTGCTGCTATGGGTCATGCAATTTGGATATGTATCTGACGCAAAGCTCCATCTCTTGACTGTATCATAATCACTGTGCAATGAGGATAACGTTTCAACATTTCGACATGTAACATGAGTGTATTGTATTAGGTAAACCACAAGGCTGTCCAGTAGTATTTTTTACTGTTCAGCATTTTTATTTTCTTATGGTTTGAAAATCGATATAGTTGTACATGCTGTCCAATTGTTTGATGTTAGAGTATAGGAAATTTAGCCATTTGTTCATTTCTGTTTACCCCTTTCTCAATCAGTGTATTGGGACTTAAGTATAACGGAATCACAGTCAAGATACTCCCTTGTAAATGTTCTCTTGTAAGATATGTTTTTTCATCTTTATTTAGTTGCTTCTCTTAGTTCCTCATTATTTTTTTCATTTTTTTTTTAATTATTTGGCATCGAGACATAGTTGAGACACATATCACACAGATTCGCGCACATTGTGTGTAAAGGTACGTGTATATATTATTTTCTAATGAACCTAAGTTATACTTAATCCTGCTGGTCATTGGGACTGAGAAGTTCTGTTGTTTATCTGTCTTCAAAGCAAGTTAATGCCCATAAATTAGAGCAAAAATAATTATAGAAGCTTCACATCAGTCACCAGAAAGTAGCAAAATCTTAAGGTTGCTTATTTATGTGAAATTTTTCGTTCAACATCTCTGCTGTGACGATCATGCAATTGGCATCTGAACCACTTACAGCTTAATGAAGTTTCTAATAAGCCTTCACAACTAATGAAGATTTCAATTTTTTGTGTCTTATTGGCAGTTAGTAGACAGAATGACAATTCTTTTCAACTGGATTGAATAAACTTTACATGTTTGTTATTCAACACAAAATGAGGCTAACCAAAGGCTAAATGATAGAGATTTTATCGACCATCTAAGAACCATAGAAATTTCAGTTAAAGGAGGGTAAAACAAGAAAAATGTGTAACAATGCCACCTTTTGGTGGTCTGGTAGTGTTATTGATAAACTTTTTACATTCTGGAAGAAGAGGACTGGCACTGTCATGTTTGCTATCTTTGGTATACAGAGCTCACCAAGGACATCCTATTTGTGAAAGACACGAACATACAGTCCCTCATTGATGTGAAGATTAATCATTGTCCTGTAGCTAACAGTCTTCTTGTCATCGCTCAACTTGAAAACAAAGTAACGTAACAACACAGAAGAGAATATCTTCATCTGCCTGTAAGCAAATTCCTTCCCCAAGCAGATTCGCGGCCCTGCCTGTTTTATAAACAGAAGAATGACTTGGCTAGTTAATGTGACAGTATAAATAATGCACTAAGAAAGTTGATGGTGGTAGGCATTTCATATTTGATTCTTTGACAATTGATGGTAAAAACTGATATGGAGCTTTAACCAACCTGGAAAGCTGTAAATTTAAAGGGGCTCTCTGGCCTGAAGAAACCATCTCGATCAAGCCATCTCTCTGGTTTATATTCTTCTGCATCATCACCCCATATAAATTTCATTCTTCCCATTGCATATGGTTGGTAACACACCATGTCCCCTTTGTTCACGCTGAATCCATCGGGTAAAAGAAGTTCTTTATTACCACTGGAACTACAGGATAGAGCCTAAGAGTCTCGGTCAATGCTGCATGAAGATATTGCATCTTTTCAAGGGCATCTTCACTCACATTGGCAGCAAAATCTGTTATATCTGTTGCATTTTCTTTCTCGGTTGTTGATTCTTTGATCTCTTGTGCTACTTTCTCCTGTACATGAGGATACTTGCATAGCACATATATGAACCAAGAAAGGGTGGTTGTTGTTGTATCTTTGCCTGCTATTACGAAGTTCAATATTATATCGCGCAAATACTTTGGATTTGTACCAGATATTTGCAGAAACCTTGACAAAATGTCTTCTTTCTTTCATTGCAACTGGGAAAAGATTATAATGTCTAATTAGTATCTGTCCGTATTAATAAAAATAGTAGATATAAAGCGATTAACCTACAGAAAAATCAGCTTCTGATCTACTCATCTGTTCAGTTTTTCTGTGGATCAGCTTATGAATAAACTCATCAACAGTTGTTATATTATCTCTTAACTTGGCTTCTGATCCGATATTGAGAGTTCTTTTAATCTTCCAGAAGATATCAACATATCTCCAAAGTGTTATTTCACTTGCATTGTCAAATGCATCAGCAAACTTTTTGCCTTCTTCGTTTGAATCACACATGCTATCTAGCTCAACTCCAAAGGCAACTTTGAATATAGAATCTAGAGTTGTTTTCATGAAAAGATCCTGCATTCATGAAACTGTGTATACTTGTCTGGTGAAAACAAAAAAGGGTTGTTCAATTAGTACGAGTCGTGGAAACTTACTTGAATGTCCACCGTCTTTTCAGAACTGGATGCTTCAGACAATATATGGGCAAGCTTTGCCACATTTTTTCTAAAGACCACACTGCTGAAATCCCTCAAGACCCTTGTCGAGAATTCATGGCTTGACAATTTCCTCTGTTTTCGCCACTTATCACCATCAACTGTGAAAATCCCATCCCCTAGCAGGTCCTTTTGATTGCTGTAATGATACCTCCCCTGTCGATTATACAAAAATAATCAATTCTCAACCCAAGTATAGTTATTGACAGCAACTAATCTGAAAAACTGAGGCATAATTGAAAAAAGATAGAGGCCTCACTAAACTGCAACTAGATAGTTAACCAGATAAGAAAGTCAGCTTCTTGTTTCTAAACTCAAAATCCTTCGAATTTTACTCAAGATTTGATACTAATATACACAGATCTGATTCACATTAAGCAAAGAGATTGCTTAACTTCAGCACTACTCTATAAATCTGTCTACATCACTCGATAAGAAACTTTTAATGTACATTTAACTACTTGTTTCCTTCAACTTCAAAGTCATGAATGCAAAAGTTACTAAATGATGAAGTTTTCCGAATCAAAATAAATACATGATGGGATTTCAAGAAAATGATGTACCTTGCCATAGTTGTCAAAGTTAGTTTTGAGAATGTACTCGACGTTAACAGGGTCAGAAGTATAAATCTCACTCCTGAAAGGGCTAATCAATCTGTAAGTCTTATACTTGGTAGCAAGATCAGTCATGTAATGGTGCAACCTGTGGAAGTTGATGAGTTGATTGAAAATGGTTCTGCCGATCGGATGGTATCTCTTTTTGCCACGTACTTTTCTGATCAAAAGATGAACTATGAATCCACAAAAGATAAGTGAGAGAATGGTGGCTACTATGGACATAATAGAGCTACGAAGAATATCCATGGAAACCTCTGTTGTGTACTTGTGTATATTTGGCTTATAATGTATACATCATGGGGAAGATGACAATTCATTAGGGACCATGTCATAAAAAACAAAGACTAAGGTTAAGGTAAACGCCAAAAGTCTCATTTTGTAATGGGGTTAGTTACCTGCTTTTCTTCTCATAATAATGATATGGTACTTGAGAATTTTTTAAACAGAAAATACATGATGACGAAAGAAAAAAGAAATTAAAATTATGTTTCTTCCTTATTATTTGGTGTACATTAATCTTTTATTTACTTTACAGAAGAAGCGAATGTCAATCCTGAATGTTTAAATTTCTCCAGCATTATGTGATCAATGAATTTTGCCATATCCTTTGTCAAATAATTCTTCCAATCGTCAATTTCTCCTTTTCGAAAAAATAGACTGTTACTTATTCCTGGCAAGGTTTCTCGTAATTTCTCACTCTTATTCACCTCTAAATTGCTCAAATTTTTGAAATTGCAACGTGAGTACGTGACACAATTTTTTGAGGCACACCTCGCTCTTGTTCCTCCTTAGAAAAGGGTTTGTCCATGAAATCAGCCAACTTATTCACATAACCCAACGTGTCCTCCTTCAAATCTTCGTACTTAAAGAAGTACACTCTCTCCGGTCTCTCAACACTTGCTTTCCAGTATCCCAATACGTGATCCCAGTAAGGTCCATATGCGGATTTTCCTTGGCAAAACCACTTAAATGCTTGATCAAGTGTAACTAGGGATACTTTAGTGCTTAATTTAGCTTTGATCTTTTGTGTGAAATGCCACCAAGAAACGAATGTATCTTTTGGTTCTCTACATATGTAAATGATCTTGCAATTGTCGGATTCTAATATAGATTTGGGTAATATGGTGTAAGGAAGATGTGTGGATAATAATGGTGACTCCGCGTCTAAAAATTTAGGATTGGAGAGAAAAGCAGATTCCAAGAAGGGTATGCAATCATGGGGTAACTTATTGAGTAAAGGGCTATTTGTAAAATCCTCATGTCTAGTCATAATGGAAAAGGTTAATGCTTTAAGCCAAGTGGTGCCTGTTTTTGGAGCACTGCAAAGGAAAATATCAGAGGGTTGAGCTTTGAAATTTTGTTGCATACATAAAGCTGATTTTAAGAAGGATGGATTGTACCAAAAGCCTTCGTATTAACATGAGCTATCAAAAAAAAAGGATAAACAGAGTCTCGTTTGGGAAGTGTTGATATCATCTCTTTGTATTGTTTGCGCGTTTCATTGAAAATTTCTAATCCATAATTCTCAGATAAGCAACTAGCTTTGGAAGGGAAATTAAAGGAACTCATTTTTCCGAGAGAGTGAAAATGATGAACAAAAAATAGTAACCAACTTGCTTATTGATATACAGAGGAGAATTTTAATAGCATATTGCAAATAGTCCATCTAATGCTTAGATAATTAATTTATTAGGGACCATGTCATTAAAACTAAAGACTAAGATAATTATCAACATTGCAAATATATATCATGGAAATGACAATCATATTAAAGTTTCCTTTTGACTTAGTTAATCTTCAAGATTTGGTAAGATATTGTTACTGTAATGCATTTGATTTTTGAGAAATAGAATTATAGGGGATCATGAGGTGGTTAAATGTCAAGTATTCAATGTTTTAAAGTCACGTTTATGCAACATATTTTATAGGTATCATCTGCTTTTAGCCTGTTTGACAGGAAAATAAAACAATAAAGTCAATCCAATTTAAGAGACCTTGCAATTTTCTGATGTTAGGTAGCTGTTATAAGCCCTAAAAATTTCAAGTATTCAATGATTCTAAACCATGAATCTGCAAAATCTTTTGTATAGTATAATCTACTTTATAGCTATTCAAATTTTAAATTTTTATTAAGTTGTTTTGTAGATGAGATTATTTAGCCTTTTTGAAATTTTGTTATGTAGATTTTCTGCAGATTATGTTACCAAATTGGCTATTTAAAGTCCTTCTATGCTTAGTAAAATCGATGAGAGCCTTTTTTTGCTGCACCATTTAAAGAAACAACAATATACAGGGAAAATATACCTGATGAGCACGAGCCCAATAAAAGCTTTTTATTTTTTTCAACTTAACACGAAAAATGTTTCTCTACAGGCCGTTAAACAAAAATTCATACGATCTGCATTCCATAAGAGTGGGTTTTACAATGCAGAATGACTTGTAGATGTAATAACTATTGTATACATCGACAAATAGAGCCAACATGCGCTGCTTTTTTTTAATTTTGAATGTGAGTAGTTTCACATCCACAATTTGACTGTTTTCTTGACTTATAATTTCCTCTCTTATTGAGTCTGCGAACTTTATGGGACCTAATGTTTTAGAGTAGGGAATCTGAAGGAAACGAACTAACGATATAGATTTAGATGCTAAGTCACTTAGTTTAGCATCTGCATGTATTCACTTCATTGTTATCCTCTGTACTCTGTAGTGTAGAACTTCTGTTAGTTTACTTCTAAATGAAGTTTTTCAAATGTCTGTTGATTACTCGTAAACAGTAAAAAAAAACAATGAGGTAAGTTAATGTTCATGCAACTCCTATCCGTGGTTGTCTATGAAGATAAAAAAACAGGATTGAAATTCCACAACCAGTTTCTCCGGAAGTCTAGGCACAGTTGTTCCACTGAACATCTAAAACTGGCATGGCATGAATACATTTCGGGAGGAAGATAAAACAATGTAAATGTGAATGTGCAATAATGCTACATCCCATAGACATCAAACTTTATTTCCATGTTATTTGATGACTTATTTTGTATATTGATGTCATAAACAACATTCAGGTAGCATTAAAATAATACTAATATACATATTATTGTAATGTCATTTTAATTTCATAATCTGTGAAATACACGAACATGTAATCCCCCATCAATGTGAAGATTAATCATTGTTCTGTAATTGACAGTCTTCTGGTCATCACTCAACCTGAAAACGAAGTAACGTAACAACAAAGCAGATAGTATTTTCATTTGCCTATACGCGAACTCCTTCCCCAAGCAGATCCTTGGCCCTGCCTGTTTTATCAACAAAAAAATAGGCTTAGTTAGTTATACCAAGACAACATACAAGCACAAAACAAATAAGTATAGCATCGCGCTCAAGGCTCTAACAAATGATAATTAAAGCTAATAATGTGCTTTGACCAACTTGGAAAGCTGTAAATTTGAAGGGGTTCTCAGGCTTGAAGAAACCATCTCCATCAAGCCATCTCTCTGGTTTATATTCTTCTGCATCATCACCCCATATAAATTTCATTCTTCCATTGCATATGATTGGTAAGCCAATATGTCCCCTTTGTTCACATTGAATCCATCTGGTAAGGTGTCATCCGAAAAACATATTTTTCCATTCTGCAGTAAGAAGAAAAACAAAAATAACAACTTTAAGGTATATATATCTACTTATCCGCTGATGTATACAGTAAACGAAGTCTTTATTACCATAGGAAGTGCGGGATAGAGCCTAAGAGTCTCAGTCAGTGCTGCATGAAGATATTGCATCTTTTCAAGGGCATCTTCACTCAGATTGGTAGCAAAATCCATTATGTCTGTTGCATCTTCTTTCTCATTGGTTGCTTCTTTAATCTCCTGTGCTACTTTCTCCTGTACATGAGGATATTTGCATAGCACATATATGAACCAAGAAAGGGTGGTTGCTGTTGTATCTTTGCCTGCTATTATGAAGTTCAATATTATATCACGCAAATACTTTGGATCTGTTCCAGCTATTTGCAGAAATCTTGACAAAATGTCTTCTTTCTTCCATTGCAACTGGCAAAAGATTATAATGTCTAATTAGCATCTGTCCGCATTAATAAAAGTAGTAGATATAAGACGATTAACCTACAGATAAGTCAGCTTCTGGTTTATTCATCTGTTCAATTTTTCTGTGGATCAGCTTATAAACAAACTCATCAATAGTTCTTATATTGTCTCTTAACTTGGCTTCTGATCCGATATTGAGAAATCTTTTAATCTTCCATAAGATATCAACAAATCTCCAAAGTGTCAATGCACTTGCATCATCAAATGCATTGATAAATTTTTTGCCTTCATCATTTGAACCACACATGCTGTCTAGCTCAACTCCGAAGGCAACTCTAAATATAGAATCTAGAATTGCTTTCATGAACAGGTCCTACATCGATAAAACTAGAATTATTCGTCTGAAAAGAAAATATAAGGCACCATTCTGTGAAGTAGATTTGTGGACTCACTTGAATGTCTATTATCTTGCTGGATTTGACAGCTTCAGACAATATATGGGCTAACTTTGCTGCATTTTTTCTGAATACCACACTGCTAAAATCCCTCAAGACCCTTGCGGAGAACTCGTGGCTCAAAAACTTCCTTTGCTCCCGCCACTTATCACCATCAACTGTGAAAATCCCATCCCCGAACAGGTCCTTTAGGATGTTGTAACTATACCTTCCCTGCAGATTATTCGAAAAACTCAAGATTGACAATCCTTGAATCGTTATACCATTTTTTCTTATCTATTGGGAGATCCATATAGCCAGCTGCAACTAATGATGGACTATTGTTTTTACATGTTTTCTAATTTGAATTTTTTTTAGTTTGATTTTACTATTTATTATTTTCATAAAAGCAATATTCAAATGTGTCATGCTCTTTGGTATAGGTTTCCTTATATAGGTGTGGATTTTGTTATTTTTCATTAGACACGATTATTATAAACACTATTTGAGAAGTTTCTTTTGTTTGCATCTTTACAGAATCAAATCAAATTCCAAGATAAAAAATGATTATTTGGGAGGTGAAGAAAATATTGGTGTACCTTGCCATAATTTTCAAAGTTAGTTTTGAGAATGTATTCGACGTTATCAGGGTCAGAAGTAAAAATATTATTCCTGAAAGGGCTAATCAATCTGTAAGTCTTGTACTTGCCAGCAACATCAGTCATGTAATGGTGTAACCTGTGGAAGTTGATGAGATGATGAAAAATGGTGCCGCCAACTGGATGGTACCTCTTTTTTCCATCTACTTTTTTGGTCAGAAGATGAAGAATGAACACACAAAAGACAAGTGAGAGAATTATGGATGTTATGGAGATGGAACTCTGAAAAATATCCATGGAAACCACGAACGTATCCTTGTGCATATTTGACTTATATATATTATTTTCATGTGTTATGGGAGTAGATGGTGGTCCATCTAATGATTAATCATACAATTCGTTTTATACAATTCGTTTTTATACAAGTCTCTGCCCAAGTGTCTTTCTCTTTCTCGTTTTATACACTTCGCTTCAACTGTATATGTATAACGAATTATATAGTTTCTATGTTTGCTATGGAGCGCAATTATGCAAACTTTGCTATAGCATACAAATATAATTTTTTTATTTGCTCTATGTGAAAGTTGCCCATAGATAATTTATGGCTCAATTAATTAGGGACCATCTCATAAAAATCAAAGACTAAGATTATCAACTTTTAAAATATCATGTAAATATAAAATATAATTGTGGTATATAATCTTTTACCTAAGTTTTAGGATTTAATTTATCAGCAAAATCTACTCTAATTTAGCATAATTGATTAATTAATATGTCGGTTAAATGTATTTTGGTTTATCAAATTATCTGTCGAAACAACATAAATTTGAAGTGTTTTATATGGTATCATTTGTTTCCAAATCCTCTCCAAGAATTGTATTGTTCAAAAGCCAGAATAACATTTGATGTTGTTATGTGCATTGCATATACAAACGAAAAGAGAATTAAACTCAAATAGAAAATGAAAGTTGGAGGGAGAAAAACCTATACTGCTTAAGATTTTTATTTTTGATATATGATTATTGGGGAAAAAGATAAAATGGACACCATATCATGCCAACTAACTGTAAATGGTGTTGCTTTGATAAAAAAAAAAAACATAAATATAGAGGTGACTTAACTATAAGGCAACTAAAGCAATGATTTGGGATACCAATACACGATTTAGCATCTTCTCTCCATGGTTCTATCTAGAGAACGGGATATTGAGGGATATTGAGTTAATAACTTTGATGGTCACTCAACTATCAATATTTTTCACAGAAAGTCATTCAAATTTCATTTTCAACTCAAAAATCCCGCAACTATGACTTTTTTTTTATACAGAAAGTCATTTAAATTTCATTTTCAACTCAAAAGTCACGCAACTATGATTTTTTTTTGTAAAAAGTCACTCAATTTATCTAATTATTTTTTCCATTAAAATTTGCTGACATGAAATTTTAATTATTAACTAATATTTTAAGAAAGGTACGGTGGCGTGAAGGAAAAGGGTGGGGGGAAATTTGGCTTTATTTTGACTTAAACACGTTTTATTTATTTTGTATTTAATTTTATTTTCACGTCGGCTTTGAGGGTGGTATTAAATTAATTTTGAATAGCATAGGTGTCAATAGATTATCCCCAATAGTTTATGTATTTAACTGACTTTTCGTTACAACTACTGAATTCATGCATTTTCCCTAAACTAAATCACAGTTGATAGTACCTTGGAATCAACACACTTAAACTAATTCGAAAATCGAATCTACAACTATGATTTGTTCAGATATTATAATTGAATTTCTTACCCATCAAAAGAAACAATATGAATAACGTGACTTCTAGGTAATAATAAAATAATATCTTTTTTTTTTCTTTTATAAGATTTTATTTTTAAAATTCAGTTAGCTAAGTTTTGATAGGTTTTCTCATTAAATGGTATAGTAAATAGGATCCCTATATTAAAAAAAAAGGTATGCTCCTCAGTTGAAAACTCATCCATTTGAGAAAAATTAGTTAGTTTTGTTTTCTTCTTTATAGAGAGTATTTTGCAAGAGAGTTGTGTTGGGAAATACTTGTGCCAAGTCCTTTTTTGGTAAATTACTTTTAATTTTCTACTCTCTTTTGTATTTGTATTCATTAGTGTTTAGTATTACCCCTCAACAAAGGTGCTGATTTGTCATTGTTTCACATAAACATGAGATTAACAAATTTAGACAAGTTCAATTGTATAAAATTAATTAAAGGTGTTAATTAATGATTAGTTTCACTTAAATTCTAAAGGAGAGAAGAAGAGATGGAAAGCAAAGAAATGGGCAGAGTATGTGTAACAGGAGGAACAGGATTTGTTGGATCATGGCTGATTATGAGGCTTCTTCAACGTAGTTATTCCGTCAACACGACGATTCGATCTCATCCAGGTTAATATAAATTAAATTTCCAAATATCTATCTATCTCTCAATATGGAGTTAATAGTATCTGTTAAACTGTTTTTCAGATACGAAGAGAGATATTAAGTACCTCACAAAACTAGAAGGTGCATCAGAGAGGCTTCAAATTTTCAATGCTGATATGAACAAACCACAAAGTTTTACTGCAGCAATTGAAGGATGTGTGGGAGTTTTCCATGTAGCTCAGCCAATAGATATGGAGGAGGAAGAAGTGAACGAAACGAAGATAAAAAGTGTCATTACAGCAACATTGGGGATTTTACAAGCGTGTGTTGATTCAAAGACAGTTAAGCAAGTCGTATATACTTCTAGTGTTGCTGCTGTTATATTTAATGATAAAGGCTTAGAGATGGTAGATGAAAGCTCTTGGAGTGATGTTGATTTCATCAAATTTGCAAAGCCACTTATGCCAAGTTATTCGACGTGCAAGACATTAACAGAGAAAGCAGCAATTGAATTTGCAGCAAAAAATGGACTTGAACTAGTTTCTATAGCTGCTTCTTGGATACATGGACCCTTCATAACTCCTCATTGTCCATTCACTGTTCAAATTTTTCTCGACATCATATTTCGTATGTAATTTCTCCTTAATCATTTGTAACATATATAATATGTTTTGATTTTTCTTATGTTTTTACAGGAAATGGCGAAGGTGTACTAGAACAACGAAAGTACATACCTTTTGTACATGTAGATGATGTGGTGAATGCACATATCTTTCTTTTTGAACATTCAAATGCAAATGGAAGATATATTTGTTCTTCTGGAGAAACAACAATATTTGAACTCTCCAAATTTCTTTCAGCCAAATACCCTCAATATAAAATACCAATTATAGAAGGGTAAGTAAGTAAAAGATGTTTTTTCCTTTTGGTTCTTGAAATGAAATCATTAATGATCAACAATATAATATAATACAAAAATTAAACTGATTATGATGATCTCTTTTGTAGTTCAATGGAGGGCCTAAAATATCCCAGACTTTCAGTAAAGAAGCTCTTGGACACTGGATTTAAGTTTAAGTACTATGGACAATTAGAGGAAATGTATGATGGAGCAATTGAATGTTGCAAAACAAGAGGGCTGCTCTAGTCTTTTAATTAGACCTCTAATAATTAATATGGATGAATTATAGATCTATGTTTTCATGTATCCCTAATAATGTTTAATATTTTTGTATTTTTTTATGTGCATTTGAATAAAATCTTCATAGATGTTTTGATTCAAAAGAGAAATATTATTTGAAGTTTACTTCTAAATGAACCTTTTCAGATGCCTGTTATTACTTGTGAACAGTAAAACAAGGAAAATGTGAATTTGTAACCATGATGGATTCCATAGATAGCAAATCTCATTGTCATTTGATAGTCTTATTTTGGATATTGATGTTATAAACAAAATTTGGTATATCAGTGCAAACTCGATCTTTCTAATTGCTCTGTCTACGAAAGACACGAACATGCAATCCCCCATCAATGTGAAGATTAATCATTGTCCTGTAGTTGATAGCCTTCTTGTCATCACTCAACTTGAAAACAAAGTAACGTAACAAAACAGCAGAGAATATCTTCATTTGCCTATAAGCAAACTCCTTTCCCAAGCAAATCCTCGGCCCTGCCTGTTTTATTAACAAAAGAATGTGCTTAGTAGCTAGTAATGTGACAGTATATAGGCACTAGACAAATTATACTGACTCGTGTTCAAGGCTTTAACAGAACTAATAACAGCTTTGACCAACCTGGAAAGCTGTAAATTTGAAAGGGTTCTCTGGCCTGAAGAAACCATCGCGATCAAGCCATCTCTGTGGTTTATATTCTTCTGCATCATCACCCCATATGAATTTCATTCTTCCCATTGCATATGGTAGGTAACACACCATGTCCCCTTTGTTCACACTGAATCCATCGGGTAAGGTGTCATCTGAAAAACATATTTTTGGATCCTACAGTAAGAGGAAAAACAAAAGTATGAACTTAAAATATACATCTACTTTGCCACAGCTGTATGATAAAAGAAGTTATTTCATACCAATGGAACTGCAGGATAAAGCCTAAGAGTCTCTGTCAATGCAGCATGAAGATATTGCATCTTTACAAGTGCTTCTTCACTTACATTATCAGCAAATTCCGTTATGTCTGTTGCATTTGTTTTCTCAGTTGTTGCTTCTTTAATCTCTTGTACTACTTTCTCCTGTACATGAGGGTACTTGCAAAGCACATATATGAACCAAGAAAGGGTGGTTGATGTTGTATCTTTGCCAGCTAATAAGAAGCTCAATATTATATCGCGCAAATACTTTGGATCTTTATCAGTTATTTGCAGAAACCTTGACAAAATGTCTTCTCTCTTCCACTGCATCTGGCAAAAGATCATAATATCTAAGCATCTATCCTCATTAATAAAAGTAGTAGCTATAAGACTATTAACCTACAGATAGAACATGAGTTTCTGGTTTACTCATCTGCTCAGTTCTTATGTGGATCAGCTTATACACAAATGCATCAACAGTTCTAATATTGTCCCTTAACTTGGCTTCTACTCCGATGTTGAGAGCTCTTTTAATCTTCCAGAAGATATCAGTATATCTCCAAGTTGTCGTTGCATTAGCATTGTCAAATGCATCGCTAAATCTTTTGCCTTCATCATTTGAACCACACGTGTTGTCTAGCTCAGCTCCGAAGGCAACTCTGATTATAGAATCTAGAGATGATTGAATGAATAGATCCTTCATTGGCGACACTAGGTTTACTTGTCTGGTGAAAACAAAAAAGGGTTGCTTAATGTGGTCGAATCATGGAAACTTACTTGAATGTCAACTGCCTTGTTGGATTTGGCAGCTTCAGACAATATTTGAGCTAGCTTTGCCACATTTTTTCTGAAGGCCACACTGCTGAAATCCCTCAAGACCCTCGTAGAAAACTCATGGCTCAACAATTTCCTCTGCTCCCGCCACTTATCTCCATCAACTGCGAAAATCCCATCCCCTAACAAGTCCTTTAGAATGCTATAATTATACCATCCCTGCAGATTATTTTTTTAAAAAAAAACTCAAGATGGCAATCCGAGAATTGTTTCATCATTTCTTTACATCTACTAGGAGATTCGAATAGCAGGCTGTAACTTATTTAGTAATTAATTGATAGACTAACAGATCCTGGAATTCAATCAGGTACACTTCAAATTTCCCAACATCTATTGACTAAAATATGCAGATTTATAAAAGTTTCTTTTATCAGACAGCAACTAAAGCCTACTGTATAAATCTGTCAACAACACGAAATAAGAATAAGAAACTTTGAATTATTTAATGTACGAGTGCTTACATTTTCAAATGTAGATAATACTACTAGTTCATCATTCGTATCATTATGGATGATTCTTGTAAAAATATGATACTTGAGCCTAACTCAACCCCAAAAGCTAGCTCATGAGGGGAGGATTACCCAAGTCCATATAAGGAGACCACCGGTCCATTGCCCAACCAATGTGGGACTTTTTACCCACTCTAACACTTCTCTTAAACATCACTGGTGTTTTAGCCATGAATTCAATAATTTACTAAATTACTAATAAGGCTTTTCAGAGTCGATCAAATTCCAACACTAAAAAAAGATTATCTTGGATGTCTAGAAAATGGTGTACCTTGCCATAGTTGTCAAAGTTTGTTTTGAGAATGTATTCGACGTTAGCAGGGTCAGAAGTATAAATCTTATTCCTGAAAGGGCTAATCAATCTATAAGTCTTGTACTTGCCAGCAAGATCAGTCATGTAATGGTGCAACCTGTGGAAGTTTATAAGTTGATTGAAAATGGTGCCGCCAATCGGATGGTATCTCTTTTTTCCATGTAGTTTTCTGGTCAGAAGATGAACTAGGAACACACAAAAGACAAGTGAGAGAATTATGGCTGATATGGATATGGAGCTTTGAAGAATATCCATGGAAACCACTAATATATCGTTGTGCATGTTTGTCTTATAACTTATCATTTATATACTTAATGGAAGTAGAAGGTATTCGATCCATCTAATGCTTAGATGAATTAAAGTTTCCTTTTAACTTAATTCATTTTCAAGATTTGGTCCACAAGAATATAGGTTTGGTTTTCTTAGATAAATGTTACTGTTAGCCATTTGAATTTTGAGAAACAGAAAATGCAATAATCTGTTGGCCAACTTTCTGATGTTAGGTAGCTGCTAATTGTTAGTGAAAATCCCAAACCAACACTAAGCCCTCAAGATGTCAAGTATCCAATGTTTCTAAGTCATTTGTGCAACATGTTTTATATGGTATTTCATAGCCAGTTTGGCAAGAAAAAAAAACAGCAAAAGCCGATCCAATTTACTTTAATCGATTAGATAACGTGTCAGTAAATGTTTACTGAAATACGGAATAAATCATTGGTCTATCATATTATCAATCGAACCAATATAACTTAGAAGTGTTCTGTAGGATATCATCTGCTTCCGATTCCTTTCCAAGAATTGTATTACTCCCTCCGTTTCAAAAAGGATGACCTAGTTTGACTTGGAACGGAGTTTAAGAAAAGAAAGAAGATTTTTTAATCTTATGGTTCTAAATTAAAGTTATATCAAATGTACCAAAATGCCCTTTAATCTTGTGGTCGTAAACATGACACGTGGAAAGTTAAAGTTAAAGTGTTGCCAAAAAAGGAAAGAGGTCATTCTTTTTTAAACAAACTAAAAAGGAAATATAGACATTTTTTTTTAAACGGAAAGAATATTCAAAAGCCATGATAACATTTGACTTTGTTATGTGTATACTAGTTCATGGACTCTTGGTCTATTGCATACTCCAGTATCGTGTCTCAGTTGAAGCACATTGTTGATTGGGATATTTTTCTTCATCTCTATTGAAGAAACTTTCTCCTCAGTTAAAGAATGTTTCTTTATTGGAATATGAGTCATGTAAGTTTGCAAAACAGCATTCCATGTCGTCACGTCCAAGAGTTAATAAGTGAGTTGAATTAGCTTTTGAGCTAGTTCATTTTGATGTTTGGAGACTATGTCCCATCGACCAACATATCACAAAACAGTTATTTGCAAAAGTCACAAGCCTCATAAGAATCCTCTGGTGCAATATAGATACTGTCTATGCCGTACAAATTTAATGAGATGGTCCGCTTAAGTTTTTAGATGAGATATACCGTCACTGTACACTTCAACAAAGTTTCTGATCTATCAAGTAATTATATATTTTGTATTGTTGATATAGTTTTAATAATACATTCACACGCTTTAACCTTAAACCACAAACTTCATCGAACTGGAGGCAATAATGACTAACGAGTAAAAGATGAAATTAGCATATATTAGGCCCGTGCTCAGCAATGGCGCACCACCATTAGTATGTGTATACATGTGTGATAGTTGCAGGGTTACGTTAGATAGGGTCGCCATTATATCTAGTTAAATGTACGTTATTTTTTACGTGTGTATTGCATTAAAAGAGTAATATATATATATATATATATATATATATATATATATATGACTCTAAACATGAAACAACAAAGAAGCACCAACTTCATTTAATTTCCCTTTTATTAAGAAGACATTCATATATATACCATACATACTGGCACACAGCAGCACATAGGCTTGCATTCAGGAAAAGCTAAAACAAAAGCTTCCCATCCATCTTATTTTCAAGCATAGAATTATTACATATTGTAATATTATTAATTAATTTAAACATATGTATATATTTCAACTGTCTAACAAGTAACAAACAGGAACAATTACTTAAATAGTTGAAGGTGGGGCAATCACTGCACCCTTAGCAATCTTGGACTTGAAAGACTTCGTCAAATTTGGAGTCATATTTAGAGAGGCCTCTAATACTGATGGAGATATTGCTTTCCAAATTGACTTTTTCCCACCTGATAATCCTCCATATACTTGCCTGCAAATGTATATTTTTAAATGAACAATGTCCCATAAATTGTTATATATAGTTAAATAATAGGAGTACTTACTTTGACGACGTTATGACTGAGAAGAACTCCATTCCTCCTTCATCATCAGCTTCCACAACAAACGGAAAGAATTTAGGAACAAAAAACAATTCACCTTCCTCCACTTTAGTATCCAACACAACCTTACGTAAAGGTCCCACAATTTGAACACGTCCACTTCCTTTCGTAACATAACTCAATTGAACAGACAAATCCGCTGTAAAAATAGGACCAAATAAAGCACCACCTTTCAAAACTACACGATTCGCGCTTAATCCAATGTCTCTAAGCAACGGTAAATTCCTACAAGTTACCGCGGATAAAATTCCACCATTTTTTACCTCAACGGTACAATGTTCCGCGCTATCCAAGTTGAAAACCAACTTGTGTTTCGCGTTTTTGTTGCAAGGTTCTGGCATTTTTGTGTCTTCCTTTATTTTAATAATAATATTAGAACTACTCTGTTCTTTTATAAGTTTTTCGATTTCAGGTTTGGTCATGTGAAAAGATTTAGCTATGAGTTCACTAGAGAATCCATTTAGAATACCGGTGAATCCAGTTAAGAAGAAACCACAATATTCTCCAGGTGTGTATTCATCATCGTATTCTCCTAAGAAAATTATTTCGAGTTTAGAGTCTCCATCGTTGTACCACCATGACACTTCTTTCATGGTAATTGGTAGAGTATCCCCTCTTTGTAATTTTATAACTTCTTCTTTTGAATCTTCTGATGATATTAGTCCAACAATGCATTCACCTGTGACAATTATACAAATGGTTAGGTTATAGTAATAATTAACGGGAGAGGATTGTCCAAGATCATATATGTTCGTACGTACCTTGACAAACATAAGCAATTTTTGAGGAAACAGAATAGTAAGGTTGAGAAAAACCATGAGGCTGTAGAAGTAACAATCCAGCAGCAAGTTTTTTCTGGCTAAGAAGAGGAAATTGGCTACTTGACCAACCGTAGTATCCACCAACTCCTTCAACTTCCATTATTATTTTATCTGCTTTTTTCGATGCCAATATTAAATCCATCGCTGGATTCTCAAACTATATAATAATACCTAAAAACACACTTTTGAACTAAATACTGTTACATATTCAGAGGCGCGCAGTCGTTCTATTTATAGAGGCCGTCTCACTATGACTTTGAAATATAAAGAGAAATTAGTCGGTTAAAATAGTTGGATTTATGTTTTCATTTTTTTTTGGTTTGGGTGTGCATCAGTCCATTCAGCTTTATGTATTATTGGTTTGGTTTATCGGTTTTTAATTTTTAAATATCCTAAACTAATAACTAAACCGAGAACATTCTTTTATCGATTTTCATTTCTTAACGGTTAGGTTTTTTATTTAAGTAATAAGAAAATTATCATAAAACGAATATATGATTTCTCTGATAATTTGGTGCGATAGAGTAATAATGTAACTTTACATAATGCTCATAAAAATAGAAACAATAGTAACTAACATAAAAAAAAACTATACAACAACACAAATAATAATGTGAATTAAAGGCTAAGGGGCAAAGATATTAACTAGTAAGGTACTGAAATTAATATGTACAATATTTATGTAGAGCAAAGTAGGAAACTATTACAATGTAAATGTGTTATTGATTTATCCAATAACCCAATATTGAAAAAAGAAAAATTGAATCAATAATCTGATAATTTATTTTCATAAAATCATAAAAAACTTGTTAATCAACCCAATAGTAATACAATAGCATTGTTTTTTATTCACTTCATTGCTTGATTCTATTATGGGCAAACTACATAAATCTCACTAGTTTAGTTCTTAATTACTAAGATTCTCGATAGTTTCAACTATTACGTTCTTTACCATATTTCATGTTTGAGATATATAAATTTGAATCCGCGAGATACATGTATCTGTCGAATTTTAAAATCGAGATACGTATTTTATTTGTTCAAATTAATTGATTGTAACTGATTTCCTTAATTAGAGGAGTCATTGAGAATTTTCATATTTTAAGAATACATGGATAGTTTATTTAGAAATTTAAATTAATCAAAATTCTTATAAGGCGAAAATCAAGGAATGTATATATATTTAATTAATTTTATTTTACTATTCTTTGAAATAATGATATTGATTAGTGTTATTAATAAATAGACAAAAACATGCATATCTTGGTCATTTAGTTTGACTAATTTCATTTTATTACTCTTAAAATAATAAATTCATTAATTTGATGTATCTATTATCAATATATGATGTACCCAACAAACTTAACTCTAGATACATGAGTATCATACGAGTACATTCATATGTATCATAAATGTATCTAGTATCAATTCAATGTATCTATTTATCTAACCTAATATTAATTTCATGTATCTATTTATATGATCTAATTTCAGTTTCATATATCTTCTATATGTATCTAGTATTAATCTGATGTATCAAATATCAATTGCATACATTATATTCAAGAATATGTATCTTGGATACATAGTAAGCACATAAATATAATTATATGTATCTAAATATGAAATGTAATTAAAACACACAAACTTAGGATTAAATCACGAGTGTAGAGTATTTGTCTTATCATTTATTAAAAAAATAAAAATTACAAATCGTTGTTCGAAATTAATTTCATTGTAATTTTTCATTCACTAAAAAGTATGGAAACCAACAGATTCAAACAATATGAAAATCCTAAAATCAAACTTTAAAATAATTAGAGCTTCGAATTAGATACATTAACATAGTAAGAACAGAGTTACAATATAATCTCGAAATAACTAAACAAAATCTTACTTTGCCTATTGATATAATGTTGATTATAGAGAATTGATTATGAATTTAATGTATGCAAAGATGCTTGAGGAAGAAAAGGGTAATGGTAGATGTGTGTGAAACAAAACATGTATTGAAATGGTTCGAGGGGGAAGGAGGTAATAGTATGTGCGTGAACAGTGAATAATGTGGGGGAGTGGGCTGATGGTATGAAAAGAGATGAAGTAATTTGAATTGTTAAACTCCCATTAATTAAGGAGATATATTTTTAAGATAATTATTAAAAATTATATTTAAGGGGATTGTGTATCTAATTTAACTTTTAAAAAATTATGATATAATTATCAAAAAGTGATATTATATATAATATTTTTAAACTAGAGGTAAAATGTATATATATATATATGATAGTGAAATATGTAGATAAGTAGTTTTTCTTTCTATTTTTGCATACACCTACCACTGCCTTACTTTTCAAAAGAAGCAACACCACGTTGGCTATTATTTGAGGAAGTGGGCAAGAAGAAATTTAGCAGGGGCTGTGCAAACGTAGGGATTGTAATTTGTATTATTGGGGTAGCTAAAAGTAGTGTTAAACTAGCTCTGAGATGATCCGAGCAAATAGTACATTTGTGAGATCTATTGTATTTTTTTTTTTTTTTATGTATGGTAAAATCTTTATGCTTTTAAGGTGTGTTTGGTAAGAAGGAAAATATTTTTTTGGAAAACAAGTGAATTTCTAACTTATTTTTTTATATTTGGTTGGGCAGAAAATATTTTAAAAAATATTTTTCAGAAAAATATTTATTTTATTTTTGGCTTGAGACGAAAAAATATTCTTTAGAAATTTTTTTTTGATATGAAAATCAACTCTAATAATAGATCTAGAACCCGACTCCTAGAATGGGGGTTTTGGCATAAAAAATGAAAAAATAAATAAATTACGGGAATGGCTTGGGGGTGGGGGGGCGTAAAAATGATTTTTTTTAAAAAAGAATTCTATATATTTCCCAAAATTAATGTTTTAAAAAAGAAAGAAAAATTGACAGGGTGGTGGGGGAGGGGGTGGCCTTGTTGGGGGTGGGGTGGCGTAAACATTTTTAAGAAAAACAATTAAGTTTGAAATAATTTTTAAAATCAAAAAACAATTTTATTTACCAGTTTTTTTACTAGAAATACGGTTAGTTTTACTTCTAAATGAACATTTTCAGATGACATTTATTACTCCTGAACAGTAAACTGCAATGGGATAAGTTAGCAGCAACTTTGATCTGTGAAACTTACATGGAGTGAAAACATAGGGGAGGAAGGTAAAACAAGAAAAATATGAATTGAATAACAATAACACCTTCCTTTGATTACAAAATTTATTTCAATCGCGCCGGTTGATGTTATTTGAAAGGCTTATTTTGGATACTGATGTCATGTAATTACATTTGAGGCAGAGTTTGACTGATACTAACATACATTTTAATTTATACTCTTCCTAGTGGCCCTATCTATGAAATACATCAACATGGAGTCCCCCGTCGATCTGAAGACTAATCATTGTCCTATAGTTGACAGTGTTCTTGTCATCACTCAACTTAAAAACAAAGTAATGTAACAACACAGCAGAGAATATTTTCATCTGCTTATAAGCAAACTGCTTCCCCAAGCAGATCCTCGGCCCTGCCTGTTTTATCAGCAAAAGAATGTGCTTAGCTAATTGGTTAATGCGACAGTATATAGGCACTAGGCAAATAAGTAGAGACTCGCGTTCAAGACTTTGTAAATGATAATTAAAGCTAAAAAAAAAGGTTTGACTAACCTGGAAAGCAGTAAATTTGAAGGGGCTCTCATGCCTGAAGAAACCATCGCGATCAAGCCATCTCTCTGGTTTATATTCTTCTGCATCATCACCCCATATAAATTTCATTCTTCCCATTGCATATGGTAGGTAAGACACCATGTCTCCTTTGTTCACACTAAATCCATCTGGAAAGGTGTCATCTGAAAAACATATTTTTGGATCCTGCAGTAAGGGGAAAAACAAAAATAACAACATGAAACATACATCTACTTAGCCGCTGATGTATAATAAAAGTTGTTTATTACCGTTGGAATTGCAGGATATAACCTAAGAGTCTCTGTCAGTGCTGCATGAAGATATTGCATCTTTTCAAGGGCATCTTCACTCACATTGGCAGCAAAATCTGTTATATCTGTAGCATTTTCTTTCTCGGTTGTTGATTCTTTGATCTCTTGTGCTACTTTCTCCTGTACATGAGGATACTTGCATAGCACATATATGAACCAAGAAAGGGTGGTTGCTGTTGTATCTTTGCCTGCTATTACGAAGTTCAATATTATATCGCGCAAATACTTTGGATTTGTACCAGATATTTGCAGAAACCTTGACAAAATGTCTTCTTTCTTCCACTGCAACTGGAAAAATATCATAATATCTAAGCATCTATCTGCATAAGTAATAGAAGTAGCTGTAAGACGAGTAACCTACAGATAAATCAGCTTCTGGTTTAGTCATCTGCTCAGTTTTTCTCTGGATCAGCTTATAAACAAATGCATCGACAGTTCTTATATTGTCCCTTAACTTGGCTTCTACTCCGATATTGAGAGCTCTTTTAATCTTCCAGAAGACATCGACATATCTCCAGGTTGTCATTGCATTAGCATTGTCAAATGCATCGCCAAATTTTTTGCTCTCTTCATTTGAACCAGACATGCTGTCTAGCTCAACTCCACAGGCAACTCTGAATATTGAATCTTGAGTTGATTTCATGAATAGATCCTACATTGACAAACTAGGTTCATTTGTCTGGTGAAAACATAAAAGGGTTGTTTAATGAAGTCGAGACATGGAACTTACTTGAATGTCAACTGTTGTGTTGGAATTGGCAGCTTTAGACAATACGTGAGCTAGCTTTGCCACATTTTTTCTAAAGACCACACTGCTGAAATCCCTCAAGACCCTCGTGGAGAACTCGTGGCTCGACAACTTCCTCTGCCCCTGCCACTTATCCCCATCAACTGTGAAAATCCCATCCCCAAACAGGTCCTTAAGAATGCTGTAATTATACCAACCCTGCAGATTATTTGAAAAACTCAAGTGGGAATCAGAAAATCATTCTACCATTTTGTCACACCAGTGTGGAGATTCGTATAGCCAGCTGCTACTTATTTGGGAATTCAGACAGATCCAGGGATTCATTTAGATACTTGAAATAAGATCCAATTCATCCCAACCCCCAGTCTAAACTCACCTTATAAAGAAGAAGAGAAAAGAGCCTCGATGAAACATGAAATAAGAAACTTTAAATTATTTAATGTAACAGTGGGCTCAATTTTTATCGTATTCAATTTATTTATTTTTGGTTACTAGTTTGTTGTTCTTCTGAATACAGATTGAAGAATAGTTACTAATAAGGCATTCAATAATCAATCAGCTCCTACATAAAAAGGGTTATCTGGGATTTCAAGAAAATGGCCTACCTTGCCATAGTTGTCAAAGTTTGTTTTGAGAATGTACTCGATGTTAGCAGGGTCAGAAGTATAAATCTCATTCCTAAAAGGGCTGATTAATCTGTAAGTCTTGTACTTGCCAGCAAGATCAGTCATGTAATGGTGTAACCTGTGGAAGTTAATGAGCTGATTGAAAATGGTGCCACCAATTGGATGGTATCTTTTTTTTCCATGTACTTTTTTGGTCAGAAGATGAAATATGAATACACAAAATAGAAGTGAGAGAATGATGGCTGTTAGGGAGATAATGGAGCTATGAAGAATATCCATCTAAACCACTGCCATGTCCTAGTGCATATTTTGGCTTATAATGTATAGCTAAAATAGGTTTTTTGACTTAATTCATCTTCATCTTCATCATCAATATTATTTTTTGGTTTTACAACTTTCTTTGCATCAGCAATCTTGTTCTATTTTCTGTGCACAGCAATCTTGTTCTATTCTGTGCATCAGCTAGTTAGATAAGCTCTTTTGTCTCAGTCTTACTTCCTGTTTGTCTTTTCCCTTTCTTTCCCCTTCAAATCTCATGAGCTCATCAGGCTGATGGTTCTTTTAACAAAGGATAAGTCTGAAACAAAATGCCAAAATGATTTGGTGTCATTGTTTTCTGTCCTGCTTTATACGGTATGATTTGATCTAGTCAATCAAATTTTATGATCCAATGTGCTATATGTTCCACTAACAAGGGGAAGTTTTTTTTTTTTAATTGGACAACAGAACGCTATATAATTTCAAGTCCTACTTTTTACTTGGTTATTTAAGTTCACCAAAAAAAAAAAACCCGAAACATTTTGAATATGGCATTCAGGAGTGCAACATCTCACTAATATGAAGCCATTTCGTACTTCTAAGAAGATATCAAGAACTTGATGAGATAGTACTAGAATCCACTTTCTTGACACAAATTTATGAATAGTTAAAGCTAATAGTTCAAATGTCAAAAATGGATAATCATGACTTCTGTATATTAGCTTTAAAGATGACATTCACAGTGCTTTCTGCATTTCAGCCTCCTACTAATCCTCTTCTTGGAATTGCATGAACTGGAAGCCCTTCATTAATATGGAGTGTAAACATGGTTCTGTAAGTTACTACTTTTGTTTCATCGGCTAATTTGAACCTGAAGAAATGAAGAAGAGCCATTGCTAAAATCTTCATTTGTTTATAAGCAAAATCTTTGCCTAGACATATTCGTGGACCAGCCTGTGAATCAAGAAAGCAAAGAAGTTAGAGAAAAGATAAAGATTAAAATTTTCGCCGGTTGTCCCTTCTTTGGGACAGATGTTTAGTAAATGATCTTCTCTTTTTAATTTCTCTTTGAATTTATGGACCTTTTAGATCATGATCTAAAGATCCTTTTTGAGTAAACTGAGTATCTTATGAGAAATTGTTAGACCGCAGTCTAAAATATTGTAAGTTATCACAACCATTAGATGATAGTCTGACATTTTTGTGTGTAAGGTCGAGTAGACACTAGGCTCGAGTGGAACATTTTCTGAAAGGTAATTTCTCAAGGGTTATGTTTGTGCAACAGCTTAACTTCTTTTAGGTCTCTACTAAAACTTAGCATCTTCGAGAATCATCTCTTATTTTTTGCAATATTGCTTCCCAAAAAATGTAGAGCCTCAACAATAACTACCAATTTAGGAGTCACCAAGTATGGAGGCTTAATACATACATGAAATGCTATGAATTTGAATGGTGACTCTGGCTGGAAAATCCCATCTTTCAACCATCTTTCAGGTCGGAAATCTTCAGCATCATTCCCCCAAATATAAGGCATTCTCCCCATTGCATAGGACATGTAATTGACTTCATCTCCCTTTCTGATGTGAAATCCATCAGGAAGGATATCATCTGCATCTGCACATCTGCCATCCTGAGTATTAACAAATAACATATTGCATGTGTCAAACGAAGAGAGTAGAAATGAAAAGAGTAATTTGGTTTTAATTTTGGAAAAGGTGCAGTTTTTTGTACAAAATTTATACCACTGGGACTGCAGGATATAGCCTCAAGGTTTCTGTCAATGCCGCATGAAGATAAAGCATTTTCTCAAGGACTTCTTCTGTAATACTTACTACAAAATCTTCCAAATGTTCCTTATCCTTCATGTTATTACCAATAACTTCTGTTATTTCCTCAACAACCTTTTCTTGTATTAAGGGGTTCTTGCAAAGCATGTAAAAGAACCATGAAAGAGTATTAGCAGTACTGTCTTTGCCAGCAAGCATAAAATTCAGTATTATATCTCTGAGATACTGATCAGTCATTTTCTCTGGATCCTTTTTGCTATCTTCTAGAAACCTTGACAGTATATCCTCCTTATCAATCTTGCAGAACAGACAAAACATTCATAACAATGATAGAGTCAAAAAGATTCAGTACTTTTGAGGATATAAATGTAAAGGTCTGGCATTCCTAACACAAATAATCTCAAATTAAGACTTACAGAATCTTGTTTCACTTCTAGCTGTTTGCGCCTTGATCTAATCAGTTCATCAACAAATTCATGGATGAATTTGATGTTCTTTTTCAGGAGAGCTTCAGAGCCGATATTGAAGTATCTCTTAAGCTTCCAAAAGGGATCGACGTAACGCCAATATATCAATTCATTAGAATCATCAAAGGCCTTGATGAAACTGTTATCATCTCCTCCTGATCCATCCAGGCAGTTCAGATCAACTCCAAAGCCAACTTTGAATATTGAATCCAGGGAACATCTCATTAGCAGTTCCTACAAGTATGGTGCATATAAAGTTTTGTGATAACAACCGACTGTTGAAACAATATATACTAACAGTGTTAAGTTGTTTAGGGACTGTTAAATTTGAGGGGAAGTGCTAAAAAAATTATTCAATGACTTACTTGAATATCAAAAACTTGGTTGGAGATATAGAACTGAAAAACTTTTCTGACCAATTTGTCTGCTCTTTTTCTGAAAACAGTGCAGCTAAAGTCTCTCAAGACCCTAGCTGAGAACTCCAGACTTGCAAGCTTTCTCTGCTGCTTCCATTTCTCACCATCCACAGCAAAAATCCCTTTTCCAAACAAATCCATTATTATCTCTTCATTACGCTTGCCTTTAGAATACTTGCCAAACTTTGTCTTAAGAATGTGCTCAACATTTCTTGAATCAGTGGTGCATATTATACTCTCGTCCGGAGCTAGAAATCGGGAGGTAGGAAGTTTCTTGGCGACTTCTGTTTGATAATCATAAAGTCTTTTGAAGTAGAAGAGTTGGTGAAACACAGTTCCTATCACTGGTGCAGATTTGGGGTTTCTGATTGACTTGCCAGCATAGATCCTTACAATTAAAACTAGGAAGGAAGTCAAAGAAATGACACAGAGAGTCCCTATACAGGTGAAGATGGTATAGACGACATCCATTTTTTTTTCTAGTGTGTAGAGGTGACAACCATCTATTTAAAACTCAGCCTTATAGTACTGAAAATCCTGTAGATACTAAGAGCATATGCCCAAGAAGATACACCAAATTTTTATTCTTAGCAGATTAATCAAACAGTGTTCTTGGAGGGAACTGTTAATTTGGAATCTTGCTGTATTGGACTGGGAAATATTAATCCTAGTCACATCATAGAAAATGAATTGAAAGAAACTTACACAATAAAGAAAAGAACATGTCCTTATCACGTATACCGTAAGGTTTATCTCGCCTGCAACTGTTGCTCCTGTTTTGGCTTGCTTGTCCTCATATCACCAATTGGCATGCACCTGTATCTCTATGCTTTATTGATTACTATAATTAACCTGTCTAACAAGAATATACATAAACTAATCAAGAATCATGCACAGTCATTACAAAAATGCTTCTGTTGTAGACTTTTCTCAAGGTAACATTTAGGAATTGAGGCATAGTTGATTGATTGATAGAGAACTGCATATAAGGAGCACATGTAGATTCAATTTCAATTTTCAGTGTATCAGAAGCTTTTACTCAATTCTTTGTTTTATTATTAAAGTTTTAGGCGAGCTCTTTCTCTCTCTCTCTCTCTCTCTTTTTCCTCTGAAAAATCTCGAGTAAAAGTCTGAAGCTGGTATTAGTTCCCTGTGAGTTAGGCAGCTTCTGTGCTTCAATTATTCAATGCCATGTTTGTTCATCATAGGGATTCGTGCTTGGATGGAGGCTCAAGATCAGCCTCATGAAAATCTTTATAGGGCATAATCTGATCTAGTTAATAAAAACTTTGTTGTCTAAATAATATCAAAAGTTGTTAACTCAATATGTGTTATATGTTTCAGTAACAAGTGAAAAATCGTATCAAATTGGACTTGGTAGTTTGTTATGACTTAAACTCTTATTCAACAACTACTTTTTAGTTTGTTATTCAAGTTCACTAAAAAAGCCAGGTTATGAATATGGAATTCTGAGTGCAACAGCTCGCTAATATGAAGTCATTACTTACTTTTAAGACGAAATCAAGAATATGATGAAATATTAGCATCCACTTTCTTGTCACAAAGTTGAACTCATAGTTCATATGGTAGAATTGACAGTCACTACATCTGTAGATTAGCTTTATAGATGACATATAATACATTGAAATTTGAAAGTGTCTTTGTGTATTTCATGCTTCTACTAATCCTCTTCTTGGAATTGCACAAACCTGCAGCCCTTCTTTGATGTGGATTGTGAACATGGTTCTATAAGTTACTTCTTTCGTGTCATCGGATAATTTGAACCTGAAGAAATGGAGAAGAGCCATTGATAATATCTTCATTTGCCGATAAGCAAAATCTTTGCCTAGACATAATCTTGGACCAGCCTGTAAATTTAATAAACCAATGAGTTAGAGAAGAGATAATATGATGCAACCCCAGTGTCAAGGAAGATATAGCAGTATCCCTTGTGGTATTCTAATCCCAATCAGGCAAAAGAATATATATAGATTCTTTAGACCAAAGTAAATTACTATCGTCACGGTTACAGACTAACATAAGCCCCAACAGCCCTTGGTGAGATCTTGATCAGCTCTCTGCTAAACCTAGCTAGCTCATGAGGCGAGGATTTCCCAAGTCCATATAAACAAACCATGCCATTCCTCAACCAATGTGGGACTCTAACCCACTCTAACACGAACTGTACATAACAGCTATATATCATTTCGGGAGACATTAAGTATGAATAATTAAAACATATTCTTACATGAAATGCTATGAATTTGAATGGTGACTCTGGCTGGAAAATCCCATCTTTCAACCATCTTTCAGGTCGGAAATCCTCAGCATCATTCCCCCAAACGTAAGGCATTCTCCCCATTGCATAGGACATATAATAAACCCCATCTCCTTTCTTGATGTGAAAGCCATCAGGAAGAACATCATCTGCATCCGCACACCTACCATCCTGCATATCAACAAACGACATGTTGCATATGAGATATAGTCACAGATAGATACAAAAGAACAGAAATGATAGATTTATTTGGTTTGCATATATTGCAGTTCTATGGACAGAAGTAGTACCACTGGTACAGCAGGGTATAGCCTCAAGGTCTCAGTTAATGTTGCATGAAGATAATGCATTTTATCGAGGACTTCTTCTGTAATACTTGCTACAAAATCATCCACACTTCGATTATCCTTCATGTTATTACCAATAACTTCTCTTATTTCCTCAATAATCTTTATTTGGATTAAGGGGTTCTTGCAAAGCACATAGAAAAACCATGAGAGAGTATTAGCAGTACTATCTTTGCCAGCAAGCATGAAATTCAGTATAATATCTCTGAGATATCGATCAGTCATTTTCTCTGGATCCTTCTTGCTCTCTACCAGAAACCTTGAGAGTATGTCCTCCTTATCCATCTTGCAGAACAGAAAGAAGGTTAATAATTATGTTAGACGAGATTCCAAAATAGCTTTAGAAGATGGAAATGCTTCATTTCTAGCTCTCGAAACATTTTAATAACTAAGACTTACAGAATCTTGTTTCATTTCTAGCTGTTTGCGCCTTGTTCTAATCAATTCATCAACGAATTCTTGGATGAACTTGATGTTCTTTTTCAGGAGAAATTCAGAGCCGATGTTGAAGTATCTCTTAAGCTTCCAGAATGGATCGACATAACGCCAATATGACAATGCATTTGAATCATCAAACGCCTTGATGAATTCGTTATCATCTCCACTTGATCCGTCCAGGCAATTCAGATCAACTCCAAAGCCAACTTTGAATATTGATTCCAGGGAGCATCTCATTAGCAGTTCCTACAAGTACGGTGACATATTTTAGTGATAAAAATTGGCTAATGATATAACCTGGAAATTCATAAAGTTCTTCAATGACTTACTTGCATATCAAAAACTTGGTTGGCAAGAGAGAACTCAGAAACCTTGCTGACCAATTTGGCTGCTCCTTTTCTGAAAACTTTGCAGCTAAAGTCTCTCAATACTCTAGCTGAGAACTCAAAACTTGCAAGCTTTCTCTGCTGCTTCCATTTCTCACCATCCACCGCGAAAATCCCTTCACCAAACAAATCCAGTAGAACCTCTTGATTTCGCTTTCCTTTAGAGTACTTACTAAAGTTTGTCTTAAGAATGTGCTCAATATTTCTTGAATCAGTGGTATATATTTCACTCTGCTCCGGCGCCAGAAGCCGGAAAGTAGGGGTCTTTTTAGCCAATTCTGTTTGATAATCATAGATTATGTTGAAGTATAAGAGCTGATGGAACACATTCCCTTCCACTGGTGCATATTTGGGGTTTCTGATTGACTTGCCAGCATAGATCCTTACAATTAAAGCTAATATAGGAGTCACACAAATGCACAAGAGAATAGCTATAGAGATAAAAATGGTATAAAGAACATCCATTTCTTTTTTTCAGATGGAGAGATGACAACCATCTCTATGTACTATATACCACACAGATGCAAAGTCCAATCAAGAAAATTGATCACATATCACGTAGAAAATGTATTGACTGAAACTTAAAGAATAAACAATAGAATATGTCACTGTTCCTTTGGAATATGATTTAATAATACATTTTATACTATTATAGGTTGGCCCTCCTGTGGATTTTTTAATATAGATATGGGTGTTTCATTACCACACATAACTGAAGTTTATCTAGTCTGCAATTTATGCTGATTTTGCTTGCTTGTCCTTACACCAGCAATCACCATCCTTAGTTCCTATGCTTTATGAGTACTAATAATTTAACCAATCTTTTGGCTAAAAAAATAACGCTGAATAGAGTGTATTGGAATATGCACGTATGAGTAATGCCATTACAATAAAAATAATGATTAGCGGCGATTAATTCTTAATTGTCACTAAATATGTATTTTTAATGGCAATTGATACTATTTGTATATGACCCTAAAGTCTTTAGCGACATTGGTTCTAATGACACTTAACTAATGCCTGTAAAGACTTTAACACTTTTTATTAATGTCAATATTTAATGCTGCTAAAAGTTATTTTTGTTGTAGTGTGCTTACTTAATTTAGCATGATTTAATATTTTTAAATTATGATTATTTTAATTATGACTTATTAATTCACAATATTTATTATATACGAATTCATTATTATTTTTTGTTGAATATTTTAGTATCACCCCTCATCTCATATTCTGTATTCTTTTTTTAAGAAACGTCTTATATAGTTGTATTATGGCATGACCAAAGAAAGATTTGGAGCAAATTGATTATATGTTTGCATACATCATTACTTTATAGAAAAAAAACCGAATTTTATTAATTTGATTTGATTTATAAAATTAACAATTTGATATAAATAATTTGATTTGATATCTGAAAAAAACTCGGACCTATCAATCATGTACACCCTTATTACCCTTCTACCCCTATCCATAATATTTACCTAGATTTATATGTAAGTATTTTTAATATAACATTTATATTTACGTACCAAACACAAAAAAATCTCAAAAGAATATATTTATATAATAGTAATAATATTTAATAACAAGAATTAAAATAAAATGGAAAGAGTAATCAAGAAAGAACTTGATTTTCAAGCTACCAATAGAATTTTTTAAAAGTAAATCTGGAAATAGTCAGTTCTCCATTAATCATTCATCCTTTAAAATTTCATCAAAAAAAAAAAAAAACATTTTCTTGAAGATCATATTTACCTCAAAACCAAACAGGACCTTAAGATGCTAAATTTTCCGATTCTCCATTAATACAAATTTCTCCCAAATGAGTTTTCTCAAAGACTTGGCAGAAACCCTAAGCTCGATCTTCTCTGATACTCCATCATCTCCTTCGTCTCTGAACCATCCTCAGGAGAACTCCGGTGATCGGACGATGGATGGCGTTGCCACTGGGAATGAACGGACGGCGTATAAGCTAAAAGGCTACTTTGAATTGGCCAAAGAAGAGATCGCCAAAGCTGTTAGAGCTGAAGAATGGGGATTGGCTGATGAAGCAATTGCACATTACCATAATGCTCAAAAGATACTCGCCGAAGGCATTTCTACTCCGGTTCCTTCCTATATAGCTTCTAGGTATTCAGTTTTTCCTCCTATTTCAGTCGAGGCAAGAGATTTTACTGTATTTATGTATGTTATTGTTTGATTAGAGTTATTAGAGGCTTAATGCTACAGTATTTGAATGAAAGACTGGGACTTTGATAAAGGCAAATCCAAGAATTTAAATCAGATGCTGCGGAGTCTACTGCAGACACTATTCTTTTTGTGACCGTGAGTGCGAACTTTCTAGAAGTGTGTATTTAAAAAAAATTGCTCAACTACACACGTATGGTTCAGCCCGAGAGCAGGGGGTATGATCAACCTTAGCTCATTGTTTGCTTAAACTAGTTTATATTGAAGGTACATAGGTTATCGAATTTGCTTATGTGGTGGTGGTGTTAGGGAAAATAAAAATAATATAATGCTCAGTGATTGAGTGGAACAGATATAGAAAATTATATAGTCAATCCCGACTAGTCTGGGTTTGGGATCGAGGTGTATTTGATTGATTGATAATTTGGTTGGGCTGGGAAATCTGAAGAAGGAATGAAGTGCAATCTCTTTTACCTCTTGAATTCTATTTAAATATTAACTATAACTTGTGACGTTTGATTGTCATGTCACATTTGGCCATTAAAAACTTCAGTGTGGCGAAATGGAGAGATTGTTGCATCTGCAACTATATTTTACAATAACTATATAGTTTTGCATCATGGGTAACCTGGAGAACCATGACCAGTCTGTTTCTTATATGAGTTGGCTTCTTTCTTTATCTCAGACTAACAGTGTTCACACTCTTCTTAATATGTGTTTTATGTGGATAGTTGTAATTTTTCTGAATTTTCTTCTGAATATTGTTTCTTCTACTTGGGTGCAATTGAGCATCATATGCTAATTCATTGAACACCAAGATCCTGCAGTTCGTCGGTGTAGGCTGGATTCGTGTGCCTTAAACAATTGCAATCTCTTTTTCTTTCGGTAGCAGGAGTTCCTTTGATCTTTCATAAGATATTTCAATTGCAATCTCTTTTTCTTCGGTAACAGGAGTTCCTTTGATCTTTCATAAGATATTTTTATTTTTGAAGTAGAATGTCGACTAGGTACACGGGATGGAAAATGTGTTGATTTCCTTCACTTTACCAAGTATAATGAACAGAAAACCTTATGATTAAAGTAATATGTGGAAATAAATCATTATTTTCTGTCATATATGATTTTCTTGGCCATCTGATGGATTATGGAGTAATTAAGCCTCAACTCTCCTCTTGTGCTTTTTAAATAGTGAACACGAGAAGGTGAAATCATATCGTCAAAAGATATCAAAATGGCAGTCTCAAGTTTCAGACAGAATTCAGACTCTAAGTCGGCGAGCAGGTTCAAAAATCTTATCTTTCTTGCATTGAGTTTTTAATCATATCTTAGTAGCAGGGAGTATAACTGAGTATTTCTCTTTCTTCCCTTTGCCCGTACTCTTGTTTCAGGTGGCACACCTTCAGTCAAGGTATGAACTGCTGTGAAGTAAGCTTGTTCCATTTAGTAGACAATTTCAGGTGTTCATTTTAAGGAAACACATACATCTTTTCCAGCCGATGGAATGCAATTCTATTTGCTATCTCGTCCTCTTGTAAGCTTGTTCCATTTAGTAGACAATTTCAGATGTTCATTTTAAGGAAACAAATACGTCTTTTCCAGCCGATGGAATGCAATTCTATTTCCTATCTCGTCCTCTTGGCTCATCATAATAACTCTACTCCTCCTTTTTAAATTTTACAACTTCAGCACAAACTCTGGGTGCTAATGTGGACCAATATTGTTGCTCAAAGTGGTTCTTCTCTTTGATGCATCTACCTGCTGTCATTTCTATATTTCCTTTTCTTTTTTCCAGTTTCTTAGTTCCTCGTTATTATTTTGTTAATAGAAGTAATGTAATTAGTTATTCACATGCCAGGCATTGTTAAAGAAACCATGTTTAGCACTTTAGCTGGACTGTTAGAAGACAAAAGAGAAGACATAGGGCATGCGGTGTTGCTACACTAGCACTTATGTGGACCATGTGGAGAGAGAGGAATAGAGAGAGACTTTGTACACTTAAGGAATGAACTCTGTCCCTTATATCCATTTGGTGCCCCCATGAGGTTCCTATTTGTACAGATGAGATGACTAGTGTCATTCGTAGAAAACCATTTCTGTTTATATGGTTTTCTATTTTTGGTCTACTTGTATGCGGGCATGTTTTTTGCCTTTTCTTTAATTAAATTCATAACCTTAAGGATAACCCTCTTCATTTGTTACTTGAAAGGAACTAAAACACTCACATAAGGGTTCTCTAACAAGCCAAGCTCAACCTTTAACAAACTCAGTTTGGTTTTGATGCGATTTGACGATAGATAGGTGCTAGGACAACTTGATTTAGAAAGCTTGAACGTAGCTCGATCACTTTTGCCTATAAAGGGTTCAACTTCTAAGTCATATTCAATGGAGAACACTAGAATTCCCAGGGACAATACTAGAAAAGGAAGTTTATTACAAGTCATTTGGTAGACTTTTGATATGGCTGTGAAATTCTTTTGAAATTAAATTATGTTATCATAGAAAGTTTTATGAGCTGAGCAAGACATTTGAGACCAAGCTGGTTTGGTTCATGGTACCCCTACTCCCACTGGGGTGTACTTTGACTGAAGGCAGAGTTGGAGATGTTGTGAATGTCTGGGATTTAAGTTGCAAAATGGTTAAGTATCATGTGGTCATAATGGATTTTGGCATGTTTTCCCCAACAGTCAGAACCACAATCCCAAAGAGTGGCTGTTTCACAATCAAGTTCGTCTGCTCGAAAAGGAGCATCTCTATCTGCACCTGCTTCAGGGAAAGTTAGCTCTGCTATGAGGGTTCCAAGTAATAGAATATCAAGCCATAAACCTTCACAGGAATCTGCCACTGCTGATGGGTCTGATCCAAAGTTGGTGGAGATGATAAATTCTGTAATTGTGGATAGAAGCCCGTCTGTTAAATGGGAAGATATTGGTGAGATGCCAAAGTTTTATCCTCTTCATTGCATCCAACCCCTATGTAATGTTTTGATAAAAATTTTAATCGTACATTTGGTTTTCCTGCAGCTGGCCTTGAAAAGGCAAAGCAAGCTCTTTTAGAGATGGTAATTCTACCAACCAAAAGAAAGGACCTCTTCACTGGCTTGAGAAAGCCTGCTAGAGGTATTGCTTCTATACATGAATAACATTATAAAACACCCAGGAACTTTTTTCTGACAAAGTTGATGTTATTGTATTACAGGTCTACTTCTTTTTGGCCCACCAGGTACTGGAAAAACCATGCTTGCCAAAGCAGTAGCATCAGAGTCACAAGCAACATTTTTCAATGTGTCTGCTTCTTCGTTAACATCAAAGTGGGTGTGTGTCTCTTTTATTTGTGCCTTTTGATTGACTTTGTTTTGTATCATTTTGATATACAGAGCTTCACATTCTGGCAGGTCGGAGAGGGTGAAAAGCTTGTCAAGACATTATTCATGGTTGCCATTTCCAGGCAGCCATCTGTAATTTTCATGGATGAGGTGAGACTTTATGAGGAATTGTTATGTCAGTTGATGCCTCGGATAATGTAATTAATTCAATGTTTTTTTTATTAGGCCTTCAATCTTCATTTAATCAATACAAGAAATAAAATAGAGTCTTCATCAATCTCTTCTTCACTTATAACAGGGCCATTCTTCAAATAAATAATGGAAATAGGGCAATAGTTGACTCTTCACACTTATCCCATCTAAGCTTTCATTGAAAATCTCGTCTATAAAATGATCAAACACTGGTTGCTTCTTCTTTCCTCTCTCTTCAAACTGAGAAAGAAGAAAGAAAGACCGAGTCTTGCAGATCTGCTGCTTCAGATTCATTGAGTTGGGTGCTGACTTCTCTCAATCTAAAAAGGAGAAAACCATTTCATTTGTATCTGATGAGTTAACTGGAGAGAAAACCGAATTTAATGACGAACTGTCTTTTATCAAGTTTTGTTGCCGCCTTGCTATGAACTCAGCACATCTATCAGCAAGTGAAGCTCTCTTGGTCAAGTCTTGGATAGACATCTGTAGGAAGTAATTAGCTATATATAGATTATCTGTTTGCCTCAAACTGATTGGCATTCTCACTTTCACCTTTGATATTTGTGTAATGTCTTTTTCTTTATTATGTGTATGAAGTCTCTTGCAAACTTTTTCTTTATTCTGTGTATGAAGTCTCTTATGATTCTTGCAGATACTCTAGTAAAAAACACGTGCATTTTTTTTCCTCTTACCTTATCCAAAACAAAAAAACAATCAGTACTTGTTCTTTTGGACTTTGCTGCTTAAAAGTACATATCTGTCACTAGGCTTGCTTGGGTCTTTCATTGGCAAAGACATCTGAATGGTGCATCAGTCACTTATTGGTAGCAAAACTTTTTTTTGAGAAAGGTAACATTTATTGGTAGCAAAACTTACTTTCAGATTATCTTTGTGGTTAACAGATAGATAGTATTATGTCAACTAGGACTACCAATGAGAATGAAGCAAGCAGAAGGTTGAAGTCAGAGTTTCTAGTTCAGTTTGATGGGGTGACATCAAATTCCGATGGCCTGGTAATTGTAATTGGTAAGCGTCATGCTCAATATTATCTTAGTTATGGTGTCTTAAACAGATAGCTGTTCCTGCTAACTGATGCTCATGGCGTAGTGTTTTCTGAGTGTAATCATCTGTCAAAAAGATCATTTTTTTCTTCTCTAAGTGGTCATATACGACATCTCTTGTAGTAATCCCGAGCAAGTTAATTCCTGCAAGTCCACATATATAGGAAATGCCACAAAAGCGCCAAATTTTATGGTGGCACCATTAAAGTGCCACTGCAAAGGAAATCTTCTGAGGGATATACTGTCTATGACAATAAACTATCAGAAAAAGATAAAAAAGAAACTTATGACCTAAAACTTGTAAGAATGTAATTTATATAATCAAGTCTGTCAACAACGTATTGCAAACTATTATAAAACATAGAGAAACCTAATGACCTAGTATGTTTAAGACATCATGCTTTATCTTGACACTGCAAAGATGTGAACTTCTGGTATTTCACATACATCAAGGAAGAGCCATTTTTTCGAAACCTTTTCTAGTCTGAAACTCCAGTATGCTAGGATTTTTAATGTCAAACTGCTTCTGATGCAGTGACTTCTAGAGGGCCCCTCTGAAATTTCCATTGCTAATCAGTTCCTTGTTTTCAACTAAACCCCTCCCACCCATGGAAATTTGAGAACTATAGATTTTCATGATTGTTGAGCATATGTTATCAGTCTACAGAAGTTGATCTTTTTGGTCCTTGTATTCTCTAGCTACTGTGACTGAGCTGTCTGCCTATGCTAATGCAGGTGCAACGAATAAGCCTCAGGAGTTGGATGACGCTGTTCTAAGGAGATTGGTAAGTGCAGTCACTTGATCATAATGCAATTTGTCTCTGAGAACATAGTTATGCTTTCATCATTGGCTTGCTTGAACATGTTTTTTTTCCCTTGGGTCTGATAGGTAAAATAGATAATACTGACACAATTGAGTTTTTGGCCAAAAGCATCCCTAAACTATACCCTCAACTTAGACTACATCCTTAAATTATCCTTCTTAACAGAAATTATCACCCCAAGTATTTAAAACTTAACCACTTTCATCCTTGTGTTAAAATTTTTGTGTAATCATTAATGGGTTTTACACAAAAACATGTGCAGGCCACACTGCTCTCAATAAAACTTTTCCCATAATTTCGTTATCCTTTATCAAAGCCCCCCCCCCCTCCCCCCCCCCAACCAAAAATAAAATAAAATTTGAGACCCTTATATGCTGGAAAGAAATAAAGTTAGGATGGTGTTGCAAAGTAGATGTATCACGGAATGAAGAGATTTTTTTAAATTTTTGGTGATTTAGGGAGTTTTGCTGAGAGTAATATGAATTACTCATATTTTTGTATGAATTCAGTTAATTCTTTGTTAAATTTTAACAAAAGGATGGAAGTTGTTAAGTTTAAAATACTTGAAGGATGTTTGTTGGTAAGAAGAATCATTTAAGGATGTAATTTAAGTTTGGGGTATAGTTAAAGGATGTTTTTGGCCAAAAACTCGATACAAGTGGATGGGCATAAATATAATGGATATACAAATACAACTATACTTCACCGCTACATGTTTGAGTTTTCTCTTGAAAATTGACATAATTCTCATGTAAAATCTCTGGTGTAAGAAGTTACATATGCCCATCTTCTCTAATGAGTCATTAGAATAACCCAATTAATTCTTGATCAAAGAAAAACCCGATTCACATTTTCAGTTCTCACTGTGATATCCTTGCAGCATCTTACTTAGAAATTCAAATTTGGACTGTTGGAATACCCGTATTGCATTACTAAAATACTTTCAGCTCTACAAACGAAGTGAATGATCTGAATCTGACCAGCAGCTTATAATTAGAAGAGAAATTAGTAGAGAAACTAAATTGTAAATTGCATCACAAGCTGTCCCTTATTTTGAAAAGTAGTTTCCTTTCCTTGTCTCTGATCACCGAAGCTTAATTAGTATGTTACTGGAGAGTATATTTCTAATTTCTCGAGAACAATGTGAACTGTTCTTAAAATACTAAAGAAAGGAGTAGAGATGGACGATTATCCCAGCCAACATTCAGTGGACAGTATGGAAATCAGAGGTGTTTTGAGGAGAAGCAGAGCAGCATTCAGAAATTTAAGTTAAATTGTTTAACTTTATAATATTTTTTGGTGTAAACAGGTAGTGATAGATCAATCAGAAGACATAATACAGCTATAGACTGGTCGTAATCCAGCTAAGTATAGGATCAAATGAATTACAACACTTTTGAAAGTGGACTACATTTTGTAATGTAGTATACGTGTGGATATATAGATTAACTGTTACCTTTCTCCCAAAAGAAAACGCTAAAGAAATATATAGTTTTTTTTTTCTTCTTAATGTGCTGTTACTGTTTGAAACAGGTGAAAAGAATATATATACCTCTACCTGATGCTAGTGTTAGAAGACAACTTCTGAAACACAGACTAAAGGGGAAAGCTTTTTCTTTGCCTGGTGAGATTGTATTTGAAAACTATATACATTATTATTAAGTTGATGTTGGCTAACTACCATCTGTTTATAGACCATAAAGTAGAGTTCCCATTTAACATGAGGAGTTTTAAGCCCTTAATGATTTTAATGAAGTCAGTCGATGTTTAGTTCTATGTATTTGTCTTTATCCGTATGTTTCAGTTACCAAGATCAATCAGCAATATGAGATGTGATCTGTAGATAACAGCTGAACATGCATGATGATGTGCAAGTTCTTAATCAAATATCAAATGTACAAAATTAAACAAAAGAAAAAAGGAAAACTTGAAAGAGCTTGAAGTTTTTTCTAATTCAAACTGAGGGTATAAGGAATCTCTTTCAATGCATCCCCCCTCCCTTCTTTTCCTTCTATATTAGCTTTGGCAAAAGTCTATTATGATTGAACTTGTCTAATATACTTCTGAGCAAAAAGTAAGATAGTTGCAAGCTAGAGTTCTTTTAAATATTGGTGCTTGTGTCTCATAGTTTATCACTAAGTTTTCCCTACTTCTCCAAAAATCTTGTGCAATCACTGCTGGCTTAAGGCCGATCAAGCCTCCCCTGGCCCTCCTTTTTATCCATTTCAAAGTGGAAAGGCTCAAGGCCATTTCCCAATATTCTTCTTTATCTGAAACCATATCAAGCATCTCTGAAATAAGTTATCTTGAAAAGAAAATGCTTTACTTCTGTTCTTCATTTCCATGACACAAGTTAGGCCTCTATATGAAATAATTATACTATGCTATCAATAAGTTCAATATGCATTATGGAGTTATCTTTCTTAAGGTTACTGGTAATCCTGCTCGAACTGTTTTTCTTATACAATTATGAGGATGACAGAGGATCAAATCTTATCATTTGAAGGACTTCTTATTGTATCGGAGAGACGCGTTTCTTTTTATTTTGTGAATTATTAAGCAGAGTCGGTTTAGTTGCCTGCTGTTGCAATGTAATCTAATCAGTTTTGTTTACTGGATGATAGATGGAGATCTAGAACGACTGGTGAGAGATACAGAAGGTAAAAAGTGCTAAAAGTTTTGCCATTAGAAATCTCTTAGCTGAACATCTGATTCTTAAGAACCCTGATCAACATATCTTGTTGCTATGGGAAGTTCATCTGAAATCTACATTTCCACAGGGTATTCTGGAAGTGATCTTCAAGCCTTATGCGAGGAGGCTGCTATGATGCCAATCAGAGAGCTTGGTGCTAACATTCTCTCAGTCAAGGCAAATCAGGTGGTAACTCTTCTGGAGCTTACACTGCTACCTCTTTGAATTTGTTTTATCAATATAGTTAATGATTCCACATGCAATAAAATGCATATTGCCAGGAGTAGTTGAAATACTGCTCCAAAGATGTCCTTATGTTCTTCTATGAAGTTGAATTCTGAAGACTACTCTTCCCATGCTCATTTAGGCACTCCATCCCTGTCACAATTTATTGGACTCAATTCTCATTTCGGGCTATCTCAAAATATTTGACTCTTTGTCCTGAAGTTTATACAGATTAAATTATTGTCAAGAACTAAATTCGTTTGAAATTTAAACTCTCTGCTGAGTCAACCTTGTCAGATACAGGACGGAAGGAGTATCCATACTCCTAATTAGTTCCCTTGAGAAACCCGAGGTTGATGTCATTTGTCTTAGATGTCAGTTTGAGTTTGTTATACACCTTTGGATGCACCATCTGAAATTGGATAGCATGATATCTTAAAAGCTTAGTGAAGGAGGGTTAAGACAATTTGGAAATAGCATTTTTAAAGCTCTACGTTGGTATTGTAATTCTATAATTAGTTTGGTTCTAACCCTGAGGGTTGAAATTATATGTATCTCTTTGATAATTCTGGCCACCAAGTATAATGACCAACACTTGAAAGCAAGTCAGTTTGCATACCAACCATGTTAATCGATGAATAACATTGTGGGTATTGACTCGTCCAAAATTGTTGTTCTTATTTTACAGGTGAGGGGTTTAAGATATGGAGATTTTCAGAAGGCCATGACCGTGATTAGGCCTAGCCTGCAAAAGAGCAAGTGGGAGGAGCTCGAGAAGTGGAATCAAGAGTTTGGTGCAAACTGAAGGCCCAACTCTTGAATATTCTATTATGCAGTCTCAAGTAAAGCTAAAACAGAAGTTCACGACAGGCCAGCAGATGATAAATTTGTTTCTTGGGCAGATCAGCATCCTGACTGTACGTGTACATACTTAAGAACTTAAATTTGATTATTAGCCATAATTTGGATAATACTAGGAACAGTATTCCGAGGGAATCATGTCTAGATGATCACGGCATGTGATACATGCGTTCTGTGGTTCCCCTTTATTATGTGCAGATGTTTGTATAGGAATTGACAGTTGAATACACACTTTTGTTGTAGTGATGATGCTCTTAGCTCTCCCTACACTTGCCATCAAATAAATTCATTTACGAAGGGGATGATGTATTAACCTCCTCTATACTTGGCTTGTGTTTGGACTATGAACATCCTTATAATATTACAAATGTCTATATTTTCTACCAAACACATGATTAGTAATTCCACATTTTATCTAGAATTATTATCTCTTATCCCTCGATCCAAACATTCCCTACTTGGCTATCTCTCGGATCAAGTTCACCATTATGAAAATCTCTTTTAGGGTTACAGGGAAGTTGTGGCGCAATCAGTTGGCAGAAAACCCGCGACATATTTGATATGGCTCCAATTAAATGTACCTGCTAGCTTATCGCGGGACATGCCAACTCCATTCAACATTTTCTGTATCACCACTGACATCAATTTTATTGTTTGTACCTTTGCTTCATAATGATTTGATGATTCATTGATTCAATTTTAATTTTATGAAGCTACATAGAAGAGGGTCACTTTTCAAATTTATATTTTATATAAACATGTTGAATTATGACAAGCAAATAGTAAAAGAAGTGTAGTATATCCAATCACTATGGTAAAAATAGCGATGATGGATTACTAACTCCAGCACAATGTCTTAAAATTTGAACAAGTAAAAAATAATATTTTAAAAGATTATTCTGGAATGTTAAGGTGTAAAACTGAAGTCCAGGACACTAGCTTTTATAACTTAAAACATGTGGTCTTGCAACATAAAATTTACAGAGCTAAAGGGAGAGTGTTGCCTACTTTTGAAGATTACTGCTGTACGTGTGTTCCATAGTATAAATACTTATAAATGATATAAAGTTTATTAGAAAAAGTATTTAATGAGTTACGTACTATTTGAAATTAAAAATGCAAGCTCAAAAAGATGAAAAATAACACTTGCTCAATTGATTTTTATTGTCATTTCGAAGTACAATAACACTAACTGGAATTTTTGTATAGCTTCCCCTGAAATATTGAAAGTTCATTTCTCATTTTGCGTTCAATATTTGTAAGCGTTTATCTATCATTTAATAAAATACATATTTACTTGGAGAGGGCTAATGCCTAATATGATATGATTATTATTTGATTTAATTAATTAGGTGTTCTGTAACATTATAATTTTGTATAGCGGGAGCAACTCAAAATTAACGTTGAGTGATGATTATATTTTATTGACTATTTTAAAGCAGGAATCATGTTACTTGGAATCTCAAATCAATTTTCTTTTATATGAATACTAGTAAAATTACTCGTGCTTCGGGCGGGAATTTAATATCACAAAATTTATAAAAATAATATTTTAAACCTATCAATCATTAAAACTAAAAATCTATATTATCTTATATATAAGATTACGCGGTAACAAACATCAATAATGTAAAGGAAAATAAAACTTATTACATCTTATAATTTTTTTGAGATAACTATAACTTATCTTATCATTTATCCTTAATAACATAGTATAAATTAATGACTGTAAAAATACATACCAAGATATGTACCATAAGCAATAGTAAGCAATGTTGTCAGTGAGCCACTCAACATGAACAAATTACACAACTATTTAATTGTGAAGAATAAGAATAAGAGAGATTAAGAATTTTTGTTGTTTTTAAATGAAGGAAATCCCTCTCTTTATAGACAACAAAGGGTAGCCTGCACAAATGTTTATTATCCCTTATCGGAAAGGTTATAACTTTTTGGAAAAATTGCAACCCTTCGGAAAGGTCACAACCTTTCATAAAAGTCACAACTTTTCATAAAAGCTGCAACTCTTCATTAAAGTCGCAACTTTTCATGAAAGTAGCAACTTTTCAGAAAAGACATGACTTTTTGTAAAAGTCACAACTCTTCATTAAAGTCGCAACTCTTCATAAAAGTCACCAACTTTTCATGAAAGGAAAAGGCTAGTTTTAGAAATAAATAAATTTAAAAAGAATTCTGGTTTGTGAGGACGCCACGTAGGTGGACCTAAGATTTTCTTTTATATATATATGATATATGATTTTTAAATAAGTTGCTACAAAATTCACACATACAAATGAAGTTAGAGTATCTATTTTCTTATCTATATACATTTTTCAAAACTAGCATATGAAAAGACATGAATATTTATAAAATATGAACTTAAAACTATAATTTATACTTAAAAATAAAATAAAATAGTCTAGCGCTAAATTAATAATAATTCAACTATACACTTTAGAGCTTCCAACTTTTTTATATAAATTATGATAATCTAATCAAGACAAAACAATAAAAAGATCGGTTATAACTAAAATATATAATTTGAACTATCAAGATTAATACCATAGAATACAAGGTAAGCAATTGAGTCGTTGAAATATTAATATATATAGGTACTACTAGAAGTCTAGAACACCACTTTAAGACATGTTGATTGCCCAAAAATTGATCAGTAAACAATAGCAATAATTTAGTTACCTATTTTATGGTATTGATTTTGGTAGATTCAGTCCCACAAAATATAAAAATATTTCATTTGTTCCTAAGTTTTTCACCCCTTGCATTCTCTATTTCTTTCTATACATGTACTCCACTTTATAGATCACATCTTAGCCTTTTTTATGTCGTCTAAAAAATCAATCAAATATCTTGTTAAACTCATATATTTTTTGTCTCAATTTATGTGAAGGTATTTAAATTTTGGAAATAAAATTAATACTCTAGGTTCTCAAAGAGAAAAGAAAAGTTATTTGAAGCTCACGTAGACATGCTCAATTTAATTTATATTTGCGTACGTGATATGTTTTTAGTAAAATTTATTCAATTGCCGATGATATTAGATATTTAGGAGTAAATAATATATACTTACTCATCTTATAATCATCAGGTTTTAGGTGAAAGAACAACTTAAATATTATCAATGGATTGACATATCAAATTGTTGACGGTAGCAACAACTTAGATATCAAGCATAGCAAGAAAGAACTCTTAAATATAAAAAAAAAAGAAGTGAAAGGAGGTCAACAAAAGAAGAGCTTTTGAATAGGTCATGTTCTCTAATATGTTGAAAACTCTGTGTAAGAAATCAACAAAAGCAACATATTTGTTGCTTTCTTATTTAGACAAAAAAAATAATTTGTTACTTTCCTACACAGAGCTTTTCGTATACTAGAGAACGTGATCTTCTTAAAGTGCTCATCTTTTTATGTCTTTCTTTCACTTCTTTTTGCATTTGAGAGTTATTTCTTATCCAAATTATAATAATAAGATATACGATATATAAATCTTTTTGTTGAATGTGTGTGAATCTCAAACATGTAAATTTGTAGAAAGGATAACGAAAAATGAGACATGAGTGCACAAGTTTATATATATATCCCATGTTGCCCACGGTTCAAGGACCCAATAACATTAATTTTTATAGCAATTGATTATATTTTCTTATAATATGTAGAATAATATTCATATTTGAATGTACTATTATTTTAAAAGTGAGTTAAAAAAATAAGCTATAACTAGATTTCTTTCAATTTGAAACACAACTACAAATTACATTCAAATTTTCACGATTAAATACTGATTTTCAAATAAAGTAAAATTTATTAGAAAAAATGTGAATCATAATTTTTTATAGTCAAATAGATAATTTGGAGTGACAAAAATGAGTACCACACAAGTAACTTTTTGTTTCTTCATGTCAACAAAAAAGAAAACATAATTGCTACAACGACAACAAAAAATGTCTTTTTGAATTTTTGAGTATATCTTACCACTGAAAACTAGTAGAACATTTTCAAAAATTTCGTTCATTCACTTTAATTTATCGATTATATTTAAAATATTTTTCACTTTCAGCATATCAAGAGATTTTTCATGTCTTATCCTCAACATTAATTACTTAATTCACAAATCATTTTTCGAACATCTCGAATTATATATCAACTCATATAAAATTTTTGATAAAATACCTATATTATTATTAATTTAAGAAACATGTAAACTTTAAAATGGACAAATAAAATAAATGATGTAAGTATAAAATCTTAATGAAGCCCCCCCCCCCTGCCCCAAAAAAAAAACATAACCAGAGAGGAGAATAAGCAGGCAACACAAGCCGACATGTTGACATCGTGTTGCTTGCTTATTCCCCTTTACCAGAATAAGCAGGCAACACAAGCAGGCAACTCAAGGTACTCACAGACAAGAGAGTTGGTGCTTTGGTGAATTGCTTCTCACTATTACATTTCAGATTTTAATCAACAAATTTTGAAAAATATTTTTGGGACAACATAAAAGAAAGCTAAAATATGATCTCCAAAGTGGAGGCCATGTATAGAAATAATAGAAAATGCAATTAAGGGATGAAAAATTAAGGAACAGAGAGAGATTTTTATAGTCGATATGAGGAGCTTTTACAAGATAAAACTTGAAAATATAATAAATAACATTTCATATTACATAGATTTGCATAGAAGTCAAAACTAAATCAAATCATCAAACTTAAAAGAACCTACCAAAATATAATTTTAGCAAGAAAATCATTATCATAAAATATGTAAATAATTAAGTGTTATAGTCCACGTTCATTGAATTGTTAAGGTTCCAAATCTACCAATCTTAAAAGACCTACAAAATCATAATATTAGCAAGAAAATCATTATGATTAAAAATATGTAAATAAACTGTTATTCTCTTTTGTCCACATTCAGTAAATTGTTGAGATTTCAAATCTATCACTCTTAAAAATCTATTATATAATATTCTTAATTAGCAAGAAAATCAGTATCATAAAATATGTAAACAGATTATTAGTCTCTCTAGTCAACCTTCAGTAAATTGTTGAAATTTTAAATCTATCATCTTAAAAATCTATTAGAATCATCTTCTTAATTAGCAAGAAAATAAGTATCATTAATAATAGAGAAAATGATCTATATTCGGATTTCCAACTACACACCTTAACTTTACGGGACTCCTATCACTCCTCTGAACTGTCTAAAACTGAAATAATTACACCCTTGAAAAGCCACAACCACATCTATATTGATCAGTGAATTTCACGCGTTCGACACATGGAAATTTAATTAATTAATTTTTATTTTCAATTTTCTTATAATTCCTTTCCCTTTTTCCTATATTCTCCCAATTTCTTCAAATCCTAAAGCAACTTATTCTCCCAATTCCTTCAAATTCCTAAAGTAACTTCACCATTACTTTAAACACCAAAGTCCATCAAAATTGAATTATGAGGAACAAGAGAGAGATGAGAGGAGGGGTGGGAGGGTTTTTCTGGTGTTTTGGGTCTCCCCGAGGCGGCGATAATGGTGGCGTTTCATCGGAGACAGCAACAATGATGACGTTTTATCGGAGGCAGCGACAATGGTAGCTTTTCACTGGTTGCAGTTGAGAAAGGAAAACCAAAAAAAAGTGAGGGGAGGGAAAGAGACAGGAAGAACAAATACAAATTCTCTCAAGAAAAATGAGGAAGAAACATGTACTTGTTTGCTTGAAATTTGAGATTGATAATTAAAGGATCTATAATTAAAGAAAAAATCTTATTTGAGAGTTCAATTGGGTTTGATGTAAACCTAATTTGATTATTTTTTTTCAAATATGATCCAAATCCCATTTTTAAGTGATATAAATATATCTCATTTTTTAAATTTATTTGAATGGTTTATAAAAATTACTTACATGAGAAAAACTTGTGTGAAATCAACGATGGTGATTCGATGAAGATGGTGGTGGCAATGATAGTTTAGAGATGGTAAATGGTGGAGGAATTTGATCTTTATTGCTATGGAGAAGAAAAACAATAAACAAAAATAAAAATACATATATTTCTAAAAAGAGATATTAAAAATAGTTTTAATATTTATTTTTTGTGCTCACTCTCTCAAAGAGAGTGAGATACACTCACTTTGCCAGCTAAGCGTTCAGGGAGGTAATTATCTTAGTTTTAGATAGTTCAGAGGGGTTATAGGACTTTCGTAAAATTAAAGTGTGTAGTTGAAAATTCGAATATAGGTTTGAGTGCTTATGGTCATTTTCTCTTAATAATATGTAAATAAATTGTTACTCCCTTTAGTCCACATTCAGTTAATTGTTGAGATTTTAAATCTATCACTCTTAAAAATCTATTAGAATCATATTCTTAATTAGCAAGAAAATCAGTATCATAAAATATGTAAATAGATTATTAGTTCCTCTAGTCAACATTCAGTAAATTGTTGAAATTTCAAATCTATCACTCTAAAAAATCTATTAGAATCATATTCTTAATTAGCAAGAAAATCATTATCATAAAATATGTAAATAAAGTGTTACTCCCTATGGTCCACATTCAATGAATTTTTGAGATTCAAAATCTACAAATCTTAAAAAATATACCAAATCATAATATTAGCAAGAAAATCAGTATTTCATAAAAAAATATGCAAATAAATTGTTACTCTCTCTAGTCCACATTCAGTGAATTATTGAAATCTCAAATCTATTACTCACAAAAATCTATCAGAATCATATTCTTAGCAAGAAAATCATTATCATAAAATATGTAATAAATTATCAGTCCCTTAGTCCACATTTGTTGAATTGTTGAGATTTTTTTCATAGTCCAAAATAAGTGAATATCTCAAAGTTCAAGAGAATTTTTTAGACCTTTTTGCATAATTACCCTTCTTTCTAATGAGGTTCTTAGTTACTTATTATTTTCTAGGACAATGACTTGAGAATAATAAAAAGGATAATAGTGGAGAGTAGTCTTTAGTTTATATCATTAAATATTTTTTGTTGAAAGAATACGTCATTATCCCTAACAATTCACTTAATATGAATAAGAAGACGTATTTTATTGATTCGTCTTGATCAAATTACATAATATTTAACTTTTTAAGAAAAATATTGTATGCAATTGTCCTTTCTATGTATTGTAAGTAAACATAATGTGATATATTTTTTAAACATAATGATAGTGCATTAAATTAAATTTAGACCTGATTAATTTGTAAGAAATTTTTATGTGTAAATTTTGAATATAGCATAATATGTAGTATTATTATCAAGTTATGGCATTAGAGTTTTAATTTTATTTTGTAGCATTTAATATCTCACTCTATAGCATTTAATTAGTAATTATATTGTTAATTATAATTTATTAAAAGGAGTTGTTATTAAAAACTAATTAAAAAATAAGTGGATAAAGTGCTAATAAGTAATTAATTCTAATGTCTAATAATTCTGACAGCATAAATGAAGTGCTAATGAGTAATTAATTCTGACAACTAATTTTCAGTTATAATTAATGCGCATTAATTTAATATGCACGCCTGAGAATTTGAAGGGACTACTTTTTTATTGAGTTAAATTAAAGGTAGATAAATGATTAGCATTACAATTATTCTTCATTCTAAAATTTGTCTATTAAATTTCTTTCAACATATAAGTCATTTTCCCCCCCAAGAATTGAAGATTATTTTCATAGCTACATATTTCACTTCCGATGGATAACTTTGTGTCAATTTTAATTAAATTTTAAATTTTGTATATAGCATTTTATACAGTAATATTATCAAGTTATGTCATTAAAGTTTCAATTTCATTGTGTAGCATTTAATATCTCACTTTATAACATTTTATTAATAATTATATTGTTAATTATAATTTATTAAAAGGAGTTGTTATTAATAATTAATTAAAAATTAAGGGGATAAAGTAATAATGGATAATTAATGTTAATAATTAACACACTGATAACACAAATTATGAAATTTTTGTTTTTTTATTAATTGATACATTTAATGCAGGTAACACATTTTTAAATATGAATAGTTGCACTTTTTAGGGAGTTTAATTAAAGTTAAATATATGATTAGCACGTTTTTAGGGATATTAAACATTTTCAAATTATCATCATTGCCTTAAATATCTCTAGTTAGTTAAAATAATATTATTTTTTGAATTAATTCCTTAAAAAACTCAACCAGATAATAAAAATATTTTTGGATTTTCAGAATACTTTCAGATTGTCATTTTCAAACATATTTGGATCAACGTTACAAGTAGTCTTATTTCCAAAATTTCACGATTATTTTCAGATTGCTTTCAACGTATAAGTCATTTTTTCTAAAAATTCAAGAATATTTTCATAGCTGCATATTTCACTTTTTTTTTAGTAACCTGATAAATTTTGGCATACAATATATGTTTCTATTTAAATTATAATATATGTTTTTATATTAATTTTGTATTGAAAATGTATTGTGTTTGTTTAATTGGAGTATTGTATAGGATAGTGAATGATATATTGACTGTGTATGAAGTATGTATGAATTATATGAACTGATTATAAATTTATGTAACGTTGAAGTCTGAATTTTTTTTTAATAGTGTATGAAGATTATACAAAACGTGTATCATTTGTGTATGAAAGTCCTTTTTTTTCTTCAAAATTACAGTATATGTTTCTAATGAAATTAGAATATATGTTTTGCATTAATCTTGTATAGCGGGTAGACCAAAACTTGAAAGATGGAAGGGGTTTGCTGACGTGAAATTCAAACGTACAAAAATGACTTGCAGTAGATGCCGTCAAGTTGGACACAATAGAAAGACATGTTCAAATTATCCTGTGCAAAAACAATAATTTCGTAATGTTACATTTGTTATTGTGTTGTTTTGAATGTTAGAAACACGTTTTGTTTTATTGAGTGCAGTTGTTATCATTGACATTTATAAAGTTTGGTTTCGTAAAAAATTGTCATATATATATCATTTGTTTCTGATACATATGTCAAAGTTCAATATGACATTCATAATTCATACAATGTTTATACATTATAAATATACATTGAACTATACTGCCATTCATAAAATGTTCATATAGTATTCATACAATGTTCATACAGTATTCATACAATGTTCATATATGTACCATTTGTTTCTGTTACATATATCCAAATTTCAATATGGGATTCATAATTCATTCAGTGTTTATACATTATATATATACATTGAACTTTACTGCCATTCATAAAATGTTCATAATAGTATTCATACAATGTTCATATATATACCATTTGTTTCTGTTACATATATCAAAGTTCAATATGACATTTATAATTTATACAATATTTATACATTTTTCATACAATGTTCATATATTTTTGCATATTTCAATCAAAATTTATACAAAAATCATACACATTTAATAAAGTGCAAATATTCATTTAAGCATACTACCATTAACTACAATAGTTAATATATTATGACATATATAGTTAAATATATTTCATACAACATGCAGAGATGAGTGTTACAAGATCTCTACAAGATCTTTAAGCATAAAAATGATTGTCCCTCTTATAACTTCACTCTTTTTCATTTCTTTTTTTTTTTGCCATAAATAAAAATAACAATCTTAAAATTCAGCACAAATAAAAAGATTCTAAAGTGTCCCACAGATTCATAGTAAAAAATGTAAAAAAAAAAAAGTTCATCAAATCATTTGACTTATTTCAAAAAGTAACAAAAAAAGAAGTTTTGGAAGTTTCCCTTTGGTTCACTTTCATTTTAGCAAAAATGAATTTCACCTTCTAGAAAAAGAATCCCATTAGTCCATGATTTATTACTACTATATTATTCATAATTTATTCACCTTCTTCTTTCTCTCTTTAGAATGCCTCAAGTTGATCTGGAAACTCTAGTTACGGCCTGTGCCGGTGGCGGAAGTGACCGGAAAGTTGAATGTGATACTTTGGCTGACAGTGACGGAGACGGCGAAAAACGTGTGAAAGACGATTTGGATGATGAGGAGAAGCAATCGGAACATCCGCAAAAATGAATTTCACCTTCGAAAGATGCTGAGTTCGATTGGTTTAAAGCTTGAAAGGGAAATATATTTTTGTGAAGTTTGATCAGTATTTTGGGAAATCAGTATTCTAATGTATGCTCAGATTTAATATGACAGAGAAATTAGGCGTGCTCTCTTTAATTAATTAATAGAGAGAGAAACATGTGCTGCCTTTAATTGATTAATAGAGAGAGAAACATGAAAAAAGGCGTGCAAAATTAATATGGTAGAAAGAGAAGAGTGTAAATAGGGGAGAGGTTGAGTATATTGGGGGAAGATAAAAGAGTATTGGTTGATATGGGGTGGGTAGTTATTGGGTAATTAAATATTAATCAATTATTTAAAATAAAATCCCTAATTTCTAGATTTTATTTTTTTAAAAGTAACTATATAATATGAAGTTTAATTAATATTTAATAAATAATAATTTATAAATTATATTATAAACATTAAAAGGTAATTGATTAATATTTAATAATTTATTATTTATATTAAAAATTTATTAATATTTAATAAATAATAATTTATAAATTATATTATAAACATTAAAAGGTAATTGATTAATATTTAATAATTTATTATTTATATTAAAAAATTTAAAAGATAATTGATTAATATTTAATAATTTATTATTTATATTAAAAAGTTTAATAGGTAATTGATTAATAAATAATAATTTATTGATAAAAGGTAAGTGAATAAATGAAACTAATTATTTAAACATAATAATTATTAGTTAAATAATAAAATAATTTTTTTAATTAATATATTATTAGTTAATATGCTATAACTTGATAATAATATGCTATAACTAGTTTACATTTAATAATATATTTTTTAATTAATATATTATTAATTGATGTGCTATAAGATGATAATATTATGCTATAAGTAGTTTATTTTTAAAAAGTATGATTACAACTTGATATTTATCCTCTTAAATGTGTGTGGGATGTTAATTTTACAATTTTTAACTTCTTAGCCAAATAATTTACCAGCAAGCAAAAAACAAACTTATAAAAACAAGAAGTTATAATGCGATTTTTAGAATATAAACTAATGATAAATGTTGTGTCGTCACTCATCATACATAAAAGAATAAAAAAGTAAAAAAGTAATTTTGGAGAGATCAAACTTCCTATATAAACGAATTTGCCCAAAGCTATATCAAACTGCGCTTTTAATCTAAATGGTCCTTTCCATATCATAAATACAATTCCACAGATTTAAGTGTATAATGCAACGGGGTAGCACTTTACTATTGGTAACCTATATTTAGCTATCACTAAATAAATTCATGTAACTTGTACAATAAACAGATCATTCTAAAATTTCTAAACACCATAGTCTTTTAATTAGCTATAACATAATAAATGCCCGCCTTCTTAATAGAAGTGTAATGGCCCATATCGTCATTTCAAGTATGTGGACATGTATCCCCTATAAAGCCCTTCTCGCAACTTTATATTGTGATTATTGACTAACGGGTATGGATGATATGATTTCTGAGGTGATGGATATATGTTTCGGAGAAGAATATCTAATTCTTGGACTTGAAAATTACAAATTTGATGAAAGTCAATATTTTTTATTTATGAACTTGGAATTGAGTTTTTACATTTCCCTTAATTTGAACTGGAGGGTTATATATGAATTAATTAGTAGCAATCCCAAGCTAAGGAACAACTATTAGATCTTTATTAATAGTTAGTCTCCAATTAACTACTATCTTTTATACAGTGTATATAAAACAAGAATAGTTGATTAAAAAAAAACATGTATAGTTGGTCTAGAAAAGATATTTTTCTGTTGCTATTTTTAAGAAGTAAATTTTTTTAGTTTATTATCAATACCTGAAAAATTTCTTCTCCTATTTAATAGCAGTTCCACTGATTGGCAAAATACCTTATATTTTTTAAAACAAAAAACTATTTTTTCTCAAAGTAAGTGTTTTGGCCTCGCAAAAATAATGCCACAATAAAATAAGAGTTTGTTTGACATTGCTATTAGGAGGACAAAAACACTTATTTTGAAAAAAAATAATTTTTTTTTGAAAAAGCAAGGTGTTTGGCCGATCTGTAAAACAACTTTAAAACTAAAATTTTTTGTTTCTTAAAAAAAACAAATGTTTCTTAAAAAAAAAATGCATAAATAGATTTTTTCAAGACCATAATATATTTGTCATACATACATATTTATCAATATATCGCTTATATTTAATTGTTTTAATGGTGAACTTTTACAAGTAGTAAATTAATTTGTAAAATATTTTTAAAACTGTTATGCTTGATATATTAAATTAAATCAATATGTTAATATATTATCAATAGTTAATTAAATGCTTCTTAAAATAAGAAGTTTTTAGCAGGAATGTTGAACATTCTCTAAACATCTTTCCTTTGAAATGCATATGAACCTGAAAAGCACAAATTAATGTATTGCCTGATAGCTCATTTTTTAGTCTCCTTGAGGATTACCCACACTTTGTATAGTAACTTAGTGCATTTATGTCATAGTTTTTGTTCCCCTTATATAAATATTTTTTTTCTTACTCTCATATTAATTGTCTTTTATTGAATAATCATGATAAGAAGGAGTTCTCACATGAAAAAAAAATGAAAGGAAGTTCATAAATTAATAGCGTTCTGAGGAGATTGTGTTCTCCAAAATGTAAAAAGAAAAACGTTATGTAAGAAAGCAAGAAATTTTTCTATCCTATGCGGAATTGAAATTACTATCATTATTTTTTTCAATAGAATTAAGTATGCCATTTATATCTGGTAAACCAGATGGTGAATCGATTATCCATCAATTCATAGAGGCGAAATCATCAAATGGGTGTTCCTCGTGGATGACAATTGAAAGAATCTATGTTCACAAAAGCATGAGTTGTCAAATAAATATTGTCTCTTCTCATGTTTTTGTGATCACAATTTTTTTATTTGACATTCTATAATTTAAGGAACACTCAATTGATTGTTACGCTTCCAAAATTGATGGACAATCAGTCTAACATCTTATTTATCAAATAAAATGGTTCACCTATAACTGAAGAAATAATAACAACAAATTCAATTCCACACAGAATAAAAAATTTGTTACTTCCTTACATAAAGCATTTTCCATTTTAGAGAAAGTAGTCTACTCCGAAAACTTATATGTTATGAATTTTCTTTCAATTTCTTTTTTTATTGCATTTAAGAGCTATTTTTGGATATGATTATCATAATAAAACGTACGCTACATATTCTTATCGAATGAGTGTTCACATTTAGGACCGTCTCAAAAAAATTGGGGGTTTAAAGTCAAACTTCATAGAAAAATCTTATTTTTATGTACGATAAAAAATAAATAATACTCAATGAAATTTTATAAATGAGGTCCAAAGAAGGTAGGATGTACGCGAATCTTATGAAGTAAGCATGTAAAAAATGTAAATTTCAATATTTTTTTTTTGAATATATACATAAATTGTGGGCCTAAAGAACTGAGGCACCAAAAATCACTTAATTGGTTTGATGATTGAGATGACCCTATGTGAATCTCGAACTAGATAGCGTACAGAGAAAAACAAACATACATATTTATATATATAAGGGAAAAAAGAAAATTGAGACATGAGTGCACAAATTCTATGTATCTATGGGAAAGTTCAAGGGGACTCACATATGTTGTTGGTAATAGTTGATTGCTTCTCCCTATTGCGATCTAAATTTCGGTCCAAAAATCTTAAAAAATATTTTATGACGATAGAAAAGAAAGCTTAAATATAGTCTCCAAAATAGAGGACATGTGTAGAGAAATAGAGAATGCATCTGAGGGGTGAAAAATTATGGAGCAAAAGAAGGGATTTTATAGTTGGTGTGTGGTGTTTTTAACTTTCTCTCTCTCCATATATATATATATATATATATATATATATATATATATATATATATATATATATTGATTTATATTAGATTTGATTAGAAGTCAAAATTAATCAAATCTACTAATCTTAAGAACCTATCAAGAACAATTAATAATCTTGACAAGAAAATCATAATAGTAAAATAGGTAAATATATTATTAGTATTTTGTCAACTTTGGCCTCGTCAACATTCAAATACCTTCTCTTGTCTCTATATACATTAATATGTTAACGACTCTATTTCATACCATATAGTCAATAATATTAATATTGACTCACATTTTAATTATAATTTGACCATTTCATAGATTTGACTTGATTGAATTAAATAATATTAATTTTTGGAAAAATAATTGAACATAATTGACTTAACCTCTCCTAAAAACCTACCAAAACTCAAACTTAGTTTTGAAAGTTAAATTTTGTGCCTGACTAAATTAGTTTTTTTTTCTTTGTTTGGGTTAAAAGGTTCAACCTTAAAGAGATCCAAAGTGACGCCCTTTAGAAGAGCTTAAACTAGCAACCATGACCAAAACAACCTAAAAAGGCCTTAATTCAACCACAATTGTTAGGATTTTAGTTCTAGTTTTCCATCAATTAGAATTTCATCAATTCTAGATTAGTCTTTTAGAATTTTATTAAGTTGACAACTACCTTTTTTCTCCTATATATAAGAATAAGAGTGTTTTTCATTCTCAAGGACACATTGCACTTGAGATTATTAATAATAAAATTAAGAAATTAATTGTCAACCTTTATTAGTTTCATAGTATAAGATAATTCTTCTTGTGATATCTTTGATATATACTAAATTTTTTAAAATTACTCAGTAAGTAATCAAGATCTAAATATATTGTTTCAATTTATTTTCTCAAGTAAAGACATTAGATATCTATTGATAATCTATGTTATTAGTTGGATCTTGCCAAGTCTTTAGAACATCACATTCTTGGAAATACTTGAATTGTTCTTTGAAATATCTTCTATAACTTTATTTCTCGATTTTAGATTCTTTTCTATTGTGATTCCACACTTCAAAATGTTCAATTCTAAATTTGGAATCTCTCTAACCAGATATTATCATTATATAATTCAATCAAGATAAAACAATAAAATGATTAGGTTATAGCTGAAAAATTTAAATCTATTTAAGTAGTTTTAACTATCAAGACTAATATTATGGATGCAAGGTAAGAAATTGAGACATTAACATATTATTGTATGTATACACGAGAAAATGATTTTAATGTATTTAAATGTTGATCGCACGAAAATTGAACTAACAACAATAATTTAAGTCACCCAAGGGTATGTCCTAGTGGTTGAGAACCAAAATTTCAAGTTTAAGTCTCAAGAGGAAATACATAATTACCCATTAAAGTAAGACCAATTTTTTAAAAAGACACTTCAACTTTGCGGGGGTCCTAGTACCCCCTAAACAATTTTAAAGTGTAGTAAATATCACATTTTTTAACTAACCTCAATTGCAAGAAAAGAATGTAATCACGTACCAATTATAATCTGCCACGTATTTATTTTATTTTTCTTATTTTATTAATTTCTTTTTCTTTTTCTTTTTCTTATTCTTTTTCTTTTTCTCTTTCTTCTTTCTTACTTTTTCTCTTTCTTTATTCTCTTTCTTCATTACCCTCCTCTGTTCTCTTTCTTCATTCTCTTTCTTCTTCTTCTTCATAACCAAATTCTCCCACGTACTGCCATTTTCGTTAATTCTTCGGATAGTCTTCATCACATCACTATTATTTTACCATCTTCATCATTAATATTATTAAATTGTTGTTAAATCAAAAATAAAATTGCTAAAAATTAAAAATTAGTAATCACCTCCAATCTACAATGTCCTTTTCAAAATTACAACAATTATGAAGCGAAACACCATTACGATGAAGGCAATGAAATCCTATAATACAAATCGAAGAAGTTTCTTTATTTACATGCTAAAGAACTACATAATAATTTATTTTATTCTTTTAACAAAAGGAACAATGTTATCAAGGAGGTTTACAATTATTACTATATTGAAAAAAATAAGATCAAAAGAAGAAAAAGGAACAAAGAGAAGCAAGAAGATAAGGAAAAAAATGAGTGAAGTAAATGGGTCTTTAGAGAAAGGGTAGTTTGTTCTTTGAAAAATTTGGGAAAGAAGATAATAAAATTAAAGAATTGAGGAAGTACAATAAAATAAATAAAATAAAAGAAAAAAGAATATTACTAATTAAATAAATGTATAAATAAATATTTGTTTACTTTTTGATTCAGCTCACTCTCTACCAGAGAGTGAACTACACTCTACATGCCATGTAGGCACGTAATGGGACAATAAATTCATTATAAATAAGAATAAGGGGGTACTAGGACCCCCACAAAGTTGAAGTGTCTTTTAAAAAAATAAGTCTTACTTTGATGGGGTAATTACGTATTTCCCCTCAAGTCTCAATGAAAACAAAACTGCTAGGTGAATTTCTCATTGTCCTAGTTTTGTTAGACAAAGTTACTTGCTACTTGTTGTTGGTGAGAAGTAGAAGATATCTTATGAAATTAATCAAGGTGCGTGAAAACTTTCACGATCCAAAGTAGACCCTAGGTGTAACATGGCGTAAAGGATCACGAGAAACCCTACACAAGACACTTAGCATGCATCATACAATATAATAAAAATAAAGATTTTTAAAGATAACATTTTATACATCAAAGAGTTTGACAAAAAGCAAAAGTTTAACATAAGTCTCAAAGCCATCTAATTCATAAGGAAAGTGAATGAGACATAACTCATACATCACATACAAAGTCTGAAGTGAAATCACATAAAGCTACAAAGTGTCTCGGACCTCAAAACATGAGAACTCACCAATCACTTGAAGTACCCAATAGATGTCTAGCCATGAGTGTGAGAGACAGGAACCTCGAACCCTACATTCATGAGATAATCTAGGCACAAGTATGTATTAGTACATGAAATGTAGTAAGTAGAATACAATATGCATAAACATATGCATGATAACATAAAGGACTCAAAACGTGTAGGCATGATCAGAATGAAACATTTAAAAGCTTTTGGAGAAGAATTGACATGCAAATAATAAAACATAGCCAAATACATGAACATAAAGGACATAAGGAAAGCTTAAAAGAAAACATAATTGTTTGATAGTTTTAACCGACAAAAAGACCATGAGAGCTATATCATGAAATATGATACATCCCTCATATACTGAACGAAGGGGTATTTAGTTTTCAAGGTAGAATTCATATATATCATCATTTTCTAAAGTGGATCTTTTAGCTAGGTCATTTAAGACACCATATAGGGGCACTTAGTTTGAAACTCGAGGTTTCTACTAGAGACTACCCCATTTGAGCCTTCACTTGAAAGCTCTCTCGATGCTTAGTATAAATCCCAACGAAATAGGTAAAAGTCAAATATCAATTTAACATTGGAAAGTCAATCACCAATACCAATCCACATCTTTTAAGATCAAAACTTAGAATAGATTCTTTAACATAATTCAACATGGATGAGAAAACCTTTCATTAATGTGAATCCTTAAATGAGAAATACCTTTCACAATCATGATCATAATAACATGTAAGGAAACCTTTCATAATAGCTTTTACTTTCTTTAAAAAGCATCATTAAATCATTTACAATAACTTCATAAAAATATGCATATCTTCATAGATTCATAATTCATAGTTCATAACCTTCATCACGGGTTCTTAATAAAATCATGGATCATGCATGGATTAACATAATTTCAACTAAACATCATGAATTAACATGGAATCATGCATTATAAGACTTAATCAACAAAAATATACCATAATCATTGGATCCATTGAGGAAAGGACTCCGTGGTTTAATACCCACATACCTTGATTCTTTAAGCCAAAAATGATAGAGAATTGACGACTTCAATGGAACCCTAGTTATTCTTCTTCTTCCTTAGTCTTGAGAGAATTTGGGGAGTTGTTTTGGGAAATTTACAAGGAAAACGAACAGAAAATGATTAAATTGGGGCTTGAAATACTAGAGCTTAGGGTAGAAGGTCAATTGACATAGTTTGATTTAAAACAATTAGGGAAAAATCCCAAAAGCCTTTCAAAAATAATTATCGACTCAACCTACGGACCGTAAATCTTTCTACGGTTTGTACTAGTCAACCGTAGACTATGTACTAGGACCATGATTTCACCTATCTTTTGTCGGAACAATTTTGCAGTTAGTCCTCTTTCTACGGTTTGTAGAAACCAACTTTTACCCTTAAAATTTTACTTAGACTGCGACTCACATGCGAGACCTATCTAGGACTCGCATAGGATGACAGAACGGTAAAAAAGATATAAGGACTTGTTTTGAAAAAAAGATATTTTTCCTTTTCCTACGATTGCGATCCACGACATGTAGAAACTTTTACAGTCCGTAGATGAGATCCGTAAATTCAGACTTCAATCCTACAATTTTTTTCCTTTTACAAATTCAGGTATTACGAAATTGGCACGAACACCAAATTCATAAATAAATTTTAAAAAAAAGGATTTAGTTTATTTTAATAATAATTTAGTTACCTAGTTTATGATTTTGATTTTCTTTACAAAGATGATGATTTTTATAGGTTTGGTTTAATTAAACTTATATATATATATATATATATATTGAAAGTGAAAAACTTCAAAATGTAATGTTTGATTGTCATTTTACCTCTATATTAAATCAAATATCCAATTAATTAAAATATGCATCATACCTATACCTATACTTTATATGTCTTCTATCATATCAATCAAATTTATTCGGAATGTGGACCGCAGAGTTTAAAAAGTTGAAAGACGAATTTATCCGTCCAATAATTAATCGATTGTGTTACTCTTTAATCTTAAACTCTTTCTATATAATTTATGTACTAAAAAATAAACTTTCATTGTAATAAATATTTAGTTAACTCTGCACCTTTATATCTTACGACTTCACCTGAGCCACAAGTCGTGCTTTATATCTTACGACTTCACCTTTTTCATTTTGTTTTCGCACAAAAACTCATTTGTACCCTACTGGCTTGACACCTTCAGATGTTTGGATTATTGATTCAAAAACTTCACGTTTCTCAAGTGAAGTTAACTCTGCTTGAATTGCGTCCTTCCATTTTGGCCAATCATTTCTCTGTCAACATTCATCGACAGATTTTGGTTCATGATCCTCATCTTGTTGCATTATTTCAATGGCAACATTATAAATAAAAATGTTATCAACCACAACTTCATTTCGGTTCCACCTTTTTCCAGTCGAGACATAACTTATTGAGATCTCTTCATTTTCAATATTTTCGTATATCTCAACATTTTCTGTTGTCTCATCATTTGTTATGTCTTGAGGCTCCCCTTGAGCACTTGCTTTTATATTATGATCATTTTCTCCTTTTTTTATAGGATTTTTATCCTTAGAACCAATTGGTCTACCACGTTTCAGACGTGGTCTAGACTCATTTACATTATCAGTTTGTTCTGTCGGAATATCAACTCGAACTGGAGCATTTGCAGCTGGAACATGAGATTTAGTAATCCTTGAAAGGTTAGTAAATGCATCTGGCAGTTGATTTGCAATATTTTGCAAATAAATCATCTTTTGAACCTCTTGTTCACATTGATTTGTTCGAGGATCTAAATGAGATATTGATATTACATTCCAATCTATCTCATTTTCCAATTTCTTATGTTTCTCCCTAATGTTGGGTATTCAGAATTATCAAAATGACAATTAGCAAATCTTGCTGTAAATAAGTCTTTAGTAATAGGTTCTAAATATTTTATAATGGAAGGAGATTCATACCTGTTGACACCCAATTTTGGACCTCCACAATATAAATTAATCATTTCGAGCTTCTTCAATTTCAAACGATTTAAAATAATTAGTTTTATAAATTTTCAAAAAAAATAAAAAAATAAAAATAAATTATAGTAATAATAATAATATAAAATTTGCAAGTTATGTTAAATAGTTCTGTCACTTTTTATAAAAAATTTTTTAGATAATATATATGTTTTACATAATTATGTATGTAATTAATGTATTTTATGATAATTCGAAAATCATCTCAAAATATTTAGTTTTAGTTAAATATTTGATCATTTAATTTAGTTATATAATATTATATATTTTAATTTAATTAGTTTATAATTAAGTTTATCATTTTATTTCGTTAATGCTAAAAGGCTCGTTAACTAATTTATGTTAATTCATTTTGTTTTAGTTTAGATTATTTGGCCATTGTTTCAATATAAAATTCATCAAAGAATAAGATTTGGGGCCCATTTTGGAAATACAGCAGCCCAAGTTTCTTTTTTTCTCAACCCAACCCAATTCCCTTTCCCATTTCCTTTCAATTCCAAGCCAAAAACATAAATACACGAGGATAACAAAAAAAAAAAAAGAACCCTAATTTCCTCCCCTCTCTCCGCCTCCCTCTTCTCTTCTCCCTTCCCTCTCCTTGGCAGCCACCCAAACAACCGCAAATCACTCTCCATTTTCCTTCTCCTCCAGTCAACCAAAACCGCCTCCACCACCCTCTTTCTCTTCTCCTTTCTCTCCTCCCCTCGCCTCTTCTCCTATCTCCAACCATTTTCTCACCAACGCCACCACAAAACCCCTCTATTCTCCCATCACTACCAGGTGGAACAATCACTCAACAAAGCAACCACCGATCCCAAACTCGCCTGAAAACAACCAGTAAACAACCATCTCCTCCACCAGATCCGAGCCTCAACCAAGCAGAACCATCTCTCCTCTTCTCGGACCAGCCCCTTTCCGTTTTCCCTTTTCAATTTTTGTTTGGATTTATAGGTGTTTTTCACCATTAATTCCGGCGAAGCGAGCACAACTGGAGCAAAGCTCCAAGTTACCAGCGAACAACAACATCAATAACTGAACAAACTAGTGAGCTCCTTCTTTGGGCAAAATATGATGGTAATTAAATTATATTTTTCCTTTTTTTTGTTGTTGTCTTTTCATATAAATTGTTATTCTATGTTTGATGTTGCAAAATCTAGTCTATTTGAATTTTTTTGTTTACTATTACATATCCTATTGTGCTATAATATTCATGTGTTGGGGGGGTTGTTTTCCTTTTCATTATTTTAATATTTTTTGTTGGAATGTTACGGGTTTAGTGGAATTAGTCCATGTGAGGATTCACCTTTTATTTATTTATGTTTATTTATGTTTCTTATCACTTTGGTTAACTTTTTTATGTTTGTTTTGCTGGTGTTCTTTTTTTAGTTTTTTTTTTTGTTATTATTATCATTATGAGAATTTAGTGGTTAGTTGAATATGGTTCATTTTTGTTTAGTTCCAATAATAGGTAAATGTGTTTAGTTGTTGATGAGTTTATTCATTTTTATTTTGTTAATATTGTTTCAAATTTTTTTTAAAAAAATAAAATAATAAAATCTTATGTATAATGTTTTGATATTTTAAGCTTATATTTTGATTGTTAAATGTTGTCGTTGACTAGTGTGAAGTTTCTAATATGATTTATGGATTTTGATGGTAGTTTAGCATTCTTTTTTATTGTTTTAATGATGATAAATTCTAATGTTACTTTTTTTTATTGTTGTCGGTTTGTGAGTTATAGTTATAATTTAATTATGGTTTTATTCTTACCTTATTTCATTATTTTATTTTTATTTTTCTGCCAACTTTTTGATGTTATTTTTTTTTTCTTTTTTTTTCTCCATACAATTTGTTCTATTGTTATTTGAGTTCTTCACTCATTTTAGTGTTAATTGTGATTGTCGGTTGATTTTGTTTAATTTTTGCATCCGGTTTATTTTTGTTTTTCCTCTTTCTTTTTTGTTATTTGTTTTATGATTATTTTAATATTTGTTCTTATATAAGTGAGCCAATTCGGAAACAAGTGAAATTGGCCAATGAGAAAACATTTCCGTCGGTTTTGGAGGCCTCCCCATTTTTAAAAAAGACGGAATTTTTATTTAAGTTTATATATTTTATATGTTGAAATTGGCCGATGAAGAAATTACCGTCGATTTCCAAGGCCTCCAATGTTAATAAGACGGATTTTTATTTTTAAGTTATTATTTCATATATTCAATTTTATTCATATTTATTTATTACTAACATTTTTACTAAGTGTGTTTACAGGTACCCCGAAGTTGCTTTTCATTGAAGTTATTCGAATTAAGTTCGAATTATACTCTTTATTCAATATTTTATATATATTATGTTAGGCAAACTTTAGGCCGTTTTTTATATTTTCTTATTTTCTTATTTGTGTATATTACATGTTTATTATTTTTGTACATTATTTAATTTCTCCTCAATTTAAAAAAAATGAATTCAGTTGGGACCCACATTTGTGGATTTCGAAGGATGCATAACCCCTTCCCTTCGGAATAATTTGAACCCCTTACCTAGAATCAAATTGGTTTCGTAGATCATTTAATGGTTTCCTAGTTTTTTCCTAAAATTAGGTGGCGACTCTCTTTAAAACTCGTTTATTTTTAAAACTCTTTTAAAATTAAATCAATACATTATTCTTCGAGTTGCCGCGACGTTTTGCCCTATTTGAATAGAGTAGGGATGTAAACAATACCCAACATATATTCCCAATCTTCTTTGGGGACCCATCTTTGTGCGTTGCGGTGGAGCAATTGGAACATATACTGCACATCCAAAAATTTTAAGGTGGGATATATTTGGCTCCTTTACAAAAGCCAACTGTAATGGGGAGAAATCATGAAAACTGGTTGGCCTTATGAGCACAAGTGCTGCTGCATGCAAAATAGCATGACCCCATACCGAAAGAGGAAGTTTTGTCCTCGTTAGTAATGGTCTAGCTATCAAATGAAGACGTTTAATCAATGATTCTGCTAGACCATTTTGTTTATGAACATGAGCAACCGGATGTTCAACTGTTATCCCAATGGACATACAATAATCATTAAAGGATTGACATGTAAATTCACCAGCATTATCAAGACGAATTGTCTTTATAATATAATCTGGAAACTGTGCTCTTAATCTTATAATTTGAGCCAACAATCTCGCAAAAGCCATGTTGCGAGTTGATAATAAGCACACATGCGACCATCTTGTAGATGCATCTATCAAGACCATATAATATTTAAATGGTCCACATGAAGGGTGAATTGGTCCACATATATCACCATGTATACGTTCCAGAAATGTAGGGGATTCAATCCCTACCATAGTTGCTGATGGTTTAATAATCAGTTTCCCTTGGGAACAAGCAACACAAGAGAATTCCTTAAATTGAAGAATTTTCTGATTCTTCAAAGTATGTCCATGTGAATTCTCAATAATTTTGCGCATCATATTATAACCGGGATGACCCAACCGTTCATGCCAAATGATGAAATCATTGTGATTAATAAACCTTTTATTTATCATGACATGTGATTCAACCACATTAATACTTGTGTGGTACAACCCAGAAGAAAGCGCAGATAATTTTTCATGCACAAATTTTTTTCCCTCTTTTATTGTAGTAATATAAAGGTATTCAACATTTCCTTCATTTGCAGTCTCAATATGATAGCCATTTTGGCGAATAGCCTTGAAACTTAACAAGTTTCTTTGAGATTTACTACAATACAAAGCATTATTCATGGCCAATATTGTTCCTCCCGGTAGTAATAATGATGCACTCCCAGAGCCCTCAATTATTTTTGTACTACCAGATATTGTATTAACATTGGCCCCTTTCATAATTAAATGAGAGAAATATTTCTTTTCTCTTAATATAGTGTGAGTTGTAGCACTATCCAAAAGGCACATATCTCCATTACTCATCTTGGATCCAATTGAAGACTCAATTTTTTTTTATCTTATAAGAGACTTCGTGCTGATAACGTGTTATAAAATAAAGTATTAAAATTTAATAACAAAGAAATGGAGAGAAAGAGTAGTAATATTTTTCTTCCAATCTTTCAATCTTTTGGTGCATTTTTATCTACATATTAGATGACTATATATAGAAAATAAGTATATCCATAATCTTTCAAAGTCATAAAAGAAATCTTTAAAGTCCTAATTAAATCTCCTAAAGTCATACTTAAAATCTTTTAAAGTCATGAAGTGTGGATTTGATACATGACATCCACACCACATTATTTACAACACTTAGTTATTTCTTTAAATTTCTTACTCTTCTAAATCCGTTTTACAAATTCAATTTTTTCCATTTTTTCTCAAGTACAACATTTAATTAATGTTTGTTCCCCCCCCCCCCCCCGAACTTACTTTTTTGGTAATTTTGTGCACCTTTTTAGCTTACGTGACATCCAAATATCTCCCACACGCCTCAATTGCATGGAGTAATGGAGTGTGTCACATAAGACAAAAGGTGCACAAAATTACAAAAAAAATTAAGTTCAGGGAGTAATAGAACCTTAGTATAGTTAAGGTGTGTCTCTGAAATATCGATCATAGTATAGGGGTACTTGTGCATTTTCCCATATATATATATATATATATATATATATATATATATATATATATATATATATATATACTATTTTAACTCTTTTCGAAAAAATTTATTTTAAAAGACCAAAAATCTCACTTTAAAATTTTACAAAATATTAAAGGTGACTATATTTTTTTTTAATTTTGTTCATCAACAATTATATTAATTTTGTTACTTCCTTACCTTAATCTGATAATTAATGTCATTTATATCATTTTCTTAAATGACTTTCTTTTTTTTCAACTTTTTTTTTACTTTATTTATTTATTTATTACAATAAATTAGTTAATATAACTTTGTGAATATATATATTAACATAATTTGATTTTATTTTTTATTCAAAAATTAGGTTTTCTCATATGCTAAAGATCTATACAACTATACCTATACCAAATAATAAAGTTAAAAATAGAAAATAATGACACTCTTCTTACTTAAGATATTTATTTAATCTCATCTATTTTTTTGACATTTTCTTTTATATATATACTTTTTAAATATAATTGCTTAAAAATTTGTCTTGAAAGTTAGGGCCCGTTTGGCCATAGATTTTGCAAGTAAAATTTGGAGAAAAATTTGGCAAATTTTGTTTGTCCATACACTTTCTCATTATTTGGCAAATTTTTTTGGCAAATTTTCCAAATTTCCAAATACTAGAAAAAAGTAGTATTTGGGCCAAATTTCATTATTTGGGAAGTTTTAAAATTCAATTTTTACACCTAACTTTTATATTTTACAAAAACAATCTATTTATTGACACCAACCAATTCAATTAGCTCCCCATCTACCAACTAACTCAATTAATACATTTTTCTATTATACTACTCCCTCCGTCCAGAAATAATTGTCAGGTATACTAAAAATAGATGTCCAAGATTAATTGTCAATTTAAACAATCAACAACTAATTAGCTCATTTTTTCCAATTCTACCCTTAATAAAGAGAAAGTGGGTGCTACTTCCTAATTAATTGACAATAATTGATTGTAGGGTTATATTAGTCAAATTACATATTATATTAAATTTTTCTTGAGGGATGTGTATTATCTAAACCTGACAATTATTTCTGGACGGAGGGAGTAGTAAAATATAGCTCGTGCTATGCACGAGATCAATAATATTTGTGAAATATTTAATATATTTAACATGACTTAAATTTTTTCCTTTAAATTTATATATATTGACAATGAAATTAACTTAATTTAATTAAGCATTAAAGTAATTTGAGGAGTTTATTTATCAATATTATTAGGAGTTTATTTACTTAATTAATGTTATTATAAAGTGTTGAAGTAAGTAAAATAAGTAATTGTAGAGGGGGTCGATAAACATAATGAAATTAGTTAAAATTTAATAATTAATTATATTATGAAATTAAAATAATCCATTAGTAAGTTTATTAGAAAATATTAAAGTAAATAAAATGAAACATTGTCATTTAATAATAATAACAATAATAGTAATAATAATAGTAATAACAATTTTATACTTTTGTAAGTAATTAGTAAGTTTTATTGGAAAGTGTTAAGTTAAGTAAAATAATAAACGAGTGGGTAAACATATTAAAATAAGTAAAAAATTTAAAATTATTTCTGTTAAGAAATTAAAATAAGTCGTTAGTAAGTTTTATTAGGAAATATTGAAGTAAGTAAAACGAAATATTATTATTTCATAATAATGATAATTTTCTATAAATATTTGCAACAGAAATGATAGAAATTGACACTATAAGTCAATAAGCAAGCACATTTACGAAGAACTAAACGTCAGAGCTAAAAAGGATTCTATAATTGCGAAAAAATTGTATATGGGAAATGCAAGCTCATCAAGAAGAGATTGTTCATAAAATATGGGAAGATTATATTAAAGAATAATTTGAACTCTTTCAGATTATAAGGCATGGGTTCTTCAGTGATTGCAATATTTATTTCCTTCTGTTTTCTTCTTCTTTTTTTTTTCGAATTTATATTAGTTGTATTTTCATTATCATGATTTGTACCAAGACCTTTTCACTATACGAATGTTTACTGTAATGATGCTTGTTGATTTGTTGCGGAAGTCATGAATCTTGTTACGTGAGATTTCTATTTTGCTATGTAATATAAATTTATGGTTAGTTTTGATAGTTTTAAAAACTTATGGGTATAAATCATATTTCTTAAAAAAATGAAATATGTTTCCCAAATTCTATGGCCAAACAAATGGTGAAATTTCACCCAAATATTCATCCAAATAATATTTGCCAAAAATATTTGAATATCTATGGCCAAACGCTAGCTTAATCTTTTGTGCATTTTTTCAAATTTTAAATCATTTCATCATTGATGCTATTAATTGTTTTTATTTTTTTCTCAACGTCATCATTAGTGTTATTTATATTATTTCTTTAAATCACTTTTTTCTTTTTTACTTTCTTTTATTTATTTAATTCAAAATTTTAGTTATTGGTTTTGAGTATTATTTTGCACTTCTATAAAATAAAATTTTGAATTATGCGCAATTTAAAGAAAATATTTGATTAGATGAATTCACTTTTTTAAGTGGAAAATAAGATCTATTTTCTCTTCTAAGACTGCTTTAGGTTAAGTATTTTGTATTTTTTTTTTAAAAATAAAATAATAAATATGAAATTATTAGAAGTATAATTTTCAATAATTATTATGAAAACTATTATAAATAATATGATCACAATTTCCTTATCTCACGAAATTGATTAAAATTCGTGAATACTTAGATATTGTCTATTTAATCTTCGATTGAATTTTAAATAAAAGTTAATTATTTTAATGAATGAATGATATCGTATTTGAATTAAAGCTAAATGGGACTAGATATGTATTGTATTGAAATCTTAATTTGGTAATTCAAATTAGATTTTTTTTATAATATTACCATGTCAATTTTTTTTATAAATAATTGTTTTATCTGATGTCAACCTAATGTGAAGATACTATTTTCTTCTTAATTATTTTATTTAAGAGAAAAAACTATTTTTTGCTCTAATCAAAACATAGTTTGTCTTTTTTATTTCTACTTAATTTATAAAAAGTATATTTTAAATTGTTATTTTCCTAGTTAATATATGATTATGTGAGCCATTAGGTATTGCCTGAGGGCCATTTTAAGTCCCCTTGAGGTTTTCCCACATTGGTATAGTAACTTGTGTACTTATGTCAAAAAAATTATTTTTCCCTTCTATAAATATACCTTTTTTCTCATTTATACACACATTCAACATGAATTTTGTATATTGTATTTTTTATCGGAATAATCATGGCAATAAAGAGCTCTCAAATAAATAAAAAAAATAAAATTGAAAGGAAGTTCATAAACTATAAGCATTCTAAGAATATTGTGTTTTTGAAAATGCAAAAATTATTAGGTAAGAAAGAAACAATTCTTTCCATATTATGTGGAATTCAAATTGTAATTGTCATTTTTTCAATTGAATTAGGTGAACCATTTATATTTTTAAAACCAGATGTTAAATCTATCATCAACCAATTTTTGCAAGCAAAATCATACATTGAGTATTTTTCAAGTTGTGAGGTGACAATTGAAAGAATTTGTGATAAAAAAAAAAAGTGTTGTCGAATAGATATTGGTTCTTCTCATGTTTTTGTGATTAGCTTTTTTACTCTCAATTGTCATAATATAACTTGAGGAACACTCAATTCATTGTTTTACGAACAAAATCGATGAACAATTAATTCAACATCTTATTTATAAAATATAAATGGTTCGTCAACAATTAAAGAAATAACTATAACAGTTTGAATTTTCCATAAAATAGAAAAAAAGTTGTTTTTTTTCACATAAAGCATTCTGAATTTTAGAAAACGTGATCTACTAGAACACTTATATTTTATGAATTTTCTTTCACTTCTTTTTTGCTTTTAAGAGCTTTTTTTTTCATGATTATCACAAAAAGACATGTTACATAAATTCGTATTTAATGAATTTTTAATCAAGGGTCACCTCAAAAAGTTTAGGGGTCCAAAGTCAAACTTTATAAAAATATTATTTTCTTGATTGGCAGATATAAATTGAATAACTATAAAGTACTCGATAGAATTTAATAAATAAGGTTTGGATGTACGAGAACCTTATGAAGTAGGCACATAAAAAAATATAAATTTTCAATGAAAAATATAATATATGATTAGAATAATAAAATCTGGCTAAAAAATTGAATATATAGATAAAAAAATTATGGGCCCAAAACAATTGAGGCCCCTAGAGATTGTTTTAGAGAAATCTTATGATCAAAATGACCGTATATGAATCTCAAACTAGAGTGTGTATAGAGAACAACAAATATGTGTACTTATATAAGGAAAAAAGAAAATTGAGACATGAGTGCACAAATTACTATACCGGTGGTAAAGCTCAAGGGGACTCACATATGATCCCTCAAGCAGTACTAGAGAAGCATTGTTGGTGTTGGTGGATTGTTTCTCCCTATTACATTCTAGATCTTGGTCTATAAATCTTAGAAAATATTTTTGGACGATAGAGAGAAATAGAGAATGCAATTGAGGGGTAGAGAATCATGGAACAAAAGAAGAACTTTTATAGTTGGCATGAGGCGTTTTTACAAGATTAACCAAATCTACCAATCTTACAAACTTACCAAAAACAATAATAATATTAGCAAGATAATTATTACTTATATTAAACTATATATATATTTACACTAGATTTGGTTAGAAGTCAAACTTAACCAAATCTACCAATCTTACAAACCTACCAAAAACAATAAATAAATAATCTTAGCAAGAAAACTCTTATATTAAAATAGGCAAATATATTATTATTATTATTATTATTATTATTATTATTATTATTATTATTATTATTATTAAGTCATCTTTTGCCCGGTCAACATTCAAATACCTTATATTGGTTTTCTTGTCTTCATATACAATAATATGTCAACTACTCAATTTCATACCATGTAGTCTATTAATTAATCTTGATAGTTTATATAACTTTGACTCACATTTTAATTAAGTTTGATCATTTCGTTGATTTGTCTTAGTTGAATGATATAGTATCTTAATTTATCCTTCTATACGTTGTACATAAATAAAAGTTATAACATATTTTGTTAATTTACTGATAGTGCCTCAAATTAAATTTAAAAACAATGTGTAGTATAAGTTACAACACTCCGTAACAACTTTGATAACTCATTGATTCATCTTAATTACATAAATACATATAGATGTAAACATAAATTGTAGTTCTTCTTTTTTTTTCTTTTTCAATCTTAATTAATTACATCAGCACATATAGAGGCAAATAGAAAATGTAGTTCTTGATTTTTTTTTTTAAGAAAATAAAAAATAAAATTGGGGGTGGGGAAGGGATAACAATGTAGTCCTCGAGTTTTTTGTTCAAGTTCAGTGATGTAGAGAGAAATGGCTTTGAAGTAGTAACTTTTTTCTCTAAATAAGTGTTTTTGGCCTTTAAAAAAACAATGCAAAATAAATAAGAATTTATTTTGCATTGCTATTAAGAGAACAAAACTCTTATCTTGAGAAAAAAAAAAATTTTTGAAAAGAAATTCATAAAGTATAAACATTCTAAGCAGATCCTGTCCTTTAAAATGCAAAAGAAACACTTTAGGTAAGAAAGCAACAAAACTTTCTATTTTATGTGGAGTAGAAATTGCAATTATCATTTTTTCAATTTAATTAGGTGAACCATTTATTTTTGGTAAAACATATGTTAAATCTATCACCGATCAATTTTGTTGCAAGCAAAATTATCAATTGAGTATTCTTCAAATTGTAGGATGACAATTGAAAGAATTTGTGATCACAAAAACATAAGTTGTCAAATGGATATTTTCTTTTCCAATGTTTTGTGATCACAAAATTTTCCATTAACATCCTATAACTTGCTCAATTGATTATTTTTTCTAGCAAATATCGATATACGATCGATCCAACATTTTATTTATCAAAAATAAATTATTCATCTACAATGAAATAATAATTACAATTACAATTTCGATTCCACACAGAATAAAAAAACATTGCACTCTCTTACCTAGAGTATTTTGCATTTTAGAGAATGTGGTCTACTAGAACACTTCTATTTTATGAATTTTCTTTTAATTATTTTTAATAGTTTTTTGCATTGAAGAACTCTTTTTGTCATAATTATCACAATAAGAAATACAATATATATACTCTTATTGATGAGTGTTTGAATCTAGGACCATCTTCAAAAGTATAGGAGAATAATTCAAACTTCATAATATAATTTAGTGCACATATAAATTGAACTACTGATGAAATTCTATAAATGAGATCTGCAAAGGGTAGGACGTACGAAAACCTTATAAAGTAAATATATAAAAAATATAAATTTTAATAAAAAAAATAATATATAATTAAAATATAAAACTTGTCTCAAAAATTTTAATATATATATATATCTTTTGAAAAAAATCGTGGGCCCAAAAAACTGAGATCCCAAGAGATTGCTTTGGGGGGTTTATAATCGAGATGGTCCTATATGAATCTCAAACTAAAGTGTGTGCAAAAAAGAACATACATGCATATATTAATATAAAAGAAAAGAAAAATTGAGATAGAGTGAACAAATTACTATAGCAATGGAAAACTTAAGGGACTCACATATGAACCCTCAAGCCTGTAATGGAGTTGCTGGTGTTGGTGGATTGCTTCTCCCTATTGCATTATAGATTTTGGTCCGTAAATTTGAAAAACATTTTTGAAACGATACAAAAGAAAGCTAAAATATAGTTTCAAGGTGGAGAAATGTATAGAGAAATAGGGAATGCATTTGAGGAATGAAAAATTATGGAACAAAGGAAGGGCTTTTATAGTTGGTGTGAGGTGTTTTTTCAAGATAAAATATGGAAATATTGTAAATAACTTTCTCTCTCTCTCTATATATATATATTGATTTACATTAGATTTGATTAGTAGTCAAAATTAAACAAATCTACCAATCTTGAAAACATACCAAAACCAATAAATAATTTTAGCAAGAAAATCATTATTATAAAATAGGCAAATAAATTATTATTAGTATTATTATTATTATTAAGTTAACTTTTGTCCGGTCAACATTCAAATACCTTATAGTGATTTTCTTATCTCTATATACATTAAATATTCCAGCTACTCAATTTCATACCATATAGTCCTTAATATTAATCTTGAAAGTTTAGATACTTTTGACTCACATTTTAATTATAATTTCAATATTTCATTTGTTTGTCTTTATTGAATTATATATTTTAACAAACTTTTAATTGTAAGAATACTAATATTGTCATTTTGGCTCTCTATTAAATTAAAATCTGATTTATTTAATTAAATATTAATATTTTATTTGTATAATTACATAATTCAAATATCAATCATTGCACTTTAAATATTTAGTTATTTTTTTCTAATAAGTTTCTTATTTATAAATTTGAATAACTTAATTGCATTCTACTTAATGAGAAGGAGAATTTCATCTTTTACAAATTAATGTCAAACATTTCTTGAAACGTATATCCTGTGGAACTATTAATTTAATTTTAACATTTTTACTCTGTTCTATGAGACAAGAGAGACATTTTAAGGAAGAATTTCAATGTTTTTACTCTATTCTATGAGACAAAAAAGACATTTTAAGGAAGTTAATCATAAGATAGTGTGCCTTCATGTTTGTTTTTGCTTACTTTATTTTGTCTTTTAAAACAAATATAAAGTTTCTATATCAAAATTATAATAAAGGGAAGACTAAATGGAAAAAAAAATCTTCAAGTTAACTATACACTACAAATATTTTTTTAAAAGTTAAATCGTGCGTTGCTTTTTTATTAATAAGTTTATACGCTAAAAATGTTTATCGTTTTACTTTTCATATTTTTATTGTAACTCAAATATTTTTTTTTTTAAAATTATGTGATTTTTTAATAGTTCATATTCATCGTTATGAAGTAATACCAAAGAGCGGTTGAGAGAAGAGCAGTACGTAGGATTTAAAAAGAGGTTCCTTCTTCTCTTCATTCTCTTAATTTCGATCCTCACATCTCTGGTGTCAAAGGCCTACCCTTCCACTTTACATGAAATTCTAAAGGAAAAGAAAATCATCTTTCCTACCAACCTCGTGACTTTATTCTTATACTGACCGAGTTGCACTATTTGTTTTTCTAATTAATTTCACTTCGTTTGTTTGCTCGACTTCCCCCTTGACTTGCAAGTAAGCAGTAACTGAACCGCTTATTTACCGCTTAAATAAGGAACACTAATACGACTCCACATCAACTTGATAAATAGAAAAATATAGGTCTTGGTGTTTAACTTATTTTTCCTAAATTAAGGTTGGGAAAGGGAAATGGGTGAGGGGACTACGTCATTACAATGTGTGTGGGGGGGGGGGGATCAAACCCTCTCACCAAACACCAATAAGATGGGAGTCGAGGTAGTCAACCAACTAAACAACTATGAGTTTCCGCAATTCTTGGGTTGACATAAACTTACTTTTGAAAGTTAAATTTCTTGTATGGCTAAATTAGTTCGATTTTTTATCTCAAAAATATGTTAATTTTAATTTTTATTCCTTATCGATCTTCATATGCATTCATTTGTTAAAAACTCGTTCCCTAGCTAGTAGCTCCTTTTTAATCTATTTAAAGTATTAATCTCGATAGTTTTTTTTTGAAATATAATAAGTTAGGGGTAGGGAAAAGGGTAATGGGAAGGGGAGAACAAGGTGCGGAGTTAAACTCTCACCATTAACAAGGAGGTTCATCTTGTAAAGCTACAAATATTCTTCAATCTTAATAGATTAAATTTATTAACTCACTATTTTAGTTAAAGATGCAAGAAGAAACACACACACACACTCACATACCCTCGTCACAAAAGAACATTTTCATCATTTCATATCCACCTTAGGAAGAACATAATGGTGTTTTCAATAAAAAATTTATTCGTCATAACATTAAGAAAAATATACTCTTTCTCAGGCCAATTTATTCAACAAAATACATTGTCTAAATAGTCTTTTATTACAAATTAAAAAAAATCCTCAACATGGATAAGTAAAAACAAGAACTTGTCAATCTTAATAAGGTAACAAGGTATCGAAAATGGAATTCCATAGAAACATTGTTTGCATCTAAACACTCAGTTATCTAACATTGAAGACATTATAAGACCAACAATAATAGTTGATTTGTCCTTTCTCCCAAATATAAATAAAGTTGAATAAAGCCACCTAAATGGTATGTACAAGAGAATAATATTTCTTACTATCAATCATCAGTGTCTCAATCCCATATAAGTTGGAATCGGCTACGTAATATACAAACACCTTACACCTTAAACCCTCCATTCGAACAACAAAAGTTATTCCTAAATTATTCCTGGCAGTCAGACACAAGCAATACTACAATCAGTAACGACGAAATTATCTGCCTTGCCAGACTGTGGACTCAGTCTTAGATCCATTTTCCAGAAGAAAAGCATGTTCTCTTTGGAGGAACTTTCAAGCCACGTTCTTTACATTGCTCTTCATCAGGTTGTGACCTCAGAAATTCAGTCCCTGCGAAGTGAACTAATGCTGATGCATCCTCGCGTTTTTTTGTTAAGTTCATTGATGTAGATAGAAAAGGTTCTAAATAGTACTTTTTTTTTCTCTAATAACTGTTTTTGGCCTATATAAAACAATGCAAAAGTAAATAAGAATTTTTTTGGCATAACTATTAAGAGAACACAACTATTATTTTGAGAAAAATATTTTTTTTTTGAGAGGAAGTTCATAAAGTATAAACATTCAAAGCAGATCATGTCCTTTAAAATGCAAAAAACACTTTAGGTAAGAAAGTAACAAAACTTTCTATTTTATGCGGAGTAGAAATTGTAATTATCATTTTTTCAATTTAATTAGGTGAACTATTTATTTTTGGTAAAACATATGTTAAATCTATCATCGATCAATTTTGTTGCAAGCAAAATTATCAATTGAGTATTCTTCAAATTGTAGGATGACAATTGAAAGAATTTGTGATCACAAAAACATAAGTTGTCAAATGGATATTTTCTTTTCCAATGTTTTGTGATCACAAAATTTTCCATTAACATCCTATAACTTGCTCAATTGATTGTTTTTTCTCGCAAATATCTATAGACAATCGATCCAACATTTTATTTATCAAAAATAAATGATTCAACTACAATGAAATAATAATTATAATTACAATTTCAATTCCACATAGAATAAAAAAAAATTGCACTCTCTTACCTAAAGTATTTGGCATTTTAGAGAATGGTCTACTAGAACACTTCTATTTTATGAATTTTATTTTTATTTTTTAAAATTATTTTTTGCATTGAAAAGCACTTTTTGTCATAATTATCACAAAAAGAAATACAATATATACTCTTATTGATGAGTGTTTGAATCCAGGACCATCTTCAAAAGTATAGGGGAATAATTCAAACTTCATAAATATAATTTAGTGCACATATAAATTGAACTACTGATGAAATTTTATAAATGAGATCTGCAAAGGGTAGGACGTACGAAAACCTTATAACGTAAATATATAATAAATGTAAATTTTAATGAAAAAAATAATAAATAATTAAAATATAAAACCTGTATCAAAATTTTTAATATATATATATCTTTTTAAAAAAATCGTGGATCCAAAAAACTGAGATCCCAAGAGATTACTTTAGGGGGTTTATAATCGAGATGGTCCTATATGAATCTCAAACTAAAGTGTGTGCAGAAAAGAACATACATGCATATATTAATATAAAAGAAAAGAAAAATTGAGATAGAGTGAACAAATTACTGTACCAATGGAAAAGTTATGGGACTCACATATGAACCCTCAAGACTGTAATGGAGTTGTTGGTGTTGGTGGATTGCTTCTCCCTATTGCATTATAAATTTTTGTCCGTAAATTTAAAAAATATTTTTGAAACGATACAAAAGAAAGCTAAAATATAGTTTCAAGGTGGAGAAATGTATAGAGAAATAGGAAATGCATTTGAGGAATGAAAAATTATGAAACAAAGGAAGGGCTTTTATAGTTGGTGTGAGGTGTTTTTTCAAGATAAAATATGGAAATATTGTAAATAACTCTCTCTCTCTCTCTCTCTCTCTCTATATATATATATATATATATATATATATATATATATATATATATATATATATATATATATATATATATATATATATATATATATTGATTTACATTAGATTTGATTAATAGTCAAAATTAAATAAATTTACCAATCTTGAAAACATACAAAAAACAATAAATAATTTTAGAAAAAAAATCATTATTATAAAATAGGCAAATAAATTATTATTATTATTATTATTATTGAGTCAACTTTTGTCCGGTCAACATTCAAATACCTTATAATGATTTTCTTATCTTTATATACATTAAATATTCCAGCTACTCAATTTCATACCATATAGTCCTTAATATTAATCTTGAAAGTTTAGATACTTTTGACTCACATTTTAATTATAATTTCAACATTTCATTAATTTGTCTTTATTGAATTATATATTTTAACAAATTTTTAATTGTAAGAATACTAATATTGTCATTTTGGCTCTCTATTAAATTAAAATCTGATTTATTTAATTAAATATTAATATTTTATTTGTATAATTACATAATTCAAATATCAATCATTGCACTTTAAATATTTAGTTATTTTTTTCTAATAAGTTTTTTATTTATAAATTTGAATAACTTAATTGCATTCTACTTAATGAGAACGAGAATTTCATCTTTTACAAATTAATGTCAAACATTTCTTGAAACGTATATCCTGTGGAACTATTAATTTAATTTCAACATTTTTAGTCTGTTCTATGAGACAAGAGAGACATTTTAAGGAAGAATTTCAATGTTTTTACTCTATTCTATGAGACAAAAAAGACATTTTAAGGAAGTTAATCATAAGATAGTGTGCCTTCATGTTTGTTTTTGCTTACTTTATTTTGTCTTTTAAAACAAATATAAAGTTTCTATATCAAAATTATAATAAAGGGAAGACTAAATGGAAAAAAAAATCTTCAAGTTAACTATACACTACAAATATTTTTTTAAAAGTTAAATCGTGCGTTGCTTTTTTATTAATAAGTTTATACGCTAAAAATGTTTATCGTTTTACTTTTCATATTTTTATTGTAACTCAAATATTTTTTTTTTTAAAATTATGTGATTTTTTAATAGTTCATATTCATCGTTATGAAGTAATACCAAAGAGCGGTTGAGAGAAGAGCAGTACGTAGGATTTAAAAAGAGGTTCCTTCTTCTCTTCATTCTCTTAATTTCGATCCTCACATCTCTGGTGTCAAAGGCCTACCCTTCCACTTTACATGAAATTCTAAAGGAAAAGAAAATCATCTTTCCTACCAACCTCGTGACTTTATTCTTATACTGACCGAGTTGCACTGTTTTTTTTTCTAATTAATTCCACTTCGTTTGTTTGCTTGACTTCCCCCCTGACTTGAAAGTAAGCAGTAACTGAAACGCTTATTTACCACTTAAATAAGCAACACTAATACGACTCCACATAAACTTGATAAATAGAAAAATATAGGTCTTGGTGTTTAATTTATTTTTCCTAAATTAGGGTTGGGAAAGGGAAATGGGTGAGGGGACTACGTCACTACAATGTGGGGGGGGGGGGGATCAAACCCTCTCACCAATAAGATGGGAGTCGAGGTAGTCAACCAACTAAACAACTATGAGTTTCCGCAATTCTTGGGTTGACATAAACTTACTTTTAAAAGTTAAATTTCTTGCATGGCTAAATTAGTTCGATTTTTTTATCTCAAAAATATGTTAACCTTCTATTTTATTCCTTATCGATCTTCATATGCATTCATTTGTTAAAAACTCGTTCCCTAGCTAGTAGCTCCTTTTTAATCTATTTAAAGTATTAATCTCGATAGTTTTTTTTTAAAATATAATAAGTTAGGGGTAGGGAAAAGGGTAATAGGAAGGGGAGAACAAGGTGTGGAGTTAAACTCTCACCATTCACAAGGAGGTTCATCTTGTAAAGCTACAAAGATTCTTCAATCTTAATAGATTAAATATATTAACTCACTATTTTAGTTAAAGATGCAAGAAGAAACACACACTCCCTTCAACCCCCCAACACACACACATTCACATACCCTCGTCACAAAAGAACATTTTCATCATTACATATCCACCTTAGGAAGAACATAATAGTGTTTTCAATAAAATTCTTATTCGTCATTACATTAAGAAAAATATACTCTTTCTCAGGCCAATTTATTCAACAAAATACATTGTCTAAATAGTCTTTTATTACAAATTAAAAATAAATCCTCAACATGGATAAGTAAAAAAAAGAACTTGTCAATCTTAATATGGTAACAAGGTATCGAAAATGGATTTCCATAGAAACATTGTTTGCATCTAAACACTCAGTTATCTAACATTGAAGACATTATAAGACCAACAATAATAGTTGATTTGTCCTTTCTCCCAAATATAAATAAAGTTGAATAAAGCCACCTAAATGGTATGTACAAGAGAATAATATTTCTTACTATCAATCATCAGTGCCTCAATCCTATATAAGTTGGAATCGGCTACTTAATATACAAACACCTTACACCTTAAACCCTTCATTCGAACAACAAAAGTTATTCCTAAATTATTCCTGGCAGTCAAACACAAGCAATACTACAATCAGTATCGACGAAATTATCTGCCTTGCCAGACTGTGGACTCACTCTTAGATCCATTTTCCAGAATAAAAGCATGTTCTCTTTGGAGGAACTTTCAAGCCACGTTCTTTACATTGCTCTTCATCAGGTTGTGACCTCAGAAATTCAGTCCCTGCGAAGTGAACTAATGTTTATTCATCCTCGAGTTTTTTTGTTAAGTTCATTGATGTAGAGAGAAAAGTTTCTGAAGTAGTACTTTTTTTCTCTAAATAACTGTTTTTGGCCTCTATAAAACAATGCAAAATAAAATAAGAATTTTATTGGCAAAACTATTAAGAGAACCAAACTATTATTTTGAGAAAAATATTTTTTTTTTTTTAAAGGAAGTTCATAAAGTATAAACATTCTAAGCAAATCCTATCCTTTAAAATGCAAAAAAACACTTTAGGTAAGAAAGTAACAAAACTTTCTATTTTATGCGGAGTAGAAATTGCAATTATCATTTTTTCAATTTAATTAGGTGAACTATTTATTTTTGGTAAAACATATGTTAAATCTATCATCGATCAATTTTGTTGCAAGCAAAATTATCAATTGAGTATTCTTCAAATTGTAGGATGACAATTGAAATAATTTGTGATCACAAACACATAAGTTGTCAAATGGATATTTTCTTTTCCAATGTTTTGTGATCACAAAATTTTCCATTAACATCCTATATTGCTCAATTGATTGTTTTTTCTCGCAAATATCGATAGACAATCGATCCAACATTTTATTTATCAAAAATAAATGATTCATCTAAAATGAAATAATAAATACAATTACAATTTTGATTCCACACAGAATAAAAAAAATCTGCACTCTCTTACCTAAAGTATTTTGCATTTTAGAGAATGTGGTCTACTAGAACACTTCTATTTTATGAATTTTCTTTTAATTATTTTTAGTTATTTTTTGCATTGAAGAACTCTTTTTGTCATAATTATCACAATAAGAAATACAATATATATACTCTTATTGATGAGTGTTTGAATCCAGGACCATCTTCAAAAGTATAGGGGAATAATTCAAACTTCATAAAAAAAATTTAGTTACATATAAATTGAACTACTGATGAAATTCTATAAATGAGATCTGCAAAGGGTAGAAAGTCCGAAAAACTTATAAAGTAAATGTATAAAAAAATTAATTTTAATGAAAAAAATAATATATAATTAAAATATAAAACCTGTCTCAAAATTTTTAATATATATATATCTTTTGAAAAAAATCATGGGCCCAAAAAACTGAGATCCCAAGAGATTGCTTTGGGTGGTTTATAATCGAGATGATCCTATATGAATCTCAAACTAAAGTGTGTGCAGAAAAGAACATACATGCATATATTAATATAAAAGAAAAGAAAAATTGAGATAGAGTGAACAAATTACTATAGCAATGGAAAACTTAAGGGACTCACATATGAACCCTCAAGCCTGTAATGGAGTTGCTGGTGTTGGTGGATTGCTTATCCCTATTGCATTATAGATTTTGGTCCGTAAATTTGAAAAACATTTTTGAAACGATACAAAAGAAAGCTAAAATATAGTTTCAAGGTGGAGAAATGTATAGAGAAATAGGGAATGCATTTGAGGAATGAAAAATTATGGAACAAAGGAAGGGCTTTTATAGTTGGTGTGAGGTATTTTTTCAAGATAAAATATGGAAATATTGTAAATAACTCTCTCTCTCTCTCTCTCACTATATATATATATATATATATATATATATATATATATATATATATATATATATATATATATATATTGATTTACATTAGATTTGATTAATAGTCAAAATTAAATAAATCTACCAATCTTGAAAAGATACCAAAAACAATAAATAATTTTAGCAAGAAAATCATTATTATAAAATAAGCAAATTATTATTATTTTTATTTTTTTTGGATGATAATAATTATAATTATTATTATTATTAAGTCAAATTTTGTCCGGTCAACATTCAAATACCTTATAGTGATTTTCTTATCTCTATATACATTAAATATTCCAGCTACTCAATTTCATACCATATAGTCCTCAATATTAATCTTGAAAGTTTAGATACTTTTGACTCACATTTTAATTATAACTAGTGAATTTGACCGCGCTACGCGCGGGTTAAATATTTCTAATAAAATTTTACTTTATTTGGCAAAATTTATCATTACAATTGTTTTTTTATTTCTACAAATATACAAACCATTATTTTCTTTAATTTCTACTTTTACATAATCTTGGTAACTTTTGTTTTATCTTATAAATATTTGATGATATATACATCAAATATTTGAATAATACCTATAAAAATATCCGAGTATATACATATTCACATACATAACTTTTCTTATTTTTATTTTTTATAATTTTTTCTATTTTAGAAGGTAATGAATATTTCATCCCGTAAACATAGAAAAGGTGAATGTCACATTCGGTAAAATATTAAAAAATTATAATTTTTGTAAGTTTTTATGCTATAAACAAAAAGAATAAATGGGCATTTTATTTTTAGTTGTATCAAATAAAATTTCAAATTTACTTAATTTTATATAGTTGCTTGTTTAATTATGATTTTTCGCTATAATTATAACAACCTAGTATCTATTTATTGCTTCAATGCATAAATAAATACAAGGAAATTAGAAACTTTCACAAATATTTTCGTAAGCAGTTTCAAAATAGAATTCTTAGTCGTCCACCACGATATTGCTCCATCTCTCATATTATTTTTTCACTATTGTGTTTTATAAAAAATAAAATACAAAAAGAAGATGATCATGAGTGTATTTACTAATTTGCAAAAAGAAAATCACACTTGAATGAAGCTTATCTTGCTTAGTTGATAAATCTTCTTTATCTGTAGTGAAAAGAGTAATTTGACCATTGGAAGAAAATTTTAATTTACAATGAACCAGTTAGATGAGTAATAATTCCAATCAATAACGAATAGCTTCGTATTCTTAGTAACATCATATATCTATGTGATCTACAATAAGAAATTTAAACGACAATCCCATTTTCTTTATTCACGGAGAACTAATTATTACGTAATTACAATTTATAAACCTTATATACAATCAATAATGAAAAGTCACTATATAATTTTTAGAAATATTTGTGTTGAAAAGTTAAAGTATTAAATTTTTTGGTAAAATTTATACACCAACCAAAAGAATGGTAAAATAACTGCTTACTCTTTATATTTCAACTCCTCTCAGAAATTAATAAAGAGATAATATCTATATAACTTGCAAACAATTAATGTCTAATTAGAGTATTATCTTCATAAGATACACAAATTAAAATTCATTGCTTAAGGTAAATAAAAATAAAGACAAAAATTAAGATATCGCAATACTAAATTGAGAGAGAATAAAGGAAGAGATATAAAATAAACAAATAAGAGTAAAAATAAAATAATGCGGAAAGAAAAATAGAGAAATTGTGTTAGAAATTTGTAATATTTCATTATATAGTAAAATTTTGAAACGTTGCATTATCTTCTTCATCAAAGAGTTGCAATTAAGTGGATGCATTTCTTCTTTTTTTTATTGAAATTCTGTAACCATTTTTTCCATAATTAAGCACATTAATTATGGGAAAGTAAATATGATTATGGGGAATGAAATGAGTATAGTTTTAAAATGCCAAAATGATAGCCTTTGAAATTTTTTATTTGTAGCAAGGTATAATTGATCATTAATAAATATTTATTAATAATACAATTGTGTAAAAATAGAGAAAAATGCATAAATCTTAAGAAAATAGACAAATACCTTTTGTGATCATGAGGCATGCCACATTAACACACATATATATATATATATATATATATATATATATATATATATATATATATATATAACCTTAATATTATACTATACAAATTTAGATTTAGGGAGAGACATATTGAATAGAATTAGAACTTAACTTCCTAAAACAAAAATAAAATCTTTTAAAAAATTAAATAACATTGATATTGATATAATAATAATAGTAATATTAATAATAAAAAAACTATTGGCTTATATCAGAAAGCTTCATGGTAATATCCTTTTCAAAGGATGGTAACATATATGCATACGTTAAAAATTAGTCAAGAATGGATAAGATAAACTCTTAGCTTCCCTCTTTTGCTCTTCATATAAAAAGCTTCATAATAATTATCCTGTTTAAAAGGATGCTAACATATATACATTAAAAATAAAAATCATGGATGGATAAAATAATAGGAAGAAGATGAAAGAGAAAACGAAAAAAAAAAAACTACATGAAACCCTCCAAAAAGGTATAAGAAGATATGAAAAAAATACTTACATGAAACTCCCAAGGAAAATGTCTAAGCACATTAATTGGAAGGAAGAGTTAAATGTAGTAAAGGTTAATAATAAGGAAAATGAATAATTGTTTTTAAAGGTTATTGAACAGAAAATGAGAGGAAAAAAATTCAAAATTTTAAAAAATAAAATAAAATAGTATACTGATCAATGAAGCATGTCACATCAGCGTGGTTTTATTCAGCTTTATATTATATATAGATTTCAACATTTCATTAGTTTGTCTTTATTGAATTATATATTTTAACAAACTTTTAATTGTAAGAAATACTAATATTGTCATTTTGGCTCTCTATTAAATTAAAATCTAATTTATTTAATTAAATATTAACATTTTATTTGTATAATTACATAATTCAAATATCAATCATTGCACTTTAAATATTTAGTTATTTTTTTCTAATAAGTTTCTTATTATTTAAATTTGAATAACTTAATTGCATTCTACTTAATGAGAAGGAGAATTTCATCTTTTACAAATTAATGTCAAACATTTCTTGAAACGTATATCCTGTGGAACTATTAATTTAATTTCACCATTTTTACTCTGTTCTATGAGACAAGAGAGACATTTTAAGGAAGAATTTCAATGTTTTTACTCTATTCTATGAGACAAAAAAGACATTTTAAGGAAGTTAATCATAAGATAGTGTGCCTTCATGTTTGTTTTTGCTTACTTTATTTTGTCTTTTAAAACAAATATAAAGTTTCTATATCAAAATTATAATAAAGGGAGGACTAAATGCAAAAAAAAAAAAAATCTTCAAGTTAACAATACACTACAAACACTTTTTTAAAAAGTTAAATCGTGCGTTGCCCTTTTATTAATAAGTTTATACACTAAAAATGTTTATCGTTTTACTTTTCATATTTTTATTGTAACTCAAATATTAATTTTTAAAAAATTATGTGATTTTTAAATAGTTCATATTCATCGTTATGAAGTAATACCAAAGAGCGGTTGAGAGAAGAGCAGTACGTAGGATTTAAAAAGAGGTTCCTTCTTCTCTTCATTCTCTTAATTTCGATCCTCACATCTCTGGTGTCAAAGGTCTACCCTTCCACTTTACATGAAATTCTAAAGGAAAAGAAAATCATCTTTCCTACCAACCTCGTGATTTTATTCTTATACTAACCGAGTTGCACTATTTTTTTTCTAATTAATTCCACTTCGTTTGTTTGCTCGACTTCCCCCTTGACTTGCAAGTAAGCAGTAACTGAACCGCTTATTTACCACTTAAATAAGCAACACTATTACGACTCCACATCAACTTGATAAATAGAAAAATATAGGTCTTGGTGTTTAATTTATTTTTCCTAAATTAGGGTTGGTCTCGTTCCCTAGCTAGTAGCTCCTTTTTAATCTATTTAAAGTATTAATCTCGATAGGTTTTTTTTGAAATATAATAAGTTAGGGGTAGGGAAAAGGGTAATAGGAAGGGGAGAACAAGGTGCGGAGTTAAACTCTCACCATTAACAAGGAGGTCCATCTTGTAAATCTACAAAGATTCTTGAATCTTAATAGATTAAATTTATTAACTCACTATTTTGGTTAAAGATGCAAGAAGAACCCCCCCCCCACACACACACACACACACACACTCACATACCCTCGTCACAAAAGAACATTTTCATCATTACATATCCACCTTAGGAAGAACATAATAGTGTTTTCAATAAATTTCTTATTCGTCATTACATTAAGAAAAATATACTCTTTCTCAGGCCAATTTATTCAACAAAATACATTCTCTAAATAGTCTTTTATTACAAATTAAAAAAAAATCCTCAACATGGATAAGTAAAAATAAGAACTTGTCAATCTTAATAAGGTAACAAGGTATCGAAAATGGAATTCCATAGAAACATTGTTTGCATCTAAACAATCAGTTATCTAACATTGAAGACATTATAAGACCAACAATAATAGTTGATTTGTCCTTTCTCCCAAATATAAATAAAGTTGAATAAAGCCATCTAAATGGTATGTACAAGAGAATAATATTTCTTACTATCAATCATCAGTGCCTCAATCCCATATAAGTTGGAATCGGCTACTTAATATACAAACACCTTACACCTTAAACCCTTCATTCGAACAACAAAAGTTATTCCTAAATTATTCCTGACAGTCAAACACAAGCAATACTACAATCAGTAACGATGAAATTATCTGCCTTGCCAGACTGTGGACTCAGTCTTAGATCCATTTTCCAGAAGAAAAGCCTGTTCTCTTTGGAGGAACTTTCAAGCCCACGTTCTTTACATTGCTCTTCATCAGGTTGTGAGCTCAGAAATTCAGTCCCTACGAAGTGAACTAATGCTGATGCATCCTCGAGTTTTTTTGTTAAGTTCATTGATGTAGAGAGAAAAGGTTCTGATGTAGTACTTTTTTTCTCTAAATAAGTGTTTTTGGCCTCTATAAAACAATGCAAAAATAAATAAGAATTTTTTTGGCATAACTATTAAGAGAACACAACTATTATTTTGAGAAAATATTTTTTTTAAAGCAAGTTCATAAAGTATAAACATTCTAAGCAGATCATGTCCTTTAAAATGCAAAAAACACTTTAGGTAAGAAAGTAACAGAACTTTCTATTTTATGTGGAGTAGAAATTGCAATTATCATTTTTTCAATTTAATTAGGTGAACTATTTATTTTTGGTAAAACATATGTTAAATCTATCATCTATCAATTTTGTTGCAAGCAAAATTATCAATTGAGTATTCTTCAAATTGTAGGATGACAATTGAAAGAATTTGTGATCACAAAAACATAAGTTGTCAAATAGATATTTTCATTTCTAATGTTTCGTGACCACAATTTTTTCTATTAACAACCTATAACTTGCTCAATTGATTGTTTTACTTGCAAATATCGATAGACGATTGATCCAACATTTTATTTATCAAAAATAAATGATTCATCTACAATGAAATAATAATTACAATTACAATTTCAATTCCACATAGAATAAAAAATTCTTGCACTCTCTTACCTAAACTATTTTTCATTTTAGAGAATGTGATCTACTAGAACATTTGTATTTTATGGAAAAAAAAATAATTTTTTTTTAATTATTTTTTTGCATTGAAGAGCTCGTTTTGTCATAATTATCACAATAAGAAATACACTATATATACTCTTATTGATGAGTGTTTGAATCCTGGACCATCTTCAAAAGTTTAGGGGCATAATCCAAACTCTATAAAAAAATATTAGTGCACATATAAATTGAACTACTGCTGAAATTCTATAAATGAGATCTGCAAAGGGTAGGATGTACGAAAATCTTATGAAGTAAACGTATAAAAAATGTAATTTTTTAATGAAAAAAATAATATATAACTAAAATATAAGACTTGACTCAAAAATTTTAATATATATACATACATATATCTTTTGAAAAAAATTGTGGGCCCAAAAAATTGAGATCCCAAGAGATTACTTTAGGGGGTTTATGATCGAGATGGTCCTATATGAATCTCAAACTACAGTGTGTGCAGAAAAGAACATACAAGCATATATTAATATAAAGGAAAAGGAAAATTGAGATAGAGTGAACAAATTACTATACCAATGGAAAAGTTAAGGGACTCACATATGAACCCTCAAGCTTGTAATGGAGTTGTTGGTGTTGGTGGATTGTTTCTCGCTGTTGCATTCTAGATTTTGGTCCATAAATTTTGAAAATTATTTTTGAAACGATAGAAAAGAAAGCTTAAATATAGTTTCAAGGTGGAGAAATGTATAGAGAAATAGAGAATGCAATTGAGGAATGAAAAATTATGAAACAAAGGAAGGGCTTTTATAGTTGGTGTGAGGTGTTTTTTCAAGATAAAATATGGAAATATTGTAAATAACTTTCTCAAAGGAAGGGCATTTGAGGTGTTTTTTATAATATATATATATATATATATATATATATATATATATATATATATTGATTTACATTAGATTTAATTAGTAGTCAAAATTAAACAAATCTACCAAACTCGAAAACATACCAAAAACAATAAATAATTTTAGCAAGAAAATCATTATTATAAAATTGGCAAATAAATTATTAGTAGTAGTAGTAGTAAGTCAACTTTTGTCCGGTCAACATTCAATTGCCTTATAGTGGTTTTCTTATCTCTATATACATTAAATATGCCACCTACTCAATTTCATACCATATAGTCCTTAATATTAATCTTGAAAGTTTACATTCTTTGACTCACATTTTAATTATAATTTCAACATTTCATTGGTTTGTCTTGATTGAATTATATAATACCTTAATTTTAGAAAAACTATATATCATATGTGATTGTCCTTCTATCTAGCTGTAAATAAATATAAGTTATCGCATATTTTTTTTTAATTTAATGATAGTTCCTCAAATTAAATTTAAAGATAATTAATTTGTAATAAGTTGTTTTATCAGACAAATAATTTATAAATATATAGCAAACAGTAAATATACTTATAAGAATAAGAAGTCAATCATATATATATATATATATATATATATATATATATATATATATATATATATATATCATATATTATTATAAGTGGGAAGCCACAAAAGTAAAAGTTGAAATACTATACCCCTATCTTAATTTAAAATGTTAAAATATAGTTAAGCAATTAAATATTAAATACTCCCTTCGTCCAGAAATAATTGTCAGGTTTAGATAATATACATCCCTCAAGAAAAATTTAATATAATATGTAATTTGACTAATATAACCCTACAATCAGTTATTGTCGATTAATTAGGAAGTAGCACCCACTTTCTCTTTATTAAGGGTAGAATTGGAAAAAATGAGCTAATTAGTTGTTGATTGTTTAAATTGACAATTAATCTTGGACATCTATTTTTAGTATACCTGACAATTATTTCTGGACGGAGGGAGTAATAATTATACAATATTATACTCCCTCTTTCTCTATTTACTTGTCCATATTTCCTCTTTTAGTTGTCCCTATTTACTTGTCCATTTTGACGCATTCCTGAGGTATCTAATAACCTTGCTTCTGCTCGCCGCTGGCGCACCTCTCCTAACTATTGCCCATTTATTCTGGAATAATCTTTTTAGGAGGGACAATTTTACATATTTCTGCCAAATCCTTCTATTATTAAGTACGGTCAGTCTGGTCGAAAAGAAGCTTGCTTACACCTTGCTTTATATTGAAAGAAGTCTTCCTCCTTGAGAAGGTAGCCTTTCTATCAAGAAAGGACAATTTTTTTTTCCTATTATACCCTCATTTAAACTTCTTGAAAATTTTTAAGTTTTAATTCATCATTTTTAAAATCATAATTAATAAGGGTAAAATTATAATTTTACTATGTTAATTATTGCTATCTTAATTAATATGTGTGTCATTTCTAAAGTTGACAACTAAATAGGGACAGAGAGAGTATTAAATACTAAAAATGAAAAGGTGTTTAAAACGCATTTTAAGAATGTCTCTCCATTCTCCAACATAACTTTTGAGCTCTCTACAGAATTCTAGGCAAACTTTTGGCTTATATATATCATGTACATGAGGTAAAATTATTATTGACAAACTTAGCTAATTCGTCTTTCATAGCTAAGAAGAAAAAAGAAATTGATTTCATTAATTATACAAAATGCTTAAGCATGAAAATCGCAAATTAAGGTAGAAGGTTGCAGTGGAGTATTCTTGCTTTTAGAAGTGTTTAGACTTAGTGGTGTCTATCGCGAGTAGTACTCTTATTCTTGTACTGTCTTTTTTTTGTTTTCTACCACAATTGTTTTTATGGTGTTTTGGTCATTGCATTTTTTTTTTGTTGTTGTTATTGTTTTCATAATAGTTGTTATAGTATATTATATATCCCTTTCACTGTCATTTTTCTTTTTCATATTTACTCTAATTTGCTATATTATATGTATATGTTATGATGTGTGAAGCAATGATTATGTAAGTTGTCTCTACTTTTGTCAGAAATAAATATTATCTTATTCTGGAGAAAAATATGATGCATACTTCATTATACATAATTTGTAAATTATAGGATTTGTGAATGCAAATACTTCCCTCTCATGGTTTGTGCCTTTTGTTTTTCCTCTTTAAACGAGTAGCTTCCGAATGTGAATAGCTTATTGATTCTATATTTATTTTCTATCTATAATTCTATGTGAATAAAGTCTTGTGAATGATGTGTATGTTTTAATTTTCTTCTATTTGTTGTGTGGTTTTTTATGAATTTTTTTTATCATTATCGTAAGTATGTATTATTATTTGACTCAAATTATTCATATCACTTTATTAGAAGTGTGTTACCTACTAAACAAAGTTAAAAGATTAAAGTTTTACTGATGGTATTTTCAGAGTAATTGATTTTCAATATTACAATGTGCCTCTCATTTGTTGTTTCTTGACGCACATTAAAAAATATTACTCACTTCACAAGATTTGCATAAAATTCTAATTGTTCTAAATTCACATGGAACACACGTGCACTGACATGTCAAGAGACTAGTATATATATAAGAGGGAACCAAAAAAGTTAAAAGTTGAATTACAATTTTACCCTTATTATAAATACAAATGTTATAAAAATATTTAACTATTTAATTTAAATATTAAATTACATTATTTTAATAAAAATGTTAATGATTTTTGCACTTCTTTAGAATAATTCTTAATTAAAATATTTAATTTATTTTCTTGAAATTATTTAAAAGATTATTTTTTCATGAAATATTTATTTCGGGATTCAATGAATTTTGACTGTTCGTATTATGCATTATTAAAGTTGAATTACAATTTTACCTCTATGTTAATTAAAAAAAGTTATAAAACATCATTCATATATATATATATATATATATATATATATATATATATATATATATATATATATATATATATATATATATATATATTATTATTATTATTATTATAAGTGGTAAGCTCCAAATTAAAAGATTGAATTACCATTTTGCCCTTACACTAAATTCAAATGTTATTAAGTATTTAATTAATTAAACGTAAATAGTAGAATTTCTATAATATTTTCAATTGGTATACATGTGAGTAATTTAAATAGAAAAATATAAAAACAAAAATTATCCCTTTAAATAGATACATGTATATGGTTTATCTTCTAAATTAATTATGTTCTTAATTAATATTTGTCTTTAATTTTTTTGTAACACTTGAACTTTCAACTTGTAAGTGAATCTTCATATTCCAAAGCTATATTTTTTCCTATAAGTACAAATTTTTTAACATTATTTTCATAGAAACATTTATATGTGATACTATTTTTGTGTGTGGAAGACTAGAGAAACTTTAATCAAGTGAAGAAAATTTCAAGGCAAGAGGATTTGTGTCAAGATTACAAGGCATAATGTGATTATAGGGATGAATAACACTTCAATTACTAGAATATCGAAGTTTGATGTATTTGTTTCTTTTTTTACTTATTTGTCGAGATCAGAACTATGATAAGACCCCTCCATTTATGTAGTTGAATATCACATCTTCCAAAGATTTAAACTTTTTTTTTATGGTCAAGAGTTGAATGTTTATTACTATAACTTTATTTAAATTTGCATTATTAATTAAAAAACAGGAAAAAGATTGTCTTAGAATTTTTCTATTTTTCGTTGCTAGCCTTATGCTAAACTTGCTCCTATATATGATACTTTTTCTTTGTATTTGTAATTTTGTTTTAAGAATATATTTGATTGAAGGGTGTATTTTTCGCTTTAGAAAATGAGACAAATACAATCATAAAAATAGTGTATAAGGCATGTAAAACAATTAATGCCTACAAGGTATTCTAATTTCAAATTATTAATAATTAAATTTTTGCATCTTAAATTTTAAATATTTGTAAAGAATCATTCTTACATGTGCTTGTGGATAAAATCTATAGTTTTTAGACAATTTTCATTAAAATTATCATAAGATTCAAATCCCAAAGTCAAAAAATGATGCACCAAAATGCTTAAGAAGTTAGAAGATCTTTTATCCTTTGACTAAATATTGCTCCTATTAATTTTTTAACAAAAAAATGTAAAATATATTTTAACAAACTTTTAATTGTAAGAATACTAATATTGTCATTTTGGCTCTCCATTAAATTAAAATCTGATGTCAAAGGCCTACACTTTCACTTTACATGAAATTCTAAAGGAAAAGAAAGTCATCTTTCCTATCAACCTCGTGACTTTATTCTTATACTGACCGAGTTGCACTATTTTTTATTCTAATTAATTCCACTTAGTTTGTTTGCACGACTTCCCCCTTGACTTGCAAGTAAGCAGTAATCTGAACCACTTAAATAAGCAACACTACTACACTCCGTATCAACTTGATAAATAGAAAATTATAGGTCTTGGTGTTTAATTTCTTTTTCCTGAACATTGGGAAGGAGAAATGGGTGAGGGGACTACGTCACTACAATGTGGTGGGATCGAACCCTCTCAACAATAAGATGGGAGTCGAGGTAGTCATCCAACTAAATAACTAAGATTTTCTGCAATTCTTAGGTTGACATAATCTTACTTTTGAAATTTAAATTTCTTGCATGGCTAAATTAGTTCGATTTTTATTTGTCCAATATCTCAAAAATATGTTAACCTTAATTTTTATTCCTTATCGATCTTCATATGCATTCATTTGTTAAAAACTCGATCCCTAGTTGGTAGCTCCTTTTTAATCTATTTAAAGTATTAATCTCAATGGGAAGGGCATAACAAGGTGTGGAGTTAAACTCTCACCATTAACATGGAGGTTCATCTTGCCAAGCTACGAAGATTCTTCAATCTTAATAGATTAAATTTATTAACTCACTATTTTAGTTAAAGATGCAAGAAGAACCCCCCCCCCACACACACACACACACACACTCACATACCCTCGTCACAAAAAAATATTTTCATTATTAAATATCCACCTTAATTAAGAAGAACATAATAGTTTTTTAATAAATTTATTTTTCGTCATTACATTAAGAAAATACATTGTCTAATAGTCTTTTATTATAAATTTTAAAAAATCCTCAACGTTGATAAGTAAAAACAAGAACTTGTCAATCTTAATAAGGTAACAAGGTATCGAAAATGTAATTCCAAAGAAACATTGTTTGCATCTAAACATTCAGTTTATCTAACATTGAAGACATCATAAGACCAACAATAATAGTTGATTTGTCCTTTCTCCCAAATATAAATAAAGTTGAATAAAGCCACCTAAATGGTATGTACAAGAGAATAATATTTCTTACTATCAATCATCAGTGCCTCAAATCCCAAATAAGTTGGAATCGGCTACTTAATATACAACAGCTAACAACTTAAACCCTTCATTCCAACAACAAAAGTTACTCCTAAATTATTCCTGGCAGTCAGACACAATCAGTAACGACGAAATTATCTGCCTTGCCAGACTGTGGACTCAGTCTTAGATCCATTTTCTAGAAGAAAAGCCTGTTCTCTTTGGAGGAACTTTCAAGCCAAGTTCTTTACATTGCTCTTCATCAGGTTGTGAGCTCAGAAATCCAGTCCCTACGAAGTGAATTAATGCTGATGCATCCTCGAGTTTTTTGGTTAAGTTCAATGATGTAGAGAGAAAAGGTTCTGAAGTAGTAGTCTTGGATTGATTCTTTGTAGGCAAAGTATCCAGCTCTGCTGCTTTCAGAAAGCGCTCGGTTGCTGCTTCCCAAGAAAGTGCATGCCTTTGTGCATTAGTCAAGGGGGCAGGCTCATCAGACAATGCCTTGACTATAGCTTTAACAAACCCCTCACCATCATCATATGTTCGACAATTTGGGAACTGCATGAAGAATTCATTTGACGGATGGTTGGCGCATACAACTATCTTGCCCATAGCTAATGCTTCAGACGAGGTTGTACAAACTACATCTGTGGTACTTGGATTAAGGAGCACCTTATAACTAAAACCAAAAGAAAAAAAATCAGAAAACGACGAAAGAAAGAAAATATCAAGCTCCCTACAGTGAAAAGTACGCAGACTTTACAAATTAAATTATGCCCTGATATAACAAAATATCAAACAAGAACAGGAACGAACAAGACATGATCTATGGACCGCTGATTTTAGCATGGTTCATATTCATCAGAAAGTTTCTGTCCCATGAATAAGTCCATCTGAAAGTGAATGCCTGCCTTTCCAAGTCCCAAAATATGTCATCTTCGTTACTCAGTTATAAAAAGGACGGAGGTTCTAGGTAGGTTTTAACCAACATTTGAGAGATCCTATGATACAGAAAATAATGATCTAAGTAATCTTCATCGCAGATGTAGATAGACCAGCCACATTTATGTCTCACTCCACGTTTCTAAATATTTTTGGAGAGAAAGGAAATAAAAGCTTTAGAATTCCAGAAGAAGATGGCTTTATTTATTCTTGTTGGTAGCTCTAAAAGTCGCTTTTAATAAGGAAACTTGATCATTAAAGGTTGTTACAGTTGTATTATGTAGTAAGATATACCAATTCACTATTTGAGACTCGAGGAGGATGCCAAGTGGAAGGTAAGGCCTCATTGTTCAACTAATTGTGGGATACACTTTACTTTGTCTATAAAGGAAGCAAAGATAAGAAAGAGTAAATCTGTTAAAACAAGCATGACAAGAATTATGAAGCCTACATTTTAGATGGTAACAAATGGCAACTTCTATCATCATCTTCTTCCATTATGTTAAAAAGGTCCATGCTGTTTCAGCTATACTTTTGTAACAAAGACACAAATGATTGATGAGAAGATTAGCAATAAACAATTATTAGAGCACTTTCATTCACTAAATATTCCGTAGCCTATCCAGCTTCGACATATATCGGAATAATAATTTTTGACTATTCGTTTTATCCTTCTTTTAGATTCTCATTGTTCAACTTGTGGGATACACTTTACTTTGTCTATAAAGGAAGCAAAGATAAGGAAAGAGTAAATCTGTTAAATGATAGATATAACAAGTGTGGACAAACAGTACAAAGTGGATAACTCTGCAGGTACTTACTCGTGAAACAAAGGATCTGCGTGATCACGTCCAGGATGAACCCTAACTGCCACTTCCAACTTCTTAGCTGCCACCTCAATTTCAGCAGAATCCTCACCACTGCCATATAAATCGATCTCAAATCCAGGAAGCTCCTTTTGATGATCACGTAAAAGATCAAGTAGTTCCTTGTACCCTTTGTTCCACAACTTCTTACCAATGTAGTAGACACCTTTGCTGAAAGCTTGGTTATCATTTTGCTGTTTCTCTCTAGTTTTCAGCCCAATCTCAAGGAACTTTGGATTAACTCCATGCACATTGCAGACCACAGATCTCGGTAGATCCTGGGTTGCAGCAGATAGCCGGATGACCTGCCATTTAATGCAAGCAACTTCTATAGGTCAAGGTACACGTAAAATACCAAAAGATCATGTGTTTTCCTTAAATCAGTAAAAGATAGCTTTATCTATTACCAGCAATAGGAGTATGCTAGGCAGTATGTACAGTTCAAGTTATTACAGGTTTGTGTGAAGGTCAATCATGGGTTTTACATCATTAAATGAAGTCATGTTGCACCAAAAAAAGTAGGAGATAACAAAAGATTGTGGTTAATAATTATAGTACGACAAATCAACCCAACTAAGTGATTATCATTTCCTATATAAGTCTGAGTGCGCCAAAGCATGTAAAACAAACTGCACAGTTTTCCAACTCTTGAGCTTATTAGTTTTTGGAATGGAAACTAATATGCAAGCATGTTACCGCAATTCAAACTTAACAAGGTTAACCAAAACAGAGAAGAAACATCACTACATTAAAGTGCCAAATGTTAAAAAGTGTTACATTTCCCTCCCCCCAATCAAACTCCCCCAAATAGATCCTCTAAACAAACAAATAATTACCAAAGAATAGTATCATCATACCTTGTGGCAATATATATCGATTACCCAGCCATTAATGTACTTTATCAGGAGGGCTACCATTATGTTCCTCTCTCTCCTGACAATCTCCCAATAATTGGTGTGAACAATTCCAACGACCAGACGAAATTTTTCTTTCCATCTCTTCCCATGATGATACCATGTAAGATGCTCGGGCTCCTCAAGGATTGCAATATCTGCTTCATCATCTGGTATAATTACTGTAATATCGCCCAAAGCAAGAATGCTCCTTTTATCTAGAGAGAACTGCAATATAGAAATGCAACACTTCGTTTCTAATACAGCACTCCAGAAGCATATCCGTTGTACAAAATACAAGTATCCATATACTAAAATAAGCTGTGCGATATTTTTCAACATGAGAGGAATGCCCCTCCAAGAGTTCATATTAAAATCTTACCATTGAAGAAATGACTGTAATTCAAGAAGTAGATTAAAAGAGAGAGCTGGAAGGTCCTTACGACTAGGTTATCCCTCTCTTTTCCTGAAACTTGTTGTTATTTCACTTTAGATATGATTATTAACAGAGTTCAGGTTTACTATTCCATGAAGAAAGGGGGAAAATATACGAACCATAGTTGGAATCTGGAAAACAACTTCTATAGGAAATGAATTACTATTTGTTCTCAACCAATCTAAGCAAGTGAAGACAAAATTGTTATTTTGAGGGATACACAAACTTTATAAAGTAAATATATGACATTCTAAATGCATGCAGAGCAGCTCACTATATATCATCCTGGCAGGGAGGGACAGTAGAGCAGAATAACTCATAAAGAAAAAGCAAGCATAATTATTTGGTTGATTTTCATAACAAACCAAACCATCAATAGTCATTGATCGTCAATCGCATAAAAAAATTCAATTTACAAGGTATAATTATTTGCTCCTGAAGAATAAACTTCCCCATTAGTTGAAGCATGTGATTTGCTACACACTCCCATAATTCTAAGAGAAAAGAGTTTTTGGTGAAATAATTATAAGACGGATTATTTTGGAGTTCGAGTTACCTTTCCAGGATAAAAACGTATATCAAAATTCGACTCGGATCCAGTCCTCTCTTCCACCCATTGACGGACATGCTTTTCCTGCTCCAAGTGTGAATCAAACGTGATATTATTGGGAAACAAGTGTTCCTGATCTATCAGCGGCAGCCAGGGAACAACCAAAGTCACCTGCATCCTACCATCTTTTGCAAGATAGGCCGCACGAAACAGAGGATTGACAGCAGTTCCAGTTAGCCATGGGATGCTTGCAGTAGTAAATATGGCAATGTGCTGTTTCTTCTCCATTTATGGATGGCAAGACAATTTATATGCAGCTGTATTCACATAACATTCAGAGTCAGGAAAAGCCACCTGTGCAGACTAAATTTTAAGCTATTTATGAATTCCATGAAATGCATACAGACACATAAAAGTGTTTTCAGACTGTTGCTCAGATTGTCCAAAAATGTTGCAGCACCCGTGTCACATCACACTGCAACATAGTTTTCAAATCGATTTCTTTTCTTACTGGGGAAATGGGGGAGGGGATTACAAGGCGAGGAATCACACTCTCACCAACAAAGTGAAAGTCTAGCTAGTCAACCACCTGAGCTACTACCAAGGGGCGGAGCCACCTTGGTACAAACGGGTTCATCCGACGGAAAATTATACTATTTATATATGGTTAAAATAATATTTTATGTATATATATTAGATGTCAAACCCCTTCGGCTACTCCATGTGTCTATTTCTACGAATTTTGAACCACCTTATTGAAAATACTGGCTCCGCCATGCTACTACCACGGAAAAAATTAAACTACAGGGCTTGGGGTATGATCTCATTATGTTCCAGTTACACATAAACTCCAACAACAAGCATCTCAAATCCTAGCAGTACATTTCATACTTGACATAACAAAAAAGTTGATAACAGAAACAAATTGAATAAAGTTTAAAAACTGTTCACATAACATTAAACTTGCAAAGAAATGCTCAAATTTGAACAAAGGGTGTTGGAATTAACAGTAAAAATTGAATCTTGATGAGTGAAAATAGCAAGAAAAACCCAAAAAAGTCAAGAAATAGAGAAACCCCTATGAGATTGTTTGAGTAAGCAAAGATTAAGAAAAGGCTAACCTGAATTTTCTCCAACGCTTAAGTTTGAAGATTCCACACTTTCTTAAAGAAGAAGAATAATTAGTACTTAAATAAATAAATAGAAATGTGACTAATTCTTAATAAGGGAATAATCAATAGTAAGATAAAGAATAATATTGCACTAAAGGCTGTAATGTGCTGGAAATGGTTTGCAAAGCAAAGATGAATCATATATAAAACAAATTTGTTTTTTATTTTATTTTTATGATTAGTAGTTTTTTACTTTCAGTTGGAAAAAAAAAGAAAAAGAATGTAGAGACAAGTTTGCTAGCGTATAAACACTTGATTGGCTAGTTGGTATGCTGACGAGGTTCTGGAAGCTTCCATTGGCTTAAGCAATAGTAGGCCCCGCTGAGTTGCTGGATTCATCCTTTCTCGTGTGCTAGATTCCCTCTGTAATTTTTAAACAATAATTTTAAATTGTCATAAATTTTTTGGATCAAATTAGTAAAGATTAATGAATTTTTAAAATCAATTATTAATCATTGTTCATCATCAGTAGTGGTGACCTTTTCACTCTTCCATGGACTGATACATGTACCGAATGCTCATACGGGAAAGTTGACTCCTGAGTTTGAAATCTGAGGGTTGTTCTGAGAAATTCTTTCTTTCTCATCCACTCAAGGGGGTGCGGATACAATTTGCATAACTTAAAAAATACTATGGATCCTTTTCCCTTTAAACGATTGTTTCACCCATTCATTTAAATTAAAATGTTGTTAATATATTCAAAATAGTGGCGGAGCTAAGATTTTCAGTAAGAGGGGTCTAAAATTCGTAGAAATAGATACACGGAGTAGCCGAAGGGGTTCGACATCTACTATATATATACATAAAATATTATTTTAACCATGTATAAATAATATAATTTTCCGTCGAACGAGGTTCGGATGAACCCCTTGTCCCAAGGTGGCTCCGCCCTTGAGCTTATCAATACCCTTTATTAACTTTTGATCAATAAATATCTTTTAACATTTTCTTCACGTTATAAAAATCCTCAATAAAATATTAGGTGATTTTTTTTTTTTTTGGTATATTTGTTGCTAGTGAAAGTATTCAATGAAATTAATTGAGATGCTGAAAAGTTTTTCTCAATACATCACCTGAGGCTAAAAAAATTTTAAAAAAAGAAAAGAAAAATGCTCAAATATATTATTGAACTTTCAGAAAAGGCTTATTTATGACATTTATTAAAAGTTTGGTTTATTTGTGCCATTACCATTTAAAAAAAGACTTATTCATGCCATTATTTTTTAACACTGGTTTTGCAAAAACCTTTGTGACACATGAACAATTATAATTCGGTCACATTATCATTTTTTTTTAATAAAAAAATTAAAATTCTGAACAAAAATTGAATTATTATTTTTTTAATTAAAAAATTGATGACATGGCCAAATTATAATTGATCACGTGTCAGAAATAATTTTGTAAAATCACTGTTAAAATATAACGACATAAATAAGTCTTTTCTTGAATGATAATGACATAAATGAGCCAAAGTTATAACCAATGAAATAAATGAGTCAAAAATATAACCGGTGTCATTAATGAGCCCTTCCTTTTTCTTTTAAAATAAAGGGTATACGACACATTAAAAAGCTTGACACGTGTAATTCTCAAAATTAAAATTTTCAAAAAGAAAAATAATTTGGCCTTCTCTGAAAACAGCATTTAAAGCTGAGTCTAACCGATCAACTAACCCGAATAGAAAAATGATCGGGTCGGATCATCCGAATAACTCAAATTTTTTTTCTTGCGGGTGATTTGAATGTTTGGTCAGTGTCAGTCAGGTGCAGCAATTTTTGGGTACACTGCGAATTTCATGAACAGTGCCAGCCAGCATTCCTAAAATCAAACCCTAACAAATTGGATCAAAATTTTACCTTAAATCACATACCCTTAGCAAAATTACTAACATTTGTACTATTTTCCATTCTTTTCTGTAATTCGAAGCTGCGAAAAGGAAGAAACTTTCCAATTCTTGTGTATTACTCAGGTACTAAAAATTATTATGATTCATTAGTGTTTGAATATGATAATGCTGATTTAGTTTCTGGGTTTTCAAAATCTTGATTCTTTATCACAACAAATGTATTGGATGGTCCTAAAGTTTTGTTCTTTTTTATTCATTTCTTGTCTGTGTGTATGTTACCTTTCCCCTACCCTAATTGTGGGATTATCGAGTGAAAATTGGTTGTATCTATCATAATAAAGAAAAGGAAAACAAAATAGTTTCTTTGTGTGAACATTTTCTACCAGTTGCAGAATTTGTTTTTGTTTTTTGAACATTCTCCTGCTGTACAGTAGACAGCAATAAAATATTGTTGGTTCATTAGGGGAAAAAAAGTGAGAACAAGACTAGAAAATGGAAATGCGGCTAAAAATGAAGGTCTATGATTGTCTTCTAGTAGTCTTAGTCATTTGGCTTTACTAGAATAATAAGAGAAATGAAATGAAACTGATTATCCATCTTAACGTAATCTTTTCTCATAAGAGATGCATTTTCCATGACCTTAAATTATTTGACATAGCGTCAAGTTTGGTGACTTGAGTGTCGTGGATTAATCATTGTAATGGAAGCTCAACTTTGACATGTGTTGTATTTGCTGCCATGTTTGTGTTTATGTTTTTGAACAGTATTCAGGCTTGAACTGGAAAATGTTGATGGGACATGCAGAAGGGGTTCCAAAACTCGGTTCATCGACAAAGTTGTTGCTTTCTGACCCTGAATTAGATTCAGATGGAGATGAAGAAGCTGATTCTGAGAAGATACTATATATGGCTTCTTTTGATGAACTTGGAGAGAAAAGTGTTCAGTATGACACTATAATATGGCTCTCTATATCATTGCTTCTGGTTTTAGCTTGGGGAATTGGAATACTTATGTTACTCTATCTGCCTATGCGAAGATATGTGCTTAAAAAGGAAATTTCATCATGCAAACTTTACATTACTCCAGATGAAATAGTTTACAAGGTATGCATAGCTTGATCAAGTCATGCTGTTTCCTTAAAACAATATAGAGCTGATACAGCTGCCCTTTGTGTCGACTGTAGGTGTCAAGACCTTCATTCATACCATTTTGGAAAGACATAAAATTTGAAAAGCATGTTCCTCTTCCTTTAGTGATAGATATCATTATTGAGCAAGGTATCAACTACAACTTTTCATATCCAGTATCTTATCTTTTTTTTTTCTTTTTTTTTTTGGTACAACCTCATTTCAAATTTTTGCATTGATCGGCCATCCATTGATAAAGAGGTTGCAATGTAAGGGATGCATGCTGGACATGAATCAATCGACTACTCCTCCATTTCTGAAATAGAAAGCATAACTTTCAAATGATTTTTGTCTTCCTATTTAAAGTTGAAGTTTTCCATCAAGACTTGTGGGCTAAATTCTAATAATACTATGCTCCAGTCTCATTGAATGTTGTGCTCCCTGCTAGTGGCTCTTATTATCTATCTATAGCCAAAAGCACATAATTACATCTCTTCCTTTTCCTCAAAACTTACAGAAGTGATATGGAGCAGCAACTTCTCAATCTGTTCCTTCTGGCAAATCTTGCATTCTTATGAACATCTACTAGTACTTCATGAAAAATATGTATCCCTGTTCAACTGTCAGATTTTGGATAAGCAGATCCTTGTTGCCACATCTTTGAGAAACAATATAAACTTTTCATTTCAAGTTTGACAAGAGTCGAGCTTATGTATGTCTTTCTCTGATGTAAAGAGCTGTAGAGATGGTATAGTATCCAAACAGAAAAAAATAATCTTTAAAGAAAAAAGAGAATCTTACTTGATGGCCTTGTGGTGTATAAAGTAGTTAATTGACTCTTTACTACAAAAGTAAACAATTTCTTAGAATTTTAGGTAGGAAGAAATGGAAAGCAAGTTTAGACATGAGCAGATGGGTGTTAAGCATACCGTAATGCAACTAATAGACACTAGCTTGGCAATTATCTTCCAGTTCATAACAGTCACTATTACTTCCACCTGTTTATGTTCTTTTTCCAATTCATTATCTTCTTGAAATCCATTCATTTAAATAATTTCTCTTTTGTTCTTTCAATTGTTTTACTTGATGATTTTTTTTTATTCTTTTGTAGTACCTCATGATGATCTCTTGTGCCCTATTGCTGTTAAAACTTTACCAATTTAATTTTATAGGTTGCTTGCAGTCAATGCTTGGACTACACACCTTCAGAGTTGAAAGTATAGCACGTGGAAGAGCTGCACCAGTTGATGAGCTACAGGTGCAAGGTGTGCATAACCCTGGACTCCTAAGGAAGGTAAAATATCTGTTATGTCCTGTGAAACTCCCCCTTTGTTCTTTTTCTCCTTTTTGCTTTTGGGGTTTGTCACTCAGTTTAATTAGTTTCACTTAGTTTCACTGCTCTCTGATTTACTTTTTGTGGGCTCCTTGGCAGACGAGAACATTGATGATTCTGAAGTGCTAAGTGTCATTACATTATTTTCAGGTCATCGTAAATGAAGCATCAAACGTCATACATGTTGGAAGGAGTTGGAGACCTGTGGTTCAAGGTGGTGATGGTGCTCCAGCTGTTTCGAAATCATCATCTAAAACTTCAAGGGTAAGAATGATTACCAACATTTTAGCATAATCAAATCCTTAGAAGTAGTATCTCTATATTTCTTTTCGTCACCAATAAATATTTCCCACGGGGTCTTTTTGAGATGTTGTTTAGTACCGGGTTGTTTTCAGGAGGCCACTTTGTTTAATATATTGTTATGGGCTTAATTCATTAAAAGAAAAAGGAAAAAGTTACTGCTATGCACTCAACTTCTTTTCCAAAAATCTCTAGACAATTTTGTTCCTTTGAGTGTATGATAATAAAACACAAAGTTGTTCTAAAGATCCTGATCATTATAATGTACTGCAGAAAGGAAAATTTGATTCTTTGTTTCGGGCAATGTTGTGTGGAGAACGTAAATCGAGAAGCATAATGAAGCAGGGTCACCATGTCTCGTTCTTTCAAATGATGTCCTTTTTGCCTATTTCATTTCATCTGAACTGATTATACGCAGAGATTCAGTGTTACAAGTTATATCTTACATCGATGATCCATCATTAATATGGATGGACGATGTAAATCAAATCCTATCAAAATGCTTCTTTCTGCCTCATTTTATTTTAATATTTGAACTTGCATTATCTTTTATGCAGCTGACGGGCCCCCCACACCATGCTTCCCTGGAGCACAGGGGTTTTGTACCTTCTGATTTTCTGCTTCACAAGCTTGACGAAGTTAATAAATCAGTGAAGGTGAATACACTGTCTATTGCTAATTGTTGCTTTCTAAATACTTGGCATTTATCTCCTTGAATACTGTTTAAGTTTTTAAGATGTTCTGCTAGGCAAATGAACTGGTTATGATCTTATTAGAAACTGTGAACATAAAAGCAATGAGTCAGATCTCCATTTCATTCTAAACATATTCTTCGTGCCATGTTTTTTAAACTCTCACACATAACAAATCTTCTCTTACATGATCAGAAAATTGAGTTGCTTATTGAGAAGTGCCCAGCCACTCCAGCAAGCAGCTAAGGGAGTTTGATATATGTCTTGGTCTCAACTACATCACAGCGCTTATATGAACCAGCAAAAGTTGCTTAACTAGAATCTCTCAAGCAACCCAGATAACAACTATGGGTGGTCGGTTTGTGCCTCTTTGGCTTTTCTTTGTAAGAGTTTATGTAACCAGAAAAGAAAATATGGCATGCAACTCCAGGAAGCAACTAATAGGATATATATGCCTCATTGCCTTTGAGCCATAAGATGTCATCATTTGTAATGTAAATAACCAGTTTACGCCATTGTGTGTGAAGTCTTCCCAGCAGTTTTGGTCGATGCATATATATAGTGGGACATTCGAAACATGAGCCTACATCAAAGTTTTTTGTTCATTTCTTTCTTTGTATTTGCAGAGAGACTGAATTGGAGGCCAAAAGAGGCTTGTTGTTTGTTATAATGAAATAGCACTACTATATTACTCTGTTAGCTATATATCCTTTTAGAAATTGTGAGTATTTACCAACTCTTACAAATGTTACGTGGGATCATGAAGATGGTATATTCTATTAATTATTAATTTAATAAAGCTTATGCCTCATCTTCAGTAAAAACTAAAAACTACAAAATTCGTGCGTAGTTTGAGCGACATAAATGTAATGGTTGTTATATAGTTTTGACCTTCGATGAATATGTATTGTATGATTTTTCACCATTCCATAATATATTGAACCAATAATTTGAATGACAAACTTACATTTTTATCAACAACGTTAAGGCGGTACTTTAGTTGTTTGACTATCTAAACCACCAAGATCTCACCCTGTCCACTGGCACGCTGCAGTCCAACGAACTGTGACTCTCATCAGTAGGCACAGCAAACTCCTTGGCCCCATAAAAACTGCATTGCTTTTCTAAGATACGAATTACGATTGTAGAAATCAGTGGGGAAGCTAAGAGATCTCACAGAAATTGAAAATGAGTAGCAAGAAGATATTGATAGTTGGTGGCACAGGTTACTTGGGTCAGCATCTTCTGCAAGAATTCACGGCAATCCAAGATACTCTTCCATATGCTCTCTCATTAGCCTTTACCTACCATACTAACCCCCCTCCTGAGCGCCTACTGAAAGCCATTCCTCATGCCCTACCCTTCCCTGTAGATTTACGAACCGGCAATGGCTTTGATGACATCTCACAAAATTTTGGGCAGGTTTGAATTTTACACTACAAAGTTACTAAAGATTCCATCTTTCTCTTTTAGGGTTTCAAGAATTGCAATTATTTTGCTTGCATTTTCAGTTTGGTGATTGATAGCATCTCACCAATTATTTGTCTAGTTTTTGGGGGTGGAAGTGTAAAACTTATGGTTCAATCCACTATAGGTTCAACTAGTTATAGATTTTGAACACATAAATCCAATGGGTTGTGGTAGAATTTTGATGTCGAACTCGAACTCATAAAGTTTACATTTTGAATTTCATGGTTTGCATTTACTGTAACACTTACTAACGATTACATTTTTCTTTTTCTCACTTCTATTTTGGTGATTGAGATATGCATCTTCATATATGTATATAAGATTTTAAGAAAGTTTTAGTATTTTATAAGAGAATTCTTATTTGTGTCGACTGATATCACTCAAGGCAGTGAATTTATTTAGGTAATCTTTGCTGTCTGTTTGTTGTAATCTAGGATAAATACCTGAAGTGGCTGGTGGATTGTATAGTAGGTCAAAATTTATTACTGTACCAGTTAAAATGACCATAATAGCTAATACCAAGCTTTGTAATGTGAATGAGCAGCCTGATGTTGTGGTTAATTGTGCTGCACTTTCTGTTCCACGTGCCTGTGAAGTGGATCCTACTGCTGCCATGGCTATTAATGTGCCTTCTGCTCTTGTTAAGTGGTTGTCAAGTTTTAGCAATGGCGGTACTCTTCTGATTCACTTGTCTACTGATCAAGGTAACATATAGTGACAATAGCTAATTTTTCACAAAAGTTAGAGAGTTTCTTGCTTCTGTCTTGAGCTGGTTATGCTTCTTAGGCTAACTGTGTTGGTTTCTATGGGGGAGGAGAATGATAAAACATTGACTTACTTTCATTGGTAGGGTTTGGTCATTGTTTCACTTATTTGGTACAGTTGGAAAAAATGTAGATGATGAGAATAGTAAAATGGACGTACTTCCTTCCTTTGTAGGACTTCTGGGAGTGAAAAGTTGCATAGTTGAGTACACAAGTCCTCAGCTATTGCCATACTCCACTTCTACTTGGTTACCTGGCACCCAATTCTTCCCTCACCTTACAACTTTGTTTCAATGTTGCTTTGGAGCCTTTGAAACCGTCTCTACTGATATAAGGGATTCTCCTTTTTCTTCTATTAAAAAAAGGATCACCTATTTCATCAGATGTTAAAGTTTATCCACTCACTAAACTTTTGAGTAGATGCAAAGATGCAATTTTTGGCATTTCTTAACAATTGATATAGCACTTTGCCAGTTTTATTTGTTGTTTAGTTACACATTCTTCAAGATAATATAGCCAATGGGCAACGAGGTGCATGTCTTAGAGCTTTTGTTCCTGCACGGAAGTGTCTCCTAAGCGAGATCTTGCCTTAACCTGCCCTGCGCCTAGATTCTTGGTGTAAGCGTACCTCAATTGAGTATTTAACAACACCACTGGCTATAAATATCATAGGAGTTGAACTCTATATACTTATTAACTCCTTGTGTTACCTCTGCAATTCCTGCCTAAAAAACTAATTCTGGCACAAGGATGAACTGGTCCTTCTAACACATGGGTAATTTTTTTTAGTATAATGGAAAATAGCAATAGGTTTATGTTATGTAGAAACTTTTGTAAATCCTTCAGGCAGGTACTGGTAAGATGCTTAAAATTAATCGACACTTGGATAAGGAAGATACTGACTTAAATTCCTAAATTCCTGGTGCATAAAATTTTGAGAAATACGATGTTAGCTTCTGTTCACCAATTCCCCTGATATGTTTGTTGGTGAATGCTTCATATTATTTATTTTACTGTATTCCTTTCCATGAAAAGATTTGAAGAAGCTGTTTACAACCTTACCATCTGTAGATCAAGCTCTCTCACCTGTGATATTATTTTGTCAAATTGTTGAATGTTCTCATGTGGCTGGATGAACAATCATTTAATTATTGAATGTTCTCATGAGTCATGTATTTTGACTGATGCAAACAATTTTCTTTAGTCTAAGTGAAACTAATTAAACTTTTATCTCAGTTTATGAAGGGACCAAATCCTTCTACAAGGAAGATGATGAGGCCCTTCCTGTGAATGTTTATGGAAGATCAAAGGTAGCAGCAGAGCAATTTATATCTGCAAATTACTCAAATTTTGCAATTTTGAGGAGCAGTATTATTTATGGACCTCAGACTGTCTCCCCCGTCCCAAAATCACTTCCAGTTCAGGTGAATACAATGAACTCTTCACCTTGTACTTGCACTTGTCCAACTTCATTAAATGGCTGTTATTGTTCAGTAGAATGAGTGGGGGCTATAGTAGCCTCCATGCCTTTTCTTTTGTGTGATTTGCAATTTAAACACGATACATCTTTTTTTGAAGCTTAACCTAATCACTTCATATTATGTCACACTTTCCTTCTGTTTGGCCTGTATCTAGATTTGAACTTGACTTATAAAAAAAAGTTGATATTGAGATGTATTCAGTCTTGCAAATTAAATTTAGCACTCTATATGCCATTACTATTGAATTCCTCTACTTGTCCCCTATTTTTGGACTCAATGGTTCATATTATGGGGGTGAGTGGCTGTATTGAGCTTTATAATATAGTACTGTTGTTACATCAAATTGAGCATAAGATTGAATGGTTACTCATGATTCTGTTATGATACAACAACAGAAAAAATTGTATCTAAACCCCAAGCAATTCTATTATGATATATAACACATTAAATCACTCGACTACTGGGCTTTGAGCTGATGCTTCACATGAAAATCATGCAGTGGATGGATAGTGTTCTTGCCAAGGGAGAAGCCATGGATTTTTTTCACGATGAATTCCGCTGTCCTGTCTATGTGAAGGATCTTGTGACCATCATATGGACCCTGACAAATAAATGGATCTCAGGTTTGACATGCTTTGACCTTCAATACTGATTTTCCTTGATCAAAGTAACACAACTTTTTGACAACCCTCTGTCTGCATTAACAAATACGGGATACTTAACAACCCTCTGAAATTTCACTATGATCTTCTAGGATTGGTTCTTTCTTTGTGGTAGTTTTCCACATATTTAATACAACATTTCTTGCTGCATGAGGATTTGATTCTTTTGAAGTATATGATTGAGTTAACTGGAATATAATCCAAAACAAATAATTCAGCTCAGTGTTCAATGTGGTGGTTCACTATGACTCGAGAAAAGTTCTACAATGTGACTCTATCAATGCTCATGACCGGTTTATAGTTGAAGTAATGTCTGACTTTTTCCCTTTAAAGCCTTCTAGTAAAGTTTCTGATACAATGTACCTGATTTTCTATCTCTCCTTGACTTTTCCGTTTTATCACATGATATGTGTTGTTTCCAGAGAAGGAGCCAATGCAGTTACTTCTGAACGTGGGTGGACCTGATCGAGTTTCCAGGGTTCAGATGGCTGAAGCTGTTGCACATATTCGAGGTTATAATTTGTCATTGATCAAATCAGTATCCTCATCAACTGTAAGTAACATTGGTTTGACATTACGTTGACATTTGCATGCACGCGCACAAACAAGTTTTCAAAAAAAAAAGTCTCTTTACTTGTCTCATTTACCTTCTTAGCTTCTGTTGTATCAAGCTGCCTCAATGGTAAAATACATGATATTTCGATTTGCTTTCACTGTCGTTACCTCTCTCTGTTGTGTTACACTACAAGCACAACACAGTTCAAGAAAGTATCATCACTGCTGTTTTTTTTCTTCAAACACATACCTAACATATGTGTGTTATTATCTGAACATTATAGGTTAACCGCGGCGTTAAATCTCCAGCAGATATATCCATGGATATCACCAGATTAATTCAGACACTCAATATGTCACCAACTTCATTTAGGGATGGTGTTAAATTGACACTTGAAGCTGAATTTGCTTCTGCATCATAGTAGTTTTTCTCTTGATCTTTTCCAGAATTCTCATCTTCATATGTATTCGTTTTGTCATATTATGTTCATTTTTTCAGAAATATAATTTGACTTCACAATTTATCAAAAGATTTTGGACCTTCGCACTCAAAGGCATGACCTAATAGTTTAGAATCATGATGTTTGCATTCAAATTCAAGTGGCCGAGTTACAAGTACCTATAAAATTAGTCAACGTGTGCACAAACTGGCTCAGACATCTTCTTTATCAAAAAAAATGAAATAAAGTTTAGCTTCAGACACAAATGTATCATAAAATGTCAGAGATTACAGAATCTATATTTAGTGATTTTAATGTCAGTAGAATCTTAATTTTGTAGGAAGTTAAAACAATCGATGCACATGCATGCATTGGAGGATATTGTCAAAAACTCACAGTACTCACCGTCATTGGTTCTAATCATGGTGTTATATTCGTATCATGTGTCTTGTATTACGATAACAAAATACTGAGTGAAATTCGACAGACTGGATTTGCTTAAGTCAGAGTATATATAGACCTTATCCCTGTCTCGTCGAGATAAAGAAACTATTTTCACGACTTGAATTTGTAACTTTTTTATTACATGATAATAACTTTACCAGTTATTCCAAGACTCGTATTTCAAATTGCAGCTGAAAAAGTAGACATCTTGGTCAATGAAAGAGTCAAAACGCGAAAGAATCAACATTTTACGCGGAGAACACTGAAATTAATGGTCATTTTCCTTTTAGAATCAATTCCAAAAATCCAATTTGTGTTGATGACTTGTCAAAAAAGAAATAAAATCAATTTCTATTCCAAAATTTCACTTATTTGGTTGCATTTGCATGTCCACCATTCATAATAATTGTGCTGCTTTAATTTATTCTTGTTCTGTAAATAATGCACTACGTACGTAGCTTCCTAACAAAATAGAATTATTCCATATAATATATAGTAAAACTTTATTTTAACATGATAAGAAAATGCTAGCTCCACTTCAACCAGTATATATGTCACTGTAATTTTGAATAGATTAAAACTATACCAGATAATTAATTAATATCAAAGTAATCTCACCTTGGAATTCGTTTTAATGATGAAGTAATTTAGTAACAACAATATTGTCTAGAACAATTTACGCGCAACTTGACTGATTCATATAATGGGTATTTATTACCTTCCAGCGTTGCATACATTATCTGGTTTATGTTGTTCATCAGTAACAAGCATAAAAATTTAGAACGATTTCATTTGTATAAAATTAAATTTCGAAAAATAGTATAAGTGAGTAATTTTTAGAAGAGATTTTTGATTAATAATCATTTTCTGATCGTAGGAGAACTCAATAAAGAATGAAGTGTGAGAAAATAGCATTTAATTAGTTAACGTTAAGGTTACTTATGAGTTATGCAAAGCATATTTGGAGAATAAATTCTCGGTGGCAAAAGAAATTAAATAGATATCATGTTGGAACATACAAAGCATGTATCTATATTTTACTGTAAAAGGTAGTACTTTTTCTTTTCTTTTTTTTCTCGGGTTCGGTATTTACATTGAAATCTAATTAAATTTGAATTCGTATTTCACATTAGAACTAAAGTGTTCCCTAAAAAAGGCGATTATGTACCCAAAATGATTCGAATTTAAAGCTTCTAGTTAAGAATGAACGAATACTTACCAATTCACCACAATCAGACTCTGATTGATATAAAAGGGTAGTACCTTCACCAAGTAATAAGTATTGCAAATTTAGCCTCTCACCAGAATCAAAATATCCTTAAATTTCCAAATTATTCGAGTAAATAAATAAAGTACAATTTAGCCTCACACTTCCAAAGGAGAATCTTCATAAAGAACATGGGCACATATCAGACCTACGTAGGCATTGGACTAAGTATTTCGAAAGTGAATGAAATAATATCTCCAATACTATCATAAGCAACTTTTTAATTTAAGCTCTACCAATAGATTTATTTTCTTCAGATATTTTATGATTAACGTTATTATACTTTTGAAATTGTGAATTCATAATATAATAATTTTTAGATGTTGGTGATATATATACTATGTATATCAATGGGTTCATTTGAAATCATTAACTCTAATACGCATTTGTTTTTAACCATCGTTTATCATTACATTGTATGTGTGTGTGAGGAAATGTTTGACATTATTCATGTGTGTGGGGTATTAAAGAAAATAATTTCAATTTTTTCATATTTGGTTAGATAAAATTGAACATATTTTTTATCGGACAAGTTTCTTTGAAACAAGCAAAAAAATTTCCTTAGTAGAAGTAGGAAAAGCTTCCACGAGTAACATTTCATATTTATTATTCCTCTCACTTTCCAACACACTTTATCTTCATCTCCACCCTCGTGTCCCTCCATCGACCCCCCACCCTCAATTCACTTCATATTTGTCTAGATTATATAAAAAAATTAAAATTGGCATAATATATAAATATGTTTTTTAACTTGATTTCAACTAATATCTATGTCCTTCAGCTTTAATATAGACAACATAAATTTGAACAAGTAAGTTAAAAATTCAATTAATTTTCATGAACAATATTTATCTTTGAGCAATTAAATTTAATAAATAGAACTAACCCAAAGTACTTTGAAGAAAATAGGAAGACACACAAAAAAGCCAAACAATAAATTACCAAAATTAAATGTTGTACAGCAATGTTTACTCAGATTTGGCTTACTGCCCAATGAGAAACTCCCACGTGTTGCTACTGTACTCCTTATTACTGGACCCACGTGGGCCCAATAATCTATTATTGGCTTACTCAAATTTCCCATTTTACCCTCTTACTGCCCGTGTGGCAGCATACTGACCGTTCACTAGAAACTCTCCAATGCCAGGTGGGCAGCCCCCTCTTTACCCTCTGCCCGTCAACAGCCTCCAAAAATACACATATTTCTAAATTTGCAAATATTTAAATTAATAATACCAACAAATTTAATGTCCTTTGAACTTATGATTGACCATGAGAAATTCACATAACTTATAGGCATTGCTAACATTTAATAAAAGCAATAAAAGGAAAAGAAAAAAAAAAGGAGAAGAAGAAAAGTATACAAACCATTCTTTATTTCAAATAATAAAATGGTGTTTGATCCGATCAAATTTAATATGTTAATTTAGTTTATGTATTACGTTGGTAATTACGATAAAATAATTAGAGGATGTTCGACTTTAGAAATGTCTGACAAATTTAAAAGTAGCTCAAATAAATTTAAAAATATTAAAATAAGTTAGAAAGTTTTTGACAATGTTAAAAATAACTTAAAATAAAAAAATAAGTTTCTCCCTACTTTAATTATTTAACTTAAAAGTCATTTTAGTTTGACTTTTTATTTTTAACTTAAAAGTTATTTTTAAGCAAATCTAAATATGCTCTTAATCTAATTAAGAAAAACTTTAAATTTAAGATTATTTATTGAACTAAAAAAAATTCTACTAATATATATTGAATATTGACCGTGGAAAGATGTTAAAATAATAGTAGTAAAAGTAAATTTCAAACATTTAAAAAATGTGCCTAACAACTAATAAGACGATCTTAACCTTAAAAGAATGTTATAAAGATTAATATAAAGGGTGTGAAAAAAAACCCTTTAAAAAGAAAGTGTCAAAAAAAAAAAGAGAAGAAAAGTAGAAGGAATATAAGGAGCAGCATTGAAGGAGAGTATAAATATCTGGTACTTGACTCTTTCACATATTCACGGAGTTGTAGTGTTCTTCATCTTCAACTCAATTCTAAGTTTTGTTGATTCAATTTTTACTCGTTTTGTTTATTTATTTATATAAGGTGCGTGCAATGTGGAGAGTGGCTCGATCTGCGGCCTCGACTTTCCGCCGTACGCGGCGGTTATCGACGGCGATTTCAGCTCCATGTATCGTACACAAGCGCGGTGCTGATATTCTTCATGATCCTTGGTTTAATAAGGTAAGTTTTTTTTATTAATTTTGTTTTCAACTGTTAGCTTGAAAATTAGCGTTTAGTCATGATCTGTTTTTTTTTTTTTTTAAATTATTCGAGATTTTGTTTTGGAAAGATATTCAGCTGCTTAGTTGAAATTATTGCAGTGAAAAAAATAAGGTTTTTGGTTAATCTAGGGGTGTACCAATTTGTTTAGAACCGAGGCGTAGTTGTTGTTGTATGGAGGTTTAATGCAATACTGGATTTGCCAAATACTGGTTACTTTTTGTTGGTTTGTGTTGATGTACTCTGTAAACTGGGATTATGTGATATGAGTCATGAGATGCTACTTTTGAAGTACTGTGTCCACCGACTAAATTTTTCACCTAAATTTTGATGTCTAGTTGGGAATTTTATTGAGGAAATGGATGTAGAGGATTCATAAAGCCAACTGAGCTATGTCTTGTGTTATTACTGGTGTTGTAGATGGGGGTATATTATGAGTTAAATTTTGCTTGTAAATTGTCCTATAAGTTACTCTTTAACAGTAGAAAATGCGGTGCTCTGGCAAAAAATAAAGTTGGTGTTATTCCAGAAACTGAAAGGAACTATACTGAAATTTTATAAGCCAAACATAGAAGCAGAATAGAACACACATTACGGATGATCTCATTAGGATTTTTAATCTTCTGTGTGTTGTAACATGAAATTTTATGAGTAAAACATTATGTAGAGATATTTACAGTGTCATGGTGTTTAGGCTGTCCAAGACTGTATTTTTCTGAGCATCAACCTTTATATGGAACACGTGGTGATAAATTAACAAGAAGATAAAAAGTAATTTGCGTCATATCTTCAGAGTCCAGAATTAAGCTTTATGTTTCTCGAGAGACCATGATTTATACAACCTTAGTAAAGAGACCAGGATCGGTGCAAACTTAAGAATAGTACAATTTTCTGATAATGGACATAAGAAGGAAAAGAGATTACAATACGACTGATTCCTATTAAATTGTATAAAATATCTCATCTAAAAGCTTAAACTGTAGATTCCTTTATCAAAGGCCAAGTATTTGTACAAATTCTTGTTAATGGGTAGTATTGAGACAGGAACCCAGAATCTCTACCTAACTCTAATACCATGTTGAATTATGTGTACCTTCTCATCTAAAAGTTTTAAATGTTAGAGAGAACAGACTTTATTTACTCAATTTTGCTTTCAAAGTTTGTAATAGTTGAATGCAATTGATGTTATTATCTGCAATAAATAAAAAACAGGACACAGGATTCCCAATGACGGAAAGAGATCGATTGGGTCTGCGTGGTCTCCTCCCACCTCGTGTAATATCATTTGAACAGCAATATGACCGCTTCAGTAAGTTGGCTATTTTATATTTGGCCCTTGTTTCTTGCATGAAAGTTAATATTCAGCTCTTTATAGTAACAAAAGGAGACTATGCTCAATTTATATAGAAGAACTTCTTGTTCTATATCTCTCTCTTCCATTGTTTTTGGCTTCTAACTTAGATAGAACCTGATTTTAAAGTACTGTGGGTTTGGTTCGAAGTACTATTACACACAAGTACTTCGAAGTATGTCGAGAACCAATACGGACAATGAGAACTGCCATGAAAATTTGACGAGAACATCAACTTAGTTTGGTAGTAGTACTTGTGGGTTTTTTCCATTTATCAATCTTTTGTCCTTTTTCTTTGGCAGGGTGGAGAGTTCATCCCCTTAGAAATTTCCTAAAACAAAATTCTGGTTGTTATTAGTTTTCACAAGTGCTTTCAGAGCGTACCGTGTTGGTGAAGATTCTTGAACATGGGTGAACGGTTCTGTTAGTTTTCACCAGACTATCTAGTAATAACTAGAAGAAAATGCTTGATGGAATGACGCGCTGGAAGAGCTGTCTAAGTTGGTTCGACATGTTTATTACCTACCAGTGTGATTTATGAGGTGTCAACATTATGCTCTCTAATTCCAAATATTCCAAAACTTTTAGTGGAATTCTAATGAGGCTTGAATGCACCATCTACTTTGACTTCTTTTTTCCCCTAGGACTTTGGTTTAATGGAAAAGGTAATACGACATGGATTGTATAGTTGACGCACATCATGAGTTTATCCTATTGTGAACCAAGTCTGGTGTTTAAGTTTACTTATAAAAAAAAAAGTATAGTATTTAAGTGGCCCAGTGGTTTGTGCTTGAAACTTCCATGTTGGAGGTCTCAAGTTTGAAACCCCTTGCCAGCGAAAGCAAGGGGTTGGACTTCTGGGTCGAGCTCGTCGCACGAGGCTTTCCTAGTGCGGGTTACATCTCCTATGTGGTTTGCGAGCTATTGCATAGGAGCGGGGGTTTTACCCTGTACGCACCCAAAGGATAGTGGTTGCGGGTTTCCCTTGTCATAAAAAAAAAGTCTGGTATTTAAGTGAGTAAAGGGTGAACCCATTATCTACTGAGTTTCAAAGCTGGAAACAACAGATTTCTTGGTTATTGGAAAAAAAGTAGTTTTGAGATCTTTTATATTTTGTCTTTCTTGTCTTAGTAGGCATGTTGCATGTCAGTGTATGGTTCCTGTTTTTTTTTGGTGCATCTGGAATGAAAGGAATCGTAGATGTTTTGATGGGATTTCAATTCCTAACAACATTCTTAAATACAACTGTTTCGTCTTCTTATATAGCTGGTTCAACCAGGCCCCTGTAACCACTGTTGATTTTTTTTTTTTTTACTATGTCTGCTCTTTAGTTATTCAGTAAATTCTTGTACAGGAGCAGACCCCTTCTTTTTGCTGTAATTTTTTGCCTTGCATTTTCTTGATGCCTTCTATAAAATCTCCTTAATTAAAAAAAAGGCATGTTGCATGTCGGCACCAACATGTATTAAAAACTCTATATTTAGTTCCTCCCTGCTGAAAAAGAGAGGAGGAATTTCTGGAACATTTGAATCTTCCTTTTTGAGAAAGATTTCTGGAACATTTAAATCTAATCTTGCTGAAATTAAAATATTTAACTTTCTGTTCCAATCATCCATTTGACTGCATTCTTTAAATCTTCTAGAAAGCTCTTTATTTTTTTTTGTCTATTCATCTATCATATGTATCATACTCAAGCACGCTATATCCATCAGTGTATTGTTATATCTTCTGTTTAATAAGTCTGTTGTAAGATATACATCGTGAATTATGTTGTCTGATACCATATTCTTTCTTTTGTTGTACCGCTAGTGGAGTCATTTCGGTCACTTGAGAAAAACACTGAGGGTCAACCAGACAGTGTTGTTTCGTTAGCAAAATGGAGGATCTTAAACAGGCTGCATGACAGGAATGAGACACTGTACTACCGAGTAAGTCTGGTGGTTGCAAATCATGTTTGCAAATGCTAAGTAGCAAATAAACTATTTCTACCTGAAGACTGAAGTTAAATCCTGAACTTGCTTCTCAGGTTCTAATTGACAATATCAAAGATTTTGCTCCCATAATATACACTCCAACAGTAGGATTGGTTTGCCAAAACTACTCTGGCTTGTTTAGACGTCCACGTGGCATGTATTTCAGTGCCAAAGATAAGGGAGAGATGATGTCAATGATCTTCAACTGGCCTTCCACTCAGGTACTATGTGATTTCACAACTTTCTGATTTTTCAGCTGTCCCTTCTGTTGTTTCAATTATCTCGAAGTTTCAGATATATGATTTTTCTGATTTTGTCTTCTGCATTCGCCTAATCTCTGTGTCATTTACAGAAAAAAAATCTGACAATATTTATCTTCTTTTTCTTAAATCGTATGCTGTCAAAATAGCATTTTTCCATTAAAAATTGCCTTCTACCTTGGTACCTGGAGCTATAAGTGACTATTGTATGGGCATTTAGTCACCCCTATGAGATGAATGACTATAATGTGACTTCACCATGAAGCATTTCAAGGATGGCCCTTTCAAAATCAGGACACTTCAATTCCTCGATAATGTAAAGTTCTCCTAAAAGAATTTTTGCAACAGTAACAAACTGACAATCTATTTATTTGTGACAAAATAAATTAAGGTAGTCTTCTCTTGTGTGATACTTTTTTTTTCCTTGATAAAAATAAAGTATCACACACCATAGTCAAGCCAAGAGCGGATAAGGTCCCCACGAGAACCTCATGAATTTTCACCAGTCTGTTTTTTTCACTTCAAATCCTCTCTACAAGAACCATGTGAAGCTTTGTCACTTACACAGAACCATCCATATTGATCCTCACCGTGCTTACATTACCTTCAAATAACTTTCTTCTCGTATGTGAATTTCTAGAGCCATATTCCCAATTTCCCATCAAAACATGGTTGTATTTGAATTTACAGATACCCAATCTGCCGAAATGTGCTACCTCCTTTATGCCTTCACAGGAAATATCTCATTAGCCCTATGACTTGTGCAGGAATTTGTGATGTTTTGTTTGGATGACGAGGAACTAAGTTACTGGTCATTGGTTTATTTTTAAGTACAGTGACAATTTCAGACCCAAGTTATAATATTCCTTTCAATTTTCCTTTCAGAAATTTCTGTGAAATACTTGGGTACAGAAAGTTAAATAGTTGATATTTCGGAATTATGCTAAACTTAAAACGTAGTGTAGCTGAGAAAATCTTCCTGACTTTAACCTCTTTGATATGGATTGTCTTTTTAGAACAAAAACTCACAACTTTGTTCAAATAGAATCACCCAATGCATTCTCTTCTTTTGTTTGCAGGTAGACATGATTGTCCTGACAGATGGAAGTCGTATTCTTGGCCTTGGCGATCTTGGAGTTCAGGGGATAGGTATACCAATTGGAAAACTTGACATGTATGTAGCAGCTGCTGGTATCAACCCACAAAGAGTATGTATGGGAGTTACTGTTTGTTCAGCAATTTGACATTCATGAGCTATCATTATCTGTGTGTGGGTTGCATATGTTTGTATCTTTTGCATATGCCGCTTTGTAAATCTGAAGTGCTATGACAGATAGACGTTTCACAAGGATTTGGTAAGGATATCAATCTGACTAACTAGCCTATCCAAAAAGACGTAAAAAATATTAAATAAAGATGTGACTCCAGATTTAAAATGAGATTTTGTTTTAGTGTTAAGTAATGACTGCTAACACTGATGTTTGGTAAGTCTGCCTATGTCATTTCTAATTATCAGTGTCTTGTACAGTTTAAACAAAATTGATGACCACACAATCTGCTCTTTGAATAATAGATCTGGTGATTGTTATACTTCCAAAAAAAAAACAATTAACACTTCCGTGTTATGATGTGCCTTCATGTTTAAAATATGCTGTCTGCCAGATTTACCTATGCCTATGCCTAACAGGTGCTCCCAGTTATGCTTGATGTCGGGACCAACAATCAGAAGCTTCTAGAAGATCCTCTTTGTGAGTAAGACTTTTTAATGCGTAGTACTTCATCCAAAAAAAGTATTAGTAATTTAATATGCTCACACCTAATTGTTTTTGGCTTCTTACATGCTGGTGAACTTTCTGTTCCTTGCGGTTAATCCTTAAAATTATTGTCTTTTTGTTGCTATCTGTCTTCTATCTGCACATACTGTTGACTCTCTAATAATTACTATTCTGTAAGTTTGCATTCTTTATGACTAAAAGTATCAACTCCAAAAACTTGCTTGCCTTCATCTTCTCTTGGGGGAGTTCACAAATATGATCTTTGAGATTAAGTCAGGGCAAGGTCCATTTTCTTAACATGTCATCAGAGTCGGGCCCATACTTATTCTTGGCTTACCCAATGTTGGGTCCCATGTTATATTGTCCATGCACCAAATGTCAAGTTTTGGGCGTGTTAGAGGGTGTTAAGTGTCCCACATTGGTTGAGGTAATTGGTTATTAATCCTTTTATGGTCTTGGAAAGTTCTCATCTTATGAGCTAGCTTATGGATTGAGTTATGCCCAAGGTCCACTTTCTTAACACCAAATACTTGAGTTAGGTCCAATGTCCATTTTCTTAACACCAAATAGCAAACAACATAGTGGCTCTATTCAATTTGTGTTGAGTAAGGATGCAACTACCAGATATTATACAGTTCTAGTTTTGAAAATCAGCCCTTGTCACCGGTCACCCCTCCTCATTCTGTTGTCTAAGTTGGGTGCAGGGGTTTCTGCTTCTTACAGTATTTTAATTTTACAGATCTTGGACTGCGACAACCTAGATTGGAAGGGGAAGAATATTTGTCAATAGTTGATGAATTTGTGGAAGCTGTTCATGCTCGTTGGCCAAAGGCTGTTGTGCAGGTCCATTTATTATTAAAGAGAGATATGTGATACTATTTTATCTCTATTGCGCTGATATATCTGAATAATGCTAGTAGTTTGAGGATTTTCAAGCAAAGTGGGCTTTTGAGACACTGGATCGCTATCGGAAAAAGTTTTGCATGTTCAATGATGATATACAGGTAGTTTGCTTGGTCCCCTATTTTTTCTGGAGGTTATTTGTTGGCCCTTGTTCTCCTTTCTGCAGCCACCACTGACGGAAAGAATAATCTTCTGCTCCTCTTGTTCAATAGGGAACAGCTGGTGTTGCTCTTGCTGGGCTATTAGGAACTGTTAGGGCACAGGGCCGGCCACTGACTGATTTTGCCAACCAAAAGATAGTGGTAGTTGGAGCAGGAAGGTAATGGCAAAATTAATTTTGACAATCTATCCTTGGTTACTAATAAATTCTTGTCTATTTAGATGCCTGTTTGAGGTGACTTAATTTTGCGTTCTCTTCTTTATTAATTTATGGATTTCAGTGCGGGGCTTGGTGTTCTTAAGATGGCATTACAAGCCGTTTCAAGAATGGCTGGACCATCAGCAGATCCCCACTTTTTTCTTCTGGATAAAAATGTGAGCTTTTGTATATATACAGATTGTTTATAGTCCATGTTGATTCAGAAAATGTAAATGTGTTCCCTCTTTTTGCATGTGTCTTTTATCAAATATGTCTAACCATGCTAGCATTTTAGATTGGGGGACAAATCGGCATTAAATATAACTGTATTATAGATGAAAACAGTGTTTGATTCACTAATCACATCAATGGGCCTCTGGGCTCCGTGACAAGTACCACATGTTTTTCTGTCCATGACATCAGTTGGTGTTAAAGATTTGCTTCCCTCCAACATGATCGGTAATGGTCGTTGGTGATTGTTGATGCAGGGTCTTATCACAAAGGATAGGGAAGATATTGATCCAGCAGCATTACCATTTGCTAAAGCCCATCACGAGATTGAGGGGCTAGGACTACATGAGGGAGCAGGACTCGCTGAAGTGGTAATGTTAATAGAATCTCTGGGCGTACAAAACTAAGTTTCTCTTAGTAGAAGGATGTCCGTGCTTTGTTAAAATTTGTTGACCTTGTTGATTATTGGGCTGTAGGGGACTAATAATTTCTATCTTCATCTTAGTTCTTTTATGCTTTCTGAGACAATAAGGCTGGTGTTAAATGTTGTCAGGTCAAAAAGGTGAAGCCTCATGTACTTCTTGGTTTGTCAGGAGTTGGAGGCATATTTCATGAGGAGGTGGGTCATGTACTTTGTTTTTTTTTTCTTCTTTAGCATTTATTTACGACGCTCAGAGATAAGAACCGTGTCATTGGATCAGCTATTTTCAATTGTGACATCTAGCTTATCGTGAAACTTTATGGAAATGATTGGATCTTTATTCTCTAGCTGGCCGAAGTTACTTGTTTAGCACATTTAATCATTTACTCTATTTAACATGTGTAGGACAATATGTTATTTGAATTTTCTTGTCATATATCCACATCTGGACTCCTTTGCTCTACCTTAAGTTACATCATGAAGTTATTAACATATTTAAACCTTATTTTCTGGTCAATTCGCTTGCTTCACTACATACTTGTGAAGCTTATGCCATTGACAATCATATCTAATCTCATCTACCAATTTGCTTCCTATTCCTTTGCCTACCTTTAGCAGGTTCCTTTCAGACATTTATTTTTTTCCGTTTTCATCCCTTTTCAACAAACTAGTACTTCAAGAATTTTCTAGGATAAATCATGAGAAAGAGATACGTGCAACTGTTGAAGTGATCTCTTATTTTCTGGAATTTTCTCACTGAAGTATGATGTGAGGTGTTATTCGCTCTTTGGATTAAATCACTTGAACATTCTTTTTGATCAGTTAAGTCACTTGAAAGTTTCTTGCAGTAAGTCTGTTCCGTCGATATCAACTTTTGTTTATCTTGGTGTAATGTTCAGGTGCTGAGGGCCATGAAAGAGTCAGATTCTGTTAGACCTGCAATTTTCGCCATGTCAAATCCTACAAACAATGGTTTGTCTTGTCATCCATCTTTTGCTTTCTCAATCGGCTGTTTGTCTTGATCTTGTATTTAATGTTGTATATTCTGTTCAACAGCTGAATGCTGTCCTGTTGATGCTTTCAAGCTTGCTGGAGAAGATATTGTTTTTGCTAGTGGAAGTCCCTTTGCAAATGTTGATCTAGGTAGTTTCTGGTTTTTTGAATGCATTTTTTCTCTGTATCCTTTCTGCATACTTGTTGTAGTCGCTGAGCAACTCCTCTTCATTAATTCATTTCCACTTCCCAGTTTAAGCCTCTTTTGTGCTTATTGATGATGTATTACCTCATGAATCATATTCTAATATGTTCTCAGGGAATGGTAAGATAGGCCATGTAAATCAAGCGAATAACATGTATCTCTTCCCTGGGTAGGTGCTGATTGAAAACAGCCTATGTTAACTGTTTTGAATGTGTTGCACTCATCTAAGATTATTGTTGACAATTCAGCATTGGGCTGGGAGCTCTTCTTTCTGGCGCTCGAAACATAAGTGATACAATGTTAGAAGCTGCTGCTGAGTGGTATGATCTGATAATCCTATCTCCTTGTACTTGATTTGACCATCAGTGCTGTGAGCTTTTCAGTTTGTATTGTGTGTTTAGTTTAAAGCATGTGGTGCAACAAAACCTTCTCTTATCTCTACATTTACTGATTTGTATATCTATTTTGATCGTGCAGCCTCGCTTCTTACATGTCCGATGACGAAATCAATAAAGGAATCTTGTATCCATCCATTGACGAGTAAGTTCTTGGTCCTGGAGAAAGTATTCTTTGCTCATAGAGTTTTATTTGGAGATGTGAAATCTTAAGCACTAAATTCGCTCCACCCTGTCCCTGCAATGACTAGATATGACTTGACTGATTGTTGCAACTTACAAATTTGATATCATATTTTTATTCTGTTAGTTGAACATATTAGCGACTGGTTTTGGCCTTATAGGATTTCTAGGTCACGTGCTTATTCCTGTCTCCCTTGTTACTACACCATTTAACTGTAATAAGCATATTTGAGGGAGTCAACATTAACAACGTACAAAATTTTGATGACAATGATGCTTCAATTTCAAAGTGCAGCTTTGTAAAGCACGAACGTCTAGGTTTATCTCTCCTGATTTTGATTCTCTCTGTTACATGTCAAGGAATGCACACTTTGCTGTTATCATGCGACAGTGACAGTAAAGTGACCACTCTGATAAAATGCTGCTACACCCGAATCTTGTTAGTTCACATGGGCAACACTTGATCACTCAGCTCATCCTTAGTTGCTCTTTTTATATATTTGTTTATTTTTTGTGAACATCCATTTAGAGATCTAATCTTTGAGGCTATGAATACGGGCTACTAGTAAATCATATAGATTTTGGTGCTATTGATGCTGAATCATTCTCTTTTTCTTTTCCACTGTTTATTAATTTTCGGACTAAGTAGTGATAACCTTTTTGAGGGCATTACTAGTCATGAGATTATTTGATGAGTTTCCGGAAACTTGAATGCATTCACTTAGAGGTTGCAAAGGCAAAATTGCTTCCTACAGTTAATCGTATCTAATATCTCTTTTTGTGTGTGCAGTATTCGGGATATTACAGCAGAGGTGGGAGCTGCTGTTTTACGGGCTGCTGTGGCTGAAGACCTGGCAGAAGGTCACGGTGACGTTGGAGTGAGAGAGTTGCAGCATATGTCAAAGGTACGGAAATGTTACTAGAATCTCCTAACGAAATGAAACAAGAATCATAATGATATATACAGTTAAGAAAACTGTGTTTCCGCCTTTTTGTCTTTTCAAGAGCTTCATTCGTTGGATGCAGGAAGAGACCATTGAACACGTGAGAGAAAATATGTGGTATCCAGTCTATGGCCCTCTTGTTCACGAATAGTGAAGCACTTCCTGGGTTGAGATCACAGGTCCACGAGAAGTGGAGTATGGTCTGGTGCTCCAAATTGCCTGTAAAGGTCAAAAGATTTCGCAAGCTTGACTGTATTAGGTGTACAATTACAAGGACAAATGTTGCTGAACCACGAAAGAGACAAGGGCACTTCAAATATTTCATTTTTTTTTGTTGTAAGCCATTCTTGTTTATCTCATGAAGCATATGTAACCTTTAAACTGAGTAGGAGATATATTTGTCATCCCTGAATAAAAGCTGATACTTTCTCTCAGCAGCACCACCTATTGAACTGAATTCATTTTTGTGGTTTTTTTTCTTAAATGAAATAGCATTTGAAACAATTTGATTTTGGCTTGAAGGAAATTGGCACAAAACGAAAAATTCACTTTCTCATGTTTGGTTGGTCAAAATTTTTGGAGAACATTTTCTATGTTTCTTAATAGAGAGGAGTACAACTCCCCTAGCGGAGGTAGAGAAAACAAGTTCCACACGTGTCATTTCAACATTCAACACACCTCGGGTTCTCTCATTTTCATTGCATCATACTCCATCTCCCATAATATTTATCTTAAATTATATTCAAATACTTCTAATATAATAAAAAAAATTTGCTAGATACCAAACAAAAAGTATAAAAGGAAACATTGCTAATAAGACTCATGTGGTCCTATGAACTTATGGCTGTCATTTGTCTCAATTAACAACCACACTTGTGTTTCTTGACAATTATTTTCTTAATTGTTCAATAATAGTGACGCCTTATTATTTTTTTTTATTTTTTTATTATATGACAAAAACTTTTGTATCAACGTATAAATATATAAACTCTCAAGTCTCACCTATACTTCTATTTATTTATTAATATTAATGACACTAGTGTATAGTTTTTCTTTCATTCTTTTACACATTATAAAACACACAAAAACTTCATACCATGGCTGAAGCTTCCAACTTCCTGGAAACTCAACAGTAAGTACTCAACTTCACTACTTTTTAAAGCAGAATCTACCACTCGAAATTTGGATTGATTTGTCAGATGTTCAGTCAACTAATAGTTATTATCTCAGAAAGTAATATTACCAGCTTTCCTCTTGATATTCCAATTTTGACTTTATGAGATAATAAGTACTGAAAAATGAACATCTTGTTTTAATTTTATTATGATTTGGATTAATTTGTTGTTATCATCAGGATTGCAGTTGTAAGTGGAGGCAACAAAGGGATAGGATTAGAAATATGTCGACAACTAGCATCAAAGGGAATATTGGTGATTTTAACAGCAAGAGATGAGAAAAAAGGGAATGAAGCTGTTATTAATATGTTAAATATGGATGGCCACTCTAATTATAATATCATTTTTCATCAACTTGATGTGACTGACATTTCTAGTATTGTAACACTCAAAGATTTCATCAAGGATAGATTTGGCAAACTTGATATCTTGGTATTTCCTCTTCCACTCCTTTTAAATTTTAATTCTTTCTATAGAATTGAATCCAAAGCTAAAAATAAAAAATAAAAAAATACGTCACTACTCCTATTTAATAATGAATTCACGATTGAAAAATTAAAAATTATATAATTTTGATGTTCTATGAAGAGACAGATTATAAAAAAAAGTAGTTTCTACCTGCTATTTGGAGATGGATTAGTGATTAATTTCATAGATAGTGTGTTTGTATTAAAGAAATTTTTTTGTTGAAAAATGTTTTCTAGAAAAATAAGTGGATTTTTTTATTTATTTTCTCGTGTTTGGTTGATAAGCAAATAATATTTCCTAAAATTATTTGTATATGATATTTTAGACAAATACTATGGATGGTGTGAGGTGCAAAAGCACTGTTTTGAATACCATTTGTGAAATTTATTTTCCTTACTTTCATTAGGAAAATTATTTTTCTTTTTTTAAAAGAGTTTTTTTTGGGCATAAAAAATGTTTTTAAAATTATTTGACCACTCGAATATGAAAAAACTGAAAAAGATTTCTTTAATCAAGCTCTATGCATTAATCATAATTAATCTCAATTTTCTTTATAACTTTGTGTTTGCTTAATAGATTCATGAATTTGCTTAACCGTACTACGTGATGCAAATAAAACAAATTATTATTAATTTCTAAATAACCTAAACAGGTGAATAATGCGGCAATTATTGGACTGCTTTTGGATAAAGATTTTATTATAAACCCACAAGTAAGTCACTATATATCACATGGATTTCTCTTTTCTTATTTAGTTTTTCGTCCTACGAGCTCCCAATTTTTTACTCCCTTGACATAACTCAAACTCACAATCTAAGGGCCCTCTTGTCATCGCGTCCATTCTTTCGTTCGTTTATATTATCAATTTTCTAGCTTTCACTTTCTTCAAAAAAAAGAAAAATTAATTTTATGGTTGTGTAAATTTTTTGAGTACATTTGAAATGAATTAATATTGTTTTGGTCATGTTGTAGCAAAATTTATTCATTGAGAAGATGAAAGTAGCCACTCAAACTATTGATATAGGTGAAGAATGTATAAAAACAAATTACTATAGTGCAAAATGGATGATACAAGAATTATTACCTCTACTTCAATTATCTGATTCACCACGTATTGTCAATGTCTCCTCCTCTACTGGAAAGCTCCAAGTACGACATATTTTATCTAATCGTTATATTATGAACATCTATTTTTAATACAGTAACTGACACGATGTTTTTGTTTCAGCATGTACGCAATGAATGGGCTATAGGAGTCTTAAATGATTGTGATAATCTAACAGAAGACAAAGTGGATGAGGTTTTAAATGTTTTTCTCAAAGATTTCAAAGAGGAATTGTTAGAAAGCAAAAATTGGCCTCTAATAGCATCTGCTTATACACTATCAAAAGCAGCACTAAATGGTTATACAAGAATATTGGCTAAAAAATACCCAAATTTTCTCATAAATTGTGTTTGTCCAGGTTATGTGAAAACTGATTTATGTTACAATTCTGGCATATTGACTGTTGAAGAGGGTGCTCAAAGTCCTGTTTGGCTTGCTCTTTTACCTCAAGGAGGCCCATCAGGAAACTTCTACAATAGGAAAGAGCTCTCACCTTTCTAATTAAATTAAGAAATCTTGCGATATAGATCATAGCTATGTTGCTCGAATTTTTCAAAAAAATATTATTATATTTGTGTTGGATTTTCGGTAAAACATATAATACATAGTTTGCAGAGGATTCGACCATATTATAGGTTCATGGACAAAGTTCCTATTATAAGGTATAAATTGTAAATTGTACTCCCTCCGTTTAAAAAAGAATGTTCCTATTTCCTTTTTAGTTTGTTTTAAAATAATGACCCCTTTCCTTTTTGGCAACACTTTAACTTTAACTTTCCACGTGGCATATTTAAGACCACAAGATTAAAGGGCATTTTGGTACATTTGATATAACTTTAATTTAGAACCATAAGATTAAAAAGTCTTTTTTTTTTAAACTCCGTTTCAAGTCAAACTAGGCTATCCTTTTTGAAACGGAGGGAGTAATACATAAGTTAATAATTATTGGATTATCGTCTATGGCATATGGCATGATTTTGCGAATGTTTGGCTCATTGTATTTAAAAAAAAATGGATATATAACATATTATATAAAAAATTATAATCTTGCCCTTATATTTGAAGTAAATGGAAAAATCACATCAATTGATACATTTTAATAAATAATTACTGATTTTAGCAATACTTTTCATTTATTACCATTTATAACAATACTATGTTAAATCTGCAATATGTATTAAAAGTGAATTATGTATGCAATATATATGAATTATATATGAATTATAATTGTTTTTCAAAATATATTATGTTTGTTTGGTAAAAATTTGACACATTGTATTATAAGTGTATTAAAATATGTGATAACTGAATTATCTATCATTAAAATTTGAATTATATGTGAATAAAAAGTTGTTCTTTGTAATATGAATTAAACTTGTATTATAAATGAATTAAAAGTGATCAAGTGAAAAAGAAATGTTTCTGCTATAAATGATAAATATTTTTTTAATATAGTATATTTATGTAAATTTTCCCGTAAAACTCTCAGAGCCTTTATATACTTCATTATTTGTTAATGAAAATACTACTACATAGTTTTTCTTTCTTTCTTTCTTTCTTTTACACATTTAAACGCAAAAACACTTCATACTATGGCTGAAGCTTCCAACTTTCAAGCAACTCAACGGTAAGTACTCATTCTCACTGCTTTTTAAAGTCCAATCGTCTACCAACTCAACTAATAATTATTATCTCAAAAAGTTAATTACTACTAATTTTCCTCGTGATGACTCCAATTTTGACTTTCTAGATAATAAGTACTGAAAAATGAACATATTATTTTAATTTCTTGTGATTTGGATATTAATTGAAATAATATTATCTTATTCGTTGAGAAGATGAAAGTAGCAACTCAAACTATTGATATAGGTGAAGAATGTATAATAACAAATTACTATGGTGCAAAATGTATGATACAAAAATTATTACCTCTACTTCAATTATCTGATTCACCACGTATTGTCAATGTCTCCTCTATTGGTGGAAAATTAGAGGTATTTTAATCTAAAAACATATCAATAATTTCATAACATGTCATATCATAAATATATATTTTTAATACAGTAAACAAAAAACTAGCTGACACAATGTTTTATTTCAGAAAGTCCGCAATGAATAGGCTATAGGAGTCTTAAATGATTGTGATAATCTAACAGAAAGACAAAGTGGATGAGGTTTTGAATGTTTTTCTCAAAGATTTCAAAGAGGATTTATGTTCTATCAAAAGCAGCACTAAATGGTTACACAAGAGTATTGGCTAAGAAATATCCAAATTTTCTCATAAATTGTGTTTGTCCAGGTTATGTAAAAACTGATATATGTTGCAATTGTGGCACATTAACTGTTAAAGAGGGTGCTCAAAATCCTGTTTGGCTTGCTCTTTTACCTCAAAGTGGCCCATCAGGAAACTTCTAGCTTTCACCTTTCTAATGAAATTGAAAATCTCACGATCTATGCTATTCGAACTTTTTAAAAATGTTATTGTGTATTTGTGTTAGATTTTTTATTAAATACATAGTATATGTAGGTGATTCGACATATCCGATGACCCTATTCTCCTATAGGTTCATGGACAAAGTTATGGAGGAACATATTATAATGTATAAATTGTGAACTGTAATTTGGATTATCTATTGAATGTCTTGTTTTTGTAATCAAAATATTTAGAAAACCTATTTTTCTTAGGAAAACAAAATTTGTGCATGACTTTTCAATTGAAAGTGTTAAATAATAAGTTCCACTATTAACATTTCATATTGATCTTCTATCGATAATTATTCAGTCAATATGAGTCGATTGGAAGATTAGGTTTACATTTGTTCTATTTGTATAATCAATTTTATTATTTTTATTTCGATTATCATATTATTTATTATTGCTATTATTTATTTATTTTTACTTTGTTTGTAGCATAATTTATTTAGTATCGTATACCTATATGATGCTTCAGAAACAGAGCCATATAGAAACTGAACAATCGAACTCCAGTGGACACTACTTAAGCCATCATTTTGCAATAATTAAGAAAAATATCAAAATTAAGACAATTTATTTAACAATTAAATATTATATTATATTTAGCATGACTTATTTACTAATATATTTTTTTTTTATTATGCTTCTCTCATCCTAATATATTATTTTCTCAAATCTCATTTATAAAACTTCATTCAAATACGTTATCGTTATTTGCATCTGTTTATGACTTTATGTCAACCTGCTTGTAGTTGGGATTCGGTTACACTAGGAAACTTTTTGTATAGTTTGTATTAATATTAATAAACTAAAATAAGAAGTAACTTTATGAGTCCCACATTAGAATCATGATTATAAAATTAATTCTTGTGATCTTATTTAAAATGACAACTTCCTACATTGAAACTAGACTAGAATGTGAAAAGTATCTTTAAATTCCTATCCATCATTTTCCCAACTTATTAGAAAAAAGTACTTGAATATAATGACTCTTTATTTCATTTTTGTTATTTTTTTAAAAATAAATTTATAAAGGAATTGAATTTTTTTAATGAAAATCAACCTAAGTTAAATTTTAAATTTAAAAATAAAAATGCTTAACCAAATTTCTTAGGATTTTATTTTCTGTTACCTAGATATCTACGTGGATATCCATTTTGCCATATTTTTTCAGATATATAATAAGCTCACTGGAACATAAGTCCAACATAGCAATTAGCTAAAAAGACGACCAAAATTATTATCGATGGCAGAAGGCAGAGCCACAAAGCAAATTTACTATACCCTATTATCTTATCTGATTTATGTGTTATATTTTCCTTTTATCTGTTTAATTATCTTAAGAATATGTATATACCTAGGTTTTTATAACTATATAAGCAATTTGAATCGATTCAAATTATGTCACATAAATTGATTTTGATATACGTGCAGGTATGCAGTAGTTACAGGGGCAAACAAAGGGATTGGATTTGAAATATGTAGGCAGCTAGCTTCTCATGGAGTGTTGGTGATTTTGGGTGCTAGAAATGAGAAGAGAGGGATTGAAGCTTTGGAGAAACTTAAAGGCTTTGGTTTGGCTGAAAATGTGGTGTTTCATCAGCTTGATGTTGTGGATAAATCTAGTATTGATTCTTTGGCTGAATTTATTAAGACAAAATTTGGCAGGCTTGATATCTTGGTATAATGTTCTTTGATTTAAGTTTCTTGTTTTATGACCTAAACAATATGGGTTTGTTGATGTTTGTGGTGTTTTTTTATTAGGTGAACAATGCAGGAATAGCTGGAGTCAATGCTGATGCTGATGCCTTAAGAGCTAAACGAGAGTCCAGTGGGGTAACCCCTTATAACTTGAATCAATTACCCCCTCTGTTTCATTTTGTTGCGCGGGCTCTTTACTTTTGTTGCCGCACCTGTGTCGGGTTTTCCAAAATTACACAACTTTTGGAGAATCCAACTCGCACTCATTAACATTTTTAAGAGTTTGAGCAACCTAGCTTATCATGGAGTTTAAGAAAATAAAAAGACTTGAATCTTGTGGTCTTAAACTAAAGATATGTAGAAGGTACCAAAATGACTTTTAATCTTTGTGATCTTAAACATGTCACGTGGAAAGTTAAAATTAAAGAGCTGTCAAACTATGAAAAAGAGCAAACAAATTAAAACGGAGAATAACTACTTATGTCTTAATACATAGTTGATTGTTGTATGACAAATATCAAGTGTAATATAGCAGTTTTATTACCATTTTCATCTGGTTACTAATTGATGCTTATATAGATATTTGCTTGTAACTTAGTGCATAATTGATTGTGCAAGAAGTTATCAATTGATACTTATTATAGAGATTTACTTGTAATTACGTTATAATGTTGTAACTTACCTGTAATTATAGTTACTGTCATGCATCAAATCATAATGTATGTTCTGTGACGCGTCTAAGAGAATTCACAACCCCGAAAGTTTGTCATAATTAGGCAAGACGCTCAAAGCAACTATACCAGATATTTCATTTTTCTACCTGTACATAGTGATCAAGAAACAGAACATGTCCTGTTTTATGAGTCTATTATGTTCTACAATCAAACAACATGATAGTAGCCATAACTCTCGCTCGTTCTCTCTCTGTGGAAAATTAAACTTTTGACACGTAACTTCATCTTTAGCACGCTTTATTTATCGTTCTCTGTGCTATAGACAGGAGGATCTCAAGTCAATTGGAATGAAATATTGACTCAGTCATTTGAGTTGGCAAAGGAGTGTCTTGATACAAACTATTATGGTGTGAAGAAAATGACTGAAGCATGTCTTCCACTCCTCCAATTATCTAAGTCGCCGAGAATTGTGAATGTTTCATCCTCCATGGGAAAGCTAAAGGTATAACCTGGCAACATTTCTTCAGAGTTTTGCAATTTTACCACATCTACATAGCTGCATTTTTCAGTTTACTGTGATTTAACTTTTAGATTTTTAGGCCTATACATGCTTGGCTGGTGCAAATGATAAATTCTGAAGTAAACGTATGATTAAAAGTTTGAAACCACTCAAATCTGCATTTGCTTACTAAAAAAATGTCGTTAAAGTATACCTTTGTTCCCATCAATTTATCGATCTTCTACACAGTGTTCTTCAGCTTAATAACTTACTCTTTTACTCTCCTAACAATTAAAATAAGATTAACAGACTCTGAGGAAGTCCTAACAGTAGTGGAGACTTATTGATACAAAACATCATCTGGCTTTAGGCTTTTGAATTTTCTGTCTAAAGAATGTGCTATACCAGGCCCTCTTTTCAGTAGATAAGATTAGGAACGAAGGGATTTCTTTCACTAACATTCAGTTGCGGTGCATAGTTTCTTTGAATGTCCCGCTGATTGACTACTACATCTAGGGACAGGACTGATCCCGAAAGAAAGGTCTTTCTTTATGGTTATGAAATCATCTTAATTGAAAAGCGAGTCGATTATGCCATAACTCAAACAGGCAGGCGATCAGGCGTGAGTCCTTCAGTGTACTCGCGGAGAGAGGATAACATATCCTATATAGTAGTTTGGTCTTATCCCATTATTAGTAGTCAAAGTGTGGGCCGGCTAATTCAGGGAAAAACTTTCACATGTGCATAGGAAGATTAGGACATGTTTAATAAGCCTTAGTCGACCTCCCGGAGGACAACACTTTTCTTTTCCAGTCTGAGATTCTCTTTTTCATTTTTCTTGTTTATAATATGAAGGAAATGCTTGTCAACATAATACTTAACAATCAGAGGAAACTTAATATGCATAATATCATTGATTGAGCTCGGATTTTATCAGCAAATTTGATAATTTCAATCTTATTTTGTGTGTGTTGTGACAAGTTTGTTAATCAATGTCGTTAATTAGATAATATCCATGAGTAGTGATTGAATTGCATTTCCAGAACTTGAAACATGAATGGGCTACTGGAGTATTAAATGACAGCGAAAACCTGACAGAAGAGAAAATAGAAGAGGTGATAAATCAATATCTGAAGGATTTCAAAGAAGATTCACTTCAAGCTAAGGGCTGGACTTCTTTAATGTCAGCTTACATACTCTCTAAAGCAGCAATGAACGCTTACTCGAGGGTCATGGCAAAGAAGTATCCGTCTATACAGATCAATTGTGTCTGTCCTGGTTTTGTGAAAACAGATATCAATTTCAATAGTGGGATATTGTCTATTGAAGAAGGCGCGGAGAGTCCTGTAAGGCTTGCTCTACAGCCTGATGACGGTCCTTCTGGTTTGTTCTTTGATCGAAATGGAGTCTCATCATTTGAATGAGAGTATGTTGTTAACTGTGATCGCGCAGCTGATGATATAAGCCTAGAAGGCCTAGAATAACATGTACTGATGAATAATCTTCAATCAAATGCAATTATGTGTTGTATCAACATTTTGTATGGATTACACATAATTCTGTTTTTAGCCCATTTATCATCATCATAATATATCATATATTCGTGTAGTATTAGAAAAAATTAGTTGAGTGATACCAATACTAAAAGAACGATTCAGGTCCATATGTATTAGGAAAAAAGAATATTTTCTTTTTGAAGAAAACGACCATGGAGGAGACGCCTGTAACTATTGAGTTGTTTGAACTTGATTATTGGAAAAAAAATCCTTTTGATAATCAAATTGATATGAAAATTGTAATGGATTGTAGAGTGAAATTAGGGAGAGATTAAAGGAGTGAAAAAAAGGAAGGGGAATCGTTGGTTAAGGTTGGGAGTATGTATCTGGCTCACTTGAAATTTGGAAAAAATAAGGATTTTAGAATATTTTTTTTTATAATAGTAGGGAATAATGAAAAATATGAAAAATAAAGGTGTGTATATAGTTACTTTATCCAAAAACAATATCATCCTAACTTATCTCATCATAACTAATCTCATCATAATTTGTCTCATCATAATTAATTTCATCATCACTTGAACTCAAACGAAACGATCCCTTAGTATTTTATGGTTATCAAAGTAGGTGACAATATCATTGAACGCGCTGGCCCCAGAAGATAATGCCACGTAGGTCAAAAAAGAATAAAAAATTATTTATAAAATAAATTTGAGATAATAAAATCGTAATATAGTATAAATGTGTTTCTGAAATTTCGTGCATAGATTAGCACTATTTATGCATTTTGTGGTACTAAAAATATTATAAGCTCACATATTTAATTCCTTATTACCAAGAAATAAGCTTATGTGTCTTCATATGATTGGTCCTCTGAAGTCCAATTCAAACAGGCCCAACCTTGACCGCTCCTAACGTATATCTAAATCGAATCTTGAGGTATATATTACTTCAGATTCATATTTTTCACAATAACGGCTTTCTTCTTCTTCTTCTTGTTTTCTTGAGGAAGAGGGTGATGAAAAATTGATGATTTAACGGTTTAATTTTTCGATTATTTACATTAGAAGGAGGAAATGACGGTCAGTTTCGAGTGGGTGACGAAGAGACAAGCAATGGTGGCGAATTCATCAGGGTTGGAGAAATAATCAGGCCGGAAAATGGGTGGCCATGAAACGCCTGGAAATTTTTAATATCTCGAATTCATACAACTCTATCTGCTCGTAATGCGATTTGTCACTCCTCCAAACTTGTGAGTGTTTCTCTGTTTTGGTCTCTCTTTTTATTAATGTAGGAAAGTAATTGAATTATACTGGGTTTTATCTTCTTCTTTTTTTATTACTGGTTCGATGATTCCCTTTTTTGTATGTTGGGTGTGGGTTTTCTTGGTTAAATTTGTGTATGCTAGGGAAATGTAGGTGGGTTTTGTGATTTCATTTTTGGGTTTTTTCTTCTTGGATCATTACATAAGTAAAATGGTTTATGTTTCATGAAAAAATGATTGCAGATACTGGTTAAGAATTTAGTGATATGAGGGGATTTGAGGGTTTTTTTCTTTTTTTGGTCAGACTTAGTGATATTTGGAAGTTGAGTTCTTTGTTTATTGACTTACCTTGTATAAATAAGTTCACTAGCAGGAAATGATTTAGTTATCAAGGGATTTGTTTAATCTTTTTAATGGTTAAAGAGTATTATGAATGAAAAATTTGGAACATCTTCCCCCAATTCCTGCTTTTTGGTTTTTCCCCGTATTGTACTGTTCCTTCTGTTTATAACTTGAGTTATAATGACTTAAAATATATTTCATTTTTCACTTGAGTATGATGCATAGGACTGCCTTTTATTGTCTTAGACAAAAAACTAAGAGTTTGATTGTGCTGTTGTTTTTCTTAGGAAATACAGAGGTTCAGATGCAATGGAGATGATATTTCAATCTGCCCCAGCTTTGGGTAGAAAGGGAGTTGTAAGTGTTCTTTTCTTGGTCTATCCTGTTGTTTTTGTTGAATCGAATTCGAACATAAACAAAGTGACTTTCATTATAGAACTTTAGGATAGAAGAAATCATAAAGTGATTAGTTTGTATACTTGAATCAAGTTAAACTTTATCAGCATATCACCCAAAGAAGCAGTGAACGAGAGCACAACTTCTAGTCCTCTAGCTCTCATGCTTCAAGTGCCTGATAGTTGCACGCACTCGAGTTTCTCTCAAATCTTCCAGTCGTTCCCTCTTTTATCTTCAAAATGTATTCCTAAACAATAATCTCTCATTCACTGGTGTATAATTAATTATACATCAGTAAATGACAGTAGGTGCCTGATTCAGCGACTTTTGCTACAGAACAATCCAAATGGAGAATAGATACTTGTCTAATTCTTCTGTCTTTAAACTAAATAAGGGCATCAGTCTGACTTGTCTAGTGCACATACTCGTTTTGATTCACTCTATTACTTCTGGTACTGTCAAAATTTTCCGCAATGCTTAGAGAATAGTATATCAAACACCCAGGAGTTCATGTTTTCTTCCTTCCTTTGTTTACGGTATCACTCTTTATGGTGTTTTCTTCATCTTATTGACAATTCAGCAGTCCTGTTTGTTGGCAGCTCTTCTACTTATCTGAGTAATTAAACAAATTTTTTTATGTTCTACTAAAGGAAATTTCTGATAAGTTTGCATATGGAGAGAAATTTTTGTTTTTGTATTGCAGTTATATATGTCAAACCTTACTTGCAGGTACATGTATTTGTCGCTCCCAAAATTACACCGTCTCCAGTTGGGGAACTTGGAATGGTAGAGATGACTGAGGCTCTGGAACTAATTGATGTTTGCTATGAGCAGGTTTGATAGACTTCTTAAATTTTTCTGATTATGTGCACAGTAAATGCATGTTTCGCTGTTACTTATCAACCACCCCCCTTCACTCCAACAAAACAAATGAGGGAAAGATAAATGCATGTAGTGTTGTCTGGGCTAGCTTAATCCTTAATTATGTAGTGTGTGTAATTGTTACAAACTGTTCATTTTTCTCTTTTTGGCCTTGTCCAAACTTTTGGTGTTTTCTTATTTGAGTGTTGTGCATTGTTTTTAGTCTTGGCATCCTTTCTGATAAATCCACTGAAGTATAAAAAAAACTTGGTTTTTCTCAATGTTCGATTAAATTCCCTTTTATAGATGCTAATTACACTTAGTCGTTGAATGTTGTTGAATATCAGTAATTACAAGAAGTACCCAAACTTGTGTATAGAATTGGAACACAAAAGGTGGTCTTTCACCTTTCCTAAGAAGATGAGTCACTCCTACAGTCCTTTTAGGTTTCTAAGTACTAGAAAACTCAGAAATTTTTAAAAGTTTTCATGTTGGTAGCTTCACAAAGCAGAATGATATCAAAGTCAAATCAAGTAGAAGGCTGCAGTAGGTTAATGGCTAGCGTGACATAGTCTAAGGTTTGATGAATCATTTCAACTGAATGGACTGAATAGGCACAATGTACTCAAAGAATTCATGTAGCCGACCTTAACTAATTTGTGATTGAGGCATAGAAGATTATTTATGTTGATTTCTTACCTTTTAAAGGAACTTTAGCTATCAAAATGAAATAAGCTAAAGAAAAAGCAGTCAGAATTTCAGCTTTGTTACTTCTATCTCTTTCAAATAAATAAAATAAAAATAGCTCCGTTAGGTTCCTCATTTAATAAACATGTGCCCTAAGCTTGCATTCCAACTACACTATCTTTCTTTCTCTATCTCTCCTTCACTTGGTATTGCTCACATTCACTCTTGTTAGTGTGTAAAGGTTTTTGTTTAGGTGTTTTCAGGTGCAAACTTTCGCAACCTGTTGCCATTCCAAATCTTTGAACTCTTTTTAGCTACTGTTGGGTTTGCTAATACGGCTGTTTCATGCAGGTACTGTGGGGGGGCCTTGGGGCACAACGCCTAGAGGTCCAAGGGTGGGGGCCTCGGGGCACGGCTCCTCGAGGTCTAGGGGTAAGGGCCTCAGGGCACGGCGCCTCGAGGTTTAGGGAGTGGGTGGACGAGCCTCGGGGCATGGCGCCTCGAGGTTAGAGGGGGGAAGGGACGGGCCTCGGGGCACGGCGCCTCGAGGTTCGAGGGGGGGAAGGACGAACCACGGGGCACGGCGCCTCGAGGTTCGATGGGTAGGAAGGACGAACCACGGGGCATGGCACCTCGAGGTCCGGGGGTGGGGATACGGGCCTCGGGGCACGGCGCCTAGAGGTCCGGGGGTGGGAGGGGATGGGCCTCGAGGCACGGCGCCTAGAGGTCCGGGGGTGGGAGGGGATGGGCCTCGGGGCACGACGCCTCGATGTACGGGGGGGATGGGCCTCGGGGTTCGGCGCCTCGAGGTCTGGAGGGTGGGGGGGATGGGCCTCGGCGCCTCGAGGTCTGGAGAGTGGGGGGATGGGCCTCGGGGCACGGCGCCTTGAGGTCTGGAGGGGGAATGGGCCTGGAGGCACGACGCCTCGAGGTCTGGAGAGTGCTGGGGACGGGCCTCGGGGCACGGCGCCTTGAGATATGGAGGGGGAGGGATAGGCCTGGGGGCACGACGCCTCGAGGTCTGAAGGGGGGGGGACGGGCCTCGGGGCACGGCGCCTCGAGGTCTGGGGGGTGGGGGCATAGACCTCGGGAACAAAGGAATAGGGTATGAAACAAAGGAATATGTGGTATGATTAGGTATGCAGTAGTGACTGGAGGGAACAAAGGAATAGGATGTGAAACATGCAAGCAACTAGCAAGCAAAGGAGTTGTGGTAGTGTTGACATCAAGAGATGAAAAAAGAGGGATTGAAGCTATTGAAAGGCTTAAAAAGGAGTTAAACATCAATCATCAATCAATATTACTATAAGTAGGAATAAAAAAAGTTAGAAGATGAATTACGATTTTACCCTTTACTATAAATTTAAAAAATGTCAGGCAAAAGTTAAATCTACATTAAATTAAATGTTATAAATTATAAATAAATTATATATTAAATAATAATTGTATATTATTATTATATTATTATAATAATGATAATCAATATATACTTGCTTGTTTGTTTTATCCGTTTTTGGCTTTTGATTTTCTTCCTAATCTAAATTACTCTCCCATTACCTATAGATGTTAACGTATATAATTAAAGAGGGTGAATGAAGAGTTGCATGATATTAATTATGACTTTATGAGAGAAATGTTCACTTATTGCTCCGTCAATAATAATGATGAATAAGGAGAATGATTTTGGCTTTAGATTTTCTTCCTAACTAAATTACTCTCCCATTATCTATAAATGTTCACTTATTGCCATAATAATTATATTAAAGAGGAGGGTGAATGAAGAGTTGCACGATATTAATTCTGAGAGAAATGTTTACTTATTGCTTCAACAATAATAATAATGAATAAGGAGAATGGAAAGTTGGGATAATTTACTATCATAGTCAATATTATATTTGTGTAGCAAAGAGATCTCCCGATGGTTATATAGCAAAAATGCATGATTGTTAAACAAACTTTTCATTCTACTCTAAATACATTAGTGGATCACTAATCACTTTAATTATTTTATTTTATTTTTTTACAGGAGAAAAATGTGCACGTACATTCCAAAACTTCAGGCAGAGCTTGCAATTTGATGGGAATGGATGTTGAAAATCTCTGTGGAGGTTGAAATTCATCTTTTCACAAAGTTGGTCTTCTAACAAACATAGCAAGTAACTAATACATTTTCATGTTTTGATAAATTCTCTTTTGATATTTAATTTTTAGGCAATTATTGAAGGAATTCAACACATTTTCATTGATGTACATACTCTCGGTAAGTGAGATCGATGGAAACTCTCTTTTTCCTTTCTTTGTCATTTCACTTAATTATGTTATGTAAGTTGATCATCAAAAAGATGCTACGGTTATCTTTATTTGCTTAAATTTATTTCGTTTACTTTATAAGAGCTTAATTTTTCCTGTTTCATATCATACTTAGCTAGCTACAATCTTTGAAAGAAAATTATTTTCGATAATAATTATGGTCATATCTAAGTATTATGTTGATTACCTAATTTTTTATTGCATTCTAAGTACCGGCTCAAAACGTACAAAAAAAGACATCCACGTTAGTGATGTTTACGTGCACTTTTTAAATTTAGAGCAAGAGTTCCTTGATATGCCACATATCATCAAATGCTATATTATCATAATTAATTTTACATAATTCAACTTATCTTATTTTCCAAACAAATAACTAAAAGTTAAATGAAAAAAATTAGTTGTCACCCTTGTATTCGTATAGAGAAACATATATTTAGATATTTTAGTCTGGAAGACTATATTTGAAATCCTTCTTTTCAATTATTTTTGGATGCAAAAGTAAGCTTTATATAGAAACGTATTAAATACAAGTTGTATAGTATTTATAAAATGTAATGTGATAAATATTTATATCGACATGAGATCAGACTTACATAAATTTTAGATCGTAATAAAAGACAAACATGCAACGCACGTTTTCAAAACTAGTTACTAATAATAATGATTAGATTTTGTTTCATCAACTTGATGTTATGGATCCAGGATCCAGCTAGTATTTCTTCTCTTGTGGACTTCATCAACACAAACCTTGGAAGGCTTGATATTCTGGTAACTACTATTCATTATTACTCTATCTTGACGATTTATTTTTATTAAGATTAAGATGTTTAGAGGAAATTATATACCTCTAGTTTGAGTTACGATTCAAATATATTCCTACATTATTAAAAATACATTAATGCATTGTGTTAGTACAAAAATTGATAACTTAAAGGATTAGTAAAATAGGAATTAGTAATGCAGATGTTATTTTTTTATGGAATGTTGATTCTTAAAAATCTTGTGTTTAGTTTAAAACTCTATCAAAAATAAAATTCCAATTATATCCTTAAATTATTAAATTTTTCTATTTCACGTAATCGGGTGGGACCACATAGAATAAGCAATATTTTCAATAAGTAAACTCTACTACAAGAAACACATCGTACCAAATTAAACATGAACATACCACGTACTATAATTTATATTGAAAAATTTCTCTTGCGTCGATCTTCAATTTGTGGTCCTTTGTAGTAATTCCAAAATTAATACTCTCTCCGTCTCATTTTAAGTGAGATAGTAACTCTATACAAAGTTTAAAAAAGAAAGAAAGAGTTTAAAATTTGTGTTATAAAATAAATGATAGAAATTTGTGTAGTCTGTAAATCATTTTAATTAAAATAAGAAAAATAATTTATCATTAAATTGTTACTTAATATAAAAATGTGTCATTATTTTTTGAGGGGTAGATTTTGAGTCCTAAATAAATAGGGTAATTTTCACATATAGCAAACATAAAATTTATATTTGTATATTATAGCAAAGTTTGCATAATTGCACTCTATAGCAAACATATAAATGTATAATTCGCTATACATATATAATTGAAGCGAATTGTATAAAACGAAGTGTATAAAACGAGAAAGAGAAAGAGATTTGGACAGAGAATTGTATATAAAACAAAGTGTATAAAACGAATTCTATAATTATAAGTGTATAGAACGATTATATACAATTTGAATTTATATAAAATGAGAAAGAGAGAAAGGCAAAAGAGACTTGGACACTGAATATACAATTGAATCAAATTGTATTAAATTAGAAAGAGAGAAATTATATACAATTTGAATTTGTATAAAACGAGAAAGAGAGAAAAGCAAAAGAAACTGGGCAAGAGAGTATTTTTATTGTATAGTTATAAATGTATAGGACGAAAATATATGTATTTGCATGTGTATATACAATTTTCTCTCGCTTTATACTTATACATTTCATTTCTGATTGTATAAGCGAGAGAGGCGAGGGTGGCGAGCGAGATTAGAGTGCGAGCGAGATCTAGGAGAAGGGAGAGAGGGAAACAAAATTATATGTATTTATACAATTTCCTCTCGCTTTATACTAATAGAAACAGATTTTATACACTTGTGTTTGTATAAAAGTGAGAGGAAGCGAGCGAGAGAGGAGAGTGACGAGCGAGAGTTTGAGGGAGAGAGGTGAATGGCAAATAATTTGCTATGGAACACAATTAAATCAAAGGGTGGTTATAACAATTAATTTAATTTATTAGTTTGTCATTATATATAATTTTTTCAAATAAATACGAATATAAAATGGACCACAAAACTATTATTGAGGCTTTTAAATATGTAAAAAATTTTAAAAAATTGACTAATTTATTTTTACCAAAAAATATTATATGTTATTCCATTAAAAATTATTGCACTCCATATGTTCTGTAATTTCCCATAAACACTGACTTATTTATTTCAATAATTCGAATTCAACACAATAAATACTTATAAATTTCTCAAAAGGCGGCAATCTCTATATCGTGACACGATTCTTTTGCGTTAATTTTAGCGTTTTGAGAGAATTTATGAGTGCTTTAATTTGAGTCCCGATCCTAAATGGTAAAATATATTGACAAAAATTTGAAAAAGGTAAATGAATTTTTTTAGACCAAAACGGTAAAATCGATAGTGATGTAGCGATTTAGGTGGTGACGTTAGGGTAAATCGCTGCAGTAGCAGCGATTTGTAAAATTTAAGTTTTTTAACTTTTTTAAAGAAATCGTCACTGCCAAGGCAGCGATTTGGTAAATGATTTTTAAAAAAAAATTATAAATCGCTGCCTGTGCAGCGATTTTACTTTAAATTTTTTTTTTTATTATTTTTTGAAATAAATCGCTGCCTTGGCAGCGATTTTATTTTATTTTTTTAGTTTTGAAGTAAATCACTGCCTTGGCAACAATTTCACTTAATTTTTTTTAATTTTAAAGTAAATTAACATGTCAAATTTGTACAAACAGAAATTCACATGCATGTTAATATTTATGTGTCAATGTGAAATGTGAATTTTTTTTGGTTAATTATAATTTATTTACGATAAAAAAATTTAAAATAAATAAATAAATAAGTGAAATGCTGCCAGTGGCAGTGATTTACTTCAAAATTAAAAAAAAATAAGTATAATCGCTGCACAGGCAGCGATTTACAATTTTTTTTAAAAATGACAGCAGCGATTTGTTAAAAAAAATAAATTTTACAAATCGCTGCTACTGCAGCGATTTTCCTTTAACCCACCCACCTAAATCGCTACATCACCAACAATTTTATCGTTTTGGTTTAAAAGATTTTTCATATATTCTTTTGAAATTTTTGTCAATATTTTTTACCTTTTCGGCTTGGGACTCGCTTTTATTTGCAGGTTAACAATGCGACAGTGACGGAGTCAGAATTTTCAATAAGGGGGTTTAAAATTCATAGAAATAGACACACTGGATAGTCGAAAGAGTTCGACATCTACAATATATACATAAAATATTATTTTTAACCATGTATAAATAGTATAATTTTCCATCTAAAGAAATTCGGATGAACCCCTTGTACCAAGGTGCCTCCGCCCCTGCGCAGAGATTTGGAAGAAAATTGTAATATTCTTACAATAAAAGATTTAATAGAAGGAGATTTCGTAACCAATTCTACTGAAAATGAAGTAACACAAATTATTTCATTTCCAAAAAAAATAAATTATTATATATATGTTATAACATAGTACACATATTAAGAGCCCGTTTGGATAGACTTAAAAAAGTATCTTTTAAAAAGTACTTTTGAAAGTGTTGAACTTATTTTTCAAATAAGTAGTTATGTATTTAGATAAAAGTGCTGAATTTAAAAGAAAAAATTGTTGATGTGTTTGACAAATAAGTGCTGGTAAACACATTTTTAATTAAAATGTCTGAAATACCCTTAAAAGTTATTAACATGATAAAAGTTGATTAATTTAATAATAATACTATATAATAATAATAATAATAATAATAATAATAATAATAAAATATGAAAAGAATATTAATAATAATACATAATATATAATAATAATAATAAAGAATAATAAAATAAATAATAAAATAATAAAATATTAATAATAATATATAATAATAATAATAATAATTTAAAAAAAAAATATAAATAATAATAAATTAATAATAATAATAATAATAATATAACAATATGAAAATAATAATAATAATAAGTAAAAAAATAAATAATAATAATATATAAAATATTAATAGTAATAATAAATAATAATAATAATATATAATAATAATAATAAATAATGATAATAATAGTAAAATAATATGAAAATAATAATAATAATAAATAATAATATATAATATATAATAATAATAATAAATAATGATAATAATAGTAAAATAATATGAAAATAATAATAATAATAATAATAATAATAAAGAATAATATATAATATATAATAATAATAATAAATAATAATAAAATAAATAATAATAATAATAAAAATAATAAAATATTTAATAATAATAATAATATAATAATAATAATAATAATATAATAATAATAATAATAATAATAATAAAGAGTAATAAAATAAATAATAATAATAATAATAAAATAATAATAAAATATTAATAATAATAATAATAATAATAATAATAATATAATATAATAATAATAATAAAAGTAAAAATAAAAGAATTAATGGCAAAAGGTAAAATAGTTGGGCAACTTAAAAGAGCTTTTAAGCTTAAAAAAAAAAAAAAAACGCCCCTTTCCTAATTTTTAACTTTTGGCTTAAAATAAGTTATTTTTAATTTAAAATAAATCATTTTGAAAATCGTAAAACGCTTAAATAAGTAAAAAACAACTTTTAAATGAGTTTGACCAGCTTTTAAGCTAATTCAAATAAGCTTTAAAGTTATCGATACGTAATAAATTGTGCAGGAAAATGTCGAAATGTTGTGGAGAAATCAATTGATGGTATCGAAATTTTGTCAAATCCAAAAATATTAAATTGTGCTTTTGTTACTTTTGTTTGATTCTCAAAAGATACTAGTTTTAGGAGTATTTTGTTGGAAAAATATAATTAACTTGTGCTATTAATATTTTATTTAGTGTAATCAAAATATAACTATTCAATATATTTCTTTAAAAAATAACACAAAATATAAGCTAAGTGACGATACTAAAATAATCAACAAAAAATAATAATGAAATCGCATAAATTAAATATTACAAATTAATAAGTCATTATGAAAATGTTCATAATTTAAAAGTATTAAATCATCCTAAAATAAATTTAATAAGGTATTAATTACATGATCAAACATCAAAGCAAAAAATAAAAATTAATTTATGTATTTTAAATGTCTAAACCATGTAAAACTAATGAATAAATATTTAAAAATATTATCATTCTTAGTATTTTGAATTGAGTTTTATTAGAGTTACTAGTATTTATGGACAATATATAACATTTGTTGGAACTAAACCATTCATAATTTTAAGTCTCAAAAAACTTAAAAAGATATGAAAAAATATTTTAGGTATAAAATAAACTATAAAAATTATCTAGATGATGTAGGATTAATTTGGCCTGATTTTTTTTTTAATTGAAACACAATCATTTTTTTGGATACAAACTAATTTTTTTTATTTAGCTCGATTTGTAATTTGATTTTCAGTGTTATTACAAATGGATGGAAATGTCATCGATTACATCATCTCAAATAAGCTTTAAAGTTATCGATACGTAATAAATTGTGCAGGAAAATGACGAAATGTTGTGGAGAAATCAATTGATGGTATCGAAATTTTGTCAAATCCAAAAATATTAAATTGTGCTTTTGTTACTTTTGTTTGATTCTCAAAAGATACTAGTTTTAGGAGTATCTTGTTGGAAAAATATAATTAACTTGTGCTATTAATATTTTATTTAGTGTAATCAAAATATAACTATTCAATATATTTCTTTAAAAAATAACACAAAATATAAGCTAAGTGACGATACTAAAATAATCAACAAAAAATAATAATGAAATCGCATAAATTAAATATTACAAATTAATAAGTCATTATGAAAATGTTCATAATTTAAAAGTATTAAATCATCCTAAAATAAATTTAATAAGGTATTAATTACATGATCAAACATCAAAGCAAAAAATAAAAATTAATTTATGTATTTTAAATGTCTAAACCATGTAAAACTAATGAATAAATATTTAAAAATATTATCATTCTTAGTATTTTGAATTGAGTTTTATTAGAGTTACTAGTATTTATGGACAATATATAACATTTGTTGGAACTAAACCATTCATAATTTTAAGTCTCAAAAAACTTAAAAAGATATGAAAAAATATTTTAGGTATAAAATAAACTATAAAAATTATCTAGATGATGTAGGATTAATTTGGCCTGATTTTTTTTTTAATTGAAACACAATCATTTTTTTGGATACAAACTAATTTTTTTTATTTAGCTCGATTTGTAATTTGATTTTCAGTGTTATTACAAATGGATGGAAATGTCATCGATTACATCATCTCAATTAAAACCAAAAGTCAAGTTAAAATTTGTGAATGCGTGGCTTGCAGCCATTATTACTCCCTCAATTCATTTGTAGTTGTTGTGTTTGTATTTTTCTTTCTTAATTTAATTAATTTCTAAAATTATATTATATTATATTAATATAATACTTTTTAAAAAATTCAGATATTTAAGAAAATTCATAACAACTAAAAATAGAAAAAAAATATGATTTAGAAGTAGAAATAACAGTCTTCTTATTCATTTTGCATGCTTTTAATATTAATTGACTCTAATATGCACTAGGTCCAATTTTTAAAGATAAAGAATTCGACCAACAATATAACAATACTCAAATTGTGCTTTTACATAGTACAGTTCTTCAAGAACAAGAAAATAATTAAAATATGGAAACTGCATACATGGATTTTGAAATTCGTGATTAGTCAAGTAAGAATATTAATGGGAAAAAAAAAAAACTTAAATATGCCATCAAATTTTTAGAAAACACTCATTAATTTCATCATTTAAAAGTTTGGCTTATTTATGCTTTATTGTTAAAGAAAAGGTTCATTCATGTCATTATTTTTTAACTGTAGTTTTGCAAAAACGTGACCTATTATAATTCGGCCACATCATTAATTTTTTTAATACAAAAATCATAATTCTATAAAATTTGAATTTTTTTATTATGACCTGGCTGTGTTATAATTGGACAAGTGTCAAAAATGGTTTTACAAAATCACCGTTAAAAAATAATGGCATGAATGAGCCTTTTCTTTAATGATAATGTCATAAATGAGCTAAACTTTTAACTAATTACATAAATGAGCATCTTATTATTAAAGTTCAGTGACATATTTAAATCTTTTAGTGATTTGGGCAACTTGCTTTTTATGTCGACACATAATGGTTCAACTGGCGCTAAAAATGAGGACAAGTGTATAAGACTTAGAGTGTGTTTGGTAAAATGTTTTTTAATTTTTTCATGTTTGGTTGGGACAAAAGTTTTGAAAAATATTTTCCAAATCAACTCATTTTCCTCAAAATTAAGAAAAATGACTTCCCTTCAAAAATTAAGGAAAATATTTTCCAAAACTCTCCTCCAATTCCAAATTACATTTTTTTTTGAAAAAAACATCAACTTAAAAAAAAAAAAAATTCAATTTAAATTTTTTATTTTTTCACCCAATTTCTGACCCTCCCCCACCCCCCACCGGCAAGCCCCCCCCCAACCCTACCCCATCCCCAAAAAAATAATTTTTCTTCTAAAAATATTTTCAACTTTGAATTTTATTTTTAAACACCCACACCCCACCCCACTCCGCCAGCCCCCTACTCCCCCCCCCACCCCCAACCCCAACCCCCACCCCCAACCCCCAAAAAATTAATTTTGTTTTGTAAAAATATTATCAACTTTATATTTTTATTTTTTCACTCATACTCACCCAAAAAAATTAATTTAAAAAAAAAATTAATTTTATAAATTATTTTCTACTCTAATAAAAATAAAAGATGTCTCTCAAAAATATTTTTTATTCATAAATTAAACACTAAAAATTATTTTCGAAAAATATTTTCTACTCACCAACCAAACATGAGAAAATAAGTCCAAAATCTACTTGTTTTTCACGAAAATATTTTCCTTCATACCAAACACACCCTTAAAAGCACTCATTTGCTTTTACTAAGATTAACACGTATATTCATCTGAATATTAAGATGTGTATTAAAATTTAAATGTGTAAATCTTAATAAATATCTTATTATTAAGATGTTGTCCTGAATCTAAAAATTGAATTATTGGGATTGTTTGTTTGCAACATCTGAATGTGCATATGAAACTAAATGTTATATCAATAAAATATTTAAAAAATTCATTTAATAAAAAATAATATTTTGAACATTTTTATCGTAACAAGAAAATATGATTTATCTTTTAAGAATTTAACATTAAGTTACATCATTAATAGACTATTCTTTGCACTCAAAAACTTTGAAAATCTAATATAATGCAATGTAAACTAGTTTATATAGAGTATTAATATAATGTTTTTGAAAATATTTCATTTTATAATAGACGTTTGTTATTGTTACCAATCAAATAATGAGTATTTTTTTTATTTTCTGGAAGCGTGCTAAATATTATATCATGATTGATTAGTTTATGAAATGTTTTTGAAAATATTTTATTTTATAATAGACGTTTGTTATTGTTACCAATCAAATAATGAGTATTTTTTTTATTTTTTCGAAGTGTGCTAAATATTATATCATGAATATTGATTAGTTTATGAAAGTAAAAGACGTATATTAAGTTAATAAGAATAAATAAAATTGTAAAGGTAAGCATGTAATTAACATTAATTAAATAAGAATATAACTTTTATAAGTTATTGTGATGTAGTTGAATTAAGATAGGAGCTTTCTTTTTGAGTCTGTTAAAAGTATGTTACAGGTCTTATTCATTCAGATATATCTAAAACCATTAAGAGACTTATAAAAAAAAAAAAAATTAATTTAATAAACTAAATTTGAATAATTAAAATCCAGTTCTCAGATGCAATGCAACACATTTTAATTAGACCCAATAAGTATAAACACGTGTGGCCTAACACAAACAAATACCTTATGAATAATAGTCAAAGAGCATATAGTGAATTAAAGCTTGTGGATTTCATCCAAACCCATCAATCCCTATCTAGCCCCTCGTTTACGTACTAGTGAAATATCCTTTAGCACATCATATTTGACTAATAAATTTATTATATATTTCTATCTTCAACACTAATTGTACCAAACCAATACACTGTTACACCAAAAGACTAAATATCAAGAATTTAAAACTATTTTCTCCGTTTCAAAAAAATTGATCTAATTTGATTTGGAACGGAGTTTAAGAAAAGAAAGAAGATTTTTTAATCTTATGGTTCTAATTTAAAGTTATGTCAAATGTACCAAAATATCCTTTAATCTTGTGGTCTTAAACATGTCACGTGGAAAGTTAAAGTTAAAGTGTTGCCAAAAAAGAAAAGGAGTCATTCTTTTTAAACAGACTAAAAAAATATATGATCATTCTTTTTTAAACGGAGGAAATACTATTTATCCTTTCAAAAATGGCAGAGGAAATCAGCACCCTCCAAAACACAAAGGTAATTTAAATTACAAGTAGCTAACTTTTTTTTTAATATCAGTATATATAACTTAAATTTTGTTACGCATATCTGAGCAACACTCGTATAATATGGTATTGAAGCTATTAAAAGGCTTAAAAAGGATTCAAACATTACTAATAATAATGATCAGATTTTGTTTCATCAACTTGATGTTATGGATCCAGCTAGTATTTCTTCTCTTGTGGACTTTATCAACACAAAATTTGGAAGGCTCGATATTCTGGTAAGTAATATTTATCACTCCATCGCTTTCATATTCTTTAAAGAAATGAGAAATTATGAATACTTCATGTTTGCAGGTTAACAACGCAGGGTTTTGTGGATTAATGGTGGAAGGAAATCTTGTTATACTAAAAAATTTAGTAGAAGGAGATTTTGCAACCATTTCTACTGAAAATGAAGTAAGATTTTTTTCTACTTATACAATAACATTTTTTAAATTTATTACTCCAATCTCTTTAAAAAAGAATGGTTTATATTAGTTTGACTTGGAATGGAGTTTAAGAAAAAAAAAATACTTTTTAATTTTGTGGTTCTAAATTAAAGTTATGTCAAATGTACCAAAATGTCCTTTAATTTTGTGGTCTTAAACATGCCACGTGAAAAGTTAAAGTTAAAGTGTTATCAATAAAAGAAAAAGATATTCTTTTTAAAACAAAAGAAATATATATGTTACGTATATAAACATATAAAGTCGATTGATACGTGTAACAATTTAACTAATTAATTGTGCAGGAAGAGGAGGAAAGTGTTGTAGAGAAATCAATTGAAGGTATCGTTACAAATTATGAGTTGACAAAACAATGCATAGAAACAAACTTTTATGGTGCAAAAAGGATGATTGAAGCATTTATCCCTCTCCTTCAACTCTCTAATTCACCAAGGATTGTTAATGTTGCTTCTTTCTTAGGAAAGTTGGAGGTAATTAACTAAATACTATATCTCTTTCATTTTTACTTGTTCAGCATACTATTTTTGATATTATTGTACAATTGCTATAGAGTGATTTTCTATTTTCTACTTTTTGTACAATTTTTGTTAAATGTTAAAATAATTTAAGAAAAATTATTTTAAGTTAAAAAAAGTTGGTAGACAAATCGCTGCCTAGGCAGCGATTTGCTTTTTAGTTGTTTTTTTTTAATTTCTAATAAATAATTTTAAAAATTTAAGATAAATATTAAAAATCATCAAAAAAATATATATTATAAATTGCTGACATGGCAGAGATTTCATTTATTTTTTTTTAAAAAAAATCATTAAATTTAGAAAATCGCTGGTGTTGCAGCAATTTTGTTTTTTCTGGAGAGTAAAATCACTGCTCTACCAGCGATTTTGCCGTTTTGGTTAAATTTAAAATTTATATACCGTTTTGAAATTTTTGTTAACATTTTATACCCATTAGGCTCCGGACTCTCTAAATGTACGCTCTTAAAATGTGGTTTTGGAAATATAAAAAATGTCAAAATGACACAATGAGGTTTGACGTGAGATGCTTAAAATGAACAAAATCTGTTAAAGTGTCCAAGTGAAAGTTGATGTCAACTTTAAGGGGTCACCGATGAGTTATCCCAATAAGTATAAATTACATGATTAAACATTAAAAAAATTAGATCATGTATTTTAAATGTCTAAACCAAATAAAATTAAGAATAAAATATTCAACAGTATTGTCATTTTTAGTGTTAATTTTTATTTTATTTTAATTAGCATTAGTATCGATTTGATTTTAAATTGAGCTTTATTAGAGTTACTAATATTTATGGACTATATATAATATTTATTGAACCATATAAAATATTAAGTCTTAAAAAAATTGAAAAAATATTTTTTGGTATAAAATAAACTATAAAAATTATATATAATAAATTGGATTGAATTGATCTTAGATTGATTTTTTAGTCGAAACAAAACCAATTCAATCATAACTCATTTTTTTTAATATCAAACCAAATTGTTGGTAGAGTTTTTTTTATTTGACTCAATTTATAATTCAATTTTCTCAAATGAATGGAGATGTCATTGATTAAGATCATTTGAAATAACACCTATAGTCAAGTTAGAAATTTGTGAATGCGTGGAAAACACAGGTGCCTTGTGGCCATTATTACTAACTCCATTCATTTTGAATTGTAATGTTATATTTTTTTTAAAGTTAATGATTAATTTTTTAAAGTTAAAAATCATATTATATTAATTTGATATTTAAAATTAAAAAATAGATATTCAGAATTATATGAAAAATACGATGAATTGTATTTTTTGCATATTAATATGATAAAAAATATAATTATAAAATGTAAATAAAACTTCTTATCATTTAAAAAAAAAGAGGAAATCATAACCAGAGAGGGAGCTAGGTAGGGTTCATGGTTTGAACGAACTCAATACCTTTTTCATAGATTCTATATTTGTATTAGAAAATTAATTAAATGTATATATATTAATTTGTAAATCCCCACAAAATTGATTGATAGTTATTAACGAATTTTAAAAAACCCAAACTCTTAATCATAATTTCGCATATGATCATAACAACTAAAAGTTGACGGGAAATATGATTTAAATAGGCATAACAGTCTTCTTGTTCATTTTGCATGCTTTAAGGGGTCGTTTGGTAGAGTGTATTAGTAATGATTGCATAATTAGTAATGCATGTATTAGTTATGTATAGATTATTTCTTATGTATTGTTTGATTTTGTGTGTTAAAAATGGTATGCATCTTATAAAAATATTTATTTACAAAAGTATCTTTCACAATTATGGTGGAAAAGATGTAAAAATGTTTTTGAGGGGTGATTGAGTCTTTAACCATAATAATGAATGAATTATATTCTTTGCATTGCTAATACTTAAAAATTCAGAGTATTAGTAATAAACTCCGTAATACATAATAGTAGCATGAAAAAATGTACCAAATAAGAAACTACTGATACATATAGCTAATGTATATATTATTTTTGCTAATACACTCTACTAAACAACTCTTTAATATTAATGAATGGGTTTGTAGCACACGGTCCTATTTTTAAAGATAAAAGAAATCGTGCAACAAATATAACAATAATAATTAAGCATAAATTAATGAAATTTAGTCAAATTGTGCTTTAACATAGTACAGCTCTTCAAGAAAAAGATTAAAATAAAATAATAAATGGAAACGGCAGACACATGCATTTTGAAATTGGAAAACTTTTACATATAACCACTTAAAAATAATTAATTACTCTTCATAGCTATAGTTTGATAATTACAATTTGTAGCTACATGTTACATAGAGGAGAGAGGCGAGCGAGACTGGGATAGAGAGGAGAGAGGAGAGAGGCGAGAGAGAGGGGGGGAAAAGTGGGAGAAAGGTGAATTGTATATGTATATTGGTTAGATAATTGTATATTATACATATGTAATTGTATATATGGCAAGAGAGATTGGGAAAGAGAGGAGAGAGAAAAGCGAGACTGGAAGAGAGAGGAGAGAGGAGAGCGATATAGGGCAGAGAGTGGGAGAGAGGTGAATTGTATATGTATATAATTATATATAACTGTATATTATACATATACATTTGTATAAATGGCAAGCGAGATTGGGAGAAGGAGTAGAGAGGCGAGCGAGATTTAGAGAGGGAGGAGAGAGGCGAGCGAGATTTAGAGAGGGAGGAGAGAGGCGAGCGAGAGAGGGCAGAGAGTAGGAGAGAGGTGAATTTTATATGTATATAGGCTAAAAAATTGTATATTATACATATTTATTTGTATATCCTGACGAATTATACATATACAAACATGACTAATTATACAAACTTGAAGTCAGCCCACGTAATTAATGTATAATGTTAGTCGCGAATGGTAATTATAGTAAACTATAGCTATATAAGTAATTAAATAGTGTAAATTTACTTATCTACGTAATTTTTCCAATAAAATTCATGATAAAAAAAAGGATAGTGATTTGGGCAACTTGCTGTTTATTACTTTATGAATAATAGTCAAAGCGTATATAGTTCAAAAAATTAATAATATATTATTTTATCTAAAAGGGTATGTCTGACTTGTAAAAAAATAATTCTAATATCATTTTTTCACGTCGCTTAAAGCTTAATTAGTAGTTGGAGTAACACCAATCTAGCCATAATTAAGGTTCTACTTTGAAGACTTTGGATACAAAATTAGGAATGTGAAAAATGTTTTCACCGTCCTTTTTTATATATTATTAAACTGTCAATTAATTTTGTTAGGAGATACATTAGTTTTTATATATAATTTTCTAATATAAATATTGGGTTTATAAAAAATTTTGTCAGTTCATTCAAACCCATAAACCTGAGCCTAGCTCTGCATATGTATAAGTGAAATGTCCTTTAGGGCCTCTCCAACCCTATCCTCTATTTTACTGTCCACATATAGGGTGTGTTTGGTATGGAGGAGAATATTTTCCTTCTTGGAAAACAAGTAGATTTTAGACTTATTTTCTCATTTTGGTTGGTGAGTAGAATATATTTCCCGAAAATGATTTTTAGTGTTTGATTTATGAATGAAAAATGTTTTTGAGAGACATCTTTTATTTTTACTAAAGTAAATATTTTTTATGAAATTATTATTTTTTAGGGTGGTGGCGGGGGTGGGGTGGGGTGGGGGTAGTGAGTGGGGGCAGGGGGAGGGGTTAGGAGTGGAATAATAAAAATTTGAAGTTGATAGTATTTTCAAAAAACAAATTAATTTTTGGGGGTAGGGGGGGGCTAGTGGGGGTAGGGGGCTGGCCGAGGGTAGGAATTTAAAAATAAAAATTTAAAGTTGAAAATATTTTTAAAAAGCAAAATTAATTTTTTGGGGAGGGGTGGGGTTGGGATGGAGGGGGGCTGGCCGGTGGTGGGTGGGTGGGTCACGGATTGGGTGAAAAAATAAAATTTTGAAATTGAAAATATTTTTTTAAAATTGATGTCTTTTCTAAAAAAAAAAATATAATTTAAAATTGGAGGGGAGTTTTGGAAAATGTTTTCCTTAATTTTTGAAGGGAAGTCATTTTCCTTAATTTTGAGGAAAAAGAGTTGATTTGAAAAATCTTTTTCAAAACTTTTGTTCCAACCAAACATGAGAAAATTGAAAAATATTTTCCAGAAAATGTTTTCCTTCATACCAAACACACTCATAGAGTACTCTATTTGTTCGAACAATCAACTCCAACCCAATTTTCTATTTTACTCTTTAAAAAAAAATATTTTCCCCATCTCCTCAATATTATATTATTATTTCTATCTATCACTTTATATAATTCAGATGTTAAATAAATTTTATTTTTAATTTTCAAAATTTTTATTTAGTTTAAAATTTTATTTTTATTCAAAATTTCTAAATAACATAAGTTGTCAATAAATATCATATAATATACAAATTAGTGTACATAAATTGCAACCAAAATTGTTGTGATAAATTTATCAGATTATATATTGTGTTATCTCGAAATTGTATATATTAAATAATATAATTTTTAAAAACTATATTACATTTTAAAAAAATTATATATATGAAAATTTTAATTAATGGACTTACATGAGAAATAATATGTTAATTATAGAATAATAGAAATAATAATAAAATAATTAAAAAGTGAAATAGAGAGTGTAAATAATAGTTTTCCAAATTTGGTGAATTATTTTTCAACTCTCTATAAATAAAGAATAAAAAGTGAAATGATTTGTGGTTGGAGAACTCATTTTCTATTTTGCTTTCTAAATATGGAGAATAGACCGTAAAAATAGACGTGAAACGGAGATGTTCTTAGAACATCATATTTGACATGCGTCAAACTAATAAATTATACTATCGACAATCTGGACATGAGAAATAAAATAGAATATAGTTAGCCGGACTCCATTATTATATAATTCTATCTTCTACGCTACTTGTACCAAACCAATACACTGTTAGACCAAAACACTAAATAACAAGAATCTAGATCTGACATTTATACTTTCAACAATGGCAGAGGAAATCAGCACCCTCCAAAGCACAAGGTAATTTAAATTACAAGTAGCTAATTTTTTTACTATCAGTATATATAACTTAAATTCTGCTACGCATATCTGAGCAATACTCGTATATGGTATGATCAGGTATGCAGTAGTGACTGGAGGAAACAAAGGAATAGGATATGAAACATGTAAGCAATTAGCAAGCAAAGGAGTAGTGGTAGTGTTGACATCGAGAGATGAAAAAAGAGGGATTGAAGCTATTGAAAGGCTTAAAAAGGAGTTAAACATTACTAATAATAATGATCAGATTTTGTTTCATCAACTTGATGTTATGGATCCAGCTAGTATTTCTTCTCTTGTGGACTTTATCAACACAAAATTTGGAAGGCTCGATATTCTGGTAAGTAATATTTATCACTCCATCGCTTTCATATTCTTTAAAGAAATGAGAAATTATGAATACTTCATGTTTGCAGGTTAACAACGCAGGGTTTTGTGGATTAATGGTGGAAGGAAATCTTGTTATACTAAAAAATTTAGTAGAAGGAGATTTTGCAACCATTTCTACCGAAAATGAAGTAAGATTTTTTTCTACTTATACAATAACATTTTTTAAATTTATTACTCCATCTGTTTAAAAAAGAATGGTTTATATTAGTTTGACTTGGAATGGAGTTTAAGAAAAAAAAATACTTTTTAATTTTGTGGTTTTAAATTAAAGTTATGTCAAATTTACCAAAATGTCCTTTAATTTTGTGGTCTTAAACATGACACGTGAAAAGTTAAAATTAAAGTGTTGTCAATAAAAGAAAAAGATATTCTTTTTAAAACAAAAGAAATATATATGTTACGTATATAAACATATAAAGTCGATTGATACGTGTAACAATTTAACTAATTAATTGTGCAGGAAGAGGAGGAAAGTGTTGTGGAGAAATCAATGGAAGGTATCGTTACAAATTATGAGTTGACAAAACAATGCATAGAGACAAACTTTTATGGTGCAAAAAGGATGATTGAAGCATTTATCCCTCTTCTTCAACTCTCTAATTCACCTAGGATTGTTAATGTTGCTTCTTTCTTAGGAAAGTTGGAGGTAATTAACTAAATACTATATCTGTTCATTTTTACTTGTTTAGTGTACTATTTTTGATATTATTGTACAATTGCTATAGAGTGATTTTCTATTTTCTACTTTTTGTACAGTTATTGTGTAACGAATGGGCTAAAAAAGTGCTAAGTGATGCAAAAAGCCTAACAGAAGAAAGAGTAGAGCATGTGTTAAATGAATTTCTCAAAGATTTTAGAGAAAATTCAGTTGAATCCAAAGGATGGCCAACTTACTTTGCAGCTTACAAAGTGTCAAAAGCATCGTTGATTGCCTACACAAGAGTTTTAGGTTCAAAATATCCGAATTTTCGCGTTAATTCGGTGTGTCCTGGCTATTGTGGTACAGACATGACTGCATATACTGGAAGTTTAACTGCTGGAGAAGGTGCTGAAAGCTTGGTGAAACTTGCTTTGTTGCCAAATGATGGACCTTCTGGTGTCTTCTTTTACAGAAAGGATGTCACCTCTTTTTGAACATTTGGCTAATTCAACTATTAAGTAATAATTTATAAGTCGGGGTTGATTATATGAATCAGTTGTCTATTCGGTTATACTATGGTTTATTCCTACTTACACAACTTCCACTGCAAACAAGAAGCCTACTATAAGTGTCATGTTGCTCAGACACTTTAAAAATAGTTGAACTTGTGTCGAATCCAAAAATAATAATATGATGCTTGTGTTTGATCCTCAAAAGATACTATAGTATTGTGCTTGTGTTTGATCCTCAAAAGATATTACTTTAGGAGGATAATGTTGGGAAAATATAATTAATTTGTGCTTTAAATTTTTTTTTAGTTCAATCAAAATATAACTATTCAAGGTGTTTCTTAAGAAAATAACACATTACATGAGATGAGTGATGAACTAAAATATTCAACAAAAATATAATAATGAAATCGCAATAAATAAATATTATTTAATAAGTCATAATGAAAATGATCATACATAAAAGTAGTAAATCATGCTAAAATAAGTCTAATAAGTATGGTCTAACCCATCAGTGGCCCCCTAAAGTTGGCACGAATTTTCAGTTTTACTTTTCAACTCTTTATAAATGGAGAATAAAGAGTGAAATGGTTTGTGGTTGAAGAACTCATTTTTTAATTTACTTTCTAAACATAGAGAATAGACCGTAAAAATAGACGTGAATCGGAGATGGTGTTAGAACATCATATTTGACATGCGTCAAACTAATAAATAATTCTACTATTGACAATCTGGACATGAGAAATAAAATAGAATATAGTTAGCCGGCCTCCATTATTATATAATTCTATCTTCTACATTACTTGTACCAAACCAATACACTGTTAGACCAAAAGACTAAATATCAAGAATCTAGATCTAACATTTATCCTTTCAACAATGGCAGAGGAAATCAGCACCCTCCAAAGAACAAGGTAATTTAAATTACGAGTAGCTAAATTTTTTTACTATCAGTGTATATAACTTAAATTCTGTTACGCATATCTGAGCAAATACTCGTATATGGTATGATCAGGTATGCGGTAGTGACTGGAGGAAACAAAGGAATAGGGTATGAAACATGTAAGCAATTAGCAAGCAAAGGAGTAGTGGTAGTGTTGACATCAAGAGATGAAAAAAGAGGGGTTGAAGCTATTGAAAGGCTTAAAAAGGAGTCAAACATTACTAATAATAATGATCAGATTTTGTTTCATCAACTTGATGTTATGGATCCAGCTAGTATTTCTTCTCTTGTGGACTTTATCAACACAAAATTTGGAAGGCTCGATATTCTGGTAAGTAATATTTATCACTTCATCACTTAGACAGATGATTTATTTTTCTAAGACTAAAGTGTTTGAATTTAAATAGATTTATTCAAATATTAAGATGTACATTAAGATTTAAATTTCTCAATGTTAAATAATTAAAACTAATTTATTTTTCATCATTTGAGTGTATAAAGCTTATTTTTATTCAAAATTTAATAAAATTAAAATTAAATTAAAATATTAAATCAATCTGATACTATTTCAAATAAATACTTTTAACAAATTATACGAGCATTGGTGATGGTGATTGCTAGCCGTCAGCCGTGGTGATTGTGCGTATTGATTAGGGATTGTTTTGGTTGTTGTTAAAGAATTTCAAAAGTCTCATATCGGTGATTAATGAGAAGTGAAAATATAAAAAATACGTGTTAACAATGAGATTCAAATCTTGGTAACAACACTAAAAGAGTCTTAAGTACCCATCCAAGAACCATTAGGCCAACATTATTATGTATTCATTGGGTGCTCTATGTTAATTTTATACAAATACCTATCAATTTCTACATAGATATATATATTTTATAACGAAGTTAATAGGTTCTCAGCACCCGACGGACACCATGTGGGTCCGCCCCTGATAATAATGAACCTTTGACCATCAAAAGAGAAGTGTTTTAAATTGTCATTAAAAAAAGTGAAAGTCAATGTAATAGTGGTGATTGGTGAACAATCATTTGTTATGCATCTTAATTTATAATATCGACAGCTTGGTGTAAATCTTAAGTATTCATCTCATTGAGTGGGTTGTATATATATATAAAACAAATATAACCACATTTATTTATTAAGAAGATTCATAAAAGACGATAGAAAGGGTAGGGATAAAATGGGAGAATTTTTAGGGGAATAAAATATTTAAAATTGAGGTATGGATAAAATAGTATTAAAATTATTTAATAGTTATTTATTATTAACTTTTGTATACTTCTTAAAAATTACTTTCTCTGTTTCAAAAAGATTGATCTAATTTAACTTGGCACAGAATCTCAGAAAATAAAAAAGACTCTTGAATTTTGCGGTGCTAAATTAAAGTTATGTCAAATGACAAGGTTATCCTTTAATCTTGTAGTGTTAAACATGTCATGTGGAAAGTTGATAGTAAAATGTTATCAAAAAAGAAAATTGGTCATTCTTTTTTAAACAAACTAAAAAGGAAACGAGATCATTCTTTTTTTAAATGAACGGAGTATAAAAAGAAAAGTAATTTTATTATATTACCCTTTGAATATACTCCCTCTGTCCCTAATTATTTGTCCACTTTTTCTTTTATACTTGTTCTTAATTAATTGTTTATTTTTGACAAATCAAGAAAGGACAAAATTTTTTTACCTATTATATTGTCAATTAAATGACTAATTAGTTTAAAAAATGTAGAACTTTTTATCCACTTCATAATTAATAGGGATAAAATGATAAATTCACTGCATCATTACAGTTTCTTAATACTTGTGTCAATTGAAAAGTGGACAAGTAAAAAGGGACGAAGGAAGTAATACATACATTATCTTGAAAACATATAATAGGAAATCTCTAATTAATAAATTATGAATTAAGTGTAAAATTATCTATTAATTTAATAAAGTAAACTAATATTATTGAATATCCTAAAATAATATAACGATCAACTAGTATCGAACGGAGGATGTATAATATTATCCTTATCCTTGAGATCTACAAAATCAGTCCAATTTATTTTAATAATTCTTTTCCCGGTGGAGATGAAGCTCATCGCATGTAACACAAAAAGACGGTCAAATTTTATATAGTGGCGGTATAAAGTATACAACCAAGCTTTTTAAATATTATTCTCAATAAAACTATGTCATGAAAATTTAACTCATTATACTAAGGTTCCGAAACAAGGGTTCATTTAAATAACTAATTAAAGAATACAAAAGTTTTATGTAACTGATTTAATTTAATTTTTTTCAATTAATGTTTACTTAAAATTTAAATCAAACCTAATTATGCCAGTTTTAAATTTTTTAAATCAAATAAACTAAAAAGAATATCAACTTCTTTAATTTTCTTTGAATTGATTTGGTCTTCTATTTTATTTGATTTTTTGATTTCTTATGAACACCCTTCAATATAATCAATTAGTTTTCTTTGAAAAATGTCATGCACACTCCATAAATTAGTTTGAATAGGAGAGAGCAGTATTTATCACTCAATAATGAACATGTAACCTCTTTTTTTTTGGTGGGTGATACTCGTTTCCGTTCCATATTAATTGATTATTTTTTTATTTTTCATTTCAGATAAATTGACTCTATTTTAACAACAAAAGAAGTAGAAGAGATTATTTAATGTTTTCTCAAAATTCTACTAACATTACTTAATGCTGAGGGTAAAACATGAAAAAATATAATTATTTTTTATTAATACAATAAAAGTGACGAGTAAAAATAAAAATAAATGACAAATAAAAATGAACGGAGAAAGTGCTTCGGTGGACAAGTACTGGTTGGAAAGGTGTTAATTTCTTCTAATTTAGAAATACTCCCACATTTAGCCACATTTTTCTCGATAAAAAATTAGACCAAGAAATAAAAAAATTATTCCTAATTAAACAACAAAATTAATATTGAGACTCCGTATTATAAAAATAATTCAAAAATCTATATGAATTATTTTACCATGATAAATCGTGAATTATTCTACTAATTATACTCTTACTGAATTAAGTTTTTTAATTTGATTCCTTTCATTTCCTCATTCAATTTATATTCTTTAAAGAAATGAGAATTTATAAATACTTTAATTTGCAGGTTAACAACGCAGGTGTTGGTGGATTAATGGTGGAAGGAAATCTTGTTATACTAAAAAATTTAATTGAAGGAGATTTCGTGACAATTTCTACAGAAAATGAAGTAAGAATTTTAATTTCTATTTATAAAATCACATTTTTTAAAATTTATTATATATGTTACGTATATAAACATATAAAGTCGATCGATACGTGCAACAATTTAATTAATTAATTGTGCAGGAAGAGGACGAAAGTGTTGTGGAGAAATCAATTGAAGGTATTGTTACAAATTATGAATTGACAAAACAATGCATAGAGACAAACTTTTATGGTGCAAAAAGGATGATTGAAGCATTTATCCCTCTCCTTCAACTCTCTAATTCACCAACGATTGTTAATGTTGCTTCTTTCTTAGGAAAACTGAAGGTAATTAACTAAATACTATATCTGTTTATTTTTATTTATCCATTATATTATTTTTAGATGTTTAATGATATTTATCTAGTATATAAAATTAACGGATAAGTTGTCATTTTTGTGTTTATTTTGTCCTTGCTATTAAACAGGAGTATTTATTTTTTAATGCTTAGATGACGTATATTTAATAAGAGAGATTTGGTAAAATTACTCTTAAAATTTACTGCTTCTTAATCCTTGTGTCAAGTTTAATCAGTTTTTGATTTAGAACAACTGATTAATTTCCACTATTTTTCGCCTCATTTAATATTCTTTGAAATTGCCTATCCTATCTTACCTTTGTTAATTAGTTTTTGTTATTATTTCACTAGATATATTCTATTATAATTTTTTTAATTGAAAACTTGACATCGAAATAAGTTTTTTTTTTCTATTTAAAAAATGTGACGAGGTTGACCTTTTAAAGATTTTAGCAAAAACATTATTGTGCTTTTAAAATTATGAATTGACATCATAACATGTAACAACTTTAAAATAATAGATAGAACTAGTTTAATTCTTAAGATACGTCTCGATGAATAGAGCTATAAATTCATTATGCTAGTGAGATATAACATGTACTTAAAGACAAAGTTGAGGTATATAAAGATTAAGTTGAAGATTAAGTGAAATTCAATAATCGGTATTCAATTTATTTGTATGTAATGAATTATATACTTGTCTTTAGTATATTCCAATTCCGTCAATCCCAATTAGAAATGAATTTAAATTTCCTTTTTAATATACTAAATCGTCTTATATATCATTAACTATCTTTCTTTTTTCACTAGATGCACTAAAATTATATACACATTACTCTTTTCATATTTTTAAATTACACTATATATATTATTATGAACGGGCTTATATCCAACTTTATTGTAGCCTAAATTAGTTGACTCTAATCTTAAAATAATTCATCTCTGACAACTCAACAACACAATAATGTAATGCTGAAAATCAACAAGAACACCTAACACCTACACATGATAAGCTATTTAATACATTTCATGATATCAATCTGAGATTAAATAATAAAGTGAATCTTAATTTAATTATCTCTATCAAAGTCATTTTCATATTTCTAACTAATATATATATATATATATATATATATATATATATATATATATATATATATATATATATATTGGGGTTTGTAAATCACTATTAATTCTTAAAATTATTTACTCTATGTTAGTCTTAAAAGTGAAAAAAAATGCACTCACCATCAATCATGTAATTTTAATTAATATTATTATAGTCTGAACGTAACTGGTAAAATTGTTTCATATGATTAGGAAGCCACCCGTTCAAGCTATGTAAATATATCTTGTAGAAATATAAAATAATTAAAATTGTGGACAATAGATGCTTATGATCCAATTCTTTTCCTAAATCCACACATGACAGAAGCTTAGTACACACTGGTTATTTTGAACATAATAGCTAACTATAATTTACTTAGTGATTTCCAATTTCCTTCTTTTCTCTACAGTTATTGTGCAACGTATGGGCTAAAAAAGTGCTTAGTGATGCAAAAAGCCTAACAGAAGAAAAGGTGGAGCAAGTGTTAAATGAATTTCTCAAAGATTTTACAGAAAATTCAGTTGAATCCAAAGGATGGCCAACTTACTTTGCAGCTTACAAAGTGTCAAAAGCATCGTTGATTGCCTACACAAGAGTTTTAGGTTCAAAATATCCGAATTTTCGCGTTAATTCGGTGTGTCCTGGCTATTGTGGTACAGACATGACTGCATATACTGGAAGTTTAACTGCTGGAGAAGGTGCTGAAAGCTTGGTGAAACTTGCTTTGTTGCCAAATGATGGACCTTCTGGTGTCTTCTTTTATAGAAAGGATGTCACCTCTTTTTGAATATTTAGCTAATTCAACTATCAATAATTGTATCGATTCAGAAACCATAACGTTTAAATTCTTGTCATTTTTTTCTTAGTAATATTATTGTATTATTGCACCTTTTCATCTTAATACTCAGTCCTTTTGGCTATAAATATAGCGGCATTGTATCTGATTTTACACAATTTAAGAAAGTGAATCCCGCCAAAAGGTAGTCGGTTTTATCCTAAGGAGGAAATAATTCTACGTCTTAGAATTAAATAGTTTAAGGACACACGTTGAATTCTGTGAAGAAATACTTGAAATTTTAGGCTTTTTAGCAACTTATTTTTGTCAATGCAATGACACTAAAAACAGGTTCAACACTAACAATTATATATAAGATTAAGCAAGTTATTACTCCATTCGTCCACTTTTATTTGTCATGTTGTGCTTTTTAAAAGTCAATTTGACTAATTTTCAAAGTTAAATAAGATTACATTAATTCGATATTTTAAACAAAAAATTTAGATATTCAAAAATTAGATGAAAAATACTATAAATTGCAATTTTTTTGCATATCAATATGATGAAAAAATACAATCTTAAAATGTTCGTCAAAATTTTTAAAGTTTGACTCAATAAATAGAAATTATGACAAATAATTTCGAACGGAGGAAGTATATGGAAAGATGCTTAGTGTGTGCGTATCAAAAATACACAGAATATAGGAAGCAGATCCCGAAAATATTTGATATGTGAACTGCTGGAGGATATTTTGAAATTCTTTACTCATTATAATTATATATATAGCAAGTTGAATACATAATAGAGTAATGGTGAACAAATGCTTAATGAATAATGATTTTAGGCTTTTAGCAACGTGCAGTAAAAACAGGACAATACACTAACATTTCATACATATATAAATACACACACTTTGCCTAAATAAAAAGAACAGAACATATAGCAATTAGCAAAGAATCTCCACATCTAAATTAGCTAGCTACTTATATTGTAACTTCCAACAATGGCAGAAAAAATCACCAGCGTTGAGAGCACAAGGTATATATATAATCGCGTAGTTATTTTTTTTCTAAATGTATAACTTTTTGGTGAAGTTTTAAGTTCTATGTACTGATGTTGTAACTAGGTCATCTAATATGTTATCTATAAGAACTACGCTGCTAGTCTAGAAAATATTATAATATCGATGTATATAATTTAAATATTTTGGATATATGATATGGTCAGGTATGCAGTGGTGAGTGGGGGAAATAAAGGAATAGGATATGAAACATGCAAGCAATTAGCAAGCAAAGGTGTAGTGGTAGTGTTGACATCAAGAGATGAAAAAAGAGGGATTGAAGCTATTGAAAGGCTTAAAAAGGAGTCAAACATTACTGATGATCAAGTTTTGTTTCATCAACTTGATGTTATGGATCCAACTAGTATTTCTTCTCTTGTGGATTTCATCAACAAAAAATTTGGAAGGCTCGATATTCTGGTAAGTAATATTTATACGAGTTTGGCAAGATCCATTAACTTCAGTACATATCTTATTTATGTTAAAAAGATTACGTATAAATAACTTATTTAAAATTCCATAGCATACTTTTTTAAGAGTTTGCTTGAAGTAAAACTAATAAACTCAAAATCTCATGACCCAATTTGTGAAATATTAATTAAACATATGATTTATAATCAACATATTGCAGATTTTGGAGTATTAGTTAAATCATACGCTTAAGAAGAAGTAAATAAAAATATAGACAAATAATCTTATAATTATTAAGTTTATTAAATGTCTTTTTAATAGGGATCTATCTAATACTATCCGTTACAATTACAAGTTTCATAGCCACGTTGTTAATCAAGTTGCAATGCATTTAATACTCTCTCTTGTTAATTTTTCCTTACTAAAAATAGATAATTCAAAATCTACATAGCATTAACTAGTACAATTGATTTTCATTTCTTTCCTTACTCAATAAACGTAAAAAAAAAGATTAATATAGTAATAACAGAATAGTATTAAATTGAAACCAAAGAATTAATATAATAATTTTAGTAAATTTGTTCATTTAATTAACATTTTTTGTAAGGGACGCGTAAATGTTGTACACTATTCAGTAACCAATTTTATGTAGGTCCAAAATGCTTATTATGTTCCTTGAGATCTTATAAAATACCCAACCATGTACTATAGTATTATTTTTTAAAAAAAATAATTTTCCTGGTGAGGAGATCATCAACTGTAAGACATAAGATCTTTAAGATCCACAAAAATAGGTGTAACATCCATGTGCAATTTATTTTAAAAAACATTTTTTCCTGATACTGGAGATCAAAAAGATATCATTTTATAATATGTACGTGCGGTATATATAAATGATACTGACAAAATTATATTCTCAATAAATGTATATATAAAAAAAAATTAATCTAATAACATGCATTTTTTAAATATTTTCCTAATTATTGTTCAGAGAAATAAAAAATTATGAATTTTTTGTTTGCAGATTAACAACGCAGGAATTGGTGGATTAATGGTAGAAGGAGATGTCCTTGTACTAAAAGAGATAATAGAAGGAGATTTGTTAACCATTTTTACTGAAAATGGAGTAAGATATATATTTTTAAAAATATTTTTTGTCATTTTTATGTTTACATACATTATATATACATGATTAAAAGAATTAAATACTAGTTACAATATCCTAACTATTAATTAATTACTTTGTAGGAAAATGAAGGTACAATGAAATCATATCCTGAAATTGTAACAAATTATGAGTTGACAAAACAATGTGTGGAGACAAACTACTATGGTGCAAAAAGAATGATTGAAGCATTTGCTCCTCTCCTTCAACTCTCTAATTCACCAAGGATTGTTAATGTTGTTTCTTTCTTAGGGAAGTTAAAGGTAACGATACTTTCGTTATTGTTTGACGGGAAAAAAGGACAAATATATTCTCAAACTATCGTAAATGATATGCAGATATCCTCCGTTATACTTTTGGCATATTGGCACTCCTGCTGTCCAAAAACTAGAGCACATATGCCAGAGGCGGAGCCAGAATTTTCAATAAGGGGGTTCAAAATCCGCCCCTGGTATATGCCCTTCACTCTAACTAAAGACTAAATAGGGACACGTGGTGCAATCTTATCCATCAATTCGATATTTAATAAATGTCGATCGATGGATAAGATTATAGTTTTTGGACAGTAGGGGCACTAATGTCCCAAAAGTATGACAGAGGATATCTGGATACCATTTACGACAGTTTGAGGGTATATTTTGTTAATTTCCCTTATTTTATTCCTATATTCTACTTTATTAGAAACGGTCTCTCTAGTAATAAGATTTGCGTACAATTTGTTGTTTCGGATATTAATTGTTATTCCCTACAGTTCTTGCGCAACGAATGGGCTAAAAAGGTGCTAAGTGATGAAAAAAGCCTAACAGAAGAAAAGGTAGAGCAAGTGTTGAATGAATTTCTCAAAGATTTTACAGAAAATTCAGTTGAATCCAAAGGATGGCCAACTAATTTCACAGCTTACAGAGTCTCAAAGGCAGCGTTGATTGCCTATACAAGAATTTTAGCTACAAAATATCCGAATTTTCGCGTTAATTCGGTGTGTCCTGGCTATTGCAAAACAGACGTAAATGCTCATACTGGGAATTTAACTGCTGAAGAAGGTGCAGAAAGCTTTGTGAAACTTGCTTTGTTGCCAAATGATGGACCTTCAGGACTCTTCTTTTACAGACAAGAGGTCACTCTTTTTTGAACATTTGGCCCATTCAACTATTTCTTATCGTTCATGGATTCGAAAGAATTCAATATGTGAAAAATAAGGATAGAGGTTCACCGTAGAACTCTATCTATCAACTCAGTTCAGAAATCTTATATCGTTTAAATTCTGAATTTGTTATGTTTAATTTGGTTTTAAAAGGATTGCATTTCTTCTTCCTTATATATGGGATTAATTATTTTGATATAGCTTCTTAATTGTCTCATAATATACATGTTACCAAGAGATGATAAGTTAATTAATTCCACTAAATAGACAAATTTAAATTATAAATAATTTTTTATGCATTTAATTTTTATGAATTTAAAATAGAAAATAAACATTTTATTTAAAAAATTATTCAAGCCCTTTGATTTTAAAACATAAAAGAGAGTATTTTTTTTTTCTTGAAACATATATATAACTAGGGGTGGACGTTCGGTTCTTCGTTTTGGTTTAATCAAATTTTGGTTTGTTCTTCGGTATTCGGTTTTAGAAAAGTTCACACCATAGTTTATACCAAACTAGATTGGTTCGGTATAGTTCGATATTTTTAAATCGATTTTTCAGTGTGAATAAAAATAAAGAGGGAATATCAACATATTCTTTTTGAACAAGAGAAACAACATCTTGCTCACTTGAACAACTTCCCTTGCCAAAAAATCCACAACTTCCTTCCGTTTCACCAAAATTGGCGAAACAAATAGCACTTATACGACTACCATTGCATGACAATTCCATTGTTTTGTTCTCATAAACACTTCCGCGTTCCATTCCAACGATGGCTGCCATATTGCTAAGAAGAGAGCAAGCTGAATGAATAAAGTATTATTAATTAAGTAATACTCCCTCTGTTCCTATTGACTTATCCATATTTCCTCTTTTAGTCGTCCCTATTTACTTGTCCATTTTGACAAATCAAGAAAGAACAAACAAAAAAAATCTATTATACCCTCATTTAAACTTCAATTTCCAAGTTTTAATTCATCATTTTTGAAACCATAATAAATAAGGGTAAAATTATAACTTCACTATGCTAATTATTGCTATCTTAATATGTGTATCAATTCTAAAGTGGACAACTAAATAGGGACAGAGTGAGTATAATTTAAATGTTTTTAAATTTATAATAAAACTTCGGTTCTTCGGTTCACCGTAATTTCAGGACCCTTGCATCGAACTCCGAACCGAAGAATCGAAGTTCTGGAAAAAAAAAACGATACCGAACCGAAACATCGAAGAACCGACACCGAAAAACCAAAAATTTTCAGTTCGGTTCGATTTTTCGGTATTTATGCCCACCCCTATATATAACTTTCAAAAATAGCACAAATCATTAAATTATTCACCATGTAATAAGAAAAAACTATTCAACAGGATTCTTCCATGTTTATTCAAGTCATGATTAACATTAGAATCATCACTACCACCAACATCGATACGTGAATTTTAAATCTTCGATGCACATCAAAAAGAAAAAGATTATCCCTAAAGATTTCTAATGTTACGTTACAAGTTAAGGTAGATGAGGGCATCTAGGATGATCAACGAATTTATATTATCGATATTGTAATTAGTATGAAATCGAACTTTTACTCCCACATTATCAAGATTGTTATTATTATAATTATACATATACTATCTTGTTCCCTTTGTGCTATTGGACAAAATAACACACTTTCTTTGGATTTCAAGTTCTTTTTTTAAATATATTTATTAAATATTTCAATACAAAAATAAAATTCATGCTAAAATTATTGAGTTTCTGTAAACTCTTATCCAGTGACCTAAATCCGTTTTGTTGTCAAGGAGTAAGTATGTAAGTCATTGAAGATATGACATGTCTATGTCTCATAGCTAATGTACATTGCGTATTAAGACACATTTCTTAATTTCATGATGATATATCTTATCTTAGACGCATTTCTTAATTAATCTTTTTTCTAACTCTAGTCAATATCCTTTGAAGTAGATATAGAATATATCAAAAAGTTTGTTTTCAATTGATCAACCTTTCAAAAGTCGTCATTAAAATTAATGAATATGATACCATAAAACTCTATTATGTTATGTTCTACTTCTCAGACCAATCAACTTTTAAATTAAACTTTCTCAATGTACGTACACATACTCATTGACACATTTATGGTTTAGTATATGGAAAATTTTACAATGAGTAAGGCACAACTATGGCCAGAACATAATTTTTTTTTAGATCCACATTATCTCAAAAATGAGACTAGTAAAATCTTTTTTTAGATCCTAAAACTTTTGAGTCACAAAAATTTATGTTTAAAAAAGCTACATACTTTCTAACAAAAATATTAAAATTTTGAGTTAAACTATTCAAATCTTCGTAATAATAAATTGTTTTTTATAATAATATCCAAGGTAATATATTGCAAATACATAACTAAAATTTTATTAAATTTTATGATTATAAATAATTACATTTACTATGGAGATAAATGCATTATGTCTCTAAGAATACTACACTAAAAATAAATAACAAGAATAAAAAACTCTAAATTAATATTTATAATTAGTTTGATATTGAGTCTTATAGTAAAAAAAAAAAACATCCAATTTTTTTTTGGTTGTGCTCAAAATTTTTAATTTGGTTATGCTACTATTGCTATGTATCAACAACGCTATTTTCCTCAAAAGGTTGCTCAATCTTTATCCATAAAGAGAATAAATGCGGTAAAATTTGATTTTGTCTAAGATATGCGAATTTATGGAGAAGAAAAATAAAAAAATAGTCAATTAAATATTATATTATATTTAATAACTTTAACATAGTTATATGATATGTTGTTAGTATCATGCGAACTGCAAATAAATTTTATTATCAGAGTTAACAGATAATCTATTTAAATACAATCAGCTATAACAAATACTTTTAATATCGTACACTCAATATTTTCTCACACCGATTATTTGTGTAGCTATGAATATTTATGACAAAGATTTGTTTCAAATTTATACCTATATATATATATATATATAGTTTTTCAAAAACCTAAAAATTATATGTTCAATTCCTCCCGGTCAAAATATGATGTCTGAACCATTATCCTATTTGGGTCATGATATAAGATGCCACCTTTCATTTCAACACTCAAGTCATTATTCTTAATACTATAGAGTTTTAAGTTTGAAAAGAAATAAGAAAAAAAGATCTATAATTCTAAATTTATGAACTAATTGTATGTTAGTGTTGAAATGAATGCATTTGTTAATATTGGAGTGTCTAATAGGTATAATGTTGAGTTAAAGTGTATGGACGAATTACACAAATAATATTAAAGAACTGTAAATGACCTAAGCGTTTTGGAAATCACCATACAATTTGATACAGAGGGAGTACAATCAATATAATCAAGATATAAGCATTTACAAACTTTTGGTCTAGGATGTTCGAATCATGAATTTTGAATTGGCAATGTCGATGATATTTGTATATCCTATTTAAAAATTGTATTTTACCTATCTGAATTAAATTTATAACGAGAAGACAGTAAATTCACTATCAAGATAATTAACTAGTGTAAAATAATAATTAGTCAAATGCAAATAATTTCTTAAGACGTTATGCACTCATAGAGGAAAGATAACAAGATAATTTGAGTATTCAGTTGATTTTCTAAACAGAGCAAAGAGATGAATTAGAGTTAGCTACTAGAGGACATTTCATTCAAGTATAATTTTTACTTTCAACCATCACAAGTCGATACCAACCCCTAATTCCAAATGCACCATTTAGAATTCTAGCAAATTAAACTATTTACTAGGTATGAAATTCATCGATAAATCCGAATATCTTGAAGTCAATTGTGTTAATTGAATTAAATCATATATATGTTTGTAAGTTTGTATTATTTAGTGTCAAAATTTAACAAGGCAAAAGTGAGAGCATATAAAAATAAATTGATAAATTGTTAACTGTCACGATCTAGACCGTCATGATTAACACTCACACTAACAATTCGGTGGAGGAACTACTATTACAATTCAAACTAAAACAATTAATCTAAAACTAAGGCATTTAAGTTACGAAAGCAAGTTAAATAAACTAATAAAGAAGTCTTCCATAAACTTAACAAAAGATCTAACAACTAATACTGCGGAAGATAAACAACTTAAAATCTGAAAGTCAATGTACCAAAACTATTAAGCGAAAATCAAGTCTAAACAAAGATACTATTGAGTTATTCAACTAACTAAAACAATTGTCTAAGTCCGGAAATGATGAATATAAACAAAAGAAAATTCCATTGCAGCCCGAACGAAGTGGCTCACCCTTGAATTTGAAGCGATCATTGATCTCCTAAGCAAGGCCGGTCAACAGTCGCGTAAAGATGTCATGTATTCAATAATAGAAGGAGGTCCACTTCATATAAAACATAATGAATTGGACTCCATCAATTACAAATATTGCATCTATGAGGCAAATTGCAAAAAATAAAATTGTTTAAACTTTTATAGAATTGTTCTAAAAAAAACTCATTCTAATAGAGAATCCTTCAAAAATTTTGACAACAAATATAACAGAATTAACAAAAAAAATTCTTTTATACAAGTTTGAACAGATCATTTTTAGATTTTTGTAAAATGAAGCATCCTATAGGACTTGAACTCCACCATTAGGTTAATAATATTGTTGATTTATATTGACAAAGGTTATTTTAAGTAGAGGAGATTTTAGCTGTGTGTTCATAATACACTGTCATAGATATTATTGTTAAGAACTTTATTTATATTTATATTATTAATACAAGATTTAAATAGTTTAATTCAAACTCCTAAAATATTAGACAAAAAAATTTTAGAAGTCGGAAAATCAAAAACTTGAATTAATAATTCTAAATTTCTTTTTAAAAATTAAATAAATTCTAAATTTATGAGTTAATTGTGTGTTAGTGTTTGTTATGTATGTGTATGTTGATATTGGTGTCTATAATAGATAGAATGCTGAGTTGAAGTGTTTAATCAAATTACACAAATAATTTTAAGGGATCATGAATGACTTAAGCGTCTTAGAAATCTCCATACAATTTGAGACAGGGAGCACAATCAATATGATCGAGATAAAATAGAAAGCATCTATCAAACTTTTTCTCTTAGGATGTTTGAAATGACTTTTCGAAGTGGTATTGTCATGAGTTTTGGAGCTGATCAAGGAAAAAATGACAGTTGTATGTATTATTCAAAATTTGTATTTTTACCTATCTAAATTAGATTTATAACGAGAACACAGCAAATTCACTATAACCAGAAAACAAACTTTTGAATCAGCTGCACTCCTTTCATTACTATTTATCCTTGAAAAGGACAGAAGGAATACACATTAAGGAATGACTATGTCAATCTTGTATGTTCATTCAATGATTAGATGTAGTAAATGTAACAATAATATCAATTTAACTCCAATAAATACTTATGTTTTGCTACGTACTAATCGGATATTCAATTCGGAAAAAGAGAAAATACATAATAAATCTGATCATAGGTGAAAATATAGGTAAAAATAACAATGAATATCCCTGTCACATATCAGTAGAACATTTTACTAAAGGAATAAAAGCACTGCAAATGAATGGATGTAAAATTAGTCATAGTGCCATATTCTTGAAAGTTCAAAGACGCGTTTTTACCAGCATCATGTTTTACTCAAATGATATGAATCTGCATTTATGTTGAAAAAACCTTACAGCTAATAGCACATATACAATTGTTCCGAGTACAAGAGCTTCAGACAGACCACTCAACAACTAAAAGGAAAAAAGGGTTTAAAATGCGCAATCAAACCATATTGGGCGAGCTTGTTTCATCTAAGACTTGATTTCCGCCATCAGACCTTATTCCCTACCAAACACTATAAAGTATGTCATGGTATCTAGCTTTGACTGCACCTTTTAGGTAGCTTATCATTGTCCTTCAAGTTGAAGATCGTTTAGATGCTTTGTTCCCTAAAGTTAGTTTTCACGCTACAAGTTCATAACAGCAGATACATGCTGACTAAGAGACAGGAAAAACAGCTGAGAAGCTCAACAATATTGCCCCACCTGGTTAGACTACTGAACTTCAAAATCTCACTTGAAGTTGTTAATTCGCTTTGCTGATAACAAAGTATTGGAGAGAAGCATTGCTATAGTCATGGGCCCAACTCCTCCAGGAACAGGAGTAATAGCTGAAGCAACCTTGATGGCCTCCTCATAACAAACATCTCCAACTAGTCGATAGCCTCGAGGATTTGTAGCATCCTGTTGGAAAGAATGAAAATCAGCACTCATCTTGAGAAATCAGAAGGCAAACATGCATTCCACTATAGGGAAACTGTTTCTGTTTTTTCTTTCTTTTGGGGTGCTGTGATTGGTATATTGTTAAACAAAAAATAAAAATCACTACATTCTTTAAGTGGTCCTTGAACTAGCAGTTCTATCATATTTATTTGAAGAGCATGCTGGGAAAGGCACAATAAGACACAAAATTACTGCATAATCACGAGGATGACAATTAGAAGAAAACAGTATATAGCTTTCACACCTCCACAGGATTAATCCCGACATCAATAATTACTGCCCCAGGCTTGATCCAGCTACCTCTAACCATATTTGGTTTCCCTACAGCTGCTATTATGATATCTGCTTCTCTTGTGATCTCCTCTGGGTTCTTGGTTCTGGAATGAACAATGCTGACGGTGGCATCTTCCCTCTAGTGTAAGAATAGGAAGAAACATTGGAAAGAACAAAAGCAATACACAGAAATTATAAGAGATTAAGAGCTCAATACAAAAGGCTCCATCACAAGAAGATGAAGATCATTGTTTATTAGACTATTACCTGCAGCAGCAGGGCAGCAGGCATTCCAACTATATTGCTCCTGCCAATGACAACCGCTTTTTTCCCCTTAATTTCCACATTGTACCGATGAAGAAGCTCAATGCATCCTTTGGGTGTACAGGGGACAAATAAGGGCTCTCTACCTCGCATCGCAAGCTGGCCAATATTTAGTGGGTGGAATCCATCCACATCCTTCTCAATGCAAACAGCATGTAGGATTTTCTCCTCATCCATATGCTGATCCAAAGTTGATGAAGACACAATTTAAATTAGAAGATAAAGGTCTAGAAAGATAAAAACTCTATCAGAAGTGGAATAGCTTTGAGATATATCATTGATCTATAAACTCATCCATAACAACAGCACTAGTTGAGTAGAGTATTCTATTATCATACGGGAATATGATCGATAACTTTGATTACTGTTGCTTCAAAGGATCAAATCTGTTGGGGATTGGATTTATGAAGCACCAAATTAACAATCCCATTAACTTTGATTATCTCTTAATATTTTTCGAGTCAGTACTTGTCTTTTTCAATATAAGCATCATATCTTTTTACTCTTGCACTCCTTTCAAATCATGTTCTTAAAAATGATTTTCTTCAGCCGGGGTCTATCGAAAACAACCTCTCTACACGACAACAGTAGGGTAAGGTCTGCGTACACCCCACCCTCCCCAAACCCCACTTGTTGGACTATATGGGGTATGTTGTAGAATAGCAACCGCAAATGATGTCACAGTGTACTACCTGATAAACTGAACTGATATAGACCAGTAGTTTTTCTCTCTCTTAAGATCCAATTCATTCAACAGTAACAAAAATATGACTAGGGAGATCCAACGACCAATAGTAACAATTTAGACATGATTCTGGGAATATAACTCATTCATATCCATCTTGGATAAAACTAATCCTGATGTAGTTGCACGTCAAACATTCTTTAACTCTATGAAAATTCAGCAATAAAAGACAACGAGGTTTAGTAGCATACCGAAGGCAATGGTAGCTGAACAAGAATTCCATGAACCATAGGATCATCATTGAAGTCTGAAATATACTTGAGAACTTCTTCTTCTGTTGAGTTCTCAGGCAAACACACTTCATAGGATTTGATCCCAGCAGTTTCACAAGCCTTTTTCTTGTTGCGAACATAAGTTGCAGAATCCTTCCTATCCCCAACAAGTATAACTGCCAGGCCAGGAACAACACCAATGGAATCTTTCATCCTAGTTATTTCAGCATTTATTTCATCTCTAACATCTTTTGCAACTTTTTTCCCATCAATCACTTTTACCGATGCCTCATTAGCCATTGCAGCTGCACAGCAATGCGAATAATTCAAAAATCTTTAAAAGGTAGGTCCGTCAAACCAAACCAACAATGCCACGTAAAGGAAAAAAGGACCAACTGCGAGCGAAGGACCAAACACTTCAAGTCCACGAAATTCTCAAACAACTTACCTAAGACTACTGAAGTTCAAAAAATTGTAGACATATCTCTCTGACCAATTAAGCAGAGATGGTTTATTTAGTAAAGCTCTGAACTTTTAATACCCATATCATCAACTAATCCCATTTTAGGTCTCTGAATCCTTGTTTGGTCATCTTCGAGCTTAAGATTCTCAATATCACGTCTAAAACAGCTTGCCAATATTATAACTTTACTCAAAACATAGATTTTATGAATTGTCAATTACTCAATATCTAGTTCATTCGCCAAAAAAAAATATACTACCTTCACCCTTTTTATAAATCCATATTCCATACAAAGATATACTTACAAAGCAACTTACAATCTTGGGAATTGCAAAGTAAAAGAATTTACCAGTGATGATGGAGGAAGAGGAAAACGTTGAACGAGTGATGATGGTTCTGGGAAAAGATGGGTTGTAAAGGGGAGCCACAGAGGAACGGAAGCGAATTTGGTGGGGCCCAAGAAGTGGTAAAAAACGAGCTGCGGCGGCGGCGGCGGTTGACGGCGGTGAGCAGTTGTTTAACTTCATCTTCATCATTGTTATCGGAGATGACGCCATTTTCCGACAAAGAAGATGAAGTTGAGCTCTAAGTCTCAGCCCTATGCTTGCACCGTTTTTTGTGTTTGGGGTTTTAGATTTTTTGCCGTAGGGTTTTGGACCAATTAATTTTAAACAGAAAAAAGGAGTTTCATTTCAGATTTGGCTTAATTATACTGTTGGGTCCCTCAGTTATAGGTAAATTTTAATTTAGTTCCTATCATTTTTTATTAAGTACAATTAACTTTGATCTTTCTGCTTAGGAATATTTTGAAAATGTTTAAAGGCTAAAATAAGAGTTTTTGGCTAAAATTATTTTTAAATTATACCTAAATTTAAACTATATTCTTCAAATATCATTCTTAGTAGAAAACATTCTTCAAGTATTTTAAAGTGAACAATTTTCATCCTTCTATTTTAATTTATCAAAAAACTAACAAATCACACAAAAATCAAGTCATTCCTCCCTATTTATTATTCTTAGATACACCAAAAATATTATCGTGAACTTTTTTGGTAATTGAATTTAGCATTACGTATAATATTTTAATTTGACATTTTTTTCATTTATTTTTCATGTATTTGATATTACAAATATTATTAGTTGAAATATGTTTCTTCTCAATTGAATATGCTAGAAGCGGCATTTGTTGGAGACTTCAAGTTCTAATAATGTAGAAAGAAACTCAAATGCGAGACATAATCAATCTTTTGATCACTTCAATATCAGATTGACCCAAAATATTTATTGATTTAAATACACTTTGACTATGAAAAAGGTAAAAATAGCAGTGTACCCTCACACTTTCCAAACAATTTTTTATTTCCGTAAGCAATAATGATGTCTAAGATTTTAAATATTTTTTTTCGAGTAACTTCATATATAGCAAGTAATGAAATTATGCGAAATTTTTTTATTGATAGTCACGTGACTACTCATGTTTTTGTAGTATCTCTTAGTTTTTGACGATATCTAACATAAGGATGAAAATTGCTCACTTTATACTTGAAGAATGTTTTCTGCTAAGAATGATACTTTAAGGATGTAACTTGAGTTTGGAATATAGTCAAAAGACATTTTTGACCAAAAACTCGCTAAAATAACTTGAAATAAATTTAAAATAACTCAAATTTTTTAATCTGACTACCCAAAAAAAACCTATGATAAAAATTAGGTTTTGGAAACTACTACATTTATAAGGTAAAAAAATTCAAATCACAAAGCAGAACAAAGTAATACGACTAGTTAAAAAAGAAATCTAAAGGCTAATCTCCACCACAATTATTTTAGATAAAAAGTTTTTTTCTTGTGAATTTTCAGTGGTACCCATTATATACTTGAAAAAAAAATCCCAGAAAAGCATCCTTTCATGATGAACCAAAACTTTTCGAACCAAAGCATCTATCACCTAGTGGTTATTATGCCATAAAAGAAATTTGCTCTCCAGCATAGCTTCTTGCTTGCTATACTTCTGTACATTCTTTTAAAAATGGGGGTTAACTAAAAATACTATACACTTATAAGGACTATCTTCCCTTCTATTGCCTTCGCTTTTGGTTGTAGGTCCAGTCCAAGCAATGCAGATTCGTGTTTCTTCTAATGAATATCATATTGCTAGTGTACCTTCACCGACTTGGTTCTCATCCGATGAGTCTGAGGCCTGAGCTTTGGCTTTACTCACCACACGAGAAAAACCATAGCCTAGAGAACTTCCGCTAGTTTCACATAGCTGCAAAACAAAATCAAGTATACTTGTATTAAATATCTAACAAAATCTGAAAAGAATGCAACCTCTAGCAACACTCCAAAAGTAAAGACAAGTAGTGCAAGTATAATTTACCTCAGTAAGCTCCGAGAGGTGGCGGGACCTAAACTCGTTGATTGTTGCTGCTATCTCCGACATGGGCAGCTTAGCCTAGAAGATATAATATATACTCAGAATTTTATTTGCTTCACTCAAGGAATGGTTAAAGAATGTCAAAAGCCAACTACAAGGAGATCGAGATGCAAAGGTAGTGTGCAGCTAGATTATTGCATCAGAAGATTCAACAACCCATCAAGAATGCTCAAGTATACAGTAGAACAGATCTCTATCCAACCTATCAAATCTACTTACTTGTGCAAGGACAGCAGCAGCCAACTGCAGGCTTGGTTCCAAGGTCTCGGGCACAACCTGTAAAAACATTTATCCATTGTTCATCATTTATCCAACTATTCCTCTTTCATGCATAATATGTTACAACTAGAAATGTCACTGTAGCACAATGTTAATACAACAGCAAATGTATAAATATTTCAAGGCTCAGAATCCTGATGTTATCCAGAGAATCCTAAGTGCAACCAATATGAACAAGTTTCCAACAAAAAGATCAATAGCAGAAATTAGAATAAGAAAGATACCGCTGTTGCTCCAGCCTTCTCTAAATTAAGGCCATGATCCACATCATGAGCACGTACAAATGTTTTCACATTGGGAAAGTACTTGTTCAAGGCCCAAACAGTTCTGTAATTTGCACCAGGAGTGTCTAATGTTATTGCGGCAGCACATGCTCTTTCAGCTCCAACTTTATGAAGAACCTAGAAATCGAGAATCAGAATGTCAAATAAAATATCCACACCATATTTGTAAGTTCAGAAATTTGTTTTACCTCGCGGCTACCAGCATCACCAAAGTATACAGGAAGGTCAAGTGCACGACCAACTGCAACACGCTCACTGCATTTATTATAAAAAAACATTTTAAGACAAGCATCATGATAATAATTGGATACTATAAGTGAACAACATCTCCTATACACACCCTTCCCAAGATTTCTTTAGATACAATAATAAAGTTAAACTCAGCTTGTTGATGCTCTTATAATCAACTACTGAAAAGTACTCTAGGATGAATATAGAAAAAATTCAAGATCCAATCACAATCAAAACTCCAATATATAAGGAAACTCTAACACCCTTTTATATTTGCCAAGGCCAGTTGCTTCTACAGCTTCTTTCATGGTGGTTTTAGTGTTGGAAGTGAATTTCTTTAATTTCATATCCCCCCACAGACTTAAGGAGTTCATAAATTCATTGAGGATTCGTTGGTAATTGACTTTAGCCACCATGGTATCTTGGTTGCTTTGTTTTTGCTCAATTAGAATCTCCAGCTTGTAGCCTCAAATCTCCTTTACTCTCTGGTTAGATTAGAATTGGTTTCCATTCAAGGTAATGATAGATAATTTTGGTTGAAATTTACAGCAGAATTGCTCAAACCAACTCTGACGAACTCTCTTTTCCCTTTTTAAGTTTCTTTCTGGTGGTGGGGATTGGTTGCAGCAGTATAGTGAGGAGAGAAGGCAGAACGGATGACACAAATCTGGTGTGGAGGTGGTGGCAGAGGAAGAAGGGAAGGGGAAGAGTAAAGGCATTATGGTGGTGCCGGGATGGGGGAGGAGGTGGTGGCAGGGAATGAGAATGAAGAAGAGAGATTTATTTTTATTCAAACTGCCTTTCACGCTCTTAAACATGGATCATGTCATGTCAAAATGCCTTACACACATCATGCCATGTCAGCAATGTGTCTGATAGGACACAGTTTAAACATGGATCAGGTGTTCAATAGGTACAATTTTTCAAGCCTTACTACAGGTGTATTATGAAAATTTGCGACAAGTTTTAAGGGGATATCTATTTGGCCTTTGATTAACATTCAAATAATCAAATCTGATTTGTAAAAATAACCTAATAGTTCAATAAAAGACTACTACAATCTGGTTCAATTTCCTCAATTCTCCGGTTTGACACTGCAGCACTCTTTTGGGAAGCCATCATCCTCTTCTCTTTCATTGTTATTACTTCCTTTGATGCATGCATGAATGTGAACATGTATATAGATACAGAAAAATAAACTTTTACTTTGAAATCCTAAAAGCGGATGATGACTGATGACTCACAAATAACAAACTATATAGTCAATTCCATTGCTTGCTTTCATGACTGAATTTATACTACCTAATAAAACTTCCTTCTACCTCATTTTGCATAATGATGTTTGATAGGACACCAAGTTTACGTCTTTAAGATGTCATTTTTACTTGAGAAACAACATAGCCGATGTAATCCCACAAGTGTAACCTAGGGAGGGTAGGATGTACGCAAAACCTACCTTTGTTGGGTAGAGGTAAGATGTCATTTTTACTTGAGTATTTTAACAAAATAGTCAAGTGGGCAGAAAATAGGTGTGATTGAGAAAATATTACATCAAGGTTTAAAATTTAACTAGTAAACGTATTTGAAATTCTGAAAGTTGTAAAGAGTAATAACAGAACATATATCAAACAATTTAGGATGTCCCAAAATAGTAAGATTGTCATATAAGCTAGAGGGAATAACAAATTGCAAAGAATAAATATCTTTAAATAACGATTCTAAAAAAAATTGGCATCTTCTGATTTTCAGTTGTTCAGTTTCTATTTCCACATTGCACTGAGATGCTATATCATAAAAGACTTGCAAAAAAATACCACAACTCATATATAATGAGAATATCACAAACCATTGGGAAGTCATGGAACTTGATAATAATTACTTGTCGGCACTGTTTCCTCAGGGGCAAAACATTCTCTACAGTATAATATCTTATAAGGGAAAGGGAAAAGGGCATGATATACCCCTCAACTTTGCCATTTGGAGCTGATATGCCCCTCGTTATGAAAGTGGCTCATATATACCCTTACCGTTATACAAACGGCTCCCATATACCCCTACTGTTACAAAATGAGTTCACATATATCCTTCATTTAACGGAAGTGAAAAATTAATTTTAAATTTATATTTTTGACTTCTAATTTTCTTTAAAATTATTTAGGGGTATATATGATTTTTCTAGCAAAGTTCAAGGTATATTTTAATCTTTGCATACATAAATTATTTTTTGACCTCTTCTATTATAATTATTTGAGTTTCTTATACTTATTTTATTTTTTCCTTTCATTCCTTAGTGAAAAGATTTAAAACTATTTTTTTGTGAAATTATTTTTTTTCATTTCCGTTAGAGGAAAAGGGTATATGTGAGCCATTTGTATATACGTAGGGGTATATATGAGTCACTTACATATCGAAGAGTATATCGTTCTCTAAATGACAAAATTGAGGGGTATATCAGACCCTTTTTCCTAAAGGAAAACCATTTTCTTGCATCTGGTTAGATATAAAGGTTGGTCGCTTTTAAGAGTAGTTGATAGTGCAGGTGCAGTTGAGAGATAAGTTGTGAAAAATATATAAAATTCTAACCTTCACTGAACCCACAGGAGCCGAAACCAGTTGAATGTGAGCGAAAAGAGAATCATACCTTCGCACATCAAGCGCAACAAACGGAATCAGTCGCTCGGAGAGAAGTTGGGCAATGATCTGTTAGGATGAAAACTAATTTAACAGACAGAAGATGGGATAGATAGCTTCATTTTTCCAAAGTTTGACAATGATTCGTCAAATGATCAATTAACTAATTCATGAAAGCAGGGGGCAAAACCTGGCCAACGCGACCAAATCCACAAATAATGATATGATCTTGCAAATCATCTGTCTGGAAAAGAAAAAAGGAACTATTAATTTATATTCTTTTAATAAATGATTGAAGTCAGTGAAATCTTCTTTACATTTATGCAGGTAATAATCCAGAAAGATATCATTACATGATGTAGTCCTTCAAGTAATGAACTTCGGTAACTGAACATCTGTTACTTCTCATACCAATGATGTTCATAATAAATGCTAACGTTGACGATAACATCTTATATAGAGCAAAGCAGCAATGAGTTAAATAAGCTCAGAAGGAAAACCAAGTGAGGCATTAGGTTCGGAGGAAACCTAATCAGATATGATATGGATCTATAATTCCATAGATAATTACTTTTCAAGGCAAGAATACTTACTAGCTAAAAAAATAAAATTGTGCCAAAAGTAAAAAGGCAGAGAAACTACAAGGGTTCAGAAGGCTTAGTACCACAACACTGAGGCACAAAACTTAAGTAGCAACAACAAAGTACAGCACAAAACTTGAGAGATGAACCAGGATAAAAGGAAGGCATTGAAAGGAGAAAGCAGCTAGCGATGAAGAAATTTGAGAAAGGGAAGGACAGCCAGGGATGAAGAAACTTGAGAAAGGGAAGGAGAGCCAGGGATGAAGAAATTTGAGAAAGGGAAAAACAGCCAGGGATGAAGAAATTTGAGAAAGGGAAGGGGAGTAAAAGGAAATGTTTTCTAGCACCAAAATTCCAGCTTTCCTCGTCTCCAGAACTACTTTATGGTTTTCTTAACAACAGTACTATGCCCCTTAACCTTATCCCTTTAATTTATACCCTATAACTATCGACAACCTGAAACTAAACTACTTTGTGTAAGCTTGCAAGGTCCTGAACTTGAAGTACAGGTCTAACTGTATTTTCCTGTGATCAACCACAAATCTAGCACCACAACAAATAATTATGTGACATGCACCATCTTGTGGCAGCTATATTTTGCTTGAAGTAACATGTAATCAAGTAGAATATACTAAATGTCCGAAAATTATAGAAACGAAAAACAGAGGCTTTAGTGTGATCTGTCTTTAGGGGTCAAAATATAAGAATTTGCAAACGTGTACACAGTTCATTAGTTTCATCCTTGCTAAAAAGCCAAAGAAGAAAACTAGTGCCACCAAAAGTAGGAGGCAGTACCTCACTTTCATCGGGCAATAAACTTCGCACATCTTGCAGCTCAAAACGAGATGCTATTAATTGACCTCCAGCAGCTAGATATGGTGTGAGGGCCATTGAAATTCCAACCACAAGAAACAGCAGAGATGACAATTCAGGAGACATTATTCCCTGGAAAAAAAAAGGTAAACCCAATGAGGAATCATTAAATAAGCTAATACTTATTCTAAGAAGATGTATTTTTGTCATGGGGCGAAATTCCTCATAGATCTTAGCACTGTACTGTCCAGATAAGTTGCAGCTTCAAATCTATTTAAGGGTAGATAAGGGCGAACAAGCCTCGTGAAATAAGAGAAATGTAAGTAGATATAAGATGGCCGATGTAGATAGAAACTGGAAGGATTGATGGTAATTAGTCTCCACTTCCCCAACAACAGGATCAGACAAGCTCAACATTTGATTTCAGTACACAGGTCATTTGTAGAAAAGGTCCACAATTCCTTGACAAAGGAACAGAAGCTGTTTAAACAGCATCGCAAGAGAGGGAGAAAAAATGGAATAAAAGAATTTTATTAACGGATATGAATTGCTTGTGAAAGGTTAAAGCTATCAAAGAAACAAACCTGATTGACAGCTTCACCAAAGGCTACAAAGGCAAACTCTCCACCCGGAGCAAGTAGGAGACCAACTCTTACTGCCGATACAATTGAAATACCAAACAGTTTACCAATTAATGCAACCAAGAGAGTCTTGCCACCTAATAGAAGTCCCAATGAGCCCATAATCACTGGAAAGTTTGAAAGAAGAAGCTTGGGATCAATGGACATTCCAACCTGCAAGCCAGATAATAGTTGTTCAGTTGTAAAGATGCAAAGCACCCATAGTCATAATAAATATATTCATGGACAACTCTCACTTCAGCCTTGATAAAAGTTGATTAAAATAGATAAAATTTTGTTTGCTACACAGCTGAAGTGGTATTACAGAACGCAGAAGTACAGTCATTCAATGAGAACAACTCAGGAGAGACAGTTAAGCTCTACAAGCTGGCGAGAACACTAGAGCAAGAATTTTAAAATGTAAATAGAACCCTACCAGAACCTATCCTACCTTAACTCCAAATCACTAGTTGTAGGATTACAAAACTGCATTCACATAGTACACCAAACAAGATAATCATCACCTACCGTCATGAAAAAGAGACCCAGCAGGAGTCCACGATATGGAGCAATATCTGATTCAACTTGCAACGAAAATTCAGTTTCTGCCAGAAGCAGACCAGCTAAAAATGCACCCAAAGCCATTGAAAGGCCAGCCTGCATTAATTCACGTCAGTTAACACATCGTAGCCTCCACAAAAATAACGGTTCTAACAAACTTAGGCAGTATAGATGGACCCGTAAGAATTTTTTAAGTACCCTGGCAGTCAGAAGACTAGTCCCTAGGATAACAAGGAGCGTATTTGCCGAAAATATTTCTGCATTTTGGTTCTCTGCAATCTGCTTATAAATAGGCCGCAACAGCTGAAATCAGAACAGAGAACGAACATATTAGTGTCCTCGGATTTAACAGCAAAATATCTTACGAGACTTGTAAAATGAAAAGTGTAATTAGTATCCTAATTAATATTGGGATTTTTACACTAATAGCCGGACAGATTACTGTTTACTCTTTTCTAAGTGGTATACATAGAGTCCTTGGATTTAACAGAAAAACATCATACAAGACTTGCAAAAAATGAAAACTGGATTTAACACCATAATTATCTTTTGTAACAGTCAAAAATCAAAAAATTAATTTTAATAATCTATAGGAAATAGAAAATGGAAGACCATGGTCAAATGTCATAAGAGATGTAGTTTGGACTTAAAAACTATATACTACTAATCTGAAGCATTTATAATATTGGAAGAGATTCTACACGGAGAAACAGCTTACCAGACGTCCTCCGGCAATAATAGCAGTGATGGCTACAATTGCCTTTACAGCAGCCAAACCAAGCGCCTCAGCTATTGCTCGGAAACCAACCTAATAAGAAAGTTCTGTTATAACAAGGCAATTTGGAAAATGGCAACAGTGTGTACTCACAGCTATCAAAAGGAAAGAATGTTGTTTTGCATGTGATTTGAGGTCCAGAACCTCATATACTGGATCGTAATTATAAAAAGTTCAAAACAACAAAATTTCAAATTATTTTTCAGAAGACAGGACGGTAATGTAAAAGAGTCTATACCCCTCCTTTTGATGAATTTGGTGAAATTAGTGGTATCAGTATGAGTAGAACAACCACCGCCAGATCCTGGGGGATAAAAGGAAAAAATTGTTAAGTCATATCACAAAGAAAATTCTAAGAGTGTCACAGCACAAGTATATCATTTCAAGTTCATAACAGCACCTATACGGTGATAGAAAGTACATATATGTGAGTTGTGTGTATGCCTAGATACACATAATATTATAAGTTTCAACACCCATCTCATGAGAAAGATGCGACAGCTTTGTACTGTCTATATGCAGATACCTGAAAGAGTAATACAGAAAATGTAGCTCGTCCATGTCGTGATGTGCTCTCACCACGCTCCTGCAATACCTGCAGATATGCAAAATAATCATTAGTTACTTAAGTTTCCATTTACGATGAGTAAGAGTCACAGGCACACAGACAAACCATATATAGATAGACTACAATGCCTTGGATTGTAGAAAACATGTTGAATCAACAAAGAAAATATAAGGACAACTCCAATGCTGATTTGGTATCTCAGCATAAGCCATTATCAAGAATTACTGCTTCTGGATTTTGGGGAACATATCATAATAATGTTTCCTTTTTAAGCATTAACTCTGATTAGAGTGTTGAACTGGTCACCAAATCAACGTATTTAATGAGTATACAAAACCACTTAACTGCCAAATCTTGCCCATCATTCATCTAGCAAGGAAGACCTGCTAAAGATTTAGAAGGATTTACCTGGAGGACGACAGCAGTGGAAGATAAGGCAAGCCCATTTCCAATCACAATTGCAGCAGGTCCAGCCTGCCCGGCAACCAAATTAGTAACTAACCCGACCACCACAGCTGTCACTAAGACCTGCGTTCATTTATTGAAATTACTAATTAGTGTGAAAAGCTTATTCGCTGAGACCCTCTAGTAAGCAATATGGTGATGGGTTAATAATACCAAGTGCTCAAACTTTTGCAATTACCTGAGCACTGCCCAATCCAAAAACGTATTTCTTCATAGAACTTAGTCTCTCAACAGATAGCTGTAGAAGAAAATACAAAGAGAAGTTATTAAGGCAGTATTTGTAAGACATTCAGAAAGAAATAAACTAGTCAATTTTCCTAGAGTCTACCTCTAAGCCAATGTTAAATAGCAGGAAGACAACTCCAAATTCAGCTATAGCCTTGGTCCCATGTACATGACGTATGATAGAAAGACCATAAGGTCCAATCAAGATTCCAGCAGCCAAATACCCAAGGACAGGACTTCCTATACATTACAGCACAGAGAAGATGAACCATTAATAAAAAACAAGAGTACGTCTATGGTCTATCACGGAGGAGCAAAGGGCACGATATCTGTGATATACATCAAGGTCACAACAAATTAAGTGTCCAATAAGCAAAGAACATGTTTCAACCTTTAGAACATGTTCAAGGAAAGACCTAGCAGGATACCTTTACATCAAGAACAAGTTTGGTGAAATTATCATACATAATAAGCCACAAGTCACTGTCCTCATCCAATAAAGAAGGTAGCAAAGTTCAATTACCTCCTGGAATTTTCTGGAAGATGGGCACGAAGATAACACTTGCAAGCAATAGCCATAACATGTCAAAAAGAGAAGCTTCTTCCTCATTTATCTGAAATGAGAAACAACACCATTAGCAAGTGAAAGTAAAGCCCCATCCTAACAAAACGGTGATGGCAGGCATTAAACTAGTGGGAGTTTAAGAGGCATGCCTCTTGATGAGGAAGCATCTCCATCAGTGTCTTAAGTTTCTTGGGCAGTTTTCTTATTTGTCGAACCAGAGGTCTTGCATTTGTCGAGACCTCATCGATGCTTGTGGTAATTATGTCTGGCTGCTGAAATGACTGAAAAATTCGCTCTGATCGATTGACGTAAAAGGCAATTCTGTGACAGATGTCAGAAGCATATCAAATGCCATAACCACAACAAGCTATATCAATCTAATGATACAAAGATTGTATCCTAACGAGGCACTTATACATGCAGCTATTGAGATTAGCTTCATCTTCTAAAAGAAACAAAGAATGGATAGTGTTATAGTAGTTGTACCCTGCTCCCATCAGTAATGAGCCAACCACCAGCTTGGGCAATTGATTCCTTGCCGACTCAATGAGACTCTGGAAAACTGAAGCAGGTGTGAACTCTTCACCATCTGAGGGAAATGAGAAGAAAGATGCAGGCAAGAAACGGGATGATTTCTTCAATAATGTTTTGGGAGCACTAAGCGGTGAACTGTCCCTAGCTGATTCCTTGTTGACCTCCTGCCTCACAGTTTGAACACTTTTTGGTTTTTCTGCATCAGAATCAGAATCTTTTGAGGAGTCTAGAACTAACTTTCTATCTTCATCGTCACTCTCATCAGACAAAGGCCCACTGGCCACCCAAGCATCCTCCAGTTGTACCTCCCGATCTTTATCAATAACACTCTCAACTGAATTTCTAGGGAATACCTCATCCTCACAAAGGGTCCCATCGACCGACACTTGGCCTAGAGCTGATGATCCATTCTGTACGACTGAAGTTTCTGCAGTGTCAAGAGGTGATACAGCTAGGTTCTTCTCAGCTTTCTGCAAAGCAATCTCCGCATCATTCACCCGTTGAGTAGCCTCGAGCTCATAAGCAACAGCTTGTTCGGCTAAAAGCATTATGTTTGAAACATCTTCCTCGGCTTTTAAAGCATTGATTTGTGCTCCCTCAGCTAGATCACTCAACCTGTCAGCCTCTTTTTGCAGCTCTTCTTTTTTGTTCTGCAGCCGCCTCAATATAGCCTCACAATTTTCCAACCGGTCCCGACACTCCTCCATATCTTCCTGAGCAGCTGAAAGTGCTGTCTCTTCCTCCATCAATGAAGTTGATTCTTCCCCTTTGCTTTCGTCAGAAGTTTTTGAAGACATACGTCCTTGTTTTGCAGATTGTATTGAATCAAGAGCAACTAGAAGCCTTGCCTCAGCCAAAGAAAGGGCCATTGTTGCCTTTTGAACTGCTTCTTTAGCGATCATCTCTTCAACTACCATCTCTTCAATGCTTTCAAGTTGTTTGTTCACATCATCCCATGCATTAGCAGCTTCATCCTTTAATGCTATAGCAGCTTCTGATATCTTCTGGGCTTTTTCCTCAAACATTGTGCTGTTCAGCTGTGCAACTTCCAGATCCTTGAGTGCCTTCTGCAACAACTCCCTTAGTTCATCCAAATTATCCCCTTCCTTTTCTTCTCCTTTGTCTTCCTCCAATTCCTTAGCGCTACTAATTTCAGCGATGCCATTAGCACTAACACTCAAAGATCCCTCCTCAGCACTCTCACTGGACTCCACATTTCTACCATTACCATCAATAAAAGCAAGTGAATCATTCTCCTGACACTGAGGCAACTTTACTCCCCTAGAATCCTTCACACCCGCCGAATTCCCACTCGAATCAGATTTCCACAAAGCACAACTCAATCGTATCCTCGAATATGCTAAACTATTATTACTACATCCCACAATCCGTTTCAACCTTCTCCCCTGTCGATTCCTACATATAACCCTAGCATTGCCAAGCAACTTATGCTTCAATCCTACATCACAGCTGCTTTTCTTACTATAATTCAAAGCTTCACCACAATGCGTAGCATTCGGCTGCCATAAACAGTAAGCAAATCCCATCCTCCTCTCCTCTAATTCACTAAACGTCAAAATAACACCCAACCGTAATTCTCATTACCTCAAATCACCTAACAAAACAAAAAAAAAAACAAGTTTCTATTCCAATCAACAAACAAATTTTAAAAAATCAATTCACACTACCAAAAAGAATTAGCTAAAAATCACCATAACAAACTGAAAATAGATTTCGCAATCAATCAACATTCCGCTTCAATACACATATTCAACAAAGAAGAGTTAAAGAGAAATTTGAATTTACCGATACAGAGAAGTGACAGTGAGAGGAGATATCGATATCTTCAGTACGGCGGAATTTGAGAGAAAAATTAGGTCAGATAATGATAGATTGACTTAGCTATTGGCTCTTCCTATCGAATTTTTATAGCTTTGTCCGAAGAAGAAAGAGCCTTTCGTTTAGCGACTCTGTGCTTACTTGAAAAGTTGAAATGATGTGAAGAAATATATTTTTCATCTTTTTTTTCTCATTTTCAGTTGCTATTTTATTTTTTAATTTATTTTCAGGTTTTTGTTGTCTCCCTCCCATTTGGGGAATATGACAAAATTGGATTAAAGGTTTTATTGGTGGATATTCCATTTTTCTACATTTACATAATTATCCTTCTTGTTATTGTTTGATGGAAAATTCACTTCACAAATAGATATTTAGTCATGTGATAAGCAATGGGTAACGTACCTACCTGAAAGTAGTTTCTAACTTTTCTAAAAAAAAAAAAAAAAAAAAAAAATTAAAATTGATCCGTTATTCTTTGAAGTCCATATTAAATACTCAATTAAATTTAAATGATCTGATTGGAGTTAACGTTTTTCTTCATATTTAATACTTGAACCCAAAATTACTGATAAACTTTAAGGTGAAGTTAATCAATTATAGGAAATAATTTCCTTTTTTATAAAAAAAAAAAGATTTTTGTAATGATTAAACCAAATTAATTGTCTTTAGATTTTTAGATAATTAAATTAAACCAAACAAAATTAGGATATGGTCGATCGTCTCCTTCTGTGCATGAATCCTCCTTGGGCTGAGTCCACTGGACTTCAAATTGATCCCTTTGCATTTCAAATGGGCCATAGAGGCCCAAATCTCTATGAACTTCAAGTTTCTTTGCATTTCAAATAGGAATAATTATATATAATATCAAACTAATAACCTAAAATAAATGGAGTAGCTACGGTTTAATTTAATCGTGCTCCATAGCAAACGTTTTTCAAAGTTTGCCAGTCGCCTCTCTCCCAACACTCTCCTATTCTCGCTCGCCACTCTCCCTCTGCTCGCCTCTCTCGATTTATACACAGAAGTGTATAAATTATTTTCTGTTTTGTATAAAGCGAGAGAAAATTATATGTACACATGCAAAAATATATATCTTCGTGCTATACACTTAATTATACAATTTATAAATATTTTACTTCGATTCAATTGTAAATAAATACAAATTTTATACAAATATTGTAGCAAAAAAGGCCAACGAATTATACAATTGCAGTGAAATACAATTTTCTCTCGCTTTATACAACAAGTGTATAAATTGTGTTTCTGTTTTTGTATAAAGCGAGAGAAAAACATATATTTTCTTCATATACGCTTATAATTATGCAATATACAAATATTTTACTTCGATTCAATTGTATGCAAAGCAAATTTTATACAGATATTGCAGCGAAATAGGCAGCGAATTATACAATTGCACATTATACAATTGCAGTGAAATAGGCCAGTGAATTATATAATTGCAGCGAAATAGGCCAGCGAATTATACAATTGTATATGTATAGCAAATTATACATTTATATGTTTGCTATGGAGCGCAATTATGCAAACTTTGTTATAGCATACAAATATGAATTTTTTGTTTGCTATATGTAAAAGTTGCCCTTTTAAATAGTAGGCCATAGAGGCCCAAATCTCTATAGACTTCAAATTAATCCCTTTGACTCTCTCAATTTATACAAACACAAATGCATAAATTTTGTTTCTATTTGTATAAAATGAGAGAAATTGTATATACAAATACGAATACATATATTTTCGTCCTATTCACTTATAAATATACAAACACAGATCTTCCTCTACCCAGTTTTCTTTTGTCTTTCTCTCTTTCTCGCTTTATACAAACACAAGTTATACAATTGATTCGTATATGTATATTGAAATATACATATTAATAATTATATTCGTATATGTATACCGAAATACACATGTTAATAGTCATCTGCTTATGTATAGCGAAATATACATATTAATAGTCTTTCGTTTATGTATAGCGAAATATACATATCAATAGCCATAGCAAACATAAAGTTTGTTATGAAGCGCAATTATACAAACTATAGCTATAACATACAAATATAATTTTTACATTTGCTAATTCTAAAATTTACTTAAAATTCTTTACACGTATTGATCGCGTTAAAAATTGAACTCTTATTGACAGTAACAAAAACTATTTCGTTATTTGGATGGGCCATTATTTTAAGTAGTACTGATAATCATTTGATTTAAGTTGAAAATAATATTTAAAAATTAGAATTATATTGAATTTTCAGTGATTTAGAGTAAAAATTGTAAAACAGCATTTTGAGTTTAAATTTCAAAATATTATAACAAATTTATGTTCAAACAATTTTTTGAGATAAAATTCGAAAACCCATTAAAACTATTTGGGCAAAAGGCACTCAATTTTGTACTTTACTTTTACTTTTATAAGACACCACTTTTTATGTTCAATTATAATTTAAATATAACAAAATAAGTTTTCCACTTATTATATAACACAATTTCTTTTTGAAAATCTTAAATATCATATCCATTCAAATAATACCACACAAATTGGCAGAAAGGAATAGTTCATGAGAATTATTTGCCGTAGTGGTTAAATATCATATCCATTCAAATAATACCACACAAATTGGCAGAAAGGAATAGTTAATGAGAATTATTTGCCGTAGTGGCGGATCTAGGATTTTAAGGTTATGGGTGCTCTGAAGTGAAAATATAAAAAATACGTGTTAACAATGAGATTCGAACCTTGGTAATAACACTAAAAAAGTCTTAAGTACCCATCCAAGAACCATTGGACCAATTATATCATTTATTCATTGGGTGCTCTATGTTAATTTTATACATATACTTATCAATTTCTACATATATATATATATATATTTTGTAACGAAGTTAATGGGTGCTCGAGCACCCGGCGGACACCATGTGGGTCCGCCCCTGAATTTTGCCGTCCTTTTAAAAGCTCAATATCTATAATTTGTATATTTATTGATAGCTTGCTTGATCAGAAGAAATGATAGTGTTATACCTATCATATTTTATGTTGCTATTTACTATTACTAAATAAATAAGTCCTCATTGGATATGGTTCACCAAAAATTATAACTACTAATCCATTATAGAACTAAAGTGTTGAAAGTTGAAATATGTAATTTAAATTTCATACTATATAGGAAAAGTATCAAATATATATCATATTTAATAGTTGAATTTGATGGAATTTAGCAATAGATATTGATGAGTTAATAAGTCAACAATTAAGAAGTCAAGATATTGACTGAAGTCTCCCCAGCTGATAAGACAGTGCACCTTCCACTAGGCAACTAGCTAGCCACCTGTACCAATTTTTTTTTTAATCTAAGCCAACATTAAGAAAACCTATTAAATTTGGATAGTACATTGTAATACCTATTCAGTGTGAGCATGTTCTCAATTGGAGTTTGAGACTGATTAAGGGTGGAACAATTTCATTATCACTGCACCATAACTCATATTGATATGTATAATTAAATTGATGATGTGCAAAAAGTGAAAGGAAATTAATTGAGTATGAGTTGCGTAATTTGTCAACGCTTGATGAGGTCATGATTTTCTTTGGCACTCAGGGTGTAAGTTATACTACAGGTACTGAGTCGAATTTGAGCATATTCCTGTTGGGTATGGTGCTGATGAATTCATTATTTTTGATAATGCATGACATTTTGAATTTGGGTGATAAAATTATGAAAAAATTACATAAATTGATATATTTTAATAAATAATTACTGATTTTAGCAATACTTTTTATTTATTACCATTTATAACAATATTATATTAAATCTGCAATATGTATTAAAAGTGAATTATGTATGCAATATATATGAATTATATATGAATTATAATTGGTTTTTAAAATATATTATGTTTGTTTGGTAAAAATTTGACACATTATATTCTAAGTGAATTAAAATGTGTGATAAATGAATTATTTATCATTAAAATTTGTATTATATGTGAATAAAAATTATTTTTTATAATATGAATTAAAATTGTATTATAAATGAATTAAAAATGATCAAGTGAAAAAGAAATATTATTGCTATAAATGGTAAATATTTTATTATTATAGTATATTTATGTAAGTTTCCCTAAAATTATTGACTTCCTTCCCCAATTTCTCACTGTTTGAATTTGCTGCACTACAAGCTTGTGAAAATAATCGTTGGAGTTTGGCTATGATTTATATGTGCTTCAATTGTTGATGCTTATGTTGTTCACAAGTCAATGCTCGTTGAGAGTAAAAACACATCTATCTTGGTTAGTTGTGGGAAATTTAAAACTATAACGAGACTTATGTGCTATTTTACCCATTTCGGTGCCCATAAACACGATGAAGAGCTCACTGTAGCACAACAGATTCATCTTGCAGATCTTGGAAAAGCATCTGGTGCAGCCATGAGAACCCGTCTCCTTGCAAGATTTCGAGCTTTCTTGTTATAATTCCTGAACAGAACCATCAATGTATCTCCCTTCTCTGTGAAACACCCATTGGAGGTAAACAAGAAGTGTAGATTGAGGGATACCAAATCATCTTCCTATCTCAAACAATCTTATTGTTATCAAATAGCAGGTATTACTAATGCTCATGACTATATTAATATAAAGAAGGTAATGGAAATTATTAGGCTTAGCAAGAAAGAGCAGATGACAATTTTTAGAATTATGGCTTTTGTTATGGTACTTGGTAATATGGAATTCTCTAAAGGCAATGGAATTGTTTCCTCTATTCTGAAAGTTGACAGTGTTTGGTTTCAACTTTGCACCACTATTGCTGCTCTCTACATACACTCAAGTCTTGGAAGATCCCACGTTATACTGTTCGCGTGGCTTTACTCGAACTTTGAAGACAAGGTTCTTATTGAGGACGAGAGTATTGTTATGAACCAAGTCCAACCCAATATGGAAACTAAGGTCACACAAGTAGTTATTGGGCTGACAAGAGCTATTGGCTAAAAACAAGCAATAGGTCTAGGCTAATTTGGGATCCGAGTGTTAGATTGTGGAGCCTGATTAATATTTGATGTACTGTCATATATATTAATATTTATTCTCCATTTATTCTCTGTACTATTTATTCTCCATTTATTCTCTGTAACAAAAATACTCTGATTTATTAATATATACATACCGTACCGCCGTGAAAGTTTACTCACGGGGTGTTACCACGAAATTTCTCTCTTTCTCTCACTAGATCTCTCATCTCTTTCTATCAACAGATCTAGTTCATCAAGTGTGTGTGTGGATTCGATCCTAACACCGAGTCGAGTAGTGGATGTGAGAACGGTTCCATCAGAAGGGATAGTGGTCAGTGATTTAGGGATTATGCATATTGAAGAAAAAAGATCTGCCCTCTCTTCATCTTCTAGAGTCGGAGTTTCTCATCTCCATTCTTATCTCTATCTTAGTTACTTGTTATTTCAATATTTCCGTTGTAATTCAATAGTATGAGTATTGCCATTCCGATTCTAAAGTTGTAATTACATTCCAATCCTCTTATTAATAGAGTTTGAGTATTGCAATTACTTTGTAGTTTGTAATATCTCACTTTGCTCAATATAACCTCCTACAGGACTACGAAATTGGGCTATATTCAACCTTTTGGCACGGAGAACCAGGACATTTTTGCCAAGGATGACAGACCACCTCCAGTATTCATAAGTTTGACATGCAGCAACTGCAATCCCAAGGAAAGTAGAAAGATTGGGAGCAACCAACATATATATGCCATTCGAATCTCGAACTGTTTCTTATCTGAATGACTAGCAGGGGCTTTATCACATGCTTCTATTGTCTTTCCAAGCAGGCAGCAAGAGAAAAGGATGATGATAGCAGTCCAACAAGAGCAGTAGTAACATCCTGGGCATAATCAATCAGGTGATGAACAAGCGACTCTAACTCAGCAACTTACAATCGCATTTGAAATTATCAATTTAAACTGATAAGCTATGACAGTCTACTATCAACTTCTCTTCATCATTAATACCACCTAATATAGGTGACTCAGTTAGGGCATATTTAACTTTCTGTATCATCTCAATGTAGTGACACGACTTTTGCAGCTTGAGAATATTATCTACATCATAATTAAGCGCTGCACCAAGATGAAAGAAGTTGACATTATTGTCCTTTGATATGGAACTTTGAGCACAAAAAGAGGTAACAGGTTTATTGTCCAATATTTCTAGAGGAAAGTAGGTTTTGAATAAGGAATCATACTCCTCTGCCTTCGTTTATATATACTAGGAAATATTTGTGTGATTATCCTTTCCTAATGTTAATGAAAAACGGAAAAGTAAAAGACATTCAAGTTCCTAAATTGAACGAAGAGTGAAGGGTGAAATGTTTTATTATCATCAACTTGGTTGTGTACTGAAATGTTTTATTGTCATCTACTCATGCTTTAAGACTGCTGTCTTTAACTTTCAAGTGTGTTTCTGTTGTTTTGTCTATATCTGTAAGCTGTGAAAAAGATATCCAACCTAAAGAAGAGTGTGTCTGTTGCTTTTATTAAAGAATTGACATGTAAAATGAAAAAATTGTTAAATTTATTCTTGGAGTTAAATATCAGTAGTGAATACATCTAAAGAGTATTTGCAAGAAGGTGAAAAAGTTATATTCTCTGGTGCATACTGCTAACTTGTGTAGTAAATGCTCAATAAGTCAAGACAATTCACATCGCAAAAAAAGAAGAAGCTAAAAAGGCAAGAAAATTACTGGACGTGAGTGGTTTGCTTCATGTTGTCTTAATCTTGGAAAATGTTGCAGTTTCAGAGAAATAGGTGCTACGACTTGTGGTTGCATGCTTGGCCTGATCGGGATTTGATAGCTCGATCCCTTGAACTGGGGTGAAGGCCAAACTTGAAGTCAATCCTGAGTATACACGAGTACTAGTAGTGCTGCTTTTGAATTTCTTCTTAATAACTGATAGACGTAACTTGCCAATTCCATCTGCTTGACTAAGCATACCATAGCCCTGCCCTAATCCATCCCCCAAGGAGCTTTCTTCAGCTACTCCAAACTTGATCCTATTTACTAGCTTCTGCCTCTCCGTGATCTCATATCTCTTATTCATCTTTCTCTTCGGACTACCGCCTCTCTTTTTCTTATAAGCATTAGAATCTAATGGAACTGGAAGAGGCTTTGGTTGCTTTGCTGGAGGTAACTCTTGCAACTTCTCCATCTTCTTAAGAATAATACCCTTAAGAGATGTTCCATATTGCCCAGTCGGATCTCCTCTGGCTGAGTCCACACGGGCTGCTAATATAGATTTATCTGCCAACAGTCCATAGGCTTGCTTCCTTAAGGAAGGAGGTGTACTCTGAATTATATCAGTTTCCTCAATATAACGACCTCCTATATGATGAAACATGGCTGTGGAGAAGGAGAACCCTGCTAAATTATTAATATTCGTTTTGGCACCAAGAAGCTTGATGCAGTCAGCGGGGATGTTTACCAAGGACGAGAGACCACCAGCAGTAGCTATAAGTTTAGCAGCAACCGCACTCCCAACTAAAGCAGAAAGATTGGGAGCTATAAATCCCATTCGTCTCTCAACAAAATCCACTACTTTTTTCTTTGCCGAATCAATAGAAAGAGCTCTGCCACATGCTTCCAACGTCTTGTGTAATACGTCTTGTGGCAATGGCTTGCCACTGGTAGTAGAGGCGGTAACAGAGACAACCATGATAACAGCTGAGGGTAATAATCCTTCCAAATCAACTAAGGTCATGTCCGTTGCATTCCCAATCTTTTTAACTACCCGAGCATAATCAATTGGGTGATTAACAAGTGACTCCAATTCAGGAAATTTCAATCGGTACTGGTCGCGTATGAAATTGTGGATTGTAAAAATTTCATTCTCAATATCGATTAATAATGCATTGCAGTCCATTATCAAAGCATCATATTCTGAATCATGCTTACAATCACAACTTCTTAGGGCATCTTCAACTCTGTGCATAACGTTAATGTAGCCATATGAATTTTGCAGTTTGAAAATATCATCCAATTCTCCATCATGTTCCTCTATTATCCATGATGGAGTCTCTTCATTATCGGACAATTCATCCAGATCTGCTAAGAAAGAAGCAGCAAGAGTAGCCATGAACAAGAGTACGATCGATTAGAAGAATGTTGTAAGTTGAATAGTATGCTGCTTCTGCGGCCTTATACGGTATATATAGGGAACGTCTGTGTGATTATTCTTTTCCTAATCAAATTAGGAAACCGAATTAATTAATAAATCCTTTCCTTTTTTGAAGAGACTTTTAAGGTAGTATAGATAAATAATTTTGATTTTATATTCTACATTAATAAATTAATTGGAGAAACTCCTTAACTTTCGTTAGCTTAATTTCACAATTATCGCCCACATATGATTCTTTAAACTCAAAGTAACATTAATCCTAAACCGAATCTAATAAGTAAAAAAAGTTGTCCTCATTTTTTTTTATTAAAAAAAATTAACAGAAGTTAGTACACTGTTAATCTTCTTCGGGTTGGGTGGAAAAATAACAATTTAGCAGCTCTTTCTTGGTTTGCTTTTTCTTCTAGCGTACTCTGGTCCTAGTAGGTTGCTGCTTTTGTGGTTGTAATTTATATTTTTCCCTCTTCAAAATCTTATTGGAGTGGCATATTTTATCTTGCAAATATATACCATAGGCAGCGTAGTAGTTATACTAACAACATTTCAATTACATAAGCATATTTTTATTACCATTAGAGTTACAAATATATTTTTTTCTCTCCGAGTTCTTTCTAGGGAATATGATTTTGAATTGATATGGAGACTTAATGGGTGAACATAAAATAAAGTTTGAATTGATTTTATCAAAAGGTCATTCAATTATAAAATAATACATATTTATTCATTATGTCATTCGATTTAGCGTGGAACTTGTTATTTGAAGATGTCACATGTAGAATAACATATTAAAAAAAATAACCTGCACATTTGCGCCTATACATGTCATTACTGTCCATTCCATTAGATTGGATACAATTTTGGCTTTGAAATTCTCTGTTTTTTTGGGCATGGAAATCAACCATCTAGTATAAAAGAAACATTTTATTTTAGGTGTTTCACATTTTAACTTGCATTATTGATGAAATTATTACTTCAAATTATTTTATTTTTGAATAATTTTGCTCCTAAGTAGCTGTTGAAGGTGATATTACTCATTTGCAATCCGCGAAGTTCTACACCCTTTAATGTTAATGAGATGGTAATCTCCTTCCTCCTCGATGGATGATCTTCTTGGGCAATTGTTCTCCCTAGCTTTGAACTAGCTTAAGCAAACATATTGATTCATTGTACAGATATTGCATTTGCCACGTGGAGAAGCATCCTTCTTCCATTTTGAATTCTCCAACTCAAGATTATTTTCATTAATATCTATTTTCAACAAACAAACTTAAACTTTGAAGTAACAACAAAAATGAAGCTCATTTAGAACTAAAGGTTCAATCCTCACCCAAAACCCTAGCAATATGATAGAAATATTTCATTTTGTTTCAAATTAATTTATAATTTACAAATATTTAAAAATTTATATCTCCAATTCTTCCCTAGAAAATCTAATGTCGAAATCATTACCTATTTTGATAATGGTCCCAATAGTGGACCTCATTGAGATCCACCTACACTATGCTTCGGAATTGAAGCCCATATAAAATCTAGAGAATTGCGCTCCACCTTTCAAGTGGACACTTGAGCCCTCATTGTGTAGATAAAATAAAAGATATTAAATTTAAAACAAAAATTTATTTAGTAATTGAATATGATATTATATATAGTAACTTTACAATCGTTAGAACACAAGAATATTCAAAATCTGTTGTGCTAAAAATATTTTCAGCTACAAATGTTGTATCGTGACACAAACTGTAAAAAAAAATAAAACTTTTATCAAAATTGTTCTTAGAAACAGAGTTCTTTTAACAGAGGATAGAGTTCGAGTAAAATTATCTAAATATATTTTCCAAAACTTGAAACATGAATGGATACCATAGTCCAGTTACAAAAATTGCATTGTCAGCAGTCAAATGACACAAAATGCAAAGATTAAATAAGATTACAAACAATTGCGTAGGCAATACTAATTATGGAAATAATAAACAGATTACTAAGACTAGAAGGTATTTCAGATATTCAACAACAAAAACAGCTTAACTAAGCAATTAGGACTTGACTATGCTTTAATTTACCCTAAAAATTTCTAATGTTATATTACGAGTTAAGGTAGATGAGGGCATCTAGGATGATCAACAAATTTGTATTATCGATATTGCATTAGTATCAAAGCGGACTCTTACTCCCCATTATCGGGATCTAGGGATGGCAACGGCGGGGTGTATTTAAGGCTATGCAAATCGGAGCGGGTTTAAGGTTATGCAGAGTGGGTTGAAGTAGATATTTTCAAATATTCATGATACTAAAGGAAAATGGTTTAATAAAAAATAATATAATTTCTTACATATTTTTCAATTGACCTCTAAAAAATAATCTTTAATTCACTATCCTATTAAATTAATACAATTAATGAAAAATTAATTTATTTGTGTGAATTTCATGTTTAGTATCAAACTTAAATAGATTATTATTTTTATAAAAATTATGTGCATGGGGCGGGTTCATGCGGGATAAGTCTATGCAGGGTGGGATGAGGCTGGTTAAAAATAAAAAAAATATTTATGTGGGGCGGGACGGAACAAATTAAAATTTTTACGAATTAAGCTCAATTCGGCTCATCATCGCTCCGTACCACTCCATTACCATCCTATTATTATTATTATTATTATTTATTATTATTTGAAAAAAATAAGAGTGGGTCTCGGAACCCTTTATTTAGAAAGTAAAAAAGCAACAAAACCAGATCATTCTAGTCCAAAAAAACAAACACTCTGTTCAACAAAATGTAGTTAAGTAAACAATATATTGCAATTACATCCACTTATGCAATTACGAAGGTATTGCCTTCGCCTTTTGATATTTCTTTATCATCCATGTCTGGTCGTTCTTGTTTGTTTCAATTATCGAGACCATATATGAGTTCCATCTCGGATTGTTATTATTATACATATACTATCTTTTTTTTATTATTACCTTTTTTATATAATTATTACCTTTTTTTATTGTTATCAGATTGAAAAGAGGAGTTCGAGATCAAAGACGGAGCCAAATAGAAACTTGTGTATTTCTAAAAACTTCATTAAACGAAAATAAAAATCAAATATATATTTTTATAATATCATTGATTAATGAGTAATTTATGAACAAAAAACTTTAATGACATCACAAAAAATATACATATACTCTTATAGTATCATTGACTAATGAGTAATTTCTGAACAAAAATTCTTAATTACACCAATACAATATATATATATACATATATATATATATATAGAGAGAAATTTAGTATCAGTTAAAAGAAATCATCTGTCTTAATGATATCAATACAATATATGATACTGATTTAGTTAAACGAAAAGGGAAAAGGGTCTGATATACTCCTCAACTTTGTCATTTGAAGCTGATTTACCCTCGTTATGAAAGTGACTCATATATGCCCTTATCGTTATACAAACGACTCACATATACCCCTGCAGTTACAAAATTAGCTCACATATACCCTTCATTTAACGGAAGTTTAATAATTAGTTTTAAATTTATATTTTTTACTTTAAAATATTTTAATTTTTTTTTAGGGGTATATATGACTCTTCTATCAAAGTTCACGGTATATTTTAATTTTTTCATAGATAAATTATTTTTTGACTTCTTTTATTATAATTATTTGAGTTTCTTATTCTTATTTTACTTTGTTCTTTCATTCCTTAGTTTAAAGAGAAAAAAATTAAAGTATTTTTTTTTTCTATATTGTAATTTGATTTTTGTATTCAAAGAAAAAAAATTGGTCATCTACAATAAGTTTTACAAGAATATTAGTGAAATATAAATAAATTTGATTATCAAAATAATAATTCTAAATCAGACATTGAAACAAAAAAAAGTTTAAAAAATTATGTTTGACGAGGATTAAATTTACTTGTATGGGATTATATTTTTTAGAAAAAAATAATTAAAAATTAGATTAAAATTATTATTTTTTTCATTTTCGTTAGAGAAAAGAGTATATGTGAACCATTTGTTTATAAGTAGGGGTATATATGAGTCACTTTCATTATAAGGGTATATCAGCTCTAAATGACAAAATTGAAGGGTATATCAGACCCTTTTCCCAAACGAAAATAATCAACCTTAATGAATGGGGTATAAGTTATGATTATTTATGAGAAAATGATATTTCTAGAATTACTTTAGGTTTAGATATAAACTTGTAATTATTTTGAATTTTAAGTAATATATATGTAGTTCCCTAAAATGAATTTTAGATCCAAAGACTTTTGAGTCACAACTTTATATTTAATAAAACTACACTTCTAATTGAAGTATCAAAAATTTTGAGTTAAGCTACACAAATCTTCCTAATAATAAATTATTTTTTTATAATAATATCCAACATAATAAATTGCAAATACATGACTAACCTTTTATCAATTTTTTATGATTATAAATATTACATTACTACGAAATAAATGCATTGTGTCTACAAAATTAGTACACTAAAAATAATAACAAAAATAAAAACTCTAAATTATAATATTTATAATTATATTAAAATATATCAAAAATATTTTGAACTATTGAAAATGATAGATAATTGATGAGCGGAAACTATGCTTGTTTACTAAATATATTTTAATGTTGTGGATTTGGTTTATAGGAATCTTTGTTGTAGATTAACTTTTCAATATTACTAATCCTTTTCTTTTAGTGAATTTTCATGGGCATAGTTGGAGGAACAATACGTATCTATAAAAGAACTAAAATCTCATATTATTAACCATTATTAATCTATAGCGTTTAGTGGTTTAATTTGCTTGCAAATTTTGAGTGATTATCAGAGCAAATTGTTAATCGATATTGTTTAAGTTACAGTAAAAGTAATATAAATCGTATAATGATAACTCTGGTTGATTTATTCATGGCAGATTTGGAAGAATTAGACAAAGTTTTTGTGATGTTCACGGGAAATCATTTAATTACGATGATATTGATGATATAGATAATGTTTCGAAGCTGCAAAATCACGTAGCTACATTGATATAATGCAAAAAGTTAAAGATGTTATAATTTTTGCGAGAACTCAATAAGGAACACGACGAAAAAGTTGAAAACGTGATAATTTTTTCGAGAACTTGATCAAAAACGGGGCGAAGGTAAGAAGGCTCAAGGGTTGATTAAAAAATAGAAAAAACAAAAATATATCTAATACAGAGTTATCAATTAATAAAAAAGTGAGCACGACTCAGTTGTTCAAGTGTTCCAATTCCTAAGTAAGGGTTGTAATTTTGAATCTACTAGACCACTATTATTTTTAATGAAATTATTTTCAAAATGAAAATTTAAGTTAATAATTTTTATTTTACTTTTTGAAAAAGATATATAATAGTATATGTGAATATATATTAAAAGGTGATACGAGTTATAAAAATAATGTTATGAGTATTTTGAGACTAATTAGTGAACAGAAGATAATTTTGTACATTTTCAATAATTTAATGATATTTTAGGCCATTTCCGTAACTATTTTTATAATTGAGTCTTATAGAACCATAAAGGCATCAAAAGATTTTTTTGGTTGTGTTCAAAAAAATTAATTTGGTTTTGTTACTATTACTAAAAATTTAAGAGAAAAGGGTCAAAATGCCTTTAATTTATGTGAAAGGAACAAAAATAATCTTCGTTTATAGTACGGCTTAAAAATGCCCTTATCATCCATATTTTGGTTCAAAAATGCCCTTGAACTATGCAAAAGGAGCAAAAATGCCCCCCCCCTCTGTAGTTTGGTAAAAAAATGTCCTTATTGTTATTTAATGGGTCAAAAAAGCCCATTTTTCAAATAAATATATTATTATATTCTTTTTGACACATTTTTTCAATTAATGTTTTTTGTTTAAAAATAGTAAATGTTTATCTTACTTTAACTCAGAAAAAAAAAGTATTTTTATTTTATCATCAATATTTTTTATCGTTATACAAATATAAATTAATGATAAATATACTATGATCTTATATATATGGCATATATTATCTATCGAAAGGGTACATGAACTTATTCTATTTTAATTGATAAAATGAGATTAAGAAGGAAAAAAATATTCCTACATTTTTATTTGTTAAAGTGATTTTAGAAGAAAGAAAACAAGAATATTGTTCCTTCATAATATTTTAATTAGGAAGAAGATATATTTAAAAAGAAAAAAAATATTTATTCGGGAAAAGGGCAATTTTGACCCATTTTATAACTATAAGAACATTTTTGGACCGAAGTGTTGACTGCAAAGGTATTTTTAAGCCAAATTATAAACGGAAGATATTTTTATTTCTTTCACATAGTTTAAGGGTATTTTTGACATTTTTTCCAAAAAATTAATTTGGTTATACTACTCTTGCTATAAATCATAGGAATGTACTACTTCTAGACATAATCTTGGTGAAGATTTGTGTCGTACTCCAACTTGTCAGAAAAACAAGATTCCGATAGTCGGAAGTGTCCTCCCCCGGCTCCGAAGAAACCGAGGAAATTATTGTTGAGTAAGAGGAAGTTTTCACGGTTCGAATTTTTGAAGTTGGTGGAAATGAAGAGTTGGAGAAGTTCTTCATATCATGCACTCAAATTTCTCGAGGTATGACCGTTAAAAAAAGACTTCTCATGAATTAAATTAGTTTTATTATATCCAAAGTATTATAAGTTAATCAATTCATGTGAATTATAAGACATATTATAGCCCTTGATTATTTTTTTAGGTTAATCACGTTATATTTATATTCTCTGTTTTTTTTTATATAATAGATTCTATATTATATACAGCTAGGTGATGAAACAAAATGATGTGTGGAAATTGTGGTATAGTACCATAGTTGATGCGTATAAAAAGTGTTATTATTTTATGTTTCCTTTTACTTGAATGAGTTTTGCGAAAAAATGTTTTTATTTTTTTTTATTTTGAATTAAGATTTTATCGAGAAATTTATTTTTTTAATTGAATTTTCACCATTGGTTAATTAATAGGGCTTGTAGTTTTGATTGATTGGAAATGCTCATAAATCATGTGAATCTCCTGAAATTTAACCTCTTGTCAATATAAAATAGATTAAAGTTTTAATAATTACTGTTTTTCCAATGGGGTGTTTATCCACTTGACGATGAGGAGACAGTCATTTACTATCAATAATGTCCTTTAAGAAAATATTAATCATTATTTAAAAAAAAATTAATTGCTCCAATTATTCCTTGCTTTTTTTTTCTTCGCCATATTTATGATCTCTGTATATTTGTTAAAGAAAGAGTACAAAATAGAAAAAAAAAGATTAAATTAAATATTTATAGTAATTATGACAAGTAAATAATACTTAGGAATGAGTATCAATGGCGTTTATTGTGAGTAAATATTTCAAAATATCACTTAAATATGAAAAATTATTTGAAAAAATTATCAACTTTGTTTTGTATCAATTAAGTCACTAACTTATGGATTTTCTTTTATAATATCAGTCAACTTAAACTATTTTTCTAGAAAATCATTATCACCCAAAAGTAAAAAATATAATTGTACAAATCACCCTTCTAGTTTAGTTTTTGTAAAACTCATTTCCAATGTAGTTTATAATAGAGAAAATGATCAAAAGCCCCCCCAATCTATACCCGAAATTCTAACTACACACTGCAACTTCACGGATGTTTCATTACCCACCTAAACTATATTTTAATATATTTTCTACCCACTTAAGTGCTGAAAAATATGCTTATGTAATTGAAATGTTGTTAGTATAACTACTACGCGGCCTATGGTAGAAAGGAACAGAACAAAGAGGAGTGCTCCACTCCGAAAGAGAAGGAACGGAAAGAGCAGGCAGCATCTCTCGTCGTCTTCACGGAATTTCTTCATCTGAATGAGCGAAAAAAGAGAGTCGAACTCTCTTTGTTTCGGGATCGGAAAGGGCGGCCGATCAGGATCAAAGATGACTGCCTAGTGGCGACGAGCCCACTAGGAAGACCCGCCTTTCATAACATAAAAAAAAAAGATAGAACGAAGGGTGAATTTCTCAATTTGGCTGGAGAGGCCAGACAAGCATTGCAGTTAGACAGAGCATTCCTTCCATCTCTTATCGCCTCCCCGCCCAGCTCTATCAGCGGGCCCTTTCTTTTGCAATACTTAAAAGAGTCTCTCATGGCCCAATTATTATTACAGCGTTTCCTATCATAGAATTCGAACTCATAGAATTTACCTTTAAGGTTGGATTCCACATATCTAATCGACAGAAAGAAGCACTGGCTAATACTTTTTAGGAGATGGGACCTACAGGGCAATCAAATAGCAGATTCTCCTTTACTATCTTTAATGTCTTGACTTTAGGAATGATGGACCGTAAGAGAAGGATAGATAATTTTATATTTGCAAGATCAAGTATGCCACTCCAATAAGATTTTGAAGAGGGAAAAAAAAAAAATTACAACCACAAAAGCAGCAACCTACTAGGACCAGAGTACGCTAGAAAAAAACGCAAACCAAGAAAGAGCTGCTAAATTGTTATTTTTCCACCCAACCCGAAGAAGATTAACAGTGTACTAACTTCTGTTAATTTTTTTTTAAAAAAAAATGAGTACAACTTTTTTACTTATTAGATTCGGTTTAGGATTAATGTTACTTTGAGTTTAAAGAATCATATGTGGGCGATAATTGTGAAATTAAGCTAACGAAAGTTAAGGAGTTTCTCCAATTAATTATTAATGTAGAATATAAAATCAAAATTATTTATCTATACTACCTTAAAAGTCTCTTCAAAAAAGGAAAGGATTTATTAATTAATTCGGTTTCCTAATTTGATTAGGAAAAGAATAATCACACAGACGTTCCCTATATATACCGTATACGGCCGCAGCAGCATACTATTCAACTTACAACATTCTTCTAATCGATTGTACTCTTGTTCATGGCTACTCTTGCTGCTTCTTTCTTAGCAGATCTGGATGAATTGTCCGATAACGAAGAGACTCCATCATGGATAATAGAGGAACATGATGGAGAATTGGATGATATTTTCAAACTGCAAAATTCATATGGCTACATTGACGTTATGCACAGAGTTGAAGATGCCCTAAGAAGTTGTGATCGTAAGCGTGATTCAGAATATGATGCTTTGATAATGGACTGCAATGCATTATTAATTGATATTGAGAATGAAATTTTTACAATCCACAATTTCATACGCGACCAGTACCGACTGAAATTTCCTGAATTGGAGTCACTTGTTAATCACCCAATTGATTATGCTCGGGTAGTTAAAAAGATTGGGAATGCAATGGACATGACCTTAGTTGATTTGGAAGGATTATTACCCTCAGCTGTTATCATGGTTGTCTCTGTTACCGCCTCTACTACCAGTGGTAAGCCATTGCCACAAGACGTATTACACAAGACGTTGGAAGCATGTGGCAGAGCTCTTTCTATTGATTCCGCAAAGAAAAAAGTAGTGGATTTTGTTGAGAGACGAATGGGATTTATCGCTCCCAATCTTTCTGCTGTAGTTGGGAGTGCGGTTGCTGCTAAACTTATAGCTACTGCTGGTGGTCTCTCGTCCTTGGTTAACATCCCCGCTGATTGCATCAAGCTTCTCGGTGCCAAAACGAATATTAATAATTTAGCAGGGTTCTCCTTCTCCACAGCCATGTTTCATCATATAGGAGGTTGTTATATCGAGGAAACTGATATAATTCAGAGTACACCTCCTTCCTTAAGGAAGCAAGCCTATGGAGTGTTGGCAGATAAATCTATATTAGCAGCCCGTGTGGACTCAGCCAGAGGAGATCCGACTGGGCAATATGGAACATCTCTTAAGGGTATTATTCTTAAGAAGATGGAGAAATTGCAAGAGTTACCTCCAGCAAAGCAACCAAAGCCTCTTCCAGTTCCATTAGATTCTAATGCTTATAAGAAAAAGAGAGGCGGTAGTCGGAAGAGAAAGATGAATAAGAGATATGAGATCACGGAGAGGCAGAAGCTAGTAAACAGAATCAAGTTTGGAGTAGCTGAAGAGAGCTCTTTAGGGGACGGATTAGGGCAGGGCTATGGCATGCTTAGTCAAGCAGTACGATTATCAGTTATTAAGAAGAAATTCAAAAGCAGCACTACTAGTACTCGTGTATACTCAGGATTGACTTCAAGTTTGGCCTTCACCCCAATTCAAGGGATCGAGCTATCAAATCCTGATCAGGCCAAGCATGCAACCACAAGTCATAGCACCTATTTCTCTGAAACTGCAACATTTTCCAAGATTAAGACAACATGAAGCAAACCACTCATGTCCAGTAATTTTCTTGCCTTTTTAGCTGCTGCTTTTTTTGCGATGTGAATTGTCTTGACTTATTGAGCATTTACTACACAAGTTAGCAGTATGCACCAGAGAATATAACTTTTTCACCTTCTTGCAAATACTCTTTAGATGTATTCACTACTGATATTTAACTCCAAGAATAAATTTAACAATTTTTTCATTTTACATGTCAATTCTTTAATAAAAGCAACGGACACACTCTTCTTTAGGTTGGATATCTTTTACACAGCTTACAGATATAGACAAAACAACAGAAACACACTTGAAAGTTAAAGACAGCAGTCTTAAAGCATGAGTAGATGACAATAAAACATTTCAGTACACAACCAAGTTGATGATAATAAAACATTTCACCCTTCACTCTTCGTTCAATTTAGGAACTTGAATGTCTTTTACTTTTCCGTTTTTCATTAACATTAGGAAAGGATAATCACACAAATATTTCCTAGTATATATAAACGAAGGCAGAGGAGTATGATTCCTTGTTCAAAACCTACTTTCCTCTAGAAATATTGGACAATAAACCTGTTACCTCTTTTTGTGCTCAAAGTTCCATATCGAAGGACAATAATGTCAACTTCTTTCATCTTGGTGCAGCGCTTAATTATGATGTAGATAATATTCTCAAGCTGCAAAAGTCGTGTCACTACATTGAGATGATACAGAAAGTTAAATATGCCCTAACTGAGTCACCTATATTAGGTGGTATTAATGATGAAGAGAAGTTGATAGTAGACTGTCATAGCTTATCAGTTTAAATTGATAATTTCAAATGCGATTGTAAGTTGCTGAGTTAGAGTCGCTTGTTCATCACCTGATTGATTATGCCCAGGATGTTACTACTGCTCTTGTTGGACTGCTATCATCATCCTTTTCTCTTGCTGCCTGCTTGGAAAGACAATAGAAGCATGTGATAAAGCCCCTGCTAGTCATTCAGATAAGAAACAGTTCGAGATTCGAATGGCATATATATGTTGGTTGCTCCCAATCTTTCTACTTTCCTTGGGATTGCAGTTGCTGCATGTCAAACTTATGAATACTGGAGGTGGTCTGTCATCCTTGGCAAAAATGTCCTGGTTCTCCGTGCCAAAAGGTTGAATATAGCCCAATTTCGTAGTCCTGTAGGAGGTTATATTGAGCAAAGTGAGATATTACAAACTACAAAGTAATTGCAATACTCAAACTCTATTAATAAGAGGATTGGAATGTAATTACAACTTTAGAATCGGAATTGCAATACTCATACTATTGAATTACAACGGAAATATTGAAATAACAAGTAAATAAGATAGAGATAAGAATGGAGATGAGAAACTCCGACTCTAGAAGATGAAGAGAGGGCAAACACTCTACTTAAAACGATTCGAATCTAAATATTGTTTGTTGCTAAACATCCAACGGAACCAGTCAATGGGCCTCAGGGAAGGAAGAGGTAGCCAGTTTTCCTCAAAGAAGCCTAGGAAGTTGAAGCAGCACTCCGCCCTATAAATCTAGTCCTCTGGATCAGCTTAGCCACTAACCGCCCATTTGGATTTGGCTATAAGTAATGACATTTAAATAAAAAAAGAAAAGTTATTTTAAGTCATTGAAACCCTATTGAAAAGTAGGATTGACCAACTTTTAAATCAATCAAAACAATCCTCTATATCGATCTAAAACAATTGATTCCATAACCCCACACACCCACCCACCCCCACACCATTTTTTTTCATTTTTGTGTCATCCCTACCACCTACCCACTCACCAAGGCCATTTTCCGTAAAAGAAAATATTTTTGGAGATATTTCAAATTTTAAAAAATATCATATCTACGCCACCCCTACTCCTACCCCTTCACTTTAATTCTATTTGTACATTATTTTAAAATATATTTATTTATTTCATTTATATCTTTTACATATCAAGAAAATATAAATGTTTTATCTTTTAAAAAACGTCATGTCATTGAAAATTTGAAAAAACGCTTCTCAAATATCTAAATAGAAGAGAAGTGAATATAAAACATAAAAAGCTACCGGCAAACCCACTTTATGAGTAATAACTCAGTGTTTTCTTATTTATTGTCAAAATTACTGTATTACCTATCCGTTTAATTTTATTTGTCCACTATTTTAAAATAATATTTATCTATTTCATTTATTACTTTTTATAATATCAAGAAAAGATAAATATTTTATCATTTTAAAAATGTCATTTCGTTGAAAAATTGAATAAATTCTTCTCCGATACCTAAATCGAAGAGCTGAGAATATGAGGCATAAAAGCATTCAACGAATGCGATTTATGAATAAAATTGTGTGTCTTTTCTAATTTTATTTTGAAATTACTATGTTACCCCTTTACTCTAATTTTATTTGTCCATTATTATTAAAATATATTTATTTATTTCATTTATATATCAAGAAAATATAAATATTTAAACTTTTATAAAACAGCAAGTCGTTGAAAACTTAAAAAAATTCACAAATACCTAATAGAAGAGCTGAGAATATAAGGCATAAAACGCTATCAACAAACTCGTTTTATGAGTAAAATATCGTGCCTTCTTATTTATTGTCGAAATTACTATATTACCCTTTATGTTTAATTTTATTTGTCCACTACTTCAAAAATATATTTATTTATTTTATTTATATACTTTACATATCAAGAAAATATAAATATTTTATCTTTTAAAAAATGTTATGTTATTGAAACTTGAAAGAATGTCTCTTAGATATCTAAATAGAAGAGCTGAGCATATAAGACATAAAATGCTATCAACAAACGCATTTTAAGAGTAAAAATTCTGTGTCTTCTAAGTTATTGTCGAAATTACTATATTACCCTTCCGTATAATTTTATTTGTCCATTATTTTAGAAATATATTTATTTATTTTATTTATTATTTTTATAATATCAAGAAAATATAAATATTTTATCTTTTAAAAAAAGGTCATGTCGTTGAAAAATTGAAAAAACACTTCTCAAATATCTAAATAGAAGAAAATATAAGGCATAAAACGCTATCGACAAATGCGTTTTATGAGTAAATATTCTCTATCTTCTTATTTATTGTAGAAATTACTATATAACCCCTTCCGTTTAATTTTTTTGTGAAATATTTTTAAAACATATTTATTTATTTCATTTATTACTTTTATAATATCAATAAAATATAAATATTTTATCTTTTAAAAAACGTCATGTGGTTGAAACTTGAAAAAACACTTCTCAAATACCTAAATAAAAGAGCAGAGAACATAAGACATAAAACAGGATCAATGTAAAATTCTGTTTCTTCTTATGTATTGTCGAAATTACTATATTACCCCTTTTATTTAATTTTATTTGTCCACTATCTTAAAAATATATGTATTTGTTTCATTTATTACTTTTTTAATATCAAGAAAATAAAAAAAATATCTTTTAAAAAACGTCATGTCATTGAAAATTCAAAAAACATTTCCCAGATACCTAAATAGAAGAGTAGAGAATATAATACATGAAACACTATCAGAAAACACGCTTTATGAGTAAAAGTATGTGTCTTCTTATTTATTATCGAAATTACTATATTACCTCTTCCTTTATTTGTCCACTATTTTAAAAATATATTTATTTATTTCATTTATTACTTTTATAATATCAAGAAAAGAATTTTAACTTTTAAAAAAAGTCATGTCGTGGAAATCTTGAAAAAATGTTTCTCAGATACCTAAATAGAAGAGGAGAGAATATAAGTCATAAAACGCATTCTACGTGTGCGATTTATGAGTAAACTTACGTGTTTTCTTATTTATTGTTGAAATTACTATATTACTCCTTCACTCTAATTTTATTTGTCCATCATTATTAAAATATATTAATTAATTTCATTTATATCTTTTACATATCAAAAAAATATAAATATTTTATCCTTTATAAAACGTTAAGTCGTTGAAAACTTGAATAGACTCTTCTCAAAAATCGAAATAGAAGAGCAGGGAATATAAGACATAAAACACTATATCTTTTATATATCAAGAAAGTATAAATATTTTATCTTTTAAAAAATGTCATGTCATTGAAAACTTAAAAAAACGCTTCTCAAGTACCTAAATAGAAGAGTTGAGAATATAAGGCATAAAACGTTGTCGAAAAATGCACTTTTATGAGTAAAAATTCAATGTCTTCTAATTTATTGTCGAAATAACTATATTACCCCTTTTGTTTAATTTTATTTGTCCACCAGCTTAAAAAAATATTTATTAATTTCATTTATATCTTTTATATATCAAGAAAATATAAATATTTTATTTTTAAAAAAACGTCATGTTGTTGAAAACTTAAAAAACGCTTCTCAAGTACCTAAATAGAAGAGTTGAGAATATAAGGCATAAAATGTTGTCGAAAAATGCACTTTCATGAGAAAAAGTTCAATGTCTTCTAATTTATTATCGAAATTACTATATTACCCCTTTTGTTAATTTTATTTGTCCACGAGCTAGTTTAAAAATATATTTATTAATTTCATTTATATCTTTTATATATCAAGAAAATATAAATATTTTATTTTTAAAAAAAGTCATGTCGTTGAAAACTTAAAAAAACGCTTCTCAAGTACCTAAATAGAAGAGTTGAGAATATAAGGCATAAAACGTTGTCGACGAACGCACTTTTATGATAAAAATTCAATGTCTTCTAATTTATTGTCGAAATTACTATATTATTCCTTTTGTTTAATTTTATTTGTCCACTAGTTTAAAAATATATTTATTAATTTCATTTATATCTTTTATATATCAAGAAAATATAAATATTTTATTTTTTAAAAAATGTCATGTCGTTGAAAACTTAAAAAAATGCTTTTCAAATCCTAAATAGAAGAGTTGAGAATATAAGGCATAAAACAATGTCGACAAACGCGCTTTATGTGTAAAAATTTAGTGTCTTCTAATTTATTTTCAAAATTACTATATTACCCCTTCTGTTTAAATTTACTTGTCCACTAGTTTAAAAATATATTTATTAATTTCATTTATGTATTATATATCAAGAAAATATAAATATTTTATCTTTTAAAAAATGTCATGTCATGAAAACTTAAAAAACGTTTCTCAAATGCCTAAATAGAAGAGCTGAGAATATAAAGCATAAAACGCTGTCGACGATCTCGCTTTATGAGTAAAAATTTAGTGTCTTCTAATTTATTGTCGAAATTACTATATTACCCCTTCTGTTTAATTTTACTTGTTCACTAGTTTAAAAATATATTTATTAATTTCATTTATATCTTTTATATCAAAAAAATATAAATATTTTATCTTTTAAAAAATGTCATGTCATGAAAACTTAAAAAATGTTTCTCAAATGCCTAAATAAAAGAGCTAAGAATATAAGACATAAAACGTTGTCGACGATCTTGCTTTATGAATAAAAATTTAGTGTCTTCTAATTTATTGTCAAAATTACTATATTACCCCTTCTGTTTAATTTTACTTGTCCACTAGTTTAAAAATATATTTATTAATTTCATTTATATCTTTTATATATCAAGAAAATATAAATATTTTGTCTTTTAAAAAATATCATGTCATGTCATGAAAACTTAAAAAACGTTTCTCAAATGCCTAAATAGAAGAGCTGAGAATATAAGGCATAAAACGCTGTCGCCGGTCGCGCTTTATGAGTAAAAATTCAGTGTCTTCTAATTTATTGTTGAAATTACTATATTACCCATTCTGTTTAATTTTACTTGTCCATTAGTTTAAAAATATATTTATTTATTTCATTTATATCTTTTATATATGGAAAAATGCATAAGTACCCCCCTCAACCTATGCCCGAAATCCTAGAGACACACTTATACTATACTAAGGTCCTGTTACCCCTTGAGCTTATTTTATAAATAATTTTCTACCCCTTTTCAGCCTACGTGACACTAGCTTGAAAAAAAATATCAACACACGCTGAGCCCACAAGATATCTTTTCATTTATATCTTTTATATATCATTATCTTTAAATTCCAACTGTTGATCTGCTATATAATTTTTCAATATGATATGAAGCCATTAAAAATATCAACACATAAGACTCTTTAAATTAAAGATAAAGACAGATACCACATAACATTTTTATATATATATATATATATATATATATATATATATACGCTATAATTATAATTTGTACGCCAAGTATAGCACCATAAAAAAATTAAAATCCAATATAGTTAATGTGTTATACACCTTGACACAACATTGCACAAAATGCATATATATATATATATTAACAAAGGAATATTATATCCAGACAATAAAATTTAATTAATTACAAATGAGGGGTTGCCTTGGATAAATATATATATAAACAAATAGGAAAAATTTAATATATGATAAACACAAACGTTTTAGCTATCAAAATAGATAGAAGGATCAATTGATCCAATTAATTAAATGTAAATTATAATACTTAGGGGAGAGAGGGTACTTTTTTTTTTAATATTATGATTCTTGTGATTCCTCTGCATTTTCAGGCTTTTTATTATTATCATCATTATTATTCTCTTCTGTTGATGTATTTTCAACAGCATTATTTTCATCATCATTTAATGGTGTTACAGCAGCACTATTCTTTTTGTTATTTGCAGCTTTGAGGACATGTTGGTAATTTCCTTTTTCCATGAAGAGTTGAGCAAAATGATGCTTGCAATATAAGTTTCCATCAAGAGATGCATATGTTGCATGAGTAAGTGCACAACCTCCATGTGCACACTTGAAACATGATTTGTGGAATGATTCTCCTTCCATTGTCACCTATATTTCGATTTTGAAATAGTCAGAGTTTACGTTTTATACACTGATATACGAGAGCATAAGGTTATAAATCGACTTATAATAATACGCTAACATTTCATTGTAAATTGGATATAGTTAACTAATTAGGAAACATAGCAATAACATGTTACAGAAAGAACAAGTCAATTCACGAAATATTCACAAAGGACTAGGGAGCTATGAGGAAGGGTCGCATTGTAAGAAAATATAATGTAGACAATTTATCTTAATATAAGAATTAATGACTAATATATATATATATATATATATATATATATATATATATATATATATATATATATATATATATATATATATATATATATATATATATATATTCAATTAGTTCAAATAAAGGAAGAAAATTGTGATAGGTTAGAAGCTAGGTCGATGAAATACTTTGAGGAGTTGAAAATTAGCATAGATTTGGAAATTTTCGAATTAAGAATGAATTGAGATTATGAGTGTGTTTGGTATGAAGGAAAACATTTTCTGGAAAATGTTTTCCAATTTTCCCATGTTTGGTTGGGACAAAAGTTATGGAAAATATTTTCCAAATCAACTCATTTTCCTCAAAATTAAGGAAAATGACTTCCCTTCAAAAATTAAGGAAAACATTTTCCAAAACTCTCCTCCAATTTCAAATTACATTTTTTTTTTGGAAAAAACATCGATTTTAAAAAATATTTTCAATTTCAAAATTTTATTTTTTCACCCGATCCCTGACCCACCCCCCTCACCGGCCAGCCCCCCGCCACCCCAACCCCAACCCCTCCCCAAAAAATTAACCCACTACCCCCCCCCACCCTCACCCCCAAAAAATAATAATTTTGATTTTAAAAAATATTTTCAATTTCATAAATTATTTTTTACTCTAGTAAAAATAAAAATATGTCTCTCAAAAACATTTTTCATTCATAAATCAAACACTAAAAATCATTTCCGGAAAATATTTTCTACTCACTAACCAAACATGAGAAAATAAATCCAAAATCTACTTGTTTTCCAGGAAAACATTTTCTAGGAAAACATTTTCCATGGAAAACATTTTCCTTCATACCAAACACACCCTAATTGATCATGAATAAAACTTTTTTAAAAAAATAAACAATTACTTAATGGTTTAATATTTGTACCTTTTCAAGTGGGTAAACAGTTTTGTCACAAGCAGCACATTTATCTTGGGTTCCAGAGAACAAAGCTGAAAGTTTGCTTGGAGCTCTTGTCTGCACAAAATATATAATTAATTGTTAGCTAAAAATATTTGAGATACAAATTTATTTATTTTAAAGAAAAACATATATTTTTGAAATGTTGTTGTGAACATTACCAATGAATTTTGCCTCTCAGACTTAGCTGCTGAAATGTTAAATAATTAAATTAGTAAAAATTAAGATAAAAGAGGCTTAGCAAAAATTAATTTTAAAAAATTAGGATGTCTTACGATTCTGAAAATTCTTGCTAAAATTTCCAGATTCCTTAAATAGTTGTTCGAAATGAGTCTTGCAGTATAGGATTCCATCCATGGAAGAGTAATTGCTCATCTGCCAAAATATTAATAATTCCAAATTATTATCAAATATATATTATGAATAAATGTAATAAACAGAAATAAGAAACACAAAAATAATAGATATTTAAAAGTGGTTGACAATTTAATTTCCTTAATAACTTGATCTCTTATAAAGACAAAACGTTACATAACTTGCATTCAAGAATATGTGCCTTCAATATATATAAAAATGATCTAATTATAATATATCCTCTAAATGTTAATAAATAATTTATAAAATTGATAGTAAATAAAATTAGAGTTAAATCGATTGCCGTTTAGTGGAAGGGGAGGGTGAGGCAAGTGAAATCAGAAATTTCATCCAAGTATGTTAAAAATTTAATATATATGCATGAAAAAATTAAAAAATATTTTTTTTATCGATATGTGATATTTTTTTTAATGTAAAATATAATTTTCTGATTAAAGATATTTTACTTATTACCCTTCTATATCGCTTCGTAAGGACAGTAACAAGGATGGAGTTAGGTAGCTAGGGTTCGATTTAACTGACCATTCTTCAGATTATTTTAAATTTTTTTAGGATGCGCGTAGAATTGAAAAGTAAATATAGGAAGAAAATTGGGATACATACCACAAGAGTGCCTTTGCAGTGGCTACATTTGAAGCATGATTTATGATAAGTAACACCATCAGCAGACAACAAATCAACAAAATAAACAGTTTTATCACAAGCTGAGCATTTATCCAATGTTCCTGTGAATGCCATTATTATATATAGTATATATATTTTTATCCTTTTTTTATATATATAAAATAAATAAATAAATAAATAATTATATTCACAGAAGCCTGAAAATCTTCAATCTCAATAACTATTCAGAGTTAGAAATATGGCAGAATAAAAAAAGAATTTTGTACAACAAAAAGATGTTCTGCCTTTTTTATTATATTCTAACCTGTTTTGTTATTGAGATTAAAGAAACAAAAAAAGGCACCCTCTCTATCTCAGTTTGTAATACACAAATTTTGAGTTACTTTTCATGTGCAAAATAATTACTATAACCCCATAATTCAATGACACGTGATTGGGAGATCCAAATAATAGGAGTTTCAATTTTTTTTTTTTATTTCTTTGCCTCTCAAATAGGATGGATGTAATTATCTTGGATTTGAGTGAAATTAGGCTCTAATTTGACTCTTCCCCATCACTAATTTAAATTTTTATCATTTTAGAAGTATTTACTCTTACTTATTTCATTTAGAAAATAATTAAATTATATTAAAAAGCATCAGGAAAATGCAAAGTCCAAATAGAAATATATGGAACTAACTCGATGAAACAATCTTTACTCTTATTTACTTTTTCTAAAATTATTTTTTTTAGTCGAGGTATGAAAACTCTCTCTCTATTAGCCCTACAAAGGTTGAGGTAAGATACACTCGACCTACTCTAACTTCATTTGTGGGATGACAACGCGTGTGTATATATATGTTGTTCATGTTGTTATCATTTTAGAAGTATTTGTTCAAAAGAGTAGATAAAATTGAACTTCTCTTAAAATGAAACTCGACCTTATAACTTAGGTAATTTGATTTAATAAATAATTTTTTGTGTAATTTGTAACCTCAGCAATGCTTTGAATTTATCGAGTGATAAATAAATTGGTACAACTACCATTACTTGTGCAGACCAACAAGAAAAGAAGTAGAAATAATTGATGTAACAACCAATTATACAACATTCTCAGTTATTAAAATTACAGATAAGGGACACAACACATTAATGATTGTAATTAATAATAATTAATTAGTGGGGATTATATTATTTGTTCATTTAACTGACAGGTATATATATGTCTTGCCTTAGTAAAATGCTAAGTTGTTTTCAACGTGCCTTAACATCATTGACAAGAACTAACCACTGCCGTTAATGGCAAACTGCTTCATTTCTGAGAATTTATTTGACACGTTTTGTTGTTTCAATTCTTTTGTACTTATAGTCTGTTTAAAAAAAAACTCTCAACATTTCAAATATTTAAATATATCATCTTTTTTGGAACAGATGAGTAGCTATTTATGTTGCACAATCAGATATTTTAATTGTTTCCACTTGATTTTATGTCTTTTTCCTGATTTTGTTTTGGCTTTCTCACTCAAAGAATTTGATTACAAATCATATTTTTTTTAAAAGAATAAATAAATGGTGTTCAACTTTATTTCTATAATTGAAAATTAATGTCCCTTGTCAAATTCTCTTTCTATTCGTCTTAGCCTTGCTGGATTGAGTTACTTGATACTTGTTAAAGTGTATGCCCCTCGTTCAAAAAATACATAAAAATGTTGAAAATGGGTCAAAAAGAAAATGAAACTTGGTCAAAAGGGGTTTTTGTTTCGACAAATTCCTAGGAACAGTAGGAAAATTAGCCAACACCACATTTGTACACATGTTTTTCTGTGTGCATGCGTATAAAGTAAAGGTAAATATACCTTCATAGATTATGTAGGAAAAGTGAAAAACTAGAAGCATATACCTACTGGCTACTAATTGTTTCATAACCAAAAGACTCGCTTTGTACTTTATGTAGGAACACATCAAGAATAAAACAACGACGATAATGTCTCAGTTTCAAGCAAGTTAGATGTATGAATTCTCACAGACCATTTCGCTTCAATAAAGCTAATCTCTGGTCTAATATAATATAACTAACTATATGGATAAAAATAAAATGCCTTAGAAGATGTCTATATTTTGTGGCATGTATTCACAAGAACAAAAAGTTAGAAATAATAGCATAAAAAACCTCTAACATGGGCCATAGTGGAGTGTACAAAATACGTTTAATTTATTTTTCCAAATAATGAAAAGATATAGCTTTTAGGCTATAGTACAAATAACAACTCTTGAAAAGACAAGAAACAACTAAAAATACCAAACGAAGTGATTAAATTATTCCCCCCAGCCTCATTTTTCTAGGTGAAAACTTGTCGTTTATCTCTTTTTCATAGACATAAGCACATTCTAAATATCCACTTAGTTATTATAAGAAGCAGAGCCTGCACAAGATTTACTAATATCTTGGCTCATGGATGCTACCATATCAAAGGAAAATGGTGCAAGATCAAGAAGTTTTCGTAACGAAGACTACAATAACAGAAGAGTGTTCCTGAGGAGCTATCCACTTCACTGGGGAGATTCACTGGAAGATGGAGAAAACAAAGAAGAGGAGGCTGAAACAGTAATGCCAAGAAGTGAAGAGAAGACTTTCATCAAGAAAATATTTATAGCAGTTTTCCATTGGAAAGGAGAAAGAGCTTTAATCTTTCGAAGACTCAAGCATAAGGTCACTGTTTACTTCATTACTTGTCTTCCTGTTGGATTCAAAGCTCCTACAGCAATGATTTCAGCTTAATATCATTTTGTCTACCATAAAAAACTACTATCAATAGTTGAAATTCCATCTACTTTACTAAGCATATATCGACTATCGTTCACAGTTATGTCTTCAATTTTGAGTACAACTGAAAGGCATGTACAGAAGAGTGGAAATAGTAAGATGGATACTATATTGCTAACTTAAATAGAAATGTGTACCTTGGTCTTATGTACCTGAAGAAGCAAACCTCCCATCTGCTTATATCTGACCTGTTAAATTAGTTCAAACTGCCACAAATAGCTTAAAAACTCAGAAGAGCGCCAAGTTAATTAGCATAGCTATAAATGCAAACGTGAATTATTTGATGCGTTGATCGCTAATTTCAACAATTATTATGTTTTTATTGGATTGCAAATCAACCATAAAACTACTTTTGCAAACCTTTATACTTACCATCCATGTTGTGCACTAACAAATTCTGATTCTGTACCTGTGACATTCATGGCTTTCACAAAGAGTGAAAAACTCTGCAACAGTAATTTTATTTCAGAATAAAGAGTTCGGATAACTTGTTTATGAACATGTATTGGTACTACAACATACTTTATTTCAAAAACAAATCTTCAGTTTCTAATATACTCCAACTTGTAGTTAGGTTAGGAGCTGTCCCCAACCCACTGTCAATATCACCTCCCAGGATAAAGAAAATGGAGTCAGTGTGTCTATTCCAGTCTTGCCATATGTTCAATTACAGAGGCAATAATACTTTCTGGCACAATATGAGATCAGACAGAGTCTTTCCATGCCTATCGATTCTCCTTGAGCAGTTCACACCTCCATCTAGGATATTACGAACCACTATATTCAAAGAATGGATTCCTCTGACTTCATAAATCTCCACTTCAACATGTTCACTGACCCATTTGTCTCTTCGTTCAATATCATCAGAAGTGGGAAACGAAGAGGGATTAAGAAGACTTGAGACAACTTTTTTCACCCATTCTTGAGTTACAATCTTCTTAAGCCTTTCAATATCTGGAGGAAAATACGGGATAAGGGAAAAGTTTATATCATCCCCTTTATCACCAGCTCTGCTATGTGCAAAATCATAAAGAGGAATCTTCCTGTCATGTGGAGCAGGGGAGATCAGCTCAATTTGCGGTGAACCTTCTTTGTGATTCAAAGTAGTTTCCGTTGTAAGTGATTGCAAGACTGACTCATGGAATGAACTGGTCTGTATTATGTTTTCAGGGCTAGCCAGATCATCTGATTGTATAATTTTATTTGTTGTTGCTGTCACATGCCACTGAACATCTTTACGTTTTACCTGAAGATGATAGAGAGCTCTTTAGAACTTATTTATACAGTATTAGCAATATAGCATGAAGCAACCATTGAAAGTTCAAATACCACAATGTAGGAGCCACCTCACAATAGGAGATAACTTTTGTTTTTTTTCTATCAATAGCTATAGGAGAAAATTCTAATAAATTAACAACTAGCAAAGTATACATATCATAACACAGAGTATCAACAAAGAGAGAGAATGTCAATCTGTGTCATGCATAAACACACACACTCACACGTGAACACACATATGCGAGCACACATATGCACACACACATATATGAGAGAGAGATGGAGAGATATACCAGTGCTTTCTCAAGAATGATCTCTTTCTTGTGTCCAGTGCTGCCATACAATAAAAGAAGATGTAGAGCATTAATACGTGTCAAAGAAATATGTTCTTAACATACGGAAGTATTAAATGAATTGAGGCAGGAATACTGAGACAGCTATCCATATTAAAAAGAAGATAATGTACATGTCATGAAAATATGTTTTGACATAGTCAAGAAGGGGAATTAAGTCTAGCAAGAGGAAAACTGGGAGGGGGATATAATAGAGTCAGACACACATTCATTATTAACATGAAGTGAAGGTACAAGCCTTTGATCATTGCTGACCATGAAAAACAAAGACAATTCTGCACATGGAAAAAATTGAAAGAGACACTATGTAGGTAATGGTTCAATATACTCAGACTGTTGCTGCATCGAGTTGTAGTATTAAAATTAGGTGCTTGAGTGAAAAAACTGCTCTAGTAAATGACATGCGACGGATAATAAGACTTCCACATGGAAGACAGCAGTGCAGATCAAATTGCTCATTACTATGAGAGCATATCATACCATGAAGTCCCTTACCTGATGAGATGGATTCTCCACAAAAGAATAATCACTATGTAACAGCAATCTATATGATAGGTATCTATCGGAAAGAAAATTTCCTAATTTTCTAGCTATCTAATACTAAGAAATACTTCAACAACTTAACTATTGATAAATGAATATAACAGAAACTATCTGAGACACCAGCAGTGGCAGAGCCACAGTGCTGGCTGAGGATTCGGCAGAATCCAATAGCTTTGGCTCATACCCTGTAATTGTATTAAAATGCATGTAATACGTACAAATAATCGATTCAGAACACAGTAGCCAAACAGAATTGTGATTAAGAACCAATAAACTAAAAATCTGGCTCCACCTCTACTACTCATAGAAGTTTTCATTTAAACAATTTCCGGAAATAGGTCACAATAAATGGTGTGAACAAGACCTGATACCGCCACCACCAGCAGGTCCATTTGTATATAATGCTATGAACTCTTTTGTAAAGTGCATTGCTTGTTCCTTATTCTCAAATAAACCATCCATTCGTAATCTAATATCTTGACTATCCCTTGGCAAATCTTCATCTATGCTGACAGCTTTCAGGCTATCCAGTCCAATGATATAGGAAACTATATGTTTGCTTATGCCAGGGTATACTTCTTCCATCCATGATCTTACCTGAAAAAAGAAACAATTAGAAAATTAAAATTGAAACACTACACTTCTTAATCTAGCATTCCAGGAGCCAAGATAAAACCATAATACCAGTCCAGGAAGGAGAAGTAAAGACTTGTTTACCAAATAATCAGCAGCTTTAGCACGTTTTACACACTGATATCCACCATAGGATATCTCTCCCCAGCCCTTCCACCCCTTGTCCTAAATGAGGCAGTCACCAAGTTAGAACATTAGAACAAACAGAAATATCCATCAATCCGCTAAATAAAGTAAACCATTGCCCACAATTCGAAAACAACACTTGCTCAAGGGAAATGGAAGGAAATGATAATGAGAACAGATAGTGATCTTAAAAGTAAAATTCATCTTTCGTGAACTAGCCAAATGAGATTAGAGTGGTGCTACTGTGTTAGGGAAATACATCCAATAAAAGATTGTACAGCCTAATAAGATGGTAAGCAGAGTAATAATATCATTATATTAGGAGGGTACCAAAACTCCAATTAATTGTGAATGGAAGTGTTGGTGAGGGTATTGTTTGATGATGCATGAATTCAACAGCTTCTATCTTGTCTTGGTTCATGAGATTAAGGTCAAAGAAGCAGATGGCATAAAAAAAACTGGTTACAGTTATATCTTTGGGCTCTTAAGATTTTGACAACCCAGAATCAAATCAAAATTTTAACGAGTGGGAGAAGGCAAGTGCTATGGAGTGTTGAGGTTACAAAAAGCATAATTTATCTAACCACATGTTGCCTTTGGGACCACATGACAACAGAAAGGAAGAAATCTCTCCACTTTTTCTGTACATGAGCAAAGAGATCACCTTGGAGGCCAGCAGCAACAGATTATTAGGAGCTGATGCAGATGGCTTTGCCCCAGCACAGAGAACTTTACTGCTTGATAATGTCTGAAATGAAACATCTTGAAAATCTACAACCTGTCCCAAGGAAAACACAAGGTTTTAACGCACCTCTTCTCTGATTTAAGCTTTTCCTAATCAATTGAGATAGCCTATAAAACTTGCAAAACATTTACCACATCTGGGGTTATGTAGCTACTAGGATTCCCCACTTCATACAGAAGCTGCTCAGCACACGTGCAGGGATTCAAAACCCCACCACTGCTTTCCGCCTTTGCTACACATACATTCCCATCAAAGCTAACTTCCGCAAAAGGAAGAGATAAATCTAGGAGATCTTGCAGAGATATATCACGGTTTTTATCTCCTACAGTGAGAAAGTACAGTCAATGAGTTACAGGTGAAGTGACATAGAAACAGCATCAGAGTCGAAAACTCAGAACTATAAGTAAGGGAAGCCAAAGATTAGTAGTAATAAATAAAGAGGAATTAAAAACTTTCAAGAACACGGTTCAATGGGTTTGAGATACATAGAGAAAATAAAGTTCTCAAAGTGCATGCTTACTGGAGCAAGTGGAAGGCAACCCCTCCAACCTCAAGACTCCACCACAATATAAACACATCATACTCCCTACGAAAGAAAGGTGCACATTCCTGAAATATCACAATACGCACGGAAGGTTCACCTGGATGCATATAGTATCCTCCAGTAAGTTGGCAACCACATTCTAGCAGGTGGCCAGCCAGTGAACCTTGGGCAAGCAGGTGCAAGTCATCCCAGTTCCAACCGAGCTCATACACCTGATCATAATAGGGACCTTCAGATATAATTCTAAAGAGAGTTCTAACTAATTTCAATATTATTACATCAGCATAATTTTGTCAAAGATAGTATTGAAGAACTAGCAACTAGCCCATAAATAGAGACGTAAATGTATAACAATGAAATGAATCCAATTGCCTTCACACAAAATAATCCAAGGCAGTCCCTAGGAGGAGAGCCTTCTGCCTAATTGTTATATACTCCAGTTGGCAATTTTGCTCACACACCACATTTAGCTGCAGTAAGCTTGTTTATTTTCCGATCCAGCGTCAGCACAAAAGAAATGTACTCAAACTTTAGTTGGAGCGTCAAAATATCACTAGAAGGCATCCTTTCTGTCTAGTCTTTCAACACTGATTGTATTTCATGTAAAAAAAAAGTGTTCCACCAACCTATTCCATCCAGTCTATTACAGTATAAGATCAGCACCAGGAAGAGGCATGTAGAGAAGCTCAAAAGACTCAAAAACATGACCCAATGAACGTGAATTCAAAGACCTCACAAGGCTTCTGCTTCTTTCACTTATATGTTACAAGATGGCTTTGAATCATTTCCACCAGTAAGTGGTAAAACGAAGGCAGTTTCCACCTTATATCTCCGGTTGGAGCTAATTTTATATAAGATGAAAAATGTCCCATCCTAGTAACACTTTTCATGTCCAACTGAAATGTATCATTTTCTATGCTTCATCATAATAGATAAAACTTTGATGAGCTAAAGAAATGATAAAGGAAAGCTAACTTTGTTGTACATGAATTTGACTTCTTAAACAAATTTCAGCAACTTGACATAATAGCAATTATCAGTTGCTTAAGATGTGGAAAGGTGAGTAGCTTTCAACAGTTGTTACTCTCAGAAAGTGAAGTGACTCTAAATTATACCGTCAAAGGATTATATTTGGTACAAGTGAAAAGATAAATGTCATTGCCAGGAATATTTAGAAGGAAAAAGGACTCAACTATCATACCATTGGGGCTAAGAATAAGGAAGCATCAGCAACTCGAGAAGTAATAATTACATTCGGTCTGAAATTCTGAAGACATTCAACAATAGGAGCTGCTCCTAGATACACACTAACATCCTGCAGAAAAAGAAAAAGGGAAAAAGGGTGCTATTATAATGTTAATACTTATGTAACCAAGGATCTATAGAAAGAGGATGAAATGATCACTCAATTAAGTTTAACATATGAACCCACCCAGAAGCATCAGAAAAATAAGAAATAAGACCTGCACAGCATAATTTTTGTACTTGATGGAATAAATGATGCTGACATGTACTATTGAAAATATTGTATATTGCCAAATCTTACATCAACATGTTTAAGGTGCTCCTCCAAATCTGAATGTACCCCAAAAGAATTCTATAAGCATGACATGCTTGTTCAGCTCAAAGGAAGAAAGAGGATATGGAAGATATGCAGTTACTACATCAGCTTATTTCATCTTTCAAATTCAAGCTTCACCTGATCTGACAACAGCAACTTGATGAGCCAAACCAACAGTTATAGAGATGCCTAGTCCACTTGCAAGTCGTAAAACTTCATCCCGAGCGCCAAATGGATCATCTGTTCCCCATATTTCAAAGAGAAAATATTTATTCGATGGAGAAAACAAGGCAATTTCTACAGAAAACAAAAACAGTGCAAGAAAGACAGACAAGGTAAATCTAGCAAATCACATACTTGCACCCATGTTTGTAATAATGCAAACTCCATTCTCCACAGCCAAAGGTAAGAGCCGTTGCATCCACTCTGAGACTACACCAAACTGCTAGTAATCAGTTATCACCAAACAAGCAAAATTATCACATTTCTATCATACTGACACATAGACAAACCAGATAAAGGAACTTGGAATGCTTCTCTGTAATGAAACAAAAGTAAGCATTTAATAAGAAAAAACATACTACGGGGATCATAACCCTCGCCACCAGATTTCATGGCCTGGTAGCGCTCAGCCAGGGTACGCTCTGCTAGGCATTCCAGCACTAAATAATCCAACTCCCTCACCCTCTGAAGTAGCTTTAACGCTGCTATTGGTCGATCACCTCCAAATCCAGCACCACAACCTACGTAAACCTTTTCCTTTCGCCTTTGAGGATTCACCCTCTACAATTTCATGAAACATGTCATTTAGTTTCCTTTTCCCTCTTTTCGTTACAATTGTACTTCTATGAAAACATAAACAAAAAAACTAACCAGTCTGATCTCACAGTCAAAAGTATCAGGTATGTCACCACGTAGTTCTTCCATTACAATCTGATAACTACAACACCATGAACAACAACGAAAACGGGTCTTACCATTAGAATTTATCACTAAGTAATCCCAGTTTAAATTACTTAATGCAGAATGTTTAGCATTGCAACTTCAATCAAATCAGACTACAAGAACTAACCCTATCAATCGTTCAATCAATTCCTTCTGCTAAACATTGAAGCTAAAATTTTTTATGGATTCATCAAAAATAAATAAAGATAGAAACAATATGAACTTTCTTAGCAACACAATGATGCATAAAGAAATTGAAAATTCAATCGAATAAAAAGATGAATTACAGTTGAGATTGAAGAATTTGCAGTAGTATCTGTATCTGAGTTTCTGTTGATCCCTTTCGCCGGCTCGTTAGAGAATTCAAAAAGAATTTTGCCACTGCTGCTCTACGTGGTCTAATAAGTCGTGGCAATGCATATCGTAAAGTTTTGTAGGACCACTTTAGCAATTATATTATACTCGAGGGAGTAAAACAGATAACTTTTTATACTAGCTATAAGGAGTAATAATTTGAGGATAAAATATTTAAATTTAATTAGACGTATTAGATAGTCCTTCAATTATTTATCTTGTTTCTTTTGTTATAGTGATAAGATAAATTATTTTATATATGATAAATAACTTATCTTTAAATAATTTATATCTGAAATAATTACTCTCCGAATAACTTATTTAAAATCAAATAACAAAAAAATGAAATAATGAGAAACTATAATCTATAGGAGCGGTGAAGTAAATTTGCTAGTAAGCAACTTACAAGTGTGTGTATTTAAATTATTTTGTTAATTTTAATTTATGTGACATAATTTGAATATCAAAAGTTAAATCTATTTAGTTTGATCGTAAATTTGGACATGAAATCTTTATATATCTAGAAACTATATAAAAAGTATTATACGTCACAATAATTTACAATTCAAAATATTTAAAGTCTTGAACAACATATGAAAAATTATGATTAAAAAAATTCATTTGAATCTCAAAATTCAAAAGATATCACAAAATTAAGACGGAGAAAATTTTGCGGTCAAATTACAAATTTTACAGTAGAAATTATGGGACATTATTTATGTATAGTTTTAGATTTTACAATTATAACTATTTTTTAAACATAGGCCAAAATAAAGTCGTGAATATAAATATTCGATTAGCAATCTGAATAAAGTAAAAAGAGACTAAGATCATTCCGTTAATATTTTGAATATACAAAATTCATGGAAAACAGGTTACCAGAAATTTTTTTAGATCACTATGTTAATTTAAAACGGAAAATAAAAATATCTTCATACATTAAAATTTTCAATTTCAATTTTAGAAGTAAATTAATTATGCAAAATTTTAATAATTTTATTCATTAACTATTTAAATTTACACTTTATTAAAAATAATGTGATTTCCATCTAGTGTTATCCCTTGACCTTCTTCCTTCTCTGTTTCTAAGAAAATTAATTATGAGATGATAAATATTAAATATTTCATAATTTTGAATAGCGATCCTCCAAATGACTATTCGTGCAAAATGTCTATTGGAAATGTTACATTTAGTCGAATGATAAATAATAAATCGTCTCACGTAAACTCAAATTAATCTAACATATCAATTGCTAAAAGCCTAAAACAAATCACAACTATAATAATTGTGGAAGATTTTGAATTTTTTTCAAGTTTTTAATATTACTATATCAATAATAGTTTTTGAATTTTTTCAAGTTTTTAAAATTAATTTATTTTGAAAAATATATTTTCTTATAAGATGCAATTTGTTTTGTAACTAACCAATTTTAAAAGCATTTTGAGTTCAACCAATTCAAAGAACTTTTTATTTTTATTTTTTATTGCTCGAACTTGATCTAAATTTCGAGTTCTGTCTCTGCCCTTGTCTCCTATTTATTTTTTTATTTTTTAAAAAGAACCAATTAAATTAACATTTTGGATAAACATTAGGTATTGTGTAACAGTCAGCTCAACCAATATTTGTCTCCTCAAAAGGCAAAACTTACTTGTCCATGTTTTGGCGGGGCCTCCATGGCTTTTCCAAATACTCCAACTATACTATCCATTATATCATCTACAGAAAAAAGAAAAAAAAACTTTTGTTTGTATATAGATGATACATATATACTTAATCTCAGTCGTTCATTCATGTTCTTGAACAACAAAGAACATACTGGCTGATAAAGAAAGGAGAACCCCAGAATTTTCTGCTCCATCATATTTCATGGTAAGTTTTTCGCAAACAATCTCTGAGCTAGTGGTAAGATCCACCTACATTTTATCCTTCTCAGACCTCACTTGTGGAATTTCACTGAGTATGTCGTTGTTGTTGATATTTCTAGGATTACAGGATAGTCCTACATGCCTAAATCTTTTTTGTGTCCTGTATTGCATTTTTTGTATGTTTAATTTGCCTATCCAGTGTAAAATTCTCATTTGGTATATATGCTTTGATTTCTTACTATTAACCAAGAATTGAGCTCTGTATTGGCTTTTGTTGCTTATGTATGTGGGCTCTTCAGGGTGGTGGTTGTTTATTTGTGATGTTTAAGTATAAAGATGAAATCTTTGTCTTAGTCAAATTTCAAGAATGTTTGGCAACTGGGTAATTGATGGAACTTAAATGATTTAATTCTTAATGATAGAACTCTTTATGAAACGGTCTTTCTAGTTGATAAGGTAGGAGTAAGGTTTGCGTACACTCTAACTTTCCAGCTCCCACTCGTGGGTCGCTGTTCTTGATGATAAAACTCTTTCTGATTAGTACTATTTATTATTATCTCAGTAGATGTCTTCCCTAAGTACAGCTCCTATTAGTGGCGGAGCCAAGAATTTATATGAGAGGATTCAAAAATGGTCACATCTAGGATTTTAACCTATGACCTAAAGCAAATTTGGAACTCCCTTTGCCACTTTACTAGAACTCTTCATCACGTTGAGGGAGTTCAGTTTCTCACAATTTTCTCCATTCCTCTCAACAGCTTATATATCACCGAAAAAGACTAGTTTTTGACCTGTTTGCACAGTGGGGATTTGATTGAACCCCCTTCTTCAAGCTAGCTCCGGCCCGGACACCTACTCATGTCACCATAGTGGAATGAGTAATTGATGTTAATTTCTCCTTTTTGCAGGTTCATTATTAATTTTGTTTCTCTGTGTGGCTATTGTAGATATTTGGGTTGTAAGGCATTTAAGTCGATTTTGCAGTTTGCACAATCAAAGGGTAGATGGCCTCCTTATCTCTAGCAGTTGGGAATTGTGGTAAAGGTAGAAATGCCGAGGACCTGAGTTCTGAATTTGTGCCACACTTGTCTCTTGGGAGCGAGTTTCTTACCAAAAGGTTGTATGGCCTGAATTTGAAGGATTTGGGAAGTCCCAAAGTGAGGACGAGGAAGAAGTTTCGCATTGCTGCTGAAATAAAAAAGTGGAAGAAGCAAGATTACCCGTGGCATGGTGATATTGATCCAGACACTAAGACACCCTTAAAGTATCTTTCCTACTTTAAGCCTCTTGATGAGAAACCGAAACCAGTCACACTTGCCTTTGAGAAGCCATTGGTTAATTTAGAGAAGCAGCTTATTGAGGTGACTTGCTTACAAATGATGCTTGGTTAGGAACAATTGCATTTCATAATGAAATTGATCCACACTTATATTGTATGCCATGACCTTAATGTATTGCTGAAATAAACTAAGTATTTGGTGCAATGTGGCTACTTCATGATTATGGCAATAGAAAGGCAGAATCTCATGGTACTGATAGTAGTTGCTAGAATCATAGAACTAATGCTTTATTCAAACTCATTTCTTATTCAGGTACGCAGAATGGCCGAAGACACTGGACTAGATTTCACTGATCAGATTTATGCTTTGGAAGCTAAGTATCAACAGGTAAATTCACCTGACTCTTACAATAGGTAGCTGGTTGTATAAGTATGTGTTTTTATCAAAATTTACGTTAGTTTTGAACTGTCTGATCTTAAAGAGGGAAATTAAGTTAGTTTTCCTTACATTACCAACTTATGATAATCTGTCTACTTAACATATAGTATTGTTCTTTATGCAAAGGACATCAGCTTATAATGGTTATACCTGTGCAAATATGATTTTTGACCAACACTTTCCTGTTCCATTTGATACATATGCCATACTTTCAGGCCCTGAGGGATTTGTACACTCATTTGACACCCATCCAGCGGCTCCAAATTGCTCGACACCCTAATAGACCAACTGTTCTAGATCATATACTAAATATGACAGAGAAGGTATACCTTGTGATTTTTTTCTCTTTTCACTATTGTTATTAGCAGCTTTTCTGACAACTCGAGGAATCTCACTCCTATATCATGCATGAAGTGGGTAGAGCTCCATGGAGATCGTGCTGGCTATGATGATCCAGCCATGGTGACTGGCATTGGGAGCATTGAAGGTAGAAGTTACCTCTTCATTGGTCATCAGAAAGGTAGAAATACGAAAGAAAACATCATGCGGAACTTTGCAATGCCAACCCCTCATGGGTATGCTTCAAGAATTCTCTTTCGTAGCATTATTACTCACTACTATCATTAAGCATTCGCAGTTAATCTGTTCTGTGGGCAATAACTGGTTAAATTGAGGTGCTTTTTTCATTAATCTAGCAACAAGTTAGGTTGTAGTTGTTGCTCGTTAGCCTTTCCACAAGTTTCCAATTCAATTTTGTTGCTCAGGTCATCAGGGTTTTGGAGAGTCTATGCAACGTTCAGTTGTTTATATGGGAAAGTTGTTTAATTTGATACCTCAAAGTTGATCAGTAAAAAGATGGATTGATAACTACTAAGTCTTCACCTTGCAGCTACAGAAAGGCTTTGAGAATGATGAAATATGCTGATCATCATGGCTTCCCTATTGTTACATTTGTAGACACTCCAGGGGCTTTTGCTGATTTAAGATCTGAAGAGCTAGGTCAGGTGTGAGTTTTTACCTTGACTTTCAAATATTGTGTTATTAGATTACGCTTAATTGGTCATGTAAAATCTATAATCACCTCCAATATTTTCATCTAGGGTGAGGCAATAGCCTACAATTTAAGGGCAATGTTCGGCCTGAAAGTTCCAATCATAACGGTTGTAACTGGTGAAGGTGGTTCAGGCGGCGCTCTTGCCATTGGATGTGCAAACAAGTTGTTAATGTTGGAAAACTCAGCATTTTATGTTGCTAGGTAAGTTTGGTTCATTTGTACTTCTTCCATAACTTTATTTTGCTATTTATCAGGCATGTGACAATTTGAAGAATAAGAAAAGTTCAAGTTCAAAAATAATTTTTGTGCCTGCAGAAATATAAGCAAGATATGAATTCTCGTCTTACTATATCAAGGACCAAAAACATGTTGTGTTAGATTAAAGACGCGGACACATTGTACATGTGTTGAGGCATAGATTTTGTAGTTGTTTCTTTTACACTTCTTGCATTGGTTTCTTGAATATATTGTCTTTGCTATATCTTTACAAAGTTTATGCTTCTCTGACCAGTCCTGAAGCTTGTGCTGCAATATTATGGAAATCTTCACAAGCAGCTCCAAAGGTATACGAAAAAGTTGTTCAAGTTTGTGAAAAAAATGGTTAAATGGTTTATCATTACTAAAATTCTGATTGAATAGGCAGCTGAGAAGCTGAGGATCACAGCTCAGGAACATTACAGGCTCCGGATAGCGGATGGAATTATTCCTGTAAAAACTCTCACCATCTATATACTTTTCACCTTTATACTTAATTTGGTTTTAGGTTGGAAATGATTTAGAATCTATGGTGAAGGTCCATTGCCATAATTCCATAAATGTTGGCTTTGTTTGTCATCTCTTGCAGGAACCGCTCGGTGGTGCACATGCTGATCCTTTCTGGGCATCTCAGCAGATTAAACATGCTATTCTTGATGCCATGGCGGTAATACCTTCTGTCTATGGAAACAGACCAAAGGCTAATTCTTTGCTTAGAAAAAAAAGTAACTGTATTGACTTGTATGGAAATATCAGCGAATTACCAACGGCCTTTCCACATTGTATCATGGATGGACTGGGGTTAGGTATTAGAATTTCACTTCTGTGTGATGAGGGGATAGGATTACCGTTGTCAAAAAAAAAAAAAGATGGGATAGGATTACAACGTATTGATCCGATGTTGCTAACTCTATCCGATGATTTTTTTTAACATTTTAGGCCATTCCACTAAGTTAGGATTGAGCTTAGTTGATTGATATACCAAATTCCAACATTTCTATATATTCTGTATTTGACATGTTTTCACTATGGCTTCTTGATTCAGGAACTAGGAAGGATGAATTCTGAACAATTGCTTCACCAACGGATGCTTAAATTTCGTTCTATTGGAGGATTTCAGGAGGGCATTGAGGTTGAACCGGAAAGGAAGCGCAACATGAAGCAATCCGAGGCTAACACACCGCCTGCTGATTTGGAATCAGAGCTTGCAAATCTTAAAAAGAAAATTCTAGAAGCTAAGGGACCATCTGATCCTGTTACTATCCAAGTCCTTGAGAAGCTCCAAGAAGATCTAGACACTGAGATGACTAAAGCATTCATAGCTATGGGCTTGGATGATCAGATTAAATCTCTTAAATTAGAGTTGCAAAGAGCTCCTATTCCGGATCAACCACTAAACAAGTCTTTGCAGGAGAAAGCCGATAAGATTATGCAAGAATTTAAGCAAAAGTTTTCACAACCTGGGGCGTATCTTGGTTTAAAGCAAAAGCTTTACACCGTGAACATGTCTAGCAGACTCATCGAGCTGAAGAACAAGAGTGAAAAAATAAAAAATGAAGTTAATCAGAAGATTCCAACAACTGTAAAAGCCAAGATAGACCGTTTAAACGCAGCTTCAGAAAAGCTAAGAAATGGGGATTCTTTGGATACAAATCTCGTAGAGGAAGTAGAAAAAGCTAAGAAAGAGCTGAAGGATGTTCTAAGGTCAGCCAATCTAGAAATACTTGGCACGCGCAAAAGGACAAATGTTGTTGTTCCTCCAGAATTGGAAGAGGAGGTGGCTAAGGTAAATGCGGAGATTAAAGAGGAGATGGAAAGAGCAGTGACTAGATCAGGTCTTAGCGAGAAGATTGAACAGCTGAAGGCAGAGATTGTGAAGGACTCCAACTCGGAAAAGGTAAAAGAGCTTGAAACTGAGATCAGGGAGGGTATTGCTGCTACCCTCAGTGCCACCCCAGTGAAGAAAAAGGTTGAAAATTTAAGAGAAAAACTAGCATCACTCACCAAAGATGATGCGGATAGTAAAGTCGTCGCGGAAAATGGAAGATGGTGAAACTAGTTCATGAGTTTACTCCTTGTGTTAGATTGGACAGTAGTACTTGATTTTGGTTTTGGAAGAGATTTTTCTGGTCCTCCTGAGATATTGTATTGTAAGTATTAGTGATTTGCACCTTGGAATATGATTTTGTACTTGTAAGTCGTAACATGTATACAGATGTAAAGTTGGTTAGCAGCAAAATATGCATGTCCATTTCCTTCTTATATATGCCTTTTTATTCTTTGAGATTGAGAATTTTGACAAGGAGCAATCCGAGGATTAAGTTATCCACAATATGTACTGGTGGGAGATAGCAGATATTTGATGGAATAGTTGAGATGTGTACATTTACTCGAGCGCGACCATAATGTTTAGATTTTTTCTCCATGTCATTTCCACAAGATATGCCATGAACTTCCAAACATAATTAATCTCAAAGTCATCTAAAGCTGCAACACCAATGCTTGCCTTCTTAAATTCTTTATGTATACCTACATCAATAACAAGTACTACTGTACTATGCTTGGAATATATAGCATAGTAAAAATCTCACATCGTGTGTTACTTTAGTTTATTTCACGTTCATTAAATTTTTTATATAAGATATCGTTTCTTATCTTATTTATTAGATATTTTTGAATGAATGCTATTAAGAAAAAGTAATTTCTTAATATAAAAAACAATTTTTATCTTACTAAAGCTATACTTATTTTGGAACAAATTTTATTTGCATTAACATTTATTTTGTGACTAAGGAAGTAACTCCTTTACTATTTTATTCGAAGTCATACCAAAATATTGTGGCCAGTGAATAATGAATACCACTGCAAAAATAACCAATGTCTTTTCTAAGTAAAACTTTTATTTTTCTCATTTCATATTAGTCGTATACGGTACATGATTATAAATAGTTATCTCAAATTATTTATTATTTATTAAATTAAAATAGAATTAATTTTTTCTTTTTGAAAATATAAGGAGTTATCTCAAATTATTTATTATTCATTAAATTAAAATAGAATCAATTTTTTCTTTTTGAAAATACAAGGAAAATTTCAGTTGTTTTTTTAAAGGATAATTTAATAAATGTGTGTTCTTTTAATTCTTGATTTTAGAACTAAATCAAATAATATGAGACGGTACGAGTATGATAATTAAGTGTCCACTGAATTCAAATTGAGTCCTATTTTAGTAAAAGGCCGGTGCTCAGTATGCCAAATGCCCCGTTTCAGAAAAAGCTATAAATGCATTGACTGCTCTGTAATTTTAATAAATTTCTCTCCACGCCCTAGACGCTTTTCTCCTTTTAAATCATTTTCCCCTTTTTCTTGTTCCATATCGATTTTTCCTCGAATTTTAGGTGGAATTTTCGTTGTGTTTCTCTATAGCCGTTGGTTGCCGGAGATCGTACATTCTCACCGACCTACAAAGTTTTGTACATAATTGTTTGGGTACTTTTTTAGTTTCTTCAAGATACCTAGTTGGTGATGAATCCGAGGCCAAGATTTCCATCGCCAGGGATGGGGGGCCGTGGAGGCGGCGGCGGTGGGAGTATGCACCCAAATACTAACCCAAACTTTCAACATAGAAATCCTCAGCAGTATATTCAGAGAGGACCTGCACCCTATCAGCATCCGCAGCCGCAGCCGCAACAACAACAACAGCATTTTCAGAATCAGCAAACACAGCAGTGGCTTAGAAGAAACCAGTTTCCATCTGCCGATTCCACCGTTGCCGAGGTTGAAAAGAATGTACAGTCCGAAGCCGTTGACCAGAGGTAGGGTTTCTTTTCGACCTTCATTCTCACTTTCTTATGCATCGAATCTAGAAAAAGTGTGAGAATTAGAGAATTTGTAGTATTAGAGAACCCTAATCTGTCTTACAACTCAAATAATTGAGTATGGTAATGATTTCAGCCTGATTAGAGTGCACGGATAGGGGATTCACATAGTCTCCCCTAACTAGTTTGGAATAGAGGCTAGTTTTTGTAGTTGTATCATGCATAGAATGTAGAATTTGCTGGAGGAGCTTAAAGTTATAGCTGAACTAGAGTTCTGCTTCAGATCCAGACATCAGCTATTTTGTCGATTACTTTACAGCATGGTTGGCACTTTCCACTGAAGTAGGGAGCTTTTGTTTGTATATGAGTGGTAAGTGAAGAAATCTGTCAAGTTAGAGATATCGGTTGAATTGTTGTTTTGGTGGGTGCTGGTTATGGTATTAAAGCTGGCTGACTTGTTTGCAAAAATCACCTTCTTACCTAGACTAGTTTGAGTCATCATGTGGGGCTGGGATATAGTGAACTTGTTGATGAAAAAAGAAGATTATAAATTAGTAGGAAAATGTTAAGAGGCTGTGATCGATTTTCTCCTAGGTTTCTGATTTTGGGTGGGGGTGGGGTGAATATAACTAACCTCAAGCTAGAGTATTCAGCCTTTTGGTTTCTCAACTAGACTTAGTAGACCAGAAATCTCACGATAATCAGAGCATTGCTTGTTTTATTAGTTTAGAGGGTTAGAATATATGCCAATTAGTATAGAGGCCGTCTTTCATTATGCAAGATACTGGCAAGTCTAATCTTCTTAAATGCAGTAATACCTATTTGATCCGTGCAGCTATCTTATCATGTTGGCGTAGCAATAGGCTTGCTAGATATTACTTCCTCTTAGATTAATTTTATTTGCCTGTGTTGGACCTAAAAAAAATTTCTTGTTACATTGTGGTCCACATACACCAAATCAAATTATTGTGAGGCTCAGTGTTATCAAAGGCGAAAAGCGCTAAAAAGCTTTAAGGTTCGTTGGGGTTTAAGCGCAAAGCGCAAATAAAGCGTGGGCTTATATGAAAAAAGGCGCAAAGGGAGAAAAAGAATACAATCTATGTCTAGTCCAAGTCTAATAATTATAAGCATGACAAATATATGACAAAAGAAATTGAATTTTTTTTTTATGATAAAGTGAATATCAATTATTTAGTGTCACTACGTCAGAAGAGGGCTGATTGGCAAGGAAAAGTTTGGCTTAGAACCTTGAGGATGATACTGAAGCGCACGTAAAGTGAGGCAAAGTGCTTCAGGGCTTAAGCGTGCCTTTTACTATGATCTGAGACTGTCATCACCTTCAACTGCTAACAGGATCTGCTAGAATTTTGTGAAACCAGATTATTCCTAGAACGACTCTAAGAGGACTGTGATTGAAGAGATTGTTGTGAATCTCATTATGATGACTGCAGACAATGTATTCAATGATAGGGGACAGAGCCTTGCTTAGTTTCCTCATTTTACACAAGTCGTTAATACTGGACCTTTTAAGGGGCAGGGGGACCAAAAGAATGCTTGCAATTTGGATGAGACTCTAGATTTGATATGGAAAATGAATTGGTCGTATCTTTTCCTTAATAGTGAAAGGAAGAATTATTTCTCCTATTGATGGCAAACGGTAAATATCAAGGGAGGATTTTTGTTCTCTCGAAATTTACATTTGATTGATAGAATTTGGACGTTTTTGAGTTTCATGTATCATGAGTTTGAATTATTTCATTTATTCTGTCGATCATTTCTTAAGCTGCAGTGGGACTAATGATAAATCAATTCCTTTTCTTCTCTTTTCCGCTTTGTTCAGTTCACAAGAATGGAAGGCTAGATTGAAGATACCACAACCTGATACTCGATACAGAACAGAGGTAAGTTGGAAATTGTTCTCTGTCCATGTAGTTCAATTCATTGTATTCTCTTTGTGACAGCATGTTTGTCGACCATGTTTGTTCTGTTTCTTCCCAATACTAATTTTCATCCATCTGTATCATTCACATCCTTCATAGGCAGTTTCATTACTCAATTGTTGCTGAAAACTTGAAACCATAAGTTACATGCCATAAGAAATGAGGTGGCCTTCTAGCATTCTCGTAAACTATTAGCTTGAGAAGCCATGAAAATTTGTCATAGAATGCTTGCATGTAAAAGAAAAAATCCTGTAAGTGATCTCCATTGTGATGGACCAACGAAGAAAGTAGGCTATCTTTTGGGACAGAGGGACTGATGTTTCTATAGCCGGGATTTTTCCTTAGTTAAGCAGTTCAGCTCGTGTCCGTCATTTTTCCCCTTTTGGCATTCTTCACCCATGACATTGTTGATTTAACTCTTTAGCTGTGCACTTGAGGACCTCTTAAGCGCTCTTGTGCCTATAATTTAATCCATTAGGAGAACGAGATCATCTGACAATTAACTGGAAATACAAAAACAAAATTGCTTATGTAGAGTTGCTGAAAGATGTCTATTACTCCCACAAGTGCTAGAAATTGACGATATTCATATGATAAGTCTACATTTCTCATCATCTACATGATTTAACAACCTTCACTTCTAGGAATATCTGGTACTTACATGTCATGACTGTATTCTAGGCCGAGCACAACATCCTTATGAATTAGTGATACAAGTGCTAGAGCATAGTAGGTTATTCATTTGATGTGTAGCGTTGCATTTTAATTCCATATGTATAAATCTATACATGTTTTATCAGTAAATGCACAATATAGTACTCCCCCATCCCATTTTATGTGATGTAGTTTGACTCGATTAAGTTAAAGAAAGAAATGAAGACTTTTTAAACTTGTGGTTCAAAATGAATGATAGAAATTTGTGTGGCTGGGTAAAATAGACATTTTATAGTTAAATTGTTACTTAATATAGAAATGTGTCATTCTTTTTGGAACCGACTAAAAAGGAAAGTAAGTCACATTAATTTGGAAAGAGGGAGTAATTTTAGGCATGATATTTTGCTCACCGATTGTTGAGTTTATCACTTATCAGTTCATCTTCCTTGATGTAGTTTGTTTACTCCCTGATTGTTTTTCTTTTCTTTTCTGGACCTAGGAGAACTGCTGTAATTATGTAGTGTTGTTTATGAGGTTATTTCTGGTTGTTCTGCATTACTGATTGTCTTCACGGCTACTTACAAAAAATTGATTTTTTCGCTGCTACTTTTTCTTACAGGACGTGACAGCAACTAAGGGAAATGAGTTTGAAGATTACTTTCTTAAGCGCGAACTGCTTATGGGAATTTATGAGAAGGGATTTGAGAGACCATCGCCAATTCAAGAGGAGAGCATTCCAATTGCGCTAACTGGAAGTGACATATTGGCTAGGGCCAAAAATGGAACTGGGAAGACTGCTTCCTTCTGCATTCCTGCTTTAGAGAAAATTGATCAAGACAAGAATGTGATTCAAGGTTCGTATCTAAGCATTTATTTGTAGTTAATACTGTGACCTCTCTAGTGCTTGACTGCTTGTAGAACTGCAACTGAACTAAGCTTTGCATACTAGTTCATGTTGAGTAGCCAGAAAGCCTTTGCATAATCTGGCGTACAAATCCTTTACTACAGGAGTTGAGTACTTTAATTAGGCCTGAAATCATTTAGGCCCCTCAAGTAAGAGTCATCAAAGCTCAGACAAATGCCAAAGCTTTTGATAACCAAAAAGAAGAATAAGCAACACACTAGGAGAAAATGAAATGTATAGGTATTGCAACAAAAAATAACTACAAACACAAACAACAACAACTAGTTGGCCAAAAAGAATGAAACAGCTATAATTAAAACTCTGTTTGGATGGTTGTTACTTATTGCTTCGTAATATATTGTATTGTATTGTGTTGTATTGTATCGTAATGTATTGTTTCAATGAATACAATGTTTGTATAGACTGTATCGTTCTCAGTAGTTACATAATGTCACACATCAACAGTTTGAATGATAAACCTATAAGAAAAGTAGAGTACATGGTAGTAGCGCTTCTCTGAGAAGAAAATATGAAGGTCATGATCACACTAAATTGGTTGTTACACAAAATGAGATTTTTCGTCGTCACCTAACATTCTAACAGTAGATATAAATGATACGATACAATAAGGTTAAGTAACAATCAAAACAAACATTCTATTCAAACCAACAATAAAATACAACGGGTAACAACCATCCAAACAAGGTGTAAGCGAAAAATTCAGATCTATCAAGGTTAGAAACCGCCTTAAATTTCTGATTTAAGATGAAAAGATTTAGTTCTATATTACTTGGAGCTAGTTTCTTATGCTAAAATTTTAAATTCTCATCCTAAGTACTAAAAATGTATTCATAACACTTTTTAACAATTTATATTGGCCTACAAACCATATGTATTGTCTATTATTTCTTTCTTAAAAACAGGGACAACAGAAGTGAGGTGCAAACCCCTGATAACCTTTCACAACAAGTGGAATCCCATTTTTTCTTTTTATGGGAATTGCAATGTAATGGTTTTCATGTATGCATATTACATTTAATCACCTAAAGTCCTGAACCAAAAATCACTTTGAATCAATTCTATGGTGCTAATTGCACTGACGATTTACAATTCTGGAAGATTAGTAATTACTTGTAAAAAATATCACAATCTTTTGAACTTAAATCCAAACCCATGCTTGTAAAACACTTTTTCTCAGAAAGAAGGAATAAAGGTTCTTGTAAATACATTCATATACTGTATGAAGTTAAGTTCAGTTTTGTTTTGACGCTCAACAGTTGTGAGCATAAGCTTTATTTACTGGTGATCTAAGTTAATGTAGAGCCATTTTCAGATTGACAGTTGCACGTTCCATGGCCTCATTAATAATGCAAGTATGTCACTCAGATTTAACAAGTGTAATTACTAGATCATATTGTCTCAATGCTAACCTGCCATAGCAAGCTTTAGCTTTAGAAACATGTGTTGCTGGCCTTCTCCTGTCACATATAGTCTAATGTTGTACGTTACTTTGCTTCACATGAAATATCCTGCTGTGAATATCTTGTTTTTATTTTGGTTAGGTGCAAGCTATTCTTTTGTACAGTGTGCTGTGATAGAGCTTATAATTGGTCCTAGCATAGTTTTAGCATTCCTGCAAATTAAGAGGAAATGTGTAGTATTTTCCCTAGTTGTGCAACTATAGTTTACTCTGTTTTAGTTCGTTTCTGACTGTTGTTCGGTGCTTCCATATGCAGCTATTATTCTTGTCCCAACTCGAGAATTGGCCCTCCAAACATCTCAAGTTTGTAAAGAACTCGGGAAGCACCTACAAATTCAAGTCATGGTTACCACTGGGGGGACTAGCTTAAAGGACGACATAATGAGACTGTATCAGCCAGTTCATTTACTTGTTGGTACTCCTGGAAGAATTCTTGACCTTGCAAAAAAGGGTGTGTGTGTTTTGAAAGATTGCTCCATGTTTATCATGGATGAGGTAATCCTCTTGAGTAGATAAATCAGAGTATTAATGCCCGATTGTCTCTTGAAGAGATGTTTTGAATGCTCAAGCGATGACAAAATGCTTAAATTCTTTGATAATCTTTATATTAACTATATACTAAACTTCATGTGCGATATAGGTCAAGTTTTAATCAATTCAAGATCTCTGATGCACTCAGTTTTATTTTTGATGTTGAGAAACTAGCACTGACTAGGCTAAGATTACTTATGATTCTAATTTACAATCTACAAAGTCTTGATGCAAGTTACTGACATGTTGAGATTTTTTTGCAATGGCTACCTTACATGAGTTAATTGGAATTGGATAAATTGTTTCCTGCTTGCCCTTGCTGACCTCCTTTTCTTCCTTCCTAGCAAGACAGCATACTTAATTGTAAATTCAACTGTGTTTACTTTTGTCCTTCAGGCTGATAAGCTTCTTTCACCAGAATTCCAACCTTCCATTGAGCAGCTGATCTGCTTCGTACCTGCAAATCGCCAGATTTTGATGTTTTCTGCAACATTTCCTGTTACTGTCAAAGACTTTAAAGAAAGATATTTGCGCAAGCCATATGTTATCAACCTCATGGATGAACTTACGCTCAAGGGTATAACACAATTTTATGCTTTCGTTGAAGAAAGACAGAAGATTCACTGCCTTAACACTCTCTTCTCAAAGGTAGTCCTAGTTTTACTATGGAGCGTAGGTGTTAAAATTAGTGCAATGTGCACCTGCTAACCAACTTCTATCTTCTTTTCCGGTGCAGCTTCAAATTAACCAATCAATTATTTTTTGCAACTCTGTAAATCGTGTGGAACTTCTTGCCAAAAAGATTACTGAGCTGGGCTATTCATGCTTCTACATTCATGCTAAGATGCTTCAAGATCATAGAAACAGGGTGTTTCATGACTTCCGCAATGGTGCCTGCAGGAACCTTGTTTGTACTGGTATGATTAATGCATCTGTTTAACTAGTATAGTTAAGTATTGATGTGTTCACGTGTTAAAATTAGAATTCATTGTTATTTATTGGTACTTATAAGTACATAGTAGTCCTTTAAATGGTGCGGTTTATTCTACAATCTTGTCTTCATAATATGTTCACGTAGGCATATATCATGAGAAATGTCGATGCCGGGTGTATAGTGGTGTAACTCATTTGGTTGCAACTGCCCATTGTTGGGTCATATTGCATGTACTTATCATCTGACCAAATACGGTGCTGTATGTTGCATCGTTTTAGTTAGTGTTGATCGGCTCTTTTGGTTGAGTCTTGGTTGGGGACTTTGGTGGGGTGGGGTGGGGACTAAACTAGATGCTACTTGAAGATAAAGCATTTCCTTGCTGGAATCTGTGGCTTTACTGATATCTATTCCACTTTGCGATATTCTTGGTGTTGCTGAGCTATCTTACGTGGTATGCCATCCATTTGTTTATTTTGTAATGAATGATCCTCACATTGTTCTTAAATGATGAATTTTGACTTTATCTTTCATGATGCATAATTAATCTTATTGATTCGTGTTCTTTTACGAGGATCAGCATGTATTCCTGTGATACAATGTCTATTTTGTTAATTATTTGATTTGGTAACTTACTGTTCTTTCTTGATGGAACAGATTTATTTACTAGAGGAATAGATATTCAAGCAGTTAACGTTGTTATCAATTTTGATTTCCCTAAGAACTCAGACACGTATTTGCACAGGGTATGCACTACAGATCTTTGATCTTGCTTATTGACTTATCTATCTGTTTGTGCTATATTCTCATTGATAATTGCTTTTGCAGGTTGGACGATCAGGGAGATTTGGACACCTTGGTTTAGCTGTTAGCCTGATTACTTTTGAGGATCGCTTCAATTTGTATGCATTAATTTTGTTCATTTCTTTTATGCTAGGTCATTTAGTTTCCATGTGCTGGTTTCTGCTGATACTGATTGTATCTATCTGACTGACAGGTATAGAATTGAACAAGAATTAGGAACAGAGATCAAGCAAATCCCTCCACAGATAGATCAAGCTATATATTGTCAATGAGCCAGTTAGCTGTGGTTGATGGTGCTGCAAGTGGGTAAGTATTTATAATAGAGATGCTTTGTGTATGCAGTTTGTTAAGTTGCTGGATATTGTTTCCCTGAGGATTTTCGACATGCAGACCAGACAGTTTTATCTCTTTTGTCGGTTTTAGTAGCCCATCAATCTTGGGTAGTTTAATTTACTTGCATTGGAGGTTGGCTGATATTTGGAATATTACTTTCTTATTCCTGTGCTTTTTACAAAAATTACAGTCTTCTCTTTTGATTTGTAGCCATACTCCATATTGGAAGATGGTAGGAGTAGGAGTTTCACTGTTTGTTTCTCGCATTTTATGACTAGAAGCTCCTCTTGTTTTTCTGAATGATATTGTTTGCTCATTTGCATAGTGAACATGTTAATTTCACCCAGATGAACATTTTCTTGATTAATATTCTTTACCTTTACCAGCTCAAGCTTTTCAGCTCTAGAACAGTCTACTCGGGAAATTTTGGGTTGGAGAATAGATATAAAGCTGTGTATGACCAAGTGCTGGTTTTATTTTTAACCATGTGTTGTCTAGAATGTTTTGGACTCTGGTAGTGTTATTTTTGTGATTAGTTGAGTGCTGTTAAAATGACAAGAATAAGAAAGGTAGGCAAAACGAAAAGTGGGTTCAAAACAGAATCAATTAATTTATGTAATGTCAAGCTTCAAAAGTTTTTGAAATGGCAAAAGACAACATCATGTTTAAGTTGTTCTTAGCTTCTTGTTTCGAGTTATCTTATCAGGCTTGTTTTGCTGACCGCACTTTACTTTTACCTTCAAAACAAGGAGAGTGAGAGGAGAATGGGAATAAATTTTTTTGAGCTCATGCTTTCTTGCAGAGATACCAGATTTCACTTTCTAAGGGCGTGCGACTCCAGAGTTCAAAAGAGGAACTTGGCAGATTCATGGTTGTGGAACAACAAAAATGCATACTAAAGAATCAGATGGTACATATTGACACTCCATCGGTCCTTAGTAACTGCGTCTATCTTTTGTTGGGCATCTGGATTATGTAGTATTTGGCACTTGTAGTTGTTTCCTTTGCTCTGTATGTCTGTTGGAAACTGTCAGAGTATTTAGCCTTTTCTTCGATCTGTGTTCGCGGTGCGCATGGGTTCAGTGTTTGGGCATTGTCCTGGAGATGTGGTGCTTAAGGATATAATGGAACATCTTAAATGATGGAAAGGAGTTTGGCTGAATTGATTGTGAGATGAGGATCAGATATCCAATAAATATCCAACTGCACTTTTGTTTACCAAAGTTTGTATAGCCCGTCTTTGAAGGCCTCTGCATTTTTCCTTTATAGCTTTTTCTCTTGTTGTGTTTATGTTTTAGAACACTTGACAGTGTTACTTTCTTCATGGGTATGATCCTATTGTAGCGCTTTGTCTTTGTTTCTTGGTGTGTGGACACTGTTCTCCTTTTCTGATACCCCTTAAAAAGGAGAATGTTTTGTTGCAAAAGAAGTTAGTTTTTTTCCCAGCACTAAGCTGTGCTGCAAAATTCAGTCTTTTTTTCCATACCACAGTGGTCTATCCTCAACAGCCTCACTATATTTGGTATGTTGAGGTTCCTGCTGTGATGACCAATTAAAGTCCTTAGCCTTGAAAACTCTTTACATAATATGAAAAAGCTCTTTCTTTCTATGATGGTACAATTTTTATGCAGGTTGAGCTTTTACTCCGTTTTTATCTTTTATCTGGTAACGTAGCGTGATGCTACTTTTCATGCATCTTGTTCTCCATAAACATTTGGTATGACGGAAGTCATATTAGGTTACAAGGTGGATGATGTGTGTGGTATGACGGAAGTCATATTTCAGAGGGGTTTTATTTGAGGAAGTTATCTTTTGATGCCTGGTTACTAGAGAATAATGTCTTCCATGGGGGTATCTTCTCCATAGGATTGGAAAATATGACCCATCTTTGTGGTAGAAAATTAATTTTCATACAGCTACCTTGATTTTAAACTTCATATTACTTGCTTCGAGCAACACTTGGACATATTATTATCTGTACTAGAAACAGTATCAAGATGTTCTTTGATACGCTAGTATTGCTCTTAATTTTTGATGATGTATACATTTGGAAAACACCAATCAAATGTTGAAAAATATCTTTATGAAATATCTTTATGTCATCTCTCCCCTCATAGGAGGGCAAGTTAAAATAGTATATTTTATGTTTGATTTTTAAATTAAAAGCCTGTTTGGGTATGTATGAGAATCAATGGTTATTATGGCCATTTGGTTAGGGGAAGTTTATATAGTACATAACTACCTATAATTCAATTTTGTGACACTTTTTTAACTTTATTGGACACTATAAAAAGGTTGAAGTTATTTTATTTCCACATAACCTTTACAAATATCCAAATATATTAACTTAAATTTTAAAGCGTTTGTGTCGTTATTCTATTTAAATCTTTATTTTCAAGCAAGACAGATATTATATAAAAAAAAATTATTTTTTTTGAAAGGGGTTTATTAATTGTTGTGGCGAGTCAAATGTGGAACATAAAAATAGGACGGCGTGGAGTAAATGAAAAATCAAAGTTAAAATTGACCGCATTCATTTCACTGACTAGCGACTATGATTAGACCTTCGGTGACTGCAGATAGTAGCATTAGAAAAATTTTCAAGTACCAACTAATGCAGAAAATTATGTTCACTAGTGTATGGTGGTGGTCGGTGTTAGTGGCTAGTAATGGTAAATTATTTTTGAATTATGTGAAATAGTTTGTTATATTTTGGGATAAAAAATGCCTCTACTGTTATCCTAAGAGACCACATATACCTTCAAGAGTTAACACCTCACATTTTTATTGACTTGGCAAGCCACGTGGGACTAATCCTTCCACCTAAGCGTTGCCAACTAGGATTTACTACAAAAGAATTAGACCTTTCACGGCGACAATAGTGGCAATATTTTGAGATTTTATGGCAACTTTGTCGCCACTAAAGGTCAAGTTTGAATCTTAATTGGCAACACTTAGGTGTAGGGATTAGTCTCATGTGGCTTGCCACGTCACAAAAAAATGGGGTGTTAACTCTTGAGGATATTTGTGGTCTCTAATGATAACGGCGGGGGTATTTTTTATCCTAAAATGTAATGGAGAATATAAGTGGTCTATTTCGCATAGTTAAGGTGCAATTTTGACCATTTTCCGGATATCTAATGATATCTAATGATGATATTGATGGTTGTTGGCGGCAATGCTAGTTGTGATGGTGAAGACTAATGATTGTGGCAATATAGTAACGAAAATAATCTACATGAAAATATGTTGGATGTTATAACTATAGTGAAATCTTACCTATAAAACCTATTTTATTTTACTCTCACTAAAAAATCATTATTCTCATTTCTTAAAAAATATATTTAGTTAGCAGAGTCATTTAGCAGTTAGCAGGGTAGGGGCCTGGAGTCATTGTGACCTATCACGAGAACAAGATGCTTCCTTTATTGCCTGTTTGTGTGTCCCCCCTAGTCATACAATTCATCTTCTCCATCAATACATGTCTATATATATATATATATATATATATATATATATATATATATATATATGTGTGTGTGTGTGTGTGTAGGGGGGTCCGTGGGAGGGGGGGGGGTATTTGCTCTATTTGTTTTTATGATGTACCCTCCCTTTCTGTCTATGCATATATCTATCTATATGACTATATATGAAAATTAAATGTTACTCCATATTTGTCGGAACTATTTTTTGTTTAATTACACAACACATATCTTCTAATTAAATAAATTTAAAATGTTCTACTTTATCTACTCCATTCAATGACAACATACCTAATATAAAAGTTAAGACTCGATTGATTGATTGTTATATTAAATAGATATAAGTTTAATATAGAGTATTAATATCGATATAATTGATCAAAGTTCAATTGACGAGTATCTTTTTCATACACTAAGACATGTAAAGATTAGTCGTAGACTTGTAGTCCAATAAGTTTGGCTTCGATTTCACAATTGTCTACACATTTATTCTTCATACATAGCGTCCCTCTCCTTATGGTACATCAATATATGTACACTTACATATTTGACGTAAATTTTACAAATTTTTTGAAAATGTATAGAGCATTAAAGTTTTATAGGTTTCTATTGTTTATATAATTCTTGTATACGATTGTATCCTTTTTCAATAAAATTATTACGTTATCGAAAAAAAAGAAAAGAAAAAGGAAGATCCATAAGATTTATCTGTTCACAGAAAGTAAAGTACTAGTGTGCCTTAATTGCTTGACCTTGATTTCTCAGTCTTTCTATGCAGATTTCAACTGAATTCAATGCGCATTGCATTATTTTTTTTTGATAATCGAGAAATTCGTGTGTAGAATCAATCAAAAATTTAGAAATTCAGAAATAGTAGGCCCATTGAACTTAGTTTGCATGAGGCAGTACTTGAACTCGTCCAAGTCACAAGTTAAACTTTTATCATTTAGAACCAAAATGCGGACAATTGCTCACATTGCATTATTATATAAGACTGGAGCCACTTTTTCACTCTGATTTACTCTCCTCACTCCTTAATACTTTCTACGGTTTTATATTATTTGATCCATATTTGATTAAAGATATAATTTACTAAACTATGAGTTGTAAATTTGACTACTAGAAGTACTAATTTATATTGTTATTTAATATTAAAGGATAGTATGATTAAAAAAAAAAGTACTACCCTCTATCCACTTTTAATTATCATGGTTTTTTTTTTAATTTTTAATTTTATTTTTTACCGGGTGACGATTATCTACATTGAAATTCGACTAAATCAGGATTCATGCCGAGAAGTCTCACAGTGGGGTAAAACCGCCCTAACAAAGGAGCTTGAACTCGAGACCTTTTTGTTAAGGATAAAAGAGTATTTACCACAACCTTTGTTGGTTTCCTTTTTTAGAGTCAAACTAAAATAAATTCGGCTAATATTTTGCGATGTATTTTTTCATTACTTTGATTGCAAAAAAATGAAATTGATAGTACTTTTCATAAAGTTTTTGAATATCTAATTTTTTTTTTGTTTAGTGTAATCTAATTTAACTTTGAAAATTAATCAAATTAACTTTCAAAAAATGCGATATGACAATTAAAAATGGACAGATGGAGTATTACAGTATCACCCTTTGAATATAATAAGTACAATCTCTTGAAAACATAATAAGAAAATGACTATAATTAACAATAAGGGTAAACTAGGAACTAAGTGTAAAATTATTCATTAATTTTATAAACAGAACAAATATTACCAGACATCTCAAAATGGTATAATGTACAACTATTATTGAAGGTAGAGAGTTTAAAACTCTTGTGATTTGCTAAGTTGGCAAGTACTTCCTCCATTTACTTTTATTTTTCACTTCTGAACTTCGCAGCTCCTTAGAAAAATATCTTTACGCCTCTAATTATTTATTCATTTTTTAATTGACATGTCTAATAAGAAAATAATGATTGACATAATGAATTTATTACTTTAACCATACTGATTATTCTATGAAATGAATAAATTAAAAATTTAAGATTTCAAAGATTTTTTATTTTTTTCAAATAATTCATTGAAGGTATGATAGATAAAAAAAAAATTGTCCCTCCAAATTTTTTTAAAATGGACAAATAAAAAAATAATATTTAGGAATAGAGGAAGTAATAATCTATTATAGTTGATATGATTGCATATTAATTGATGTTTAGTGTCAAATTTTAAAAAATAAAATAATTAATACTAAGAGTAAAACATAATTTTTTTATATATATGAAAGTAACAAATAAACTCTAGTAAATCTATATTTAAAATAGCAGAGAAGTAAAAACAAACATAAAACATCTATTTTTAAGACATGAGTCAAGTGAAATAAAAGAAAGGAGCAACTATGTTACTTATATGCTGAAATTGAATAGCGAAAACCTCAAGAATTTGAAAAAAGGTAAGAAAGAGGGCATGCATTTAATGCAACTTTCTTGTTCTATTACGTCAATCATTCAATTTCTTTTCCTATTTTACATTTATGCAATGGTAGTATACAGTAGTTTTTTTTTCCATCCGGTGATCAGTACCCACATTGAAGTCGTTTATATCTGAATATGCGCCAGAAAGTCCCACATTAGGAGGCGCTATAGTCCATAGCCATAGAGACTCGAATGTGAAACTTCAATTAAGGATGAAGGAGTACTTGTTATTCTATCACGGTCCTTGTCGGTGTAAACAGTAGTATATGTGTAAGCACATCATATCATATTATGTCATTTAATGTGTAGCCGGCTATGGAGTTGCTGATACTTCTTACACTCTATCTACTGTCCTACTCCATTTGATAGGTCAATTTTCTTCTCTTTATTTACTTTTCCCTCTCCTAGGAACACTCATCATCTCTTTATTTTTTAACTTTAAAACTTAAAAAACTTGACTTTTTGTTGATCATAGATTTTAGTGTGTATGAAAGAGAGGAATGGGGAGAACACCATGTTGTGATAAAAATGGTTTAACCAGAGGACCTTGGACCCCTGAAGAAGATGAAAAACTTGTCCAATTTATCAACAAGAATGGTCATGGTAGTTGGCGTTCACTCCCAAAACTTGCAGGTCTATTTCACTACTCTTTTCATGTTCCATGTTTACTTTTATCCTAGTTTTTAACCATTTTGCCTCCTACCTCAATGAGTAACAAGGGGATTAGTGTTATTTTTTATTCAGTTTAATGACATTAATATTTGTTTTCTAGTTATCTAGTTTATGGTTTTATTGGCTTTGGTGAACTCTACAATGTTATAAATTTCATTTATTTGATGTTATAAATTAGAAGGGGTACTTTGATGTTTTCCCTCTTTTGGTGTGAAAGAAATCAATTTACTCTTTGATGAGCATTAATGTTCTTCCAGTTTTTCATGTGAATACTAATATGGAAAAGTGATAGTTTTTACTCTGAGTTTACTTTTCTGTTTTACAAAATGACATAAATTACCCCTTCCAAATTCACTTGTACTTCAAAGTGTTGTTTCTACTTTTACCTCTAATCAGCAAATAGTTAAAATTTTCTTTCTGGAGATGCGCTCTTTTTTCTCTTCACTTAATGTCAAATTGGGAACTCAGTAAAGATGTTAAACTAGTGGGGATTGTTCCTTGTTTTTAAAGGCTGCCTTAGGTATTCTTTTGTTGCAGTTATCATTAGCAGTTCTTTGTTTCTCTTCTCCATGTGTACACTATGAATGTTGAGCTAATTGATCGATGATTTATCGAAAGACACTTGCAATTTTTGGGCTCAACACATATCCTCTGATGTGAAATGAGCCAATGGTCTATGTTGGTGCCAAATGTTATCTGAGTGAACTAGCCTCGATGCGGTGCTGGTTCACTGTTTCCAGCCTATTTACAGTTTCCTGGCTGATACCATAGTTCTTTAGTTATTGTAACCAGCTTGAGCAGCTCATATTGTTTTAATGACTAAGGCTGTTTGTAGGAGAGTTTAGAATGATGGACTAATAGAATAAAATGGTAACATTGGTCTCTATGGTATCATAACCTCATAGTTTGCCTGATCTCTTGTCAACTGTTTTCCACTTTTTCACAATCAGGTCTTCTTCGTTGTGGGAAAAGTTGTCGTCTTAGATGGACGAATTATCTAAGGCCAGACATCATACGAGGTCCTTTTAGTCCTGAAGAACAGAAGCTTGTCATACAGTTACATGGCATTCTTGGAAACAGGTTGGTTTTTGCCTTGTGTAGTTGCATGCTTAACTTCTAGTATTTCTTAGTACTCGTTTACGTAATGTAGAAAGCATTATAAGCATCATTTATATTTCAATAACTATGAATAATCATTAGTAAGTGTATCTAGATGGGCTGCAATTGCTTCACAATTACCTGGGAGGACAGACAATGAGATAAAGAATCTGTGGAATACTCACCTGAAAAAGCGCCTGCTTTCCATGGGCATTGATCCTCAGACTCATGAACAGTACTCTGACCCCAATGGACTGCTGAGAAGACCAGCTACATCACCTTCTGCGCGTCACTTGGCACAATGGGAAAGTGCTAGGCTCGAAGCTGAGGCACGTCTTTCCAGAGAGTCCCAATTCTTGGTTCCATCATCAGTCGGAAGGTCTGAGACTGACTATTTTCTGCGCATATGGAACTCAGAGATAGGTGAGACATTTAGGAAATTGAAGAAAGGAGATAAAAATGCTTGTCAAAGTCCAACCTCTCAAGCATCTTCGTGTACAAAGTATGGATCAGCTTCAGGCATTACGACTGAGATTGAACTCGGTGTTGCTGGTTCACCAGTGACAGGAAGCAACCAACATGAATATAAAGAGTGGAAAATTGGCCAACCATACACAGAAGATTTCTTGCAAGGATCAGACACGTCTAGCTCCAACGCCATGGAAGATTCATCTGAATCAGCATTGCAACTTCTTTTGGATTTCCCTAGTAACAATGACATGAGCTTTCTTGGACATAGTGATTCCTATAGCTTGTATCCCCTTCTGAGTGAAACCTCATGATCTGCCCATAGCCAGAATATGCAGTGTGCTTCTTTCTCTGATATCAGTGGCTCCGAAACATCGATTTTGAAAAAAAATCTGCTGGTTATTTTTGTAGCTCCAGCTGTGGAAAGAACACATATTCTAACTCTACTATATATTAATATCATATCAATAGGGATATCTCAGTTCCATCAGAGGAAAAGACAAATGCAGTTTCCCTCTATATTTTGTAATAGCAAATAGTGCTATAATGCATGATATTTTGTAATAGAAATTCAGGACTATGTTTTGTTTCTATATTAAGTCATGCTTGCATATTACAGTTCTTATTTTTTTGGCCAACCTGAATAGCAGCAAGCAAACAGTAGAAACTTCATGACACAAACTAGGAACACCAAGTGATTCTTGAAAACATTTCAACATTGTAGTTTCCAGACATTTTATACATAATCTCAGATACAGTATGAAGTATTAGTAGAAACTTCATGACACTATAAAACTTTCATGAGTGCTTTTCTTACACAAACTAGAAAAACTCGATATGTTTGAAACACGAATAAAAGAGCAACAAGCAGGAAAATTCACAAAAGAGAATGATACATTTCATGGCTTTAACATCCAAGGCATCCAATCTTCTTAGGGGCTTGTCCCGTAGCACGATACTTGGCAGCGATCTCCTCTGCTTTAAGAAGTTCTTCTCCTCGTCTGGCTTCAACCATAGCTCTCTTTTCCTCTGCCTCCATGTGAACTGCAGCTACTCTATTTTTAATCTTCTCTGCATATTCTGCTTTCTTTTGCTCTAGTTGTTCCTGCAAAATTTGTAGGAGGTTATCAACATCATTAAATATTTCTCTTGACAAGGATAGATGTCGCATCCTATGCATTACCCATATTTTGGTCAGCATTGGATGACAAAAAACAGTTTCTAAAGTCGTAACTATCCCATTTAGCACTAACGTTTCTCGCTATGGTAAAGAAAATAAGTGTCTTTAGATGACAACCTGGCTTGCAGCCAGAATGCGGAGTATCTCATGAAAGAATTATCGCAGAATAGTTCAAAATGAGACATATTCCACAATATATCATGTTTTCAAGTATTTCCTTGTTCAAAATTATTGAAGAAGAATGTATACTAGATTTCGAGCCTGGTTACCTCAAGTTTCTTCAGTTTAGCTTCAATATTTGCTTTCTTGGTGTTCTCCCATGTTCCAACTGAAGAGAGCTTCTTTTCGGCCCTATTCAATAATAAAGCAAGGTGAAGATGACTTAGGTCATTGAATTGGCAGTATAGATGAATGGTATATCAATGTCGGGAACAAAATTTAGAACATTTCATACATTCATTCCACTAGTAAATGAATAATCCATACAAATGCTTGCATTTTGAACCAAAAAAGGTGGACAAGAACCTGAGAACATGTTTAACATAACAACAAAAATAATAGAGGAAGGATGCATAAAGCATCCGCAAACAAATGTTGTGCAACTTCAAAAGTGACGATATCCATATAGGGAATGAAGTTTTTGTCTGTACATTTCTCTTGAATAACACAGCAAGTTAGAAATCTTACTTGTTATTCACCTTGCTTTTTTCACTTTCTTCCCATGCCTTGATATAGGAATTCCTTTTCTCTGTTTCAAGGTGTGCGAGAGCAACATCTGGCGGAAAAAATAAATGAACTTGTTAACTGCTGAGAGTGAGATGTGACCGCCTCTAATAAACTCAATTCCTTTGCGGTATTTTTTCACATAACAGGATAAGCTCCAGTCAAAGTCACCTAAGCCAGCTATTAAATGCACTCTTCATGAAATATTTCGATATGCAACATAAACACATTCCTATATACTTAGAAAAGTTTCAAGAACTAATATTGGTGCATACCTCTGTCGAGGGATCCCTTTGAACTTTTCTTTGTTGAAGAGTCGGGCTCTGCCAAAATCAGTAAATGAGAATATATCATCAGTCACGGAATATTTCCCTCGAGATACAAGCAGTTCATATCTGTGCTTTCTCAACAACTTTTCAACCAGAAATTAGTTACAAACTTCAAGAATGTGATCAGCTAAGTTAACACCAATGATCTGTTCGAAATGCCTAAATTTTCTGTAATTACAATACTCAGTCATACTATTACTCAACTTTCTATATAAATGAAGGTTTGTGTCTGAGTCCACGTGGTACCTGCTACCTCCTACGAGTGCGGGTACCAAGTGACTCTACAGTAGGTATCCATTACCTGCCTTCAGTAGAAACATTTTTTTACCAATGATTCTAATATTACTCATTCTCTTTATTGTAAAGTTAAATCAGAGTGGCCATCCACTAATTCTATTGATTAAAGTTTAAACAAGAGTGGCCATCCACTAATTAAGCAAGGCATCTAATCATATTAATTTATTTTTGCCAAAAAGTAAAGGAGAGATATTGGACCTATTAATGATCTTTAAAAAACAGTATACAACGTCATTCCAATCATTCAAAAGTTGTTAGGAGTATAAAGGCATCAAAATTAATTGAGTCCAGCCAGATAGGAACAATAATAGAATTAGATGCCTCAACTGAAAATAGATCAATTAATAAAGACAAACAAAACACAACTCCATCTTCAAGAATTTCAAATAAAGTGAAAAAATTACTTGTAAATTATAATAATATGTAGTAGCTATATATGGGATCAAAATTCAAATCTATGATTTCTAAAAATTTGACTGCATGTCTGAGGTAAATTAGTTGAGTTAGATGATTTTGCTAGTTTTTAGAAATTGCGAGGTATAAACCATATTTTAAAATAAAAAAGTATTAAAGTCTAAATATTCTTTGCAAAAAGTATGGCAAAGCGAACTTCAACTCCAACTACAACTTCGAAAATTCCAAATAAACTGAATATTTTTATTTACATATAGGATATAACTCTATCATTTAAACATGATTAATTGATGTATATATTAACCTTGATAAATTACCTAACCAACCATTTTTAACTGATTATGTCTGCTGAAAAATTGACCTAAAACAGAATTGGGCTGAAAAAAAGTTTATCTTTGGATGCTTTGTGGTCTTCAAATATTCAAACACAAACTTCAACCTTGTCCTTATTATCAAACTTCTCCAAGCACAATAAAAAGAATTAAGTTAATATAAGGGTTCGAATAAAAAATTTAGAAGAATCTTAGCCGTTCAATTGGTTGGGTACCTACATGAACTTTTACCTTCATGTTGGTGAAAGTCTTAATAGTTCAGTTGGTTCGCTACAGGTTCGATTCTCCACACCATTTCCAGTATAGTGTTTTAGACCAAAGATTTAACAACGAATTAACGAAATAAAAGATATCAATAAGGTAAGGGATGCTACCTAGGGGAATAATTAATCTCCTCGCTATGGTATAAATGGGGAAATAAGTTATTCCAAACATAACAATCAAACGACACATCAATTTTGTATCGCATGACTATTTAGGTCGTACCAATATTTAACAGACACAAACAATTACAATTTCGAATAATAACATAAAAAAATTGAAAACTGAATTAAAACAGAGATATATAGAGTTTTGAAATTTAAGGAAAAATTACTTGTTGGGGGAAGAGTAGCAAGAGCTTTAGAGTCATCAGATTTGGCCATGGGAGGAGGAGGTGGTAATTCTGGTTGAGGTTGAGCTGCAATTGCAGTAGCTTCTGCCATTGTTATTATTGAAATTAAATGTATGTATATAGTGAAAGAAGAAGGAATCAATCAACAAAAGCAAAATGGGAATTCGTTGTATAATATCTGGAGATTCTGTTTATGAAACTTTTTGTTGGTTAAAAAGAAAGGAAGAAAAGAGTAGTAGTGAAGAAAATTGGATAATTTGGTATCAATGGATCAACGGAGACGGTGTTGGGGACGTGTCCAGCCTGTGGGACTGTCGGCAGACTTCCCTATTACGTTTATACTACTACTACTCACTCCCTGTCAATTTAAATATCTTTTATTGAGAGCTATCAATATGGATTGGTCCATTTTATTCAGGTTAATTTATATAAATTTTAAAATTATATGAATCAGGTTAGACTAGCCTGTTTTTCATATGGGTCGAAAAATAATTGGTTCAGTTCATAATTAAGTGAGTTACTTACAGGCTGATCGGGTCAATCCTTTTTTTTAAAAGAAAAATTACATAAATTAATATATTTTAATAAATAATTACTAATTTTAGCAATACTTTTTATTTATTACTATTTATAGCAACACTATGTTAAATCTGTCATATGTATTAAAAGTGAATTATATATGAATTATATATGAATTATAATTGTTTTTTAAAATATATTATGTCTGTTTGATAATAATTTGACACATTGTATAATAAGTGAATTAAAATGTGTGATAAATAAATTATTTATCATTAAAATTTGTATTATATGTGAATAAAAAATTATTCTTTGTAATATGAATTAAACTTGTATTATAAATGAATTAAAAGTGATCAAGTGAAAAAGAAATATTATTGCTATAAATGGTAAATATTTTGTTATTATAGTATATTTATGTAAGTTTCCCTTTTTTTAAAGTATATTTTTTATAATTTTTTAAATTAAATTATAATTTAAAAGTATTATCATAAATATCGAAAAGACAATATTACATGATGTTAGTGTTACTTTTTGTTAATCAAATTCATAAATAAAACTATCTTTATAGTATTTATCAAGTTTGATTTTAAATAAAAATATAAATAACTAGATAGAAATATTAACTTAATTGTTTTCAGATGATCATAATAAAACACAAAAATTATGACAATATTCATAGGTTACGGGCTTACGGCCTATGTAATACATATTTTATAAGTATAATTTGTATAGAAATTGTAATATTTGAAACTTTAAATAGATTTTGAGTTTAGACTCTTATTAATTTGAATACTCTATTTTATTTTAATTTTGAATTAATTTTTATTTGGCTCATGGGCTGGCTCTATACACATTTCTCAAGCCTCACAAATGGACAGACTTATTTGGCTGAAAAATCCTTCCCTTTTTTTAAATGGGCTTTAAAAATCATAGTCCAACCCTATCAAATCACGGGTTAGGCCAGACCGGCCAACGGGTCTAGCCCATATTGACGACTCTATCTATTTTCATATCATCCTGGCTAAATATAGATTCAAAAAAATCATTACATAAATAACGCTATTCTTTTAATTTTACCTTGAGAGTTACTATTAGCTTTGAAAAATAAATTTGAACAACATAGAAAAACTAAATACAGTAATTAATTTATGTTCATTAGTAATTTAATTAAAATTCAAATGAATTAAATAATGTTCATTTATTGAAAATTTAACTTTAAGAGGATATGAAATAAGAATAAAATAATAAATTTATCTAAATTCCACTGAGAAGTTAATTACTTAGATACACTATAGTTTGCAATATTGAGTATTGTATCAGCTTTTGGTGTACTAAGATACGTCCAAATACATATATCACATGATATGGGTCAAATTCATTCTAGTTACATTATATCCAAGTGGATACGAATGTGTATGAGATACGTAACCAATCCCGCTCACTCTCTCTGCTTTCTCACATCTCGTTCGTTACTCTCCTGTGTATTTGATATCTCAGATACATGTGAATCACATTATATACCTGCAAACACATATATTTAGTGTGATTATTTTGTATCTGAAATACATAACAAATTTTTGCTCGCATCCCTCCCTATTTTAGCATATCTGATGCAAAACATACGTATATTAGGGTATAATTCTCAATATATGATAGAAAATTCTTAATTAATGGTAAGATATATACATAGTATTTTGAAAGTATAGATAACAATAATATATATATATTAAAATATGTTTAATTATGTAATTTCTCTCTTTTTTTTATTTGTCTATTCGACCAACGTCAATAATCAGATTACTGATCATAGTTTAATTATTTTTACAGTAACTACAACTAATCCTAAATCCTACCATATTTTGTTTTATCCCATAACGAAGAAAGATGTGCTTAGAAGTTCATATAGGCGCAGTTTAATTTTAAAATTAAAGAATAAATAAAATGGATACAATTCTTTTTAAACTAATTTATAACAAGTTATTATATGAAACAAGGAAAAACAACAAAATTAAGTTGGACCCGGTACTTTTACTTTATTAAAACACATAATCATTATTAAGTACCCTATATAGTAATTGTAATCATATTAATTTGACCAAATTGTCTACATATATATAGATTGAACCTACAAATTAGTAGGTAGACTCAGCTAATCAGTATACCCTATTATAGTAGTACTTAATTACTTTTAAAGTCAAATTAATTGTCATATTTTACATTTTGAAAATCGACGTTTTATTTTTTTAAAACTACATTTTAAAAAAATCACATAACATAAAAATAAAATGAGGTTAAATATTCAAGATCATTGAGTTGTAAGCTTGGTAGACAACCTTCTTTATCGATTGGTGAAGATTTGTACACTTTCATGTTTAGTGCGTAGTTTTTGTATTTCTAGTTTTATATTAGAAAAAATTATTAAATTTTAAAATATTAATTCTCGAATATTTGTGTTGTACTGTACTTTATATTAGATATAATACATTTTTTTTTTTAAAAAAAAAGAAGAAATAAAATAAAAATTGTGCAGATGTAAGAATTTCAAAATTGAAGACTAAGCAAAATAAGTCATGTAATTCATATAAAACAAAATCTGAACATTAAAGATACAAACAATAAACAAAAAAAGAGCAAAAGAATGAAAAATTATTAAAAGTGAAACAGATGTTTTGCACAACTTAAAAGAAAAGTTCATTGAAAAAACTAATATAAAAAGAATATGTCTTTATCCCAAAAAGTATTTTGAGCATTTTAAAGAACAAAACATAATAATAAATTGATAATAAACCAAAGGTTAGAACTATTAATTTTATAGAAGTCAAAAGATATGAAAAATTTCGATGGAAACTAAAAAAAGTAGAAGACAAGAGAGATTTGCAATGTCACAACTGAAGAATAAAAGTAAAACTCTTTGGAATACAAATTATGTAATTAAAATATTATTATAAAATTAAACTCATGGCAATATAAATATAAAGAGACGAAGATAAGAGAAGTAAGATGAAAGAGAAGACTTTCTTCTTATTCAAGTGTGTTCTACAAAAAGTGAATGATATCTCTATTTATAGAGTAGAGATATCACCCCAAAGGTCACCATGATAAATGTCTAATTAGTAGATACATAGTTATCCACCAAGGTTCATATTACCTTGGAAATATACATACATGAATACAAGTAATTCATGAATATCCAATAATCAATCCACTTAATTAGTTCAATGGATTTATAATAAATATTATTATTTAATTAGATATTTTATCATTTAATTAAATGAAAGCGTTAAATGATAATTCAGCTTTCATTTTTAGTAGTAGTAATAGTAATAAATGTAATATTTTGACACGCTTCAAGCTAAAAAAAAAAAAAGAGAGGAGAATAAACATAAAATGATATTTGAAGAAGTAGTTTCGAATTTTCAAAAAGACACTTGACCTATGTATGTGTCCTATTACTTTCCTTAACATCATGGACTGATATTATTACATCATTTTTTGTCCACCTGAAATGCAGAGTGTATGCACTCTTTTAAAGAGTATGAACAAATGTAAAAAATAATATAATTTTATTTTTACAAATATTTTATTATAATTTTTTTTTATTATTATTATTTTAACTTTTTCTTTCTTCCTTCTTCTTCAAAATTTCATTATCGTCTTTATTAATACTTTTCACTTTCAATGTCACTTTTTACTATAACTTTACCTCCCTTTTTTACTACTATTATTTATGTCCTTCAAATTTTAAGCTATAGTGTTGCCATTGATTGATTTTTGTACGTCAAATAATTTAACAAAGTATGGTCGTCGTTGTCAAATCATCAAGAATCCATCATTTTCTTTAATTTACTATTTCTGTTCCCCCATTTCTTTTACTAGCTTTAGAAAGAAAAACTATGTATATGGAGTTATGGACCCACTTCAACATATACCAACAATAAGTTTCATGTTCGAGTTTTCTTAGATTTTGAAATATTTATTAAGAAACATTTTATTCTTGATGCTAATTTTTCTAGCGTAATTTAATTAGATTTTAGTATTGATGTTCAAACAAAAAAAGACAGATGGTCTTTATTTATACTATATCAAAAAATAACTTTTAGCGGTAATAAATAGATATTTTAATAAAGAGTGCTAAACTCTTTACTGACATTAGCTAAGTGTCATTAGATTCAGTGTCGCCAAAGGCTTTAGGGACATACAAAGAGTGCTAATTGTCAATAAAAATACATATTTAACGACAATTGAGCTATTATCATTAATTAAGTGTCGCTAAAAATTATTTGGCAAATTTTCTAGGTGTGATAATAGGTTGTGATAGTAGGGGCCGGGGTCGTTATTTTAATGCACAATATCACCACAGCCAATGGACCACCTTTCAGTTGGGATTTATTGAACATTATACCCATGTAATTTAAAATATCGAAGAATTTTATGTGTGTTGTTGAGCTCAACGAAGGGCTAGTCTGAGCGATAAATTTGTGATGAACATAGGGTGAGTTAAAAACAATCGTTCACTTTATATATTTTTAAACTGATAAACTTCTAAAAAAACGTACAAACAACTATTATTAATTTGATACGCTTCAATCTTCTATGCCTATTGTATTGGTATACTCCAATAAATATCGTTGATCCGATACACATGCATGAATTTACCAATTACTCATAATGTAGATTATATCTATATTCTTCATGTGGAAACTGGAATTATAGAAGAAAATCTTTCACTAATTATTGATATTTTTAGTTGATCAAAGACGAAAGAAGGATTTGTCATATAGTCTTATCATTATGGGCAAAAATATCTTAAATATATTATTGGCTTGGACACTCTAAAATTCTATTATTGCCATACTACATTCAAGGAGCTTTTTCATACCATCTTCAACCCATAACACCATTCCGAAGAATTAATCTAAATAGTTGTTCCAACCCTTTAAACTATAAATTATGGTCGGATTTTTTATGTATGTACAAATACTCTGTATATAGTATATGTATACTAACTAGAAAAAATAAACAGTAAAATTGAATAGTCGTTCCAACCCTTTAAACTATAAGTTATGGTCGGATGTTTGATATATGTATGATAATGTATATACTCGGTATATAGTATATCTATATCAACTAGAAAAAATAAACAGTAAATTTGACTGCTATTTCGGTAAAGGTCCCAAACCAAAATTCAAGTAGGCCTTTGTTGGGCCAAAAGTTGATTTGTGAATTTTGCAAGTTGCAATTTTGGAGTTTGAAGTTTACATGAACATGGGCCGTATTTGAAGCAGAGTTTGACATTATAAGCTCATAGAATTATTAATGCTGCGTATATTTGTGTAGTTTAAAATTGTATAATTGTTATCATCACCCATGGGACTACCTTTTTGGTTCTCTAGTCAACCTTCTTACATTGCCTTGTTCTGGAAGATTCCATCAGAGTGAATTTTTATAATGCGTTTCGTACGATGGAAAGTCTTTTTTTTAAATGTTAGGGTAAGTTTCTCACTTATTTTCTAGTATTTTAATAAGTAAGAAAAGAAATATCATTTGAAGAGTATTTATATGTAATCTAATAAAACACTATGTGACGCGGGATTAGATAAGGGGTGAGGGTGAGGGGGTGATAGGGTTGAGATGGTCAAGGGGTGGGGATTGCATATGTCGGGTGAGTGGGAAGAGAAAATGAATCTGAAATGTCATTAATGAAACTTGTTTTTCTTATTTTCATAGAAAAGTCATTTTTCTTATTTTTAAGGATTTTTACAGTATTTTGTTTTTGACCAATCAATGGATTATTCATGTGAAAGGATGTTATAAATATTGTGATGTTGCTTAATGACAAACTTTGCATGGAATGACTTTGTCAAAGTCAAATTCTTAATTAATTTCATTTGGAGGCTTAATCACATGTTTATAGTTTAGTTTCACATTAATTAAATTGCTTAGTTCTTACTAAAAGTTAAACAGGCTAATCCGCTTCCAAATTACTTCACACAAAATCCTCCTAAATACTAAATGGCCTTTTTAAGTAACTTCTTAGTATATTGACCAAGTCCATAATCCTCCACTTGGCTATATTTGCAATAAAATACACCCCACACATATCTTAATTCGAGAAGCGAATGACTCAACATCTGTTATATATATACACAATAAAAAATAATTTTGACCTCGACTTTGATCCGTCCCATTCACAAGTTACAACATTCTACAACATGAAACTTACTTTTGGTTCACAATTATTTCACTTGTTCCTAAAGGATGTGCATTTTGCATTTTCATACAATTATTTAGGTTAGAAATCATGCTTATAATACTCACCTTCACTAAAACAAGCATGAGTTAAAATGTAACGTTAATCACGCAAGAAATTCATGGGCATCAATAATAGTGCTTTGACGTATTGTCACTATAATTAATTTGAAATTTGTAGCTGGGTTGATTAATTACTCTGATATCTGAATATCGACCCTTATTCCATATGCACCAAATATTTATATCAAATCATACTGATTTTATCATAGTTAAGTACATTAGGTGCAAAATATGTATTAATTAATTAACTACGGTTTAGTGAGCATAGAAATAAACTATGTAAAAACATGCTTCATGTACTCATATTGGAACATTTTTTTGTATAATAACTTTATCGTATTTGATGGTTATAGGACTTCAAAATGTATGATTCTATCACTGAAGGATGTGTTGCAATAGATATATTATATATATTAGTTGTTCAAATCCTAAATGAAATTAAAGAAAAAATCTAAGTTACCGTCTTTCAAAATGTATGATTTTGATGCAGTAGATGAGGCTCCTCCTCCCTTAACTAAAGCTCTCGAGTGTGAAAAAATTCTTACTAGGGAGTAGGGAGCACTTCTCCTGAATGGAGCCTTATACGATGCGAATTCAAATATAATCAAATTATAATACTGATATCAAACACTAGATAAAAAAAATAAAAAATAAAAAATATATGATTCTAATAAGGGAACTGGAACATCAAAATTTGTCAAACATTAATTAATTACTTATTAGTCCTCAAATTGGAGAAAAATGAAAATAAGAATTTCCAAAAGTAGCTTAATTAGTCTCCAATTTTAATTATTTTTTTAAAAATCCAATGGCAATTAAATTTGCCTGAATTTACATTTAATTTTCCCTTTAGAATAATACGTAGGTCCATTGCCAAAAATTGGACTCAGTCAGAGTTAGACGTACACTTCACTTCACAATCAAGATTTTTCTTAATTACTCTATTAGCTAGGCCCTAGCAATCACATATTTTCTTTAAAGTTTGGCGTGGAATTTTCTTTTTTAAATTAAAAGACGAAGCTAGTAGTTCAGTAGATTTTGCTTAAATAATATATTTGTGTTAAAAATTTTATTAAGTATATATAAAATATTAAATGCAGAATGTAGTTATTAATTGGGAAAAAGAATAAATATATCTCAAATTATCGTAAATGGTATGCAGATATATACTCTCTATCATATTTTTGGAATATTGATGTCCGTGTCGTAAAAAACACTAGAGCGCGCATATATGCCCTTCATTCTTACGAAAAACTAATTAGGGACACGTGACACAATCTTATCCGTCAATACAATTTTTATTAAATATTAAATTTGTGGATAAAATTATGACACACATATGTCCGTTAGTATAAATGGTATATATGCTCTAGTTTTTAAACTGCAGGGGCATCAATATAATGTCCCAAAAGTATGACAGAGGGTATTTGCATACCATTTACCATAATTTAGAGATATATTCATCCTTTTTCTCTTATTTATATCATATATCATTATAAAATTTAGAATCCATAAAATTAAAATTCTGACTCCGACTCTAATTGGTTACCAACAATTGCAATGAAATTAGCATAAATAAATTTATGGGTGCTAAATAATGTGCTTGCCTTATTGTCTTTCTTTCGACACTTTAAGAAAATCCAAGCTTAATTATCCACTATCCATATAATATTGTCAGTTTCAACTTATCACAAAATTAACCCCATAACACATGTGAGGACTAATACTTTATTCTCTCATTAATTATTATTATTATTATTATTATTATAATTTCTCTTAGCTTGATGAATATTGCTTCTAACAAAAGCCATTAATTTTGGTAACTTACTTACTATATATTAATACATACTGATTCACTTCTCTTGTGAAGAAAACCTACACCTCTTTTCTTCTACACCTCCAGAAAAAAAAAATCAAAAAAAAAAAAACACCCAAATTAAAAACACTTATATTATTAAGTGGATTGCAAATATATATAAGTTGTGGCAAAAATCCTGAAAGAGAAGAATGAATTCTGGCTAAGGCCAGCATTTCAAAATAATTCACCAAAATGGAAATATTTCAAGAAGAAAACTACAACCACCTTAACGAAATCGTTGACTATATTCTTCTTTATGCTCGTAGTTTCTCTCTTGTTCTTCGCGGGATGGTTTGATCGTGTAAGTCTTCATTCTCCTTTTCATATATGTTTTTACTTCTTTTTTTCATAAATGTTTCTTTTAAATCAGCTTGCACGTACCTTCACTTTGTTTTATTTGAGTACCTCTCTCCTTTATTACCTTAAATGTCATTTTAATGCATTGAAATAAATTGTGGTTCTAGTCAAGTTAATGAGTTTGGTATTGAACCTCTACCTTATACTCTCTCTGTTCCTATTTAGTTGTTCAATTTAGAAATTACACACATATTAAGATAGCAATAATTGGCATAGTGAATTTATAACTTTACCTTTATTAATTATGGTTTCCAAAAAGAATGATTTAAAATTTGAAAATTTTCGAGAAGTTTAACTGAGGGTATAATAGATTTTTTTTGTCCTTTTTTGATTTGTCAAAATAGACAAGTAAATGAGAACAACTAAAAGAGAAAATCTGGACAAGTAAATAGAGACATAAGAAGCATTTTTTTTCTTTTTTAAAAATATATAAAATTTTGAAGAGAGGACTTAATAATTAATTACCTCTAATATACATAAAGTTGATGCAAATCCGTCTATAAGTTCAATAAAATTCAATAACTTATCTTTTCTAAAATTCAAAACTCATAAATTCAAATTCATTGACTCTATCCTTTGACAAATTAAAGAATGAATTAAGCAACCTTTTTTTTTTGTTTATGGAAATAAATGCATGACAATTCTTTTTATTTCTGCCTTTTGTGCTTCTTTTAAGTTACATTCTTATAGACATGTAGTGTAGAGTTCATTCAAACTAGTTTATCAACATGATTGAAATATACACGCGATATACATTTTGTTAAACTAGTTGACCAATCGAAATGTTTAGGATCGTAATTTATCCTATTTAATTATTATTTCTTTAAATTTATGCAGGCAAAATACACTAATCATTTCTACAAAAATGTAGCAGCCCCAACAATCCAACCTCAAATTCTTGAATTCCCTTTGGATTGTAATGCATGGAATCAAACTAATAAATGTCCAATAAATTACCCTACTTCTTATAAACCCTTAAACCCTAATAACTCAACATGTCCTGAGTATTTTAGATGGATTCATGAAGATTTAAAGCCATGGAAAGAGACAGGAATTACTAGAGAAATGTTGGAGAAAGGAAAAAGAAATGCACATTTTAGGTTAATTATATTAGATGGCAAAATTTATGTTGAAAAATATAACAATAAGAAATTTATTCAAACTAGACATTTGTACACTATGTATGGAATTGTACAACTCCTTAGGTGGTACCCTGGAAAATTACCTAATTTGGAGATCATGTTTGCTACCGATGATCGGCCGGTCGTCCGATCGAAAGACTACCGGAAACCTAACTCCGGCCCACCACCGTTGTTCCGGTATTGTTCAGATTGGCATAGTCTGGATATTGTTTTCCCGGATTGGTCGTTCTGGGGCTGGTAATTAATTACTATCTTTCTTTTATCCTTAGCTATTCTGCAGTTCGTCATTTTTATCTGTCGTTTAAGATTTTAATACAATACACCTTTTACACATAATTTAGAATTTTTTTTCCTTTTTAAAAATAAAATAAAATACACAGATTTCATGAAATTGTGTTTTTTTGGTCTTGCTAGAGAAATAAGACAAAACATTGTAGTGTGTTTGACGTAAACGATTAAATTTTTGTTTGAGTCTTCCAAAGTACTACTCCCTCCCTCTGTTTAAAAAAGAATGATCAAGTTTGACTTAAAACGGAGTTTAAGAAAAGAAAGAAGATTTTTTAATTTTGTGGTTCTAAATTAAAGTTATGTCAAATGTACCAAAATGTCCTTTAATCTTCTGGCCTTAAATATGTCACGTGGAAAATTAAAGTTAAAGTTTTGCAAAAAAAAAAAAAGGGGTGGGTCATTCTTTTTTAAATAGTACACTAAAAAAGAAATGGGTCATTCTTTTTTAAAACGGAGGGAGTAATTATTTATGATTTTGATATGTGTCATAATATTTTATTTTATTTCCATTGTCCTAACTTTGCTGGCAAAATTAATTATAAATATAAAACTCATACAGTATAAGAAATTAAATGTTGACTTTTGAGGCTCTGATTAACAATTGTTGACTAATTAGGACATGATTATTTATGGTTAATTATTTTTGTAGGGCTGAGACAAATATAAGGCCATGGAGAAGTGTGATTAATGAGATAAAAGAAGGTAACAAAAGAACAAAATGGAAGGATAGGGTACCCTTTGCTTATTGGAAGGGAAATCCACATGTTACACCAATTAGAAAAGATCTCATGAAGTGTAATATTACTGACAAACAAAACTTTAACACTCTCTTATATGTCCAGGTTTGTACTCTCAATTTACTTCTCAAAATTTGCATCTATCATAACTAGTGTCGTAAAAGTTAGTCTGTGAAAATATAATTATTTAATATCGAGTTTGGATGGATCGTCATTTGTTTGATCATTTATCAACTCAATATATTTGAATATGTCTTATCTAAAAGTTCCGTTGATTTAGATTGAGTATGAATTTCAAAGACATCATAAGAAATCTTTTCAAAAATTTTAAATGAATAATCTTTTTTTTTTACTTAGATATGTTATATAAAGCTATAATTAAGAAAATATTTTTTTTCTAATTAAGTAAATTTAGAAAACAACTAAAGCGTGTTTGGACTTTGACCCATTGTTTTGTCTATCTTGACGCTACTCTCAACTCATAAACTAATTTTCTAAGAATTTGACAATGACTCATTTATTGATTCAATCCATCTTACGCTCTCCAGAGTCGGTCCTAGCCGCCCATTTGCCAATGATAAACTTTTTATTTTCACTCTTTCTTTTTGTTTTTTTTATATGAAATATAAAGTAATAGATGGTGGTCTATCTTAAATCAATTTAATTACTTTTGATTCATAACGTATTCTTAATAGTTCAACTAGTTATCTACATAAACTTTCACCTTATTGGTAAGGGTTCGATTTTCCACCTCATAATTAAGAGTTCAATAACAAATCCTCAGGACTGGAATGATCAATCCAAAAAGGGTTTCAAGGAATCAGATCTTGCAAATCAATGCACCCATAGGTATTGCCATATTTCTATTTTATAGTCTCCTTTAATTAAAACGAAGAAAAAACATATTTTTAAAAAAAAATAGTTTTTAATTTTATTGGGGTGTAGATTGTAAAATTGAAATATTTGTTGTGAGTTGATTGCAGATATAAAATATATGTGGAAGGATGGGCATGGTCAGTAAGTGAAAAATACATTTTGGCTTGTGATTCACCAACATTATACATAAAACCTCATTACCATGATTTCTTCATGAGAGGAATGATTCCTCAAAAACATTATTGGCCCATTAGAGAAAATAATAAATGTGGTTCCCTCAACTTTGCTGTTCAATGGGGCAACAATCACACTCACAAGGTACAATTACTTGTTTATACTCACTTCTATATGTAACATTATTAAGTACAACGTATATCATCAGTCGATAAGACTTGAAAGGGAGCCTTGAAGCAACAATAAAGTTACGTTGTCTCTGAATGACCTATATAGGTCACATGTTCGGGCCGTGGAAGCAAACAACTACTAATTATGTTTGCATTAGGATAGAGTGTCTGCATCATACATTTTTGTACACCGGGCTGCCCCTAGTCGATAAGACTTGAGTTCATTGAGTAAATGACTCATTTTTTTATTATTATTATGTTGTCAGGCAGAGGCAATTGGAAAGGCAGGAAGTGATTTCATTCATGAAGATATGAAGATGGAATATATATTTGATTACATATTCCATTTGTTAAATGAATATGCAAAGTTGCAAAAATTTGAACCAAAAATTCCATTAGAGGCAGTTGAAATATGTTCAGAATCATTGGCATGTACTTCACAAGGTATATGGAGAAAATTCATGGAAGAAGGGTTAGAGAAATCTCCTAGTTATACAAATCCATGTACACTTCCTCCACCTTATGAACCTCAAGAAATCAAATCATTTGTTGAACAAAAGATAAAAGCCACACAACAAGTGGAAGCATGGGAAAATGAGTTTTGGAGTAACCAAAACAACAAACAATTGTTATAGCTAGGGACCTTTTTAATTATATATGCAACTAATTAGATAATGTTAGTTATGGTGTACTTGTATTTTAGAAAAAAAATATTAACTTAATGTATTGTAATTTGTTATGTAGATCTTTTTCAACCTAGCTCTCATCTTTATAAATTATAAACTTCCAAGTGAAGTTTAGTTAGTAGCTCTCTCTCTATATACAATCTATGTGTGTGTTACATTTTCAAATATTGGTAGAGTCGGATTTTTTCTGCATTTTTACCTGATTTATTTTTTATCTGCTTATATTTAACTCATAATAACAAAAACAGTTTTATTGACATAAATATGCACATTAACCGAGAGTATTAAAACCTTTACATCGTTGATACAGGCTTTAAGGATAGTTACAATGAATGTTAATTGACACTAAAGATACATATTTAGTGACAATTAAGATATTGTCATTAATTAATTATCGTCACAAATCATTTTTGATATAGTAATTTGACCTGCCCGTTTGCCACCTCTACGTGTTTCTTTAGACTACGTTTACATGATTAATTTTCTTTTTTAAAATAAAATAAAATCTCCAATAATTCTATGAAATTCAAAGCAACACAATTAATTAAGAGAATCCTTATATTTTTTTCCACCAAATGTTGCTCTTTTTATGGAGCAAACAATTATATACCTCATATTTAATTTGAAGAAATCAAGATTCACCCCACATGGCAACAAAATGCTAAAATTTCTCAACCATTAATAAAGTTGTGCAAGAAGAGGGCATGTAGATATATAGAAAAAACACAATTTTACACCTCTATCATTTTCTTTACTAAATCTAACATTTAAAGATTGATATATCATATATATATATACTTCTGATCTTGCTTGAATATATGAATATGAAGAATTCATATAAAGCTAAAATACTATTATTTAAAATTTTTATCTTTTTACATCCCAAACAATTAGGAATGTTTACCAGGCAGCGCATCACTTGTTCAGTTAAAACAACTATTGGATTCTGTATAATTCTTTTATCCATTTTAGCTCTAACAATTCAATGGATGAATATAGTAAGTATCATCATAACTCGAACGTATAACGTGACATGTTATAGTGGATAAAATTCAGTAATAGTGAAATTAACAGTGTTTTTTTTTTAAAATTCTTTTTCAGTCTGTGGAAACAGAAGGACCCTTGGAAAAGAGTAATAAAGTTGATATTTTCCCTGAAGTTTCTTGCTCTATAAAATGTCCGCGAGTTTCACCAATGAAGCCTGAGTTTATGTCATCATCTGAGTCGTGCCCTGAGTATTTTAGATGGATTCATGAAGATTTAAGGCCATGGAAAGAGACAGGGATAACGCGAAAAATGGTAGAAAAAGCACAAGAAGTAGCTCATTTTAGAGTAGTTGTAGTAAATGGAAGAGTGTATTTTGAGAAGTATAAAGCAACTTTTCAAAAAAGGGATATAGTTACATTGTGGGGGATATTGCAGCTTCTTAGTTTTTATCCAGGCATGTTACCTGATTTAGATTTAGTTTTCGAGTGTGGTGATCAACCAGTAACACAAAGAAGTGATTATGGAAAATCAAAGGACTCAGTTCCACCACCATTGTTTCATTACTGTGGAAATCGATCGAGTTTTGATATTGTTTTCCCTGATTGGTCCTTTTGGGGTTGGTAAACAACATACTCATATCTATTTCAAGTTTTTGTTTTTGAATTAGCATGTGTTGAATTGTATAAGAAATGGTTTTGTTTTGGTACTTGTATAGGCCTGAACTCTCCATAAGGCCATGGGATAAGTTGGAAAAAGAATTGCAGCAGAGCAATGAGATGATTAAGTGGACTGAAAGAGAGCCTTATGCTTATTGGAAAGGGAATGCAGTGTTAGGCGAATCTAGACGTGACCTTATGAAGTGCAACGTCTCTGGAAAGCAGGACTGGAATGCTCGAATTTATGGATTGGTAAGTGTTAACTCTGTACATTTCATTTGAACAGGCTGAACCTTGCAAGTTAAGGTTCACGATGCTGAAAAGTCGAACATTATTTCATACTATGCTATGTTTGATAAGTTGATAATGATCTTTTTTTCAGCAATGGGCTCTCGAACGCAAACAAGGCTACAAAACCTCAGATTTGGCCACTCAATGCACTCATAGGTATGCAGGAAATCTCTCAGATTCTGAATCTTTTCGTATCTTCGAGGTTCTGAATTGTTCTTAACTCATTATTGTTGGACTAATTGTGTCATGATGAAACAGATACAAGATTTATGTTGAAGGGCTAGCATGGTCAGTAAGTCAAAAGTACATTTTAGCCTGTGATTCTGTGGCTCTGCTCATAAATCCCCACTACTATGATTTCTACACAAGGAGTTTGCTGCCAACAGTTCATTACTGGCCAATAAATGAGAAAGACAAATGCAAATCCATCAAGTTTGCAGTAGACTGGGGCAATAAGAATGCAGAAAAGGTGACATTCTTTACCAATCTTCTATTACAATCATTTGTTGATAATCTAACGTCCAAGTGCAACGACTTGCAACAGGCACAAGAAATAGGAAAAGCAGGTAGCAAATTTGTACATGAGGAGCTACAAATGAAGTACATTTACGACTACATGTTTCATCTTTTAACTGAATACTCCAAGCTTTTGAAATATAAGCCCACTATACCTCAAGATGCTGTTGAAGTATGCTCCGATACATTGATTTGCTCAACGAAAGGAATAAGAAAGAAGTTTAGGGTACATTCCAGGATTAATACTGTTGCATCTTCAGAGCCATGCACCATGCCACCTTCCTGGAGTCCTGCAGATCTCCAAAATTTTATCGATAGAAAACAGAATCTCACAAAGCAAGTTGAACTATGGGAAGCAGCTCAAAGTATTTGAAACTTTCCACATAAAGGACATAGTATTCACTTAAGCTATCTTCCTTCCCATATAGAAAAGACGATACTTCTGAAGAAGCCTTGTAAATCAGTTATCCTAAAGATATGTATGGCAGAAAATCTTTGTTCATTATCGGCAATCTATATAGAAAAATGTCCATTTGTTACATAGATATTGTGCAATCAAAGTTCGATTAAAGCATCTGCAACTATACTAATCCTGCTATGATTTATGAAGTATCCCCTAATTCGATAAGAAATTGGAGAACGCTGGAGAAACATCTGTTAGTGCACCAGCATTCATCAAGTATATTACAAATTTATTGCTAATCCAAGTTATAAGATTAAGGGTGTGTTTGGTATGAAGGAAAATGTTTTCCATGGAAAATGTTTTCCTAGAAAATGTTTTCCTGGAAAACAAGTAGATTTTGGACTTATTTTCTCATGTTTGGTTGGTGAGTAGAAAATATTTTCCGAAAATTATTTTAGTGTTTGATTTATGAATGAAAAATGTTTTTGAGAGACATCTTTTATTTTTACTAGAGTAAAAAATAATTTATAAAATTAAAAATATTTTTTAAAATTACAATTATTATTTTTTGGGGGTGGGGGTGGGGGTAGTGGGGGTGTGGGGGGGTAGGAGTGAAAAAATAAAAATTTCAAGTCGATAGTATTTTTAAAAAACAAAATTAATTATTTTGGGGGTTGGGGGTTGGGGGTGGGTGGGGGGCTGCCGGGGTAGGAGTGAAAAAATAAAAATTTCAAGTCGATAGTATTTTTAAAAAACAAAATTAATTATTTTGGGGGTTGGGGTGGGTGGGGGGCTGCCCGGGGGTAGGAGTGAAAAAATAAAAATTTCAAGTCGATAGTATTTTTAAAAAACAAAATTAATTATTTTGGGGGTTGGGGTGGGTGGGGGGCTGCCCGGGGGGGGTTTAAAAAAAATAATTTGAAGTTGAAAATATTTTTAAAAAGCAAAATTAATTTTTTGGAGAGGGTTTGGGGTTTTGTGTGTGTGGGGGGGGGGGGGCTGGCCGGGGGAGGTCAGGGATTGGGTGAAAAAATAAAATTTTGAAATTGAAAATATTTTTTTAAACTCGATGTTTTTTTCCCCAAAAAATATAATTTGAAATTGGAGGAGAGTTTTGGAAAATGTTTTCCTTAATTTTTGAAGGGAAGTCATTTTCCTTAATTTTGAGGAAAATGAGTTGATTTGGAAAACATTTTCCAAAACTTTTATCCCAACCAAACATGGGAAAATTGGAAAACATTTTCTGGAAAATGTTTTCCTTCATACCAAACACACTCTAAGTGAAGTTGAGAAAACTCGCAGTATCAAGCTTCCTTGTTTAAGCTTATCTCCACAAACTAACAATCTAGCTTTAATTTTGAGATAACAATTATATGTTTTGAGTCTTGATTTGTATATAAATGTTCTATGTCCTTCTGCAATACAAATCAGATAGTGGAATATTCAAAATGGTTCAACACTAAACAGTCTCCACCCTGGTTTCCGATATTATTTGCATAATCAAAGAAGAATAAACTTTCTTGTGATTAGTATCAACTTTACATAACCTGCACTTGGTTTAGTGAAATGAATCTAGATTAGCTCGTGAAAACGGGGTTGTGAGAGAGCAATACAAGCGTTAGTTTCTTGGGAAAAAAAATGTAAAATAACTTTTGATCTTCTGATCTCAGCTATTTTAGAACTTCCAAAACAAGGATCAATGTGAAGCTTTATGCCTTAACCAATCTAGAGGAAACTTGTTTTCGATTTTATTTACAGAATAACAAATTTTTAAGAGTTTGCAGAAGCAAAAACAACAAGGAAAAAGGAAAGACAAAAAACATGAACAAAAATTGAACTGAATATAATTAGAAATCAGGATTACATGACATTGTCACACATGATCATATCTATAGTGTACAAACGAAAATCTTAAACAAACGTCTTAGACAAGAAAGCGTAAAATGAACAAAAATTACTCAAACCCCATCAAGAAAAAGGGCCTATAACATATGTTTGTTGTTTTACTAGTGAGTTGATAAAAGGCCCCAACAGTGTAGACACAATTCAGAGAGCTCTGCAAATGAAGGTATCCAAGCTCATTTCACTTGGATCAGTAGCCTGCAACTCAACCTGAACACCATCGAATTCCCTCCTGAATCTGTCTTTCGAGCTTGCATACAACATCTTACTTCTTACCCTTGCTGTTTCTGGTGACCTACATCCTCAATAATATGTCAAATTTGAAAACCATTCAAAGATTAGTATATCGAAAAGAATAATAGTCGAGTAGGAGTACCAAGCAATGAAGAAGATCTTGCTCTTCTGGACATTTTCATTAGTAGTGAAATCATAGTCAAAAACAGCATAGCGACATTCATTGGGAGGCAAGCTATTAGCAAGATCATCATGAGTTTCTGCCTGTCCACCAACCTTCTCAACAACAACTTGCTGATCGTCAATCTTGAACACTATGTATCTATGGTTCCTTTTTGCTTTCAACTCCATGAATTTCAGCTTGCACTCATCACTCACTGCTATCCCTGATGCAGAATTCGCCTAATATATCCAACATTTTACATGCACACACATCCAACCAAAACAGATTAAACCTTCATTAATCACTTCAATTTCATGAGAATTTTGACACAAATATTAGGCATACACTTCTTTACACAGATTGTAAAATCCATATCTTGCATAGAATTTTTACGCGATTAAATGTAACAGGACATACAACAGCTAACATCCCCTACTTTTCTTATAAATAATTTGATTATACTATTCCCTTTCAAGCGTTATAATTATAGTAAATAATGATCATAAACAATGGTGTACGCAGAATTTTTTGTCAGCTTTGTAGATTTGGACACACAAACTACAGCCTAAGGAATTCCAGAGTCAAACCAATTCAGGTACATGCAACTTTGGTTTTAGCAATGTCACCTTACGTTATATATCCTGTTTTAAGTAAAAAAAAATCGACAAAGCAGTGTAACGTGACACCTCTTTGGAACCTTTCCTAAATATGCCCCTAGTCACAACAGGATACAACATGAAATCACCACATTCAATATTTGATCATAACATTGGATTTATCTGAAAGGGGGGGAGCTTTGACATAATTGTTAAAGATGATGTCATGTGACCGACCACAAGGTCACAAATTTGAGCTGTGGAAACTGAAGAGCTTAGTGCACCAAACTGTCCCTTTCAATATTGATTAAAAAAAATGAGAATAGTGATCATATCATTTATGTTAAAAAAAATTGCATAAAATTATTAAAACAAGAAGAATAAGAGATACATATAGAATTGTGCAAATATATATTGCAAAACATACCATTTTGGATAAGTGGCGAACAATGAAGCTTCAAAAACAAATGATAAAAAAGGAAGTAAACTTTAGATAAAAAGAGAGAAGTAGATCTGTATGGAGATAGATGTTTTGATTTGGAGAAAAAAAGCAAATGTAGAAATGTTCAAAGGGCTGAGAGCTCTTCTAGGACATTAACACAAGTGTTTGCTCTTTCTTATATTCATCCTATAATTTTGGATTAACAAATAATATACTCATAGTCGTTGAGCCAGAAATTTGTTTTACTCGCTAAAAATAATCTCACATTTATAATATGAACCTATGTTAAGTATATTCAATATATATTTTATTTTTTCACTCTTTTCATATTGCATAATTTTACCAAACGAAATTATTGAACCTGCTACACCATTTTGACTTTACATAATTTAGAATTTTAGAGTCCGTTTGCCCATAAATTTCCCAAATAATATTTTGGAAAAAAATTTGCAAATAATGTTTGTTCATATAATTTGTTATTATTTGGCAAATATATTTAGCAAATATCCCAAGTTTTCAAATACTAGTTTTTTATAGTATTGGGTCAAATTTCATTATTTGAGATCTTTTGAAAATTGAAATTTTACACCAAACTTTTATTTTTACAAAAACACTCACTATAGTAGTTGTTTGCGTTGTATTACATAATTTTTACGTGAACACCAAAGTATTGAGTGAATGTTAAATGATGATATGGTTATTGATGAAAATTATGAAAAATTGGCTCAAGATAACAAAGTTACGTGCTTTGTCTACTCCGCGATATATGGAATGATGTTTGTTGCACTCACTCCAAACTATTACATTGCTCTAGTGTCATGAACACTATTTGTTATTGTTGCAACGAACATCCCATTGACTTGTAATACAAACTTATAGTTAGTTTTGATAGTTTTTAAAACTTACAGATATAAATCATATTTTTCTAAAAAGATGAAATATGTCTCCATAATACTATGATCAAATACATGATAAAATTTAACCCAAATTTTCACTCAAATAATATTTATCAAAAATATTCGAAAATTTATGATCAAACGCAATTTTAACTTAGACTATTATATATTTGGCATAATGATTTTGTCAAAAGGGCTAATAATGTAATAACTCTGTACTTTTAGCGTTAAAAGTGGACCACAACAATATGTCACATCCTTTCAGCGACCACACATTTGTCTTTTTCAGTCAAATAGACCACTCATATTGTTAGGCCGACTCTAACCCAATATAACAAGTCAAAAATAATACATATTCCTTCTATTTTAATTTACGTGATATATTCTTTTATTTGATAACTATTTAATGACATCATTTTTATTTTAAATTAATTTACCTACGAATAAAAATGTTGATTGATATATTAAGTTTATTATTTTATTTCTATTAATTATAAATTAGATTAATTAAAAAAAGACAAATAAAAAAGAAAATTTGAATAAGTAATTAGCACTACAATGACTATAATAAGAATAATTTAATAAATATAACAATTTTTTTATTTTCTAAATTTTGTATCATGTAAATTAGGACGAAGGTCCAAGGAAATAACTAGTAGTATGACTTTTTATTATTTGAAGGTGGCCCTGCCATCAAATTTCCAGAAGCGAATTAATTGTATTGCAATATGAGTAATTATAGTTGCTAGGGGTGTACATGAATGAGTTGGTTTAGATTTTTTAAATATCAAATTAAATTATTTGTAATTAAATTAAATCAATAAAACTTGAGTTTTTTCGGTTTTTTCGGGGTTTTTTAATAAAGTTTTCATGCAAACATATGATTTACTTGTACTTCAAATATTTCTTTAGTCCCACTAAAATTCATCTATCCAAGTTATTTTATCAAGAAAATAACAAAAAATATGATATGATTAATGACACTAAAATATCCAACAAAAAATAATAATAAAATCGGGTAAAAAATATTGCAAATTAATAAGTCATAATGAAATTGATCATTATTTAAAGTACTAAATCATGCTAAAATAAGTTTAATAAGTATTAGTTTCATGACTAAATATTAAAAGAAAGTAAAACTAGATCATGCATTTTAATTGTCTAAATCTATGTAAAAACTAAAAAATAAATATTCAATTTTATTGTCATTCTTAGTGTTGAATTGATTTTCTTTTTGCATTAGTATTAATTTGATTTTTATTTAAACTTTATTATAATTACCAACATGTATGAACTATAATCTTTATTAAATCATTAAGAATTCTAACTTTCAAGCATAAAATAAATATATTAAATGATAAAAACTATAAAAAAAGTATAAGAGATATTTAAAAATTATATCAAAATAAGTATTTTTATGTATAAAATAAAATTTTAAAATTATATATATATGTCGAGTTGGTTTGGTCTTGGGTTGATTTTTTTTAGTTGAAAGTTGAAACCAACCCAACCCAAATATAGTTGTATTTTTTTCCCAAACACCAAACCAAGTCAAATTAAATCACTAATCAGATTTTTTTTTTGAATTAACTCGATTTGCGATTTGATTCGATTTCCGGTTCGCTTTTGTACACCCTAAACTTGCTAATATAAACATGATCAAAAGCTTCTTAAATTTAATTTCGATAATTATAAATTAGAAAATATCATTATCATTATAAGAGAGAAATAAACTATAAAATATTAAAATGAAATGAAGATATTTGAGATAAGGCTGGTTCTGAATTGGTATTTTAAAATTACAAAAGATAATAACAGTAGAATTATAAAAGATTAGTCACACTATAAGTGTTTATTAATGGAAAATTATATAATTAAGCGGATATTTGAAAATAACACTTCAAAATCTACACTTAAAATTTATAACAAATGTTTCCTAAGATATCTAGATATTTTATTTTGCACCCAGTTATCACCATTTCTTTTAATTTGAGATTAATATAAAAATTTGTAAACTTTAAATTTGAGCCTCCTCCGAATATTTATTTGTTTATTGTTCTTAAATCTTATTTATGAAAAAACACAATTAGTTGGTGAAAATATAAAAAAACCATCAAAACCAAACCACTACTCTCAGCAAACTTAAAAAGGACTACTCTTTTGGTATTTCCTTCTTCAAATTAATAAGTACTCTCCTTTTTTATTTATATGATTTTATTTAATTTGATATAAAATTCCAAAAAACAAAATTTAATAAAATTTATAGTTTAAAATAAATTATATATATATATATTTATGTAACTATAAATTACTTAGTAAAAATAAAATAAATATTTTAAAACTTTATTATTATTATTATAAAATAAAATAAATAAGACATATTAAAAAGAAAAATAAATATATTACTTACTACTCCCTCCGTCCGGAATTATTTGTCATGTTGCGCTTATTAAAAGTTAATTTGACTAATTTTCAAAGGTAAATTAGATCACATTAATTCGATATTTTAAACAAAAAAATTAGATATTCTAAAACTACATGAAAAGTACTATAAATTACAATTTTTTGCATATTAATATGATGAAAAAATACTTCTTAAAATGTTAGTCAAAATTTTTATAGTTTAACTCTAAAAATAAAAATCATGATAAATAATTTCGGATAAAGAGAATAGCATTGTTTTCTAAAATAAAGTTCCTTGGTAGGCCAGTCGGTCAAAATCAATGCTTTTATTATTTAAGACATTAAATCAAGTCCACTTGCAGGATTATAAAAAATGGGGTAAGTGAACTGCTTAATTTGCCATGCGTTTTATAATAAAATTTGTCTAATCATCTTTATTTTTAAAAAATAAAAATAAATAAAAATCCCTTGAAATTTGTATATGTTAAAGAAAAGTTGGTAAACCTTATCTCAAATGACACTGTATGCATCGTCTGATACAAAAATTAATAACATAAAGATTAGTGATGCAGAAATTATAAGTAATATCGAAATTAATAATGCAAAATTTATTTTTATCAAGTGTTTGATTTATTATATATTGTAATGAATTAAAATAATATAAAAAACCTTTTTTTAATTATACCCTTGAATTGATTTTTAAATACAAGAATAAGTTGATATTTTATAAGTAGAATTTTTTCCGATTTACTTCGATTAGTAATTTTTGATTTGGTTTAATTTATTAGTTTTGTATATATCCCTAACTACTCTAATAAACTATCTAACGTTATTTCGAATGACACATATATTCTATTTTATTAATTACCTACTATTAATGACATGAAAAATGTGACCTAAAAAGAAATGAGGTTGAGCAGCCATCCGGTTCGTTATCATATTTTATAATAAAAGGAAAAGTTATATAATTAAATATACTTCAATATCATATATATTATCATTATCTTTGTTTTTAAAATCTTATATATCTTATCACTAATTAAGAGTTTTTAAGTATTCTTATACTTAGATACGCTTATTTTTGCTATCAAATAACAAAAATAGGAAAAGAGGCGAGTGAAATACGTTCGTATCTCAATACATGTGAATTACACTAGATACATATATCTGTGTGTAGTTAGAGTGATTCACATGTATTATCATTATCTTTGTTTTTAAAATGTTATATATCTTATCACTAATTAAGAGTTTTTAACGTATTCTTATACTTAGATACACTTATTTTTGCGATCAAATAACAAAAATAGAGAGAGACGAGTGAAATATGTTCATATCCCAAATACATGTGAATTACACTAGATACATATATTTGTGTGTAGTTAGAGTGATTCACATGTATTTGGGATCTACGCAAAACACTAGGTTATTTTTTTTCATTTGTCTTAACCTATCTCGGTGTACAAGTTACTTGGTATTTATTTCTGATAAATTATAACTTCACATGTATTTGGGATAACTATGCAAAACACTTTGTTATTTCTTTTCATCAGTCTTAACTTATTTCGGTGAACAAATTACTGAGTATTTGTTGACACAGACACTATGATTATTAAAAAAAAGAGTCTGAAACTATTATAATGACTAGTGACAAAAAAAATTAGGTGCAATTTAATTAGTAATGATGATATATACGATGGGACATGAAAAACATTATGCTAGTTTGATAATCAAACATGCTAGGTGAAGTCTTAACCATATTGAAAAGGGACTTGGAGTAGGTTTTTTTTTTTCTCACCCAGTCTTTAAAGTCTCCATTAAAGTTTTAACTAAATCCGAATTCTGCATTGGACTACTTAGGAATGGTACTCTCAACAAAAAAAATTCATACCCAAGATTCGAACTTGAGACCCCTGGCTATGTTAGTGACATATAGAAGGTAATCATGGATTAGTGTGGTTGAGCAAGATTATTACTTAGAATTTATCTCAATTTATTATTAATTTAATAACAATATGATTTAATTAAGATAAACACTCAAATCTAGTGGTCGGTGTTTTACTAGGAAAAAAATTGTCCATTTTCGTTCTAACCGCGTTGACGTGAACTTCCAAATAAGAACCAAAAAAATGGAAAAGCTAAAAAAAAAAAAAGATTTGATTACATTAAACACTCATATAATATAATATGATAATATGACTTAGACCATGTTTGACACAGTGCTAAAAACGTTTTAGAAAAGTGTTTTTGATTAAAAATAATTTGTGTTTGATTAATTTATTTAAACATTATTTTGATAAACAAATTATGTTAAATTAATTTCTTAAAAAAATATTTATGAAGTCAAATTACGAAAAATGACAAATCTTAATATACTTTTGATATTATTTAAATATCTATTATAAATTTTAATTAGATTTAATTTTTATTGAATTAAAATGTACATATCTAAATTTCAATCAATATATACATTGGTGAATAAAAAATAATTAATATATTGATATAATATTAACATGATGATTTTTAAATAGAACTAGAAATATCAAGAAATAAAAATTTAAAAATCATTTCACAAATTAAAACACTATGTATGAAAAACTCATCACAAAAATAAATAAATGTAGAAGATATATTGACAAATGTGTATATATGACAAGGACAATATGATCTTCCAATAAATAATATTCTACTTTTTTTTTTTTTTTTTTAAGAAACATAAATTTTTAGCTTTTTCCAATAACAAAAAAAAATGACTTCTATTTAAATACAACTTTACTAATTAGCCACACACCTTGTTTTTTCAAAATAAGTATTTCATAAATTATTTTTTTGTATTTTAAATTCAAGCGCATACATCCTGTAAAATGAAAATCATTTACTTACAAATTACACCCTTTTAGGAGATGTGAATCCCAAAGTAAATATATTATTGAAATATAATTATTAAAGAATTAAAACTATTAATAAAATATTTAGTTGTTAATGCATTTGATTTTTTTTTTAAAAAGAAAAAACTGTTTTTGAACATTTATTGTTTGAAACTCCAAAAGAAGAAATGAACAAAAAATACTTGATAAGATATAGTACTAACTAGTAATAATTTCTTGCCCCTTAAATACGTTAGTTATTTATAATTTTATTTAACTATATAATATTTATCTTTCTTAGTTTAGGACTTCAGTTTTTATTTAGTCTTTCGCTTTAAATTAAATATACTTAATTAGATGGAAATTTATTTGTATAAGATTTTCGTTGTATAAAATGTGTCAATACTTAGTAGGAGTAACATTATTTGAGGTGTAACCATGTAAAGTAAAGAATTTTCCTAATATAAGAGATATGCACACTTTAGTTATCGACGAAACTTATACAAGTAAAATAATATATAAAGTGGTTAAATAACATAATTTGCACATTTTTAATATAACAAGGTGTTGCAACCTAATGGTTTAAAATGTCTTGAAAGAGCCAAATCTTTAAGCGTTTGTGAGTTCAATTCTCGCTAGTAGCATTAAGCCTCATTTTTTCATGTATATTACGTAGTTTAATTTTAAAATTTCTACTGTACGACGCCACTAAATGTATTATTTTAATAAAAATAGTATTTTTAATAGATTTTATCATTTCTATCGTTATATAATGTAACACATTCATAATTTTAATGACGAACCTACAAAAAAATAGTCTACGAGGTATAACTTCTATGAAAAGATAGGGTACAAGATAGAAATATAATTATTAAATAATAAATAAAGATAGAATAACAAGAAAATATTAAACTACTATGAAAAGATAGGATAAAAGATGAAATATAATTATTAAATAATAAATAAAGATAGAATAAGAACGAAAATATTGAGGTAATAACACAATCAATCGGGTAAAATTTATCCGCATTGGATATTTACATCAAGTAAATACATGCATGTCATGTTTTAAATTTATAGTTCATTAAATCACGTAATAATGCATTTTGCATTAACTTGGTATAAACACCCTGTGCGGGTATGTTTTTTCCCAAACATACCAAATGGATCTATAAATAAAATGAGTTTTTTTGTCTTTGCCTAACCATAAAATTTAAACAATACAATATAATAAAATTTAAATATCTATCAAATTAAATATGATATTTAAACTAACAATATAATACAATACAACGACTAACAACCCTCTAAATAAGGTGTAAGCAGTGGCGTAGCCATCTTTGTGTCAGGGTGTCCAATTGAACACCCTTGATCGGAATATCATGCCGATATACAAGTAAAATAATAAATAAAGTTGATAAATAACATATTTTGAACATCCTGACACAATAATATGATATAACCCAGTAATTTTATGTGCCTTAAAAGATTAAAGACACACAAATTTAAAATCTTTGTGTATTTGAATCTCACCAGTAGCAAAAAAAAATAATCCTTTTTAAGAACAATTTTATTTTTGCACTTGAACACTTTTCGTAAAAATTCTGGCTCCGTCCATGAGGTAAGTATTTAATTTTAAAATATGGGGAGTTATCCCCACAAGTCATGAGTCATAATACATAGGTAGTTAGTATAATTAACCAAAAAAGAATAAAAGAGAAAAAAAGAGTTAGTAAATAGTGACAAAAGAAGTTTTATTATATTGTAAATGGTGGACCTTTCATACTGCTTCATCACCTTTTACATACTTGTCCTTTTTTGCTTTTAAAGGCCTTTTGTACTTAGTATTATAATATTACTTAATATTTTTCTTATTTTGCTCCACGCTGACAGCTACCCTAATATTTTTTAATTTTCTTCCTAATAAACTCAATTTTTGATCTATTTTATTTAATTTTAAATATATAAAAATATCTGGTAAACGATTAAAAAGAAAAGTAATAAATTCAGACATAAAAGGTATAAAGTTTTTTTAAAAATAAAATTTAATACATTTATTAGTGTCTCATTTTCCACGACTCTTAAATATACATAATCTTTGTCTCTTTTTTCCTCTCTTTCCTTGCATCATCTTCAACCATTCCCTTCATTTTCTTCATCTATTCCTTTTCTTTTTTTTTGATCATATAAATAAAAGGGTCTTTTTTTTAAAGCTGAAAACCAAAGATTTTGAGAACCCATTTTTCAAAAGAAGATTCAGTTGATAAGGAAAAAGGTAAAAAAAAAATTCAAAAGATTCTTCCTTTTGTTTTCCTGTTAAGTATTATTCTGCTAGGATGTTTTACTATCTAATATTTTGATTTATAATTTGTTTTTGTGGGTTTTGACTAGTTTGTGCTTACTAATATATTTGTCATACTAAAGATTATATTGTTGAAATCAGTGAAAATCATATGGATTATGATGTTGTTGCTTTTGGGTTTTAAGTTCAACTTTTTGTGAGTTTGTGTCGATTAGTGTTAGGTATATAAAAGGGTGTCAGCTTAGCTGTCTACTTTTCAATTTAATTTTTTTTTATGTAAATTGAGTTATTATTTTTAATTTATGCTTGAGGGTGTTTTTTTTCCTTCAGAAAAAGATCAGTAGTTTTGTGAAAAACCTTTGTGTTGTTTTTCAAATTCTTTGAAAATTTTGTAATTCAGGTATTGTATGGTCAAATGTGTTGAATCCGGGAAAAAGTGAAAAAATTTCATGGCCAATAGCCTCCTTTTAAGATTAGTATCTGTCAAAGATTCTGCATAATTCAGATTCTTTTTGTTTCTCAATCTTGAGTTTACCTTTGTCTCTTCATAAGAGTACGTCAAGGATATTCTGTGATATTTTCAGGGGAAAAAAGGTGTCTTTTGATACTTTTTAAGTTTATTCTATATTATCAAAGATTCCTCTGTCTTATTTTCTCCTTCAAAGATGTTAAGATGTTTGATTTTCTTGCTTTGACTCTTAATTGCTTAGTTCTAACGTTTAGAAAAAAGATAAACAAATTACAAAAGGTGAACTTCTAGACTCCTTTTAGCTTGTTGTGTTTTTACACATGTGTCTAATAAAAGGTAAAGCTTGAAGGCTTTTCTGGTTGTCAAGATGCCAATCATCTCTCGTTTATACGAACACTTGTACTATTACTGTTTTTTTTAGTATTTCTACAGAATCTTGAATTGATTTGCGATAAAGAGTGTCTTTTCTCTCTCTCTCATGTTCCGTTGATTGGTCTAACGTCCTCAAGAAGACTATGTCATTCTCAGTGGTTTATCGTTGTTTATTCATGTTATTTGGTAAAAAGGGAACTTTTTTAAAAATGTTGTGGATTTTCCGTGATGTTATCTTTGTTATGAGTGCCTAAAAGTAATGTCAGGTGCTTTCTTCTAAGAAAAAGCATTAATGATTTGGGCTATGCTCATTTGCATTTTCATTTTGCGACTGAATGGTAGTATTATGTAGTAGTTTTTCGAAGTTGGATTTGTAGTGTTCTGCTGTGAGAATATTCCTTTATGATAACATTAGTGTTGTTTTGCAGTTTTCACCTGCTTGATCGGATTTGCTGAATCTTCCCTATTGAATTGACTCAGAACTATACCAATCATACGCCATGAGTAACCTCAAGCTTGGGGTTGAAGTTGTTGGTGCCCACAATCTTTTGTCTAAAGATGGCCAAGGCTCGTCTAGTCCCTTTGTAGAGCTTCACTTTGATGGCCAAAAATTCCGCACCACAATCAAAGAAAAAGATCTGGACCCTGCTTGGAATGAGACTTTCTATTTCAACGTTTCTGATCCTAATGACTTGTCCAGCCTCACACTTGAAGCTCTTGTTTTCAACAATAACAAATCAAGCCAATCTAAATCATCTCTTGGGAAGGTCAAGATCAATGGATCATCCTTTGTTCCATATTCTGATGCTGTTGTTTTGCATTACCCTTTGGAAAAGGCAGGTGTTTTCTCGCGTGCTAGGGGAGAGCTTGGCCTGAAAGTATTTATAACTGATGATCCATCTGTTAGGGTATCGAACTCATTCCCTGCAACAGATTCTTCATCACATATTGGTTCCCTTTCAAGCCTAAATGATGAACCTACAGAACGAGTTCCGGATTTCATCTCTGAACCAGTCGCTAATGGTAAAAAAGGGACTAGACGCACATTCCACCACCTGCCAAACGTGAAGCACCAGCAACAAGAGCCTTATTCTTCCTTTGCAGAATCCAGTCAACCGATAAGATTTGGGCCTGATCAAATGAAATCTACCTCTCAGGGGCCGAAAGTAGTGCGGATGTACTCAGGTTCATCTTCACAGCCAGCTGAATATTCATTGAAAGAGACAAGCCCTGTCCTTGGAGGAGGGCGTATAGTAGGGGGTCGAGTTGTTCGAGGTGGCAGAAAATCCAGCACATATGACCTTGTTGAGCCTATGCAATTCCTGTTTGTAAGAGTTGTAAAAGCACAAGATTTGCCTTCTAAAGATATCACAGGAAGTCTTGACCCTTATGTTGAAGTAAGAGTGGGGAACTACAAAGGAGTCACACAACACTTTGAGAAAAATCAAAGTCCAGAATGGAATACAGTATTTGCTTTTTCCAAAGAAAGAATGCAGTCTTCTGTTTTGGATGTTGTGGTTAAGGATAAGGATATGTTGAAAGATGACTTTGTTGGGATTGTTCGAGTTGATCTGCATGATGTTCCAACCCGAGTTGCTCCAGATAGTCCATTGGCTCCAGAGTGGTATCGCCTGGAAAACAAGAAAGGGGAGAAAAAGAAGGGGGAACTGATGCTTGCTGTGTGGATTGGTACACAAGCTGACGAAGCATTTCCTGATGCTTTCCATACAGATGTAGCTAGTCCAATAGATATGTCAGTGCCGTCCACCCAAATCCGCGGAAAAGTGTACCATTCTCCTAGGCTGTGGTATGTTCGTGTCAATGTTATTGAAGCACAAGACATAGTTGTGTCAGAGAAAAATCGTATTCCTGATGTCTTTGTGAAGGTTCGGATTGGTAGCCAGTTGCTGAGGACTAAACCAATTAGATCTCAAACTATGAATGCTATGTGGAATGAGGATCTGATGTTCGTTGCTGCTGAGCCGTTTGAAGAACATCTGATACTTTCAGTTGAAGATCATGTTGCTTCCAACAAAGATGAGGCCCTGGGAGTGGTCATTATACCATTATCCACTGTTGAAAAGCGTGCAGATGATCGATTTGTTCGATCAAGATGGTACAACCTCCAAGAACCAGGTTCAGCTGAGATTGAAGAGCCAAAGAAGAAAGAAAAATTTTCCAGTAGGATCCATCTTCGTGTAACACTTGATGGAGGATACCATGTGCTTGATGAGTCAACTCATTATAGTAGTGATCTTCGACCTACGGCAAAGCAGCTGTGGAAGCCATCAATTGGTATATTGGAATTAGGTATCCTGAATGTTGATGGACTACACCCATCAAAAACAAGAGATGGAAGGGGTACAACAGATACATATTGTGTGGCGAAGTATGGTCATAAGTGGGTGCGGACCAGGACGGTTATCGACAGCTTAAATCCGAAGTTTAATGAGCAATACACTTGGGAAGTCTATGACCCAGCAACCGTTCTGACAGTTGGGGTGTTTGACAATGGACAGCTTGAAGAAAAAGGTTCAAATGGCAAAAGAGACATGAGAATTGGGAAGGTTCGTATTCGGGTCTCAACACTTGAAACTGGTAGAGTATACACACATTCTTATCCATTGCTCATACTTCATCCCTCGGGTGTGAAGAAGATGGGAGAATTGCATCTCGCCATACGATTTTCATGTGCATCAATGGTCAACATGATGTTTCTCTACTCTAGACCGCTTTTGCCAAAAATGCATTATGTGAAGCCATTATCTATAACACAGCAAGATATGCTGCGATATCAAGCTGTAAATATTGTGGCTGCAAGGCTAAGCCGTGCAGAACCTCCTCTCAGAAAAGAAGTGGTTGAATACATGAGTGATGCAGATGCACACCTCTGGAGCATGAGGCGCAGCAAAGCAAACTTTTTCAGACTAATGTCTGTCTTTAGTGGATTATTCTCTGTTGGGAAATGGTTCGGAGATGTATGCATGTGGAAGAATCCTATCACGACATCATTAGTACATGTTCTCTTCCTTATGCTTGTCTGTTTCCCAGAATTAATCCTCCCAACAGTGTTTCTGTACATGTGTCTAATAGGTCTTTGGAACTATCAGTACCGGCCAAGGTACCCTCCTCATATGAACACAAGAATATCACATGCTGATTTAACAAATCCTGATGAGCTTGATGAGGAATTCGACACCTTTCCTACATCACGGAGTTCAGATCTTGTTAGGATGAGGTATGATCGTCTTAGAAGTTTAGCTGGTCGAATTCAGACAGTAGTAGGAGATGTGGCGACACAAGGTGAGCGAATCCTGGCATTGCTTAGTTGGCGAGACCCGCGTGCCACTGTACTATTCATTATATTCTGCCTGCTTGCCGCCATTGTGTTATATTCTACACCTTTTCAGTTGTTTGCTGGCCTGTCTGGCTTTTATGCAATGAGGCATCCCAGGTTCCGCCACAAATTGCCATCTGCACCCCTGAATTTCTTTCGCCGGCTTCCAGCTCAGACTGATAGTATGCTATAGGTTGCTGGTGTTATAGTGAAAGTTTCTGTGATAATTTCTGAAATCCGATTTCAATCGTTGTCCTCAAGGAAAATTTTGTCATATTGTCAAGGAGTTGAACAAAGCTCGGGGACCTGATAAATAAGACCGGGAAACCAAAGAAATGTTCAAAAGTTTGATTTGTTTCTGTATGTTGTGCAGCAAGTTATTTGCATTCTTATCACATTTTGCAGCTTTGCCATGGTTCATAGAATGTAAAATGAATTAGGCAAAGATACTGAGAACTATCTGTGTGTGTATATCAGATGTGTACTGTTTGTTTTCTACAAAATGCATAAAATCCAGTCGATATATATATAATATCTTTTTTCTGTACTTGGTGTTTAACAACATCTGATGTCAAATTTGTGTTTGATCATACAACATTCTTATCATTCAAGTTTCAGTTAGATTCTTTTGACTCCACATTGCCGCGAGGCGTATGAAGTCAAGCTCGGTAGTGGTACTGGCACTGGACTGCACCTTTGTTACCTTAGCGACCAGATGAAAACTATATGTTGTGCAGAAAAAATACAGAATTAGTTTCAGCAACTGGAGAACTCAACGACAATAACTTAGACTATTAAATTCTTGTCCCTTTGCTGTAGCCGTGAAGGTAAAGTTGCTGAAACTGAAAACTCCAATATAGACATCTTTGTATAAAAGACAAAGGCTGTGACTGTCAAGGAGAGATAAGCAGTTTTAATCACATATATCTTAAGTTACTATAGTCCAAGAAGTTAAACTAAATAACTGTTTACTTAATTATAAGAATTTTTTTCATGCCTTGAGCAGAATATTGGCATTTTGTCTGATCAAAACACTATATAAACCATTTAGATCATCCTAGTCTCCATAAAACCAACAATTGGAAACAAAATACACATAAGAGAAAGGAACAAAATCAATGAAGAATTCAAGCTTTGGAGCATATCTTTTGGTGTTGCTGATTTTTGCAACTCTTACTTGCTGCTTAGATGCAAGATTACAGGCTTGTCAGCCCAGTGGAAAAATCAGAGGCATAAAGCCACCTCCAGGACAATGTAACCCCGAAAACGACTCAGATTGTTGTAAACAAGGCAAGATGTACACCACTTACACATGTTCACCTCCTGTGACCGGTAATACCAAGGCTGTTTTAACTCTTAATAGCTTCCAAAAGGGTGGAGATGGTGGTGGACCCTCGCAATGTGATCACCAATACCACTCTGATGATACTCCAGTTGTTGCCCTTTCAACCGGATGGTACAGTGGAGGAGATAGATGCCTTAACTATATCACAGTAAGTGCTAATGGCAGAAGTGTGAAGGCTAAAGTTGTCGATGAGTGTGACTCTACCATGGGATGTGATGACGAGCACGACTATCAGCCTCCATGCCCCAATAACATTGTTGATGCCTCTAAAGCAGTGTGGAAAGCCTTGGGTATACCTGAAGGTGATTGGGGTGATTATGACATTACATGGTCTGATGCTTAGTGCATCATATGTAGTATTGACAGTATCATTTTGCATATGATGGTCCTATTCATACTCAGATTATGTGGCACACATACTACTAATTTCTCATGTTTGTTGTTGTAAAATTACAACATAATGAAATTCTGTTCATATCGACTTTCGAAATGATGGTAATATGAAATCCATGCCAGACATAAAATAGTGAAATCTAAAACAGGACTTTGTTCCGTAACTAATATAAACCTACTACAAGTTTACCAAGATCAATCAATGAACTAACTAGTCCTCGATCTCAAATTAGTTGCAATCAGCTATGTAAATCTTTGTCTCTATCTTTAAAGCGTTATCTATTAGACATTTATTTTACACAAACATCTTCTAAATCCGAGTATGGATCCACTCTACTTTGTACGTGCACACTACTAGTTGTTTTAGTGATGCTCACTAGTCCTCCTGAAAAAGAGAGAAAAAACATGTTGATTTTTAACATAATAATTTATACAATATACATAAATTTTCATCACACAAATAGAGTTTAAATTATTGATTTCAGATAAATAGTAAAATAAACTTTACTCTGCCTCTTGCTCATGAGTCATAAATTGGTCCCCCTAGTGATAGTTTTTCATCTTATAAGCCTTTTTACAGTTTACACCCTTTACCTTTGTCCATAAACTTATTAGAACACGGTATATTAGCTTTAAATTATAAAGTTGAAGAGAGAGATATTTATTTTTCCCCCTCAAAGTTATGCATTAATTTATTTTTATTTGTCCATAATCCATTTTCCCTTTTCTTTAAAAAAAAAAAAAATGAAATATATATTTTACTAGAATATTCATTTATTATATAGATTTAATTTTTGTAATATAATTTGATGATTAGTAATTCGCACTTAAGATTTTTTTGTTTCCCATTCAATGTACGTGGTTTATATTGGAGCTCTAATTAAGGCTTATTTCGAAATATTACTTCCAACAAGATTTTCTTCAATTAATATTAAGGTTAAGAAAATATAAAAGATGATATTTTTCTTTTTGTAAACTAATGTAATAAGTACAAGTGAAGGGATCGTTTGGTTAGAAAAACAAGTTATTTCAGAGTTAATTATTATGAGATTAGTCACCCCAAAATTATTATTTTAGGATTGAATAAGAATACCACTATACTTGCTACTCGCTTATTATCACTCCGTACAATGCTAACTAACAAATCGTCTTTTGTCTCTCTTCTCTACCGTAAAACCTAACCACAAACCCTTCTTCTGCTTCAATTCCGACGAAATCCTCCGTTTGATTTTAGGGCTTTGTTGAGAATGGTGGAAAAGTCGACTCGAATAGCAAGCAGGAAAAGACCGAAAATCGATCCTTTGTCTGTTTATGAATTCACTGATGATGATTTATCAGTAGAAATTAGTTCTGATTCTGTCGATTCCAAGTTGAATTCAACCTCTAAATCTGCTCGGAAAAACTCCACTGGAAGAAGGACTCGCTCTCAGATGATTCCCGATGGAGCAATTGTGGTTACTGAATCTAATGCGATGAAATCCCCTAGAGCTGGAAAACGGAAACTGCCCAAGGATGTTAATGCTGCTGAGAAAAATAAGGGTAAATCTGTACAGATGGATGAAATTGTTACATCAAAAAAGAGAAAGGTGGATGACGGACTATACGAAGAAGATTATCCAAGCTCCTCCAATTTGAAGACTTGGGATTTCTACATCCCACCAAACAAACATTTCCACACGCGTGTAAGTTCACACACAAATTGTAATGCTGTTACATTGTTGAAAAGCAAGTTGGATGATAGACAGCTCCAGATCTTCAGGGGAACCACATTCGGGTACTTTCTAGATTTGCCTCATGTAGTTGTACAGAACCAGCTTATACATGCCCTATTACTCAGGCAGGTGGTCCCGGAAAGAGAGGATGAATTGTGGTTTAAAGTGAACGGAACCAAGTTGCGTTTCGGTCTGCCAGAATTGGGGATTATTACTGGCTTGCGATGTTGTGGTGATGCTGATAAGGGTTATGAATCTAGTGATACCAATAGGTTGATGGATATGTACTTTCCTGGACTTGAAAAGGTACCCAAGCAATCACTGATTGACTGCTTCCTTCAAAAGAAATGGAGGTCGGACGAGGATGCGGTCAAGATTGCTGTGTTGTATTTCATACACACGTTCTTGATCTCAACTGCTAATATTAACACATTCATCACAAAGGCTGATTTTTGTATTGTTGAGAGTGGGGATTATGAGACATTCCCTTGGGGTATACTTGTATTTAGAGCCATGATGGAGTCCATAAACAATAGGTTGCGTGTGGGTCTGAAGATGTATAGGCTTGGGGGATTACCTTTGGCTTTGCAGTGTTGGTTCTACGAGTGCTGCACTAATGCTGATGGTAAGTTGGCTCACCAGGTTGACAACAAAGTGCCTCGTATTCTTAATTGGAAAATTGAGAAGCAACCGACCTTGAAGGAGTTGTCTGGAGGGTTATTCAAGATCAGAAGTGACAAGGTGAATTGCAAAGTCAATATACAATATAGATAATAATGTATACATGCAGTGTATGCAGCATGTTAACATAAATGTTTATTGTAAAAAAATAATTTTATGGGGCTGTTTTCGTCTTTCATCTCTACTCAGTTGATTTACTTTTTATGTACTTGAAGTTCAAGAATATTTCTCCCACGGAGTTTGAGCAACTTCACTTGGATTTGCCTGAATCATCTGGAAATCCAAATGATAAGGAGGTGGCATACGGAGATCTTGCTGAATTTCATCCTAGTGATGATGACTTCAGCTTTCCTCCTATAACAAGCAAAACTCAGCCCAAAACCAAATCGGATCCCCCAGTGCACAATTTGGAGAGGAGTGCCGAGCTCAAACGACTTTCTGATGAACAGTCAGAGTTGAAGAGTAATATTCGAGAGGTATGGGCTGTTTCAGATCTCTGTATATGTCTAGTTTAACATTTCAGTTTATCCAAACACAAACAGTTGTTTCATTTTCTATTTTTTGGGGCTTTGTTAGGTCTTCAAAGCAACTGAGTTGCTCAAGAAACAAATGATGGTGTCATTTGCAGATGTCTTTAAAGCAATCGAGTCATTGTCGAAGAAACAATCAAAAAAGGATAATTCAGAAGCATTGCATGTAAAATTCCCGGCACTAATATTTTTTGCTGTTTCTGCATATTATTGTAATTTATGTTCCATTGTTCGACAGATTGATGGAAGAGATGGCCACCTTGACAGACATGGTGATGGTGATTCCAATGGTTTTGACGCTAATAATGGCCATGGTATTGATGGCCCAGATCGTGGCAAGGACTCCCTTGGTGACAAGGAGAATAGTGAGAAAGTCAATATTGGAGCCTTGAGTGGAATTACAAACACATAGGGGAAATCATTTTTTCCCTGTCCTACATTTTATGAGGTTAGAATTTCCTGCCTAATTTTTTGTTTAATAAACGAAGTAGTCATCTTGTTGCTTTAAAATTTGTTGCTACTCTACGGGGTGTTTCAAATGGTTTGGTTTGGGACTTCCCTAATGGAGGTCTCAAGTTTGAAACCCCTTACCTGCGACAGCAGGGGGTTGGCCTTATGGGTCTTGTCTCATGGGGCTTGCCTAGTGCGATTTATCTCTATGGTGTGGTTTGCGAGCTATTGCAAGTGAGCGGGGTTTTACCATATGTGCACTAGTTTGCAAGCTATTGCATAGGAGCTGGGTTTACCCTATGTGCACTCAAAGGGTAGCAACTGTGGGTTCCCTTGTCATAAAAAATAGAAGAATACAATATTATTTCCTTGAGTGGTTGCTCTCAGGTTCCTCTACTCACTTTAGTTGTGATAACTTATATTCAGCTGTTGGAATTAAATTGATTTCTTGTAGCACTCCTGTCCATATCAATAGTCAAGCCAAAAATTCTGATTGTACCTTGAATGTGGCCATTTTTTCTAGTAAAGTTTGTCTTCACGACACCAGAGCAGTTTGGTGATGATTTGACTGAAGGTAATATAACAGGTACTCCAGGTTGCCGAAACTGTTGCAGGGTTGACAAAGCAAGATAGAGTAGGCAAACGCAAGCTGTTGTACTGTTCGAGTCTCTGTCCAATTTCGAATTTTCATAATACAGTTCAAGATGAATTTGGAATCAACAAGGAGGATGAGGTCTTCTTCCCTACTCAATCCACCAGTGCTGACTATTTCAACTGGGTGGTGTAATAGACGTGTACTCAATGAGAGTGACAACCGCGGGGTGTTGATTGGCCTCCATGACCAGCTAATGTGGTTGCTGCGTCAAAAGCTGTCTGTTTCCTTTCGTCAAGTTTGTTATAACTTGGTCTAAGAACTTGCTTATGTAATTTTTAGTCCCCATCATTTCGATCACAAAAGTATTTTTCGCTGTGTATATGTAAACTTTATTGGGTTCAGTTCTATGCAGTCATAATATATTCATATTAACTATGAATATGAGCTCTTCGACACTGTATTGTCTACTTATTTATATAATTGAAAAGATGATTGCTAGAAATCCAGGTGTTCATGTTTAGCAACCAGATGAAACAGTCTGTTCTTCTCTTACTAAATATCTACAGAAAGATACAAACTTGTATTCACCACTCCAATCTAGATAACTACTGATTATTTGAAAAAAGGGCGTGACCGTCAAGGAAAGTAAATAAATTATACTAATATAGTATGTGATATGTCCATTCCAGTACGGCCAAATAACAAATAGAAGTCTATTTGACTGCTAAATTCTCATAGTTGTATGCTTAGTTATAAGAAAACTTTCATACATTGAGCAGAATATTGGCATTTTGTCTGACCAGAACACTATATAAACCAATTTGATCATCCAATCTTCACGCAACCAACATTTTTAAACAACATAACAAAACCATGAAGTCTACTGTAGGAACATCACTTTTGGTTTTGCTGGTTTTTGCCACTCTTACTTACTGCTTAGATGCAAGACTACAGGCTTGCCAGCCGAGTGGCAAAATCAGAGGCATAAAGCCACCACCAGGACAATGTAACACTGAAAACGACTCAGATTGTTGCAAAAAAAGCAAGATGTACACCACTTACAAATGTTCACCTCCAGTGACTGGTAATACCAAGGCTGTTTTAACCCTGAATAGCTTCGAAAAGGGTGGAGATGGTGGTGGACCATCAGAATGTGATCACCAATACCACTCTGATGACACTCCAGTTGTTGCTCTTTCAACAGGATGGTACAGTGGAGGAGATAGATGTCTTAACTATATCTCCATAAGTGCTAATGGAAGAAGTGTAAAAGCTAAAGTTGTAGATGAGTGTGACTCTACCATGGGATGTGATGACGAACACGATTATCAACCTCCATGCCCCAATAACATTGTTGATGCCTCTAAAGCAGTGTGGAAAGCCTTGGGTATACCTGAAGGTGATTGGGGTGATTATGACATTACATGGTCTGATGCTTAGTGCATCATATTTACTATTGATAGTTATCATTTTGGTTGTCTTTGTACTCAGATTATGTCATCTAGTTTCTCATGTAATTTGTTGTTGTAAAATTACAGTATAATTAATGAAATTCTGTTCATGACTACTTTTGAACTGAAATTCATGCAAATGAAAGAGAAGAGACATTCTCTCGATCAGTGAAAGCAAAAACAGGACTTGGTTCCGTAGCTAAACTAACCTACTACAGTTTTTAAAAAAAACATTTGCTGATTTAAAGTTAAAAATAAGGTGTAATTCATCATCAGTCCCAAATGCAATATGTTTTAACTCTAGGAGTTGGTCTGAGATATAGACTTCAGAATTTTCTTTTGTATTTCTTTTGTGTTATGTTTGGTAGCTAGAGTTAATAATAATCATTGATTTTGATATTAACAATGAAAATAAGCTCATTGAACAATATAATGTACTAATACTTCATGTGTTCATATTAGCATTCTTGAAACCTCATCATAAACCTGAGAAACCTATGGTTCCGACTAGTTCACTAATCCATTTATGAGAGAAGTTGCAAAAATTAGTCAGGTGGAAAATCATAAAACAGATCAAAAACGATTTCTGATAGTACATGAACTATCGAAATTTAATGAACTGAAGGCTTAACTCTTATGTTACTGCAGTAAATGTTCTCTTCCAACAGGCAAATGGAGCAGTATGCATGCAGAACATTAGTTGATCACATGGGAGGATGCAACAACATAACCAGTGTAATTCCACAAGTGGGGTCGAGAAAGGATGATCATCACAAAATGAAGACTTTAGTCAAACATATGCTAGAATACTTCATAGTAACCTGATGAAACAATCTGTTGTTCTATGTCTATAGAAAAATACAAAACTGTTTTCAGAAACAAGAGAATCCAAGACAATAAACTAATCCATCAAGTCGACACACAAAAATCTAATTTACACATCTATATAGACAAAACAAATGTTTTTACCATCAAGGGAAGTAAAGCGATTACTGTCACAAATTATAAAAATACACTTATTAATCCATTTGACTGCTAAACTTCATACCATATATATACTTAATAATAAGACACTTGTAATGCCTTGAACAGAAAATTGGCATTTTGTGTGCTACCAAAACACTACATAAACCAGTTTGATCATCTCAGTATATACACAACCAACATTACAACAACAGAATCACAAGAACAAGAACTATGAAGAACTCTATCATGGGAATATCTCTTCTAGTTTTGCTGGTTTTTGCCACTCTTACATACTGCTTAGATGCAAGATTACAGGGTTGCCAGCCGAGTGGAAAAATCAGAGGCACAAAGCCACCTCCAGGACCCTGAAAATGACTCGGATTGCTGCAAACAAGGCAAGATGTACACTACTTACACATGTTCACCTCCTGTGACCGGTAATACCAAGGCTGTTTTAACTCTAAATAGCTTCCAAAAGGGTGGAGATGGTGGTGGACCATCGGAATGTGATAACCAATACCATTCTGATGACACTCCAGTTGTTGCTCTTTCAACCGGATGGTATAGTGGAGGAGATAGGTGCCTTAACTATATCACTATAAGTGCTAATGGCAGAAGTGTGAAGGCTAAAGTTGTAGATGAGTGTGACTCTACCATGGGATGTGATGACGAGCACGACTATCAGCCTCCATGCCCCAATAACATTGTTGATGCCTCTAAAGCAGTGTGGGAATCCTTGGGTATACCTGAAGGTGATTGGGGCGATTATGACATTACATGGTCTGATGCTTAGTGCATCATATATTCATATATAGTACTTATTGTACCGTTCCACATCATGTATTTGTTAGAAATTACAGTATAATGAAATTCTGTTCACATCGACTTTTAAATATAGTAATATCAAATTCATTCCTATGAAAGAGACATGAATAGTGAAATCTGAAACAGGACTTGGTTCAGTAGCTAAATCTAAACCCACAACAATTTGACCACGATTTATCAATCAATCAACTAGGCCCCGATCTCAAATCAGTTGAGGTCGGGTATATACACCTACCTGGATTAGAAGCTTTAGTAGATAATGTTTACTATCACAATATTTCATCTCAGTAGGGCAGAAAAAGAGTAATTGTACAGTAAACATGAATGTGTTTGAGGTACAACAAATTCACAAATACTCAAGACAATATCTAAGGTGGCAACCTATAGAAAGTACATAGTATACAACCTCTTTTTCCAGTTAAACTAGGTCTTAATGATACTACAGAGCAGGCTTGACGCTTATTTGAAGAAGGTAATGAGAATGTTCTTGAAGCTGCATGATCCGTCACAAGGATCAAGACAGACATGAGCAGCTGTCACTGCAAGCTACTGTAGTGTTTGTAGTACTTGTCCAATTTGGAATTGGCGTTTACGTTTAAAGGTGATGTCTAAATCAATAAATTGAAGGAAGTTCTGTTTTTTCCTTCTTTAGCATAAGGTTTGCCTCCTACTGCTGAATCATAAGCATCTTAACTTTCTTATGAACATAAACGACGAGATCTTTGAGAGATGCTTCTGAATCTGAAAGAGGCTACTTGGATACTCCCAATAACTAAAAAGTGTAGCATACCTCAATCTAATTGGGATTCACATTGGTGGAGGAACTGAATCGGAAAAAGAAGTATTCTAGCTTCAAAGAAACATCATAGTCTACTAGACATATTTTTTAATTTTCTCTTGTTTTGTCGTCTAAATAGAGTTTCAAGCAACCAAATCTTCTATCCTAGCTAGTGGAGCTAGGTGATGATCAAAATAAGCTAGTGATAGTTGACGAGAATGTTTACATTCATCATGGACTTTTGCTTATGTTTCATACCTTGAGTTTCATTGTGAGCTATCAAGCTCATTTGCCATTTTAAACCAGCCTTACTAAAACTTCAAGTTTTCTTTACAAATGCAGAATTAGAGTCTATTTCCCCTCTCCTACAATTGGTTAGGTTAAGTTTGCATGTCTAGCCTCATCTTCACTTGTTATATTTTCGCTCATTAATAAACTAAGGCACCATACTGGTTGTTTTAAGATTAAAAGAATACTGGTGCTGCTACTGAACAACAAAAATACAAAATTGTATTCAGCAACTAAAGAATCCAAGACAATAACATACTACATCAAGTCAAGTTCTTGCCATATTATGTTGCTGTAGAATGCCTTTCTACAACAGGATACAGAAAATTCTAAATTAGTTATCCGCTGATAGAAACCTTCAAGAAAGGTAAACAAACTTTAATCAAGTATGTCCAAATTTACTATAGCAAAATACTAATTAAAAGGATAAAGAAGCATTCCAACAGACAATATTGACTGCTAAACTTAATAATTGTATACTTAATAATAAGAAACTTTTCTTGCTTTGAGAAAAATATTGGCCATTTGTGTGACCAAAGCACTATATAAACCAGTTAGATCATCCCATTCTCCACACAACCAACATTTTAAAACAAAAAAACACAAAAGAAAACAGTAACAAAAACCATGAAGAACTCTAGCTTGGGAAAATCACTTTTGGTGTTGCTCAGTTTTGCTACTCTTACTTGCTAGTTAGATGCAAGATTACAGGCTTGCGAGCCCAGTGGAAAAATAAGGGGCGTAAAGCCACCACCAGGACAATGTAACTCCGAAAACGACTCAGATTGTTGTAAACAAGGCAAGATGTACACCACTTACACATGTTCACCACCTGTGACCGGTAATACCAAGGCTGTATTAACCTTAAATAGCTTCCAAAAGGGTGGAGATGGTGGTGGACCATCGGAATGTGATAACCAATACCACTCTGATGATACTCCAGTTGTTGCCCTTTCAACCGGATGGTATAGTGGAGGAGATAGGTGCCTTAACTATATCACCATAAGTGCTAACGGAAGAAGTGTGAAGGCTAAAGTTGTCGATGAGTGTGACTCTACCATGGGATGTGATGACGAGCACGATTATCAGCCTCCATGCCCCAATAACATTGTTGATGCCTCTAAAGCAGTGTGGAAAGCCTTGGGTATACCTGAAGGTGATTGGGGAGATTATGACATTACATGGTCTGATGCTTAGTGCATTATATATAGTACTTATGTACCGTTCCAATGTAATGATTATGTGCTTACACACATCATGTGTAATATGTAGCGATAATACTAAATACTAAATTCTCATGTTTTTTACTTGTGAAATTACAGTATAATGAAATTCTGTTCATATCGAATTTTGAAATATCATAACATCAAACTCATGCAAATGAAAGAGACATAATTCGTGAAATCTAAAACAAAACTTGGTTCACTAACTCATCTAAACATACTACAATTTGACTGACATCTATCAATCAATCAACTAGGTCGCGATCTTAAATTAGTTGAGGTCAGGTAGATAAGAAGCTTTAGTGAATGATGTGTACTATCACAGTATTGCAGCTACAGTAAACATGAATGTGTTTGAGGATGAAGTCTAAAGCAATAAAGAGAAGGAAGTTCTGTATTTTTCTTCTTTAGCATAAGATTTATCTCCTATAACTGAATAATAAGCATTTAGACGTCTTATAGTTGTTTTACCAAATGAGTAAATCAAGTATGGAAATGATCAACTAATTTTTGATCCTTTGAGTGATATTACGGGGACACGTGAAGGAAGGAAAAAATATTTAATTTAGACAAGAAGTATTCAAGAACAACACATTGAGAGCCTCTACTGCACTAATCATTTTGTTTCTGCTTACTCTGAAGATCATACGTTTATCTGTTTATATTGCAAGTGGAAATGTAAGAATTATACCGTACCACGAGATGAGCTATTTTGTTATTGAGGAAGGAACAGCTGAGATGACTGGAAAACAAAATTTGAACTTCATGGTGGGTAATTTTTTGAGAGGATACTCATTAAGAAGATAATAATCATAAAAACTGTTGATGAAATTATTCTAAATAATCTCTAATATGTATTCATGAACCAGCATCGTTAAGGATCATGCTCAAGAGAAACATTGTAGTCTACAAAATATAGTTTTACTTTTGTTTTGTATTGTATTGTCATCTTAATAGAGTTTCAAGCAACCAAATTTTCTATCCTAGTGATAGTTGTATTTATGAAAATTCAATAATTGATAAGGTTATGTTTATGTATCTGCTTCATCTTCTTATTATGTTTTGAAATTTTCACTGATTAAATAAACTAACCATCTAGCTGTTTTAGATAATAAGAATACTACTATACAACAATAATACAAAATTATTTTCAGCAAACTAATGAGTCCAATACTCCATCAAGTCAAGTTATTAAAATGCCTTTAGCCCTTTATACAGCAGGAGGCAGATTATTCTAAATTAGTTATCCTCTGATAGAAACCTTTAAGAAAAATAAATAAACTATAATCAAGTGTGTCCAGATTTACTATAGCAAAACACTTGTTAAAAGGAAGGACAAAGAAGCATTCCTATAGGCAATTTGACTGCTCTGTATAAAGTACTTAATTATAAGAAACTTTCATGCCTTGAGCAGAATATTGTCATGTTGTGTGACCAGAAGATTATATAAACCAGTTGGATCATCCAGTCTAGTCCACACAACCAACAATTTGAAAACTAAATAGAGAACAAAAACCATGAAGAACTCTAGCATGGGAAAATCAATTGTGGTGTTGCTGATTTTCGCCACTCTAACTTACTGCTTAGATGCAAGATTACAGGGTTGCCAGCCTAATGGAAAAATCAGAGGCATAAAGCCACCTCCAGGACAATGTAACCCTGAAAACGACTCAGATTGTTGCAAACAAGGCAAGATGTACACCACATACAAATGCTCACCTCCTGTGACCGGTAATACCAAGGCTGTTTTAACCTTAAATAGCTTCCAAAAGGGTGGAGATGGTGGTGGACCATCGGAATGTGATAACCAATACCATTCTGATGACACTCCAGTTGTTGCTCTTTCAACCGGATGGTACAGTGGAGGATATAGGTGCCTTAACTATATCACCGTAAGTGCCAATGGAAGAAATGTGAAGGCTAAAGCTGTCGATGAGTGTGACTCTACCATGGGATGTGATGACGAACACGACTATCAGCCTCCATGTCCCAATAGCATTGTTGATGCATCTAAAGCAGTGTGGAAAGCCTTGGGTATTCCAGAAGGTGATTGGGGTGATTATGACATTACATGGTCTGATGCTTAGTGCATCATTATATGTGGCATAGATACTTGCATGTATACTATTATGAAATTACAGTTAATGAAATTCTGTTCATAATAGACCTTTTGAGTGATAGTAATATGAAATTTCATGCCTATGAAAGAGACATAATTAATGAAATCAGAAACAAAAAAATTGGTTCAGTGGTTAATCTAGACCTACTACAGTTTAACCAAGATAGATCAATCAACTAGGCCCCAATCTCAAGTTAGTGAAGACTGCATCAGCTAGACTATTTTACACGAATTCCTTATTTAATCGAGCTTGGAACTAGCTATACTTTGTACACATGCAGAGTTCTGGATTTGCCTCAAATGATTAAAACCTGAGCCTTTTCAACTTTTATGATGATATCCACTTCCTGGTAAAGAATAGAAAAAGCATTTGCTGATTTAAACTCAATAATGTGGAATTCAGAACTTCATTTACCTCAGTCAAGCTAAGCGTAATCAACAATCTGTCGTTCTATTGCTAAACAGAAATACACAGATGAAAATTTGTTGAAGAGACAGAAAACTCTAATAAAAGACATTCACTCCTAGAAAAGAGATGTTGAGACCGTCAAGGAAAGTAAAGAACTATAAGTTACAATCAAATAGTCCAAATAACTATTTGACTGCTAAACTTGTCAACTTCTGTATACTTAATTACAAGACACTTTTCATGTCTTGAACAGAATATTGCCATTTTGACTAACCAAAACACTATATAAACCACTTTTATCACCACACAACCAATATTTCAGAAACATAACCACAAGCACAATCAATTCCGGGGACTCAAACTCCGAAATCTCTAGTTAAGAGTGGAGGGCTGTCAACCATCACACTCCAATCAAGTTTTGGGCTAAAATTATCCCTTATCAATAGTATTCTTCTATCATGGTGAATCTTCCACAGATTGCCCAATGGAGACTGCAGCCGGCATGGCATGGCAATGGAAGAGGAAGCCAAACCAGTTGATGATTTTCAAGTTTAATTACAGGAAAGCGCAGTGTCCCTGAATGCCCTTCATGCCTATTTGTTAACTACGTCATCTCAATGGGTCAGTTTTGCAAAAAAAATTGTGAGTTGTTTAAGTCTACATGCATGTATCCCTGTGAAGTCACCATATATAGTGTTGTCCAGTGTCGATCGACTGACCTTATGTGATTTAAATAAACTTGTGTTCTGAAATTGGTACTGTAAGTTCCAATAATCTTCATTGTCTGACATACATTATCAGGAACAAAGTTAATTCAGCATGTAAATAACTTTTCGCGAATATCTGAATTATTGAAGTTATGTACTTTTCATTCAAGATGAGATAGCAAACTTATATCTATTTGCATAGTTTGTTTGTTTTTTCCATGGAATGGTTTAAAAAAACACATCCAAGACACTCCAAGCATAGAATAATTACAGAGGATCAAGTTGCAAAATCAGGCAGAGATATTAGTCCAATGAGCCCAAGAAATTAACAATATGTCATCCACCACAAGATGAAAAAATTAGCTACATTGATGGAGCAGTCGGCAACTGGAAGACAAACCACAATATGTTACACGCGCAGACTAAAGCCTACAGCATAAATTGAACTACTACCGAGTAGAAAAGCAGATTCATGTTAATGTTAAACTGCAAGAGAACTCCTATATCACTACAATTTGAGGTGATTGCTGATGATTGTGAGAACGTGGTTTATGTCAAGATGGTAGGACTGGAGAAATCAGAACACAATATATACAGTGCTCACTCGTCTACCTACATTTGACGAAGTCATCCTCGCATCAAATCAATGTCAATATGGCCAGTTTGTAGATCTATCTGCCTAGAACTAGGCCATACTCCCATTGAAGAGGATGGTGCAAGATTCTGGTTTGAAAGAGCATCAGCTGGATTAACGGAATTGTCAGTAGTCTGAAGATCTGAAGTTCCTGCACTCTGTACACTTTCTGCAGCTCTTTTCTTTGCCTTTGAACTTGAGCATAAGAAGCTTCCCACTATTACCTAAAATTATTCACTTTCAGTTTAAGGCTTTGAACAGGTAAGTGAAAAGTCAAGGGTCTGAATGTGCCACAAGGTAAGAAGGCCTGGCCTCCATGTCATGAAGCGAGCAAGCAGTTTTTTAAGAAGGCCAATTTTGTCATGATTTAACAATGATCACACAACTATATAAATCTAAAACCAGCCAAAGTTTTTTGAGATTCAAAGGTGCATGAAGATTAAAATGGAAGCAACCTTACAAAAAGTTCCATAATAATTTGCAAATGAGTTCATGACAGTATCATATGATGAAGATAGCCAAATACCGAATGGTTTCCATTCGAAGACATCAAATGGAGATTTCAATGAGATGGAAGGATTAAAAATAATACCTGAACTGGACTTGCTGCAATTAGAACACCTCCAACTCCACCACCTATCACGCGACCATCTGGACTAGCAAGAGAAACACTTAGACTACCAATCCTACCCCGAGATCCACCACTTTCGTTGACCAAGAATGAGCCTGATAGACATAATATCTCAAACCGCCCCTGTACGGAATATGAACATAAAGTTCATTTTTGCGGAAGAGGCATGGAAAAGGAGGGGGTAAATTAGGTAAATGCAATAAAATACTTAAATCAGTACTTAACTAGATTACAAGCTCCTAATATAGAGAAAGCTTTATCCTCCACTCTAATAAGTGGTTCCCCCTCCCCCAGCCACCTAGATCCCCAGAAACTATACCAAAAAACTGATTCATCATATGGTATACAACAGTGTAGAAGAAAACTGAGAAAAGATTAGTCAACAAATTTGTAAGAGATACGGGCACAATCCCAGAATCTGCAATCATAGATAGGGATAAGAAATGTCTAGTTTCCTCACTATTGCAATTTGAATGTGAAACCAAGAAAAAATGACTAGTGAATCAAAACACTTATCCATAAGAATCAAGAAAACAACCTTAAAAGTCTAGGCCTCAAAATAATTAACCTATGTGTTCAAATATTTCCAATTGGGTATTAAGGACATCAGAAACTAGGTCGCAAAGTTATTTCAGGGTTACTAAAAGATCCATGTAAAGTTATTAGACCAAACAATATTGAAAACACTAATAACTTTATTTTCCTAACCATTCTCAAACAACTCAATTTCACCATTGTACCTCAAGAAAAGATAACAACTTCCTGCAGATCAGTCTAAGCTATAGATATTTATGCTCTCCAATTAGGAGATAGCAACTTACTGTTATCAGCCTGAAAAATTATATTTTTTGAAATTTAATGTTAGTCTTCAGACCTCATATGTAACAGCGCCACCAGAAGTTGATGGCTGACGAAGAGTTACAGTGGAGATGACACCAGTTGCCGATAAAATACATATTGATCTAGGTCCCTGTTGCGAAAACGACATTATTTTTGTAGTGATGTCCTGCAGGAAATGCAGACAAACCCTTCCATTAATATTGTTAGTGGCACAATTAAAAATAAAATAGAGAAATAATTGAATGGCTGAAAGAGTACTAATTAAAGGTAAGCCAGATGCATTTTTTCCAAATTGAAGTTGTAACAATGTTCTGTTGCGCTCAAAGGCCTTCTGTTTTATACAAATAATTTGAGAGCACCTAGCTGCCTGTAAGGAAATGGTGATAAGAGAATTTAAAAGGTCAAAACTGCTTCTAGATCAAGAATGGAATCACCTTTTATTTGTCAATCCCAAACATAATATGACTTTTCACACTCAAATTTCATCTATTAAGAGGAAACTCCTAAGCTTAACTGACTGCACATTCTCCCCAGATACTCAATTCATTAAGCCAACTCTAGCTAAGAAAGCACACATAAACTTATCAAAATATTAAAATTGCAACCCTGTAAAGAAGGACCTTGAGTTGTTTTAGTTTTTTTTTGATAACCAAAAGCAAGTTTAATTTTAATTGGTTCTAGTTAATGATAAGTAAGTTCCTGTGCAATAATTAAGCATACAAGACGTGTCAACAGTTTTCTCTCTCGTCTTCCCCTTCCACAAGCAAACTCACTCCACTCCTATCACAACCCAGAAAGGATCCATCTTATTGCATATACTCACAGGTAATGATCAGTCTAAGGTCCCTAAGATATCTTGGACCAAATTAAATGATTATTTTCCATAGAGTACATTATGTTACTTCTTGCTCAGTTTCTTGAAAGCCTAACTTGGAAAATAAACAGGGCGGGGGGTGGGGGAGAGAGAGAGTTCATTCCCATGCTCTAACAAATTTAATGTGTATAAGTGACCCATAAAGCTGTAATTTGCCAGCATGATAGAAGTGAGGAAAATAGATGCAACAGCAGTTTCAGTCATGCTATCTAGGAGATTCTATACAATTTAACACACTCTAAAACATGTGAATCACATACTTCTCCTACAGCAATCATGATGACATGCGGGGTAAAACCAATTCCAGCTGTATTGGACAACCATCCACCTAGCAAAAGAATCAACCAATTATACGACAATCATATATAAGTCACAATCACAGCAAGTCAGCCACCAAAAGCATGGCAAAGAAACATCCTGGTGCAGGAAATTCGCAGAATGCTCAATGGATTGAAAAGGATACTCACATTGATGATAACAATGACACTTAATAAAGGAATAGTAGAATTATCTGAAATTTCAACCTTGACTACCACATGAAGAAAAAGTTCAGATGCTAAAAATATTGCAACTTCTGAAGTACTTGTTTTTGGTAAATCCTGGAGAATTTTTTTGATGTATTTATGGTTAAAATATTCCAGTAACTAATTTGACCCAAAACTTGTACCCTTGAGGAAGGAAGTCTCAAATATTTCTCAAACCAGAGAGGAGGTCCACTAAGTTTTGTTAAACTAGAGAAAAGAAGAAGAAACTGACCCAAAAAATAAAGCAAGATGGTTCGTCCTTTTTCATTTTAAGTGTTGGTTGTCACTTAAGATGAGTACGAAGGATGCAATGTTGAAAAAGTTTTGTTACAACTCCAATATTGCCTTAGCATCATTTGACCAAATTTGATATGTGAGATCATCCTAATCCCCACATAAAACAGTGGTGGCCTAAATTGCAGCACTATGAAACCAAAATATACAGTTCTGAGGTTTTACAAACCATTTAACATGTCGTATACATTATTAAAATGCTTGAAATCTTCTTTGTATTACATGAAATAGTAGCATATTTACTTCCTATGTGATTTTAATATGCTTTAGTGTACTTATCAGAACAATATCTATATATCTATATGATGTATCTTTCTTGCAAGAAAAATTCATTCACTATTGCGGACGATACACAATGATAAACAACATCATCATGATGGAGATAGCCAACTGCAAGAAAGGAACATGTTGTGGCTTAAGAGGACTGCACAAGTAAGTTGGTAAAACTTCGTCAATCAGATTAAGTTCTTTATAAAAACAAAGAACTTAAAAAACAACAACTAAGAGTAAAAAGAAACACATTAAGTCACCAACATCAAACCACTCCAATTGTCCAAGATACATAGAAATGCAAATTGAAGGGAAAAATTACCAAAAGAAGTGAGTTGCTGCTTTCGTCCAGACCCTGGTGGCCTTCCTCTACCTCTCTTCTGAGTTGGGTTTAATGACAATGCCTGAGTAGATGGAGGTGGAGTCAGAGCCAACGACATCGCCCCTTGAGCTCCATACTTCCGTGGCCTACCCCTCTTTCTGCGCACAGGTTCACCTTGTGGCATTGCTGATGATGCACCAATACTGCCTCTAGGTGATAAAGTTGATGAAGGATCCATTACTAGTGTTTGTGGAATCGAAGCGCCACTGCCTCTAGATTGAAAGGCAATATTATTAGGAGTTAATGAAGGATTAATGCTTGGTGATCCCTGTAAACCAGGGGCATTCCCACTCCCACTCCCACTCATCCCTCTTTGCATATAGTAAGGAGAGGATCCAGGTAACATCATAGCTTCCCTTCGATCCATACATTTATTTCTTTTTTCAGAACTCCGTAAACAATATATTCCCTTCAAACAATGATTTAAATCTCTAAGGAAGGGAATCAAAGTCACAACTCTTTATTCCTAAACATGGAAAGTGATCTTCACAATATCAAAACCAGTAAAAGTTGTAGCCTTTGATTAGAAAATGGCACAAAATGACTGAACTTCTTTAAATTCTCAAGGGAACTTTATTATGCACATTCAAGATCTCTTTAAAATCCAAGAATGTAGTTAGCTGTGAATTTCACTTCCCAACTAGCCCAAAGAATAACAACAACTGAAAGCTCCTTCAAGAACTAAGCCTCCCAATAAATGCAAAATCTGAAAAGATTTTAAGAGTACTGTCAGTGAATGACACAAAAGTAAATTAAGAAATAAAGTAACAAACTCAGCAAAATAGATGGGTAAAACACATTATAGTAGGAGAAGGAAAGGAAAAGAGCTCAGAGTTAAAAAGATCCACAGAAAAGCAAAACAAGAGCCTAAGATATGTTCATAGGAAGAGAAATGCAAGTTCAAAGCAAAAGGGCTAAGATTAAAGAACAAGCAAGAGTACCATAGCTTTTAACAGCTTGCCAAAACTATTTGAAAAGGAGAAAGGCTTTACAATGAACACAAATGCAAAACAAACAGAGACTAAACCTGATCCATTACCATTCAAAACAAACCCTTAAAACACTAAATTTCTGCACATTCAACAGAAAGAGCCAAACCCCAACAGAGAAATCAATGCCATTACATCAAGAACAAGAACCCCTGTCATGAACACTTAATAAAAATCACTTCTTGATTTGCAAACTCAACAAAGATCACAGCTTTATGCTATTTTTTATGAAGAAACTGACACCATATTGATTTAAATGCAAAACAGAGGTGACCCTTTTGGAAAAAAAGAAAGTTAAAAGCTTAGAGAGGGAAAATGGTGAAGTTACTATAACCTGTGACAAGTCCTTATCTGAAATGAAAATGGAAATGTGGGGCAGAGAGAGTTGTTTCTGTTTCAGAACTAATAGATATGTATTGTGTCATTGTGTGGTATGTGAGAGAGAAATTGAGTGATGCCAATTTGTTTGAGCAAAGAGATTCAGAAGATTGAATTGAACAGAAAAGCTAAGCACACTCTCAAACCTGAAAAAAGGGCGCTGAATGGATAATGCCAATATTTATTGCGCTCAAAAATTAATTTAATAACAATTTCTCAAGCTCTGTTCATTACCACGCGCAGCTTGGGAAGCATTGACAGCCCCTTTTTTCTGTCCTCACATAATTTGCACTTTTGACCCTAAAAGATCCTCAACATCCCACTTACAAGTCCTTTGGTTTTGAAATAATTATCAAAACGATAATAAGATATTCAGTAAAATAACATAATCTCATAACTAGAGTTTTATAATTATCTTGAAAGGTAGAGTGGTTAGGAAGACGGAAATAGTCACGCATGGACTATTATAACATACGATTATTTTTTCTATAAAAGTAGAATACTCACAGTATATCTTAAATTTGTCGATAAATTTTATTTTGATACTTGAATTATGATATGTGTTACAATTGAGCAGTTGAACACATTGATAAAATAGATTCCTAGTCCCTCTATTTAATTTATTATTTATTTGTCTGATTTTTTACTTAGCATGAAAGTTATAATATTAGCGAAAACTTTTGAATCATACGGTCTTAAATTAAAGATATATAAAATATATCAAAACTTGTTATTTAATTTTATGATCTTAAATATATCATGTGTAAACCTAAAATTAGAGAGTTATCAAAGATATAAAGAGACGTTCTAAGAAAAAATAAAACAAATAAATTGAAACTAGTAAAGTACTAAACTCTTTTACTCAAAATTTAAAAAAGTTGTTGCGCGTGTTCTTGTGAGTCATATATATATATATAAGTTAACTATTAAAAACATATCATTTTTCTTAATTATATACCTAAGCCTCAATAAATCGTAAAACTTAAACATACTCTAATTGAGGTTAACATGTGTAATTAAAAAGGTGACATACTCTTATGTTCAATTGAAACAAAGTAAAATGAAATTTGCTAACAAGTTGTGTTAGAACCAAACGCGTTAAAGTGGGGGCAATACGGCAAAGTGAGGCGCGTAGGGAGGTTTAAAAGGTAGGCCCTCTGGGTTGTGAAAGGGACAATTGAGTTGACGAGACACAGCAGCCTTCATTTTGGCCTCCAAATTTCTCCTCAAACAACTTGGATTGCACCACCATGACATGACATGACAGTGTTTCTCCCATAATCAGAAGTTTTGAGTTCATGCTCCTGTCTTGAATACGAAGAAATCCTTGATAAGGAGTATTTTTTCAAATAATCATACATGACGTGAATTTAAAATAGTCAAACTCTAATGTGGATATCGAAAATCAAAGGAAAAACATGTATATATATATATATATATTTCACATAATATGTTGTATGAGTTCAATTCTTTTATGTCACATTCCTCCTACTTAATTTCTCTTTCTCTAATTCCCAAAGGTAACTTTTTTTATTAAAAAAGTTAGTAAATGCATTGGATTTATATATTGATCAGTTAGTTATCGAATAGAATCACTTGCAACTATAAACATGCGATGGGATAAACCAATTTTGGTTAATAGAATCACTTCCATTAAGATTGTAGTGAAAAGAACGAATTACACCAGAATATGTGGTGAGACCAAACACGAAGGAACGTATGTAGGCAATTCACTCTCTAATATGTCTCAAAAAGCCTTGAACATCTACCCGACCAAGATTGGCTTGCAATGGGGCATCCAAGAGAAGATAAAACAGCATTTAACCCTAACCAAACTCAAGACAAAACAATCTTGCATTTTATCCAAATTATCCTTCATCCCTCGTATCAACCTACCCTTAGAGATCGTTTAGTTGGGAACAAGTTATCCTGAGATTAGTTATCCTAGGATAACTTATCCCACCATGTATATGGAATAACTTATCTCATCACTATGATATAAATTGTGGGATAAGTCATCCCAAACATGGCAACCAAACAAGATACAAAAACTTTATTCCATCACTATTTTGTTATCTCATGTCTATATATTTTTATCTCTCACACCAAACGACCCCTAAATACCAAAAGGGCAAGCAAAGAAACTTATGTGTAGCATAATGCTCTAGATATTACACCAGAATTAAAACCATACATATGCATGTAGCTACTCCCAGAAAACATCCACAACAAAGTACAAAGGCCAAAAGTAAGTACCAAGGTTAAAACTTACAAGGATATTCGCAGCTCCAACCCAACAATATAAGCTTAAGTCATAACTAACACAAACGCGTTAGCCCTTGTAAACTACAGCTACTTCAACTATTTGTTCCAGGGATTCAATGAACTTTCACAACACAGATAAATAGTTAAAACTAGAGAAGCTCACAAGTCACAACACAGTGCACAAATCTCTACTTCCTCTGCTGCTCCTTACATGGTTAATTAGTAGAATCCACCTATTTCCAGGCTCCAGCTGTGATTACCCCAAAGTGAACCACCATTTTGAAATCACAGAGACCACAATTACCTCTTTAGTGCGTAATAAACTACAAGTGCAAATGTTGTAATCGCTCTCTCCTTCATGTACTTACAAAGCAACACTGCTTGTAACATATCCAGACCAGTTACGGTTTTGTAATGCCCATAACTAAGATCTTATTACAAGCTCTCCTGGCCAGAAAATCTAACTAAACTTGATTAAGGTGTGACAAAACATATCCAGTGTAAACCCTGGTATATGGGAGGTAGAATGCATGCAGACCTTACCCCTGTCATGCTTTTCAGTAACAAAAACAGCTTACTCGATTTCAAAAAAGACAACATCTTTATGAACTGATAACTGGGCAGTAATGCTTTCAAATATGAAATGACAGTATTGATTCCTATCATTGTAAACAGAGTATAAGTTTGGTCAGGACATGAACTCCAAATCTCCATTGTTGTCTCCATGTTGAACTACTCAAACTCAGTTAAACATGGTAATGCCAAGACCCAAAACAATGCAGAGTAAAAGATTAAAAGCATAAGAACACAACGAAGAATTTCAATAGCAACATGAAACATGATCAAATATTAAGTCTTTTCCGCAAATTGCAGAAGAAAGACGTAAACAGCTTCAATTTCAGTTACCAAATACACCTGAATACATCACAGCAAAAATCTTATTTTTCAATCTCCATTGCCTGTGCAGCTTTAGCTTTGGCTAATGGAGTCATCCTTGTCTTCAATTTTTTCTTCCCAACTTGAAATCCATTACCACCTTTCTTCTTCTTGTCCTTACCATCCACCTAAACCACAACATCATCCAAATTACAATTCAAAAAATCAAAGATTACCAATAAAAATCACAACTTTTCTTAACAAATTAGTGAATACAAGAGAGAAATAATCGCATAATCAGCCATTAAAGAGGGAAAATACCTTCATCTTGTTCTTTTTTGCTTGTAGCTTCTTCGCTAGTTTTTCTTTCTCTTCTTTTTCCCCTGTAATTTCACCATTAATCAAAAATCAGTATCACATCGAGATTGTAATAACACATAACGTTCAAGGGAAAAATTATACTCCGAAGATTGAACTCGTGCTGTTTTTTCCGGCGACCCAAATCGTTTTTCTTCGACATTTTGGCGACGGTGGCTGCTCTCTGCGATTTTCTTGCTTCTTCTACCAACAAACAATACCTTAAACCCTAGGGCCCGTTTGGTTAGAGTATTTTTTAACAAAGTTGTGGGTCTCTTTTATTATATCCGTTTGTTCTTAGTTCGTCTAGCGCCTTTAATTGGGGGTCTGTAATAGATTAGATTAAATCATAGTGGATCGTTTGATTTGATAAAAAATTATGTTTGGATTGATTATGGTGATATAAATAATGTTGCGATTATATTTTATTAGTTGTTTGGTTTGTCGTATCAAAATAATACATATGACATAATTTTTTAAGAATAAGTTGTTTGTTTATAAAAATATCCTGCATTTTATTTAGTTTTTTAATATTTTCTTTGCAAGTTTTAGTTATTCAATCTTAAAAATAAAGATTTCTATTATTTTGCGTGATATTTTTGTGTGTTTTCTCATAATTATGTTTTGTGTTTTTAAATATAAAATTAAACATTCACCTTATTTAGCTTAAAAGTAAATGTTCATCTTAAGTTTGATAAAGTAAAATAGATTTTACTTTTAATTTCACTTCATTTAAGCACATATCACTCGTATATTGTAAAATCTTAAAGTTTTTTTTATTTTAATTGATACATAAAATACAGACTTTCACGTGATTAAAAATTAACTTCGAGCTAGTTTGAATGAGCTTAAAAGCTGGTCAAACTGATTTTAAAGTCAGTTTTTTACTTAAATTTAAAATGTAATTGCATAGTGATGTGAACATTTTAAGGGAAATCAGAATAGGTAAACGTAGAAACTAGTCAAATAAATTTTACCTATAATATAATCATAAATAAAATTATATTTGTATAGTGTAATTTGTTAATGGAAAAATATATAATCATAAAAATAACAAGTAATCAAGGTTGTGAATGTTATTATAAATGATATTAAATATTATTTGAATATTAAAAATTGAGGTATAAAAGAGAATTTAAGGGGATACTTTTATTACTTTACATTTTTATCTCGGAATAAATCATCTCGAAATTAGTATTTCACCCATAAGTAAAAATAACTTATCTCAATCACAATAATTAATCCTATGATAAGTTATTTCATACTTTGCAACCAAACAAAGAATAGAGGAGTACTAAAAACTTATCCCAAAATTATTCTTTCTTATCCATCACACTAAACGACCCTTAGAGTTATGCAGATATTAGTGGAGAAAGTTTATAGATTTAAATTTAAATGAGGCAACTGGCAAAAATCCATCTAAGTTATCCCTTTTTCTTTTTGAGTTTGATATCTAAACTCTATTGGGAGTATGAGTTTCATAGAGTTTTTGGCTAAAATCATCCCTCAACTATGACTCAAATCTAATTTACATCTTTATATTATCTACGTGAGCAAAAAACATCCTTATACTATCCAAAAAATAACAAGAATCATCCTTTAGCCTATTTTTATTAAGAAACTCATTGAACCAATAAAATTTATTTTTTAAAAAAATTAGGTTACGTCTTGGCCAAGACGAAAAAATCAAAGTTACCTAAAAAGAATAACAATATGGATAGGAAACAAATCTTGAATTTAAATTTTGTGTGTTGTTAGTTTATAGAGTATGTTTTTTGCATCATCAAGTAAATTGACTTGCACTAATACATAAGTATTGAAATATTCATACAGTACATTACGAAGGGTAGAAAGATTATGTAAAAGAATCATTTCAAATATATTACATCCAATTATTTAGAGATTTTCTTTAGTAAAATATTTTGGGGTATATACAATATATATACAATGTTCACATTTTATACAATGTACAGAGATGCTAGAAATTTAGTGAAATCACGTAGGTGCTTAGTTATTAAAATAAAAAATAATTACTTTATTTGAAATTTTTGAAGTTGGAGTAGTATTTATTTATTTTCAGAGAATATTTAGAATTTGAATATATTTTGTCTAAATAAAATTTAAATCCTCAATTTCGAAAAATTAAAAAAAAGTCACTTAACTTGATTAGCTTAACCATGTGTACATATATTCATCCGATTTGACACATTTTTTGTTGGGGCGTGAGTTTCTTATAAAAAAAAAGAAGATAAAAGGATGAATTTTGCAATTTTTTGAATAGTTCAAGGATGTTTTTTTGTTACTTATATAACACAAGGATATACTTTAAGTTTTGATCATACTCTAGAGATGATTTTAGCCAAAAAATTAAGTTTCATACATAAATTAATAATAATTTGAGAAAGATACATTAATGGTGTGTGTGATACATTCTCTTTTATTTATTTTTTAAAAATATCTTATCACATGACACTTCTTAATTCTTATGAACAAAATATTTCACCTTAACATAAGTTAAATAAACTATTAGTATTAGTTAAAAGTTAAAGAGTAAAATATTCCTATCTCCAAAAAAATATTATTTTTAAAAATAAATTAAAATGTTATTTTTATTGATCATTCATTTGATTCACAATGTGATTATGTGAATTCAAAACAAAATCTGATAGGCCGAAGGAAAACATTTTCCTATAATGCTCTAATCACATTGTCAACCCCGCAGATTTTGATTGGCCGAATGGAAACATGTTGCTATCACAACTTCTTTATTCACAAACTATAAATAGGGGTCCTCGTAGTTAAAAAAATAAATTAGAATTCTAAAAAGAAGCTAGAGAGAGCTCCGTAGATCAGAAAGCTGCATATTTCTCTACAAACTACTAGTTCAAGAACGATCAAGATCCTCGGATTCAAGAACAAGCACGAAGCAATTGAATTCAAGTAAAATTTAGGATCAAGATAAAGTTCAAGTTCAAGAACGATTAAGATCAGAACCATCAGATTCAAGAATAAGCTTGAGGCACTTGAATTCAAGTAAAAGTCAAGATCAAGATAAAGTTGCAAGTTCAAGAATGATCAAGATCAATACCACCGGATTCAAGAGCAAGCTCGAAGCACTTGAATTCATGTAAAAGTCAAAATCAAGATAAAATTCAAGTTAGTTAAAGATTTAAGAACAAGTTTCAAAACCCTTGAATCTAGAAAATCAGGTTCAACATGTCCTATCCCACCCAACCCATTTATGTTGGGGTTTGTTATTGACCCGCCCATTTGTTAGCTCAACCTATCTCAACCCAACCATTTGGATTACATATCAACCCAATTTTTAATGGGTTGACATTCCAATGCCTCTTGTCAAATTATTATTCATATCTTTTATCATAATTTTCACTAGTGAGCTACACACGTTATTTTATGAACTAATTGTATGTTAGTGTTTGCGAGTATCTAATAGGTACGAGACAAATTAAAATGTCTAAGTAAATTATATAGATAACTTTAATGCGTCGTCGATAACTTAAGGGTTTTAGGAATCACCACATATTTAGAGATGGATGAAGTATAATCAATATGATGGAGATATAATAGAAAGCACCTATCCTGCTTTTGGCCTTGGATGTTTGAATGAATTTTTGAATTGGTAATATTATGAATTTGGAGATGATCGGGAAAAAAAATGATATATGCATGTAACATATAAAAATTGTATTTTACCTATCTGAATTACATTTATAATACGAATATAGTAAATTCACTATAATCATTCAAGATAAGTAACTAGTAAAAAAATAATTAGTGACTTATGAGCACGTTGTACACACCCAAAAGGAATTGTGAACATGAACAAATGATTTGCAAGTATTCAGAGAGGAAAGATGACAACAGATAATTCAGTTGATTTTCCAAAAAGAGCAAAGATGTGAATTCTATTTCATTTCAATAACCATTAGAAGTTGATGCCAACCCCTAATTCTAAATGCACTAGTTAGGAATTCTAGCAAATTAAACTATTCACAAGATATGAAATTCATAGATGAATCGAATCGAATCTCTTGAAGTCAGTGGTTCAAACATATATACTTCACAGCCTCATGCAATTCATCCAAGACAGCTCGCAAAGCTTGATTACAAATTTTACAAACCGTTGGATACAAAGTGGAGTTGAGATTCCTTCGGAACTCCTCTAGCTCCTCTACTTCCAGATACTCCATAGCCCATGTGACACAAAGTAAAACTATCGATACTGCCAAGTTTTTTCTGATGGATTTTCTCAATTCTCTATTACACCCCAGCTAACAAGGGCTTCTCTAAGACTACCAGGCAACACCATTGTATTCCAAATAAGCAAAGAAAATATCCCAAACATTTTTTGTTACAGGACAATGCAAAAATTGATGATTAATATTCTCATTCCCTGCCAAATATATGTAACACCTAGAGCAGACTCCTGTACCGCTTTCCCTTAGGTTCTCTTGAATTAGGCATGGCCCATGATAGCCAACCAATTGAAGCAGGCTAGTTTTTGTGGGTGTTTTGATTTTTCAAATCAATTGCCAAGGTCAAATTACTTCAATTATATTGCTATTTCTAATAAGTTTACCCCAACATTCCGCGTCTCTTAGTTGACTAAGAGTAGCATTGGGACTAATGTTCAAAAAAGGAATATGCTTAACACCTAAGAGTTACGTATAAATTTGAATACAGTTTAAGACTAAAAAGGAGAGCAGTTCAAGGTCTGACCAAAGAGTACAGCAGACATTTGGAGTTGCCTCACAGGGTACATGGCAAAAGATTCAGTGAACAGCTTAACGATCATGCAGCGGAAAATTGCTTGTTCCCTGAAAGTTTCAAATATCACTCAAGGAAGAAATTTTAGTGAATCATCACAATAGAGGCAAATTGTAGACTACCAGATCAAAAACAAGATTCACAAACTTCTCCCCCCAGATTATGTAACACCTCACAAGTTCTACTCTAAGGATCCGAACCATTTCTCATAAATATATAAGTTTAACAAGGTGATATCCTACTTGATCATGTGTGTTAAGGTCCTTACCAAGTGTAGGAAGTATATCGTATGTTGTTTAGGGTCATAGGAGACCTCTATAGCATTAAGTCGAGTTCATAACTTTCTTATCAGTTAAGTTTCCGCATGAGTTCATACAAAGGTCAACTTCAAACGATCATATCTCTAAGCAAATAAAGAGTTAGGTGGCCCATAAGCTATCAAACTAAAAGTTTGTGAGTCTTCTTTCCAACGTCACCAAGTTTGCATCAATTAAAATTCGGAGTAGAAAGTTATGGTTGTTTTACTGTAACTTGTTCGGACTGGGAAATTCAGCAATGACACCTGTCCATTCGTCAAATCTCTCAATAGGTTGGCATATCGCCGAATCGACCCAAAACCTTCAAAACCTGTTAATTTTTTGCGATCCAAAGTCCCATTTTGGCGATCCACCAAATAATTAGCGATGGGGCCTCTAGATCACCGATTTGGCCGACGGAATTCATTAATAAGTCATTTTCTTTAATTTTTATGGTCTTCTTATGTTTCCGGAGGAGTATTCTTGACATTTTATCCTTGATTAACTTCCCTAAACCCATATTATAGCCTAATAACCTCCTAATACGCATTGTAACTTCCACAATCCTTAATTCGCCTTCTTCCGAAACCCAAGAATTTTATAAGATAAAGCTAATTATTTAGTTAGCTAAAATGTCCTACTCTTTTTTGCGCATTGACTTGCCTTGGTTAACCAGTCAAATATTATATTCTGCGGTCAGGCTTAGCCTCCCTTGGTGTAAGTTTTTTTGCTGGAATATAACTAATACTACCTTCTGGTAAGGAATATCGAAGTATATATCCAACTGTTGCACGATTTTATTGAGATTAGTGAACACAATACCAGAGGAGAAGCAATTGTAAGAAGCAACGAAGTGCAAAAAGAAAAGGAATGCACGATTTGCATCTGTGCAACCATTGTGAAATTAAAAGATCATTGAAATGAATTTTTTGTAAGCAATTAACCTCTTTTCAGTCGACTCTTTCAAATCTAATCATTGTATCATTAGTCACCTGACCAGAGAAAAGTTGATGGAAGTACAAGTTTGCGTCTGCTTCAATATCTTCAGAATAATAATCATATAATGACAAATCAGCAGAAACAGAACCCTTAAACCGTGAATTAGTTCCCATGTATGTTACGTGCAACTTATCCATTTCCACAGATAAGTGGGGTGAAGAAACTAGGCCAGAATGAGACTGGAGAACCTGCAGGGAGTAGATCCATAAGTAAGCAAAATCAAATCGAAGTATATGCTGCTAGAACTAATCAATCTCAAGATTAAAAATGTGACCTTGAAGAACCTTGAAGAAGTTTCCGAATAAATAGTACTAAGATCATTGGGAGAACAGAAGTGGTTGGAAGTAACAACTTGAGCAGCAAGATACACCTCCTTCAAGAACTTAATGCATTCCTACAAAATATATGTAAAGTTTGGCACAATGGTTGAATGCGGGGATACAGCAAGCAAATATTTTCTCCAATATTAAGAAAAACGACAAGGTAGACTAGGTCTGGAGAACAGCAACAATGTAAACCAAATATGTCTAATTTATACATGGTGGATAAAACATACCTCATAAAATGCATCTTTATATGCGTTCAAGTTAATGCTCAACCATTTCTTTAAATCGATGAGTCCTTTGCAGGAAGCAAGGGCAGCAAGTCTAACACCGAATGAATATGGAATCATATCTAGTATTGATGATAGAATCTGAAAGGAAAAACGAGTTACACTAGTTTTGCAAACTGGAGGTGCACAGGGAACTCGTCTCTCCCATAACACATGTTTTTAGTATGGTTATGCGATAGTGTATAGGGAAAAGTATACTCAAATCTGATAAGTTACCCAACCTTTATCTCTTGACAGGCAGCCAAAAATCTGCTCATGTTTTCTGGGTCAGTGCTCATCGCATCTACAAGACCCCGCAACAATATGTTGGGATTAACATGCCACAGATGAACAATCATATCACTTGCATCAGCATTTTGCAGTAATATTGGGATTACAGCAGAGGAAACTTCTTGCAGGAGAAGATTAGATGCAGTCTGAAAATCATTCAAAGACATTTTAGTAATAACGGTTGAAAAGAATTATAATCCATGTCAAAACCCAGTAGTACATTAATCCATCCCAAGAAGCAAGACTTCAGGGCAGTGTTTCAGAGGGTGCTCAAGTATGGATCTCACAGAACTTGCATGGTCTCTCTCAGCCAGCTGGCAAAGAACTTCCAGAAGGTCGAGACACAACCACGCATGATTTTGCATGTTCAATTTGAACCTTATGGTGATTCACAACATCAACATAGGCCTGCAAAACAGATTCTTAAGACCAACAAAAACGATATGATGTTCATATACGTAGTTAATATTAAAAGCATCAGACGGCCTACCAGTTGCCTCCGAGAATGTGCAAAGGTAAATACTTCGGGAGGAGCTGAGACAGCATATTTAAGTAAGGAAATCTGACCCTCAGCATTCTTCCAGATAGAGCCACAAATAGCTCTGAGAGGAAAATGACCCTAAGTTCCAGCATAAAAAACATAGATATGTTTGGTAAATTTTTTTAAAATGATGGTTCCAATACACATTGGTCCAGTGAGAAGAGGTACCTGGCTGGCATGTTTATAAAAGAGACATCAAAAAGTAAAAAGCTGCTTCGTTGGGAATATAGAAACCCTCATGATCTAGGTTTTCCATAATAGTTACCCAGTTCAATTCAGGAGCCTGCAGCAGAACAGCAGAGTTGGTAAAATTCTTTGTTATCATCAACAAATAAATGTACAATGTAATGGAACTCACAAGTTGCTTTGTTGCATAAATAAAACTGTCTGCATCCCATTCAGTCATTTGTGATAGATCCTCCAATGTATTGTTGCCACAAAGATCAGCAAGTAATTTTGAGCGTAGACTCTTGTCATCTGATTGTATACGAACAATCACACCAACTATCCTAGCAATGATCACTTCATCCAGTGGCAAAAATAAGGACAAAAATTCTTTGCATTGTGAGATATTGTCCTGCATATCTGTTATGGTTATTTCCTTCACCATTTCTGCTAAAAGAGAGTCAACATTCGTTAACAAATCAATGAAAAATTCACCATCATCGTTGACAAATCAATGAAAAAGCAAACAAGGACTAGAACAATAGACAAGAGAGGTTCAAGTTGTAGAAACTTGATCAGAATCAGTCTATTAGAAAATCATCATTCGTAAACAGAGGTGGAGCTAGGATTTTCATTAAGGATTCAAAATCTGCAGAATAGACACATGAATCTACTATATATAAATAATATAATTTTCTACTTAAAGGCTACAACCTACGCATTTTCAACTTGTAGTTAGCGAATAACAAGTGGCACTCAAATTAACTCCAGGTTTGAAACGAAAAGTTTAAAAGCTTCTGTTTATACTCGTCCAATTCATGCATATGGACGTAAACATGGACATATGAAGAAAAAAAAAGTTCGGATTTAGTCAGAGTTCTCAAAGGACTTTATTGATCACAAAAAAAAAAACGTCTTGATTTAAACTTTCGTTTTGATAAATTTTGAAAGGAAAGAAAAAAGAACTCACATGAGAGATCTTTGTGACGATGATTCTTCAACCTCCTCGTCTCTTTTGATCAAAATAACAAGTATGACTAAACACTAGTAGCATTCTAATCCACTCATTAAGTTTTATTTATTTATTTATTTATTTTGGCAATGAATGTGAATATTACCATTAACAGAAAAATCACTTACAATCTAAGAGCATCCAGTCCTCAGTACCTCTACGGTATATTGAGGAGTGACCTCAGCAACTCTAAACTAATTACATAATTCCTGCCAAAACATTCTACATCTATGCGCTCGTTTTGTATGCTTATACATTCCTATCCTCTCTACAATATCTCGAATTATTTTCTCCACTGTGTTAGCATGTAGTATGTGTACTCTTTTAAAGTTCTTTCAGTTTCTCGCTTTCTAGATGTAATATACTATTGCTCCCCAAAAACGGTGGTTATTAGCAACTTGATTTTGTTTCCAATTCAGACTATTTCAGGATACAAATCACTCATAAATCTTTTTCTTTAATTATTATTCTACTCATATTCAAAAACAGAATAATCTAATTCAACACGACATACATTTTAAGAAAAATAAAAACAAAACAATTCAATTTATATGCCACTTGAAAAGTGAAATTTAAGAATTAAAAAAAAAACATTCTTTGTAAAATAGAATGAAAAAAAAAATAAGTTACTGGAAAAAACTTAGTTGAAATCTAATACAATTTCTGTTATTATATAATTTAATGAGGTAACAAAATGTCAATTAATTATGATTAAATAAAATGAACTATTCATTTAAACACATAATATACATACATTAATTTAGTATAAATATTCGATGCGGATAAATTTTAACCTTTTAAAATGGAAAGAAGTTATCAAATTTGGTTGATGGATATTTTCTTTTAGGGGTTATGATTTGCTCCTCCCTCCCAAGTGAGACAAAAGAATTTTAAAAAACAAGTATTCTCAACTTATGACTAATATTTTATTTTAAGTTTGTCGTAATTTATATAGTTGTTTATATGATATCAGTCATAAAATAAGTTGTATTTATTTCTAGATTGTGATAGAAATTTTAGAAAAATAATTAAATTTTACTTGAATTTCATTATCCTTGAATTCATTTTTTCTTATTAGTTTAGTGTAAACACCGATGCGAATAAGTTTTTCCCTCATTTTTTTGTTTTAAAACAATCATGATATTTTTAATTTTTTTTTTTTTAATTTTGAAACAATCATGATACTTTAAGTTTATTTGGATGTATGATTTTTTTTTTTTTTGGAAATTTGTTTAGATATCTTATAGTATTAAGAAAATATTTATCATTTATAATAATGATATTTTTTTTTTGGACTATAAAATTATACTACAAAGTTTAGTATAGAGAGAGCATTTATAAAAACAAATAATGCAAATTTTATTCACTAATGATACATTATCACACACTTCGATATAATTATAATATATTGTGTTAATTTGTTGACAAACAAGCCTAGTACATTTTAAGACACATATAATACATTTATCATTAGTACATAATTCACTTTTAATATAAATTAATAATTTTTTTATAATATTAATATGTATAATATAACTGGTAAAAAATATCATTAAAAAAACAGTGATTATTTATTAAAAATAGTAATTTTTGAAACTTTTTTCCTTTTGTTATATGCAAACCGCAAAATGTTGTATTATTATTTTGCAGGGAAAAGAGCTCTATATCCCGGCCATCTCCTCCCGGCGGTACAGTACGACTCTGGCGTCGGCAGAAGAAGTGACTATCTTACGCGGCCTCTGTAAGGAATGCCGGGTCCAACAATGGAATCAGAATTTCCGGTGGAGCCACAGTCGCTGAAGAAGCTAAGCTTCAAGTCCCTTAAACGATCTCTTGACCTATTTTCACCAATCCATGGCCATTTCCCTCTTCCTGACCCTGAAAGGTATCCCTTAAAATCTAATTGAAAGTACAATGTCAATTACCCCTTTTTGCTCTCTATTCCGCCGCTGTTTGGAATCCCTAATTAGTTTGGGGTTGCCCTAATTTTCGTTTTCTTTAATATAATTGCTTTATCTGATTTACTTTTTTTTAATCCCTTTGTGCAGCAAGAAAGTTCGAACGAGCTATAAGGTCAGTAGTCATGCTGATTTTTTTGTAAAGATTGTAATTTTCCTGCTAAGTAGATAAGAAAGGAAGAAGTTCAATACTAGATTTTAGTGGACATGCTTTACAATTTGTAGGGCATTGTGTTATTCTTCAGTATCTTATATCTTATGTGATTTGGGGATTCGAACCAAACTGATGGGTTTTGAATGTTGCAGCTAACTGTCGAGTATGGAGGGATAAAAGGCTCAGCGGCTGAACAGTCTTCTAATGCCAAAGCGGGTGTGCAGAATCAGGCTCAACCAGCTTCTGCACCCTCCAATGCCCTTGCTCTTCCAGGTATTCCATATACCCAAAATACTTTCTTGTTACAGATTGAATAGGAGAGCTAACCCAAAAAACTGACTATTTGATGGGCGAACCATTCAGTCAATAAAACCTTCAATTCATTCATTATCCATTGTGACACACTTATCATCAAGAATTTTCACAGTGACCTGCAATCCTCTTTTACCTTCCATATTGTGAATGGATTACTGAAATTCTTCCTGTAATTAACCTGCTTTCCAGCTTCTCCGAATATAAGGGAGAAATCATGACGGGAAATGTATAATTGTAGCAATATATGTGCAAAACTTGGTCAGCAGTATCTTCTTGTGAAAATTCTCATGAATCCACATTGTGCATTGCTACTTGTTTTTAGCATTATGAATTTGTAGTTGAGTAAAGAAAGATTGCTAGAATTATTGAAGTATACATTTTGGAGTGTGTTAATGAGAGAGAAACATATTATGAGAAATCACAACTTTGAACTTTGGGGCATCATCATAGCTTTGGTTTCTTGAGGACTATTTGATCTAAGATTGAATGGGTTGGTGTGAATTTCTGCAAATTGACAATATAGTCTTTGTTTTCTAAAGGTCAAATATTGCTGGAATTTTGAACTTGCCGTAGTGAATTATATTTCTGAATTTTCGGTTTATTTTTTTCTCTCATTTGTGATATACATTTATCTGTTCTTGCCAGGTCCTGAAAATACAAGAGATGAGAGAACCGGAAATGAACTGGCTCTTGGTCCATCCATACCAGCGAATGGCCCGTAAGTACTTTATGTTCCTTCTTTAGACACTCACATGTAGCCCACATAAATCTTGGTGTTTTTTTTTATTTGGAGGATATGATGTTGGCAGGGACTGATTGGCCTTTCAATATTTAAGTTATGCTCACAATATTGTGGAATTGTTTTGCAGGACTGATGTTAGGTTCTCAGGGAAAAGCAATGCTGTTGTTCCTTCTCACGGTTCATCTGAAAGGTTGTTATGCATGCCTTTCTTTCGTATTATATTTCTCTATATTAAATGAAATATTGGCTGTTTTTTGAAATGCCATAGCTGTTTTTGTGGTGTAGTGACTTTGTCTACTAGGCCTTTTTTCACATCACCCCCCTACAAAGGACTCTGGTAGTTTACAAATTTGGGTAATAAACTTGGACATGGTATAATATAGCCCTCTTGGGAACTTATTGGGGCCCTGTAAATAGCTATGGGGAAGTGTTTAGAAACCACTCAATTAGTTATTTGCTATTTCTTGTGCTAAAGCAAGAGACTAAGGGGGCGTTTGGTAGGCTGTATTAAAAAAAAAAATCCATGTATTAGATGTGGTATAATTTAATACTGTGTTTGGTAGGAATGTGAGCCTATGTATAACTAATCCATGGATTAGTTAATACATCCTACATGGTATTATGTGATGTATTACTAATACCTTCCATTTGGAGGTATTAGTAATACATAGGATATAATATCATGGGATAAACACATAAAGACAAAAATATCCCTCAATTTTTTTTAATTTCTTGATTTTATGTTTTATATTTGTACTAGTAAAATTATTTAAATAAATTAGTTTACAAATTATTTAGAGAGACTTATTTGTAACTAAATATATCTAATTCAAATAAATACAAATTTAAAATGTGAGTTATTCAATATTTACTAATTAAAAGACTAATATATCACTAATTATTCGTATTTTGAACAATTTAAAAAAATTACATACATATTAAAATTATAATTTGCAATTCTTTTATGTGTGAATGTACATGGTTTATTCAATTTTCCAATTGTTGACCGTCTTTATAATTTTAAAAGTAGCTGGTTATCTTTTTTAAATTTAAAATTGACATTTTATTAGTGATCTATTTATTAAGATGAAAATTATGTATCCTCAAATAATTCAAGTAGAAAATAGAAAACATGACAACAAAATTATTCTTCTCATAACTAGTTAGAAATTCATAAAAGAAATATTTTCGATAATTATCTACCTTGACCCAATTACATAATAATATAAGGGTATAATTGGAAAAGAGATTTTTAAAGAATTTGATTTCAAATACAAGTTGGGATTGGAAACAATGAACCAAACACTTGATAAAAATAAAGCATGCATTACTAATCCCTGCACTACTAATCCATGCATTACTAATCCCTGCATTACTAATCCATGCGTTATTCATTTTTATACCAAACGACCCCTAAGAGTATCAAGATTCAAGACGAGAGTGGATGTAGTAAACATGATATGATTTTGTTTGTTATTTAGCTCTATTGACCTTTTCTCTTTCAAAAAAGTAGCACTCTTTTGTAATTTATTCAAATATGGTGCATCTTAGACGCAATATTCTGTGAAGTGAATAAACTTCTGCCATGGGTATTTACATGGCTTCATGTTTTAAGCTCAGACCCCTCCAAAAAGAAGGCTTCAAACTTATAGAGTTTATCCATAAACTTGAATTCAGGGGTTAGTTTCATGTGATGTCCGGCTATCGTCATTAATAATTAGTGGTCATGTTATGAGATGTTATAGACACTTAACTGGTGCCCTATAACTGTCGGATGTTGTGCTTATAATATTTTAGGATGGCCAATTTCCAGTATAAAGTATCATTTCAAAACATATTATGCATGAATATATGGTCATACCTGAATAATGTGTTTGTCAAAATACTAGAGGAAGAGAACTACATAAAACTAGACTGTGTCAAACGTGTATTTCACCTTTCATGTTTCTCAACGGATGATTCAAAATTGTTAATACACAAATTTGTTACCTGCTTAAAGAGACAAAATCAAAATAGTTGGATTATCCTTTTTTGTTGGTATTCCCTTCTAATAGGAGTTTAATCAAATGACACTATGTAACTCGGAATATACAATTATGTAGTACTCTATTTTGTATGACTAATGCAGTACCTTGACATAAATTCTTCTTTTCCCAAAAGTTCCTGTTGATACCTAGTCTTGGCATTTAGCATATCAAAAGTTCATCTTGAGTTCAACATCTATATGCTTGCGCTGGTATCTGATTGTTGCCAATTTAACAGTGCCACAACAACATCCATGCATGTATTTTTTTCTTTTTCTTATTTATAATAGTGGTGTTTAGGACAACTTGCGCATATCTAGGGCTTCTTGTTGGGATTTCAACTCTGCTTTTCACGGTTTATACCTCTGAATTGAACATTAGACCGCACCCCTGGGTGCATCTGTCTGTATTTCTTTTCGTAACAAAATCGGCTCTCTAATCAATCAACCAAGACTACTCCCTTGGTTGTGTCTCTGTGTGTGTTTTCTTCTTAACGAAATTGGCTTTCTAATCAATCTGCCAAGACAAAACTGTAAAAGATTTTTTTTTTGAGAATTAACTGCAAAAGAATTTTCTTCCTTAAGCCAAATCATATGCTGTGCTTATGCAATGAATTCTTTACTTTTGATTCCCTCCAGAAATCTGTCAACTGCTGCAATCATGGAAAGAATTCCAAGCAGATGGCCTCGTCCAATATGGCGTGCTCCCTGGAAAAATTACCGGGTAAGACAATTCTGTTGTTTTAGTGGATCGGCATTATTGTTCACCGAATAAAGCCTAGGGCTGTGTTTCTATGTTTTGATTTCTAGTAAATTTGTTATAGTTCCAAGTTTTCATGTAGTGGTTTTAATTAATCTTTAGCACCTGACTCCAGCTAAATATAATCTCCCCCTTTGAGAAGGTCAGTGTGTGTGTATCAATTTTACCTTCTTAATATTATTATTTAGTTATTGTTTTAGTCCTCGAATATGGTTGTAACCATGTCAAATATCTAGTGGAGGGTATGAAGCTACACTTAATATCTTAAATTTTACCTCCCTTATGTTTTGTACTTATGACCTGCTTTTAGATTACAAAAGTTCTTCGCTAATAAGTATTATATTTCTACTTTTCTGTAAATTTTGAATGTTTAAAACTGTAGAGCCGCTTTACAGGGATTAATTTGTCAACTTATTAAACATTGATCTCTAAGAAGATTTGTCTTCCAGGTTCCGATACTCTGCAGTCTGGTCAAAAGAGCAAGATAGTGGGTGGCTTCATAACAATTTAATCATACGTTAATTTAAATAATGAGACCTCTTGTTATGTACTAGTCCCATAAGGGATAAACTCTACATATGGGTTTATTTCATTCAAAAGACTGTCAATAATTCATTTTATTATTTTATACTTTACACCTGGACTATTTTTGCTGTTCAGTCTTCAATGTGTCATGGCATACTATAGATCTAAGTTCTCATGCATGACTTTGTTTAATTGTGTAGGTTATCAGTGGCCATTTGGGATGGGTGCGGTCTGTTGCAGTGGATCCTAGTAATACTTGGTTTTGTACAGGATCAGCTGATCGTACTATCAAGGTAAGACATTGTATCCCGAAAGTTCCATTACCAAAAAGGGAATAAACCTGTTAAATGTGTCTTTGGAAGTATCTTTTTTTTTGGATGTGGATGGGTGGAAGTGGTCAAGAATCCAGTTTTTGCAGAGATGAAACTATTCTCTTTTTTTTTTTAATTTCTTGTGGACCATAATTTTAATTTAAAAGCTGCTGTAATATTGGATTTAAGGTTTATATGCCAGGAAATACTGCTGATATTTTGAGCTGTTGGAGAGAGAGGGGGGGGGGGCAAGACCCAAAAAAGATGGTGGTCTGTAGTGGCTGGTGGGCTATTTGGAGAGAAAGAAAGCTCAGGTGTCATGAGAATATTACTAACACTATTCAGAAAGTTCAACAAAATTGCATTAACATGTTGCATTTTGGTGTAAAGAAGATGATATAGAAGAAGTAGAACAGTTGGTAGATTTCCTAGGATCTATGTAATTATGGATATAGCTTGTAACTTTTTGGAAGTAGCCCACACCATTTCAGCTTTAGAATACAACGTTATCTTTATCAAAATAATAATAATATTGGATTTAAGGTGTAATGGCTCCTGGATTGTAGCCCACACCATTTCAGCTTGTGTACCTTTGACTAGTTCTACCAGCTTCAATAAAAAATAAAAAAAAATAAAAATTGAAGTATTATTGCTGGTACCAGAGATTTTTTTTGAGAGAGTGATAACTGTACTGGTTTTTCTCTCCAAGTTCAGGTGAAACTTAATGTATATTTATGCAGTTTTTATTTGAATGGGGCCTGGATTTTGACTTTGCATAAAAAAGATTTATGGTATGCACAGCCAGCAATGAAGATGATTTAGTTGTGATTATATACATCTACCTATTACTACCATTTCTGATCATGAGTCTTGAAAATCTTGGAGGTTATCGAAAGCATTCATTTAGTTATATAATGGCAATTGATGAGAACACCTCTGCTCTTTGCCTGTGTCTTTGTTAGAGTGGTGGGAATTTTTACCAGTTTTCATTTCATATATAGATGGCTACGCATAGATTAGGCATTTGTAATTGGTTGTCCATCATGCACTAAGTATATCTTCTTTTTTTCTGCGATGGTACAAGATATGGGATTTAGCAAGTGGAAGACTGAAGCTCACTTTAACAGGGCACATTGAACAAGTCCGAGGTTTGTTGTCCAGAACTTTATTTGTTCAGAAATATGATCAAATATTATAACATGCCTGAGGATATTGAGTTCTAACCTAAGATATAGACCAGTGACCATAGGAGTTTCCTTGCAGGCCTTGCTGTTAGCAATAAACACACATACATGTTCTCTGCTGGTGATGATAAGCTAGTTAAATGCTGGGACCTGGAACAAAATAAGGTAATTATGACAGTGCTGAATGCCATTCACAACTCAGGTCAATGTTACTTTTTGGGTACATTTGGCTTATATGTATTTTCAGGTGATCCGCTCCTATCATGGACACCTCAGCGGTGTTTATTGCTTGGCTCTTCATCCAACCATTGACATCTTGTTCACCGGGGGTCGTGATTCTGTCTGCCGGGTACATTATTGATGCCTTTTCTCTTGAGGAATAGCAGATCTTAGTACTGAAGCTTTTAGTAGTTTTCTCATTTTGTACTTCCTATGTCAACACTGGTTTAGTTCTGACTTCTATTTAAATTTCATCGCGATTTCAGGTTTGGGATATTCGTAGCAAAATGCAAATTCATGCTCTATCTGGACATGACAATACTGTTTGTTCTGTTTTTACCAGGCCGATGGTAAGGATTCCTTTACAGTTGGGTCTAATGTTAAATCTGTCTTATTATTTTAAGCATGAGGCAATAACACTGCCACTTAAGAGGTACAATACTGTGGAGATTAATTCACGACTGGAAGCTTAAAAAATCTAGATGTAGTAGCAATTTGATCCTGATTTGAAACCATAGTTTGGTTAATGAGAATCCTAAATTTCTGGAGTCTTATCTAAGATTGGACTACCAGACAATCTGATCAAAAAGTAAAAAAAAATGGATTACCAGATTACTACTCTACTAACAACTCACAAGTGGATCAATTGACTGACTAGACTGAGACAATACCAATTACTAAAGGAAGTAGCACAAATTACAAGAGTGAACTTCATACAACATTGGAAAATAGAACTCAAAGCTCCTACCAGTGCAGGAACCAATCATACTCAAAGAGGAGCTTGATTCTAGTATTTGGGTCATTTGCCAAAAATATTTGTCAAATAATGATAAATTGTATGGACAAATACTATTTGCCAAATTTTACTTAGAAAATCTATGGCCAAACGGGTCCTAAGTTGTCTACACCACTACACCTAATGTTTTTCCTATAAGAGAATATCTCATTAACTTTTTATTGAAGAAAACAATAAAGAGATTAAATTTGTATTGGCTAAAAATGGGGAAAAAGGAGGATAGGGCTGCAATTATAAAATCCAAGGGAAACATATCGAAGTTAATAACACTTTGGCTGACCCTTTGTGGAAACAAAAAACATGTCTTGGGTTGTTATTTGTTTTTGGTGCTATTTAAACAATAAAACAATATGGGTTTCTGGATCAAAATACTTTCTTTGAAAATCAAAAACGCTCAACTGTAGTGGTGGTATGGAATGTCTGAAGTGTTTCATATAAAGATATATGTGATTTTATGCTAAAATCTGTACGAGTACAGGATTTGAATGACCTATTCTGGATACTTTCTATTTTAACCCCTAATGTGGCGGCCGAATATTTCTTGATAAGGATGATCCACATAGTATTAACAGGGTACAGACTGCCCATGCAAATGGATGCACCTTCATGAGACAGTTAAACCTTAGCAACTACTAGTGCATCCATGTATCTGTTCTTTGTAGAAGTGGTTTTTGTATAATTAGAACAGTTAGGGTATGAAGCAAAGAACTCTCGGGTCTACTAAAAACATTACGCAATGTGTCTCACTTTTATGATGTCTTAATCATATGTTAACAACTCTTTCATAGTTGCATTATTGCCTAAACTTAACAATCAGATTTCATGATGGGGAGTCTTGTTTCAGGATCCACAGGTTATAACTGGCTCTCATGACAGTACCATTAAGTTCTGGGACCTTAGATATGGTAACGAGGATTTCTTTACTGGATTGTATGGTCTATTTATTATGACAATGGTTTCAGTTTCTAATTTCCTATGATTATTAATTTTCCTTGTCTGGCAGGTAAGACAATGGCAACTCTCACACATCACAAGAAATCTGTTCGAGCTATGGCTCAGCATCCTACAGAGTATGTTTACACGATAGATGCCTTGTTATTTTCCTGATTCCCTAACTTCTCCTCGGAGTACACTATTAAATTTTTATTTTCATTTTCTTGCAGGGATTGTTTTGCTTCTGCATCAGCAGACAACATAAAAAAATTCAGTCTTCCAAAAGGAGAATTTATGCACAACATGCTGTAAGTCTCATGTTATGCCATAAAACCTTGACATCTACATCTTAATATATCTTCCATCATATTCAGTATACCTTTTTCTTAGTAAATTTGAATCTAAAGTAATGTTGACAATTTTTTTCCCAGTTCCCAACAGAAAACCATAGTCAACGCGATGGCAGTTAATAATGATGGTGTAATGGTCACTGGAGGTGAGAAGTAGTTAATGTCACCACCCCATTCACCCATTCCATTCATTTTTTGTTCTGCCTCTTCTCCGCTTTCCTCCTTTTTGTTCTTAAGCTGGAGATCAATGATGTACTGCTGATGCATTGTGCATCTCCTTGTGTAGGTGACAATGGAAGCATGTGGTTTTGGGATTGGAAAAGCGGTCACAATTTCCAGCAATCTCAAACTATTGTTCAACCTGGTATGTGTGTTGATAAGTTGATGTTTACTTTTATTGTTGACTTTATCAAGAGGAGCAAAAGGTTTATTCTAGTCCTTGCTATGTTTCAGGGTCACTGGACAGTGAGGCTGGCATTTATGCCCTCACCTACGATGTAACCGGCTCAAGGCTGATCAGCTGTGAAGCTGATAAGACCATCAAGATGTGGAAAGAAGACGAAACTGCCACCCCAGAAACTCATCCTCTTCACTTTAAGCCTCCAAAAGACATTAGGCGTTTCTAGTTATAATCGTAATTCAGAAAGCATTTTAGCAAAAAATGTAATACATACGAATCGAACTTTTTCTATGGGTCTTTTCGGAGTAAGACTGACCCGATAAAAGCACCTATGTCCAGAGTAGTTCACTTGCCTCTTTGTATCCATCATTTACTTATGTGTTCTTTTGGTTTTTATTTAGTGAAGGAGATTGTTCTTGATTCTTATTCATCTTTTTCTTCCTACCACAAGAGGCTTTGGCTGCTTTGCAAGAGGTAACTCTTCATCCTTTTCCCTAATCAAAATACTTTTCTTTTTCGAAAACAAAAATTATTTTTCTTGCATAAAAGAGAGAAGAAAAAAAAATCGAAATATCTCTCCCGCTACTTTTGAGTTACCAAAGTGATAAACTTAATATTTTAACTCTATATAATATATAAGTCGTCGAATTTACCATAAATAGAAGGTTCTATTTTTTTCTTTTAGAGTTTAATATTTTGAATTTGAATTATTTAGATAAGTGAGCTAATTAGGTAAGTTTCAGAAAAGAAATACTATTTTTCTTACGTAAAATGGAAAAGAAAAAAAAAATTCGAAATCTCTTTAAGTTACCAAAATTGGTAAGCTTAATACTCCATTTCCATGCAGGATACAAATTAGGATTATGACTATTATCAACTTATTTTTATCGATCTCCATCTTATACAACTTAATTAATTACTACAATCTTACCTTGATTCCTTACATAAAGGGAGGGGGGAAAAATCAAAATATCTCTGCCATTATAGCACTATAATATCAAATTCTTTTATCGATCGTACCGTGTTATACAACTTAATTACTAGGGTTTTAGGGACAGTCGTTCAGCTTGATCCACCATTATTATACTTTGTTTACTATTCATCACTAAAATATAATGGTTGTTCGTGATCATCAGTCAGACTATTGTTTTTACCCAAATGAGAGGGAGGTTATCAAGTATCTACTGGGTTTTGTGATAGACGAGCCACTTCCTGGGCAACATCAATACATGCAGCTAGTTGATCTTTACGCGGAGAAGAAACCATGGGAGATTCTTGAGGGCAGTAACAGCAACACAGGTTACTTCATTACACCGTTGAAGAAAGAGAAGTCACATCATACAAGATTTAAGCGAATTGTTGGGGAGGGTGGCACATGGAAGATACAAGACCCAGCGAAGAAAGTGTTTGATGAAAAAGGTAGACTTATGGGGTACGTCCATCGTATGAAGTACACTCCTGCTACTAACAAAAAGGCAATAATCAAGGAGTTATTCGGCGAGTGGTTGATGATGGAATACTCTTTATATAATGGTTATGTTATTAATATTAAGAAGAAAGTTGTACATAAGGATGTTGTAATTTGTATGATTAAGAAGAAGAAGAAGAAACAAGGTTGTGATGATGGTAAGAAAAAAGATGAGAATATTATGAATGAAGTTGAAGTTATTGAATTAATCGATTCAGTTATGAAAGAATTAGAAGAGATTGATGATGATAATATAGAGGTGGATGTTGGAGATGATTTTCTTGCTGCATTGGAGGATGAATGTTTGAATTCAGAAGAAAATGAAATATCAAAGAATGATGCAAACAATATCAATCTTGATGAATATGACTTTGTGATATAGTTAGCTACTTAATAATTTGATAAACTTACAAGTTGTACTCTTATATTATAGTTTATAATTGTGCTAGCTTATTAAATAAGATCTTTACCTCATACAACTTTTTTCCAATAGTTGGATGTACAAAATAAATAAAATTATTTTTTTTGGTGAAATAGTTTGGTAGACTCTTATACTTGTATCAGTTTGTATTTTGAATCCTTCTACTAACCCCTTTGTCATCTGGACCTCAATAAACCACAATTTAACAAATTCCTAAAAAATTATTCACTCGCCTTAAGGTGTGTGAAGCCACACACTTACGCCAACTCAACCATCTTAAAGACACATAAGTTTGATCAATGATCAGAGAGATTTGTTAAATTGTGGTTTATTGAGTTAAGAGTCCAATGACAAAGAGGTAAGTAGAAGGATTCAGAATACAAACGGATACAAGTACAAGGGTTCACTAGACACTGGGTGTGAACCTTGAAGTGACGGGTAGCATTGCATGACTGGGTTCCAAATATTCACCAGTTCATAAACTCTTACTACAATTAAAAAAAGAAAAGAATTAAAACTGGAAGCAGTGTTTGAATGAACCTAATAACTTTTCCGTAGATCATGTATTTGTATTAGAAAATTAAATAAATATATGTATATTAACTTGTGAAACACTAACAAAATTGATTAATGGCTTAGTGATAACCTGTAAGGAAGGGGTTGTGGGTTCAAACTCCACTATCATCAAACTTTGTTGTGATTTGTATTGCACATAACCATGTTAGGTTACCTGGTTCAAGAGGTAAAGGATGAAAGAATAAAACATGAGAAAAAATGATAAATAAAACATAATTATGCTCATGTTTTAGCAAAATTTACAAGCTTAATAGCATCTTCAAAGCCACAAGCAAAACAAGAGCAGTTTGCATATCATGGGCATTCTGGGCACATCACCATTATGTCCTCTTTCATGAATATGAACTAACACAAATAGTGTATCAATGTATAGACTACACCCCACAGAAAGTATTTGTCTTTCCATTTTTTATCCCAACATATCAAAAATTTGCAAGGCAACCACGATTCGTTCTCTTCCAGTTTTGAAGATGTATAGAACAAAGATATAGAACAAGAAGAGGTATTCGGTATTCATATCACCACTTTTGGTTGCTGAAAAGCACAACTGACACAGATCATACAGAGAATAGAGCTATAAAATGCCTAAAAGTGTTTGCAACAAATGTCAAATTCTGGTAAGTTATTAGGTGTTATGACTACTACATCAATCAATAGTTGGAGTATGCTAAATGAATCCACTATATCTGTTCCTCTGCATTTAGGGCATAATCGTTCCAAGATGGGTAGATATTTGTCTGTTAAGATGTTGCAATGCTAATGTGATAGTTTCCTGCTACAATTCTGAAACTTAACACTAAAAATTAGTTTACTCATCAAATCCCTCAATGATAAAGGCCATTCTTTTCACAAAGATGGCTGCAGCACTAAATAAAACAGCAAAAGAAATTCGTACTCAGAACATTGGAGAAGAAAATATATCTAATGCCAAAGAACCATGAAAAGTAAAATGCAAATTTGAATAATGGAATCACATAAATTTAAAAAATGAAATCGCAAAACTCAATTTTCAGGGGAATCTATTTGGCAACCCAGAAATTAAACAAAATAACAGAAAGAACTATAATTTTCTAATGTACCTTGATAGTTTGATGACGTAATGTCAAAGTTCTCCAACACACATTGCTCCTGTAATGAGGGAAGATCTGCGACTGGATAAGTCTTTTTCTTCTGACAAGGCTAAGTTGTTGGGGAGAAGGAAGAAGAGGGACATTTCAGGTTGTAGGTGTGGCAGCTTTAGACTCTTCTATGGATTCTCTGAACTTGCAACCTCAAGAACAGTCGATCTTGTATACTAAAGTATAACTTAGTTACCCTATTTGAAAATCCACAAACATTATCTCAACTTCAAATGATCTTTTCATTTGACTCAAATATTGTCCATCATTTTCCCAAATATTTGAGTCAAGGAAGGAATTGTCAAAGCAATCATAAAACAAAGCCCTTTGGTCTTTCTAGCCGGAGTTTGTGCTTGCGTAGGTGTCTTGATTTAAAAATAACATTCCCTCATCTCAGGAGATATAAGAAGGCATGGTTTTTCATCAGGGATTAGAGAGAAGTGTAATTTTTGTTGGTTCTTTCGAATTCCTGATTTGGAACTTGATAAACTCATTGAAAATGGTGCTTGGATCCACCATTTGTGACACCTTAGTTAAAGTACTGGATTAGCAATTAACAAGTTCATCACATGATCAAACGGAAGTGGAGATCAAAATGCAGACATCTTTATTATCAATTGAAATGCAACAATGGAAAGCAACATTACGTGTTTATCTTAAACATTTTCTAGAAAAAACTTGAATGGGCTAAGACTCTAGTACAAAGCACAGTTAGTTCTACAACGTTGATAAGAGAAGCTTGATCTCACCATGGACCTTTTCAGTATAGTTTGAAGTGGCATGAATAAAGTAGGACTGGTTCAGAAATCAAGTTCCCTCTTTTAGAGGCAGAAATGTAACTTTGATATGCTTGTAGACTTGTTGCAGCTTTCAGTGGTAAGTGGGAGATAATCTTGTACGATCACCATCATCATAAAATCTTCCATCCACTTAGAAATATCCTTCCAGAAGAATACTTTCGCCTAAGTTCCTCGATGTTAAATTCTTCAGCCTTTGGTTTTGCTGCATATATTTGAAAGCCTCTTTACAACCTGCACCCAAAATTGGCAACACTTCCACAATAACCTTCTGAAACAAATTTTGTTCAAAACCCTCTTGCAGGATTTCCTCAAATTCTGCAGAGTTTCCTCTCAAATCCAGCATCACACTGCACAGTCCTTGACGCTTGCAATGTTCAAGGATAGCTGTTAAATTCATCCTATCCAAAACTACTGTCTCTATCCCTCTTTGACTTGCTTCAAGCTCCATAACAATCTCCTCATCACTAAAGATTATAGTTTTAGATGATATCGCTGTAATGGCAGGGAGTTGTAGTGAACCTGAACTTTTTGCTAATACTATCTGAAGAGGTTGCTTTGCTCCTGGTTCTTTAGATGAAAGAACAGAATGATTTGTTGACAGCAAGAAAGAAGAAACAACAACTGCATCATATTCTTGTAACAATTTTGAATAGTATCCACCAGACTCCGTGACTTCTGCACCCAGCTGATCCGAGAGACCACCATCAACTGAAAGAGAGTACCTGTTGTTAAAGATTAATTATTGGGTAATCGAGAAACTGATATACACACACTGAATGATGTGATCCTGAATCATAGTGTCAATTTGTAATATTTGTGGAAAGATCAAATTTATACCTGAGTGTGACAAATGGCTTTCCGGTCAACATTTGATGTATATAAGCTTCATTAAGCTTCCTGCAGAGTTCTTCTTCAACACCTGTGATCACTTCAATACCTGCATCTCTTAATCTACTTACACCAGTTGAAGCTACAATAGGATTTGGATCCACCATCCCGATAACCACCTTTTTCACTTTGGCCTTGATTAATGCCTCAGTGCAAGGTGGAGTTCTTCCATAATGATTACATGGCTCCAAGCTCACAAAGGCAGTTGCGTTTTCTGCTAAATCACCAGCATCTCGGAGTGCATAAACCTACATTTACGCTTCGTGTTTTAAGCATTTAGCACAACAAATTTTGCATACTTAATATCTACAGCTCCTCATCAAACTAAAGTTACTTATAAAAGAGTTCCAACTCTTAGAAAACTCAGCACAGAAAAACTGCCAAGCTCCCTTCCCACTTCATGGGATCGAAGACATGCCTTGTCACATATATATATTAATTTAATACTCTAATATTCAGGTTAAATATATTTGTTACCTCAAATCCCTAGTCTAATCGTTTATGTTCTTTCTGTTGTCTGTATTTAAAGAATCTTACTCATTCCAGCAATCAGAATATGAAAAAACAGAAAGAAGTCAAGTCCACTGAATGCACAGTGTCCCATCTCTAGTATTCGAGGTTTGATTTGGAATATGTCTCCCATGATAGAATGATCTCAACCACCAATGTATTGATACCCAAAACGCTGGTGTCAGCGAGCCACTCAACGACAATAAAGTACACTTAGAATACTAGATTCACTAGTAGCACAAGAAGTCCAGAAATTGGTTCCTATTTAAAAATGAGAGAAAATCACAATTTTTTGAAAAAATCACAATCTTTCGGAAAGATCACGAACTTTCATAAAAGTCGCAACTTTTCATAAAAAATGCAACTTTTCAAAAAAATCTCAATTTTTCATAAAAGTGCAATATCAATTCAAGAACAAAATCGAACAATAGCCAAATGAACCTCATGGTCAACTCACCTCAGCATGTGGCTGGCCAGCTTTAGGGTGAAAACCTTCACCTACAATCTTCCCATCCTTAACAATTACACACCCAACCATAGGATTAGGACTGGTATGCCCAACTGCTTTCCTTGCAATCTCCACACACCTTCTTATATAAAACCCATCATCATGCTCCACAGCCGACTCTCCACACCTAACATTGACCAAACGATCACCATTGCCCAATCTAGTCAGTGAAATAGACACCCTTTTGGTTGCACGACGGAACCCATAATTTAGTCTCGAAGTAGAAACCGATTCATTTTTCACATTAATTAGAGAAATGGACACCCTTTTGCTTGCATTACAAATCCCAAAATATGTCGCTGAAGGAGAAAGAAAATGAGCAGATGAATAAGGACTCTGTTTTGAAGGTGAGAGTGGGCAGCAATACATTTTCACCAAAAAATCACCCAATTGGATAGTGATGCTTCTCAGTTGATAGGATAGAAGGAGGGCACTTATACTGAAATCTGTATAAACAAATCACAAATATCCCTTTTGAATCTTAGATTCTCAGTGACTCGTACAAAGAGAACTGACCGTAAGTCCACTGGCAGCAATTGGCTGCAAAATCTGCTCCGGCGACTGGAGGAGTGAAGAAGCCACACAGATTCAGTCAAGAAAGAGAAATTCTCTAATACAATAAAATTGAATAAAGTAAACACATACTTTCTATATGATAATTCAAAGTATGTACCATATTTTATGTGTATTATCACACGTAGAACGTATGAGTTTATTCGAGTTTATATAAATTTAAATATTTATTCGTATAAGCTTAAAGTTAAATGACATAAAGGTTAGATAAAATTTAAGTTAAAAATATATTTACATATTATATCTAAAGAAATATAAAATAAAAGAGGCATGAAGAAGTAGGGGTGGGCATGGTGCGATATTAAAATTTTAATACCGTAATTTCGTTATTCGGTAACTATAATTTGTTTGACTTTCGTATATATCATACCATGTCCATCCCTACCAAGAAAGAGTAAAAAAGATAAATTAAAAGAGGCAATAAAAAAAAAAAAGATAAATTAAAAGGGCAGTAATTAAAAAAAGAAAAAAAGAAAGATAAATTAAAAGAGGCAATAAAAAATAAAAAATAATAGGCAAAAAAATAAATGTCTGAGCCCGGGTTCGAACCGGGGACCTCTAGTGTGTGAGACTAGCGTGATAACCGACTACACCACCCAGACTTGCTTGTCAATTTACAAATTTTAATTTATATATAGATTGAATAATGTGCTGCAAATTCAAAATTTTGCTAAGTCGATTTTTTATTTTTGTATTTTGCTTTCCAATTTAAATATCAAACTTTATTCACAACAAATTTGCGACTTGTAACGTGCTTAAAAGGGTGTGACATTGTAATTAATAAAGTGGATGTAAAATTGAAAAGTTCACAAAGTAAAAAAAATATATAGTAAATATTAAATATATTTCTTTTATTTATTTAACTTGTATATCGTTGATATGTATAGTAATAGATGAGATGAATATGATGATATGTTCGATTATTATTTTTGTTTATTCAATATATGCTTATGCAAGAAGATCATCAATTGATCATCATCATTTGTGAAATTTATTCAAAGACAGAAATAAATTTTTAGATTTTAAATTAGTTTAAACTCAATTCAAATCTTCACAAAATTTATTGAGGTTTGAATTGTGATAACTTAAAATTTCATACAAAGGTGATGGTCGCTTTCAAATAAAAAAGATAAAGAGGAAAAGAGTTATTGTAATTCAAATGAATTGTTTTTTTTTTCAATTCAATTGGTGGTTAAACATCTCGTTAATTATAAATTTTATGATATTTATTTATGTTCGAGGTTTGAGAAGTGTAGTATATATAGAGAGATTGTTTCTAATAAGTTATCAATTATTCCTTATAGAAATAACATGACATATGTTTTAAAAAAAAGATTAAATGATTTTAATATTAGTTTAAGAATATGGTAATACTCCATGAAAAAATATTTAAAAGGTGTCCTCAACTTCATTTCAAATTTTCAAACTTCTACAATTTTCCGCTCCTCCATTCCGTCACCGGAACTACCATCACCACCGCCGGGAAACACACGAAACACCAATACTGTGTGTTATGCAAACGAGTCAAGATGAAATGCTGAGTCAACCTCAGCAGCAAATTCTAGAGCAAAACGATTACGTATCGGAGCTGGAAGAAGTAGAGGAAGAAGTGAACCAAATGGCTAAGAGAATAGCGGAGTACCGGGGAACAATTTCGGTTCAGCTCAAAACTACTTTCTCTTCCATTCTTACCGCTCAAAGACCCGTTTTGGGCACCCATTCTGACGATGGGTCCGAATCTCAATCTGGGTCCTCCGGCGATCCAAGCTCCGGTACGTTTCTCATTTATGATTTTCTAAATTTATCAGATGCATAATGTTTTAATTCCATATATCTGTTCTAGAATGTTCGAAAAGGTCATCTCCTGTTCCTGGAACAGTATTAGTATAGAAAAGAACGGTGAATGAAGGCCCAATTTGATTGATTAATATTTTGACTAAACCCAACAACATCAATTTCTGATTTCAAGTCATTTTGTGGTGTTTGAATGGATATAAACTTGGTGAAGGTGTTAGAAGAAGGTAGACTGAACTTTATGTCTCCGAACATCTATAATTTCTGGGAATCTATGAAGACTTAGCAAAAAATAAGACAGAATGAAACAAGATCTATACAGACTGCTCAGCCCCTCTACTCTTCTCCACTTATATATCACGCTTTATCTGTTGCAGAGTTCAAGCTCAGTGATATGCCATGAGTGTTTAATATTTGACATTAGTAGAACCATCAAACCACAGTGTACAAAGTTTTATCGCGACAGTCCAAAGATAGTCTACTATATATTACTAGTTTACTAGATTACTGTATTCAGGAACATTTTGCTTTCTTTGTAATTGTTATCTTGATCTCTTTATAGATGTTGAAGGACCAATTGAATCTGGTAATATTGCCATTTTAGCTGGAGAGGAGCAGAAAGTACAGATCCTTAAACAGAAGATTTCGGAGAATGCTTCTGCCATACCTGTTGTATTGACGAGGATGAAGGAATGTATGAAAAGGATTGATAAATTACAGTCGTGCAACGGAGTCATCCATCCTGCCTTTCAAAGAAAACGAACTTATTGAGAGTTATCAGTAAGGTATTGTAGATGTAGCTAAACAGAGCAGACGATGGCAAAGTTCACACTTAGTCCATGCAAGTTTCATGAAGCAAAGTCATAATAAAACAGATTGCAGTATATTTGATTGATTGTGATATTCATGAAGCTCATCACAATCTGTAGCTCTGCTAAATGCTACAAAGTTAATGTCATCAGCCAGATTCTTTCAGTCGATAGCTAAAGCATTTTAGAGAAGCAAGTATGATACAAATGGAGATATAATTACCCACCAAATCTGAATGCTCTCAATGGAAATTCAACAGTATGTGTACAAGGTATGAAATCCATTGAATACAGAAATACTAACAGATTTTGCTTGTATAACTTAAGAGAGAGTCCCAACCATGACGCCAGCTGAATAGGAGCCCTTTGAATCATTCATCAAACAGATGTGTCACTGACGGTTGTAAAGGACATTAACAAGTCACAGCAAGCTGTTACACTTGATATTCCCACACTTAGATTGTGATTGCTTTACAACTTATTACATCATCATCAGATATTGACTTTGGAATGGAAGTGCTCACTAACACACCATCCATGTTTCTTGCGTTTTCAACATTAAAAACGACTGTGCTAAGGCCCTTTCCAATAATAAAGATATTATTCCCCACGGCCACAAGCCGACAGGGAGGCTTTGTCAATAGGGGTGACAATCTCCCAACTGCCACCCATTCCCTAATATCCTTTTGCCACATCATCAACCTGGTACCTGAAGACTGATCTAACACATAAAGCGTCCCATCAACGACAACTGCTGGACCATACCAACCTGATATTAATTCAGAAGCTGCCGGCTGCCATGTGCTGCTTGATGGTTCATAAACAAATGCAGACACTAAAGAAGATAGAGGCGAAGAACCCCCGCGAATGTAAATCTTCCCACCCATGACTATAGAATCTTCAATATCAGGGAAAATGTTAGGGTTTTCATGCAAAGTCCAACTTGTTGTTTCCGTATTGTAAGTTTCCCAGGAAGGTAAATTATTGGAATTTGGCCCTATGCCCCCAATTGCATAGATTTTTTCATCTAACACTTCAGATACACAGTAGCACCTCGGAACCACCAAGGAAGTAGCTTGATTCCACTTATTCATGGCAGCATCATAGCAATAGACTTCGTTAGTAGCATCTTCAATCCAGCCACATCCACCGAATAAGAACAGTTTCTTCCCTAACACTTCAAAGCCTACACCTTTTCTCCTTATGCAGCGATGTGGAAGTCCTAGAATGGGCTTCCATCCCCTTTTTAATCGAGTTGGGTCCAAAACATAACAACACAGCTGTTCAGACTTATCTCTACCTAAGGCATAAATCCAACTCTCCTGGAGATTATGTTTTTTTCTATAGGAGTACCACTCTTCACCACTAACCAAGTCTCTCCATTTTCTTGACACACATTTCAGAAGCACATGATGCCTTCGAGGAACCCTTGCCAAGCAGAAAAGTGCAATGTCATCAGGAAGCCCAGGAATTAATCGTGATGCCTCTGGATCCAACTCACTATTATCCCCCGAACCACTGTCCTCAGCATCCACAGACTGGTCATTATTCAAACTATTTTCCGTCACAACAAAATTCTCCAATTCAGAATACACCTGTTCCGTGTTTGTTCCTGTACCCTACAAAGCAGAGATCCACAAGCTAATCAATATCAGTAAAGCTTCTCTATCTTGTATACGAGCCAAAACCAATCATCTTATTAGATCCAAAATTACATTAGGAAGAATGTTAAGAGTTAACACTAAATAAATATACAGTTTTCCTTTTCATCTGGTGATCAAGAACTCGAAAAATACTCACTATATCGAATCCCTTAATATTGATCAAATTTTAGGCGCATTTCACTCCAATACTCAATAATTCATACACTAAGCATTCTCTAAAACTACAAGTTCTCTAACAATCTCACACTTATCTTTAAGTGACAACCCAAAAAAAAACACGAAGGAATTAAGATGTGGTAAAATCTGTGGTACCAATTTAGCTAAAATTCAGAAAACAAAGATCACAATGTTAAGTATAACTTTATCATCAGCGCTAAAACAAACGAAAATTCAAAGTTCAGATCCCTCAAATACAGAGATCCATAAGTATACAAAACAAAACCCAATTCAATAAAAAAGTATACAAATTCTACGACCCTTTTTGAGAGAAATTGAATACAAACCAACAGATCAGATGACGAGATTTCATTAACATTTTTTTTTCTACCACAATTCACCCCTTAATCAATTCAATTTTTTTTAAAAAAAAATAGCAAGAACTGACCTGTGGGCTACTGGGAGCGGCTTTGAAGGACTGCATTTGACGATCTCAGACGAAACAGGAAGGATGAAAGTATGAGCAAGTCCAAAGGAACAATTTACAGTTTGTTGATGAGGAAGATGCGTAATTTGTAATTCTTTTGGGGTTGAAACTATAAATTGTAGGAGTTCGTGTGTTAATTGGGCATTTGGGCTGAACCAATTTAGAGGGCTTTATTGGCGGAATACATAAAGATGCTTTTGCCCGACATAAGTAATACTTAGGGTGTGTTAACATTTTGCTAGAAAATGTTTTCATAGAAAACAATTAGATTTTAAACTTATTTTTTCATATTTAGTTTTTTAAAATGATTTTTAGTTTTTGATTCATAAATAAAAAATGTTTGTAAAAAATAATTTATGAAATTGAAAATATTTTTTTAAATCAAAATTATAATTTTTTTGGGGCGGTGATGGGTGAAGTGGGGGTAGTGGGTGGGGGAGGGGGTAGGAGTGAAAAAATAAAAATTTGAAGTTTATAGTATTTTAAAAAAACAAAATTAATTTTTTTGGGATTGGGCGGGGGGAGGGGGAGGGGGGGGGAGGGGTAGGATTTTAAAAATAAAAAATTGAAGTTGAAAATATTTTTAAAAAGCAAAATTAATTTTTTGGGGAGGGGTTGGGGGTTGGGGGCTGGCCGGGGGGATCAGGGATCGGGTGAAAAAATAAAATTTTGAAATTGAATTTTTTTAAAACAAATTGATGTTTTTCCCAAAAAAAAATGTAATTTAATATTGGAGGAGAGTTTTGAAAAATGTTTTCCTTAATTTTTTAAGGAAAGTTTTTTTCCTTAATTTTTGAGGAAAATAAGTTGATTTTGGAAAACAATTTTCAAAACTTTTGTCCAACTAAACATGGAAAAATTGAAAAACATTTTCCAAAAAATATTTTCCTTCATACCAAACACACTCTTAATTCACGATACATAAATTGTAGGAATAAGTTTTTTTTGTTTAGAAAAAAGTTCGTCAGTTCTGAATTTAAATTTTTATCTTACGTAATTCAGTAGAAACTAATTTATATCTTATAATACATAGTAACTTATAGGTTATGGAGTTCTTTAAGGTATAATATTTTGAAACTGAACTTGTGTTTCTATAGACACAAGTTCACTAAGTTATTGTTTGTAAGACACAACTGATGGGTTATGATGTATTTAACATTATAAGTTCGGTAGGAATAAAGTGCATAATTAGTTATACCTTATTAAAAAAATAATTTTTTGTCATACAATTTTCTTTTCTCACGATTGGTGATATTTTTAACTATATTAAAAAAATATTCAAGGTTAAAAAACTAAAGATCTATCAATTTAAAGGATAAATCTAAAGGGAAAAGAACATTTATACCCAAAAAGAAAAATTATTAACAATTGATTACCCCTTACTTTAATACTCGTCTATTTTTAATTACTTAATTTATTTACTGCTTGATACCATCAATATATATATATATATATATATATATATATATGCTCTGATGGTATCAAAGAGAAAGAAGTAGTACTTCAGTGAAAACATTACTCATTTACTCCTTGACGCTATCATCTAATGGCATCAAGGAGGAAGAGTCGATATTTCAGTGAAAAGATTGTATAGTTATTGATACTATCAGGATATATAGAAAGTATATAATATCATCGGAGTATACAAAATCAATCGTGGTTCAGTGAAAAAAATAAGAGAGGCAATCAAGTAATTAGCTTGGATTGTGGGTCCTAACAGGATAAATATATTAGGTTAGAGTTTAGTTTAAATAAACACTTTACCTATAATTCTAATTTGTCTAATTTTCTCTAAAATTAAAGATCATCCCAAATAGAGTCATTCTTACATATAACACTTTTGTTTTGATTTTTGCAAAATAATTTTGGAAGAGATCTTAAAATCTTTTGAAAATAGTTTTACTTTGGATTATGTTATCTAAAGGAAATAAAGAAATACAATTGCAACCCATGGACTGAGTTATTATTTCAAGAATCAAAGATAATTTGATCATATTCATATCATATATTATTATAAGTGGGAAGCTCTGAAGTGAAAAGTTAGATTACTATTTTATCCTTCACTAAATTAAATTATTATAAAATATTATTGATTAAATATTTTATCATTATTTAAAAAAATCATCATATTCAAGACTACTACATAATGGACACATACATTGCATAATTAAAGTTTCATAACAATCAATTAAGTGTTTGGGTATACAAAGAGGTGGATCATTTTACTTTGCAATTGTCATTTATTTTATCCTTTTCAATTCAATACTCTAGAATAACTTTTCATCTTACTAAACTAATTCAATGTTTGGAAGTTCTTTTCAACTTTCAACTATAAATTTGAAAATTTATAAATAGTCATATCAGTGAATCATGATAAATTCATTGAGGTCCTCTTCTGGTGTTTTAATATCACATGTCCTCCTCCTCTCCTTCTTTTTCATTATTTATCTTCAATGTGTGAATGTTTTAAGTTATTAATTGTGTCTGATTATGAGGGATTCTTGGACTGTTAATAATTTCGCCACAACACAATGGGCAACAAATGCAGTTAAAAATGTTATTGGCATGAATTATATATATATATATATATATATATATATATATATATATATATATATATATATAAACGTCTTTGTTCAAAATTTGAGCTGCTAGCTCTTCTTGTTTTCCCATTGTTTTTATTACTTAGATTTGAGTATTACTTCCATTATATATATATATATATATATATATATATATATATATATATATAAACGTCTTTGTTCAAAATTTGAGCTGCTAGCTCTTCTTGTTTTCCCATTGTTTTTATTACTTAGATTTGAGTATTACTTCCATTAAGATGTGTGATGTTTCTGATTTGAAGAAGAGGAGGAAGTTGTGTTAATTGCAAGAATGTTATGACTTGCTAATTTCTTTGATTTTATCTAATAATAGATATTTCATTACTCGCGTGAAGTAGGAATCAATATATATATGTTGATTTCAGTTCATTTGTGAAATTGTTTGTTAAATAACCCACATGAGTTATATTTATTATCACCCTCTCTAATTAGTTTGAGAGAAGAGTATTATAAAGAGTCTAATTTCATGTAGCAGTTGTAGTTTCATTTATATTGGATCTTAAATTGTTAAGTCTAAATCTTTATCTTATCTATGCTAAAAAAGAGCATCGTGAAACTTGGATTTTAATTACCCGAAAGTAGAAAAAATGAAGACTTACGAGATTTAGGAGTTGAAAATATTACAATTTTATAGCTACATTAAATTTAAATGTTATAAATTATTTAATAAACTAAATATTGAATAGTAAATCATCATATTAGTACATGAATCAATCATTTATGCACTTTTAGTCAATTTCAGAATTAAGGATGTGTTCTTTTTATTAAGAAGATATATGAACTTTCGATTGTAAAAACATTGATTTTTTTAGTATATACCAATAAATTTGAAACGGAAAAATACGTCATTTGCAATACATTATATGAAATATTTTGAAATAACCGTGCAACGCACGTTTCTGAAACTAATATTATTATAAGTGGAAGCATCAAAGTACAATGTTGGATTACCATTTTACCCCTATATTAAATAAAAATATTTAATTAACAAAATATTAAATAATAATCATATTATATTCTACTTAAAATATATTTTTTTACATAAAATAAGTACAGTAAAAAGTCAGTTATTCATTAATAATCTTCTAAAGAAACTGTTGTCTTGTTACATTTCCCACTGTGATCCTTGTCTTTTCATTTCATATATGTATTTCTTCTTATTTTTTACATTCTATTTTATTATGAGTTTGATAGAGAGCATTGAAATATTATTCTTTTGAATGCTGCATTGTGCATGTTATTTAAGTTATTTTTTATTTTGTTTCTTACTTCTTACTTATAATATAGTTTATGATGTTTGATTGATGTTTAACATTTTAATTTTTGATATAAAATAAAATTTGTAATATTGTGTCAATAGCTTATGAGATGATTTTTTTTAATTACAGGGAAAATCAATTGATGAGATGATTTAGTGTCAATCGCATAGAACTGTACTTTGAGTTGTGCCAATACAGATGGGGCAAGTGACATTTCCTTCTAACATGATTTTTTTGTTCACACAATTCTTTGTCTGTTTATTATTATTATTATTATTATTATTATTATTATTATTATTATTTTATTTTGTCAATAGTAGGTCAAATTTATTGAACTTTCATATGCAGATTCATGTGAGTTATTTGTGTATAAAGCTAATTAAGTATTGGATTTTGATAACAACCATCATAACCCAATTAAAGTAAAAAATGTATTTATGAGCTTTGGCATGTTGAGTGATTTGATATTCATTGCCTATTCGGCTTCACTTTCTTTGTTTGAATTTAATTTTTTGAATGGAGCTTTCATCCAAAAAAAAAAAAAAAGAAGGGAGAATAAAAACTCATGCTAAGAAAAAAAGGAATGAATATAATATCATATTTTGGTTATTTTACTCATGAAATTATATTAACTTTCTTTGCTTTAATTTTAGTTGATTATTTTAGTTATTTGATCCATATATATTTTATCCCTCCCTTTATCATTCAGAATTTATATTACTCATCACTCATATGTCGTAATATTATTTTTATAATGTCTTTTAATTTTCAAGTACAATTTTAACAACACAATTCCACAAAATATTAAAGAAATGTTGAATTCTTTTTCTAACTAAAATATATTATAATTGCGATGAGTCATATCAAATGAAGTTCGTTTAGAAATGTAATATTGATTGTGATAGTAGGAGAAAGGTTAATTGATGATATGAGTGTATCAACTTTGTAATCTATGAATTTAATTAACTTAATTATTTTTTATCAAAACATAATATCTATATAAAAACTATTAAAAATTTGACAAATTCATATCAAATTTTAACACATAAACTCAAATTAGAATCGATTTAATACTAATTAAGAATCTTCAAGATCCACACTTTACATACATATCAGATGCCATTGATTTTTGAATATACTTATTATTATATTGATGCAATTTTTAAAAATACTTATGCTCACTGGAAAGGATACACGCAACGTGCGTGTCCAAATACTAGTGAGTCAATAAACATGAGCGCTTTACTTTTGCTGGATAGTGAACTAAAGAAATTTAAACCCATGGCATTTCAAAATCAAAGCATTATTTGCAACATTTTAAAACAATCATAGATTGATGAATGTAACAATGGCAATGCCTCTTCTGGCGGGGTAATATATAAAGGTGAGATGAGAGGTACAGAGACAATGGCGGGGTAGTTCTGTATTATAGTTGTAAAATACAGATACATCATACTCTTCCACAATGAAAACAGCTATCTTTACTCTATTTCGCGAGCTCTATAGGACTTATTCGAGCTCTTCTGCAGTTTTACATAGTCCTCTTTTTTCATTGGACCTGACATGGACTAGAGCTTTGATTGGAATGCAGGTTGTTTTCTGGCTGGCCTCAATAACACCTCTTGAGTCAATGACACTACAAGCTGGAGATCAGAAAGCATTAACAATGAGTGCATTAACAAAGCAAGAACATATAAAAGACTTTGGTAGCTCAGACATCAACGCTTCTCAGGTCTAGTAGTTTACCTCTCCCTTCCTATTAAACATTTGGCCCGTCACAAACCCACGTGCATTATAAGCAGTTGGACTGTGCATCTATAAAATGATAAATAGTTAGAACGAAGGCTGCTAGTAATGGAAACCACTAATAAAAGGAAGACAATTCTTAAAAAACATAAGTTTTTTTTTAACTTTTCCATCTTACCACAAACAATATCCAATCATCAGTTCTCAAAGATCTGTGGAACCAAATCCTGAAAAAGGTAAACAGAAGCGGAACTATAAGTACAGTTGCATGTCTAACGATTTGGTGATAACATGGAAAGAGTTTTGGAACCATTTCATAAGAAATTATATTAACTGCTTTGGCAAACATTGACATATTCCCCATAATATAAAGCTGGTACATTTAAGAAAAAAACAAAATGGTCTAAGAGTTGTTAGAACTCACGAATGATCCAGACTAACTTTAGCTATCTTGAAACCCTTCCTTCGATGAGGATTCAGACTGACAGTATTAAAGATTAGATCTGATGCATATGCTGCAACACATCTGCAACCAGCATAAATATTGCATTAAAAGATGCAGACTGCAATATGGCCTCATTCTGCGTAAGTATAAAAATTTCTGTAGTAAGATATTACAAGTTCCTGATTTTAATTTCTTTTATGTTCCCTTTTAATGGTAAATATGCACCTACAAGGAAGAAACATGATTTTGAAGGAAAAAATATACAATTTTGAGGCACTAATATTAGTTATACATGGCCCCAATTGGGAGTATACCCAAAGAAGTGCCAATAACAAACTTGTGTTCATTTTGAACCCCAAGTCCCCAAGTGTCCATTAGAACCCTTTCTCTAGCTCAATAACAACTCTATTCATGAGAGTCTCTCGCTGAGATAAGATGAGGCTACTAACTGCCTGCTTTACTCCTTTTAATTATGAGCTCAGCGAATTAAATGAAAGAACTGATAGCTTACCTATGTAAAGCCTGGTCATCTGAAAGTTTTCCTTTTGCTCTGAACCAATATCTCAAACTGCATAAGAAAGAGATGACGCAAACATGATGAGGATACTACTATATACATGCTTACATGAACTTTTAAGTTTGGTTAATTACAGTTGCTACCTCAGAAGGGAAACGGATAGCTGAAAGCATGACTAACCTTGGAGGAGACTTGGTGTGACTAGTGGCATTATTAGGTTCACAAAACCTTATTTCTATTGGCCAGGGTATAAAATTTGCAGTAGCAACCTTATTTCGGTATGTCCTGTCAAAATTCACTGTTAGTATCACCAAACCAAGGATCCCAAAAATAAGTAACCACAAACAGAATAAAAAAGCTTTATGCATCTTCTAATTTTCAGATCTCAGGACATGGGCTTGCCGAGAGAATTATTTAATGAGACTCGGGACTAAGCAAAAGCGTGTACTATTGCATCCACTTTGACGCCAAAGTATTCAAGAGATATCAGACAGCCCATGCTGGAGAAGTTACACTTCCAAAGGCACAAGTTCAGTAATGTAAATGGTTTCCTCAAGGCAAATACTTATAAGCTTATGCACCACACTATTTGCAATACATTATCAGATAGCATATGTGTGCACCAAATTATAACAAATTTAAAACATCATAGTATGATGGGATAACAGTGGCAGAGTCTGACCTGGGAAGCCGAGGATCAGTTTTGCGCATTTCTCTCAAATCTTCCAGTGATAAGAGCTGTAATTGGATTTCAACGAAAGTGTAAAGAGAAGAGGCTCGGAGCACAGTTGCAGATATAGCAGAGCTCATGAAATTGTAAGAACGTTACCGTTTCTGGATCAGGCACATTAGGCATTTTTGCTTCCTGGTGATCAAATCCATCTTCATCTTTCTGTCAGGTTATACACCGATAATAAATGCAGTTTTAAGAAAAATATTACAAACAAAACAACCAGTATAAAGATAATGGTGTAATGAACACATAAAAGTGTGTCACATAAAGTTGCATCTGACCAAAAAGTTACTGCAATATTCCAGTCAAAAACAAGTGATCCATCGAAGTCCCACTCATCATTGTAAGTCTAGGTTTTCATGCAGTTGAATCAGGAAAAGATCAGAATAGGGTATTCCATGGTAGGACTTCAAAACGAGCAGAACAAAGCATTTCAGAAATGACTGGAAGTTGATGAACCGATCCAATTCTCTTCACTAGTGAAGCTTGCTAACTTACAACTTTCTTCATAATTTTGTGAGATTTGAAAGGTAAAAAACTAATATCAATATGTCATGCCAACATGATATTCACAGATGAAGAAGGTGAACAATAGTTTAAAAGAAATCCAAGTTATGTTGAATTCATTCAAAACTATACTTTCGATGCTGATTCTTCCTCCTCGTTGCTTTTTTCACAATTTTTATTCTACCACAAATACTCATTACATAGCATGCAAGTTCATGCTTTCACATGAATCTAATCAACTAGCTAAAAAAATCATACAAATCTAGGAAACATATTTACGCTGAATTACAAAAGAGAGCCATAAAAAAGGTATTGCTTAGATGTGACCAACTTGATGAAAGGCTGATTATCACCTGAAATGAAGCTACCAATGTGAATACGATATTCCCTTTCTGAATTGCATCCACCCTTCGTGTAGCAAAGCTCTTTCCATCACGTACACGGTAAACTTGATATATGATTGGAACTACAATCATAAGTGTGGGACTGGGTAAGATACAAGTTTTTAGTCAACCGGATTTACATTGGTACATGAAGAAGAGGTTTATATAGATAATTCTGACTGGGATTTAACACTCTTTTCCCCAGTGAACTGACTCCTCAGTCCGGAATACATGAGAAAGTAACAGTAACTAAGAGATATTAGCAAACTGTCCTCAATCGGCAATCATTTAGTAAGTCAATAAACAATATGTATGTCATACATCAACGTCCAGACAGGGAAACACTTCAGTCCAATACATGTTAGCCAATTATATACTCATAATTTGAGGAGAGCAATGGCTACAAGGAAAACATATAGAATCTAATACTTAAGGACAGCTTGTGGAGGATGATGATTCTTGCGGGATTACACTGGGTATATTGTTTTTGTTTTTGTGAAGGGTGCTGATTCTTATATCTGGCAAAAACCAGAAAGAGTCATAAAAGAAAAGAAAGTAAGGAACGCATGTAGTAAGTAGAGCTCAGCAAGCTGATACATACTAGAACTAGCATACCCCAAAGCTTAATATTACTGTTGCATCCACACACACACAATGAAAAGACTGGATGTGATAATTATCTTAAGCAAACATACCAACACACAAACCAGTCTCATCAAATCATAAAGTTGTGCGCTCTGGCATAGGATTCCAAAGAACTCACAGATATGAGAATTAGCTATTTATATCAGCAATAGCATAGGCAGTTATGCATCATTTATCGCTAGAAAGGTAAAAATAAATAAGTGCTTAAAGCAACAAATAATAAAGGAAAGCTAATTACTGTCAGAATCTCCAATAAGAAGGAAGTAGGCATGCAAACTATGAACAATTTTGAGAAAATCAACAGTTTTTGATGCTGCAGCCAATGCCTGCATAGTAGAGTATAGAGAATGAAGAAATTATTCACAAAGAGGTCCCAAGTCATCTGAAGTTAAACTCCAATAAAAGTGAGTGGTGTAGAAAGAGGATATTTCAATTTTACCTGCCCAAGAAACTGACCTCCAAACACATTGTTATTTACAGGGGCATCTGGCAATGTTATACCTTGGAAAATGTTCACCTTCAATAGAACATTTATGTTAGAACTCCCAAATATTCCTCTTTTATAAGGGAACATTGAACTGGGAATATAATGCAACATCAATGCTTCAGAAAAGAAATGTTCCAAAGGGAAACAATCTGCAAGTGCATGGTGATAGGAGAGCAATTATCCTCCTCTACCGAGATTATGTTGAACAAATTCAAGGATTCATAAGAACAGGTGTCTTATTTCTTAAGCAAATCGAACCTTTAAAAGAACTAACAGCGCTTCCTATAGAAAGCATATAAAATAAATGGAATCGTGATCCCACAAAAGAAGACAAGTGACTCGGAGTTCACTGTGCAATGGTACAGAATGAAACATTATCACCAGCTATGCACCAAGAAGTTCCTCTTTTGCATAGATTTAGCAGAAACAACTGATGCTTTGAGGGGAAAGCACACATATTTCTTGCATTGGACTTCATTGATTCCTTGGTCGCATAGAAGAGTCAAGTCAAGTGACTTTTTCTGTATACACTCATTACCTCCTTAGTGCTGCAGCTTATTGAATAAGATTATTTCTTGGCAAAAAAGAAATACAAACAGAAACTCACTGGTAGTTTTTTCCTAGTAATTAGAGAAAGGATCATTTCTTAGACTAAGTAATAAAGAATTTCAACACCACTTATTAGCAGAATATTCCCCATGCAAGTCAATTAAGTCTCTACTCAATAACATGAAGTGAAACCCATTCGTCTTACAAACCGAACTACTCACTAGTTAACACCATCAGCTATCAGCTCCAATCCCTGTCTCTCAATGGGGAGGAGGAGAAGGCGAAAGAATGTTCAAGTGCTGAGAATCAGTGTTACAGGTTTCAAAGCCAGAAATATAATGGAGATTAAACTCCCAAGTGCTTAAACTGGCATAGATGACTGAGTATAATTAACATAAAGAAGGAAAAACCATAAACTTTACGGCCAAAATATGAAGTAAATGGAATGGGAGGTCAACAAATAGGTTACAAAGGCATAAATAGCATACCTCTCTAGGCTCCAAGTGCAATATGTGCTCCACAAGGGCACATGTATCTCTTTCTTTGTCTGCATTCCAAATTGATTTAGGCTGGAGCAGATTCTTATGCTCATGAGGCAGCACTAAGCAAGTCAGCTGCCATTAGAGAAAGTTAGAACATAACTACAAAATTGGATGCAGAATCCCCAGGAATCATGAAATAACTACCGAAAAGAGAACTATTCCATGGTTGGAAAGAGGCAGTACCTTAGACAATGCAATCACCTCAGCAGGCTGTGTAGATGTAGTCAAACCTACCATAACATATTGAACCTTGTAATCACCCAACATTTAAGTCTGAAAGCCTAAAAGCAGTAGCACATGACTGTGCTACTAATGTAATAGATGCCAAAAAGAGCCTACGAAGGCAATAACTGAATCTAGACTCTGAAACAACATATAAAATATTTATACAGCAAAAGGTGATAACACTGAGTAGAGGTCATAACAGGACAGAGTCAAATTCAAAAGATTCCTTAATTTAGGAAAGTTGAGATCAAGAGATATCAAAAGACGAAAATTTTTACGAAGATGACAAGGAGCACCTCACCATGACCAAAATAATCAAATTTTTTCAGCTGGAATTCAAGACGATTTTCATCATCAGCTTGGCTGAAACCGCAGACTTCTGCCTGAAAATAAGTTTACCATAACAATAGAAAAACTCAATCTTATGATTTTTATTCACATAAACTCAGTACAACAAAGCAAAAACAATACTCAGAATTACCTCTCCATCCCATATGAAGTAAATTCCATCCCCAGCTTCTCCTTCGCGGATAACATAATCTCCACGATCTGCAATGTTATCAAATATTCATTGACTCTAAACTGATTAATCAAATGATGAATCTCCTTAGTTATGTTAATCCAACAACAACAACACACCCACAGTAACTCCACGAATAGGATCTCGAGAGGGTAACGTGTACTCAGAACTTACAACTACAATAAAAATCTAAGTTAGAGCAGTTGTTTCTGATAGATAGTCGTATTAATCCAACAAACAAATTATTAAAACTTCTGAAACTCATAACACTTGCATAGAACGTCAAAAGAAAAACTAGCAGCTAAAAATTAATGGGAAATAAGCAAAAATAAGAAAATGAAATTTACCATAACGTTTAACCTTGACAAGTTGAGCAATTTTTATGAGGGAAGAACTAGGTAGCCTCTGCAACAATGGCACTTCACCCAAGAACTCAATCACTACAAAAATTTTTTAAAAAAAAACAGTATAATTCCTAGAAAAAACAATCAAACTCAAAACCCAACTAGTTCGGAATTTCATTCCGATTCAAAAACTTCACCCATTAAAGTAAAGATTAACCTGATTCAGCATCCATGATTGCAGAGCAAAATGAGTCAAAGGATACTTCAAGTCTTACAAATGAAATAAATGTGACATACTCGTGAACAGAAGACGTTTGGTGTGATACATAGAAATAGAGAATCTTCTATTAATAAAAAAAATTAATATGTTTTAAATAACTTATTTAAGATTAATAATATTTGGATAAGTTATTTTTGTCTTTGGTTTGGAATAATAGTTCCTAATAACTTGTTTTGGGATAAAATAATTACTCTTTGCCTACTATATTACTTTGGAATGTTTAATTTATTGTTTTGTATCTATTTTTTCTGTACTATTAAATATTATTTTTTCTTGAATTTTTTAGATAAGTTAATTTAATAAGGATGATTTGGTGAAATTACATCTATCATTTATTGTTTTAATTCTTGTGTCAAGTAAAAGTAGACAACTATGGTTGGATAGTAAAATAATATTTTTTTTAAAATGAATTTTTGCAAATAATCACTATAATAACCTTAATCACGTTTCATACCTAAAATTTGCATAATTACATACTATAACTACATTTTAGGTTGCCTCGTTTGTATAATTTGTTGTTCATTTGTAAAACTCAGTTATTTTTCGTATAAACTCGAAATAACGAACTTATACAATTACAAATGTTAGAAGTGTAAATGATTATACAAATTATATTATACAAAAGTTATACAAATTATATTATACAGAATCCAAATTATACAAACGTGAAAATTATACAAAATTAAAAATTAAGCCGCATAATTATAATTAAAAATAGATCGTGAATTGTAATTAAGACAAACTATAGTCATATTAATGAATTAACTACTATATATTTACTTATACGACTAATTTGCCAAAAAAAATAATCCTTTTATACACTTATCTTTTCACACATTTTACACTTAGAAGAGAATATGTAGGTAAACAAACAAATTTTTAGAGATTATGTTATTCATATTATTTTTAATACAATAAGTCAAACGTTGTTACAGCACTTCAATTTTAGCATAGTGCCGTAGTAACTCAACTAACTAGTAAAGTTGTTACAATGACATTCATATAATTGTTGCAATAAAAGGATGGCGGATAGTGACAATAAGGCCATGGCCAAGGAGTAGGAGATGATAGTGACGGTGGTGGACATGGTGATGGCGGCAGAGGAGGTGGTGACGGCGATGGCAGCTGGGGAGGAGGTGGGTCTATATGTAAGTAAATAATCTTATTAACTTTTAAAATTAGTTCAGTAATATTAATCTTAAAATTATCACTATCTCTTCAGTGATCTAACATTATTAGATGCATAAAATAATCCAAACGTAACTAAATGTAACATGAAGTTCAAGAATTATGTGCCATTTACAGAAAGATCAATAGAGGACATGAGCTGCATATACCAGCACCCTTTACCACAACTAATCACAGTCCTCCTTTAGTCAAATATCAAATAATCACAGTTTTAATATTAAGAAAGAAAGATATTGTAAAGTACATCGATTTGAAATCTCCTATCTCGCGAATTTTACAAAACTCTAGCAAAAACGGATGAATGTTGGGAGCATACAGCATGAAGATCGATCACCTGTCCACATAGCTGAAATAGCCGTAAGCCCAGTGATCCTTTGCAACACCGCCATCCAGGGGGAGATACGACTTAGTTTACTTTTACAAGAACTTTACACTGTTCACAGAAAAAACAATACAAATGAGTTTATCATTCAAGCTGGACGACTGGAGACACAGCCAACGAAGGAAGGAAGAAAAGAACAATTTTGATTGTTTATGTTAAAAGGTAATTTAGTGACAATCCAGCAGCAAGGAGATGGCAAAAGAAGTTATAAAGGTCCTTGGTATTATTGCAAGTGTAAAGAAGAGCTCAAAAAGTCTATTCTGGCTTCTACTAAATCAATCGTGATATGTTGCACCAAAAAAATAGAAGAGAAATGCATAGGTAATAATTCTTTCATTAAATGAATTGGGAGTTGGTTGGGGATTCTTATACAGCTGGTCTTTTCCAAGCTATGCAAGAAAAGGATTCATACACATTCGTTATCATAGTAGGGTAGTAGATCCATCGAATATTTGGTGGCTGTCCTCTCCATTGGGAGTATACAATTCATTTATTTATTTTTGTATTATATAATACTCACTGACGATGTGCAATCTCTAGACTGATGTATTTGGTAAGAAAGTTCTTTGAAGAATCTCATTGGAAGAATAGTCTATGGAAGTAGATGTGTTTGGTGGTAGAAGTAGCTTTTCTATTGTTCCCGAGAATTTTGTGAGTGGAATAAGAGGTTAAGTAGATTATTTGATACTAAAGGGTCAATTATGACAGTGACTGAAGGACGTTTGTTCAGTTATAAGCAAGTAACTTCAGACATGAACCTCACCGCATCCAAAAATGATGAATCTAACAAGGACAGTACATGTTCAAGTACAGGTTCTATGACCAGTGTCTACAACCATGCATAAAGGTGGAAGATCCTCCCTCATTCATCCCTGAATGAAGAGTACATGAAAATGTTTTCAAATGGTGTAGAGTTCAATTTATTTTTCAAAGAGGACATGCTAAACCAAACATAACAAAATCCATCAAAATAAATAGGCCTGCCTACTATATGCACATCAGACCTAGATTTCATGTCTGATAAGCTTGTTGTGTAACATAATACGAAAACCCAATAGAAGAGGTATGTCAGATGGCATAGAACAAATCTTATGCAGACCACACAACTACTGAAAAACAGAAGAGAAACTATATAAACACGACTACAGCAAGGATTTGATAAGAAATCATCTTACCAAAAGATGTTAATCATTAGCATTAGATAGTAGTCCAAAAATAACATCCAAAAAGAAAATGTCCTTAAATAACTTTAAGAACTCATAAACGTCGTCTGTTCTCAATTTGATACCAAAGAAGCTCAACCTAGAACCTTCCAAAGAATCATGTACATGAGAGCTAGTTAAACCAGTCATGTAGAACATAGTTTTCTAGACCAATATATAAGATGAGAAGGACATTACAAATATAATATTTGCGACAAAAACTTAAAGAGCCTCTAATCAAATAACATCTGATGCTTGAGCTAACTGCACGCTATAATTATAATAGTAGTAACTAAATGAGGCTCCAAACCAATAATTTTTCCTAGTGCTTGATCTAAAATTAGCCTTGAGAGGATTGTATTCCCTTCGAAGTTGTATACAAAAACAAAAATGCTCTACACATAAATTTTTCTCCATGAATTTCTAGAATATGAGCTAAAATAGGGATTATACATTATACTCCTTCCAATACAATTATACATGGCATTACCTCCTGAAGTGTTACCATTGTTCCGTTATTATAATATCATATTATATACAAAGCTCTGCAATCCCCAAGCATTCTAATCCATTAAACTTTTTAGCTTAGAAGTTAGATTTACCTCAATTATCAATATTAACGCGATAATATAATAGAAACTCAAATTAACATATCAAAACCTAGAAAAAAAATATTATAAACTGAAGCAGTACGAACCATTTCTACTATTGCTGCTGGTTCTGTGGAGGAGCATTGGGCGGTGGAGGCATTCCGGGACGAGGAGGTCCATAAACAGGAACCTGACCACCGGGAGGTGGGGGTGGCATACCTGGGTGAGGCGGTTGACCAGGCATTCCTGGTCTAGGTGGAGGCGGACCCCTCATCATGGGAGGTGGAGGAACCATGGGACGCTGACCAAACTGCGGTGGAAACTGTGGTGGACCACCACCAGGCCGGAACTGTGGTGGTGGTGCCATAGGCGGAGGGCCCCCAGGTCTTTGCATCTGCATACCTTGCGGCGGCATTGGTGGCCCACCAGGCGGTCTCATCATTGGAGGCGGCTGCTGTGGGTAATTAATCGGTGGAGCAGAAACTTGAGGCATCGGAGGGCGAGAAAGTTGAGGCTGCATCATACCCGGAGCAGGCCCACCAACCCCACGAACAGGTCCAGCAAGTCCCGGTTGAGCATGAACCAACGGCCCAGTAGGAACACCACGACCAGCAGCCCGACCAATTCCAGGGCCGGAAACTGCAGAACCGGCAGTAGTAGCCTTGACTCGTGATTCATCAGGAGGAGGTGGTCCCTCAACAGTCATGGAAATAACTTCCTCACCACGGAGAAGTACAAGACCAAGTGTACGGCGATCTTCGCGTTCTTCTTTCGACCCTTTCGTCGGAGGAAGTTTACGGAACTCTTCACAGTCTCCAAGCACGAGGTTCATATGTCGGTCGAAAGCCATGAATTTCCCGATCAATTGACGTCCATCTTGTATTGTAACACGCATACGGTAATTGATATATTGAAGCATTTTGGAACTCTTTGACATCGACATTTTGGATGAAAGTTTGAAGCAAAACGAAAATGGAGTTTGGGGTTTTTAGTAAATTTGAGAAGCGGAGATACGCCGGCTAGAGGGGTGGCACAGGGAGGCCCCGCCGCCCGCCGGGGGAAGTGTGGCTTTGAAGGGGTTTTAAAGATTGGGGTTTTTTGGGGATATACGTTGAAATTACCGGGCCTTAAATTATTAGTAGCAAATATCAATTTTGGTCCTTATACTATTGAGTATTGATGGAAATTAGCTAACGTTTGACAATAGATATTCAAATATTTTTGACAAATATTATTTGGATAAAAATTTGGGTGAAATTTCACCATGTGTTTGGCCATAGAATTTGGGAAACATATTTCATTTTTTTAAGAAATATAATTTATACCCATAAGTTTTTAAAACTATCAAAACTAACCATAAATTTATATTACATAGCAAAATAGAAACCGCACGTAACAAGATTCATGACTGCCGCAACAAATCAACAAGCATCATTACAGTAAACATTCGTATAGTGAAAAGGTCTTGGTACAAATCATGATAATGAAAATACAATTAATATAAATTCGGAAAAAAAAGAAAAAAAAAAGGAAATAAATATTGCAATCCCTGAATAATCTGAAAGAGTTCAAACTATTCTTTAATATAATCTTTCCATATTTTATGAACAATCTCTTCTCGATGAGCTTGCATTTTCCATATACAATTTTTTCGCAATTATAGAATCCTTTTTAGCTCTGACGTTTAGTTCTTCGTCAATGTGCTTGCTTATTGACTTATAAAGCCAATTTCTATCCTTTCTGTTGCAAATATTTATAGAAAATTGTCATTATTATGAAATAATAATATTTCATTTTACTTACTTCAATATTTCCTAATAAAACTTACTAACGACTTATTTTAATTTCTTAACAAAAATAATTTTAAATTTTTTACTTATTTTAATATGTTTACCCATCCATTTATTATTTTACTTAACTTAATACTTTCTAATAAAACTTACTATTTACTTACTAAAGTATAAAATTGTTATTACTATTATTATTATTATCAAATGACAATGTTTCATTTTACTTACTTTAATATTTTCTAATAAACTTACTAATGGATTATTTTAATTCCGTAATATAATTAATTATTAAATTTTAACTTATTTCATTATGTTTACCGACCCCCTCTACAATTAATTATTTTACTTACTTCAATACTTTTTAATAACATTAATTAAGTAAATAAACTCCTCAAATTACTTTAATGCTTAATTAAATTGAGTTAATTTCATTGTCAATATATATAAATTTAAAGGAAAAACTTTAAGTCATGTTAAATATATTAAATATTTCACAAATATTATTGGTCTCGTGCACATCACGAGCTATATTTTACTAGTATAATAGAAAAGTATATTAATTGAGTTAGCTCGCATATGGGGAGCTAATTGAATTGGTTTGTGTCAATAAATATATTGTTTTTGTAAAATATAAAAGTTAGGTGTAAAAATTGAATTTTAAAACTTCCCAAATAATAAAATTTGGCCCAAATACTAGTTTTTTCTAGTATTTGGGAATTTAAAAAATTTGCCAAAAAAGTTTGGCAAATAATGAGAAAGTGTATGGACAAACAAAATTTGTGTCTACTCATAACCCTTCTTTTATTATTATTATTATTATTATTACTAGTACAATTGTTCGTATTTCGTGCAAAAATTTAATATCACAAGATTTATAAAATAATAGTTAAAATCTATTTGGTATTAAACTAAAACACTATATTATCTTTTATATAACATTACGTAATAACATACATTAATAATGTAAGAAAAAATAAAAATTATTACATCTTATCATTTATCATTAATAGCATAATCAAAATTAAAAATTAATAATTGAAAAATACATACCATGATTTGTAATTAAGCAATAGTGTCATTCAACAAGAGCAAAGTATACAAATATTTAATTGTGAAGAAAAAGAAGAAGAGGAGGTACAGAATTTTCGTTGTATTAAAATGAGAGAAGATCCTTCTATTCATAGATAACAAAGGGTAGTGTGAACAAATATTTTTTTATGCCTTATCAGATAAGTTACAACTATTTCAAAGGATTGAAACTTTTTGAAATAGTTATAACTATTTCAAAAAGTCGCAACTTTTCAATTAAAACACAATTTTTAATAAAAATCACAATTTTTCATAAAGAAAAAGACTACTTTTGTAAATAAACAAATTTTAAAAAAAAATGATCTATGATAACGCCACTTAAGCATGCCTAAAGTTCTCTTTTTATATAGTTATATATGTGTGTGTGATTTTTGTGGACAATTACAAGCCAGGGAGAGTCATAATAATTGGAATAGTTTAAAATTGAATTGTGATCCAAAGCTAAATCATAAAAATAATTTATTAAATTTTATATATTGAGTTATTAAATTCATTATTGATTAATAAAAGAAAATTATGATTAACGATTTATCAGTACGAAATATATTACTTTTTTTTTCTTTTTAATAAACTATTAAAACATTTCTACTCGCTTCAACTCACTTTATGTGGTATTTGTTTTATTGATTTGTAATTTATAACTTAAAAGTCATAAATGATGATGTATAACTTATAGATTTTGATTTGTTTTTGTTATTTTTACTTTAAAATAAGTGTTTAGAACTATTATTTTATTTTACCAAACTTTATAAAAGTATTTAAAATAAATTAATTCAAACAATTATATTTTTTAAAAATTCTCTTAACAATAACATTAAGTGAGACTCAATCGGGGTGGAATGAGGGTGGTATAATTAAAAAGTTGTCAATTAGAGAAATGTGATATTCTATTTGAATAGGCTAGAAGGAAAGAGTGTTGTAAATTGAAATAAAGAGATATTATATTTATATTTTTATCATTAACCATTTGGATATGCAATATGAAATTACAATATGATTAAGTTTGTTTTAAATATGCAAATTGAATTTCTTAAGTTATATTTTTTTCATAAATATGAAAATGAACGAGTGCCTTAAAGAAGAGATTGTGGAGGCACAATTCCAAATAGAAACTCTAGGTAGAGGAAGCTCTTCGTTTAGATAGGATTCCTAACAAGCTACAGAAAACTACACTAAGAAAATTTATTTTTATACAATCTTATCAACTGAGCATAACACAGTTCATAAATAAGATATCAAAATATTCTAAAATGTCAAATTGATAAATCACATCTCTACATACTATTATATACTATTTTTATGAATAAATATTTATTGTCACATAATTTTATAAAAAATCACTAACTTGTAATACAATAAATTACTATTCCTTGATATAACCATTTCACGTGCTAGAAACAATCCATTCATACTTATAAGTCTTCTTTTAAAATTTTGGAATCTTGAATCACAATTTTAATAATAATTCCAAACACACATCCAAACACAAATCTAAAATCACATGTCTAATTGACTAATTATGTGAAGAACCTTTTCATATCACAAAAGAAGAATAGACCACCAATATTACACTTTTGAATCCACTAATTTTGAATGCCTCACACTCAACTATCATATCAGCATGAGACACATATATTTGTCAGTTTAACCATAATATTATTTATATTATATTAAAATATTTATTCATTTTATTTTGAAATTCTTATTAGTTCAGAAATACTAAATATAATTTGAAATTGTATTTGTAATTTTGAAAAGTTGCCTCTACTTTTCTTGATTTCACCTTTTAATATCACTTAATTTTTAAATATTACCTTTAAAAAAAAAAAAAAAACACCTCATAATAAGTCAAAATTGTATTTGTAATTTTGGAAATAACCTCTTCACTTTTTTTTTCCGTTTCATTATGCATTTTTAAAATAAAATAAAAATCACCACATTTATTTATCACCTTAACTTTTTACTGTCTATTTTAAAACATTATCCCAACAATGTTATGAGAGACAAAAATAACTCTATGTTATTGCTTTCGATGTTTAATTGTAATATTATTTATTTTTTCATATTTCAATATAATATACATGTCCAAACGCTTACTAAATAAATCGAATCGTCTAAATTTGACACTATTATCGTAAAAGTAAACGATTGTCCAAATTTGACACGTTTAAGAAAAACTCTAATTAAGAAAACGTGTGGCCCTTCTAACTATTCTCATTGAAATTTGAGTATATAATAAAAGCACTACAACAACCCAAAATCACATTATAACTGTAGCCTTTTTCCACTGAAATTATTGAATTCTTTCCACTGTCGATTTCTTGGTTTAATTTTCTGTTCGTATAAATATATATGGATACTGAATCAGGTAAATTTTTGAGAATTGGAATGAAATCTATTTGGGGTTTTGAAATTTGTATCTAATTTGAGTTATTTTGTTTTGTGAATTCTTTCTTGTAGTGATTGAGTTCTTGGGTGATGTGCCATTGTTGCAGAGGCTACCCAGTTCTTCCCTCAAGAAAATTGCCCAACTCGTCAAGGTTAAACATTATGGTAATTTCTTTATTATTTAATTATCAAGAATTCAAGATTCATTATTTGATTTGTCAGGTTGTATATTTAATGCTATTTCTTATAAGTTTAATAATTTGTTTTATTCTAGTTTGTAATGGATTTTTCATTATATATATATATCAAGAAAATCAAGATTCATCATTTGATTAATATTTTTTTTTTTTTTTTTTGTTTCTGAAGAATAGTGTATATAGCTTATTCTACTACTTAGAAGTAGGCATGGGTTGCTTTTACTTGAAAAGCTTAAGTTGTTTCTTTTAGTTTATGGTCATAGTTCTCACAGAGTTTTCGTTTCATGGTAGATTTGTATAGAAAGAAAAATATTTGTAGAGGTGAGAGTTACGGTATTTGACGCATTTATCATTTAATAGTAAACCCTAATATCATTGATTGTTTGGTCTTTTTTTTTTCAATTTATTGTGTGTCACTGTTGCAGATCGTGGAGATTATGTTATCCGTGAAGGAGAAACTGTGGATGGAATTTACTTCATATGGGATGGAGAGGTAATTCTGAGTGTTGTTTTTGCTTTATTGTACTGAGTGTATGTGAACATAAATCATGAGATTGAACTTTTCTAGTGTTATGGCAATCTTATTTCCAGGCAGAAGTCTGCGGTTTCAGCCAAGCTGATGATGAATATCGTCCAGAATTCCAGCTGAAAAAATTTGATTATTTTGGTCATGGTGAGGTGCTCCTTGTCATCTTCGTATAATTTTTTTGCCTGTAGGGATTCCTCTTGATCCCAACTTCCTAAATTAAGGAATCTTTAAATTGACTATCTTGTCCTGTTATGTCCTCTACTCAGTGTTATCACCTTTTACTGTACAAATATTTTGTATGTCGCTTCAGAGTCTAGATTCAGTTATGGCCTCTCTGTTGGTCTCTTTTTGACCTATATTAAATTAATACCACAGTCATGTTCAATCACTTCTAGACTTTCAATCTTAAATGTTGGTTGATTACAAGGTTCAAGCTGTTATGGCAGGTTTGGCGACATCTAGACAGACTGCCGAGGTGATCGCATTGTCTAAGGTACTGCCTCTTTCCAACCATCGAATAGTTTTTCTTTTCCCAAGTTATTACATGATGTCCAGGGGATTCTGCATCTAATTTTGTAGTTATGTTCTAAATTTCTCTAATGTCAGCTGACCTGCTTAGTGTTGCCTCATGAGCATAATAATCTGCTCCAGCCCAAATCAATTTGGAATGCAGATCAAGAAAGAGATCTGTGTCCACTTGTGGAGCACATATTGCTCTTGGAGCCTATTGAGGTATGTTATTTATGCCTTCTGCAACCTAATCCTTGACCTCCCATTCCTTTAATTTTATAGGTTGGTTGTAAATTTCTGTTCTTTCCTTCTTAAATTTGTTAGTCTCAGCCACCTTTTCCAGTTTATGTACCAATACTCGGAGTGTGTTGCCGCCTATGACATGCTATGTGCTTTAACAAAATTTAGGAGTTTAATCTCCATTATATTTCTGTCTTTGAAACCCGTATCACTAATTGTCAACACTAAAGCATTCTCTCGTCTTTCCTCCTCCCCATTTAGAGATATGGGTTGCACCTGATAGCTGATGGTGTTAACTAGTGAGGAGTTCAGTTTGTAAGGCAAATGGGTTTCGCTTCATGTTAGAGAGTAGAGACTTAATTGACTTGCATCGAGAATATACTGCTAATAAGTGATGTTGATAGTCTTAACTACTTATGCTAAGAAATGGTCCTTTTTCTAGTTACTAGTGAGTTCCTATTTGTATTTATGTTTTGCCATGAAATACTTTAATTCAATAAACTGTAGCACAAGGAGGTAATGAGTGTATTCAGAAAAACTCACAGGACTTGACTCCTTTAGGCTCTATGTGGCCAAGGAGTCAATGAGGTCCAATGCAAAAAAATATCTTTGATTTCCACTCAAAGCATCAATTATTTCTGCTTAATCTATTGTCGGCAGTATGCAAAAGAGGAACTTCTTGGTACATAGCCGGTGATAGTATTTCATTCTTTACCATTGCACTTTGAACTCCGCGTCACTTGTCTTTCTTTTGTGGGATCACGGTTCCATTTATTTCATATGCTTTCTTTAGCAAGCTTTTAGATCTTTTAAAGGTTTGGTTTGCTTAAGAAATAAGATACTTGTTCTTATGAATGCTTGAATTGTTCAAGATAATTTGGTAGATAAGGATAATTGCTATATCCAATCACATGCGCTTTCAGATTGTTTTCCTTTGGAACATTTCTTTTTTGGAGGATTGATGTTTCATTGGATCGATCACCAGTTCAATGTCTCCTTTTAAAATAGGAATATTTGGGAGTTCTTACATAAATGTTCTGTTGAAGGTGAACATTTTCCAAGGAATAACATTGCCAGATGCCCCTAGATTTGGGAAAGTATTTGGAGGTCAGTTTATCGGGCAGGTAAAATCAAAGTGTCCTCTTTCCCCGCCACGCCGTGAGCCACTCACTTTAATTGGAGTTTAACTTCATATGACTTGGGACCTCTTTGTCAATAATTTCTTCATTCTCTATGCTCTAATATGCAGGCATTGGCTGCAGCATCAAAAACTGTCGATTTTCTCAAAATTGTTCATAGTTTGCATGCCTACTTCCTTCTTGTTGGGGATCTTGAAAGTAAGTAGCTTTCCTTTATTATTTTTTGCCTTAAGCACTTTTGTTTTTTTTAAAACCTTTTAGTGATTACTTAATTCTCTATGCGTACTGCCAATGCTATGTCTGAAATAAATAGCCAATATAAGCTAATGCACAATCTTTGAATTCTTTGGAATCCTATGTCAGAGCGCACAGCTGTATGATTTATCTAGTGTTGTTTAGGAGAAGCAGACATTCTTCCCTTTTAATGAGTTGCAATGCGTGAAATAATATATGTCTGCTAGTGTTCGATTCCAAGAGGTACAATGTGTGCGCAATTACGGGTATGCACAATGCTGAGCAGAAAAAAAAGAGATTTGTTTATGTTAATAACCTTAACCTTCTTTTGAATTTTAATTAGTAAATACAAACATATTATGACTTTCAGTTTGTTAGTATTCTTAAAATTGTAACACCCTAAACATTTGGAACAGAGGTTGAATCAAAGCTATTGATTATAAGAATCAAGTTGCAATGGTAAAACTCTTTAGTTCCCTCGACAACTACATACAATTTCTTATCCAGTTAAATTTCTAGCCGGTTTTGGTTTCCTTTCTAAGGTGGAGGTTAAAACGTAGAATGATTTCTCTGCAACCACCCCCAACGAGAAAAGACACAGAAAGAGGATGAGAGGCCCAGTGTGAGCTCTGTGTTTCTGTAGGCATGTTGCTTCGGTGTGGTATTGGACTAATTGGCTTTTAATTGAGGGGGCATCAGGCAGGTACAACTAGTGAACTGCCTTTGCCAATCATTAATCTGCATAGCCAACTGATCCTTGGATGCTGGTAAGATATATACCAAGCTGGCTAGGGTTGATAACTTTCTGCAGGAATCTTTCCTACCTACACAACAGCAATTCTTGACCTCTTCGCTACCCCATATGCGAGCCTTCTTCTATATCGTGGAAAGGCTTGTTGGGGTTGAGGCCTATTATCTCAACAAAAGGAAAGGTGGGGTATGCTGGTGCCTCTACAGTTTCAAACACCCTACTCTTATTCTTGAAGTCTGGCTTTCTACCACATTCTTCACCTCAGTGCTCTCTCCACCTTATTCTGCAAGGCACTTATAATTATTATCAATTATCTTCTTACACATATAGGTTAAGTTTTTTAAATACTTTGTCATAGTTAGGAATGCCGGTAACTAGGGAAGTTCCCTTGATCTGAACTTTTTTTCATGGAATGTGAATTTACTTTATTTTTAGTAGCCTAAACTCCAGATTAGGAGCTCCAAAGGGCTAATATCTTCTTCTTTTTTTTTTTTTAATTTTTTATGTTCTTTTACTTTTATAAGAAAAAACACTACTATTTTTATTTCACATGGCATCAGACCTTTCACAATATTGGTAAAGGGGCCTCTTGTATACTGTCTACAAAACCAATTCAAGACAAGTTCACTTTTCTTTTATCCTCAAATTCCACTTCATATATTTCTATATCAGTACATGTATATACATATGTTTGTTCAATAAAGTAGAACGAAAACAGACTTAGTAGTAGTGCTGCTAACTTAGTTTAGATGCTTAATAGAGCCTGAATCATTGTTTACTGTTTATAATTATAGCCAAAAGTTCTCTACCCTGATTATGTCTGTCTTAAAAATAGCAGTGCTGAAGAACAAAAAACATCCAACCTGGAGGAATTAGGCATTTTCAGTAGCTCAACTTCTGCTTTTCATTGGATTGCAGCCTTCTTTTAAATGAAGGCATCAACTACCTTGCTAACCATTCTTAGAATGCTGAAGGCTTTTTGATAAAAGCTCATTTCTTTTTCCGTGATTCTTCATGTTGTGCCCTGTTTGGGTTGTGTGGAGGAATCAAACAAACCTCTTCTGTTGCTAACTTGCTGCATGTGCTGTCAGTTAAGGAAGTATAATGCCCTCAGATTGATTTGATTTTTATTCTATAGCCAGAGTTATTAAAGTAATACAAATCTACAGGAAATCAAAAAGTATTACTAGTATTTTTGTGGTTTGAACTACTAAGAAAAAACCTTCCAACAAACCAGTATGTTCATGTTGGGGTCTGCTAGTTCTAGTATGTATCAGCTTGCTGAGCTCTGCTGACCATATGAGTTTCTTACTTTTCTTCTCTGCTCTGGCTCTTTGGTTAATTGCCAAGATATAAGAATCATTATCCTTCACAAGCTGTCCTATAATGTTAGATGGTTTCCATCTCACCGTTGCTCTCCTCAAATTTTGAGTAAATAATTGGCTAACATGTATATGACTAAAGTGTTTTCCTGTCTGGCTATTGATGGGTTGTAGGATTTTAAGCCTTTAATGATTTTTGAAATACATTTTGTTTATTGACTAGCTAAATGATTGCTGTTAGATTGAAGAAACTTTGCTGATATGGTTTAGTTGCTCTGTTACTTTCTCATGTGTTCCAGACTGAGGAGTCAGTTCACTGGGGTATAGAGTGTTTAATCCCAGTCAGAATTATCTGTATAAACCTCTTCTTCATGTACCAATGTAAATCTGGTTGAGTAAAAACTTGTATCTTACCTAGTCTCACACTTATGATTGTAGTTCCAATCATCTATCAAGTTTACCGTGTACGTGATGGAAAGAGCTTTGCTACACGGAGGGTGGATGCAATTCAGAAAGGGAATGTCGTATTCACATTGCTAGCTTCATTTCAGGTGATTTATCAGCCTTTCATCAAGTTGGTCACATCTTAGCATCCCCTTTTTTGTGGCTCACATTTGCAATTCAGCATAAATAGATTTCCTTAATTAATATTTTTGTAGCAAGTTGATTAGATTTATGCGAAGGCATGAACTTTGCATGCTATGTAATGACTAATGAGAATGTGCTAGAAATACAAATTGTGAAGAAAATGCATTGGAAGTATCAGCACAGAAAGTGTTGCTATGAATGAATTCAACTTAACTTGGATTTCTATTAAATTGTCCTTCATATTCTCCATCTGTGGATATCATGTTTGCATCACATGTTGATACTAACTTTTAATCTTCTAATTTCACAAAATAACGAAGAAAGTTGAAAGTTAGCTTGGTTCGCTAGGGAAGATAATTGGATCGGCTGATCAACTTTCAGTCATTTCTGAAATGCTTTGTTCTTCTCGTTTTGAAGTCCTACCATGGAATACCCTATTCTGATCTTTTCCTGATTCAACTGCACGAAAACCCTAGGGCCTAGACTCACAATGATGATTGGGACTTCAATGGGTCACTTGTTTTTGCCTGGAATATTGCAGTAACTTTTTGGTTTAGATTATGTGACACACTTATATGTGTTCATTACACCATTATCTTTTTACTGGTTGTTATGTTTGTAATATTTTTCTTAAAACTGCATTTGTTATATAACGTGACAGAAAGATGAAGATGGATTTGATCACCAAGAAGCAAAAATGCCTGATGTGCCTGATCCAGAAACGGTAACCACCTTATAGTTCAATGAGCTCTGCTGTATCTGCAACTGTGCTCTGAGCCTCTTCTCCTTATGCTTTTGTTGAAATCCAATCACAGCTTTTATCAATGGAAGATTTGAGAGAAATGCGCAAGACTGATCCCCGGCTTCCCAGGTCAGACTCTGCCCGCTGTTATGCCATCATACTATAATGTTTTTAATTTGAATTATTTGTTGTACACACATTATCTGGTAATGTATTGTAAAATGTAATGGTGTGGTCCATAGGCTTAAAAGTATTTTCCTCGACAAAACCATTTAAAATAATCAGAGGGGAAGTAATTTAGCAAATATGGGATACACTACTGAACTTGTGCCTTTGGAAGTGTAACTTCTCCAGCATGAACTGTCTTATATCTCTTGAATACTTTGTGGCTTCAAAGTGGATATAGTAGAACACGTTTTTGCTAGTCATGAGTTTCATTAAACAATTTTCATGGCAAGCCTGATTAACCATATCTTCATTTGTAAGACTTCCTTTTAGCAGAAAAAAAACATGAGATTTCAGTGAGGGGGTTATGTAGATTCTTTTGCACTCTGGAAGATCTAAGGTTTATTAGAACTTGTGAGTCTGACTTTAAATAGGTTTGAATACCAAATTATGAATGATTTGATGGAGCAGAGCTGTTGCACTTTAGATAGAAGAAAAAACTGCATGCAGAAAGACCTGGAAAAAATCTGTTGTGGAAACTGGAAATAAGTAAAAAATGCAGAACTATTTGGAGCTGGAGAGATACAGAAAGAGGTGCAGAAAAGATGCGGGCGCTTTTGAAATAAGAGATTCGGAAGAGAGCAAGGCACAGGCAGAGAGAAGGAAGAAGTGAAACTGGACTTGTGACAGAAAAGAAATAACAGGGAAAAGGAGAATGAGATGAAATAAGAGGTTTAGAATAGATGCTGTTGCATTGGAAGGATAGCTCAAGCGGGATGATGGAGCGAGATAGAGAGAGAATGGAGATATTTGCAACACGGTTTTACACATTAAGACTGTGAGATCCATACCATATCATCCATTAGTATAGATGCTGCAGTTAGTATGAAAACACAGTGAAGAGTGAAGAAGATATCTGAGAGAAGGGAATACGTAGGGAGGAAGAAGGAACTCAAGTCGGAGAAGGAAAGAGAGTGAAGAAGATGTCTGGAACACGGTATGACAAAATTTGTTCCCTGACACTGTTCATATCACCCTTCAAGAGGTAATTTTAACTCTCATTATGGAGGAAAATGCCATAAGCTCCAAATATGATGGAACACCTATAAATTGTTTTTTCACAGATGGAAACATATGACTGATGACAATGAAACCAAGTATACACAAAAGCATAGGGATTAGTAAGATCCTTAATATAGCTAAATGGTTCTTCTTGTGACAAATACTTCCTAGTTAAACTTTTTTTTTATATTATAAAAATACCTCCTAGTTACACTTATCAATCCTTTCTGATCTAATTTTCTCTCCAGCTTCTTACACTAGGAATTCCTACTGTAGCACCTAGGAAACAATTTTAACCAAACAAGTCACTACGAAGAATAAACAAGCAAATGAAAAAGCTCAAAAATTATGTTATAAGAACTACATCTCTATCCCAAGCAAGTTGGGTTTGGCTATATGAATCTTAGATTGGCAAAAACTCTTCATTATCCCAAAAAGTAAGAAAAAGAACAGTCATAAGAGAAGGTAAGTTGAGAGAATGTTGGAAAATGCTAACCCTGTGTACTCAATTTAGCAATAGGAGTAAGGATGGTGGAAGCCTCTTTTTAATATGAGCATCTTTTGTGGTGTCAATCTGGTTCCCACGTCCAACTACTGAGCTGTGACTTATTTATCTGTTAAAAGCTGTAATTCAACTGTCTGACATGTGAACAAAGGAATGCTTTGTTTTGTTTTAATTTTAGGTTTATTATTATGTTTTCCGGGAGCATTTGGATTTGGGTTTAAGGGGATATGGGATTTTTCTTTTTGATTCTTCTGTCAAAAGGAAAACGCAACAAGTTGTAAGTTGACATCTTTTTGTTTGAATTCAAAACATTTCATTAGCTCCCATCTTAAGAAAGGCATGGTGATTTAGTGAATTAACGAAATTTAAATTTAGGCCTTGACACGGCACAGAATTATTGTTTCCTTTAGCAAGGTTTAATTGAGAAATAAATGTCATTGTTGATCTTAGCACACTAACTTAAGCCTCAAGTGATTTTTGACAACTCTGAATTAATTAATGTGCAGGAAAACATTATCAAGATCAATTGATTGCATATTTTCCTACCTTCCCTGAGATCTGAAAATTGAAGCTGCATAAAGCTTTTTCATTCTGTTTGTGGTTACTTATTTTTGGGATCCTTGGTTAGGTGATGCTAACAGAGAATTTTGACAGGACATACCGAAATAAGGTTTCTACTGCAAATTTTGTTCCCTGGCCAATAGAAATAAGGTTTTGTGAACCTAACAATGCCACTAATTACACCAAGTCTCCTCCAAGGTTGGTCGTGCTTTCAGCTATTTATTTCCTTTCTGAGGTTGCAACTGTAATTAACTGAACTGACAGTCCAAGGTTTTCATTATCTCTTTCCTACACAGCTTGAGATATTGGTTCAGAGCAAAAGGAAAACTTTCAGATGACCAGGCTTTACATAGGTAAGCTATCAGTTCTTTCATCTAATTAGCTGAGCTCATACTTAAAAGGAGCAAAGCAGTCTGTTTAGTAGCCTTGTCTTATCTCAGCGAGAGACTCTCATAAGGTGATTTGTTATTGATTGAGAAAGAGTTCCAAAAAGATACTTGGGGACTGTGGGTACATAAGTGAACACAACTTTGTTATCTGCTCTTCTTTGGGTATACTCTCACTTGGGACCGTGTATAGCTAATATTAGTGCTTAAAAAGTTGTATATTTTTTTCTTCAAAATCACCTTTCTTCCTAGTAGGTTCATATTCACCATCAAAAGGGAACATAAAAGAAATTAAAATCAGGAACATATTATTTTAGCATACAGAAACTTTAACATTTATTGCAGAATGAGTCCATATTTCAGTCTGCATCTTCTCATGCAATATGCAATATTTATGCTTGTTGCAGATGTGTTGCAGCATATACATCAGATCTAATCTTTCTTTCAGTCAGTCTGAATCCTCACCGAAAGATGGGTTTCGAAACAAGTTCTGTTAGTCTGGATCATGCGTGAGTTCCAACAACTTTTAGACCATTTTGTTTTTTTTCTTTAATGTGCCATCTTTATATTTATCGTGAATATGTCGATGTTTGCTTGAGCAGCTTATCATCAAATTGTTGCTTGTATTGCCTTTCAAACTCTTGAATATTCACTTCTAACAACACTACATCACATATTTGCCTATGCATGCCTTCATCTATTGATTCTTCAGCCATGAACTATGGTTTCTTGAAGAAATTGCCACTGGGCCTCTGATGGTTAAGTGGCATTATACAGGGTGGGGAAACCTGAAACCTGTAGTCCCTACAATCTTCTACAGAGCCTTCCTTACCTGATTTAAGGCTGCTCATAACACACCCGTGTGGGTCTGATCCCTGCCTTTGGTTGGGATTATAAATAGAAAGGTAAAGAACAATATAAGGTCGCAGTGAAGGGATATGGTGGTAATTGAAGTCCAAACCTAGGTTTTCCTTCCACTACTGGTGAAGGAGTTGCTGGAAGGCATTGAAGTGGTGATGAGCCATTCAGAATGTATTAACCTGTCCCAGATTGTCTCAGTTGGATCTCTTTTTGCTAATTACAACTTTTTGTAACAATAGTCTCTTTATAGGATGGGAAATTAATGTCTCCAAACTAGTGATTTTTGTGTTGTTGACATGGAAGATCTGGAAATCCGAACTTTCCAGATTCTGATAGGTCTTTGATGAGATTCCCCCATATCGGTACACATGGAATTTAAAGCTCACAATAGTGTTCAAGGAAATATCTTACTTGAATCATGAGTGTCTTTTATCGCTAGTTAAAGGAAGACATTTAGCATGCAAATGTACTTACATTTTCACTTCCGTCCCTTTTCCCAGGATGTGGTTCCACAGACCTGTGAGAGCTGATGATTGGATATTGTTTGTGGTAAGAAAGAAAAGTTAAAAGTACTCGTGATGTTTTTAAGAATCATCATCCCTTTACTCGTGGTTTCCATTACTTGCAGCCTTCGCTCTAACTGTTTATCATTTTATAGATCAACAGTCCGACTGCTTATAATGCACGTGGCTTTGTGTGGGGGCAAATGTTTAATAGGAAGGGAGAGGTAAAGTACTAGACCTGAAAAGTGAATTCTTTGAGCTGCCAAAGTGTGTTTTGTTCGTTTTATTTTCTTGCTTTGTTAATGTGCCTATTTTTAATGCTTTTTGATCTCCAGCTCGTAGCGTCAATTACTCAAGAGGGCTTATTGAGGCCAGCCAGAAAATTAGCTCCATTTCGACCAATGCTCTAATCTGTCAGGTCGAATGAGAAAAAGAGGACTAATCACTACAGGTTCATTAGCAGTAACACTGCTGAAGAGCTCAGATAAGTACTCCTGAGAATAAAGACGAGTCAAGCGATGTCTGTGTTTTACCATACAGAAGTCAGAAGTGCCCCGCCCATCGTCTCTGTACCTCTCAAGTCTCACCTCACCTTTATATATTCCTGACCCCCGCGAAAAGAAGCATTGAAACTGTTACATTGATCGACCTGCGATTGTTAAAGTTAAAACTAATTGTTTTTTTTTACAAGTTTCATCTTCTGCATGCACTATTAGAATAAACAATGTTGCAAACAATGATTTGATTTCAAGATGTCTTTAGTTGACTCCTGTATGAACACTCGCTCTTTGTTTCAGAAAAAAAAAATTCAATGTAATTTCATGAATGTTATGACTACTAAGAACTGAGCTCTCTTTTAAGCTCTGATATATTTATCTATGTTGTTTGCTTATAACTACATAAAAAATTCTTGAAACTAATCCTAATGTATCCTTCATCACAGTAATCACAACTAATATGCAAACTATACACGTATTATTAATACATTAATAATCACATCATATTTTTCATATATAAATCAATCCCATCATATTAATACATTCCATTAAAGAATTGAACCTATTCTAATATCGTGGCTTGTCAAAAGAAATATTACGACCAGACGCTGGACATAAATACACAGAAATAGGACGAATATTGCTCCCTTAATTTGTGGGACAGCAATTGTTTTAGTTTTAAGACATCGAAATATGGTAAACAAGTTTGTTTATTATATCTTACCTTACCAATATTTAAAAAAGACAGTTGTGAATAGAGAGCAGAGCACTAAAAAATGGTACCAAAAGCTGTCCAAGTTGTACCTTGTAATTTTCGGCCTCGGCCCAATTTAACTGGGGTATTTAACACCCGACTCTTTTATCTCCTTGGCATTTTATAACACCTTGAAGCGGGTAGGTTCGCAAGCTTTCTTGCTAGCCTCTCCTTTTAAGTATCTATATTTCAAAATGTATCTGGTATTCCAGTTAAAAGACTTGGTACAGTTCACATATAAATGAGTTGCAAAATCTTAATGTCAAAATTTGAACAATTCTCGTACTGAAACAAAAGATCACAAAAAGCTAAGAGTTACGTGTTCAACAATAAAAATAATGAAAAATCAAATATTTGAATTTAAGCAGATACTAAAAAGTAGATTCTGGCAAAGCAGTCTTTGAATCTAACATTTCATAGAGAGGTGTTAGCATGCAACTCATTTCTTCTTTTCACCACCTCCAGTAGCCCTGGATCACAGGTAGACAAAAGATAAGCACCTAGTAATAACGATAGTCATAAAACTATAATATTCAAGTTGAAATGCTGTCAATACCTCATTTTACGGAGAACACTGGACATCTCTTCACGCTTCTTCTTTGCTCTCTTGTGAGTACCCAGCTTCCTCTTGGCTACCTTAAGAGCACGTTTGTCCTTTCCAACTTTAAGAAGCTCAGTAATTCTCTTCTCATAAGGTGCAAAACCAGCTACTTCCCTGATAAGGCTTCTAACAAAATGTATTCTCTTACTGGTTTTCTAAACAAGAGACGAAGAGAAGCAAACCTATTAGAAGTCCTGATGAAATTAGATTTTGAGAATAACTTTTTTGTGTGTGGATGAGATTAGATATCCAAAATGGTTAACATCCGAAAGATTAAAAAACAAAGAGATCAAAAGCTTGGAAACCAGAAAACAACTTACCCCTTTTCTATCAGAAGGGCGAGGAGCCAACTCTTTCTTAGTAACAACATGTCCTTTGTTAAGACCCACACAGAGGCCTGTATTTGGCTGTTTTGGAGCCATCCCTACAAATAACCAAGGCACATAAGAACCAGGCAAGTGATTATAAGCAGCGATTATTCAACATAACATGTCTGGTTCTGGTCATACAAACTACAATTAACACTCATGCATCCATACTGAATTTGCAGAGCATATCAGGATCGTTTGGTAAGGATGCATTAGAAAAAATAATGCATGCATTAAGCTTTGTGTATTATCAATACCTTGTTTGGTAAACTTTTTTAGCCTATGTTAAACTAATGCAAGCCTTAGTTATTCACTCTATTTGGTATTATGCTATGTGTAACTAATACGTGGTACTAGCAATGCAAGGGTTTATAATGCATAGCATGGTTTAAGACATAATTGCCCTTCAAAACCTTTCCACATCCTTACCACCATGTTTATGGAAGGTACTTTTGTGAACAAATAATTTTTTTTAGAAATTATGCAATGCATGTTATTTTTAATATACCAAACCAAATCGAGCATAAAAAATAATTTAAGCATAACTAATGTTAGTATAACTAATATCAACATTACTAAACACCCTATTCAACACTATACTTATACACTCTACCAAACAACCCCATAGAGTAGAAAATGTATGCGTCTAAACCAAAAGAACCCATTAGGATGTTACACAGTAACAAGTACTGTTATGTGAATAATGTCTGTGAGATGCTCTTTTTTCAAAACCGGCCAAAAAATAGATAAAAGGAAATGGAGAGAGGAACATAAACTAATCCACTTCACAAGTTGGTTTTGACACTTCCTACACTTAGAAGCCAGTCAAGAAAATAGTTCATACTCTCAAAATAATCTAAACCAAAAGGGCACACTATAGTTTATATTCTCAAAATAATCTAAACTAACAGCCTATACCAATATACAAAATTAAGATACCATGCCAAAAACCAAGTTCATGTCTAACTTTATATCTTGCCACAACGCAGTTTTAAGCAAATATAACCAAGTGATATAATCACCAAAATAGAGATCCAAATACCCTTTTGTGTCGAATAGATTAAAAAGGGAAAATAAATCTGTATTCATCAAAACAATCCATAGCTTAACAAAAATAAGCGAAGTCATTTCATTCCCGATCAAAACACCAAAAATACATATCCAACTACCCTTTATGTAAACTAGCTTAGTACTACACCAAAGTAGAGGCATATCTCTTCATCAAGTACTCCCTAGCTTAACTCTCCGAAATGCGGAAGAAGCTGAACAAGCTGGGATCACTTTATCAAAATAGTAAATGCAATTCTAGTTTGAGTCACCGGATTCGAAATATAAGTGCATTGATCAACCCTCCGCGACAACAAATTCAACTCAGTATAAAATTATTTTCTATACATACAATACTCGGTTTTAAAACAATGAATACACCTACACACACGTATATGTACTATCTTTTACTAAATGTCAATTTTAATCTAGAAAATGAAGAATATATTACTAATTAAGAATATAAATCGTACACTAACCTAATCAGCTCCAATAGAACTTTGTTACTCCTAGAATTTTCACCAAATACCTGTAGAAGTTGCAAAAACAAAGGGCAAAACATTAGTGAAGTAACAAATTACAGAGAATTTAGATTTTCAGTTTGATTTAGCTAGGGTTATGACCTTTGACGGAAATAGTCGCCGGAAGCGCTGAGAACAGAGCTAGGTTTTCCCCCCTGAAAATACAGTATTTATATTCTGCGTATTGACGGGAAGAAGGGTAGTTTTGGTAATGACCTAAAGTATGATAATGTTTAACGTTTTGATGATAAAGCCCATGTAGTTTCTAAATTATAGAGTTTGCACCTTCAAATTTGTAAATGTTGCAATTACACCCTTTCAAGTAAATATTTTGATGAATTCCTTTTTTTTAGTATCAGATTACCTTTTTGTTCGTAAAAAAAAAATATGTATTTAATAACTTAACACTTTTGGTCCAAGTAAATACCTTGATGTTCGAATTTCATATTAAAAAATAAATATTTTTGGACTTTTTCAAAAATGGTTGTGTTTTTTCTTTTAATAAAATGTTCATACATGAAACATTGTTTTCGTCACATTGATAAAATAATGGAAATTTTATATGCTAACGTAATTGTATTGATTGAAAATAATATATTTTAAGTAAAATAATTATCGTAAGTAATTATAAAGATCCAAAACTTATCACAAAAAGAATGACGATCATGGGAAATAAGTTGTTTTTAATTAGCTAGGAATTGATTAGTCTTAATTTGTAACTTACAAAACTAGAAAAGTTTTCAATATAACATTTTTACAAACAAAATATCTATTAATATGATCAATGTGATAATGTTGGACTGGATTGTGGTCCTTTAGAAGCCACATTAGCAGCTTATTTATATTTATTGTGACACTTAATTTGAGAAATAATTATATTGAAGAAAAAAAACGTATTTAGAAAGCACATAAATCATATTGTAACATGTGGTTGAGTCGATATTAGAGAGACGCTTGTCATATTTTCTTTGGATCAAAAAAAAATTTGGATCGTTATTTTCTTGTTATCGAGGCTGCTTTGTAACCTACTAGACGACATGATCTCTTCTCGGAGATAAATCACTTTATAGTTATAACATTTTTTGACGTTTTGAGCAGTTCAACAACGTACAATCTCCGAATCTACCTCCAACCTAATATCATAGTGTAGACATGTGTTACTAAGACCTTCGCTATTCTCTCTTGCATTTTTTTACATTCAATAACTCATTCTTCTACTCGATTTCTACTTTATAAATTTAATCAAAAGAAAACGTAATTTACTCCTTCCCCACACACCCCACACGCCCTTTTTTGTTAAATTTACAAGTTCTACTTTTGAAAAAATGATCGATTTTTTCATAAACAATAACACCCTATATTTTAGGAGAACCATGATATGAATTAGCCAAAAAAATAATATATTTGACCAATTAGAATGGTAAGTGATAGGATAATCAATTTAGTTCATATTGGTATCTCACACGTTTTATCATGCAAAATACATGCGTTTATCTTTTTAACTTTATGATAATTTAAGTATCTATATTAAAAACATAAAATATCAATTGAAATTATATTAAAAATCTCGTTATGATATATATACTATTTCCCTGAACTATGCCCGAAATTTCACAGACACACTTATACTATACTAAGGTCCTATTATCCCCTGAACTAGTAAATAATTTTCTATCACTTTTCAGCTTACGTGACACTATCTTGTGGGCCAGTGCATGTTGGCAATTTCTTCAACTATAGTGCCATGTAGGCCGAAAAAGAGTAGAAAATCATTTATAAAATAAGTTCGAGGGGTAATAGAACCTTAGTAAAGTACGAGTGTTTTTCTGATATTTCAGGCATAAATTAGGGATACTTGTACATTTTTCCTAAAAAAAAAAGTAATTAATATTTTTTAATTTTTCACTGAGTATTCAAAAATCAGAATCCACATTAAAATCTCGATTAAATCAACTTACTTAATTTTACAAAAAGATAGGAGAAGAACGAAGTAGAGTTCTATCGAAATTATTAAACGAGACGTTTGCTAGGATACAAAAATAGAAGTATGACAAAAGTTAACAAATGACAATAATTCACAAGAAACTACCTTTTTTCCCCTTTTTATTCTCTTTTTTTTTGCCTTATCACACTTCAAACGAAACTTCTACCAATCTGAGAGAATACAAACTGTTTTCTCCACACAAATCACAACGAAGCAGAGACCTGATACCATCATCATAAGTTATCTTTCTGGAAAAAACCATTAAAAAAGTACTTGTATTAGTTGTAATTAAACAGTATCATTAGAGAAAGGATCTTGGCATAATCCCAAAATATTCTCTCACTCAATTGTAAGGGACCCCACAAAAAAAATGGTGAGTTTGAAGAGTAGTTGCAGGTGTGTGTTACTGCATTTTTTCCCCATTATTCCCTTCAATTTTCAGTGATTTCTCTCTTTTCATGTATTAAAAGCAACCCCTTTTCTTCAAGTTCCATTCTTGAAGTCTGTATTGATGATTACAGCTGTTGCTTTGGTCAGTTGTTGTAGTTGTAATTTAATGCCCTCTTTCTCTTATTTTACTAATAAAGATCCACTCTTTATTACTGAGTTAGCTCAACTGCTTAACAAAGCCTTGATATCTGCCCTAGACAGACAATATTGGTACCCCATTATTTGAACTTCAGCAATATTGTTGCCTCATTGAGATATGACCCATTTGTTGAATTGATTTTGTCATTTGTTTTCTTGAAAATAATTGTCATTCTTGAATTGGTAGAAGATGACTGTTTGGTAGAGCCAATGTCAGTTGCCTGTTGTATTCCAGTTGTTGAATGTGTATACTGCTTGGGTTGTATACGTTGGGTGTGGAAGAAGTTCCTTTATACTGCTGGCCGTGAAAGTGAGAATTGGGGACTTGCAATTGCCAGTGAGTTTGAGCCTGTGCCAAGGTTCTGTCGATATATTATGGCGGTATATGAGGATGATATTAGAAATCCCATATCGACTCCACCTGGTGGATATGGCATTGATCCAGATTGGGTTATTGTAAAGAGAAGTCATGAAGATACTCAAGGAAAGGTGTCTCCTTATTTGATTTATGTTGATCATCAAAATGCTGATATAGTTGTAGCAATTAGGGGTCTTAATATGGCTAAGGATACTGATTTTTTAGTCCTACTTGATGATAAACTTGGGCAAGCAGAATTTGATGGGGGGTATGTTCATAATGGTCTACTGAAGGCAGCTGAATGGGTTTGGGAAGCTGAATCACAACTTTTAAGGGAATTGGTGGAGAGATATCCAGATTATACCTTGACATTTGCTGGGCATTCTTTAGGGGCAGGGGTGGTAACGCTGTTGACGATGTTGACTGTGAAGAACAGAGAAAAGTTGGGGTTCTTAGACAGAAAAAGGATCAGGTGCTTTGCGATTGCTCCTACAAGGTGTGTTTCGCTAAATTTGGCTGTGAGATATGCGGACATCATAAACTCTGTTGTACTTCAGGTAAGCATGTGGGTTCTCTTTGTTGTCTGATACAAATCTTCTTTGATTTGACTTGTACTATTGGACTTATCTTAACAAAAAGGCGAACCAGATATGCAAGGTCGATCATGTTTTTCTTTTTTTGATATTAGACTATGTAATCATTCTACCAAAGAACGTTCCATAAGGGAAGTTATTTTGTCTTTACTTAAATTTGATCCTTAGTGGCACATAGTTTATCTTTTGGAATTAATGCTTCATATTTGAAGTGCAATGTTAAATAGCTTGATCTTACTGCATGGTGTGAATGTATCTGTCGTATTGAGGTAGTTTAACGTCACATAAGTTGTTTCTGTTCAGACAGATGTAACACGAGAAGCATTTATAAGTTGTTTCTCTTCAGACAGATGTAATACGAGAAGCATTTATAAGTTGTTTCTCTTCAGATTGTAGCACGAGAAGCATTTATAAGTTGTTTCTCTTCAGACAGATGTAATACAAAAAGCATTTGAATGGTGCTTATATTTTAGTAAGTAGTGTGTCGTATCCTTGCTGTTGTGGGATGAAGTGACACTTATATTTTTAGCAGATAGTTGTTCCCTGCAATTAGTGAATCAAATGTTGTAGTTTGAAGGAATTGAACTGTTATTTGGAAGCAAAATCTATGGATTGCATGTAGATCTACACTTACACAAACATATGAAGGAAGGTAGACATTACATTCTGTTTTTGTGAAGCAATTCCTACACGAAAGGTAGGTCTAATTCACAATTTAGGAAGATGCCTTTTTAAATAATCGATAAGTTCTAATATCTCGTGTATATTTCTTTTCTTGTTGGATGCTCTATGCCCGAGATTTACCTGTTCGTCTAGAATTTATTGTCACATTTTGACACATCTTTGCCATGGACCAATCAGGATGATTTCTTACCTCGGACCACTGTAGCACTGGAACATGCTTTCAAGTCACTTCTCTGGTAAAAGATTGCAGGTCTTCTCTTCTTTTAGCATGACCTTTGATGTCTATGTTGTTTGTGATTTTAAAGTAAATATGCGGAATCAAAATACAACAGTTACATTGAGTAATTAATAGCTTAGTTCAAGTGCCATAGACCAAATCGGATATTGGAATAATTGTTGGAGACTCAAATGATGGATAGCCCCCTCATCTACTAACATTCCATTTTTACATTATTTAAATTAGAAAACAAAAGATTCAAGTTTGAATATTACCAAAAGAAGAAGGGAGCTATGTCTGAGTTAAACTTCGAGATGAAAGTCTTCTTTCCTTTCTTGACGGTGAAGTAAGACCAAGCTCATAAAAAAGAGTTAAACTTCTTTGTTTCTTGGTCAGTTCAATAAATTTACGAGATTCTTTGTTTTTGACTCTTTATAAAATAATGGATATATCTCAACCAATACATGATTCTGCAAAAAACGTGAAATCATAGGCGATAAATTAGCTGGAAAAAACGAGAATTAAGGTATCATTTCCAAAAATTTGCCTAGACAAGTCCTGAGAGCCGCTTTTGCTAAAACTCGAGCAGTTTCTTGAAAACTCGCTTTAGATATGAAACTTTGAATATTGAGAGATGCTATACAATTTCAATTTTCCGATCTTATATGCGACTCTGTCCATTGCTCGTTATCTTTTTTGTGTTACTGTCACCTATCACCTTTTATTGGATATGGGGCAACCCACACCATAAGTTTTGATTGCCCAGCTGCTAGAACCCCCAAGCTCTTGATTGGAGGTGAAGGTCCTTTGCAGTATCACTCTGTGATCACAAAATGGAGAATATTTAAAGATCGAATGCAGAACTTCTTAGCGTGATAAAATCAATGACAGTCTAAGACAAAAGCTCCGCTTACTCACAGCAAAATAAGAATTTCTTGCCAATTTGATGTTTGCGGCTTATACAAACAGGCATTTCCTAGTAAATCAAATATACTTCCTTTACTATAGGAAGCCCAAAATTTCTTGTTAACTTATAGTAGGAAGCTTAATGAATAGAATTATTATCACTGTTAGGAAGAATGAGTAATACCACATCTTTTTCCTTCATTTTTTGATACTTGAGTGTTTGGTTCATCATTGTATCAGGTCATACGTTCATGATACCAAGAGACTAGTATGACAGACCCCTAAGCTGACAAGTGTTGTTTTTCTATAGTTTCCCATGCTTGATGTGCATAATGTGCCTAAAGGATACATTCACCATGGAGGAGAAGATGCTAAAAGATCCAAGACGCCTTTATGCTCCAGGTCGTCTTTATCATATTATTGTCAGGAAACCCTTCAGGTATATGAAGTTCCATTTCCGCATACAGATTCGTAAAATAAAATGGTAAAACTTTGGCAGGATTTCATGTGCTAGCTTTTCACTAGTATACATTAGAATTTTGGAACCATTTAAGGACCTAGCTTGGCTACAAAATTTAAACTTGATGGAGCCAAGTTGAAGAGCAATAACTAGCAGTCCGCAGGGAGGGGTTCTTCTCCCTGAAGGGCATTGGTCTTTGCAGTGTTAATGCTTTTTGCTGGTTGGTTTCAATATCATAAAGTGGCGCTAAAATTCCTTCCCTTTAATTACTTGTGTACATTTTTTTCCTCAAATACAGCTGTTTCAATAACTAAGCCTTAACTTCTTTTTTACCATTTCGGAGCAATGATTTTGGTGCATAAGTGCAAGTCTTTGAACCTTTTTACCAGGAATGTGCTGATGCATAAACTTTTTCTTCTCTTCTCTTTGCCTCTGCTGCAGCTCTGCTAATATTAAACCCATTGTGAGGACTGCTATACCTGTTGATGGACGGTTTGAGCACATAGTTCTTTCATGCAACATGACATCTGATCATGGCATTCTTCGGATACTGACAGAATCACAAAGAACAATTGATGTAAGTTCTCCACAGCTCCATTCTTTAGTAGGATCTGGCTGTTGGTGCAAAGTTAAAAATGCTTGAGATTTTTTGGCTTCAGGAAGTTTGATTTGTTAGAGGACCTTGTTAGGAAAAATACATTGGTAAAATCAGTTTTCACAAAGTGGATCCTTTGCAAGCATTTAGATTTTTTTGGTTTTGAAATCATGGTGTGGACTCAGAGCGTTGTTGTGGTGGATGTCTTGGTAAATGCATAAGAAATTTGATGGGTAAATATAGCTTTATTAGCCTGAGGAGGAATCTCTGCCTACAGCATTTGAAAAACAAATTCTTGTCCCGTCAGATTTGTTTAAATGTGAAACTTTTTTGGAAAATGATCAGTTAAGCTAACATTCATGTTGTTATTCATGAAATTGTTTCCATTTTCTTTATACACAGTTGATGTTGGAGAGGCATCAGAGTACAGATTCTATGAATATCCCCGAGCAGCAGAGAATGGAGAGACTGGACTCTCTCGCTAAGGAGCACATGGAGGAACACAAGGCTGCTTTGCAAAGGGCAGTAGCACTGGATGTGCCCCAAGCATATTCTCCTTCTGCATATGGAACTTTCCGCAACATAGAGCAAGGGCCAGATTTTGGAAAACCGGGGGAGTCCTCTCTCACCATTTCCCAAAAAAGGAGAGAAAGCTGGGATGAGTTAGCAGGGCGTCTTTTTTTAGACAGATGAGTCAGGGTGAACTGGGTTGAAGAAGTCATATATTGGTCAGTGTCATATTCATTTTTTTTTCTTTAGGGTGTCTTGGAATATATTTAATGCTCATGTATAGGTTAGTAGGATGGCTTTTAGTAAAGAACAGGTAAACAGGTTTCTTGTTAGTTCACTAGCTGGCATAATTACTATGAAAGATAGCATGTTCCCTGATCACATCAGTTATTAGCTCAGAGGGACAAAATTTTGGGTGCCCAAACATTCAGTTACAGTAATATAGATGAATGGAAGTTCAGGTCTCACCGTCTCGATTACACAGTTGACAGATGTTAGTAATTGTTCCTTTTTCATTTGGTATACTTTCACCAGGTAGTTGGTGTTGGCATATTATCTTGGAACACAGTTGCTGGATAATATTTGAAACCTTGAAAGTAATAGCACACCTATCGAGTTAACAAAAAAGTTACTGATTAATATAGATGTCATGTTAACATACAATAATGGTAGGGGATGGTGGCAAACATTCAGGCCCTAATTGCCAATTCATCTTGAAAATAACTTGCCACTGCAAGATGACTATTGGTGCTCACTTCATTTCTGCTATTTGTTTAGACATGCAAAATTGTACAACATATTTTGCAGTTCCAAAGATTATTGAGCTGAATATATGCTTATTGAAGGCACATGTAACATAATTCTTACACCTTGCAATCGGATTGAATAATCTATATGACAAGTACATCACTGAATTAAGATCCAGTTTCTTCATTACTTCTTACTAGTAATCCATCCTTCCAGCAACTTTTTAGCTAGTTTTGCTTTCTACAAGACTACGGTATGTCATCATCTTCAACACGAATAATATATCTTAGGTCACGTTGAGCTACAACACCGATCAGAGGATACACAGATAGCACTATGGCTTCATCATATTTCCTTCAGAAGTATCCTTACACTGGACTAACGAAATATAACCCCACATGTGCACAAGCTGAAGATTGCCTGCTCTCCTGAATTAGACCTGCATTATATTATACTATAAAAATAAATATAATCCTGCTTTCCCAAAGGAAGATGAAACTTATGCACATTTTGAAGATTGCTTGCTCTCCCAAACTACGATGGGAACTCAAGGACTGCTTCCCCTGCAAAACAGACAAGAACCAACCACAAAGTCACCATAATTGTGTATATGAGATGATCTCGAGGATGATGGGTCAATAAATAGCTGGCTGAATAATAACCTTCATTAAAACACAAGTTATTTAAACTAAATGAGATAAATAACATGCTTTACAATCAATTTATACACTGGAAGAATCTTAGACAATGAAGGCAATGAGCTAACTTATCGATATGATGTCCATCAGCCATGATTTCAACTAGCATCTCCCCGGTTAACTAGTTATCAATTATTATCTTGCAAGACAACGCTAGTGATGTGATGAATATTCACAATAGCACTGATCCTAAGTCCAATTCATACTGATATTAAAGTTTTGTAGACATGTAGTGAACTCTCGAGTATTGATCCAACTAATTCTACCAATTTAATCGGAAACTAGTCAACCACAAATCTAACCAGAAAATTGATTGAAGAGTTGAAAGATTCAAATCCTTTACCATGCATTCGCTTAACAAATTGTTCAAATTCCATGTAGTTCTGTCCGTCCATGAGAAGGGGACTGAGCCTAAGGTAGGTAAAAGCAAAAATATGTTTCCCATCCGGATCATTCAGGGGTTTCGCTTTTTCCAGTAAACAATTGTAGCCTCCTCTATCATGACACAGAAATGCGTTTTCACTGCAAACTGGCAGAGAAACATCCCAAGCCGCATTCAGCACCTGTCATGAGATGTTCAAACGCAAAATAACTTAAGATGCAGTTAACATAATGGTTCGACTATGAAAGAGGGATAGGAAATTGTCTATTTAGTAGACAATTATCCTTCAGCAGAGGTGAAACTCTAGCTTTAGTGCTCGAAGCTTACTTGCCAGGCTAATCCTTCAGGATCACCTAGAGCCTCACAGAAGTCCACTGGCTCCTCTAACATCCTCATTTCAGCACACTTGAAGTTCAATGCAGCTCCATGCTTCTTCAGCATTGCAGCAATCACAACATAACCATCTCGATTGCTCGGGTTATAAAAACCAGCTGTTAATTCAGCAGAATGGCTAGCTGTCTTATACCACCAATGAATTCCTGATAGCTGCTTAGATTTAAAATATGGTAGAAATTGGATCAACTATACCTAAAATAAGAAAACCTTCTTTGCTTCTAGCAAACTTCAAATAAAAGACAAAGCAAGGATAATCTACTTTCCATTCAAGAGCATGCATTTCAACAAAATGGTAATTTGCAAGAAAACCTGAATGACTACATTTAACAAAAACAAATTTGTGAGACCTAGAACACGAAACAGTATGGGAAAGTTAGACAATAGAACCTCCAGAAGGAAAAAAAAGTACTCGCAACAGCTCTTTTATGGAACTTTTTTTCTGAGTGTTTGGACTTGAATTTGAGATTGTTATTTTTTGGAGAGTTAATGTTGGGCTTGTCATCTGCAAGAACACCATTAAAGCTCTAAACTTTTTTTTAGTAAAACAACTCTTCTGCGTGTATGGGTGTGAATCTGAGAAAATTGGTATTGTTTTTTGACTTTAGCAGATATGAGTTGGGCTTGTCATTTTGGAAAATATCCATAAAGCTATAAACTAGTTTTTAAGGTTTTCACTTTTTCATAAAAGACTAATACTATTTTGTGCAGAAAACAGGTTGTTCTCCACTATGGCCTTGGAAATGGAAGTGCAGAACTAGTCTGGATTTGTAACAACGTTTGTTCCTTGAATGTTTTGGTCAGTCTGAGACTACAGCTGTGCATACGGAAAACCCTAAAGTCATTAATGGCTTTTGGACCAGTGAATTAATCAACTATGCCTCAATTCCGAACTAGCTGGGTATAAAATTTCCATATCCATCAATCTGATCATAGGCGGAACCTTCAAAGTGTAAAGCTAACTTTACACTCCGAAGTCCAGGAGGTAGGATCAGGTCTTGGAATTCTTTAATCTAGAAGTAGTTGTTCACATCATCATTTTAAGGATAAGCTTTATGGAAACCCTGCTTGGTAAATAATGCAAGTTCATTTGCAATGGCTTGGTGGATTGCCACCCCTTTCTCAGTTCTAACTACCAAATTGTTTTCCATAGGCAAAGGTTACCAAGGTTGGGCAAGAGGACACAGATGGAGAGAGAATAAATAAGGTCCCAGCAATGTGAACATGACAGAACAGAAGTTGGTTACTCCTCCTTTTCAGTTTTCAAGTAATAGTAAGAGCTAAATTGCCTCAAATAGTACATTGTTGGTTGAACTTGGCTGCTGGCTGTTCCACTATAATTTGGTTAGGAAACATCATTTTTTCATTCTTTTCTTATGAGGTCATGTACATCTGTCCCTTGATTCAAGCTTCTTGAAATTTGTTAAGAAAATAACTTTTTGTTACTGAAAAGAACGTCAACGCAGACAAAACAGTTCTCTGATGTGCATAAGGACAGTTACAGGAAAGCTCAAAACACGTCATGAACCTGTTTATTTAAATCAGTGTAAGGAGAATTTTTTGGATAAAGAAAACCAGAAGTAAATGGTATAAAAATGAAGTGGGATTTCTCTAGGTATGTTGTTATTGGTATAAAAATGAAAATTACAGGAAATCACTTATAGACAGAAGAAAAGGAATTTTTGTCATATTATAGCAACAATCAAAATTGCCATTGTTTATTGTAGTGAGAAGAATATAGCAACTGGTAATGTATCATAAATTAAAATCATTTCCTTAAAGATGACTAACCTTTGCAGCAATGCATGTCCCATCAAAAGCTAACTTGGCCAAAGAAAGCACGCGATCTGCATGGTCAATCAGAACTTGAGAGTACCAATTAAGGAAAAACCTACCATAATACCCATCATAATCACCCCCGTCACAAAAAAATCCAGTCTCTTGTGGCCGTGAATTGTAAGAACCAGCATTATCGGGTCCTCGTGCCCAAAATGAGTGTCCTCTTGCTTCAGCTGCCTTCCGCAGGTTTTTCAGCAGATACTGGTCATAACACTATGGGAGACAAGAATCAATTGTCAAAAAAAAAACTATGGGAGACAAGAAAGTCATATTGATGCCATAAATGGTCACACAATGTGACTGTAATACATCTTTGGCTCTACTTTTTTACAGAGACCCTAATATAGTGTAATCACTTAGACAAACCTTTGCTTTTCAAGTCTGATCTCAGGCAGGATATAGTGACATATAAACAGAGAAAGATTTGACAATCAAATTCTTTTGCATGTCATTCATACAAATATAAGATATGTCAACTACTAACGACAACTTCAAAGAGAATTAAAAAGAAATTACCTGGAATTCACCAACTCCAGGATACCTCCACCCATGCTTTACAGGATTAGAGGGATATCTTAGCTCCCCACATGGTCCTAGTCCAACTTCAACCATGGAAATAATACCATCCTCAAAGAACTCATCAAATTCAACTCGAAAGCTTCTCATATAATCAAAGTAGACCTACATTAGTCAAAAAGATAAATATCTAGGTAAGATATCACTATTATCCTTTTTTACGAGTATCTGGGTATGATAAAATCTTTGACAAAGGTAGTCACATAAAGAAGAAAATTGGATTTCTGTGAATCGTAAAACCTCTTACAAGCAAAATTATTATGATGAGTACAGCCAGTGTTGTGAAAGGCACTCGCCTTATCACCTTTGGCGAGAGGCGAGGCCTTGTCGCCTACTACTAGCAAGGCGAGGCAATCTCGCAAAGGCGAGTGGTTAAAAGGCAATATTAGGGTTTATTTGCACAAAGCCACAAACCATAACTTTCTTCTCCAAAGTTCAGACTTCAACGACTTCTCTTCAGACTTCAAGTACGACTTCTACTATGTTCTTCTCTCTTCTTCTTCTTCTTCTTTCTCCTCTGCTTCGCGACAGTCAGCACTTTTCTTCTTCTTCTTCTTCTTCTTCTTTCTTTCTCCTCTGTTTCGCAACAGTCAGCACTTTTTTCTTCTTGGTCTTTTCTCTTCTTCTGCTCTTCTTTCTCGACTCTTAACCGATATGCCATTGTGCACAGCTTCTCATTCCTCTGTTTTCTATTTTCTGCAGTCTGCCCTTTTTTATAAAAAACATAATCTAGTCCTCCTATTTTTATTTATGCCTAATTCAATTTAGTTATATACTAATTAGTATAGTAACTATTTGCCCAGAAACAACAATTTCAGTGGCATCTAATTAATATGAATTATTGAGTCATTCAAGTTCTAGACTAGTATCTGCTATCTACTTTTAGTTTTTGAATTGAAATATTTGCTAATATGTTATTGCTATTGAGATTCTAGTTATTTATATATGCAATTTAATATTTTCAGTTTTTGAAATTAATTGGCACATCACTTGAGGAAGACCCTTGTCGCCTTTCCAATACACAGAGTACAGCACGGAAAGCAAATCTTCTACAAAGAAAATACCACCATTTCAATTGCTATGATTTTTATTTTTCTTGAGTAACCCCTTGGCAATTTAGCAACAGTAACTCCCAATCAATTATTGCTGCTAAGCATAGCATATACTGAGAACAATAGAGAATCTCCAAAATATACAAGTTAAAATGGCAAAAACACATTGGGCGATCACTCCACCCATGTTAGATATCCTGTTCATTACAATCACTAATTTTTTTTTAATAATGGTATAGAATCATTACAACCACCAATTATACACAACTCTGAATCTTCTTTTTGCTAGATAACAAAATTGCCATTACTGTTTTTCAACCCCTTCTTAGGATCTCCCCCACCTTGCTCCTTGGTGACTCGAACCCACAACCTCAAGGTTTGAGGTGGAGGATGTTTACCGCTGGAGCAACCCTCTCTGGTCCAAAATTGTCATTACTTACCCCAAAAAAAACTACATATTGTGCTAGCGTTAGAGGTCAGTAAGTCTTTCAACATGAAAAATATATCAACTACTCAGAATATTTCACTTCTCTGGCACATTTGATCGTCTGTAAACTTGGAAGTTTTTGTGGTCAATAGAGGTTGTTTTTCTTCTTCAACCCCATCCTCGATCCAAAAAGAAGAAAGAAAGATGGAAAATGGTCTCATAACCTCAAAATAACTAGAAGACATTCGCTACACAAATATTCCTGTTATCATTACAGCACTAGGTCATAATCATAAGAGTACATGCAGTCTGACCGAGGTCACATAACATACCTCTACAGCGGTGCGGCCTCGCAAAACTCGTTCTTTGTCTATTCCCCATGAGAGACATTCAGGGTTCCGTCGTCCTTCTCTGTCTGTAAAATATATATCAGGATTGCTTCGACCGATTTCGGATACCCAGTGAGGCAGTGGAATGCAAACATCATCACCAATGTTACCTCCACATTCGTGGAAAGACATCACAACCTGATTACAGTTAAAACCTCAAAACATTGCAATCTAAATTGATGCAATAACTATAGTGACAATCACAAGTCCCAAATGAACATTTTGTTTACGAATTAAGTACTTATCTTTAACAGTTGATAGTAAAAAAACCAGCCTCTTTCCCAATATTGGATTCATTGTAAAAGAATTAGATGAAGTGGAAGATAAATGGAATCACAACAAAACGCATGTCAATCTCACCTTTATTTTGAGTTTATGCTCCCTCACAACTTGAAAAAGCCTTTTATATCCATTCCAGTTATAATCCTGTGGAGCATTTGCCTCTACTATGCCCCACCAGCAATCAACCATCACACCATCGACATTTATTGACTTTAGCACTCTCAACTGCTTCAGTAGACCATCCGCATCAACAAGCTCAGACTTCATATTAATAACTCCTAACTGCCAATATAACAGCATGCAAAAAAGCATCAGGTTATCCACATATGACTTGCGGAAAGCTGTAAACAACAGCCCTTGACTTCCAAAGTTTTAATAAGAATAAAGTAGACTGAAGACACAAATTCCATGTCAAAAGGATCCAGTTGCTAGGGAAATGGAAAAAAGATACAGGAGATTGAGAAATGGGAAGAACAAGGAAGAATTAACAAGGTCTAAGTTCAGAAGCCTCACAGGTAGCATAACATAAACAGGAATGTAGGGTGTCCCAGCAAAATCACGTTCCTGTAGTCTTGTGTGCATGTCAACGACCTAACAAAGTATTTCAGAAACAGTAGCATTATCAAATGCTCTTACAGGTCCATTGAAACAGCAAAACTATGGTTTGAAAAGGTATTCAAACAAAAATGTCAACTTCACACATATGATACACCATATATACAGGACTGTAAAAGTATTTTTTTCTTGCTTCGACACTTCAACAGATTTACACACAAATGAATTGGCAAAGTGAAATTGTGTTCGTACTAATTTACATGTTCTACAACAGATTGAAGCTACCCATTTCACCTGCTTGTCGATTGAATCCACAGACCCAACAATAAATGGGTCATTTTGTGTGTCTAGTCCATCTGCCACCATGGCAGAAGTTTGTGATCGCGCAGTGGATGATGAATCATAAGGGGATGAAGTAGGTACAAAAACACTTTTCATTTGACAGGCACTCTGATCGTCTGTGTTCTGAACCCCAGAAGGCACACCTTTCAACGAACCAGGTGGAGTATGTTGTGTAGGTATATGTGAAGATGATGAAGTCACCATTGTGGTGGGTGTTCCACCAGTAGTACCTGTTCCCTGTAGATATTTGAAAAACAACACCACAATTGGGTTTTCTTAAGATCTACTAGAAACAAAACAAGATTGATGCATAAGTATCAGTAGACAAAAATCCTCCAAATCGATGATCTTTCATCTTGCCTCATTTAAAAACGGTGAGACTATATGTGAACTTTGTTATTGGGAAAAAAGACAAGAACATTGCTTAAAATGGTGGAGGAAAGTTACCTGTGGTTGTGATCTTGAGGGAAAGGTGGTTCCATCTGGAAGAACAACCCAACCTGCTTCCCTTGCCAAAGCAGAAATTACATCATTGATATCGGCCCTAACTCTAAGGTTATAGTTCCCATGCCTTCGGAGTCCAGCCAAGATCTTTGCAGTAATAGCTCTTCGCTGTCGCTCCCTAAGCTTTGTTCTTTCCTTCTCTTCTAATGGCCTACATCTACGGGATCCCCCTGGGGTTGGTTGCTCTTGATATTGCTGATGGTGTTGAAACCTATTACTGCTGCTAGATCCATGTACCCCATCAAAACCTGCTATTGCATGCATGGCAGCATTCTTCTCTTCATCGTCCTCATCCTCATCATCTTCTTCTTTCACATCCATTCCCATCTCTTCGTCATCTTCGTTTGTATCATATCTCTGCATCTCTGATGCCATTCCAGCTTTCTTCCACTTCTTTTACTCGAGTTTTACTACATTTCAAACCTCAGATATAGATGACATTGCTTACACTTATCATGCTTCAGCATAATAATTGGACTAAAGTATTCCAGAAGACATTTTTGATACGATTACTGAAGTTTGGTTCTTCAGCTCCCTGATTTCAACAAAAGAACTTCAAAAGCAAAATATCAATATGTTTAGATCACAAAAGGCATTTCAAAGAAGACATGAAGAATGGAGCCACTACTTAAGATATTGGCCATTTAACTAGAAAAACTTAATACCAATAGCCAACTTATACCAAATAGGAATATTACTCTTCCAAATTGCTAGTCAATATGTGTAAAGTTTTACATTTTATAAACAGCCATATCACATTACACCCTGAGATTAGCTAGCAACCAAATGCAGATAGTCTAGAATAAGCTTGAACAAGATTCTTTGGAAAGCGGTAACTAACTTATGGATCCTGTAAAAATACACTACTTGGTGTGTATAACTTTAATGTCATGCACAAAATGAAAGAAAATGTCGTGCAGTCTTCCCAAATCCATCTAGAAGCTACCAACAATTCATCTACTTCAACTATCTGAGCTAACAAATAAAGCATGATTTTTGGCACCGTCTAAACAAAAACAATAATTTTGCTTATATTACCACCTCATTTTCAATCTGGCTACAACCCAATCCCAATTCACTTGAGCTCAATTCAAGTCCATTAATATATTATTTTTCAACAAAGCTACATTTATATGACACACTCCTGTTTGTTTGGTCATCTAGAAAAAATCATCTATCGTTTTCAACAAAAGTTTCACATAAAAAAAAAAAGATGTAGATGACTTACACCGGTCTCGTTTCACATCTAGTTGTTGTAAGACATGCACCGAAGCCGACGGTTATCTCTGAGTAACCAGATTCATATCTATACTAGAATAAATATTCCGGCGAATTGGCCGGAAAAGAGTGAAGGAAGTATATTTCCAACAGAAAGAACCAGAAAGAGAGGAGAGGAGAGTTATGTGTTCCGGAATATTTCCCGGCGAAGATCCGGCGGAGGAGGGAGAGATCGATGGTGGTGGACGGCGAGCATGCGAAGGCTAGGTTTCTCACGCGTGTGAAGGAAGCCAAGCGTGTCTAAGCATATGCTTGGCACGGATGAAGTGTTTTGTGACCTTATCTTTGGAGCGTGCGATTCACACGTACTGCACGTGCCAAAATAAGCAAAGTATTGAAGTTGCATAGGTGGAATCTCCAACTACTTTTTAATAGATTTTAGTATAAAAAATTTAGAGCAACTTTCAATATAATATAGCAAACACAAAAATTATATTTATATGTTATAGTTATAGTTTGTATAGTTGCGCTTCATAGCACACTTTATGTTTGTTATGGCTATTTTAGTATACATATGTACAAAGAAACAATTGTAGAATTTGTTTCTCTATACATACACAATAGAGAGAAAGAGAGAAAGACAAGAAAACTGGGTAGAGGAAGATCATATTTGTATAATCACAAGTGTATAGGACGAAAATATATGCATTTGTATTTATATATACAATTATTTCACGCTTTATACAAACGCAAACGCAATGTATACATGTGTGTTTGTATAAAGTGAGAGAGGCGAGCGGGATCTAGGAGACTGGCGAGTGAGATCTGGGAGAGGGGAGAGGGGAGAAAGGAGAACGAAATTATATGTATATACACAATTTTCTTTCGCTTTATACAAACACAAACGCATTTTATACATTTGTGTTGGCATAAAAGCAGAGATGCGAGCGAGATTGCCCAGCGAGAACGAGAGTGGCGAGCGAGATTCACCAGGGAGAGAGGCGCAATACGAACAGTTTCCTATGAGGTACAATTAAATCAAACTATGATTATAACATTTAATTTGAATTAATAGTTGTTGTTATATACAATTTCTCCAAAAATTTATATGTTGTTAGTTTATATAACTTAAAAATATAATTTAAGAAACATTTGACAACTTTGTTAGCTCGTATACCATTTATTTTTTCAGCGGATAAAATAGGATTTTTTCAAAGTTTAAATGTCTTTTTAAAAATAAAATATTAGTTTAAGAGGACTTTATGTGTTCTGTTTGATTTTTATAATATTATGTGTACATAAAATTTGTTTACTTTGGTATAAACTACATTGTATATATTTTTGTCATTTGTATATCAATATCGATATTTAAGACCACGAAAGGATGTGGTGTGTGAATACGGCTGTTCCTCTTTTAACTGATGTCTCGGGTTTGAGTCTTGGATTGAAAAAAATTCTTGATAGAGAGTTTTTTTTTCCGAATGGTATCCTATGTCATGCTATAACTTACATATACTCCATTTGCACACATGTTGCAAATCCCTCTAGTTGCTCCACATAAATCTCATTTTCCAAATCACTATAAAGAAATGAAGTTTTCACGTCAATATGCTCCACTTTAAGATCTAGGCTAGCTACTAGGCTCAAAATTATTGAATAAAAGTCATTTTGACAATAGGTTAAAAGATTTTATAAAATCAATACGTTTCTTTTGTTCAAAACCTTTTACAACAAATTAGTTTTGTAGCCGACTAACTTGTCATTTCTATCTTTCTTGAGTTTAAAGACCCACTTGCACTTGAGCTGTCTTTTGCCTTTTGAAAGTTCAACTAGCTTGTATGTGTCATTTTTCTCTAAAAAAATCTATTTCTTCTTGCATGGTTTCTAGGTGAGATAACATCACTTTAAAACCTATTGGCTCTCTTTCATTATTGATGATGACATACATTGAGGAAGGGTACTTGGATGACTCTACTCTTTGCCTTTCTGATCTCCTTAAATGTTGAGATTGTTCTTCTTCTTTTGAGTACTCCATTTTCTCGATATTATCACCAAGTTACTCCCCTTCTCAACAATCTCATTAGGTTTTTTTTCCTATTCAACAACTTCATCGATCGTACTTTATGCACTTATATGATGGTTAGAACTAAAAGGAATTGTAACAAGATTAGGGAATATACCATTCTTTTTCTTAGCCTTCTCGGACAAATCTCCACTAGTTCCAACTTAACTTTCTCGGAATTACAGGATCTCACAGTCTGTATCTGAAATCTTCATCTTTTTATCTGATGAATATGTAGAGAACTGATTGATTATCTAGTTTGGTTCTTTACTCCTTCGATAGGTCTGTAAAAGCTTTGCAACTAAAACACCTTCAAATGCGAATCTCCTTATTGGTCAAAACTTTCTTCGGAATATCAAACTCCAATGTAACTAACGGACTACGATTGATACATAAGATAACATGCTGTTCGAACTACTTCACCTAGAGTATCTTAGGAAATTTATCTATTTGGAGCATGCTTACCACCTTCTTAACAATGGTGTGATTCATTCTCTCAGCTACATGATTATGTTTAGAGTTTTCAAAATGGACTGACATAATCCAACCCTAAATAGACAGAGAATTAAAAAGGTCAGGACGATCTGACCCTTTTAAATTAAAGGCCTATAAAATAACAGTCAACCTAGCCCTAAGTTGGCCACAACTTGTGATAGGTCAACCCTTTAACTAAAAAATGAACATTGATTTCTTAGAAAGAGTATTTAAGAGCATCGAACGTTGATGTCTGATAAACACGACATCAAGACATACAAAATTCCTTTAATAGAGATGTTCATTAAAAGTAACTAATATATATATACTTTTGGTACTAAAAGTCAATGTTTTTTTCCATTTCGCAAATAAGATTCTATTTCTCACTAAATTTTCTCATACTCAATGTGAGAATGATTTCAAAAAGAAAAACGTGTCCCTCATACTGAAATAATCCACCATTAAAAAAACATTATATGATACACATGATACTATACATCAAGAAAAGAAAAAAAGATGATATATATGAAACAATCACAAAAGATGAATTCAATTAGAACAAAGTTCAGCTTGTTTTTATTAGAAGAAACAAATCAGAAAATGATAGATTCTTACCAGTATCAATATGAATCTTGAAATTAAACTTTGAATAAGTTTGAAAAGATTTGTTGAACTCGAATTTGTATTGTTAAACATTAATACTTCAAAACTGTAATGCCTGAAATGAAAGAGAAAGACTGCTAAGTTAAGGACAAAAGAGAATATACAATTTTATATACTTATAATTAAAATTAAAATGAATCAAAACCCTAGTGGAATAATAGGCTTGGGCTAACAAGAAAATTTAGTGGGCTAATGACCCTAAAATATAACAGATCTGCAAACGAGTTAAACTTGATTTTATATTTTATAAATATTTTGTAAATATTTTTAACATTTATAACCCACGTACTGGCCTCTGAGGCTCGCGGGTTGGGCTTATGAGGATAGTGGGCCAAATGATGTTGGACTAGAAATCTTTGTTCCTAATTGAGCTAAAAAATTAGGTCCAACCTCACTTAATTCAAAGGTTGGATTGGATCGACTTAACAAACTACACCCATTTTGACAGCTCTAATTGTGTTGTGGGGGTTTCAGGAACTGTCTTTTCATGTCTGATTTCATGGTCAGAAAAATACTCCTCAAATTCTCTTGAAGTGCACTTATCTCCATTTTCAGTTTAGAGACGTTTTAGCTTTCGACTAGTTTATTTTTCTACCAGAGCATGAAACTTTTGAAATATTTAAAACATCTAATCTTTGATTTGCAAGATATAAACCTACAATTTTTGTGAAGCATCATCAGTAAAAGTAACAAAACATTTTTTTGCCGCCATCGATTCTATCTCTATTGAACAAAAAAAAATTAGACTATACCAAATCAAGTGTATTTAATTTTCTTTCAGATGATGTTTCAAATGAGACGCTACGTTCCTTACCAAATTAACAGTAGTTACAAGGTTTTATCTTTGTACCTTTGGTAAAAGAGATGAGTGATTTTTGGCAAGAATTCACAATCCTTTCTTGCTCATATGATTTATTCTTTTATGCCACAAATCTGTAGAAATCTCTCGTGAGTCGCATTCAATTCACCTTAGCATATTTCTGTATTTGTCTTGTATAAGGTGCCATAAGCAACTTCTTTTACAAGTACCAATGCCCCCTAGTGAGTCTTTATTTTTATTTGCAAAGTAGTTATCGTATCTATCTCGGTCCAAAGCAACTTTCAAGATCAAGTTCATCTGCGAATCAGGTATGTGTCACACATTTTTCAAAATTAATGTGCATATGACATTTATCTTTATGCAAATGTCTCCAATCCCCACAATCTTTGAGTAACTAGTGTTATCCATTTTCACATCACCAAAATTACCTGCTACAAATTTGCATAAAAAATCTTTCACTAGTATAGCATGGTAAGATGATGTTCTGTCAACCACCAATTCCGACTCTATACCTGCCAAGTGTATGCATTCCTCTTCCTCGTTTATGAAGAGAACAATATTGTCATTATATTGCACCAAGACAACTATGTGTTCATCCTTCTTCTCGCCATTACTTTCTCATTTGCTCTTTTTAAATTTGGACAATATCTTTTTTAGTGACCCATCTGATCGCAATTGTAACAATTTTTAATTGTTGATTTTGATCGAACTTTGGACTTTCCATAATAATTGAATCTATTGTAGTTACTTAAAATCCTTTGGTAACTCATACCTTTACTTTCTGTAATAAGAGCCTATCAATGAATTTCAGTTTTTTCCCCATCTTCTCATTAAGTAGAGCAACTGAAGTGATATCTTTCGGCTTAATAGATTTCTTACCATGTAAGATGGTTATTGTCAAATTATCATAGGAAGATGTCAACGAATTTAGGAGCATTATGACTTTATCTTCCTCCTCAATTTTTACTCTGAGATTTGCTAATTGCGTGATTAGTTCGTTAAGCACATTCAAATGAGACAAAAAAATTGTACCTTCATCCATGTAATTCGTATAACTGCTTCTTTAGGTATAACTGACTTTTCAGCGTTTTGAACATATATAGACATTCTAACTTTGTTCAAATGTCACATGCACTTTCTTCATCGATGATGTTTTACATCATCAGTAAAGTGCAACTTGATTGCACTAGCAACATTTTTATCTATTTAATCTCAATCCTCAAGTTTCATGGATTCGAGCTTTTTGAATTTTCCGCTAGTGCCTTGTGCAAATCCTGTTCGATGAGAAAATTTATCATCCTTTTATGTCACGTTGAGAAATTACTATCATCGTTTAATTTTCTTACCTCGTACTTTACTCCAAATATTTTTTTGTCGCTAAGTATAGTACAATAGATTGTAAAAAAATATTTCTATAAATGGGCAGAACTTGTGCTCTGATATCGATCATTGCGAATAAATACGACATAGAAATAATATTTGCGGTAATAAAAGCAATAAAAGTGGAGCACCACTATACGGCTAATCAACAAGTATAAAAAGAGCAATAACGACATCAAGATTTTACGTGAAAATTCTTTTGAATAAGGAGAAAATAACGGCCCGAGAGGAGCAACATATATCACCATAGTAAGAATTTCTACACTTGTAGATCTGTGTAAAAACTTCAAAGACCGCTACACACTCAAAAAAAAAAATCTCTTTCGATTTTCCCACAACACTACAACATCGCTCATACATTCTATTTTTCCTCGCAAACTATTTCTCTATGTGAAGTCTCACTCTTCTTTCTCTCAATTTTTGGTGTATTTGAGAATGAAGAATAACCATTCCTTTTTTAGAGGAAAAATGCACTAGCCTTCAAATATGCTACGGAAGAAAAATAATTTTTTTTCTTCTTCACAACTTACCAACATTTGAATTTAAGAAAGAGAAAAATACATCAAATCAGCTAGAACTTGACTGCAAAACTTATTTTAATACTTTAACTACACGAGCATTCAAATATCTTCCTACTTTCAGGTGAATGAAATACCCCTTTAATGGTTGATGTGACAAATAAAAAAAAGAATAGCACATAAAAAATTAAAAATTAAAAATTAAAGAGAAAAAAATATAATTAGGCTACTTTTATTTTCTTTTAAGCGAATTTTTCTCTTCATCTTCCTCACACTCCTATCCACCAAGAATCTTAGCCATTTTTCTTTCTAACACCCCACCACCCCTTGCCACTCTTAGCCACCACCTGCGCCATTTTCTCATTTTTTTTTCGAACTCCCCACATTCTTTTTCTTTCTTCGAAATCCTCAACTTCACCCTATTTTTCTTTCATCGAATCTTCCATCCGCACCCCTCTTTCTCTTCTTTTTTTTTCAAACACCACTCATCCCTTTCTTCTTCTTCGATGAACCTCTTCCTCCCCCTTTTTTCTCCAACTTCGAAACACTCATACCCATATTTAATTTTCATCACTAAATGAGAATAATTTCAAATTATTCTCACTTATTATTCTTAAACGTGACGAACAACGAAAATAATGAAAAAAATTAACAATTTATTCTTGCTTCAAGATCTTATTGATTTGATGAAGTTAAAGCTCTTTTTAATAAAAATTTCAATTTTTTTATCTCAAATTAAATTTTAGCTATAGCTATGTATTCACTTTGATAATGTGCCTTAAAGATTAAATGTTTTTAGTGAAAATATTCTTTTGGATCTGTGGAGTTTGATCTTTTATGTGGAAGGTAAATAGTTATATGTAAAATTAAAGTGCTAAGTAAGTTTTGGTGCAAGTTTGGGGGAGGTGGGGGGTGGGGTGGGTGGGTGGGATGGGGGGATATCCAATTTCTTTCAAATCTTGCCAACAAATTTGCAGGAGTGTTAAAATTTACCAACTTTATCTTGTCAAGTAAATTGACACATGTATATCCAATTTCTTTCAAATCTTGTCAACCTTTAAAATTATAAGATTTATCAAAGGTTGGCACATGAAAATGGATACCATACATTCAAGTATTCAACAAATTTGTAGGTGTATACGATAAATGTATACAAGTTTTGATTGAGGTAAAACAACCTACATGCAACAAATTTCGGGTGTATACAAATTTGCAGGAGTGTTAAAATTTACCAACTTTATCTTGTCAAGTAAATTGACACATGTATATCCAATTTCTTTCAAATCTTGTCAACCTTTAAAATTATAAGATTTATCAAAGGTTGGCACATGAAAATGGATACCATACATTCAAGTATTCAACAAATTTGTAGGTGTATACGATAAATGTATACAAGTTTTGATTGAGGTAAAACAACCTACATGCAACAAATTTCAGGTGTATACAAATTTGAAGAGTGTTAAAATTCATCAACTTTATCTTATTATAATCAAAGAATTTAAATAAAAGTCTCACAAAAACATATCGAGACATATAATAATTCAATTATTTTTGACAAAACTGAAGAATTTACAAACAATCTACATAAATACAAAATCATTATTCAATAACAAAACTGTAAAAATCAAAATACTCAAGGACCTTGAAAAAAAATCCTAGAATTTGCATATTAAAAATATTAATATGAATATAACCAAAAACTCAGGAATATATTTGATAAATTTACAATTTAGATCAAGAAACAATTTCTAATCTATCGGTAAAAAAAAAAGGTCTGCATTTGGTTCCCATTTGGTTGGCTCGGCTTGACCCGCAACCCACTTAGTGATATGTGGAGCTTGATGCGGCTCAACAGAATGGATAAATCAAAACTTAGAAAAGAATTCTTATGTTCAAATTTTTGTATTTTTTATTTTCATTACTTCTTTACATGATATTAATTATAATTTGATATATAATTTCTATATTGATTCAATAATCTAATTAGTTTGAATTTGAAATATTTTTTAAAAAAAGAAATACCTCAAAGAATTTAAAACAATCGATTGATTCAAATTAAAGTAATTTAGACAAATTAAGAAGTAGAAATTAACTACAAATTTTTAATTGTCTTGTCATTTTTACTCATAATTAAATTGAGCATATTCTTAAAAACTATAAAAATTTGAAAACATCCGCCCTATAATTGATAAAAGAAAAATAAGAGCAAACTATTTAAAAAATAATAATTCATATCAACAATAAAAACATAATTATTTATATTTATTTATATTGAATAACTTTAAGGCTATATTTATATATTGACAGATTTGAGAAAATATGTGATAAATAATATTTGTCCAAATAATTTATCGTTGTTTAATAATTATTTTGGCAAATAATCCAAATTCCCAATATACTTTCTAAACAAATAACATGTCATTTTAGTTTACAATAAAAATACAATATAAGAAATAAAAAAATTTAACTTCAAGTTTGAGATTGAGTTCTCGAATCATATAAAAAATTGTTTATATATGTTCTCCAATTATAATTACAATGAGATTGAGTTCTCGAATCATATAAAAAATTGTTTATATATGTTCTCCAATTATAATTACAAACTAACTTAACTATTTACATCAATAATAGAATATTATAAACTTATGTAACATTAACAATGAATGTCATCCATCTTCATACACTTCAATATATTAGGTTGAATGCCATCCATCTTCATACACTTCAATATATTAGGTTGATATAAACAAATATTTATATCCATAATGACTTGATCGATTAAGAATAAAATAAAATGACGATAAGAAATCTAATATCCCAGAAAATATTATCCACATACCAAACTTTTATTTAAAGTCTTAACTATTTATGCATACATAAAAAAATATTCGTGTTATCTTCTTCTTCTTTTTCTTCTCATGGTAATTATTTCAATATATTATTCTCTTTGACTTCATAGAATAATTACAATATTATGATTGTAACAATCAATTCAAGTTAATAAGATATATTAGCCATGTGTTATCAATATATTGCTTTGGATGTTATTATAAAAAATCTTTATTTGTTAATATGAAGATTCAAATAGTTTAGTATAAAGCTCTAAAATATTCCTATTAAGAACTAAGTACTTTTTCTTTCTTTATTTTTAATAGAATTTTATACTCCTTTTTTTTTTAGAATCTTTAATCTTGCTTAAGAGAAAATTAGATTATAAAATCAGCACTAAATAATTTTGTGGCCTCAAAATTTTAAGCGCCTAAAGTACAGGCTTTTCTAGACTCACCCTTGAGTCGTCCTTTGAGTTTTTTTTTTAAAAGACATAAAGACATTATCAAAGTTGTTTTGTATTTGCTTAAAGATATTTTAGCTTTTAAAGTGTTTTATCACCCCACCGAATTATTTAGTACTCTCTTCGTTTAAAAAATAATGACCTAGTTTGATTTGAAACGGAATTTAAGAAAAGAAAGAAGATTTTTTAGTCTTGTGGTTCTAAATTAAAGTTATTTCAAATGTACCAAAATGCCCTTTAATCTTGTGATCTTAAACATGTCACGTGAAAAGTTAAAGTTAAAGTTTTGCCAAAAAATGAAATGAGACATTCTTTTTTAAACGGAGAAAGTATATTTGTAAATGGGTCATTTTGACTCATTACCTAGTCTATATAGTCGCTCGTGTTGCTCACTCTCTATGATAGAATTCAATCCGATCTGACCCTATTCTTTGAAAAAAAGTCGTCTTTCTCCTTTCCTTTTCTTCTCTGTTTGTCTTGCGCCTCCACTATGACTATCATCATTTTGCCTGTTGATCCAAACGAATCAACATACTGTTTCTGCAGTCAAGTTAGCTATGGTGAAATGGTTGATTGTCGCAATCCTAATTGCAAAATAGAGTGGTTCCGCTACGGCTGCATGCGTTGGACTCAAAAACAGCCCAAGGGGAAATGGTTTGAACGGAATGTGCATGAACGCAAAAAAAGCGGAAGGGAAGTGATAGAAATAGAAGAAAATTACCCTGTATACTGATTTTAGACGTTTTAGCAATGGGATAAATTTATGTTGATTTTGTGCTACTGTAGTTTTGTTCTGTGTTGGGTTGTTTTTTTGACAATGCTTATTTCTACTGTTTTGACTCTTTTGGTCAAATCTTTTGGCGAAATGGTCTGATGGACTCCTGTACTTATATGAGTTTGTATTTTAAATTATTCTATTTGATAATTTGTCAATTGAACCCTTAAATTTAAATAAATTAAAAATTTTAAATTCATCTGATTATCGATTGAGCTTACGTGACATTTTATTTCGCTGACTCACTTACCGTGCGTGGTATCACACTTGTAAAGCGAGTGAAGCAAATAATTTTCTTTTGAAAAAATTAAATAATAACAAGAAAAAAAAAGTTCTCATTCCTCTACATCTCTACCCTAATTTGTCTATTGAACCTCCATCAACGGAGGTGTTTTAGTGATTTTTAGTACGTGAATATAAGTTTTAGATGGTGAAAGAGAATTCAACGTCAATGGTGATCGTTTTTGTGGTGATGATGAAAATAAATTGAGAGGAGAGCAAGTAGAATTTCTTTTCTGCGTTGAGCTATCTTTTTCTATGTGTGCTCTTCTTCTTCGACGAGAAACACACAAAAAATTTGACACACAATTCCAGATCCAGAAAATGTAGTCAATTCATATTTGTTAGTAAATGTCAATTATCAAGATGTAATATCATATAGGTAGACCAATAAAAAAATATGAAAATCCTCTCTTTGTGAATTTATGAGCTTCATGGTCGAATCTCGAAGAAAAAAAAGCTTAACACTATGTTTGGATCATTGTTATCCATTGTATTGTTACTATATTTACAATGTTTGTTTTGATTGTTAATTAAAATATATTGGATTGTATTGTTAAATTTGTTGTTACGTAACAATGAAAATCCCTATTTTATGGAACAACCAATTTGGTGTGTTCCCATTGTTACTTAATTTCTTTTTTCAATTATATATTTACACAATATTTTAAAATACTATTTTACCGTTTATCTTAATTATTTAAATCTAGTATAACCTCTCACCCTAGAATAATTAGGATATTTTAGTAAATTTATAAATTACAATACAGTACGATACGATCAAATCAAACAATTAAAATGTTATTAAACAACAATAAACAATACAGTCTAGCCAAACATTGTATCTACCATACAATATAGTACAATATAATATAATATATTATGAAATAATGGGTAACAATGATCCAAACAAAGTGTTAAAGGAAATGGAGATGGTACATTGATGTTGACCGTGGTTCTGGGTTTGTTAAAGTGGATGCAATTGGAGAAAAAATTACAATCTTAATTATTTTTTGAAAAAATAGAAAACTTATTATTTTTTAAAATTAAATTTAAATTTTTTGGTTGATAATTAAAATAATTATGAAATAATTATGACATGATATTAATATATCTAACGTGAGTATGACATGTCAATTAGACAATTACATAAAGGAGAGTGAGCTACACATGGTTGGAGCCCAAGTGACAAAATTGGTAAATAGAAGGGTTTAGAATACAAACTGATACAAGTACAAGGGTTCACCAGATCATTTCGCTAAACTTTTTTGGAGTCTATTACTCAAATGGTCATTCAATTATTCTATTTTAATGATTAAGGACGACGTAAGATGATGAAGTCGTCAAAAGAGAGCACCAATATTGATTTTGCTATGGAAAAAACCATGAGATCGAAAAATTAGGGCTACCAACTGCTATTTTGGGATTAAATTTTGGGGAAAATTACATAAATTAATTAAATAATTAAGAATTAAGAAAGAAAATGACATGTGACACTTTGAAAATGGTCATGGCAGTGAAAACACTGTATGACGCGCCTCATGTGCGTGGTAACAACTCAAACGAGGGAATGGGTCAAAATAGTTTATTTACAAAGATATTAAATAGTTTTATGAGGGTGATAGGACACTTGAAAAATTAAGGTATTTTTATGCAAATACGAAACAACTTTGACAGTGTCTTTATGTCTTTTATTTATTTATTTATTATTATTATTATTATTATTATTATTATTATTATTATTATTATTATTATTATTATTATTATTATGGTATTGTATTCTAATGTTTAAAGAAAATTTCCAGGTGATAATGTCATTCCATAAATGTGAATGAAACTTCAAAGATGATAAAAATAGATGTCTATTTATACTTGCATGGTTTATATAATTACATCACTAAATTCCTATTTTATCATCATTATTAACTATTGTCATTTTTCAAATCATTAATTTTATTATGTTAGAAGGTACAATAATGAAATTGTGATTTTATATTTTTTCTTGAGGAGCGTATCAAATCAATACCTAGTCATAGGTGTTGGTTTAGTTTTTTTCTTCTTCATTTTTTCACTCAACTCTATGTTTCAATATTTGGAAGATAAATCCTTTTCATTCTAATTTCTCCGACACCTTTTGAATTTCGAAAGTTAAATTTGCATAAATTTGGACAAATAATTTTTAAAAGTTTGAATTAAAAGTTATGTATATAAAAAAACTATATAAAAGGCATTTCGACTAGTATTTTAATGGTGACAAATGGACGGGTTGGATTAAATTTGAGAGGATTGAAAATGAATCATAAATTGGATAACAATTCAACCCGCCATATTTAATATGGATAAAAATAGATTGGGTAAAAAACTAGTTTGCCCATATTTTCATGAGTAAGTAGTACTCTATTTAAGAATTCAACATGGAGAAAATATTTTAGTCTTTTTTGTTACATGAAATATGTTGAAAATGCTTCATTTAGTTTTATTGTATTATAAAAATAATAAAAAACTTATTTTTGGGGAGGGGAGTCTGATAGGGGGCTAGCAGGGGTCCAGGGTAGGGGTGAAAAAAATAAAAATTTGAAGTTCAAAATATTTTTTAAAAATAAACTTAATATTTTGTGTGTTTGTGTGTGTGTGTGTGTGTTTGGGGGTGGAGGTGGGGTAGGGATGAAAAAATGAAATTTTGAAGTTGAAAATATTTTTTAAAAATAAACTTAAAATTATTTTTTGGGGGGTGGGGGTGGGGGTGGGGGTGGGGGTGGGGTGGGGGCTGGTATGGACGTGGCTGGGTGGGGTCGAGGGTAGGAGTGAAAAAATAAAATTTAAAAAATATTTTTTTAAAATAAACTCACAACTTGTTTTTTTGGGAGGAGGGGAGGGGTCGAGAGTTGAAATATTAATAGGGACCCATATATGATAGTTTTAAAAAAGCGCTTCTAAAACTTGGCAACAGAGGGTTCTTTGAAAGTTTGGAGAAAACTTATAATATTCATATATGACCCGTAGTTTACCCATAAAATATCCATATTTTAATGGGTAAAATATGGGTATAAGCCCAAATATTGCCCATATTTAAAAGAACAACTTTCACATATAGCAAACATAAAATTCATATTTGTATGCTATAGCAAAGTTTGCATAATTGTGCTCCATAGCAAACATATATATGTATAATTCGCTATACATATACAATTGAAGCGAATTGTATAAAACGAGATAGAGAAAGAGACTTGGGCAGAGAATTGTATAAAACGAAGTATATAAAACGAATTGTATAATTATAAGTGTATAGGACGATTATACACAATTTGAATTTGTATAAAGGGAGAAAGACAAAAGAGACTTGGGCAGGGAATATACAATTGAATCGAATTGTATAAAACGAGAAAGAGAGAAATTATCTACAATTTGAGTTTGTATAAAACGAGAAAGAGAGAGACAAAAGAGACTTGGGCAAGGGAAGTACTTTTATTGTATAATTATAAGTGTATAAGACGGAGATATATGTATTTGCATGTGTATATACAATTTTCTCTCGCTTTATACAATTAGAAACACAATTTATACAATTCTATTGTATAAAGCGAGAGAGGCGAGCGAAGCAAGCGACCGAGAGAGGGAGAGTGCCGAGCGAGAATATGAGGGAGAGAGGGATTGACAAACAGTTTGCTATTGAACACAAATAAATCAAATGATAGCTACTATATTTATTTTATATTATTAGTTTGTCATTCTATACGATTATCTCTATTTAAAATCACTCTTTCAAGTTTCAACCCATATTTGATGGGCTATTTGAGCAGGCCAGTGAAAAGTGGGCCTAAATGCCAACACTAATCAGGTGGTAGTTTACATCATGCCTTAGCGATGAGACATGCGATACTTTATTCGAGGTAGAGATAGGTGAGTACTAAAAATAGATGTTCATTTTAGATGTGAAGATTTTTGGAGAAAGTATAAGTGCTTGGCCAAAGTTGACAAGTATTTACTATGTTAAGAGTCACTTTGAGCTGGGGCAAATGCAGCCTACTATCACCAAGTTCATCTAAATTCAATATTTATGATGTAGAATATCTATGTATAAGAATTCATTGAAATTGTAATTGTAAAAGTTAGAGCCATAATTTTATAATTTTTATAAGTTCAACGCTAATAAACTTAAAAGTTGAACCCATAAAACTCAAAATCTGAATCTACCTCCGAAAATGAAGGCACTCACTCTTGCACACAACACACCTTAAGGTGGAGGTTTGAGCGGGAAAAAAAGCCACACATATTAAAGAGCAACCCGATGCACTAAAGCTTCTAATATATACAGAGGGTCCGCGGAAGGGCCCGACCACAAAATGGAAGTGCACTAAAACCCACACATATTGAGAAAACAAAATGGTTGTTACAAGTAAGAACATAAATATGCTTATCTATTCCAACTGGATTCTAACATGGACATTCTCCAGCATCACTTTGCCCATGCTTCCAACATTTCCCTACTTGAAACATAATGCAAGTCTTCCTCTAGATTTGAGATTTCCATTATGATTGACATTACCATAACTACACAAACACATGCCATTTGACTCCCTTAATTATTTAAAAAGAATTGATTTTTGCAACAAAAAAAAAGGTCATCAACAATGTAGATACATAGATTTAAACTGCATCAAAGTATAGTTCCACTTCCAACATCAGAAAAACAACTTAGTCTTTTGGAGATAAGACATCTCACAGATAGCCAAATCTAAGGGGTAGCTAAATTAGTCCCAGACACACCTTTTGGGAACACCAATAGTTCCTCATGTATCCCAAAAAACATAAAAAAAGGTAAAGCCCACAAAAGTCCAGCCAAAGAAAGAAGGAATCAATGGTGATTTTTGTATTTGAATTCATTAGGATACCTAAGCAAACCCATGTGAGAAACAATCATCATCCTATTAAAATAAACAAATTGATTAAAGAAGCTTTTTGGACAGTTGACTGGTGACAAATTGATCATTCTAGTTGGAGTATTTTATTAACAATGTGCTGATCATAACAAAACAGTACACAACTTTATGGCTTCATTATAATAGTAATGCAACAACATCTTGTTACCATAGTATTAAGACAAACAAAATCTACTTTTACTTTCTAGATCCCCCTTATGAGTCATCGAATCGACACAGTTAATCCACTACTAAAGCATATGATATGACTTTTTCCAGAAAATGCTTATACAGGCTGTGTTCTAAGTTGCAGTAAAGGTTCTTCTTTTCTTCTTCTGGTGCATATCAACATCATGCTATAAAACAGATAGATGTTTATACAGTGTTAACTTACCACTAGAGGACAAAGTTCCAAATGGTAGAATGATAACCAACTTTTGGTCCTGTAATCTTTGGAAAGATGATTAATTCATTCTTTATATCCTATCAGCAAAAAGAAAAGCTTTAGGTAGGATTTGCTTACTTTTCTGGATCTTCTTGAGCTCTTTCGGGCGGCCAGAGGTAGGTGGAGCCTATATTTAATGAGTTCAACTGAAATCCAGTATTTCCCTAAACAGAATAAACACACATATATATGTACATATTTTATATAGAGAGAGAGAAAGAGAAAACCACTAAAATCTCAACAAATAATAAGTTCTGAAGCCATGATTTCGGAAGTACAATGAGTCCCGTCCTAAGAACCTTTCAAGTTTGAATCCTGGATAGGCATGAGAGTATGGCTTGACCATCTCTCTTCAGGGACAGTTATTTAGATTTCAGAAAAATAAGGAAATTAACTGATCATTTATTCTGCTTCTAGAATGTGCCCTTTGCATATGTACATAATTAATAAAACCAAACATGATAAGTGGGAAAACATAGAATTTTAATGGAAATATGAGTTGGAAGTTGGACTTCCAACTAGACATGCATTCAGTTATTAGCCATGTTTCAAGTCAAAACCTTTCTGTATACATCTTCTTATCATTCACTGAATCTTGCAAACAATATCATCAGATAACAAAACATAATATTATATAAAAAAAAACTTTCACACAACAGAACTCCTAGATACCTATGTTGCAATGATGGAACATGAGGAGATGTACAAGCTTATAAACTAACTACTCAAAGAATGACAACCATGCTTCTACTTTAACTTGGATCCGATCCCAACAAAATCCTTAACTGTAAAACCAACTTTCTCGAATTTACCTTTCTCATTGGTCACTCTAAAGTTTAAATAGTCAGAGCAAACAAATGACTTGTAAATTCTTGAATTTTCTTCACCAACTACTTCATCAGGTGCCAAGATCACCTTCTCATCCTCAAAGCACCAAAAGAAAACTAAAGAAAAGCGGTTCACCGGCTTCTTCAGAATGACACGGTGCTCAGAGGATCTTAGTTTGTCATTGCTCCAAGCTTGCAGCATATCACCAATATTTACCACAAGAGTTCCTTCACATGGCAAAATATCCACCCACTTCCCATCCTTTGATCTTACTTGGAGGCCACCTAATTCATCTTGATAGACAATTGTTATGCAGCTCATATCAGTGTGCATACCAAGGCCTTCAACTTCCTGTTCTAAACTATCCGGGGGCGAGTAGTTATTTATCCTCAAGTATCCATGGCAATTACCAAATTCTGAGACATAATACTTCATTCCAAGTTCTTCTCCCAAACTCATCAAGAGAGTTTTCTGGATGACTTTCGCTAACTCTGTCATTTTGCCTCCATATTCTTGCAGTATTTCACTAAGAAGGAATACCATTTATCAGAGAATTATATTAACCTTAGAGACATTAGAGAAAGGAGAATCTAAATGTTCTAAAACAGAATTACCTGAATTCTGAATTCCATTCACTAGCAAGGGTATCCGCAGAACCCTTAGCAGAGCCAGAGAAGTCTGGTCCAGACACTTTAAGGCTTTCAAAGAATGGAGATGCAATGAAATGAGGAGTATAAGTTTTCAAAGACGAGTAAGGACCTGCTTTTAGTTTGGTCTCAGAAGGGAGGTTGAAAAGGTGTTTGGAGAGGCACCTAATTTTTCTGTAAAGATCATTGGAGATTCCATGATTGATAACATGAAAGAAGCCCCATTCTTTGCAGGCAGCAGCAAGAGAAGATAGAGTATATGAGTTTGATGGTTGGGAGATATCCAAAACAGGAAGTTGTAATGGTGATTGGGATTCAAGAATCATTTTTTTAGAAGATGCTAAATATATTTTTGATTAATCAAACCTTAAAAGGACATGTAACTCTTCATTAAAGTTAATTTCAGAAAAGTCTCTTTCTAGTGGTTAAATTATTTATCTCATACATACATACATGCATGCAACACATATTTCAACTTTTTAACTTCCATTTGGTGGAATATATTATTTGAGCGGATGTGACAACTGTGGCAGCCTTTTTCAGCCTCAATTAAAAAGTATGTTCACAAGTGATTGGCAATGAAACTTAGGCCATAAAACAGATATCCTGTGCTTGAAGAATGAAGGATGACTTTGCATATTTGTGGAAGTCAATTCAAAGTGTTGATAGCTTTTTAAGTTCAATCTTAAGTTTCTGGTGCTTGTTGCAGCAACAAGCAAGTCATGTTTGAATTCATGGTCAACGAACAGTTCAACTTATCAACTCAAAATTTAAAAATGATAGTTGTTGGTTGAGTATTTCAAGGATATTGTCCCACCTGACATCTAGTTTTCTTACATTAGCTTCAAAGAGAGATACATAGGAACAAACTTCACCTATGCATGCTTCGCAAATGACAAAGAGACTGAAAGGTTATCTTATCCACATTTAAACACGTAACTATCTCTTAATGCACATAAGCATCAACTCAAAATTTAAAAATGATAGTTGTTGGTTTCAGTATTTCAAAGATATAGAGTCCCACCTGACACCTAGTTTTCTTACATTAGCTTTTAAGAGACCAATTATATGAGTAATAGTACTTTCTGATTGTTTTTAGGGATAGTTGAACTAAAGAAGAGAACACCAAATCTTTTCTGATTGTTCTCTTGCTTTGTCTACCCCTCTTTTTATCCCCTTTCCTTTCATGTTCTCAGTAGTCAAACTTGAATACGTAGGGATATCTTTTATAACTCTAAGCAACTATTAGATATAAACAAACAATCATCACATTCATAGTATCTGGTCAGAACCAAGTATCCAATTAGAAAAGAAACTCTGAAATCCACTTAACTGACCCATATAATAGAATTTATGCAGAAAAATCCAAAGTGATTCCTTACAAGTATATACTGGGGAAAAGATAAATGCATATGAAACATCCAGAAAAAGCTTATTTAAATTGAAGGGAACTAAGACGATTAGCTTAGCTAGCATTCCGAGAGAATCTAGTCATTTAGTCTGTTCATAGCTATCCTATATGAAACAATAGAAGGGATAAATATACATATTTTCTTGAAAATCATTAGTAGTAGACCAAGGAACAAGTTTAACTACTTGTAGAATTGCACTTGCGAGACTTCATGGGCATGCAAAATTTGAGCTCACTACTAAACTAGTTCTTAGATATTTTTGGTGCCATCCACCCTTTGTAACTGCATGCATAATTACTTAACCTTGATTAGGAAAGAAAAAGAGACAAGTGATTGTACTAATTGTATTTAGGATATTAGAATACCCTCGCGTCCCTCCTTTCCACTCCTAAAAAGGGAAGTTGTTTATAAGATTTTGTATGATACGAAATAACTTGAAATGTTATATGTAAGGTAACAATAACTGGTATCACTTTGTAGTAAGTACACCTCATCCTACATTCATCAAATAATGGCTCTGGCTCTGAACGTACTTCTCTAAATCCCGTAACCAAAATCTAAAAATATAAAGAAGCTAATAACACATGCTTCAGTTTAACAATGGTATACAAGGTTTCAAGTTTACTCTAATACAAGCCATATCCGCCTCAAATATAGCACACGAGAACAAAATCGATTATAACACCAGAATCTCAGAAACCAATATTTAAAACCATTTATGCATCCAATATCATAGGTGAAATTTCCAGTCGCAAATACAATGGCCATAGGAGAGCGCATGGATGATATTGTATAATGGTGTCCAGTTTACCAACTGACATGTTATGGTTTTGATGACAAAGTAGCCAATATAAGAAAGGAAGCTAATGATTAATCTTTTTTGTTGAGTGCTGACAGAATTCGTTACTTGTAGGGACCAAACAAATATTCCATTCTTGGACAGCCCTTTTTCTTTCTAAAATAGTTAGGTATTGTGGCAGACATATTTGGTCCATCAAAAGGCAACCAATAAAGTTCAGTATCTCGACTAAATTCCATGAAACTCATAATTAGTGAGAGTTCAAGGTTAAGCAAGAAATCACAGGATATACTTCAAGGTTGATGTACGGTTTAAAGATAGTGGTTGCACCTCTAAATATTAAATTCGAGTTAGAGGCATGGGTCACATGCATCCAACTAACATGCTTTACAAAATTTAATGCATATAGTTCGAGTCAGAGGTGGTTGTTGTTGAACTTGCATCCACAACTTATATATATGTAGGATCCGCCTCTGATTGAAGCCACAAAATATCAACTGAAATGCATGGAAGACGAAAAATCACGGAGAAAACTGATGCAACCATGACTTCTCTCACAAGGTTTACCAATTTATGGATTGCATACACATAGACACCAATGTATGCCTATATGGGAAATGGAAGATTTCAGAAATAACCTCAGAGTTACCTTAGAAGGGTCCACTTCTAATTTTGCAATTATGGTCCACTTCTCATTTTGTTTTGATCAGCTGGCTGCAGCAGTCTACTAGATGTGACACTACAGATTTTAACATGTATAGCTACTGCTGAGATTGTGCTTTTATGATCATTGAACCATCTCTGGAAAAAAAAAAAAAAGAGAAACATTAATAGATTTATGATAAAAGAGAATCTACTACTCCAGTAAATGATCAAAAGTATTTGAATTATTTATAAAAACTCATAAACAGGACTCAAATCTTACAAATAAAGTAGATAAACTGAACTAGGAAACCCCACTGTACAACTGAGAAGAACAGCTGAACTAACTTGTTTGGATGATTATTACCTAATAGTATCATATCGTTTTCTTATTTAAGTACAATGTTTGTTTCGATTGTTAGTTAAACTTTATTCTATGGTAATGTAAAATTCATCCTTACATAACCATTAAAAGTTGCCTTTTTTTCTTCTCATTTTGCCATTGCTTGTAATTTAATAAATCTTTTTTTTACCCAAATAGCTGTACATTGTACCCTTTTCTATATGTAACAATGAGAAACAATACAATCTATTCAAACGTATTTTTCAAGACAATACGATAAGTTATGAAACGATATGTAATAACCATCCAACAAAGGACATTAGTAGCTATTAAAGTATAAAACTATCACTTACAGAATACCAACACGACCAAAAACTGATTCTTTTTCATTTCTCCTTCCAGGATCTACAAATCTGCATCAATCCCTTTCTTTATCCTCATCAGATAAGTAGACGAATGGGAAATAAATTCAATCGGTGAAAATGCATACAAGGTGTTTGCTAAAATGTCAAAGAGACGTCTACTCGTCTAAAATATCCAGTTTAGTGAGGGAAAATAAATCAATAGTGAAAATTGAACGGAATACAAGTATAATTAACACGTTTCAGTTTAATATTCCATATTAATTGGTGTTTTAGTATGGGTTTTGAAAAATAATTCGAGAAATAAATAATTAATGCTAAGCTTAAAATCTACATATAAAAAAAAATTGTTTTTTAATGTTAAAACTGACAAGTTTTTTTGATCATATTGGTGTGGGCACCTCGACTAATGCTTACCAGTTACCACCCTCTAGGCTCCCAACTATTAATAGGTATCAGGTAACTCTGTTCGTCAATGCATAAATTCTTCATTTTACATTTAGTAGACGTATTTATGCAGTATAATCCAAGTCTAATGAACTCTGTTTTTGGCTTAGCTAAATGATTTCATTTGGTGGAAATGCATGCATACAAGATGTTTGTTAAAATGTCAAAGAGATGTTACTCGTCAAGAATTTCGTTAACTTTTCGCGAAAGCTCTTTTTTCGTGGATCCAATTAAGTTTGCTGAAAAACAAAATGTGAGAGCATGGACATCACAGATATCCAGTTTGGTAAGGGAAAACCAATCTATAGAAGCCATCAACTTGTTCAAAGCAATGCTAAAAGATGAACAGAAACCCAATTATGTTACAGTTTTAAGTGTTATAAGAGCTGCCGAAAAATGGCAGCCTATGGTGAGAGGAATTCATGGGTTTACTATCAAAATGGGATTTGAAATTGAACTACCTGTTGTAACTGCTCTTGTTGGTGTTTACTCTATTTGGGATATGGATACTGCATGGCAATTGTTTAATCACACAAAGTGGAAAGACGTAATTTTGTGGAGTGCAATGGCTTCAGCTTGTGTCAAGAGTGGAGAGTACGTCGAGGCTATTGAGCTTTTCAGGGAAATGCAATTTTGTGGGGTGGAGCCAAATTATGTTAGCATTGTGGGGATTGTCCCTGCTTGTGCCAATCTTGGTGCTCTGAGAATTGGAAAAGAAATTCACGCGTATTCAATAAAAGTTTCGTCTATATCACATGTTAATATCCAAAATTCGCTTGTGGATATGTATGCTAAATGTGGGAGTTTGAAAGCTTCCATTACTGTTTTTCGTGGAATAGAGAAGAAGGATCCTGTTTCATGGAGGAGTATGATTCATGGATGCATAGAAAATGGTTGTTTCAATGAGGCTTTGAGCTTGTTCTCTGAGATGAGGTATTGTTGCTTTGAACCGGATGAGGGTGTTATTCGTGAAGTGATTGGAGCATTGTCACAACTGGATGAGATTAAAATTGGACAGTGTTTTCACAGCTTCGTGCTCAAGCAGGGATTTCTGGGATGTGTTTCAGTAGTGACTGCTCTCCTTCACATGTATGGCGGTTTTGGTGATATCGAGTCGGCTAGGAGCCTGTTTGATCCCCTAAAATCAAAAGATCTTATTGCCTGGAGTACCATGATTGCAGCATATGCCCAAAGTGAGTGTCCTAGTAATGCGCTTGATATATATCGACAGATGCAATCAGCAAATGAGAAGCCTAATGAGATCATCTATGTTAGTTTAATACAGGCTTGTTCTTCAATCACTGCTGAAGTGATTGGAGAAGGGGTACACGCACAAGTCATAAAATCGGGAAATACATCCAATGCATTTTTGATATCCTCACTTATTGACATGTATTGCAGGTTTGGACGCATAAGCCAAGGAGAGGCAATTTTCAGTGAATGTCCGAACGAAGATCTTATCTGTTGGAGCTCAATGATAAATGGTTATGGAATAAATGGGCATGGAAATGAGGCTCTTCAGTGTTTCTCAGACATGTTAAACTCTGGGATAAAACCAAATGATGTTGTTTTCATTTCTGTTCTATCTGCATGTAGTCATTGTGGTCTTGAATATGAGGGGTGGAACTGGTTTCATGCTATGGAAGAGCAATTCGGGGTTACTCCAAAACTTGCACATTATGCGTGCATGGTTGATATGATTAGTCGTCAAGGCAATACAGAAGAAGCTTTTGAATTCGTCAACAACATGCCTATTGAGCCTGATAAGAGGATATTGGGAACTCTACTTACTGTTTGTAGAAAGACTCGTGTATCAGTTGAAATCTCTGAAACTGTTTCTACACAGCTTATTGCGTTAGACCCATAAATACCAGCTATTTTGAGATTCTATCAAAACTATACGCAGAGCAGGGCAGATGGAAAGATGTCAAACAGTTGAGGCAACTCAAGGATGAGAAGAATTTGAAGAAAGAGATGAGTTATAGCTTAATTGAAACCAGTGTGTAGAAAGGCACAGAAAATAGACGGATGGTGTTTGAGTACGTTATCTACTTGGAAATCCAGCCATAAATTTGTATGTCTTCTTCAAAGCATCCTCTTATTTGCCAATCTGTTGTCTTGACTCTTGTTTCAACCAAAATTTCGAGAAGTTGGACAATTGACAATCTCAATTATTTCATCTTTATGTGCTGAAGTGAGTTTTCAACCTTTAGAGACACTTGAAATTCCTTGCTCTTCACTGGGTACACGACAAGTAACAATGTCCTTTACTGCAGTACGACATGCCACATTGATAGTATTCTACTAAGACCAATATTGTGAAGGGTCTGAATGCTTCCTTAACTCTGAATGACAGAGGAATTCAATTGATCGATGTTTGTCAACTCTTACAATTGTTAGAACCTATTACTCTTGATATCAACAAGGCAGATTACCATATGGATGTTTCCAGTCAAGAACAGTTGCTACATTATTACAAAAGAAAGCAGGTCATTGGGACTTAACTTGGCCTTGGTAGATGTTATGGAGGACTAAAGCTCCTACAAAGACGGCTTGCTTTGGATGAACAGATTACAAAGTATTTGTTATGCCATCCATGTGCAGTAGACTCAATCAATCTTTGTGAAGAAGGGCAAGAAACCATTGGCCTCTTGTTTCTACATTGCATATTTACAAAGTAAGTCTGTGACCTTTTTTCGAATATTTATTTTGTGCATTGGAATCTGCTGTACATGTCCTGAGTTTCTGTTGAGTTCAACTCAGATAATAGCTGCGGGGTTTGATTTGATACTTTCATAACATATCGTTCCCTCTACATACATACATACAGTGGATGTCAAAGAAAACCCATTTCAGTATTGCCATTATGTGTCTCTCACTGTATAATAGTTTTGTTTGCTAAAGAGAGCCTTATTGAAAATAGATCAGTTTACATGATAATAACCTGACATTAACCATCAATATTTTGTCTTTACACACAATGCACATTGAGTGTGTTTAGCCCATCAATGTAAATATCAAATCTTTCAGGTTGAATATAAACTTCAAGCTTTTGTGTGTTTTATATAAAATCTCATTCGATTCGTCGTATAAGTATTGTCTCGTAATCTATCGTGCGGAAATCATGCTACCATCTTCAAATTAACCTAACGGCAAGGGTACTGAAATTTCCAAACCTTATGAAAAATAAAACATATATTAGACAGTTCTAAAAAGTTAGTTACGATTATACATAATAGAAGAATTAGCAAAATTGAAACTTAATTTCTTATAATGATCCATCGAACCACACCACTAATTTGTTTACACAAAGTTGCATCAAAAGACTAATTTTATTAAAAGTCAAAGTTTATCCAAATTATTTATTTGTTGTAAGCGAAATTTTGCATGGGACCCTTACCGTCACTTGTTATTTAAAAAATATATTTTATGTAGTTGTTGTAAATAAAGCAAAAATAGATTGAAATATCATCTAGTACAAGAGTATTTGAATTTTGGTTCACAGTACTTTTTTTCCTATAGATTACATTTAATTATCGAGTTAATTTCTCAAGAAATCATATTTATATTTATCTAATAAAATTACTGGACTTTTTTTTGTCACTAAAAGTCACTTTAGTTATAAATAATCTCTCACAACATAATTATGGCCGATAATTCGAAACAGAGAAAGAGAAAATAAAAACAATATATTAATTAAAAATTAAATTTAATCGAATTTTAATTTTAAAAAATCTTTTTTTTTCCTTTTCTTTTGTTTATTGTTGTCCACTATGGTTCATGTTTTTGCACATATTAAGAGCCATTTGACTGAACCTCAATACTTTATTAGCAAATAGTCAGAGTATGGATGTTTTCATATTTTTCAATCTTCTCATTAAAAAAAAAATTAAAAATACTTTCTTAAAAATGAAGAAAGATAAAAATAAGTTTCACAAGCCGTATATTACATATTTTCTTATATATAAATTATAACCCTTATTTTTTACGATATGTATTTTAAATTCTATACTCCCTCCGTTTCAAAAAGATTGACCCTATTTCCTTTTTAATCTGTTTCAAAATGACTGACCCCTTTTTTTTTTTGGCAACACTTTAACTTTAACTTTCCACATGACATGTTTAACACCACAATATTAAACGGCATTTTGGTACATTTGACATAACTTTAATTTAGAACCACAAGATTAAAAAAACTTCTTTTTTTCTTAAACTTCGTTCCAAATCAAATTAGGTTAATTTTTTTGAAACGGAGGGAGCATAAATATTTTTGATATGATATTTTTCTTCAAGAGATGCAAGCACGTCTTCCACTAACTTATAACTTGTTCGATAGAGAATGATTCATCCCCTTCTACTCCTATAATTTTTATATTCTTTTTCTCCATAATATAATTATATATTATATGCTTTATTAAATTATATATATACACATGCCTCATTGCTTAAACTCCCGACAATAGTAACTACCTTATTATTTTATTATTAAAAAAAAAAAAAAAATAAGCATTGTCTTGGTTATTCATACTTTGTTATTTTCTTTTTTTCAATTGTCATAATTATTAATTTTTCTTTTCTGTCCTTTTGAATGAAATTTGCTTATAATATCTAACCTTTCATTAAATAAAATCACAACTTCAATATTATAAAATTAGTGACAAAAAATTTAGTTATAGCTGAATACGTCGTAATAATTCTTTTGATTAATATTGTCAAGATTTCGTAAATGTAAAATTATATTATTCTCAACAAATAATAAATTATTCATATTGAAAAATAAAATTGCGGTAAAGATTTAATCTTATATTACCTTTAATTGAATCTTAATATATATATATATATATATATTTTTTCAAAAATTATCTCTGAACAAAATGATCGCGAATAATTTATGTTGTAATAATCCAATAATATTACATCTAATTAACTAAATATTAATTAATTAATTAAATGCCAGTACACCTCAAATTTTAAAGCTAATCCAAACTTTGAAAAAATTATTAAAAAACAAATAGCAATATTACATATAATCAACTAAATAACAAACAACTAATGCCAGTATATCTCTAATTTTAAATTTAATCCAAACTTTGTAAAATTTATTGAAAACCAAATAGCAATATTACACTCTAATTAATTAAATAACAAACAACTAAAATGCCAGTATATCTGTGATATTAAATCTAATCCAAACTTTATAAAATTTGTTAAGAACCAATTTAACAATATTGAATCTAATTAACTAACTAATAATCAACTAAATGCCAGCTTATCTCTAATTTTAAAGTTAATCCAAACTTTGTAAAATTTATCAATAACCGCCCCACTTATTCAAATTCCTTCATTTCAAGAAAAAAAAAACTTTTTTTTCTTCTGGTGAATAAGAATTTGATTATTAAATTGTAATAACTGAAGTAAAGACAAATTCTTTAAATTTTTTTAATTCCACCAAATCTAATTTTAAAATTTTAATTGACCTTATAACAATATACACCCCTTGAGTTCAAGGAAGCATCTCATGGACCAGCTCATTCGTGTGTAAAACATTAATATATTTATCATGCAATTAAAAATTAATATAATCATATTATAAAATTTATTTTAAAAATTTTATATAAACCATATAATGCATGCCTCATTGTACATTTTCAAGAAAAGTCCACAACTTTATCAGCCATTTTCAACAAAAGGGTGTTCAAGATTTGATTTTTCTTGAGAAAACATAAAATCAAGATTTGATTTTTATTTTCTTATTTTGATGAAATAAATCAAGATTTGGTATTTTGAAGAAAAGGGGTTGGAAAAAAAAAGAAGAAGAAAATTTAAGGAGGGAACAGTTTCAAACTTTCAAAAAAAAAAACTGTGACTGTTATAAAGGTAACATAAAAAAAAAAAAAGGAATAGTTTACCGTTTGGCTTTAAATGTTTCAAAATTCTGTTTTTTTTTAAATCTTCATATTGAAGATTGCTTTTTTATTTACAAATTTTGCTGCATATTCAGAGAGTTTGTATAAAAAGTTATAGTTAACAATGACACATGCTGTTTTTCTTTTGCTTTTGTCTCTAAAGAGTATATATTATTTTACTTTTTGCTTTTTGTGATAGAAGATTCTGTGGTTTTATAAAAGAAGTTGTTTTGAAATCATTCATCAATTTTCTTAAATTTGTGCTTACAAATATTTTTATGTCAATGCAGATTTGATCGCGGAGTTTACTGATTGAGAGTGTGATTAATGGATAACATTTCTTCAAGTACTGATGAAAGTTATGATGTGGGATATGGATATCAGCCATCACCTTCTTCTGTAGATGATCAATCACCAACTGAAACAACAGGCCTTTCGACGTTGAGTGGCAATTCTTTTGCCTATTGCAGAACAAACTCAGAGACTTCAGCTTTTTCTGAGCATACAGATGAGAATAGTTGGTCTGAGGCAGGTTCTCCATTGAGCTCGCGGAGTTTGAAGTCTCCTACTCGTGCAGTGCTTTCGAGACTAGGAATGAGGCAGCACAAGACAATTGCAGATGATCCTGACACTGTAGATTTAGGTAAGTTTTGAAAAATGACAGTAAAATGGATTGGATTGCAAGTTTAAGTTTTATATGAAATTTGCTAACTTTTTTTGTGTTGGAAAATCGATAGAGCTTGAATTGATGAAGGAGAGATTTTCGAAGCTGTTATTGGGAGAAGACATGTCAGGAGGAGGCAAAGGGGTAGCAACAGCAGTGACAATATCAAACTCGATCACAAATCTTTATGGTAAAAGTTTGCTTAAATGTGTCAAAGTGAAATTTTGTTATGTTTCTTGTTTTACTGATTGTTGTATTTTTTTGGTTCTTCAGCATCTGTGTTTGGTCAACACCAAAGATTGGAGCCTTTACATCCTGACAAGAAAATAATGTGGAAGAGAGAAATGAATTGTCTCTTATCTGTATGTGATTACATTGTAGAATTTGTTAGTACATCACAGATGCTACAAGATGGAACCACTATTGAGGTGAAAAAAGAAGAATTACTCTCATTTCAGTTTTTGTTTATCTAAGAGTGTTAGCTAGTTAACACAATGTCAATACTTTCAGGCGTTGACAAGCAGACCGCGGTCAGATATTCACATCAACCTTCCTGCATTGAGAAAACTCGATACCATGCTACTCGTAAGACCACAAGTCTATTATCTCCCCATACCAAAATTTAACATTCAAATGCTGGGTGAAGCTAAAATTGATATCTTTACAGGAAATCTTGGACAGTTTTGAGGCCACTGAGTTCTGGTATGCTGAGAAAGGAAGCATCTCAAACAACTCAACACGTGCTGGATCGTTCAGGAAGATTGTTCAGGTTCAGCCTCAGCCTCAACGGAAGGAAGAGAAGTGGTGGTTACCAGTTGTTTGTGTTCCTTCTGATGGCATCACTGAGAAGGAAAGGAAGAACTTGAGACACAAACGCGATTGTGCCAACCAAATTCACAAAGCAGCAATGGCCATCAATAGCAGTATCCTTGCTGAAATGGAAATCCCAGAATCATACATGACATCACTCCCTAAGGTACTTGTACCCTAAGTTAGCATACTCAAATTTATAATACACAAACATGGAAAAATTGCAGTACTAATGAGGTAATTTTGCTACAGAGTGGAAAGGCAAGTGTTGGAGACTCTATGTATCGCCACATGTACTCAGCAGAGAAATTTTCCCCTGAACAGCTCCTTGACAGTCTAAACATAAGCTCTGAACATGAAGCTTTAGAGCTTGCTGACAAAGTAGAAGCTTCAATGTACACATGGAGACGTAAATCATGCTTGCCTCAAGCAAAATCATCATGGATCATGGTAAAAGATCTAGTCTCTGATGATCGAACTGATAAGAATAATGTTTTAGCAGAACGAGCAGAAAGTTTGTTGTATTGTTTGAAGCAAAGGTATCCTGAACTCTCACAAACAACATTGGACACAAGCAAGATTCATTTCAATAGGGTAAAGTTTTACACAGATCTTCTTTGAGTCCATGACTTACACTTGTTTTATCATTCTTGAATAGATAGCTGAACAATGCAATACTGATTCTTGCAGGATGTTGGCAAGGCAATCTTGGAAAGCTATTCTAGAGTACTAGAAAGTTTGGCGTTCAACGTTGTTGCTTGGATCGAAGATGTACTTTTTGTAGCTAAGACAATGAAAAACCAAGAAGAATAGGACCTGCAGTAATCAAAAGCTTTTTTTGATTACTGAATAGGATAGAACCAAGTTGAGAACTCGAACAATGGAGGATCAATTTCACTATGTGAAACCAAATTGATTGTGTAATTTGAGAGTAGTACTCAAACTTGGAAAACATGTTTTGTTTTTAACTTGATGATTTTGTATATTTATAACTTAAAATTCAAGAAGCAAATTCTGTAGTTTTCTCTGTTAGATCCTTCAATGAGGACATTTTGGGTCAGTTCAACTCCACCTGCATTTGCCAGAATACTTGCCGCTTATACATATTTTGGCAATTTTTACATGCTCGGTTGGTTAAAAATTTTGAAAAATATTACTTTACGAAAACAAGTGTTTTTTTAGAAAAAATTAAGGAAATTCCACAATGATTAATCATGTTCACCACCACCCAAACAAGAACGACATGTATCATTGCATTAACTGGTAATGTTTCTTCCCTTCCTCCCTAGCCAACCAAAAGAATAATAAAACCCCAAACAACAATTCCAACAGAAAGAAAACATTAGGAACTCGAAACTTCATATATAGTAAAAGCAACTTCCCCTGCACGTTCATTTTTGGAAATAACTAAGCCCTGCATGATCTACAAATAGAATATTATTAGTCGTGCACAAGACTAATAGTTAAAAGTGCAAAATCAGAAATCTCAAACGACACTTGAGACTGCATACAAAAACATTATATCATAGCCAAAATGAACTTACACAAGCACTTGAGACTGAATAGTCTACTATAATGGTGAAATGCAAATGCTAATCAACAGCATCTAACCCTTCTTTTCTTATTTTTCTTTTTTAGGGCCCCCGGGGGTGGGGGTTTGAGTCTGGCGGGAACAAGAAGATCAACTAATGAAAAGCATACAGATAGTTCACAAGAAATTGTACTCTGATTTTGAGGATACAAAATGACTTTGCATATCATGAAACAGCTACATATCGTTCCTTTGAATATTCTAAGGAAAACAATAGTTCCACTATGTACAACAACCACCAAACAGCACCAATATTTGGGCAATCTAGGAAGGGGCTTAACGAACAAGTTAGTAGTCGAGCTGGGTTCTAGAGCAGTTGGATGGGCAGGCTAGAGAAAAGCTGCTTCACGTTTTATCTGCAACTCAATGCCCCAGAAAAGAATGGGCCTCCTAGCAGCTTCATATGCCGCCAAAGGCAAACAGAGCAACGCTCTGACATGGTGATTCCAAACACCAAACAAGTGCATAGGGTTAGTTAATGAAAGACCTGTCTCGGCTCTGCTCCTCACCCAATTCAAAAAGAAATTGTGCAACTCATATCAGCTGTCATCATCTACTGCACCTATATATGTGAGATCTGTCCTTCTCACTCTTACAGTTCCTTTTAGCCAATTGGATGCCTTGAGATTGGCATGATCACCCCCACCAACCAAGGGAGAGTTACTGGATGAGTGGCTTGACCCTGCCCCGTCCTCTAAAAGAATCCATGGATCCACCTCATGATCATTCTCTTGCTGTGATGACACGTGCTTGGCCTTCCCAGCCACACTCGTGGCAGTTCGTAATAATGAACCTGGATTCCTCTGAGTTTGGTTTGAACCATTAGAAGAGTGCAATACAGACACTGGGTTGCTGGGTAGCAGAGAACTGAGAGCGGCTGGTAATACAGACGGGGGCTGACAAGATATTGACAACCGAGCAGAAGGGAAAAGTATTGGCATGGCACATTGGATGCGCCATCTGACTGTTTCAGGCAGCTGCATCCGATCTAAATCATTCTGCACCAATCAAGAATACAATGAAACACCGTCATGAAATTTATCAACAAATATACATCAGAGCCAGCCAAAGAATGTACAACTTATAGAATATATACATTCTAAAACTCCATTCAGAAAGATCCAGGAAAAGGTTAGTTAGGGAATTCATCAAACTTAAAGAATCATTTATTAAGTCAATATAAGCAAAAAAAAAAGAACATTAAAACCCAGCCAAGAATCTACTGAAAGGGAACATGGGATACTGGGATACAAGCTATAAGAGAGGTGCTTTGCGTAAGAAGAAAAGTTACTAGATGTACTTGCATCATGACCACATTCTTAACTATTCTAATGCTTTCAATTGATAGAACTGTCTAATATGGGTTTCAGGAAGACAGGGTAATGACAAGAGGTTCATCAATATATAATTTCACAAATCATGATCTCTCAGAAACAAGTCTCTGTTCTCTGTGTTTTCAGTTACTCTTGGAACAATGCAATTATTTCATCTCACAGAAATAGACTCTTGATAATCGAACATAAACAACCTTCTCATCTAAGTCATTCTTCTATATATCTTGCTTTCATGTCATCTGAATACTAAAATCACTAATAAATCTGGAGAACAATTCATTCTAGGGACCCAAACTCCAAGCCTGGACTAAAATCTGCTTCAAGATACCACCATATCAAGGGTAACAGATAAATATGGTGAATGCAAAAAGACCTTAAACAAGTTATTAAAAGAAAAAACCCAGCTAAGCTTTAGGAAATAATAAGCTTCTCAATTCTCTCCAACTCTCCTCCCATTCTAACAATAACATGGTGACAGAGCAAGTAGAGTTCATGAGTTCAAAGCCTCATAGCCACTGGCCAACAAGCAAATTTCAGGTGCTTGGCCCAAGGGAAACTTTGAAAAAATCAAGGTTTACAGAGGGGTGTTGAAGACCAAAAATAAATTCAAAAATAACACCCATCTACCAGCTTAAACTTTTAGATAATGCGGTCACACATTTCAACAACTAGAACCCCATAAAAATGAATTTTGTTCACGTGACATTTGCAACTTCTAAATTACAAGCACATCATAGAAAAACACAACACAAAAAGACACCTCCATGAAGAGAGGATTGTATTACAGTAGCGCACCTAAACAAAAGAAGCGAAAATGTGTACACTCAGCTCACAGGACTCTTATCACATCTAGAAGTGAGTCAACTTCATCTAAATAACTTTCTTCCAAAAACAACTGAGCTCTTACCCAGTCTTTTCTTTTATTCTTTGACGAGTAAACTTTTATCCAAATTATTTTACCTACACTGTGACTTTAGAAACCTATTCCATTGCTAAGCAATCTTAAAGATATTTGCATGATTAAATATTCTCTCGCCATCGAATTCCTGGTGGTGGCTGCATCCAAGGTCCTTTGCAAAGCATGCCAAAGAGTAACCTCATAGATACAAGGACCACTGATTTACACATGAAGTCTCATTTTACTAGTATTTATACTACTGTGTTGTATTTAACAAATATGTAATGGCTGCTTAATATGGAGAGGAAAGACTATACCATTTACATGCTTTTACACCACCACATGAAGTTGGACCTGGAATTTGTCGTTTTCCATTTAAAATACTTCATCATGAGGTTACTAACTCAAGATACAGATGTACTAATTAATTCTACCAGACTCTGCATATTAAAGGACACAAAAATCATACCTGGAGACTCTCGGCTCCCTCACGTTCAAATGCAGAGTAATCTTTACTAGATTCACTGGGTGCCTTAGAGCTTGATTTCCACTTGAGCCAGCGTGGTTGGTGGCTACTCAGCAAACCATGCAATAACAGTAATAAACGATCAAAGAGACTTTCTAGGGACACAACCACAGAAGCAGTAGCAGAAGCCTCCACAAGTGAATCTACTTCTCTCTTCGAACTACAAGCTTGATTAAAGGAGTAGCTAGCATCTTCATGCACAACCCTACTTCCAAGGATACGTAATATAACTGAGGCAAGCACATGTCTCATATTACGCCCTGATGGCTCCCTGACACAGTCAAATATCACGATTAACATTATAAATAGACAAACCTCCTGCTACTTTAGAAGATATAACTTGCAGCCACAATGGGTATATTCCCTAAAATCAGCAATTAATGGCAAGCAATAATGTGTGTTGCATATTTAACTCACCACAATAACTCTCTTATCAATACAGTATATTAGCTGCAACCCTAAAATAGAAACTTAATTTAATCGCATAAAACTACGACCATATCAGCTAATCACTATATTTATTTCTCAGGTCGTGGCATATACAAGAACTATATAATATGGGCTTCCATGAAGAAAACCAGAGGACAGTCTGACACAGCTATATTTACAGATATTAGTGGTACGTTGAAGCAATGGCGAGAACTCAGTCCACGGCTTATTCTTACCTATCTGCATATATTATAGAGAATAGTCTCAGGATGAACTGCAAGCGCAATGACAACGATGCTCGCAATGCTCCAGGTGAAGGTGGTACTGTTTCTGCTGGACCGGTGGCTCGTCTGGCTAACCCAGGACTGCTACCTCTCGTTCCCTTGCGGCTGCTTTTAGTTGTTGGACTTTCAATTCCAGAAGCAACTGTTCCAGCAGGCTTGCTTGCTTCACGAGTAACTGCATTGATCTGTTGCTCAATGTGGTTCATCTGTTTGATCATATCACTAGCAAATGTGCTTCGTGAATCATCTGAAGCTTGATCCAGACAAGGGAGAATTAGATCAACAAGGGCTCTCTCAGTGACATGGAGCTTTTCAACATCAACAGTACGACCAGACCCCTTCACAGGCCGCTTCAAGGTAGTACCTTCATCCACCACTTCTCCTTCTTCTATGGAGGAAACTTCAGATTTTAACTTTTCTCTCTTGCTTGTTGTGGGATCAGAGTTGGTAGTACACCACCCCCACGGCTTCCAATATTGAACTCTAGTTGAAAGACCTCTACTTACAGCAATATTATTCAGCCGTTGACGAACAGATTTCCTTCCTAAAAGAACATCATTGCCTCCTAAAAACCATTTAGCCTGTAATAGCATAGAATCCTCGAGTGACCTCCCCAAAAGATGTACAACTTCAGAAAAAAGCGGAGCAGCATCAGGTCTAACAAGCAACCTGGTAAGGATCATTTCAATAATGTTGCTCTCGTTCTCTGAGACTGATGCTTTATCAGTGTTCGGCGAGAGGGATCTTAAAGCTTCAACTAAAGAGAGATCATGGGACTCCAGCTTCTCCATTACAGCTTGCTCGTTCAAGAGGAGCCTAAGCTCAACCCATTGCCAATGAAACTTAGCAGGCTGCAAGGTATCCAAAATGTATACTAGCTTATCAAGAAGCTTTGTCTCATTTTCAGCAGAATGGAACTTTGACTCTCCTTGCAATGCCACCTGATTTCCGTCATTCAGTTTAGCAATTGTCTGTGGTATTCTACAATCAATAAGGGCATTCAGGAAAAGCCGTGCACGGAGTGGCACAAAGGAAGAAGTCTTCGAGCGCAAGTCAACGCCACTTGCTTCTAACAGGGAAGCAAAATCAGAATCAACAGTATCGGCAGCTATGAGGTCATAAAGGCTATGTGTATCTCTCAAACATACTTCACGAAAGGGCAAGTGCTTTATAACATCACCAAAAGCCAACATTAAAGAGTGATGCAAGTGCTGAACCTCATCACGTGTCCCAGAACTTGCATTGAGAATCAATGGCCTCCATAGCACAAATGCAATCATTGAATATGCAGGAGGGAAGACCAAGTTTAAAGGTAGCATCCGCTGCATTCTAAATAGGGGTAGAATAGACGCTTCACCCAGAAGGTCTACAATAAATCCATCTGAAACTGTTCTACAGTTCCCCACAAGCACCCTAAACCAGTGGACGGAAACTTCAGCCAAACTATCTGCTTTTAGTATTCCAACTGAACGTGCATTTCCATTTGAATTGGACCTCATACTCCTCACAAAATGGACAACGTCTAACCCATCCTTCAATCTGAAGAGGGAGACCATCCTCTCCAGGCTAGAAACTCCCTGAAGAATTGCCCCAATAACAAGTGCAGACACAGCTGCAGATATTTTTGCAGCCCGCCCAATGACTACCCTACTTGAATTGTTGAGAATATCACTGGACAGATTACTATCGTTGGATTCCGGAGACAACTGAAACTGAGACCGAGGAGCCTTTCCAGGAGCAGAAAGTTGTGCAAGGGCAGAGGATGTTTCTGTAGCAAGAGCAACTTCAAAGACGCGGCTTTGACGCTCTCCAAGAGCTTCCTTAAGTATACAAAGACATGTCACATGAATGCGTAAGATGCAACGTGCAAACTGCAACGAAGCAGAAGTGGATGAACTCGGGTGATTATTACTGGCAGTCAGCTCAGGAATCTTCGCTATGACTTGCCCAACATTGATAACAATTGCAGATATGGCAGAGGAAACCAATGTAGGGTCTCCTTCCTGAGCAGCACCACCTGTCTGCCTCATGCAATCCATTAATCCCATTACAATCTGCTGACCGATCTGATACACATCTTCCCATTTTTGGAATCCAGGCATTTTTCCTGAGTTGGGCCCAAAAAGCTTTCTGTCTTTGCCATAGAAATAATTGACAGCTTCATCAACCTTTTTTTGCACAATGTCCCTCATGCTCAAACCAACCCTAGATACCCGAACACCGGTTATCTTCTGCCGGAAGTAATCATCTGGATCCTGCACCCCCACTGGGACACCAAGTGGAAATCCAAACTCTCCATCCACCAGTCTTCCAGATTCAACTTCAGAAGCAAGTCTCTTGTCAAAAGTTGACTTGACATTCTTTTCCCATTCAGTAACACTCCCAACACTACCATACTTCTTCAAGAGGTACCGGGCATAGATTACAGCTGGTGAACCTGAAACTCTTCCATTTGACGTCAGGATAGTTTGAGCACGATGCATTACCACTGACAATGTTTCAGGAATAAGGTCTGCAGCGACAATGATGCCTTCATACCTGAACCAAAGACATAACAGGAGGTAAGGATAGAGATGGTCCAATGGTTCAACCCTACATCCCAAGAGAGTAGTTTGACACTTGACTATGCAGAAGACACCACATAATAATTCAAAACCAGATAGCAATAGAGAATTAAAAAATCTAGTAACACTTCCAAGAAATGGCCCAATAATTTCAAGCCAATAACCTAAGGATGCAGTCTAACCGTTACTAAACAGAAAAAAACACAGAATAATTCAACCAGAAAACAGAAAGAGAAGCAAATATCCTGTGATATTTACCTAAATCTGACTCCATTCAGAAAGTAGCTACTAAAGCAGACTAAAAAGGTTATTTATTTATTTAAGTACAGAAGTTCCAACGTATAGGTAACAAGTTTTATCTGCACAAACTGGACTCCACCGTCCAAATTGATCAATCAATACTAAAGGAACTTTCAAAAGAATTTGAAAGCATTATACACGTGAAAATAAGAGAAGTAATTTATTGCGGACATCTTTTTCTTATTGACCCTTCACATCGAGAAGATCCACCTCTTACCCAAGATGCAGCCAGAGCTACAATACACATGTTAATAACCAATCAACTATAACTGATAATGGCAAAACATTCAAAACCTGATAACAAAAAAACTGCAGAGGAAGAGCTAATGTCACTATCCTAAATGACAAAAATAGAGAGCTCACCTCCGCATAGATGATAGCAGATATGCTTCGCCTACTTCACAGACATTGTTTTCTGTGTTCTTAGGAATTGTTAGAATGTTTCTACTACCATGAACTGTAGCACTGCAGCTGCCAAGAACCTTAGGTAACAACCACAAAAGGAACCTGGCTGCCAAAACTAATTCATCACAAGCATCAATCAGATATAACACCACTGATAATTCATCTTCACCAATCTTCCAGCGCACACAACCCCGTTCATCAGCAGCAGAGAATGGTCGACCATATTGGCCAACCTTAGTCACAGTCTTCTCGGACTCTTCCACTAGCTCCTTCACAATACCTATCAACCACAGAGTCATGGTCCTTTTATCTACAAAACGTAGCCGCTTCAAAATTTTCCCAATAGATACAACATCTCCATTAGGCATTCTGATACCATCTCCTGACTTGGGAACACTGCCTTCAATGCCAGGCCTGTGATGTGGGCAGCTAACCTTACTATCACAAACATGGCTTGTGGATGCTCCCTGACTACCTTCAATCCTGGCTGCAGCCAAGTGCGCAAGACTCTGAGTTTTACGGACAATTTTTTGCCGACCCCTTGAAGCTGTCTTGGCTGGTTTAGGAGGTGGCTCTGCTCTAAAAGACTCGATGGACTTCTGGCCTTTTCGCATCCACCAAGTCTCTTCATCATCTGATGGATTTTGTTGATAGATCTGACTGTAAGAGCTTTTCTCTTCGCTTAATTTTTGTTTCTTTGCCCTTCTGCATTCTTCACACCCAGGTGTTCCTTCACTGTTATCCATCCCGTTGCTACCATAAACAACAGCCTTCCTCAAACTTACCTGAGAATCCTCAACTCCAGTATCTGTTGACGAAGAGCTTGGAAATTGCAGCAATGCTGTAATTGACCTTTTCAACTCTTCAAGCTCAACATCTCTGCCAACATTTTTGGACGACAAAAAGGGCCCAGACTCAGAAGAGCTCAACTGGTCAATGGAGGGAGCAGATAGATTCTCACCAGAGTTAGGACGAGGCTTACGCTTATGGTAAGAACTGCCACAAGCGCTGTTGTAGCTTTCAATCATACCATGAAGGACTAGCTTGCGTTCATTGCAGTAGACATTAACTACCTCTGAAAGGACAGGGGTATCAGCAATTCGAGCTTCTTCTAAAGCATCATGAACATAAGGACCAGGTAGGTGCTTCAAGATTTTACAGTGTCTTTTTTGTTTCACGGGATCGGAAAGAGGTCCATCCCCATCCATTATTCCACTAACAATCAGCTGCCTCACATATGCTTGTGGGTAAAAAATTCCAGCTCGGATAAGTTCGATAATCAGTAGTTGAACACGCTTGAAACCTTCTGTATTTTGCACTTCATGCTGATCTATCCAGCACACAATGGTATCATGCAAAGGGCTTGGGCTATCAAACATACCTAGGAAATCACTACATTTTTCACGGGCACGCCTTGAATTACAGAGAGATTCAGAAGCACCACTAGCAAGAGTCCTACCAGCATAGTTAGTCAGCTGGCCAGGATCTTTTCGAAGATGGCTATTCTTAACAATTTTGGGGTCCCTAGGCCTTGATGAAATTCCTGTCTCTCTCATCTTCAGTTTCAAAAGCCTTACAGCAACATATATAGCAGAAAAATCCTTCCTCCCAGTGAACTTCATTCCACGTGGTGGTGCAAAACGGAAATCCCTGAAATCACAAGTTGCCCACTCACAGATGTAGAAAACGGAACAAATAGATGACAAAGTAGCACCCCGGATATACTTAAGCGAGGAACGCAAACAGGAACTGACTTCTGCAAACCAACAATCATCAATAGAACTCTCATGAACATTCTCAAAAAGAAATTTATATGCCTCTCTCAAATCCCCATGCGCAAGGGCTTTATCCAAGGCATGTAAAGCTTTGACAACACTTTGCCCAGGATGGCCAGGTCTTGCAGCTGTTGCAAGATGCTGTGCTCGCTTCTGAATTGAAGATACAGCACGACTGATGGAATAAGAATCAGACCGAATCTCCGGCCCTTTATCTCTAAGAAAATAAGTAACTTCAAAAGGGCCATTTTTAACCTTTCTAGTATCCTCAGTTACCTTTGAGTAGAGACTCCCATCAGTCACCACATTGGTCATCACACATGGTGGCATAGGAAAACAATCCAAAGCGACAAAAGTATCAGGCACAGCCAGCATCAGATATCGAAGCATCTCTACAAGAGCAGCCATAGTATAAGCCCTACGGGAGTTGTCAACAAGGTCAGATCCACCTGGAGAAGGTTCTTGGATGAAACGAATAGCTATTCCCACCAGAGTGCGAACACAAGACTGAGATAATACAACAGTGTCTATGAAACCATAAATTACAGGTAATAACAACTGCAGAACCCCAAGTAATTCTTTTTCCTGAAAAGCACAAGATAGAAGACATCACAATCTCAGCAAATAAATAAATAAATAATAATAAATAATAATAATAATAATAATAATTGGCCCAGCCATTTAACATTTTCATTGAAATTCAAAAACAAATGTTTAAGCAGACAATACCTGCAGTTGGTTGAGCACCCAATCAATAACGAGTGATGGGATAAGCAACCCTTCTCTGTGATGCCATTGTAAAATGCGTACAACATACCACCATTTAAAATGCAGCGAAGGTTCTTCACAATCGATGCTCCCCAAGGTTGGATCACTCTTGAGCGGAATTGATCCTGCATACACCATTTGTTGCGACCGATCTCTGATTTGTAAAGCAGAATGGACACTGTTTCTTGAAATAAATTCATCCAACAAATATTGCAAGTAATCAATAACATCTTTTGTCCATTGCTCAGAGCGGGAAATATGTGTTTTGTCTGGCACGCCAGATGATATACTGGAAGAGCCAGGGCGAACCTGCAAGAATAAAGTACAATTTGATCCTTCTAATGATACAAGTATTCAAATTATTTTAAATCCAGTATCAGCCAAACATAATCATTACCTGATTGAGATAAGTAACTTTGACAAACCATGTTGCTCTTAGTAATGGCACGTTATTTCTTATAAGGACTTCAAAAAGTGACTTTCTCCTATAACCGTGGGGAACATGATCAGCCAATGACTTTAGCCTTTTATGCTGTTGGGACAAACCCTGGAAATACGTGCAAATTTTCATAGTCAATTCTAGTTAAATTTATCAAAAATTTGTTTGTTTAAATAGCGCATCAACTATTACATCATAAGAATTAACAAGTAACTTCAAAAAAAAAACAAGCTTCCACATCAACAATATACACACTTTCCTACAAACTAAACCTTAAAGAAGGGCTGCACAAGTCACTGTAGATGAAGTGAATATCTTAAGTGTAATTACAGCTATAGAATGCCTAAACTAAGAGCCCAATCCAAGTCAATGAAGTCGGCAATATTTCCTAGTAACTTTGGTTGGTGCATTCACCTCACATTCGAGCAAATTAAGAGCAAGAAAACATAAGTGATGCAACATTAACTTGACTGGTAATGAATGAACCTGTACTCAATATCTCACATAGTTTTTTCTTGCTTGGCCAAGGATGTAAGGTAAGTGTTGTTGCATCCACATTGGCTAAACTCCAAGGACGGGAAGAAAGTAATGTAAGTCATCACATCAAAAATATTGCATTCAATACACAAAGAAAATGATTTTAAAAAAAATGACAAAATGGAGACTTGGATTCAAGTATTTTCATCTGGCTGCTGAAAGCTAAAAGAATGTCCTTTTCAAGTCTACAGAAAAAGGAAACTTAATCGAGTAAAGGAGGAACGCCGACTGCAAAGGTAGATGTTAAGTATATAGCTTGTGACGATCTACTCTAGCAAGAAAAGGTCTAGAAATCGTTCAGAATTCTAAGCCCAGAAACTCTAATCCTACGGAAAGGAAGTAGAAGGAAAGAAAAATAAGGAAATAAGAGAACCAAATTCATTCATATATGTACTCCACCCAACTAAGAACTAGCTTAAATCAGAACAAGAGCAACCATGATTCTAGTCCTTACTTCTCTCTATACTCCGAGGAGTAAAGGGGGCTGCACCACAATTCCCCAAGAGATAAACCTTCATGAATCAGAAATAAACTTTCAATTGATCCCGTCCATACTCTTATGTTTTCACTTCAGAGAATCTCAACTCTTAGAGAACCCCTAATTTGTCTTAAAAGGATAAATTGTTTCATATGGGAATAAAATGACTCAAATAAAGCTGAATGGTCACATATATTCATATTTCAGACTTCAACTGGCTTGATATTGAGGTGTGATTGAATAAAAGAATGAAACTGGTAACTTTGTGTATTTCTATATATGATAAGATCAATCAGTACATTGGTTGTACTTGCACCATATTTACATCAAGAAACTGGAGCTATTCTAGTCTTCTAGAGGGAGTATAATACATCTAGAATTTCAACAGTTCGTACCGAGTGAGAATGTCTACACCAAAAACTAAAGAGCAAAATGATAGATAAATTATTCCAAGTGAAGATGCTGAAACACAGAGGGAAGAATGCAGTACTCTCCAATGAAATCAACACACAGGAGAACAAATATAACATGTATGATAAGATAGTTACTTGTCCCCCTCCCTTTCTGATTACAAAATCTGAAACATTCACAGGTTTGGCTTGATACTACCTGAATTAATAAAGATGCTTCAGTAAATCAGCTATACAACCATGACAGAGCATGGATAGTATAGGAAAAATCCACCTTTAGTTAAAAGTCATCTGTTATTTAAGTGAAACGCATCCATTTTCTACCCCTAGAACAACTTGGACACTGAAGATTCATTCAACCAACCCAAACTTGATTGTGATTGAGGCTATTTATTATTTTTTGTTTTTTGAGAAGGTAACAGTTGTGTTTATTGACAAGTCAGTACATGGGTTGCACTGAAACCATATTTACAGCAAAATCAAAAAGACATCTAACTGACTCTACTTCAAACAAGATCCTAGGATGTCTATAATTGAGTCAGTGTCCTCTAAGTATATTTGTTTACACCAGAAACAAAAAAGTCAATTGAGGCTATTTATTTTTTATCCTTGTTCAACAAATCATCCGGTGCAGATTAGTTAAATAATTCAAATCCTTCTGTTTATAAAGTTCAGATGAACTTAGTAATCCAAACCAAATGGGCCTAGCTCTTTGTCAACTATCAACCACGACACATGATAGTTAGTCAGCACCTACGTCAAGAGCTTGATCTCACCTCCTATTGTTCATATATGACAGGATCACCATAAGCACACAAATGGAGAGGAAATGTTCACTGTTTTGCTTATCATAGTGAAAACCTCATCACATACACTACATACATTTCTGTATCATGCTCAACACGCACTGTTTTTTTCTTTTCCGATTCAATCATTAGCAAGCAATAAGAACATTCAGATGTCATATTTCATCACAAAATATTCCCATGGATTCCTGATAAGATGGAAGGCTAACCTCAATCCACTTCTTCCTGAACTCTTCTCCGCATGATCTTTGATCAGGAAAGATACCAGGTTTTGTCAACTGTAAGCCCTCAAGAGGAACTCCATAAACCTGACCTGCCTGCAATAAGAACATGTGATCACCAGGTTAGCTTCATGCTTTTTGAAAAATGCATGTTAGACTACATGGAAAGGACAAATGTTAATTCATCGTAATCAAGAGAATGCAAGCAAATGCCCTGATCCATAGTAAAAGATTGCGATATAAATTCATTGATGGCTGGTGGTATAAGCTCCAGGGCAAAATAAACACCATCAAGAAAAAGCATATTACCTTTCGCTTCTGAGCTCGAGATTCATTGATAGCCCTGTGACATTTTCTAATTGCCTGCAGAGAGACAGAGAGACAGCTAGTCAGTAATTTTAAAATGGCAGACCTATGAACAACAACAACATACCCAGTGTAATCCAACAAGTGGGGTCTAGGGAGGGTAGAGCGCATGCAGACCTTACCCCTTACCTTACGGAGGTAGAGAGGCTGTTTCCAAAAGACCATTGGCTCAAGTAACGCATATCAAAGCGAATTCAAAAAGGAGTAACATAAGTAATGAAGACATCACAAATAATATGAGAAGCATTCTAAAGCATACAGAGAAAAAGAACAGTAACCACAACAACATAAAACGATAACAGAAGCAAAATACACAAGTAGTAGCAGAAATCAAGGGACCAAAGACAACACAACAACACTCAACTACCTACTAACCTACCATCCTAATATGCGCCCTCCATAACTTCCTATCTAAGATCATGTTCTCAATAAGTTGGAGATCCGCCATGTCTTGTCTTGTCTAATCATCTCTTCCAATGCTTCTTAGACCTACCTCTACCTCATCTTTTCATCACAAACAACCTTTCACACTTCTTCACCGGAAAAAAAACAGAATGGCATATACACACTTTTCAAATTCCTAGACTATATTGGCAAAACTATTGTTGTGTTTCGGAATTAGGAGAAATAAAGCGAACTAAGGCATATATACACTAAACAGACACTAAATTGTACATAAAAGGCAATGCACAGTACAAATATATATTCTCAAAAGTTTACCTCCTTGCACTTGAAGATAACAGGCTTCGTAAAAGCTGGAAGCTGAGTTAATGATATCTCCTTGACTTCCTGGCAACATGACAATCAAAAAAATCAATTACATAATTAGTCTGCCAACCAACCATTCTGCAAGAGCCAAGGAAGAAGAAGATCTATAAGGCCACAAAATAAGAGGAAGACGAGAAATAAAGAAACAGAAGAATGCTTTTTTTTATAAAGATAAAGAAACAGAAAAATGCAGGAAAAGAAAAGAACAAAGAGAAAATAGAGGGAAAAAAGTGTGGGTTTTCTAGTTGATAGAAAAATAGAGGAATGAAAAAATTCTTGGATTTATAATCACCAACTCTGCACAATAGATGCCTATAGTTCTTCTATTCCATAAGAAAAAACAGATAATGTTTCTAGTATATATTTAAGAGCATTCTTTTATTGATGAAGCTATTAAAGGGCATTCGTAACTGTACAAAATTCTGAATCCTTTCTACAGAGACTTGGATAGGAGCCGGAACTAAAGCACCACACCAAAACTCTCCTCCACGGAACAGTTAGGTCTGCCGATAGTATTGTCCAAACGGGGAACTAGATCAAGCATTAATCAGTCAACATAAAGTCATAACGCTTGATCGCGAATAGGCAAAGAACTCTTTTTCATCATGGTTATCTGGTTAAACAGTGGATTCATTTGAACAGTACTATACAAATTTAGGGTGAATAATACCACATATTTCATGTTCCCTAGTGCATAAGGCTACGCCCTCATTGTAGTCCCACTGTTACAAATTCACTAGACAGTGCAACATTTCATGTATTCTTTTACTAGCGGACCATGAATAACCTAAGTGTTAACTAATTAAATTCTCCATAATGCAGATATGTATTTATTTATTTTTGAGAATTACTCCAATGGAGATATGTATTTATTTGGAGAACAGGAAGAAGAAAAAGAGGATAACTTGTAAATTGCAATGGTGAAGCACCTTAATGTTGTTTTAATAACAGAGCAGTTAGCTTAAACAAAGATTTGCAGTCAGAAACAAGCAGAAAAAGTAATATTCATGCAAGTACAAAAAAATGAACAGCGCAGAAGGAATACCTCAAGACCTTCAACAGTCTCCCGGTAACCGGATTGAACATATTCTTTGTTCAATGTCTCCTCAGGGCAATTAGGAGTCTGAGGAAGAAAATCAGGTGGTCCAAGTCTGAAAAGGAACTCAATAATTAGCAAAATGATACCATCTAAACCAAAAAGTACACAGTTTTCACTATTTATATTCGCCAAGTTACCTGGAATTCAGATGTTCCTTGTCACACTTCAATTTAAACGGGGTCAGTTGTAATGGTCGTCTGCAAGAACAAAACAAGCAATCTTAGTCTCTCCTTTTTATAAAGTAATAATTTTATTAAAAGTGTGGGAATGGAACTCTTGTTTATAAGAAGTATACCAAAAATCAAAAAGCCTACAAAAAAGATATGCACCTAATCATCTATTCATAAAGGAATCTCATGGGTACCACCAAAAAGAAATACGGACAAGAGGTTATTCTTCATTTGTGCAAAACTCCATCTCAACGAAAATTAAGGAAGAAAAAGGGAACTACACATGCATAGAATCCATAAAACCTAAAACTTGAAAGAAAACCTCAGGTCTCATATGTTTGAGACTAAATTTCTTCTTTACTTCCTCAAAAGACATATTTTTTTCATATTTGCAATTATTGTGCAGTTGTGCTTGTACCAGTACATGGGGAAAGATGAACAACATATTTTATCTGTGCTTCATGATTTTGAATTCCCCACTAAATGTTCCCTTTTACCATTAAGTTCATCTATAGTTATGACCAACTTATGAATTCACAGACAAAAATGAAGTGACCAAATTCAGGATCATGTATTATTTGACTTTACCTGCAGTTCATCCTGCCTTAATCAATTCATAAACAAATATAAGGTGAAACTCACAATGATCAGTATGTCAGATGCTGACACAATCAGATTTTTTAACAAGTAAGGCTGACATGTCCAGATTGTTAAAGCTGACATAGTACTGGCAAAATAAGCTTCGTGAATGCTATTAAAAGCATGACAATACCGTTACTGCTGAAAAATTTCAACACTAAATGGGATATTACCTGGAGAAATTAGGCGGAAGGGAGGCTGAATCCACTCGAGATGAATCCCTGGCTGAAGGCCCCCCAATAGTGCTGTTATTAACTGCACTAGTGCAGCTGCCACCATGATACCTTTGCATCTCTGCAAACTATCACCTGCATGCTGCCTCCAGCATCGGACAGCAGTAGAATGTATTCAAGTCTAACTGCAGGAACTGTTACAACTGTAATTACAAAATTATGTAACAAATAGATAGTAATAGTAATAACAATAACAACTAGAGCTAGATTTCAAATAAGGTAATATTCATTGAAGAAATGCACAATTGTGTAAAAACATATAAATATATGTATGTGTGTTTGTGTGTGCAAAATATATGTTATCTATTTGATAACGATGTGTATGTGCGTAAGTACACATATACAAGTATGCCTATATTGGAGTCTCTGTGTGTGTCCATCTGAATTTATATATATACCAGTATTACATTATTAGCAGTCTCCTATCAAGCATCAACACTTTGAACAGCCTGATCCCAATCCTTCTATACAATTGATCCGATCTTCAAAAAATTGTCTTTGAAGGGCGGTGTTTGTCTTGCTGCAGATCATGTAAAAAAATAAATAACAAATCAAAAGCAAAAGAGTATTCAATTCCTATTCCAACGAAAATTTGAAATTTAAATGTTCTCTGCAGTTGCTACCTATAAAGGTATATTAGCATAAGTAACGGACATTTACTTCTATTTATATAAATCTTACACCTTACAAAGGTACTTGGGCAGAAGATGGTTGATTTTTAATTCCTAGATTTATCATAACTATGCACATACATTGCACATAGAAATCCAAGAAATTTACTAACATAGAAATCCCACAACTAATGTAAACTGAGTAAATCTTACGTTTCCACCATTTCTCAACAATCCAAAGATAGTAACTAATCCAACTACACCACATTGCGCATTTTGCAGTCAAAAGATACAGAATGCCCTGATTAGCCATCATTGATAGTCCGAAAAAGCAAGAGAAGGAACTAGATCCACCAGCAGTCGACGTCAAGGGTTTTGAGTGAAGTAAAAACACTACAGATTCTAAATCACAATGATCTCTAACCAAACAGGTCGAAACATTTCTGGCAATTACCAATAGTGAATAAATAACAGAACACCCAAAATAATTACCCACTATTAAAGTCATCTCAATTAATCAATCAATTAGGCCTCAACCCCAAACTAGTCGAAATTGACTATATGAATCCTTTATATCGACATCAAGGATTTTGAGTAAAGCAAAACAAAAAATTACAGATCCTAGATCACTAATGAGATCCTCCTTCCCAAACTGGTAAGACATTTCTCACAATGTCAAACGATAGTGAACAAGTTACAGAACGTCCAAACTAATTGCCCACTATTCCAGTAATCTCATTAATCAATCAACTAGGCCTCAATCCAAAACTAGTCATGATTGATTATATGATTCATTTATAATGACTTTTGAGTAAAGCTAAAAAAACTACAGATTCTAGGACCCATTTGCCCAAAGAGAACTATGCACTTTTTTAAAGAAAAAATTTCACTTTATTTGAAAAGCAGTGTTTGGTCATAAAAATCTAAATACAACTTGAAGTTGTATTTGGAAAGTTGTATTTGGAATTAAAAAAACACCCAAAACCTTGTTTTCACTTTCACTATATTTTCCTTTTTCAAATTTCACCCAAATTTTTTATTTTTCATAAAAATGACCCGCTTATTTATTTTACCAAATAAGTATTATTTGCAAAACCTATAACCAAACACAACTCCAACTTCAGAAATTCCAAATAAAGTGAACAAATATTTGTAATAATATGTAGTAGCTCGAATATGGGATATTCAATTGTCATCAATAAGTTTCTAAGGCATTCTTATCCTTGCCAATGAGCCTATTCTATAGAGGTGACACTAAACAATTGATATTTAACTTCATCGTGATTTTATTCAAGGTCTTTGTTCAAATACTTATTACTCATGCTTATAATTATTAGCCTTGGACTAAACATGTATATATTTGTTTTTTCTCCCTTTGCTTTACAGTAAAGCTCTCGGTTTATTTGCACTTAAAGCCCCAATGGACATTAGAGCTTTTAAGCGTTTTTTGCTTTTGATAACACATTATCTATTGTGAGATAATACTTTTTTAGAGCAGTTTGATTGTAATTTCATATAAATTATTCAAGTAGGGTGATTTTTCTATATTTAAGAAATTGGGGGTCTAAATCATATTTAAAAAAAGCACATTCAAATTCTTCGCAAAACATATGACCAGTCACAACTCCAGCTCCAACTTAAAAATTCCAAATAAAGTGAATAATATTTGGTTTTCATGGCAAAAGACCGACTAATCACAAACGAGATTCTCTTCCCAAACTAGTCAAACATTTCTTGCAATGCCAAACGCTAGTGAATAAATAACAGAACGTCCAACATAGTTACCCACTATTACAGTAATCTCAATTAATCAGTCAACTAGACCTCAATCCCAAACTAGTCGCGATTGATTATATGATCTGTTATATCGACGTCAAGGGTTTGAGTAAAGCAAAAAATCCTACAGATTCTAAAGCACTAACGAGATCCTCTTCCCAAACTGGTACATTTCTCTCAATGCCAAATGATAGTCAATAAATTACAGAACATTACAGTAATCTCAACTAATCAATCAACTAAGTGTCAATTCAAAGTAATCGCGATTGACTATATGAATCCTTTATATCTATGCCACACTTTATTTGTGCGCATTTCATTCCAACTCTAAATAATACTCCACATCTTTAAAGGCAACTTAATAAAAGGTTCTCTAAATAGCACATACACACATACAAGTCATAGAAATGACCACACGTATTACAGTATAATCAGAAGCCCAATAAAAATCATTACTCTTAACCCTAAAAGAGCAAAAAAGTTAACTAACTATTTCAGGGGAGGAAATCAATGCCCACCCCTCCAAGTAACTTCAGTAGCATTAGTTAAACAGATAAGTAACTACTAAAATGCACAAATTTCCATAATTTCAAAAGATTGAACTCAATTAACCATACCCAGAATGTAACAAACAAAGCAGACCCCAAAAAAATTGAAAATTTTAAGCAGTTGTTTGATTAAGCAAAATAGATCACCTGAATAAATCAAGAAACGCCAGAAACCGCAGAATCTACCACAGCCAATCACTTCTGATTCTCAAGATTACTGAAGTTTGAAAAAAAAGAGGGGTTTTTGAAACTGAAAGTGAAAGCTAGGGTTTTGGTCCCCCAACTCAAAAAAAAAAAAAAAAGAGGATAACAAAATTCGACGATTGCGAAGCAAAAGATTCAGATTTCAAGTCTAAAGATAAAAGCTTTGTAAGATTTAGAGATTGAATAAGAATTTTATCGAACGAATCGTATATAGATGTAGCAGTATTCTTTTTGGTGTATGTATAGGTTTGATGTATAGATATAGAGAGAGAAAGATAGGAACAGATTGAGTTAAAAAATGTTGTAGTGAGAGAAAGAGAGAGAGAGAGAGAGAAGGGTCTCGGATTTGAGGAAAGCGTGGGGGTGAAAGGGGGGTTTTGACTCTTAAGATGATGATGGTGTGTTCTATTATTGGTAATTTTAAGAATTATACTTACTTAACTTATGTAAAAATATATATATATCATATTACTCACTTACTATAAAAATTATTTATTTAAATTTTTTACCCAAAAAAAACAATATTAAAAAATGTTGAAAATTTGTTTTGACCAAAATTGTATTGACCAAATAGGTTTTTCCTTTTTTCTTTTTTGGATAAGAACAACCTACAACATAATATAATTTTATGATATTGTAATGAAAAAATTTATAATTTAAAAGTTTTTATTCCGTGGTTACTTTGTGAAATTAGATGATATATATTATTGTTGTTGTTTGTATTGTGAAATTGTATTAATCTATTGTTGTTGTTGTTATTGTTGTGCATATTTTATAAACAAAGTACGCGTAAATATAATTAGAAACGTGAATAATTAAAAGATGTAGCATAACACAGATAAGTTAGTTAAGAACTTAAGATATGAAAAAAATATAATCGTAGAAAAAAAATTCGTAATGCATGAGTGTAATTTGAATAATGTGCGATATAATTTAAGTTGATATTTTAATAGTGTATAAGATCATAATATGAGAGTTTTCAATATACGACAAATGAGTGTGTTTTAGTAACAGAGTAAATATAGATATAACTAAAAACTCATAAATGATGAAAAGACAAAGGATAAGACATATTTAGTTAAGAACTTAAGATATGAAAAATATTATCGTATAAAATTTTCATAAAGTTTTTTTTTTTTTTTGGAGAATGCATAATTGTAATTTGAATAAACTACGTTATAATTTAATTGTAATATTTTAATGGCGTAAAAGGATCATAATATGAGAGTTTTTGAAATACGATAAATGCGTGTGTTTTACTAACAAAGCAAGTACAACTATAACTAAAAATTCATGAATGAAAAGATATAGCACGAAATAACTAAACTAGTTAAAAACTTGAGATATAAAAACACATCATTGTGTCTAATCTTAATAAATAAATTTTGTGAGATGATATAAGATTATTATTTGAATAAAATACAACATTATCTAATCTTCATACTCTAATAATGTAAAAATATCGTAATGTAAAAGTTTATAGTATGTCATTTATTTATTTTTTGATAAATAAATAATTTTTTACTAAATAAGGAGTATATACAACTTTAGTTGGTTCTATATATTAAAGTATGCTGGAATTTTTGTGATTCCTCTCTTGTCATATAGTGTATACACATTCAGACACTATACACACTTGTATGATCATATGCATTTAAAAAATCTAAAAAACATTTATTTAATTGACGGATAAATTTAGCCTCTTCTAAATAACAAAAAGAAATCATTGATAAATTCAAGTTAAATTATCCCAACTCCAGCATATTTAGGATGATATTTGAAAATAGTGTTCTTAAATATCTTTTTTTAAGTTATTACTGGAGTACTTCATGGGTAATATAAATAGGTCGGAGATATAAATTTATTTGTCCTTGTTCTTTCTTTACTTTAAAAGGAGAGCATGAACTATCCGTAATCAATGATGAGTAGGAATTTGTTTCCTTACGTATTATAACTTAGTAAAAACGTTATTTGAAAAGTGAAACTTTACTAACAGTTATTTGCGCATACTTATAAACAAAATAAGTGTAACTATATCAAGAAACGCAAGAAATAATGAAAATATATAGCACAAGATAACTAAGTTAAAAAAAACTAAGATATGAAAAATATTATTGTTGTAGCGAATTTTAACAATTGAATGTTTTGAGTTGAGATAGGATTGGTCTTTGAATAAATTACCAATATTGTCTAATTTCAATAATATTTTAATAATGTAAAAGGATCATAGTCTCAGAGTTTCTAATATGCGATGTTTGCATGAACTTTACTAACAAAACAGTCATAACTATTACTAGACACAAAAATTATGAAAAGATACAACACAAACTACTAAAATAATTTTTTTAAGAATAAAATATGAAAATAATTATCGTATCAGATTTTATAATTATTTTTTTGAGGTATGATGGATTATTCTTTGAATAAAGTATAATATCTTTAATTTGTATGCCCTAATAACACATAAATGTCACAATTAGGGAGTTTCTAATACGTGATATATTTGTGTAAATAAAATTAGAAATACATGAATAATGTACAAATATATCTCAAGAATAGTAAAATTAGTTAAAAACTTAAGAAATATAAAAAATATTACCACATCACAATTTAATTAACAATTGATTATTATTTTTTAGGTAACATATAATTGTTCTTGAAGTAAAGTACTAGCTACAATTAATGGCGGAGTAAGAATTTTAACTAAAGAGTATTAAAATATAAAAAAATCAAATCATATATAAGTCTGTCAATATATAATTTATATGTATAAAAAATATATTTCTATTTAGTAATGCAGTATAATTTTCAGACAAAGGTATGTCAATTGATACCTCTTACATGTATAAAAATATATATTTTTATTTAGTAATGCAATATAATTTTCGGACAAAGGTATGTCAATCGACACCTCTCAATTGTATGTGGCTTCACCATTGACTAGAATACAATATGATTTTTATATCTCAATAACATAGAATAATCACAATATGAAAGTTTTTAGTATACAAATTTTGTGTGTATTTTACAAACATAGTAATTGTAATTGTAAATAGAAACACATAATTATCCGAAAAGACACAACACTAGACTACTAAATTAATTAGAAAATTAAGATATAAATTTTATCGTATCAAATTTTAATAATTGAAATTTTTGAGGTGTTATAGAGTTATTTTTAAATAAAGTATGATATATCTAATTTTGAATCCGCCCTAATAACGCCGAGAGGTTATAATATGAGAGTTTCTAATATGAGATGTATGTGTGTGTTTCACTAATAAAACAAGTGTAAATAAAATTAGAAACACATTAATAATGAAAAGATATAACACGAGATAATTGAATGAGTTAAAAACTTAAGATACGTAAAAATATTACTATGTCAAAATTTAAGAATTCATTTTTTTTAGGTAACTAGGGATTTTCCTAAGAAAAAATATAATACGGTCTATTGATATTCTAATAACTTAGAAGCATTATAATATGAGAGTTTCTAATATGCAACATTCACACACATTTTATTAAAAAAGTAAACAACAAATATAATAATTAAAATACATGAAAAATGAAAAGGTATATCATTAGATAATTAAGAGGGAGTTTTAATTGATTATAAGTTGGTCAAATCTAATTTTAAGTCAATTTGACTTTTAAAAGTGTTTGACAAATATAATTAAAAGTACATAAAAAAATAAAAATGATATTGCACTAGATAACTAAGAGGGTGTTTGAATTGACTTAAAAGTTGGTCAAACTTATTTTTAAAAACGGTTTATAACTTTTGTAAGTGTTTGACAAACATAGTAAATAACAAATATAATAACAAAATACATGAAAAATGAAAAGATATAGCACTAGATAACTAAGAAGGTGTTTGAATTGACTTATATGTTGGTCAAACATATTTCTAAGTCTGTATTTGACTTTTGAAAGTGTTTGACAAATATAAAATAACTTAAAATACCTCAAATATAATTTAGAATAAGTTAGAAAGTGTTTGACCTGATTAAAAAAAATAAGTTAAAAACCAAAAATAGGTCTTACCTACCATTTATTTTTGGGATAATTGTATATAATAGCAAATAATATAAAATAAATATAATAGCTACCCTTTGATTTAATTGTGCTCCATAGCAAATTATACAATTGCAGCGAATTATACAATTGCAGCGAATTATACAATTTAGGCCAGTGAATTATACAATTGTATATGTATGGTGATGCCAACGAATTATACAATTTAGGCCAGAGAATCATACAATTGTATATGTATAGCGAATTATACAGTTATATGTTTGCTATGGAGCGCAATTATGCAAACTTTGCTATAACATACAAATATGAATTTTTTATTTGCTATATGTGAAAGTTGCCTTTTATTTTTTGACCTAAAAATTATTTAAATTTGACTTCTTATTTTCGACGGCAAATTGGTTTGATAAACCAAAAATAAGAAAAATATTACCCTGTCAGATTTTAATAATTGATATTTTTGAAGAAAATATTTTTGTTTTTTCATGACTTTGATATTTTAGTAATGTTATGATTTTTTTTATCTTAAAGTCATTGACGATAGTCGTTGTTTCCTTGTGATTAATTTAAATAATGATACTCATTATGTATGTTTAAAACAATTTTTTAGTTCATTATTTTTTATTAATTATTTGCTATACTTAAAATTCGTTGATTGTAAAAAATAGTGTTTTTATGACACGTAGTTGATCATAGACCTATGTCCGATAATAGTTTCAACTTGATTAAAATATATATTTTTCTTGATTATACTTTATAAAAATCAGAATACAAATTTAAAAAATCAATTTATCCACTAAAATATAAAGTATTAAAAAGATAGGCATTAATATATATATAACTAAAAATGAAAAAAGAAGAAGATATAATACAAGACAGCTAGATTAGTTAAAAACTTAATACATGAAAAATATTACCAAATCAATTTTTGATAATTATCTTATTTGCCTAAAATAGAATTTAATCAAAGGTGTGATATGCTAAATTTAATGTTATGCTTAATGTAGAAGTTTTGGTCTAGGTCATATTTTGACATTTTTTTCTATTTTACTGCACATATCTTTTCTTTTTTCTTTATAACCCTAACTTATTTGGTTGATTGTAGTAAGAAGGCTTTTAATTTAGGAAATGAAGTCAAAATATCATTACCTAATAGATTTTAGAATTATATGTTTCAATCTTCAAAGTTTTATCTAAGATTAGTAAATGAAAAGTTTTTATGAAAATTCTCGTAAAATTGAGAATAAATTTTTCATGTTCTATATGCCAAATCATATTGTAGTAATTGCTGTCATTTTTTGGAAAAAAAAAATTAAAAATTACCCAAGTTTTTCGTTTTTGAAATAATTATGAATTTTCTAATGTAGCTGTAATTTTCGTTCTATATATAGATTATTTTTGAAAAAAACTTTTGATGTCTCAAAATATACTATCTTGTTATTATAGTACTAATAAAATTACTCGCGAATCGACATGAATTTAATATAATTATAATTATAAAGTAATACTTAAAATCTATCATTCGTTAAAGTTAAAACACTATATTATCTTACATACAAGATTACGTAGTAACAAACATTAATAATGTAAATGAAAATGATAATTATAACATCTTATCATTTATCCTTCAATCAATCATCTTTATTTGATTTTATAATTTATCCTTTTGCTTTCAAGAATTGTTACTATTTGATATTTTTGGGGACTCAAATAAACATCGATATTAAATTTTCTAATAAATAATTGGTGAATGCATAATTAAATTTTAAGAAGCTGCAAATAGTGAAGAAATATTCTAATTCTAACGTGTAGAAAGTTCAGTTCTACCTTTTGTTTTACATATATCATTTTAATGTTCTCCCACTCAAATGTATCATAAGTAATTATTAAAATGAAAAATTAAAGGGAGAATGTATCATATCGGACAACAATTAAACTTATTATATATATACTTGAAAGAGAAAAATATTACACAAAACTATTCAGTTTGTTTTGGATATTTTTTTAAAAATCAACATACCAAAGTGATGGAGTTCAATTTAAAAATACACTTATTTTTCAACGGCAATTTCGAGAAAGACATTTATTACTTCAAGAAAAGTATTTACAACTTGCAGTAAACTTGAAAATCTGTCCATACTTCATATTAAATAGGGATAATGCACAAGTACCCCCTCAATCTATGCCCAAAATCTCAAATACACACTTATACTTTACTAAAGTCTTATTACCCCTGAACTTATTTTATTAATAATTTTCTACCCCTTTTTGGTCTACGTGGCACTATCTTGTGGGCCCAACGCTGATTGACTTATTTTTCCAAACTAGTGCCACGTAGGCTGAAAATGGGTAAAAATTACTTATAAAATAAGTTCAAGGGGGTAATAGGACCTTAGTATAGTACAAATGTGTCTCTGGGATTTCGGGCATAGATTGAGGGGGTACTTGTGCATTTTCCCTATTAAATATAAACAGTTAATTTATTGTGGAGTTATTTATGTCTCTGCAAAAGAAGAAGAAGAAAATCAGATTTGTTGTTGTTTGAAAATGAGATAAAGTACCTCTATTTATAGACAACAAATGATAGTGTGAATAAATATTTATTGTGTCTTATCGAAAAGGTTATAACTCTTTGTAAATGTTACAACCCTTCGGAAAGGGCACAATCTTTTATAAAAGTCACAAATTTCCATAAAAGCGTTAATTCTTTGTAAAAGTCACAACTTTTCATAAAAGTCACAATTTTTCTATAAAAGGGAACAACTAGTTTTGGAAATAAATAAATTACTCCTTCCGTCCACAATTATTTGACAGGTATACTAAAAAAAAATGTCCAAGATTAATTGTCAATTTAAACAATCAAGAAATAATTAGTCATTTTTTCAATTCTACCCTTAATAATTACTGAATTTTGTTCAATTGAAAAATTATGTAGACTTTTGATATTTTTGGTATAGTAGGTTTATATTAGTCAAATTACACCTTATATTAAATTTTCCTTGAATGGAGTGCATGACCTTACCCTGACAAATAATTGTGGACGGAGGGAGTAAAAGAAAATTCTGATTTGTGATGGTGTCACGTTGGCGGGCCTACGGTTCTCTTGTATATGATATCGAAAAATGTATTTGGCATGACAATATTTTGGCACAAAATAACACGTTCTTCCTTTGTGGAGTAAGGTCGTAACTAAAAGAGGCTGACAAGGGTATTGCTCTAAAACATTTTTTTCACGCAAAATGCCCTCTAAAATTAAACTACTAAAAGAAAAGTCTTTAAACCAATAGATGATTTGAAGAAATTACACTGCCTAATAATTTTTTCCTTCCCAATAAAAAAAAATTCAAGAAACATTTATTTATACGAAAAAATATATTTGGCAGGACGCCTTTTTGACACGGTCAGCTAATTTTAGTTCTTTTTTGTAATTTCGCTGAAAAGTGAAGGATAATTGGGTAAATTCATTTATTTCTCGTACTCAAAGTATCCTTCAAAGCAAAACCACTTTGAATATATCAAAATCACCACTCTTGAAAGTGAAATCACTTCTAATAAATTCAACCTATAATTATTATTTTTTAGTTCACACTGCCCAAGAAACTGTGATTTCACTCACAAAAAAAATGTGTTAAAAGTTCTGTTTCTTTCTCCTTTTCCTTATCCCGTATCTTCTTCTACTCTTTTTTTTTCTTTACGTTTTTTCATAATTTTTTTATTCTTCTTATTAAATATATTTATTCATCAAACTTGAAAACTTCATATTTTTAGTAGGACTGTTTTGCTCGTGATTTAGTTTGGATCATTTTAATTAAACGAAAATAAATTTAATTAATTTGATTTTTAAATGTTAAAATCAAGTCAAGTTAATTAAGTCGATTTTTCATCACTTTGATTTTTTTTTTCTTGCTATTTAATTTTTGTGGACTTCTAAAAATATACGATACTATAAAATTTTGATAAGGTACATCCGTACATATATATAGGATCCTTCAAAAAATAAATTAAGCATTATCTAAGAATTTAATCATTTTAAAGAGATATAATAAGTTATTTCCGGCGATTTATTATTTTCTCACAATATTAAAGATGACTATATATTAAGATATCTTGTTAATATTTGATTCAAATAAAAATAATCAATTAAATTAAGAATTATTTTCAACAAGAAAAAGCACTATCAACATTATCAAAATAAAAATATAAATTAAACAACGAAGTAAATGCAATAAAATTTGATTATCATAAAGAGAAACACATGAATACTAACCAAGAGTTTTTTTTAAATTTTTTTTGAAGAAGGTTATATACAAAATCATTACGAATAGTTTACGAATAATTTATTAATGAAAAAGATTATCCTAAAAAATCAATGTCTAATCTTTTATCAACGAACACACAAATTATTTATTATTCTAAAATTAAAATTTTATGATTTTTAATTTTTAATTTCACTATGTTCAATTTCTCTATCTTATTGAAAAATTATTTTTTCTCAAAACATTATGATCGAATGCTATTGTAGCGTGAATGATTAAAGTTTAAACGAATAGTCTATAAGTCATGAGTTCGAATATAGGTTAGGTCTCAATTTTAATTTTAATTTTTTTTTTAAAAATGACTCTTTGATGCTTTTAGAATTTAAATAATTTTTAACTTCATATTCTTTTTGGTAAATAAGATTGTAAAAGTGTATATTTGGATCCTTTTCACAAAAATTAAAGATTTTTCATTATTATACGTCGAATCATTATGATAAAAATAAATGTAAAGGATATAGTATTATACGAGTTATGCTTTTTCACAAATACAAGTCAATTGAATGTGATAACATATGCATGATCAAGTTATAATTGTATAATACAATTAGTTATGGTACATGTCAATCTGATCAATTTATCTTCACATTTTAGGGGTTATTATACTATATTTATTGATAATATCTCATTTTAAAATCTCTTGTGATATTCAATAAACAACTAATATAAAGAGACTAAATAAATTTTTATTGATAATTATGAAAGAATGTTATTTCTTAATATTCATTTAAACAACAAAGGTTGATATCCATTTTCGCGAAATAGTTTCCACGTAACTATAAACATTGAACACTATTTTCTCTCTTCATTATTTGCTTTATTAAAAATTTTACATTCACAACTCATTTATTCCATTTTCATTTTTAATAACATTCATAATTAGAGCTGGACATAATATGATTAAAATAAAAAAAATCGTCTGAACTGATTTTTAAATTTTTTTATTATTGGATCAATTTCAATTTCAAATTTCAATATTTCATTTTTTCTATTTGATTTTCAGTTTTAAACTAAATTTTTTTTTTTAACTAACCGAAAAAAATTAAAATTCTCTCTCTCTCTATTCTTTACGCCCTTAATTAAGGTAAAGTTACTTCATCCCATAGCCCACAACCCATATTCAAATTAGGCCCCAATTCCAATCAAAAGTCCCTAAACTGAATCTGAAATCGTTAACTCAGTCAGTTACGACTTACGCCGCAGCCCGTCAGTCCGCCGTCTCTCAGTTCGTCGTCTCTCAACTCTCATCTCTGACTCTCGCCGAGTGCTCACAGCCCGCAGTGCTTCTCACTGGCCACTGCTCAGTGCTCGCTCGCGACTCGCGGCTCGAAGGTCAGTGCTCATCGCGTCCCAACTCTTATCTGGAAATCTTTATTTTGATGGTAAATTAAAAATGGAATCTAATAAACTTGTGGAAAACAATAAGAGTAGGCAGTAGCAGAGCAGTGTAGCACTCTAGAAGTTGAAGAGCAAAATCTGTAAGCGTTGTTAGAGATACTTGAATTGAAACAACAAAAGAAATTGTTAGATACACATTAAGAGCAAAATCTGATGAAAACACATGAAAAGAATATGAAAAACATGTATTGCGTCCTCTATTGTTTTTTTTAATTATTAGTATGCAATTATGTGATTATTTGTGTGATTTGTTAACTGTAATGTATTGCGTCTATATGTAATTAAGTTATTTATAGGCAACTCTGTTGACATTTGTGTTAAGTAAGTATTCATGAAGTAGTGTTGAGTCACGAGTGTCTAATGTCTATCATCTTTTAGAGTTTTAGTTACTGTTAGTGTACATATGTAAGCATGCTTGTGGCTATTTTCGGGTGCATTTGTATGTAGAGGACATCAAAGCATTTGATCCTAATGACGCTTACAGTTCACGAGTGACTACTATCCATCCTTGATAAGTATAAATAAATTAACTTTCTTTAATTTTTGCCACTGTTTATTAAATTTGGTTAAACCAAACAGAAACTTACAAACCGGACCAAATCGACCGAACGCCCATCCCTACTTGTGAGCTTAAAGTAGGTTTCAACCTAATGACGAAAAAATGCTTGAGAATTGTGCCATATATTGGGTTTCAAAAATAAAATAGAGTCAAATGTAGGAATCGGCATAGGATATTAGCATCCAGTCATATGTTTTCTTTCTACGCTGGACTAAGTTGGATCGATAGTTAGGATCAAAATGGAAGCTCTATGAAAATGCATTTAATCACTGTGCTTCCAACCAACAAGTACTCTGGATTGTTTATGACAGCTCCAGTAATATCAGACCCCGGGCAAATGGGTGTGCGAGGGGAACATTGTGCTTATGTTCACCTATGAAGCATGGGCACCAGATTTAGGGCTGTGTAGTTGGACAAGGTTCATGCGCCAGGCACGCTCTGAACATGTATTCTTATCTTTCTCTATTTTGTGGACAACAATTGGACTCTTTTCTTCATTAATTCCACGCTGTCTGTTTGATACTTTGATCAGCCTTTCCTCCTTCCCTGGTATGCTTCTGGCTGCTCTGCTATTTAATTTTATTGTAGACGTGCATGCTACTTTTTTGCTATGTCAATGATTTTTATTATGTGATATTTTGCGGCATCTGAAGATCCAATAGAAAATATGGATTAAGATATTGCAGAGTCAGGCTTTTCTTCTTCTTCTATGTCTTGCTGCTGACTCTCTCCTACATTTTAATGTCTTATTATTTATTTATTGTGCATGAGTGCTATGTGTTTCTATGTGACTAATATGATATGATTAGCGATATGCATAAACCCGTTGATCACTTGCTGTGGAAAAAGGATCAGCCTGCTTGTTTATGGCTCTTTTCTGTTCGTCTACAACATAATTGGTCTCTGAAAAGTTCTTTTCCTTTATCCTTTGCTTTTATTTCAAACCGTAAAAAGAAAGAGAATATTTTATGGGGGGAGAGGGAAGGGCCAGCCGTTCTGCATTTGATGTACACGACTTGTTTTGGCTATGACCAATTTGCTGTGAGTATTATTGATCCCACTGAGAATGTCAGCATATTTTACAGGGCTGAGAAAAGCTTCACTTGGTTGTGGTCTAGAACCCATCGCAGAGTAACTCATAGGGCATTCTGTTGTATCTTACCTGGTATGGTTTCCTTCTCCTCTTCCTGTTCGGGTAGAACTACTCTGTTTTAAAGTAATTGGTCTAATATGGTGCAGTTATGATTGATTTGATGATTAGGTGGTTTAATATGACGACAAGTTTGGAAGAGCCATCAAAGAAAACTTCACGTCCTCAATTGGTTGTATTGAACAGGGCATTCAAATTGGTGAGAGTCTTTTCTTAAACCATCTAAGATGAAAGTGAGACGTGTTTAATTGGCTATGAGTGGGTCATATGTCCGGTTTTAACTTCTTGGAGGGTGACTCTTTCAAATGTAAGATGCATAGGCACTAAAGGTAGCAAGTTCTGTTCTGTACTTCTGTAGCATCCCTAAGGTCCTGAATTTTACCTGGTCTAAAGCAGGAAGATACAATGACTTCTATCAGGTGATGAGGTAATGATGTTCTTAGATTTTTATTAAAAAAAGCGCGTGGGGGTGGGGGTGGGGGTGGGGTGGGGTAGTATAGGCAAAAAAAAAGTAATACTGGGAACTTGCCATAGTTTTCCCCTCATATTTATTTTACTGACCATTGATACTTTCAACGCCAAGCTAACCTGGTACTTCGCTATGTTAGATCTTTTCCTCTTTAAATCAGTAGTAGTATCTGTCTCGAAAAAAAAAAAAGTAGTAGTATGACTGGTATTCATATTCTTGTAATTTTTTATAAATTAAATATGGCACTGTGGGCCAATTTTATTCATTCAAATCTATAAAGAACAAGAACAAAGTTTGGTCAGCACACAAATGGATCTGGACCAAATAAAATTAGAGCTAAAGAAAAATAAAACAAAAACAAGAAAAGGAAAGTAAATCAAAAGTCTAATCTTTCTGATATAGTAAAAGCATTTTTGTTGGCTTTCAAACTTTTGATGGTTAGGGTCTTTGATGGACTTTGTCTCTTCCAATTCCTCTTGTTCAAGTTTCAATTTCCCCACTGATGGAGCTTCTCTGAATGTAGACTTTTTTCCATTGAATTTCTGAAGATTGAGCATCCATGTCTCCCGCTGTGTCGATTTGTTGTTTCCAAGATTGTAGGTCAGCTCTATCTTTGTTTCCTTCATTTCCACTTCCGATCAGTCCACCGACGTTGATATATTTGTTTTCCAGGTGGTTTTTGTCCTTCCTTGCTGCTTCTTTCTCGGTCTGTTCTTTTTAGCTTTCTTATTTTTTGTCTTCTTTCTTGAAAGTTTGTGTTTGTGATTTATCTTTGTTGTTTCCATTAAACTCCACCCTGTGTTGGTATTCTAATAGATTATTTCTTGTACCGCTAATGTTGTTGTTTTGGTTTGATTTTTCAATGATTCTCAGAGAGAGAATCGTTTTGAATCCTCCTGTTCCTGACTCTGATGTTAGGAATTTCCGATTTATCATTATTGATAAGTTCTTTCCCTCTGATTGGTAGTTCCTGAAAAGTGTTGAAATGCATGGTCCCTTCATGCTCATATGCTAGATTGGTGATGTAGTCTGCCACCATATTGCCTTCTCCAATTGTATGTGTGATCTCAACTTGTATTGCTTGCATCCATTCCTTGGTTCTTTCAATCAGTCGAGTCATTTCCCCAGGAATTTTCCACACATTTGTTAGAGTCTGGAACAGACTCACATTTGTGTATCCATGTGTATAACAATAGTTCAGTGCTTCATGTATTGCTTTAGTTTCTGCCACTATGCTAGTGATTCTCCCAGCTGTCCTGCTTGTGCATAAATTAAATCTCCATTGTCATCCCTTAGGCAGAAACCACTTGTGTTCATTCCTGGGTTGCCATGACTTGCCCCATCTGTGTTGATTTTTACTCTTCCTCTTGTCGGCCTTTTCCACTTGACCACACAGTGATGTAATCTAGGTTTGTACTCTGTCAAGTATTGTATGACTGAAGGCCAATCTGTAGGTACTGATGTTAACCAAGGAAAAATGGTTTTGATTAACTGATTGATATTCAGTTGCCCTTGGTAAACCATCTTGTTGTAGGTTGTATTTCCTGCATGCTTCCTGGTATTCCTTCTTTTCCATATTTCCCACAAAATAGTTGCTGGAGTTACCCAGAAAACCACCTGTAGTTTAGGAGGCTGTTTAGAGATCCACCACTATAATATGACTTGATGTAGTTGCGTTCCATCAATGTGAAGACCTGCACAATAAGCAAACTGTCCCTATAGCTTCACAGCTAATGGAGAAGTTAGAAATACGTGATTTATATTCTCTTCCTTGTGATCGTCACAACACCAACACCTTGACACCAGATTAATGTTGGTCTTTTTCAGATTGTTGTCAGTTGGTATCCTACCTTTCCAGACTCTCTACATGAAGAAACTTATTTTAACAGGAAGTCCTTTCGGCCATATATATATATGTTTTGGATTGCTCTTGCTTCTTTCTGATTATTCCCTGGTGATTTTACTGTGAATCTCCCACTAGTTTCTCCCATCCACCATGTCTTATCATTATCCACCTCCATTAGTATTGGGCTTATATTATCAATGGTATGTTGGACCATTTCTGTTGAAACTCTATCCTGTAACATCTGGATATCCCAAGTTCCATCCGTGATGAATTTCTTCACTTCTAGTTCTTCTTCTAGTCCATGTTCATTGTCTACATAGTACAGAGCCCCTTGTTGGGTCCACTTATCAAACCAAAAACTAGAATTTCCTGTTTTCATTTACCACCAAATTAGATGTTCCATGTCTTTCTTATTTCCATCATCTTTTTCCACACTTGTGAAGCCCCTTTTGATTGGGCAATTACTGGTAGTAACTTTTTGCAATATTTGTTTCATATATAGGCACTCCACATAGAAGTAGATGTTCTGAAATTCCACCATAGTTTCCCAAATAAGGCTTTAGATGTATCATGCAAAGATCTAAAATCAATTCGACCTTCTGCTTTTGGTGAACACAAACTTTACCAAGCCACCAATGTCTTATCCTGTTATCTGCAGTTGTTCCCCAAAAAAATCTTGCAAAATTTTTATGGATTTGATTTATGACTCCCTTTGGAGTGTTCATTACTGATAAAATTTACACAGGAATGGACTGCAGTACATGGGCAACTAGAATATATCTGGCCCCAAATGATAGGAATCTGTTTTGCCATTGCATGACCCTCTTCATTATTTTTCTGAACAAAATATATGGACTTCTTTCTCCATAGTACACAGGACAGCCAAGATAAGTGAAGGGAAAAGTACCTTTTGTCATCCCTGTTCTTCTTTTAATGGTATTGCAAATGCTTAGAGGCATCTTCTCATGCACATAAAAGGAACCTTTTGAATTGTTGACCAGTTGTCCAGAACACTCTTCATCCTGCTTCACTACTTTAATAGTTTTTTCTAGAACTGGAGTTAGCTGAACAAAAAAGAATGGTATCACCAGCATATGACAAGTGGTTTATGGGGGTCCATTTAGGAAGCCCAAAGCCGCTATATCTGCCATCATAAAATAAATTGTTCAGTAATAGAGTGGTGATAGGGTGTCTCCTTGTTTCACTGCCCTCGTGGATTTAAAGAACCACATGACTGACCATTAATCAGCACTGAATACCAGTTATGTGAGACCAATCTCCACAGACCACACCATGTCAATGATAATCTCTGAGAAACCAAACTGCCTCATCACCTTAGGATAGATCCATGAGACCCTATCGTAGGCCTTTGTCATGTCTGATTTTACTACAATGTTGTGGTGCTTATTCCTTTTGTTGACATCTCTGATGATTTGCTGTCCTAGCAACACATTTTCTACAATACTTCTCCCTTTAACAAATCCTGTTTGATGAGAAGAAATCAAACTGGCAAGTACAGAAATGATCCTTACATGCAATACTTTAGACAATATTTTATTAGCAAAAGTGCTCAAGCTAATAGGTCTCAAGTCCGCAAATGTTTTCACCTCATTCTTCTTGGAATTTAAACCACGTTGGTGTGAGTGATGAATCTAGGAATCTCATGTCCACAGTAAAAAACCTTTACCACATCTTCCCCTATTATGTCCGATCAAGTTTGAAAAAACGGCCTGAAAAGCCATCCGGCCCGCTTCCACTGTTACTATTCAGACTTCACATTGCTGTTTTCACCTCCTCTATACCTGGTCGCTCTGTGACAAAGTCATTTTGTTCTTGTGTAACCAGAGTTGGAATGTTCTGTACCATGTCATATCTTCTATCAGTTTTTTCTTCACTAAATTGCTTCTGAAAGTAACTTGCTGCCTTTTCTACCATTTGTTGTTTCTCTGTTACCCAATCTCCTTCACAATTTTGTATTCTCTGGAGACTCAATTTGTTCCTTCTCCCGGTAACATAAGAGTGAAAGAACTTTGTGTTCTTATCTCCCTCCTTAAACCATTCATTCCTGCCTTCTGTCGCCAGAAGTCCTCCATGCTCATATACCTTCTCAAATCTGCCTGGGCTCTATGAAGTTCTTCTCTGTTCTGACCCGAATGCCTTATCTCCATTCGAATCTCCTTTACTTTTATCACGTCCTCGAGAGTAGAGATTTTCTGGAAAATATTACCACAAGCTTCTTTTACTCCATAGAGTCGAAGCCTGCTTAACCTTCTTCGTCTTGGCATGAAATTCTAGAAATGGAGAAGCAGCAAAGCTCAGATTCCCGTTTCCTTAAATCAGATCTTTGAAAGAATGGTGGTTGGTCCAGAAGTTCAAAAATTTAAAAGGTCCAATGATTGGTTCTTCCTGTGAGTTACATACCACATGAATGGGAGCATGATTGTACTTCAGTATTTTTCCAAGATCTCTTTTCTTTTCCCTATGTAAATACTACAGCTACATCCTTGAAGTTGTATAGGTACCTTGACTGATTGTTACTGTTATGCATAACTAGTGAATATCAACTGTTATTATTGTTTGAATATGTTGATTCATTTGCAGGCTGAGCAATGGGTCAACAGTATGGGCGACTCTTCAGATGATGCTAAACCAACTGTGGTTGTTCTAGAGAGTCGACCACCCAGGTAAAAATCTTCTTCAGCATGGCAATGATTTTGACGAAATTCCTGAGGTTAATTTCTTAGGTTCTCGTAGGCTTGGAATTGGTGCTGCAGTTCCACGTCAATCACAAACAGTACTCTCAAATGACCCCGCTGAAAGAAGGCTACGTGCTAAATTGGATGCTGAGAAAAGAAGAAAATTGAAGAGCTCTGAAGCATCAACAATATCCGACAAAGACGGGAAAGTTGATGAAGAAAGTGATGAAGATGAATCAGAAAGCAAATCAAAAGCTTTTACCAAGAAGAGGCCTGCACCTTTGCCCTCGACTCTGCAAGTAAAAAAAAAGAAGTGACTTTGCATCATCCAGCAATGAATACTTCGAGATGTGCTGGAGTTCTACCATTGTATAAAATTCTCCGCCGTTGTTTCTTGTGGCTATTTTGTAGGGTGCAGTTTGTTTTGTCAGTGATGTTTATTTCTCAACAAAATGTTCTCCCCCAACTCCCATCTCCAGCGTGTGCCTTTGGTGACAAATGCTTTTAGAAAACATGTCATTCTCTCATTTTTGTTCTCTTTTGATTGTAGTTAATGTTAAAGTACATCTTTTCTGCAACGATGCTCAGACACACAAAGGACACATCATATTTTGTTCTGATGAGCATATAACCAGGCAAAGAATGATGATTAGTCTAGTTACTGCTTTAATGTTGTTTCACTTTTACTCTTGCTTTAATCTTCTAGCTGCAAATACTTGCTTGTGAATAGGAGGATGCCACTCAGGGAACATTTGTTTTACCCTCTCATGCGTGTTAATGACATTAATATTCTCATTTCAAGTGATGCTATACCATAACCTTTGAGCAATGTCATAGTAAATTTCATTTTATTTTCGATTTTAAAAGACTGGACAACATAAGTACTACCAAAGTAGCAATTATGTGGGCAAGTCGAGAAGAGTTTTTTTGCAAATTTGGTTCAATATGACTTGCCTAAATTGAAAACAGTAGCTTAAGAGATACATGAGCAATCAAAGAGTGATACAAACAACCATGTCAATATATTATTTCTTTCTTTTCTACTTTGATGTAATTTTCAGTTACAATCACTTTGTACTTACAAGAGAAAAAGACTATCTAAGAGAAAAAAAGGATGACCTGTGTCAAACACCCAAAGCCTCAACAACCAATCTGCCACGCGAAAAGAAAAGGAAAATCTAAATATATGTAGGTAAAACACACTTTAACAAACCACTCAAAACACATTCTACATGTCATATGACATTTTTCCCAGGAGGAACTAGCACCATCTGATTTCTTAAAAAGCAATTGAATCAATGAGGGAGTTCTCTGATCCCTGGTGCCACACATTATACTTTATTGGCTTAGCTTTTGCATGGAAGTCTGTTATACTATTGTAGTAAAAGTAAGTACTAGGAGAGAGAGTGTATTTGAAGCACTCTAGGCAAGAAGCTAGATGAGAGGTGAAATGATTAGTTGAGATATCAAGATTTTATGCCATTTTTGGTTCACAAGAGTAGCATGGTCTACTTCGTTATCTAGAGTCTAGGGAAGTCTTCTCTTAGTTTCTACAGAGGGACAGCTCTGGTTACTGGTCCACGCTACTCTCAGTTTCACTCATGACTGGTAAGAGAACATCTTCTGCACACTCCAAAGTATCACCAGAAATGCTCAAAATTGTGTCATCCATCAGCTCTTCTAGAATAATCTCCCCCATCTCAACTCCGATATGTCCAAGATCCAATCGGAGATTCATCCATGTCCCTGATCTTCCCATGTCTTTTTTGACAAGCTGTTCCAAAGAATGAGGAGCTGAATATTGGAGAAGATACCATTCTACTCCCTCCCATACTTCATTTATCAGGTCCATCCCTTTTGGAACAGGTCGAATGTTATGTTTACCGAGTGACACTCTGGGGTTGCAGCCAAAATAGCGCTCACATACTGCTTTAAGAACTTCATTTGCACAATCAAAAAGGAGCTTTTGATCATGACAAGAACGGCTTGAAAATAACTCTACCTCGTCAAATAATGATGGGTCAAGAATCTGGTCAGAAGAAAGCCACCTTAAGAGAAACTCATCCCAACTTAATCCTGAGCCAAGAAGAACTGCTTCTACATATTCAAAAGCGGATTCTTCATTTTCGAAACAAACTATTGGACAATCTTGTTCACTGATGGAAGACACTGGTTCTTCGAAATGGATTTTCCGTGGTTGAATTTCTGGATCAACTGTATGCAATTGAACTACATTTCAGGTTGGTGAGCATATAAACAAATGATAGATCTTTGTTTAAGAAAATCTTGGTAAAACATGTCTAACCTGGTCGGCATATGGTGCTTGCAGGACTGACATCATCCTCTGAGAATAATGGCTCAAGAACTGATATGGGACTAGGCCGCTCCTTTCTATCAACTGCACTGTCAGGATCTTCAACTTTCACGAGGCTTGAAGACTCTGCAGGTGAGGCTGGTGAAGAAGATAGACTATTTTGATCCTTCCCAGATGGATGCTGAAATAAAGACACTCCATGATTTTAGATATTGTAGCACCTTATAATAGTGCACGTTATTTCTTCAACATTTTTCAAGGGCGTGTTTTTTATATTCGGAACGAGCTTCCTTAATGTTATTTTCGCTACTTATTAAAGTCCCACTAATCATGTGATAATATATATATATATATATATATATATTTACACACAAAAGTGGGAACAATCTAAGTCAAAAGTTGGATTGTGAAAATGCCCCTTATCTATTAATTTATTTTGTTTTTTTAATATCATTTTAAAAAATCACTTTTCATTTAAAATCAACTTCATAACTACCTACACCTCTTCATTTTCATCACTTATACTCTAATAATATTCATTAATCTTGTGCCTTTAACTCTTACATTATCATCTTAAATTAATATTATTTTCTACTTCTTTTTAGCTTCCATCAGTTAAAAAAACTTTTCATGTTCTTTAACCTTCCATAAAACAATAGTTTGTCTTTTTCAAATTATTACATGCTTTCTTTTTTAAAATACTCAATATTTGGTGTATCCGTCGCACTTTCTGCAACAAAGTTATATTCTTTTTATATTAGTTTCTTAGACCTTTGTTTGGCTCTTAATAATTTTTTTTATTTTTTTTTCTTTGTTGTTCATTGCTTGCGCATTTTACATCTTCAGACTTTATTTTATATTATGGGACTTATTTTGCTTGGTCATTTTTTTGAAATTCTCACATATGCTCAATCTCTTCATCTCTTCTCTATTATTTTAAGAAATTTGTACTAATTAGAATAAAATACACGTGCCTGAGAACTAGTTTAGCATGACAGGTAGTAGTGTTTTAGTTCACATTTCATATTACTTGATAAATTCATAAGTCGAACTTGTTTTAGCACTACCACAAGAAGACACAGATCTTAACTTAAGACATCCCAATTATTTTGAAAGGTAATCAACCAAATAATAACTGTGACCTATATATACAAAGGAATTACTGTAAGAAATCATAGATAGAGTACAACAAGAAAGTTAACTCTCCTTTTAGAATCTTATTTGTGACCACAAATTATTATCATATAAAGAAATATGCTGCGCATATTGACCGGGAACTTAAAAAGAAGGTTTATCATGAAAAATACAATTAGATGTTTACTTAAAGACAGGAGGTTGAAGAAACCAAAACTGCATGATAAGAAAGCTCTCATTAATCATTTTCGTCTGTGATATCCCATATACTAACTTATTTGAATATGATATAACTAACTTAAAAAATTGAACAAAAAAATATTGCTATATGTTCAGTTAATACAATGTGCAATGCATATGCATGTACACTAGAAAGTAGGCAACAAAAGTACAAGCAAGAACAGCTTACTTCTTTTAAGCAGTCAAATGACAATTCAAATCCATGGGGAGAGTTTCCATCATCCACTGCATTGGTAGCATCACCATCAATTTGGATTTCTCTGTCAATTGGAACACTCAAGATTTCACCTTCTACTTGGCATCTGGTTTTGATTGCTTCTTCAGTTAGATCTACTGCAATAATTTAGATATTGCTTACACAATAATAGATTTTAAAATGGGCGAACAGTGAATTGTAAATGAAATGTTCCCTAGATTCAAGGGATGATCAAGAGATGAATACCTTCAGGACTTGTATGATCAGTTGAAGCAGCAATTTCATCCATTGTGTTCCCATTTTCACATGGAACCTCTAGATTTGTACTGGCAGACTTGGTGCTCTCATTAGGATACTTGTCAGAACAGCTAGATTCTATCTCTATGTCTTGGCTGGATGAACTTGGACCCGTAACATGGTCTTCTCGTACATGCTGGAGTCTCTCATCATTCTCTACCTGTATAGAATCAGTAAGAGGCTTCCTCACTTGGAAAGGTAGCATGCCATCCTTGCTGTTATTTCTCGGGCTGCAGCCAGGTGAACTATTGTACTCGGGAAATGAAAGTATCCTGCCCAAGGATTTAGACAAATGTCCACTACTCACCTCTGTTGTCTCATCTTCATTGTCCAGCATCTCCACAAGGTGCTTCTTTGCCTCAATGTAGATGTTAGACATTCCTGGCCTGGGAACGTCAGAAGCCTCAGTCAGTGTGACTGCTTCAACACCTTTTGACTTGACTATCTTATCCCCACTCTTCATTCCCAGAGGAGATTTAGCAAATTTTTCAGTATAAAAATGGTCTCTATTAGGAGAACTCCATCCTAAATTTTCTCCAAAGACCCCTCTGTCACTGTTACATCGCTTTAACTGCTCAGAGGGAAATCGGCGGATGGTTCCTTCAGGAGAGATCCCATGACGATCCTTTCCCATTGCATGCTTGAGTTTTCTTTTAATTTCTGTAAATGAGAACTGGGATGTGTTTCTTTCATTCTGAATAGTATGTTTCTCTGTGTATTGCGAGCGCGCTGGAGTGTTAACATTGATTTGAGCACTGGGTGATTGCAAGCCTGTTGGACCAGGCTTCAAAATAACAATTTTACTTGAGGATCGGGGAGTCTCATTTCCCATTGGAGGGTAAACTTCTTGAGACTTGCTCCTCCTCCTGAAAAACTTACGTTGTTTGTGGTTTATGACATCATCTGTCTTTGCATGAACACGGTTTTCCTCTGACATATTGGATTCCGAAATCAAGTTAGGTCTCTGCTTTTCCTCAAACTGAGCTTCCTCCAAACTTCCAATTTGCTTTACCAGCCTTGAGTTTGGATCTTGTAGGAGTCTCATGATTAAGTCCTTATTTGAACTTAGTGTCTGCAGAGCATCCATGAATTCTTTTGATTGGAGGGTCTTGTTATCTTCTCCCAATTGTTTATTGTTTCTTGATCTCTGATTGATAAACACCTCAATAGCTGCATTTACCTTTTCTTCAACAACTGGGTGAGTCTGATCTGACTGATTGTTACGAGCATTATGTGAACCTTGTCGGAGCTTCACAAACTTGCGATTTTTCTGATGAATCTGGCGGAGTTCTTCCATTACAATGTCCAGATCATCGAGGGCCGTCCCTCCAGAATCTTGATGACAAGGTGCTTCAGACCTCAAATTTCCTGCATCATCCAAATCATGAGAGAGTGTATTACTAGGTCTGGAGAAAGCTCTGCGTGTTCGCCTGCTGTTCTTTCTTGAACGCCATGATTTTTGTGAATCAACATCTTCTGTGTCTATTTCAGAACCATTGCACTGATCTTTCAGGCTTTGCTCATTGACCATTTCTTCTTCCATGAGCTCCTTTACACTTGTTCTAGGATCAGGTACAGCTACCTCACTTTCTTCATCATCCTAAATTCATAAATGCCATACATTTATCATGCCAGCATATGGATACACATCAGCTGAAATGTTTAAATTTTTTTTTCCTTCAAAATCTTTTGTTCCAAAAGAATCACATTTCAATAAACAGTCAAAAGTATCCTGATAACATACCTCAATATTCAGTCTATCATCACTGGGATTTGGTATTTCCTGCATAGAGCTTGAAGAAGCAGAACCTGCTGAAGACAAAATAATGTGATTTTGTTGGACACGAGGAGGGGATTGGAGAATTGACATCAGGATAGTAGAAAGCTGCCAGCAAAGAACAGAAATGGATTCATCTTTAAAGAGTAAACAGTACCTAGATTCTTACCAAGAACTGGTTTGCTTCCTCGCGCTCTATCTGAGAGCAACTTTCTAGTGGCTCGACCATGGCGGAAGTCAAAGATGCTAATCAAACCCCAAATGCAACCCGCTCGATCCTTCTCATATCTCAGAGCATGGCGATGTGATCTCTTTGCCATATTCGTTAACTTATTGACTTCAGTGCACTCTATTCAAATTGTTGATACTACAATAGCCTATCTGTACAAGAAGATAAAAGAACTTAGATTAAGGCCATAACAATTGGAAACTCCCTAAGCTTCTGAATCCAAGAAAGAAATTGAAACACCATTAACTCCCAAGCAAATGAATGCAGCTAAAGAGCCACGAAAGATCAAAGTTAGAGACATCGAATAATTATTTCCAAAGGACTTGAGATCTCTTCCACTGAAAGCAAGAAAAAGTTTGTAACAAACAGAATGGAAGGATCGTGAAATTCAACTAAACATACAAAATGTGAAATTTCACTAGGACTAACCGAGATGCTTCCTAGATCATAGCAGTTGATCAATAGTGAAAAGGGATGATAAGGGAAACAGTGGAAAAATTTACCAAAATTTTGCAACCCCACAGAAGCAAACAAAGAAAACAAGGAAGAAGACATAAACTATGCAGCAAAGTGTACTTCCAAGAAAACCAACTTCCCTCTTCAACTCCACAAGTTTCTCAACAGAGTAAAGTTAAAGGAACTGTAGACTTGCCTAGTTGGTAACGAATCAAAAGTTTTTTTTTTTTTCCTTTTCAAGAACAATCTTTAACACTACATCCAATAAGGGCAATGCAATTCCCCCAAAAACACTCACTACATGTAAAGCAATTTGACTCCACTACACCAACGATATCTTCAAATTCTTCAAAAGGATCAATACTTTTATTGATACAAAGAGCAAAAACTTCCAACTTTGCCAGCAAAATGACCCTTCAACTATTGAAAAAACTGTTTGATACAAAATGTGGCATCAGCAAGTCATAAAGACCTCAAAGATATCATCATCATCATCCTTGTAATTATATTTTTTGTCGGCAGAAACTTGAAAAACCCAAAATCACTCTTTTTTATCAATGAAACAAAAAAGTCACCTTTTTTCATCAATTAAGAGGCACCCACAAAAGGATCTTCACCAAGATTGGAACTTTCTTATCACATGAATCATGCAATTAAGAGAAAACTTAAACAGGTAACCATCACAAACAACAAAAACTTCCCCTTTGGCACGTTTTGAAGAGAATAAAAAACTCTTTTTTTCCCCTATAAACAATATGAAGGGAGATTTTATCAAAACCAGAGAGGGTCTTCTTTTTTTTCACTTTGAGCTATAAGGGTATCCAATACCGACCAAAAAGACTTAAAAGACAGAACCCCAGATAACTAAAACACCGACCCACGTATTTACACAAAGAAAATTAGCTGTGGGTTTGTGGGGCAGCCATTAAAGACCAAGCAAGGTAGTAAAAAAAAGCAATCTTGACACTGAAAAGTAAAGAAAGATGCTACTGTGGGGGGTGGGTTGGGGGGTTGAGGTGATGATGGCATATAATGTATAGACTATAGAGAAAAGAAGAAGAGTTCTTGACACCTGGGATTCTAATGGTGGGACCAATCAACCACAACACAAATGGAGCTTTTTCCCACTAAGGGAAAAAGTTTTCTGCTTCTTCCTTGCATTTTTTCCTCTTTTCTTTATTCAAAATTCAATCTTTTTTCCCAAATCAGATTTCATCAACTTATAGATTTCATCATCACTGTCACCATGACACCACAGACCCCCCACCCCCCACCCCTCTGGACAAAAAATGGTTTTTTTTTTTTCAATTTTCTTGATTTTGAGTTAAGTTGTAATCAGACAAAAACGTATGAGCATTGGATTCATAGGCGTTGATAAAGAGAAAAGGAGAGGAAAAAAAGAGCCTTTTTTTGGGTAGAAATTGACTTGTAGTTCTGTATTTGTTTTCATGTACAATACTACTAGTAGCTGTAGATGATAGGGATAGGTTGAAAGAGGGGTATATGTGGAATTATGTAAAAATTACAAGGACAAGACTGGAATTTAACGTGAGTCGAGGTCAATCAGAAACAACCCTTTCCACAAAGATAGTGATAAAATCGGGCACATAATCCGCCCTTGGATATTTCTTGTTATTGATGTTATACATTTGATTGCTTGGTCAAAAATATTTATAATAGCTAATATTTTATTTAAGTTCGATTCAATACCATGGTTAAGTAAAAAGTTCGACAAAATATTTTTAAATTCTGATATAAATTATCGATTAAATTGAATTTTACGATTTTATTTAGCTTAGAAATTAAAGTTTTTGTAATTTAATATTGGTACTCAATAATTGTTGGTCTAGAGTTGTAATTGTCTCTATAGATCATTCAATTTAGTAGGGGAGAATCTACCAAAAACTCATAAAAGACCTATATAACAAGTTGGTAATGTTATTGATTAAATAGAAAACTAATAAAAAGAAATTTAATGATTTCACTTTGCATTAGTAAGAAGGAAGGTATGAAACGTAATTAGGAAAAGAAATCTTCATTGAACAAAGATAATTAAGAATAGTATTTAAATTTTCAACTTTTCTTATCATTTTGTTAGGAAAAGTGAAGAAAAAAGTTGTTATATAAAGTTAGATTTATGAGATGGTAATGATGATAATGATAATAACGTTTGAATGAGTAACTTGGAATTCAAATTAATTTACCTTACTTAAGTGGAGGAAATAAATATATTTTAAAGACTTATTTGATCGGAAATCAGTTATTCTAAGACTGTTATTATATTATTAATATATTTATAAAAATATATATTAAGTCTATAAGTAAAGAATTATTATTTTAAAAATATTTATATATAATTACATAAATGTTACGAAAGTGTGGAGTAAGGGCGTAAAAGATTTATAAAAATGGGGGGAGGAAATAAGGTATATTGGACGTTAAAAAATAAAAAAAAATCTGAAATTTATTTTCTCTACTTTTACTAGGTAAGTTATTATTTTTATTTAATAAAGTAATAATTTTATGAACTATGTAAGATACATTATGTACCCTTTTTTAAAAAACTTATGTGGCGTGGTTGAAATTTCAAGATTCAAAATTGTAAATTATAATTTGGAATTTAGACTTTAAAGCTTTAACAATTTTTTTTATATATTTGAGAACTACTTAAAAAGTACTCAAAATAATTAACAAATTGACATACTTAAAAATATATAAATAAATTTTGATTTTTTTTTTAATCCAACTCTTAAAATTTCAACTGTCCCATAAATTGGAATAAAAATAATATAATTTTGTGCGTGATAAATTCACTAATGACAAGCGGGAAAAGAATTTGAGTCCCATTATATAACTAATTAAGAATTAACATGTGCTCCATTTGTTCCAATTTATCCGACACTTCTCATTTTTCGAGAGTCAAACAGTTTAAATTTAATTGGAAATTTACATATGAAATCTTCAAAAAACATTAAATAAATTTTTATATTTATAAACTATACAAAATATACTATAAATTATAATAATTAATAATTTAAGATATACATATATATAAATTTTACGATTAAAATTAACATATATGAATTTTAAAATTTAAAAAGTATCACATAAATTAGAACGCATAGTATCAAAATAGTGAAAAACCAGTTTTAGTCATATTGAGAAATGATGTTAGGTGTAACTTGTAAGGAATGAATATTGCAAAAGTGCCCCCCACAAAACATAAAATTGAGCAGTTGGACCCCTTATTAATTATAATTACTTCCAATTTCCAGGGTGATGTAAATTGTATTGTCTAATCTTGAAGGCCCATATGAGACAAACACCTTATCTTACCCCACCCCACCCCTCCCCACCCCACCCCACCCCACCCCACCCCACCCCCACCACTACTACTTTTCCTAATTCACTTTTTTTTTTTGGAGTGGATATTTTCTTTGTACAATATTGGATAAATTAATTAAAAGATCATAACTTATAATGGTGGTAATAATTATGATTGTTCCCCTCATGCTGATATAAAAAATAATAATAGAATGTTGAGATTTGAATCTAAAGGCTTAACTAATTCTTAGTTGTTATTTGATTTGAGATTTCTTAATATAATATAGAATCGTATGACAATGAAAATATTTATTATAATAATAATAATATAATCGTAGATTATAAAAGTGTAAAATATATTAGAGAGAAAAAATTTGCAAATAATAATGAAAATTTTTGCATTAAGTTTCATATATATATATATGGAGAGAATTTCGTAATATGAATAGAAGTATCTTCTTATAAAAATATTGGAAAACAAGAATAGGTATTCTCATTAATTAAAATTGTATGCCTTTGGTGTAGGTTACACATTGACATTTTGACATCTTTTTGGTTTCTTATTATGTGTTTGATATTCGAACATTCGGTCTTCAACTAATTTAGATTTGTATTGATAAGGTTTATTAAGGACAACATTGAACTCAGGGGGCGTAACTACACTCATGCCAGGATGTCTAATTGGACACCCTTTGTCGGAACACTATACTGTATATACAAGTAAAATGATGAAAACAAAGTGATTAAATAGCACATTCTAGACACCCTTGACAAAACAATGTGATGTAGGCATGTAGCCTGGTGGTTTCAGCCCTTTAGGCGCCTTAAGAGAGACAAGACACGCAAATTTAAAAGCATTCATGTGTTTGAATCTCACTAGTAGTAACTATTTTTCACTTTTTAATAAGAGCAGCCCCTGGACTTCTGGCTCCGTCACTGAGTCTGGATCCTATTATAAATTTTTCTTCTCAAAGCTCGAATAACGTGTTGTATTATCAATCATATCGATATCACAACTCTAATTCTAGTGAATTTCCCTCTTTTAAAATGTTAGAAAGGAAAATATGAATATGGTTCTCTTGTGTTAATTAAGCTAGGGATTAGTAATTTAAACTAAAAATTAGCTAATAAATCCTTGTCGGACACCAAAGAGGGGCCATGGACAAAGTCCAATGTAGATATCTTAGGTTAATTTATATACAATCAATGAGTATTTATTAATTAGCAAAATTGTAGTTGTAGGGGACTACAAATGCCAATGTATTCAATTATTCCCATCTCTTTCTCCTTTTTGACTTAATTGTCACATCTCTCTCTATATAAAATAAAAAGATAAAGAAAAAGAAATTTCCAATAGTTGCTTGTTGATCTATTTAAATTTAAATTAAATATTATTAAATAGAAATATAAAATGTGGATTTAATTAAGGTCGAGTATGAACATAATAAAGGTATTTATTAACTTAAGTCTTGCTTATATATTCTTGGTTGTACTTAAATACAATTAAGTTTGAGATTATTAATTTATGTATATATTGTACAACAAAGAAATCAAATTATTTGAACAACAATGGAATACATATATTTGATATAGCTTTTAATAATAAATTTTACATAAATTGAATCGCAACTCTTGAATTTACTGAAACTCTTTTTGAGATCCTAATTTCACACATTAAAAGGTGGGAGGAGCACAACGATATAAGGAGAATAAAAAGTTAACCACACTTAATATTAACATTAAATAAATAATAGTATGAATTGCTTCTTCAATGCATCTTTTGTTACCAAACTATGATAATCAATATACATTTTTACTTAATTTATCTTTATCAAAATGGTAATTTCCTACGAACACTAGATCAGAAATACATCAACATCAATAATTATTTTGACCTGGTTTCATCAAGAACATCAAATTGAAATTTCGACAGTAAAATAAAAGTATGTTGATTTAATATCATAATCAGATGCGAGTAAAATTTTACCGTATATAAGGAAAGGGAGGGGTGAATAATATATTGCATTGCATTTTTATTTTACCATATATGCCAAGATAAGAATGTGATTTTGTGTGTTGCTTGTCCTAGAAGAGACTCAACATAATTACTATGCAAATAGTGATGCACACATTGAAAAGGACCACAACAAAAAACCACTCATTCCTATTCACGTACCCTTTCTCCAATTCAATCATTCCACACCAACTACAAGTAACAAGCACACATGTTGAGCATTTTGGTGCTACCCGGTATTTATTTTTCCGTCTCAAAATAAATATTATTTTAGTAGAATTAGGTTTACTGAAAATTGATAAAAATAATTTATTATTTAGTTAAGTATCTCTATTTAATAATGACTCTTGAAAATTGAACACTATTAAAAAAAAAGAAAAAAAAGAAAGGTATATGATGGGATTAAAAAAACATATTGATTTTTATTCTAAATTTTTATGGTGATACTTATTTGAAATGAGGAAAAATACTATATAAAGTAAGAGTTTATGAGTTTAATTGTACTGTTCCCTCTATTTCATTTTGTGCGAAGTTATTATTGTTTGGAGAATTAAATAATTTTTAGGTTCATTATATATTTTTTTCAAACTTTCTCTTAAACAAATATTCTGAATGAGTACTATATTATGTTGAGTTACAACTCACAAGTATTTCTTTGGTATAATTTATAAATAAATGAATTTTAATTTTAAATTATTTTTGGAGGGATAGTTGAATTTTATAGTATAAATTAAATATTTTAATTCAGGTACTTTGAACTTCTTCAGATAAATTGAGATCGAGAGAGTGTTAATCTATTGTTCATTCACTATGCATTTTAGCCTAATCTTAGACCTTGACTCACCCTCTATGGACGAACACCGTGGATGAACCCTTGGATTTTTGAGCATTGAATTAATCTCATCCAATGTTAATACATATATAGCTTGTTAATTAATCCAAAAACGTGTGTTTATGACTTTCAAGATTGAACAACGTACTTTAAGAAATTCACTTTCATATCTAACCAAAATAATTTGTTAAAACAAATGATTAATTTGGTGCAATTTCATTAAGTTTACCTAATTGACATCTAACAAGCCAGTTTCCTCAATTGGTTAAATGGTTTAGTCCAATATAGGTATTAATCTAGGTTCAAATTTGTTTGATATATTCTTTACTTATTAATGTTCCAATATTAAATTTAAATACAAGCCATAGGTCAACGACACTATAATACTTCATCTATTTGCCAAAAAAAAAATGATTTAAATAAGTTTTTCTTTCTATAATTCTTGGAGTAGCAGGAGTTTGACATTACTTGCATATTAATTTTTCAGTAATAAATTTTAAATTTGAAGTTGATTTAATTTATTCATTCGTTGAGGTTCTTATATAAATTTATTTCAGGTCATATAGCTCCTTGTTATATTTTCGATTCAAATGCACCTCTTATATTATATTTTTGCACAAATTTGTTCTTAACTTTGATGGAAAAACATGTGGCAAGCCTAATAATTATTTATTGTAAGAAAGAAAATTTTATTTATATTTAATATAATTCAGCATCAGATTCTTCGTTGGGAAGCTGTTCAAATGAAGTTATCAAGAATTGGTTGGTACTGTTATTTCCCAACCAATTTTTTTATTATATGGTTTTCCACGAAAATAAATACTTAATAGTTTTATGTTGTGGGGAACTATCATAAATAACATTATGACAAAACTAAACTAATTAAGTATTATTAATTTAATTAATTAACTTGTCTTGACTTGTAGGTAGGTGGGTGGGTGGATGGCTAATTCTTCCAAAAGAAATATTTTTTTTGGATTTTTATATTTCTTTTAATTTTGTCGGATATTCTCATTTTTAGTTGATTTTCTTAAGGTATTGGCACTATCTGATGATATCATCGTATTTTGGGACTTTTTTTTCTTATAATACTTTTGAGGTGGGGTTGTTTTCATGCCATGGACAACATAAGTTATTCCAATTTTTTTACAATATTCTAGTAATTGCCATTATTTTTTTATTAGAAGATTAGAAGGATTATCTCTATATTTGGTAGCTTACTATTGAAGGATGAATTATATTTAATATCTTAAATTCAAATTTATCATACTTCTAATCAAATATCTGACATTCAATGAAATTTTCTTCTTAAAAATTAAACAAAGTATAGATAAAAATAACGTATTAATGTAATTAAGTGACTGATTAATTTGATGAATCTTAATAGTAAAATGTGTATTTAAATTTAGACGTGTTAATGTCAATGAAAATAAACGAAGCCGCATGTGTCTCGCAAGAACGGTCAAATTTAATAGAATAGTTTATTAGATATTATGAGTTGGAAGTATAGAGGATGAAATGGAATGATGATTTCTTTTAAAATAAATCAAGTTTGCCTAACTACTACCACCCACAAAGTGTGCCCTCATGTCATTCTTTGAATTAAAAATTATGTTGGTAGAATTAATTTCCACGTATTTCGATTAATTTTATAAGATACGTATATTTCAGATATTTCTATATCATTTTCTTGACTCGGAGTTTGATTTTCGCTATCAAAATTATATCAATGGGGCCATTTAATTAAAAATTTATTTACTGTTTAAGTATGTTTATATTTTTTCAGAAAATAAATCAGCTTACGATCCATATTCCTTACCAAATAATCCAAGGGTAAAGTAGTGATCAAAGTGACAGATGAAAAGGACACAAGACAAAGGAGCATAATTAAACAATCAACAAAAAAGTTCAGGTTTTGTTTCTTCATCTATACATAGGATTTGATGACCATATTGACAAATCAGCTTGTTAAATAATTTATTTATTTATTTTTTAAAATACAAGTTCATTACCAAGTGTGTGCTTAGTAGGACAGGGTGGTTGTGATTCGATGGAATTAAAAAAATTATCAGAATCAAATTCTTCTAATGTAATCGAACATTCGCCGGTTGTCAATAAAGTAAATTGAGAACATGAAGTTTCAGGTTTAAATTCGAGCAAAGACGGAAAAAAAGCATTTTATTATGTCCTAATTATGATAAACAAAATTATCCGATACATATTGATAGTGGAAGATGATAAATATCCTGTGAAATTAATTGAGATGCATGTAAATTGATCTGAACACCAAAATTATATAAAGATTACAAAATCAATGGCTTGTGTTTTTCATTGATTAATGATTACAATATCTATCTGGATTAATAAATACACGAACTATAGTATTTTTTGAAGAAAAAATAAAATTCAAGCATCCAAGGTCCTTTTGTCATTAAATATTCGAGTGTACAGTCGATACAAAATCTAAATTACCCTTTTTATATAAAATTTAAAAGAAAAAAGAAAAGCAACTAAATAATTTCTTATATTTCAAATATCAAATATTTTGAGGTAAATTTACCTAACCAAAACTATTAATATTTGAAAAAGGATGCAATGTTTTTTTCTATTTTCCTATTTTATATAATTGTGATTAGTGTATACCTCGAGGCTCCATTAATTTCACAAAATATTATCTACCTCCTATAACACATATAATGGCGAAGTCATGATTTTCACCAAGTAAATTCAAAATATTAACTTTGTATATTTTGACAAAAACGATTCAAAGTAATTTTAACTATGCCCGCGATCACAAATATCAAATAACTCAATTCATGATATGCTTGGAGGAAACGGGACGGAGTAATTGAAATGAGACGTTCCGTAACTCACTATCATGAAGACAAAATAGGACAAACACAGAAACCCTGTTACCCTCCCACCATCAACCCCACATATAATGTCCATATATATCCCAAAGCCAACAATTTTTTATTTTTTTTTTCACTTTCTAATCCTAGAAATGAGTTTTACAAATCTAATAAAAAGGGGTAAAAGTCAGAGTAATTGTCAAAAAGGATAGGCTTTTAGCTAAGAAAAATGAAGATTAAAGATGTGACTAATTTAGATAAACTTATCATTTCAACCAAGCTAAAAAAAAGTAAGCAAAGCATGTGCAAATTTGTGTATATGAATGCGCAAGTGAATAATGCAGTAGAACAGATCAAAAGCACTTCAATTCTTTAGAAAAAGTGAAATTAAAGGATCAATCCTTATGGACCTAAACCTATCTTTTGTAAAGGTGCTTCTTTTCTCCTTTTTTTTCTTCTTACTTTTTCTCCCAATGTTATTTCTAAAAACTGGATCGCATGGAAGTCCATCTTGAATTATAGTAGTACTACCAATAAAATATCTCATTTCTTCTACTTTTCTGATATCTCCCTCAATTATTTAAGTTTTTACTGGTCCTAAAAGAAGCTTGTATGTACGTAACAATAATGTAAAAAAAATGTAAGCATGCATTTCGGTATACAATTTCATGGTGCGTTCTGATATCATCAGAAATTGTCATCCCTTCTACTTTCCCTTTCTGCAGGCCACAAGGAAACCATTGTTTTCTCTTTTTCTTTTCAAAGATCAAAACGTTTGGTTTTTATGTGTAACTAATGAGGTATCCAAGATTTTGAGATGATAGATGTATAATTACGAAAATGTGGACTTAAGGTACATATTTGATCAGTTTAACATTTAGGTCATTATTAAAATTGTAGGTCCAAAATTATTTTTTATCTATCCAAATCACTTAGAGAGGAATTATCCAATTTTAGAAAGGAAAATAAAACAAGATAGATAAAAGACTCAAATTTATAACCTCACTTAGAGACGTGCACCCAATTATCAACACACAACATTATATGATACTTTGAGTGTACGTACACATTTATTATTTAAATATTTTTTTAAAATATAACACTTCTATATATGTTTTGGGAGGAAATCATGAATTCACGTGAATCCGGTGACCAGTTCTTTTAAGGCCCGCAGAAATAAAAGATTAGCAAATCCTAGTCGTTTATCATGAGGCAGCAATGACAAGACGGATAGAGCAATTGGATTAAACAAATATTTCAACAAACAATTATTCAAGTAAAAAGAAATTAGATTGGGAAAAATGAAAAGTTGGCAAGAACCATGACTACATAAAGATAATTGAAGAGTCAACATAAAGACTTTCAGAGCCTAAGCCTTCATAAATAAGATATTCTTATTCAAAAGGGGAAGTAATCTAAACTTAAAGTCCGCTGTTTGTCTAATTAGATAAATGAGAATTGAGAAAGTTAAATTAAATGAATAAATAACCATGTACTCCTAATGTTATTAGTATGCTAAAAGAAGGATGACACAACTTTATATTTTAAAAAAAAACAATTAACTTTTACACTTTAACAAATCTTAATATCATGAGACCTGCTAAAGCCCTAACCATAACCGTACTTATCGTTGGTGCCACATAGAGATGTTTTTACTTTTCACGTACTGTTTTAAAGATCTATATTTTATTCTTATATCTCTGTTAATTCAAATTATGTCACATAAATTGAAAGATTAAGAGTAAGAACTGCAATTAGTGATCTCAAAAGTTTCATTTATCTCAATTAAAATGTGGGTCCTTCAACTTACAAAAGTGACTGTTTTGAACTTAAGGAGTTTTACAGTCATGTATGGAGGCACAGTAGGTGACTGCAAGAAGGGAAACTTCCTACTACAGCCAACGAACGTTTGTTTGGACTTTTGGATGGAATTCAAAAAGGAGAAGCAACCCACGCATGACTCTTGTAGAGAATTCGTATGAGCATGCTTCTTAATTACATTAATAAAAATACACCACGAGTGCAATTCGATGTGGCTAGTAATGCCTATGCTACTTAGACTTAGAATAAGCCTTTTTTTTTTGTTTCTCTTTTTGAATATTTTTTAGGCTGAACTTTAACTAAGTCAATAAGGAACCTAACATACACCAAAAGCAACAGGCAAGGAACATGACAGATGATCTATAGATCTTATAGACAAACAAGAATAAATTCCAGACCATATTTATGCTCTATAGGAAATTACGTGAATAGATTTACCAGGAGATAATGGTTCCCTTATTTAGGCTTCAGGATCTTGACAAAAGAGTAGTACTGGATGTAACCAAATAAAAATACTGACCATCCAAGTCCAGGAATAAGTACCTTCCTTTTTTCCCTTGGTAGATATGCTTTCATTCTCTACTAGGTGTTTCTAAGTTCTCTTCCATAGTTGAAAAGGATTCTCTTTTCCATATTATATGCTTCTATCATGGTATAATATCACACGCTGAAAATTTACTAGCATAATATTTACTCTCATTAGCTAATAAAACATTGTATACAGAAGATGCAATGATCTAACCAGCCAACTTTATGCAATTCAAAATTAAAATATCCTAATCATTTTGCTTACAAAGTGCATTACATATTCTTATGGTGCTGAGTCTGTTGACATCTTGTTATACAATCACTTAAGACTGAGTATTGCAGCAGCAACACAGATTTAGCTTGCTATGTAATGGTGAGTCGTGGATTTTCTAATAATAATGAAAAGTCGAATAACAAACATGTCCTATATCGGCTAAAGAAAGACAGAAGAATCAAATAACACATTTTTTACTGCTTATCAAATCACAGGACTTTGATTCAGCAGATTATAAATTCACTGTGTACCTTCAATCTATAATGATAGTGTTAAAATGCTTTCTCTTTCGCCTCCTTGCTTTCCTTAATATGCGTGCACTCTCTTCCTTTGCATCATCTAGTGGATAAATCCCTGGGTGTTTTAAGGGAAGACAGTTTAAGCACTCAAATCTTAGCAAATGACAAAAAATACTGTATATGATTGATTGTTTCAGTCTGTGTAGAAGAACACTTGCTGCTGCAGTTATGATGCTCAAAATTTCTTATTTTAGACAGACTCGAAATGTGATTATTCCAGAGAAAATAAACAAGATCCCTCGGGACACTAAACCTGAGAACAGGTTCAAATTCCCTACTGTACCCCAACAGACAAAGGGAAGAGAGAGCTATAAGTTTCTCTTTGGTTTGAGAAAAAACTTAATAGTATGGAGTGTAACAGATGCTTCAGGATTTTAGACATGTTCTGACTTGTTACCTAATGTATTTGATTTCATATTATAAATCTTAGGTGTTCTGCTTGACTAAAATTATTTAAAAGTCAATCTTGTCAGTAGTCAGAGTCTGGAGATATAAGATATAATTTGATATACATCTAAATAGATCTTGGATTCATTAGATAAGTTCAACAAGCATGGTTCAATAAGCACATTGATCAATTACAGGATGTAGAATAACTTTGCTTATCATGAAATCCTCAAAAATGAACGATGCAGGCAAGAAGTGCAAATTACCTGTTCCATTTTCTTCAAGCAAGCAGGAAAAGCCCGCGTCAATATCCTCATCAGATTCAATGGTAATTCTACATACCCTTTCCTGAAATGGATAGCCAGATGTCAGCTCTGAGAATAAGGATGACACAGTTTCAAGTTATCAAAAAATGTGGAGTGCTGAACAAAGAAGTTTTGTTACTTCAATTTGAAGGCCTCAGACATGGTGGACTATGACATATCATAAATACAACATCTAAAAGCCCATTGTTTCTTTTTTGGATGTTTCATGCCACAAAGGAAGCAACTGTTGCTCATAACTCAACAATTAAGGACAATGAGGGAGTTACCTGGTGAAATGCCCCATTCTGTGTGTGACTTCTGATGGGAATTTTCTGCATCATGCAAGTTTGGTTATTTTTTTACTGTAGTCCAGGCTTCCCATTTCAAACAAAGGAAGCAAATGTTTCTCATAACTCAACAAACATTTCTTTGCATAAGGACAATGAGAGAGTTACCTGTTGAAATGCTTCATTCTGTGTGTGACTTCTGATGGGAATTTTCTGCTTTATACAAGTTTGGTTATTTTTTAGTGTAGTCCAGCTTCCCATTTCATACAAAGGAAGCAACTGTTGCTCATAAATCAACAAACAATTGTTTGCTTAAGGACAATGAGAGAGTTACCTGTTGAAATACTTCATTTTGTGTGTGACTTCTGATGGGAATTTTCTGCTTTATACAAGTTCGGTTATTTTTTACTGTAGTCCAGCTTCCCATTTCATTCAAAGGAAGCAACTGTTGCTCATAACTCAACAAACAATTCTTTGCTTAAGGACAATGAGAGAGTTACCTGTTGAAATGCTTCATTCTGTGTGAGACTTCTGATGGGAATTTTCTGCTTCATACAAGTTTGATTAATTTTAACTGTAGTCCAGCTTCCCATTTCAATCTTCGGCGGCATAGTTGTTTTCTGATCTCTGAGATTCGTAGTTGAACCAGAATTGAAAAGAAATGTTTGGTGATTTGCAATGCACAGTAATGAAGAATTAAGTCGCTCAATGTTAGAAAGATCAGCAAAACTTTGTAAACAAGAATCTATAAGATTTCTGTTGAAGCTATAGCAAAGTTCTTAAATATTTCTAATTTCATTTGGTTTATCATGAAGGCTAGCTTTCGACGAATAAGGGGAGTGCTTTCCTTTGTTTTCCCTTTCTTCCTTCAAATAGCTAATGTGAGAGAAATGAGGACACTCACTTTCTGGTTATGATATGGATCAAAAGACACTATGCCGTGAATCTTCACATCTATTTGTCACCTAAGTAGTTCCTGATGACAGAGAGTGTATCCCGGCCTCAAGTGTTCTCAAATGTCAATGCACACATCTCAGAGACAATGTGAAATGACTACCTCTTATGCATATTGCACACAAATGATGCAAATAATAAGAGATCCACCAATTGATTATGAACTTTTCATACTGGAGAGCTACCGATTACTAATTGCTACTTAAAGATTTCAAAACTAAGGCTGCAGTGATGGCGATGAGAAGGAAGTTTGAGAACTTACTTCTTTAGCAACTTCACTTTACGGGGAGGGATACAATCATTGATGCCCTACAAATGTTCAAATGCATTAAAACTTCTGAGTGTGTTCTTCATTATACTCAATACTTATATAAATCATATGGAATTTGGAGAAAGAGTCCTTGAAAACAAACTTTTTGAGGATCGACTGGAGGGGTTTCATGTTTTTGTCCATGACAATCTGGGCGGGGGGCAATTATCTGAAAGCAATAAGAATATAGATGAAACAGCATTAATCCAACCACAGAGGGTAGCCTAAATATGAATTAAAAAAGTCAGTTTCAATATGCACCATGCCTGAATCTCTTTAGCCAAGGTCTTGCTCAAATCAGTTTGAAGTTGCAAAATGCACATCTCAAGTTTGTTGGGTATAGCTCTAAGCAGTGATGAAAGATCTCTGATGTTCTCTTGATATTTGTTCTCCCTAAGCTCTTCAAACATGGATTTGAAGGTCCCCTCCAGGCTAGCTTTCAGATCTTCCCTCTCCTTGTTCTAGATATTGTATGCCACATGGATTAGGAAATGTGATAAAACAAACAGGCACTTAATTTCTGGATGTAGGCAGAGAAGCTAAGCATAGTTACCATCAATTGCAACAGTTCATCATGAGAAACTAACTTTGGTCGTAAGCTTTCCACTGAAAGAAAATTCAGAAGAAAAACAAATGTGTTAGGTTTTGTTGCCATTTTTTTTTACATCCACCAGAATATTTGCAAGTAAAAGTTTTAATCGGACCAGCAGGCTTCTCAAGACAAAACTCCACACTCTTAGACTAATGATATGGGCTCTTTGAGTTCCTAATTATTTGCCACATCACGTAAGTTAAAAGGGCAGAGAATACTCACTCTCCATCAGTATCTCTTTTGTTCCCCGGTTAACTTGCATAATATCACTCTGAATAGAATCTAAGATCATTCCTTGCCTGCTTAATAAAGTCTCTACCATTCCAATTTTGTGTTCAAGTTCTTCAATCTGGTCTGCCCAGAAAAATTAGAATTCATAAACACGTTTAGTCCGATGATTCCAGCTGCAAATTAGCACTGAACTGGAGTACATTTTCCTTAACTTTTAAACAGAAGTTGATAGCATGTAGTTTATGGTGGTGGATTATGGCTTACATTTGCTTTCAGGAACTGACCATTTGCGCAAATAATTGGTCGAAGGTTTTGATAACTGCATTTGAGTCTCTTCTCGTGTATAGTTGATATGAGGCAAACAGCTCATCCTTTTTGCTGAATTTTCTCTTTCTTGAGAACCCAATCTCTGCATTAAAGTTATTAACAGTTACAACATTTGTTTGCTTTAAGATGTAAAATTCCCATAACAGCATATTGTTTCCTATAAGATGAGGAAAAGTTCCAATGTATTCTATGGAACTATGTGCCCTGGCACAGGACAGAGTTGAAAACAAGAAGGCATATGATCAATTTAAAAGTCAAGAGTCCATCAGTTAACTAATTGTATATGAACACTAAGAAGATCTACGACCTAGTGCCGACAACCACTTCAAAGTGCACAGTGACAATCTCCTGTTTTGTCATAAACCAATAAGAAACATTCTGACAGATGCGGCAACAGAATTTATGATTCACTGTCCAGTACAGTAAGATGGCAAATAATATTTACTTCACCCTCCATCCCAATTTGTTTGACTTACTTTCCATTTAAGGACCTTGCAAAACATTGGCATCATTCATCTTTTATGCAACTTTCATAACTTCCAAAGCTGTTCAAATATACTTAAATTTAATGTTTTTTCAAGCCTCACTAGTATAACACTTAAATCAATTACGTCATATAAAGTGAGTGTCGTGTGTTGACGCAACATTTAACGAAGTAAATCATAGTCAGAAGCTTAATTCATCTATTTCAAGCACCATAAAGCATACTAATGCAAAGTTACACTCAAAAGTAACCTAGGCAACAATTATCTACAATATAACATATTCAAGTATTGCTAAGCATCAAAATCCATTTTAGACAATCTAAAGCATTCTTCAGAAGTTGCTAACAAAAATGATTTTTAGAGGTCTATCATTATCAATTCCACACCAAATGAATCAGTTCCTTTGTATAGTATACCAAATGACATTTCGTCAACAACTTCTCTTCGAATAACTAAGAGATAGGAGCGAGATGGAGGAATTACTTGCTCATTAGGGACAAAATCATCCAGAGAGCTCTGTGATAACTGAGAGTAGACTGCTTGCTGAGATGAAAATCCCTGTGAGAAGGATTGTTGCGATTGCTGCTGTGACCGAACCTGTGAGGGTTGGCTTTTCCCGAAAACGGAAGACTCTGCTGCACTTGGTACCACACTTGGCCTCCTTCTCATATCATCAAAATAGGATCAATATTATTTTAAAATTTCTCTATCTCTCTTCATGCATTCATAGACAGATATATGTATATATACAGTTTGTGTATATCGGACACGAAAACATCTAAAATACCTGTAATGTATGAGAAAAATCGCACAAACACGGAGAAGTAGGCCAAAACACAGAGCGGATCCGCACTTGGCGTTCTTCTCATATCATCACCACACAAAAATAAAGCTCAATATTACAGAAAAAATTCTACCTCTCTCATCCATATAAACATACATGTAACAATTAACTTGTATACATATGCATATGTGTGGATAGAACATCAAAATATCTTCAATATACATTCAAAGAAAAGGCAAAACAGAGAGATGCGCGCTTAGTTCCTCCTTAAATTTTTACGAAGAAGCTCAAATTTACAGTAAAATTCTCTCTATCTCAGTCCAACTCGCTATATGTGTCGCATACAAAACATTCAAATTGGAATGCATGCGAACAAACCGTAGAAACACAGAGAGCTATGCAACATCATGCTATACAATGCAAATAGATGAAATCGTGAAACTGAGATACAATTTTACCTTGCATGAGGAGGAAGAACAGAGATAGAGCTGAGATCCGATGCTTTGTTCATCTTCAACTTCATTTGCAGATACTATAAAAATTGAAATCTTCGAGGAATTAAAACTTCAATTTGAACAATTACAGAACCCTAACAGATGGATATATAATCAAATTTGTAAATACATTTGAATTCCTCTGTGATTTTGCTCCGTCGAACAGTTGGAACTTGGAAGTGTGATTTGCGTTGATTATCCAGCGGGAGAGTGTGAGTTTATATACAGCGAAATTTCAAATGTTTTGGGGAAAATGGTACATATGGGCCTATCATGTGACTTTTGGGCTGTGATGGACCTCTACTTATCAATTTGGGCCCAATAACTATGGCCGAGTCATTTTATCTGACACTAGGCCCGTTTAGTTCAGACAATTAGAAATATAAAATATTACTGAAATACACGTCTTATGTTTCTTTATTTTCAATATTCCCTTCTATTTTCAAAAAACCTCTAAAATTCCTTATTTCTTTGATTATCCGAGCTACATATTAATGTAACGGAATCAAGATTTAATGTATCTGAGCTACATATTATATATCCGCTTTATATTAAAATATATCAGAGGTACTCTTTAATGTATCTGAGCTATATATTTATGTATCCGAGCTAGTTTTTAATGTAACTGAACTACATATTACATATTAAATTTATGTAATAATATATCTGATATACTCTTTAATGTATCCGAGTTACATATTAATGTACTCGATTTGTGTTACTTTTAAAGGGTTTAATGTAATTACAAACTAAAGAAAGATATATTGTAATTTCATATTGAAACTAGGGAAAAGACTCAAATATGACACTGAACTTTTAGAAAAGGCTCATTCATGTCATCAGTTAAAAGTTTGGCTCATTTATGCCATTACCGTTAAAGAAAAGGCTCATTCATGCCATTATTTTTTAACGGTGGTTTTGCAAAATCATTTTTGACACGTGGTCAACTATAATTCGGCCATGTCATCAATTTTTTTAATAAAAAAATAATTGAGATTTTATTCAGACTTTTGATTTTTTTATCAAAAAAATTGATGATGTGGCTGATATAATTGGTCATGTCATCAATTTATTTTTAAAAAAAAATTAATTCAATTTTTTTTCTTCAGAATTGTGATTTTTTTTATTAGAAAAAATGATGATGTGGCCGAATTATAATAAGTCATGTGTCAAAAATGGATTTGCAAAATCATCGTTAAAAAATAATGGCATAAATGAATCTTTTCTTTAATAGTGATTGCATAAATGAGCCAAACTTTTAACTTATGACATAAATGAGCCTGTTCTGAAAGTTCGATGACATATTTGAGCCTTTTCCCTTAAAACTATGAGATTTTTATAAAATTTACTTTAAAATAGGAATATTCTTAATTCAATCTATGCTTTATTCCCTTTACCTGATATGTTTAGATTATTCTTAGAACTATATTGGTTTTAAAAGTGGAGTAACAATAGATAAATTCAAAATAACATATACATTATTATATACAAATAATTATTTTCTCTGTCTTAATTTACATGACATCTTTTAAATTTTAAAATTTAAATAATTCTATCTTTGATGATATCTTTCTCATAGATATTTTAAAATATTTTGAATTGTTAATTGTGATTTATAGTGTATTTTTATATAGTATATATCATTTTAAATAATTGAAGTTTTATACACAAATTTTCCATCAAATTTAACTGTTTGATTCTCAACGAACAGAGAATGTCACATAAATTTAAACAGACGGCTAATATCTCATGGGCCTGGTGATTAATCAAACTTTGACTTTTATTCAAATACAAATAAAAATAATGTGATGTTTGAGCAAATTCCATGACCATATTATGAGTAAATGGTACTATAGTACATCCTTACTTACACATCCCTCATGGCTCGCTTGATTAGTGGAATAAGAATAATTATATCGAGATATTATATGAAATTATTTTATTTTATTTATGACATTATTGTTAAAAAATGAGATGGGTGGACCCATTATAAGGATTGAACAATCTTCCTCTCTTTGAGCTAACTTTTGAGGTGTGAGTTAGACCTAAGACCTAATTTCACATGGTATCAGAGCAGGGCCCGTCTTACCCGATGTTGAGGCCCCCAAAGTTAAAATTGCCCATGCACCAGATGTTAAGCACTGGATTTGAAAAGTCCTACATCGGTGGTTAATGAGATGAGTGGACTCCTTAAGGCTTGGACAATCCTCCTCCCTTTGAGCTAGTTTTTGAGGTGTGAGTTAGGCCTAAGACCTAATTTCACAATTACCACCTAGTTCTAGGATTAACTTATCTTATCAAATACTAAATAATTTCATAAAGTATCTCAACCAATGAGATATCTTTATCTATTTTATTCCACCTATTAAACACAAACACGAACTGAAATATAGTAACATCTAAGATAAAGTTAAGTATCTAACGAAAACGTTAACCCACAAAAAAATGTCCACATAAATAGTTGAGGAAAGAAAAATATACATGCATGAACATTTTTATTTGTTGAAGATCTAGAAAATATCGATCTCTAACTATTTACATTAAATCATTAAAATATAATCATGATAATAAAATGTATGAAAGATACACATTATATATTAATTAATCGGCTGTATGAATTTCTTTTCTCTCTTTTGTCTTTTTTTATACATACTATTTACTAGTTATATTCAAGAACGTGGCAAATAAATTCACATCGTAATTGGGGAAAAAAAACAGATTGATAAGGTTAGAGTACCATTGACTAGACACGTTAATAAGTTAAGTGTACTACATTTAAGAAAAAAAGAAGAAGATAAATTGAGTATCTCATGGAATATTCCTTGTATATCACCTCACTTGGTCCTACAATATCGACTTTTATGACAATTTTTTATATGTATTTTATGGTATATAATATAGAGTTTGAGATTGACAATTAAGGAGTTCTTTAACATATATTTAAAACGTAAAATACAAAGCCAACGCAATTGGGTTGAAAATTTAGCGTATAGAATATATATTATTGACATCAAATCATATCTGGTGTAAGATTTATTACGATCTATATTTATGTCCTATGAACAATCTTTGCTAGCGTGAAAAGAGAATTATCGATTTAGCGACTATAAATTGCTTATAATTGTAACATTTTCTTCTTAGTTAATTTAATATGTACTTGTTATTTGAAAAAAAAAAACTTTACGTTTACCTTCGTATTTTCATCCTATTTTATTATATTGTCCATTGTTATTGCAACCTCAGTTCATCATAGTCATAATTAATTGCCTTGAAATTGCTAGGAATTTGGCGTATAATTTTGTACAAACTTATTTTACACTGCATATATATTTGACATTAAATTCAGCCATTTTTTCAAACTGATTTGAAATGGAAAAAAAAAGGGAAATGTTGGTTACTGATTTGAGCTACAATTTTTTAATTGTACAAATAAATTATCGATATAAATTTTTTAATTTAACAAAAATGTTAATTTCTAAAATATAAAAAGTCATATTCTTTCTTCTACTAATTAACTTTAAACTCTACCGTTAAACAGAATGATCAATAGTGTTCTCACTTTTTCTCCAATATAACTCGAACAAAGGTACTCAATCACAAAAATAAGCTATCATTTCAAAATCTCGTTATTTTTTTATAGTTATTTTTAAGTATTGGAAGGGATAATTAAAATACGTATTTTATTATTATTAGATATAATATCTTATTGTTTTAAATGTTCTCGTCTTTTTCGTTGGCATTTTCAGATTGATACAACTATGCAGATGAAAAAATCTAATAATTTTTTTTTAGCCCAAATTAATACTCGGTCAATTTTTTTTTGTGTACTCTTTTACGAAAATCCAAATACTAAATTGTAGGAAGTTACATTATAAAAAAAATAAAATCTTTTACGATAATAAGTCAAAAACGATCCATTTCAACATTGATTGAGTCATTCATTTATTGTAACAAAATCAGATTACATTAATTTACAATTTACTTTGGTCCAATTACATTAACTCTCCACACTTTTCAAATAATATAAATTTACATAATTCTTTTTTTACAAATTATAATGCCAGAGAATATATTTTTCTTTAAAAAAATATATTTAAATTTATAATGGAAATATTGAATGAAACAAACGCAAGAAGTTCTAATCCAAAAGACATGTTTGTCATTTTCATGTTAACATTTTTTGAAAAATCACTTTTGATACATATTGAGAGTTAATATAAGTCGTTTAATTAGTTACAGTGTGTATTCAATTTATTTGGACAACTTTAAAATGCATTTGATGAATATAATTCCTAATTTTTTGTTTGGCTATCACAAATTTTAACTTGGAGCGATTATAATAGTAATAATTAAAACAATTAAATATGTAATGCATAGCTTATGTCATAGAACAATTTTAAACAAGCTTCAAATTATAGCAACGTGATATACGTGTATTTGCACAAAAATAAGTAATAAAAACGAGTATTATTATTAGTATATACGGAATTAGGAATATAACAAAACAATGGGTGACGCTACAAAAAGTAATAGCGAGAATGTAAAGGTTTAGTTTAATTGTAATCACATTCTGATATTTACAAGTCGTCATTAGTAAGGAAAACGTTTAATATGAAATTTCTCAGCGTAAATTTATATTGAATCGAGCTCAAATATAGATATTACTGGATGAAAAACTAAATAAATTACAGTCATATATATATAAAACATATTGATAAGTATAATTAATTCTTAAGCGTATATCGTTAGTAAACAAAGATATTATATATACATCAATTTTGTATTAAAATGAGGAGAATAATTAATAAAAGGTAAAATAACTTATTTTACATTATTTATAAGCAAACTTAGCTTGACTCTTTGATCACAATATTATAATTGAGCTTGCAATATTAAATTAAGTTGTATTTGTAACTAGATTATGTAGATCTATATTAATATATTTGTCTCATCATTATATTAGCACATACACTCCTTCATTTTCTTTTTGTGCGATTTGAGTTGAATTTTAGGAAATTAGGAAAAAAAATATTTGAATGGTACATATAGTACTTAAGTATTTCATAAATTTGAACATATAATTTAATTTATTAAATTGGAAGACAGAAAGAGTGTAAAAATATCTTTTTCTTTCCTTCACAAAAAATCGAAATATCTCTTAGGATATTTTGAAAACTCAATTTAATGGCTATCTTGATTTTAAGAATTTAATTTATTTTGTTGAATGTCTCCTAAAAAAATTTAAATTTTACATATTCTTTTAAAAAAAAGATCTGATTTCAATGTTAATATATCATCTTGAATGAATGAGTTAGAAGAGTGAGTATTAAAATATCGCATCATCCTATTAGGCAATTTCATTCTGATTAAAAAAAAGTTAATTGAAATAATAATTCAATAATATATAAGAAATTACTTCAAATATTTTACACTCCAAAATAATTACTCTTTAGATTAAAACGTACACCCATTCCAAACCAAAAAAATAAAAATAAAATAAATATCTATCGTTTGATCAATTCACATATATTTCATCTGTTTCTAATTATTTATCCATATTTTCTTTTTTAGTTTTCTCTAATTATTTATCCATTTTGACAAATCAAGAAAGAATATTTAATTAATTACTTTGAAAAAAGTAAACCTTTTTGAAAGTATTAAGTTTTTAATTCATCTATTTCATAATTAATAAGGGTAAAATGATAAACTCGTTATGTCAATTATTATTTTCTTAACAAATGTATCAATTCAAAAGTAGACAAGTAATTAGGAAGGGTGTGAATCAACAATTAAGTAAACAAACGGGTAAAGCTTACCCGCACCGGATGTTTACATCAAGTCAATAAATACATTTCATGTGTTTAAATTTATAATTTATGTTAGTTTATTAAATCACATAATAACAAAAATTGCATTAACTTGATATAAATATCGGTGCGAATGTTTTTTTAAAAAAATAAAGTAGTTGAGAAAAAAAAATTCAATTAAATGCATATCTACTTGGAATTGCCTCATCACTACAGAAGCTTCGGTGTCAAGGAAGAAGAAAACCTCTGAACAAAAGAGAAACAGTACAAGGAAGCAGAGAGAGAGAAAAGTTGACCAAAATTGAAATGTTCTCAGAAATTCCTTCAATGACGATATGCATTGGTTACTTATTAAATTTATTATTAATATCATTACCATCAAACTTGTTCAATTTAATACTCCATTTGGTAAGTTAGTTGTAATTATCAGATGATTACTTTATTATTGGTTTGATTATAACACCATATACTGCTATTTACTTTCAGACAAACTATCTCTTTTTCACAAAAAATCTGTAAATTTTTCATCCACCATTTGCCTATTCCCCTCAATTTCATCGCTAACAAGGGGCTTTTTCATTCCTCCTGTAATTCTGTGTATACAAAGACAATTTGATTGTAATCAATGGGTTATTGAGATAAACTCAAAACCCTTTTCTGTTGTAAGTCTAGTTGTGTGTATAAGCAGGGATTTTGATTGTTTTACCCCAAAGAAATCAATGGGGTTGTCGTTCATGAGGTGAAGTTAAAACCTTTTTGTGTTGTAAGTATAATTGTGTGTATAAACTGGGATTTTGATTGTTTTATCCCAAAGAAAACAATGGGGTTTTCGTTCATGAGGTGAAGATAAAACCCTTTTGTGTTGTAAGTCTAATTGTGTGTATAAACAGGGATTTTGATTGTTTTAACCCAAACAAATCAATGGGGTTTTCGTTGATGAAGTGAAGTTAAGACGTTTTGTGTTGTAAGTCTAGTTGTGTGTATAAGCAGAGAATTTGCTAGGTTGTTATACAATTACAAATGGCTTTGGAGACTCCATCATCCGTAGTCCGGCGGAGTCCGGTAAGGTACCCGGAAGTTGATTTGTCCCGTCTGAGTTTGAGTGAGCAAATCGTGCAAGAAGGAAGTCCAGTAACGCCGGTGGTGGTCGACGATGTGATGTATGTTGCTGTCGGGAAAGACTTGAAGGAGACTGAACCGACTTTGACATGGGCTTTGCACAAGTCCGGTGGAAGGAAAATTTGCATTCTTCATGTTCATTCTCCTGCTCAGAAGATACCCATGAGTAATCAGCTCCTTTTTCATTTTGTTTCTTTTTACTTTTTCCAAAATAAATGTGATTTTTGATGATCGAGTTTTGATTTTCTTAATCTTTGACTGCTAAGGTGTTGTGGAAAAGGTGGTTTGTTGAGTTAGCTTGATTTGTTGAACTGTCTTGCTTTTTCTCATCCTTTTATTCTATCTAGAGTTTCTAGAACCCTTTTCTCACTGATTTCTGATGTTAGTTTAGACCAGTAAATTCTTGAACTGAGGTCTCTCGGAAACAACCTCTTTACCTATGAGGTAGGGTAAGGTCTGCTTACACTCTATACTCCCTAGACCCCACCCTCCCCACACCCCACTTTTTAAGACTACACTAGGTATGTAGTTGTTGCTTAGACCTGTAAAGTCAAATGATGGTTTGTCTGTTGTTTGATGCTGAGAGTTGGGACTTAGAGAAATTGGTATTATACTGATAGTTCAGGCATAAATAATTGAACTTGTATACTTGATTAGCATCAGCTGCAAATGCTTGAGAAAGTTGGTTGTAATTCTCTGGTTCAACTCTTAAGTTTTAATGGATCTGTTTTTCATTCTTTAATGAACATTCCTACCTAATCAACTATTTCTGAACATTTTTTATGCCTAGAATTCAGCTAAGTAAAGGTCAGTTATTAGTTTACAGTTCTGTGAGCTTTCAAACTTGAGGATGCTACCATTTCTTTTGCAATTGTTGCTGGGATTAAGCTTATCAATCCCTTACATTTGCCTGATATATGAGGCTCAAGGCTGATGATGTGGTGTTGAATAATCTCATTGCAGACTTCCTTTTTCAAAAAAAAAAAATTGGTGGGGAGGAGTGGGGTTTTGCGTAGAGAGAATTCTTGTTTGCTTGCTAATTTAACGAGGAAAAAAGAAAAGGAAAATTTGATATTTGGCTACAACAGATCAAAATATTTGTTCCTCTCGGAAGCCAATGCACTTACACTTACAGCTCTGTCAAACCCAATGCCCACGCGACTCCCAAAGAAATTATAATAGAACAAAAGAAAATTTACTTTTGCAATTAAAATTTTCGTGAACTTTTCTCACTCATTCATGTGGAAATTTTGAAAATGTTTTTAGTGTTGGGTTTTAAGACAAATTGTTCCTGAACAATGATTAATTCTTTACTTAAGTACACGATGTTTTTTCTGCTTCTGTAATGATTCCCAGAATAAGTACCGGCACTCCATTTTCCGGACAAAAGAAATAGAAGGAAAACTGTTTTGCTTGAGATGACATTTTTCTCCATAACTTATCTAACTTCCTTTCGATAGTAGAATGATGGTTACTAGGTAAGGTTAGTCTCATCACGAATTTTATTTACAAGTGTGTACATTTTCTCTTGAACGGTTTTTGCAGTGGGTACAAAGTTTAACATAGATCAATTGGATGTGCACCAAGTCAGGGCGTACCATGAGAAGGAAAAGCAAGACATGCACAAGATCCTGGAAAAATATATGCTGATATGTGGACGAGCTGGGGTATAGTCTTTGACTTTTGCATCAATAGTTCGCTTCATTTTTCAATTAGGCCTTGTTCAGAAAATTGATGTTGGTGAAAATATTGCAAGCTGAAAACTGTTTGTTTGCCTGTAACTTGAGAGCATTACTGGAAGAGTAGTGAATATTAATTTCTTTGCTGGCAACTGTAATGGAGGTTCTCCCTTACCCCATATCTCCAATTTATACGTTGATAAGTATTAAGTAGAAGTCATAAGCCAGATTCCTTTTTCAAATATTTGATAAAAGCAACAGATATTGAGTTCAGAGCTTCACTCTGCACATCGTTAATTATCATAAGAATGTCTACACTTCCATATTCCTTTATTATACTCTTGATTGAGCTGATGTTTTGTACTTCCTATAATCTGTCTGTTTCTTATGCTAGGTTCGTGCTGATAAACTTGTCCTTGAAATGGACTCCATTGAGAAGGGCATAGTCGAGCTTATATCGCAACATGGTATAGGGAAGCTTGTTATGGGAGCTGCGGCAAACAAGTGCTACTCAAAGTAATAATTTCTGTTACTTGAATGTCACTGACTAAAAATATAGAGTGAATATCTTGGTACTCTTGTTTGGTTAAGAATTCAAGCGACAAAACAATAAAAAATGATTTGAGAGGTCCCATCTCCTCCCCTCCTCCATCATGTGTATCTAGTTGATTAGCTGGCTTATTAGTTTCATCATTCCAAGTTCTAGATTTCACTTCAAATACAGAAATGCTAGCATTATAAAGTTAAGTCATTAGTGGTGGATGTAGCTTTTTGGCTATGGGTTCAGATGAACTGATAAGTTTTGACGCGGAATATTACATACAACAACCACCCAGTGTAATACCACAAGTGTGGTCTGAGTAGGGTAGTGTGTATGCAGACCTTACCCCTACTTTGGAGGTAGAGAGATCGATGTGGAATATAGATGTATGTGTAAAAACCCTAATAAAATCTCAACAACTATTGGACGTTGTTGAAGTGTGTGACCATCTCATCTAAACTTTAAGTTGTTAGAGAAAGCACACTTTTATTATTTAATTATATTCTCAACACGCCCCTCATGTGCTTGCCTAATTTTTTTCACGAATTAAGCACGTGGAAGTTCTTTTTGATATGGGTGGCGTTGAGATTCAATCTCAAGACCTTTGCGTGTTCTGACACCATGATGAGATGGTCCCATACTTCAACAACAGACACAAACCCTAAATTTTATCAGTACAATGAGTTCAATGCTAAGAATCTTAAAAGTTGAACCATTAAATTTAAATTTGGATCCGCCTCTGGGAGTCGGTAGAATATTTGGAAAAAAACCCACTTAAGTCGCTCATGTTTTCTTTTGTTTCTTTTTGAAACTAGTAAGGTTGAATTCTATGCTGGCTACCTCCAAAAAAGGATGATTACAGATTTCCTATCAAATCTATAATCTGATCTAATCATCTATACGAAGTTGTTTACACCAAAAAAAGTAGAGATACTATACAATTCGATTTAACTTTGTGGATGAAATTGGATCTATCTTTAAAACATCTTCCATTTCTTTCTTTCCAATCTGGCCACCATACACATGATGGAATTAGCTTCCACCATCTCTTTTGACTCTTACTGCCTCCCCTCCTAATCCAGCAGCTCAACAGATCTGATGTATGTTCTGGCATTGTCCAGTTCATGTTTGTGATATTGAGAAACAGGTTCCGAATTTGAGCAGTAAACTTACAATGAAGGAAGAGATGGTTATTTGTTTCCCCTGTCAAATTGCACAAAAAACACCTAGGGATCAGCTGCCTTTCTTTCTTCTGTAGAACTTCTTCTGTTAAACATGCTCTCTTTATCACTAACCAGGTGAAACACTTTAGTTTTGTAGGGATGTCATTCTTCCAAAAGTAATTCCAATTATATTGTGGTCCCCCTGTCATCTTGTGTAGTTCTCTTTTGTAGGCATTGTTGTTAAGTCGCTCATGTTAAAAATTCTGATCTCATTCTTTTTGATAAGCTTCCTTTGATGGATGTATTATCTAAGAAAGATCTGTGAGCTGTGAGGATACGTACTTGGAGTAAACCTAAGGTTCTTGTTGCTCTGTGTGTTTAAGTTTCTTAGTGCATGGGAGTTAATGGACCGCTCGAATGATTAATGCAAGTTGAAAAATGAAATATTGTTTTCATGCATTACCAAAGGTGTCTTAGTGCTGCCCACCCCTTCTGCAAGAGTGTTATGGTCTATGGTGTCTTAGTTCATGTATTTTGTTTGCCCCTGATCTTCTGGTTTTCCCTTTTTTCTTTTTCCAATTCCTATCCTATTTTTTGAGCACTGGCAGATTAAATTGACTATCATTCACTTCTTGGCCCATCATTATTTTAATTCAGTCTTCCTCTGTGCATCTAAATACTTACCAGATATGAATCGGACATATTAATTCGTTTTAACCAAGAGGTCCGTCGGCCCCATCCACCCCACCCCTCCTATCTCAGAATTTATTGCCTCTTTTTTTTTTTGGGAGGTGATGGATAAATCTAAGTCAATTTGTTGCGTAACGTACCAAGCTGAAAATTGAACTCTTATAATGATATTTCAGGAAAATGTCTGACCTTAGGTCGAAGAAAGCCATCTATGTACGGTTACAAGCACCCACATTCTGTTGCATCTGGTTTGTATGCAAAGGGAATCTCATTTATACAAGGTACACGACCTTTCATTCTTGAATCTATCTTGAAACTTTGTTTTGGATGTTATTTGGGTGGACAAGTGGGGATAACTTTGTACAATATTCTGTGTTGTTCTGTAAATATCATTTTCTACGGATTTCTGTTTCTGCCGTTTCTCCCAGGAGATTGACCTCCCTTCGGATTGGGATGCGTGATCCGTTGGGACAGGGTGGGGTTCATTCTCTTATGTCACTTAGAAAACATGGGGAACTCTAAATGGTGTCTACATTATGTCCTGCAGAGAAAGTAAGTCAGAGAGACTTAATACAGACAGTGTGTCACCGTCAGTTCCAGCAAGTCCAGTTAATGATATTGTTGTGAGATCAGGATCTGCGACAGAAGGTTACAGCGAACAAGTAAAGCTCAGGGGGGCTTTTACAGAATATCCCAGAGTTGCTTCTGACAATCATGGGATAATCTTCTCTGGACATCCCTCTAGTGGGACTTTACAGGCTACTTTTCCATTTATGAGTTCAGATAGAAGTGCTGATAGCTGGGATGGCATACCGCAAATAAGTTCCTCAGTGGCTTCACGTTTTTCATCAAGTTCATCTGTTGAAATGGTTGTTGATTCTTTTTCAAAGACTGAAATGAACGAGACTGCATTCGATCCATCCGGACTGCGCTATTTCAATTTCGGTCCGCATCAGTCGTCTGCTCCAAGTATAGTAAGTAAATCATGTTATTTCTTTTGTCTCTTTAAATTGCTAAATCACAAGCAGTTCCTTCATTTCTTGCTTCCTAATGAAATGGGCTATTTCTGCTCAAAGAATCAGAATTAATATGCTTTTTAAATTTTGGATGGTTCTGGGGATACAGGCAGAGAAGGTGAATAACGAGCTAGCTGGAAGCATGAACGATGAACTCTATGATAGATATGAGCAGCATGTTGCAGAAGCAGAAACCGCTAGGCGGGAAGCTTTTGAAGAATCAATCAAGCGTAGGAAAGCGGAAAAGGATGCAATTGAGGCTAGACGAAGGGTAATTTATTCATTTTATATTTTACTTCATCTTTTAACTGAATGTTATGGTACTACAATTTGGTTCTCTCAGTTGTTTGCAAATATTACCCCTTTATGCCAAGTTCCCATTCGTTGCTTGATTTATGAGAAGCTTAATTTGATTGAGATATAAGACGGTAAGACCTAGGCTGCCATTTTTTGAGGAGGAGATTGTTCTTTCAAGTATGTGACTCTCCTAGGGAAGTGGGAATGATGGAGAATCTGAGATTCTTATTCTGATAGTTTTGTTTCAGGCAAAAGCATCAGAAACATTCTATGCTGATGAGTTGAGACGGAGGAGAGAAATAGAGGAAGCACTTGCAAAAGACAGAGAAAAAGCTGATCAGATGAAAGCACAGCTAAACAAACTTCTGAGAGATCTGCAAGCAGCTCAAGCACAGAACTCTTCACTGGAGGGTCAACTCTTAGTTTCTGACGCTCAGGTACAAGAGTTGGAACAGAAAATGTTCTCTGCTGTCGACCTTTTGCAGAAGTACAGGAAGGAGAGAGATGAATTGGAGGTGGAGCGTGATGATGCACTCAAATCAGCAGAGGCACTGAGGGAACAGCACTCAGATGGGTCTTCATTAACATCTACATCTTCACTATTTGCTGAATTTTATTTTCATGAAATTGAAGAAGCAACTCGGACTTTCGACCCAGCCTTGAAGATTGGAGAAGGTGGTTATGGATGCATTTATAGAGGCCTCCTTCGTCACACACAAGTGGCAGTAAAGATGCTGCACCCTCATAGCTTGCAAGGGCCCTCAGAGTTCCAACAGGAGGTCAGATTTTTTTGTGTTTTGCTAATTCTGTATCTGTCCATAGAAGCTAAAATGTGTGTCGTCTCTTGAATTGTTGTGTAATTTCTATTTCTTTTGGGTCTTGATATTTTCCCTCTCAATTGTATACCTTGTTTTGTGCATATTCTACTTAATATCTATCCCTGTTTTGGGAGGTAAAACAACTAAACCCAGAAATACTTAGTTTGGTGTGATATCTGCTGATGGTGGTATCACAAAAGGATAGTGGAAAGTAAGCGTACTTTCGTGTTTATTTGGTATAGTAGATGTTATCACACATACAATCATCCTCGATTCGAGGGAATTGTTTGATCTTAAAAGGTATCATATTCAATATATTGTGGCTACACTTAGTTCATCGCCATTTCCCACTCACGAAACGAGAAAATCCTTTCATCTCTGAAGAAGTTCTCTCCCACAAATCTCCTCTAAGATGGTAAATTATCTGCTAAATAGGTTTTATGTTGGTTGGACCAATAGGTTTATCTTGGAAGGGAAACTTTTAGTGATCCCATCTTGAGATAATTCTGCACGTTGAAATATCTAAAAGCCAGTCATCTTGTCTGTTTTGCTAGAATGTATTACCTTGTAAGGCTTGTTTACACATAAACCTTGAGTAGTGTCAGTACACCTGATATCTTCCATGCTCAGTGGTAAACACGCCTATTCAATTTGATGCATACTAGTATGTTTTTTCAGTCCATTTTCTGTTCTACTTACCTTCGTATATTTGCTTTGTATACTCTGCTTCTCTCTTTATCATGTTAAACACAAAGTTTTATTTTTTTACCACAGATATCTTTCTGACAATTCATGATATTTTGTTGGTATGATATAGGTCAATATTTTAAGCAAATTGAGGCATCCAAATGTTGTCACTCTTATAGGAGCGTGTCCAGAAGCATGGACTCTTGTATATGAGTATCTTCCCAACGGAAGCCTAGAAGACCGTCTTACCTGCAAAGATAACACGCCTCCACTGTCGTGGCAAACTCGAATCCGTGTAGCAGCAGAGCTCTGTTGTGCTCTCATCTTCCTCCATTCCTGCACTGCTCGGGGCATAATACATGGTGATCTAAAACCAGCAAATGTTTTGCTTGATGCGAACTTTGTGAGCAAGCTTAGCGACTTTGGAATTTGTCGAGTTCTCTCAGAAGATGACTTCTCAGAAAATAGTACTACACTTTGTTACAGAACTGACGCGAAAGGCACATTTGCATACATGGACCCTGAATTCCTAGAAATAGGAGAGCTTACTCGAAAGTCCGATGTCTATTCCTTTGGGATTATATTACTTAGGTTGTTAACTGGAAGATCTGCATTGGGGATAAAAAATGAAATCCAATATGCACTGGATAAAGGAAATTTGAAAAATTTGCTGGATCCAACTGCTGGAGACTGGCCTTTTGTGCAAGCCAAACAGCTGGCTCACTTAGCTATGAGTTGTTGTGATAAGAACAGTAGGTGCCGGCCTGAACTTTCTTCAGAGGTGTGGAAGGTGCTTGAACCAATGAGAGCTTCATGTGGGGCATCATCTTTTAGAATGGATTCTGAAGAGCATTGTGACATCCCATCCTATTTTATTTGTCCCATATTTCAGGAAATCATGCAAGATCCTGTAGTAGCAGCAGATGGCTTCACATATGAAGCAGAAGCATTAAGAGGATGGTTGGACAGCGGGCATGAGACCTCCCCCATGACAAACCTCACGCTGTCCCATAAGAACCTTGTTCCTAACCATGCTCTCCGTTCTGCAATTCAGGAGTGGCTGCAACAGAATTGACAGAAGTTTTCGAGCTTTTTGTAATTATCTATACAAGTCATTATATCCCTTCTTTTACCTTAGTTTTCGACAGATGTTGATCTCTAGTTCTATTGTAAATTATTACTCCAAAACATGTTTCTATACATCTTTAGATAAAAATAGCATGAACTGAACTGAAGTCTGAGCATGGACAAAGTGGTTTGATAAACATACAAGAAATAGAACAGATGGACTTGTTTCCATCAGTGTTATGTAAATTTGCTCAAAAAGCTCTAAGGTCCTTTAGAAAGCCCAAAGCCGAGGCGAAACGCTTAACATGTTTTTGTGACTCTTAATTAGATTCTCAATTATTTATAATATTTTGGTATATTAGTTTTTACATATCCATATGTCCTTGTGCTTACAAGTTGATTACAAATATATATAAGACTATTTTGTCAACTTATTTTCGTTTTGTTTCAAAGATTATATAGTGATATTATGAAGGAGAAACTATAGAAAGAAGGGATAAGGGGCATTATAAAATGTTAGAAAGTGTATAATAAAAATGCACATAGAGTACTCATTTCCTCTTCTAAAAGAGGAAAGATGGTTAAGATAACTTAACTAAATATGCTGTACATAACAAAATCTTTACTTATTAGAGTTTAATAATCCTACATTTTTCTTGTATTGTTCCTACAATCCAGAAGACGCTACCAGATGACAGTAACAGATTGGTGATAAAACTATGCATGTTTCAGATTATCTTCAACGAGTTCAATACAACGATATAAAACTAACTCAATGGGGTTCAAGGCGCACATTGTGTCCAATGCTAGTTGGTCATGATCCTGCTGGTTTGCTGCCATGACTCCTGTCGCTAATGTACGCAAAGGAAGAAGCCATTCGTTGTAAGCCGTCTGCAACTTGTCCTTAGAGAGCACTCCAGTATAGTTTGTTTTTCCTGTTGACTCTCTGATCACTACAAACCGATAGAGATTGAGAGCGGATAGAACAGCATCACTGTACTCAGGAAGAGATGGAGGGCCACCATTTGGAGGCTTCAGAACCAGCTCTACTAGTTCCAGAACCCTAGCACTCCAAAATGAGAGACATTGGCTGTTTAGTGAGATACAACTACTATATTCCTCGTGCATTTCCCTTCTGATACAATCTAATAGGATTGCAATCATAGAAGAAGACTGGCTATTCTGTATCAAAGCCGTTAAGATGTCAAACCTTAAAGAACTTGGAACATCTGCAAGCACCTTCATCATAGCATCAAAAGATTTCTTCCGCAAAACAGCATTTGGTGCATATATAATGACCATTTCAATCGCCTGCAATGACGTATATAGAGTAGACACATATGTGGAGTAGTCCATTGTATCATTTTGAATTTCTTGATGCGTACATCCATCCATAATGCAAAGCAGGAAATCAAGAGCATGCACTTTCAATTCCCATGATAGATCAATACTTGAGAAGACATGCTTTAACATGCCTATTGCCTGCCATCTTTTAGTCTGGTTCTTTTGAAGTTCATTCTTCACTGCTTCAAAATCTGTACATGTCTCATTGGATTTGTAACCCCAGATTACTGCAAGTGATCCACCATGCTTGACATGAGAAAAGCAAGCCATGTTATCATCTCCGTCATCTCCACATATGGTTGTGAACTTATCGAGATCAAGTCCAGTAATTAATCCCTCGTATGATAAACCACAAATTGGAAGAAAGTGTGATAGGTGTATCATAATGGGAAGAACACTTGAAATGTTATGCCCCATTGCAATTGAAACTAGAGCCATGACTTGCAAGACAAACATGCCCAACAGAGCACAGAGTTTTTTCTTATCGTTCTGTTCCAACCTTTCGCAAACAGCTTGTATTGAATCTGCAATAGCAATTGCTTTGTGGAATAAGTCCTCGATATCTTTGCCTTCCTCATCTGCCTCATCTGCCTCTAAGGACATGGACTTTAAAACACCAAGAATAACAGGAACTGCAGCTTTCACTTGCTCAAATTGCCGTCTTTTGATGAGTATTATAACTTTAGCGAGGCCACCAATAAGAGGAGAAAAATAGCAAGGAACCCTAAACATTTCAGTTGGAGAACTTAGTGCCTCGCAAAGAATTGATAGCAATTCCCGCGGAGAACACATACTAACTAGATGCTCAACAATGAGTTCAGCAATCTCGGAGCATCTTTTGGATGCACATCCAAATTTACATACCACTTTGGGCAACTCAAAGGACAAAGCATCAATAACTTGCTGGTTTCTGGAAGGTGAAGTTATGAAAGAATGAATTTCAGTAAGAATCTCGAATGATGTTCTCTCTAAATCCAGATTTGATGGTTCTTCTACAACTGAGACGGAGATCGGAGTAAGGAAATCGGCAAGCTCGGTGACTAATCCATCGGAATCGCTAAAGTGACCGGCTTCAATCAATTGAGAGCATGAAGTCAGGGTATGTTGGAGGCGAGGAATGAGGGAATCGGAGAGATGTGGTTTCTCTTCCGACATTCTAATCGGCGGCGATGCTGTGGGAGGGGGATTAGGGTTCTAATTATCTACTAAGATTCTTTCAATAATTTAAAGATTTCAAAAGAGATTAGGTTAGTCTGTAAAACCTAATTTGTCAAATACTAACAACTTGAGATTATATACAAAAAAGTGGCAACCAATTCAACGCTCACCAAGAAGAAGATGAATGACGGAAGAAGCAAATAGAGGGGACGATGAGGACGGCGACGGCGACGGCGGCGGCGAAATTGATACAAACCGGAATTATGCCATTGTTATCTTAAAACTCTGCTCAGAGTTAAAGGTGCAGCGGCTGTTGTAATTAGTAAGGGTGGTTTGGTTATTAGTGAGAGTAATGCATGTATTAATTATGTAGAGTTTAATTATATAGATATTAGTTATGTCTGATTTAATTATATAGGATTTAGTTATACAAATATTATTAGTAAGGATCGTTTGGTTATTAGTGAGAGTAATGCATGTATTAATTATGTAGAGTTTAATTATATAGATATTAGTTATGTCTGGTTTAATTATATAGGATTTAGTTATACAAATATTGCGGAATATATAAGCGGTCCCTTGAACTTGCACGCTTTTTCCGTTTAGACATCTTAACAAGAGTTCCTTCCTATTGAATACTTAAAACACTTGAAAAGTGTACCTATCAAACACACGTGACTGACTTGTCACCTGTCGTTTAAAGCACGTCTTTTGAGCGCGTGAAGTGAGAAAAAATAAGCTGATGTGTCTGATTTGACATGCTTAACGGTATAATTTTCCCCCTTTTATTTATCCACCCTAAATTCTTCCTTTTTTTTATTTCTAATCTCTTTCTTCTCCATATCTATCTCACCATTGTTGCTGTTGGAGATCAACAAAAAATTTCTGCATTCATCTTTTTTACAGCGAATGAAATGTCCAATTTGTCGATTTCAACTTCTTCTGTTGCAAATGTGTTTTGTCGATGTGGAGCTAATGCTGAAGTGAAAATCTCATGGACACAACTTAATACAGGACGTCGATTTTTTTGTTGCAAAAACACTAAGGTAAGATTTTTATATTATTATTCAAATCTGGTTAAACAAATCGCTGTCAATCTGCTAATTATAGTTTAATTATTTTAATAATTGTGTAGAGAAGAGGTGGATGCGATTTTTTTCGATGGTACGATGATGATCTACCGCCTCAAGCAAAAAAGATCAAATGGAGCCTATTGAAAAGAATCAAATCATATGAACAAGAGAGAAAGGACAACAAAAATCAGGATCATATGTGTTATTGCACTCGTGATTTTTGCTATATGGCAATATTTATGTTAGTAGGCTTAGAATGATTGTATCAGTAGTCTTGTGATTTTGTTGTACTGGTATTAAACTAAGAAATGGAGATAAGATGTTCATTAATCTATCATATTTTTCTTGTTTATTCACCTCTATTGTATTCCTTATTTCTATTCCTCTTATTCACCTCCAAACGAAAATAATCATATTAAGTGAACAACACAACAATAAGCTTCAAACAAGCACGAATGATAAACAAAAAATACTTTGCATTTCCTTGCAAGAAAATCCACAATTAAATCATTAGTTATAATTTACATCAAAAACATATTAAAGCAGTCTTAGTATTGTTTCCTGATTGCATTACAGATTCAAAATAAAATAACCCCCAAGAGTACATCAAAAACACCCAAGACACATTAAACTAATCACACCCATATTCTTGTTTTTGTTGCACTAGACATTTGTAGATCCACCCCTTTTGGACTTGCGTTGTGATTGTGAAGTGGTGACAGCATCTTTACCCTTTCATTTCAGTCCACGAGGCTTATAACCAATATCAATATTTGTTGGTGCTGCACACTTGAAAACAGCTGGAGTAACAACTCTTTCACCTGTTGTACCAGGTTGTATACAAGAAACTAAAATTAAATGTCTATTATCAAAGTAGGTAGATTATAAATAATTAAATTTGGTTGTACTCTTACATTTAATGTTTGTCTGCCACTTGTATCATCAATGTAGATGTCAAATCCCACAGTCTTAGGCCTTTTGTTTCCTCCTGTTGATGTTGATTCTCCTTCTCTTCCCATACCTCTTCCTGCTTGTTGCCCTTTTGTAACAGTTGAAGTATCATCGCCTCCTCTCTCCCTACCTTTTCCCCTGCCTCTTCCAGCTTGTTGAACTCTTCCAACAGTTGAAGTATCATCAGAAATAGAAGTTGATTGTTCGTCTGAGCTGACATGTTGTGATGGTCTCCAGGTTGGTGGTTGGCTAGAACCTACAGGTTGCCTTGAGCTAGCAGTTTGTCTTGAGCTTGCAGGTTGCCTTGAGGTTTGAGGCTGACTTGAGCTTGTAGGTTGCCTTGAGGTTTTAGGCTGACTTGAGCTAGCGGGATGGTTTGAGCTTGCAGGTTGCCTTGAGGTTTGAGGTTGACTTGAGCTTGCAGGTTGCCTTGACCTTTGAGGCTGATTTGAGCTAGCAGGATGGCTTGAGTTTGCAGGTTGCCTAGAGGTTTGAGGCTGACTTAAGCTAGCAGGTTGACTTGAGCTTGCAGGTTGGCTTGACCTTTCAGGTCCAGGTTGGGTTGAGCTTCCAGGTTGAGCCAATTCAGAGGATTTAATAGTGTAAATAAGATGAAGAAATATTGTAATGCATTTTATTTATTTAATTGAAGTAATAAAAGGTTGGCTTGAGTATTACCATATATTTGCATGCTTTATTATTGTGGCCTTGTTGATGACACTTGGAGCAAGTCATTTTTACACCTCTTCTAGATAACTTTCCATACTTCTTTCTTGGCTCATCCCTTAACTTTCTTTTGAATTTTGGTGGTCTGCCAGACATTTTTTTTTGGTTCAGGAGGCTCAATCACTATATCACTAGTGTGAGGTCACATTTTCATGTTAGGTATTGTCTGGACAAAGTAATTATAAGCCTTCATGAAAGTATCTTTTTTGTACCAATGTACAACATGATCTTCAGGGTCTTGGCCTGCATCCTGATATGCCAAAATAACATGTTCACATGGTATGCCTCTCAACTGCCAGGTTCTACAAGTACATGTCTTTTTTCTGATATCAACAATATGCCTATAATGACCCTCTAAAATTTCATATCCACATTGGCCATTGAACCTAACTTGACAATCTCTAGCATAATCTTTGTTTTCTTCAAGTACTAAACTAGCCATAGGAGAATTTTCTAATATCCAAGTGTCAACAAATTTTCTCATCTCCACATTTCTATGCATTATCTTATGTCTAATCTCATCTAACATGATGATAATTGATTTATGCCTAGCAGCTAATATCCAAGAGTTAAATGTCTCACACATATTATTCTCAACAATATCAGACTTAGCATGCTCCTTAAAATATGTTTTACACCATGTCTTTCTTTCATAATGTAACAAGTCCCCACAGATGTTCTTATTACCAAGTTTAGCAAGTTTGTCCATTTCATCTTGAAATTTTACCTCAAAACTTGATTTTGCACATCTCCAGAATTGTTTTCTTCTTTCTTCTTTCTTCTCCTCTCCAGGTCTTCTGTCAATTGGATCAAATGTGTCTAGCACACATCCTCTGCTCACAATCTGGCAGAAACTCCATTATGGCTGCTACAAGACCCCACATATCATAATAATTGAAATTTATGAGAAGTAATAATTAAATAAATAGAAAATGAGATCAAAATAAATAAAATTAACATTAAACTAACCTTATGCATATCAGACATCACAGTCAATCCATGTCCAGTGCCTAAGTTTAGATCTTGTATCAAGAAATTGATGAAGAAACTCCAACTGTGCTTTGTTTCTTGATCAACAACTGCCCAAGCAATTGAAAACATTTGTTGATTTCCATTCCTACCAACTGCAACCAATAATTCACCCTTGCAAGCACCCTTTAGAAAACATCCATCAAACCCAATGAACCAACCTCTCCTTAATGCATCAAAACAAACATAAAAGTAAACAAACAATTTTTTTCCTGGAGTAGATTCTCTGTCTGTCCTCACCCAACATGAACTATCAGGATTAGTTTGTTTTATCATCAATTTTGCCCTATAACAAAGAGTTCTTCCAACATACAATCATGTCTCCTTCCTTACCAACTCTTGAATTTCCCACAACTTTATATGGGGTTGAGAAACTATTCTGTCCCTAAACTTATTTGCAATAAAGTTAAATGTACACAACTTATTTTTGATTGTGGTAGGGCACTGATGAACAGGATAGTAGTTCTTAACAATAAGGTTAACAGAGTCTTTGTCTAGACTAGCATACAACAACCATTTGCATTTCTTATGTTGACATTTAACTCTGACTCTATATTTTTCATTAGGCCTCAATTTTAATTTGAATTTATATTCCACATCATACTCTGCTACAGCCTTTCTAAATTCTATAGCATTTTCAAATGCCATACCAAGCTCAAATATAGCAACTACACAATCAAGATCAAATCTAACCTTTTTACTTTTTCTTCTAGCTGGTAAATCAACACCTTCCACAGCTTCAGGATCTAATTCATCCCTACTATCATCACTATCCAGTTCTGAACTATCAATATATTGTTCATCTCCCCCCAATCTTCCTACATACCTAGCAGTTTTGTTTCTTCCAATGCCTTCAAATCCCCTATCAACACCAGCGACTCCAACAGTTATTTCCTCTGTAGGAATTGGTTTTTTCCCCTGCAATTTGGTTCTCCTTTCATTTCTAAGATTTCTCAATTCTTCATCAATCTCTGAGTCATCTTCATCTGGAATAAAATACTCTTGTGAATCATCACTGCAATCCCAATCAGTTTCAACACCTTCAAGATCTGATGCATCATCTACACCAACTTCAACATTAATATTCTCAGATTGGGTAACTTGTTGTAACTCTTCATCCACACCAACTTTAATATCAATATTCTCAGATTGAGCAGCTCTTTGTTGGTCCCCTTCATCCACATTAATATTATGTGAGTTTTCTACCCCATCCTTATTAACACTTTCACCAATTGTTGGCCCACAAAGATAACCTGTCGGGACCCCATCTTTAACAACCTCTACCTCATTCATAACATGTTCAACATACAAGTCCAAAAAGTCACCATCACCTAGGTCTTCTATAAGCTTTAGTAAACTGAAATCATTGTCCACTAAGACAAAGTTATTGCTTGTAGTGTCTTTAAAATAAAACCCACCCACAGTAACATACCCGAGGTCTCTAGTATAAAAAAGCAATTCCATTAAGAAAAAGTGATCTTTATCGATACCTACATATTTCACTTCACTTTTCCCTATGTAAGTGAGACCTTCACCAGATGTACCTTTCACAAATTTAACCCCATGGTGAAAACGAGTTAGTATAATAATATCCATAAGATTTCCTGGAAAACAATTCAAATAAAGTCGATAAATTACTGACAAAGAAACCCTAAAAAAATCAAACTTTACTTACATGCGTACAAACATTATCACAGTACTAACATACAAAAACAGACGAAAATGAAGATTTAAAACTGCAACAACAACAGTAGAACAACAGTCATGGAGATTCGAAAATAAACTTACTTCTCAAGATTTTGACAGCACAAAATCTCCTAACTTTCTCGAATCAGCCGTAAAAACACAACAACAACAGTTATTTCCTTCAATCGAGCACGCCGTAGGAAGAATACATGAAGATTAAAGAGATGAATGCAAGGTTTCCTTAGAGAATCGACCACATTGAGCGGAAAATCGTGAATGAAAATCTAGGGTTTTTTCTAAATGATTTTTTTGGGATTTTGGGGAATGACTGAGGGGTTGGGTGTTTTACCACGTAGATTAGATTTTTCCACGTAGGAGGTGTGTATGTCACGCGCTCCATCTTAAAATAAATGTCTCAAACGACAGGTGACAAGTCAGTCACGTGTTTGATAGGTACATTATTTAAGTGGTTTAAGTGTTCAATAGGAAGGGACTCTTGTTAAGGTGTCTAAGTGGAAAAAGCGTGCAAGTTCAAGGGGCCACTTATGTGTTCCGCCTACAAATATTATCTAGTTAGTTAAAGATTTCATTACATGAATTATTAATTTTTATTAATGATCTAATTTTTCTATAATATTAGCTTGAAATAATCTAAAAATGGAGCTATAGCTAAGTCGACACTGGCCTAGCCACATAGTGGAAATGATGTCCAATTTTCGGAGAAAAATAGCATACATAGTAAAATGATATATGAAATGATTAAATAACATATTTTGGACACCCTTAATATAATAACTATTATTTTTGGATACCCTTTAAGAAATTTCTGACGCCGCCACTATAAGTCGAGATTCATATGACCGATCCAAATTTGAATTTGAATTTGAAACATAATTATTCGTATTATATGCATTTCGAGCTTTATGGTGTTTCCTAATGAAATCTATACTAAACACCCTCTGGATGTTACATTATCTATTTGCAGGTTTGGTTTTGGAATAGCAAGTTCCTTCATAGGCACAACAGTAATAAGAAAATGAGTAGCAACAACTCAATGAACAAAAGAATTTGTATAAGATACACGCTTCAGAACACAACCACAAAAGAGCTTCTTCTTGGTTGTTATCACGGGCTCCTAACGTCTAGTATATAGTTAATCTGTTCATTCATTTTTATTTATCATATTTGAATTTGATATACATAACTAATTAATACTAAGAGTGTGTTTTCTAATTTTCTCATGTTTGGTTGGGATAAAAGTGTTGGAAAATATTTTCTTAATCAACTCATTTTCCTCAAAATTAAGAAAAATGACTTCCCTTCAAAAATTAAGGAAAACATTTTCCAAAACTATCCTCCAATTTCAAATAACATTTTTTGGGGAAAAAACATCAATTTTAAAAATATATTTTCAATTTCAAAATTTTATTTTTGTACCTGATCCCTGACCCTTCCCCCCGGCTACCCCCCCCTAACCCCATCCCCTCTCCAAAAAATTAATTTTGCTTTTTAAAAATATTTTCAACTTTAAATTTTATTTTTAAACTCCTAACCCCCCCTCCCCCCTAGCCAGCTCTCACCCACTCCCAACCCCCCAAAAAATTAATTTTGTTTTTTAAAAATACTATTAACTTCAAATTTTTATTTTTTCACTCCTACCCCCTCCCCCACCCACTATCCCCACCCCACCCCAAAAAAATTGATTTTAAAAAATATTTTCAATGTGATAAATTATTTTTTACTCTATTAAAAATAAAAGATGTCTCTCAAAAACATTTTTCATTCATAAGTCAAACACTGAAAATCATTTCCGGGAAATATTTTCTACTCCTCAAACCAAACATGAGAAAATAAGTCCAAAATGTAGTTGTTTTCCAAGAAAACATTTTCTAGGATAACATTTTCCTCCATACCAAACACACCCTAAGGGTAAAACATGAGAGAAATAATTATTATATATGTTAAAAGTGATAAATAAAAATGAAAATCATTTTTTGAAATATTAAACAGATAAAAATATGTGTGTACAGATTCAGTAGTGCTTGAGTGTTACATGTCACTCTAGAATAGTGAACAATTAAAATTGAACAAATAAAGTACTAATATATATGTGGGAAAATTGTACATAATGACAAACTAATAAATTAAATTAAATGTTATAACCATACTTTGATTTAGTTGTGCCCTGTAGCAAACTGTTTGTCTGTCACCTATCTCCCTCAAACTCTCGCTTGCCACTCCCTCTCTCGCTCCATCTCTCGCTCGCTTCCTCTCATTTTTATACAAACACAAGTGTATAAAATGCGTTTCTATTTATATAAAACAATAAAATTGTATATATACATATATTTTCGTTCTCTCTCTCAGATCTCGCTCGCCACTATCGCTTGTACAAACATAAACGAAATGTATAAATTGCGTTTTTTTTATATAAAGCGAGAGAAAATTATATATACACTTGCAAATACATATATCTTCGTCCTATACATTTATAATTATGCAATACAAATATTCCGCTTTCTAATTTTCTTGTCTTTCTCTAGCTCTCGTTTTGTACATACACAAATTATACAATTGATTTGTATACAACTATTTTCTTTTGTATATGTATAGCGAATTACATATTTATATTTGCTATGGAGCTCAATTATGCAAAATTTTGTTATAGCATACAATATAAATTTTGTATTTGTTATATGTGAAAGTTGCTCATATATAATTCATATTTTTTTTCTTCCCTATTTTTGTCTCATCCTTGAAAGAAGCAAATTTTCTTTTGCTTACTTATTTCTATTTGTTGCATCAAATTTATTTATAGATTCACAAATATATACAACTTATTTAGATAGCATCAAATCTCCTTCCTCTTTTGCATTTCCTAGATGGGTAAATTAATCTCAAAATTTAAAATAGACCTTAACGAAAATTCAAAGCCTTCTAAAATTCAAATACCAAATAATTATATAAGTTAAAATATATTATTTTGATTTAATTATTCAATCGCCCCCCTCCCCAAATTTTTGGCATTTAATTTACGTGACATAGAGGTAGTTTGTAAGTTGTTAGAAGTTAAAAAAGTATTTTCTATAAAATAATTCATTTTCTGACAATCAAATTTCTCCTAAAAAATTATCCTACTGTCCCACAATGTCCGGATATTAATTGGTTATAATAATAATAAAAAAGTATTAGTAATTGAACCTACAAAAATAGTACTGAAAACAAGATAAAAAAGTGTATAGAAGCATTTTAGAATTAAATTATTATTATTTTAGTATAGTTGAAAAAATGCGTGTCATATAAATTAAGAAAGAACAATTTACTTATACTAGCAAAACAACAACGTACAACTAATGAGCTTTAAGTACGTACTCCTTTCGTTCATTTTTAGTTGCTATGTTGCATTTTTCAAAAATTAATTTGAATAACTCTCACAACTACATTAGATTGTTTAATTCGATATTTTAAAATAAAAAAATTTGAATATTCAAAAACTATACGAAAAGTGTTACTAATTGCGATCTTTTTTCATATTAATGTGATTAAAAACGCATCTTAAAATGTTAATTAAAATTTATACCGCCTGACTAAAAAAAGACAGTAAATTATATATAAGTATGACAACTAAACATGAGCCAAAGAAGTATAAATAAGCCATAATGCTCAACTATATTGTGTATTTTTATTGTTAAATTCTCTAGGAGCTCTCTCCCCTTTTGCTTTGTTGGTGACTCAACTCGCAATCTTTGAATTAAAAGTGAAGAATACTTAACATCCAAGCAACCTCTCGTAAAATTTAAATTTTAGTAAAACCCTAAAAAGTGAAAATAAAAGAATCATTGAGTAGTTTGATTGAAGATTTACGAACCAATTAGGTGAAAGGAATAAAACTAGACACGTGAGGTTGAGTACATGTGATTACGACCGGCTACCTGAATGTGAATCTCAGACCCATTTACAATTATGGCGCTTTTCTTGTCGTACGGTTTATACGGACATCTCTGTTTACCGGTCCCATACGTAGCCGGTAACAACCTCCATTTTTCATCTACGCGCTTTCAAATTTTCCTTATACTTCACGTCTATCAACTCTTTTTTTTTATTTCACCCGTTATTTGGAGTCACGTTAAAGTTTCGATTAAATTTAAATTACGCATTGTAGGGTGCATTTAGAGTATGCTTTCAACATGATTCTTTTTCATACTTAGGGCTCGAAAGTCAAATTCGAGATCTCTGATTAAGGCACGCCTCTCAACAACTCATATTAAAGCGAGATTTTTTTTTAGAAAATTGTATCAAATTAAATGATATAGTCATAGTTTATTTTAATTATAATTCGTGACAAATGTTCCCTTTTTTGCCATCTGGTTCAATATATAATTAGTCATTTTCGATATACAATTAGTCATTTTATACATTTCGATATAAAATCCGTTTGTATCTGTATAAAGTAAGAGAAAAGTGTATATACAAATATAAATACATGTTTCGTCCTATACTTATAATTTTACAAATACAAATCTTATTATACAAATGTATAAATGAATTTATACAAAATCGAACAAGTTGTACAAAATTGGATGTTTATAGCGAATTATACAAATCAAAAACTTCATAGCAATCACAATTATGCAAAATATAACATACAAATATGAGTTTTATGTATGTTATATGTGAAAGTAATTTTTTTTATTGTCAAATTTTATTGGAAACAATCTCAAAGTCTTCGTATCCACTAATAAAATGATATTGCTAATTTTGATTAGAACTCTTATTTTTTTTATTTTTTTTCTGATTCAAACATAAGAATCTTAAGATTGAAGATGAAAAATGATTACGCATTATTACTGAACTTTCAGTTTCGAAATAACAGAAAAAGAATACGTATAATATGTTAAAAGTTTGCAACGAGAAAAATGTGATCGTGATGGTTTTGGTATCTAGGCACAAGGTTTGTCTATTTTTTTGTGGACGTGTAAGAAAATGATTGAATTAAAAAAAATAGTACACTATTGAAACTAAAATGATTACTCCAATAAATATTTTTTCACAAATAATTCTTCATAAAGAACAGTTTTTTTTAAAACTGTAACTAATTCAAGTAGATATATCATATAACCTTCTTTTTCCTCCAAATTATTTTAGAAAAGTTTTTCCGAAAACTAATTTAATTTATCAATCGTCATTGATTGAATAATCATTTCATACGTCATGACTTCAATTAGCTTCTAGCTTTTTTATTCTGTTTGTTGTATATTGCGAGTTGTTTCTATAATTTGTTACATTCTTCACATGATTTTACAATCTAAATTAAAACTAAAAGAGAAAACCACCTTAATTAATAATGTTTTGGATTGAGATTACTTGAAAGCAATTGCGAAAAGTATACCTTATAGTTATATAAATCACAATAGATTGAAAGAAAGTTAAAATCACATTAAATTTTTATTGTTGTGCTACTCTAGAGTTGATTCTCATTTGGTACTCAACTATCGTTATTTTAATTTTTTTTGGATCGAAGAAAATTAAAATCAAGAAAATAGCGATGGTGTGTGTATTCTCACTTGATTGGCTCCACCTAATTACTGTAGATAGGCTATGTGTGTATTCTCACTTGATTGGCTCCACAAAAATAAGTGCACTTTAGTATAAAAAATCCATTAAGAAATTAATTTACTAAATTACAAGATTTTGAATATTAATTTTCAAATTCCAAATATAACTTTAAGTGGTATTTAGAATTCACTCATTTCTTTTTCTCTTTTTTTTTTTAAAAGAAAAATTCTTACTCTTTTTGTTTTGCTTAATGTGACACCGTTTGACTTAACATAAAATTTCATTTTTTTTCTTAAAAACATGAACTTAAAACAATTTTAAATATTACGTGACTCTAAACAATTTCACTAAGAGTAAAATGAATATTTCTTTTAATAATAAATTAAAAAAAATATGTATATAAATTAAAACTCTTTATCGAACTCCGGAAGGTGTTTCTAAAAATCTCAAAGGCAATGTCACATTTCATTAAGAAATGACAATACATAAATATACCAATTAGTGACACATCTATAAGATAGGATAAGAAAGTTTCCACTACAAAAATTTGAGGGGACTTGTTAAAATAGTCAACTACATTTAAAAGTACGTGTAGTTCACGCGTCATTAGTGAGAGTAGAAAAAAACTCACAACAAACACAACAACTAATTACTAATAATAATTTTAAATAAACAAAACAAATTAAAATAAAAAAGACCAAAACAGTACTTTAATTGAATATTATCTTTCTTTATGTAACTCATTTCTTGTTTTCATACATATATCCCCCACTTCCCATGTCTTTCTTCACATCTTCCACCAAAAAAAAAAAAAAGTACAAAAGGGAATAATAAAAAAAAGAACAACACCCATTTCACCATTTTACTTTTGATCTCCAAGATTTGCTCAAAAAAATAAAAAAAGGAGTTTTTTATTTTAGGGTTGTTGAATTTCATGGAGTTGAAGAAATTGGATTGTTCAATTTGTGCTGTTTTTGTTGTTGTACTTGTGCTGTGTAATGGTTTAGTTAGTGGGGGTGATATAGTTCACCAAGATGATATTGCTCCAAGTAGACCTGGTTGTAACAACAATTTTGTTCTGGTAATCTTCTGATTCTTGATTTCAACTGTTTTTTAGTGTTTCTGTTCAAAGATTGAGTCTTTTTTAGCTACAAGTTAGTTAATTTTTTTAGTTACAAGAAGTTAGTTCACTAAATATGCATTTTTTAAAATTTTGGTGACATTGTTCTATCTGTACTGTACTAGTATTGTAGAAAAACTTGATTTTTTCCCCCACTTCCTGTGTTTTTGTTTTGGGGGTGTTGATGTGTGTCTTTTAATTAGTTAGTACTGAAATGAAATTGATCTAGCAGAGTGAAATTGATGTAGAGAATTCATACATCTGAACTGATGGAGACTCTGTTACTTGATTGTTTGTGTTTGTCTGGGGATTTATCAACAATATTTGAGTGATATACTTGCTATTATTATGCTATATGTGTTTAATTATATGAACAATTAAAAGGAACTATGACATTAGCAATCAAGGGCGTGACCTAACGGTTGATAAAAAGGTTAGGTGATTTCTTGAAGTCCGAGATGGATAAAGTTATCCAATGTCTGTAACGGGCAGGTATCGTGTGAAATAGTTGAGGTTCATGGGAGTTGCTCAAAACACCACCTTTATCCTATTCACAATAAAAAGGGTTTGGTTCACGTTTTCTTTGTTTTGGTGCTGATTTGCAGGGTCTCTTGACGATTAAGTTGCTTAAGTTAGTGATATGATGCATCGCGTGTCTACTTTATTTTTTTTTAAAAAGGGAAGGATGCATTGGTTTCCTAAGCCTTGCCATTGTGCTCTCATTTTCTTTCCTCATTATCCCATGGCATGTAAATTAAGAAATAAGAGCTTGAATGAAATGGTGAATCTACTTTATTAAAAAGGAAAGGTGGCGGATCTAGGATTTTAAATTAGCGAGTGCAGATTATTATTGCTCCTCTTACACTTTTCTTGAAGAGGGTGCAAATTTAGTATAATCTTTAGAAGTTCCTAATACACTCTCACAAAGAGGTTGAGACTTGAGCCTTGGGCACTCCCACTTCCAGTTACTTGTAATTGCCCCTGATTGAGCGGCTTGCCATTTAAGAGTTATGTATAAATATGATTGTACTTCCACAGGTCCTCTTCAGCAAAAATATGATTGCATTTCCCCAATTAATCTTCAGTTAATGTAAGATTATAGTTAATCACTTAATTGAATTTTGGAAGTGGGGAAGTTTGTTATCAAGATGTTGTATGGTATATCCTAAGTTGCTCGGACACTTCATTTATAACTTTAGAACAACATACCCAGTGTAATTCCACAAGTGGGGTGTGCAAAGGGTAGTGTATACGACTATACATAGCCTTGCCCCTACTTTGTGAAGATAGAAAGGTGGTTTCTGATAGACCCTCTCGGCTCATATTTTTGTAACTCATTTTTAGATATTTGAATTATTTTTAGCTGAATCCCCGTACTTGTATCCATACCTAGATTTATACCCCCGAATCTTTAATTAGATCATGAAAGATCCGACCTCTAGATCCGCATCTGTATAGGACACCTGCTCCCAAATCTGAGCAACTTAGGTTATATCAAGACAAAAAGTAATATGGAACTCTACCTCTCAAGTTGAAAGTCCTTCAATGAGCCATTAGAAGTAATGGCTAACTTTCCTAGACAAGAAGCCCAAACAATAGTTGTGTAACAAAATGACCCCCACTGAATCCCATCTTCCCTTTTCCTAATCCTAAAAAGAGATTATGTCAATGCAGGTTCCTGCATCTATACAATGTATAGTACCTTTTTAACTCTTTTCCCTAGTCGAAGGTGGGTGGTCACTTTCAACATGTAAAAAAAAAAAAGTGAAGAATAACCATCGTGAATATTGGTTCTGTGACCTCTCTTTTTCTTCCACTATGGGATATGAGACATTTGGTGGTCCTAATTTTGATGTAAGCCTAATTGGAACACTTGACTGTTGTATCTTATGCTCATATTGGATAGTCTTTGCATAAGATATCAGTCCAAAAGAATCTAAAAAGGTTGAACAAGATTGAACTGTTGTCAGTTTCAAGTGGAAGCAGACTTTCGTTTAGATGTTACTTTAATTTTGCTCGGTCAAATATTTTATTACTTGTATATGTTTATTGGAGTCTCTTCGTCTCACAGTAGTAATTGGACATATTATCTGAATTCCTCAAATAGGTCAAAGTTCCGATTTGGGTTGAAGGTATAGAAGTAACAGAGTTTGTTGGTGTTGGTGCTCGATTTGGACCAACATTGGAATCAAAGGAGAAGCGTGCTAATCAGACAAGACTGGCTTTTGCAGACCCTCCGGATTGTTGTAGCACACCTAGGAATAAGGTTGTTTCACATTTATTTCTCCTGTTGAAAGCATATTTGGCTTGAAAACTCAAAAAAATGTCATTTGTATAGTGAACTCAAAATTTAGGTTTCTAATATGCGTAGCTCACTGGTGAGGCCATCCTGGTGCACCGAGGTAATTGCAGTTTCACTACCAAAGCTAACGTTGCAGAAGATGCCGGTGCTTCAGCTATCCTCATAATAAACAACCAAACAGGTTCAAGTGCTCTTCCTAAGTATTATTATCTATATTGTTTAAAAACTTCCAATATGAATTGGCTCATTCTTGATTGTCTTGTGGAAACTGCATTCAGCCAACCAACAGTCATGATTTATTTTTTGAACTACAGGCAGTGCTATTTCCTTATTATCAAATTTCAGTGATCAATTTTGATGTTGACTTGGAACGTCATCACAGTTTGCCCTATGGAAAAACTAAAATCATCCGATAAATTCCTGTATTACCACCATTGCTTAATATTCTGATATGCACATGCAAACGGCTACATATAACTTATGTTCTCTTATTGCTATGTAGAGCTTTTCAAGATGGTTTGTGAACCCCATGAACCTGACTTGGACATTGGCATCCCTGCTATCATGCTCCCACAACATGCTGGCACAAGCCTGATAAAGTTTCTTGGAAATAGCTCTTCTGGTGAGTCTCGTGGTATTGTACTTTTTTTTGTAGGTCTATTTGGGAAGGGTGGGTGGAGGGTGGGGGGGCACAGCTTATAGCTCCATTTGCATAGTTAGCTGAGATTATCTGACATGGTCTCTATTATTGCTGATTTGTTTCTGAAATAATGACTAAAAGATTTTCTGTCTTTCAGTTTCTGTACAGCTGTACTCTCCAAAGCGCCCAATGGTCGACGTAGCTGAAGTATTTTTATGGCTTATGGCAGTTGCTACCATATTATGTGCTTCTTATTGGTCTGCATGGCGTGCCAGAGAAGCTGCAATTGAGCAGGACAAGCTCTTAAAAGTAAAGTCACAAACATTCCTCTCCCTCTCCTATTTATTGTTCCTACTCTTTAGCAGCATCCCGTGTATTTTACGATTTTGAAGCATGAAACACTGCATCTTTCCTTAGCAGTTTGGTTGAAATATGTATCTTAAATCTCACAGGATGGCTCAAATGAATGCATTGTCACAGAGGGGTTTCGTTCCGGTGTTGTGCTGGAAATCAACATAATATCAGCAGTTCTTTTCGTGGTTGTTGCATCCTGCTTCTTGATTATGCTTTTCAAATTGATGTCCTCCTGGTTTATAGAGGTTCTAGTGGTTCTATTCGCCATTGGGGGTGTTGAGGTATGTCACACCAATAGAAGGAGACTTAATTCAAGGGTAGCAATACATAATATTTTACGCAAATAACAAGACCCTAAATATGAATGGAAATTAGGACGTTTTCTTTTTCATGTCACAATTCCTTTCATATTTGTTCCATTATAATTTCATCCATTAGTGACCCCTTTCGTTAATCCATCTGAGTTAAGAACTTGCTAGCACATTCTTCACATGTAGGAAAGACGTGAATGGATTGAATGAGGTTTAAAAATCATTCTATCTTCATGCGGAGAATATTTGAAGTAACACCTTTCTCACATTGTCCTTACAGGGTCTACAAACTTGTTTGGTCGCTTTGCTATCATGGTATGTATCTTATTGGTGCTATTCATATATGATTTTCTTAGCTACAGTGTGTCAAATGCTCCACTAAGCAAAACCAGGTTTGCGTTGTTTTCAGGAGAAGCTTTTGAGAAAAGTTTTCTGAAAGAACTAAAGATTTTGTTTAGTTGTTTTGTTGAAGTTTGTTAGAAATTAATTAAAAGAACTTCTTCAAATATCTGTATGATAAACTGTCCAAGCAAACGCTGTGCAAACTAGAAAGGCTAGCAAAGCTTTCCAGAAAAAGAAGTCATTGCTGCATATTTTTGTTCTGAACATCATCCATCGTCACTAGAAAACAAAGGAAAAACATCTCTTGCTTCAAGCAAATTCTCATTATTCTTACTTTTTTTCCAACTGGCAGTCAGCACTCTTCTTTTTGGCTTCAGAAATTCTATAGTAAAACTGCTCCAAGAAGACCAAGAATGAAAATCAATCTGTAATTAGGCAGCTGTGCATGGAAAACAAATAAAAGTTTCACATCAACTTATACAATTGCATACTTAGATCTTGTTAAATTCTATCTAGGATTCAGGGCCCAAAGCCTAACTTCATATCCACTATTAGATATGATCTGATATCACTCTTAACTTTTTTTTATTTTAGCCCCCGTCATTGGTTTGAAGCAAGTTTAGAGCTAGTCTCTCTCTTTCTTTGGCACCACTAGCATAACTTATTTTTCTATTTCTGACGCTCTGCAATCCTGGCCCTTGGTAATATTGACCTGTGGTTGCATTGTGCATAGATCTTGATCATGTGATAATAAATACAAGTGAGATTCTTGCAGGTTTTGGTGGAACTGAATGTAACATCATTTTATTGTCTTTCAAAACTTTTATACTCCCTCTGTCCAACAATAGTTGTCCACTATTGACTTGGCACACCCCTTAAGAAGCTATAAATAGAAGGATAATTTTACTATATCACCCTTTGAATATAATAAATACAATGTCTTGAAAAATATAATAGGGAAATGACTATAATTAATGATAAGGGTAAATTAGGAACTACGTGTAAAATTATCCATAGATTTCATAAAGTAGACAAGTATTGTTGGATATCTATTTTTAGTATAGTGGACAAGTATTGTTGGACGGAGGGAGTAATAGCTTTCTTGGAAGTCAACAAATTAAAAGGCAAAATGGAAAAGGAATTTCTTGTTCTCTAACTTTACATGTTATCCCCTCAATGTTTTACATCACACTTTTCAAGCATTACCCGCAATTATATTTTCTATCATAAATGGCCACAATCATACACAACAGTAGCAGTCACATTAGCATTACATGTTCGTTCTTTTGAAAGTCTGTTTCCATAAACCTGCCTTTTGAGAGGCATTTACCTTCTTACCGTACCTATATAGGATGAAAGGCTTTTACCATCTCAAAGTTTTACTGTACTATTGTTTTAAACTTCTCTCAACCAAAAACACCAACCATTTATGAGTGGCATAAAGAAGAATTACGGTGGCTCTTTCTTCAAAACAAAACAAAGATTACGGTTGTTGCTGTAAATCATTCAACATCTGTTGTTTAAACATGATCACAAACTGTAACGCATGATGTTCCTTTCTAATAACGATTTGGCCATGTGAAATGTTGTTGTTGATCTTTTTACATCCTTTCATGTGTGATGGGTCGTTTAGTTCCAACCAGAGTTGTACTAGTTATTAAGGTCCAGCTTTGCGTGCTTTGATGGAAGTGACTGTGGCTTAGACCTTCAATGTAAAGTACAGCTGTACAGGAGCATTATCAATATGCCTTTTATCCTTCTTTTCCTTTTCTTTTGCTGGGAGTAGGGGCCATGTACTCTTTCGGATCACCCTGGGCGTGTGCTCTTTCATTGTGGTGCATTATATACACCTTGTCATCAATTGTTTTTGTCAAAGTCTTTGCTACTAAATTCTTATTTATATTTTCTTGAAATAAGATTTAAGTTCATTTTACATGCCACAACTCAAGTTGCTGGTGGTTCTTAGAAGGTGTAGCTAACATTCATTATATATAGTTTCAGATGGTTCGAACGTTTTGGACAGTCATACATTAAAATTCCTTTTCTGGGACCTGTTTCATATCTGACGCTGGCGATTTCTCCATTCTGCATAGCCTTTGCAGTTCTGTGGGCAGTTTACCGTCACATCTCCTTTGCTTGGATAGGTCAAGATATACTTGTAAGCGTCTCTGCATATTCACACTATTCTTTTGTCTAATATCATCTCATTTGCTTGTATCTCCTCTATTTCCTTTTTTTTCTTCACAGTTTTAACCCTGACCTATTGGAGAGAGAGTTGCACTTATCTAACCATGGTTTTCTTTTTTCCTTTTCTTTTATGGGCTTGGTTGGTGGGATGTCAAACCACTTCTTACCACCTGCTTTGGATTTAATCTTCTTGGTTAGTGGAAATTGTTAAGGTTAACATATTATGTTGGAGATAACAAATTTATAGAAACAAAATTTTACCTCGTCAAAAAAGCCTATTCTTCCCATCTATCCCAGCCTTGGTGGGCAAAGTCACTACCTGTTGCTGGTGGCAGGTATCTCATGGAATTAATTGAGGTGTGAGAAAGCTGTTCCATACACTATATAAATAAAAAATAAAAAAATCCAGAGCAGTAAACCCTTTCTGTGTGCTACAGAAGAAAAAAAAAATCTTTTGCAGATGCTATCTTAAAAGATGACACGATATGCTTAAAAAGAGAAGACATGTTCTTTTATTTTATTTAGACAGTAGGTATGTGCTTAAAAACGTGGTTGTGAGGGGGGGAATGGAAGCTTTATTCTATATTATAGATTACTGGTAACATCTTTGCTCTTGAATTGACGTACCTATGTGCTTGAATTCTTTTCATCTTTGGATTTCAAGAGAATAATATTGGCTTCTGCTTCTTCTTTTTCCAGTGTTCTTTCTTTGAGTTATCAAGTTCTGTTCTCATTGTCTTTTGTTCTCTTGGAACTACTGTACTTCTGGTGCAATTTCCTGGTTCCTGTAAGAACGTTTGATGATTTAAATACGTAAACATTTTACTCTTTTCCAGACACTTGGAAATATGTTTTTTGTTCACCCTGCGACATGGGGGTGTTTTAGGCATATTTTTCAGTGTTGGAATATCAACTCCTATTCTTTGGCTACCACTACTTCCAATAGGTATGATTATATATCTAGACACTAGGGAGAGCAACCCCAACCCCCAAGCTGAAGGAGAAAAGGAAAATAGGGTAACTTGATAATTGGATAGCTGTACTTTTATTCTTATTAGTATCGGCTCAATGTAATGGATTGATGATCTCTCTTAACTAGGGTATTGCATTGATCATCACGGTTCTCCAGGTTGTGCAGATTCCAAACCTCAAGGTAAAACAATTCATGCTGCTGTTTTTTATTGTGTTACAGCTTTACAGTTTATATAATGTTTTGGTTTTAGGAAATGGTATATTCCTGGATTCTCTCAATAATGCTTGAAATTTTACTGCGGATGAGCAATGTTTTAATGTATTGTGGTATCCCTGTTCTCGACATCAACTATTAACTATTAAGTAGATAAGTGCTCCCCCAAAACCTAAACTCTACAGAAGTTAACCTTTTACTTCAGTAGAAATTCTATTTTTGCTTTTCAATTGTCAACAATTAATAAGAAACGAGGAGAGAGTATGGAGAAAGTTGCGAATCACCTTTGACTTACTTCTTTATATATACATTAGTACAGAGAGTTACCCCTAAGTAATCTCAATTACCCTTTATTCAACTAAATCTTCTTAAGCTCAAGAAGTTTATCAAATGAGTACAGTCCCTAGATGGATATGCATGTAACTCACTTTAGAGCCACAAAAATGCTGACTAAACAAATCAGTGACCTGCTCTATTTATTTGGAGAAGAGGGATAACTCAAGTGGGAAGCCCCTTCGACCTCCAACCTTAAGGTTGTGGTTCAAGTCACTAAGGAAGAAAATTACCATATAAAGGAATATTTGTAGAAGACGTTTAGAAAGATGAGATTATGGTTTCAGTATCCATCATTTGTAGTCATCTCACTTCTCTTCCTAATGGGAAAATGCTTCACAGCTGGTTTTCTGCAGTCTTTTGTCCTGCAGCCAAACAACTACAAGAAAAAAAAAACAATTTTTACCAATAGTTTGGTTCAGGAATTATCTTCTACTGTGTTGATTTATTGGTCAATCTAGACTTGAATTCTTGGTGAGTAGTGCAAAGATTATCAGTACTACTAGAAGTCTGACATTATTTTATTTTCCTTGATTGTATCAGGTGGGAACAGTTCTTCTGAGTTGTTCTTTATTGTATGACCTTTTCTGGGTGTTTCTTTCCAAAAGTCTGTTCCATAAGAGTGTGATGATAGTGGTAAGCTCTTTATTTGCTTGTAGAGTTCCTTATTTGTGTTGTTTATGTACTTTTTTCCCTGTTATCAGTTATCACTGTGAAGTTTTGAATATTGCTATGGAAATGTGATCATTTTCTCTGTTGTAGGTTGCACGAGGTGATAAAACCGGAGAAGATGGCATTCCTATGTTACTGAAAATCCCACGGTTGTTTGATCCTTGGCATGGCTACAGTATCATTGGGTTTGGTGACATAATTTTACCAGGTTTACTGGTAGCATTTTCTTTAAGGTTTGACCATGAAGCTGAATGAGACTAATTTTTGTTGTGTTGTTTTTATTTTTATTTTCTACCTTGATGTGGTTCCATCAAGTCCTATATTTCTTGGAGGCTTCAATTTTATTTTCAGTATACTTATTTTTCCATCCTCCAAAAGAGCCTATGAATGCCTCTGTGAGACACGGCTGCATAATTAAGTGCTTTCATGTTGAATATTTCTGATTCTTCAGATGAGCAATTTAAGTTAATTTCAAGACTTGAAAGAAAGATTGAATATTAGGTTATCATTTGAAATGATGAATGCTTGTAAGTTCAAAAAATTAAAGATGTCAAAAGCTTTATACCTTTTTTTTTTGTTTTAATTTTTTCCCATCGATAGGAAAATCTTTCGGCAATTTCATTTATTGAGCTTTTATTCTTTGTTGCAGGTACGACTGGCTGTGTAATAAGAAACTTCGAGATGGATACTTCTTGTGGGCTATGCTTGCTTATGGTTTAGGTATTGAATCTTCAAAAAATGGGAGTAAACTTATTTAGCGCAATGTACTTTTGATTGTGACCAAATGGAACAGCATTTTCTTGTTGTCAATAGAAATGCTTGCTGGTTGGTGTTTCCTATGTTTCATCCCTCTCTCTTTCTCCCTTCCCTTCACCTCTTTAATCTGAACTAGCAGGGGACTATCTCACAGAAATATGCAACTCGATCATGGTTAAGTGATTAACTACTGTCATGATACTCGGTTTATGCCCATTTTCCTACTAATAATAAATAATTCAATTGAAAGTATTTCAGGCATTAGGCGAAGTTTGAGGAGTGATATGTTGTCAGTGTCTGAGTTTGATATGTATGTCTTTAACCATGTCAAGAGAAGTGAATATGTTTTATGTGAACAACCGAACTATTGCATATATATGATGTATTAGCATCCGTTTGTACTGTTGATCAGTGTTTTTCAAGATTTAGAACCAATGCAAGTCTCTGTTTGCCTGTTAATTCCTTTTTTTTTTACTTTTACAGGTTTGCTCACAACATATGTGGCATTGAATTTGATGGATGGTCATGGTCAACCTGCTTTGCTTTACATTGTTCCTTTCACACTAGGTATGTTACATGAAGCACAAAAACCATCTCTCATAATGAAGCAGCCAAGCCGATAATGTTTGATTCTAGTGATAGTCTACCACTGTGCACTATAATCTACCACCACAAACACACATAAGGTCACTCCATGTAAAAGAAGTGAGAATTAACATCGGAACGAATGAGTGTAAAGAAATGGACCTTCAAGTCTAGAAGCTAGCTTATGAGGTGAGGTATTATCCAAGTCATCATTTTAGGAATTCACAGTAGAGAGTACTACTCTGGCTCTTGCTCTAATACCATGTAAAGGAACTGAACTTCAAAAGCTACCTCACGAGGGGAAAAGTGAGGATTGCCCAAGTCTATATAAGTAGACCACTAGTTCATTCCCCAAACAATGGGACTCTAACCCCCACTCTAACACTAAACAATAAAAGCTTAAACATTTCATTTTCTATGTTAGTGCGCATCACTTTGAACATCTGTTATTGCTCATGTTAGGCACATTTTTGACGTTGGGAAAGCAAAGAGGTGATCTCAAGCATCTATGGACAAGAGGAGAGCCAGACAGGCCTTGCCCGCATGTCCGGCTTCAACCAGAGTAACTAGACAGTAGACAAGCCATCAATCTGTAATCCACGTATAACTCTGATTTCTCCATATACACGTTGGTGTACATAAGAGTAAAATCGTACAAGAGGGTGGAACTCTGAAGATAGCTGGACACTTTAGTAAACTGCCCCTGTTGTGAACGCCAAGCAGAGACATATCACTGCTTAGCAGAAATGCTGAGATGTAGAACTTGTAGTTTAAAGTAGAGTTGCTGAGTCGTGTACTGCCCGTGCACCTGCCAAGCTTCATGCCTTAAGCTGTTCAAAATTCCGTCACCATCAGGCAGTAGCTGTAATCGCGCTTCTTTGGAGGAAGCCAGTGTGCAGTAATTTTCATCTATAGTAGGATAAAAAAGACAACTTTTGTATAACATAACTTGTTTTAGCTTACATACATTGTGCAGCTTTTGTACTAACTTTTGAAGGCTGTTCAGTGAACAGTAGATGTTATTTACTCAACTATGGTTTTGTTTCTTTGAGCTGAAATCATTTTATTAGTAACTTGTGTTTACACTTCTAGCAACATTATCATATGTTGAGCTTTTTGTTAAGACTAGCTCTACAATCTATTCCAACTTTTCTTTCATTATTCGAGCTTGATATTAACTTGTAATTTGCGAGATGGTTTGGAACTTGGGACCCTCATGACAAGCGTGTTTTACGCAACGCAAAAATTGAGTGATAATATATGTTCAAATACATATTATATATTCATCGATTGATTTGATATAATCGCTAGATATATTTTGAATTTTTTGTCATTAAAATAATGGTTATTGTTGAGTTGCCAAAGGCCCCAAGAACACAAAAGCAGCAACATGATCATCAACGGCATGTGCGACCGTTTAGCGTTGATTTTCGTGAAACACCTTTTGAAACTTTCTTTAACGTACCCTTCTTTTATAGGAATAGTACGTTTTACGACTTCAAAGTTTAAAAAATTACATTTTGTCTACTTTAGTACTTTTATTTGTCACAATTATGTGATATATTTCGAATTTTAAAACTCAGAGTTTTTCATATATTTTTTAAATATTTTAAATTGTCAATTATTGTGAATTATAACATTTTTTTATGTAGTTTATAATATATAATCTATTTTAAAAAATTAAAAATTTCATGTGCAAATTTTTTATCAAATTTAAATTATTTGATTCTCGTAAATGAAACATATCACATAGAGACGGAGAGAATAATTCCTAATCAAGGATCCTTTTGCTTTTTTGCTTTTTCAGTTGATATTTTTGTTTAAACTTAATTTATAGTAGTATAGTATTAGATAAGGTGATAAAATAAAATCTAAAGAGCTGCTTTTAAGAATTGAACGTTAACATTTAATTCAAAAATCTTTGATATATTAAAAGGTAAATTTTAACGTTATGCGATTATTATAAATTATCAATATACAATTATTATTATCAATAACTTTCACTCCAATAACGATTACTATGAACCACCAATCACCGTATATACAACAATCACAATCACAATCACATGTCACCACAACAACAGGAATAAGCTAACACCAAAATTGTGTGCACCAAATGATTTTGAATTTGTGAATCAGCTTTTGTTAATTAATTAAATAGTTCAAAATTAAGATAAAACAAGATTTGGCTCATAACATGATGATTAGTACAAATTGTGAAAATGAATTAAATTAGTAAAAGTTTTGCTGTTCAATGGAAAATGAGTATGACAGCTCAACTGACTTGTTTCTCTTTTTATTGCTACATTTATCCAGAAACATGTAGCCTAATGGTGCTCTTTAAACTTTATTTATCACACACAAAACTAAAGAGAAAAAGCAAAAATATAATAATTAAAAAAAATGGACCAAAGAGACAAATATACTTGAGTATGAAAAGAAGAACTTTACCTAAAATTAAACTTCACTCCCTAATTCCTATTCTTTCTTTTTCTTCATGTCCTTTTCTTTTTTACATGATTTACACTTTACTCCACCCTTTTATTTCCTTGTTTTAACAGCTAAGCATTTACTTTACATGGTGTTTCAAGTCATATTGCTTTAAAACTGAATTTAGCAAAACATTCATTCTTTAAGTAATAATGGTTCTTTTTCCTATTTATGTCCTCATTAGAGTTAAAATAATAATAGTTCATTTACATAGCTAAAATATGTAATTCTTCACTATTATGTCTAAAAAAAAAACTAGATTGAAAGACAAAAATAATAATCACTATATTTACTTACTTGATTAAAGAATTATATAATCGCTTGGTAGTTTGCTTTAAAGTAATTTTATATAGATAAATTTGAGGGGAAAAGGATAAATATATTCCCAAATTATCGTAAATAGTGTACAAATATCCTTCGTCATAGTTTTGGGAGATTGGTGCTTTAGTTTTTGGACAACGGGGCATCAATATTCAAAAAGTATGACGGAGGATATATGCACACCATTTACGATACTTTGGGAATATATTTATGTTTGAGCGTAATAATAAGATAATTATTTGTTATTTTGATGGTAACTAATAAATTGCTATCAACAATTGGCAAATAAACCTTGCTTTGCTTATACAAAGAAATCAAATTATGAGTTTTCTTTTCAAAAAAAGTAATACACTTGATAGCATAGGCTTAATTTCTTAAATAGATTCCAAAATTGTCAATTTCTCAGAAATTGGAGACTTGGTTGACAATATTGGAATTTTCAAGGGTCAGAAATGAAAAAGTAAAACAATATTTGTCAGCAAGAGAAATTCCCTCTATAAAAAGGATCACCATCTCCACAAACTTGACAACACACAAAGCAAAAGCTGTTTTTTTTTTCTTTTCATAATTTTGAAGAAATTTTTGTAAAAATGGAGGGGAAAGAAGAGGATGTGAAGGTTGGAGCAAATAAGTATTCAGAAAGGCAGCCATTAGGGACTTCAGCACAGAGCAAGGACTACAAGGAGGCACCACCAGCACCATTATTTGAGGCTGGTGAGCTACATTCTTGGTCTTTTTGGAGAGCTGGGATTGCAGAGTTCATGGCTACTTTTTTGTTCCTTTACATAACTGTATTGACTGTTATGGGTTATTCAAGGGCTAATAGCAAATGTACTACTGTTGGTGTTCAAGGCATTGCTTGGGCTTTTGGGGGTATGATTTTTGCCCTTGTTTACTGCACTGCTGGCATATCAGGTATACATATATCTCTACTTTACATCCATAGTTTATGTATTCACCCTAAAATTGTGTGTTTGGCTTCAAAGGTGAGAGCTTTAATGTGTTCTTTTCACCTACCTTGAGTTGTGTGTTTAGCTTCAAAGTTGTAGTCTTGTATCATGTTAGTGTTATTTTGCTTCAAAGATGAGAGCTTTATTTTGTGTCCTTTTTACCTCTATAGTTCATTTTTAAAATTATGTGTTATAGCTTCAAAAGTTTTAGTCTTTTATCATGTTCATTAGTGGTATTTTGCTTCAAAGATGGGAACTTCTATGTGTTTTTCTGACTTATGTACAAGGAAAACAAAAAATCTATCAAGTTGCAGTCTTTACCAGCTTTTGTGTTTATTGTTTTTCTACTATTTGGTGAACAAAAGATTCTTTTTTGGTTTTATCTTTTTTATTTTTTTATGTAATGTTGTTAATTGTCTTTTTAGATATGCTAATGGTATTTCCTTCTGTTAGAGCTTGATTGAATTCTAAGTAGTACGTTAGCCAAAGATGGCCAGATCCTGGAAAATTGGTTTTTTAATAGTCAGGGTACAAGTAAATTTCTTTGATGAAAATCAAACGTTCACCAAGTAAAAATGGTAATAACTTGCTAACATAGGTTAAATTACTGTTAATAGTGCAAGAAATCTTATCTTTATTTGTGGCGAGGGTCTAAGGGATAAGGTCTGCGTACACACCACCTTCCTCAGACCCCACTTGTGAGATTACAGTTGGTATAAATCTTTATGCCACTAACAGATATACTTTTAAATATGTTCTTTGAGTTCTGATCTTGAGAAAATTCTTGGTTTTGATCATCAGGTGGACACATTAACCCTGCAGTGACATTTGGTTTGTTTCTGGCAAGGAAATTGTCCTTAACGAGGGCAGTGTTCTACATTGTGATGCAATGCCTTGGTGCAATCTGTGGTGCTGGTGTTGTCAAAGGGTTCCAGCCATCTTTGTTTGAGACTAAGGGTGGAGGTGCTAATGTTGTTGCCCATGGTTACACCAAGGGAGATGGCCTTGGTGCTGAGATTATTGGTACTTTTGTTCTTGTCTACACCGTCTTCTCTGCTACCGATGCCAAGAGAAATGCTAGAGACTCCCATGTCCCTGTGAGTACTTAGTTGACTTCTCATTTCGAGTTCCATTAAATAAATATGTATGCTAACTCTTGATTCATGTGTTTTGTAGATTCTGGCTCCTCTCCCAATTGGATTTGCAGTGTTCTTGGTTCATTTGGCCACCATCCCTATCACTGGCACTGGTATCAACCCTGCTAGAAGCCTAGGTGCTGCCATTGTCTACAACAAAGAACATGCGTGGGATGATCATGTAAGTTTCCTATATTATTTACTTAATAAAAGTAGTTATCTCTCAAGTGGGATCTGGAGAAGGTAGAGTCTCTATACGTAAACTTCACCCCTATCTTGAAGAGTATAGAGAGGTTGTTCTGGTAGAATAATAGGAAATGAAGACTAAGATGAGTTTAAATGGAGCGACATATATACATGATAAGGACTAATAGAGCTAGTGACAAACTTGGTTGAGACTGAGGCGTAGTGAACGATATGAGTTGCTAAAAGATTTCCTTTTTTTGTTGTGTTTTGAAAATGCAGTGGATTTTCTGGGTGGGACCATTCATTGGAGCTGCACTTGCTGCCTTATACCACCAAGTTATCATAAGAGCCATTCCATTCAAGAGTGGAAACTGAGAAACACCTTGGCCTATTGGCTATTATGGCTGTATCTTTTTTCAGTATTTGGTTACTTTGCTATGATTGACAATGATGTTCATTAATGTTTGATTATCATGTACAAAAAGCTGTTGTAATGCTTTATTATTGTATTGGGTCTTCAATCTATCTTTATTTATTCTACCTTTCATTATTGGCATTATTATGTCTCTCATCTTTTTTGTGATTTTTCTTTCATATTATCAAATCAGTTATAAATAATTACAAAGTAAATTTGTATGATAAACATTAATGATAACTTGGTTAAAATGATTGGCAACTGACTTTTTATTACAAGTGTAAAACTGTGTTGCTATCAAGTGTGTATATATATATACAAATAACATACACTATGACACCTCGTCTCAGTGTTAAAACATTTATCACCAAGTGAATGTATGTGAATAAGTTGAATTCTATTGTTATAATGTAGCACATTTTAAAATGTTCAGAACATGTAAGGCATTTATTTAAAAAGAGAAATGTGAACTTGGAAGGCATCTTTTTAAGTGGGCTAAAGCAAAAGTGGGCCAATATATAAATGGGCTAAGATTGGACATTGGATCCTTTAAAAGGAGCCCAAGGTTTCTTTCTTTTCAAGTTGGGGCCAGACACAAGAATCCAATAAAGATTAAAGGGGAAAAAGACAAATATAACCCCGAACTATTGACACATTGGTGTTCATGTCGTCCTTTGTCCCAAGATTAAAATATTAAAGATCATCCTATTTGAAATATAAAACGTGCAATTTTATGACACAAGGACGATATAATAGCTATAACTTAAATTCAAACTCAAGAGATTTCATACGCTTAAAAAATATGCGATGAGAGATTGATTATAAGCTCGAAATTGAGGATTAATTTGTTTTTTCATGATTTGAAACTTGTTAAGTACTAAAGTCAAGGTGCACTTTAAACTAGATGACTTTAACTTGTGTAAAACTTGAGACGAACTCGTAAACTCAAATAAACACATAAAAAAATTAGTACAATTCCTATGATCCATGTATATATATATATATATATACACACTCTAAAATGGACCAATAATTAGACCATCAATCTTGTTGAGACGATCGCGAAAGAAATATGAGAAAATAAATGAAGGAGAAAAAGGGACCAATAATTAAGTGAGGAGGCAAATGACATATTAATATAGGTGGAAGTTGGTGGAGCTGTGAAGCTACTGCATCCATATAATATATATTTCTAATATATAACATATGTAATGTGGAAAATATGTATGGTGGTGAGTTGTTGCATCTAATAAATTATTATTACTCATACATTAATAGTCAATTAATGAATTTTGCAACAAGAAAACATGGGGTCCTAGCTTCCTGGTTCACTCCCCAACTACTTCTAAATTTTCTTTTTTTCTACATTCAATTACACTTCATGCCCTATGTCTCTCACCACCAATAATGCAATTGATTTCTTCGTTAATCAATTCAGAATTTAAAATTTATGAAGTTTACGTGATCATATGATACTTTTCACCCAACTCTACTGCAGTAGGTCTCTTTAGTTGTTAAACTCATATGCTTTGTTGGGTTTAGAATGACTAAAATAGACACCAAAAGACTAAAAAGTCTTTCATATAAATTAGTTGTGAAAGAAAATTGGTACAAGTAAGCCTATGTGTAATAAATAGCTAGCCAACTATATATATACAAAAAGAAGCACCAACTTGACCTACTTATTAGACTTCCATGTGTTCATAATGGTATTAAATCGCGAAGAATGGTAAATAATTTTCATTTTTAATGAGAGATTTTAAATTTTAAGTATTGTAGATACATAGTTTGTTTTTATCATAAAGACGCTTTACCTTCTTTTCTTACTGTGGACTTTTTATCACGAATCAAATTCATCGAATTCGAGATTAAAAAGAAAATGAAGGCACTAAATGTTGATATAACTAATTAAGACTATATGCATTCTACTTTCAACTTTCTTCTTGAAATGGGAAATTGATATGCTTAAGGTTTCTTGATACAATGGAGTATGTACATTTTAGTCAATTGGTTCTGCCACCCCACCCCCATCCAATATTTTGTGTTGATATACTATTTCAATTCTAAAAAAAATACTCATTTTCCATTGAAATTGTATTAAAAATATTCGATCGTTATTTGCATAGATATTTTAATTACTTTGAGAAAAAAATGTTTATAAATTATATCTATAAATATTTTGATTGAATCAATGAGAAAAAAAAATGTTAATAACTATTTTCAGTATTTTTACGAAAACATATTTTCCCCCTGCATTTTTCTGTCATGAGTTAATTTAATGAAAATTAAATAAAAAAGAATCACATTTTATAGTACAAAATTCTTAATGATTCATCGCATTTTAACCAATGAGTCTTCGGTAGTTTGACAAAGAAAAAATAAAATAAAAACATTCCTTTATTCTGATGTTTCATCACACAGACATTTCTTTGTTATTATTTGTGCGTATAAGTAAAAAATATAACTCGAATATCATTTTTTGTATTTATTTGGCCCTCCAATCCCTAGAACTATATATGGAGAATATTAAGAAAGAGAAAATGGAATAAAAATTCCATATTCTTAATTGCTACTATAATATTCATAAAATTAATTGATGTTTAGTCTCTAAAAAATAATTTGAGGATTAAATAACTAATGATAACGATCAAATATAATTAAAAAAAATTAATTGTCTTTTCTTAATATATTAAAAGTGATGTGTAACAATGAAAATCTATTGAAATAATTGACAAGTAAAAACGAACAGATAAAATAATTTGTCCATCTTATTATAAATAGTTGTTCCAAATTATGAAAGTTTCTTAAAGAGGTAAATAAGTAAAACTAGAGTACTTTTATTTACGATTTCCCAAGGATAATGTAAAACATAAAGTGAATAACTAATATGGAACGAACAGAGTAATGCTCTATTATTTACTTGGATTACTACTTCAAGCTAATTGGCCAAAAACTTAAAAGTTATTAGGGCCTGTTTGAATTGAATTTTGGCTTATGATTTATACGTTAAAATAATTTGTGACTTTTAACTTATTTTTATTATTTTGACTTTAAAATAAGTGCTTATAAGCACTTTTTAACTTTACTTAAATACCTCAAAATTATTTGAAAGCTATTTTAACTTTAAAACACTTATAATAAGTTAATCTAAATGGACATTAAATCCATTCCAAAATATAATAAATGGCCACCAAACATGACAGCTTTGCAATTAATAGCACAACTAAATTAGGAAGAAATAATGAAATTGAAGGACATAAAAGTCTAGTCGGTTGAGAAAGTGAGTCAAAGAATTGTCCCAAATCACACACAACAAATTGCTTATAGGCTTGGCAACCATAGAATAAAAGATAAAAATTATTATTTCATATTTACGTCAAATTAATAAATACATGACATTAATAATAAAGGGTCCATACCTGTATTAAGTTCGTAACATTAATTACAAAGCTTGCATAGCTGGGGTTTTTTTAATTATCTTCTTTTATCACCTTTCATATAAGAATTCAATTTAACATAATATTTGATTGAAAATGTTTGATATAGAGAAAATGTTTTTTTCAGTTAGAAAACAAATTTATAAATTATTTTCGGTAAATGAAAATAGAAAAACGAGTTTTACATAAATGGTATTCTGCATTGATAATGTTCTTCACGCATTTTTTATTTACATACTAAACACACACACAAAAAAAAAATCACTTATTTTCGTATAAGAACATTAACTCCAAATAAATTAATATTTTCCGATAATTCAATTTTAACTTTGGTAACACATTTGTCTTTCCTAATTTAACTACTTTTGTTAATCAAGGTTAATTAACCATGATTACTTCCCACAATTCTTAAACACAAGTTTGACTTTAACAAACAAAAATAACTTGCATTTAACCAAAAACGAGAATCTATTCACCAATTTAACTTCTATTAGTATAAATGTCAATTTCAAAAATATTAACTTTATTTCAATAAACTTGTCTTAATAACAATAATTCCAGTTTAATTGAATAGATAAAATTTGAAGAAAATAAATGTAAGTAATTTAATGTGTTCCTAATTTACTTTTGATTTTTTTTTGGCATATGCCCTTTGACTTCACTTCATTTTATATTATACCCTTCAACTTTGTTTCTGCAGAAGTAGACATTCAAAATTGTATAAAGTTAAATAAGTAGACACATGAATCTTACGTGGCATAAAACATGACATCACATCGAATGCAAATTGTCATGTAGGATGATGCTACGTAGGATGTGTGTGTCTATTTGTACAATTTTATACAAATTTAAGTGTGCTTATGCACATTTAAAATTGAATGGCATAAATATAAAATGAGACCAAATTAAAGGCATATTTATGTATAATGCTTTTTTTTTAATTCAGACTTTGATAATGTAAAATTTAGGCATAATACATATATTGGACCCTAAACTTTGCTTCAAATTTTACTTTTAACCTCAAACTTTCATAATGCACAAATAGACACTTTAACTATCTCATCTTTCAATAAATAAACACGCGATTTTTGGAGCCAAAGTGCGTGAAATGCAAACGCTCCCACGTGTATTAGTGAGGACTTTCATAATGCACAAATAGCCACTTTAACTATCCTATCTTTCAATAAATAAACACGCGATTTTTGGAGCCAACTCCCACGTGTATTAGTGGGCCAATCAGTGGCTACCAACTAATTAAATATTTTACACGTTTTTAAAAAAATATATATTTTACACGTCATTTCGAAACTAAAAAAAATTATAAAAGAGATTCATTAAGGGTAAATTGTCATTTCAGCATTTTTTAACTGTTGTGGGTCTCGAAAATTACCCCTTACTCGTGCAGTATGCGTGCATTTCACGCATTTTGTCAGGTAAAAATCGCGTGTTTATTTATTGAAAGATAAGATAGTTAAAGTGCCTATCTGTGCACTATAAAAGTTTAATATTAAAGTTAAAATTTAAATCCAAATTTAAGGTCTAATAAATGTATTATCCCTAAAATTTACACCAACAAATATTTTGTAGATAAACTTGAGTCTTTGTAATTCAACAAAATTTTATAATTTATTAAGAATGAAAGTCAAATATAAATTTAATCCTTATCGTCACAAAAATTACAAAGGCACAAGCAAACACCATTTTTTTTTAAAATTTAATTAATGTGAGCATTAAATTCAAGCATGGATATTTAGGTCATTTTACCATATCTTACCTCCAAAAAATTCCCCAACTAGAAAAACCATCTCAGAAGGACTTTTAAGTACTTTCACACTCAACCGCTTTCATTTAAAACCGGATCTTCCCTCGCCTCATTTTTCCATTATATTCTTAACCCCTAAAGAGCTCTGTTTTTCTCTGCAATTCACCAAAAATGTCACTTCCAAAATCCAAAAAATCCTTCCCGTCGGTGACGACATGTGATACCTCCGCCGTTGACTACCACTCTGTGGCGGCGGATCTCGATGGAACTCTGTTGATTTCCCGTTCATCTTTCCCTTACTTCATGCTAGTAGCAATTGAAGCCGGGAGCCTTTTCCGCGGACTGATTCTCCTACTCTCTTTCCCTCTCATCGCGATTGCATACGTATTCATATCCGAAGCATTAGCTATTCAGATGCTGATATACATTTCCTTCGCCGGACTCAAAGTCCGGGACATTGAGCTCGCTTCGCGAGCTGTTCTCCCGAGATTTTACGCTACGGCTGTTAGGAAGGAGAGTTTCGAGGTTTTCGATCAGTGTAAGAGGAAAGTTGTGGTTACTGCAAATCCGACTATTATGGTTGAGCCTTTTGTGAAGGATTTTTTAGGAGGTGATAAAGTACTTGGAACAGAGATTGAGGTGAATCCGAAGACGAAGAAGGCTACTGGATTTGTGAAGAGTCCTGGGATTTTGGTTGGGAAATGGAAGAAATTGTCAATTTTGAAGGAATTTGGAGAAGAAATGCCTGATATTGGATTGGGTGATCGAAAATCGGATCATGATTTTATGTCCATTTGCAAGGAGGGTTATATGGTGCTCCCTAGCGAATCAGCAAAGCCAGTACCACTTGATCGCTTGAAAAGTAGATTGATCTTCCATGATGGTCGCCTGGTGCAACGCCCAACTCCATTCAACGCGTTAGTCACCTACATTTGGTTGCCATTTGGATTTGCTCTTGGAGTTTTCCGTGTATACTTCAACCTCCCTCTCCCTGAGCGTATTGTTCGTTATACATATGGGATGGTAGGGATTAACCTCGTGATCAAAGGCCCTCGACCACCTCCACCATCACCGGGTACCCCAGGGAACCTCTATGTGTGTAATCATCGTTCAGCACTTGACCCTATCGTCATTGCTATTGCACTAGGCAGGAAAGTGTCCACTGTCACATACAGCGTGAGCAAGCTCTCGAGATTCTTATCCCCAATTCCAGCCATTGCCTTGACACGTGATCGTGAAGCTGATGCTGCAATGATCAAGAAATTGCTCGAGAAGGGTGATCTCGTTGTATGCCCCGAGGGTACTACATGTAGAGAACCGTTTCTGCTGAGGTTCAGTGCTCTTTTTGCAGAATTAAGCGATAGGATCGTGCCAGTAGCAGTGGATACAAAGCAGAGCATGTTCTTCGGTACAACAGTCCGCGGGGTGAAGTTTTGGGATCCATATTTCTTTTTCATGAACCCAAGGCCAACTTATGAATTGACATTTCTTGAACCATTGCCAATGGAAATGACATGCAAGGCTGGGAAAACATCAATTGAAGTAGCTAACCATGTGCAGAAAGTGTTGGGTGGGGTTCTTGGATTTGAATGCACTCAGTTGACAAGGAAAGATAAGTATATGTTGCTTGGTGGAAATGATGGCAAAGTGGAGTCTATGTACTCCAAGAAAGCCTGAATTACAATTTCATTGGGAAAAAAAAGAAGGCTTAATTGCTTTGAGAGGGGATTCTGTTAGTAAAATTTGTGGTCAACATTATATAGAAATCTTGTTGTTGAGAAGAGGCTATGTTTGTTACATGATTAGTCACTTTGTATTCGTATTCAATAGACAATATTAATTGGAATCAAATTTGTGCCTAAGAATAACTCTCTCTTTACTGTTTATTAGTTTGGGCCTAAAAGATGAAGACTTTTAGCGGATCATTTGTGAAATTCCAGGCTTGTTAAGGTCTAGCTCGAATTTGTGTGCCAATGGTATGAATTTGGCCTTTGACAATCTGGCATATGAAAATGGATGTCCCACATGCAATTGGATCACAAATTAGAACAAGGACTTCATAGACAAAGAAAATGAAGTTCTCACTCTTGGATAAATTAGAAGTGAATCAACTATTCGTTTGACTTGGTGTCATTTGGTAATTATGACCTTTGACTTTGGATGTGTATAAATACACACTTAAATTTGTATAAAATTGAATAATTGTACACATTCGTCCTACATGACAACCTATATAGCAATTTTACGTCGTACGTGTATTATGTCATGTAGGACATGTGTGTCTACTTGTTCAATTTTATACAAGTTTAAGTGTCTACTTGTGTACACTCAAAGTCAAAGGGCATAGTTATCCGCTGAAGTCAAGTTAAGGGTCATGTTTATGTATTATACCTAATCAAAATGATGAGAATGATTTCATGTCAAGTCAATTAGTGGTCGGATCGAACGAGAATCATATGGCCTGAATTAGTTTTGAGGTGCGAGTTCAAGATCTAATTTAATATGATATCAGAGTTATGTCCATTCGATATGTTATGCGGCCCTCAAAAACCATATGGTATTATGAAAATACTCGGTATCCATGAACGTGCATGCACCTAACCGATCAGACAATGGAACTCCGGATAAAGTCCTCACTAAAAGAAACAGTTGATGTTGAATTAAGAATTCACAAAATAAGGGCTAAAACTATATTTTGAGAGTGAATGAGTTGTTTTAATATATTTCTTTTCAACTATAGCATATTACGTTATATCATATTAATGATATGAAATTAAAAGATTTAGAATATCATTTTCAATCATTCAATTTAGGGGTGTCAAAAATGAATTTATTCATGGGTAACCCGTCCAATCTGTCTAAAATTTTAAGGGTTGGACTCAAGATAATTTGAATTGGGTTCAATCTCAACCATTCAAATCTTTAACTCATTTGAAAATAATTATCAATTGAGCTTAATTCAATTTCCAATTTTAACCCATTTTAAAACTTTTTATTAAGATATGTTCGTATATTTAAGGTATGAATTAGCATCTATTTAACATTTTTTAGAATTTATCTATCAAATTGTGATTATAAAAGTTAAATATCAATATGTTAAATTATTGATATTAATCAGGTCAAATTAAACGGGTCAAGACCAACACATTTTTAGCCCATTTGAGACCAAAGTAAACTTGGGCAAATCAAGACCCAAGCCACTTCTATTTCAAACTCATTTTAATATTTCTAATTTAAAATCCAACCCATTCATTTGACACCCCTAATTATACTAATTGATTTGATTATCAAATTATAGACTCAACTTATCCTCACTTTATACGAACAATTTTTTTTTAAAAAGTTAAATTTATTTTCAAACATAACTTTAATTTTTAAATATTTTCTTTTTTATGTTCAAACAACTTTGATTTTGTGTAAAGAAGAGTGGATAAAAAATGACCTACGTTGTACATCTCACATCAATTTATTCCTTTTAATGAGACTCAACTATAAAGGGCTTTTCAGTAAAAAGCCACAGCACGCAGCTTTCATTGAAATACCCCAAAATACCCTTAATGTCTCACCTTGTTTTCATCGATTTCTAAACAAGCAATACAAGGGGTATTCTCGAGATTCAAAAACTTTGCAGTGGATGAAACACCACGTGTCATATTCTCAGCCCTCTGTTTGCTTTGGGTTGTATCGACGCCCACTGAGATTTTTACTTTTCCCGCTTTTAACAGGAAAAGAAAATAAAAACAGAAAAATATAAGTAGCAATTTTGTAGTGAAATTTGGATGAAGAACATCACTCCTCTTGTTATCTTCTTTCTCTGCACAGTTTTGAGAGAGAGAATTTTGGATTTTTTTGCTTGAATCTGAGGGAGGAACAAATTTCGTGTGAAGCTAACAGTAATAGGTAGCTGCCGGAAAACGTAGTCGCCGGAGACAATGGCTATCGGCGCCGTTGTTTCTAACAGGAATTTCGGTGGATTCATCGGTTCAGGTAAATAATTTGTCGGCTTTGAACTTTGCATGCTTACTTTAAGTGTTTCTGCTTAGCTTTAGCTGATTAATTTAGTTTACGGAAGTTGTGAATTTCTATACGGCAAATGTTCATTTTGAGAATTAGCGAAGAAGTATTGGATGGCGGATGCATGTGTCTGATTGATTGCATGTTTGTTGAATTTGTGAATGTAGTTTTTTGTGATTATGAATATTTAATTTTGGTGGAAATTCGAGTTCGAGTCACTAAGGAAGTAAGAAAAAGAAAAAGGTACTCGAGATTCATGATTTTGTGCTGGCTTCTTGGATTGCTGTATGTGCTTTTTGTGCTGGGGTACTTTGTTTGCCTCCATGCTTGGTTGAACCTGTAGAGCCATACTGGTACCAAAAGGAATTTTTTCCAGGCAATTGGATAATTGTAGATTTTGTGTGGCAGAGATTTTACTCTTGGTCATTTAGGTGTTTTTAATTTAGATCAAGAATACATTGGATGTGGAAGAGGTGATAGAAATGGAATTCATTTAAGCAACCATATCGAGGTTGATTTTATAAAACTGTTTTAACTAAGACAAAGCTTAGTAGGTGTTTGGATATGAATTCGAAATCATTGATTTAGCTGTGAAGTTCAAATTGCATGGCCAAACAGCCCCTTAAATTGGTTATGGCTCAACGATGTGTAACAATGACCGTTTGTTTCTTTCACTCATTAAAAATCATTGTAGAATCATTTTGGTACATTGTGATGAGACTAAACAGGAAAGACCTATTCTATCAAACATAACATTCACAGTCTAACCTCTCTGATCCCTTAGCTTCTAAAAATGTCTTGCACACTTTCTAAAGGACCATCCTTCAGCACAAACTTGTGTAAAGTACTGGATGATTTGATGAATAGTTCATATACATTAGAAAACTAAGGGAATGTTGACTCCAAAGTTGGGATCAATAAATGAACATATGCAAATTAACTCATGATTTGACTCAATTATATGGATATGTGAATACTGCGAATTCAGGGAATCTTGTGATTCCTGTTGGTCATGGAAAATGCTGCAATAAGTTGACCTGGGGATAAAGCGAGTAGTTTTTGAAACGTAAAGGGCGGAGTCTTCTAACTTTGTCTTTTTTCACTTCACTTGTAGTTTCTGGGGATTACTCTGAATAGTGAAGTGAAGTGAAATGTAAAGATCAGAATGTTAGGCAGCACTTGTGGCTGCAAAAACTAAATTTTACACTTCACTGAAGCCTTTTCCTGATTTTGTCATCTACTTGATCTATTCAGTTCTTAGTATCTTGCATCTTTGTGGTTCCTTAGTTAATAAATCAATGAACTATGTCAACAGGCAGAGAGAAGTATACAGTACATCACCATGGAGAGCGATTGGGTTTTGCTGCTTTGAAGTATGTTCAGAGGAATATGTTATACAATGAGCGGTGTCGCTCAAGGAGTGGCTTATCGCACTCGGGTTGCGTATATAGCTCACATCCCCAATCTGTTGGACCTTTGGATGGTAAATCTTTTGGATCGGTATCACCATTTTATGTTGAAGTCGTTCAACCTAACCGGTTTAGTGGAAAGTCTCATGTCATCAATCCTAAGCGAAGAACCAGAAGATGGGAATGCTATCTTTCCTCTACCGACTCAGGCAACAGTTGGATTCAACCAAGGAAGCTGGATAAGTTTGGTTTCATTGATGGACAAAAGCAGCAGACAAAGCATGCTCCAGTAAATAGAGCCCAAGCCGACTTCAAATCTGATGGATATGACATAACTGGAGCATTGGGGTCTCTTATGTCATCGGAAGGGGCAAGTGAAGCCATTTTGGTGGAAGGGGTTGAGCAAGCAAAACCATGGTGGGAGCAATTTCCAAGAAGATGGATTGTTGTACTGCTGTGTTTTGCTGCATTTTTGTTATGCAACATGGATCGTGTGAGTAGTTCATCCAACTTTTACTTCGATACTTGCTTTCCATTCTGATCATATGGCCCCTCCTAAGATTGGATATTATAATGCCAATTTGGGATGTTTGAATGTAGTTTATTTACCTTTTTCAAATAAAAATAAATTAAGACATCTAAGCATAACCCATTAAGTAGCTTAAACACATGCAAAAATTCATGGAACTATATTAACTATTGCACATCCTATATTTTCAATGATCACCATCAAAATTTGTTCCTTAAACATGATTGTGAGGTTCTAGATACCCTGCCCTCAAGCTTTTTATTATAGATTAAGTCGCTAAAGCTCTTAAAGTTCTTAAAATAGCTGAATAAAAATGAGTTTCCTCCTTCCATACTTTTTCTATTCATTTGTTTGATATTATTTGATAAAGACCATGTGTGACCATTTAATACTGTCCTAATTCGGGTTTCACTTTTGCTTTTAGGTAAACATGAGCATTGCAATTCTTCCAATGTCAAAGGAATTTAACTGGAACAGTGCTACGGTTGGTCTCATCCAGTCATCCTTCTTCTGGGGCTATCTTCTCACTCAGGTTTTCTTCATTTTAACATTGTCTTGGTCTCTTCTAGTCCATGAACTCTTTCCTGTTTCAGTACTAATATTTGATTAATCTATTGCATGATGGATGTGGTTTTCATGTACTCTGCCCATGTCTCAACCTAAGGTTTTATCTATCATTAAGTTCTGAGCTAACCTTAGAACTCTACTTTATGTAGCCATTGAATAGGGACAAACACGTTGGAGAATGAATTTAATTTCTGGTATGCTATTCTCATGTGCTCGATAAACCATTATCTTACTTTCGTTTGACATGTTCTTTATGCAGATTGTTGGAGGAATATGGGCAGATAAACTTGGTGGGAAGGTAGTGCTTGGCTTCGGAGTTGTCTGGTGGTCGATTGCAACTGTTTTGACTCCTTTTGCTGCCAGACTTGGACTGCCTTTCTTACTTGTTGTGCGTGCCTTAATGGGTATTGGGGAGGTTAGTCTCTATATGCTTTTTCCCTGTTTCTTCCGAAATCTCAGACACAGCTGATTTTCCAAACATTGTAAGTTGTCTTCATTTTGTGTGTAGCCTGAAGCTATTCTTGTTATGGACATTGAAAGACAAACCAATTGCTTCATGCTTAGCTATACTAAACATAGTAGATTTGAGAAGATACATCTCATAAACTCATGGATCAATTGTGGGGCCTCACCGCACACACTGATTCTTTTGTACCAGTACTGTAGTTGGTGAGGAGTTGAATCAGTCATCACATGCATAGTTTTTGTTCTGACTGTGTAAGTTCTTGTCAGGGTGTCGCAATGCCTGCCATGAATAATATGCTCTCAAAATGGATTCCTGTCTCAGAAAGAAGCAGATCTCTTGCTCTAGTGTATAGTGGAATGTATCTTGGTTCTGTTACAGGATTAGCTTTCTCTCCTATTTTGATCCAAAAATTCGGATGGCCATCTGTATTTTATTCCTTTGGTTCCCTTGGAAGCATCTGGTTTGCACTCTGGTTGACCAAGGTGAGTTTGTCTGCTTTTTCTGTATTTCGACTTCTGTTATTTTTTTAGTCTTCCAAATTTTTCATGACTTCTCTTTATTTCCCCACTTTCACTGCTTTCATCAAATCGGCTTAAGATAAAAATGAACCTTTGTGCTGCTAGTTATGAAGTCCTAAAGATGCAACATTGTTATTAGGTTTCAGCTTCTAAGATTATTGCTTAGACCTAAAACTTAGGTGCATAAGTTTCATGTCAATGGCTCAAAAATGTCTGGTTGTTATTTTCTTTCCATGATTTTTCATGGTTGAAACATCACCTCGTGATATAGTTTTAGCTACAGTAATTGTTGGTTCTAGTGAAAAGGGTGACCTCTTGGAGTCCAGTTTTGTCTGATTTAGTTTTTCTATGCCATCATATCTGAGTCCTACCAGTCTAACTCATTTTGTTATACATTGACTATTTTGCTTTCCAGGCATATAGCACTCCGAAAGATGACCCAGGGCTTAGTGAGCAGGAAAAGAGGCTGATCTTGGATGGAAGTGTCTCTAAGGAACCTGTCACTAACATCCCATGGAAACTAATTTTATCAAAGGCACCTGTCTGGGCCCTCATTATCTCCCATTTCTGTCATAATTGGGGAACATTTATTCTACTGACATGGATGCCTACATACTATAGTCAGGTATCTGATACTTCCTTCTTGGAATAATTTCTTCTCTTGGCATATTCATCACCATGGAAAATGGAGTATGAATAATAAACAAAACTTTAAACTTTGTCTTGGTCCAAGTGGGGATTTTAGTAGATTCATTCATTGCTTCCTGGAGGCTCATCCGGTCTGCTCTACTTTCTTTATTCGAGTCCATTTTCTGGCGTTGTAATATCAATATTTGGCATGGCATCATGAAATATAGGGCTTGCTTTCATTCGTGAACCTGTTTGATCTTCAGAATCTTCGAGACTCTAGAATTTGTTATTATGATGCTGAATCTGAAGTAAAAAATCTTGTGAAAATTGCAGTTACTCATTCTACAACTTGAATTTGGATATTGGTTTGTTTTTGCATACCTTTAGAAGTGCTTATGTTACTAGCTCTAGTGGCTTTTTTCATATCTCTGTATTCTGTGGGTTGAGTTTTTGAGATTTCAGGTCTGAAATGACTCGATGCTCATCGATTATTTAGAAGATGGTACCATATTTAGAAAAAATCTTACTGTACAAGCATCTAAGGTCTTACTTTCCAATCCTCTTATTTCTTCAGGTCTTGAAGTTCAATCTCACCGAATCTGGACTATTCTGTGTATTGCCATGGCTGACCATGGCCATATTTGCAAATTTAGGTGGTTGGATTGCCGATACACTTGTGAGCAAAGGATTCTCCATAACATCAGTTCGTAAGGCAAGCACTTGATAGAACTTCCGTATAGAGTATATAGCATTTTAGTTTAACCATCTACTGATGAGGGATTATTTGTATTTATTTTGTTCTAATAAATAACTCCTTCTAAATAACTTTGCAGATTATGCAATCGATTGGTTTTCTGGGCCCTGCTTTTTTCCTTACGCAATTAAGCCATGTGAAGACTCCTGCGTTTGCAGTGCTGTGCATGGCATGCAGTCAGGTCGGTGCCATGGATAATGGAATGACATACTTTTAGGAGATTCTTGCAAGTCTGTTGATTTAAATAATAATTTGATCTGTTTGCAGGGATCGGATGCCTTCTCTCAATCTGGCCTCTACTCTAATCACCAAGACATTGGACCACGTTATGCTGTAAGTACTTCTACTTGTTATACATGGCAAAATGAAAAAAAGAAAAGCTTTTAACTTCTTATACAAACAAGACATTTCATAGCTTGTTTTACTAAATTTAGATGTTTGAAACTTTTGTATACTTTCCTCTCCCGCAGGGAGTGTTGTTGGGACTATCTAATACTGCTGGTGTGCTAGCTGGTGTCTTCGGTACAGCTGCAACCGGATACATACTGCAGAAAGGTATTTATGTTGTATATCTGCTTGGTGGTTCTGGATGAGAATGTTGGGTTTGAGTTAATTTATTCAATCGTATTCCTCTATTTTCCTTGTGCAGGTTCTTGGGATGATGTATTTAAGGTTGCTGTTGTATTATACATCATAGGCACATTAGTCTGGAATTTGTTCTCAACCGGAGAGAGAATCCTCGAGTAGATAATCTTTGTTGCCCAAGAGAAAGTGCAAACGATCATAAAATATAGTTAAGAGAAGAAGATGTTAATGCCCCCAGGTTTATACCTAGAAAGGATCCATGTAAACAATTTTCAGAGTTGCCTATGGGAAGTTTCTCAACTAAGCATAAAACTTTGAACCATGCTTCGTTAATAGCTCTCTGGGTAATTTGACCATGTAAATGTTAGTATGTTTACTGGTATGAATTTTCCATAGAAGCCTGGGCATTTCTTTAGCCAGAGTAATTTCCATCAACCTCTATACTGTTAGCTAGATATCGCGATATCATGGTTTCATCGTCCATGTTTAATACGTCTCAGGATGCTGATTGTGAACACTAAAAATTTTACGAAACTTGAGATAGGATAGTACACAATTTTCAAATTGAGACTTTGAATTACTTTCACATACGTGCACACAAGAAAAAGGATTTTGCTAGTTGCTGGAAAGAAATAGAGTCGAATTTATGTTACTTGCACTTAAATGCACACAAGAGAGGATTTTGCAAGTCCGTCAAAACAATTAGAGTTGAATTTATTAGGAAAATCACTAACAGATACTTCATTGTGATATACTCCATGATCCATCCATCCCATTTTTACTATTGTTTTATCTCAAAATAAATGATAATTTTGTTTCTATTTATATCCTATTAATTATGGGTGTTCATGGTTTGGATAAAAATCGATCTAAATAGAAAAACCAAACCAAATCGATTAATTTGGATTTTGATTTGGTTTGACTTTAGATTGTTAAGAATCGGATAGTATTTGGTTTGGTTATAGTTTTGTTCGAAAAAATCGAAGAAATAACCGAACTGAACCAACAAGTTATATACATTAATTTTACTATTATACATACATAATATTTATATTCATAAACAATATTAAAGATTTTATATATGATTCATCAAAATTTATTTATAATTTACTTATGGAAAAAAAAATGTCCAAGGTGAGAACATTTTTCTTATTGGTTTCATGTATATGAGTGTCTATCGAAAATCATTGTGGGACTGAAGATGTCATTGTCTTTTTCTTCTAATGCCAAAATAGTGAATTTTTAAGTTTTATTCGGTAAATTGAATGATCGAAAGTTCTGTAATGATATTCATTCTAACTATTTTTTCGTTTGAATGAGTTGTTGTCACTTTTTTCACGTTTTGAATGAACTATTTCTTTTATTTTTATGTATGATTAACAACCGAATAACCAAATCAAAATCGAAAATAACCAAACCGATAAATGTACATTATATTTGATTTGGTTTTGATAATTTTAAAATCGATTAAATGCCCCTACTATTTACATTAAAGAAGTATACATAATATTTCAGAGGGAAAAAACAACTTACCTTTATTTAATAAGAGTAACTTAGTAAATCATAATTTTATCGTCTCTCAAGACTTGAAAATTTTGAACGAATTTAACCTTCAAATTCTGGTAGCAAATGTCATATAATTTTGACAAAAAAAAACAATTAAGTTAAGCAATTCAGTACGATCTTCCAAATAGAAAAAAGAAACACCATAATTCAAAAATCTTAACAAGATACAAAAGAATTCACATACCAAAAAAGAGTGAAAAAAAGTAGAAAATACAAAGAATTGAAAGTAAAACAACCAACCAAAGTAAAATGAACAAATCAAGGGGGTCAGCTTTTAGGACAGTAGAATAATTACTATAAAGTAAAAAAAATCAAAAAAAATCTAGCTAGTACTTGTACAACTTATTACTAGTAAAAACAAAATAAAATAAAAAATTATTGAGAAATGTCCCTCCTCTTTCAACCTCAAAATCATTTCCAGCTGTTCCACAAATAAATTTAAAAAAAAAAAAAAAAAGTTTCTCCCACAATGAATGTGATAATGTACCTTAATATCATGAATACCAATACTCATGTGAGAATTCAACCACCATAATTAACCTCAACCAATTCAACTATACCTTAGCTTGCAATCAATATTTTCCAACACCATTCTTTAATCCACCTCAACCACCCCCCTACCCCTCTCTCTTCATAATTATTAACATTAATCTTTGTCCCCATTCTATATTTGGATTAATTGCACCTCTTTTACACTATTCACGAACGATGTGAGATCTCTGGGACGAAGATCCACTTTAAGTCCGTCCTTCATAAAAAGTGTCAACGACATTTTTTGCTCCACCTTGTGGCCTGGAGCCACTGTGAGTCGGTGGCGGAGCAGTACTGCTGCCGCCACCGACTTCATTTGCAAGTATGCCAAGTCTTTACCTAGACATATCCTTGGACCAGCATTAAATGCCACAAACTTATATTGTTCATGCATAATAAACTTTTTACCGTCTAGGGTTAACCACCTTTCTGGCTTGAATTCTAAACAATCTTCTCCCCATGTACTCTTCATTCTTCCGGCTGAATATATTGAATATGTTATCGACGAACCCGCGGGAACAAATGTCCCGTCCGGCAACACGTCATCGACCACCACGTGCTTCGAGTCCTCCGGCACAGACGGATAGAGCCGGAGAGTTTCCGACAATGCAGCTTTCAAGTAGGTTAGCCGATCAACCTCCTCGAACGCTAACGGCTCTTCGAGCCATGATGACGTGTCACTGCCACGTGTCTCAACCAAGACCGTGGATATTTCTTGTAAGATTTTGTGTTCAACTATAGGATTTTGAATGACCAACCAGAAAAACCAACTCAACGCGACCGATGACGTGTCACGTCCAGCTAGTATGAAATTAAGTGCCACGTGTTGCAAGAACTTATCCGTGTAGGATTCTTTTTTCTTCATAAACCTTGATAACAAGTCATCATGTGGATTTCCATTTTTTTGCTGACTCATCAACTCAAGCTTACGTGTATTGATGATGTCAGACATATATTTGTCCAGCTGTACAAGGCTTCGATTCAAGCTGACTTCCATTCCAAGCCCAAGCCATTTCTTCAGCTTCCACACAACTTCAGGCAAAATAAACCGCTGCAACGACGCCTCCGTGGCTCGATCAAAAGCCGATGCAAACGTATTATCTGGCAAGCCCGGAGCCAATGTTTGCGGGTCCTTACCAAAAGCCAAGCCGCAAATATTATCAAAAGTAAGCCGAAGCAATAGATCTTGCAAATCAACCGGCTTCCCTTCAATCTGAGCCGTTTTTAGAATCGGACAAAACCTAAGCTGTATGGCCCGATTAACCCATCGGGCCATGGCTTGGCGTAGCGTTCGAGTCGTAAACTCGAGCGCAGCCGTTTTCCTTTGAAAAAGCCACGTGTCACCATCGGAATTAAAAATCCCTTGTCCAAGCAGCTCATGAAAAACAGCTTGCCACGTCGGACCTTTCGGGTAATTCTCGAATCGGGTCTTCAATATATGCTCCAAATTCTTCGGGTCGCACGTGACCGTCACGAGCCCTTGTTTCCTAGCCAAAAACGGTATTGCACATATGCATGTTTGGTACGTGCCACCACACGCGCGGAGATTATCTACTATCCACTCATGCATACGTTCCGAGTTTTCGATCAAACCCGGTAAACTACCCAATAAGGGCCAAACACGTGGACCCTTCAACGATCTCGAAATAAAAGTGAACCATAGCAGATAACATGTTATGAAACTAAACAACAATAAAGCTATAGCAATATCCATATGATTATTTTTTATTTTTTGGTATGGAGTAGTAGAAAAAAGATATAAAATGAAGTGAATTTATAGGGAAAAAAATGAAATTAATTATAGTAGTTGAAGTAGAATTGAGTAGCAATAACTAAATGACAGACTGTTTCTTGAATTTCACCATCTAATTTTTTTTTGATACAATAAATGCATAGCAAAAGGACAATAAGTGAAATACCACTATAGAGAAAAAAAGCTTTCTTCCCAACTAATTTGTGCAGAGAAAAGAGGTGGACTTTAAATTGAAGCATTGAATGAAATTAGTTGAGCAATTTTAAAGAAAGACAAAAATAAAAATAATGTATAGATTCCCATAATTTTTAGTTATGGAGATTTTTAGGGGGTGAAATTATTATTTTTTTATAGAAGTTATGGAATAGTACTACTAGTTAAACTATAAATGGAAGAACATGAGAGTGTGATCATGTAAGATAGTTAAGTGTTGGGTGAACGACTTGCCAACAACAAATTTATAGTCAAGTACCTCACGTTACGTGACACTTATCTCATCTAACTTTTTTTTTCTTAAAACTCTATTTTTATCATTACAAATATAATATCTTTCTTTATAATAACGTTATTTGTCTGAATTTCAATACCTTGATTGTTATAGCTAAAAGCGGAATGTTGTTGTACAGAATATATAATATAATGTAGAGGCGGAGTCAGAATTAGAAATTTCAAGGTTCTGAATGTTAGGACAGAAGGTAAAAATATTGCAAAACATGCTTCTTTTTAAGGGAGTTTGAATTCATAACTCTAGCATGGAAAGGATTTCCACATGACATACTTCTTACCACTTAGCCGTCAATCAATTTTATTTATAAGTTAATATATATATATATATATATATTTAATTTTCTAATATAAATATTGAGTATATGAAAAAGTTATTAGGTTCGTCTGAACTCCCGCTTAGGTTTGCCCTAATGTCATGTAGTATTAACAAGTGTTTTAAGGAAAATTTGATTGTTATAATGAAATGTTGTTATAAAAATGGTCTTTTATTTGAAATGATGAATGATATTAACCTAATGTAGTAAATTTTATCACTCCTTCTATTTACTTTTACTTGTTCATTATTTTTAAAATAGATTTTTTTTCACTTTTACTTATCACTTTTAACGTATCGATAAAATATACTAGTAATTATTTATTTATTTTACCATAGTATTAATTACTGAATTATTCTATTCTCTTTTTTTAAGAATTAAGACTACAACAATTAATCTACTCCCTCCGTCCATTTTAAATTGTCATGGTTTTCTTTTTTAGAGTCAAAATATAAGAACTTTGACTAACAGTTTATGATGTATTTTTCATCATATTGGTATGCAAAAAATTGCAATTTATAATACTTTTAGTATAGTTTCTGAATATCTAAATTTTTATGTTTAAAATATCAAATTAATGTAATCTAATTTTACTTTTAAAATTAGTCAAATTGACTTTTGAGAAAAGCAACATAACAAATAAAAATGAACGAAAATAGTAGTGGATATTGTGATGAAATATTTATACTATCAATTTTTATTTTATTAAAAAACGTGTAAATATAAAGTGAATAAATAAAAGTGAGCGGACAAAACACAATGACAGGAGTTGACTTTGACTATCTTGAATGGAAGAATTGACATAAAAGAGCAAAAGTCAATTACCATATACTATATGTAAGGACTGTCATGGTTTTTTGGTTCTGGGAAATTAAAAAAGAAAAAGTCAAAAGGTATCAGAGTTTTTTTTTTATCAGAACAAAACCTTAGCCAATTGATTGGGAAATGGAGCCTTTCTTCATGCAAATGCAAAGTGTAGATAGATTCTGCAGGCATCAAATGCTATTTCAATGAAGTCAACTCACAATTTCTCATCTTAATTACCTCTTTTTTTTATTATTATTTTTATTGGAGTAGAAAATGATAAAATAATTGAGAGAAATATTAAAAATATTCTTGAATTTTGTATGAATTATTAGTTTCATCTCTAAGCTATTAATAGTTTTAAAATACGGCCTTTATTTGACTAATTACTAAACGCAAATACACTCCACAATCTTGCAATATTAGTGAAATATATCTTTATATTTTTATCAAGTTTAGAGGTGTTTTCGACACCTCTCTCGATTTTTATTTAAGACATTACATGCTCCTACAAGAGCTTGAGATCACTTGCTATGTCATGTTGCATACCGAGAGTGTATCTAAATTTAATTAATTAAGTAAAAGTGTATTTTTAAGACTGTCAATGGTTTAAAATAAGAAACTTGGTGAAGTGACTTGACCAAATTAAGAAGATAATTTGCTAATCCATCATACAATTAGAAGTTTCCTTTACTTTATCATTTTTCTAAATAGAAAAATAAACATTTCTAAGAGATTGGTGCAACTGTCTCCTACTAATAATTTAGGTGATCAAGCTAAATGTCATTGACAAAAAATCGTAAGAGAGACCATCAAGTAATACAATTTGAACCTTATTATAATAGCAATACTTGTGTGGAAATTTCAATGTATATTACAATGAGATGATGTTTATATTGTACACTGATATATAAATTTTTATTAAGTTGTTATAAATAGTAGTACACAAGATTAGTTTGGTCATTTTATGTATCAAGAAAGAACATATTTATAAACCAATATAACCAAGGGAAAAAAAAAAAATACACAAGTGTGACTTCATCACAGAGCAAGCCACCTTTGGACAAGTTAGTTGCCCATCTATTTAGTAGCTCAACTCATTTTAATCCGTCCAAAGTCAGTCAAACCCGCTCATTTGACACTGTAGATATTGTTCCACTAAAATCAAGGAACTTTATCAAGAAACAAATCCAATTAGAGAAAGGTAGTACTAGGAATCAACTATTCCCCAAAGGGTTGTGACAATGAGACATCCATCTTTAAAATGTCTCCCACCTTTATAGGTCTCAAATGCAGGCATTTTAACAATATTGAAGTCAATGGCTGCATAACAATGGACTAGCTTAGACTCTTACACAGGAAAAATCAAAGAACTCAGCGCTTGGGTAGTTCGATAGATGATACTGTTTAATTCTTCATGGAGTACAACAAATCAACTTACCCTTTAGCCTTTCGCCGCTGAGTATACAATAAATATAATTAGAATCTTAATTGTACATTGACCTTGCCACAGGGGTTGGTTAGGTGATGATGCATTGTCGACTGCATCATGTTCACATGTTGTTCTTGCTTGACATGCAAAATCATTTTAACATGAACAGACATCTTCTATATCATCCTCCTCTATATAAATACTTTGCCAGAGGAAATTTTAGACTCTTTGCAACCTGCAGAGTTCGAGAAACAAAATGAGCCACAATGGGAAGTGAGAACAGCTTCTGAAAACACGGCCATTTTTTACTTTTAAAAAATTATGGAAACAGTTTTTTAAAGGTTACCTTAAGAGCCATAGCTTCAGACACCATAGATCGATACCGATTAGCGCCTTCCAATGGGCAACTTCCGCCTTTACTGATAAAATTGGCATTACACAGACTTGATAATTCCAAAAGAACATCAGATAATAGCCCGTTAGTCCAACTCTCTCCTTCCAATCCACCATCTCCTTGTGCTTCTTCATCAGGTAAGCATTCTGACACAGATACAATACACTGAAAGATGGCTAACAATCTTTCCAAGGGAAACGTTCCTGGTCCCTTCAAGAGCAATTCTTGTTCTGCAATTTCCTTCTTCTCTTTTGACTTCTCTGAGCTCCTAAAATATGACATCATATCTTTGGCGTGTAAGGCAAAATGAAGTAAGATAATAAAAGACAACTAAAGTATGATTTGCATCAGAAATATAAAAAACACAAAAACTTTAAAAGGGATTGAGATAATCAAATACCAGGAAGGTAAAATAACAGTTTCATACAAATTCTTAAGAGATATAAGTTGATGCATAAGAAGTAGCAACTGTTCAAATGCCAATAAGGATCCACCAGCAAACCTAATCATCAGACAACATCACCACTTCTTCAAAACCTAAATTTCCTTAAGGAAGTCTCATGAATGAGCCAATAGGACTTCAAAGCTTCATAACAATTACCAGAATGTTTCCTACTAATTGCTTCGATGATAAATAAGATAATAAGGAAGCAAATGCTCATTTTTACATCTGGCTATTTCAGTGATTCCTGTGTCGTCAAGTAATCCAATTTATCACCCCTGATTATTTCGGTAATACATATGTCAAGTATTGTGATTTATCATGCAACAAAGATGTACTATATTTGTTCTCTGCTGAATTTAAGAAAGAAGTTATGACCAAAGCACTCATGTAAATGCGAAGAAAACCATCAATACAAGCAGTTTATCTAGCAAATGAAGGAAACTAGAATTGACAGCAACATAAGAAAAACAGAATCCGGAATTACTAACTACCTCTTTCGTTTTTTATTATTGGAACCTCCAGTTGAGTCAAACATGGATGCGTCAAGGGTAGCTGGATTTCTTGAAGCAAGGAAAGCACAAATAAGAAGATATTTGGCACAAGCAGACATGTGAAAGTCTATCTCATTGGAAGATTCACTAGCTCCAACTTTCTTGGCAATGCCTTTCCATTTGTTCGTGTTAGCTAGGGCTTCAGAAGTCAGCCTGCTTTCAACTTTGAACGTTTCGTTCAGGGATGGTCCAATATGTGGTTGAAGATGAGAAAAAAGTTTTCTTTTCATATCTTCATTTGGAACAATGCCTAAATCATCAAGAGGTTCACAATATATCTGATATAATGATGAGAATGCAGTCAATAATTCATCAACTCGCCGAGTAACTCGACAAAATGGCCTCAACACCACTCTGTATTACAATAAGAAACACTGTGTATAGGTTAAATTTTTAATAAAGCCACCAAAGTGATAAAATCAAATTGAAAATTCAAACTTACTCAAGAAATGAGGAATATAGCTTTGGGTTTTTCTGGTTTTTCATTAAGATTTGACGAAGCTCATCCTCAGTGTAATCAGGAAAGTAAACAGGAATGGGTTCTACATAACCAGTGTCCGAGTAATAAGTGTCAGGTGAGGCATTACTGAGAAAAATCAAACCCACTTCTGGCATTTTCAGAATATCATAGAGCTTAAAGAGAAAAGGCAATATGTTGGAACTCTTATCCCATTCACGAGCAAGCTCCAAGTTATCAAATACCAAGTAAACCATTTTCCCCCTAGCCCTTCCCACCGACTTCTTCGAGCTTGATTTCTCCACATTCCCCTTCAAACTATCTACCACATTATGAAGAGCCTCCTGCAAAAGATTTACAAAATCGGAGGGCCTTTCACAGCGTTTCGTACTGGAATAACGATTGCTTTCATTTCTTCTATGAAGCAATAACTGGTTCAACACAGATTCAAATAGTATCCTTGGGTTATAGCATGTTATACAGCTGCAGTAAACAAATGGACGTTTTAGGTGCTTAAATGTCTGAAGAATTGAACTTGTTTTCCCAGTCGAAGCACCTCCATATACAAACACAGGAAACATTGGAGAATCCAAAGGGCCCAAAAGGTGTAATAACTCAATAATTTGTGCACGTCTACCAGGTAAACTAGAAATCAAATCATTGAAACTAATTGATTCATCTCCATAAGCGAGATCATGTATTGTCAAAGGCAACAGATTACATGATTTTAACTTCCCTGTAGAACTTTTTGGATTCGGTGTGCTAGACAATGATGCTCTAGTGGTTCTTCTAGGAGTTAGTGGATTTCCTTCATCACCCATTTCTTCTTATGTGCCAAAATCCTGGAAATTTCAAAAAAATAAATAGCAGTATAAACATTCAATTACAGGGCTATGGAAGAACCCTAACGGTATCTATAGTTACATCCGAACTCGGAACTTCTATACAGACACTTCAGAAACTGAACACAACTTAATTGCATATAAATTCACACAAAAAAAACTGAAAGTAAGAAAGAGATGAGGACACACCTTGCGGTACAGTACAGTTTGCTGATAGTCGGGGAAACGAAATCTGCCGGAAATTTTGCGGTGGCCGGTGAAGGAAGAAAGTTCAAAAGAGTCTTTAATCAATTCAACCCTAGGTATATGACAGCTAATTTTCCCGCCAATATGAAAGATGCGAGCTGTGACTACACTTTAAAAAATATTTTATTAATTATATTTTGAAAACTTAAAAATTTCATAATTTCAATATTTTATATAATTATTTAATGAATAGGAAATTATAAGTTTGTCTAAATATATGTAAGTGAAGTGAGATAAATTCACGATTTTATGCATATTTCCTAAAAGAAAAGTCAATTTTAAATTAGAACTTTAAATTCAAGCACAAATATCATCGAATCCCTACAAAATTTGTTAGGAAACAAAGCTAGTTTATATCAAGGTATAAATATGTTATTTACCGTAGGAAAAGTAGATATATCGTTGATCCCTTACATCTAGTTTATATAAAGATTTAAGTATGCTAGTTTATATAAAGATATAAGTATGTCATTAACTAAAAGAAAAAGTAGATATACAGTTATTATATGAAACAGGAAAATAGACATCGAGGCTTAATACATCAAGAGTGTATCTACTAGGGCTCTATATCGACCGGTTCGGTTCGGTTCGGTTTTGAAGTTTATCGGGTTGGCTTATGGTTATTGGTTTGTAGAGATGTTAAACTGTTATAAAACCATTCAGATATTGACTTATCGATTATTGATTTATCGATTTTCATCGTTATCGATTCGATTATCGGTTTAACCATTAAGATTTGATACAATTGAAAAAACATTGAAAATCACTTAAAAACAAGGTGACAAACCAAATAAATCATACACTTGAGTTCACAAGTCGCATCTTGTTCAAAAGCAAACAATTTTACATTGTAGAATAATCAAGTGTTTGAGACAACCAAAAATAAAAGTAGGAAATTAAACTCTAAGTCGAGGACTTTATATACAAAATCGTAAAAATATAATTATTTAATTTACTATCAGGTTATCGGTTAACCCGTTAAGAAAAAACTTTAAACCGTTAAGAACCTATAACCCGATAACAAAAAAAATTAAAACCGTTTTCAAAAACCACTAAACCAATAATCCAATACTATAAACCAATAACTTTTTTATCGATTCGACTTATCGATTTCGGTTCGATTTTGAACAGCCCTAGTATCTACGACTTGAATTTGTCAGTAAACTTTCATTTAGGTATTCAAAATACAACTTAGTGTACATATATTAATGAACCCGTCAATGGTAACCTACAACCAAGGTATTTAATACAATAATACGAGTGAAAATCTCTCACATAATAGGTAGATATTAGTAATTGTTTTGTCAAAAGGAAAGATAGGAGATTAGTATGAAATTTATGCTGCTATTACTCATGTATACACTAATAATAAAAGCTGTAATTGTAAGCAGAAGGTAATCCAAAAAACTGTATGTAAAATCCAGCAATCCATCTGACACCAGATATGTACAAGACTGACGAGCTCTACACCTGCTCAAAATTAGATCATGAAAACAATACAGTACATTTTTTTTTTTCAAGAAATCCCAAAAGAGAGAAATCAGACAGCAGACAACTTAAACCTTTTGTGAACAATTGTATAAAAGATATAAAGTTTCCAGATGCTATTTTTCAGAACGTAGCTAGACTCTAGTGTAAAGTGCGAGAATCAACATCAAAACAGGGCTGGCTGCTGCGACCTCCTAAACTTAACCCGACAATCAAGACACCCTGGTGCGTGCTTACACAACCCCGTCATGAGAACATGATATATTCCCATCATGCCCTGTCAAAAGCAAGTAAATCAGGTATATTGAAAAAGCAAAGCTAGCATATCAAGTAAACAAAACATTGGCTCACTCACTCATTTTCGTCATCATCATCTTAATGTTGAGCTGCTCCACTCCCTCTGATGAACGTACCACGGCGATCACCCCCAACAATCACATCTTTCAATCGAGATAGTGGACCAAACATCCTGCTAATCCTCTGCCAACATTGAAATACAGATCAGTGAACCAATCAATGCAACTAAACAGAGTAAAATTACGAGTCCAAATGGCATTTCTGAGAACCAAGATGTTTGAACTGACAACAAGAAACGTAAGCGGGACTAACAACATATATAAGGATGACTTCCAGGGTTTAATGTTCTTATATACCACACTAAGTGAAAGGTTAATCCCGGTTTTGATCACCAAACTGTTTGTGTGATTGAAGTCTCCGGTACCATCTTATTATAAAAGCTATTTACTAGACCAACAGGAAGCAACACGAGTTTTTAACTTCCCAGAACCAACAATGGAGATCTTGAAGAAGAACATGCAATCTACAGTAAGTGTTAAATGGCGAACTCCTTAGCACTTCAACACAGAATCAGACATGGGACAAGGGCTGAAGATTAATAATGAGGAGGTCAAAAGACCTTCAGATTCAGTTATTCAGGTTCACTTATTTTAACACCCATGAATTTCTAGACTCAACAAAGAACCATCTTCAGTCAATAATACTGCAAGCTAGTCTAAGGCCAATGAACTAATAACAAAAATAGTGAAATCCCACAAGTGGGGTCTGGGGAGAGTCAGAGAAATAATAACCCTCCTTAAAGTCATTTGGTATTTTTGAATAGGGCATCGGAGTTGGTGAAACTTTTTTTATAAGGTAACGTAAATTTCATTGAATAAGTACCAACAGCATACAAACTACAGCAAAGCTGTATCAAATTATAATCTCATAACTAGTTAACTACTATAAATTCCTCGAACTGTCCCTAATTTTCTATCATATTACCCCTATACCAGAAATATAGATTTTGAGGCGCCTACTGTTCACAATATCTAAATGATTCTCAAAACATCTCTCATTTCTTTTCCAACCAAATGGTCCAAAAGATGCAAAGGGGTATGGTTTTCTAGAATCCGATTATCTCCAGTCTCTTTCCAACTTTCTGATTCTGCCAGCAAACCAAAAGGTCTTTCAAGTTCTTTGGCATCACCCGTTCCACACCACTAATATTTCAGAAGATCCCATAGCTGTTTTTTGTGCGACTACAATGCAAATTAAATTCCGTGCAGATTCCAGAAAAATTTCACAGGCTAGCTTGTGTTGTATTTCCAGTGCTTTTTTTAATGATAGGCAACACCTTGGTCACTATTTTGAGTCTTCGCTTTTCGCAAGGTTTCCGGATTTATCAATTAAAGAAGATCATAAATATCAAACAAAGAGAAACAGAAACCATGGCAATAATCCTGCATCTTCTCCTTTACAAAGTGGTGGTTCTTTTCTCCAGAGATATTAGAACCTAGAGGACTTTATAGAGAGAAATTGTTTCTTAGGGAAAATGTTGCACTTTCGAGGCTTAGCAGCATTCATTCTTCAAACAATCAGTATGAAAAACGTACCAAAAAAGGATTTGAAAACCTTATTATCCTAACGTGATTTAAAAGTTCAGTAATTCACCGTCAAAACAAGAGCAAAAAAGAATTCTGAAAGCAAGTTATGTCTACAGAATGAGGCACTAACTGTAATTGGAGATTGTGATTTGCTAATCCTAACTCCTAAGAACCTTGAAGATTCAATTGTCGGATTGGAATGATATGGTATTGTTCAAAATCATACAAGGGTCTCTCCATTTTCCCAAATAAAACAGTGCAATTATTTTCTTCCCTAATTCTCTATTTATACAGGTATAAGAATTGTAAACTATCTCAAAATAGGTAGACCATAGGTGTAACTAGAGGCTATGCAGTACAAGTATATTCCATCCTCTTCTGAGGCAGATGGATAGTAGAGTTCACTTGTTCCTGAGAGAGATAAATACTTAATCAGAAATAGATGCTGATGAATAAATGCAGATCACAAGGGTCTACGGCACCGAAGAGAATCCGAGAAAAAAAATTCTTGCATACAGGTCCAAGGACAATCACATAACAGTAATGTACTAACATATCCCTCCCCCCCCCCCCAAAAAAAAACAACGGGAAGGAAATCAACTCAACTGTAAGATCTGCAAAGTAGTTTATGTATTTATTTTAGGGGAAAGAATTTATTCTTCCAGAGTTCGACAACAAAAATTTTATATATTAGATTCACCACAAGAAAGACATTAGCAACTGCACTTTCGCCAAAAGCAGGTCATGGAAGAATATAATGAGATGCCCTTGCGAAAAGGAGCTTGCGCAAGTATACGTCAAGATATTGTACAGGCCTCAGTTGCATTCAAAAGTCATTTTCATGAAAACAACTTAAGTAATGGTGCAAAACTGATGAGCCATCAAGGACCTCAGATGACCAATGAAATGAAAACAAAAAGAGGAGAGAAGAGTGAATACTTGGGGATGGAGGAGGGAGGAAATCTAGTAAGGTACTTGATAATGTTGACAAGGAAAATGGGTTGCAGCAAAGCTGAAGAAATTTTTATCAGCTGGATCTTATTTATATACACTTATTCAAGGTCAATCTTGTGTTTCTAGTTATCTCAATCAGAATATCTGGTTTGCTACTTAATTCCCTGGATTTTCTAATTGTCAGCCAATTGGCAAGTATTGCATCAACCAAAAATGCAGAAAAGACCACCTAGAGCGACTTTGTAATACTTTAACTGGTGAATCAAGTATTACAAAGTGACTCTAGCTAGTTTTTTCCACATTTTCCTTTCTTAAAAAGAAAAAACTCATTTGCAGATGGACACAAAGTTGAACTATTCAACTCAATGGGGATACTATTTTCAATTATTTTAACAAACAGCAACAACTCACCTCACTATGGACTCCAGCCTGCCACTTCATTTGCAATAGTTGCCACCTTTCTTGCTGCCACTTCTGACCAATAATCACAAGGCCCATAACAGCAGCAGCAATGAAAATAGACCATAATGCATTTGTGTCTTTCGTATGGGCAACTAGGGAAGCAGCCCGTCTTTTCCACCATGCTTGACAAGGAAGGTTAGCGGCATCATAATCATCTTCATCTTTTGTCTTTGGCAAATTCGAACTGCCCGACTCTAAGCCCTGGTGAGAGGGTTCAACTGATTCTTCAAGAACGTTGGTTTCCTCTGTTGTTGCGGAGAAACCCATGGGTTCTTCACTCTGGTATGAACTATAGTTAGCAGCACCAAAGATACTCTGCTCTTTGTCTACCAAACTCAAGCGTTGCAGGGCTGCATCTTCTTCAAATTCTGCACCAATAGATAACTGGTTACCCTTTTCATCAAAAAATTGAATACCAGGAGATTCTGGTGTGCTCGATCCTTTAGTTTCTGTACTTCCTTCATAAAAATCTGATTTACCCTCTTCATTAGCAACAAGTTCTGAAGCAGCATCTTCACCTTCCTGTTCATTATTGATCTCATTAACATCAGGTTCCAATGGCAAATTCTCATGTTGGCTTGGTGGAAAGACAAAGTGACCAGACATAAACATTGCCTGGGAAGTTTCAGCTACATACTCTGCGCTACTGCAATTATCATCATTCGAGTCAACCTGCTTTGGACCAGGGGCAGCAGCATATGCTGATTGTGTGAGTGATACAACTTCCCACTCATTTCCACGAGGAGCAGTTTCTTCACCTTCCTCATTACTTGCCATCTTTTAGAAATTGAAACTGAAGAGATTTAAAAAGAGAAAATACATGAAATCAGAGGTCAAGTGCTTAAAAGGCATCATGCCTTCTGAATAACAAAATGTCAAATTTATTCCGAAGAAAATCAGTAAGAAATTATGAGGACACATATGATAAGTTTATTGAACTCAAATACATTTCTGCAAACTTCTGGTACCAAAAATGCACAAAATTAGCAAGTACGACATCAAGTAATTCTTTACAGAATCGTCGAACTTACAAGTCTTATAACATGCTACTTTCGACATTGAGGACATAAAACCACAAGATTTCAAGGCAATAACACATGGAGGTTGCTCAATACCTCTGAAGATAACATTTATTCCAATGGAACCATCTCTTGTACTTTTCAAAACATGCAAACTGCAAACATAATCAGGAGAAATTTGAAGAAAACTTATGGTGCCTCTCTCTGTGTGCGTTTGTGCTTATTTTTGTGAACTGTAAACTTGAATCCATTCAGCAGTTTACAATTTTTCACTACCAAATTCGTCTACCAATATTTTTCAATCTACGGATCAGTTACTTTTGAACAACACTATTCCAAACCCTAAAAAGTTCCAATTTCGAGTAAAACCAATGTAATTTACACAACAGAGATAAAATCATTAATAGGAGAGACAGCAACATGTACAGAATCGTATAGACAGAGAAGAAGTTACGTAATAAACAAGCATTCAGCAGAAGTACATAACACAGATCCGAAGACCGAATCCACTGCACTAATTAATTTACCGAACAAAGCTAAATCAGATTAACAGATTGAACTCAAAACAATCCAACAATCAAATAATCAGATCAACAAATCAGTGGAGATAAAATCGCTAAACTAAAAAGTAAAACCGGAGCTGAATTTTTGAATACTTACAAAACCGATAAGCGGTGAGAGATACGTGATCGATGAAGATAACGTCGGAGCTCCGGCGAGAATGATTGGAAACTGTGTCGAAAAATGAGCGGAGAGAGAGAATGGTTTATATATATAGTTAAGATCTTTTTGGTGAATGAGATAAAGACAACCGGCAAAACCGGTAAAGCGGCAGTGTAAATGACTTGCTCATGAAGTGAGGATAGCGGTTTTACTCTTTACCAAAACGCCGCCGTTTGGTCAAATTCTGTGGGCCCGGTCCAAGTATTCCCGGTTTTTAGCGGTTTGCTTGTACGAGTGGAGAAGTGGTTGACGTGCGTTTTGTATTTTTTGGGAAAAAAGGTTATTAGTGAAGTAGTAGTATTTTTATCCTAATTTTGCCTTTTGTTAAATGAAATTTTCGTTGATATTATTCACATTTGTCCAACTTTGAATTTTACATGTGATTCATCAATTAGATACGTCAATTTTATACCAATAATAATGAATTTTCGGGAAAAAAATATTTTTTTATGTTAATGAATATAAATAAATATATTGCAATCAAATTATATGTGGAAAAATATTATTTTTTTACAAAAAGAGATATACTATATATAGTTACATATTTATCATTACATTATCACTATCAATACTAATAATTACTCATAAATTATCAAAATGAACGAGTTAACTTATTACATGTAAGCCGTACTAATATTTTACCCAGATAAATCTCCACGTACTTTTACAACAATCTAAGGAGTGGAGGAGATGTTAGACACGACGCACATGATTTCTATAATTATTGTGTATAGTTTATTGATATATTATTTCTTTCTCATCATTAATCATTATTAAAAGGAGAATACCAAGACATAATTAATAGGCAGAATATGATTCTTTCTATAACTTATAAATATAAATATAACAAAATGGTGATTCATGCAATTTTACATACATCTTGACCCTTCAATGAAATCATTGTATTACTGTTCACCGATATAGAACATCGAATAATTCCACTTACCAAAACTTTAACATATACTTAATAAGAAGAAACTATTTAAAGAATGTATTGCAAATGAGCACAGTTCATGGTTCGTGAACTTTTGAGATAGTAACTCATATTTCCTGGTATAAGATGTTCGATATTATAATGTAAGCATCCTACTGCAACTAATTGAATCTACATGTGTAGCTTATTAGCCAAGCAGAGCTATAATACAATAAGCTCTTGGTTACAAAAAATATCATGATGAATGACAGAAGGGAACAAGAAGGTAACCAGAAAACTCAGGAGAAAAAGAGTGAGGGGTAAAGATGTACGTCATGTCCAGTAACCTGTCTCGTAATAGATGTTGTTGGAGGATCGTTGAATGAAATGCACGGAAGAATGAACCAATGTACAAATCCCTGCAAATCAAGAAAGGAATAGAGGAGAAAAGAAAGGTTTGTTTCTAGCCATTATAACTCAGAGTGTCTGCTCTTCTCTTCCTCAATCTCGAATACTTCATCAAAAGGAGGGTCACCTGGTCTTCGAAATAGTTGGTCCCCTATATTAATCTCATATGCTTCTTCTTGTTCCAGCAAAAACTTTTTCAACTGCGAAATTGACTTACAAAATCTCAAACCCTCTAGCATTCGGAATCTGAGTTAAACCAGCTCAAAACATGCAATAAAAACAGTTGCAGGGGTAAAATTTAAAGCAAACTCATTGTAAATTGGAATTTGCATGTGCCACATTGAGAAAAAATTGTGAGTCGAGTAAAAACATTTATACCAAAAGAAGGAAGCCGTGACTAGTAACTAGTAATACGGCACTAATTGGAGATTGTCCAACAATAATTAGCAAAGTTACATTAAGGTTAAAATCCAAACAATGAGAGAATGCTCATTCTACTTTCCTGGATGATCATAACAACAAAACTAAAATATTGTCGGATTGAAATTCCCTAAGCATTTTCATTTGAGAATACCTCCTTTGAATAAAAGGAATATGGTTTTGTTGGCAGCACACAATGAAATCGACAAATGCAGGTATAACCTCAAGTTGCTCGACATTATATCTAGAGATGGAGTAATGTAGTACCGCTGGAGGGATTTTCTAAAGGACTAGTTGATGTCTTCACCCTAACCCTCCCCTGCTACACCACCTTGGGGCTTCGTGGGCTTACTTACTGAGTTTCGAGGAGAAAGAGCTAATATTTACAGAGAGTTTAGGGTTGACATAAAGCAGGTGTAACAAAGGTAAGTGTTATCGTTGTGTTTTTTTAAAGCATCATGTTTCATTTCCCTTTTCCAAATTCTCAAAAATCTTCTCATAGAGTTCCTTCAACTGATAATTAATCTGCTCTTCATTTGTGGTGTGTGTTAAGATTGATTCTCTTCGATCATATCCTCAACTAGTTAATAAGGAAAAAACAGACCAACTTTCTACCAAACTCCCTAATTGCTTCAACCTTTTGAACAAGCTCTTTGCTAAAAGCATCCATAAGCAATATCAGCAGTTACAGAATTAGAAGACATCTGATTTGGGAAAGTAAAACAAACCTCTGTTGTGTCTCGACCTTTTTCCATGGTGAACATTATCGTGGTCCAATCAACACCTATGAACTTCGTCTCCATTCCTTCAGATCTTGCTAGATTGACCCACCGCTTGGCAACATGAGTAACCATCTCCTGAAAAATGAAAATCATTATAATCTAAACCAATAAGGTTCTATTACCTTGCTTCCAACAACAATAGCCAAACAAGAAAATTAACATTGATACTTAATTAACATTATGTAAATCTTTTTCAGTTAGTGAGATAATTTTGTGTAGTGGCAGCTCATTTGTAAAGCTCCCACCTTCTAGGCGCAAGTTTTGATCCTTAACAAATCCTTCCCTTTACCTCACAAACATCAATTAATCAATCAATCAATCACTATGGTTTAATCCCGCGCATATGTGAGTATATCCATTCCACTCTACTATGACCTCTTTCGTCCCAATACAGAAACTTTTTTAACGTAATCTCAAGGCAGCCTAGAATTGATGATTCTCGATATCTCACATTTATATCTACACTACCATACAAGCCTCTAACCATAGTTAAAACACCAGACACAATGCAGGTGTAAAAACAACTACGCCTTAAGTATGTGATGTTAACAACCATCTGCCTGTAAAAATCATGTGTAGATAGTCTAAAGTCTCGATAGTTAGCTCTTGGTGCAGTAAAATTTGATATTTTCGAATGATTCTGTGAAATTACATTGATATAGATCTATCAGATTCAAATTCAGCAAGGAAATTAACTTACCAGCTGATTAATTAACAAATCAGTAATTAAATTATCAATGAAAACAAAGCATTCAAAGGTAAATAGAGATACCGACCGGAGTCCGACGAGTTCCGAGTCGGAGCTTAACGAATCCGAAAACGGGTCCTAGAACCCGCCTCATCATTTCAGATTGGATATCTGATGGGCTCATTTTTTCGGCATCATTTGGGGGCGGGGCGGATTCGGAGTTTGCGGGTTTCAATTCTTCACCCTCCTCATTGTTTACGACGTCGTTAAGATCGTCGGAAACGTGGATCCTCCGCTGTTGTAGGCCTTCGGCGAAACGGTGAAATCTTAGGGTTCCGGTGGCAATCAAGAGCAAGAAGAAGCATAGTGTGTAAGAAAATCTACGCAATTGAATGAACATTGTAGCTAGTGATATTTAATTTTGCTTATATGATCATCTGCATGTGTATTTATAGGTTTGGAATAAATTTTTATTTTCATTATTTATACCGAAAATATGTACCCTCGACTAAAAAAAATAAGTGAATTACTGAATTTTTTTTTATAGTTCAAAATAAGTAAACTGTTCAATGTTCAAGAGAGATATTAAAAACTTTTTTTATTTTTGCCCCTTATTTGTATTTTCTAAGTGATAAATTCAAGAGAGTTAGTTGTTCATATTCACGATTCTACTATGAATTATTAGAATAGTTTGTGAATAAAAAGGTAAAAGTGGAACATGGTATTCATTTTATGTCCTAAAGTTTTCTCTTAATTAATGTTTATTCGCTCAATAATTCACTTATTTTGAAATGGAGAGAATATAACGAAAAGAGAGTATAAAATATATGTAGAGCAATAAATATCAATATACATTAGAAAAAAACAAAATTACGCAAAACTTAAATAGGAATACTAGAAACATGATAACACTCAATAACTTACTAATCAATTCTATATTGATCCTCAACTTTTATATCTAAGGTCATGCTATCACTGAGCTGAAGTTATGTATATTTTATTTAATCATCTCTCCTAAATTCTTTTTTCGGTCTATTCCTACCTCGCATAACACTTGCTACAACCAATCTCTCACATCGTCTCACTGGCACAAACCATCCACATTTATGTTACCTTCATCTTTCGAGCATTTAGATTATTTATTAGCCTAGCTTATACAACTGTGTTAATATACCCACAACTTTGTAATACTTATATTTAAACCTTGGTAACATATTATTCTAATGCACAATACCCGAGAGACGAGCCTCCGTCATGTTTCAATACGATGCGCAATATCAATATCAACATCATTTGTCGTATCTCCTTAATCATTATATATCCCATAAAATATTTAAATTTTTCTGTCTTGTGTATAACAATTAGGATATCGATTTTCACTTCAACTTCCACATGTCATGTGTCATGCCACTAAATTTGCACTCCATTTGAGATGGGTTGGGCTAGGTGCCTTCAACCAGGCCAAGCCCAATACTTTTATCAAATGAGAATGTATTTCTCATACACAAATAAACCATCTCTATTGAAATTAATTTATACTCATTATTTTCAGCAACTATAATTTCATTAGAAAATATAAAGGCCAAACACATGTTATGTTGCAAACATGGATCTCTATTCCGAAAGTTTACATTAATAGACCGATCGTTAGATTCAAAATTGTATATCAATATTAGAATATTAATAGAGTTATCATTTTAATATCATTATCGGACATTGCAGTTTAAGCATCTATTTCTCTCAATAGCGAATTCACAACTAAGTAAGCGTTAGGCCATGCGATACCACAGTGTTTTAAAAGGCAGGGGCGTGAGGCGAGGCGTTTTATACATTGCGGGGCGAGGCGTAAGCCTCGAAACACGGAGCGTAAGTTCCATGAATCTACGGAGCGTAGTTTCATGCATATTTAAATTGATAGTTTTATTACTAATAAAATAAGCAAAAGTAAACCTTTTAATGATTTATAATTTTTATTTGAGATAAATTAATAATCAATAATGAAAAAAAATGTATTATAATTATTATTTGAGAAATATCATTAAACCAATAATAAAAATATAATTTAAAGCAAAAAAAATTAAAAAATAAAAATAAAAACGTCTGGGCGTACATTTTTACGCCCAAAACTTACATTTTTATGTTCAGAGCTTACGCCTCAAATTTTAGGACTTACGCCTTATGAATCTACGTTTTTAATTTACGCCCCAGAGCGTTTTTGGTACGCCCCGCCCCAAAATTCGCCCTGGGACTCGCCCCAAAAATGTTTTTTAAAACACTGGATACCATATCACGATATGGTATCGTGAGATGGAATCAGCGTTTGGACATGCGATTTCACGTTGATTCCATATCATGAGATGTGATTACATATTCTCCAAAAAGCATGATATAGAATTACATGGTGATTTCATATCATGATTTGAGATATTTTAATACAAAAATTGATCCACAAATTTATATTTTGTTAAAATAAACCCACATTTATATCTACTAACCACTTATTTCATATGTAAATAAAATTTATAATCACATCATTACTTTTAAAAATTTATTATTCTCACCGACATAAAATTTATTATTCTCATCAACTTATTATCACTTTAACTTCACACCAACCGATCGTTAAAGTGATGAAATATTATGTTCTATAAACACGAAAATATAGTTGCGGATGATATTGACCAACAAATGGCTCAAAGTAACAATGTTGGTTCGTCTTCTCAATCACATGATCGAGAAATGCAAATTTAACTTGAGGAAATTGTTCGTACTATGTGAAGAATTATATTAAAAACTAGTACACTACAATTATTATTTTTTTGGACATTGATAAAGTTGTATTTTCAGCATTAAGGACATGCAGGCCACCTTCATAAAATTTACAGCCCTAACCAAAATTACAAGCTCCTTATTAATTCTATAATTTGATCTACATCTTCTATACAGAGCTGCTTACACCAAAAAATACAGATACCAAAAAATTCTATTTTACTTTGTGAAGTACACTACAATTTATGTTTAACTTTTTTTTATTAAATTAAAGCTAGATGAAATAATTAATTAAGTAGAGAACAAATACCTTTGTAATAATTTATTATGTGATTTTATAATTTTTTATTTGATAAGATTGAATAAACATTTGGGGCTATTTTAATAATTTTACAACTTATGAATTTTTATGTTTATGAGAAAATATACAATTTCATATCGCATGTCTAAACTTCAATTTCAATCTTATGATTACATATCATGATTTCATATCGCATGCCTAAACGAGCCCTAAGTTCAAGTTAGAAAAAATTTAGTATTTTGTGATCAAATATTTTTTTATATATAATAGAATTGGATGTATATTTCATAAGTAATTCACTACATGTAAATTTTGAATCTTTCACTATCAACTTTAATTATGATTATTATTTTTTAATGAAAGTACAATAATGTATGTGCAACATTGAGATTATTATATTGAAGACAAATACATTGGTATAAACGGCCAACTCCTATATTGGTTGTTCCTTTTTAGGCATTTCGATTCATTGCATCACATGGGATTCTTTTAATCTGCCCTCAATCAATAATGCTGTGATTATATTTTTGCATGTGCTACTAAAAATATTATTTATTCCTTTTGTTTTATATTTTTTATTCATATTATTAAAAATATTCATCCAAATAACTTGTCAATGTATGAAATCAAGATAAAAATTATTTGTTTTTTCCATTTTCCCGTTTTCTTTTTTAAGAAATATATATATTATAAAATTTCTCCATTGTTATTTTGATATTAATGGATAAAACACATAAATATAGACTTTCATGAAAAGTTAAAAGCGTAAATTAGTAGAAATATTCTTAAAATTTTATAATTTCTAAAGAAAAAAATTGACAAATAATATTGAACTAAGAAAATATACGTACAAAATACTTAGAATCTCATTAAATTGAGTAATTGACATGAGGACAGCATTTCTATTTTACACGTTTAGGCTTTATAATAATATAATCAAGGCGGGAGTTGGAAAAAAAAAATAGCTTACAAATTTGATAAAATTAATAATTTAAATTTCATGTTTTTATTTTAAAAACTATTTTAAATATAAATAGTTTGGCTTTCGTTATAAATTTTGTGGGCAACTAAATCCATATTGTTCCAATCTTCAATTAATGGTGTAGAATAAATGACCTTTTTTTTTTTTTTTCCTTGCCTTATCCGAATTACACAAATTTAAATACAGACATTTTTTTTCAATGAAAAATGTTAAAATTGACATTATAATTTACACATTACCTGGCCTGCGGAACCCGATTGTGACAAATGAATAAAATTAAAACAATACGTTAAATTAAAATTAATTATGCATTAGGATACAACATGGACAAATATATAAGGCACATATTCTTATATAATAATAATAACATATCATATAATTATATAAAAAAGAACCTTAGGCACGTCTATGTGGCGTCACCACAAATAAAAATTTTCTTTTAATTTATTTATTTCCAAAACTAACCTTTACCTTTCATAAAAAGTTGTGATATTTATGAAATGTTGTGACTTTTATGAAGAGTTGCGATTTTTATGAAGGTTGTGACTTTTATGAAAAGTTGTAATTTTTATTAAAAGGTTGTGACATTACCGAAGGTTTGCAACTTTTCCAATTAGTTGTAACATTTTCGATAAGAAGCAATAAATATTCGTTCACACTACCCTTTGTTGTCTATAAATAGAAAATTTTCCTCTCATTTTAGAAAAACGAAAATTCTGAACCTCTTCTTCTTCATAATCAAATATTTATGTACCTTGCTCCTGTTGAGTGGCTAACAAACATCATTTCTTATGTTACAGATCTTGATATGTATTTTTACAGTCATTAATTTATGCTTATGTTATTAAGGATAAATGATAGTAAGATGTAATATATATTCCTTTACATTGTTAATGGTTCTTACTACATAATCTTGTGTGTAGGAGTTTTAGTAATGAGAGATAGATTACAAGTATTATTTTATAAATTTTATAATATTAAACTCCCTCGCGAAGAACAGCGGATATTTTTACTAGTTTAATATATAATAATATATAAAGTAAGCATTTTCTTTTAAAAAATGTACACAGATGGCATAATTTCACTCTTTATATTTTTTCGAAACAACTTTAACAATAAATTAAACTTAATTTTATTCGGACACTTTAATATCTAAAAACAAAAAAATCATATGAACAGAAGAGGTGCATGCACTGATCGATTACAATTAGCCGTCTCGGGTCCCACATTTAAAACTTACTTTTGATTAACCACTCATAAATTTTTGGAAATTTTTTCAAGTTTTTGGTAGAGTACCAAATTCAATTTATTGGTAATATCATTTTAGATAAACGCTATGAAAAATTGATGGTCATATGAAAAGTTTATCTAATACAAAAAAAAAAGCATAATATAATGAATATGATACTCAAAATCGAAAAAAAGAGTGTAAAAATTCTTCAGAATAGTACAAGAGAAATAATATAACTAGGGATCGGATACAACATCATAAACTCGATAATTTGAGTTGAATCCAACATCTTTTTATATGAGATATATATGTATTTGCGCACACGCAATTCTATATAAAAAAATTGAATCAATTAAATTTAAATCTCGAAAACAGACATGGTGTTATACTAGTTGGCAATTTTTTGCTGCTAACTTTCATGTTGAAGAGTCCAAACAAAAAAATACAGCAAAGAAGTCTGGTTGAATAGTCCAAAACTTTTTTGTTATAAACAAGTATGTCCTATCTTTCTTTCCCACTGTGAGGTACACAAAAAAAAAAAAAAAAAAAAAAGCTCAATTGCATAGAGAGTACCATTTTTTTGTGTGTAAATTTTAAAGTGCAATAATTTTGAGAATTCATCAATGGCAACTTTAAGCAGATTCTTGAAGAAAAGATCATTAGATTATAATAATGTTGATTTGATGAGAGCAGCAACCAACAGATTGTTCTCTACACAACTTCCTCATACTAACATCAAGTCTGAAGTTTCTCAAGTTAGTTCATTTTTCTCTGTTTTTCTTGTCTTCATTAGTTTTTGATCTATATATGTTAGTATAATTTAATCATCTTCCGATAAAGGGTGTTCAATTATCCACCTTCTGCCTACCAAACTATTTTTTGTATCCAAAGGTGTCCGAGTAGATACTCTTTGTTGAAAAATTACGTTATAAATATATATATATATATATATATATATATATGTCTAATTTTTCATTTAAAGATATATATTTAAAGTTCAACACAGGAGCGGAGCTAGCCTTTCTGTTAGGGGTTCATCCGAACCCCCTTGGCGAATATTATTTATACATAATTAAAATTATTTCTTACATATACATATATATATCATAGATGTTGAACCCCTTTGATTAGTTTTTGTGTTTAGTCCTTTAAATTTTGAACCCCTTATTAAAAATCATAACTTTGGACACAATTGATAGTGTTAATGGGTGTCCATAAGGAGAAGAAAGGAGTTTTGGGTTCAAATCCCAAATAATACAGTTTTTCTTTATTTTATTTTAACACTCGCACATCATTATTTTTGGACACGCTTAATAAAATTTTCTGTCTCCCTGTTGTATCCAATTAGAAATTTGAGCACTTGGACGGAGAACACAATCTATTGGATAAAAAAAGTGATTCTTTTAACATTGTAAAAAGAATTATAGTAGTACATTATTATTGCAATGTAACTAGCTCTAATATATATTATATACTATGGTTTATAACTTTATCTGATTGTGTAGAAATATTGACACATGTTAAAATCTCAAAATTTCAGTTAATAGGGAAAACACCAATGGTTTATCTTAAAAAAGTGACAGAAGGATGTGGAGCATATATAGCTGTGAAACAAGAGATGTTTCAGCCTACTTCAAGCATCAAAGACAGGTACAAATATTGTATTTTCTTATTATGTGTATCAGGGGTGGCTCGACAGTGTTAAAAAAAAGACATGTGCCTTAGGCTCCAAAATTTAAGGGGCCTCATTTTTTTTATAATAATAGGTTATAAGTTATTATTTTTAACAAATATTGAATACTATTTGTAGAAAAAGTAAACATTTCATGAAAAATGAAGAGATTATTAGAAGAAATATTTGACATATTTTGAGTACTATATCATATGAAAAATAACTTAAAATAAGAATGGTTATATTATGAGATGAAAACTAGAAGAAATAAATTATATAAAAGGTATTAACAATTTAAGTTTAAGACACCGTTTAATTTTTGTTTTAGGCCACTAATACGCTTGAGCCGCTCCTGATGTGTATTTTCTTCTACTACTATGCTTTAAAGAATCAAAATTATCTTGTTTATTTTTGCACCAGACCAGCATTGGCAATGATCAATGATGCAGAAAAGAAAGGCTTAATATCACCTGAAAAGGTATGTTAACGCGATTCGTGTCTTTCTTTAGTTGTCAGTTGAGGTGTCTAGTCGTGCACTGTGAAATTTAGGTGGAGTGCTTACTTTCCAGTTGAGGCTAAGTTTGTGTGTGAATATGTTGTCTCTGACATGATTGTTGATTATAATTAGACGACGTTGATTGAGCCAACATCAGGAAATATGGGGATCAGTATGGCGTTTATGGCAGCAATGAAAGGCTACAAAATGGTTTTGACTATGCCATCGTACACGAGCATGGAGAGGAGAGTGACAATGAGAGCATTTGGAGCTGATTTAATCCTCACCGATCCAACCAAAGGGATGGGAGGCACTGTTAAGAAGGCGTATGAGCTTTTGGAATCGACACCTAATGCTTTCATGCTTCAACAATTTTCCAACCCCGCAAACACTCAGGTAATGTTGAACTTAATTCATATATATTCTCTGTTTTACTACAGAGTGCTCAATTGTTTCATGTCGAAAAACAGGTTCATTTTGACACAACTGGCCCTGAAATATGGGAAGAAACTCTAGGTAATGTTGATATATTTGTCATGGGAATAGGAAGTGGAGGCACTGTTACTGGTGTTGGACAATATCTTAAATCCAAAAATCCTAATGTCAAGGTAATTTATATATACTCTTGGTTCCTCGAGACAGAATCAGTAAACGTCCAAGATAGTTAACAACGTGCTTATGTTTTCTCCTCGTATGCTAGATATATGGACTCGAGCCAACTGAAAGCAATGTACTGAATGGTGGAAAACCAGGTCCTCATCATATAACCGGAAATGGGGTCGGATTTAAGCCAGATATCCTTGATATGGATCTAATGGAGGAAGTACTAATGGTATCAGAATGATGTGACTATATACTATAAGTTTTGGTTCTAACAATTATTAGTCATTTTGGTATTTGTACTGATGATTCTGTTCTTGTTGAGTTGTAGGTTTCTAGCGAAGACGCTGTAAACATGGCTAGGGAGTTGGCAGTGAAGGAAGGACTCATGGTAAGTTTCTCTGATCATCGACTATAGAAACAGAAACGAAGCATTAGTCCATAACAACTTGATCTTTGTTTGTATGAACCATTTCACGAAGTATGTGTCCTGATAGTCCAAAGCCATGATGATCACTCTAAACAACATTATATTCATTGTGTAGGTTGGGATATCGTCGGGAGCTAATACAGTAGCAGCTCTTAGACTAGCTCAAAAACCAGAAAACAAAGGCAAACTTATAGTGGTATGAATATATATCAAACTCATCATGTATTAATAGACCATCGATCATCGTTACTTTTTCATTTCTTGTTATATATAAATGTAATTACTTGTTGGTTTTCGATTACAGACTGTACATGCAAGTTTTGGTGAGCGGTACTTATCATCCGTGTTGTATCAAGATCTGAGGAAAGAAGCTGAGAATATGCAACCTGTTTCAGTCGATTAAATATCGAAAACTCAGCAAGAAAAATGTAAACTTTTTTTTTTGTTGTTCATCCTAAATGATGTTTTCTGAATGTCTTCTGTTGGTTGATTGCCTTGTATGAATCTTGTTTGTTGATATATCTTAATAAAATCAGCAAGTTAATTTTTTGTTATTAGTTTTGATATGAATCATGACTGCATTGTTATTACTATTCAACATCCGTGACGTTCATATAATGCAATAGCGCTTATTGTTATTACTATTCGACATCCGTGACGTTCATAATATAATGCAGTAATGCTTTTTTTTTAAGTTTGTTTTTTCACTAGAATTTCAAAATTTGTGCAACCGAGACTACCTGTGCAGGCTTCTTCCGGCTTCACCTAAATAAAGTAAATCTTATTAGAAACATATACTTTATGAGTATTTAAAATGATAGCTTTTTCTTTCTTTTCTTAATTAAAAATTAATTTAATTTATAACATAATAATTATATACATAGGTTTCACACATTTTATCACTAACCGACCTTAGCTCAGTTGGTAGAGCGGAAGACTGTAGTGTGATTGCTGGAATCTTTAGGTCGCTGGTTCGAATCCGGCAGGTCGGATTTTTTCCTTTTTTTTTTACCCACACACTGACTTATGGCTGGCATAAAATATCGAGTCAAATCGAAAATTTTAGTTATTTGGTATTCGAGAGTAAAATTTTAGAATTATGATATTCGAATTTAGATTTGATATGAAATACTAGTATCATTTGGGTATAGATATTTTTCGAATACCAAGTTATTTTATGAAAGTCATATATTAACCAAATTACTTAACACGGAATTTGAAAATACCGAACACCCACAACTACAAACTGTCAGATCAATTTTGTTCATAGATGTGATATGAAAAACTTATATTCTATTTTCTAGGGGTAGACATTTGGTATACGCTTCGGGTTTTTCAGATTTCAGGTTTGATAATTCGATAATTGGTAATTTAAAGTAGATATCAACTATCAAAATTTTAGATTTCAGTTTGGTAATTCGCGAAACGATAAATTAAACTTCGATTTTGATACGGTATTTGGTAATACTATATTGAAGTTATAGCCAATTGTATTGCAAAGTTAATACTCGTTCTCTAATTATTTCTAATATTTTTTTTATGTGGAGCACAATATAACATAAGATCAACGAGTAAGAAAACATTTTTTTTTTAAAATGATACAACAAAAAGACATGTATTTGGATTATTCGTGCTTATTCTATAACTTTCTCTTTAGACTTGTACTAACGAGTAATGAATATGTTGATATATGACCTTTATTAAGTAATTAACTTGATATTCGAAAAATATCAAATACGAAATGGTACTAATATCTCATATCAAATCCAAACATGAATACCGTAATTCTAAAATTTTGCTTCCAAATATCATTCTAAATACCAAATAACTAATAATTTCAATTCGATTTAATAATTCATTTTTTTGATATTTTATGCCCAGACATAATATTTTATTTTATTGGATACTTGTGAGATGTAGGTGACTAGGCACATATATACAAATTAGCCCATCGTAACTCTCGTGACAAGTTCCTAATTTCAAATAAATATATATTCCCTCCGTCCTATTTAGTAACTATTATTTTAGGTTTCACGCTCCTTAAAATTTTAGGTGAATTTGTCGTTATATTCTTTTTAGTGTTCTTCTAAAGTCAAGTTTTTAAATAAATGAACATGAATAATTTATTTTGATTAATTAATTTGATCAATGAACGTGAATAATATAGTTAATTTTTTCGATGTTGGTTAAATTCATACTTTTAAGGCTAATTACTCTCAAGGATAAAATAAAAAAAATATTGTTATTTACGCATTGATTTTATGAAATGACCAATATTTAAATTAAAGAATATCTATTTCTAATAAGAACGACTTGCAAATTAAAACGGAAAGAGTAATACTATTTTTTATACATACAAATTGTGATATTCTTATTTTTATGCAAATATGTAGAGAGCAAAAAGCTATAATCATTTTTTTAGTTTTAACTACAATTTGAAGGATTAAAAAAAAAAACTCTGTTGGATGTCCTACTTAAACATTTTTTTTTAACTTTAGATATCACAATTTATATGTATAAAAAATGTTTGTATTGATTTTTAAATGTCTAAACTGAATTTAATCAACTAATGGAATTAATATTAAAATATCATAAAATCAGCTCATACAATGTAATTTTATTTTCAATTCCTAATTTTTTTGAACAAGTTCGATATGCCAATAATTTTTAAGCTGTATTTTGACACCTACTAGTCCCCTATGATCATAGATTTATAAGTACTCTCCATTGGATCGGATTGAGAAGGGTGATTCTTAAAATCGAAAAAAATTCACTAGATGTAATTGATGTTCAACCTTAATGAACAAAGCAAGTTTGGCAATTCGATATGACTTACGACTAATTAAAATTAGATTTATTTAATAAATATTTATATTTATCTATATCTGTATTACCTTAAAAGCATGAACTCTTAACTTAAATGTCAAATTACTATAATATTCCTAACTTAAGTTGTGACTTTTTTTATAAGTTGTGACTTATCTGATAAGTTGTGACTTTTTTCAAAGGGTTGTGAGTTTTCGATGAGTCGTGACTTTTTCAAAGAGTTGTAACTTTTTCAATAAGTTGCAACTTTTCTAAAGGATTGTGACATCTTGGAAAGATCATGACTTTTAAGATAAGAGACAAAAAACACTTGTTCATACTACCCTTTGTTGACTATAAATAGAGGGGTTTTCTCTCATTTTTCAATAACAATTTTTTTTGGTCTTCGACTTTTCTTCTTCTTACATTTGAAAAAAAATCCGTGTGATTTATTATTGTTGAGTAAGTTCAAAGTTTAGCGGAATATGTACAACTATTTTGATGAAGTAAATTGTTCTATCTTAAGAGGGTATATTCTTAACCTCGAGTACTTGATGAAAATAGTTCTGATGATATAATAACTAATTTTTTTTGCTTAGTATATACATTAGATGTAATATTCCAATATATGAAGTTAACATCATTAAAGTCTACATTCATTTGTTATTTTTCACAATTTCTCTTGTAATGTAAATATATGCTTCTGAATATCTTTTTCAAAAATTATTTAACTTCTCAATAGTTAGAGAATTGTCATGATTTATTTTTTTATGCTCAAGACAAAATAATGATTTTATTTATCAGTGCTACTTATATGATTTTGAATGTTAAGAAGCTTGCTTCAAAATAGTTATTAATGTATAAACGTTGACATTTTGTTTTGTTGGTGTATTACTATTTTTTAATATTTAAGTATTTTCGGCGAAGAAAAGTTTATATGACTTGTAATAACGTCAGTTAAAATTAGTATTAGCTTAATTTTTATTGTAGTCAAAATTCATTTGTTTCTATTAATAATTTCTCTTGTGATGTAGATATATGCTTTTGAATATTTTTTTCCTAACATATTAAACTTCTTAAGAATTAGATAATTGTCACAATTTATTTTTTTGATTCCCAAGACAAAATAATGATATTATTTATCAATGTTAGTCATGTGATTTAGATTGCTATGAAGTTTGCTTCAAAATTGTTATTATTTACTATTTTTTAACGTTTTAATATTTTCAACGAAAAAAAAGTTCATATGACTTGTAATAATGCCAAGTTAAGTTTGTATTAGTTTAATTTGTATTGTAGTTTAAATTCATTTGTTTTTATTAACAAGTCTGGATATCTTTTCCAAAATTATTAAGCTTCTCAGGAGTAGGAGAATTGTCATTGTTTATTTTTTTGATACTCAATACAAAAGAATGACTTTATTTATCAATGTTGCTTATATGATTTAGATTGTCAAGAACTTTGCTTAAAATTTTTATTACTATGTAAACATTGCCCGTTTGTTTTACTAATTTAATACTTCTTAATACATCCGTATTTTCGACGAAAAAAAGTTCATTTGACTTTAAATAACGCTAATTGAGGTATGTATTCGTTTAATTTTATTATTTATTTAATAGTTAATTTTTTTGATATATATAATTTCATTAACAAGATCTTCTAAAGTTAAAATATATTATTTTAAAAAATTTCGTGTTTTTTTAAAAGAAAAACTCACAACAAATATGAAAATACATGAATATATATGAGTCGTTTAAAACTTATCATTAACAAATTAAATTTTATATTCAGTAATATGAAATAAATATTTTCATTTTATCTTACACTAAATTAAAATACTATAACTATAAAAAAATTAGCAACATTAGTTAAAATTCTTATTTATTTATGTAAGTATAAGTTATTACTAATTATCAGAAATGTTATTCACCCTCTTTTATATTATTTAGTTATAATATTATGAATTCTCATAGTTATTACATTAATTATTTTTATCTTTCATCTTTTTTTATATTAATTTTTGACCAATAATTTTTCATATTATTATACCATCTCTATATTTTGTGATTACACATGTTATTATTTTTTCTTTGACGAATCTTGCTTGGTTGAATAAATTTAAAATTACTTACAAGTATGTGAACTATATCTTTGTTGGGTATAAAAAAAGGTGATTATATATATGATTTCACAGCTAGAATATATTTTTTAATTTTAATTTTTAGTTTTACGTTAAAAAGAAGAAAACCTTTCTCAGTTAATTATGAACAGTCCGATAACTATCTATTATTTATGTACACAGTCAAACGAGAAGTCAAATATGAGAGCCAACAAAAAAATGTCATTTATTATGTTATAACTTATAACATAAAATTTAATATACAAAAATAGTTCTAAAAAATAAAATGTAGTTGTTCTCCAAATGTTTATATTACATCGAAACAACTTAAGTGGAATACACGTGAAGCACATCTGATTAGATGACAAAGAAAATACAAAACAAATATAGTTTATAAGGTAATATTGGTGAGATACAACTAATTACATGATTGAACCTCATTAAATTGCAAAAAGATATATAAATTATTGCATTTATCTAATAAAATTTTATATTGACTATCTTCATAGGTTCGTATGAATATATAAAGATCCACATTAAACATTCAAAAAGAATTCTCAATAGTATTTTGTGCAAACCTTATTATTTGAATCTCCACTTAAAATTTCTGAATTGACAATCACGTGTAACACACGTGTTGAAAACTAGTTGTATTTAAAGTTATGATCTCATAAAAAAATAATGATTTTCCTTCTTCTTTTGAGTGTGTAGTGTTTGAAATTTATTGCTTCTCTATTTTTGTTGAAGAACGGTGCACATGTTTGTGGAGATGCCCACCCACATAGCCCCACCTGCTTTATCCAAAAACGGCTCACTCGCTAGTCGAACTAGCTGGACCCTACCACAAGATACACGATAATCATATATATTAAATCGATAACTTTCAAACAAAAGAAGTTTGTCATTGAGAATTTTTTGAATTGACAATCACGTGCAACACACGTGTTGAAAAACTAGTTATATTTTAAGTTATGATATCATCAGAAATAATGATTTTTCTTCTTCTTCTTCTTCTTTTGAATGTGTAGTGTTTGGAATCTATTGCTTCTCTATTTTTGTTGAAGAACGGTGCTCGTGTTTGTGGAGATGCCCGCCCATAGGGCCCCACCTGCTTTATCCTAAAACGGCTCACAAGCTAATCGAACTAGTTGGACCTCATCACAAGGTACATGACAATCATATATATTAAATCGATAACTTTCAAATAAAAAAAGTTGCTCATAGAGAATTTTTAAATTAACAATTGACAATCACGTGCAACACACGTGTTGAAAAACTAGTTATATGTAAAGTTATTATATTATCAGAAATAATGATTTTTCTTCTTCTTCTTTTGAATGTATGTGTAGTGTTTGAAATCTATTGCTTCTTTATTTTTGTTGAAAAACGGTGCTCGTATTTGTGGAAATGCCTGCCCATAGGGCTCCACCGGCTTTATCCAAAAGCTTCTCATTAGCTAGTAGAACTAGCTGAACCCTACCAATAGATAAACGACAAGTATATATATTACATCGATAACTTTCAAACAAAAGAAGTTACTCATCAGAAACCGAAAAAAAATGGAAGACGTGATTGGCCAAGTAGGACAAAGAAAGTCCTCTAACCTGATCGAAGTACCAAGAACTTTTGAGTACACCTCGATACTACATAGCTTAAATGACTTAAAAGAAAAAAATGTCTGAAATATATTCGAATTTTAATTTAAATTGTTGTTACGATATCAAACTTTTGAAATAACATTTTACCTCCTCCCTATTGAATAGTGTTTAAAGGTATATATATGTGTTCACGTGGACATAAAAAATATTGCATAATTATAAATAGTACTATGTCCACGTGGACACATATATACCTTTAAAATACACTATTAAGAATTTATGGATAAAAATTCTCCATAAAATTTGACATCATAACAACATTTCGGTCCTAACTTAAATACCTTAAAATTAGAATCAACCCACAATTAGTGTCATAATCCTCATTAGAAAGCTATTTATATATTTGAGAACTCCTAATATTTGATATCCTTATTTACTTGAAATAATTTATTTTCATTTCTCACGTAATTCAGTTAAAATGATATCCTACATATACTTTCCCATCTTGCAAGATAGTCTTTTTTTTCTTTTTGATATTTTAAATTACCAAAATAAGTAAATTACAGTTATTTCCATTTTTAAATTGCTGTACACGAATGATAGCCAACATTTGATAATTAAATTAATTACACAAAAATAGTTGTGTTTCCTAATTAAAAAAACAATTTTTATTAACCAGTCCACCATATTTACTTTTTTTTTTTCTTGTATAATTCATATTCATGCATTAAAGTTTGTTTATATTTGGATGTTTATAGCCACTAAGACATTTTTTTTAGTTTTGATCTTATTTTAATATTAAGATTTAATTAAATTCATATTCGTGCAAAAGTTATTTTTTATATAAGTATATTTTTTTTTATTTATAAAAATTTAAATTCAAAATCTCTCTCCGTAACTAATCTTAGCGACATTATTATTTAAATACAAATGGGGTAGGTTATCATGTCCAATAGAGTAAAATACGTGTGATTTATCTATTTGGGTTTTTAGAATTCAAATATCTCTTTTCACGATTTCCTTTTTATAATTTATAGTTGCCAAAACAATATTTATCAATTTATGTGATTTTCTTTTCAATTTTTGTACATTCTAAAATATTTATACAATTTAGACAAAAATTAGTTAAAATTCGAATTGTAAATTTCTGAAGTGGTGCTCTATATAATAATTTTTCAAATAAGAAGTCGAATGAATTCCTTTCGCGTGTATTTCAATAAATAAATTATTTTACTGTTAATTTAACATTTTTTTTAATTACATACATAAAAAAAATATACGTTAAAATTAATATTTCTTAAATTGGTATTGTTTTTTATTCTTATTATTATACTAAAAAGAGACTGAAAATGCAAAGCCAAATAGGAATATCCGTCCACACACGTTATTATAAAATATTGGCATTTTGGTAAATATTGCCTTTTCTGAGGTCAAATGAATTCCACTAACCTAACCTCTCTTTGCTTTAACCAGCCCTTAACCCAAGGTAAACTTAAGTTGTTGAGCAAAAAGACAATAAAATTTTAAAAGAATCCATACATACAAATTACAAAAATAATTACAAAAAAAGAATGTAACCAGTTCCAAAATAGTATTCAAAATTAAATTAATTGATTATCAACATTAAATTAAATTAAAAATTTAGATATTTAAATTTTTTTATAAAAGTACAATAAATTGCAAATTCTCTCCATGTCTATATGATGAAAATATACAATATTTATATTATTTGATTCTTTAGAAGAAGAGTGATAAATTTTATAGCATTCACACATAATCACTTGGAATGTAATAATATAGTCTCACTATAGAAAAATAATCAAATCAATTATAAAGGTATTTATTTATTTAAATAATAATGATATCTATTAATTATGATATGATACAATAATAAATACTTATTAGCATGCTAAAATAGGTTAAACTACCCTTTCTTAAATTTTAAGTTTCACGCATATAATTCATTTTTCATTTATATTATTTCTTTATATGACTTTTTTTTTATTTGATAATCATAATATATATATATCAATTTACACGTATATAAATTATATGTTATCGCTCATCGATATTAATAGAATCCACTAAAATTTAGATAAAAAGGAAACTCTTTTAAGGGGAATATAATTTACAAAAATATTACAAAATTTTCACAATTTCTTTTTTCAAATCTCAAAAATTGTTTTTTTGTCATTTTAATTTAATAGGAGTAAAAAACAAAAAAAAAAAGAGAGGAGAAACTAGAAAAAAAAAAAAAAAGGGAAAAAGGAGAAGCACATAGAAATAACAGCTGTTAGGGCTTTGGACTAAAAATGCAAACTGCGTGAAAATTCACACATACACACACCAGACAGCATATATAGAGAGAGATTCCGGCAACTTCGGAAGATCGCCGGCGACTTTTCCGATCTTATCATAGGCCCACAGATTCGCGCCAAAATCCATTCACCATTACCCTCAGCAAAATTCTCGGTTGCTTTTTTTATCAAGAAAATAAGGAAATTATACATACAGGAAAAAAAAAAAAGAGAGAAAATTTTTATAGATAAAGTACAGTTGTGTGGGACAGAGAGGTGTAGAGAGTGGTGAGGTAAGGGGGGTAGGTGGTTGATTTGAACCTTGGGGATCGGAAAGTGGGAAATCTTGGGTTTTAGGAAACTACAGGGGTTTCCACTGAAATTAATGTTTCATTACTTATTTTCTTGATGATGGGGGTTCTGAAATTAATCAATTAAATTTCAGGTGAGTTGCAACATTTTTGGAGGAAGTAGAATTTTTTGCTGAATTTTTAAGGGTGCATGCAATCTGGGGGTGGAGCTCAGCAAGGTGGTGTCGCCGGCGCCGGTGGTGGACATGGGCGTAACACGGCGGCATCAGCCTCAGCTTCTCCAACATCATCTTCTTCTGCCTCTCATATGGGGTTGGATCAGCAGCAGCTGCATCAACAGCATCAACGGCAGGTTAGGGTTAACAACTTTTTTCTGAATTTTACTTGTGCTTTTGAGGAAGAGGGGGCATTTTGTTTTTTTCTGAAGTAGGATTGATGTTTGTTATTCTATTTTGGAAGTGGGTTTCGGATATGACATCAATTTTTTTTTTTTTTTGTATGATGTTGTTCAACACTTGGTTTGAAGTGACATGAATTTGCTTTGCTATGTGAAAGACATTCTTTTTCTTGTTCAATTATCACTGAGATGCCAGCTGCTTAACTACTTAAGCTTTGGAAGTAGGAGGAATTTGAAAATCTTGGCATGAAGGAGAGAGTGATTTGCTTTTTGTAAGAAAGAGCATTTTTTTGTGCTGAAAAATGTATTAGCGCATGTTGATTTTTAGAGTTATCCAAATTTCACTTTTCAGAGAATCAACTCTGTGTATCTTAGTCTGCCCTCTAATGGAAGTGTTAAGTTCCACCAAGTACGTGTGTCTAGCATGTTGTGATTCCTACTTTTCCTTTTCTTGATAAAGATAGTTCCACCTTTTCTTGCTTATTTTAAGTGCTCGTCTCTGCCAGGTCTTTAATATTTTAACCTTGACCTATTCAAAAGGTTTATATTTCCAACAGTATTGGAAGTTAATGTGAATCTTAGCTGCGATGATGTTCTCAACTCATACCAGATTAACTGTCATTGCTTCGTTATGGAATGCAATCTTCTATTTCGTCCATCCACATGACACATTTTGTCCATGTGATTCTTAACTGCAGTGATGTTCTCAACTCATACCAGATTAACTGTCATTGCTTAGGTTATCGTCCATACATGATATGACGCATTTTGTCCATGTGATTCTTAACTGCAATGATGTTCTCTACTCATACCAGATTAACTGTCATTGCTTAGGTTATGGAATGCAAACTTCTATTTCGTCCATACATGATATGACACATTTTGTCCATGTGATTCTTAACTGCAATGATGTTCTCAACTCAAACCAGATTAATTGTCATTTCTTAGGTTATGGAATGCAAACTTCTATTTCGTCCATACATGATATGACACATTTTGTCCATGTAATTCTTAACTGCAATGATGTTCTCAACTCATACAAGATTAATTGTCATTTCTTAGGTTATGGAATGCAAACTTCTATTTCGTCCATACATATGACACATTTTGTCCACATTTGATACTTAATGATACTCTAAAAAGTTGTAATTGTCCTCATTTCTAAAATTTTACTGTATTTGATTTCTGAGTTGATTATCCTTAACAGGAAACACATTTATTAAAAGTGAACTGAAGAAGACGAATACAGCACAGGACGAAATAAGATGTTGCTTAACTAAACCAGAGTATTTTTGTCCATTATGTGCATAGAATGCTGCAAATTTCCCTAGAAATTCTTTCATGCTTTTGACTGGCAGTATTTGACCTTCAGAATGCTGCAAATTTCCCTAGAAATTCTTTCATGCTTTTGACTGGCAGTATTTAACCTTCAGCATTATCAACTTTGTCAGTCATACCAGTTTCTCTCGAGTTCCTTGTATGCTATCTTGTTATAATATTTTTCCATGTACTTTTGTTGCTTTGTTTGCTTCCTACTACTGATATCTGGAGAGATTGTTGTTCCTTTTTTAAATTATTTTTGAAACAATATTTTAGCAGGTATGTTTTCAAATAAAGTGTCAAGACTTGTTATGTTGAATCATGATAGCTGCTCTTTTCAAACTGATGTGGGTTTAATCTTAGTGCTATTATGTGTCCTTGCTGAAAATATCGTAGTGGCCTATTGTCAACAATAAGGAAGATCACAATAATCTAGGTCTTATTTGAACTACTCACCTTCTTTTATAAATAACTTTTACATATCACTTATTGGATATTCATTTTGTAGTCATTACAACAACAGTTACTTAGAAGGCCTGAAGGAAACGAAGGTATTCTGGCCTTCCAGACTGGCAGTCCCCATGGAATTCTAGGTGGGGGCAATTTTGTTGGACCTTCTGGATCCATGCAGCTGCCTCAGCAGTCGAGGAGGTATATTGAACAGCATGATTCTCCCACCATTCGAGAGGATGGACAGAACAGGAGCCAGGGCTTTGAGCAATCGATGTTGAGTCCTGTCCAACAGGCATACCTGCAGTATGCTTTCCAGGCAGCGCAACAGAAGTCCGCTCTAGGGATGCAACATCAGCAGCAAATGAAAATGGGAATATTTGGCCCTTCTGCAAAGGACCAAGATCCTAGACTTGCTAATATGAAAATTCAGGAACTTGTTTCCATGCAGGCACCGAACCAGGCCCAAGCATCATCATCAAAGATATCCTCTGAGCAACATTTCTCTCGTAGCGAGAAACAATCAGACCAGGGACAGCAGTTGATGACCGATCAGAGGCCAGACCCAAAGCTTCCATCCCAGCCAACATTGCTTGGCCAAACGGTAGCTACGAAGCCCATGCAGGCGCCACCATCTCAGCAAAGCATGGCGAACATGGCGAGTAACTCTCTTGCTATGGCTGCACAGATGCAGGCAATGCAGGCAATGCAGGCTCTGGCTTATGAACGTAATGTTGATCTGTCACTACCTGCAAATGCTAACATTATGCAACAGCTAATTCCGCTCATGCAGTCCAGAATGATTGCCCAGCAGAAAGTGCCTGAAAACAATGTGCCTGTTCAATCTTCATCAGGTCATATGCCAAAGCAGCAAGTTTCATCACCTCAAGTTGCAAATGACAGTTCGCCCCATGCTCATTCTTCAAGTGATTTGTCGGGGTCAAGTTCTGCTAAAACTAGGCAGGCTGTTACAACTGGTCCTCTCGCTGCGTCTCATAGTGTAGCTTCAGTGAATAACCCAAGTAATATTCCTCAGCAGCAGTTTTCTGCTCATGGCAGAGAGAACAATTTGCCTCCTAGACAACCAATTATGGCTAGCAGTGGATTACCTCCGATGCATTACCCACAGTCATCTGTAAACCCAAACCAGGGTGCAGATAACACCTCGCTACCTAAACCCGCCTCTAATGCCCAAGAAACCTTGCAGACGCAGTATGCCAGGCAGCTGAGTCGACCTTCACCACATTCTGCAGCTTCTTCTCCAGATGGGAACTCGGGGAATCCCCTTATGTCTCAGGGTGGAAATGTCCGTCAGGTGCAACCACAACTGGGTTTCAGTAAGCAGCAACTGCATGTTCTTAAAGCCCAAATACTTGCATTTAGACGTATAAAGGTTTGTACATTAGTGTACCTGTCAGGGTTACATACTTTACTTTTCCTTGTTCAAAATACTCAAGTCTGTTATTATTACATATATCTTGATCTTCTTTTACTTGCTTGTAGAAAGGAGATGGGACATTACCACGTGAATTACTCCAAGCTATAATTCCGCCACCTCTGGATGTGCAAATGCAGCAAACATTTCTTCCTGGTGGTACAGTAAATCAGGAGAAAACACCAGGAAAAGGTTCAGAAGATAACAGAAGACCCTCGGAACCAAATGAGAAGGGTCCTCAGCTTGTAGTACCATCTAATGGACCGAATGGTTCAATGGAGGAGGTCACAAGAGAGGAGAGTACAGCTGCCGCGACCGCACCTGTGCCAGGTAGCACAACTGAGACAAAGGAGAATGCATCAGTGGTTCTTCCTGGAAAAGAGGAGCAGCGAATCATGGGACATACTAGTAAATCTGACCAGGATGCTGATCATGCTATTAAGAACACTGCTGGCAGAGGTGATATTGCACCAGATAGGGGTAAAGCTGTTGCATCACAAGTTACTGGTTCTGATACTACTCAGGCGAAAAAAGCTATGCAGCCTAGTGCTACTCAACAAAAAGATACGGGCCCAGCTCGGAAGTATCATGGACCATTATTCGATTTTCCATTCTTCACTCGAAAGCATGATGGTTTTGGACCATCCATGATGATGAACAACAACAATAATTTAACATTGGGTTATGATATCAAGGATCTTCTAATGGAGGAAGGCTCAGAATTTCACAAGAGAAAAAGGGAGGAAAGTATAAAGAAGATTGGTGATATACTAGCTATTAATTTAGAGAGGAAAAGGATTAGACCAGATCTTGTTCTAAGATTGCAAATAGAAGAAAAGAAACTCCGACTTGCTGGTATACAGGCACGAATGAGGGATGAGATTGACCAACAGCAGCAGGAGATAATGGCAATGCCTGATAGGCATTACCGAAAATTTGTAAGGCTGTGCGAGCGTCAACGTCAGGATCTATCTAGGCAAGTGCAGGCCTCCCAGAAAGCTAGCAGAGAAAAACAATTAAAATTAATTTTTCAATGGCGTAAGAAGCTTCTTGAGGCTCATTGGGCAATACGTGATGCTCGAACTGCACGCAACAGGGGAGTAGCTAAGTATCATGAGAGGATGTTGAGGGAGTTCTCAAAGAAAAAGGATGATAACCGGAATGAAAGAATGGAGGCGTTGAAGAATAATGATGTTGAGAGATACAGGGAGATGTTGCTAGAGCAGCAGACTAACGTTCCTGGTGATGGTGCTGAGAGATATGCTGTTCTTTCATCATTTTTGAGTCAGACGGAAGAGTATCTTCATAAATTGGGAGGCAAAATTACAGCCACAAAAAAACAGCAGGAGGTTGACGAGGCTGCAAATGCTGCTGCAGTTGCTGCACGTGCACAGGTACTTCTCTTTCCCTTGCCTTGTGCAATCACCTATCTTAAGTTGTTTTGCATGTGTTACAAATTGCTATACATTGGGAAAAGGTCGTTGGTGCAATTTTACGGGTAACATAGGGTAAGGCACTCTTTATTTGAACATATGGACCTCCTGTTGTACCGGATTTGCTTGATAAACTTCCATTCCCTAGTTGATGACCGTTGTATTTGCATTCATTCATATATTTCTCCGTGATAACAGGGCCTCTCTGAAGAAGAAGTAAGAGCTGCAGCAGCCTGTGCTCGGGAGGAAGTCATGATTAGGAATCGTTTCTCTGAAATGAATGCACCCAGAGATGGTTCATCAGTTAACAAGTAACTCATTTCTTTTCTTAGTACACGCTGTTTAATTTGGATCCCTCTCTTAAATTTTGGCATTTCGGGACATATCTGGATGTGAGAAGTTCTGTTCAGCGGTCGATGATTTGTTGCTGATAAGTTCAGTTTGCTCTTGAATAGTAGCTGAGCGGTCCTAGGTTATGTGGAAGAAAATTAGTTATCTGGTCGCTGTCATTTTGTCATTGGCATTGTGGTTGCTTACATCTAGGATAACCATCACTTATCTTAACTGACTACACTTGTCTTTAACATTCTATGCAGTGTCATTGTTTAGGTGCATTAACTGTGTACTCTTTTAATGTCTCCAGGTATTACCATCTTGCCCATGCTGTGAATGAAAGGGTTATCAAGCAGCCTTCCATGTTAAGAGCTGGAACTTTGCGAGACTATCAGCTTGTAAGTTGTAAATTTCAATACATGCATAAAAGGATTGACTTTATTTTCTCAATTTCAGTTTCTCACTTTGTGCTTTTACATGAGATAAAAAAAATTTGTATCGTAATGTTACAGGTTGGGTTGCAGTGGATGCTTTCTTTGTATAATAATAAGCTAAATGGTATATTGGCTGATGAGATGGGTCTGGGGAAGACTGTGCAGGTGTGAATATTTCTACCCTTTCATCTAATCTAGTGTCCTGCTTTTCTCTGTTAGTTGGATCTTTATAAGTACGAGTGTGTCAACAGCGTGAAAAAGAAGTTGCACATAATTGAACAACATGCTAAATTTGAAACAGAGGGAAAACATATTATTGTCCATCTTCAGGGTGCTACATTTTTAGCAGATAGTCAGTAGCTTGTGGGATGGTGATATGCGTCTGATCCTCATTCTCTGTCTCAACAGGTTATGGCATTAATTGCTTATTTGATGGAATTCAAACAAAACTACGGACCACATCTTATAATTGTGCCAAATGCAGTTCTAGTTAATTGGAAGGTTGGTAATCAATTGCTGTTGATAGTGTGTGTCTTTTTCTGGTTTCCCTTTGTGCTTACCCATTTTATATTTCCAGAGTGAGTTTCTCAATTGGCTTCCATCTGCGTCCTGCATTTTCTATGTTGGTGGAAAGGATCAAAGATCGAAGTTATTTTCGCAGGTAAGATTCTTGCATTCATGCTGATGAAATTTAACCAGTTTAAGTTGTTGAGTTTGGTTTGAAGATGATATATGCTGCTTCCACATCTTGTAGGAAGTTTGTGCGATGAAGTTTAATGTTCTTGTCACTACGTACGAGTTCATCATGTATGATCGTGCTAAACTTTCAAAAGTCGATTGGAAGTATATAATAATTGATGAAGCACAGCGTATGAAGGATAGGGAGTCAGTTCTTGCTCGCGATCTTGACAGATATCGATGCCAAAGGCGCTTGCTTCTCACAGGGACACCATTGCAGGTGCATTGCGTCTATCATTGCTTATGTTCAGATATTTGTCTTCTGCTTATGTTTGGATCTGCATTATTGCCATAAGTATTGCCTATGTACTACCTTTAAGTAGGCTATGCTAGGTTCAAATGCTAACAAAACTATTCAAGCCTGAGCGCAGTTGCTCAATTGTACATCTTTTGAATTCAGTCATATGTTGCTCCATTGGGGTTTAATTGGTTGTAATTGGGTTTCCAGTCTTGATAACTTTGTGAACCTTTTTGGAAGGAAAATTGTGGTCCAGCAATATTTATTGTGTACAATCATAATTTATCATTGAGACCCTAGTACAGCTTAAGGAAAGACCCCTGTATGAATGTTTAAGTGTCCTGTTTTAGTAGTGACCTTAGTTTTTTTTTATCCATATAATATTGAACATTGTTCAGCGGTTGCATCTGGGTGCTAATTTTCCTTGTCACATGAACTCTTCCTACGAATTAGCATAAGAAACTTTGTTTATTGTGTTTGATGCAGAATGATCTGAAGGAATTGTGGTCACTTCTAAATCTACTACTTCCAGAAGTATTTGATAATCGCAAAGCATTTCATGATTGGTTCTCTAAGCCCTTTCAGAAAGAAGGTCCGACACACAATGCTGAAGATGACTGGCTTGAGACTGAGAAGAAGGTCATTGTTATCCATCGGCTTCACCAAATTCTTGAGCCTTTCATGCTCAGGCGTCGTGTTGAAGATGTTGAAGGTTCACTTCCACCCAAGGTACACTTTCATGGTTGTCCTTATAAAACTTTGATGTAGGAACTCCTCTCTAATGACTACTTCAACTACAGGTCTCAGTTGTCTTAAGATGCAGAATGTCAGGTTTTCAGAGCGCTGTTTATGATTGGATCAAGTCTACTGGTACACTTAGAGTTGACCCTGAAGATGAGAAGCGAAGGGCTGAAAAAAATCCAAATTACCAGCCTAAAACATATAAAGTTTTAAACAATAGATGTATGGAACTTCGGAAAACTTGCAACCATCCTTTGCTTAACTATCCATATCTCAATGTTACAAAGGACTTCCTTGTTAAATCATGTGGGAAATTGTGGATTCTTGATCGAATATTAATTAAACTTCAAAGAGCAGGGCACAGGGTGCTTCTTTTTAGTACCATGACAAAACTGCTTGATATCTTGGAGGAGCATTTGCAGTGGCGACGACTCGTCTATAGAAGGATTGACGGGACAACAAGCTTAGAGGACCGTGAATCAGCTATTGTGGATTTTAATAGTCCAGATACTGATTGCTTTATCTTCTTGCTAAGCATTCGTGCTGCTGGTCGTGGATTAAATCTGCAGACTGCTGATACTGTCATCATCTATGATCCTGATCCAAACCCCAAAAATGAGGAACAGGCAGTTGCAAGAGCCCATCGTATAGGGCAGAAGAGAGAAGTTAAAGTCATTTACTTGGAGGCAGTTGTGGACAAAATTGCAAGTCATCAGAAAGAGGATGAATACCGTGGAGGCGTAGTTGATTCTGATGATGACCTCGCAGGCAAGGACCGCTATATGGGATCTATTGAGAGTCTCATTCGGAACAACATTCAACAGTATAAGATTGATATGGCTGATGAAGTTATTAATGCTGGACGTTTTGATCAAAGGACTACACATGAAGAGCGTCGTTTGACTTTAGAGACATTATTACATGACGAGGAGAGATATCAGGAGACACTTCATGATGTTCCCTCTCTTCAGGAGGTAAATCGCATGATTGCTAGGAGTGAAGAAGAGGTAGAACAATTTGATCTAATGGATGAAGAATATGATTGGGAAGAGGAGATGACTAGATATGACCAGGTTCCGAAGTGGCTTCGTGCTACCAGTAAGGATGTTAATATGGCCATAGCCAATCTAGCAAAAAAGCCCTCAAAGAATGTCTTATTCAGTAGTGGTGTTGGTGTGGACTCCAGTGGATTAGCTCCTGAATCTGAGAAGAAAAGGGGGCGGCCCAAAGGTAAGAAGGTTCCTATTTACACAGAATTGGATGATGACAACGGAGAGTTCTCTGAAGCAAGTTCTGGGGAGAGGAATGGATATTCAGCCCATGAAGATGGTGAAATTGGGGAATTCGAAGATGATGAATTTAGTGGTGCAGTTGGTGTTACACCACTTAACAAAGACCAGTCTGAAGAAGATGGTCCCAGTTTTGCTGATAGATATGAATACCACCAAGGTCTACAAGGTGCTATAAAGACTCGTGTACCCGATCAATTAGGTTCATCAGGATCATCTTCAGACAACCAAAGGCCGACACAAATAGTATCATCGTCTGTGTCATCTCAGCAGAAATTTGGATCTCTTTCTGCATTAGATGCCAGGCCCAGTTCTCGGGCCAAAAGGATGGCAGATGATTTAGAGGAAGGAGAAATTGCAGTATCTGGAGACTCACATGTGGATCTCCAGCAATCTGGTAGTTGGATCCAAGATCGTGATGAAGGTGAAGACGAACAGGTGTTGCAGCCCAAAATAAAAAGGAAACGCAGTTTGAGGGTTCGACCAAGGCAGGCTACAGAAAGGCCAGAAGAGACGCTCATTGAGAAGCCAGCTGTGCAGCGTGGAGATTCTTCTCAGATGGCATTTCAAGGGGATCGTAGATATGATCTCCAAATGAGAAATGACCGTGGACACAAAGCGCATGCAGGGCCTAGTGGTCCAAAGAATAATCAAAATGATGCATCCTTTAAGAGTAAGCGAAGCATACCTTCAAGGAAATCATCTTCTAATTCAGTGAAGATGCATGGTTCAGGAAAACCTGGAAAAGTCAGTCGCTTGTCCCCCGATGATTCTTTTGAACCCACAAGGGAAAGTTGGGATAATAAGCTCATGAATGCCAGCGGAACTTATAGTGGAGGGACTAAGATGTCTGAAGTCATTCAAAGAAAGGTAAATTTTAAAAACACTTGGAAGTAATTCCACTGTTACTTAAGTTTAAACTACTTTTTATTGGATTAATTTATGGATACTGCATCTATACTGGAGTTAGGAAGAAGGAATCGGTTGTGTGGCACATTTTGTCATAGGTTCTTCTTTATTATTCAAATGAGTATTGGAGCTGAAAGGATACAGAAGATTCATATAGCCAACTGTGATTAGATTGGGATTGAGGCCTAATTGATTGATTAATCTAAATTCTAAAACATTGACTTGTATTATATACCTTTCTAGTTGAAAGTTAATACCTGCAATCTATGATCAGTTTCCTGTTATCTGAATATTTAACTAGGCGACAGCTTTGACAAATATATGCTTGATTAGGCTAGGACTATTTTTTCCCCCTCAGTAATTATGGTTGGATGGCTGCCTTACTTGAACACAATGGTGGACTGGTTCAGAGTAGTGTTAATCAACTATGCCTCAGCCTCAAGCAAGTTGGGGCTCATTTTGTATCTTCTTGCATAAAGAAGAATAGAAGAAACATTACTCATGGCTGTGTGTCAATCTTTCCCTCTCTTGTGTTGCCGATATTATTCCTGATCTTGTGCATGTTCTTTTTCCTTCTATTGGCTATTTGCAGTGCAAGACTATCATTACCAAACTCCAAAAGAAAATAGAGAAGGGAGGTCATCAAATAATTCCACTGCTACATGGTCTGTGGAAAAGAATTGGTAGTTCTGGTTGCATGGGTGGGTCAGAGGATAGTCCGTTTGGTTTACAGACAATTGATCTACGTGTTGATGAGTCTGAGTACAGCGGAGTGCTCGAATTTGTGTCTGATGTGCAGCTGATGTTAAAACGTGCAGTACAATACTTCGGTTTCTCACATGAGGTATACACTAATTCTGCTCAATGTTACGGTCATTATGGGCCATGTGTTCATATTCATCTCATCTCCTTGACACTACCTTGGCAGAAAAGACATAAACGCCAGTCTAAGAAATTTACCTCTACATTCGTTTTCTTGATGTTTACTAAATCATTGAATAAGAATTATGTATAATGAACTGGCATAACCAGTGAAAAGAGATCAGCGTTGAGTGGTTCACCAATTATCACATCATGCTCATACCCAGCTTCCTCCATGTTCTTTCTGTAATTTTTCTACTATTATGATCACAGGTGAGATCTGAAGCAAGGAAAGTACATGATCTTTTCTTTGACATCTTAAAGATAGAATTTCCGGAGACTGATTTTCGAGAAGCAAGGAATTCCATTTCTTTTGCTGGACCAGCAGCTTCTACTACACCCGGTGCGTCTTCACGGCTGATGCCTGTAGGTCAAAACAAGAGACACAAACTGATAAATGAAATGGAACCCGACTCTAGCCCACTGCTGAAGCAGCAGACACGTGGAACACTCCATGCCGGTGAAGATGCCAAGGCTAAGAGTCATACGGCTCAAAGAGAAACAAGATTTGGTGGTAGCAGCAGCCGGGAGCTTAACCAACATGATGATTCACGCCCATTCACCCATCCCGGGGAGCTTGTTATTTGCAAAAAGAAAAGAAAAGATAGAGAGAAGTTGGGTTTGAAACCCGGGAGTAGTTCTGCTGGTCCTGTCTCACCACCTGGTGTCAGCCGCAGTATCAGAAGTCCTGGCTCGCTCCCAACTGTGAAGGAGGGGGGAAGGTTAAACCAGCAGACACCCCAACAGTTGAATGGCAGTGGTAGCAGCAGCTCTGTTGGCTGGGCAAACCCTGTGAAGAGATTGAGATCAGATTCTGCAAGAAGACGGCAAAGTCATTTATGATTATTGTTTTGTTAAAGGTGTACACTGTAATGCAAGTAGTAGCTGTACTGAGTGAGGTGCTGTGAATAACCGGCCCTTTGGTATTTTCATACCTCCTGACCTGTGTACTTCCCCATTTCATCCCCAGCCTCACCTGTATGATAAATTTGCTTTTAAACATAGGTTTCTTAATGTCTACCATTGGCAACTGCTTGTCAGTGATAATTCTCTCCTTCTCCATCCTCTTAATTCTATTTTTCAGAACTAGTTTTTGAGTGCCAAGATTATGAAAAACTACCAAAAGGTGTTGGCCTTATTTACCTGCATAACTCTTTTTGGAGGGTTCAACATGTCTATTTCTGAGCAAAGTTTGATGGACTCTCAGATGATCTATATATTGAATAGTCCTATTCTTTGCCATACCTTACGACTTGTACTCTTCTAGGGATTTGTAGGATCATACTACCAGATGCATGTACATGTCTATCCTTTGCCAGACCTTACGACTTCTACTCTTCTAAGGATTTGTAGGATCATCAAAACAGATGCATGTACATGTCTATCAATGGATCAACCAGTAAGACTCAAACTATGGGATCTTGAAGATGGACAATCCAGCAAACATTCCATCACGTTACCTGAAGAACTAGTTAGATGTAATAGAGAAAACTGGTGCAGTTTTGGCTAACTTCCAACATGTGAGATACTGCTAGCTAAATCCTAAAGCTAATGATGATTCTAAGTTTCCTTGTATGTGATCCAGCTGATGTTGTATCCATTGTTTTCAAACGCCCGTTAGCCCATGTTATATAGGATGAAAGAAGCACTAGATTCTGTGAAATATCTACATTAAGATTGTGGTACTAGGATCACATCCACAGTCAGCCCATTCATCCCAGCTTACAGTTCCAACTTTGTATCAAGGTGGCGTTCAATATCTATTACTAAGCATCAATGTTGTCACTATCATCAATATCAATCTCATCTAGAAAAAAACCTTTAAGACTTGTTATTTTGAAACTTGTTCATAAATACCATATTTAAGGAACACAGGATTTCGTCGCTAGGTATTTAACCAAATAGGACAGTCCAATTCCCCATAGAACCTATCACTAAAATACCCCTAGAGGGGATAAGCCTTTTGTAGTACATGTTCCTTCTTTAAAAATAAAAAACTGGATATAGGAGAGGGGATTACAAGATAAACTGATGTCTGTCAAGTAATCAACCAACTGATGTTCATGTCTCAAAATGAATGACTTGATCAGAGTATGAGGATTAAAAGATATTAGAATTTTTCGGTGTGGTTTCAGACTTCAATGTAACATGGCTTCCAACCACAAATTGTTTTAGAAGAAAAAACATAAGGGAAGGAAGACGCAAATATGAAGAACACAGTAATTAAAGGGTGAAACTATTTACATTGAAGCTAAACTAATAAAACAAGGGGAACTTTGTTATGCATCTTTCCCCAATGAATAGTCTTGAACTTAGTAGTTCAGCTTGATATTAAACAGGACTAAGAACATCATTTACAGATACATAAAGTCAATGAGCGCGGGGTCGGTCATGGATCAACAGGGCCTGCAACTGCATCATCAGCTGAATCATATTCAGCTTCACTCAACTCTTCATCACTTGACTTCTCCTCGGGGGCAGCAGCTCCAACATCTTCAGGCTTCGCATATTTCTGACAAAATTCTGGATACACAAAGCACGTAAACACCACGTTAATAACATATGTTAGAGCTCTAAAGAAAATGCAGAGAAGTGACCAATTTAATGTATAATGGTTCCAACCTACTAGCATATTCAATCATCATTTTAACTCGTGGTACACGAGTCTATAAAAGTAATAAACTTCCATATATTCATGCATCAGTAGAGAAGAAAAATCAGCTATACTTGCTATAGCATATTGGACCATGACAGTGCAAACGTCTATTCAGCTAATCCACTTGCGGAATAGCACACGTTTATACCATCACATTATTATGCAAAGGCTAAAAATAATAGCTTTCCCTCCACCCAAGCCATTATTAAACCAGCAAATTTGTTAGAGATGAGTAAAAGGGTGGAAAATAAACATTTCGAATAATAATACAAGACAAGCACTTCAGTTTAGGAAGTTGCACAACCATATCCGCTGCCTTCTCCATTTTCAAAACACAGAACATAAAAGAAGAAGAGCATCTAGACACCTGTGCAATAGAGCAATTATGCTGCACACTAATCATGTGACCTTTAACTTTAATCGCTTCATCTCAATACTCGACCTGGCCGTTCATTTGCAGTGCATACAAACCAATACTTTATCAAGTTTTCCCAAAATTTATCCAAATTTGCAAGGACTTGTTTAGTAATTAGACAGTGTGATACCATAAGAGACACGAAGGAAATAGGAACAATCAATTGTGAATAGCAAATAGTCACAATTGAAGTAGACAGTGTCACAGAAATCAGAGAAGCATAAATGGGTCGCGCCTGAAAAAGCAGGTCTCAGTTCAAGCTATCTTGATACCAGTACAATTTCCCAGAGCATTAAGCAAAGAAATTTCAGTTATTCTCTAAGTACTCAACTTGAATTTCACGGCGATAATATTCAGTTTGGTTTGTCCCTACTTCCTACCAGTACAGTTCCCCAGAACAAATCAGTGTTCCCATCTCTTTGATTTTAGTTTTAAGGTCCACATAAAATGCAGCAAAGACGCTAACTACATTATTTTTTTTGTATTTCAATTTTTAAAGTGGTGCTAATAAGGACATTAGGATTAGAGAACAATGTAGTTTGTAAAACAGGACTAGAATTGGGAATGCTGGCCACACTTTGCTTTTACCCACCAAGATTGCTTCTTGTCTGGGACGAAGGTGAAGCGAGATCTTAAGCCGATAATTGGTGCATTACTAGATGGCATTTGACAGCTTAAAACATATATTTTCTAACGAATGAGGACACCTCATTAGAACTTACTCTAAACTTGAAAAGGTAAACACAGTTTAATTATAGAACACACTGTCTATAACAGAATGCTTATGGTTAGTACCTTGAACCTGCAATTGATTCAAGTGAGTAATATAAAGGCATTAGAATGAGTCAATACCTTTAACTCTTAGTTCATAGGCAGCCCGGTCTCGCATCATAAGGGCAGCAGCCTCTCCATTCAATGGGTCTGATGGATTTGGATACAAGAGAAGTTGTGGAAGAAACACTTCAAACACATTTACCAAATCTGCAAGGTTGTTTATTACTTAAATAACTTACTCATAATGATATTACTAGAAAAGTAAGTAAGACTTTCAAGTATAGAATTATGATTTATAGGTGCTGTAATTTCTAATTACCAAACATGGGACTCCAAGTCTGATTGATAACATCTAAACAAACTGAGCCAGACCTGAAAAATGATAATTTGTAAAATGTTAGACCGTCGTTAAAGAATACAAGAATGATGAAATCTCCTACACTTATACCGGTATCAGCACTTACATCTCATCAACATTTGGGTGGTAGATTTTATTAATAAAACCAATGGATGGAGATTTATATGGGTAAGCATCAGGAAGTTCCACCCTTATTTTCCACACACCGCCATGATACGGACCTGCCAAAACCACCATCAGTATGAGCAGAAGCCGAAGAAAACTACCCACCTCAACAACAACAACAACCACTGCTATTACGCTTCAGTCCCAAACAAGTTGAGCAAAACACCCCACCCCAAAAAAAGTTTTCAAATTGATTTCCACTTAAAGCAAGATGTAACTTGAAGATCCATTGGTGAAGAGACAATAAGCAGATATAAGCAAAACTACTAACTACAGAACCAGAAGATGACCCTTTATCTATTCTACTTTAAGACCCAAAGGAATTCCAAACATACCCAAGCAGCCTTAATGAACTTTAATGGCAATTTCCTAATTCAATTTCACAAATAGAGGGCAAATAGAAGCAAAAGATTTTACAAAATCTTGATTCTGGGGTATACATTAACTACCCAAGTTAATTTCCACTCTTTTCCTCATACCCCTTAAAGAATCTTGATCAAAAACCAAAACCCCACCAAAAGAAAACACCATCAGAGGATAACTCAAATAAACTCAATCAATAATCAAAAACAACAAAGACCCTCTTAAAGAAAAACCTCAAAAAGCTAAAAGCTTTAATACAAAGGCCAAAAAAAAAACAAGATTGAGAAAAAAGGTAAAGAAGATTACTTTCAGTAGGTCCATGGAAATGCACATAAAACTCTTGCATGCCATCATTTATCATCTCAACCTTGTAATCGCTCATCATTCTAATTTAAACAAACAAAATAAATATAGAATCAAAAGAAAGAAAAAAAAAATCAAACAAAATACTAACTCAAACTTAACAAGAACAAAAAAAGATCAAATTTTTAACAAGAAATGATTAGAGATTCACAGTTTCATGAGGTCCATTTCACGGCGTTTGCTTGGAGAAGACATGGTTGCTTTCTTTCTTTTGGATGATTCTAGAGAGAGAGAGGAAGAAAAAAAAGAGTTCTTTGTAATACTAAAAATGTTCAGACAAGAGAGAGAGGGGAAGAAGGAAGTAGAGATAATAATGATAAAGTCATTTGTCCCATAAAATATTAGAGTAAATGTATTATTTTTTTCCTTTCAAAAGAAGTATAAAGTTTAATTAATTTAAATTTATATTATAAAATACTTCATTAAAATAAAAATATTTTCCACTAATTTTTTTATCATATTTAGATTTAAATTCAAAATCTCTGTTTACGAGATGACTAAATCATAGTTTTAATGCATTTTATGATCATTAAATAGTTCTTCAATATAAGAGCATAATTGAAAAAACATAATAATTTTTTTTTTAAAATTTTGAAATAATATTTATTTTTAGTTAAACATTATTTTTATTAAAATAAGTACTTATTTTAATATATGGGGAGGTACTATATTTATAATTTATCATAATTAAGAAATCTGCATCTTTCAAGATTCTTCATATATCTGCTTTTTGTCACCTACCATCTCTAATCCTATCCACATTTCCCCTCATATTATTCATAATTTTCATTATCTTTATCTTGCAAAATCTTGATAACTAGATTTCCCCAATAATTTTTTCTTGACAACTTTAATCCATTATGAGGTAATTAAGAAAATTTAAGGAGATGTGTGTAGTTTTTAGAAAATTAATTTTATTCTTAGTAGAAGTTCTAAATGGGGTGCAATAATGTGGCGAGTGATAATATTTCTATTGGTAATATCGTTAAAATATGAGAGTTTAAAAAAAAGACTTGATTTCATAAAAATAGCGATAACGATAATTTAAAATTAAATAAATTTAGTTTATTTAGACAAGTATATTAGCTTTTCTTAAATATTAAGTCATAATATTTAGATTGAAAATATTCGCAACCAAATTATTATAAATACTATTAAATAAAAAGTAGAGTAAACTAGGTTAATAGTTTTATGGAATAAGTCAATAAAATACATAATTGATTATCTTTGAAATGGAAGGAACTTATCACAAATAAGTGCTTCAAATGCTAACTCTTCTCATAATTGAGAGAGAAGAAAATAATTGAAAATGGCCTAGCAAACAAACAAAATGTACTACTCCGCTCGTTTCAATTTATATAACATAACTTGATAGAATTTTTTTTAAAAATAATTATTTTAAAAGTACAATTTTATATTATAATATTTAAATAATTATAAAACCTTTAAAATTTGTGAGTTTGAAAATATCATAAGAGTAACATTTAGAAATAATCCATAATATTTGATCAAATAAATATGTTTTTGTTCAATGAATCACATTATGGAAGTGTGTAAAGCCTTACACTTTTATTATTTTTATTTTGTGGAATGTCGACATGTAGGGATTCCTTTAATTAAATTAGGAAAATGTATATGGCTGCCATTACGTTGAGTGGACAATTTTTAAGCATTATAATATATATAACCTATAGTTTCTATTTTGTTTAATTGAATAGGACAACTTTCATTCACCTATTTACTTAAATTGAACCAAAGTTTCCTTTTCTCAGTTCCTATCAATACAAAGGTCAATTCAACTGATTGAGATCTAAAGAAAAATAAAATTAGGAGATGACATTATAATATTATATTTTTTTTTAAAAATAATTTTTTCTTTAATCAAATTCATAATTAAAATTCTAGCTCCGACTGACCATCCAAAGAGGATTCCAACTACTGACATAAACTGTCAAATTAGCTAACAGAAGAATAAAACAACACCGTCCTATAGATTCTTTGTATACTGCATTATTAAACCTTTTATTTTTCAAAAGTGATTTATTTGGTGTGGACCAATAATTATTTTTCAAAAGTGAATTATTCTATCTACAATTTAACTCAAAAAGTTAATCCCAGGACAACTTTGGAATTGGAAGGGCTCATTTGGCGTGCGGGATGAGATAGTGATCCCATGGTATAAAACATGAGAATATTTTATCCTACGTTTGGTTGGTAGGATAAGAGATAACAATCATCATATATTATTATAAGCATGAAGAGTAAAATCCAAAAGTTGATTTATCATTTTATCCTTTTATTAAATTAAAGTATTATAAAATATTTAATATTTAATTAATTAAAATACTAAGCAACAATCATATCAGATATAAATACAATATAATATATGTGCATCTTCGAATAAGTTATAGAGTTTGTTTGGAAATTAATTAAGAAGTTATATTCTAATTTTTCATCCTTCATAAAACCTTTGAGCTTTCTACATTGATCAATATGCAGATAAAACTTTTGAGCTTCTTACGTTGATAATGTATTAATTATATAACTAATCTTTAATCTAAGTTGGTGTGCTATATATATAAAAACCTTTTTTATTGCAAAGACATTTAATAAAATAAAGTTTAAAATAAATAAATATATGAATCTAATCTAATCTAATCTAATCTAATATAATATCTAAATGGATAAGAAGTTAAGAACGCGGGAAGGTCACGTTATTAAATCAAGAAGACATAATTTCTCATTAAACAATATAATGTCAAATTAGTTACAAACTTTTTACTTTTTTATTTCTTTTTATCTTTCTTATTTATATTATATATTAAGAATACAAAAGGACATAATTTTACATTAATTATTATATTTCAAATTAGTTGCTATAAGTCTTTTCACCTCTCCTAATATCTCCTATTTATATCTTAATCCCATATTCAGTGTATATCTAAGTTTATAAACATTTGAAGTTGAATTTAACCATGGTAAAGTAATACTTTTTTTTTTTTTTTTTTTTGATGAAAATGCTTTTGTTTTATAAAATCTTGATTTGTTGATCTGATGTTTAATTATATGAATGGTGGTAAACTTATGTAGAGACAGAGTAAATACTTTTATTTTCTATTTATTTATCGATTGAGAATACTTCTATTTCATTGAATTTTTGTTTGATGATTTTAATTTTTTATATGCGCAATTCATTTTTTTTTTGGAGTGTTATATTTTTTATGAAGTATGACAATGTTGTTACTATCTCATAAATGATTGTGTTGTATCTCATATTACAATTACATGCATACAAATTAATATATTTTTTTGTCAAAATTTACAGATGAAAAAATTAAAATGTTTGAATGAGCCTAAGAGGACAAAAGGTACATATACATGTAATTATGATTTATATGTCATTTATATACTTGCACAATTATGTTTACAACAAATAATTAGTATACTTTTTGTAGGTGTACACTATGAAATTGACAATGATTTACTAATCATCCTAAAAAAGGCATATTGTTGATTGGATTTCTTTCAACTATTACGGAACACTACTTTCCTTTGACAATAACTTCTTGATATGTATGCGTCTGTTAAAAGGTGGAGGCTATTGTTCCTTAAAAATTGTTGAAACCTCAAGGCATGAAATATTTTGCAACCATTGTGCCGACATTTAAATTATGTATTGTGACATTAAAAAAAGAACTTTATCAAGTTGAATACTTGATATATTATTATAAGAATTGCATTTTTTGAAATTCACTTGATAACATTTTTTTAATATGATGTGTTTTCCAATGATATTCAATTGAATATGCTCACCACTCATCGATTCGAGCTTGTATTTTACCCATTACACATTTATATTTTAAAAAATATTTGTACTAATTAGCGTGGTATACACGTGCAACGCACGTGTTCGAAACTAGTCTCATGAAACGTACTAAAATGATCCCGATTACCTATGCTAAATGCTAATCCCATTGGATATCGTTGTCTATCAAATCTCACGTACCAAATGAACCTGAAGAGTATACAGCAATTGGTCTGAAATACACAATAAGGACCATTTTTTCAAAAGCTCAGCAATTTCAGAGGTTCATAAAGAAGCAAAAACAAGATAACTAGTAGAAAAGAAACTCATATGGTAACTTTAGTAAAGAGCAGCATGTATATATTGATATATAATCTCAGAGACTTTGCTGCTAGATGAAAATTTGTGTTCTTAGAAGTCTTGTTTCTTTGATTCAAGCACTGCTAATTCCAAAAGGGAGTATAAACTGTATACATTGAGAAATGCAGAACAAAAATTGATATCTGTAAAAAAAAAACTTAAACCCATTGTATCCACCGACCCAAAAATATTGTTGATGTAAAAGAGAGAACAAGAGACTCCGCGAATTTACATTTCTGAACAAAAGCCATTGATGTTAACATCCATCCATCCATCCACCTGTTGTTACTATATGGGATCTAGACGTGCTTTCTTCGGGGAACACAAGAGATGGACTTAGGATCCCGCCCAAAAGAAATAGACCTAGGTCCACACCCTGATTCATCATCATCACTGTCAACGTAACTTGTATTCAACCTATTCTGCTGACCTATGCGGTGTAGATTGTAGACATTGAAATAGTAGCTTACCAAAGATTCTCTGCTTTTGTGAGGGAAGAACTTAAAAAGGTCAGGCCAGTAACTGAAACTTTCATCCTCAGATAAAGGGATCGACTTTGCTATATCATGGAATTTCTGTTTGTCGTTTGATGTCCAAGAGAGTGCAACCTTTTCACCCATGCAGTCAAATTTCCAGTGATAAAAGGCGGATCCTAGCTCAACTTCAAGCTTCTTTCTCTTCTCAGATAGGTGAAACCTAATGCAGTCATAAGAACCTGCATATTCACAACCACATGTATCATCCCTTCCTTTCCCAGCAGGATCTCTTTCAATTAATATTCTGCGCTGTTCATTTTTATCCAGCGGCCAGATTCGGGTGCCCAACCATTTAGAGTCAGATTCATAGATGTCCTTATTCCACTCAGGAATATCTGCTTGGAACTCCGACCCAATTGATGCTATTTTCTTACGACGACGGTTCCACCAAACTCCCGACTCTGCAGAAGAGTCAGTAGGTCTGTCTATCAGAGTTGCATCAATATGACAACCTGATTTTTTCGAAGAATCTTTTGCAGATTGGACCCTTTGGCTGCACCTTAGCTGCTCAGACCCACTATTATCATCATACATAGATGGATGCATTTTCTGTTTTTGCTACAATGCAAAAGAAAACTTGAATTAAACCAAGCCAGAACATGAGTAAATTAACAATCTTCAACAGAGCCTAAATGGTTGTATCATTCATGATTGACTAGATGAGTTTGAAAGCTGGAGTAAGATAGAAATGCTCAAAAGGTTCAAAAGAGATCACACTAGAGCTTTGAGTTCTTCATACTGTGAACTATCACATTTAATATGGATAAAAATGCTGAATAAACCAAGGAATGCTACTTGGTTACTGCATAAAAAGGGTTCACAATTGGAAGCACAGAATTCTCTCCAGATGTATATGCTGTAACACATTGGATACTGTGGAAGTCCATTAATTATGAATATAAAACATGCTACACAAAAATGGAAAATGGAAACAGATAATTAGCATTTCCGGACAGAAATTTGAATGAAGTATTTTAGATCAGGGAAAAAATTCTCAGCCATTTAAGGAGAATAATTGAATTGGTAGACAGAAGGCCTACAAGGATCCAACAAGCCTTACTTTTACTAAGAACACAATCTTCAAAACATAAATATGGCATGGTCATTCCGGAATATGATACTAAACAATCTAGAAAGCAAACTTCCACCATCCAAATTTACTGACATTTTAAAGCAATACGCTAAAATATGACAAATCATACACTTAAAGAACGCCACTTTGCAGCATCACAATTACGAAAACTTTTCAACTCAGCATCCTATTAGAACCTCTTGAATCTGTTCAAATTGAAGAATCTTCCAAGAAATGTCCGCCCATCTTACACTTGGAGAAACCAAAAGTAGCGCAACCATATTAATGGGGACCAAAAGTGTAAATTTTAGACTAGGCATTTCACTGGTTCTCAGTTTAGAAGAAAATGATCTACCATCCATATATTTAATAGAAAGGGCTCATATTAGAATATTGAGCATATTGACAAGTTCCTAAACACACTAATGAGTAATGACATGTTAACTCCTATTGAAAATGGATACTATTCTAGCATTTATCATTCTAACTGAGTCAATGTCAGTAGAGAAGAAAACAAATTATCATGTTTCACACCATACATCCACTTTCTTGAGCTTTCTCATCAAAAGTTCCTCTTCCCAGTACCCCCTGGAAAAAGGAAAGCTGAATGGAGCGGTTGAACAAATAAACTCTGATATAATCACATTCAAGCAATTTCCAATTTTTTCTAAATTCCTCACAATCTAAACATGACAAATTGAATACATACTAACTTAAGCTTTTCAAATTTGAGTCTGAAAATATATACTTCCTACTCCTAAAAACTATACTAATGCCCTTTTAATAGTTGAACAGACTTTGAAAAATACATGTCATTTGGAAATTATAACTCATCTGTACTTCTATATTGCAGTCCTGTACTAAAATGTTGTCATACTTTCCTTTGAGTTGTACCAGAATGTTGTCCGTTTATATGAGAAGTATTGGTACAATTTAAAAAACACTAAGTTTACAAGCCTAATATTCTTCTTAATACAAAAATTATCATCTATTCTACTATTCCACGACACAAATTTTAAAATATTACACATGTTTCTCGATAAATATTAAACAGTTCACATTTTCAACTCTTCTTTTCAAACATATAATGAATTGGAACAGACTGAATAACAGCTATTTTGTCACTTAATCATGTAACATAGAAAATTAAAGATGCATTGTTGAAAGGCCAATTTTACCCTGAAAGTCAAGGAAAAGTTATTCATATGAACCTTACTTTGTGTAATAGAACCTTCCGTCTTCGAGGCATTATTGAACTTTTAAAATTATAACTAATAAAATAATGCATGGCACATGTAAACTTAGATTTGTTTTGAACAAGCAAAAGTAGTCCTTGCACCGCCAATTAAAGATGATTTCTAAAACTCATGGATTTTTCACTGCCTTGACCCCTGCTATATTTCAACTTCCCCAAAAATCTAGAAATCCTTAGTCAGACCCAACCTTACTCTTCAACTGTTGCATACCCCCCTCCCCCCAAGTGTAATCATTTGAAAACATTTCTAATAATCAATAAGAAATATTGAGCAAAATGCGACAGATATGGATAAAGATAAGTTATATGATGCATAAAGGTCAAACGGACATGCCCCCTCTCAACTACATTGTTATGTCATCAACTTATTAAAATGCAGCTGACATTCCACAGGAGCTACATACATGAAATACTTTATCTGGTAAATCACAATAAGAGATGTTGAGGAAACAATTTGGAGTTTCAATATATAGGAGAATGAAGTACCTGCCATATGGAGTTTTGAGTACTTGTATCCACATTCCCTTTCAAAAGCATTTCATCTCGTAACAAAAGAATCTTCTTCCAAACAACCTCATTCCCATAAGACTTCCACTTAGATTTTTCAGGCAGCTGCCCAATGGCAGGATCACATGGATCCTTCGCAAGTTCAGTAACCCACTTAAGCATGTCCAAGTTAGACTCTCGCTTCATCTTCCTAGTAATGCTATCTTCCTTATCCCCGCTAAACTTTTTTAGGCCAATGTCATCTGTGCCACCCTGAACATCTCCATTTCCATCATCAATCTTCAGATGTTTTTCATTACAATCGAGGCTCATCTTTCCATCACTATACTTCCTCTTCCTAATATTGCAATCGCCCTCATCCTCACTTAACTTAATTAGCCTATTGTCATTTGTATCAAGCTGATCATCTCCGTTTTGATTCACAAACTTTGAATCTTCTTCAGCATAAACAACCCTAAATTTTTCATCAATCCCCTTGGCATCACAAACACTATCGTCCAAACTTCGCTTTTCAACAAAATCCTGAACCTCAATATGATCGCTCAACTTTCCATCAGCTGCAGGATCAAACTCCATCTTCCCACGTTCCTCGTCTTTCTTCTTTTCATCAGAAATTTCCATCAAAACCCCCTTCAAATCCAGCTCAAGGTCCATCCGAACAGCACTAAAACCCAAAGCACTCTTCTTAACCTCACTCTTTTCATTATCGGGTTGCTCAAGTTTCACCATTGCTCTGTTCAATGCATCCAAGTACTTAACATACACCAACTTCAAAGCCGAACCAGATGTTAAATCAAACCCACACTCTACAGCAACAACACCCCAAGACCGACTTGCACAAACCCTTTCGTACCCACCCTTCTCCCTCACCACCAAGAACAGCTTGCACAAATCCACCGCCTTCCCATCACCGAGCATCGGAGGAAATGGCCTAAAACACAAACACCCATTAACCTCTTTTAATAAACGATTAACAAGAACACTATCAAGCTTCGAAACATTTTCCACTGACCTGAAATTTTCTAAACTCAACCCATCAACTCTCTCCGACCAACCTGTCATTTTGCAAATCCAAAACCTATAAAAATCTCTTTTTTTTCACACCAACACGAAAAAAGAACAAGAAAACAAAAACCCATACAAGTAAACAAGTGTTACCATCTTTTGAACATAATGGAAGTTCATGAGCATCAATTAATTTTCGCCATTTTTAGGCGCCAAAAGTTTTTGACCCTAAAAGGTAGCCAAATTTTCAACTTCAAGAGGGAAAACGGAGTTGGGGGTGGGGTAGGGTGGGGGTGGGGGTCTGGGTAGGGGTGGGGATAGGTTGATTTTCGAATTCTTGAATAGGAAAAATACTCTGTAGAAAAATCTTTAAAATACAGAGAGAAATACCAGTAATTGGAAGAAGTTAGAGGGGCTGAGGATGACCTTTTGTTTCTTTTTTTTTCTCTTCTTTTTGGTCCTTTGGTTTCTCTAAGGTTTTTTTTTTTTTTTTCTTTCACAAAGTTTTGTTGTAACCCTTAAAGATAATGATTTGGGGTTTGCTTGTAGATCTAAAATTTATGCACTAAAAAGGAAGAAAAATAAAAGAGTAAACAAAGAGAGAAAGGGGTGGGGCGGAGTAGGGTAGGCGAATGATTTATATATTAGGGTTTTTTTAAATTAATAATAGAGATAATTGGGTTGGACTGAGTCAATATGATATTTTTATGGGCTTATATTATCGAGTCGATATGATACTTTTATGGGCTTTACGATACTTTTATGGGCTTTAACAGATTTGTCGTTTTCTTAAAAAGACCTTCAGATTGGGTAGGAGAACGATTTGTATATTTAGATTTCTCTAGATATACTAATTAACTTGGATTTTGTATTATATAGAGTAGTCAAATGGGTTGGATCGATTTGATAAGGTACTTTCATGGGCTTTAACAGACTTAACGTTTTCTTGAAAGACCTTCAAATTGGATAAAAGTGTACATATAGTCGATTTTGGAATTTCATTTTGAATTTGACATTTTAGTTACAACTCAAATTTAGAAATTTTTGTAAGTATAGATACCATAAATTGACCTGCAAATTTTGTGTTTGAAGACATATAAATTTGTCGAAAGTTTGGCTTGGGTAAAGTGTGTCATATAGTCTATTTGGAATTTCCATTTAAGTTACAACTTAAGTTAAAAAAAAAAATTAAGTGTAGATATTATTAATTAACGTGCAAAATTTGTGTTTGAAGATACAAAATTTGTCAAAAATTTGGCATATTTAGTGGGGAGACAAACTTTCAGAATATATGTTATTTTTAAAGACGGATTATCAAAAAAGAGTTAGAACTTGTCTCTCAATAATTTTTATCAAACATAAGATATATTTAAATACCTCATTAGTGCTTGTGATTGCTCGTACATCTAAGATTTGTGCACCAGTAAACAAAGAGAGAGAGAAAAAAGGGTGAGTGGAAAAGGGGAATGAGTTTGTATAATGATTTGTCAAGTGATAATAGCGGTAACTAGCATTTGATAGTATATAGAGTCTTCAAAATGAGTTGGACCGATTTAATACAATACATTTATGGGCTTTAGCGGGCTTATAATTTTCTTTCAAAGACCTTCAAATTGGATAGAAAAATGATTTGTATATTAGGATATTTTTTTAGAAATACTAAAGTTAACTAGAATTTTGTATTATATAGAGTTGTCAAAATAGGTTGAACCGATTCAATGCGATACTTTCATGAGCTTTAACAGGCTTCATTTTCTTTGAAATGCCTTCAAATTGGATAAATGTGCACATATAGTCGATTTTAAAATTTCCATTTAAATTATAACTTAAGTTTTGGAACTTACATAAGTGTAGACGCTAGAAATTGACGTGCAAAATCTGTGCTTAGAGACACAATTTTTATTGAAAATTTGACATATTTAATGGAGAGGCAAACTTTCAAAATACGTTTTGTTAGCTCAAGTTTGTGCTATAAAAATTTGTGCACTAAAAATAGGAAGAAAAACAGAAGTAAACAAAGAAAAAAGAAGAAGGGGTAGGGTAGAGTAGGGTAAAGGAATCATTTGTATATTAAGGTTATTCAAGTAATAAAAGTGGTAACTAGGATATTGTAATATATAGAGTTGTCAATATAGATTGGATCGATTTTATACTATAATTTTATGGACTTTAACATTCTTATCGTTTTCTTTGAAAGACCTTCCGATGGGTAGGTGAATAATTTTTGAAAGACCTTCCGATTAGGTAGGAGAATAATTTGTATATTAAGTTTTTTCTAAGGATACTAGAGTTAATTAATTAATTTAGTATAGGGTGGGGGCGGAGTAGGGTAGTGAATGATTTGTATATTAGGATTTTTCAATTGATAATAAAGCTAACTGGATTGGACCGAGTCGATATAATACTACTGAATCGATATGATACTTTTATGAGCTTTATGACACTTTAATGGGCTTTAACAGGCTTACCATTTCTTTAAAAGACCTTCATATTGAGTAGAAGAATGATTTGAATATTAAGATTTTTCTAGGGATACTAGAATTAACTAGGATTTTGTATTATATATAATTATCAAATTGGTTGGACCGATTCAATATGATAATTTCATGTGCTTTATGAAGCTTGGCGTTTTCTTTAAAATGCCTTCAAATAGGGTAAACGTGTACATATAGTCAATTTTGGATTTTCCATTTAAGTTACAACTTACGTTTAGAAATTTTTGCAAGTGTAGATTCTATAAATTGACGTGCAAAATTTGTGTTTGAAGATACAAAATTTATCGAAAGTTTGGTTGGGGTAAAAGTGCACATAGTCGATTTTGGATTTTCCTTTGAAATTTTTATTCAAGTTACGACTAAGTTTAGAATTTTTGGCAAGTATAGATACTATAAATTGACATGCGAAATTTGTGTTTGAAGATACAAAATTTATCAAAAATTTGGCATATTTAGCGGGGAGGTCAACTTTCAAAATACGTGTTGTTTTTAAAGATGTATTAACAAAAAAAGGTTGAACAAGATTCTCAATAATTTTTAGTAAACATATGGAATATTTAAATTGCTCATTTGTGCTTGTGATAATTGTTATCAACCACAAAGAAGATTTAAATAGCTCGATTGTGCTTGTGATTGCTCGTAGATCTAAGATTTGTGCAATCAAAATAGGAAGAAAAAAAAGAGTAAATAGAGAGAGAAAATGGGTGAGTGGAGAAAGGGAATGATTTGTATTACAATTTGTCAAGTGATCACTAGAATTTTATAATATATAAAGCCGTTAAAATGGATTTGACCCATTTAATACGATAATTTATGAGCTTTGACGGACTTATCATTTCTTTTGGATATGAAAATGATTTGTATATTAGGATTTTTTTGGGATACTAAATTTAACTAGGATTTTGTATTATATAGAGTTGTCAAATGGTTTTTAATATACTTGACATTTTCTTTGAAAAATCTTCAAATTGGATAAATGTGCACATATATTCACTTTTGGAATTTTCATTTAAGTTGCGACTTAAGTTTAGAAATTTTTGTAAGTGTGAATACTATAAGTTTACGTGCAAAATTAGTGTCTGAAAATATAAAATTTATCAAAAGTTTGACATATTTAGCGGGAGATAAATTTTCAAAATACGTTGTGTTTTTGAAGATGGATTAACAAAAATGGGTTGAGCATGTCTTTGAATAATTTTATCAAAATACATTGTGTTTTTTAGATTTAAGTAGATCTAAGATTTGTGCACTAAAAATAGGAGGAAAAAAATAAACAAAGAGAGAGTAAAGAGAGAAAGAAAAGGGGTCGGTGGAGTAGGGGAATGCTTTGTGTATTAGGAATTTTCAAGTAATAATAGCGATAACAAGGATTTTGTAAAATATAATGATTTGATTCGATATTTTTATGGGCTTTAACAAGCTTATTATTTTCTAAAGGCCTTCAAATTGGGTGGGAAATGATTTATAATATGATTTCTCTAAAAATACTAAAGTTAAATGTGATTTTGTAATATATAGAGTTGTCAAAATAGGTTGGATCGATTCGATACAATACTTTCATGAACTTTAACTAGCTTGACGATTTTTTTAGAAATGCCTTCAAAGTTTGAATTTCTTGTAGATCTAAGATTTGTGGCACTAAAAATAGGAAGAAAAAAAGAAGTAAACAAATAGAAAAAAGAGAACGGGTAGGGTTGGGTAGAAAGAATGATTTGTATATTAGGTTATTCAAGTGATAGTATAGCTAACTAGAATTTTGTAATGTATAGAGCTGTTAAAATGGGTTGGATCGATTCGATTCGATATTTTTATGGGCTTTAACATGTTTATCGTTTTCTTTGAAGGACCTTTCGATTGGGTTGTGGAACGGTCTGTATATTAAGGTTTTTCTAGAAAAACTAAAATTAAATTAGAATTTTGTATCATAATAGAGTTGTAAAAATTGATTGGACCGATTTGATACGATACTTTCATGGGCTTTAAAAAGCTTGACATTTTCTTTAAAAGACATTCAACTTGGGTAAAATTGCACATACAGTCGATTTTGAAATTTTCAATTAAGTTATGACTTGAACTTAGAATTTTTTGTAAGTGTAGACATTATAAATTGACGTGCAAATAAAGACGAACTTTCATAACACGTGTTGTTGTTTTAAAGATTGATTTACAAAAAATAATTGAACATGTCTCTCAAATTTTTTATCAAACATAGATGAGATTAAATAGCTCAAGTTTGTGCTTGAGATTGCTCGTAGATCTAAGATTTGTGCACTATAAATAGATAGAAAAAAGAAGAGTACACAAAGAAAAAAAATAAAAAGGAAGAGAGAAGGGGAATGATTTGTATACAAGGTTTTCAGGTAGAGTCTATTAGAATTTTATATAATAGATGTGTTAAAATGGATTAGACCAGTTCAATACGATATTCTTATGAGCTGTAACAGATTGAATATTTTCTTTGAAATGCCTTCTGAATATGTGAAAGTGTCAAATAGTTGATTTTGAGATCCCAATTTAAGTAACGAATTAAGTTAAATTATTTTGTAAATTTAGTTAATAGTTGATGTGCAAAAATTTGCATGAAAAAATTGTCGAAAGATTGACATATTTAAATATCAAAAATATCTCAAAATTTTAAATTTTGTATATTAGGTTTTTTCAAGTGATAATAGAGATAACTAGGATTTCGTAATATATAAAATCGTCAAAATGGATTGAACCGATACGATATGATAATTTTATGGGTTTAACAGATTTATCATTTTCTTTGAAATATCTTCAAATTGGATAGGATAATGATTTGTATATGAGAGGTTTTCTAGGGATATTAGAGCTAATTAGGATTTTGTACTACATAAAGTTGTCAAAATAGATTCGGCCGATTCCATACAATATTTTAATGGGCTTTAACATGTTTGATGTTTTCTTTGAAAGATCTTCAAATAGGGTAAAAGTGCATATATAGTCGATTTTGAGATTTTCATTTAATTTACAACTTAAGTTTAGAAATTTTTATAAGTGTAGATATCATAAATTAACGTGCTAAATATGTGTTTGAAGATACAAATTTGTCAAAAATTTGATATATTAGTGGGGAGGTGAACTTTTAAGATGAATGTTATTATATTTGAAGATAATTTTATCAACCAGGATTTAAATAGCTCAAGTTTATGCTTGAATTTCTAAATATAAAATTTGTGCACTAAAAATAGGAAGAAAAAAAGAAGTAAACAAAGAAAAAAAAGAGAAAGAAGGGGTAGAGTAGAGAAGGGGAATGATTTGTATATTAGGATTTTTCAAGTGATAATAAAGGTACTAGAATTTACTTTTAGGGGCTTTAACAGGCTTATTGTTTTATTTGAAATACCTTCAGATTGGGTAGGGGATTGATTTTATATATTAAGTTTTTTCTAGGAATACTAAAGTAAAACTATGATTTTATATTGTATAGAATTGTCAGAATGAGTTGGATCAATTCAACACGATATTTTCATGGGCTCTAATAAATTTGACGTTTTCTTCGAAAGACCTTCAAATTGGGTAAAAGTGCACATATAGTCGATTTTGAAATTTCCATTTAAGTTACGACTTAAGTTTAGAATTTTTTGTAAGTGTAGATATTATAAGTTAACGTGCAAAATCCGTGTTTGAAGCTACAAAATTTGTCAAAAGTTTGACATATTTAATGGGGAAGTAAACTTTTAGAATACTTGTTATTGTTTTTTGGGCTACTTTCACATATAACCATTTAAAAATAATTAATTACACTCCATAGTTATAGTTTGATAATTACAATTTGTAACTACATGTTATAAGAATGAGAGAGGCGAGCGAGACTAGGAGAGAAAGAAGAGAGGCGAGAGAGAGGGGGAAAAGAGTGGGAGAAAGGTGAATTGTATATGTATATTGGTTAGATAATTGTATATTATACGTATGCATTTGTACATATGGCAAAAGAGATTGGAAGAGGGAGGAGAGAGGCGAGCGAGACCGGGGGAGGGAGGAAAGAGACAAACAAGATCGATAAAGGGAGGAGAGAGGCGAGCGAGAGAGGGTAGAGAGTGGGAGAGAGGTGAATTGTATATGTATATAATTGTATATACTTGTATATTATACATATGCATTTGTATATATGGCAAGCGAGATTGGGAGAGGGAGGAGAGAGGCGAGCGAGATTGAGAGAGGGAGGAGAGAGGTGAGCGAGAGAGGATAGAGAGTGGGAGAGAGATGAATTGTATATGTATATAGGTTAAATAATTGTATATTATACATATGTATTTGTATGTCCTACGAATTATACATATACAAACGTGACTAATTATACAAATTCGAAAGCAGCCGATGTAATTAATGTATAATGTTAGTCGCGAATGGTAATTATAACAAACTATAGCTATGATGATTAAATAGTATAAGTTTGCTTTGTTGCGTAATTTTTCTTTGTTTTTTAGGATGGACACATGTGAGTCGATGCCTTTAAAAATGAGGCATATGCCTTAGGCCCCAAGATCGGAATGACTATTTTTTTAGCAATAATAAAATTATTTTAAGTCTACGTTAACAAAAACTATATATACAATATTGTTTAATATATTTGTCTTTTTCGGTTTGTTTCGAAACATTAAATAATGTTTCTTTTTATGGATCAATTTTAAAATTTAACTTCCACATAATATGTTTAATGCCATAAGATTAAAATATATATATATATATATATATATATAGCTTAAAACCATAATAATAATTTTTTTATTAAAGAGAAATTAATAATTGAACATTCAATTTCAATTTCTGAAGAATTTTTTTGAAGATGAACTACCTATAAAAATGAGGCATACGTCTTAGGCCCCAAGATCGAAATGAATTTTCTTTAATAATAATAAAATTATTTTAAGTCTATTTTAACAAACAAAAAAATATACTATATTGTTTAATATATTTGTCGTTTGTCGGTTTGTTTCGAAACATTAAAGAATAGTTCTTTTTATGAATTAATTTTTAAATTTAAATTTCACTTAATATGTTTAAGACCATAAAATTAAAATATATTTGGATATATATATCTTTAGCTTAAAAACACAATGATAATTTTTCTTATTAAAGAGAAATTAATAACTTTGAATATTCAATTCAAAATCCTAAAAAAAAAGTTTGAAGATGAACTTCATAACTATTCAGTTTCTCGAGCCTTATCTCATACTAATCATGGTTCAAGGAGAAATAATGGGAAGCCAAGGATTTTCAAAATGGAATCGAATGGATATACATCGGATTCGGCACTAAGATCATTGAGGACCACTCTTCGCGACGAATAAGTAAATGTTGAATTTGTGTTCTCTATTTTGGATTTCGATATTTGATAATGAATACTCTATAAATTAATGTGCAAAATCCGTGTTTGAAGATACAAAATTTGTCGAAAGTTTGACATATTTAATGGGGAGGCAAATTTTTAAATACGTGTTATTGTTTTTTAGGATAGACAGATGTGACTCAATGCCGTTAAAAATGAGACATACACCTTAGGCTCAAATTGTGTCTGAAGACACTATAAATTTTGTAAATGAAGACACTATAAATTGACGTATTGCGAAAATTGTGTCTGAACAGATAAATTTTTTGGAAAATTTGTCATATTCATTGAGGAGGTATACTTTCAAAATACGTATTCTTGTTTTTTAAGACGGATTAGCAAAAAAGGGTTGAACATATCTTTCATTAATTTTTTTATTGAATATATGGGAGAGTTTATTAGCTCAAGTTTGAACTTGAGATTGCTTGTAAATATAAAATTTGTGCACTAAAAATAGGAAGAAAGAGAAGAGTAAACAAAGAAACTATAAAAAGAAAGAGAGAAGGGGTGGGTTGGGGTGGAGTATGATAGGGAAATGATTTGTATATAGGGTTTTCATATAATTGAAGAGTCTATTAGAAATTTATATTATATAGACGTGTTAAAACAGATTAGACTAGTTTTTTATGATTTTTTCATGGGTTGTAACAAGTTTGGAGTTTTCTTTGAAAGACCTTTAGAATAGGTGAAAGTGCATATATAGTTAATTTTGGAATCCCAATTTAAGTTACGATTCAAGTTTATAATTTTTTGTAAATTTAGTCAATAATTGTCGTGCAAAAATTTGCGTGATGAAAAATTCGTCAAAAATTGATATATTTAGTGGAGAGATAAATTTTCAAAATACATATTTAGTAAATCCTTTTGACTGTTTATAAGCTTGTTCAATTTTATGATGTTAGATGTTTCTTTTTTCTTCTTTTGGTGTTGTGTTTCAAAAGCACTTTCAATTCAATGAACTTCTTGTTTGAAAGTACTTTTATTTGGAATATGATAGAATTTGCACGAAATTATTCTAAGAATTTTTCTTCCATCGAAATATCCCATAAAAAATATGTTTCAAAATATGATTTCATTTTCACTAATCTAATAAGTTTCGTCAGTAAAATTTATATTGGTATTCAGAAAGAAGTTGTTTGTTGTAGTTAAAAAATGGAATAAAATTTGATATTGATTGAAAATAGTCTGCTCGTTGAAACTAGTCTTGACTGATTTAAATTTGATTGTAAATAGCCTCGAAAGATTAAAAATTGATTGAAAATAGCTCTTTAGACGAACACGCAAATCATGCAAGGCTTTGATACCGCAAATCCTGCAAGATCATTAATCATTCCTAATGTGTTAAGTAAGGATAAGGGAACTACTCCTTCTGTCCATTTTCACTTGTCCAACATCGATATGATACATTTCTTAAGAAATAATTAAAAGAATAAATTTTAATATATCACCTTTTGAATATAATGAATTCAATGTAAAATATATTGGAAAATGACTATAATAAACGGTAATGATCAATTTAATTATGAAAATACTTCTAAAATCCTTAAATTGTTCAATAAAATGGCGAAACCATTTCTACTACTTGAAAAAAAATTCAAACTAAGTTAAAAAATAATCATTATAACCTTATTTTTTATTCGTTTTATGTTTTATATTTATCTCATTTCTTGTAAAATAGAAAAAAAGAGAAGGAAAACTATCATTTTATTTTATTGCGCTTTGTTTTTAACTAAAATATATTATTTCATCTGTCTCACTTCATACAAGTTATTTTTTTTAGTCAATTTCAATATAATGACACATTTCTATATTTACTAATAATTAACCTTAAAATGTGCATTCACCCTCAATGAAATTATTTCTAGCCACACAAATATTTATGACTTATTTTAGACCATCAATTTTAAAAATCTTCATTTTTTCCCTAAGCTTCGTGTCCAGTCAAATTAATTCATATTATATATTAATTAGGACGGAGAGGTAATAATCATGGAAACAAATTTCTTAATTCTAAAATCTATCTTGAAGAAGTGATATTAAAAAAGATAATTTAGCTAAGAGCTTATCGGTGAATTTCCATTTATTTATTTATATTATTATTATTTAAAAAAAAGTAAAAAAGATAAAAATAAAAATAAAAATAAAAATAAAATTATATTTACTATGACTTAAATTTGACTATTTGCTTACCAAAAGGAATAGTGTGTTGATTTTTAAGTTACGCAATAAAGTTGTGGCTTTACTGTATAAAAAGAGAAAAGGATTCGAAAAATATTTTAATTTTGATCGAAATTGTTGTTACGATATTAAATTTATGGAGGATCTTTTATTCCTAAATTATTTAATACTATATTTTAAAGGTATATATGTATCCACGTAGACACATTACCATTTATAATTATACAATATTTTTTTATGTCCACGTGGGCACATATATACCGTTAAAATACACTATTAAATAATGCATGGGGTAAAAGGTCTTTTTCAAAATTTAATATCGTAACAACAACTTCGGTCAAAATTTAAATATATTTCAAATTTTCCCTATAAAATTCTTTAAATCTACCGAATTTATTTAGCTAAAAACGATATTTAGTTGGACGAGAGATAGTTAACTTATATTGAAGAGACAGTTACAATAGATTTCAACATGGCTGCTTAATAGTCATTCAATTGGCAAGTGAGGATATTTTTGTCATTGCCACTTCTCAAAGTGATAAGTATGGTATAGAAAAATTGTACTATCCGCCTTATCATTTGAACCTTCTTAATATCTTTAGAAAAAAGGCTATACTTTTCTACTTAATTACCCATTATGCCTTCTATCATTGAGTATATAGTGGGGTCCATTTAATTTTATTGGATTTCTATATATTTCCATTTTTATATCTCTACCTATACATATTAAATTGTTTAAATTTAATATAGTTAAATAAATTAATAAAATCTTATTATTTAACTTTTATATTCAAAAAAATTTATTTACAATTGTTTAAATTTAATATAGTTAAATATTTTAATAAAATTTTATTATTTATCTTTTATATTCAAAACAATTTATTTATTATTTATCTTTTAATATTATATATATCATTAAATAACTATATAAGATTATTAATAGTCATATTTGTATTTTTAAAGTATAACTAATAAAATTAAATTTTAAAAAATAAACTCCTAATAAATAGTTTATTAAGAAAAATGTTAAATTAATTTAAATCAAGTATATATTTATTAACTCGGCGAACATTTGAATAAGATTTTACCTTTGTGACGTGTAAATACAATTTACAAATATTTAATTATTCGAGTTTATATTCTAAATTTATCAGCGTAAAAGAATAAAAAATAATTAGATTTTATATTGAATTGTTTTTTATTATTAAAATGACGTTATGGAAAGAAAGGGCAAAAAAAAAACTTCTTTCTTTTAGATTATGTGGTATAATTCAACTAATATACTTCTTTTATTTGATTTTTGTCAAGTAATTTTACTAAATATTGATATACTTTTTTAACTCTTTAAAATATTAGGAATTTTTACTTTGGAATAAAAAAAGCTCTATATCAACATATTTGGGGTCCATAATTATAAGTTCTAACGTACAAGATTTTGATAAATTAAAATCTTTAAAGTTAAAGCTATTCTTAAACATAATAATATTTTTTAAGAAATTGACAAAATAATTTTATAAAAAAAAAAGTAATAAATTTAGATTTCTTCAATGAAAAGTTTGACCCTTACTTCCGAGAGAGAATTAACTATAAGGTTGGAAAAACAAGAATGCTTATTATAATCTAAAAATATTCTCTCCGTTACTGTTTATACATCACTTTTTTCTTTTGCTTATATAAATAGAATGTACATGCCTGTCTTATAAAATTTGGATCCAACAACTTAAATATAATTTTGATATATATTTATGTGTCACACTTACTAATACTTAGTATATATTTATATGGGCAACTTTCACATATAGCAAATAAAAAAAATTATATTTGTATGTTATAGCAAAGTTTGCATAATTGCACTACACAGCAAACATAGAAACTGTATAATTCGCTATACATATACAGTTGAAGCGAATTGTATAAAACGAAGTGTATAAAACGAGAAAGAGAAAGACACTTGAGCAGAGACTTGTATAAAAACGAAGTGTATAAAATGAATTGTATGATTATAAGTGTATAGAACGATTATATACAATTTGAATTTGTATAAAATGAGAAAGAGAGAAAGACAAAAGAGACTTGGCAGGGAATATACAATTGAATCGAATTGTATAAAACGAGAAAGAGAGAAATTAGATACAATTTGAAATTTGTATAAAACGAGAAAGAGAAAAAGGCAAAAGAAATTGGGCAGGGGAGTATTTTTATTGTATAATTATAAGTGTATAGGACGAAAATATATGTACTTGCATGTGTATATACAATTTTCTCACGCTTTATACAAACATAAACGCAATTATACATTTCGCTTCTGTTTGTATAAGTGAGAAAGGCGAGGGTGGCGAGCGAGATATGGGAGAGTGGCGAGCGAGATCTGGAAGAGGGGAGAGAGGGGAACAAAAATATATGTATTTATACAATTTCCTCTGCTTTATACAATTAGAAACAATTTTTATACACTTGTGTTTGTATAAAAAGTGAGGAAGCGAGCGAGATTGGAGGAGAGTAGCGAGCGAGATATTTGGGAGAGAGGCGCCTGGCAATTTTTTGCAAACGTTTGCTATGGAGCACAATTAAATCAAACCCTAGCTACTCCATTTATTTTAGGTTATTAGTTTGCTATTATATATAATTATCTCTATTTATATACGTGTCATACTTGCTATGTTGGGCCTATGCTTACACGGGCTATTCATTTCTAGTATCAAACATATTGAACTGTTTTAGAATAGGAAGAATTTTACGTAAATCAAACTATCTCACTCTTAATTAAACAAAAAAAGAAGTGAAATTAAATCTAGCTTTACATTAACATTTTCATCTAGTAGACCTAAAGAACAAAAATAAAAAGGTCAAAATTATCTTTAATGTATCTATCGCAATAATTAATACCAAAAACATCGACTTCTCATGTCAATCTTCTATTCTGAATAATATAATTTTCTAAATTTGATATGGATTTTATTTAATATCTGATTCTTCAGATATTCCACTCCATTTTTTCATTCTTTCTGATGCTTGTGCCACCTGAAATAAAATAAAAAACAAAATGGTTTTATTATTTTACAATTATATAGTTGGTAAAAAAACCAATAAAACCTTACTTCAAATTTGTAAAAATGAAATAAAATAAAAAGTTACTTCTAAAATATGTAATTACTATCTTAATGAAGAAAATAAAATTACCTCTTCGTTCCAATTGGTTTTGTATACTATAACACAGAGAATTATTGTTTGCAAAAAAGTTCCAAAAATCATGCCCATCCATATTCCCTATAGAAAAGAGAAAAAATAAAATGAAGTAACAATTAGTGTGACGTAGACAATTTATCCGAACACAAACATCAAAAGTTTATTCAGAATAACTTTATCGTTATTTCAAAAGTTCTCTCCTAAAACTCAAACTCAAGCTAGTGTTCGAGTTTTGACCATAGATTTAGTTGAAACTTGAAAAAAAAAAAACGAGTATTAGAAGTGGTGTTAAAAAATAGTTTTTCTGAATTTGAAGTTATGTTTGGATATGCATTTTATTTGTTTCGCGAGTAGATGTGAAATTTCATCCAAAAACTAGCTTAATAGAATTTTTTAAAGAAAACTGACCAAATTTCATGAACAAATAATGTTCAAAATTAGACATATGCGTTGTTTAACTTGACTACAGTTGCCCTTCAACTTTGAACGTGCAGAAATAGACACTTAAACTTATATAAAGTTGAACAAGTAGATAGCATCCTACGTGCCAATTCACGTGAGACACACCCAAACTGATTAGCATAATGCCATATAGGACGCAAATGTGTCTATTTGTTCAACTTTATATAAATTTACGTATCTACTTGTGCAGATTCGAAATTGAAGTCCATAGATGTCCAATTGAGATCAAGTAAAAGAGGAGGTTAGTAAAATCTATGATCGAACCGGAGCTAAATTAATACTAGTAAAATGATATATGTTGTTACCTGAACTCCTAAACTTGTTTTATAGCCTAATAGGAATCCAAGTGGGAGGCCAATGACATAGTAGCAAGCCAAATTAATGTATGCCACTAGAGCTTGCCATCCTCCTCCAACAGCAACACCTTCAAAATATTAGAAACAATCTAATTTATTCTTTGAGTTTGTACCTAAAGTTGCGCGGACTCTTCACTTTTTGATTGCACGGATTCTTCAACAATACTCTACTTATCGAGAATTCGACACACACCCATTGACATTTTTTGAAGAGTCCGAGCAACATAGATTTGTACCAAATAGTACGCACATCAACTGATGAGTGTGTGGAGAACTGTTTGAAGTAAGAAAAACACATATTTTGGTACCTGATATAACTGGCTGAACACTATTAAGCAGCATTGTAACAGCAAGAAGATATGCCAACTTAGAAACAGCTTTTTGCATTTTCTCACTACTTGTGAAAAGCAATGCAAAATGGTCCTTTGTTAATATGATTAGTACCATGCAGAATATCCCAATCATGAGAGATTCAGCTACTGTGACGAAGACCGAATACTTTGCAGCCCTAGGATGACCTGATCCAAGCTCGTTGGAAACGCGAACACTTATTGCTGCATTAATTCCAATGAACAACATGCCTTCCCATCCATTAAGGTTCATACAGATAGAAAGAGATCCAACAGCGATGACAGGATCCTCGAGATGACCAGTTAGAACAATTATAGTCATAAAATACCAAATTTCCAAGCAAATCATCACTGCTGATGCAACAGAAAGCTTTACGAAGGGCCAAAGATCCTTCAAAGCCAACCAAGACAACCCGTTCCAACTATCTTTGCACCAGCCAACAATATAAACCACTTGAGCCAGTGCAATAGCCCAAGCAGAAACATCATAGGCTGCAGCAGCGCCAGTAACACCCCATCGGAAAACTTTGATAAAAAGAAAGAGCACCCCGATATGCATGGCTAAAGCCATGAACCCAACCCATGCCAGGATCGCAACATTGCTTTGTGCTTGCAGGAACTTTTGGGTTGGGAAGTTGATAGCAAGGGAGAACATTTGAGGTATGATTTGTATCGAAAACTTTCCAGCTAACTCTGCTATGTCATCTCTTTGGCCTAACAACTTCAGTATCGGCGTGGAGAAGATGTAGAGTGGCATTATGCAGAAGCAAGAAGCAACAAGTATTATCCATGACCTTTGCAAGTAAACTCCTAACAATTCTATTTGGCCTGCACCAAATGCTTGTCCACAAAGTGTCTCAAGTGCACTACCCATGCCTAACTGATAATCCATCAAAAAAAGATAAAAAATTAGAAAACTAACACAACCAATAACCTAAAAGCATGCTTATTCTAACCTTTTTGAGACTTTACAATCAAAATCCTAGTTCTGTTTCAAAATAAACTATTTGTGATCTATAGTCATAAGTCTCATCGAAGAGTCTGACAAAATCCAACATATCTTTGATGTATTACATTTTACAAACGACGACAACAATAACAACAACTATCCCCCCTATTCCAAGCAAGTTGGGGTCGGCTATATGAATACTCAGTGCCCATATAACATAATATTAAAAAGAACAGAACTTTGAGAGAATAAGGAAGAACAAAAAAGAACCTAACCAAGAATCCGAATGAGAAATTTGCTATAACCGATAAAGAAATGGCAACGGCAGAGAGTTCTACATCACCAATATGCCCAACAAATATACTTGTGAAAGAATTAATCCCATAATTACACAGAATATTAAAGGCTATGGGACCTGCAATAGTCCATAACTTCCCAGATTCCATGCTAACCAAGTTCTTCAAATCTTGATAGCCTTGCACTGGCGGATAATCCGCCAACATGGTAGATGGAGCAGAGTGTAACTCAGTCGGTTCCATAGACGAGGAGCCCCCATATATCGGCACCTCCCCACCCGAACCGCCAGGTGTCTCCATTTCCAAGGTAACAAACTTCTTTGGTGAGAGTGCAGAGTTGTCTACCTCTGCTCTCTTTTGACCATATTCTTTACCTCCCTCAATCTTTACACTCTTTCGAAAAAAATAATTTTGGGAAAATTTTGTTACTAAAGTTGACAAGTTAGGAAAACATTTCTCCTTTTTCTGTTGCTTGTTTGTGTGAGTGTATATGGTCTTTCTTGTTTCAATTTCTGTTATATTATTTAGCTACAAAAGAGGAAACTATTGACAAGTGGTTAGTTGCTATTGTTGTAGTCAAGACAGTTATGTAAATTAAACTTAGGAAAGTAAAGTGTGGTTATAATTGGGCAGGTACAAACGTTACACTTCATTTATAAAAAAATAAAATTAACTCTCCCATTAAATTAGGTAGAGGGTATATCTTATTAGTCATTTGGTTTACCATATTAACAAAAATATCTCAGTATAAAATTTAGCATAATGTTTTAATGTTTTATATTATACCCCTATATCTCATTTTAAGTTCACTATACGAAATATCTACCAATAAAAATATATTCACTAAATAATTCTGTCATTATAATTTTTGATATTTTCAACTATTGTCTCATTCTAAGGTTAGGAAGCCCTCTCCTATAACCCTATACAAGTCACGATTTTCATTAAGGAGTTCAAAATATGAAGAAGTAAACACAAAAAGAAGTTAAAGGGTTCCATGTCTACTATATATACATAAAAAATAATCTTAGCAATATATCAATAGTGTAATTTACTAGCTCCGCCCCGACCATCTGATCCAAACATGCATTCCTTCAAAGTGAAATGTATGTTTTGTTTTGCTTTTGTTCTTTGGACTTTACAAAAAAAAAAAAAGGTGACAATTATTAAGCGAAGTAAACAAGATTTTCTATATTTATGAATACATTTTACAAAATACCATGATGAGCATTTTGCTACTAATTCTCAGTGTGAAGACAATAAAAAGAAACTTTAAATTCAGTGAAGCTGGGGAAAATCAACTTGCATACTAGTTGAGATTTGAGAAGCAGACCTAAACAGAAGCTTGAGAGTCTTTTGAATATATTGAATGTTGAGGATTATAACCCGAGCTGAAACCTCCATCTCGTGATGTCCCATTACTTGAATCAACTCCTACCCCATGGAATGATTCGCCAGATACTAATGCTTGGAGCAGCTTCGGAGGTTGAGGCATTGTCACCTCGACTACACCTTCCAACATTTTCACCACCATTCCCATGGAAGGCCTCGTTGATTCATCGTCCTGAATGCACCAAATCGCTATCAATCCCACACGTTCTGCCTCTGTGAGATTGTACGTTCCATGTAGTCTTTCATCCATGACTGCAGCAATGTTTCCTTCGACTATTTGGCGTGCTGCCCATGGTGGGAAAAACCACTTCTCCTCTGTTCCGCCCTCTTCACCTTTAGCTGAAGGTGGTGACTCTACATTGCGTCGACCAGCTATCAGTTCCAATAATGTCATGCCATAGCTATATACATCAGCTTTCGTTGTGATCGCTAATCCAGAGATCCACTCGGGTGCAACATAGCCCCAGGTACCCCTCATGGTTGCCAACACTCTACTAAAGTCCCTACCAAGGAGCTTTGCAAGTCCAAAATCAGAAACCTTTGCTGAAAAATCTTCATCTAGCAGAATATTCTCTGGTTTAATGTCACAATGTATTATACAATTGCGACACTCTTCGTGTAAATAAGCGATACCTCTTGCTGTCCCTACAGCAATTCGGAATCTAACATCCCAACTAAGATTCTGACCATTTCGCCTTAAATATGCGCTAAGAGGACCCTTTGACATGTACTCATAAACCAGAAGCCTATGAGAATTTTCAGTGCAAAATCCCCTCAATCTCACTAAATTAACATGCTGAATGTTCCCTATTGTGCATACCTCAGCTCGAAATTCCTTTTCACCACCACCAGCTCTTTCAAGTCTCTTCACAGCTACAAGTGAAGAATCCGTTAGCTCCCCTAGGTACACAGTTCCAAAACCACCATGACCAAGCTTCTCCGAGAATCCCTTCGTTGCAGCATTAAGCTCTTTGTATGAAAATACCTTCAAATTCATTATAGGAAATACATCTTCCTCGTCTTTCTTCTTCTTCCTTACTCTTCTCCTCTTAAATACCAAGAAAGTCCCAATTCCAACCGACAGAATTACCACAAATCCACAGATCATTTCGATCACAAGTAATCTAACTTGAATCTGATTCTTTCGAGTATTCCCTCCTCCTTGAACTCTAACAAATAGCTTATCCTCAACAGTACCATCAGCAGTAAGATTCCTAAGATTGAGCAATGACCCGTATAAACTCTTGCACAAATTAGTCCTCTCATTGTGATACAAACCAATACAAGAACAATTACCTAAACATTCTCTCTCACATTCATTTCTAGTTCCAGAAACTGAAACTACCCTTGCTCCATCATATCTAACCATTCCAACCTCCTCAAACCTATCATTCTCACCACAAACTTCATTACTCTCGCGGCGACAGCCACCCGAAAAATCCCCTGCATCCCATGAATCACCATCCAAAGGGGTGAACCCTGGTAAACACTTACATGGATTCAATGACTTACTATTACAGAACCCCAAATTCCCACAAAGACCATAAGTACTACACATATTCTCTGGCTGTGACCAAAACATGTTCCAACTTTGCGCCTGTTGGATCCAAGTGAACTGTTTAACCTGTCCAGTGAAATCAACCACGAACCTAGTTAAAGGAGGAGGCATTCCATTCTCTAATGTCACCTCTGTGTATCCAAATGATGCCATAGGGGTAAAAGGTGATTCAAAATTGAACTTGTAAATGTAAGGAACAGTCATTTCTGGTACATCAACAAATGCATTTTCACTCCATTTCCCAGTGGACCAATATGGATAAGTACCATTATAAAAAAGAACTATCTCACCATAACTGTGTGGTTGTAGCCTTAAAGAGTACCTTCCAGGTGATGGATCATTAGTACTTCTCCAAGATGTCAGCCATTTTTTTGCAGTCAAGTTCATCCCAGGAAGCCATGTATCTGTAGGAAAATCAAAACTTTCCCATACCAAAACACCTTCATTAGAAACAAGAACCAAATTACCTTGGTCCAAAAGCTTCACATCACTAGCTTTCTCCAAATTGGTTGTCTCCCATACAATGGTTCTTGAATCTTCCTTCAAAACTAATCTCCCATCTTCACTAATCTCCAAAGTAGCTAATAATGGATTCTTGATGGGTTTTTCACGATTAGCAACCCAAACATAAGTAGGGGTAGGAATTGAAGCAAACCAAATCCCTAAATACCATTTACTTTCATCATTAGTCTTGAAAAAACCCATTTCAAATGTCTTGTTTTCACTCAAAACAGTGAAGTTCCCACTTAGTAAAACTCTAGATTTGTTCAAAGATTCAAACTTTATGCTCCTTTTCAAAGATCCCAACTTTCTTTCAGCTGAAAAAGACTCTTCAGTGGTTACATTTTGCATTCTTGATTTTGCTGTTTTTGAACTGACCTCAAATGCCATAGAAATTGTGGTGAAAAATAAAATGAGAATCACTTTCTGTGGAATCATGGTGATGAATTTTGCTTAGCTAAAGAAAAAAGATTTTGGTTTTTAAGGAAACATTGAAAAAATTTAGAGAATATTTGTACAGTTTTTGAGAAATTTCAGTGTTTGGAAAATTCTGGTGATGTTTGTCCTAATATCTGCTAAAAAGCTGCCACACACGGACGAGATATAAAGATATACATGTCCAATTTACTGTTATAACCTTGCTCCCCTCTAAGGAATTTTGTTTATTTCTAACTCCCGTTTCGATTTATATCAAGGTGTTTGATTAAATTTATAATTATAGAAAAAGGAGATTTTTTAAAAAAATTATACAAATTTATGTAATTATACAAAGTTTAAAGTAAAATTATTACTTTATTAAATTTAAAAAAAAACATATTCTTTATTTTAATTTTTATGACATGCGATATCTGAACTCTAAGAGTTAAGTTTTTTTATCTTGATTGTTTGTTTGAAAAAATACAATCTTTAAAGTTTTTGCCTTTTTTGATAATAATTTATATATATATATAGAAATATGTAAATTAGAAAAACTAATTATAATTTAAATTATTTAAAAGGCATATAAATAAGTTGAGATAAGATTATATTTTATTTGACTTTTAAAATTTGAACTATGGTAACTCATATGACATTAGGATAGAGGAAAAGTTTGTTTTTTTAGGACGAATTTAAAAGAAAAGAGTGTCGCATAAATTGGACAGACTTTGATACGACGGTGGTATAATTGAGCTGGTTGAGGGTAATGTTGTCATTTAAGAAGATTTTGAGTTGAAAATTTTGTTATGGAAAAGAGATATGGTGGCAGACAAAAAAATCTTAAAGTCCACTCACCAGAGGAATATATTAAATAATAATAAAAAGAAAAAAAAGTTCTTTTTTTTAATCTTATTATATAAGTTTATAGTTACGAATATTTCTCAAAAACTATAATCTCAAGTTCTCAACTTGTTTATTTAAACCTCTTTTGTATCCCATAGTTTAGTTTTCTATTTAAGGTCAGACTTGTTTTAAATAATATAATTTCCAAAGTATTTTTACAAATTTGTTGAATTAAATTTATAACTCATAATGTATATAGAAATATTTATATTTGCAACATGATATGAAATGATATTGTTATTGAACTTTATTTTATTGTGTCAAATTGATTGACTACTATATTTTTATACATATAGTTACACAAATAAAATGTTATTTACGATTAGTATGTAATTTGGATAGCAACTTAGTTTGGTATGGAATTGACATGTTGTATATTATAATTTATTTATCTAATTATATAATGAAGTCAAGAGTGTAAGGTATGGTATTGAATTGTTATATTAAAATTGTAGAATATTATGGTATTTGTTATATATTTTAGATTATTTTTTCGTGTTTAGGTACGATATATAGTAGTTATAGATAGATTACTAATATAATAGTTACCTACACAATTGAATTTATATATAAATAATATAAGTACAAACTGAGCTAATTAGTTATACAATGTTAAAACTTTGACTACTCTATCTATATGAAGGAAATTATTTATATAATATTTCTTCACATATAAAATGTTAATATGATATAAATAAAACATTTCTTAAAAAGTCAAAAGTTATTATATATTTTTTGTTACAGAAATATATATAATTTTTCTTGTAATTATTAACTCACTTTCCAATATATTACTTCCTCAGTTAACTTTAATTTCTTCACGTACTAAAAATAAATATTTTGTTTTTATTTATTTAGCTTAAAAAATTAAGAGATAATTTATTTATTAATTTAAATATATCTTTATGATTATAATTATAGTCATTTTTCAATATATTTATTAAAATATTAAATTTATTATATTTAAAATTGATAATAAAATTATTATTACTTTTTAAAAAATGTGTCTAAGCCTAACACAAAATTTGTAAAAATGAATTATAGTACATGCCTTTTGATTTAAGCACTAAACAAAACATTTTTTTTATATTTCTATTATATATTTATTTTATTATATAGTATACAAAAGAGTAGCTGGCTATAACAATTAGGTAATGGAAGTTGGTGAAATCCTTTGACTAATGTGTTTCTTCACTATATTATTTTAACACTTCCAATAACACTTGTAGATGCAATAATTAATTATGATGTTTACATTTAACTAATCCTTTTCCCCTACGCATGTTAGAATCTCATATTTTTTAATACGATTTCGTAGGGTTAACAAACATAGACTTTATCATATATTATGAATTCAAATATTGTATATTGGAAAAAAGAAGAAGCAATTTCTTACAAAATCAAGTTAAAACTCACATATAAATAATAATTTTTTAAAAATAGCATGAGGTTTTACCATAGAAATGTTTGGATTACAGCTTTGAGACACCAATTATGTAGTTGTATTAAATTCCAATAATTACACAATATACCAAATATTATTATTTTTCAGGTAAAACTCATATCAGCGTAAGGTTCATTTTATATGGATGATATTATTATTGTCTCATGCACACCTCAACTAAGCAGATAAACACACACCATGTGTTGTAGCTAATATAAAATTCATATAATCGACCGGACTCATAAGTAGTACAATATTATGATTGTCAATCTTTAATTACAAGACTTAACGGACTAGAGAGGATTGCTAAGATGGTAAACATCTTTTCTACCGCCAACCTTAGTAAAGGTGGGACGATTCACTTGGTAATATTCAGTCGAAACTAGGGCTTATGGCTTATGCAATTGAATCAGAAATGTATGCACATGTAAGATAAAGAATGGAAGGAGACGGCCAAAGCAAGAATTGAAATGAGTCTATAAAACTTTATGAACTATGCCATTGCCATAATCTTTGACAGAAGAATCTGTACAGCAATTGAACATAAAATTACAACAACCAAAAGGGTTCACTGTACAACACTTGAAACTCAGAAGAAGCATGACCAAAAACACGCGTTTTCAGAATTTAATCTTCCAGGCACCAAATGCAAAACTACAACTTCTTTTTTTGTTCTTCGGCTGCAAATTAGCTCCCTTCAGCATATATATATGCAACTCGCATCTTCATCAAGGGCGGGATTTACTAACATAAGCTTCATATACCTTTAGAATTTACACTTTCATGAGTGAACAAGTGAATACAGGCCAAGCCGCCAAGTGAAAAACAACAGCATCATGTGGTTATGCTGCTTGTATAGGCAGGTGTTGACGACCAGCAACTAAGGAACTTTTGATTAGTTTTCATAAAGCTTCATATATCATTTCCTGATCGCATATTGGGCATGTTTGACTTCTTTCCATCCACTCAAGAATGCATGAAAGATGAAAATGGTGGTTACATTTTGAGACTATTCTTGGATTGTCGGCATCATATTCTTCAAGACAAGTAGGACAAACATCCTCTTCTTCTGCTGATTTAATAATAGATGGATTAGATTTTACAAGGTCAATCCCTGTTTTCTTTAGGGAGGTGAGAAGAGACTCTGTTTCAGCTTTGCGATCAGAAAACTTAATATCTTTACAAGTAGTTATCTCATAGCTATGTTGAAGTACTGTTTCATCTGTGAACTGGGAACCTCCTCTTGACTGTGGATGCCCCAAAACTACTTCAAATGGAATTGGTGCAGGGGGAGAGCGGTAAGTGTCAGGTGTTGATCTATCTACGTTTAAATCATCCAGGAGCTCAGAGGTAAATGCAATAGCAGCACTATCATCAGATGTCAGGGACTCATACTCTTCAGAAGCTGGTGGAAACTGCAGAAAGAAGATTGAAAATCTATGGTAAGAGTTTGAGACTAAAAGAATGCCATGACAAAAACATTAGAAAATACATCATGAACTAACGACGTGCCAGCCCGTCTGCATAGGATACGAGTAGTAAAACTGATTGACATGACTTTAGAAGTGTACAGTTAGTATATACAAAATGCATTGTGTTCAGGTTTATAAGGAACCATGAACTGATCCCAATATTTAAGCTTCTCCTTGGACAAAATTGGTAAATCTCTTTAAGTGAAGCTTAATATCAGAATGCATGAGCTATAGCAATGCAATATTAGTGATAAACCAATCAAACAGTAAAAAGGAGTTTTTTTACACGTAAAAATGTGAAATCTCACGTCAAGTCAATCGGACTAAGCACCATAAAGGCAATAAGAAACTGCCTGAGCAGGGATTCCACTTACAATTCAATGAACTACCATTTTAAGAAATCTGATACTATTTACACAGACTAGAGCAAATAACACAAGGTTACAGAAAGTAAATGAATTAATAGGACAAAATTGAAAGCACTTAAGCTAGTTGCATGTTTCAATATGTAGAGTGATTGGAACAGATTACTAACATAGTAAAATACTTGTGTGCCATGAAGCTGGGGAGGCTTCCTTGAAGAGCAACAGCAACCACCCATCTTGCAGCTGTTTTAGTTATCCAAGTATATGTCTTATTTACCAACACATTACCTTCTCCGTCTGTATGAAGGATGACTCACTGCAGAAACACAAAAGAAGATGGGCATTTAGAATTATACAAGCACAAAAAGAAATGAATGGTTAACAGCCAGTAAGGCAACATAGAAATTCAAAAAGAAGACCAGGATCAAGAATACCACATAAAAGAGCTTCTTGAAACAAGAACATAAACCTACTTTGATCCATCGTAGTACACATCAGCTATAACAGTTTAGAATTTAATTATCCCTCAAAGAGAGCTAAGTACTTAGTTTATAGTTTGAAGAAGAGCATTAGTTGTTCTGTACTTTTCTCTCCATAACATACTGAAGAGTCCATATTCTGTGATTATGATGTATTGGTGAATAAAATCACTTCTTTGTACAAAACGGTTGGATAGTTAAACAGACTGACAGACTTTAAGTTCAACAATTATTTTCCAATTCCATGTAGAACTCTCACAAGTCCTGTCTATCAACCAATATTTTCATAGTTAAAATAGTTATCACAAGAGTCACAGAATTACATAAACAAAGTCATATACAGACTTGACGGTCCACCATTAGAATACTTGTCGCATCGTTTGATGCCTGCCCATTTAGAATACTTTGTACTGAACATGTTCCAAAGACTGCACAAGGACTGACTTAGAGAAGCAAATGATGTAATATGTACACTCAAGCTTATAAAATTACCCAAAAGTGTATCCTAATAGCCAACGGGGTGGGTACATACCTTGGAGACTAGGGTTCAACCTGAGCAGAAAAAAAAAAAACTTGGTGATTCTTTTCCCATTAGCTTGGGTTTGGTGAACAGAGCTACCCGTACTTATACTATTTGGAGTTAGCAGGTACCTATCTTCAAAAAGCTATGGAAATTGCAACAATAAACAAAACAGTAAGCTTCAAAACTCCTATTAAGTATTCTAACCATAACAAACGATTACTGAGCAAAATAGAGAAGTTCCCCTGAAATGAAAAAAACCCTATAATCCATACCCTAAAAAACTATTGATTAACAAAGAACCAACAAGTACTAGCAGTCAAACTCTTGATACCACAATTCTGGTACCAAAATTCTTCGATGATATCGAAGAAACTAAGCTTTCAAGAAAACATTAACTAAGAGAAGTGAAATATTAGCAAAACGGAGAAAAGAGTAGCACTACACTAGAAACCTGATAAATATACCCAAACCCAGTAACATTGCAGAATTTCTAACTGCACCCACTTTCAGTCTCAGGAGCATACACATACCAAGACAATGGCACACCTAAAAAACCCCATTAAGGAAAAACAGCACCTGTACCTACACAAGAGACCTAACAATGCAAACACAAGCAAAACAGAATTATTAGACCAAAAAAAACTGATTAATAAACTAGACCTAAACAACTATGTCTCAATCAGTCAATCTTGAACTAGTTGGGTTCAACAAATTCTAGATAAATTGGCTAGAACCACCTTCAGTTTCAAAAGAACACATTAAAAAAGCAGTGGCACGCCAGAAAGAACTAGAGAGAACTCTTTGGCTAAAAGACAACAGAAATTAATTGAACAAACTCAGCAAAAAACAGAATCTTTACACAACCTGACCAATAGAACAGACAAAATAGAATTCAGAAGGTTGAAAATTACACACTTTCCGTTTCAACTTTCAAGAATACTTGCATACAGAGGCAGTGGCACACTAGAAACAAGACAAAAGGAGGAAAAACAGAAGCTTTACCAATAACCACACTAAAATATTTTGCTGGTAACTATAAGTAAAAAAATGAATCTTTACAAAATACACCTAATAAATAAACCACAGCCAATGAAAGTAAAACAACAACAAATCCAATATAATCTCACAAAAGTGAAGTTTGAAAAAGATAAATAAAAAGATTATTTTCTATACACCCACTCAACTAAAAACAGTTCAAAGCAACCTAATAGCAGTATCAAAAAAAATTAACCACACCCATCTTCAGTATATCATAAAAATCAACTATATACACCAAGAAGTGGCACACCAGAAACACTTACAAGGAAAAAAAGGAGAATTTTCCCTTGCTAAAGATTCTTTTTTTATTGTATTTTTGGGTAAGAATAAGCTTGAAACGGTAACTAGCCACTAGTGGGATGAACAAGAAGGAAAAGGGGTTAAGGCTGCTGCTTGACTTGAGAGAAAGACAAGGAAAAAACTGAAAAAAAGGGGTTACTACCATTTTTGTCATCTTTTTAATAAAGAAGGGAGTTCAATTGACAATAGGACAAAGTTTAGGGGTCGGAAAAAGATGTGAAAAAAATGGCTTCGCCCGGACTCGAACCGGAGACCTTCAGTGTGTTAGACTGACGTGATAACCAACTACACCACGAAACCTATTTGAAACAAGTTATCACAATTATATGATTATTTAATAATTGTAGGTAATATATTATACAAATAAAATAATACTATAATGGTTTAAAATATGATTAAAAACTTTCAAATGTCTATTTAAAATTATGTGTGAACATATACAACAAAACAATTATTATAATTATTTGAAAACAGTAAGCAGATTTTCGAGGTTCCGAGCTTTCCTGCCCAGCCAATCCCAAATTGGATCAAGGGCTACCATGATCGTTAGAATTTGAACGTTGACCACAATTGAAAATTTTTCTTTCAAATTAAAGGTCTATTAAAAAGAACTTGTTTAACCCACAAAGGAATATGTTATTTTTATTGGTATGGATGTATGTTTAAGCATAATTTATCAAAATGATGTTTGGTAAATATAAAACAAACAACCCAATGAGCAAATTGAAGTGTGGAAAAAAATGTATATATAGTAGCCATACTCCAACATAAACTGAAAATGAAAAAAAAAGGACATGTTACAACATAAAACATTGACTAAGCTAAAAATTCGATTTTTTAGACATGATTTCATGAGACTTAGGCCTCATGGTCATTGACGGTGTAGAGATTAAAACTTTGTAGGACTCTATAAGATGCTTTAATTCTATTTGAGACTTTAAAAATTGTGTTCAACTCAAATTAGGATTCTTGGAGGCTACTCAACCATAACCCCTAGTTTATGCCTATATAAATGATAATGAATTATCTTAAAAGGCATCTCGAAAATTCTATAAAGATATCAAGATCTCGAATATTTTGCGAATTGATGGAATATTTATATAAAGAATTCAAATTTAAATCATCCTAGTTTGAGAAATACACCACTAACGACCCTCGAATTATGAATAAATCTTAGGAGAGTGAAATTAAGGAACGAATAGAATTATATCCATACTATTTTAATGAATAAAATTATATTTCTTTAAATTTTATTTGTGTGATTTATTTATTTTTCACATATTTAAAATTTGTTATAAACGATTAAGGGTTTGAGAGGGTATTCACCCGACCCCCTCAAGACTAAAAGTTGCTACATCCTGTGTTGATTGTCACAACACAAATATAATATAAAATGGTATTAAAAGTGAAAAAATATGTTAGGTGAAACTATTTAAATTTGCATATATCAATATATATATGAATTAATGGTTGAAGTGGAGACAACAAGTGATGACATTCTTGTCAACATTGTACCAACTTGCTTAAAAAGATAACCACTTAAATTAATAGTGATATTAATTGATCACTATTGCGGATGACAATTCTTTATCATAACCATATAATAATAATAATATTAAGCAAAACAATCCATGGATAATAATAATTGAGTGATACATACAATTCTTCTTTCTTCATTACCTTTAGACAAAGTCATATTCCTCCTGGCTGCTGCCCTCCATTTATTTATTTATATCTTAAATAAGTATATCATATGATAATTCATAAACAATATAGCAAATATATTCTCACTATTTGATTAGTCAATCACCTCACATTAAATATAATTAAATTCAACATAAAACTTTATTCTAAAATAATCACATTGAAATGTAACCTCACAATAATTTTCTTTTAAATTACGATAATTTTTCTTCGAATGAATAGAATCTAAGAGAAAAATACATTAAATTATTCTTTAAATTTGTTAAATAGTCATTTTTTTTAGTAATGGTTCAATCTAACAACGAATAACGTGATCATCTCAGTAATTAACTCGAAAACAGTGAACAGTACAAAAAGGATTGCTTAATCTTGATCAATGATTATCAAATACCGAATTATACCAATTCCGACGATTTACTTCCATCAGCAGTTACTATTTCTATCCACCATTGTTGCCACCACTAATTCACTTTTAGCTAGAGATGAAGTTTCAGTTAATAATGATTCATGTAAATTCCACGCTTGTATTTCCAATTCCCTTAAAATTTCGGCGAAAATGGGCGATCTTGATGAAGGAAAACGTATACATGGAAACGTTATTAAGTTGGGTATGACTAATGTTCTTTCCTTGGGAAATCAGCTCTTGCAAGTTTATGTAAAATGCAAGGAGTTTGTTGATGCGTGCAAGGTGTTCGATGAAATGTGTGTTAGAAATATTGTTACTTGGAATACATTGATATGTGGTTTAAGGTATTCTGTTGAGCGTGTAAAGACAAATGGTCATCTGGGGTTTTGTTATTTCAAGCAAATGTTGATGGAATCGGTGTCTCCTGATTGCATTACTTTCTGTGGGTTGCTCCGACTTTGTGTGGAGTTAAAGGGTGGTGTTTGGTTGGTCAAGGAGTTGCATTGTGCTATCGTGAAGTTGGGATATGATCAAAGTTGTTTTCTTGGTGCAACTCTTGTTGATTTGTATGGGAAGTTTGGGTTGATTAGAGAGGCTAGGTGTGTTCTTGATGGGGTTTTGGCGCGTGATTTGGTGCTATGGAATGTTATGATTTCTTGCTATGTACTGAATGGTTTGAGTGAAGAGGCTTTTTGCTTATTCAGTTTGATGAGATTGGAGGGGTTTGAGGGGGATGAGTTTACCTTTGCTAGTCTACTTAATTCCTGTGCTAGTTTGGGGTTTTATGACTCAGGTAGGCAGATCCAAGGTCTTGTTATTAAAGCTTGCCTTAACAAGGATGTGGTGGTTGAAAGTGCACTTGTTGATATGTATGCAAAGAATGAACATATAACCGATGCTCGCAAGGCTTTTGATGCAATGGCCTTCAGAAATGTAGTCTCTTGGACCACTATTATTGTAGGTTATGGACGCCGTGGAGATGGGAAGGAAGCTATGGAACTTCTAAAAAGGATGGTAAGAGAGGATTTTGTTCCTGATGAGCTCACTTTGGCTAGTGTTCTTAGTTCATGTGGTAACTTATCAATGGCCACTGAAACTGTACAAGTTCATGCTTATGCAGTTAAATATGTATTCTCAAATTCTATATCAATTGGAAATGCATTGATAAATGCATACTCAAAGTGTGGTAGTATAGCTCATGCTTACCAGTCCTTCAGATCAATAAAAGCACCAGATCTTTTTTCATGGACCTCAATGATTGGAGCTTATGCATCCCATGGCTTTTCAAAGGAAGCTATTCAACTTTTTGAGGAAATGTTGGAAAATGGTGTGAAGCCAGATAGTATTGTATTTCTAGAGGTTCTCTCTGCCTGTAGCCATGGTGGTCTCTTTAGTAAAGGGCTGCAGTACTTCAGTTTGATGACAAATAACTACCAAATTAAGCCAAGCTCAGAACACTATACCTGTCTCATAGATCTTTTTGGACGGTTAGGCCTTCTAAATGAGGCTTATGAAGTTCTAAACTCAATGCCAGTTGAATCCCAACCAGATGCCCTGAAGGCTTTCGTTGGCGCTTGTAGAATCCATGGAGATATGAAATTGGCAAAATGGGCTGCAGAAAAGCTTTTCGTGATAGATCCAAAGGATACTGCTACTTACGTCCTGATGTCAAACTTGTGCGCATCTGATAGTAATTGGCCGGATGCAGCCTTGATCTGGGAAATGGCTAGAGAGCGGTTGCATAACAAATCACCAGGCTGTAGCATGGAAATTATTACTCATGGAATCAACACATTAGCATGAAGCAACTAAAACTTCGCTGCAGTTGCAAACACTTGGGCTGCTTTTAGCATGAAAATGGAGGACAGTGAATGGATGTAGTTAGGAAATAGAATGAGATTGAATATGTAGCAAGAGCAAGGCAAGGGTTGCCAGACTGATTGATGAAAGGTAAACCTATGCATAACAGTGGTGTAAATCATGTTATAGACTCCTTCTAAACACAAGAAAATGTTGCCATCTAACTGCTATGCACTAGTATGATCTCAAGCCAAACCCTAAGCTTCAGGAAGCCACTAGAACCTTGATGGATGGAGGCTCCGCAGCATTCTTTTCAGGGAAACACAAGTACATGATATCTACAGTAAACATTTTTTTTTTCAAGACTGAAGGGAGATTGTCTATCCGTAGAGATTTATTTCTGAAAGAAACTCAGATTTTACCTGTAGCTTCACAAGGATCTGTATAATGAGAAGATTCAACTTCTATTCAGAGAATGTACATTCCTCTCTCTTCCTTTCGATACAAAACTTTCATGGTTTACCCAATTCACATAATATCTGCTACAAGTGTAATACGTACAAACAATTGAACTGTGGGCTATGCAACAGTATATATGGGACTTTATAAATAGGAATCCTCATTGGAACAATTTCATTACAGACTTCACCAATATATGAACTTGTGTGGTTTGCCTTGTATCTCCGCTACCAGTATTGACTCAACGGAGAAAGAATTAAAAGAAAGTTACTATACCTAGCACCAATCTTCTTTCCCTTTTCATATTCCCTATTGTAAGCTATAACTTTCCTGACTACACAAAATGGACCTTTTCTGCTTTTGGTTCCTATAAACAGGACACCAATGGTGTATCCCTTAGCCAAGTAAAACTTTAAAGAAGACAAAGAAAACTATTTGACAATGACTAACAAACATTTTTTTTTTTTGATTGTTAAAAACGACTGACAAACATTTGCTTGTAATCACTTGCCTAATGTAGAGAAGTGACTTCTTGGTGCACTTCATCGTACGTTCTCAGCATCAAGCAGCTCTAGCCTCTATATGTTATGTGCTTGGGCTGAAGTAGATTCTATTATGAACTATCTACCACCTCTTTCGTTACTACCACTGAAAGAATTTTGCCGAGCCAACTCATAGTTCTCTGATCGAGGTTGTTCGTTCTCACAGTTAACTGCTGTTGCTTTTGAACAGAGAAAAAGAAATGAAGAAGTATATATCGAAACATGCCATGCACTGCAGAAATGAAATATGAAAGATGTCAGAGAAAGAGTAGGAAAGAGAGAGAGAATAAAAAAGACGTAGGAGAAATGCTTGATAGCTCTTCAGACCTGTGCCATATCCAGTAATTTTGACTTGTTTCAAGTTTCCAGCTAATAGCAGCCATTGCTAATGCAGTGAATCCCGCAAGTAGAAAGCGCCACCGAAAGCGCTTCAGAAGAGACCGAATGAAATTATGAATCCATGCTTTTACAGTTTCCCATCTGCATTCAAAATCATACTTAGCTGAATTATTAGATATTAAAACAAATATTTGTTCTAAAAATTTACATGTCTAAATTTTTTGAACAAAAAATCCACCTACCTGTTGAGCATGTTCAAACAAATCTCTGTTGAAAAGGAGATCCATCTATGATGAGTAAAGAATTCAATGAGGAACCCAATGAACAGAGCCAAAGTACCAATAGCGACGACAAGAATAATGTTTGAGGACCTGTAAATGTTGACCAAGTTAAAGCTGATTCAAACGGTTCAATGACAAGAAAACCAAATCCAAACTTTTACTGAAAAAAGAGGAACTTTACTTGGTTGGTCCATTTTCAGCCATGAGGGCTGTCAGGATTGCAACAACAGTGTGAATCGCCCTCTTTGTAACTTCGTTAATAGTAGACAAGTATACAAAAGTACTAACAACAGCCATGAAAGAGAGCCAGAAATCCATGAACTGGGGCCGATCGACAAAAACGAAACCATATTATTACTTAGCCACCAGACGCAAAAATGCAATATAGCAAAATGCATAGGAGTGATACCTGTAAGACATGATAGGACAATGGACACCAAGTGCCAAGATCACATGCATGATACAGGCCACTTGAGATACCACTTGATGTGTAAAGAACCCATTCAGCAAATGCCTGCAGAAGAAAGGAGAACCTTTTAAGCATAGAAAAATGAAGAATCCAAGGTATAGCTCTACCTCAAGTTCATCCGCTTGTCCACTGAAAAAGAATTATTATACCCACACTCTGATAAAGTTTGTCTACTGAAATATAACCCTATATATCAGATTTTAACAGCCTCTTCACTTGAATACCAATCAGAATAAATCATTTGCCTTAGGATGTTATGGGATTAGCTAATCACCTTATGACGGAGGGCCCAGTAAGCAGGGAGCAAAGCTGCAGCATTGGATCCAATAAGGGAAATCGATTGCCACATTTGCCCTACATGAGTTTTCAGCACTTGTCCTTTAAAAGATCCATTGCATGATTAATTGGCTACTAATGAGAACTTACTGAGTTAAAATGTTAGCAAAACATAAGCAAACAAATAATAATCAAGAGTGTACTAGCAATAGCAGAGAGCATGTTAAAGACATGTTGGCAACATAATGTTGCAATTTGTTATTTTTTATTTTTGTTGGTGAAACACATGCAGCAATTGAAATGGTTTATACTGAATCATGGTCAGAGCAAGCTATCAGCACTCAGAATACACAAATGTTGCTCCTCATATTATCATACATTGAATAAATTGACAGGTTTACTCGAGATGGTACTGATTGTGCAAACAGTAACTGGTTACTCTAATCTGCAACGTCTAGTTCCAGATTCAATTTTAAGTGCTAAGTGAAGACTTTCAAAAATACAAACAAACAAAGAAACCACAGAGGATGTAGCAACAGTTCTCTTAAAATGGCTAAAGACACTGACATAAGTCCGAATGGCACAAAAATACAATGCTTTACCTGAAGAAGAAACCAGTTCAACACTGCAATCAAAGCCTCCATTGCGTCGATCACAATCACAGAAACTGAAAAAGACAGATTTATTGCATGAGAACATGAATCGAACCCAATAGCTTAATCTTCAGAAATCGTCATATATGAACCTGTAGAATGTGAGACCACTTGAATCCAACACAGACTTGCATGCCCCATGCGAAGAGCATTTCGCTGGGCATCTCTCTACTGAGATAGACATGGTAGTTTCAACTGTCGAACTATGCCTGTTTGAAATTGGGTGCCTTAACCCAAAACTCCATGTTCCTCCTCTAGCATATATGATATAAAAGCTAACGGATTTATCACTTGCATCATATAACTTAAAAAACATGGAACCATTGCTGTTGCTTGTGCTGTTTGCATAGAAGTAATCCCAATTACTAAGAGAGGGAAATCCACCATATCTGGCATATATTTCCCCACCTATCTTTTCTTCTGATGCAATGCGGACATGAATATTTCCACCAGCAGCACCATCGGGAATGTCCAGAAGGAAAAAGGTCCAAGTGTAATCACCATCAGAGGAATTACTCAAAAGAGGTCCCAAAGGAAAATTAGCAGAGCCTGAGGAAACTTCTCCACTGATAGGTAGATAATAGGATTCAAAAGCGACAAATGGAGTTCTTTTCAGAAACGTCTGCACAGAACAATTACGAGGTAGTTAATAGAAAGTCCTGCTACTATTCCAAGACGCCCCCCCCCCCCCCCCAAAAAAAAAAAAAAAAACATGAAATGAATTGACAAACTAATCAGGTCAGCTTTGATGCGTGCTATTTGCACTGGAAGAGAAAATATGTATATATACATCTAGTGTATCATTTTCTTTTATTAAGCAGGAAATTGAGTTATCCAAATCCACAATGACCATACATAATGTTCAATATTAATGTGCAACTAAACAAGTATACAAAATTAATGAGAAGTTTTGAGAAAGATTGAAGCAGACAACTCATTAAAAGTCCACCTGAAGTGTGTATTTTGCTGTTGTACAGTTCAATCCAGCCTTCTCCGCAGGACACCGAAGTACTTGCCATTCCAATGAATAGCATATTGTAGTGTTCATTTCTTTGATTGCCGACATGCTTTCTGACAGGTTTGCTGGCAGTATTTTAATATACCAACGACCAAGTCTAGGTAAAGGTATGACCAATGGGGATCTGTTTATATCAGCAGAATAATCATACAGTTGTGGCTGCGGTAAAGTTCCATGCCGAACATAACACATCAGGGAATGTCCACTGCTATTGATGGCCCCATTAGAACGCTGTGATTGAGTGAACGTGATATTTAATGCTGTGATTATTATCTCCTCGGCAATACTCACTACATCCAATGAGTAGACTTTTGACCCAGCAACGTCAAGACAGCTCTCCTCGGTACCTCCACAGGGAGTCATATTGGCTGCAGTTTTATAAGATTTAAGGATATACTTAAGTAAATAAAAGTATGCTCTCTCTACCAGCTTAAGCTTTTAGATGAGATGGTTTCAGAGCAAGCAGAGGTCCTGATATCGAATGTCACCACCACCCATTATCAAAGAGAATTTTCACGTGCTTTAGCCCGTGAAAAAAGAAACAAGACCCTGAATATAATTAATAAGTAAATAAAAGTGTACTCTCTCTATCAAATATGTTAGATATGTTAGATGAGATGGTCACACACTCCAACAAGTTTGCATACCTATTCCACTTTGAGGAGATATATAGGTATCCGAACATGAGAGTAAACTAATTGTTTGGTTGCAGAATTTGCCCAGCATAGCTGAATTTGTACAGCCTTCCACAGTTATGTTACCACTGAATGAGTATGCATGTCCTCGATTAATCTGCAAAGAGAAATCAGTCAATAGAAATTAGCTAGTTAAGATATTAAACCGTTGAAATGATGGTATTACGACTTTAAAAGAATGATATTTGTTTCACAGTGGTAAGCTTCAATCCAAGGGTTGGGGAGTGAGATTAGATTCTTAGAATCTCCAGTTTAATTGATACAGTAGTATTTCTTTCATTGTTATGACAAAGGAACACAAATCATCATCATACAAGTAAACAATCCAGTGGAACTTAAGACACACCTGCTACCTTTTGGAGGAAACAAATTATGTTTTTTTGATTGATATAGGTATTGTATTAAAAAGTACCAAAACTGCTGGCAAGTATTTACAGAGGAAAGTTTCGTTACAAGTTTGGACGAAACAATTTTCAGTATGTATTCCTCCTCACTAACAACTGCCCACAAGGAAGAGAGCAGGCTTCTCTCTTAGGCGGAGCACTTCCTCACTAATGTGTACTCGTATCTTAGAGCTTTGTCAGATTGCTAAGCCCATTCTTAACCTAGCGGTGTTGTTCCTTTATTAGAAACATAAACTACAACTCTACAACGCTCTCACAGATCTACCGCTTCCTAATTTTTTTCCACTTAGAAATCCTTTTCACTAGTTTCATAAAATGCATGTCAACCACAAAAGTGCAGGTGCAAGCCATTTCCCCACATTTCTCTAAGGTTCAGTAGCAACAGAGCTGGTGGAAGTCAAAGTCATTATCTCTTAACTACTGGAAGAGCTCATGTGAATGATTAACCCCAAACAAGATCAATCATGTTAGCTCTCCTCTTTCATTTTGCACCATCCTTTAAGTTCAAGCCAAAGAAGAGGAGTAGCAGGCCTTTCCTCTTTTACTTCCTCTGCTTAGGTAGAAAAAGAGATAAATGTACTGATAATTTGATTATTATCTCTGTAGTAAATAGGAGAGAAAATCGAGTTCAATTCTTTTACTAAAACTTAAAAAACACAGGGTATTAATTGATCACATAGACATGTTCAGATACATCAGAAGATCATTTAAACAAATAAATAATGTCTATCTGATCATATGTTGAAAACTCAAATAGAAATGTCCACAAGTGCAAAAGATAATGGCCAAGATGCAGAATATAAATAAGTTAGAGCAAGTACCATTTTTGATTGTGTCCTTAAAGGTCCGATGCCATTAAATAACCCAAAATACCATATTCCTGGACGAATCTGCGAAAAAACTTATTTCAAACCCAAGTAATATGCATAAGTCCACCACTGAAAAGAAATTTATCTCTCAAATGGAGAAGCTAATATACTACAAAGAAGAAACTAGCCCACACATTACAAAGTTAAGAATAAACCTGCTCATTTGTCAACATCAAGGATATACTTTTCTGCATGGGGTAGCACTTCTCAACCATTTGAAGATCTTGTGATTCTCCAAAGGAACTATTGGAAATGTGGTCTATCACTACAAAGAAAAACTAATATTATTAGTTACTTCGTGGCCACATGATTTGGCATGCTCAGTCAGTTAAGAGAATGATTTTTGTACCTAGACCTGTAAGAGAAGTGTTATGAACATCTGGAAGGGGCGGACTTCCTTCTCGGAAGCAGATCATCGGCAAAGTACTTACTTTTCCTATTCTTTTCAGGTCCTGCATGCAGTTAAATTCAGGAATTAAAGATTGTAAAAGGATAATTATTGGGATTAAAAGCATGGTACGGTCAGCGACAAAAATTCTTTAACACCAATATCAAGGAAGTAAACAGAGAAATTGTAGTGGGCAAAAGGAGCAAATTGCATAATCATAATAAAGACAACCAAAAAGAGATTCCAAAGTTAAGCAGAACATTTCGATGATGCAAGTTTCGGTCATGCACTTACAACGCCAATATTGGATTCCAAAGCAATAGTCACCGAAGAGAACCATGGTGGTAAGTCCACTGCAGAAAGGCATGGAAACCAAAACCAGTAAGCCATCAATTAAAAAGGAAAGAAACCTTAAACTGTGTGAAGTCACAACACAGTATATTCTCCATTTAACACTTCCTCACACAATTATCCGTGATACAACCAACGCAGAAACATCTAATATAGCACTAATCTGCCTGTAAAGACCACTTCTCAAAAATTTACATAGAAAATAAGATAGCACTAATCTGCCTGTAAAAACCCAGTTTTCAAAAAATTACATAGATAGATGTAAACACTGATACTTCACAAACAAAACCAAGATACCTAGAATGGAGTAATTAATAATTGAACATTACAAACACTAAGGCAGGGAACAAGCTAAATCCACAACTATTGAATAACAGAGCGAGCAGCTCATGACCAAGGATTTTTTTTGTTTTGAAACTATGGAAATACTAACAAGATAAATAAACAAAACCAGTTGGTTGAATCAGAACAAGCAATTACATATTTACATCAAAGCAACAGTAAACGAGTGATCCATAGACCATCAATCAGTTAAAACAACTCAAACGATATAAGCAACTCGAAATATTGCTCTCATACATCTATAACTGCATTCATCTATTCATGCATTGATGAATACAGAGAAACAGGTAACAAAAATTCTAAAAGAATCAAAACCCAGTACCTCTTAACTTCATTCATCCCCTCCCAGTGCAACTGATACATTAGTGATACAAGTGATCCATAGACCATCAATCAGTAAAAACAACTCAAAAAGAAACAAGCAACTCGGCATATTGCCCTCATACATCTCTCACTGCATTCATCTATTCTTGCATTGATGAATACAAGAAATAAATATCAAGAATTCTAAGAGAATCAAACCCCAGTATCCCAAATTTCGTCAAGATCCCAGAATCCCTCCCCTGTTCCATCAAACTCTCCCCCACCCCACCTCCCTCCCGGTGCAACTGATAACTAAGTGAAATGAGTGATCCATAGACCATCAAACAGTTAAAACAATTCAAAAACGAAACAAGCAACTCGAATTATTGATCTCATACATCTCTAGCTGCACTCATCTATTCTTGCATTGATGAATACAGGAATAGATATCAAGAATTCTAAAAGAATCAACCCTCAGCATCCCAAATTCCATTGAGGTCCCAGATGTTGGGAAAACGCGGACAAGCACAACAATATATATGGTAAAAGTAATGAAAATAAAATGGGAAAATAACGACACCAAAAATTTTACGTGGAAACCCTTCTAAATAAGGGAAAAAACCACGGCCAAGAGGAGCAACTGATATTACTATAGTAAGGAATTTTACACTGTGTAGTCACAAATACAATACTCAAAGTGACTACTACACACTCAAAAGAAACAACACTCTTTTGGTTTCCGTCTTACTAAAATATCGCTCACACTCTATTTTTCTTCACAGACTATTCTTTTGTATAGTCTATGGAATACCTCACTTTGCTCTCAAAATGGTTTTTCTCTCTAACTTGGTGTGTTCTACAAATGAGCAAGAATGCTCTATTTATAGAAGGATAAAACCATGCCTATGTCACTAATGACATAGGTAAAATAGCAAAGTCAAAAATGGTTTGCAAATCTTACCAATTTGCCAACTACCAAGTCTTAATTTTCAACTCCAATTACTATTCCTTTTTAACAATTGCTTGTACCAATTGAATAGCTAAAGTTAACCAAAAAATGGGATGGATTCAACAAATCTCCCCCTCCAGTCCCATTTACTGGAAGAAGGTATCTTCATCTTCTTTAGAGAGAGCTCATACCCACAAGTTCTTTGCATAAATCGAACTTGTCTTTCGGTATCGTCTTGGTCAGCATATCTGCAGGATTTTCACTTGTGTGGATCTTTTTGATGTGAAATGATTCACTCTCCACTTCCTCGCGAATCCAATGATATCTGACGTCGATGTGTTTTGTTCTTGCATGGTACATGGAGTTCTTGCTCAAGTCTATTGCACTTTGGCTATCACAATAGACAATATACTCCATTTGATTCAAACCAAGCTCTTGAAGAAATCGCTTTAGCCATATCATCTCCTTGCCGGCTTCAGTAGCCGCAATATACTCAGCTTCAGTTGTAGAGAGTGCAACACACTTCTGCAACTTTGACTGCCATGATATAGCTCTCCCTGAAAAAGTAAACAAATATCCAGTAGTGGATTTTCTGTTATCAAGGTCACCTGCCATATCAGAATCTGTATAGCCTTTCAAGATTGGATTTGATGCTCCAAAACACAAACATTCATCTGAGCTTCCTCTAAGATACCTGAGTATCCACTTCACAGCTTCCCAATGCTCTTTTCCCGGATTTTCGAGAAATCTGCTCACAACACCAACTGCGTGAGCAATATCAGGTCTAGTGCACACCATTGCATACATTAGACTTCCGACGACGGAGGAATATGGAACTTTGGCCATGTTCTCTTTTTCCTCCCTAGCTGTAGGACACATCTTCTTGCTCAACTTCATATGACCAGCAAGAGGTGTACTAACAGGCTTAGCATTCTTCATATTGAAGCGCTCCAGTACACGTTCAATGTACTTCTTCTGGGACAAATAAATCTTTCTTTTATCTCTAAGACGAGTAATTCTCATGCCCAAAATTTGCTTGGCATGACCCAAGTCTTTCATAGAAAAAGACTTACACAACTCTTTCTTCAGCTCGTCAATCTTGAAGTATTCTTGCCCACAATCAACATATCATCCACATACAACAGGAGGAGGATAAAATCATTGTCAGAAAATTTTTGTACAAATACGCAATGATCTGAAGAAGTCTTCTTATAGCCTTGCTCCCCCATAACAGATTCAAACTTCTTGTACCACTGTCTAGGAGCTTGTTTTAGGCCATAAAGACTCTTTTTGAGTTTGCACACAAAATTTTCTTTACCTTCTACTTTGAAGCCCTCAGGTTGTTCCATATAAATCTCTTCTTCTAGGTCACCGTGAAGGAAAGCCGTCTTCACATCCATTTGCTCAATCTCTAAATTAAGACTAGCAGCCAAACCTAGAACTGTGCGAATCGAGGACATTTTCACAACAGGAGAAAATATTTCGTCAAAGTCAATACCCTTCCTTTGACCGAATCCCTTAACAACCAATCTAGCTTTGTACCTGGGCTTCAAGTTGTGTTCTTCAACTTTAACTTTGAACACCCACTTGTTCTTCAAAGCTCTCATGCCCTTGGGCAATTTTACCAACTCATAAGTGTGGTTCTCATGCAAAGACTTCATCTCATCTTGCATGGCTTCAATCCATTGATCCTTGTGCTCATCTTCCATGGCCTCCTCATAACATTCAGGTTCTCCCCCGTCAGTGAGTAACACATACTCATTGGATGAATAACGGGAGGAAGGAAACCGCTGTCTTGTGGACCTCCGAAGCGGAATATTTGATTCGTCCACAACTTCATGAACAACAGGATCATCAATAACAATATCATTGTTATTATCAACATCAACATGTTGATTTGATACATGATTCTGGGCGTCACTATGATTATCAAGCCCAACAACATCATGCACACTTGTGTGAGGAACGTCAGCATGATGAATTATACCATCAAAACTTGAAGATTCTACCTTCTCCGCTTTGTCAATATCTTCAATTGTTTGATTCTCCATGAAAATAATATCACGGCTTCTCACAAGTTTCTTTTCAATTGGATCATATAGCCTGTAACCAAATTCATCTAGGCCATATCCAATGAAGATGCATTGCCTTGTCTTGGCATCTAACTTTGACCTCTCATCTTTTGGCACATGTACAAAAGCTTTGCAACCAAATACTCTCAAATTGTCATAGGAAACATCCTTTCCATACCAAACACTATTTGGTACATCACTTTGCAAAGCAACAGCAGGAGATAGATTAATAACATGTGCAGCGGTCAATAAAGCCTCACCCCAAAATGAGTTCGGCAACTTTGCTTCAGAAAGCAAACATCTAACTCTTTCCATCAAGGTCCTGTTCATCCTCTCAGCCAAACCATTAAGCTGAGGAGTCTTGGGAGGAGTCTTCTGGTGTCTAATACCTTGATGCTTGCAGTATTCGTCAAATGGTCCACAATATTCACCACCATTATCAGTACGAATGCATTTCAGTTTCTTTCCAGTTTCTCTTTCAACTGAAGCCTGAAACTGCTTGAAGACACCTAACACTTGGTCTTTAGTCTTCAAGACATAGACCCAAAGTTTTCTCGAGCAATCATCAATGAAAGTGACAAAGTAGAGTGCACCACCTAATGTCTTTGTCTTCATTGGACCACATAAATCAGAGTGCACCAACTCAAGCAACTCTGTCTTTCTCGAAGGAGGGTAGGACTTAAAGGAAACTCTATTTTGTTTACCAGCCAAACAGTGCTCACAGTTTTCTAATTTAGCACTTTTGAAATTTGACAAAAATTTCTTTTTGGCTAGAACATTAAGTCCTTTCTCGCTGATGTGGCTAAGCCTCTTGTGCCATAATGTTGAAGAGCTATCGCTCTCAACTGCATTCACCATATCAACACAAACAGAGGTCGTAGTCCAGTATAGACCACGACGTTTGTTACCACGAGCCACAACCAAGGAACCCTTGATGAGCTTCCATTTTCCATCACCGTTGGTACTAACATATCCTTCATCATCTAAAACACCAACAGAAATTAGGTGCAGACGAACATCAGGAGCATGTTTCACATTGTTCAAAACTAGTTTAGTTCCAACACTAGTTTCTAAACAAATTGTACCAATACCAACCACCCTAGAAACAGTCTCATTACCCATACTCAAGGTTCCAAAATCACCAGGAGTATAGGAAGAGAAAAAATCCTTCCTTGATGTCACATGAGATGCGGCACCAGTGTCCACAACCCAGCTTGACTCATCACAAGCAATATTTATCATGTTTGCATCAAGAACGGTAACAAGATCTTCGGTGGTGACGGTGGCTAGGCAATTTTCATTGCCATCTTCTTTAGTTTCCTCTTTGTTTTTGTTCTCCCTCTTCAACTTCCTGCAGAACTTCTTTGTGTGCCCTTTCATACCACAATGATAGCACTCAATATCCTTAAGTCTGCCTCTGGATTTGCTCTTATTTTGTTCTCTATTCTGAGAACACGAGTTTTGTTTCTCCCCCTGGGGCCAGTTATCAGGACATCCGACGAAGAGGAAACTTGAGTTTTTCTTCTCATCTCTTCGTTCAAGACACTACTCTTGGCGGAATCCATAGAGATTACACCATCCGGAGCAGAATTTGACAATGACGTTCTAAATGTTTCCCAAGAGTCTGGTAGGGAACCAAGTAGAAGCAAGCCTTGAATTTCTTCATCAAATTTGATGCCCATAGCAGATAATTGGTTCATGATCCCCTGAAAATTATTCAGATGGTCTGTCATTGGAGAACCATCATGATACTTCAAACTCAACATCTGCTTTATTAAGAACATTTTGTTGTTGCCAGTCTTCCGAGCATACAAACTTTCAAGATGCTCCCATAGGGTTCGAGCATGTGTTTCCCCAGAAATATGGTTCAACACATTATCGTCGACCCATTGCCTAATGAATCCACAAACCTGTCTGTGCAACAGATTCCACTCTTCATCTGTTTTATTATCAGGCTTTACAGTGGTAAATACTGGTTTGTAAAAATTCTTAACATAAAGCAGATCTTCCATTTTTCCCTTCCAAATGGCATAATTAACACCATTCAAAGTAACCATTCTACTTGTGTTGGCTTCCATTGTTTTCCCCAAAAAATATAGTTATCGCAAATCAAAGTAAATCTTTTCTGATGTGGAAGTTCAGACTGTGCTGCAACCACAGAGCATACTCAGATAAAACCTTGGCTCTGATACCAGTGTTGGGAAAACGCGGACAAGCACAACAATATATATGGTAAAAGTAATGAAATAAAATGGGAAAATAACGACACCAAAAATTTTACGTGGAAACCCTTCTAAATAAGGGAAAAAACCACGGCCAAGAGGAGCAACTGATATTACTATAGTAAGGAATTTTACACTGTGTAGTCACAAATACAATACTCAAAGTGACTACTACACACTCAAAAGAAACAACACTCTTTTGGTTTCCGTCTTACTAAAATATCGCTCACACTCTATTTTTCTTCACAGACTATTCTTTTGTATAGTCTATGGAATACCTCACTTTGCTCTCAAAATGGTTTTTCTCTCTAACTTGGTGTGTTCTACAAATGAGCAAGAATGCTCTATTTATAGAAGGATAAAACCATGCCTATGTCACTAATGACATAGGTAAAATAGCAAAGTCAAAAATGGTTTGCAAATCTTACCAATTTGCCAACTACCAAGTCTTAATTTTCAACTCCAATTACTATTCCTTTTTAACAATTGCTTGTACCAATTGAATAGCTAAAGTTAACCAAAAAATGGGATGGATTCAACACCAGAATCCCTCCCCCCACCCCACCCCCCTCCCAGTTCACCTGATACATCAATTCATAAACCATCAATAAGTAAAAACAACTCAAAAATACGAAACAAGCAACTTGAACAATCGCTCTCATACATCTCGCTACATTCATCTATTCTTTGCATTGATGAATACAAGAAATAGCAACAAGTACAGAAAAATCATCCAAATAAAACAAGATATCAAGAATTCTACAAGAATCAAAACCCATCATCCCAAATTTCGTCAAGGTCCCAGAATGAAACTTAAATTTCACATACCACAACAACCCTCCCAAAAACAAAACAAAAAATAATCAAAACCCCTATAAGAAAAAGGATAAAAATACAAACTTTAATCAACTAATCCAAAAAAATTACCACTAATGTATCTCCATTCATAAGGTTTGAGCACAGTAGTTGCATATATGAAGCTAGAAAGAGTAGCACTCTTATGAAAACCATCCCCACCTTGAACTTTTTCTCCATACAAAACCCAACAAGAACTAAAACAAGTAACAGTTAACACTACAATTACAATAAAAAGATTCGAACTAGAATGACCCAGAATCAAAAACATGTTTTTTCCCCCTTTTCAAAGATGATTCTTAGTAAAGAATGAGGATTTTTACTGAATCATTCGCCCCTTCTCTCTGTGCCTATAAATATACATTAGAAAAAAATAAAAAAATAAACATTCCAAATTGAAATTCAGTCAATTAGATTTTTGGGTAATATAATATATTGTACAAAAAATATTAGTAAATTAGGTGAATGTTTTGCGTATTTTCTTGGGTTTCTGGGTTGACTTCTTGTTTCTTGAAATTGACTAAGAAAATAGGAATAATATTTATAACGTAAAAAAAAAAAAAAACTTACCGAGAAGGATGTGAGTGAGTTCACGCGCCTAGTATGATCGTTAATTGTCACTCGACCTCGATATTTATATTGAAAATCTGATATATCATATTTTGCGACAGGGTGTTTACACTAAGTGAATATAAAATGCATTAGTAAGTGATTTAATAAGTAGAATGAAATATAAATTTAAACATATAACATGCATGTATTGGCTTGGTGTAAACATCAGGTGCATATAAATTTTACTCAAAATATTTTGATCAAACAAATATTGAAAAATCAAAATATATTTTCTCCATATTAAACACATTAGAAGGTTTTTTTTTTCCATTATGTATTTGTTATTTATATATAAATTTAGGTAAGAAAAAAATTGTATTTATACACGGTAAAGTTCACTTTTTAGGGCAACATATATGGATAAAAAATATTCTAATTTTTTTTTAAATAACGTCGATTAAGAAAGGTCCACATAGTGTGATGTGACAAAGTTGAAGAAGAAAAGTAATCTCAATTAAGAATGAAAAATGACGTTTAATTAATGGTTTAATTAATTTCTTTAGTTTGTATCGTGAATTTAATTTACTTAACTATTTGATTCTCTAGTTATAGGTAATAACATCAATTTATGTTTATAATCCAGATAGAGTTATTTGTATCATTAATTTTGATATTTTATATATATGTTAATTTTCGTGATTTTTTACAAGTTTTTCTTTTTATGAGAGTATATTTTATTTTATAAGATATTTAATGAAATTGTGTATTTTTTAGGAAAACAAATTTGAAGCTCTGAATAACAAACTTGTAGACTTGGAACATGGTTCTTATCCTTTTCTCAATTGACTCAACTAACCAAAAGAAAAGAAGAACTTTTCCATCAAATGTATTATTGACTTTAATATCATATGCATTAATTATATGTATGTATGTATGTACAATTTATGCACGTGTGTATTTTAAATTTTATTTTTCTCTAATTCTCTATTATCTAGGTAGATATAAACAATTTTTTGTTATTAATAATGAATTGTTTTTTAAAAATTATTATATAGTCACAATATTGATAGGTGATTTCTTTTGTTTGATATATACTATTAAGGGTGAATTTTCATATACAGCCACTTAAATATAATCTAATTATTCTCTGTAACTATAATTTGATAATTACAATTCGTAGCTATATGTTATATGGAAGACAGAGGCGGGAGAGAGGAGAGAGGGGAGAGAGAGGGGAGAAAAGAGTGGGAGAAAAATGAATTGTATATGTATATCGGTTAGATAATTGTATATTATACATATGTATTTGTATAAATGGCAAGCGAGATTGGGAGAGGGAGGAGAAAGGCAGAGAACTGAGAGAGGGACGAGACAGGCGAGCGAAATTGGGAGAGGGAGGAGAGAGGTGAGTGAGAGAGGGCAGAGGGTGGAGAGAGGTGAATTGTATATTATACATATGCATTTGTATATATGACAAGAGAGATTGGTAGAGGGAGGATAATTGTATATTATGCATATGTATTTGTGTATTGGCAAGCGAGATTGGGAGAGGGAGGAGAGAGGCAAGCGAGATTGGGAGAGGGAGGAGAGAGGGAGAGAGATGAATTGTATATGTATATGATTGTATACTATAAATATGTATTTGTATATATGGCAAGCGAGATTGGGAGAGGGAAGAGACAGGTGAGCGATAGAGGGCAGAGAGTGTGAGAGAGGTAAATTGTATAAAGCAACTTTCACATATAGCAACCATAAAAACTATATTTGCATGTTATATATATAGTTTGCATAATTGCGCTCCATAGCAAATTTTATGTTTGTTATGGAACTTTTGATTTGTATAATTCGCTACAAACATCCAATTTTATACGAATTGTTCAGTTTTGTATAAATTCATTTATACATTCTAATTTGTACAATAAGATATGTATTTGCATAATTATAAGTGTATAAGAAGAAAATATATGTATTGTATTTGTATATATATTTTTCTCTCGCTTTATACAAACAGAAACATATTTTATACATTTTATATCAAAATGTATAAAATAACTAACTGTATACCGAAAATGGCTACTTGTATATCGAATCAGATGGCAAAAATAGTTGTTGCGACTTACAATTAAAATAAACTATGGCTATATCATTTAATTTGAATTAATAGTTTGCTATTTCATATAATTTTCCTAATTGTGTATGTATATAAATTAAATAATTGTATATTATACATGTATATGTGTATATTCTGACGAATTATACATATATAAACGTGACTAATTAGATAAACTCGAAGTCAGCACATGTAATTAATGTATAATGTTAGTTGCGAGTGATAATTATAACAAATTATAACTATAATGAATAACTAAATAGTATAAATTTACTTAACCACATAATTTCTCATGCTATTAAATATACCTCCATCCTTATGGAGCAGTATTACTTTTTATATTACTTATATTCAGGTATAAAGAGATGCTAGAGTTTTGATTATCAATAGTGATAATTTTTCTACTCTATCCATTTATTATGATTGGTGAGCAAAAGAAAATACACTTTTCTCACAAACATGCACACGTTCGTTCTCTAATGGCTACCTATAAATATTCACATGATTCACCTTATTTTAAACGCTTAGGGATAGGGGAGTGCAAAAATCAATCCGACTGATAAATCGAATCGGAAAAAATGTTATTGAGTTATTGTTATTGGGTTATTGAGTTTTTAGGGGTTTATAAAAAAAAAAATTAGATTATTGGTTCGGTATCGATTTTTACTATTGGGTTATTGGGTAAACCGATAACCCAATAAGACGTTATAATTTATTATTTTACACTTTCTAATTATTAAATACTAATAATTTAATATATAATTAGACACTATAATTATATCAAATTATTAGTACTCTAACAACTTCACACTAGGACGCTTTATAAATTTTTACTATATACCTAAAGATTAAAGTAAGAGGTTCACAATTGTAGCTATTTTGATTTTATTTTTTGTTTTAATCTTGTTGGACTAGTTTAATTTAGTTCACCATACTTTGTTTTCGTGATAACATGTAATTATAACATCCGTACTATTTTCTCTTATTGATGCAATTTCTCATTATCTTTCATGTTTCAATATATCAAAGCATTTAGAGAAGTGAGAAAACATATAATATTTTACGTACATTTTTTTATTGGGTAAATCAAAAATCGAACCGATAATGATAAAAAACCGACAAACCAAAAATCGATAAAGAATATCTTATCGGTTTATTATTGGGTGAGCATATTTAAAAATCAAAAAACGATAAATCGAATCGATAATACATAAAATCGAACCGAACCGAACGATGCACACCCGGGCGTTTGATTATTGTATAAGAAACAATCTATATATGTATTAAAAGTTACTTTAGCATTACTATATTTTGTATTAGGTATACAAGTTAACATAACTCATACCATGTTTGATTGGTAAGAATTTAAATATTTTATAAAAGTTATTCATATATTAATTTATATATATGGTGTTTACTTGCATTTTTTGTAGTCTTACATAATTAATACTGACATAATTTATAAGAGAATTTATGTATAAAGTTATGCAAGATAGAAGGTGTAATAAGTTATGTGAGTATAGTTATATGTGTATTAAAATAATAAATTACATATTTACCCTATTATTTTATTTTATTTTTTAAATTGGAAATTTTGTAATTTTCCTATATACGTTTTGTTGTTTTTATTTCTTTTTATATATAGACCATTTTTATTTCTTTCAATTTTTATTTTTTTTAATTGGAAATATTAATGTTTTCCTATTATATATGGACTATTTTCATTTCTTTTTATATATTTATAGTTTTTATTTATTGATGCAAATATACATATTTTTTTAATATTGAAAATTTGATTGTATATTTTTTAACGGTACATATGCTAATTAAATATTAGCATTATATACATTATTCAATATATTTTACATTTTATTAATTTACAATAAATTTATATTCAATAGTTAATAATTCATATATTGTAATTCCTACATAACTAAATAATAACTATATAACTAATATCCGCATAGCTAATACCCGCATAATTAAATTCAACATAACTAATTTTTTGCGTAACTAATACATGTATAAATAAACCCTATATAACTAATACTTGTATAACTCTAACCAGTAACCAAACGACCCCTTAAAAGAGAAAATGTCTCTCAAATTAGCATTTAATTTTCTCCGAAAAGAAGCAAATGTCATGTACTCAATTAAGTTGTTGAGTTCGTGGAAATTTTGTATTTTTATAACTAGTATCGTAAACTTAGTTATTTTCTATCCTAGAATGAATTAAATCATATATTTTAAATCAGGAAATTATAAGAAAAAATAATTTCTTAAAAAATATAATGAAATTTTCTACTAAATTATTATAACAGTTTTTTATTTAGTCATAGTTCTGAATTACAGTGATTTAACACTATTACTAAAGAGACAATATTAATTCCCAAATTATCTTTTAAAATTAGGGTTAACCCATTGGTGATCTCCTAAAGTTGACATCAACTTTCACTTAGACACTTAAATTAGGTTTTGTTCATTTTAGACACCTCATATGAGGCCCTAATGTGTCATAAGTTATGCCTATGTTTCTTCTTACTCTCAATCATACGGAGGAAAATTCTAATAGAATATGAAATCAAAATTTCAAATTGCTCCCACGTTCAACCATAAACTTTTCATATTTGATTCAAAAACTTTTGTTGAAATTTTGGGTAAACGATGTGAGTTATGAAGAATACAAAGTGATGGAATTGTTGTTGGTCAAACAATATCCTTTTGAATCTTCGAGTTCATCAAAGATCCTTTCAATTTTGATTCAAGATTATAAAAAAAAATTGAGATTGAAGATTCTTAATTTGTTCTCTCAGTTCTTCAATTTTGATTTGAATTTGTTGAAAATTTGAGATTCAAAATTATTCTCCTAGTTTTTTGAAGATCCTTTTCAAATTTGATTCAAAATTTGTGAAAATTTTGAGAAGATACATCATAAATATCTTTGCTACTTAGCATTTTACTATTTATGTATCTTGTTTAAATCGATAAGTATTATATTTATACCAGATACATTAAATAAATAATTATTGTCCATAAGATGTTAGATTTCAGATAGATACATTATTGTGTGGTAGTTGCTATGTAATTGATACATTTAGTATAAATTCAAATTTACGTATCATATCAAAAAAATAGTGTATGATACATTACTATTTATGTATTTCGTTTAAATTGATAAGTATTGTGTTTATACTAGATACATTAAATAAGTAATTGTTGCTCATAAGATGTTAGATTTGAGATCGATACATTACCGTGTGGTAGTTGCTATGTAATTGATACATTTAGTATAAATTCAAATTTACGTATCATATCTAAACAATTAGTGCATGATACATTACTATTATGTATTTCGTATAAATTGATATGTATTGTATTGTTTGCCTGGAAAGATATTTATAACTTACATAATGTATCATTTTGTAGTTGATAATAATGTATCTGATACAATAAGGTTGTGAAAGAAGGATGTATATAAGCTGAAACAAAATGTATCTATAAATGTATCACAATAAATAAGAATTAAGTTAGATACATGAACAAACACAATCGATCCATTAAAGAAATTTAATTATGAAAAACACAAAGAAAAAAATATTAGATTGTATGAAATTTCGGTGAAATTTAAACTAATATTATTATGAGACAATGAAAAAATTAAATAATAATACAAAAATCCTAATCAATTTCAATGAATGATAGTTATTAGAGTCCATAAACAACTCAAATTATGAAAAACTTATAAATATTATATTAATTATTACCAAATAATAACTACTACTAATATACATTTTTTTTTTTATTTTGAAAATTAGAATTTTAATAAAGACTAAACACAGAGTTGAAAATCATGCAAGATTTTTGTATTAGCATATTGTTAATCAATAATTAATAAAACATTTATAGTAGAATAAATATGCCATGATAAAATTAGTTGGTCATGCGAAAAGAGTTGTAGGTCACAATTACTGTGTACGGAAAAAGTTTTATCACACGCTCATTGAATTTTCAAAAAAACAAAATAAAGATTATCTCAATATTCTCTTATTTCTACAATTTTCTAGAAAACGATTCTATCTTAATTTCATAAATGGAAATTAGGAAAAGTAGTATATGCTAGAAAAATTATTAAAAACATCCTTAATCTATTGAAAATAACTATCAAGATTTTACATTAAAAATAAAGATATCTCGACTAAAAATAAAAACAGATTTGTGAAGTGAAATAAGGAAGGATAAATATTGATTCTGAGAGTTAGATTTATGTATCTAGAGTTTGGAGGTTTGGAGTAAAATAAGGGATTTTAGAAATTTTAAAATCGATAGGAAAATGAAAATTATGAGGAAAAAAGGTGTGTATATAAGTAATTTATCCTTTATCAAATTCAAGTCCAAGGTCCACTTTCATCTTGAAGCCCAAACCCATGTCACATGTCACAATGACTAGACATTCAAGAGCAATCATGTCACCTGTACAAATGAAGTGGAAGTCCCAACCAAATTTAAGAACCAATTTTCAATCCGTCAAGTGTCAAAGAAAGTTGCAACATACACTACATAGTTCTTTAAAGGAGTGGTCAACGGAGTTCTTCTCAGAGATCAACTTGAAACGACAGTGTTTTTGATTTTTTTGGAGATAAAATACATTTCAAGGAGGTATATATATTTATCCTACATTCAAGACATACGCTATTAAAAACCCTCATATCAAGATAACAACAAAATTATATGCACAAAATTTATTAATAAAAAGTACATTTTAAAAAAAATTATTTTTGATTGCAGTTACGAAAATCTATTGTGAACAATAATATAACAGAAAAATGAGATTAAGAAACACTATGACACGAAAATTTACCAACATTTTTCTTGTTTTTATTAATAACAAATTAAAAGACAACAATTGGAGTCGTCGCTTTTGGTTCCAAAAATTAAGGGACCAAAGTTATTTTTATTCGTTTCGGTCTATGAAATTCATAGTATAAAATATGTCATACAAAATATTTTTTAAGTTATATTATTACTGATTATATAAAAAACATCATTTGTTACAAATCAAATAGAAAAAAACTATCATATAAATTAAAATATAATTATTATCAATAAAATATTTCAAAATCAACCTTTTTTCTGGCTTGTGGTCGTTCAAATAAGTGAGTACACTATAAAGAACTTTCTAATTTCTATTCTAATTAATTAATATTTCGATCATTTTCTTTAAAAGGATTTAATTTAATTTGGTATAAAATTTAAGAACATTTAAAAAGATTTTGTGATTCAATATTGGAATTATTTTATTAAAGGTATGAAAATTTTCTTTAATTTTGAGATTTTAAATAGGGAAACTTACATAAATATACTATAATAAAAAAATATTTATCATTTATAGCAATAATATTTATTTTTCACTTGATCGCTTTTAATTCATTTATAATACAAGTTTAATTCATATTACAAAAAATAATTTTTTATTGGAAAAATTACATGAATTAGTACATTTTAATAAATAATTACTGATTTTAGCAATACTTTTTATTTATTACCATTTATAGCAATACTATGTTAAATCTGTAATATGTATTAAAAGTGAATTATGTATGCAATATATATGAATTATATATGAATTATAATTATTTTTAAAAATATATTATGTTTGTTTGATAAAAATTTCACATATTGTATTATAATTGTATTAAGATATGTGATAAATAAATTATCTATCATTAAAATTTGTATTATATGTGAATAAAAAAATTATTCTTTATAATATGAATTAAACTTGTATTATAAATTAATTAAAGGTGATCAAATGAAAAATAAATATTATTGCTATAAATGGTAAATATTTTTTTATTATAATATATTTATGTAAGTTTCCCTTTTTTATTCACATATAATACAAATTTTAATGATAGATAATTTATTTATCACACATTTTAATACACTTATAATACAATGGGTCAAATTTTTACCAAACAAACATAATATATTTTAAAAAACAATTATAATTCATATATATTACATACATAATTCACTTTTAATACATATTGCATATTTAACATAATATTGCTATAAATGATAATAAATAAAAAGTATTGATAAAATCAGTAATTATTTGTTAAAATATATCAATTTATGTAATTTTTCCTTTTAAATATGCAGACGAAAAATTAAAATTAAAATTTTATGTAAAAAATGTTAATATTAGATATTATCCAACATGAAATAATAATAATAAAATTATAATAAAAGAATAGTTAAACTAATTTGGTGGAGTCTGCAGAAAGTTGTTAGGCACAGATATCGTACAGCAGAAAAAGCCGCGGTAATATCAACCAATCACAATTCGCCACGTATACTCAGTTCTAATTCTCTCTTCTCTTCCGAATAATATACATACTGAAAATCAGAATATTCCTCTTAACTTTTCCCTCTCCAATTTTGTCATACAGAAAACGTGAATACTTGAGAAAATCTCTCATAGTTGGTGCGTGTTATTTGTGTACGGAACAAAAATGGCATCTGCAGATCAAATGGAGAAGATGAAGTTACGTCAGAATTATCGGAATCATTGGCACACTGATCTTATCAGAGCCACCGAGACTGATCCTCTTTGTAAACTCTCGATAACTTTTTTTGAGTTTTTTCTATGTAGTGTAGCGTTTGATTTTGACTTATAGAATGATCTGTTTTTTTTTTTTGTTTTTTTTTTGCAGTTTGTTGCTTCTCGTTTTGGTGGTGAGTGCTTCTATTATGTACTATGATTATGATTGATGAGTTTTGAATTTATTTGCTGGATAAGTAATTTATTTGTTGTTAGGATTGCTTTGTAAAATTAGAAAAATGCCATCAATTTAGGGTTTTATGAGCGAATGTGGTAATGTGATATGAAAATTGAAGCATGTGAAGAAAACTTATTGTTTTAAGAAAGAAGCAAGTTCAGTATCCTAATTTGCTGTGGATTTTAAGGTCACTTTTGCTTAGAGGCCGATCAAAATTTTTGACTCAATGTTGGACGTCTACGTCCAACTAGCAATGGTTGGACCTAGTATAAAGAGATTGTGGTTAGAAATTTCGAGCATCTCTATATCTCAAGCAAAAGGTGTCTACGATCAGTATATAAGTCTAGTGTTTTTGCTCTAGTGTTCTATAAGCTAAGTCACTTGTGGAGTTAAGCTGCAGCTGCAAGCTATTCCTAGTACTGGTTGGTGAATCATTTGGAAGTAATTCCTTCTTCCGGTAGTCTTATCGAAATGCTATTGTCTGCTTGTAAGTGGATAAAAATCTGTCTATAAAACAGGAAGGTCACTTAGGGCCGCGCAACCTTTTCAAATTACTTAACTCCTATAAGTTGCTTATTGTTCAATGAGTCAGTTGGTTGCTTAGCAGCAGATCTGGTGAAATTACTCTGTTATCACTAATCACAAGGAGATACACAGCTTAGAAACTTGGACTGTCCACAAAATTTTCCCTTTCTTCTTGTCTGTTTTGCTGGAAAATCGGGGGAGGAGAATACATTTTCAATCATTCAAATACTTTTCATCTTTCCTAGTTCATGAATGAAAATAATAATACATGTATTGTACTAAGACAATTAATGTATCAAAAAAGACTTTTTATTTTCTCTACACAAGGTTCACTTTTCAACATATTTCCCCCACAAAGTGGTACTATGAATGTTCGTCTTATTGATTGTGATACTATTCAAAATTGATTATTTCTTTACCTTTGAATGTTAAAGCGCTCCATGTGCATCATATCTTCTCCGCAAACGAGCTCTGTACAATGATATGTCTAGGTAATTGTTCCCTTTTTATGTTTGTGTATATGAATTGCTGCTTCTTGAAATATCTGTTATTGAAAGACTTCCTTTTATAGATATAAATGTTGTGGAGGCTACATGCCTTGTAGCGGCAGATGTGGAGAAAGCCGTTGCCCTGAATTTTGTCTTGGCACGGAGGTCTGGTTTCTTTCTGTTTATCCTATATTCTTTTTTTTTTTTCCGATTTCATGATTATATGATATAACTCTTCATTGTCGGACATGCATCTACATATTTTTTCTGAAAATATCTGAATCTGTATCTTTTTTTTTCCTAATTTGTTTCTCAATCATGCCTTTTTGTTGTCAGGTTTTTCTTTGCTTTGGAAATTCTGTTGCTTCAACACGCTTTATGTTGCAAGATGAGTTCAATCTGCAGACAACAAAATGCGATAACTGCATAATAGTAATTTCAACTATTCTCCATCTCCTCTCTCACTTCTCTTTGCTTGTAACATGATCATCTTTTAATCTAGTAGTGTAAAGAATTTTTTACATGATATATTAGTGTTGTTGCACGTTTATAGCATGTTAGTTATCATTTTTATGAAGCAACCAACTAATAGTACTTGTGGGGTTGTAGGGATTCATGTTTTGCCTACAGCAGTTAGCATGCATATGTAGCATTATTGCTTGTCTTGCTGGAAGTGAAGAACTTCAAGATGCTTCTCAGCTTCTCAACTGTTTGTCTGACCTTGTTTACTTCACGTAAGACGATTTTAAGTATCAAAAAACATTTCTTATATCGGGCTGTATTTTCATCTTCATTTACCTTTTCTCTTATATTGGCAGGGTTTGTAGCTGTATGCAGGTATGTGAACACATTCTTCATCTAGGAAATCCTTTAGCATGAACACAGTTCCATTGAAATAGTCAAATTATCTTACCTTCTAAAAGTAATAGTTCCATTGAAATAGTGAATCAACATCCAAGCCAAAAAAAGTTATTTTTCAGACTCCACTCAAGGGATTCATAATTAATCTATTCAGCTCATTTAGACCCTATTTCAAAGGATTCATCATAATTATACTGCAACTTTCATCTCCATCAAATGTACGACCAGCTATACTTAGCAAAACTCATGTAAGTTGAGTGTATCATACGACTTATCAACATCTTTTTTCAGAAAGAAGTCTGATCATGGCTAGTGAAGGAACTAATTATGCTTGTATAACTTCTGTCGTAACTTCAGTTATTGGTGTCTGTGAAGTACTCTAAATTGAAATGGTACCTTCAGATTGCATTGTCCAATGTCCATTATTAGTTGTCACTCACTCCAGTCTTGATCATCATAATTCTATTCAGACACAGCACAAGGTTGAAATGGATAAAAGAGATGGGAAATTTGGACCACGCCCAATGTCAGTGCCACCTGTGCAACAAATGTCTCGGTTAGATCAGCCCGTTCCCCCTGCAGTTGGATATCCAGCAATGCAGCAACCTCAAGGACACCCCCCACAACCCCATGGTTATCCTCCATCACAACAACAGCCTCAGGGTTACCCTCCATCTCAGCAACAGCCTCAGGGTTACCCTCCATCTCAGCAACAGCCTCAGGATTACCCACCACCTCAGCAGCAGCCTCAGGGTTATCCACCACAGCAGAAGCCTCAAGGTTATCCACCACCACAGCAGACGCCTCAGGGTTACCCACCACCACAGCAGCCGCCTCAGGGTTACCCACCACCACAGCAGCCACCTCAGGGTTACCCACCAGCCAACTATCCCCCACCTGGTGCTGGAGAACCCAAGTCTGATCATGTTCAATGAGTTGGAACTTTCTTTATTTTGGCAGGAAAATCCATTGATCTATACTTGAATTTAGTACAGTACTTTTAGACTATTCTTTATTTCTTACCTTGTAGATTATGGTAGGTCAGATAATAATTGACTTGTGTAAGAGGATGACTTATTCTATGCGGAGTGATCATTCAATATTAAGATTTTTCATGCACCACACGAACATTTGAAACAATTCCTTGCATCACCTGAGATAACTTTTAGACTATTCTTTATTTCTTACCTTGTAGATTATGGTAGGTCAGATAATAATTGACTTGTGTAAGAGGATGACTTATTCTATGCCGAGTGATCATTCAATATTAAGATTTTTCATGCACCACACGAACATTTGAAACAATTCCTTGCATCACCTGAGATAAGAAGGAAGGTCGGTTTGACTCCGACTCTTAAATGTGATCTTGTCTGTACACGTTAATGATGTAAATAGGAAGTATTTTGTTGTATATATCACTGGATATGTGCATATCAATCTCGTGAAGAAAAAATTTCAAAGCAACCATTAACATATGAACAATGTATTCTGTAGTAGCCAATTCTTTATGAGTTTATGATCAATTAACTCATTTAGTTTTCAAAGTCTTCAAGACTAATTAATTGCAAACACTTTGTCTTTCTTATCTTAAATGCCCTGTCTATGTTGACTTTTAGCAGTCCACAAATAGGAAGAGACCTATGGACGTTATTTTTACACATAATATTAACGTAAGTATTCTTATTAAGCTCGAAATCCACAAACTTTTTTTACGTGTCATTATTATAATTTTGAATTGAAGGAGATCGATAACTTATTATTTACCCTCATAATTTGCACGTTGCCTGATAGATATACTATATAAGATTTTCTGCCAAGGGTTAATTGGAATATGGATGAGATTAAGGGATCCAATTCAATAGTAGTAATACTTTATTTGATCTTTATGTATCCGTTATGTACTAACCAAGTTAGTACACAATAAATTAATTATAGTACAAATTGACCTTAATGATCAACTATTTTATATTGAAAGATATGATTAGAAATGAGAATATTCTGAATAAAAGGAGAGCGACTTCTGTGTAGGATAAGATGCGAGAAATAAGATTAAGATGGTTTAAACATATGAAGATGATATGTCTGGATATTTTAGTGCAAGTGTGAGAAACTGTCTATGAATTTTTTTCGTGAGATAGAGGTTTACCGAAAATTATTAGGCAAAGTAATTAGACAAGACATGACATAATTTCAATTTATCGAAGACATGACATATGACAAACTGTAGATCGGAGGACACAAATTAGCTTATAAGTTACAACATGTTGTCACATTATTCATTCATACTAATATTTTTAGCATCATACCTTAGCTTCTTGTCCTTCTAATTATGTTATTATGTATTGTTTCCTCTAGCAAACTATCATTTTATTTTGTTATAGTTATTCTCACGGTCTTTTTTGCTATTTCTCATTACTTTTTTTTTCTAGACTTCCTTGAATCGGGAGTGTATCAAAAATATATTTTTTATCTCTATAGTATGAATAAGATCAACATATGTGAAGACCTTTAGATTCTACTTTATGGGACTACATAGGCTACGTGACGAGCTTATATAAAATGGAAGGTTCAAATAGAGGATTTAAAAAGAGTGAGGGGTCAAAATACAAATCTAAGGAAATGAATGTGTAGCAGCATCACAGTTGTTCTTCAAAACTCTCTGAGATCCAAACCCCAACTGAAAGGGAGGTCCCATCACATTGACACTCTCTTTCACCATTTTCTTCATCAAATTCACTCAGATTTGGATCTCCATTAAAACCCTAATCATGCTCTCTCGCACTCTTTGATCTGCATTTTATCCTGATTTTTTTTCGGATTGAGAAGCTTCGGAAACTAAAGTATCCCCTGTTCAGGAGTTTTTGGCTTAAATTTCCAAGATGTATATGGCATATGGATGGCCACAGGTCATCCCTATGGAATCAGGGTTATGCCCTTCTTCACAGCAAATTGTGTACCTCAAAGTCATTAATCGCTTATTGCTTGTAGTTTCTCCTAGTCATCTTGAACTATGGTCCTCCTCACAGGTCAGAGTTTGATCATTTTTTTTTATTTTTTTTTGGAGAATTTCGGATTGGTTATTTTTATGTTGCTTTGAACTGGGTGTTGATCAATTTCTTACATTTCGATTGGGTTTGAATTGGCTGCAGCATAGAGTGAGATTGGGCAAGTACAAGAGAAGCTCGGATTCGATTCAGAAGGAAGGCGAGAATTTACGAGCTGTTTGGAGTCCTGATACCAAATTGATTGCAGTTCTTGTAAGTTAACATTGATTTGGATTATGATGTCTTTGTAATGTAGTGTGCCTGAATAGAGCAGAATGTAAAGAGAGCATTCATATAACCAGCCTGAACTGGTTAAAATAGTTGATTGGTGGAGTCCTTTTATCAGTGTTATGTATAATTTAAGTTGGTAGAGTGGCCTGTTTCCCTTGATCTTTTAGTGTGTAAATGTGACAATTTTGGCATTTAAGTTAAAAATTGTGCTCAACAATGTCCATTTGCATCTCAACAGCGCAATGGTCTTAGGGATCCCAAGTGCTTTTACATAGTGTATTGTCCAGGATTTAAGGAAAATGTGAAACTTGATGATTTCACACCCATAAACAATAATATAAGATGTTCTACAATTTGAATTATTTTGTAAGAGTAGCTTTATTTCTGTGGACACTTGAGAAGTAAAGTGCTTGCTGAGCTTTCTTGGAAAATTGGGTTCAGATTTATACACTATCAATTCAATTGTCTATGGCAGTTGTGGATTGAAAAGCCGAGGGTAAATATCATGCTAAATATACCGACAGTTTAAAATATTAACTTAAATCCTAAAATTATTTGCTGACATTTGAAGACTGTTACTGTTTGATGCACCCGTTTCTGGTGTTGAGAAGTTAGTTGCTTTGATACGTGTGAAGCAATGAGTACCTTTTTATTCTGTGTCTAACTTTCTTTGTGGCAGACCTCTTCCTTCTACCTACACATTCTGAAGGTCCAATTTACAGAAAGGAAAATACAAATTGGAGGCAAACAACCAACTGGTTTGTTTCTAGCAAGCATAACTTTGCTCTTGAGTGAGCAGGTGCCTTTTGCTAACAGGAACTTGACAATGTAAGTTACCCTTTTTCTACTTTTTGATCATTTGTAATTTTAATCTCAAGCAGTAAAATAAAGCAAGTCTTTGGATATCCATGAGATGAGAATTGTTTCATTTATATTATTTTGGATAAATGTATAAGATGATAAATGTTTTCTGAAAGTACCTTATTTTCTTTAAAGCTACCAGATGTCCTACTGGTAATGAGTCACAGGTTTGTTAATACTCTCTCCTCACCATCAACAAGTGATAGATTTCTATTATTTCTTTGATTCATGAAACAACAAATTTGTGGTAGTAAGTACTACTTCATCCTTAACCGGAGGTCTCGGGTTTGTGTCACCCTGGCCACAGAAGTGGCCTGTGTTAGGGAGCCTTACCTCCCAATGTGGGACTTTTCGGCGTGAATCCAGATTTAGTTGGGCTCCAAGAGGGTACCGAACACCGGGTGGGAACCCCACCCCCCCAAAAGAAAAAAAAAAACTTCTTCCCTTGCTTTTTGTTCACTGTGGACATTTATATGAAATGTGAGGATTGCAAAGTGCAAATGCAATCGGATGAAAGATTTGTCTCCATCAAACTATAGAAAGGATGCTCAACTCGCTCTGCTAGTTTCTAAAGGGAGACTAACAGTTACTAGAAACCTCTGCAAAAGTCTTGAGTATGATTTTGTTATACTTCTTAATCCTATAAAATAACATGTAAAATGCTTATCACAATTTATAAATCAAATAAATTGATATGTCAAATAAACAGAATGTATAAATGAGTAACTGTGGTTTGTGGGAATATTAGTACGCGATAGAAAGATATAAGACATGAAATAATGAGTAGAAAGTGGAGGAAAACGTTTTCTCTCATTTTGTTAGTAGAATTTGTGAGAGTGAGGCATAAAATGTGACAAACTTTGTCAAGGGCGGCAAGAAAGTTGCTCCTCTTCCTTAAATAATAGCATAGACATTCTCAGTGCAATTTTAATACAATACCTTTTTCTCCAAGAAATAGCATAGAAGATGCTAACATCGAATTTATCTTTCCTATCAATGAAGTCACAAATTTGGATGAGCTAGCTTGAATCCTATGTTGTGGCACTGATACATTGCCCACCACTTATCTTGAGCTTCCACTTGGGGAAAAATGTAAATCAATAGAGGTGTGGAATGGAGTTGTTGAAAAATTTGAAAAGAAACTTGCTTCTTTGCAGAGACAACACCTCTCTTTGGGAGGAAGGTTGACACTGATCAGTAGTGTGTTGGACGGCATCCCTCCATAGTTGGGGTCCCTTATTCCAATCCCAGCGAAGAAGTGAAGCAACTGGACAAATTCAGAATAATATTCCCATTGGAAGGGCGCAGCAAGGGCCATAGATTTCACCTTGCTAAACGGTCAAAGTTCATATTGCCAAAAAGATTTGGAGGCCTAAGATTTTAGGGATCTCTGCACCCACAACAAATTTCTGTTGATGAAATGGTTATGCAGGGTCAACCAAGAGGAGAATTCACTATGGAAAGAGGTTGTCAGGGTTAAGCATGACCCCGGAATCATTGGTGTACGTTGCTCACCAGGAGTCCATATGGAGTTGAGCCATGGAAGAGCATCAGGAAACTATGGAGTGAATTGTTCACCAACTCACAATTCAAATTGGGCAATGACATTAACATAAAATTCTGGAAAGATAAATGGTTGCAAGGCTCTATACTGATATTAGATTTTCCCAACCTCTATTAGATAGTCCAAAATCAAGACTCCACTATCTCTCAGTATTGGCAAGACAATTGCTGGCTCATTCTATTCAGGAAGGGTTTCGAACTCTACTTGCCAAATTACAAGGCTTCTCTGTAATGGAAAATGTAGTCGACAGCATAAGGTGGGGAATGGTCTCTATTAAGCAAAGGCACCTTATACTCATCTATGCTCATGAAATGAAATCATTGACAGTTGGTGTTGGAAAGTAATATGAAAGACTTAACTGCCTTCAAATCAGTGTTATCAAAGGCGAAAAGCGCAAAAAAGCTCTAAGGTCTTTGGGGGCTTTAAGCGCAAAGCTCAAATAAAGTGTGGGCTTGAACAAAAGAAGGCGCAAAGGGAGAAAAAAATAAAATATATATGTTTAGTCCTAGACTAATAATTATAAACATGAATGACAAATTTATGACCAAAGAAATTGAAAAAAATTATGATAAAGTGAAATATCAATTTATGTAACTTCATTTCTTCATAAGAGGCTCATTGGCAAGGAAATGTTTGCAAACTTGATGACGACACTAAAGCGCACATAAAGCGAGGCAAAGCGCTCAACACGTTTTGAGCCTCGCTTCAGAGCTTAAGCTCGCTTAAAGCGCGCCTTTGATAACACTGCTTCAAAGATCTGAGCTCACTCTATTGTACAATCTGCATCTTCTTGGTGCTTTTAATAAAATCATCTTACATAAAAAAACATTCTTGTAAAAAAGGAAAAGCCATTGAGTTTGAATTTTAAGAGTTGAGTCTGATCCCGTTATTGATATTGAATGACGATAAACTTGTTGGTGAATCCTGTGTTTCTCCAGTATTTTAGCACTGGAATTTCTTAAAGATTATTTTGGTTTTGTAGCTTAAGTTGTCAATTAAGTAGGACTAGTTTGGCGCATAGTTTAAATTGTCACGTATAGTTTATCTTCGTCTGTTACCATATTGAGAGCCTGAGTTCCTATCTGTCTGTACTTTGTTACTTATGGGACTTTGTGTTGTTTCACTGGAAGTTTATTTCGTGGAGAAGGGAAAGATTGTTCCATTGATGTCTTTCATGCCGGATTTAATTTCTTCATTATTTAAATCGTCTTCTATTGATCTCAGCTTAAACACATAGTTTATTCCCTGCATATGTGGCTTGCAGGAGCAATGTAGTTTGTGACAGCAAACATATGATAGTTGGGCTTTCTGATGGATCTCTGTATAATATATCCTGGAAGGGAGAGGTAATTCTTTTTAAACGTGTCTTAATTGTGTCGCACATTAATGTGAAAATTTTAGATGACATTTCTAGTTACGCATCGGATCAACTGAGAGAAATCCTGAGTAACGAGAGAGATTCTCCACACGAACGAACGACGTCTACTTATTTAAATTAAAGTCTATAGTTGTTCATTTCAGTTGGCAGAAAATGTAGGAAATGTTTGTTCATGATTTTTTGTTGTATTGCAGTTTTGTGGGGCCTTGGATGCCTTTGATCTTGATGTTCAGTGTCGTGATGGCAGTGGGGTTCCTAAACTAGCAAGTGCTTTGGAAAATGGTCTTGCTTCTGGCGGGAGTTTATCTTTTTCTAAATGCAGTCATCATTTGTCGAAAAACTCTGCTGTGATCCATTTGGAGTTCTCCTTACCCTTAAGGTTGCTTGTTGTGCTATTTTCTGATGGACAACTGGTCTTATGTTCTGTGAGCAAAAAAGGTCTGAAGCAAATGGAGTCTATCAAAGCTGAAAAGAAACTGGGCTCTGGTGATGCTGTATGTGCTGCAGTTGCTTCAGATCAACAACTCCTTGCTGTTGGTACCAGAAGAGGTGTTGTTGAGCTGTATGACATTGCAGAATCTGCTTCGCTTCTGCGTTCTGTTTCTCTGTATGATTGGGGGTAAGCTTTTGCTGTTGACATCCGAGTTTGGTAAAAGACAGTCACAATTGGTTGCCGATGAGAGAACTCTTTAGTGCAAATTGCATTTTGATTATTTTGTACCTTGCTAAATTCATTTATTTATGTCTGAGTCTTGTTTTGAAGTGTTTGTTAGCTTTTGATAATAGATGATTAAGTCAGTAAATAATAGTATGTGGCAACTAAATTTTATAATGATCTGTGATCCTCTGGGGATATCTGATAAAATTGAAATGGGACAAAGAAGATCATGCCTGCGCAATGTGACACACTCACAAAAGAAGGATGTGTATTTTGAGGCACCTGTTTTTCTCATAGTATTGAGCAATGTACATTTTAAGTTCAAACGATAAAAAAATATTCAAGTTTATTCACTTTTCTTTTTCTGGTGCATAGAAAGCAAAATTGAAGAAGCATCCGTGTAAGATAATTATATCTGTGACCATACTGCCCAAATTTGCTACCAAAGGGGATTATTTCAGTTGTACCATCAATGGTCTAACCAATGATTATTTTGTGCCTATATGCCCTTTTCAGAAATAGTTTCGTGTGTAAACCATGGGAAGCATATATCTATGAAATTTTGACAGTTAGCAGAACTAGCGTTGAAGCAAAATCATTACTATGAACCATTAAAATGAGAATATCCTACCCAGTTGGTATGATTTGAGATGTTTTAGAGTAGTACTGGCTCTCTTTATCTCTGACTTCATCTTTTTAGAATCAAAGGAAGGTGATGGAAGATTCTGTATGAGGAAAATTGCAACACTAAACAAAAAATATTGGACTTCCTTGACTTTCAATAATCTGCAATTCTTCTGCAGATATTCAGTGGAGGACACTGGTGCTGTCAGTTGTGTTGCATGGACACCTGATAATTCAGCTTTTGCAGTTGGGTGGAAGTTAAGAGGGCTAACAGTTTGGTCTGTTTCTGGTTGTCGCTTGATGTCCACCATTCGTCAAATCGGCTTAAGTTCTGCATCTTCTCCAGTGGTCAAACGAAATCAGGAATGTAAATATGAACCTATGATGAACGGTACCTCATTGATGAACTGGGATGAATATGGATACAGGCTTTATGCTGTTGAGGAAGGATCTTCAGAGAGAATAATTGCATTCTCTTTTGGAAAGTGTTGTCTGAACAGAGGAGTCTCTGGGACTACTTATGTCCGACAAGTAATCTATGGTGAAGATCGGCTGCTTGTTGTGCAGACAGAAGATACTGATGAACTAAAACTCTTGCATCTTAGCCTACCAGTTAAGATTTATTTATTACTGATGAGTATGGTTTATTCATATTTTATGTTGTTTTAGTTTTTCTTTGTTGAGATGGTATATCTCTAATGTAGTTCAATTCTCCGTTAGGTTTCCTACATCTCTCAGAATTGGCCAGTTCAGCATGTGGCTGCTAGCAAGGATGGAATGTACTTAGCAGCTGCTGGCCTTCATGGACTGATCTTATATGACATAAGATTGAAAAAGTGGAGAGTTTTTGGAGATGTCACTCAGGAACAAAAGATTCAGTGCAGAGGCTTGTTATGGCTTGGGAAGATTGTTGTTGTCTGCAACTATGATGATTCCTCTGACGGGTGAGCTATCTATGTGCATTAGCTAATACCTAAACAGCATCAATTTATGCTGTATGAGGATAGATGAGCAATTTACATTTGTTATTACGTTTTACACAAAGTATGATTGTACAAGAAATGTATGTTCCTATATTGGATTTTCCTACACCTTACTGCTGGTTAGCGTTGACTTTGCTGAATTTGAAGGTCTGTTCTGATATTTGACCTGGTTTATCAAGAAACTACTCTGTGTTTGGTTTGCGCTTAGACAGCAATGCGTTTTAGGGGTGAGGTAATCATTATTAATCAGGGAGCATCTAGCAGTAAAGAAGAACATATCTTGGCATGAAAATCTGGATGACTGATGGGTAGTTGAATTAATGGTGATCATACGTGGAAATCATCAGGAATGTTTTGAAAGTAAAGAACTTCATATGCATCTAGTTGAATAAGCTGCTACCTTTTTTGGTGATTTGTTAGCTTGGCCACTAAAGGATGCAGCCTGGGTGGAGTGACATTCTACTCAGGAGCTCCAAGTTACATATCTTACCCTTGAATGTTGAATGATAAATAATGTTTTACTATATGACTCATGATCTGTTTGGTCACAAGAGGCAGCTACTATGTGAAATGGATGTCCATGTGCTCAGAAGAGATTTCTTATGGTCAGACAGATGCATCGAGACTGCAGCAAATATTGTTAACACTTCTATGTCTCAAGTGTTTGCTGCAGGATCCTCTATTTGTCTCTGCTTCTGTTTGATTATATGGTCAGTATTTTTAAGGAGCGAGAAGGTCATTTTTCTGATTTAAGGACTAACATAGCTTTCCAGTTGTAGATTGAATTTTTTAGATTCTATGTTAAAACAAAAAAAGGATCTTTTAGATTGTATCTAGAGGGTTCTTAAATATAGCTTTTCACAGCACTTGTTCAACTTTGATTGGTATTGCAGGTATGAATTGCTTTTCTATCCCAGATATCACCTTGATCAGAGTTCACTTCTATGTCGGAAACCTTTGCTTACCAAACCGATGGTCATGGATGTTTACCAAGATTATCTTCTTGTCACTTACCGACCTTTCGATGTCCATATTTACCATGTGAAGTTATCTGGTGAACTAACGCCTTCGAGGTCTCCCGATTTGCAGGTGAAACTTCCTTGGAGTAAATGCTCTATAAAAATGAGTCAATGTTTCTTTTGCATTTTACAGCTCAAGATATATATCACAATTTCTTTTGAATAAGAGTATTGTGTCTGTCATACGTTTTTAAGTGATAACATGACAAACAGCTTTCTACAGTACGAGAGCTATCAATTATGACTGCAAAGAGCCATCCTGCATCAATGCGTTTTATTCCTGATCAGCTCCCAAGAGAAGGCATTGCAGGAAATGGTGGTCTGTCAACTTCTTTGGATCTGTCAGTCCGAGAGCCTACCCGGTATGTACTTATTGCTGAATGTTTACATCTCTGAGTTGGACCCTAAATAGCTACATGTAGTATCGATGTGTACTGATAAGTGATATGTGCTTTAGGAATTTGTTGTCATTTTCTAGTGCTTGCATGTACTTTCAGATGCTTAATACTAAGGACAAATGGAGAGCTTTCGCTTCTTGATTTGGATGAGGGGAGAGAAAGAGAACTTACGGACTCTGTAGAGTTGTTTTGGGTTACCTGTGGTCAGTCAGAGGAGAAAGCAAGCTTGATTGAGGAAGTTTCATGGTTAGACTATGGCCACCGTGGAATGCAGGTAACAGTTTTCTTTTACAGTTAGAGTTATTTTGTAAAATTCTGTACTTACCTTACAAGTCTGATTTATATACTGGTTAAAAGCTCCTTATTACAGGTTTGGTATCCATCTCCTGGTGCTGATATTTTTAAGCAAGAGGATTTTTTGCAGGTATTCAAGATGTTATTGCTATAGTCCACATAGTGTTTTGTCTTTGATTTTACTCTATCTATAATTGTCCATATTTCAGTTATTAGTAGCTCTTTAATGATTCAAGAAATATAACCTTTGGTCTGTTTTGATATGCACTGGTGTATGTGAAAAGTTTACTTCCCTTTTCTTTCTTTTCTCTTGAGGGAGGAGTTGGGAAAGAAGATTAAAGAGAAACTGTCAGTATCAACACGATCAGGGGAAGTAAAAAGAACCCGAGATATTTTCTGGTATAGGTTGTTTGGGAAATTGGAAGTGCTTAAGCATTTCTCAAGGTCAAACACTTAGGGGCTAATTTAAGTTAAGAACAGTGGAGTCCTGGGTGAAATATAACTGATGGGTGGAACCTGGATTGAAGTTTAATTGTTTAAATAAGGGATCATTTCATGATGTCATTTGAAAGGAGAATTGATATACCTGCATGAATATACTTCTTGCCTAGAGAATTAAGATTCATCTTTTGCCAGATTTAAGCATCAGAGTATTATTATTGATCATCTTTAGTTTATGACCAAACTAAGGTCCACAGATAGTTAGCATTACTGCACCACCAGTTATGACCTCAGCTTGTCATTTATTGCCCTGGATCATTAACTACCATCACACATAAATTCTCTTTAAAAAGAGAGCCTATTATCATGCACAAACCTAAAATCTCATGACCCGTCTTCCCTTTATGTCTAAAATCGCATCTACTGTTCTTTCATTTATTTGAATCTACGGTGTGAACTTGTAGTTGGATCCGGAGCTGGATTTTGATCGTGAGGTTTATCCTCTTGGTTTGCTTCCAAATGCTGGAGTTGTAGTTGGCGTCTCCCAGAGAATGTCATTTTCCGCATGTACAGAGTTTCCATGTTTCGAGCCATCACCTCAAGCTCAGACTATTTTGCATTGCCTACTTCGACATCTTCTACAGGTACCTTGCAGTTGTTACATCCATAGGGTAAAGTGAGACCACTGATGGAATATCTTTTTATTGATAAAAAGGTGGAAGTTTGGAAACATGTTATCTTTCTTTAGTGACGATTGTTTTTTAATTCTAAACTAAGAAAAAATATATATCTTTCTCCAAGGAAGCTGATGTTGACATTTCTGTCAAATCATTGCTTTTGATTTTCCATATGGAGAAGTGCCAAGTGCTATATTTTCTTTTAGATAGAGGTATAGTATATGACAATGCAATTGCATTACCCATTATGTGCTTTGAGAGAGAGAGAAAGAGGAGTAATGGTATGTAACCATGAAATTGCATTACCCCAGGTGTGAGCCGTGGGAATGGAGCTCATTTTTCACTTCACAATGTGCTAGAAATTTTAAAATTGTAAGATCGTAATTACATTATTTCTATTAAATGATAGTACAGTATAATGGGATTCAGCATTCATTATAATTTGTCCCAAATCAAATCATGAAGTTCGTCCAACCCTAGTTGAATGTTTTCTTTTGTTCATTCAGAGCTATTTGAGGTATTTTCTGTGCATTAGAATGATGATTAATTTATATTTAAAAATATTATTAGATATTTAGAAAATGAGAAGTACCACAAGACGAAACGTTTTCCACTTGAGGAATAGTTTTTTGTTTTATTGAGTTATAAATGTGATTTTTGATTTAGAAGGGATTTTCAAGATTGGAAAAGGGGTGGATTTCGAAGATTACTAGCCTTCATATCCAAATCAATCCGGTGGATAGCCTTGACGGTTGGTGGTGGGCCCTAGGAAATGGAGTGTTCTCTCTGAAGTCCTTATGAGAAACTTTTGATTAAGGTGGAGTCTGATTTCCCATGTAATGCATATGGGTTTCACTTGTGCTGAGAAATGTGTGCTTTTTCACATGGCTAGCTACTAGAGGGGTGATTTTGAAAGTGGAATGTTATCTCCGTCAATTGATGTTGCATGTGTAAGGAGGATGGCAAGGACGTGGATCATCTTCTTATACATTGCGGGCTAACCAATGAGATTATGGTGGGATATGTTTAGGTGGTTTGGCACCCCTTTGGCAATGCCAAATACTGTGAAAGTGTTGATGTTCTGTTGGTAGAGTGGGAGGAGGAGAAGACGAAGGGCTTGGAACGTGGTTCCGCTTGCTTTCATGTGGGTTGTTTGGAGAGAGAAATAAGAGAGCTTTTGTAGGAGCGGAGTCAAGTTTCTCTCAGTTGAGGAGTAGTCTCCGATTCCTCATTTTCCTTTGGTCTAAACAGAAAGTTCCAATTAGACTGGGTGGAGTTTAGAGAATCAATCATGTTTTATAAATTTACTTTTTGGTATACCCATTGAGCCATTGTATATGGTCAGTTTGGCAATGTTTATTAATGAAAATACTAATACTTATACTTGATCCAAAAAGAAAAAAAATTGAAAAATGTGATTTTTGATAAGAGAAGTGAGAAGTCACAAGTACATAACTTTTCATGATTCTATTTCTATGATCGATATTTTGGTAGACAAGTTATATGGATAATTCATATTTTTTCCCTTTTTCTTTTTGTCTGTGTGTGTGTTTTAGGTGTCTTTGTTTTCATCTGAATAAGCATTCATTTCCCTGAGGCTGCTTAATCTTTATAGTTTGTTAACCGCGAGGATTCACATGAAACAGAATTAACAAACAATGTCATTTTTCATGATGATCTCTCTTACTGTTTTGGCAGAGGGATAAAAAGGAAGAAGCTCTAAGATTGGCACAATTATCCGCAGAGAAGCCACATTTTTCGCATTGTTTAGAGTGGCTCCTTTTTACTGTGTTTGAAGCCGACATTTCTGGGTAATTTTTACCAATTATATAATTTGTAAGATTATCACGCTATCAAAAGTACTCCTGCTGACCTTTTTATCATGGATATTTTTCCAGAATTTAGAGTTCTGATATTCAGGAAGCTTCCGTGGGAACATTGTTGAATCACAAATAATATCTTGCTCTAGTAGTCCGTCTCCCTCCAACCCATTCATAATGAACACTTACGGAGCACCAAGGATCAACAGTCTTATTTTAAGATTAAATTTTTTTACATCAGTGCCTTTAGTTATTTAAATTACAATTCACATACTCAAAAAGCTATACAAAAAGTAGTAAGAATCACACTTCTAAAATTTAATGGTTTTAGATGTATAGAATTGTTTTCAGAAAAAAACATAGTAGCTAAGAAAACCCAGTTGACCCTGACAATAGTAGTACTAATTTTGAGAAAGAAACAGTTATATAAAATGAGGTAGAGTTTATTTATTTTTTGAATGTTGTTTCTTGGGGCATCTTTTGTTGGAACTTGGAAGTTTCTTCTTGAGGTAGTCACTGGTTTTCTATGACTTTGATCTTACAGTCTTCTCTTAGCTCTTTCTTTTCTCTCTGCCAGCCTCCAGAACACACTTGTATTTTCCATCATGTAGTAAAATATGTGTCTTCTTTTACAGGAGCAAGAATCAAAGTGTTATTCCCAATCATTCAACAAGTTCCTCACTTCTGGATAAGACATGTGATTTGATTAGAAATTTTCCGGAGTACTTTGACGTGGTCGTTAGTGTTGCAAGAAAGACTGATGGCCGGCATTGGGCAGATTTATTTGCTGCTGCTGGGAGATCGACTGAGTATGTAAAATAATTTATTCTTTAACTTGTACGACACTACTGAATGAGTTTTAACAAAACAGCAGCTTTGATGTATATTAGAAGCCTGTTAGATAGACCATAGATTGTAGAAACTTAATTCTGCTTGTGTCGAACTCCATTATTAGCTAATTTGTTTTTATATTTAGGTTATTTGAGGAATGTTTCCAAAGGAGATGGTATCGAACTGCCGCTTGTTATATACTAGTAAGAGTTACAGCCTTACAGGCTTTCAGTTTCAAAATTCTGTCTGCTATCTCCATCTTGTCTTCAGCTACAAATTGTATATCTCTTCTAAATTTCTCCTTCTTTAGAGGGGTCTGGGGCTACTTTAATTTGTGTGGAGAATTATCTCCGAAGAAGTCTTACCTTTGGATGTCTTTTGCTTAACATACCTCTTGCTGCAGGTAATTGCTAAGCTTGAAGGTCCAGCTGTAAGTCAGTATTGTGCATTGCGTTTGTTGCAGGTAATCACGTGCAGATGTAATGAATTTTGGCCTTTTATCCATGTAATGTATTGAATTATTTCCCTGGATAAGTATATATGTCTTTTGTTATCCTGCTGAAGAAATTAAATAGGCAGAAAATGTTGCAGATATAGTGACATATGTACAAGGACAAAGTTTAATGAACAGTCCAAGATTAAGTAATTTTTGTCCCTGAATGGTTTCGTTTAGATGTGTCAAACACTGTTTAGGATGTCGATAATGGATGTTCTTTTCGACAGTTCCCATGACTTTTGTCGTCTGTAAAACATCAAATTGACTGGGTAAAGGATAAATGATATTCGGTCCCAGGCATTTCAAATTTTATGAAGATCTCAATGAGCTTTAGTTCAATTTATTTCCAAATGGAAAATCAAATGAACACATGCTTGGTAAAGTCAAAATTTCAGTAACATCAACAAGTTTGGACTTATTCCTTGACCTCACATGGTGTTCTCCACTTGCCCAGGCAACATTGGATGAGTCTTTATACGAACTGGCAGGGGAACTGGTATGAACTTTGATGTCGATCATGTTTTAAACAAGATAATTGTCTTCTTTGTGTGAGATATTCACATTTTTTGCTTGGTTTTCAGGTGAGGTTTCTTCTCAGATCTGGACGGGAATATGAACCCACAACCACTGATTCTGAGAAGCTATCTCCTAGATTCTTTGGATATTTTCTGTTTCCTTCTAGTTACCGGAGGCAAACTTTGGAGTCCAAAGGGTAGATGTAGCTACAATATTTAGTGCCAGTTCTTTGTTTTATTTTAGAAAAAAGTGGCACCTAAGACTCTGGTGCTGATGATGGAAGAAGACTTGCACTTACTTCATTCCTTTTTCTTGTAAGCAGTTCATTTAAGGAGCAGAGTGCACATGTTGCTTCTGTTAAGAATATTTTAGAAAGTCATGCAAGCTATTTGATGTCTGGAAAAGAACTGTCAAAGCTCGTTGCATTTGTGAAGGGCACACAGTTTGATCTTGTGGTATGTTTGACAAAAATTTCAGATTGTATCTTATTATGTTATTAAAAACAGATCATGTGATATAAATGTCTTGCAGGAATATTTGCAGCGAGAAAGATATGGAAGTGCTCGTTTGGACAACTTTGCTTCAGGCTTTGAACTTATTGGGCAGAAGGTACCAACAACTATTGCGTGTCAACGATATTTTGAATGCCACAAATGTATCATCATATTAGATGTTTCATATCAGATGGATGATAGCGTGAATTATGTCCATAAACTATTTTAAGCTCTTGCATCACAAGGGGCATTTGTCTCCAGAGAATATGAGAAGTTTCTACTTCATGATCAAGTTATGAGTTTATTGATCTTTGTGTTAAGAAAAGTACTCTTAAATTAATTTCAATCTCTTTGTTTCATGCTTTGTTAGTGTTCCTTATTTATGTCCATAGATGTTCCAGTTCATGTAACAACTTTTGACTTATGCTAATGAATTCCCAAATGGTGCCCAAATTTCCTTTTTAGATTGTAATTCTGTTAATATGTTTGCTGATATGCATTCTTTAAGTATGTTTAGCTATAACTGTTGTTGAACTTAATACCCATACTGATAATCTTGTTTCGTTTGAATCATCAGCTTCAGATGGAAACATTGCAAAGTCGTTTAGATGCAGAGTTCCTTTTGTCTCATATGTGCTCTGTGAAGTTCAAAGAGTGGATTGTAGTATTGGCCACACTTTTGAGGCGGTCTGAGGTTTGGCTAACTTCCTTTAACTGGATACTATAGATATGTTGCCTTAACTACATGAAAAATGAGTTGCCATCAGTTTTACTTTGTTCCCATTTGGGAGAGCCTCAATTTCTGCTTATTTTGAGAATTGCTTTTGTTAGTTGCAACTCACACGAGGTTCCTTTTGTTATTTTTGCTCAGGTCTTGTTTGATTTATTTCAGCATGATTTACGCTTGTGGAAAGCATATAGCATTACTTTAAAGGTAAATTTGATACATTATTTCTTTGGTTACATTGACTTGATTTGTGCATCTCACTGTGGTTTTCCTGTGCATCTTCAGACCCATCCATCATTTGTCCAATACCATGACTTGCTTGAAAGTTTGGATGAAAAACTTTCATCCACTTCAAATTTAGAAGAGACATGAGCTCTCTGGATGTAAAGAGCGCCCTTGGTCAGCTTTGCTAGAAATGGTTAAAGGAGCTTCCAGTGAGATCTTCTTCTTCAAGCTTTAACCGCACCAACTTGAAATCAGCATAAATGTCTACTGCTCTATTGGGAAGGGGGTTGAGCGGCTCTGCAGATGAGATTTTTGGTTCCTGTTCTACTTTACACATCTGTGTCCTGCAGAAATTTATTTTGTAGATAGGCATATCGTTGCTATTAGTTCTCTTTGGTTTCCATGGTCCGGTTTCTTTTTCGTCATTTATAGTTTGTATCAACTTCTAGCTTTTTCATCAAGGGTGTGGGTGATCATAATGAAAAGGGACACCTCTTGTATGAAAGATCTGATCTTCCGATAAATAGAGAATAGAGAAGATTTTGTGCATTACTGCATCACTTTTTCAATGTTCCTTTGCTTCTTTTTTATTTTATTTACTCGTACCAGATTTCATCGTTTTCATTGAGGGTGTGGGCGATCGTAATGAAAAGGGGACTCTTGGACGAAAGATTTTGATCTTCTGAAAGTGAGTCAAGAAGATTTTGTGCATTTCATCATGTGGACAAATAAAGTTGAATATTTATGCTTCAGAATTCTTCACTCCGTATTACTTCTGATTGTTAGATCTATGGTTCTGGGAAACTGCATAGGGTACTTTAAGAAGATATGTTGGTGTTATGGGTTGCGAATTGCGATGAAAGGAAGATAGAAGCATAGCACAAAATCACATTGTAGGAGTGGGAACTGGAATTTGAATTTGTTGTTAGAAGATAATACTAGGGAACTGGGAAGTTTTAGACCTTGTTTAGTCTAATTTCTCAGACAAATACAGGTTCCATTCAAATCCCATGAACCTTATTTCCTCTTCCGAAGGCTACTTACAATACCTTACATATTATATTCAACAAAAAGTAATGTTATGTTGGGCAACCATACCCAGAATACCTATTTTAAACACACATATTGATCCAACCAGAAGACTGGAGCATATTACAGGGCATAATATCTGCATACATACTGCTGCATTCTTATAGAGCCTTTTAAGGTAGCTCTGGAAATCACCAGGTGAAGCTGATGGACTCAAAGTGCAGATTTTCAACCAACTCAGATGAGCAAATGGCTGCTACGTCATGTCTCAAGGTCTTCGGTCCTGAGGCAAGTACTCCAACACTTGATCCTTTAACTTCTAGCAATATTCGCTTGAGATCAGGTCTGTGGCCATAATGTGTCTTGATAGATTTGTCGAGCGATTGTTGAGGAAGACTTTCTAGCTCTTGATCAGCATAAGCTAATAATGAGTTCAAAGATTTTGCTGAATCTGCCATGTCCTGAATCTGCTTAGTTTCCCTAGCACTTTTCTTCTTGTTCCATAGGAAGGCTGCACTTGCTGCAATTACTATAGCAGCTGCTATAAACAACATGTTGAACAAAGCCCTTGTGTGGTATGGGAATACCTGGTTAGTACCATGGTCCATAGGGTAAACATAGTATTGGTAAAGGAGTCCCACAAATAGAAGGTACAGAACAAACGAAGACGATATTATAGCAGCAAGCCAGAGCCAGTTGTTCTGGCCTAAAATGGGGGTTATGGGTGCATCAGAGTGGTCAGGTTTGAACAAAATGGTCCGTAGGGGTTCAGATTTTTCTTGTGCTGGTTCAATCTCTCTGGTTATATAAGCCTCAACTTGTAGGTCAAGATTAGAAGAACATCCTGAAGGAGTGCCTGCTATAGGATAAAGAAGGTCTAACATAGAGAGTTGTGAAGTGTTCCTGAACACACTAACTAATAAGATCTTTGGAGTTTTGCATTTCAGTGTTGAGCTCATATAAATCAGCTCTCTGATGATTGAAATGAATGGAGTTATTCCACTCCCTCCACTGATCAACACCAATGTATCATGCCTTAGGAAATGAGTGGAAGCAGGTCCATAGGGTCCTTCAACAGAAACATCAAGACGATCGACTGGCTTAGGCAAAGACATGACACTGTAAAGCTTCTTAGTCCAACTTCCTTCACATTTGATGACAACACTAATTGTATCTGATTCTAAGTTACTGTTTGAAGTTACAGTGAATGGATGCCACTGCAATTTGGATATGCTTGGCACATTTAGGAACATAATGCTCGTAGGAGAGTACTCCAAACCTACAAATTATAGAACCAAGTAATCGTCCGTCCATAAAAAAAGTGAGATAATTAACCTGGAAAATGAGAGATGGAAATGTAGCTAATAACCTGATATTTTGGAGAAGTTGAGTTCAACAGTTTCACAAGTCAAAACTCGGGCTGAAATCAAACGAACTTTTTGCTTGGATTGCAAGAATCTCAAGTATCGATCGATCAAGAAGAGGAAGAAACCAGGAAGCATAATGCAGGCATAGAACATTCCAGTGTGGAGTAGGTAGAAAACCATGAATAGAATGTAGAGATAGTGAGAGTAGAAGAAGACTTCAAACATTCTTCTTCTAATTGCTGGAAATGTTGTTGCCCACAATATTAATCCAACTAGTAAACCAAGTTCTCCAGGTACATTTGATATGTAATGTGGATCCCATTTCAACATCTGCAACAAACCAAAACTAGCTAGTAAATAAGATATTGATCAAATGTGCACAACTCATGTATACTATGTGTATAATCTATGTATATCGGCTAGAAAAAAAGTCAACGACTCCAGCTGGCTATTTATGTAAAGATAATCGTTGGTATAATATATGTATAAACATATATAATCATAGTATAGTCTATGTATATCGTTAGACTACTAGAGCTACAAGTGGCGAAAACATGATCAATTTTGTTAGAAAATTCCACTATATATTCATAGATGATACATGTTACATTTTGAATAAGCCTAATGAAATTCTTGATTTCGTCATTATTATTGTTTTGATTTATACTCATGCATGATATAATATGATTAGGTCATTTAGGTGTCATGGTGGCGTGGGTATAATCTTCTAGAATTTGATTAGCTATGCCAAAATAGATGTCACACTTTATTTAACCTTTGAAAATGATTTCATTTTGGGGAAATATTCTATAAAGTTAGAAAACACCAAACAGAAAGCAGTATGAGGCTTTATAAGTTCAAACAAATATTTGATTTATGTGGTCCAAAATTCCAATCACTTATTGTGTTGTGTCACACTCATGCCTAATGGCTAATGCATTTTTTTTTTTTTTTTATTTTATGAATTAGATTCCAATTCTAGTGGAACTTTAATTTAGTGTTAAGACAAAGAAGTTCCCCACATTTAACTGTCTCACCAAACTTTTATTCCTTTTATATTATCTTAACTATGTTGGTTAATCAACCATCAACTATGTATATTCTCTTTCATTGAAAAGTTAATGAAATCTGTTTTTTTCTTTGATATTATTTTGAAATATTTGACATATTTTTAATTTAAGGTCATCAGATTAAAAAATCGTCTTTTTAAGCTTAATATCAAGCTAAAACAAGATAAATAAATTTGGCAACGGGAAGGGAGGGACTTTGAAAAGTGAATTTACGCTATTGTGTGGATGACTTTCATCGATTTATGGTATGAATTTATTTATTGAGGGGAAAAAAAAGCTTATATGGAAATTTAATCATTTATTTTGTCTTGTTTTGAAAAAAGAGCTCAAGTAGAAATTGATTTGCTTTTTAATATGAAAAGAGTAAAAAGGTTTGTGGATAGAAAATGTAATGATGAAATCTTCTGTATTATCACATTATTATACTTTCGATTGCTCCTCTCATAATGTGAAAACTTACTTATATAAAGTAACCTAATTAGTAAATTAGGGGCAGGAGGACACAATTAATATGATATTATGAAATTTATTTTTTCTATTTGCATTTAGGAAAATTAGTTTTCATATCGGTAAAAAGAAATTTACTTTAAATTTATAAATATTTTTTAAAAAATATTTTCATGTACCAAACACACCCTTCCTTTTAGATTGTTGTGTTAGGTATGAAAAAAACAGGACCACTTATTACTAATCATGCATAATATAAATTTTTCTTTACAACTTTAGACTATGAATTGGATATATCTTTTTATTTTTTTGATAATTTCTTTAAAGTAAAACTATGACAATAATTGAAAGTAAAATTCAAAGAAGGATACCAACTAACCTACAAATGTTAAAAGTTAGTTGTTCAATCTACATCGATCAAGAATAATAAAATTAAGAAATATTATATTTCTATTAATATTTCACATACTTACACCACTTCTAATTTTTTTAAAAGCTATACCTCAAGGCTTGTATTGTTTTTCCCTCACTCTTAGTGAAATTTAACGTGTAATAATCGATCAATTATTATTTTATCAAATTAACGTATCATTGAGATTTATTTATAATTATCTTATAATTTATAATTAGTAACCAAATTACTATTATTTTTCCTCCATTATCAATGCTTATAACTTAATCTCTTTACACATGATGTATTTTTGTGTTGGTTGAAAATAATCATTCTCCACAAGTTGTTTGTTATGGTTGTTATTATTGCTCACTTATCAAAATTATAAAAGTTAAAAGTCCAATTGGGCCACCAAAAAATCAATATTTTTGTAGTGTTTTTAAACATATGGTGGGGTTTAATTTGAAACACAAGTGAACTTAATATTCACACTTTCTTTTTAGTGTGGGCACTACCAAATGTCATTATTGAGTGGCAAAACCTAGAAAACTTAATGTGTAATTATCATCTTAACGTTCTCTTGAATCTTGATTAATTAAGTAGTTTCTTCTACATCAAAACTCTTTTTTTTCTTAATTTATGTACTAATGGATGTGGTTACGCAATAATTATTTACACATCAAAAACTTAAAAAACCCCAAAGATAGATTCACAATTTTAACGCACGAAATTAGGTTAGCACTAAGCTATTATTAAAAAATCGCTAATTTCCAACGAATTATCATTGGAAATCTCATTTCATGTGTGTCAAGGATAGAACCCCCGCTCCTATGAAATAGCTTGCAAGCTACATAGGAGAGGGAATCCGCACTAGACAAGCTTCGCGCGACGAATTCAATCCAGAAGGCAAAACCCATTGCTTTCGCTGACAAGGGATTTCAAACTTGAGCCCTCGAACATGAAAGTCCTAAGCTCAAACTACTGGGCCATCCCAAAGGGTATATCAATATTATTATTTTATTTTAAAAAAAAAAAAAGCATTCTTGGGGCATATACCATTTTATAAATGAATTCATATCAGGAAAAACCCTTTTTTCGCTCCGTTTAGCCTTATTACCCCATTTTAACACATATTTGATATTGCAATTATTGAAATAATATACTTAAATACTATACTATATATTAATAAACACATAATTACCTCATGTAATCTCCCAGAGACAGCCCAAAAGAGAATAAAAAGAAGACCATGAATAGTGAAAAGTGCCATAGCCATATGTCCCAACCATATATGATATTTGATGCTGCCTTCTGAAGTTAATCCCAAAAGAGGCAAAATTGAAGAGCCTCTACTTACTGGATAAAATAGAAATGTTAAACATATATTCCCTGTTAACCCTATTACTAAAGCCAACCTATCAATTCTTGCTTGCCACCTACAAAATTTGACAAAAGAGTATAGTCGATCAGGTTCAACGATTAGAAGAAACTAAACAAAATTAGGATTAAAAAGAAGTAAGACTATGAATATCATGACCAATTATAATTAGGTTCAACGATCAGAAGAAACAAAACAAAATTAGAATTAAAAAGAAGTAAGACACGAATATCATGACCATTTATCACAATCCCTCGCCAAAATTAATATTGCAAAATAAATAAGACTAAAAAAAGTGAGAGAAAAAATTTAAAACTAAATTATATACATCATTACTTTTGGTACTCTTGACTACTCAAGTATTCATTATTAATATAAATAAGTGATAAAAAAAACTAAAAATTAAATTTTATACATGTTACACCTGAGTCAAGACTACATGTATAAAATCGCTGCAGAGGCACCGATTTTGCTTTTTCCGGTGGAGCAAATCGCTGTTGGTGCAGCGATTTTGCCGTTTTGGTTAATATAAAATTTTATATATGGTTTTAGAATTTTTGTTAATATTTTATACCCTTTAGGCTCCGGACTCTATTTATGAATATCATAGTAATATTCATTCAATTATTGTCACTCTTTTCGATCTCAAATATTAATCGTTTAACAAATTGAACTTATTTCAAAATATTTGACTACTTAAGTATTCATGAATATAATAACAATGTTCATTCAATTATCATCACTTTTTTCAATTTCAAATATTAGTCGTTTAACAAATTGAACTTGTTTCAAAATATTTGACTTTATAGACAATCAAGAATAATTTAATTTACACGTTTTTTTCTAAATTAAATTCATCCATAATTCTCTAATTAGTGAAGTATTAATTAATCAAGTTAGACATTATTAAATACTTGTAACTTATAAGGGGAGGATATCGGGATATCCTGTTTTAGTTTTGACTTATCTTCTTTTTTAAAACAACGGTCTAAAAATGAGCACTTAAAAATGTTTTTTAACTTTTCCAAACCCCTTCAAAACTAAAAAATAGTTCAAAACTCCAAAACACCTAAAAATAAACTAATCTTAATAGGTAAAGATTTTATATATCCTTTATATACGTGTGTAAAAATCTTAAAAGACAGATAATATAATCTAAAAGAAGAAACTTACACTTCAACTCCTTTAGTTGCTGCATAAGTAGTAATGGTACTATAGTGAAAATAGACAAATGCTGAGAAATACCAAACACATAGAACAATAAACATGGCTAGAAAAAATAGTTCTATCCATGTCACTATTCCTAATGGTTTGATGATTTTTGGCTTCTTCAATATCTTCAACCAATCCTTATTGCTGAAATTAAACAAAAATAAAAACAATTAAATATATCATAATCACAAAAACAAAAAACAAAATAAATTATTGTTGTATATATCATATATACCAATATGATGAAGTGACAATATCACTTTTTTTCTTCTCTAGATGAACATAAAGACAGCCCAAAACAGCTATGAATAAGATTGGGAATGTGAAGTTCATCATAATGGGACCTGTAAAATAACACCAAAAATCAAAATTATAATTTCTTTTATTTACCCTCATCTCAACATGAAAAATAAAATAAAATAAAGGAAGTCCAATTTTCATGCTAGGTTTATTTTTTTGTATCGTTCTAATTTTATCAGAACTTTCCAAAACCCAAGGGTGAATGCAGTTATTAAGTACTGATGAGTTCATTCAAATTCAGTACGTAATTTTGATTTAAACCTTATATATAGATATAGTAAAAGATCCACTACATAAGTAGAAATCGAATTCAGTAAATTAAATGAATTTTGACATATCTTATACACATTACACTATTAAAAACACGCAAATTTCCAACGATTTTTTCCTAAAGGAATCTCCTAGAAACTTCCAAACTCAAATTTATAATATTCAAAATCCTGAATCCACACCTCGTGGATGGAAAAATGTGAATACATAATTAAAATTAAAATACCTTGAATATCAAAGAATGTGGAATTGGTGGCAGCAACAAGAACAGGTACCCATTTTTGATAATATGTAAAAGTTGGCATAATAATCCACATCATTAAATTCCCAAGAAATATTGTAAGTGCTAAAGCTAATATTGCTCCTTGTATCATTCTAATTTTTCCATCACAAAATGATGATGATGATCTCTTATTCATCACCTCCATTTTTCTTCTAACAAAATTAGCTTTTGTTGAATATATTGGAAATATATAGTAGTGAACTTGTTATATATATATATATCAAATAAGTGTATACAAGTTGTATGCTATAAATAAGCAAAATTTGTATAGGATGCTGACTTGACAAGATTATTCCACCTCTCAATGGTCTAGTGATCTTGTCTTCCTAGGGCCCCATTGTAAATATATTTTTCATCTTTTAATTTTTTTTTTCCACCTAACTTTTAATTTTTTTTCACCTCTAAGCTCTTCTTCAAGTTTTTGTTGAGACTTTTCCTCTAAACTAAGTTCTTTACTAAATATTTGAGTTGTATATATACTCACTCCGTCCCATTTTATGTCACTTTTCAGATTTCAAGAGTCAAACAAGTCTATCCTTGATCGTAAATTTTTTATAGATTTTTTAACATTTTGTATTATCAATTATTGTTACTCGTAGTACTTTTTACGTAGTTTACAACTATATAAATTTCATTTCAAGAAATTGAAGATTTCATGCGTAAAATTCCAGTCAAATTTAAATTATTTGACTCTCAAAACATAAAAAGTGTCATATAAATTGAGACAGAGGGAAGGAGTATTTAGCTTGAGTTTAAGTTATATTAATCATCAGTATTATCAGATATCACTTAAAATATTTTTTACTAGTAAAATAGCTATGGTGAATGTATACATGGCATATATATCATTTTAATTAGTTTGATTTTGTATCTAACTCCCTAACCAGATGCAATTTTTATTTAATTACTACTTCTGTAAATATATATGTTCTTTTGGCAATTACTAATTAAATATTATTGTTTTGTTGGGTTTCTTAATGACAAAATGTTGCAAGTATTAAAATACATTTAAAATAAACTATATTATATTTTCTTTTAGATCTTTTGGCTTTAGATTTGTACCAGGAATCTTGTGGTTGTTGCCTTAGATTTTCTCTCTTTTGGTTATTTTTTAATTTTGTGATATTGTTGTAGCTCTTGGCTATGGGAGAGTAGGTATAACAGTATCATATGTAAAAAAAAAAAAAAAAGAAATACTATGTATATATATATATATAATAAATAAATAAAAAGTGAACTTGTGGCCTTATCCTGCTTTAAGAAAAAAAAAAAAGAACAGAATACAAAAAGAAGTGCATGTAAAGTAAATTAGTGGTAGACAGGGGTTGTGCTCCATATATAACTAATGTATAGTTTTCCCTAGTTTCTTCTACTATAAGATAATTTTAAAAGTTTAAATTTTGAGTATATTTGATTCATTTCAGACTTTACTATATAGAATTACGATAAATATGGTTAATGACTTTTAAAAAGTATATTATACCTAAAATAAATATGACTGAAATAGATTCTCAACTAATTAGTATTATCTTTTGTAAAAAATCAATTATTTTGCTAAATTTATATTGATTCCACCAGATAATATATGTCATTTAAGATAATTTTCTTTCATGCGAGTTTAAGTTTATTTTATTTCTTTTTAATACATCTTCACTTACTATATATACATATTTTCACATCTATGGACCATTTTATCAAAAGGTGGATGCAAATTATGATTAAACCATCTCAATCGAAATATTCTCTCTGGATAGAATGCATAATATTCTAATTTTCGATAGTTGTATTTTCAAATACACTGCTCATTTGTGAATATTTGTTCATATTTGTACTTCAAAATTAGACAATTCTATCTTCTTGACTTTATTTATATTCAGCTTCATATTTTATCTTTTGTCCTTCAAAATTATAGCGATATTAAATCATAATATTAAGTTCGACTATCAAGTAACCTATCAACGTTATATAATAGTATCGAACAGGTAGGTACACATAGTAATGAAAATAAAAACTCCCCAAAACTACATGAATTCTATCTTTTAATATAATTCAGGTCTTACTTAAATGTATATATGGTTGGTAATTAATAATTAATTCCTCATCAAGCATTTTAAATTTCATAATTGTACTAATTGACCCTTTTTCAGTTGGAAATGTCTAGAGGCCTCTACTTATGTTGACAAGTCATTTGCCACCAAAAAAAAAAAAAAGATTTCTAATCACTTGTCCTACCATTGAAGACAATATGATGATAAATAATTTTCTTTAAAGTAAAAAATAATTCAAGCAAATGATTGGTACATTTTATTTTATTTTATACTCCATATAACTAGGGGAAGTTGAAAGTCACTATGGTCAAAAAGGAAATTTTAATATTTCTTCACAAAACATAAAATTAGATTGTACTTCACAAACTAATTCATTTTCTTTGTTTTTGACTCTTTACCTAATTATAATTTCTTTTTACCATCTCATCTACATCAATCTTCCTTTGTTCATTTTCAACCTATATTCATTTGACAACTTTCAAAAACTCAAACCAACCAACCAACTCTACATACATCTATTTTCTTTTTTTGTTTATATATTTTTCAACCAACTAATCATGTTAATTTATTCCTTGCTTCAATGTTAATATCTTTATCACACATATGATACATCTTTGATACATAAGTATACATTATATATACACAATCACATATTATTCGTACAATATAAATACATTACATATACATGCGGTCATTTATCTGAATTATTTTTTTGCGCGGTATATTTATGTAAGAAACTCTTACTTCTTTGTATGCATTAAAATTCCAAAATTTTAGACTTAAATGGCTTAATAAGTAAGCCTCATCCTCTTTGATTCTTTCTTCTCAGTTGTATTTTCTTGGACTAATTTGGGTTGGGCTATTGTGGGCAAATTAACCAAACGGGCTGTTGAAATCCTTGGCCCAATTTTTATTAGTCGGTAGAGTAGGAGTGACTATGGAGAAAATTTTACTAAATTACTAGCTAATTAATTTGGATAAATGACAGAAATCTCACATTTAAGTTCTCTTATTACCATTATCTCTTATTAGTTTTACAAATTTCCAAAATCCCTTATTTTGACACATCAAATTAATGTATCGGCGCATCAAATTAATGTATCTCGTGCATCAAATTAAAGTATCTCGCACATCAAATTAATGTATCGTGTATAAAATGTACATCAAATTAGTGTATCATGTATAACATGTAATGTATCTTACTTAACAATTAATGTATCTCGCGCATCAAATTAATGTATCAGCGCTTATATTATTGTATCATTTGAGGGATTTTTGTCATAATAAACTTATAAGGGACAAATGATAATTTTGCCTTAAAAGTATGTGATTTCTGTCTTTTGCCCTAATTAATTTTAGGATGAACTATCTAATTACACAAATATTTGTATTGTATTTATTAAAATATCTCCATAATTTGAAATAATTATATTTTATCTCATTAATTAATTAATAGTTTCATACCAAATTTCAAGTAAGATACATCTAAATACACATTTTTTGCTAGCAGATACACCAAAATAGAGAGAGGCGAGCGGGAACAGGAGATGAGGGAGATGATACTTATTTATGTATTTATGAAACATGTGAATCATACTACATACATAAGTCTGGTGTGATTCACATGTATCTTGGATACTAGATACGCAAGCAAGATTTGAGAGTGGCGAGCGAGATGGGAGAAAGGCGAAGGAGTTGAGTGAGTTTTGTCTATATATCCCATATATAGATCCACTTGAATACAATATATCTAGATCAAATTACACTCAATCTTATTAATACAAAATATGAGGAAAAAGTTTAATTTTGTATAAGTAATTGTAGACCTAAATTATATAGGTAGACGGCCAATTAAATATGTATATATTTAAGATGACATGACTATGGCTCTAAAATTTATGCAACAGCCTTGTAAACCTCAATTGGTATGACTAATGTTTGCATTGTATAGTTTTTAGCCTGCTTTTTTTATTATTATATCATTAAAATATGATAGGTTAAAATCACAAGATTAAAAAAAAAAATTATATATTTATTTTTTTAAAAAAAGTTATAAAATTTTAAATAGTCTTTAATTAATATTTTATATTTTGTATCAAGTTAAAATAAAATAAATAAATTAAAACTATATTATAGACAAAGATGCAGGGACATGCTATATATTTCATGAATATATAAAATTATGTACACTTGCCAAAAAGAAAATATTATATGAATTCCCTCCTTATTATACTTACTACTGATACAATATAATAAAAGACTTCATTCCTTCTCAAAATTCTCCATCCAAAATTTCTTTTTTTTTTTATCAAGTATGAGCAATATTGAGTTTCAAATAGTTATATTGGCTCTACTTATAATTGTTACAATTGGGTATTTCCTACTTTTGATATTAGCACCAACCAATATGTATTATAACATTTGAACACCAAAGATCATAGCTCATACATCCAACTCCACTTACTTTGGAGCCCAAGGTATATATATTACTCCTCGTTTCAATTTGCACGTCTGTTTTCGTAATTTCATATAAAAAAATTAAAAATTAAAAATTAAAATATCTTATCGTGTTAAATTAAGTTTACCTGTTTTTTTCCTTCACAAGAAAGACACTATTGATGAGCGCTCACATTTCCTTTTTTATTTGTTGCTGTCTTGGGATGTTTATACCTTCATTTATCAAACAACGATAAAAACATCAAAATGTCAATAACAAAAAAAAAATACAAAGATATAAATATGCAAAATCAATTATTTATTTATTTATTTATTTATTTATTTATTTTTGTGTTTTGTGATTAACAGAATTGAGAAAAACAAAAGTGGGCTATATGGAGGAGACCAATAATTATGAAGGGACTAGGAATTGTATCAAAAATAGAACTTGGCTATTTTGTGATGTTCATTTCACTCTTAATTTGGAGTTTTGCTTCTTACTTGCATATTATTTTCCCCACTGTTACACCAATAATCGGAAAAAAGTGTAAAATAATTATATAATTATTGATTTTGATTGATTTTTCATCTATTTGTGCCAACCATAATTACTCATCATCAATATTTAAAAAATTGAATTGATTCTTCAAATTCTATCCACCCATTAACGTATATTATTATTTTAAACTAACATAATGAAGAAAACATTATAAATCACAATAATTAGTAACTTGAAATATTCGAAAAACAAAGAAAATTTGATTAATTATAAAAATGTTATATGTGCCACGTAAATTTTAGGACATAGAGAGTAATGTTATTTGAACTACTTGAAATATTTTTAAACTATATAACATTTTGGATGACTCTCTAAATTTCAACTATATCACATAAATTAAAATAAGATGAAATATAATATAGTGTAAAAGGTTGTAAAACAGAAAAAGGTTTTAAAAAATTTCGCTTACTTTAATCTAAAAATGTATTTGCTTTTCATAATTTGATCAAAAAATTGTAGGCGTGACTCAATAATAAGGTCAGTAAACTATTTGCTTTAGGCCTCAAAATTTTGATGCTCTACAAAATTACAATAGTGAACTTTATGATTTTGATTTCATCTCGAAACAATATTAAGTATTTTAAAAAAGATATAATTTAAATAAAATAAAAAAGGAAAGAGAAACGATCTGCCTGTTATCAACGATATTTTAAAACTTTAAATTAAGCAAATTAAATCTTGATGTTTTTTCAATAATATCCAAAATAATATATTGCATGCAAATGGCTAACCTTTTATCAATTATAAGTAAATTTTACTTTTATAAATATAATAATATTAATATATGACGTTAACCGATTAATATTTTTAAAAATATATACTAAACAAGTAATATATAAGAACAAACTAAGACTATCCAAAATTAATAATATTTGTTATACATATAAAACATTTTTATTATAATTTTGTTTTAAATCATTAATTTATTGAGATGTTTGGAAAAATATACAGATTATTATTTAAAGAATGTTGAAAAAATGTACAGATTATTATTTAAAGAATGTATGTTTTTGCCGAACTTCTCTCTGATCAAAGGCTATGAATGGTTAAAGGATGATAGTAAGAGCTCACTGTAGTACATATTGCATAATTGAGAACTTCAAATATTTTTATAAAAACATATAAATAATTCGATTGATTCATAAATTAATATATTTGTGTCATATTAAATGGGACAAAATAACATTACATAAAATTATGACCTTCAAAATGATTGACGTTTCAACCGATTGCTTTAGTGACTTTATGATCGAGACAATATATATATATATATATAAAAAAAGCCCCTAGCAATTGCTTGATTTTATGATTAAAACCCGCAATATTTGTTCTTGTATTATTCCAGCAAGTATCGATGAACATGTATTAGATCTCAAACTCAACAAGCCAACATGATATATTTATATCTATCTATATTATATTATAATTTATATACCATATTGTGTCTTTTATTAAAAACTCTATATCAAACAAAATTGTTTTTTCATTATTTTTTTTCAATCATACAATTTTTCTCAAAATATTATAAATTATTGTAATAGTGTCTAGTGAAATACCATGACCTAATTAACATGAAAAAATTGTAATAATTCCATAGAAGTTGGGTCCAAAAACTACCGTCCTCTTTTACTTACGTTCTTCAATACTGATTTTGTTTATTTCTCTTTGATAATTATTTTAGGACCAGACTTCCTTTGATCGATGATATAGTGTGAAGATTGACGGGGTAAACATACAATTAATTGTTTTGACTCCTTACGGGGCGTTTTTGATTTGGATAAAAATCGATTCAAATCGAAAAATCGAATTAAACTAATAAAATAAAACTGATTTTATTTGGGATTGATTTGGCTTGATATTAGATTTTTGAAAATCCATAGTATTTGATTTGGTTATAATTTTATTCGAAAAAAATGAAGAAAATAACCGAACCAAACCATTAATTATATACACATATTTTTATTACTATACATACTTAATATAATGTTTTTATAAACAATTTTAAAGATCTTATATATATTTTTATTAAAATTTCTGTATAATTTACTTATTGAAAGCAAAAATGTCCAAGATGAAAACATTTATCTTACAATTTCATGTATATAAGTGTCTATGACAATTCTTTGTGGGACTGAAAATGTTATTGTCTCTTTCTTTTAGGTCAATATAGTGAATTTTAAATCTTTATTGATAGTAAATTTAGTACAGAAAATTTAGTAATTTAAGTAATTCTAACTATTTTAAGTTTTCAATGATTGTCACTTTTTTCATATTTTGAATGAATTGTTCTTTTAAATATAGTGCTATTTTATTGTCTCTTTCTTTTAGGTCAATATAGCGAATTTTAAATCTTTATTGATAGTAAATTTAGTAACAGAAAGTTCAGTAATTTAAGTAATTCTAACTATTTTAAATTTTCAATGATTGTCATTTTTTTCATATTTTGAATGAATTGTTATTTTTCTTTTTTCGTGTATGGTTGATAACCAAATAACTGAACCAAACCAAATTGAAATCGATAACAACCAAACCAAATTGAAATCGATAACAACCAAACCAATAAATTATATTATATTTAATTTGATTTGATTTTAATAATTTTAAAATCCATTAAATTGGTTTAATTTTACTTTTAACCAATAACCGATCTCTAAACCGACCAGTTAACACCCCTACTTACCACCACAGCAATGAATGCGTTTCTCACTAAACAATTCAGTTACTTAATTAGGTGTTTGGTCACGTTCGTTTCATGGTAAAAATAGAAAGAGAAAAAATTGTTACCAAAATTATAAATGATATTTAGAAATTAAAATTATGTTTGGCCACACAACATATTAGAGTTTTCGTTTTTTAAATATTGTGAGTAGTTTGGAGAGAGAGAAAATGAAAACAATATTTAGTTGTTAGGATTTTTTAAAAATTTTTTGAAAGAAAAGTGAAAGAATTAATATTAAAACATGTTTTTTTGAAATTGAACTCTTGAAACATATATATCAAACATTCCAGAGATTTTTCGATGTTAAAAAGAAAATCACTTTCATGTATTTATCTAGTAAAAAAAAGATTTATATATTTTTTTTGTTCTATAGAAGCCATATAATTTTGAAGGATTATCGGACCAAAATTATGTTTTTTATACAATATAAAAATCATCTAAGATTTAATCTACTATATAAAACTCATTTTTCTCACGAGATACCTTCCCTTGTCCATATAGAGCTTTTCAAGGCTATATAAACTTTAGGAATATAATTATTATACTTTTTCATCACATTTTTCTTTGCATCAAAATATATTTTCTTTGTCTATTATGGGTTAAAATTTTAGGCCTATTGAGTTTTGTTTGGTCATATTGTCACTTTGCTTTCCTAAGTGTGTTTTGCATTCTTTGTAATTCATGCTTTAAGTTCTAAACCTTTGGCTTTGTTGTTTTCTTTTATTACTTCTCATCATCATGCTTTAGAATCAATTTATTCTTTCTATTCCAATGCTAAAAAAAAATAAAGCAGAGTAGTTACTATTTATATTCTCTATTATAGTCTTAACTAGTGAATTTAGTTACGCTTCGCACGATCATAAATAACTCGTTTTATTTATTAAAAAAAGAATTAAAATAGTTGACTACTAAAAGTTTTGTGAAGATTTTTTGTTGTGTTTAATTTCAATATATCATATTTGAAGTCTTAATCAAGTTTATATTAGTATTGAAGTTTTTGTATCTGTTGTAATTGTAAATCGCTTAAGTTAAGAGTTTACATTTTGGGACTACATTCTATAATTTTATTGGATATGTGTATCTCATGCTTTTATAAATTTATACAATTTTTTAAAATCTATCTTTCATTCTTTGTGTATATTTTTTATTTTATTTGTATCCTTCTCACAAAATGGAAGAACTTAAATTAAATAGACTTATAAATTTAGAATGTTCAAAACATCAAAATGTCATTATCCTCGCTCCATGTTCATCAAATTTAAAAAAAAAACATTTATTGTGGTTCAAGTAAGGTCAAAAATAGTTTATACAATTACTCTTTTCTTCTAAATATTATAATATCTTACTGATCTCTTTTTTAATATTCATATTCTTCCAAAGTTATTATCCCATTCTCCAATAATTATGAATCAACTGTGTTTCCACCTTTCACTAATTTTAATTTGTGAAATATTTTGTAAATAACTTTCTATCTTAACTAATATTTACTACAAATGTAATTTACTTATTATTTATATAAAAAAAATAGATTGAGAGATATATAACCCCAATTACACAAAGAATATAAAGTAGAAGAAATTAATTATTTGAAGCAATCTCTTCATACTTTATCAAAATGCATATAACAGATTTGAGAAAAACTTTTTAAACAAACTTTCTCAAAATAAAAGAAAATTAAGAAAGCTTATTACTGTAGCATATGCAGACAAATTATATTATTTATTTTGAGATGATGAAAATATCAAATTTTATTAAGTTGTCATGTGCCTTCAAAGCATATAGATAGTCGTACTTTGTCAATTCCTTTTCTTCTTCTTTTTTTTCAATTTATAAATTAAATATGATTTAGTAAATCATGCTTATTTCTATTAAAAATAGAATATTATCCTGACAAATAAATATGAGATTAGTATATTTGAATTAATATTATAAATATAAATTTTATAATGTCTTAAAAGAGAAAAAGAGAATAATAACAAAATTTGCATACATTAATAATGATAGTGTTTTTCATCAAACTTGAACATGTGTTCCTCTTTTCATCATAAACAATAAAAATGATTCACAAAAAATATACAAAGAATAAAAAGTATGAAAAAATCACCAATAATAATGAAAAAAAATAAAGAAGGAAAAACACTATAATTAAGAACCATCAACTAAACTAAAATTTAAACAAATAATATTACCTATCAAGTTTGAATTTTGAATTTGAATTCTCACAAACAACATTGGCATATGCTCATCTTATCTTTCATCCTCACCTTTCTGGTGCCAAAGGCCTACCCTTCCACTTTACAGGAAGTTCTAAAGGAAGAAGTCGAAAAGGAAAAGAAAGTCTTCCTTTTTCCATACTTCAGGAGGAAGAGATCGCCGGGTTCAACTTCCACTGGTGATGGCGATTCCTTCTTGAATGGATTCAGCCCTGTGGAAAAATAGTGTTGTGGGCAATTCAGTGTGTAGTGTCACCCCTGGGACACTAGCGAGTCCGTCCCTAAAAATTAGGTCCATGAAGCCAATACTGTAAACAAAAAAAGTTAATGAAAAATAATCTAAACATTATAAAATTAGGCATAACAAATTAAAGTGATGTACTTAATTAAGTATAACTATAATCAGGAAAGAAAGAAATTATTGCCATTGATGAAGATGATATGCTTTAGTATTTATAGCAATCAATAAATTTATAATTTAATTGAATAATATGAATTAAAAATATATAATAATAAATAAAATTGTAACTTACATTAGTATTAAGTGTCTTAATTGTAACATAATAATATCTTTAAGAAAGGAAATAGATTTTTTTAGGAAAAGGTGATAAATGGTAAATAAAATTATAAAAGTTATTTTTATTTTAATTATTAAGAATTGTAATATAATAATATCTTTAAGAAGGAATAACGAAAGGGTTTTAGGAACATGTGATAAATGGTGAACAAATTAAAAAAAAAATCTTGATTTCTAAAAAAAAATTGAGGCAAGAAAATAAGAGAAAAGGCACAAAGAGGGCAAAAAAGGATGAAAAAGGTTTTGATGAATGAACTTATAGCGAAAATATTTTCGGTGGGCTTTATTAATTTTTCTTATTTTAATGGATTATTTGACTATAATAAGTGGACTTTAAATAAGTATTATTTTGTGTGACTTTTTCAATAAAAAATTTGGCTGACAAAATACGTAGAATGAAATGAAAATAAAAATAAAATTATATATATATAAATACTTAAAATATTTTTCTCAAAAAAATTTCATGTTATATTTTATAATTAGAAGAAGATTAAAATAAATAATTAATAATTTATTAAGAGTGAAAATTAGAGAGATATGAGTTATGAATAATTTCTTCGTGTAAATTGGCATGTGAAGAGTTTTTATTGTAAATATATCTTCATTAATAAAATATTTATTTGTTATAAATTAAGTAATACTTTATAATAAAATAATTGATTTAAATAAATAAGAATGGTTTAAAAAGAGGGAAAAGTAAATAAACCGGAATAGAGGGTCATTGATGTTATATGAAACTTTATTATGGGTAATTAAGGTGATGTTAGTGGCTGGTTAAGATGATGATAGTGGGCTTGGATTTTAATGTAATTTTTGGGCCGCAGATGACATTCCTAACTTAATTAGTAAAAATATTTACACTTTAAAATATTTATTCAAAATGTGAAAATGTCAATATTTTAAAAATAATTTGTCTTCAAATATTATTATTTGTCTTTTCTTTTATTTCTCAAAACAGTCCAACATTAAATAGATTCATTACCCATTTAGACTTCATTTAGACTTTAATATCATTAAATTTATTCTCATCTTTAAGATTTTCAAAAAAAAAAAGTTCTCTTTACTATTTTCACCATTATTCTCTCTCATTATTGAACAAGAACTGATTATTCAAGTTCATACCAATTTGTTCAAATCTATCGATTAATTCAAGAAATCTCCCAATACAAAAAGGTATTTTTGAGATCATCATTTATTTTGCGAGATTTCATGAGATTTTGTTTTCGAAATAAAAGATTATGTTGAATTTTGGATTGTATGTATTACAGATTTTTCGTCATTTTTTCGATTTTTAAATGAGTTTGTTAACATACTCATCAAATATTTATGCATTTCGAAATTTTATTATTTGAAACACTATTTTTTATGATTTTGTTTTCATATTTGAGATTTAGTAAATTGTAATTTATAGTAATCCACATAAGCATTCATACATAATATATTGTTTGATTTTTTTGTATATTCATATTTAATAATTTTGAATTTTGCCTATAGAGTTATTAATTCACAAATAAACACAGGATTAAGATTTGAATTTGGTGAAAAGAATTGAAAAAAAGGAACATAGCAGACGAAGAAGAAAGAGAGAGTCAAAGAAGAAGGTTGCGAAACTGTATTTATATCAGAATAATATTCATATTAATTTTTGTTTGTCAATTATTTTTCTTTTACTCATCATTTGTTTATTAAGAACATTGTATTTCTTTTTTATTTGTAGTCATTCAAATACGTATCTCATATGAATTTATATTTCTTAAGCATAGATTTATCCTATTTTTTAACAGTTAATTTGTATATGTATGTTATCTCATATGAATTTGTATTTTCTAAACATATATGTATCCTATTTTTCAACAGTTATTTTTTATTTTTTTAGAATATTTTATCCTGATTATATTATTTTACTATGTATGATATCTGCTTTTCAGAATCTTGTATTCTTATTTCTTTCATAGTCAATTTGTATTTATTTTTTTAGAATATTATATCCTTCCTCAACAGATTTATTATTTCCACCAAGTATGCTATTTTCCCCCCAAAATCTTGTACCCTTTCATAAATCATATTCATATATATATTGAGATACGTGTATATATATGTCAATCAAATAATACAATTTTGATCACCGAAATACAATTTGTAATTTGAAAGAAAAAAAATCAATTTTAATTTAAATGGTAAAATGAAACACATAAAATGTAAAAATTATTGGTATACAACTATAATGAAAACATAACAAAGAAAAGTTGATCTAATAGAATGAAAAAGGATTTTTTTTTTGAAATTGTAAATGATGAGAATTTTAAGTGATAGGTTCCTTTTCTAAAAAAATATTATCTCACTTTTTGATCATACTATTTTTTTTTGTATTCTATATATTATTATACAATATTCTAAATAAAAACTAGAATAAATAGAAATACAAATAAAATGCATATTGAAATGAATACGAAATACAAGATTTTCGAAGAAACAAATAAATACTAATGAAAAAAATATATGAAATGCAAATATCTTTCTTAAATAAGTATAGGTTCATTTGGCATACCTATTGGAATGAATACAAACTAATAAAAAAAGGGTTAAGATTCTGGAGGAAAAAAAAGAATTAAGTTTGAGTTTTATTTGAAAATGTAACTGATGATAAAATTAAGTGATTTTTACCTTTTTTGAAATATTCTCTCCCTTGATTTTCTCCCTTTTATTACAAAATAATTGTATTCTTTAAATAAAAGCAAATAATAAAAACATAAATAAGATACATAACAAATTAAAATTTAGACATTTTTACTAAATATTAAAAGTGTTGCTAATGAGACCTCTTAAATGTTAAAATATTGATATTTTGAAAAAATTTCCAATTAATTACTCCTATTTAAGTGATCTTTTAACTTCTTTATGCATTTTTAAAAAAAAATCAAAAAAGGAGAAATTATATAATTGCAAATGCTGGCCATTGAAGGGTGTCATATCAACGATTCTTGATTCAGATTTATACATATATAGATAGATTGTTTCAATCTTATACACAATTACATATCTTTTTGGATTTTATGAGAAGTCATTTTATTATTTTATGAATTTTTTCTAGTACAGAAGTTTTAATTGCATCACATCTAGCAGTCAGAGGAGTAGCTACATATAGTATAGGGTGTCCAATTGAACACCCTTCATCGCCAAATAATACTGTATATACAAGTGAAATAATATACAAAGTGGTTAAATAATGTATTTTGGACACCTAAAGACAACTGGGTGATGTATCCTAGTGGTTTAAGGTGCCTTGAAAGAGTCAAGCATTTAAGCGTTTGTGAGTTCTAATCTCGCTAGCAGTAGCTTTTAGCCTCTCTTTTTTTCATTTTTTCCCCTCTTTTTGAAAAAAAATCATGTATATTATGTACTTTTTCCACAAATTTTCATGTATATTACGTAGTTTAATTTTAAAAAATTTCAAGTGCACTCTTTCATTTTTTTTTAAAAAAATTCTTGTATATTACGTAGTTTAATTTTTAAAATTTCTTGTGCACTCATTTATTCAAAAGAAAAAATATACTCGTATATAATTCCTGAACATCCTTCGTGAAATTTTTGTCTACGCCACTACTAGCAGCATATCAAGAAAGAACTTCAAGAAAATTACTCTTGTTCAATGATGATTCACTCTCGTCATGACCACGAAATGCAAAACCTTGATTCAAGAGAAGTCTTACCACATTGATTGAAGTGTTTAAGCGAACTTGATATCATGCTTACTTAATTTAGGGGTGTACATGACCGGGTTGGTTCGGGTTTTTCAAATATCAAACCAAACCATTTGTGTCGGGTTTTTAAATTTATAAACCAAACCAGACCAATAAAACTCGGGTTTTTCAACTTCGAATTTTTTCATTTTTTTCGGGTTCTTTCATTTTTTCAACTATCTAAGTTATTTCTCAAGAAAATAACAAAAAATGTGATATAATTAAGGACACTAAAATATCCAAAAAATAATAATAATAAAATCGCGTAAAATAAATATTGCAAATTAATAAGTCATAATGAAATTGATCATAATTTAAAGTACTAAATCATGCTAAAATAAGTTTAGTAAGTATTAGTTACATGACTAAATATTAAAAGAACGTAAAATTAGATCATGTATTTTAATCGTCTAAATCTATGTAAAACTAAAAAATAAATATTCAATATTATTGTATAGACTATAATCTTATTAGATCATTAAGAATTCTAACTTTCAAACATGAAATAATTATATTAAAAGATAAAAACTATGAAAAATTATAAGAGATATTTAAAAAATATATCAAAGTAAGTATTTTTAGGTATAAAATAAAAATTTTAAAATTATATATATAATGTCGGGTTGGTTTGATTTCGGATTATTTTTTTTTAGTTGAAACCAACCCAACCCAAATATAGTCAGTTTTTTTTTTCCAACACCAAACCAAGTCAAACCAAATACTAGTCGGGTATTTTTCCCGGTTTGACTCGATTTGCGGTTTGATTCGGTTTGCAGTTCGATTTTGTACACCCCTACTTCTATCATCCAACTTGTAAAATGCGACTTAAATGAATTGTTATTCTCGCATGAGATCTTCACACTTTCTTTTGGATTATTTATGAAATGTTAATTTGGTGGACCGATATGTGTAGCAAAGCTATTCTTTCTATACCAATTTATATATTCCTTAATCGAAAATACATTACCACAACCTTGATTAATGTTCTCTCCTTGAAATAAATAACAAGGTAAACAATAAGCAACATCTACACTAATACTGTATTTCAACCAATCACGATATTCATCAAACAACGTATAAATAAAACTGCGTGATGTTTCAAAACAAATAATTTGAGAAAATTGATGAGTTCGAGGTTGACAAGGACCTTTAATTATGTATGCCCTCCTTATCTCATCATGAAGGTTTGGATGATAATTCAAAAATTGGATTTCTTTCGATAGAATCAACATTCAAATCATTTAAATCAAATTCTTGTCTTTGGAAAGAGTGAGATGGTATTTTTATTTGGTTGACATTTTTATCTCGGCGTAGTTGATACTTAGATTTTCATTTTGAGCCGCCAAACTTTTTTTTTGGTACTCTAAAAAATATTTATCCAAGTTTATTCAATTATAAACTGAAATAGCAGTTAAGTGTACCACACTCATTAAAAATCAATTCACAATACACCAAATTGAATAAATAAAATGACTTATTAAAATATACAACTCTTCCACACATGATTAGAAAAAAATAAATTAAAAAAAAAGAAATAAAAAATACATTTCACACTTCAATGACGGTTGAAGAAGAAATATACAATGATTAAAGCTTCTAGTTTCTTAAAGCTTATAAATATGTATAAAAATTGATAAGAGAGAAAGATAAAGAATAAAGTTATAAAAGATTCTTGAGAGAAAGAGAAAGACTAAAAAAACAAAAGGTTATATTTAATAACTAAGAAAAGTCAAAAGAAGACCTTTTGTTTTCTTTTATCTTAAAAAAATTCACTTTTGTTCTCTTTCAAACAGAAAAATAGAACCAAAAAAAAATTGATGGAGAAAAAGCATTGATGAAACAAAACGCCTAATTTGGGCTTTAACAATGGAATCTCAGACAACTTTGAACACCATAAACTACTGATATATGTATCAAAAGTGTTATCCAAAAACTTTAATATTTAATATATATACTAGCAAATTTTCTCAATAAAGATTGTTGATCTGACTATCATTCGCCAAGGCATAGCTCCACCCTGGGTATAAAAATGAGGCTAAGGGATGGATGTTGTTTATATTATTGACGGGATAAATGTTTTTAGATTAACGGAATATCATATATAATTAAAATAAAAGATAAAAATTTATCTTCTTAATTAACCTTCATATAACATTAGAGATTTATATCAGGTAGTATTAAATTTTATTAGGCGGGAGATAACATTTCATTTGAAAATTTCTTACTATCCCTTTATTCTAATCATTTCTCAATATGCTTTTGAATTAATTTATAGTATTAACTTTTATTTATGATTCTGCTATACACAGTTTTTATAAATATATACTTTTTATGAATTCTTTCTCCATGCAGTTATTTTGTTAATAGTTCAAATTTATATAATAATATGATTATATAAAAGTAAGGATTTATTCTCGTTAAAATAAGAGTTTGTCATTTTGCAATATATCAACTTTGATGTTTCTATAAAAACTTTATTTATTAATAAGAAAATTTGAGTTGCTTGATTTGAAGTTTTAAAATATTGTTGTTAAAAATTAGATAGTTATTCTATTTTTATTTATTTTTTTAATTTTAATTTTGTATTTTTTTAAATAATATTTAATATTATCTCAAGTGAAACTAAAATCAAAAAATTCTTTATTAAATTTTTTCTAGTTACTCAAAATTTTGAGAGCCTAAAACACATGTTATATTAGTTAATAGTCATTAGGGATGACAATAGGCGGGGCGGGACGGTTGCGGGGCAAACCCGCTAAGATCTCACCGGCCTCGGTCCGCCCCACATAACTGATTTTGTTATTATCAACCCGCTCCAACCCCCCCCCCCTCCCAAACATATTTTGTAAAAAGCATTTAAATAATAGGATAAATTTTGTTAGTTGTTAATCGCTAAAATTAACATGTTATAACAGTATTTCAACATTACAATGTTTTATAACTCTTTTAGATATGTCAGCAACATTTTTTTGGTAGATTTTTGAATCGGTTACATTTGATGTAATAATAAAATACTAAATACAAGTAGTGAGATAATTTTTCTTCTTTCTAGTTTCTTAGCCATTCAAAACAGTTTAGGTAAAGAAAATATTTTAATAAATAATGTTATATCACTTTTATAACAGGTAAGAAGTAATAATTAAGTTTGAACCCACATGTAATCACATATACCCGCAATCTACCCCGGCCCACACTAATTTAAAAAGAACCCACTTCAATCCTCCCCGCAGAACGTTAAATTCGCCACGCTCCGCATAGCCTTAAACTAACCCTTCCCGCATCCACCCCGCCCTATTGTCATCCTGTTAGGAGGGCAGACTATTCTACCTTAATTTTGTGTAGAAAACAACCCAATCCTAATGGCAGTCAAGTCCCACTCAACTTAGCCTTTCGCAGCCTATTCTGCCTAACGTTCAAGAACGTTTTTCTGTCTTTATGCCTTAGATTATTTTTCAAACTTTTACTCGAAATCACACACAAACGTACGGGCAAATCCAACCTTTATATTTATAATCAAAATAATACAAAGGACTCACTCGTTGAACAACAATTATGTCCAACTTTCGACTTCGACTTCGACTTAAGGCACAATCACAAGTCGATTGTTGCCTTAGACACTTTCTAAAACCCTCACGTTTTATTCTAAGTGCCTTAGTAAAATTTCAGACTTCCTCTCGTCTTCTTTCACCTTTTAGGATAACAACTTTATCCCAAAATTCCTCCCCTACGTTTTAACACCAAGGCTGCACATTTATAGACCATGTGGCAGCCTTGTGTTTTACATTGCATAGTATTGTGACACCTGTCTAACACTTGTCAAATGCTTAGCCTACTAAAATATACTTCAGTTGACATCCCCAACTGATAAGAAACATTCAAAATTCGAATTCAAAATGCATACAAGAGATACAACGAATCTGGACACAAGGGGTTACAAAATCGCCGCATGTGCTTGGCATGTGCCATTGCTGACTGGATTTCGGCCCCTTTGCTGCATTTTCCTTCAACATTTTCGACTCCAATACAATGTCTAAACATTGTATAGTCAATGCCTCATCAAAGCCCACCCGAATCCATCCGCACATTTTCCATGCCTGCGCACCACCGACGCCCTGCCGCTGCCTGTCGCTGCCTTGCTTTGGCAATGTTTACTCTTGACCCACTCGTGCCATTTCTTGTTTTCTTGTTGCGTTTCATTCACAATTGACAATGCTTCAATTTAGCTCAGCTCAATTTCCCCGCATTTGACCAGACCATGTGATTTTCGCATGCCAACTTTGCCCACAACCGATGTTGGCCAGGGTCTAAGTCATGCCATGGGCTGTTGTTTTGCCAACACTCATGTCATGTCTTAACACTGTTTTACCAACATATTTTGAACCCATTTGACCATGCCAACACTTTTCTCACACAACGCATGACTGATTCCACCCGCATTTTGACTTTTGGCAAAGTCATTCATGCTAACCCTTTGCCACGCCCATGCCTATGTCGAGTCATTTGATCAGGACCCTTACACATCCCTACTAGTCATCGTTAAGCCACCTTCAACAAACTGTTGGAGGCAAGATATTTTTAGACCAAAGTACCAATCGAAGGCTCTTTTTGCTAAATTTTGCATAATTTAAATAATTTTTTTCTACCTTTTTCATGTAACCTTCATCTGTTTTAATTTGTTTGGTTTATTTTTCTTTTTCATTTGTTTCAAAAAGAATTCTATCTTTCCTCTTTTTTTTTGGCTACTTTCTAATTCTTATAACTTTTCGCATATGTTTAAAATTACAAGATTAAAAAAGAACATGAGATACGATATACATATCTTTAGTTTAAGATTATAAGATTCAAAAAAATTTGTTACTTTATAATATGTTGTGTCAAAACAAATCAGAATAACAAAAGACAAATGCAATAAGGAGTATGACAGTGAGAAGGATTAAAAACAGAATAAACTGTATATTTTTACATTTTCTCAGTACAAAGGCAGCATGTTATCGGAGCACTTGCAAAACTCAATCAACCAAAGCATAACCACACAAACCAAGCAAAAAAAATATCATCTTATTTCCCATGGCATATAATGTCTTTAAATTACCAACTGAAACTGATGGACTCAAAATGAAGATTGGATGCTAAACCAGATGAACATATGTTAGCAACTTCATGTGTCATCTTTATTGGGCCACACACTAAAACTCCAACACTTGATTCTTTCCTCTCAATCAACAGTCCTGCATAAAGTTGAGTAATTTGAATAAGACATTCCACTATTGCGTATTTGTGATATTATGTACCGTATTTACAATTCAACTAGCTATAGCAGGTTATATCGTATTTTCCATGTTATGCATGAGGCTTGATATGACGAGTTACTTGTTATTAGTAATATTTTTTGTGATCGAGAACTTACTTTTGAGGTCAGGCCTTTCACCAAAATGGAAATTAGTTGATTGAAAAAGTGATTGTTAGGGCAGACTTTCCATCTCCCTATCAGCATTATAGAACCAAGAATTAGGCGAAGCCATAGGAGTTGCACCTTCCATGTTCTGAATCTGTTTTGCATCAGTGCAACTCTGTCTCTTTGCCAAATAAATGTTTGAATGTTTTTATTTTGGTAGAGAGTTAATTGCTTATATATTTATGATTTTACTTTTTTGAATTATTTCTAGATCAATTTTTGTGGTAAACGTTTTTTTAAATATATATATATATATATATATATATATATATATATATATTGTCTCACAAGTTCATTTAATTTATATAATCAAGATCTTTTTGTTAATAGCACTCATATTTCATTTTCTTTTTTTCAATTTTGTTTGATTTTTCTTCTTCTGCTAATCCTGCTGACTTAGAACAAAAAAAAGAAAAAGAATGAAAAGAATTTCAACCAAATATATAAACATAATATCTTAAATTCATAATAACCTTTTTATCATATGAATAAATCTTCAAACTAAACTCATACTAGAAAAATAAATAAATTATAAAGTGTGGTTCAAACTCAACATATCATCTATACTCGTATAACAAAGAAAAAACTTTTTTTTATTACATGTGATTCAACACATTATATTATAAGTGTATTAAAATGTGTAATAAATGTATTAACTATCATTAAAATTTATATTATATATGAATAATAAATTGTTCTATCTAATATGTATTAAACTTATATTATAAATGAATTAAAAGTGATCAAATAAATAAAAATATTATTACTATAAATAATAAATATTTTTTTTATTATAGTATATTTTTGTAAGCTTCCCTTAATTTTATCTAGCAGACTGAAATGAGTATGGGGATGGGAATGAGGCTAAGGGGATATTGGTGGTGTTTAGATTAATGAGAAAGACATACAAGAAAGGTCATATTCTTAATTAACATGGTGTTATTGACATAACATTAAAGATATATATTCCTATTATGTTTTATTATACTAGAAATTTTATTTAAAATTTTCTTATTATCCGTTTATTCTAATTATTAATCAATATGATTTTGAATTAATTTATAGTATTAATTATTATTTATGATCCTTCTATTTATATAATTTTTATATATACATAATTTTTATAGTTTTAGTATACATGCAGTTATTTTGTTAATAATTTAACTTTATAATAATATTATTATATAAAAGAAAGGGTTAATTCTAGTTGATAAGAATTTATCCATTTGTTTACAGTATATCATCTTTGATATTTTTATAAAAACTTTATTAATTAATATGAAGATTTGAGTTGTTTAATTTCAAGTTTTAGAATATTATTGATAAAAATTAGATGGTTTTTCTATTTTTCTTTTTTCATTTCAATTTCGTATATTTTTTATAATATTTAATATTATCTCTAAGTGAAATTAAAATAAAAAAATTCACTATTAAATTTTTTTAGCGACTCAATACTTTGGATAGGGGTGTACATGATCGGGTTGGTTCGGGTTTCTTAAATATCAAACCAAATTATATGTGTCGGATTTTTGAATTTATAAACTAAACCAAACCAATAAAACTCGGGATTTTCAACTTCAAATTTCTTCAGATTTTTCGGGTTTTTCGGGGGTTTTCGAATTTTTAGGTTTTTCGATAAAGTATTCATACAAACATATAATTTACTTCTACTGCAAATATTTCTTTAGTCCTACCAAAATGCAGCTATCTAAGTTATTCTCAAGAAAATAACAAAAAATATTATATGATCAATGACACTAGAATATCCAACAAAAAAATAATAATAAAATCGCTTAAAACAAATATTGCAAATTAATAATTCATAATGAAATTGATCATAATTTAAAGTACTAAATCATGCTAAAATAAGTTTAGTAAGTATTAGTTAATGACTAAATATTAAAAGAAAGTAAAATTAGATCATGTATTTTAATTGTCTAAATCTATGTAAAACTAAAAAACAAATATTCAATATTATTATCATTCTTAGTGTTGAATTGATTTTTTTTTTGCATTAATATTAATTTGATTTTTATTTAAACTTTATTATAATTATGAACATATATGGACTATAATATTTATTAGATCATTGAGATTTCTAACTTCCAAACATGAAATAAATATATTAAAAGATAAAAACTATGAAAAAATATAAGAGATATTTAAAAATTATATCGAAATAAGTATTTTTACGTATAAAATAAAATTTTAAAACTATATATATAATGTCGGATTGTTTTTTTTAGTTGAAACCAAACCAATCCAAATATAGTTGGATTTTTTTTCCAACACCAAACCAAGTCAAATAAAATCACTAGTCGGATTTTTTTTCGATTTGACTCAATTTGCGATTTGATTCGATTTTAGGTTCGATTTTATACATCCCTACTTTTGGAGCCACCCGAGCAGTTTTTAGAAAACTATTGGAGGTCAGAAGGCACTTTTGCTAAATTTTACATAATTTAATTATTTTTTTTTATCTTTTTCCGTTTAATGTCCATCCATTTTAACTTGTTTGATCTATTTGTTGAATCCATCCCATTTTTTGGTCAACTTTAGCTATTCAATTGGTACAAGCAATTGTTAAAAAGGAATAGTAATTGGAGTTGAAAATTAAGACTTGGTAGTTGGCAAATTGGTAAGATTTGCAAACCATTTTTGACTTTGCTATTTTACCTGTCATTAGTGACATAGACATGGTTTTATCCTTCTATAAATAGAGCATTCTTGCTCATTTGTAGAACACACCAAGTTAGAGAGAAAAACCATTTTGAGAGCAAAGTGAGGTATTCCATAGACTATACAAAAGAATAGTCTGTGAAGAAAAATAGAGTGTGAGCGATATTTTAGTAAGACGGAAACCAAAAGAGTGTTGTTTCTTTTGAGTGTGTAGTAGTCACTTTGAGTATTGTATTTGTGACTACACAATGTAAAATTCCTTACTATAGTAATATCAGTTGCTCCTCTTGGCCGTGGTTTTTTCCCTTATTTAGAAGGGTTTCCACGTAAAATTTTTGGTGTCGTTATTTTCCCATTTTATTTCCATTACTTTTACCATATATATTGTTGTGCTTGTCCGCGTTTTCCCAACACTATTTTCCTTTTTTATTTGCTTAAATAAGAATGTTTTTTTTCTTTCTTTTTTGGCTACTTTCTAATTCTTATAACTTTTCGCATGACATGTTTAAAACTACAAGATTAAAGAACATGTGATACGTTATATATATCTTTAGTTTAAGATTATAAGATTTAGTTTAATATTGTAGATTCAAACATATCTTTAGTTTAAGATTATAAGATGCAGTACGAAGTATGACAGTGAGAAGGATTAAAAACAAAATAAACTGTATCTTTTTACATTTACTCAGTACAAAGGAAGCATGTTACTTGCAAAATTCAATCAACCAAAGCATAAACACACAAAAAAACAAAAAAACTTCCATCTTATTTTTCTCCATTGCATGGAATGCATTATATTCTCTAAATCACCAACTGAAACTGATGGACTCAAAATGAAGATTGGATGCTAAACCAGATGAACATATGTTAGCAACTTCATGTCTCATCTTTTTTGGGCCACAAACTAAAACTCCAACACTTGATTCTTTCCTTTCAAACAACAGTCCTGCATAAAGTTGAGTAATTTGAATAAGACATTCTAATATTGCGTATTTGTGATGTTATGTACCGTATTTACAATTCAACTAGCTATAGTAGGTTATACCGTATTTTTCATGTTATGCATGAGGCTTGATATGACGAGTTACTTGTTATTAGTAATATTTTTTGTGATCGAGAACTTACTTTTGAGGTCAGGCCTTTCACCAAAATGGAGATTAGTTGATTGAAAAAGTGATTCTTGTGGCAAACTCTCCATCTCCCTATCAGCATTATAGAACCAAGAATTAGGCGAAGCCATAGGAGTTGCACCTTCCATGTTCTGAATCTGTTTTGCATCAGTACCACTCTGTCTCTTGTTCCAAACCAATGCAGCACTACTTGTGATGACTATAGATATGCAAATGATTAGCATATTCAACACCGCCTTTATTGGATAGGAAAATATGTCATTAGTATTTTTGTCGATTGGATATATGTAATATCTATTCAAGACCCCCAAGGAGATCAAGAAAATGAGGAAGGAACATGATATGATAGCACCAAGCCAGAGCCAATTGTTTTGTCCAAGAATTGGAGTGATAGGCTCATCAGATGGGTTGGGCTTGAACCATATGGTCCTCAAATTCTTCTTGTCTTCTGTCGATACTGGTTGCTTTTCTCTCGTTACAAAAGCCTCGATTTGTAGCCCCAATTTACTAGTTTCTGATGGAGCACCGGATATAGGAAGGAGAAGGTCCAACATAGTGAGATCTTCCGAGTTCTTGAACACACTGATTAGTAGAACTTCTGGTGTCTTGCATTTTTGTGATACACTTGTATGGATTAGCTCCCTAATTATGGAAATGAAAGGGGTAATTCCACTTCCTCCACTTACCATAACCAATAAATCATGCCTAAAAAAAAAAAAAGAACTTTAGTTTATCATTGTAACATATAGTAGTACGCGAAGTGTGAAATAAATTCGACTTGAACTAGTCATAACTCATACATACCTTAGAAAATGTGTGGAAGGAGGTCCATAAGGTCCTTCAACAGAGACGTTAAGACGATCGATAGAATTAGGGGAAGAGATCATCTGGTAGAGTTTTTTGGACCAACTTCCTTCACCCTTAATGGCAACACTGATCTTCTCTGGCTCCAAATTACTACTTGAAGTGATTGTAAAAGGATGCCATTGCAATTTTGAAATGCTAGGTACATTCACAAACATGATGCTAGTTGGTGTATAACTTAAACCTACACATTATTCATAAACAAATTGATCAAAATCTTGTTTGTCACAAAATTGAATATTTATGAAATTTCATCAATTTACCTTTAGTCTTGGAGAAATTCAGTTCAAGAGTTTCACATGGTAGAACACGAGCAGAGATTAAACGAACATTTGAACGTGACTGTAAGAATCTCAAGAATCGATCAACCATGAAGAGGAAGAAACCAGGAAGCATGATGCAAGCGTATGAGACACCAACATGGAAGACGAAGAAAACGACAAAGAGAATGTAGAAATGATGAGTGTAGAAGAAGAGTTCAAACATTTTTCTCCTAATTCTAGGAAATGTTGCTATCCACAACACCAATCCAGAAAGCAATGCCAATTCCCCAGCCAAATTTGATATATCAGTTTTTCCCCATTTCAGCATCTGTTTCATTTCAATCAAGTATCATTAATTACTAATACCAGTATGATAATTACATGACAATAACTTTACCAGTTACGCGAAGACTGTCGTATATTACCTCAGACAATTGATGAGTAGCAGCCCAATAGATAATGTAACAAATGCCATGAGCTGAGAATAGAGTCATTACAGTATGGCCAAGCCATATATGATATTTAACGCTAGCTTCTGATGTCAAACCAAATACTTGTAACACTGATGAGCCTCTAGTGACTGGAACAAATAGAAATGTTAAGCATATATTTCCAACAAGTCCCAATCTTAGCCCTGAATCTTCCAACTTGGCTTCCCATCTGTCAATAACAAATTCATCCATCAACAGTCAAATTATCTGTCGTGATTTTTAAAAATAGTCATATCAAATTATTTGTTCCGGAATATATACTTACACTTTTTCTCCAGTTTTGGCTACGGATTTTGGTGTAATAGTGGGAAAAATAATATGCAAGTAAGAAGCAAAAGTCCAAACTAAGAGTGCAATAAACATCACAAAAAAGCCAAGCTCTATTCTTGATACAATTCCTAGTCCCTTCATGATTATTGGCCTCCTCCATATAGCCAACTTTTGTTTCTTCTCAACTCTGTTAATCACAAAAAAAAAAAAAAAAAAAAAAAAAAAAACATTTTTTTTTGTTACAATAAATTTTGGTGCAGTGAATTGGAGTTAATTACACTAAAAATAATGCTGACATTAAATTTGATGTTTGAGTTGGAGATGACGTTACTGACCTAATGTTTTTATCATTGGATTTCTTCCATAAATGGAGGTATACACATCCCAAGACAGCAATAAATATGAGAGGAAATGTGTTCATCAACAAAGTCCTTCCTGTTTTTGAAAAAAAATAAATTAACATAAATTCATAATTAATTTCTATCTTTATCCAACAATATTAGTGCAATAATTATACACCATATATACTAACAATCATCATAAGCAACTATAATATGGTATAACCTCAACATAGACTAAGGTGCAACTGTTTAATATTCTTAACGAAATTTCTGACTTCACCGAGAAATTCTTAAAAGTATACCTTGAGCTCCAAAGTATGTGGAGTTGGTAGTGTGAGCTTTAATCTTTGGTGTCCATATTTGTCTATACATATTAGTTGGTGTTACTATCAAAAGTAAAAAATACCCAATAGTAACAATTAATATTAGAGCCATTATAATTGCTTGAAAATCATTGGTAACACTTGATGAAGCTTTAAGAGAAGGAGAAGAAGAGGATGTTTGAGCCATTTTTTCACTTTTATTTTTTGTTGTTATAATAAAAAAAGACAACTTTAGGATGGAAGAATATTGAAAAGGAATGAAGTCTATATATAGTATATAAGGAGGGAATTGATATATTATTTTTCTATTTAGCAAGTGAGTGTAACAATTATGAGATCATTCTTATATATTCTTGAAATGAAAAATACTAATAGCATGATTCATGTCCCTACATAAATTTGTATATACTGTTGCGTTTACGTATTGTGGGAAATTTTATTTTTGTTAGTATTATTTTTCAACATTTTATTGTGACGTATAAAAATTAATTCCATGTTGAAGAAAAATATATAAGGTCAACCAGAATGGCACGTGGATAGCTTCATTTTATTCAATTGCATGGTTCATGCAATGTTTTATTACTTTTGTTGGCCTAAACACTGAATATGGCTATAAGCAGTGGCGGAGACACCATTATAGCTTTAGGGTTCATCCGAAATCTTTCGATAGAAAATTATATTGTTTTTATATGATTAAAATAATTTTTTTATATATATATATTAGATATCGAATTTTATTTGGCTATTTCGTTTGTTTATTTCTTTAGATTTTGAACTCTCTTATAAAAAATTCTGACTCTGCTTCTGGCTATTGATATTCCAAGAATTAAAATAGAGAAACGATAATTAGTTAATACTCCATCTGTTTTAAAACGAATGATCTGATTTGACTGTAGAATTAAAATATTAATAAAAAAAAAGAGATTATTCTTTTTTAAATAGACTAAAACGAAAATTATGTGATTTTTTTTTTTGAAATGGAGAGAGTATATGATAAAAATGATTATTTTATAATTAACTCACATTTTTCACAATAAGACAAAATATACTATATGTCTTCATGTTTGTATAACTTAAATTCTAATTTGATATTTTTTTTATAATTAGCTAGAATTAAGCATTATAAAGTGCTCTTGTGTTTATTCCATTTTTATAATTTGGTTATGCAATGAAAACCTTAAAATTACACGCACATGTAAATTTTCAATTTTCAGAAAACAATTCTTGTCAAGATATCGTCCATAAATTTCTTTACAAAAAAGTTAGGTAACCAAAATGAACTTGTATCTCATGGGCACTTTCACAGTGAAAGTGACAAGAAAAGCTACTTCTATACTCCCGCGGTTCCTTTTTAGTTATTGTAATTTTCTTTTTGAGAATCAAAACAATACGAATTTTGATTAATGTACTTTTTCATTACATTGAAATGAAAAAAAAGTTAATATTAGTTTTAAGCATTTAAAATTTTTATTTTAAAATATCAAATGGATGTAGTCTAATTGAGTTTTCGAAAAACGCAACATAACAAATAAAAAGGAACGAAGTGAAACTTCTTTTACTCATATATTAGATTTAGGAAAATAAAAAAGATAAATACATTATTTCATTTCTTGTAGTATATAAAAAGTTTTAAATTTAAATGGTGTAAACGTGTAGATAACGTCCAAAATCCACATAAAGCAAAAGATTTTGCTTGTAAATTACTAATACCGTTACATTTATTTTCTTATAATAACAGAAGAAAAGGGAAAGACTGCAGGTTGTTGTTTTCAGTTTTTTAAAAGCATAAGAATACAAAATGGAAAGAAAAAAAGTTCAAATATTTTTAACAATTTTTAAGCTGCTTATAATGATATACAAAAAGGATATGATTTAACGGCTAATATAACAGGTACTTGATAAAATAGTCGAGATACGTGTAACTTGAAAGCCCAACTAGTGGAGTAAATTAACGTCTTGTGTTTGGTTTATAGTGAAAAACGTTATCAGTGTGGTGGATGTGTGTCTACACGTGCTCATTAATCTATAGTGACTAAACTAAGATGATTCAACTGGGGATATAATTTCACTAATTAATCACTTAATATAGTTCATTTTATATAGGAGAATAAAATAAAATAAAATAAAAATAATAATATAATATCCAAAGGATGTGATAAGAATCTTGAACCTGTTGCTACCTGGAGGTTAGGAGTTTGGACTTTTCCATGATAGATAGTACTTAACAACAAAAAAATTGCTAATCATGGCCTACTACATAAATCAATCAGATATTTAACCTTTTTTTTTATTACTATGTTGTCTGAGCCAGCTTTAAAAGCACACCTCGATTAATTCCACGGGTTATCTACCACCTCTCACCAGATATTAGGTAACTCTGTCCACCAAAACTAATACTTTACTTTTTACCAGTTATTAGAAATCGTTGAAGATCTTTGAGCTTCTGTTACCTGTACTCATGGAATGTAGCAGATATTGATAGAATAGTCGAGGTACATAAAAGTTAGGGCGAGTATGACTCTAAGATTTCCAACTTGAAAGAAGACAGAAAGGAGAGTTGTTTTGACTAGAGAAGATTCCTGATATCACTGTTTTTGGATCATAATAGCTACTTTATTGAGCACTTTGTATGGTGCTGATGGGCCTAGAGGAGAAAAATGGGACTGCTCTGGAATTATAGATAAACAGCATTATTGAGAACTAAAAGTCTACACCAAACAAATGGCAAAAAAACAAAGGCTGCTAGTGTTACTAAAGAGTTCATACATATGAACCAACCTGCTTTTGCAACAGCTGAAGTGACACAGACTTCGGCCATTAATTGACAACCACAAAAACGACGCCTTCTTTGGCATATGCTTCTGTTCACTGAATCATGTCTATCTATTAGTAGAAGTTTTGTGATATCTGCAAATAGCTTAGATCAAGATCAGCAATAGTTTTTGATGTCCTCATACACCACTAAACCGTCCAACTTCATAAAACTGATTGAATTGAGGAATTTCACATAACAGAATCAGTAAATTAAAGCAATATTAGAAGAGGTGAACAGAAAACTACTTGTGAATTTAATAAGCACAACCATTTGCTGCTACAGAGTCAGAAAACTTACCCAAACATTAACCATCTTAGAAATTCTTATCATTGGTTAAAAAAACAAATATTTCATGTAAGTACTTGGCTGAGCTTGTCTACATCCCTTTTTTTTTACTAAGTCCACATATTTTACGACAACAACATACTCAGTGAAATCTCACAAGTAGGGTCTAGAGAGGGCTAGAGTGTATGCAAACCTTACCCCTACCTCATGGAGGTAGAGAGGTTGTCTCCAAAGGACCCTCGGCTCAAGTGCAGCAAATCAAAGTGGTTATGAAAGGAAAAATGACAATAAAGAAAACATAGCAACTAATAAGGAAAGCAGTGCCGAGCATTTAGAAAAGGAACAATTTTAACACCAAAATAGTGCAATAACCGACATATGATGGCAGATATCAAAAGCAAGAAACTACAAGAATAAGGCTAATACTATGATAGATACCACCAACCCTAAACCTGCCGAAAAGAAAGACTTCATTACCTACAAGCCTTCTACCCTAATCCACACCCTCCACACCCTCTTATCTAAAGTCATGTTCTCCGTAAGTTGAAGTTGTGTCATGTCTTATCTAATGACCTCTACCCAATACTTTTTCGGCCTGCCTATACCTATCTCTGTACCTAATATATCCAACCTCTCGTACCTCCTTGCTGAGGCATGTACGTATTTCCTCTTCACACACCTAAATCATCTCAGTCTCGCTTCCGTCATCTTGTCCATCACGTAGGCCATTCCCACCTTGTTTTGATATCCTCATTCCTTATTTTATCACTCATAGTACTTCACACATTCATCTCAACATCCGCATTTCCCCAACTTGCATCATTTGAACATGAGAGTTCTTCATTGACCAGCACTCCGCCCCATATAACAAAGTCGGTCTAACTACCGTTCTGTAGAACTTACCTTTTAGTTTAGGTAGTACATTTTTATCACACAAGACTCCGGAGGCAAGCCTCCTCTTCATCCACACCGCACCAATAAAGTCCATATATTTTGCTGAACACAAATGGGGAAAACCCCATGAAACAAGAAGTGTACTGGCAATGATGTGCTCAATAGATTCATCCAAAACAGCTATCCAGAAAAGAAAAAAGGTTTCTCTAAACAACTAGGTAAGTTTTGTGTGTAGCTAAGAACCAGACAAGAGGAGTTAAAGTTGATGAATAAACTGAACGATTGTCTTACCAGCTCATTGCATTCTTATTTTTGTTGCCTTCGTGTCAAACGGTCCTACCAAATACTAAAAAAAACAAATTAAAAAGTCTGAAGTACTAGTATCATATGCCATAGCAGCCTTCCAACCTGGAGCATAGTTATAAATGGCCATATCCTGTCCTCAGTACTTTACGCACAAAGCACCAAAAATGTTAACATCCTGATATTATCTGGCATGCTAATATCCCCCTGAACCCTCCACCTGTCCACCCCACCCCACCCAAAACCCATAAGCATAAACTAACTAACAACAAACTCTACTTCCCATTACACTTTGGACTCCAGATAGCTTGCAGTAACTCTTAGAGTACATTTGTTAAATAAATCCAGTCGTAGAATTTAAAATGGACCAGCTCCAGATTTGTCATTCAGCTTCCAGCAACAGTTACCCTGCCCTCCCCATGTTTTCAAGTAATGCAACGAGTTCCTAACCTGAAGGTTTCCATGATGTTTTATATTCAAATAAACTTGACCACCAATTCTGTCAACTACCTCTGGAAGCGTAATTCTGGTTGGTAGCTACATCATATTTATACTTCTACTAATAATAATTAGCTTTCAAGGGAAATTTGTTCCACCAATAGATCGGAAATCTCTCCTAGGGAAAATACAATTCTATCCCCAGTTCCATCAGAGATAAAAGGTATAACAGCTAAACAAATGTCCTCACCGAAGTGCACTTCCTTAACTCAATTCAAGCAAAAACAAAGCTAACAACAACTTCCAAATACCAGCATATAACATGAAACTCCCATTAATGAATGTGTAGCCACATTCAATACAGCTTCCAAATCGGGACAGAAAGCCAGCTTTTGCAGAAAGCAACTGAGTACTTTTTGACCATCTCAAATTTATTAATGATATGGAACTTGTGTAAACAATAGACAAACACGATAGCTGGAAAAAATCAAGTCGCACAACTCACAATGCTTCTTCTATACAGGAGAATTCAGAGAAAAGTGAAGGATAATATAGGGAGTAACCGCGAGACTTTTCCATAAATGCCTTTTCGTAATAATCAAGAGACAATTCCAGAAATGCCTTTTCATAATCGAATGAGCCTAGTGTGGACATGAACATCTGAACAGCAAGTGCTTTGTAGATGGCCACCATTAAAAGTGCATCTTAAGCACTACTACTGTCTTTATTTACACCAGAGTACCTTCTGAATCCTACCCAACTAGCTACAGAAATTGTCAAAAATAAAGAAGCAATGATATGGTTTAGCTTTATCCAATGTTTCATTTTTGGGGAAATTCTAGACATAGACCCCAAAACTTTTACCGAATTCTTCCATGTGATGTATTCTGTTAACATTTGTACATTCAGTTGGCTAAGGAAAAAAATGAACCATATAGGCAATACGAATTAGTTGAAATTAAGGTCTAACCATTGTTGGTATAGATAACCTAGGATAAGGATATGAGATTTAGATAACCGCTAATTTTCCTTAAAAGACAAATTTACTAGTAGCATTTGAATTTAAAGAGCTCAAACCCCAAATGGCCCGTCTGAGCCAATAAATGGTGTATACTCCCACCAAGCTATTTGAATAAGTCAAACAATCTTTTTTTTTTTTTTTTTTTTTTGTCAAAATAAATAAGTTTAACAATCTCTAGAGAACAGAATACTGAGACTCCATATCATGACCCCAACAAGTTAGTGATTAAGGCTTAGTTGAATAGTTGATTGTATAGATTGATTTGTACATTTAGTTAATGATTATCCATGCAACTTGTAAGTCTCACTTGTCAATTTTCGAATTGCAACCCCAAAAGTTCCATTTCCCTTTTCATGAAGTGCATTGTAAAACTGTTCTCTTTAAAAAAATAAATAGAAATGGTGTGTAAGGAAGTATGTTGTAACAGTTAAGACAACAAAGAGAACATAAACTCACACATAAAGTTAAGAACTTAAGATGAAGGGTATGATCAGCGGATATGTATTTGATGATACCTTGATGGAGTGAACTGTGAAGCAAGCAACAGTCATGATAGTTAAATAACCTGGACCAAGTTAAGAAAGTAAACATGACACTAAAACCAAAAAGGAGTAAATGTTTAGCTCCTTTAGCTCACTTCCAGGGTAGATCAAAAATCAAACTGGTAAGAGCAACAAGAAATGAATATGAATGAACTTATAAAGCGCAAAAAAACTTCGGGCCGAACTCATGACTGGCCCAAACTGAAACATTGAGGTGTTCCCTCTTTTCTTTTTTTTTTCCCTGAACAACATTGAAGAATTCATCTAGCACAAAAACATCATTGAGAAAATCAAGAACACCATTGAACATTTGGGCTTCAAGACCAAGGCACTTAATGAGAAGCATACCATCACGCTGCAAGCCGAAAGGTTACCATCAACCTGTAGTCATTAATAGGAAAAGAAGCAACGAGCACCACAGAGAGAAAAAGAAGAATATATTAAGAGAGCACGTCTCAAATGGATTAAGATAGTTTTGACATGAAAATCAGAATCCTAAATTTTACATGCTAATAGATGCTTTTTTGGTGGAAGGTCTATTAGACAGAAGCCTGAAACTGCAATGCATAAGTAGCGTAGGATAAAAGAAGGTCAAAGCCGGGTATATGCGGAAACAGGGAAAAGTATGTGGTGGATGAAAAGTGTAGTGGGGAAAGGGAACAATATTGTGACAAGGGGTGGAAGAACAGAAATTGTGAAGTCAATAGGAAAAAGAAAAACGCAAATATTCTTCTATTTTTCAAAAAAAGTAAATACTCTTTCAAGTCTGGATATACTTCCTAGAATAATTAGTGTATCGGAAGGGGTTGCCTCTAGCACAAAAGAAATGAGCAATTATTTAAGGACTGCAAGGATCTGATTAATGAACAAACCTCATTAGTACTTATGACCGGTAGTAGGGGTAAACCTTTTTGCTGTTACAGAGTCCTTACTACGGAATAGGTGGGTGCTCAATTGCAAACACTTTGCACTTCCACTGGCAGACTAACCACATCATTGCAGGTTAAGGGGCCAAAGTCTAGATGTTCAAGCCTCATTCCTACATCATCTTGGCTATTAATTACTAAAACATCACTGATGTATCAACAAACAAGAATCGCCTCTCATCCTCCTGAGCTAGAGCTAACATCTATAACGTATTTTCTGAGACTACTATAACAACCTTTCTTGTTCAGGGTGCTAACTGATTAGATGGAAATGGAAAAAAAAGGCATAATGACTAAGATCATTATACTCTAAACCCCGTTCAAAATTCATAAGCTAGATGTCTCGTGAATATGTTTTTTTGGTACAATTTCTCGATGTGAAGGCTTAGGCTTCGATTTTTCTTTTAGAATATTTTTTATTTGCTGCCTCGCTGGGACACTCAATTTCTTAATGTTCCCAAACCTGAGGCATCGTAATGCAGCTCTTGTTGAGACTGCATTGTTTGGAAAGACGCACTCCTGTTGTTTCTTGCTGTTGCAGACATTACAAGGTTCTAAATGAAGTAGCTTTTGGATTTAGTTATTTGAGTTTTACATAGGAACAAACTCAATCTCCTGTACATTTTGCATCTTCATGGTGCTTTTTATCTACAAAAACTAATTAATTTATCAAGTAATCAAGAACTCTACCCAGTTCTATGCATAAGTAGACAATGTATGAGATAAGAATGCAACAACGATACGAAATTTCATAAATTAAGTGAAAATATCCATAACCAAAAAAATATTGATCACCGAAAATATCCAATGTTTCACAACTCAAAGTTGCAAAGCATGCACACCAATAAATTGAATATGAGTTTCTCCACAAGTTTATTGAAGATAATACCTTCAGATTCTTCATTCTCTGAATATATAAATTGAAAATACAAAAGATAGCACATAAAAAACAACAAATAGTGAAAATCAAAAACCAATTCAGTTAGAGCAGCTACTATTTGCTTTTAATTACACAAATATGAATACTTACAGTACAAGACAACTGACTTTGTGCTAAAGGCACCTTTAGAAGTTTCAAAGTAGTGAAATATAAGATATCATCTTAATCTTATAGCAGAACCATCACAGCTTATTAGATGACAGTTGGTTGCCATATTTCAGATTAACTTCAGGAATTTCAGTGGGTAACCTCCACCAGGCCACAGAGTCTGTAACCCCAGTTCTTCTCCGATGCATGATCACAAATGCCATCAGCAGCATGAAGACAGCAGCTAGCATAGGATATAGGACGTTGCCATTTCCCCTCTTCCAACTCTTCAAGACAGCATGTGCACAAATATTACCATCAAAACTACCCACGGAATTATTTATCTTCATGATCTCAACCCCATTCAGAATGGCATCTACAGCATGTGGAAGACTCATATTCGATGGCCCAACACTCAAAGTCAAAACACCGGAACTATCTCCATCAACGACAAAATCAGCATAGAAAGGGGAAGCCAGCAACCTATTTGTTACTTCAGTAAGGTCCAAGTTTTCGTAGGCCAAATTGTTGTTCACATAAACATTGAAAAATAGCATACCACGCGCAATACTAGCTATATCACAAAAGTGCATCCTAACCAAGTACTTATACCCTTTGGTCACCGGAAATGTCCATGTCAATTTCAACTCGGGGATTGAATTACCCGAACTCCTAATAACTCGAGCAGTATTATAAACATTATCAGGACCAACCTCTCTGCTCGCCCCACCTTCTTGATAGTTTATACGGCCACCAAAGTGAACCTTTGAAGAACCATCATTAGACTTGAGATACTCATCATCAGTAACCCAAGTTCTCCATAACGAATCATTAAAAGGGGTAACTTTCCAACCACCAACATTAACCCTATACATAGTTTCAAACCCATTCTTCAATAATCCATGAATTTGCTCATTTTTATTAAAACTAACATACTGAGCCACATCAGCAACCAAATCATTAGGAGCAGAAATAACCTCAATTGCATTAATAAACGCAAAATTCGACTTCTCAGTTGGGACAAAAGTGATGACAAGTTTATCTGAATCAACCCCAATCACATAATCCTTAACTATCTCAAAATCCTTACCCATCTCCACACTTAAACTGTTAAATAACACAAACCCATTTGCCAAGACATGAAATTTAGCATTACTAAAATCAAGACTACCTCTTAATCGACGGAAATGAAGACGTACCAAGTGCATACCAGGGTTCTTGATTACGAACTTGTACTTAGAGGGGCGCGTGAAAACACGAGCCGTGTGGTAAATTGGGGAAGATTTAGGACATGGGTTTGGATCAGCGAGTGAAATCGATTCTTTGGAGGTGAGAAACGACGCCTTCGGGTCGGAAACGTCTCCGGTGAAGCGGCGGTGGTCGAAGTCAACGGTGGTGGGTTCCGGGGACCCACAGTTTACGAGGTAGTGATCGAGGGGTGAAAAGGAAGCTGAAATTAGATTGAAGCAGAGGAGTGCGAAGGAGAAGTAGAGAGCCAAGGTGGAAGAAAGAGTCGCCATTGTGAGATTGAAGCAAAACGGAAGGTGGAGCTCTGTAGAGGTTAAAGATGAAGGTTGATCATGGGGTGTGGCTGGAAACGTGTGGGACCATGGAGAAGTTGTAAACGTGTGGGTCCAACAAATGAAGACTCGGTCACCCAAGTCGTTGTTTGGTACGATAGATAAAAAATAAGTTACTTATATTAAATTTTTGTAATTTATACGACTTTTAAATTTTAATTCATGCACATTATTATGTCTTTGTAAATAATTTTCTTATATGGAATATATGTTTGATTCTTAATAAATCAAATAAAATGATATTTAATATTTTTTTAATACCCTATCAAATTATCGTGTACATGTATAATTAATTCCCACATAATTTATACATGTATAGAACAATACATTAATTTACTCATAACTAAATTTTAAATAAGTAAATAAGTAATACTTATGTAACTATAATCGATCAAATGACCTTAATATAAGAAACAAGTTAACCATGAGTATCAATTGTTATACAACTTATGTGATATTTAGTATGAATATAGAAATTAAGGTATTTATATATATAAAAAGTTATATAATGTCTTTTGGTTGAAAATTTGAAAATTCACATAATTAATATATGTATAAGTTATGAGAAAATTTATATATTATTCATTTATGGATATTAGTTATTTAAGGGACCATTGATAGTTAATAAGAGTTGTGCTTATATTTCTACTGTATGAATTAATTATGAGCGGATTTTGAATTATTTTAGGGTAATTTATCAAGAGCTTTATATATTTTGTATTTAAATAAGAGAAAAGACATAAAATCACCATTAAATTTGTTTTGAATTTTCAAAAAAATACTTTAACTTTGCGATTGTCCTATTACCCTACAAAAGTATCTAAATCTATAATAAATATACCATTTTGACTGATTTTAACACCACTCGTGTTATCACATCATAGGGGCGTGTGAAGCACCGTTGATACAACTTCATACCAATGTAAAATTGTCATTTGGCACTTTCAATTTGCATTGTTGAAAAAAAATATAATAACTCATGTATTAATTATTATTTTTTAACTTTATTAAGAATAGTTTTTAAATTTTTCAAATCTTTTTTCTTATCTTTCCTACCATCATTAGTTTATCCATGTTTCTTGAGCATCCATATCTTCCTTCATTTCTTTTTCTCTTTTTTCTTTCTGCGTTTTTTTTAAACTAATGTTATTGAGTTTTTTTTTTCGAAAAACAAATTAGTTTAGTATTTTTTTTTCCTTACAAATTAAGATTGGGATATGGGAGTAGTTAAACTATAAAAAATTCAATTTGGAAGTAAGAGTTGGAGAATGTGGTGATTTAAATGTCAGATTTTGACTTGATAATATTTGAATATTCAGATTTTAATTATTTGACGATATTTATTTTCATAAATAAATTAATTGATAGTAATTTGACTAAAAATTGATAGTTCTGCTGCGAAATCTTCTTAGCCACAATGAATTTGAAGATTCTTGCATCACAAAATGAGACAGAACATAATTGAGGTGAAGAAGAAAGAGAAAAAGAAAGAGCAGAGTTGAGGTGGAAAAGAAAAAGAAAAAAAAAAGAAATACAAAGAAATTGGGTAAAAATAATTTAAAATTATTTTTAACACGTGCCAGGTAACTATAAGTGTGTGACATACAAATACTTTGTATAAGTGGTATTGAGTGAAAAATGGGGTATACATACTATTTTGAAATTGTTTAATAAAGTAATAGGACACCCGTAAAATTAAAGTGTCTTTTTGAAAATTCGAAACAACATTGATGGTGATTTTATTCTTTTCTCTTTAAATAAGTATAATCAACATGTAGAAATCGGAAAATTGGATATATAAGGGCAATAAATTTTGACATCGTCATTCTTTTAATTTCATTTTTTCACCGTGTTTGGACCATGTCTCCCTATACATACATCTACTTTGAAGTATTATGAATCTTATCAAATTTTGGTGCATTAAGATACTTCCATATACATGAGGTCCTATTTATGTGTAATTTGTTCTCTCTCTTACTCTCATCTCCGTTATCATTCTCATATCTCGTTCGCATATTTAGTAGTTCATATACATGCGAATTATATTAGATACATATATTTAGTGTATGTTCAGCGTGATTCACGTGTATATGAGATACAAGACAAAGTCTTGTTTGTCTTCCTCCCATCTCGCTCGTTATTCTCATACCTCGCTCGCATATATGGTATTCATATATATGTGAATCACTCGATAAATATATTATTTTATGCATATATTAGTCATGCATATTATGTTACCTTCTATTGTTCATAAAATATTACAATTTTTTTTTTTTTTTGCATGAATAAGTAGTATCCTGTAAATATCAGCTATCCAACGGTTCTTAATAACTATTACACGAACAACAAATCACTTCATAAAATAATACATAAAATCTCTCATAATTTATAGGCGGCCTAATTTATACATATGTTATTCTTGCGAATTTCTAAATTACTATCCAAATGTTGTATAAAACTTATACATGAATATATAATTTATTTCTTCTACCTATCAAACTTCATATAAGTTATACAAACATTTTTTTTGATAATAACGGTGAAATATTACCATTACTACAACAAGAACCATTCACAGAATTAAAGGGTATTCAATATCACAATCCCATTCTAAGAAGTTGCAACAAGTATCTAGACCTCAAGCAAAAAAAGAAAGAAAATCAAACAAGTCATACCAACAATCTAGTTACAAATTCTAGACGTAAAGTTAGTGCATCTATGAGCTCTTTTGAAGCAGTGTACCATATCTATCCTCTCCCCAATCTCCTTTTGGATCTGTGCTATAACAAAACTCGTACTTACATGTATATTCCTAAAAATCTTCATGTTCCTTGCTCGCCAAGTGTGATAAATCATAGCACCATAAATTGCCGCAACTACTTCCTTTTGAAACCTCTTCCATTTTTTTTCTTTAGAACCATTGTAGATTTTGTATCACTCCCCTCTGTTGCAAGTACAGACCTGGCCGTGTAGAGAGAGCAATCATTAGTTTTGATATCCAGCCACATGTAGCAAACAAATGATTTCGAGTCTCTGTTTCATTTTTCTCACACAAACAGCATGTAAGGTTATCAACTGAACTGATCAATCTGGTCATTCTTTCCTTGATAAGTATTCTATTTTGGGGAGTAATCCATAGAATCATTCTATCTTTAGCATCAAAATTGAATTCCATATAAGCTCTTCTTGTTTCACTCTAGACAACTGATCAAGTAAAGCAATATAACTCTTGAAAACTGAATAATACTCGAAGGAGAGATTATATATATTATATATAGCTTATTTATTATTTATCTAGCAAACAACTCCTCAATGATAATATCAGAACAAATTATTTAGACCTTAAAAAACGATTAATTTAATGTACTTAAAATAAGAATAATTAAATTTAAGCCTTTATAATGGAACAAAGGATAATTTCTAAGGATATTTGTTGAAAGTTGATTTTTGATCTTCTTTCATTTTCCAAACGCACAGACCCATAAATCTCCCGACCGACCCGACCCGACCCGACCGACCCGTTCGACCATTCTTCATAAATCACCCAAACGAAACGCTTCTGCATCACTGTATACCCTTCTCTCTCTCTCTCTCTCTCTTCATAGTGAGTTCGCCATGGCATTTCCGTACTTGGAAGCAGTTGTCGGTACGCCGTCATTTTTTCAATTTTTTAAGGTCAACTGTTTTAGGTTCTTGATCAAACATTTGTGGATTGAATCTCCAAATCTTGAATTAAATTACTCGGGTTTTTTTCTGTTGTTTGTTTTAGAAAGAAAGAAACGAACATGTATGTTTTTTTTTTGGGTATCTTTAACTTAATCGGAATCTGTGAAAGTCTTGACATGTTTTATGCATTAGTTGGGTCCGTTGATTTTTCTTGGTCTGGAAGTTCAAAGTCTTGGGGTTCTTGATTAAGTTTTTGTATTATCTCTTTTGAATGTGTTTTTCCTACTGTGTATGTTCTTGATTAAATAGTTGCAGTATCTGTCTGCTTAGAAAGAAATAGGCATTGAAGTTCTTGGTTTTCTTGAATTATCTTGAAGACAGTATGGACAGGACCATATCTTTTTAGGAGTCTTGGCATTCTCTATTTTGTAATTTTTGTTTTATTTTCTTGTTCTTGTAATTTATTGTTTGCACTTCTTATTTTGTTTTCTCGTACTTATTTTTTGTTTGTATAATGTTGACCTATGATCAATTTAAATGGTGAAACATGGTCATTGAAGATTCATATAGTCGGCCCAACTTGTTTGGATTTTGGCAATGGGGCATTGTTGTTGATGAAAAGCTTTTATTAAAATACCAAAGTTATTAAACATAGCCAACGGCAATATATTAGATTGCATTAGAGTTCTGTTTGAATTTGTCGATGACTGAATTGGTGTTTTGTTAAGTGTTTGCTGAGAAACTAAATTAGAATTTAATTTATTAAGGTCTGGTTTGGTTCAATTCAGTTTTTGAGATGTGTTGTGTCATCTAATGTTTCACCTATGTAAATCGTTTTTTTTTTGTGTCACTTGGTTGTTAATTGGCTGTTTGCTCTAGATTTTATCTTGGACTTGACTCTATTTTTTTAATGCCTTCTTTACATACTGTAGTATAAATCTCCCTTTTTATTGCGCTCTTGGCTTTAAGTTTTCTCTTGAATCTTGCAGGTTTCATGATATTAATGTATATATTTGAGTCATACCTTGATGTACGGCAGCACGCTGCTCATAAATTGCCAACACTTCCCAAACCTTTGGTGGGAGTTATCAGCCAGGAAAAATTTGAGAAGTCCCGTGCTTATAGTCTAGACAAAAGGTTTCTCTCCTACTTGTTTTCTTTTGTTTATGGGACACAATCTTACTCTTATCCACTCTTGTTCTATTTGGTTTGGTTTCCGTTTTAATTTTTTGGTCTTTATTTTGTTTCAGTTACTTCCATTTTATCCACGAGTTCGTTACCATAATTATGGACTCTTCCATCTTGTACTTCCGGATATTGCCCTGGGTTTGGAAGGTGAATGGTTCAAGTTTTTATCTTTAGAATGTTCTCTCTTGCCACTCTGGAAATTCAATTGACTTTGTGTTTTATTTTCTGGCAGAGATCAGGAGAGTTTTTGGTATACCTTGGTCTAAATGCAGAGAATGAAATATTTCACACACTCTCATTTTTAGCAGGAGTTATGGTTTGGTCACAGGTGCATATGGATATCTTTTTGGATTCTTGTTCATAATGGTTGACATTTCTTGGAGTTTTTTGTCATTAAAATAGTGTAGCGTTATGTTAAAATTTTGTATTTAATGCACAAATCCTCAGATTCGCTCCCCTTTTAGTTGCAGAATTTCTAACTTCCCTTAATGCTTCGGGTACTTTGTTGTCTGTGTAATTCCAAATTAGAGTAGTTACCACTTTATGAATTTGACCAAATCGCTCATAGTTTCTAGTCTTGGAACTTGGAAGTATAGTGTTTCTACTTAATTTGGTTGTTAACTGCTTGTCCTTGTGAGCTGAGCTTGCATAAAAACTTTGAACTGTGAAATGTAAATGAAATTATGCCTCAAGTATGGCGTTATCCATTGTAACATGAATGCTAGCTGACAAGGTAAAGGTTGATGATTTGTCATCTGCGTTTGATTATGTAATAACTCCTTGTTTACTTATTTGAGGGTTTTTGCGTTAGTTCTTGTCAGGAAACTTGTCTGTTTCTTGTTTTGTAAGATAGTTTGCTATAACGACATGTGAACCGACCCAACCAACAACCAGAGCTGTCAGCATTATATGAACAGAGAGCAACCTAAAAACCACTAATTTTGGTTTTGGATCTTCCAAATCATTCACACAGGAGATCCGGACTCATTTTTGTCTGATTATTTGAGAAAAAGATTCATTCTTTTCATAAAAAACAGGAGGTATAATAAAAAAGGATTTCTTTTTCGATTTATCCGTGGCCTCATTTAGAAATTGTTTTTGATCCTAACCGCCGGAATCAATAGAAAAGTCAAATCATTGTTAAACTTCTTGGTGAATAATTGTTGCTGAAGCTTTCATGCATAAGGGCTTCCTATATATCCTAATGAGTTCTCTGTATAGCGTTCTTTGAACTCAAGCAATGTAGTTTGGTTCACATTGGCTGAATGAACTGTAAACGATATGTGCAGTCCTGGTCTTGCTTTTTCTTTTTTGTTGGATTAAAGATAGCTCCAGATCTAATTTAATTATCTTCTTTATCATCTCTTATTGTGGTGCTCTGTACGAAGAATCATGCTTAAGTAAAGGCGTCGGCCTGAATTTAGAATTCGCATGCAAATATATTTGCAGTATACCTATGTTTTGTTTTGTCTCTTTGATATAATACACAGTTACCAATTTCAAAAAAAAGTGTCGACCTGTTTGCTGAACTCCAAGGGTGAATTTTTTTTATAACTTGGTACTTTTGGTCCTGGTTCGCTTAATGTCTGACCTGACATCTTATTCATGCTTTGTACTGCAATGACCTGCAACTTTGATTGGTAGTTTTACGTTTTTGGTTATTCAGAGATCAATACATCTTTTTATTAGTTCACTGTTCGTAAACAATTGCGAAGTACTTCTATTTGCCTAGAAATTACTTTCTTGTGGTGAGCTTGCTATTGGTTCCTCTTCTGAAATGATACAATTAACAGGTAGAAACGTATCACAAGAAACATGTTGTTTACTGCAACTACTGTATTTGGTGTTTACTGTTTAGTATAGTGATATCCTGGACTAATGATGTCTTAAAGTATTCTGGATTGCCTCAAAACATTATGTCTGTCCTAATCTTCATAATCTGGTATCAAGCTAATTTTCAATTACTTGTACAGATCACTGATCTGCCATTTTCGCTGTATTCAACCTTTGTGATCGAGGCCCGCCATGGGTTCAACAAGGTATCATGGAAGTAATATCATTCTTTTTTCCATCATAAAGAGTCCCATGCATTTGTCGATTCTTGGTGGTTTAACATGTCCGTTTGGAATTTGAATTGTTTTTGTGATGCAGCAAACAGTGTGGTTATACTTCAGGGACATGATAAAAGGAATTGCTTTATCTATTGTGATTGGTCCTCCCATTGTGGCTGCCATTATTGTTATAGTACAGGTACTGCCACATGCTATGAATTAAAGGATACTTTCTGTTGCAGTTATGGTAAATTCAAGATTTTAACATGCTGTAGCCCTCACTTGTTCATCTCATTTGACATCAATCTGTTCTTGGATGTCCATCCCATTTACTTTTGATTGGGATCTGTGGATGCTCCTTGCATGTGCATTTTAGAGGCTGGTCATATTGTGCATTCCACTAACAGTATAAAGCAATTCTTGATTTGCAGAAAGGAGGTCCTTACTTGGCAATTTACTTATGGGGATTTATGCTGATTTTGTCTCTTGTTATGATGACTATCTACCCAGTACTAATTGCTCCACTTTTCAACAAGTTCACTCCGGTAAGTAGTACATCAACTCTCTCTTCCACTCAAGAAGAGGAAAAACATATTTTGCGCAGCTCCAGTGTGCTGATTAGGTTTCGTTCCGATGAGTAGCTTCCACAGGGAGAGCTTAGGTTGAAGATTGAGAATCTTGCATCCTCACTCAAATTTCCCCTGAAGAAATTGTTTGTTGTTGATGGGTCCACAAGGTCAAGCCATAGCAATGTGAGTACTTTGTTTATTATAGTGATATATGCGTAGTAGTTATACTTATACATATATGCTGGTTGAATTTTACTTGTTGCAAATTCATGCTGCCTAGGTTTCATAGGTTGTGTGGTCCAAGATCCAAGCTGTTCTAGTAGAGTCTTAGATTTGGGTTTTTAAATTGGGCCAATTTTGTTCTGATTCCAGTTTGAAGACTTGTAATCCTCTTGGTAGTCTGTGATAACCTTTTGCGGCATAGACAATCAGAGTTTAGATGGTTGTGTTATAGTTTCTCCTCTAAGATCTTTTGCTTAAATATCTTAGCTTTAACTAAAGCAGGTTTGCAATAAACATCTCTTATTTGCTATATCTTTCTTTTGTACCGTCCTATTTTGTCATATATTTTGGAGATGAGGGTGTGTGTTCTGTTTTCTCTATGGTTTGTAAAAGGTTTAGTAAAGGTATTCCACTTTCATTTTGAACAAATCGAATATGATAAACAGCTAAGGATGTACAGGAGCTAACTCGGTTCTGTCTGTAGATGTCTCTCTTATTTTCTGTTTTGAATTTCGTTTCATTGATAGTTAGTTATCTTTCAGCTAGAAAAGAATGTTCAATTTCATACAGCTAGTGCACTTGCAATGATAAACAATGGTTGAGCAAGTGCTCATTTTCTTGCATTTGTATGTAGTGAATGGTAATGAGATGATACAACCACGTCCTACAGAGAACTATTGATATACTATTGTACAGATTAGTTGCAAACTCATTTTGTGCTTTTTGGGGTAAAAAATACATACAAAGATGTTTTTATCAGTTTCAAAAAATAAACAAAGAATTTTTCCCCTCTGCTGCCTTTTGAAGTTATTTGCTTACGCTTTCACATTTGTTGTTGGAGTTCGATATAGTTTTCTGATGCTCACTTTGATTTCATTTTCAAGTTCAATGGATACAATAATCATATACGATAGTTCTCTAGTCCTCATCCCATCTACATTAACCACATTATATTATTAGATGTGTCGTTGGCTAGGATTCTCACACAGGTGTATGTAGAAGTGTGCCTACACTTCCTGGGCTTTATAGATACAAAACAGCATTTACGGCTTCAGGTTCCAGCTTGTAGTGACCAACTTATTCTTACTTCATGTAGAAAGCTGAGCTTTTTTATCATATTAGATTTTGGGATATTGTAGTTTCTAGGGGCAAAGGGATATGAAAATGGGTATTGTAAATCTCTCTGCCCACTCATTTGTTGGAGTTATGTCATGTGTGACTGAAATATTGATTGTCACAGAGGGTATAATATTGTCGTGTTGTTTTCCTGTAGTTTCCTATTTGTCTCGTCTCTTGTATACCTATTTATCTATTATCTTTTCTCTTAGTCCATGGGCTGATCTTCTGTCTACAACCATTTGCTAGGCATACATGTACGGATTCTTCAAGAACAAGCGCATTGTCCTCTATGATACACTCATCCAGCAGGTGTGGTGTCTATAAACCTGGTTTTTCTTCTGGTCTTCTGCTCATTGCTATTAGTGATGAAGTTATGAACATTTAATCAACGTCTTGAAATGGTTTTGTTGGTAAAAGGTTGTTCCAATATGTTTGTGATTAGGGTGAAACAACAATGATAAGGGTTATGAGTTTTGATGCAGATGCTCTACCTTTTTACTTTTGCATAACAATTGAACTATAACATTTTTGGTTCATTCTGAGAAGGTTCACCATAATAGATATCTGTGTGATGGAAGGAGTGTCTTTTTTGATTCTGAGAAAAATTGAAGATGGTAAAATATGTTACTGTGATCATTTTACCAAAACCAATTTTATGTCGCATTTCGGGTGGACTTGTATGCTAATGGCTGTTCATTGAAAACATTTTCTGCTATTTCACTGCTTTGGTATTGAATGTCCTCAAGGAGATATGCTAATTTACCGCATTTGAGAGTTGTGTACTCCAGCTTAAGTTGGAGTTATATCTGAATGAATGTATACAGGTCCAGTGTCATTATATGTTGGGACTCTCTTCATTTACATTTCTAACCAATTAAAAATGATATCTATTTCTTTGAACTGATTGGATGTTAGAAAGATGTCTTTACCAATTACCGCACTTGTCATATGATAGTCACTCCTTATATGTGGTATCCTTGTAGACTCATGAAGATGCATATACTATGATACATGTCGAAAATTTTGGTCAACACACTCTTTTTCTCCCCATTATTTCTTTCTTCTCATTTTATTATTTTTCTTGATTTTAAAAAATGATTCTCTTTAATCCCTTTTAGTTTGTATTTTGGGTGTCCTTTAATTTCACTTATTTATGCTCTGTAGTGCAAGAATGATGAGGAAATCGTTGCTGTTATTGCACACGAGCTTGGTCACTGGAAACTTAATCACACAATGTACTCCTTCATTGCTGTTCAGGTAGGCCATTTGATTCCTGAAGCCCATGCTTTCAGTTATTCATATTTCAAGTCTGTTAGCAGTTCTTTAGGGTGGGTAGGGTGCAGGAGGGATTTCCATCTCTAGCTGGCCAAGAAAGTTAATGAGGTCACTCTAGTCAATAGCAGAACCCCCGACCACCCGCCTGCTAGGTCTTACTCTTTATCGATTTTATTTTCCTTTTTTTTTTTAATAACCGAGAAATCTGTCCGTGACCTGCCGTTTGGACCAATCACAGCCTGACAAATCACTTTAAAAGTAAGAGTTTTAGGGTGAATATTTAAAATAAGTTAAGATGCACTAATAGTTAGCCCCAATAAGAAGAATGTTAGTGAGGTGATATTAGAAGGGATTTAGTGTCTTAATGCACACAATTCAAACATTAGGTGTCTTGGCTCACTCTTTCAGGAGGATGCCATGACATAGTAAGATGTGACACATATAATTGAATATTATGTGTTCATTTCCATTTTTTTATGTAGAATGATTGAAATGGATGAATATTACTTAGAGTGCTATACAAAAGTAACCCGCCTATAAATATATAAAAAGGCATTGTTTTATAGAATCTTTTTAAGACCAACAATATTATATATCTAACTGTTGGTATCCAAGGCCCAATGTTAACATAGCTATGCGGTTACACTAGGTTGGACATGATAAGTAGTGATCACATTTGACAGAGAACGCTAATACTAGCACACAAATTATAAATGAGGAATGATCACGTTAGATAGTTTAGTCATGTCCTGTATGCAGCCGTTTGTAGGAGTGATTATGTAATTTTTGAAGGTGCTAAAAGGAGCAATTAGTGAGGTAGATGTAAAATCACATGAAGGGAAGTTGTAAGAGAAGACCTACAATTGCACATAATCAATCTAGATAAAATCTCATCTATGGTTACACTTATACTTGGCTGACAAAGATTTTCATTGCTGGGTTAGGAATAATGCCTTGTAGATATAACTGTGAGAGGTTGAAAATAATTTGTTAGTATAAGGGACCTGATATAGTAGAATGAGTACCTTGATTCATATAGTTAACTTAATTAATCTGGGTCCGCAATGTAGTTTGATTGAACTATTGGTATGCAACTTTCTATATACCAACTTTCTAGATGGATCCAACTCAGTTCCGTGTTTTGGGGTTTTCCTTACCTTTCCTCCTCTTGCTTATTTTGTCAGTTTTTACAGTCTTCTCTGACTTTCGGAGTCAAAATTTCTTGCTTCCTCTGTGCTCCTAATACAAGATATCTACTTGAAAGAAGCCGTACTAGTTTCTTTGTCACAGTATATTTCCTTGATCAAGTTACTCCCATCATAATCCTTGATCGGTTTCCAATCATATGATTCTGAATGCATCTGCCAAATAATGATACTTGAACCATGACAGCCCTCTCCTTAATCGGCTTTCTCATCATCAAAGTTTTGAAATGCATATGCTGAATAATAACTTCCATAGCATGCATATGGTGAATAATTTTATTCTCGAAGCACTATATTTTTTTCTGAGTTCCATTTGTTCCCTTTCTGACTGGCGATTTGGTTGAAGATATGAGATTCTTAATAGCTGTTTGAATGCAGTGCTGAAGAGGGCCTCAGTAAAACAATTTTGATTTGAAACCCTCACTGTCATCTGTATTGTTTAGGGTTGTCCACTGTTAACAATTATTTCTTGATTCTCAATTTCGGATTGGGATCACTTGAGCAATTTTTCTATAGGGCCAAGTATTTTCCAACTGCCAAACAATTTGAAGTCTGATCTTTTTAGTGCTAGACTCGGCTGGACAACCACTTGTACCTGGAGGAAAGTGACCTCCTCGATATTTGGGAATCTGCCATTGCAGTGTACTTTCAGGACTATTAACATTAGGTTTATCATATTCTGGTAAAAGGTTTTGGGTTCAGTATATGCGTTGATGATTGCCCCTATTTTTGAACTATTGATGGTTGACTGGGATTTGTTGGTGGAATCAAGTTGTAAGATGATGTTGCAAGTTATTGTTTATGGACTTCACTATTGTAAATCTTTTGGAACTAAAATGCTGGTCAAACTTATTGACTTTCCTCTATAGCATTCAACTGGACAGGCTTACATTGCTTAGTTTCAGGTGCATGACTTTCTGACTCTTGTTGCATGACGTCTGACGTTGAGATAGTATCTTGCTTCTCCTTTACCTGATTGGAATGCCTCGCGCATATATATGTACTTAACCATGTGGTGCATATATACGTACATATATGTAGATATATAATTGTTGTCCTTTTAGTCTAACTTAACTTTAGATTCATGTTCATCCTTTTCTGACAGAAGTATATCCCTGCAGATACTCACGTTCTTGCAGTTTGGAGGGTACACTCTTGTTAGGAATTCAAAGGATTTGTTTCAGAGTTTTGGCTTTGATACACAACCAGTTCTCATTGGACTCATCATATTTCAGGTAACACTGGACATCTGATCAGGAGGTGTGGCGATTAGGAAGGTTTAACCATGATAACTCAAGTCTGAAATATTGAAATCCCATTCAAGTGGCATCTTTTAGGTCACAATTACCAATTTAGGAGCAATTTCTATGTAGAATTAATTGAGATTTTCAACGCGTGCCTTCAAAAATTAGAAAGAAATGAGTCGTCTGAACTGTGAATCTCCATTTTTTGTTTCTAGCTCAGATCAAAATAATGGTCATGTTTCTGAAGAGGGAAATTTTGAACTTATCGTGTAGATCAATGGGACTTGCATTTTCTTCTCTCAATACAACTTTTCTCCTTTCTATCATAAAAAGTCAAAACCAATATTCATTTTTTGGAAACCTCTTATTTTACTTGTATTACAAAACAGTTCATATTTTGTAGTCATGTCTTAAAGTTGTTAACAGTTAAATCCAGATTTTCATTTTGAAATGTTCTTTCACTTTAAAGTCAAAGCCTGACATAAATTGTGACTAGTACCTTAAGGTTCTTCTTCTTTGTGATAGTCAATAATTTTGTGTATGCAACCAGGTTGGTCTTCACTATTATATTGTTTGAAACACTGCAATGAATACTGGGATTAATGTTTTTCAATTAAAAATCAATGATTTTTTTTCTAATTTGTTCAATATAATGGCTATTGTTGCAGCATACTGTGATACCTCTCCAGCACCTTGTGAGCTTTGGCCTTAACCTTGTAAGCCGTGCCTTTGAGTTCCAGGTAAATTTCGGTTTAGCACTTATCTTCTATTTTGAATCATTGTTTACCCCCAAAAAGTTTTTGCTTGAACTAATGTGAAGACATTGTTTACCCCGAAAAGCTTAGGTTGAACTGTAATGTGAAGACATTGTTTACCCCCTAAAAGCTTTTACTTGAACTTGATGTTTTTTCTTTCTCAAGGCTGATGCATTTGCAAAGAAACTGGGTTATGCTTCACCTCTCCGAGCTGGTCTTGTGAAACTGCAGGTTAACTTTCTCTACTTCTTGTGGAACATCTCAACTTTAATATTTGGGAACAGTTCTCATCTATCGTTTTCACTGTACTATATAGAACTAGATATTGTTGGAATGTGCATGTTGTCCTTTACTTTGAAGTATTTGCATGGTACTAGATGTGTATAATCTTGTCTGATGTCTTGCAGGAAGAGAACTTGTCATCCATGAACACAGATCCTTGGTATTCAGCCTATCATTATTCTCACCCTCCTCTCGTTGAAAGATTGGCTGCCATTGATGAATCTGATAAGAAGACGGAGTGACACATTCATGGGAGTTTCACCGTTCAATGTAGAGCTCGTTCTATACTGCACATCTGCAAGCATAGATACTATATACTTGCAACGTCATGTATGCTGATATTGTCATGTTATATTCACAATATAGGGCTTTAGAAGGGTGTTTGAGAGGTCGTAAGGAGCGTGGTTTTGTCATCCATGTGGTTTACATTAGTGGAAAACTTTGTCTAGGTCGAAAATCTACTCCTAACCATACTTTTGGCAATTCTAGCTTTCTGGGAGATGTAGCCACAGCTTGAAAGAACTCAGGCAAATCACACTATTAGCTCAACAATTTACGGTGGGCAGCAGGATGATGAAAATGGTTTTTAATGAACAAGCTACTTATTAGTCTTAAAAATATGCTAATGCAAGTTAAGTAACTCTTCTAAAGGGTTCGATATTTTCAAGTATTGCCATGGTAGGCTATTTGTGATGTCCTAAGCTTCTCACACATTCGAAACTTTTCAAAGTTCTAGACAAATGTGGGACATTGGATTCCTTGTGTGCACTCAAAGGGTAGCGGGCAGCGGATTTTTCTTGTCATAAAAAAAATTGTGGGACACTGGAAAGCATTTCAGCCAACTAATTGTCAATAAAAAGCGTATATTTCGTTCATGTTGGTAAACTAGTTATTCGAAGTCATGGAAGGGAGCTCATTACATATCCATTGATGTTAGTACATGGCCACTATCCCAAAATTAATCAACTTTTTTGATAACTATTCATTAAAACCTTATTTTAAGTGCAAAGTTAGATTTGCAACATCTGCACGTATCATTCTCTTGTCTTTACTAAAGTTTGGATACTTAAGGAGGAAGAATGGAAGTGTTGCACAATCATGTAGCTTTTATAATAAACCAATAGGATTTCAACAACCAAAAGCTAATGATAGTTAAAGTATCATCATAAAGGTCAATTATTTCTTTGGAGAAAAAAATTCTAAAGATAGCACATTCACAACCAAAAGCTAATGATAGTTTAACCATATATAAATAAGTTTCCCTAATTCAACATCAATCAAGTGTTTTAAGTTGACAACCATTTGGACACATCTAAATCATATATAAATTACTTTATATAAAGTACCTAGTTGTTGTTTTAAATTTTTTTTTTTTTAAAAGAAACTTTTGTTAATTTGATTTCACTTGTCCATTATATTAAGAGTAGTTTTTACTTTTATTTGTCCGCTTTACACTTTGTTTGGAGGGTTATTATGTATTATTTCATAATATATTATATTGGAATTAAAGAAGATAATAATTGAATATATTATATTATTTTTCGTTGTTATATAATATCATGCATTCATAATTTGAACAATAAGCCCAAGAAGGTAGGGTACGAGATAGAACTAATTTGAAAAGATAGAATACAAGATGAAACATGATAAGTAAATAATAAATAAAAACAAAATGAGAAGAAATATCAAGGTAATGACGCGATCACATCAAATCAATCGTAATCTAAGTCGTTTCGTTGTTACCTAATGGCGAATTTAAATAATATGATACAATAGAACTTACGTAACAATCAAAATAAACATTGCATGTAATTAACAATACAATATAATAGAACGGGTAACATCCATCCAAACAAGGTTTTAGCATATTAAGAAAAAAAAAATATTCATTTCTCTATTTTATCCTTAATATTAATTATTCATTTCTCAAATCTTTAAAGATTTATACACCAATCAATATGAATATCATATCAAACTATGAATACTTTATTTATTATTTCTTAATGAATACACAAAATTTATTGTGAACACGTAAAAATGAAGGGAGAAAGTAAATTAATTGAGCTGTTTGATGTCAAAATCCTACTTCCTATTTGTATCCAACCGTTAGGAAGTGGTAAACCAGGCAGTAGGTTTTTTGTATTAATAAATTGATATATTTTAAAGTTATAACAATTCATAATATTAATATATAATATCGTTTAAAACAATCATAATTTAGCATATTAAATCAAATAAAGTAATGTTATTTTCTTCTAGTTTTATCAGTTAATATATCCAAAAAAAAAAACCTACTCATCTAAGAAAATATATTTTTTAATGCATATAACTTTTTTTATTTTGGTTTTATAGCCGCATTGAAATTTTATAATCTAGATTTACGCTGTTATGACTCATTTAAGAAATTTTGTTTTTCAATGTAAATAGCTTTTTTTTTCCTTTCATATTCACATTATAATTCAACTAATCTAAATTTACGCTGAATACGACTCATTTAAGAAAACATTTTCTATTAAAAAGATTTCATACTCAAAGTCAAATTTCAAACCCAAAAGACTATGTTACTTAAACTCAAGTGAGCTAATTAAAATCTAACTAATCTAAATTTATGCAATATCAAAATTTAACTAATCTAAATTTACAAGGTACATAACTGATTTAAAAAGATATTTTTTATTAAGAAAATATATATTTAAAACTCAAACCCGAAAACGAGTAACTTAAACTCAAGTAAGTGATATAGCACATAATTCAAAGAATTCCAAATTGGGACACACATGTCATTTTCCAATTATCAAGACTTTTTCTCATCATGGGCTGTCTTTATTTTGTCTCAGCAATTATAGACCCCTAAACTTTTAGATATTGTATTTGGACCCTTCTAATGTTTTTTCCAAGTGTGTTTTGAACTCACATTTAGTAGTAGTTTATTTATTTATATATTTAAGTTTAAGTAAATATTTCATTTAAAGTCAAAAGTTGAGTAGAGATAGAGTTCTGATTTGGAATTAAATCTATGAACATGTTTGTATCTAAATATTTTAATTATTTTCAAAATTTATATTCAACTATTTTTTAAATAAGATAAAGATTAAACAATAAAAAAAATTACATCTTATTTATGATGATTTTTTTTATTCAAAAATATTTTTACCCTTCTAATATATATAATTAATGTCAATTGCTTGAAATATTCATCATTATCCAATAACAATTAAAGGCCTGCATGGTTATGAAGAGTTAGTCATTATATATAATTCAAATATTATTTGTTGGCTAAAAACTATAGTTATATATTTAATATCGTTTATATACTAATATTTAGTTGCTCCTTTGTGCGAGATCGAATATGAAATACGAATATAAAAACTAATACTAATACGTGAATTAAATTAAACTAATTAAAATAACTAAAAATACTCTTAATATCTTCAAAACTAATTAATGTAATATAAATAATCAAACATCTAACGACAAATAATTTTTGTATTACAATTCTTATTATTAAAGTTTCGATTAAATTTAAATTACACACTGCAAGGTTTAATCGGAAATATTCGAATCGTGCACTGCATGGCCAATTCGGGGGTGACGTTACTCCCAACTTCCAACTCAAAACTCAAATTCAAGACTTTTGATTAAGGGTGAAATAGTTTCACTACCGCACCACAACCCATGTCGATCATTCTTTACGTTACTAATATTTGTTTTTTTTTCCTTAAAAGGGGTGGGGGGAAAATGACATTTTTCAAAAAAGTAAGATACTCAATTCGAAGTTTCTTAAACGTATGGGGGTTAATGTAATAAAAAGAAAAAACAGACAATATTACAAGTTGCTAGCCTGGCTGGAAAAAAAAAAAGAGAAAAGGAGAGATTCTCGCCCGCACTCTCTCTCTCTGCCCACTTCTCTCTGTCTATAGTCACCGGAAAATCAATAATTCCACCGGAAAAACCCCATTTCAAAGTTTACACTATTCTGCCGATAAGGCCATTGCCCCACCATTAAAATCAAGAATCCGACCAGAATATCGCCGGGAATACCCAAATATCGCCGGCAAACGAGACCGTACTCATTCAGTATTCCATTTTGTTAGTTTTACTCATCATATAGTAATACGTAGTAATATAACTGAAGTTATTGGAAATACAGATGCACTGAAGTGATTTTGATTACTGAAAAAGATGTCTGTGTACGATGCGGCGTTTGTGAACAGTGAGTTATCGAAGAACACTTCGATATTTGGATTGAAATTGTGGGTGGTGATTGGGATCTTTGTTGGAGCTGTATTTGTTCTCATACTCTTCCTTCTATCACTCTGTATCACCGCTTCTCGCCGCCGCACTACCACCCAAAAAGGCAAACTCCACCGTCCTATCAATTCTGAGCTTACCCCAGTTGTCTCCAAGGAAATCCAAGAGATTGTCCACCATGACACCGCCCAAGATCACCGCCCCATTGTCCTTCAGGTGTGTTTTTTCTTCTTGTTGTGGTCCCAATTTTTACTTTGAAAATTTCGGTTACATACTCTGATTTTCGTCTTCTAGCTGTTTTTTTTTGTGTTGATATATGGTTAAATTTGTATTTTCAGTAGAAAAAATGGCATCTTTTGATAGTTTGGAGCTTTTCTGAATTGGGTATTTTGCTTTATGTAGAAACAAATTTAATCTGATAACTTCGAAAATTTTCAAATTGAGATTTTTGCTTTATGATGAAGATAATGTTATCTTTGATAGCTCAAAGATTATGTGAACTGAGAATTTTGTTTTTTTATTGAAAAGAGATGTAAGCTTTGGTTCCTTAGATTGTTTTCGATTGGGAAATTTGAGTTTTGTTTTCTTATGATACCAATTTTTTTACTTTGAAAGTTCAGTTATACACAGTGCTTTTTTTTTAATTTAATTACAATTTCATTGAGATTGTTTAGGTTTTTTTTTTTTGTAGATTGATATATGTTCAATTTTGATAGCTAATATTAATTTCGAATTTGTGATTTTTGTTGTATGTTGTAAGAAAAAAAAATCTTTGACAACTTTGAGATTTTTTGAATTGGGAATTTTGCATTTTATCGGAGAAAGATATAAACTTTTTAAAGTTAGATTATCTTCAATAAGAAATCTCGAGTTTCCTTAAAAATTGGAACTTGATTGGTGTTGTTACCTTTATGTATATCAGGCTGTGCCAGAAATACAGATCAACATGGGGAAGGTGGAGCACAGAGTGGTGTTTTCAGACAAGATGCCCGGGGCATCAAGCGGTGAGAGTAGGGCGACTAGTGGAGCTGAAACGGGGTCGTTAGGGAATAGTGGGCAATTGCCAGAAGTATCACATTTAGGGTGGGGAAGGTGGTATACGCTGAGAGAGCTCGAGGCTGCCACTAATTGCTTGTCTGATGAGAATGTGATAGGAGAAGGTGGGTACGGGATTGTGTATCAAGGTGTATTGACTGATGGCACCAGAGTAGCTGTGAAAAATCTCTTGAATAACAGGTAAAAACCATTTATGCCGATCTTTATTATACATTGATCTCTTTCAGTGTTTGGTCACTTTCTTTGTTTATTTGCTTGTTTCTCATTTGGGCTTTGCTAAAAATATAAATAATGTCTTCAACTTACATGAGATAATTAATGGCGCTTAGATTCTGCAGTTGTTCCTGTTATCAAGTATGATTTCTTCACGTGCACTCAAGCCTCCTACCATTGTGAACGGAAGTACTTATTCTGTCTTGGTTCATCTGAACTTCTGCTTTTAAGTCTTTTCCTGTAGGTGTGAAGTGTTCTTTTTTTGTTTCGAGTTGAAAACCAACTAGATATCTGAATTAACATATTAAAATCAGGAAGAAACAGATAATTGTTGAACGTAAGGTTCTCGTTTAATGCTTCTACCTCCCTTAATTCCTTTGTTTGCATTTGGAGAAATTTTGTCTTCCTACTAAAAATTGAAGATTCTGATCTTACTTGGCAACTGCATTATCATTCTTTCCAATCTTAAGCGCATGATAGGAGTACTTATCTGGATAAATAATTTCGTGGAAGTTTTTAATGGGATCAATAATCTCAGGGGTCAAGCAGAGAAGGAGTTTAAAGTGGAGGTAGAAGCTATTGGGCGTGTAAGACACAAGAATCTCGTGAGGCTGCTTGGCTTCTGTGTTGAAGGAGCTTACAGGTATCAATTTCAACTCTATGATTTGAATTCTAAATTGTAGTTTGCTTTGAAGGGTCAATAGACTGAGTGTGTCTTTCTACTGTTTAGAATGCTTGTCTATGAGTATGTAGATAATGGAACTTTGGAGCAATGGCTTCACGGAGATGTTGGGGATGTCAGTCCTTTAACATGGGATATTAGAATGACTATAATAGTGGGAACAGCAAAAGCGTACGTACTCAGAAACTTCTTGTACATATCAAGGTTTTAAAACGTAGCTTGACTGCTAATTTTCTATGTATACTGCAGTTTAGCATATCTTCATGAGGGTCTGGAACCTAAAGTTGTTCATCGAGATGTAAAATCCAGCAACGTACTCCTCGATCGCCAGTGGCATCCAAAGCTGTCCGACTTTGGGCTTGCTAAACTCCTCAATGCAGAGAGGAGTTATGTGACAACTCGCGTAATGGGAACATTTGGGTCAGTGAGTTCTGCTTTTGATCATTTCCAGTCTGTGAATTGGGCTTCTTCTATGGAACAATCTACTGATCGTTTTTAAGTGAAGCTATTACTTAACTCATTATTTCTGTACCAGTTATGTTGCACCAGAATATGCTTGTACCGGCATGCTTAATGAGAAGAGTGACATTTATAGCTTTGGAATACTTATCATGGAGATACTTACTGGCAGAACTCCAGTTGATTATGGTAGACCAAAAGGCGAGGTTAGTTTTTCCCTTTCTTAATTAGTCTATGAACATCACAGAGTAATATATGTTTCATACAACTAAAAATTTGGAAACTAATGGCAGACTAATTTGGTGGAGTGGTTAAAAATGATGGTTGGGAATCGAAAATCCGAGGAAGTGGTTGATCCTAAGTTGCCTGAAATGCCTTCTTCAAAAGGACTCAAGCGTGCTCTTTTGGTTGCTCTTCGGTGTGTTGATCCTGATGCTCAAAAGAGGCCTAAAATGGGACACATTATCCACATGCTAGAGGCGGATGACCTGCTGGTTCGTGATGTATGTACCATTTCCTTTCCTTTTTGCTAATCTGATAATGTCATTCCGTAAGTTTCCTGATTGTTCATCTGTCACTTTCTACAATCTATAGGAACGTCGTATTGGTAGAGAAAGAGAATCGTCTAATTCCCACCGTGACTACAAACAAGACAACCAAGCTGGTCCCAAGTTAGCCAGAAAACAATATGGTGATGGAGCACCAGAAACTAGTGAAGGAGATAGTAGTAGAAACCATAATTTGCCATCTAGTTGGAGATAAAATTATAAACATGAATATTTATATATCTAAATGCTTATCCTATTCTTTTATGTTCTTCATGTAATTCTTTTTTCACTAACCTTCTTAATGATTTCTATACTTCTGCAATTATTCTTTGATGTTCACATACTCAACTCTATCCAGACACTATGTTACAGTTTTTAATATTTTGTAAGGATAAGGATTCCTTCATTGTACTTTTATAACTAGTGGCCCCTGGCTGTATACCCACTTTGCCAGCTAACTTTGCTCATTTAGGAACCCATTATTGGCTTCTACTTACTCTTTTTATTATCTTTGATCTGTTGTTTTGGCATGTTCTATATAGAAAATGGGGCCATGGCAATTTGTTTCTTCTTGATTTCAGTGCAATGAATATGTCAATTGACACAGTATTTTGAAAATGACATCTTCAAGTGATTTGGTGGTATAGAGCTGGCAATTAGGAATCATTACTGCTAACATGGTCACACAATTATTTAGTTGATGTCTTGTACATCTTGCCTTTTTTTATAATCGAGAAATCTCTAAGCATATATAATTTTGAAACTCGATGGATAATGAGCTTGTGTCTAGTGAGTTAAATATAGTAGACATTATGGAATGGAATCTAAATGTCAGATTTCTAATACTATATTGTTATTTAAGGCTTTTTTTTTTTTTGTCCTATGGGATTGGTTGCTTGTTAAGAGTAAGAATAGTGTAATAAATAGAACAGGTTTGTGTTGAGGAAGAGACATTTATGAATTGCAGAAAGATTGCTTGTTGCTGTTGGAAGTTAGTATTCATTCATGTGATGCTTTTATTATGCTTTGATTAATAAATTTGAGGAGTACCTTTTTCTTTTTTCTAGGTTTAGCCGTTTCAGAATCAACTTTAGATATACGATATTGAATTTGAGTTTGTCAAAGCCAAACTTTAAACCATTTGATAATATCAATACTAACATATCTAGTGAAATTTTATAAGTGAGGTCTGAGGAGGATAAAATATTGCAATTTCAATATTCAACAACTCATTCCATTTTTGTACAACTCATTTGCCAACAATAGTTACAAATAAATAATTTGAGAAAAGTTAAAATAACTTGAATAGCAAAGTAAAACTGACTGCTGAGAGTAAAACTGACTGCTGAGTGCAATTCTTATAGAATATTGGTCTAGTTAATTTGGTAAGGGCAAAAGGATAAATATACCCTTGAACTATCGTAAATGGTATGCAGATACTTTTCATTATACTTTTGGGACATTGGTGTCCTTGTCGTCCAAAAACTAAAGCATATATGCCCTTCACTCTAACGGAAGACTAAATACGGAAACGTGGCACAATTTTATCCGTCGATCCGATATTTAATAAATGTTGGGTCAGTGGATAAGATTGTGTCAAGTGTATGTCCGTTAATACAAAGGGTATATATGCTCTAGTTTTTGGAAGGCAGGGGCATCAATGTCCAAAAAATATGACGAATGATATCTGCATATCATTTTGGGATAGTTTGAGATGTGCATTTGTCCTTTTTCCCATTTGGTAATAAAGGACCAGATTTTGCTAACTCTAATTGGGCCCAATATAAGGTTGGAGGCCCAACAATCACTTTTGGGCCGAATCATACTTGGCAACTGAACTTATTCAAGATTAGTTGAATTGCTAATTTAGCCCACTAAGAAAATATTGAAATTGCAAACTGTGTCAAAGGATTTTATGTGTTCAAATTTCAAAGATTAATAGAAAAACATGACAGCTAATAGCAGAGTAGCGCGAAACATATATCCAAAGAATCGTAACAATAATAACTAGGTACAATCATTTAAATACAGTAAATCAAAGATGATATCAGATACCAAAAATAAAAACTACATAGATATGCTATCACTATGATAAATACAGAGCTCTAAACTCCTCAACGAGAACATGAATAAGCTAGTAATACGACATGTGTTCAAGTACTTAAACATTACTATCCCTTTGTATTATTCTTCTTTTTATGTTGAAAAACATAGTCTTCTTTTACTTTAAAAATTTAAAAAGTTGTCATTTTTATTATTTTTTTATATTTGTAATCTCGAAGAAAGCAGTACGATACAAAAAATGTAAACTATAACTTGAATGGAAAGGTTCCTTGGTCGGTGATAGATACAATAAATAGTAATATAAATTAATTACTAAAATTGGTTTAGCTTAATCTGTAAGACATTCTTGCTATTATTAATTAAAAATAATTAAGAAAAATTGTTACGCATACTTTAATTGGCCATTTCGACTTTGGTCAAAAAATTTCATCCATTGTTATTTGCTTGCTGCCTAAAATACACAGGTAAGTGCAAAACATTAAAAATACCTTAGAAAATTTTCCAAATTTGCCATAAAATAATGCAAGCAGTTAGTAAAGAATATTCCATCCTTTTTTTCATTCGAGTGGACCCTTTAACATCAGTGGCGGACTCAGGATTTTCGTTTAAGAGGTTCAAAAAATAAAAATATAAACGTGTAAATAAGTTTTTAAAATGAGCCCTTTGAATTTTTTGGGTTTAAACCCACACTTTTGGCACATTTTTAAAATAAAAAATATTTAAAAAACAGAACTGATTTTTTAAAACAAAAATAAACTGAAACTATAATGGAAAATAAATAAATGTTGTTGCATTCAAACCTGGGGCGTGCAACTTAATAATCAGGGGTCTTACCATTGAGCCATCTATTTTTATTTGTTATTGAGGGGTTCAAAATATGTGCATCTACAGAACTACAGAAAATTTACCTTATATATATCGTGTATTCTTTTGCCGAAGATGTTCGGATGAACACCCTGGACCCAACGTGGGTCCGCCCCTGTTTAACATCGTACCTCATGTTTAGGACTGAATATCCGATGTATGAACAATTTAAATATGGATGTCAAACATCAATACACAAGAATTAAAAACGAATTTTGATGTACATAATAGGTAAAGAAACGTTTTTTTCACCTATTTTTTTTTATTTAAGAGGTGAGGCTTTTCAAAACATTTCGAGAGAAAAGGAAAAGCATTTCTTGCGTCTCCAACTCTCTACATGCTTCCCTCCCCCACTTTGCAATTAAAACACTCGCGCTAACAAAATATCTTTAAGAGTTACCTAAGTGTTGATTTATATATCAAGTAAAGAAATAAATTTTAGAAATGACCTAATTTTTTTTTTATCGAAGATGGAACTCTTAAACACATTTCAAAAGTTGAAAAAGAAATTCTTACGTCTCTGATTCTCTACATGCTTCCTTCCCCCACTTGGCAATTAAACACTCACGTCTAACAAAATATCTTTAAGAGTTACCTAAGTGTTGATTTATTTATCGAGTACAGAAATAAATTTTAGAAATGACCTAATTTCTTTTTTTTATCGAAGATGAAACTCTTCAACACAATTTAAAAGAAAAGCAAAAGAAATTCTTGCGTCTCCAACTCTCTACATACTTCCCTCCCCCACTTGGCAACTAAAATTCTCACGTTTACCAAAATATCTTGAGAGTTACCTAAATGCAAGAAAATCTTAAATAAAACGTTGCAAGATATCTTGTTCCCTTTGAATTCTAAAAAAATATAATATTGTTAGGTATGCTTTAATTGACCAACTTGTTGCCTTAAAATACAAGTGCAAAACCTTAAAAACAGCACCAAATATGACGTTTTAAGTTTGAAATTTTTCCCCAAAAATAAGTGAAGGGAGAAGTACGGAGAAGTATTATTAGCAAATACAACCATGACATGACGATAACATTTCAAAACAAAACAAAGAAATAAAGACGATCTGTTGAAATTTATCATAATATTGTTATCGTTTTTAATTATCTACACGCCATCTCATCACTATAAAAATTAGAATATCACATAAGTTATTCTAGAAACATTTCCCCATGAAAATTATAAGTATCTATAAAACATAATTTTCAATTCGAGTAAATTTTTGTGATTAATTTATATTGAAAATATCTATTTAGTATTTTTCAAATACCTTAAAGTTTCGAAAGCTGAATTCCGGCGTTTGTGTGTGACTTTATATAAATATTGAGGAAGTTCTTATTATAAAACTTGTGAGTTTAATTATCTCAATACCAATAATTTTTAAAATTTTAAAATTTTTCCATCTAAAATTCAACTAAAGAAGTATACAACAACAATAACATACTATTGACTATTGAGGTATGGACTCTCGAGAGAGGGTAAAGTATACATAAACTATATCACTATCTTGTGGAGGTAGAGAAACTGCTCGGCTTAAATACATCAAACTCAAATAAACAAACAAGAAAATAATGAAGAAAACATAACAATTAATAAGAAGAGCACGATAAAATTTACGAGAAGATACAATAACAAAAGCAAAGTATAAATGTAATATATTTTAAATATATAAATTATATATGACTGCCTAAGGATTTCAAATATAAACCCATAATATTAATTTTTTGTAATTGCTTTTACCCAATTAAGAAACCGTTTGATGATGAATTGAGTATAACATCAAACGTGTTTTAGAATGCTAATTTTCTTATATATTTGCGCTCAAATTTTATTTAATATTAATTTTTAAGAATACTGTTATAAGAGCACGAGTACCAATTTATAACTATTTTATGATTACCATTTACCAATATAGTTAAATTTGTCTGACTATATCAAAGGTTTGGAAACACATATGTGAGACTTTTTCTTTACAAGAAAAATAATCAAATTAGACTATGTTAAATAATTTGAATTTGTCCAAAGATAATAATAACGACTATTCTCAAACCTCGAATCTATTTAAATTAATTTTAAACCATAATCAATTGCATCAATATATTTAATTTTTCATACAAATTGAATTTTTTCATATATTTGTTTTTTGCATTGATAGTAATGTGGGATACACATATAGTTATTAACATTTTGAGAAAGTTTAATGATGGAATTGTGATGAAAAAATTCAATTTGTGTGAAAAATTGAATATATTATATATATATATATATACACACAATTCCATCATTAAACTTTCTCAAAATGTTAATAACTATATGTGTATCCCACATTACTATCAATGCAAAAAACTAATATATATATATATATATAGTTCATCTTTTAAATAATTTATGGTAATATTTCAGTGATTAAGATAAGATTATAATGATAAAAAATTGATGATCTTCCAACAAAGCTAATAATTGAGAAAAGTGAATTATATGGGAGGACATATCTAATTAATTACATTGATAACTATGAGTAAAAATATTAGGTGATCGCATTGAGAATAATAACGATTTTTTCATATTATTTTGAAGTGTGAGAAAATAATTATTATAATTATAATTTACCTAGAGAGACCAAAAAAAAGCCAGCTAAGGAAAACTATTATTCTTTATTTTGACTTTATTTGTTATATGCTTCACAAGGGCCACATTATATATAATTGATTGATATTTTTAAATATATATATTATCATATAAGTACAATTTTTTTTAATTATAACTTACTTAAAAAAACTGGCCATAGAAAATATTTCACCTTTTTTAAAAGATAAGTTTGGACCATTTCAACATCATTAAATTACAAATGTGTAATGATATTCTTTTGGGTCCTACTGTCACGGACTTAGAATATTTGCTAAAGTTCCGTGTGGCCCTTGACAACTTACTCACTAATCTTTCAAGGTCTTGCAAGCTCAAGGAAGCCTATAAGACTTAGATCGCTAAGAGAATGCTTTAAGAAAGAACTTAGAGAGAACAAAAGAGAACTTTTAGAAGAAGGCTTTTGTATTGCTTTGGAAGATTGCTTACAACTTGCTTGGTGCCTTTGCAAATGAGGGGCACCTCTATTTATACTACTTCCTAGGGACTAAAGTGCAATTAATATTTACTTTACAAATCCCTAAAATATTTATACTTTGGTCCCTTTTCTAGAGAATTCTACACTACTTTGGGACCTTCTCTAGCCTTCTAAAATGTTCTAGAGTTCTCCGCATAACTCTAGACCAATCTGCCCCTTTCCGGACGCGGAATTAGGCTGAAATTGTGGCGGAACGTCACACGCTCCCCCACCTGATGATGCGACGACCGCGGCGCATTGCTGTAAGAACTCCTGGACTTTGTTCTTGAACTGCCACAAATCTTCATATTTCTCCCATGTGGCCTCTTCCGGAGTTTGTCCCTTCCAATGCACAAGGAACATGGCGCTGGCTTGCTGACCTCGCTTTCGTCTGGCTTGATAATCCATGATAGCTTCGATCTCTCGATCGTGCGAGGCAGTGACAGTAATGGGAGCCCGTTGCGATAGGTTCCGATTAGGATCCTCCTTGTCTTCATGGTACGGCTTGAGGACGCTCGCATGAAATACCGGGTGGATCTTGAAGTGTGGAGGTAACTCCAACTTGTATGAGATTTTTCCCACCTTAGCAATAATCTTGAACGGACCCTCATATTTACGCACTAAGTTTTGATGAACGCCTCTTAGTGCCTTGAACTGTCTTGGATTGAATTTTACCAAGACCATGTCGCCTTCTTTGTAGTCCGTGGGACGACGGTTGCGGTCGGCGAACTTCTTCATCTTCTTGGCTGCCTTGTCCAGGTATGACTTGGCAGTGTCAAGTTGTTCCTCCCATCCCTTGGCAAGATGGTAGGCACACAAACTCTTTCCCTCAAAAGCAGTCGGTAACGAATGTGGAGTTTGGGGTTGTTGGCCTGTTGCCAACTCAAATGGCGTGCGCCCGGTGGACTCACTCCTCTGCAAATTATAAGAGAATTGTGCCATGTCTAGGAGTCGGGCCCAATCTTTCTGATGCGCACTGACATAGTGCCTTAAATAGCACTCCAGTAGGGCGTTGACGCGTTCGGTCTGGCCATCGGTCTGCGGGTGGAAACTTGTGGAGAAGTGAAGCTTCGTGCCAAGTATCTCGAACAACTCTCTCCAAAAGTTTCCAGTAAAGCGGGGGTCTCGGTCGCTAATGATATGTCTTGGCAGCCCCAAATATTTCACCACGTTCTTGAAGAACAATTGAGCGGCCTCCTTGGCGGTGCAACCGGCTGTGGCTGGCATGAAGGTAGCATACTTTGAAAACCTGTCCACCACGACCATAATAGTACCGAACCCGTCGGACTTCGGCAAAGAGGTGATGAAGTCCATGGTCACGCTCTCCCATGAGCGTTCTGCTACGGGTAATGGCTCCAGTAATCCTCCCGGTTGCCTTTGCTCCCCCTTGTCTTGTTGGCACACAAGACAAGTCTGGACATAGCACTCGATGTCGTCCCGCATGCGTGGCCAGAAGTAGATAGCCTCGATCAGGGCCCTCGTACGCCGCTGTCCTGGATGCCCAGCCCACGGTGTGTCGTGGCTTTCCTTTATGATGCGCCGCCTAATAGACCCGAACTTAGGTACATAAACCCTCCGACCGGTAGTGAGCAAGAAGCCATTTTCCACCCAAAAGCGTCTGGTTTTGCCTTGGGCAGCAAACTCCATCAGCTTCTTGGCTTCTGCATCGTGTTGCATGCCATCCTTGATCGCATCTTGAATGTCACAGTGAGCTGTAGTGATGGCAGCAAGCTCGGTCTTCCTACTAAGTGCGTCGGCCACGACATTGCCCCTTCCTGGCTTGTACTCCAAGACGTAGTCAAATTCTGCCAAGAAGTCTTGCCATCTAGCTTGCTTCGGGGTGATCTTCTTTTGTGACTGGAAGTAGCTAGTGGCCACGTTATCGGTCTTGACCACGAACTTGGAGCCTAGTAAGTAATGTCTCCACGTGCGTAGGCAATGTACAATGGCCGTCATCTCCTTTTCTTGCACTGTGTACCGTCGTTCGGCCTCATTCAATTTGCGGCTCTCGAATGCTATTGGGTGTCTATCTTGCATTAAGACTCCCCCAATGGCAAAGTCTGAAGCATCCGTATGTACTTCGAAGGTCTTTGAAAAGTCGGGCAGCATCAAGACCGGTTCTTCTGTTACTGCGGCCTTGAGACCTTCGAACGCTCTTTGGCACTCCTCGCTCCAAACCCACGGCTTATTCTTTTTTAACAACTCGGTCAGTGGAGCGGCTTTAGCGGAGTAACCACTGATGAACCTGCGATAGTAGTTCACAAGCCCAAGGAATGATCGCAGTTCGGTCACCTTCGTGGGCGCCTCCCACTCTTGGATCGCCCTAATCTTTGTCTCGTCCATCCGGAGTTCGCCCTGGCTGATAACATGGCCTAAGAAGTGTACCTCGGGCTGGGCGAACTCGCACTTCTCCCGCTTGACGTAGAGCTGGTTCTCTCGCAAGATTTGAAAGACTTTCCTCAGATGCTCCACGTGTTCTTCCAAGGTGTTGCTATAGATGACTATATCATCCAAGTACACCACCACGAACTGGTCCAAGTACGGATGAAGGATTTCGTTCATCAGCGTGCAAAAGGTGGCGGGTGCGTTGGTTAGGCCGAAAGGCATCACCAACCACTCGTATGCTCCGTATCTAGTCACGCACGCTGTCTTTGGCTCATCCCCTTCTGCGATGCGCACTTGATAGTATCCTTTCCGGAGATCCATCTTGGTGAAGTACTTGGCCTGCCCAAGTCTATCGAACAAATCTGCGATCAGCGGGATAGGATATTTGTTCTTGATTGTGACCTTATTGAGCCCCGATAGTCGATGCATAAACGCAACGACCCGTCTCTCTTCTTCTGGAACAGCACTGGCGCGCCATAAGGTGCCTTGGATGGACGAATGTGACCGGCCTCGAGGAGCTCCTTCAACTGCTTCCTCAGCTCCTCTAACTCGGGTGGAGCCATGCGGTAAGGGGTATGTGCAGGCGGTTTGGCTCCGACCTCTAACTCGATCTTATGATCTACCTCGCGCCTCGGAGGTAGAGTCTTCGGCAGCTCATCCGGCATCACGTCCTTGTTCTCCTCAAGGACTTTCTCTATGAGTGGTGGCAATGACTCCACAGTACCATTGCCTTCTCCCGAACTTGCAATGGTAGCTAGGAACGTCGGCTCTCCTTTCTTTAGGCCTTTCACAATCTGCATGGCCGATAGGTGGGCGTGTCCTTCTTTCTTGGGTACCTTGACTAGAGGTACCATGCATGACCCTTCCCGCTCCATGACCATGAGTCGTTGGAGGTAGGGATCGATCATCGTGTGGCAGCGCTGGAAGAACTCTTGCCCGAGAATGATGTCGAATATATCTAGAGGAGCGACGGTAAAGTTTGTCTTTCCTTGCCACTTCCCCAATGTGAGGCTTACTCCTTGGGCGACTCCGCACACGGGAGTCGGTGGGGCGTTGACAGTCTTGAGGCGGGTGTTGCTTGGCACATATCTTAGCCCTAACCTCTCCGCTGCCGTCTTGGTCATGATGTTGGCTTCCGCCCCGGAGTCTACCATGGCACGAGCTGGTCTTCCATTTATGGAGATGTCTACATACTGCGTGCTGAAGTCTCCCAGCTTCTCGGTCTGCTGGGCTATCGCACCGCACAATCCAACCATGCCCAATTGCGTCGTGCCTGCGTCGTGCCCTTGATCTTGTGCATCCTTCTCCTTTCGTTCGCGTAGGATGGCACCAAGATTCTTCATTTCGGGGCACCTGGCATAGCCGTGCGGTCCACCGCATATGTAGCACCCATCTCCTTTGCTGGTCTGCGCCCGCTTCTCCGTATAATTTTGGCGCAGGAATCGCTTGTTGTCCGGCTTGTGGGGATCGTATTGCTTGGGGTGTGCCTGTTGTTCCTTGCCTCGGCCACGGTCTCCCCCACCTTTGGCATGACTACTCCTTGAATCTTTGCCCTTCGCCTTGTCATGCCGTTCATGTTTGAAGTCCGTTAAGGACTCGGCTTGCGTGATGGCTTCGTCTATGGTCCTGACTTGTCGCCGCTCCAACTCTGTCTTGGCCCAATTCTGCAATCCGTCCATGAAGTGGAACAGCATGTCCTCGTCCGTGAGGTTGGGAATTTGAAGCTTTAGAGTTGTAAACTCCTTCACATATGCCCGAATGCTTCCCGTTTGCTTCAATTCCCGGAATTTGCGCTTGACCTAGTACACGACATTATTTGGGAAGAAGGCTTTCTTGAATTCTTCGCGGAATTGCTCCCACGTGTTGATGGTGCACGTCCCCTTCCCGATTTCGGCCTCTTTGCGCCTCCACCATAGCATCGCCATCTCAGACAAGTACAACACGGCGATGTTGATCTTGTTCTCGTCGCTTCTCACCCGACTACACTTGAAGTAATTCTCCAAGTGCCATAGAAAGTTTTCCACCTCTTGAGCGTCACAGACGCCTTTGAATATAGGTGGCTTGGGAGCCTCGACCCTGGCCTCCCTATCACGGTCGGGTGATGCAGATCCTCCAACCTCTATGCCTTCCTTGAGTGCTTTCACCTCGGCCTTCAGGGTCTCGATTGTGCTAAGCGCTTCCGTAAGGTGACGCTCCAAGGAAGTGACTGTCTCCTTCGTGTTAAGCACATCCATAAGCCGACACTCCAAGGAAGTGATGGCCTCCTTCATCTCGAACTCGGCCCGCTGGCGACCTTCCAACTCCTTACGGATGTTCTCAGTCTCCTCAAGGGTGAAGTCCTCAAGGGTCTTGAACTTGCCGTCTGCCACGTTCAAGCGCCGGCCTAAGATCTCGACGGCCTGCCTTGCCACTTCCACCCTTGAGACCCATTCTTCTCCAGCAGTGACGTCTATGGCCTCTTCGCCCAATTCATCGTCACTTGCTTCGGCAGTCGAGGGTGGATGAGATGTTAGCGCCTCGCTAGGTGTGGGATCGGGCAGCATCTCCTCGTTGCCCTTTTGTTGTTTCTTCCCCTTTCGGTTCTTCTTACCACCATCCAGACGGATGTTGGTGGTGCTAGCGCCGTTTACGTCTCCTTCGGTAGCCATTCCCTTAGTATCAAACCTGGCTCTGATACCACTTTGTCACGGACTTAGAATATTTGCTAAAGTTCCGTGTGGCCCTTGACAACTTACTCACTAATCTTTCAAGGTCTTGCAAGCTCAAGGAAGCCTATAAGACTTAGATCGCTAAGAGAATGCTTTAAGAAAGAACTTAGAGAGAACAAAAGAGAACTTTTAGAAGAAGGCTTTTGTATTGCTTTGGAAGATTGCTTACAACTTGCTTGGTGCCTTTGCAAATGAGGGGCACCTCTATTTATACTACTTCCTAGGGACTAAAGTGCAATTAATATTTACTTTACAAATCCCTAAAATATTTATACTTTGGTCCCTTTTCTAGAGAATTCTACACTACTTTGGGACCTTCTCTAGCCTTCTAAAATGTTCTAGAGTTCTCCGCATAACTCTAGACCAATCTGCCCCTTTTCGGACGCGGAATTAGGCTGATATTGTGGCGGGACGTCACACTACACTACAATAATTCTCCCAAGTATATTTACTTTAAAAAAATAAAATAAAAAGGCGCGCCACTGGATTGTGCACACGTGGTATAATCAAAATCAAACGGCCAATTTGGTAAAATGACGCTACCGTCCATATAAAAACGAAACCCCATCTTCTCCATTTGTCTACAACGCGTACTGCGAAATTTCCACAGCGCTTCTCTTTACCGTTTCGTCTCGTCTCGTCTCTTTACATATATATCAGGTAAGGCAAATCCTTTTTCTCACTTTTAGTATTTTCTATTAGCTTTTAGGTTTTGACTCTGTAGATTTTTCATATAGTTTTGCGAGAATCGGTGCAGCTTTTTAGGCGTTGACCGGTTTGGATTATCTTCGGATTTGAATTATCCGACTATCAGGTAGATTTTTGATGTAATTGATGCTTTATTTGGTTTTATGTAGTTGAAATACACGAGTTTTGTTTAGATCTGTGCATATTTTGTTGTGAATATAATGAATTTTCTGTTTTTTTGAGAGATATAGATGTACTTGAGCTGAAAACATGAATTTATGTTAGATCTATGGATATTCAGGGCTATAATTGTGAATTTTCGATGTTTCTGTTTAGATCTATGTATATTTGTGTGGTTTCAAGCATGGATTATGAGTTGGTTTTAGATCTATGTATGTGTGTGTGCTTTATAGCGTGGATTATGAGTTGGTTTAGATCTATGTATATTTTTATACTTAAAAGCATGGATTATGTGTTGTTTTAGATCTATGTATATTTTTATACTTAAAAGCATGAATTATGAGTTAATTTTAAGATTCATAGATCGATTTGTGCTAAAAGATTTAGTTTTGAGTGGATAGATATAGCTTATTTTCTTATCATGGTTCAGGGGATTTTCTGTGGGAGGCTGTGTCGTGTGTTTGGTCGAAATGGTGTGTCTGGTAAAAGGGGAAGCCAAGCCTTTTAGGCTTTCTCTGTTACTAGACACCTCGGTGAATATGCTAGGTTTGGCTTTGCTATGCAACTTCTCTTTTGCTTGGCTAGAGTTTTTTTTTTTTAAGTTGTGTGAGATGCATCTTGTTGGTTCTTTGAAGCTTGATTATCAAGTTGTAGTATTTATTATTTGCTGCATATCACTTAATAGTATAGTTTGCATACAGTTGTAATAAGGGAAGTGTGCTAGACTATTTACTTCACATACAAGGGTGGTATTGTGGGAAAAAAATAGAACTTCTTTTGCTGAATTACATGTTCATGGTGTCTTTTTCTCTGTTTCTGTGCAGTTTATCTTATATTGAAATGAGTCTACAACAGGAATCACACCGTCCTCAGCACCGATTTGGAAATCCGTTTAAAATGATATTGTCACCCAAGGGCTCATATTTGTCTCCTAAACTTCTTGCTCTGTTAAATTCATTTGAGCAGACATTAGCAGGGAGACTTAAGAGTCTTAAGCCTGGAGGCAAGGAAGATATCCTTAGCCTTTCATGGATGATTCAAGCAATAAGCACACTTTGTGCAGTCCATACAGATGTGAAAACTCTTATTACTGATCTCGAGCTTCCTGTATCTGACTGGGATGAGAAGTGGATTGGTGTCTACTTGGACAATAGTTTGAAGATGTTGGATATGTGCGTAGCCTACAGCTCTGAGATTTCCAGGCTTAGCCAAGGCCACCTTTATCTTCAATGCAGCTTGCACAAGCTGGATGGCTCCTCAACACAGTTGATGAAGGCTCGTTCTTCATTGGATGGATGGAAGCAGCACATTAATGCAAAGAACCATAGACTGGAGAATTGCTTTGCCATCTTGGACAGTCTCACTGATTCACTGAACCTACCCAAGATTAAGAATTCTGCTAAAGGAAAGGTTCTGATGCATGCAATGTATGGAGTGAGGGTTGCAACTGTTTTCATATGTAGCATCTTTGCTGTTGCATTCTCGGGTTCTGCAGCGAAATTGAAGGATCTGCAGGTTCTTGAGAGTTGCTTGTGGACAGAAGCTTTTGTTGATGTTCGTGATTTTATTAGTGGTGAGATCAGGGGCATATATTCTGGAGGGAAATTCACAGCACTGAAGGAGCTTGAAGCATTGGATGTTAGTGTGAAGAAGATATACCCAGTCATACAGGATGGAGTAGACTCTATTGACGCGGCACAGTTGGAACTTCTAACTTCAGATCTGACTAAAAAAACAGAAAATTTTTCAGTAGGACTAGATCTCCTAGCAAATGAGACAGATAAGTTCTTTCAAATCCTTCTAACCGGACGTGATGCTTTGCTTTGTAACCTTAGAGTTGGTAGTGCAGCCGTTAAACCATCCCAACCAAACAACAATGTACATAAACAAATGGTGAAGTGATGGTTAAGAAAGCGAACATCTTTTGTGTATGCACATGGGTGCGTGTGTCAATGCAGAGTTTTGTGCTTTCTTGTTAAATATGATGTACTGCTAAAATGTGCAATATATAATATTTGTTGTGATAAAGGTTGTGTAATTTTTAGTAGTGAAGGTTGTGTATTGTGGCCATATAGGTGTTTCATAATGATCAATATATGTCTGTACCCGTCTACTATGTCAACGATGTATAAAAGAAGTTTATGGTTCAATGAGAAGTTGTCATCCCTACTATCAGATCAAGTCGTAATTTTTCTTCTCTCATCTTTTGTTTACTAGTAGAACTGGAACTAAATCTGTTTTTGTGTTTTAACTTGAAATGCCATTGGGAAACGGTTACTGTCAATAGTTGCATGTTTTTAGGTTTAAGGACAAGTGTGGTATGGAGAATTTTCTCTGCCGTTTGATTAAACAAGTGGGTTGTTGGACAAACGTTTTTCCAACGCTAAAGACAGCTAATTCTAACGTGGTAGACGATAAAACAATGGAAAGAATAATACTAGTGGGTCTGTGGCTTACATTTTCTTTGAAGAAAAATGATGGTCAGAGATGGCGCAAAGAGTGGGGAATTGACTAGCTTCCAACTCCATTCACATCAACGCATTCGAACTATGACATGTTTTATTTTAACATACATTTATTACGTAGATAAATTAACTTTTTAAAATATGTAATCTTTTTTAATTATAGACATCAACCTTAAGCTAGAGGTCTTACGACGTATTGATACTGTATGAAAATCTGTTTTTGATTTTTCAAGTTAAACCAATGTATACAAATGATATAACTCTTCTCTTTTCGTATAATATTAGATTTTGGTAGGTGGATTGAGAAATTTTACTTAACTTTGGTGTATTATAATTATAATGACTTGTCAAGGGAAATAGATTAGTAAAACTTAAACACGCTAACCGTTGGCTTATACCAAATGTCATACAGTATTTGCAGGGCCACCTAATGAAAATAATCCCTCTATTTTATTGCTGCAATTGGTACTCCACCTTCATTTATTGGATGAATTATAATAAGTGGGGTCTAATTTATGCAAGTTGGTTGGCATCCCTCTCTAGGACTTAATTATATGTGTATGTATTGACAAGACATTTTAATTTATTTATATATATTCATTCATTAATACCGACCTTCTAGATGTTAAAAAAGGTCTTGATGCGGTAGCAATTGACACATAAGAAAATGGTGGGCCCAAGTTTTTTGACCTGATATTCTATGCTTCACACTCATAATATTTACAGTCAATTGTATCCTAAGAGTACGATCAAAGAACGTAGAGGCCGACCGAGCTGTATAAAGGTGCACGTACATTTGTTAACTTTAAAAAAATTATGCATATATGTGTATATATAGCTTGAGATATGAGATATATTTTATTAGACACTGTAAAAACACTAAAAATAATTGGTGCATTTGTTATGGGATTGAGTTCGAATTTCATTCCGTTTGTGATGTATCCATCATCTTTAAATCTCGGTTTTGCTTGTAAATGAGAACTTGTTCGGTATACCATTTTACAACATGCACATCTTTCAATAATTTTTTAGTCTTACTAAGAAAAGTTGTACATATTCGTTAAGACATATGATTTAAAATAGATTTCATAACATTCTTCTTTCAAATTATCAAATACCGAAATCAAATCGTATGAAAAGATATCTCATTTACTTTGATCCCTTTATTGATCATGCAAGATTGCGATGAGATTGGAAATATCAATGAGATTCTCTCCTGTATACCCATATTGAGTAGCTAGTGGCAATAATAATCAGCTCCATAGCTATATAAATAACATAAGTTCGGTTCACCTTGTGTTCGACTAATATATAAAGTATTTTTCATCTCTATCAATATTTCTGAGTGATTTTATTTATCAACACTATAAACGATATGATAAGTCTTAATTTATTCAAATAATACTTCACATTCACAATATTTTTATCAATAGTACCCCAAGAACACATTCAAATAATATTTTTGTCCAATATTTTTTTTCAAAACATGTTATAACTAATTTTTACATCTTCTAATTCTTTTTACTCTAAGAAAAGTTGCGTTTGACACAAACATTTATTTCATAATATACATAATATTTTATCATCTTTCAGATTGTGAAATATCACAGTAAAACTATCTTGATCAAAGAATACGATAATCAAACTTACACTCAAAGTATGAGAGTACTTTGATCTATTTGTTGTTCACGCAAGGTTGCAATGAATAGGTTATGCACATATTTTTCAACTCTATGGGTACACCAAAAATAAGAATAAAAGCTTTCTTGCACTAGTCAAACAAAACGAGTTTAGGATGACCAAAATTATTTTAAAAAATAAAAATTCTCCAACTACTCGTAGTTTCCAATAATAAAAAATAAGAATGTTCAAAAGAAAATATGTAGAATTATTTACCAACCATATGTGCATAGTTAGTCAAATGATTTCAATTCCAAGCAGCCACAATTTTTAAATATATAGTTTTTAAGAGGAATATAATATAGTGACCAATTTGATGCATTGAAAAATCAACATGACTAGCAATTTTACTTGATAACTTTTTAATATATTCTAGAACATTTTTACTTTAATCTTTTTTCTTCTGATTTACATGAACATTTTTTTTTTTTCTGAATGTATAAAAATTAAAATAACCCATCTATTCATAAAAATGTCATACACATGTACAAAAGAATCACTCCATATGTAAATATATAAAATTTTATGATTAAATATAAATTTATTTAAATTTTGAAATCAGTAAAAATGCTATGTAAATTGAAAATAAAATGTGAAAAAATACTTGTATGGTGAAAATTTAAGAAGACTATTCTTAAAAAAAGAAGAAGAAAGAAGGTCACCACTCAAAGAAATGTCAAAAGAGCTCTTCACATCTTCTTCTTGCAAGTCTACCGACACAAATTAGCTCTGCAAATTCGCTGGAACTTGGAAAAAACACTTTTTTTGAAGTGGGTTTTGTCCAAGATTTCATATTCTTTTGAAAAAATTAGTTTTTTTTTCTAACTTCTTTGGATTGATTTACTATGGAGGCAAGTACAGGTGATCATGGTGTCCAAAGTAATTTCAGAGGAGTTCCAACTCATGGGGGTCGATATGTGCAGTATAATGTGTATGGTAATCTTTTTGAAGTTTCCAATAAGTATGTTCCCCTTAGGCCTGTGGGTCGTGGAGCTTATGGCATCGTTTGGTAAGGAAATATCTGTTCTTGGGTTCAATTACTTTGAATTTGAATTACATCTTCATTTTTCTATGTAATGGGTTATGGGTGTTCAAATTTATGTGTGTTAAAGTGTATTACTTGCCCCTGGTTTATGTTATAGTCTCTGATGAGGAACTAAGGTTGTCCCTGATTGTAATCATTGAGCTTGAATTTTATCTTTCAAGGGTCTTGTAGTTTTATCTAGTCCTTTTTATGATTTTAGTGATTGTTTCGACTTTCGTGTGGGAGTTCTGATCGGGTGCGTGAGTGTTTGAGACAATAGGAGAAACAAATTGGTAATGCCAGGGTGTGATCTCAACTAGAACACTCAATGTGAGCCTATATGCCCATGCCTTGGTGGTAAAGTTGATCCGTGCTTGTGCTTGGCAAGCAATTTGTCCCGTGGATTAGTTTATACGAGGCCCAGCCACCATCTTGATTGAAAAAAATTGTGTTGTCTAGGTCACATTTGGTTCCAAATTGCTTGCATTTGGTCTAATGTGGAATTCTGTGAGCCATCAAAAAATTGAACTGGGTTCCTAGGTTGTGTTTGGTAAGTGAGTAATGTTGGTTCGTATCATGCTTAGTTGTTTGTTTTCTCTTGTTAATGCATAGCTTCTATCTCGGCAAATCCTATAGGTATATCCTAAACTGAACAGCTGTGGCACTGTGAAATCTGATATCTACTCAACTGGTGTAATAGGGATAGGATCTTTAGTTTGTTATGCTATCAATGACCTCTCTAATCAGTCCACTTACTTTGGTGCAAATTTATCTGATAACTAGACTAATATTATATTCTGTTGAATAAGAAAACCACATTGTGGAACTTGGTAAGCATTATCCAGCTAGGTATTTTTTGAAAATGCTAGTTCGGATATTTGAAAAACTAACTAGGCTAATTAGTTACCTAATTAACAAATAAATATTTGATTAAATATGATTTAAATATCATAGAAGTTCAAATTTCTCATATTGAATTGTACTAGGATAGAAATTTGGAAGAATAAATGAAGTTTAATGGTCTAATGCAAGAATTGGTGTGTAGCTCAAGAAAAATGGAAATGACCTCCTTCTTCACCTGAAATAAATAAATAAATTGGAAGTAACATCCTTGATATGAAGAAAGCTTTGACTAGCTGAATTTGGTGTTCGGACGATGGCCGCATTGCTTGAAAATTTACTTAGTGATGTGTTAAGTAGAGTGGTCGAGATATTCCGCGTCTTGATTGAGTTTTCTTATATAGGTCATTTCCTGATACAAGACAGCTACTAGGTATCTTATGATGAATCAGCTAGCATTAAACTTAAGAACTTTTTGCTGGTAAAATTTGGCAAGTATGCTTACCTGTGTGCTGTTCTTCCTTACTGTCATATAGGGAAATGATTTTCATGTTCCTAGGTTACTTTCATTGTTAGTTTATTAATGTCCCATGGAACACAACTGTATGCAATAGTCATGCACTCGAGTGACTTCATGGATTGCTGCTTCTGTTCGCATGAAATTATCTGCTCAAATTACTTTGGCTTGAATCTTTGTCTTACCAATTTGACTAAAAGCTTAGCAGTTCTCTCTAATCACTTCACTCTTAATTATCTATATGGTTTTATTGAGTGAAGCCTTAGCAAGAGAGAATAAATGTTGTGATTTTTGCATTACTGAGGATCTTATATGTTGTTCTTGTCCTCTGTTTAATTTCTTTCATCTGTATATTTTCTATGTGAAGGAAAAATGTGATTTTTTTTATTTTCTTCAGTGCCGCTTTGAATTCAGAAACACGTGAGGAAGTAGCTATTAAGAAGATTGGCAATGCATTTGATAATAGAATAGATGCAAAAAGGACACTACGAGAGATAAAGCTTCTTCGTCACATGGATCATGACAATGTGAGTTTGGTATTGCTTCACAAATCGAAACTAACTGCCTTGTACCTTGTGCATTTACTTGCAAGAAACTTACTTACCTGTTTACCTTTGTGCTGGTATTTTTCGGTTTGGTATTCAGTATTACAGCATATAACTTAGGTATTTCATGTCATTGCTGTTTATAGGTAATTATTGTTCCTTAGCCATTTGTAGTTCATAATCCTTGTGTTTTTCTTTTCTCTTTCATTTGTACTGTATGTAATGAGCTGTTGTTTCCCCTTCTTTCACTTCTTGGGGGTTGGGTTGGGTGAATGGTTTGGTTGTGAAATGCGTCACCACTAGCGTAGGCTGAAGACAGGGTTATGGGCCAGTGGTGGTTGATCTGAGAGAGATTTGAGGCCTCCAGAGCTACTATCTTTCTTTACTGAAATAATTACATACACCACTTATTTTCCATAAAGGGATGACACCAGTAAGAATTGGAGACCCCAGTTATATTCACTTTTTAGATAGAATTGATCGCTTAAAGGGGAGTTTTCTCCATGAGTTCTGTATATGTAGGCAATAAAAGCAAAGAATACTGGATCCTATCTATACCCCCTCCACGTCTTCAGTCGATGCGGAGAGGTAAAGAAAGGAAAGGAAGAAACAATGTCTCGAGGATCATTGCGTTTGTTATTAGTTACCAAATTCCCTTTTAAATTATGAGAAATGCGTGAGGCTACAGTGTAAGGTGAATACTTCTTTTGGAATTCCAGATCATGGTTTACCCACGACTAAGAGTAAAATGATCTATCAACCCCTATGCATAGGATCTGCTGCTAAGAAATTGGAACCATGTGCATTTATAACAATTGTTCCCTACTTATAATATAGCCGACCCCAACTTATTTTGCATTCAGACGTAGTTGTTGAAGTTATTCTTGTATATACATGTTCTTTTCTGGTGTTAGAACGGTTTTTCACTTAAAAAACTATATCAGTATTATTAGAACCATAACATTTAGTTTTTATAATTACGACAGGTGATTGCCATTAAAGATATCATCAGGCCACCACAAACTGAGAATTTCAATGATGTCTACATTGTTTATGAGCTGATGGACACTGATCTTCATCAGATAGTTCGTTCCAACCAACAGTTGACTGATGATCACTGTCGGGTAAGCTAGACTTTCTTATGTACTGGAGACTCCAAATTTTTATGTTACATGAACTATTCAATCAAATATGTGTACTGGAGACTCCAAATTTTTGTATCTCCTGAACTAGGCAATCAAATACGTGTTGCACGTTGCATCTATTCTTCCCTGCTCTAAGCAGAAAGCTGGTTCTGGATCTATAAGAGGCAGATTATTATCATTTTGCAAAAATATTTTTGCCAGAGCTTTCCACGATAATGCAATTATCCATGTTTTCGTCTCTTGCAGTGTGTAGATCATTGAGACTTTATATTATACTTACCTTTCTACAAAGTATATGAATTGCCCTCTCTCCATATCATATTTTGTTTTGTAGTTGGGAAGCGTTTCAGTACTAAATTAATAGTACATGGACTCCATGTAGGTAGTGGTGCTCACTGCATCCACATGACTCTCAGTGTGAAACTTGTGTTCATACCACAAACTACAATCTTTCCCATACCATGCTTATATAACATTTGATTTGTATGATTTTACAAAAGATCCACTGTAAGACCAAATTGTGAGGAAAAGGTTAAACTAGTTTTATAACATTTCAGAGTTGAGTGTTCAAAATCTGAAGTTTCTTTCCTGGTACTAAATGATTAAAAAAACAGGTTAGAAGGTTTTGTTCCCTAAGCATGACAGGATGGACAATCATCTTAGTTATCTGGATAACTATGCTTGTCCAGATCTATAAATGGTCTCTGTTTTACAATAAGCTACAGTTGTGCACCAATATTTCAGTAAAGAGGTCTATTCATTTAGGATTTATCTGTGCTTTCTGAATCACATACTTCCTGTACATGAGTGGTCTTCTCCTTGTTGCTTTTTTGTAGTATTTCCTATACCAAATATTACGAGGACTCAAGTACATTCACTCTGCCAATGTCCTGCATCGTGATATAAAACCCAGCAATTTATTTCTCAATGCAAACTGTGACCTAAAAGTTGGAGATTTCGGGCTTGCAAGGACAACATCTGAAACAGATTTTATGACAGAGTACGTTGTAACACGCTGGTATCGTGCACCGGAGTTGCTCCTAAATTGTTCAGAATACACAGCAGCAATTGATATCTGGTCAGTTGGTTGCATACTGGGTGAGATGATGACAAGACAACCTCTCTTTCCTGGAAGGGATTATGTTCAGCAGTTGAAACTTATCACAGAGGTAAATATGCATTGCGTGTTTTTGTCTATCTCCAAACTCTATCCTGACAGACTCCGTAAGTTTAACTTAACAGTAACAATGGCTCTCTCTAATGCTTTAAACGTAGATTGTATGTTATTCGGCCTATACAAGTGTATTTTTCTTAGAATTTCTATCTGTTTATTTAGTTGTTAATTTGCATAAAAAGAGGTTCACTTTAGTTAATTCAGTCAGTTCAATCCTGATACGGCCCCTTTACTTGTTTGAAATAGCTCATAGGATCGCCTGATGATGCGAGTCTTGGATTTCTCCGGAGTGATAATGCTCGGAGGTATGTTAGACAGCTCCCACAGTACCCAAGGCAACAATTTGCTACTAAATTCCCCAATGCATCTCCTGGAGCGGTTGATTTACTTGAAAAAATGCTTGTCTTTGACCCAAGCAGGCGTGTTACAGGTAAAGATGATTGTGAGAATTTCTCTTTGAGTCAATTTTAACTCATCAGGTTGTGAGATACTTTTTTGATAAAAAAAGTGGTGAGATACTTTATTGCTTCTGCAGACATTCAATAATTTGGAAACATGAAAAAGGTTTAAAGTGAAAATGGTTTTCCATTGCTAATCCTCATTATTCATCTTTTTTCAGTTGATGAAGCTCTCTGCCACCCCTACTTGGCACCTCTCCATGATATCAATGAGGAGCCTGTTTGTCCCAGGCCTTTCAGTTTTGACTTTGAGCAACCATCTTTTACTGAAGAAAATATCAAGGAGCTCATCTGGAGGGAAACTGTGAACTTCAATCCAGATCCAACTCACTGAGAGAGATGCTGTTTCATAACTTTTGTAGGGTACTTATCAAACCTCTCAATGATCCTCGGAAAAAGTAGATCAAATGCAGTGGAGGCGAGTTCATGGTTCTGTTAGTAGCTTATGTTAGATTTGTCATACTAATCTTTCAAGGTGATCAGAATGTTCCGATTACCAATTCCTTCTTGTTACCAGATTCTCTCTGGCTGGTAGTACTATAAAATCCCAAGTGATTACTGATTGTTATCCTAAAAATTTGACCTATCTTTGCTTTCAAGTGGTTTGACAGTAGTTGTATGTATTTTTCGGTCTGGATGCCCTATGTGAATGTAGATTCGTATTCTTATGAACAATCACCTAGTTTTCTTTACTATTTCTAAATTCTTTCTCAGCTACAAGGTGATATCCAGAAGTGTGAATTTTCTATCTTACATGTGTTGTTCGCAATCCCTTCTTGGTAAATGAACTTTGAGATTTGTCTTTCTTAATGTGTTGACAAGTCACGGTTTGTAGAATCATGGTTCTGCTTCTTGTAGTGTAACATGAAATCATCCATTTTGAAAAAGCACACATGAAATCCTTATATTTGTAGCGTAATATTGAGGGTATTCTGAAGTAGCCATGAAAAAGTATGGGTACTTAAGTAATAGAACTATTACATGTATGGAAAGCTTATCACATATTCAATCTATAAGAACATCTTTGCATCTCTATGCTATCTATGGGTAAACTTTCTGTAGGAAAATCACACATACCACTTTTCTTTGGGCCCTGATCAGCTAGCAACTTACAAGGTGGAGGTTGCACACTACTGCTAATTCCTCCAATATTAGTGCAAGCCCATGGATTTTTCTTGGACTTTTTTGCTAAACCAATTGTTACATTGGACATGCAGATTCCAGTGAAAGGATCCCCGGATATCCCATCTAGCTGGCCAGCCATTGACACGTTCTCAGCCACCACATCGCGGTAATTGATTCCTTTTATCTCTGGTAAGGCTTTAGGATCCCAGTGAGTGTCAGCATGTGAACCATAATTGCCTGTCATCCAAAATACCCATTTCATGGTGTGCAGTTTCATTCCCTTGACATATATATCTTTGACGTAGCCCCCTCGCCCAACGCCAGTTTTGATCCTTATCCCTGATTCTGTCTGGATGGCTGTAATGTCTTGAATCCTCACATCTTGAATTCCACCTGACATTTCACTTCCTAATGCTATAGCTGCACTGTAAGGTGAAATGCAAGTGAGACGTCGGATGATCAAATGACTTGTTGGCCTTCCATATTTTATACCATACTCATCCCAGCCACTTTTGACTGCTACACAATCATCTCCAGATACAATGTAGTTGTCCTCTAGTCTTATATTTGTGCAAGAATCTGAAAATTTAGAGAACAAGAAGAATAGACTAGACGAATCAGCATTTTCTCGACTTCTTCTATTAAAATGCATTTAGAAAGAAAAAAAGAAAAGCAGACCTGGGTCGATTCCATCAGTGTTTGGAGATGTTACAGGTGCTAAAATAGTGATGCCTTGGATAATTACATTGCTGAAATTTCACAAGCATGAAGAATGTGTTAAACTTGAAAAGAGTAAATAATATGTTAACTAATGTAAGATTTGGCTGATAGATTCACCTGCTATAAACAGGATGGATATTCCAAGAAGGAGAGTTGAGAAGGGTTAGATTTGATATTTGAACTTTATTAGAATGCATGAGTTCAATCAAGTAAGGTCTTGTGTATTTTAGTTTGTTCATGTGAAATTGTTGCCACCAGAGAGCACCCTGTCCATCAATTGTCCCATTCTCACCTAATCATGCAGAAAAGACAAGTGTCTGTGTTAAACTGTAGAATAATAGAACAAAAAATCATCATCTTCAAGGTGGATATAAGTGTCTAAAATAAGACTTTTGTACCTGTGATGATGACATCTGTGAGATTAGTACCAAAAATGAGACTGATGTACCTGCCTCCTGGTGCATCCCTCCCATGACCATAGGATGGTAGGGGGTCTATCAGAGGCCACTGATTTATCTCCTGAACCAATTAAAATCACACTCATTAATAGCAAGTATAATATGAACTGCCTAAACTACAAAACCATGTCCATTAGGAGTGAATTGGATGATCGGGTCGAGGGCTGCCAATTATAAGGTTTTGTCCCGACCTTGTCGCTTAATGCGACTAAAGAAATGCAGCCTGGTGCATTACGTTCCCTCTATGCACGGGTCGGGAGAAAAATCGGACTATTGTACGTAGCCTTACCTTGCATTTTTGCAAGAGGTTATTTCTTTATCAATTACACTAAGGCTTCCCTTTTGTCAACTTTATCAGTCGCTTAATGTGATTGGCTCTTCAACATTTACTTTTTTCTTTTTCACAACATTTTACCCTTCGGGGTTGCCCAGTGATTTGAGCTTGGACTTCCATGTTGGAGGTCTCAAGTTCGAAATCCATTGTCAGCGAAAGCAAAGTGTTTGCCTTCTGGGTCGAGCTCGTCACACCAGGCTTGCTTAGTGCAGGTTACCTCTCCTATGTAATTTGCGAGCTATTGCATAGGAGCGGGGGTGTTAACCTGTGCGCACCCAAAGAGTAGCGGCTGCGGGTTTCCTTGTCATAAAAAAAAGATTCCTTTTTTACCTGACAAAAGTTTGAAATTCTAATGCAACAAGTAGATCAAACTAGTACCTGAGAAGCAAGAAGAACAGCATCCTTGTGTAGAAAAAGAGTGAAATGGCTAGTAAGATTGAAACTACCAGTGAGCCAGTGACCAGCAGGGATAACTAGTTGAGCTCCACCATCTGATGCATATTTGCTCAGTTGATTTACTGCCTTTTGAAATGCCTTTGTGTTGAGTGTTTTTCCATCTCCAATTCCTCCAAATTCTTTTATGGATGCACTGTGCTTTCTGCAGTTTATTGCTGAGTATGCTAACTCATAGAGAGATCCTCCAAGAACTCTTTCTTTTCTTCCTTCAGCTCCTTCTAGACTTAAAAACACCAGTCCTAGAAGGACTACTAATACCCAATCTGTCTTCACCATCTGCAAGAATATAATAAAGCAAGATATGGTTAAAAATCTTAGCGAGACAAAGATTAAAAAAAAAAAAAAACTACTAGGTTTCTTCCGATCAGTCTTAGTGGACAGAGTTATTCAGTACTTCAACAAATTGGCTGGAGCACTACGTTATTCTAAAATATATTAATAAAGCAAGACATGAAATTTCATATTTTTTAACACAATCCCACAAGACAAATATTTCTTGTTGGGAGGTACTAGCGAAGGAAAGGAAAAGGTTACTTTCGGTGCAGGAATAATAAATAAAATGAAAATAAGTTAAAATCTTATATAAAAATGTTTTGAATTGCTTTTTGTTTTTAGAGAACTTTGGACTTTACCATATAAGAAAAAAGTAAAAGTTTTAGTAGTTCACTTGAACTCTGTAGAACCACTCTATAGTTTAGAGGGAATAGGGTGTATGGAGCTGCTTTTTGGTTAAAATACAGACACAAACAAGTGATTTATATAGGCAAAGAAGTTTGAAATATGACAGGTGACACTTTTTTTTTCTTCTAAATACATACCGTTTATATGGAGATAAAACTTAAGAAAATGACATGTTCAATCTCATTTTCTTCCTATATCTAATTTTTGGGTATGGATTCATATCATGTTTCTCACATCATTCATGACACTAGTGAATTTCATGTATCATGTTTCAATATTTCCTATAACGATACGTTTGAGGTACTTACTGCTTACCATTTGAACAACCTCTTTTTGTCCCCAATCGATTCATAGGTTTAGTTTTGTATCATGTTTTAATATTTATAGCTATTTTGGGTTGATTTAGTTTATGATAACTCCTTTTTTTTTGTAGCATAGAATTGATTAAACTATTTTTGTGCCACATAAAATCAAAAAAAAATATTCATCTTTGTCTAACAATCACAAGAAGTTACTAAGCAATTGTTTAAAGACTAAAAAATCATTCATGTTATGGAATGACTCATTCATTAGATATACATCAACTTCAACAAGATGAATCATGCTATGATACAAGAAATTATTTTCCACCATGTTAGGTTAGGTATATTTATTTCCATCATATTAGGTATTTATGGATTACATTTTTCATGATGTTGAAAAGTTAGATGAAATTATAGAAAGCTAAGCATAAATTTAGCATGTCTAAGTGGCAAAAATTAAGGGATGTGAGAGGAGTGATTTAATTTGTTCTTGGTCATTTCCGTTGGAAAGTAGTTAGTAGGGGTCCCAAAATATCTAAATTTTGTTGACTATATTAAATTTTATGGGAATTTATAATATATTAATTAAAATATTAAAAAAGAGAACAATTATGAAGTCTTTGTTAACCAACATAGAGCAATTTTTTTGAAAAAGTGTGGAGTTAGAAGACTTTTGTGTGAAGTTTGTTAAATCAGCTACACGTAAAATAATTTAGTATAGTTTAAAGAATTGGATAAAAATTGACTATACGGTCCAATTCTAATGAGTTACTATTAGGGACTATGTGGTCTTAGTTTATTGAATTTCAAACTCGTAAAATTGCAGCTTGAATTCTAACATATTCATTATTGAACTGCATTTGAAGAGCAAGTTTTCTTTGTTTTATTTTTAAAAAACGTCAAAATCATAAACAGATTCCTAAATTTGTTGGGTTTTTCTTCTCTGGTACCTCAACTACGCTATTTTCCTATTGAATCATTGAATCGCTCATATTTTGTCCTTTTAAACACTATTGACTGATTTTGATTGGCTTTTCTATTGTAAATGCCTTCAATTGTGTTCGTATTGTAATGGTTTTGATTGAAGAAATGAAGACAAATTGTGTGTTCGTCTCATTTGTTTCTAATGTGTTCAAATGACTTAAAGTAAAACACAATTATTCTCAAATATTTTCACTATCAATTGAACTAATGTGTCCCAAAAAAACATATGTACATCTATCAATACCCCTCACAAAATCTAGTTCCACATCATCCAACAGTGTTTAATAGGAACAAATTATGAGTGTTTCAATGATTCAATAGAAATATAGTATAGTTGAGAGAGCGGAAAAAATCCAACAAATTTTAAGGATTTGTTTATGTATCTGGCTTAAAAAAAGATTTCATCCTCTGTAAATACAGGCTTATCGACAATTTTATGTAATGCATCTATGTACACATCGTCAATTTCTCTTCAATTATGTACAAGTATAGCTCTACACGCAGAAAGTATTTCAGATCCACGTTGAGCAAATGAAGCACCCGATGCATCTTCCTCATAACATGGTCTGCATTTGGTCACCTTATTCCATTTTTCAAGCTCTCCTTAGCCTTAGCTGAATTAGGAGGAATTCTGTTTCATTCATTTCGACACCGAAAAACATCCAAAGACTCCCAAAAGCTCCTCCTAACTTAACACATCTTGTAAAACTAGTGGAATTTCCATTGCCAAGTCTTGATGACAACACTCTTCTGCCTGAAGACGCGGAGGCTTCTGTTGATCTTCCTTCAGAAAAAATTCAGTACTTGAAAGTAGCTTATTGATCTACTCCAAGAACCGATCAAAAAGTTCATTGCTGATCAAAAATCTGATTGGATTATTGTTGACTTCTTTCAAAATTGGATAGTTGAGATTGCCGAAGTTTATAATATCCCTATTATTCACTTCACAGTGTTTTCTCAGCTGCTTCAATAGCTTTCTTGATTGCTGCAGGAGCTTCAGGACCAATGCCCGAAACCCTCACATTACCTGTTTCTGAGAAGCTGCATTTTCCATCAACGTTGGCTTATCGGAGCTATGAAGAAGCAGAGCTTTTCTCCTTGTCTTTCCAAGAAGACGCCTCAGGGGAAACATATGCTCAACGTTCAGCCAAGATATTGAGAGCATGTCGAGCTGTAGCTATACGTAGTTGCAATGATTACTTGGATGCTATGCATAAACTCATCTCTAAGCCTATAATCCCAATTGGATTACTATCACCACCATCATGTGTAGACCTCAACATCAATCGCGATCAATCCTGGCAGAGGATCTTAAAATGGCTCAATCAACAGAATCCCCGGTCAGTTTTATTCGTAGGACTTGGGAGTGAGTGTAAACCAAGTAAAGATCAAGTATACGAAATAGCTCATGGGATTGAACTATCAAAGCTACCATTTCTATGGATATTACAAAAGCCTAAATGGAGTAGTACTACTTCGGATAATGTGGATCCTTTGCCCGAAGGATTCAGGGCGAGGAATGCAGAGAAAGGCGTGGTGCATATTGGATGGGTGCGTCAAAAAGGAAATTCTAGCACATTCTTCCATTGGAGGAGCACTAGTTCAAGAGGGGCTAAGTTCAATTGTAGAAACACTACAGCATGGACATGTACTTGTTGTTCTGCCATTTGTGCATTATCAAGGACTGAATGCAAGATTGATAGTAGAAAAAGGATTCGGAATTGAAGTGGAGAGAAATGAAGAAAACGGATCGTTTACTAGAAAGGATATAGCCAAGGCATTGACATACGCCGTGGTTTCGAGAAAGGTAAAGAGATGAGAGAAAGAGCAAGAGAAGCTATTGATGTTTTTGAAGATGGACAGCTTCAGAAGTCTTACATTGTTAACTTTGTTGAGTATCTGAAAAATAAGGGAAATAAAACTATGTTTTGTTGCCCGCAAGGGCGTGGTTGAGTGGTTGGTAGGTGGATCGAAATCCAACTTAGGTTACCAAAAAATGCACCGAAGGACATAGGCTGTGACGGAGGTAGTGTGTTTCCTGTTCCAATTTTCTCATGTTTGGTTGGCACAAAAGGTTTGAAAAATGTTTTCCAAATCAACTCATTTTCTTCAAAACTCTCCTCCAACTTCAAATTACAATTTTTTTGGCAAAAACATCAAGTTTTAGAAAATATTTTCATTTTTCAAAATTTTATTTTTCACCCGATCCTTGACCCCCTCCCCCAAAAAAAAAAAAATTGCATTCGTTTTTAAAAATATTTTTATTTTAAAACTCCTACCTCCCTCCCCCACGGCAGCCTCCCTACCCCCCCTACCAGCCCCCCCCTCCCCCAACCCAAAAAAAAATATTTAAAAAAAAAAAATATTTTCAACTTTTAAATTTTATTTTTTCAACTACCCCTGCCCCCTCCCCCTCCCCAACCCCCCAAAACTTAATTTTATTTTTAAAAAATATTTTTAACTTCAAATTTAAATTTTTTTCACCTACCCCTGCCCCCCTAACCCCCATACACACACACACACCCACTCACCCCCAAAAAAAAAATTCTAAAAAATATTTTCATTTCATAAATTATTTTCTACTCTAGTAAAAATAAAGATGTTTTTCAAAAAAAATATTTTTCATTCATAAATCAAACACTAAAAATCATTTCCGGAAAATATTTTCTACTCACCAACCAAACATGAGAAAATAAGTCCAAAATCTACTTGTTTTCCAGGAAAATATTTTCTAGGAAAACATTTTTCATAAAAAACATTTTCCTTCATACCAAACACACCCTGAATAGGCCTTGATAGGTTGGTGTTTGCTGATATGGTGTTGTTTTAGATTGTCTATACATATCAATATTTTGTATTATAATGTATTGTTTTAAACAAATATAAAATTCGAATAAATTAAATATTTCTCCATATTTTATAAAGTCACACCTGAATATTAAAGAATAATCAATCTATGAAGTAAAAATAGAGTATCATATTGAGTTATTATTACAACAATTTAGAGTTAAAGGTAAATAAGATTATCAATCGATAAGTAATTAAGGCAAGATAAGAATAAATAAAGTAATATGATGCAATACATTAAAGATAACACTATTGTTTATAAAAAATAAATAAATAGATATTACAGTAGAATGAAGGTTATATTAAATATACTGAATAAACATGGCACATGGGTGATTCAAAATTATGAGGCTTAAAAAAAATTAACGTATGAAATTTATGTTTTGGAGAAGGGCCTAAAATATTCTCAAAGTATTGAAGATGGTATAAAATTATTTCGTATTCATCTTTTGACTCTCCAATATACTTTTCATCACCTATTGGTTCAAGAATATCCTTTTCATCCAATTTTGGGTTCAATTTTAGCCACTTTCACACCATTTAAAATAATTAAATAATCCTTTTAATTGTGTGATACTCAACGATTGGTTGTAATTTAATTATTTAATATAATTAAAATGAAGAATGGAGATATAAAAAAGATATAAATTTTATATAAAAACGGAAAGAAAAAAAAACATCTACTTTCTATTTTGAAATGTTTTAAAATATTGAATTAAACAATAGAAGTTTTCAAATTAATAAATAAAATTTTCACAACAAAATCCAAGATAATATATTGCAAACAAATGACTACTATATTAAGTAGAATTTTATCCTTACTTTTAATAATAATATTACTATTATGAAGTTAAAAATTTGGAATAATGGGAGAGATTCCTAGATTTGACTTCATAATATTTAAAAATAATATTACCTTTATGAAGTTAAAAATTTGGAGTAATCTGACAGATTCTTATATTTGATTTCTCTAGTTATTTACTATATTTAGAATAAGATATTTTAAATAACTCATGCTTGCATTAAAACTCTTTTCATTAATAATATGATAAAAAGTAAATTTTAAATAACTCATGCTTGAATTAAATTAAGATTTTTTTTCATTTTCTAGAAAAATAAAATAAAATTGTTGTCTTTTCTAATCTTTCCCAAAATTCTTTCATTTCAATCTAATTCTATCCTATCAAATCCAATTCTATCTGACTTTCTCGATATATAAAAATATAATTTTTAAAGATGAATAAGAATTGATTGGTCTTCTTTTTGGTCTAATACTCCCAATAATCCAATTCTATAGCAAGAATTGATTGGTCTTCTTTTTGGTTTAATGTTCTCAACGATGAATTGATTATTTAATATACTTTTTTCTGCGAGAATTATTGGCAGAACAGAAGATAATTGATTAAAATAAACTGTTGATGGGATAATTTGAAAAAATTAAATCTAACAGGCTCGGAAATAAAGGTTGTGTCATTATTATCACACTTAATTTATCTTGTTTAATACTCTCTCCGTCCACAATTGTTTGGCAGGTATACTAAAAATAGATGTCCAATATTAATTGTCAATTTAAATAATCAAGAAACAATTAGTCACCTTTTTTTCAAATTTGCCCTTAATGATAGTGTAGTTCAATTGAAAAGTTATGTAGACTTTTGATATTCTTGATAAGGTTATATTAATCAAATTACACCTTGTATTAAATTTCTCTTGAGGGGTGTGCATGACCTTAACATGACAAACAATTATGGACGCAGAGAGTATATTTACATGGTAAATATTTTAAATAAAGAATAAATTATTCAATATATTATTTAAAACATAAATCCAAAAGACTTCAATGTATTATTTAAAACATAAAATCACCTCTTGTTTAATATGTTTGTTTACATTGTAAATATTTTAAACAAAGAATAAATATCTTGTAAATATTTTATAACAAATAAATTATTAAATGTATTATTAGAACGTAAAGTCAAAAGACACTCAAAATGAAAGACAAATTAAGGCAAACTTAATTTAAACCAAATTACGATAACATCTACCCTACAAATTCAATAAACATGTATTGTTTACCATGTATTACTTGGAACATAAAATCAATGAACTTTAAAACATAACTTCAAACCAAATTGTAGTAACAACTACACTAAAATAGATGTGACCTAATTGAGATAGTTTAAGCCTGCTAATTTACCTACTAGTATAATATAACAGATATAATATTAAAGAGGTTTAAAAAATAAAAACATATTATTATATTGAGAGGTTATATAATACAATAGAAGATCGAATTAGAGGAGCTTAGAGTTAATCAGCCAATTAAAATACTTTGATTTTTGGTAAAAGAAATAAAGTTGGCCAAATGAAACAAGCTAAGATTGGTGCAAAAAGAATCTCCAGCAGAAAAAAGTTTCAACAAAATCTCCAACAATTGGGATAAATAACTTTAATTTCGACTATGTATAATAATTATGAATGTGATATCAAGTCTAGAAATGATTATATATATATATATATATATATATATATTCGTATTTATCATTTACAAATGGGAAAATACATAAGTACCTCTTCAACATATGTCTGAAATCTTAGAGACACACTTATATTATACTAATGTCCTATTACCCATGAAATTATTTTATAAATAATTTTCTACCCATTTTTGGCCTACGTGGCACTAGTTTGAAAAAGAATGTCAACACACGCTGGACTCACAAGATAGTGTCATGTAGGCCGAAAATGGGGTAGAAAATTATTTATAAAATAAATTCAGGGGTAATAGGACTTTAGTATAGTAGAAGTGTGTCTTTGAAATTTCGCGCATAGGTTGAGGGGGTACTTGTGCATTTTTCCTTTACAAATTAACCCAAAAGCCAAAAGGGATGCTACGGAAAATCTTCCACTTGGTTCGGGATTTATTTAATGCGATTTATATGATTTGTGAATTATTGTATAACAAAGATTTATCTAATGCACATCTATGTAGAATAGTAATCATCATTTTTTTCTATAATTTAAAAAAATAAATCATCTACACAAAGAAGTAGTAACTCCAACGGGCAGTAAGTGACAAGAGAAAATTGCTCGAATGCTAAGCAACTTACTTTCAACTTTAAAATTGTGAGTTCAAGTAAAAGAACCTTTTATATTAAATAAGACGTTTTAGGGATGGAAAGGTCTAATAATACCCATTTTTATATTTTTTTCCCTTCCATATATATCAATTAATTTACCTTTATTTTGCAAGATTATTACATTGTTTCCTTAATAATAATAAAAAAATAAATTTTGTTTTTATCCACACGACTCCAATCCATATCATGAAACAAAAAAAAAATGTTGTTTACTTGTATCAAGCTTCTATAAGTGTTGAAAAAAAGGTCTTTTAGACTCAATCAAACTAAAACTCCATATAATATATAGTCTTATTTTTCTCCAATATTCTCCTCCATCCTCTTTTCTCCTACTAGATATTGTAACTTTGCTCTTTCATAAATTTTATTTTTTGGTCTTTGATTTCGTAACATCAAAGGTCCAAAATATGAAAAATATACAACAAGATCATGTGGTCACATTTATTTGGGCAGAAAAAAATAATGTGAGGAGCAATTTTAGAAGAACTTTGACTGTCTTCATCTTTTTCTTTGGTCTTCTATATGTTTTATTATACTCCTTAATTTGTTTTAACCCTTCATTCAAGTTTACTCAAAGACCTTTAGATACTTTTATGAGATTTAACCAAGAAAATATAATCCAAAAAAACCATAATATAATTCCCCCAGAAAAAACTCAGCTTCACCATATTGTTTTTGGCATTGGATCATCAAATGCCACGTGGAATTATCGAAAGGAGTACGTAAAACTATGGTGGAATCCAAATAAAATGCGAGGATTTGTATGGTTAGATAAGAATATGAGTAGTACTAGTAATTATGATAATGTTACTATTTCTTCTTCTTCTCTTCCAAAAATCATGATTTCAAGTGACACGTCACGATTCAAGTACACGAATAAAAATGGAGATAGGTCAGGGATTCGTATATCTCGAGTTTTGTCAGAGACAGTAAGGGCAGATTCGGTAAACGTGAGGTGGTATGTGATGGGGGATGACGATACGTTTTTCGTGCCCGAAAATTTGGTTAGGGTATTGAGGAAATATGATCATAAGCAATATTATTATATCGGGAGTGTATCGGAGACACATTGGCAAAATCATGAGTTTTCTTATAATATGGCTTATGGAGGTGGAGGTTTTGCTATAAGTTATCCATTGGCAAAAGCAATTGAAAAAATGCAAGATAAATGCATACAAAGATATCCATATTTGTATGGATCAGATGATAGAATGCAAGCTTGTATGGCTGAACTTGGAGTTCCTCTTACTAAAGAAGTCGGATTTCATCAGGTTTGTTTCGAACTACTTAGAACTGTTTTTTCTAACACGTTAAAGTCCATTGAAAATCATATCTCTTTAACATACACGATATTCTCTATAGACCTTTTTCGAGATTTTTTTATGCATGGTAGTTGATTTTAATTTGATGTGTGGTCAAACTTCTTAGGTAATCTAGTATCATGACCTTTTGTTGAACTAATTAGTCAATAGAATCATAGCGACTACTAGAATACAGGGTTCTAATTAAATTGACAAGATGTTGATTTACTAAAATAACAATTAAATATAAGGATTTAAGTAAAGTGATATATTGTTCGAGATAAGATATTTCACTATGGATATGTGTTGACTTATATTATTATTAAGATATAAATAGTGGAAAATCACGACTATCTAATACTTCCAACTAAACACAAAATAGTCCTACACTTGTATTTGGAATTATTATTCTATCAGGTTATCAATTAATCCTTTTAATAGAATCCTTTTAATAGAAATTACCTCTAATTATTTTGATATTAATAATTAGATAAAGGATAAAAGAAAACTCAGAACTAAAAAAAAATTCCAGCAATTTAGGTGGGTGAGCCTTTATGATAACCAATCGTCAATTACTAAACCACTTCTAGTAATTAGGTGGGTGACCTACAATTATCTACTTTTGAAGGATATGTCTCTACTCACATCACAAATTATTGTACTTAAGTTTTGATAAATCACAATACAATTAAATGTTTTATTTGGAAAAATGGTAGGTCAACTAAACATTTTTCCATCAATGTATTTTATGTCACATTAATGTAGGACCTACTTATATAAACCAAAATACTTAGGTAGATGTTAAAAAACAAATAGATGTTAGTCAAAAGAAAAGTATAAAACCAAAAAGGTTAGCATCAATTGACCAATTACTAGAGATATAATTAAGTAACTAAATTTACAGACTAAATAAATTTACAATTTATGTCCAAACTATTGTTTGAGCAAGCGTCTAAATGAAATTTACTAACGATATGATCTTTACTGTTTATAATGTATTTAAGCTTTTTATTTGACGATTTAACGGTGTTTATTGGAACAGTTTGATCTATATGGTAATGTAATGGGCCTCCTCTCAGCCCATCCAGTTGCCCCATTGATTTCTCTTCATCATCTTGATAAAATTGAGCCCATTTTCCCTACTGTAACCCGAGTTGAAGCCTTGAAACGTCTCAAGAAGCCCATTACATTGGACTCAGCTGGGCTTATGCAACAGTCCATATGTTATGATAGGCCCAGAAAATGGACCATTTCTGTGTCATGGGGCTATTCGGTCCAGATAAATAGAGGCATTTTACCGGCCCGTGAAATAGAAAAGCCCATTGCAACTTTCAATGATTGGTATGAAACTAAGGATGAGAATTCCCTCACATTCAACACAAGACCATATCATGGGAAAGGTTGTCAAAGACCCTATTTCTACTTGTTGTCTAATGCATACGCGTCGACTAATCACACAACGACAAGTGTATACGAGCATGATGGGGCACCCGGGGGGAAGTGCAAGTGGCGTATGGCTGATCCATCCAAGATACGACACGTGGAAGTGTACAAGAAGCCTGATCCAAATTTATGGGAGAAGGTAGTTTCTTTCTTCTTGTTGAATAACTATTTTCATCTATGTTGTTGGACTCTCCAAAAATGTTGTCACAATCTAACGAATATTTTTGGAGAATCTGAAAGTGTTACTATTTGTTAGTATGATATGTGCTGATACATTTTGTGTTTTTGTGGATGTTTTCAAGCAGTCTCCAAGAAGAAATTGTTGCAGAGTTTTGCCAACAAACAAGAATGACACTCTTTTAATAGATGTAGGTGAATGCAGAAATGGTGAACTCTTTTGACAGTAGCGACAGATAAAGAGTTTTTTTTTTCACTTTCTTACTAGTGCTATTCATGTCATTATTTGTAGTCCCCCAACCCCAACCCCCTCATTGAGTCTTTGTTTTTTGTCTGATATGGAAAGGAGGTCAGATTACACATATTGCCATGTACAACAAAAAACTTACAATGCATCAAGTGAGCTATAATCTTGATATACATTGACAGAGTGAAATACAAGAAAGAAAGCAAGATCTTACTTCATATGAACTTAAACATCACTATACTATGTTTTGAACAACGCGTCTACTTCTCTCTATTTACCTCATGAAACCAGTGTAATCTTGTGTGTGAATCAGTTGAACAGGCCTAAACAACATAAACACACTTAATATTTGTTTCAGATACTTACCAACACACGAAGCAGAGTCTAAGCTTATTTATCTCCACTTCTGCTGCACTCTGAATAAGAGTAATGACCTTAATGCATTAGTGTCTTTTCTTCATATTCTTCATTCTTTTTCGACACCATTCACATAACAAATCTTCCTCCCCTTTAAATCCAGTATCATTAAACGGTTTATATTCTTGTTCATGTCGTGTTTTTGAGCCATATGAGGGTTATAGTTCACAGGGATCATTAGCGCTAGCTATTACTTCATCCACTGGCCTTTTTCCCCCTACTAGGCCTTATTATTTGCTTTAGAAGAGCCATCTTTGGGACATTCCAATGCTCTATATGTCTACATACTTTTCCAGATTTCTCATTGAAATAGTATTCGGTATAACCAGTTGCTGCAATTAAGTATACTGTAGAGTTAAAGGCAACGACAAGTATCGAAATAAAGTCTGTAGACTGTAGATGTAGAAGCAGTGGCTTCACGAACCTGAAAGAATGGGCTTCCATGGAAATGAAAGTATGCAACTAAAACGCCAATGACCAATCGCCTTGTCCTGTATTTTACAAACACGCGCACTTGGTAAACATCACAACTTTTTCAAGTCTACTAGATGAATCAATTGTGAGCTAACCTCAAAGTCCTCCCACTTCATGAGTTTCATATTTGATGTTTCAACAAGGTAACCAAAATTAGTACAGTTCCTTTTAAATCGACTAAGCCCTTTGAAGGAACCTGCTGGATCCGCAAATTCACATTTCTCTTCATATGCATTAAGGGTCAGATTTCCTGATAGAATAACATACAAAATCCAATTATGAAAAACGAAATCATTCAACTTTGTTTTGTATCAATAAAATCACTTAATTTAGGATTTTAAGCTTAAACTCCACGCTCAATCGAATTATAACACTTCATGAAAGTTTAAATACCTGTAACAAAGTAGGATCTTTGGAAGTCATCTTTGATGGTATCAACAACAAGGGCACGATCAACAAGTCCAGAACCATCAGTTGCAAGTTCCAAATTCCCCTCTGAAGGAGCTTCTGTGCCCGTCGGAGAACGGAAAATTGATGCAGCAATCCCGAGGAATTCAGAACCATACCAAGCCATTTTGAGCAGCAAATTTTCAGACTCAGAATCTTGGCTACTAGTACTAGTATTGTTTGATGAGTTACTTGTTGAGTTTTCAACGTTGCATCGGGACAACTTGAGTATTTTCTTACTACTATTTGGCCGGAAAATGGAACGCCGGTCGCCGAACTGGAGATTGGGAATTTTGATGGAAGCAAAAGAAGTAAAAGTAGCCATAACAAAGATTAAGTTTTAGTCGCTAATTAGAAGTTGAAAATGGAAAGTATTTGTATTTTATTATAAATATCTATGTTCATAATAAATACTGACCACAAAAAAATGAAAAATTATAAGAAGGGCAAGAAATGAATGGACTTGAGAATTCTTTTTCCAATGATGGAATATTTGTCATTTTTATTTTACAGTGCCAAATAATCAAAATATACTGAAAATTAAATTTTATACAAAATAGTACGAAAATTCTTGTAACAAATATGGACGGTCAACAATAAACTTAGCCAGAAAATTGTTATAATGCAGAAATGAAATATACTACCTTGCCTCCAAAATTAAGTCCAGAAATAAACTACAGTAATAAAGTAATTCCAAAATCATGCCTTTATAACAAGTTAAGTTTCTAAAAAGAAAAAAAAAAACTAAGATTAGCAAAGCAATTCTATAACACCAGGTAGTATAGAAAACTTTCTAGGAAGGAATCCTAAGAATTCTCCATCAGACTGAACAAATATGGAGCCACTGCTGCCAATCTCTTCAATTTCAATTGAGCGCGCCCTGCAACGACAAACAAAAACTGTTGAAGAATCTCATAAAAATAGACTAAGCTAACAGACCCCCTAAAGTGGATCTTTGAGGTTCTTATGGATATTGTAGAAACAAAGATCCTAAAGGCATTACTTTCTGAATAACTATGTCCAAACTGACTTCTTTTTCAAGATGCAACATGCATAGTTGCACTAAAGTAGTTTCAACAATAAGCAACTTGGAGTTCACAATATGAATTTAAAGAAGAGATCAGAAATAATTTTTTCTTTCTGAAACAGCGGTGGTATACCTTCTTGAAGATACATTTTTCACTGATAAGTGTGTCCCGTTGTACAGCTTATGTAGTTTGAGAACGAAATCATACCACTTGAAATCCTGCAGAATGACCATCTGCACGTAAAGTACTAAGCCATTGAAAGTCGTATCTAAGCAGTTCTTGGAAAACAGTGATGTCGAAAACAATGACCGAGAACAGGAAAAGAGAAATCATTAAACCTCATAATCCCCGCTTGAGGGGTTGGCATTTGGTGTAATCTTCATTCCGCCACCAAAATATTTTGCATTCCCAATGCAAAGAGCAGTTACTTGGGGACATACTTCCCACTCACCCTCATCAACCTAGATCATCATCATGTTTTTCTACTGATAAGTAAAGACGAGCAAAGTAGAAAGACTGACTATAACATATGTTGACCATGCAGACCAAAATGAACCGTCCCCCTCATCATCCTTAGAATAGTGGAGAGATACCCAACCCCAATAGGTAAACCAAACTGACCTTGATCCTAAGATCTTGGTTCTGGTGCCGAAAGAAAGCTTGCAAAGCACCAATAACATAACACAAGTTCCCAAATTTCTTGTACCTTGATGCATAATAACCTGCTTTTGCACTTCTGCAAAACATTAAGTGAATTACGAGGTTCAGTCAGTAGATGTATTTACAGATCAGAAGCTAGAACTGCATCGGCACACAAAAATAGGACTACTCACTAAGAATGAATGAAGGCGACAAAGCTTTCTTTGCTAGAATCAGATGTATTTCCCGTAATTTGCTATATGCTAGTCGCTAGAATCAGTTCTCCTTTTTTATTCAATTCCGAATTCTGGTGAAGACTCAATGTGTTGAGGGGGTAAATACAAGGCAACTGAATGGAGTAGATGGAGAGAAAGGAGGGGACACGATTAGCCTGTCTAATCTTTTCATTCAATACCTAATTTGGTGAAAGAGTCAATGCCTTGAAGGGGTAAATACAAGGGAAATAGAATAGAGCAGATTTTAGAGAATGTAAGGACACGACTAGCCTGTCTAATCTTCCTAGAATTAACACTACACTTGCACCTTAACAAGAATCACAATTTTATGGGAGTTCAGGAGCAATGAAATAAGCAGTAAAACAGGAACAACTAGTCAACAATTATAGAGGAGTGGGAATGGATAGCAGATTCTCATCACCAAATGTCAAACATAACCATAACTTAGGAATTTCCAGAAACTATCCTTACAGATGAATATCAGCAACATTGATGAAATAATGGGACTCTCCAATTTCTCCAGCTATGCATCCAACATCAATTTTGGATTTCAGCCCTACAAAACACCTAAATCAGGCTTTCTTCAGCAAAAGGAAGGAGAAGGATGGCGGATAGAAATACTGCAGCCGTTATTATAGAATAGGATATCTCCTTCTCTGCTATTTATTTATCTTCTGGGTTAAAAGGGTCTTGAATCAGACTTTTTGTCAACAAGAGATGGAGTCCTTGTGCCAAGTACCTTTAGCAATGCGTTCTATGGCTTCATGAGGATCATTTTTCCTGATGAAAAGCAAGACCATCTATAAATACTGATACTCCATGCAAGGAATGACAAAAATTAAGCTACAAAAACAGCACAAGTTGCAGTTACCAGCCAAGCGTCCTGGCAAAGTCAGATCCAGTACCTAAAGGGATTATCTGTTAAGAAAAGACACCCACCATTTACGTATCTTCACGGAGTAATTGAAACTAAGCACTTTGTAATGCAATAAGCACACAAAATGAACTTCACAATATCTCAAAATAATGTTCTCAATTTGATTAAACAATGCCAATCAGCCAATGATTACTCACACCAAGAGCAGTAGAATGACTGGAGTTTATATCATGATTACAAACAGGTTTTCCACCGCAGAAGAAGCCATTAACAACCTGAAAACCATGAGTTTTAATCGATTGAGCCAAAACTTAATATTAAGCATGGATGTTATAGCCAAATGGCAACAGAAAAGAAAATACGAATTCTGTTTGAGCTATAAAATCTGCAGGCTGCCATAGAAGTAGCAGCAAAAGAAAAGCCAACATTAGGTACAGCCGTACAGTTCAAAGGGAAAAGTACTAAGGAAATTTTATGATAACGCCAAAATGATGATATACTACCAGCCAGCCACAATTGTAGATGAGTCTACTATTAGACAGAGAAAAACTTACATGAACATTATTTCACTTGCTCTATATTTGTTATATTAGCATATTTTAACTTGGTAGCTGTTCTGGGCTACTAGAAGGAAAGTGAGTTATTAATTTTTTCCTTTTATCAGTGCCAGGATTCTAGCTGTGTGTCTTCAGGCTGGATGCACCTTAGTACAAAAGACAACTGAAAACTGAAGACCTAGAGAGGCTCAGAGGCAAATAAGGAAAAACAAATATAGAAATTTAACTGATACACCAAACGAAATCCCCCACCAACTCCTTTCTGTTTTCTTTTTTTTGCTATATACATGTACTTGTGCAGTTCGAAAACAGAAAGAAGAGATTTTAGAATTCAGGAAAGAAATAGGATGAACCTCATGAAGAGTACCATCACCACCGACTGCTATTACAGCATCAGCTCCTTCACGTATAGCCTGACAGCACAATTGATATAAAAGTTTCTGCATTCCACCTGATACTAGCTTAAATCAGAGATGTTTAGGTGTTTACCTCTCTTGTTATGTCAATGGCATGAGAAGGACCTGAAGTTAAAGATTCGCATATCTGGTCAAAATAGAGAGAACTTTTTCACCTAAACAATGATTGACAAAGAACAGTAATATCTACAAGAGCATTAAACATTTTTTCCCATTTAAGTTACAGCACGTAGATATATTCCATGTATGAGGGCTATATTATCCTACCAAGTTGAAATTTTTACAGAAATCAACTTATATGATACTCCTACATACTTCATTAGCATCGAAGAATAAGTAAAGCCTGATGGATGTTTGGGTTTTTGTTAATTACTGGGAAAACAAGCAGTCTTATGCTGATACTGAAAAGAGCCACCATTTTGGGACATAGCCAAAAGGATAGTGCCATAATATATTTTAGGATGGAAGGCAACAGGTTGCACCCTCTAGCTAGCTTCACTTTCTGATCTTAAAAACTTAAGAGAAAAGATAGGTAGCATTATTTATGAAACTTGACTAGAAAATTACACACATTGCAAAAAACCCGGTTTGTTGAAAAAATGGTCCCCTATAATGGAGAAGGCTAAGGGCCAATATATCTCTTACAACAGACTATCAGGAATAAAACTTCAGCTGCACTTACACTTGTCAAAAAAAGATATCAAACAACATTTATTATGACTGAGTATGGGCAAACTCTGATCCTTACCGGACCACAACAAGGAAATTTCAGTTCCACCGAAGTATAAGAGGGAAGATGTTGCAGAATATGGTGGCACAAATATTCTGATACCTATAGATGACGCTACCGAGAGAATTTGAGGATCTTTTGGATGCTCGTGCATGCAAATTATGAGATGTTACCAATATATTCTTCCACCATTATATTCAGTTTTAAATCCTTGATGTTTGGTAAAAACTTTATAGTGATCAAAATCATGAATTTCCAGGAGTTCTGGAATCAAAATTTATCTCAACACTACAATCTAGTTCATGAGAAGCCTAATAACCCTGGTATGTGAGTATTGATCACTACTGTATATTAAAGTTGACTTAATATGAACATTGTCTATTAAATGGAAGGCGTCTCTCAGCGTCGTAAAAATGAAATTCCGTCATCACTTTCAAAAAGGGGTAGACAATAAAGAAAAAACTATTCCTTTGTGACCAATTACAAAGTTATAACTTCAGAAAGCCCTGCCCTCAACAAATGGACAAAACATGAAATTCATAAGGAAAAAACAATACATCCATAAAACCAATAAGATAAACATTAAAAAATTCTTCCAAAAGTTAGCAACTTTAACAACAAATTAGCCAAGAAAACCATAAGTTAGGGAAACTTACATTACAGTCATTACCCAGGCGAGACCTGAGGTAAGGAAGTAACTTCTTCCATTGCTGACCCGTAGTTCCATTAGCTCCTGCTCCAATAAAACCAAGAAAAAGACCAATCAACAACACCTCTAAGCCTTAAATTCCAAATTCAACCTCATTAAACATGGCAATCAACACCTTAATTTCCCAATTTTAAGAACCCTCATCTTATTTCATTCCAATGATTTATTTATTTTAAAAAAAGACGCATTTATGAAGAAAAGGATTTGCGGTTCAATGCAAATAGTGTGGGTAGGTAGGCACACATTTCAACTTGAAAACCTGTACTAGTGAACTATTTAAACGGAGAAGGGGAAAAAAATAAAATCTTGAAAAGAAAAAAACCTCTGGGATTAACGACGAATATGAGTTCACGGCGGCGAAAGGAAGCGCCGCCACGGAGTACGCTGCAGTCGGATGAGGTGAGATCTGATGACATAGGCGATTGTGCTCTGATTAAAGAAGGATTTCTGGCCATTGCAACTACTACTACACCTTGATATATAATCATTCTTGAAGCAATAAATTTATATATACACACAAAAAAAAAAGGCACACCTTTCTATGTGGGGGAGATTTTGATATGGATTAGAAGGTAATCAATGGAGGTTTTGAGAGTTGAAAAAACTGAAATTGGGGTTTAGTTAATTACTCTAGCTAGTTCTACAGTAATACTGTTAATGGCAAATCTTGTTTTGTTTTTGTTCCATTTTGGGACAAAAAAAAAAAGATCAATTTCACAAGAAAAATAGTAATGTTACAATGATGGAAAAAGGTTGTTTGATGGGATCTCTTTTGGACTCATTAAACATTATTCAAAAAACAACTCCAACTTGATGCCTTAGATTGTGTGTTTTTTGTGTTTGTACAAGTATGTTACATTGTTTTTATTATTTAAAATACAATAACTTTAGTTTGTTTAGCAAAGTTTATGTGAAACCAATTGTACATTTTTAATTAAGGGGTGAAATGTCATTTTTGGTAAATAATAATAATAATAAAATAGAGAATTTAATTGGTGCGAATTCGAATTAGTCGGAATCTAATATTAGGTCTGAGGCATAACTCACACCCCAAAAGCTAACTCAAAGGGAGGAGGATTGTCCAAGCTTTATAAGGAGTCCACTCATCTCATTAACCACTGATGTGGAACTTTTGTCATTCTTTAACACCCCACCTCACGCCCAGTGCTTAGCATCTGGTGCATGGGCAATTTGTTAGGAAGCACTTGATGTGCATTATATTACTGCATCAAGGAACGACATAATTCAAATGTATCCATAGCAACATATAAAATTCAACTTTGAAAAAAACTCGACATGATCAAACAGGCTTGAAAGAGTCCAAATATCTTCTTAGGTTCATCGTTGATAGCACATTCAAAAGTCTCCCTAATAACAATCGCTTCATCGGTCATGGTTAAACATGTTTGAAAGAGTCCAAATATCTTCATACATGACTTCCTACATCCACTATTGATTGCACGTTCAAAAGCCTCCAAATGACAATCGCTTCATAAACCATAATTTTCCCAACATAATAAATAAAAATGGGAAAAGGGTCAAAAATACCCCTCAACTTTGATTTATTATTTAAATTTACCCTCGCCATTAAAATAAAGTTAATTTTACCCCTCACCGTTAAAATAAAGTTAATTTTACCCCTTCTGTTACTAATTTCACCAAATTTACCCCTCATTAGACGGATTGACCCAAATTGATCCGAATTTACCTCTTTGACATATTTAATGGAGATTTGGGAGAATGGGCAGATGGGTATAGGAGATTTGGGAGAATGTGGTCGGGTTATTTTAAATGATCGGGTTAATGGATTAAAATAAGGAATATGTTTTATTTTTAAAATTCGGGTCAATTTGGGTCAATCCATCTAATGAGGGATAAATTTGGTGAAATTAGTAACAAGAGGGGTAAAATTAACTTTATTTTAACGGAGAGGGGTAAAATTAACTTTATTTTAACAGCGAGGATAAATTTAAACAATAAATCAAAGTTGAAGGATATTTTTGACCCTTTTCCCAATAAAAAATCTATGGATATAAAACAGTTTTTCAAAGATACTTAAAATGTCAAATCAATACTCACCTTCTCATAAAAATTGCATTTGTAAATAAAAAAATATCTCTTGCATTGTTGATGATTTAATCACACGATGATTTTCAGTTGAGGAATAAGTAAATAGTTTTTTAGTCAATAATTTTTAATAAAACATCATCTTGCAGAACTATTAGTGTAGTCAAATGATGAATTTCAAATGAGGGACTAATAGGTAGTCTTTTAATTAATAATCTTTAATCAAATATCATATCGTAAATTTGTTAGTCTGATCACATGATAATTTTTAATTAAGGAACAAGTAGTTAGTCTTTTAGCTAATAATCTTTAAATTCATCGTACTCGAAAAAAGATTTAGAAATAAAATATTTCCGTTCTAGTCTTTCCTTATTAAATAATCAAATATTTCTATCTTTTCAAATTTGACACATAATATTATCACAAATTTTAAATTCTACGATTTTAGGGGGAAAAAATCATAATATTTAAAGAACAATAAGTTACACCACTAAATAGTTAAAGTCAATATCGTCAATATCAAATCAATTTAACACATTGCTCCCACACAAATTAAAATCGAACACATTTAAATAACATATATTTTATATTGAGAAGTGCTAAATGGCTAGAAAATTTTAAAACTATTAAGAAAAATTTATTTTAAAATAAATTATTTTTTTATAAAAAATATTAAAGCTAAAAGGGTTAAAATATTTTTAAAAAGTAAACTAACATATAAAAAAATTCTCATTCTGGCCAGAAATATTTTTCCTTTTATATCTTTATATTCAAGATTACAAACTTTATATTATCCACATTTATTAGTCTTTTTCCTAAATTAATATTTACCAATAAACAATTAATCACACATTTTCTTAAAAAAATATCTAAGCTATTTCTACTAATTGTACCAATTTTCATTATTTTGTAACACTCCTAATTTTTTTTTACAAATAAAATTCCAAATTAATTACTTACCTAAAAGTTCTTTTTAGGTAGTAAAAGTTTTTTTTCTTTTTATAAAAAAACCAAATATTTTACAAACGTCATCTCCTGAGTTATGTTCTTTTTCTTGATAAAACAGAGAGAACCCACAAGCATCGTCTTCTCCTCCTCCTCTTCTCCCATTTTTACGACTATATACATGCATAACATATATAAACCTATACATACAGATATGTATAGATAATCTGTATCTATCGCCATCAATCGAACAACTTCGAATTTGCAATCATCGAAAGCCCAAACCCCCTCATTTGATCCAGGTAGAATTATCAACCCTAGATTCTCAATAAACTTCAATTTCAACATCTGATTACGAATGGAACCCTAGAATTGTGTGAATCGTATTGAGCATTACTTGTTTATTACAGTTATGAAAAGAAGAGGTTGTACGCGAAATTAGGATTTGCATTGTTTTTTTATCAGGAGGTGGAAGTCGAATTGGAAATAGATGAGCTGGTTTTGTGGTTGAAGATTTGATTGTTTGTTGTGCAGGATCGGAGCTGGAATTACTGTTCGGTAGCTGTGTATAATTTATATCCGGTTTCATTTGAATGGGAGTTTCGGGAATTTAGATTGATGCTGACCTTGGATTGACGTTTAGAATTCTGGGTTGGTTGATTATGATATAAATTTCGGTGATTTATTTCGAACTTGGATAGTTGGAATCTTATTGGATCTTTTTTTTTTCCTGTGTTTGATTTGGGAGAAGTTTGTAGAACATGAATTGAATCTTCTTTATTATTGTTGATTTATTGTATCAAGCTTTTGTGGGTGAAGCATATTTATTTGATAGTGGTGCTACTTATTCGTCGTGGGTGAGGTTAGCTGGTGCGCAAGAATGAGCTTGGAGAATGAAGATGGAAGCGCCCCCGATCACATCTCTGAAATGGGTGATGAAGTTCGGAAGTAATGATTTAACTTTCTTGTTTAATTGCTAACAGGGTTTATTTGTTAACTTTTTTAATGTGAGTGCTCTTTGTGATAACTCAGGCATCCAAAAGTATCATATACAAGAGAGTTTCTTTTGTCACTCAGTCAACTGGAGATTTGCCAGAAGCTACCAACTGGGTTTGATCAGTTGATCCTGAGGTAAGAATGTATGCAGAAAGTGTCCTTTGCTTGAAATTTTGGAGCAATTAGTTGTTACTCTCCCAAAATTTGTTGGTAGTTCTTTGTTAGGTAATTTTGTTTTGGTTGTCATGGAAGGGATTAGTAATTTGAATTTTAAATTTAAACAGTGAGCTCGAGGACACCTCACGTGGCATACAAGACCGCCAAAAAATACCTGGAAGCTTGCCATCTCAAGGTTTCAGACGCAATGATTATAGTTCGTCTCCACCTACTCGTGGGGATTCTGATGGCAGTTCCAGAGGCATTTATGGAAGATGGGACAGCCGTTCCTCAGGGCGTAGTGATCGAGATAGTGATTCACAATCAGATAAAGATTCAGGTAAAGTTGATATTCTTTCACATATAGTTATTGTCTATGTTAAACTTGATTGCTTCAACTATGAATACATATTTGTGGTCCATGGGTGTACAGTTTACTGCTGTGAGACCACAAGATAGAGATTCACAGCATCCCCTGTCTAGTTTGACGTAAATTTGATTGTTCACAAAAAAAAAAAGTTGCTCCTTTGCATGGTCCTAGGCCATCATAGTACACTAACCTGGGATCAGGTTGTCTGTGCTATGGGATCAAATACACGTTGTGCCTAATCGTAACATCTAATGAGCTCAGGAGATACAATTACATTGGAGAAACCACCCTGAGAAAGAACTGATGCTTCCAGAAGACTAGTCTGTCTTCTTCTTTGATGTATCCAGAAGCTCTTGGAAAGTTGAAATTTGACAAAACATATATGCTTCTGTTACCTGCACCAACAGAGATAGAATGGAGGAATCAATTAGCCTGGAGTTGTGAGGGACATGTAATGGAGTCAATGTTAAGATATTCAGCATCCTTGGCTATTGAATAGGTGTTGAATGGTTGGAAGATATTCTCATTGGATAATTGGAGCCAAACATCTGGAAAAGGTCAAAAATTGTGTTGAGGTGGAAGCAGATGACCAAAGGTTGGCCTTTTGATTTGAAAAATCTGAGGTAGAGTTGGTGCTGCTCTGGATGCTCCAACAATTCACGACACTTTTGCCTTCTATTGATGCGTCCTTTAACTATTCATGAGCTCATAATGTAAAGCTGATGTAGGTAAGTGGTGTGGTCCCTGAATAATAGTGAAACAACAAATGCCATAAATGTGAATAACTGGGTTAATGTTCGTACCCAACAAATGTCTTGGGCTAAGAATTATATGCAATGTTAAGGGGTATATAACTGTCTAAAGTTTTCCTAGAGGATTTCCTTACTAAATACTCTCTTGTCTCAATCTATATGTCTCACTTTCCTTTTTAGTCAGTCCCAAAAGAATGACGTATTTCTATATTTAGTAACAATTCAACTTTAAAATGCTCATATTACCCTTAGTGAAATGATTTATAGCCACAAAAATATCTGTGACTTATTTTAGACCACAAGTTTCAAAAGTCTATCTTTCTTTCTTCAACTCTGTGCCAAGTCAAATTACATCACATAAATTGGGACGGAGGGAGTAGCAAATGTCAAATGCTTACTGACATGAATGTCCATTATCTGTGTAGTACAGGGATTACATTAGAAGATAGTGAATCAGGACGAGGTTTGAGTCTGAATAACTAGAGGGATCACTTCATCAAAACATCATCCCATATGTCTCGTTACCAAGCTTACTGATACAGAGCAACTCTGTTGAATGAGTTATCATAGGGTAACAGTACTTCAGGAGTACTGATGAGACCTGAACATTATAACAAGCACATTAAACCACACAAGTAGTACAGTGCAGAGAAACTTTCGTGCCTATGAGGATTATACTTATATATACTATATGCTTTAGAAGGAATGGAAAGAGGATTATGCTACATGTATCAAGACAATCTTTTTATATTTGTTATTTGAGAAATAAATTTATTTATAAAGATTGAGATCTACAGACTATTATGAACAATTAAAATGGTGTATGCAAACTTGAAATATAAATGAGACAGTGTTAAGACTTGAGAGTTATATTAACAAAGAATAAATGTTTTGATTGACTTTGCCTTCCTATGCTAAGTGATTCTTTTGATTCTAAAGACATCTCTTATTCCCGTCCAACCAAATGGTCCAAAAGATGCCAAGAGGTATGGCCTTCCCGTGTCTCTTAGAATTTTCCTAACTTTCTGATTCTGCCAGTAAACCAAAGGTCTTCCACATTCTTTGGCATCACCCATTGAACACCACTCATGTATAGGAAGAGCTGCTTTGCGTGACTTCAATGCAGAAACAAATGCTATGCAGATTCCTGAGAATTTTCACAGAAAAAGCATATACTGCCGAGAGAATCAAACTTACTAGCATCAAGGATCGTAGGTTCAAAAAAATTAGAAGTTGACCAATTTCATCATCTTCCCAATCATCAAAATTTCTCCTGAAGTGAGTCTTCATTCCTCCTCTGTCTAGCATTCTGCAATTGTACACTGTTTTTTCCTGGTTAAACTATACAATGTAGGATATTGTTCATCACTTTTTCTTCTCCCAGCCAAACATCTTGTCAAAAATCTGATTCTTCTCCCATCACCAACTTCCAATGAGATGTATTTCTGAAATTCTGACCATAATCTACCTATTTGCTCCCATACTCCACTTTTTGTAGGCGTAGACACTACAGGGTGTCCAGAACCCTTCTCTAATGTCAATAAGCTTCTTGCAGGGTTTCTCTCCATTCACATTGTATCTTCACAACCATTTTGAACAACAAACTCTTGTTGTGAAGTTTCAAATCTTTTACTCCCAAACCTCCACCTTGCTTACCCTTTATAACCTCCAGCCACTTTACCAGATGAACGTTTTCATTTCAGCATTTCCTTCCCAAAGAAACTGACTTCTCATGGAGTTTGACTTCTTTTACCATCTATTTCCCTCCAGTAGGGTTTTTATACTACTAATGTTTTGGGGCATCCGTACAATTATATGCCAGCTAATCCACATTGCTGAAGGTACTGTCTTTTTTGTTCTTGTGCTTCATTTATCCTTTGCTGGGTGGGGACTTGTGTAATGCTGCAGTGGTGTGCTCCTTCTAACTAAACATCATTCTCACTCAACTTTGCAACTTTCTCTTCTTTTCTTCAAAAACCACTTTTTTTTTTTTTGTTGGTTAGACTTAGCAAAGGTAGGGGTAAGGCTTCGTACAGACCACCCTCCTTAGACCCCATTTGTGGGATTACACTGTTTTTTATTTTTATTGTTCAAAAACCAATATAGTCTGGTGAAAAGTGTCAAAAACATTCTGATCTAACTCAGATAGCTATATTTGTGTCAAATCAATGTTATTTCCTCCCGTCAAGTACCACATTTTATGGTAACTTTTTCTTCTTTTTTTGTTGGTTGTTTTTTCGTGGCTGCTGCATAAGTGCCTTTCATATGCTTATTCCTTCTTCGAGTACTATATTCGTTCCATCTGTGATCTCTATAAATAGTAGTCTGAGGAATGCTTATTAAAGGTCTCGTCTTTGCATTCAATGCATCTCCATAACAAGAATTGGGATGCAGGTTATAGTTGTGGTCAAGTCATTAGTCTCTTGAATTCTGAGAAAGCCTTTTAAGTATTTTTAGGTTAATATTTAGCTCCAACTTCTTACAATTCTCACTATTAGATGACTGGTTTGCAGAAATAGTGCTCCTCTTGCATTTAAGAACTATAGGGTATTTGACCTTACCATGCGTCTTCCACTATTTTTCATTTTATGCACACGTGCATGTGTGTACTAAATGGTAAGTTTTCTTTAAGAAAGATCTATTTGGCAAACATTTTCTACAGATCCTGGTAGACGCTATGGTAATCAAGGCCGGCGCAGTTGGCAGAGTACTGAGCATGATGGGCTTCTTGGAAGTGGTTCATTTCCCAGGCCATCTGCGTATGCATCGGGGACTGCAACTAAGGTCCGTGCAAGTGATAATTATCAACTTAACAGGAGCAATGAGCCATACCATCCTCCTCGCCCCTATAAGGTGAATTTCAATTGATCATTGCTGCTCACGTAGTGACCACTTGCTTGGTCTGCTGCATGACTTGTCCCATTATTTCAGATTTTGCTGTGAAGATCTTTGAAAGGAATTTAACTTATTCAATTTTATTCTTGCAATACCTTCAGGCAGTACCTCATTCTCGTAGAAACACTGATGCATGCAATGATGAGACCTTTGGTTCAATTGAGTGTGCAAGTGAGGACAGAGTGGAGGAGGAAAGGAAAAGAAGAGGTATTTCCTCTTTCAGTAATATCATGCATGGCTCTTACATATAAAACATGCAATTTTGATGAGTTAGTGGACAATTGAACTTTGATTGGCTTTCTTACAGCTTCTTTTGAGTTGATGAGAAAGGAACAGCAGAAGGCTCTTCAAGAGAAGCAGAAACCAAATGTAGAGAAGCACACAGCTGAATTTGATTCAGAAATCTCGGTACTGCTGGAAGATGATAAGAAGGATCGGGGGCTTCTAGACAAGAATACTAAAGTAGATATAATGGCCGGCCAGCCTATCGCAAACAATGATTCTGGAAAATCATCTTCCTCTTTGCAGAATCTTCCATCTAGACCGCTTGTGCCCCCGGGCTTTAAAACCACTGTTACGGATAAGACTTCTGGCTCAACAACTTTGAACCATTCATGTTTGACAGAGGTACTTGTACATCTCTTAGTTTATCTTATTACATGAACATCAAATCAGGTGCATCATTATTAGAGATGGAGTAAACCACTCTGCATTGTGTATTGTTTGGCTTGGTTATCCGCTCAGCATTGTGCATTTATTTGCCTGGATTTTAGGGTTCTTTTCCTCCCTCTCTTCTTAATGATGGGGTTAGGAAAGGGATCCAAGATAATTCTAACATTTAGGGCTGTTAAGATATTTTTAACATTTAGGGCTGTCTTCACTCTTCAGCAGCCAGGTGATACAATGCTGTTAAGCAGCCTAATCCTTTATAATGTTGGGTAGGTTAGTCTCATTCCTATGTACACAACACACATATACTATCTATATCTATATTTATATCCATATCTATATTATAATAAAAACACGAAAGTCCTTAGAGAAATGTTGTTTTCCTTTTTAGCCTTTGAAATATCACATTGGAGTAAATTGTCATTTAATTATTTTCTTATTGTTTAGGACTTTTAAATTAACTAAATTTTGACTATTGTGATCATTATTTATTTGAATTAATAAGAACTCATAATAATTAGGAATTTAAAATCAATTACGGTATTACTTTAATAAAAATTTTCCTTGTTATTTATTTATACTCCTTCTGTCCCACATACACGCTTTCTTTTTTAGTCGATCCCAAAAGAATGACACATATTTCTTTCTTTTTGACATATATTAAATAATACTATCAACATTTTACCCATGTTGGTTCCACTTATTTGGTAAAACGTTCACAAAGGTGTACTCTTCTATTTATAAATTTCGGTTATTTTAAGGGTAATATTGGAACATTGCAAAGTCTTCTCATATTTCTTAAACTTTGTGCCTAATCAAACTGCATCACATAAATTGGGATGAAAAGAATAATTTAGGTTTAGTTTTTCGTCTATATATAATTATTTCTAATTTATTTTGGTTTGGTTAGACAATAATAATAGAAGAATCAAGAATGAATTTGCATGGACTTTTCAAATACTTCTTTTGTCCATGAGAACAAAAATTCTACCTCGTTTTGAAGTTCTAGTCCCACAAGGCCATACGATTGCCTATATTTTTATATTTTTATTGTTGATGCCCATTGTCTTCCAACATCGTCATGATTCGGTATTCCTATTAGATAGGTCAAGGAGATTGAGCGTTTTGTTGTTACAAAATATTACTTAGATTTTTCTCTCTCTTCATATTTAGGATTTTGAAATCAATTAAATTTGCTTATTTAATATATTCCTTATTTGAACTATATTGGAAGTTCTAATATTCTGAATCTTAAATCAATTAAGATTTAGCCCGATATACATCATTTTCATATTTGAAATATGTTATAATTAACCATGTATAATTCTTAAAAAAACAACATAATTAACCATGTACAATACTTTTCGTACTTTTTTAATATTTAGGATTTTGAAATCAACTACATTTTATTAAATAAAATCCTGCCTCCCCTAAGGCCTAGCTCGAGTGGCCAAAGATGGAGGATTTGTGGCTTAGGTCGCAGGTTCAATCCCTACACCATGCAAAGCGAAGCTCGGTATTTAAGTGGAGAAGGGTAGAGGGGCGGGTCCATTATCCGCCGAGTTTAGACAGACAGATTTCTCGGTTATAAAAAAAAATCCTTCCTTATTTGAACTTTGTAAGATGTTTAATATTTAGGACATTAAAGTCAATTAAAATTTAATCATCTAAAATAAATTATATCCTTATGAACTAGTGCTAAGCATTTGAATCAACAAAAAGTAAATGATTCGTTTAATGTTGAGAAAAAATAATTAAGCCTTTGAATTCATTGTTAGATAAATAATCCAGTTCAATTGCACCCAAGGGTGTGGCCGTGTGACTTAGTGGTCAATGTCATAGGTTAAGCACCATGAGGTCTGAGGTTGACAAAAACACTAGGTGATTTCTTTTTATCCAACCTAGCCTTGTTCTAACCTTGGCGGATAGAGGCAAGGCTAGAACAGAGTTACCTGATATTTTTTGTTGGTTTATGGTGACATGTATGTCGTGGAATTAGTCAATGTGCACGGTTGATTCAGACACCACGGTTGTAAAAAAAATCTAATTCAATTCTTTCCCATATTCATCATATAAATAAAAATGATTTAACATAATTTTTTTCAAGTCTTTGATTTAACTTATCTTGTCGTATTAAATCGTATTATTTTCTCCTTGCATGCATGTTTCTAATTCCTTTTTCTCTTTATTTGTTTTCTTTTCTTGCCCTTTCTTTTTTTTTGTCTTTCGAGCGATGAGTCTTTCGGAAACAACTTCTTTGCCCCACAAATGCTTGGTTTAAGGTCTCCGTACATCTTACTCTGCCAAACCTCACTTGTAGGGCTACACTAAGTATGTTATTGTAGTTTAAAATTTTTCTGTACATAGGGAATCATATTATTTAGGACTCTAAAATCAATTAAGATTATACCTTTTTCCCCTTATTTGAATTATATGGCATAAGTTCTTAGTATTATAAAAAATAAAATTGTGTGTTGTAAATTAAAAATGACCTTTCGGGGTGTCTTAGTAATTTGGGCTTGGAATTTCCATGTTGGAGATCTCAAGTTTGAAACCCCTGCCAACGAAAGCAAGGGGTTTCCTTCTGGGTTGAGCTCGTCGCACCGGGCTTGCCCAGTGTGGGTTACCTCTCATGTGTGGTGCGAGCTATTGCATAGGAGCAGGGTTTTACCTTGTGGAGCAACTGCGGGTTTCCCTTGTCATAAAAAAAATTTAAACTAAAACCATTAATATGACAAATAGTCAAAATATCGTTTTTCGAAAACAAATAAAAAAGAGGAAATTAGTGGAAAATTACTTGACGCGCACACACTCTTATTTTTACATATAGTTTTCTTCAAAGGCTTTTACATTTTTATTTAATATATAAAAATATTAAATTAGTTTATTTATAGAATAAATTACTACTAAGTTTAGGACTTTACAATTTTGATAAGTTGATGAAATTTTATTTGAAAATTAATTATGAAACTAATTCATATGCAACCATAAGGTTTTAGTAATTTCCAAATCAGTCCTCGAAATATGTTTTTTTCAAATTACTTGGCATTTTAATAGTCAATTCTCTTAGATCTCTATACATATTTTTTGGAAGGTCAATTCTGTTTGCTATAATGAGGATCAACATAAAGTACTAACATAAACCCTACACTATTTTACTTTATTTGTTCTATTTTATGTTAGAGCATTAGATTAGACGCAAATATTTAATTAGGCGTTTAACACGTTAGTGAGTTTATTAGATGCACAAAATTATTATTTTAAATAAGTGATGGTGATATTTGCACATGTTTTTATTTCACTCCTCTTAAGGAAATGAATTTTTATATCAAGTGAATCTAACAAGTCATGTCATTAAGATTTGAGAGTATAATATTTCTCCAATAGATAATTTTAAGGATAAGTATATCAATACAGTATGCTTTATTGAGTTGAAGTACAAATCTTATTAATGTGTGTAATCTCACAATAAAAAATCCTATTAATATGTGTGTGCTGCAAACTTGAAGATTGTGAATCTTGTACAAACTATTACTACTACTAACTATAAGAGCAAAAACAAGAAATATCTATGTATACTAGTTTGTACTAGAGGGTGTTGCCAAAAAAAACACATAATGAAACGGAAATAAGAGTGAATGAGCCAAAGGATCAGGAAAGAAGGGTTCTATCCATAATCTATTGCAGGGGCTTTTTGTTTGTCGTACTTTTTTTTTTTTTACCTTGGTGTTTTATTAATGAAACATTGAAACTTATACCTTATAAAAAAGAAGGGTTCTTTTCCATGTCATATTCTCAAGTTTTTTTTTACACAGCTTGGTTTTGCAAAAGCGGAGCATGTCATGTGGAGGTGGGGATGTCCTTTCTATCTTCTTGTGGTGGAGATGTTCCCATTCGTGTTGTTACACAAAGATATACTACTTAAAGATGTAGAGCTTTCAAGATCTCTGTGTGAAAATAGTTCATTGATTCTATGATAGTCCATTCAAGAACCGTGATATTGTCTAACCCACATTTCCCTACTTGATTAGTCCACCTCAGTAATTTACTCTTGGTCCAATGTTATAACTTTAGAAACTGCATAAAATCCAAAAATACTAAACATGGAGAGCAATAACCATGTGGTTGTGCGCATGTTACTTGATTCCATGTTTATGGGATTTGACTTGTATCCGTTCACATGGTACATTTACAATTGACATCAATAGGCCTTGATCGTTTTTTTTTTCTGATATAAATAGGTCTTCATGAACCATTATTTTCTTTAATTGCCTGCTTGTCATATCACTTCTACAGATAGGGAAGCATGAAACTGAAGAAATTTTATTGGAAGCCAAAGCCGACGCCCGAAATGGTATCCATCAGAGCTTAGAAAGAGAGAGCTCCCAAGAAATCAGTTCGAGTGATCAACTTGAGCACAGTAGTTTGCATGCTTCAGTTTTGAAGAAGAATGACCAAATTGTGAACTTGTCAGTGGGTTCAGTTGATTCCGATAGGAAACATAGCACGAGAGGTCATTCACTCCGGACTTCAAGTCTAGAGGAACATGAAGCTTTGAACAAGCCCTCGATTTTGGAACTCAGTGCCCAGAATTCAGGGGGCAAATATGTCGAGGAGTCCGATATCAACAATTCAAGTTCTATCCTGGATAAGATTTTTGGAAGTGCCATTGCAAATCTCACCGACTCTGTTGCTCCAGTTATGAATGAAGGTAGTAAACCAAGTGAAACATTAGACTCCAAAGCTGTTCAATCATCGAAATTTGCTCATTGGTTTTTCGAAGAAGAGAGGAAGAAGGAAGATGATCCTTCATCAAGCAGGCCTGGTGATCTGCTTGCATTAATTGTTGGTGGCGATAAAAACAGAACACAACCTTTTGAGGCTAATCCTTCAGATCAATTCCCATCAGAATTCTCCTATCATAGTCCTGATCCTACAAGTAAGTTTGTCTCCAATTTACCTTCTTCGCCACTTGGGGGGCCTGAGCCTGTGTATAAGCCCAGTAAGAGGGAGGCAGCACCCACCGTTCTTACTTGTGAAGACCTTGAGCATACAATGTTGTCCGAGTTCAGCGAAAAGAAGTCTAATTCGCAGCCACAAGGCTGGAATACTAATCACACAAAGCCTAAGGAACCTGTAATTGTGGATAGCCAGGCATCTCAACACCTCCTTTCATTATTACAGAAGAGGCCAGATCATGGAAATGTGACAGAGAAGTCCAATGCTGGAATTGAATCCTTGGAGGCACGTGGTGATATTACCATGCAAGACAGATCTAAGAAGGAAGATAACAAGGATACACTCACACTTGAATCACTTTTTGGAACTGCTTTTATGACCGAATTACAATCTGCACAAGCTCCAGTTTCAGTTCAGAGGATTTCAGTTGGTTCTGGACAAAATGTTTCTCTGGAAGCTCAAAAATCGTCCTTGCCTGGTTCTGATGATACCCTTTCTTCTTTGATAATTGATGATAGAGCAACTAAGGAGAATATTGTCTTATCTTCAAGTTGCAGAGATCACACAAAGCTGGATAAGGCAGAAAACTGGTTGGGTTGCAATGATTCCTTGTATGAAGTCAATTCCTTAAGGCGCCAGACTGAAGCGGTCTCCAGAAATGGTGATTATCGGGCTGGTGGATTTCATCTACCTGTTGGCGATCCTTTGGTACCCCAGGTCTCAACGTTTATGCCCACAGGAAATATGGGTAAAGGTGATTTGATGACTGTTAATTCAGTTGGCAGTGATCAAATGTCTTTGATGGGTCCAGGAGGACTGCCCTTTCCACGGGCTTCTCACGAACAGATAGAGTCTGAGATGCTGTTTCACCATCTCCATGGTCAACCATCATCTTCTCAGTTTCATCCTTTGCAAATGAATCAAGGGAAACCATTACTTCATCCATTGGATTCTCGTCCTGCTCATTTGAACACTCAGATTATGTCTGGTCCAGAGGGCATGACTCGACACGATGCCGTTCCAGATCATCAATTTGCTGGAAACATGATGAGATCTCCTTTTCACCACCCTAATGCTAGGGTGACAGGGTTTGATATTCCTGCTCATCATCCTATGCTGCAGCAGATGCAAATGTCTGGACCTCACCCCCGTCATCTGCTACATGACCGTCTAAGTGGTGCCCCAGTTCCTTCACATTCCAGTAATCAGGCAGCTGGCTTTGTGCATGAAGCTAACCCGATGCAAGGGTTCCCTTTTAAACCTCACCAAGTCAACGTTAATGGGATCGGGATGCAAATTCCAGGTAAAACTTTGATGTGCTGTCTCTACAGCTCCCTGTCTGCGTCTTGTTCTTCTTTGGATTACACCTCAATAATAAGTTTCTCTTTTTTGATTTTTGCTAGAATAAAAGCAACGAGTTTCTTAATCTTCGCAACACCTTCTGCTTATTTTTCAATTCTACTGTCGCGTATATTTAAATCCTGCTATCTCCTGCCTGCACTGCCTCACTTGCATTCTTTACTGATGGAAACAACAATATACTTGAATTGCAATTTGTTAGGAGTTTTACTCCATTGGTTACTGCCACGATACACCTTATTGTTTAAATTCTCTTGTATTTACGGAGAACTTATTCATCTTTCCAAGACCTCCTTTCCTGTTAGATTTTGAATTTTTATCTAGTCAAAATTGAGGATTAACATGACCAAGTTGTGTATTCGCCAACATCAGCCTTAGCTTGCCCATTGAAAACCTGTAGGTCTAATGACTTGAAGTAGGTATCTGCTCATTCTTGTCGATTTTTTCATCAAGCTGCTCATTTTTTTCCGTTCCTTTCTGCAGTTCCATTCTAGCCGTTTACAAGTAAAACCAGTAGCTATTCTTGTGTTATTATTCAGCTCTTTTTTGCTACAGATTACTCTGTTTGTGAAGCATGTCGGCTTTTGTGACTTGAACTAGTAAATTGTTTTCGCATGCCCACTTATTTTCTGGATGCTATGTCTCGAGATATGCTTTGCTGAATACTATTGGACCCTGAAAATCTAGAACAAAGTTAGAATATTGTCCACATATCATGTATTGTTAAAAAAAGGTCTTGCACTCTTAGTTTTGCCACTTTTCTGATTGAAGATGAAGTATCGATGTTTGACCATCTGTATGAGTTTATATGATATTCTTTTCTTCCTCAGGGCCAGACATCAACAGCCGAAACAATCATCCTGATGCCCTGCAAAGGCTTATCGAGATGGAGCATAGGGCTTCTAAGCAGATTCACCCTTTTCCTGCTGGGCGGGGACAGGGGATGTATGGTCACGAGCTTGATATGGGAATGCGACATAGATAAGGTTAACGTCTTTCATGTGGTACTGATATAGACCATGACTTATGGGCAAGATGTCAGGAGAAATGACATAATACTTAGATTCTACTTTTTCGTACTAGGTGGTGGGTTTAGGGTTACTGTCTGTCATCTCTACATACATGAGTGAGGAGTGGCAGGAATGGGCCACTGTATCAACATCTCTTACTATATTGTGCAAACATGGTTGTGGAAATTCTCGTCAGCTCTTGTTGATCTTCCTTGTGTTCCTGATCTGATTGTTACCCGCTCGCATCCTTATACCCTTCCCCTTTCTTGGACATGTCTTTTATTTTATTTCCCCCCAGAAGGAACTGTGTTGTATAGCACCACAATTCAGGCTATTCCTATTTTAAATATGGAGGAAGAGTAGCAACGATGGGCATGGCTGGTGCTAAAGAAGCTATCTGCTTTCCATGTGCATATAATACTCTAGTGCCTTGTATTAGTAGATTATTGTTGCAACGAAAATGCAATGATAGAAAGCAAAAAGGAAGTGCTGTTTATAAGTTGTAGTAAAGTAATGAAGTTAGACCTACAATTTTCAACTCGTTTGAATTGCAGGATAAAGATAACATACAATAAAACCTCTATAAATTAATATAAGGGGGATCATGAAATTTTTATTATTTTATAGAGATTTGATGAAGGTTAATTTTGATTATATCAAAATTATTTTATCTTACTAATTTATATATCATATTTATTGATTTTAACATAAAAAATATTATACATAAAGTATAACGAATATATCAAATTCATTATATCTTATCTTACTAATTTCAACCTTGTGATATTGTGTTAATAAGAACTTTCAATATGTTTTATCGAACAAATTTTATCGTAGGATATTAGAAGACCAGAAATGGGACAAACTGATTCATTAAAGATCAATGGTTCGGGTGCTATCAATTTTGCAATCTCTGTTTGGACAACAAATATTCAGCAAGAGACAAGTGCAAATTATTTTCAACACTATAAAATTCGTTCGGGGGATATGAAATCTCGGAGAATTTGAATGAACCTACTTATGGAAACGTTATTCATGAACTTGAGGTCATGATTAATGATTTCAGTTACCCCAATAAAATAGATGTCAATAACCCGTTGAATTATCCGGGTGAAAATGATACATGTTCAGAGGTCAAGAGTTTAGAAGAAATTGTGAATACCATCGGAAAAAACAATGTTGATGATGAAGTGGGAGAAGATACATACCTTTGGGCTTTGGAACCAGTTACACATAAGAAAACACTTATCGCATCTTGGACTCTTTCCAATTTTATGATGCAGTTTGAAAGGACAACACCGATGCTCTTGGATGCAATAAGAAAAATTATAGATAAGCTTAAACTAGATTTAAATTTTATGAAAAATCAGAACACAATAGAATCATATTTTACTGAATTTTCTTAGATATTTTTGTACTTTTAAAGAATTATTAATTTATGATATTAATGGAACCATATATTTATATAAGGATTTTCTCAAAATATATTATCTTATTATCTAATTGTAATTGATGATCCTTTCCATTTGCCCAAGTCGAAACCAGAAAAAAATATTATTTTAAAAAGATTATTAATTTATCGAATATTAATTTATAGAAGTTTTACTGTATTTCTGAAATGGATGAACTTCAAGACAAACTACGTTTCCTATTTGACCTTAATACTCAAATGAAACTCATATATTCTATTCATGGTGATATTTCTAAACAAATTCATTAACAAGCCTAATGAAGGTGTTGCAGATAGTTGTTGGTAATTGCAATATCACACATTTCAAATGTAAATAACACTACAATTACTTCAAATGAAAACATCCCTTTTTAGTTGTCATATTATGCTTTTACTAGAGTCAATTTAGCTAATTTTTAAAATTAAACTAGAGAATATTAATTTAATATTTAAAACAAAATTTTAGATATTCAAAATTACAAGGAAATTACTATAAATTGCAAGAATTTAGTATCAATATAGATAAAAAATATATTTTAAAATGTCATTCAAAATTCATACCGTTTGATTTTCAAGAAGAAAATTATGACAACTAAAAAGAGATGGAGGGAGTATTGTTTTAAGGAGTCGAGAAAGGGTGTTCACAGGTTAATTTGGATCGATTATTGATCAAAATCATAATCATACCAACTTAATTGGTTTTAATATTATCAAAATCAAACTATATATATATATATATATATATATATATATATATATATATATATATATATATATACCATATGAAATTAGGTCTTGGATCTAACTTACACCCCAAAAGCTAACTCAAAGGGAGGAGGATTGTCCAAGTCTTATAAGGAGTCCACCATCTCCTTAACTACCAATGTGAGACTTTTTTGCTTTAACACCTTATGTCACGCTCAGTGCTTAACATGTTATGCGAGAGCAATTTTGGAGAATTTTTTATTTTTTTGGCCCCAACATTAGGTGAAATGAGTGTGTGTGTATATATATCCCAACATTAGGTGAAATGAGTGTGTGTGTATATATATATATATATATATATATATATATATATATATATATATATATATATTATCAATTTGGTTGGTAGCAGCTTCGATTTGGTTTGCTTCAGTTATTAATCATACACAAAAATAGAATAAACAGTTCATGTAAAATGTAAAAAAGTGAAAAGTTAAAGTTGAATTATTTCCAAAAAAGGAAAGGGGTCATTCTTTTTGAAACAATCTAAAAACAAAATAAAGACATTCTTTTTGAAACGGAGAGAATATCTATTTTTGCCTAGAAAGAAGAGACATTTTTCACTGTTTTTGCCTATAAGGAAAATTAGTTAAAATGATTGACATTACAAATGTTTTGATCACTTAATTCACTATCAATAAAGCTTCAACTTTAGGCATTCATATACATCAAAATGATGAAATTAAAGGGTCTAAAAAATATTTCAACTGTAAAATTGTATATAGAAACAATATATTATGTACGTATAATGATAAAAAATTATGTATATAATTTGTTAATTTTGCCAATTATTTCTGTGATTTTTTCAAATAAAGTCATAACCAAACAAAATACTATCAATTTAAAAAAATCTAAAACTATAACCAAATAAAAGCGATTTGGTTCGATTTTTTTTGATCCAGAACATCCCTAATTGTGATGATTTAAAACCTTTAAATAAAAATATATATACATATAAAAAAAAAAACTCAATTCACTAAATGAATTCCCGCCCCTATATATAGAGTCACAATACCCTCGTCCCCTCGCATTAACAAAATAAGGCGACTCTCAGTTGCTTGGCGGCAAAGCGAAGTTCTTCCATCTACAAAAGAAAAGGCCATTGGTGATTTTTTCTCTCTCGCTCGCTTTTGTTGATTTTACTTTCGTATCAGTAATTTTCGTATCCATTGAATTGTACTAACTTGTTATCAACTTCAATGGAATCATCACGTTTCTATACTATCATTCCTATCAATATTTGAAGTAGTAGTTTAGTTTCTGTCTATGTATGAATTCTTATTGACTTCACAAAATTGCGTACAGAATTGGTTCAGAAGATCTAGGGTTTAATTTTCTAGTTACTAGTACGGTTTTCTTCTTCTTTTTACGTGTAAAGAAGTTAAAACCCTAGATTTAAACCCCTTGCAGGTTAATTTCTGCCAACCATGGTACGTACAAAAGTTGAAATCAAGAAAATTGAGGATAAGGCTAAAAGGCATACCACTTTCACAAAACGTAGACAAGGTCTGTTTAAGAAAACCAAGGAGCTGGTCAAAAGATGCGACGCTGAAGCGGCTGTGATCACGTTTTCTTTGGCCGGAAATATCTTTGCGTTCGGTCATCCCTCTGTTGACACCGTGGTGAATCGCTACATTGCTGCCACGTCTGCTCCGGCGCTCGGTGAAGTTGTTCCGGTTGATGAAGAGGCAGTGATTGGGACAAAGGAAGATGATGAGACGTTGGGACTGGAGGTGCCACTTGATGATATGGGTATGGATGAACTTGATGAGTTGGATCGCACAATGAAAGAGATGAAGAAGAAAGTTGTTGACAGAATAGATGTGATAACGTCAAGTTCAAAGAAGTGAGGAGCTTGGATTGGATTACTTTAGGCAGGTTTAATCTTGAACTGAATATACTTACTTCATCAAGAATTTTAGGTACATTAGTGAATTCTTTAACTTTCACACTACTTCAATGATTGACTTGCATGAAAAAGGTGCAGTAGTTTTTTGATATTCTTTTCCTCTATTGTTTGATTCGTTCCCCATTGATTCATATTTTTAGTAGTGAAAGATTAAGTTTCTGAGTCATTTGTGCTATAATGAGTTGTCTTTCTACTCAATAAGTACGTCTCAATTACGATAGGATTAAAATTGTGATAGTTCAATGGACAGATTGAGTTGATATTGGAGATTAACACCCCTTAATTGCAACACTTTTTAGACTTTTTGCTTCCTCTCCACCAATACTATTTTTTCACAAGCATTATATCATTGATCCCTTTACTCAAAACCACAAAAGGTCATTTTCGTTTCTTCTCCACATGTCATACTAGTATGCCAAACACACTGCTACGAAGTGTCATGATTCATTGGGCGTTTTTTAGGACAAAACCAATGAGGGGCACAGCCCTCTACAACATACAACAGAAGCACTACATAATCTATAATACAGCTCAAGCCTACATATCTACTCTCCACAAGTACATACAACCTCTTAAAGCATACACTACTCCCGCATTGTTCCCCCAACGAGATATATACAGGATGGAGATGGCAACATACGAGCAACTTGCTTGTTTGAAGCATATGAACATACTAGATGCACAAGTTGCACATCTTTACATTACATGGTTCTCTTCGTACCGTTGTCTCCACCAGTCATTTGCAATGAGCACGAATCATCTGAACCTTCCTCCAGCCTCCTTAGATAGCTCGGATTGCGTTACCTCTGAAATCAGTTTTTATAGGAAGGTCCATTTTATCTTTTCCAGCACCCAAGCCGTATGATGAAAGGAACCTCCTCTGCACCAAGCATGGGATAACGAATAAGATCAAACAATAAATAAGATAAGAGTGATAAACAATGGATTATTGACCAATTCATTTAGCTTTCATACTATGCAACATTTATCCTAGCGACAGTGAAGACCCCAACGGATATAGGAGATTAAAAATCCACAGGGATGTTACTCCAGATCATAATTCATTTCTTTTTTTATCTATCTCAACATCCATTTGTTACTGTCTACTTTCTTCACAGAAAGAAGACAGAAAATAAGAACGCATATACACTGAGCCAAGGTGAGCCCCAGCCAGGTCAAATTTTAACCTTGATTCATTGACCTTGAGAAACGACACTTCTACGGCTCATCTTCTCCACTTGGTGATGGCTGGCCTCTTTATGTTGAGTACAAGTTCTTGCCTCACACAACTTAAGCAAATATAATTTAATCACGTTCTTGCCTCACACAACTTAAGCAAATATAATTTAATCACAACTTCTGAAAGCAATTTAAAAAAAAAAAACTGGAGCACTAAGCGTACTATTCATCTCATGCTTCTACAAAGACTTCGTCAATTTGGTATGTACCACCAAATCTTATTTTCCTTAATTGATTAAAAATAACACCCTAATGTAGGTACAGAGATTTGAATTGAAGAAAACTTTCCGCGTCAAAAACAAAGAAGAAAAGAAAATTAGATCTCAATAGCATAAAGACTTGCAAGTCCTTAAGCCAACAGGAACAGCTAGCATCTATAAATGATTTATTTTCTCTCTGTTATGTGAAGCTTCTCATATTCGTGAGAGATTTCTTTTAGGAAAACTCGGCTTTAGAAAGAATCTGGTTTGAGTTTGTTCCGAGCAGCTTATTTTAAAAACAGACATTTCTTGAATCTGACCCAAGATAGGCTTTAACAAGCCAAAAAAACTATCCAGAAATGGAACTTCTCACAAAAAGATTAAAAAAATAAAAACAAAAATTATCCAATAGTCCTTTCAAAACTCAAAACTCGCTTCAAAGTATCCCATAAACTTTCAGAACAAAAACAAAAAACTAAACAAAAACTAAGTTGAGATAACTTAGTGGTGTGATGCCGTTGACCACACAGAACAATGGTAAAATATAGAAAAGGATAAAGATTGCAAGGATACTGTGATAATCAAAGGTCATTACTGCAAACAAAGGATCCTTGGATGTGACTATAGAGGGGGCCGCCGAAGGGATGCATGCGGCTAGGTGAATGAAGAGTGAAAACAAGAGATGCATCTAGGAAAGGTATTTAGTGCCTATATATAGTAAATCAAAATCAGTCACAAGTGTAACTCCCAACTGTAATTTGAGAATGCAGATGGCTCCCAACTATAATTTGAGAACGCCTGTTCACATCTAGACTCATGATCCCAGAAAGCTTAGAAACTGTAGCCTGAGCTATACGTGGTCAAAGCCCAAGACAACCTGAGCTCAAGTCCAACTCAACATATGAGGATCCCCAGAGAAAAGAAATTTTGCGACTTGGTTTCTTAACAATACAAACTGTTGCATCACGGGTACAAGAAGATACTTCTAAGAAAATAAGACTTGCATATCAGAAACCACAATAAAACAGAAACATAATCCTTCTCCAAAAGAACCAAGTGTAATTTCTCCAGCTCTATTAAGACCTTGAGACTTCTAACTAGATCACATCACATAAGCCTTTACTGATTAAGATATGATGAAATTGACAGATTGTGACTTACATGATCCTCAAATTCAGGGCTCGATAAATTGTAGGATAGATTCTTCATCAACATCAGTGCCTGCAAACCAACAAAACAGTATCTTTCAGTCAACTGAGATGAAGCAATTCATAGACTTCCATGTCAACATGCAGCATGCAGTAGTGAATATCTGAGGTCTGTTAACATCCCCCCTTAATCTGAAGAATCTAAAACTCCAGGAACCAAGGCTTCACTGCAATTTGCAGAGGGAGAGAGAGAGATATTCCTTCTGTCAATTCACTGTAAACCTATAAAATTAACCATTCAAGTTCTCTATCAACATGGTAGTCAAAGAAGGTCAGGTCATCTCAGTTAGGATCAGACGAGTACAAGATTTACACCTCATATACAACAAACACAACTACGCCTCAATTCCAAGCTAGGATATATGCCTCATGTACAACAAACACAACTATGCCTCAATTCCAAGCTAGGATATACGCCTCATGTACAGAGTTACAACATGCAACATAAGTGTCTCTGCACCTTTCTTTGTTCACAACTATACATCACGTGAAATGCAAACTGGAACTAACATCAACATATGTATGTCTGCTAAATCAATTCCAACATACCGTCTGGATATCAATGGGGTCCATCTTTTTTAATCTGTGTAAGTGGTCCCTCGTACTTGGATCAAAGACACTGCCAATGAAGCTGTAAACTTGAGCAAAGTCTGGCATAACTGCAATTTACAAAGCAAAGGAAAACAAATCAATATGTTGAATTAACAAAGTTTGGTGCAGACAAAAGTAACTGCAAAGAAAGAAGTAACAGTGATCTCTGCCTTGTTACTGCAACACATCCTTTTAGTGTGACATGAACAGATGGAACTAAATGAGGATAAAATAAAGAGCACAGGGAAACCAATTATAGCCTTTTTCCATCTGCTTACGAGCAATATAGGACAAATGAATTTGCTCCTTTTACTCCAACAGACTTAATGCTACCTAACTACTATCAGAATTTGTAAATATATACAGCTGCAAAACGTACAGTTATCATGTGCAATCATGTGATAATACATTTTATCAGTCTCGTCCTAACAACCTTCTCTTCCGGGAATATCTCCCTGGTTCCCCTTAGGTTCCCTAGTACTTTCCACTTTCTTCTTTGTTTCCTTCTTGTACCTGATTTTAACCCATTAAAAATTCCTTTGCCTAAATTCGACTATTAGGCAAAAGAAATGTTGCCACTATTTCTTGTTACATCTAGGAATAGCCATCCATATACGCAACTGAGAGCGCGAGGGGGAAAGCCAGTGTTTCTTCCACCCTTGAAGAGACGTATTGGAGATGGATAAGTAAAAGTTGGAGCTGCTCACATAAACAGCTTTGCATAGAAATCTGTTCTATTTCTACAACGGGGGAACCTTCAATATAAGGTTCAGTTGGTCAGATAATCTTTTTCACCAGTAAATAGCTCTAAATATCGACTGAAACAACATCAAACTCCAAAAACAAATAATTTGACATTTCTACAAGCGTTCCACAATCCATCCCAAGCACCTACCAATCGACTAACACCCAGTTTAGGCCTAACTGTCACACACTACTTAGGTTAGTAGGGAAAGATCAGTACCAAAACCTAACTGGGGCAGAAGAGAATGCTTTGCTATAACATACAGTTCTACTGAGCATTTTACATCATGTTAGTGGGCGCGAGCACAAACTGACAATTTCTTTACAAGCCAATAACATGTTCCGTACTTATTTATATTTTGATCAATGAAATTTGTTCGAATTATTCTATGCACCAAAAGGGTGACGGAAAAGGATCCGATCAAAGAAGTACATTAATAAAACGAGAAATTCAGCTTAGAGGCCTACACAGGCAGCGGAAAGTGTCACAAATATTTCACCAGCTTACACTGGGCCACATCATGCACACCCTGAGCAACAAAAATACTCACCTTTCATTTGCTTCTGGCTCTCGTTTTGGTCATTGCTATTAATCCTAGGGTTGTTTTCATTACTGCTGCTGCTGCAATTTTGCATGACTCCTCCACTGGATAATTGTGCGTCATCTGAGAACAACAAAATTCAACTTGTAGTTCTTGAGCAAGGCACTAAAAATTACTTATATGGATCTCCTTAATATCAACAGACACATACCTTTTTTCATCTGTATCGTGCTGATAGCAGGCACATTGTCGCAAGTCCAGGGAGAAAAATTAATTGTATTTCCAGATACTGATAAAGGATCGGGCCCGATACCAAATCCCGGTTCAGGCAGAGCACCAGGAGGTTGAAATTGGATGCTGCCGACTTGGGACATAACTGTCGAACGCAGATACAACAATGCAAGCTACAATTAGTTTCAGTCCAATATGATGTAACAAACAAACAAATGATTGACATTGTCCCTACTCTTTTTAGGAGCTTTTTGTGGATAAGGATGAGCAGCTTTTCTCTTTGGGCGTGGGGGAGGTACATGTTCACTAGTTCCACTCTTCTGGACCTTCAGAAAGTATTTCTGTGCATGGCTACGTATCTGCATAGCTTGCTCTTTAGTACATTGACACACATCAAAATATAAAAAACATAACAGTGGAACTGTGGCCAGGCAACTGGCACACGGCCTAGACATTGAGCTGATATTAGTTCGTCACCAACATATAATAGATGTTTCTCCTAAAATAATTCTTGAATACTCTGGGTTAAAAGACAACGCATTTAGCATTTAAATAGTTTGACAGAAACTTATGTGAAGTATTGCTCCTCATCAATTACATGTTTTAATACCATTAAGGACTCCCGTAAATGCGTTATAAGTCATAGAAAATGGCATGTTTCATAATCAAGCACACTTCTAAGCAAATTGTCTTGGGTCAGCATAAGATAAACAAAGATAAGCCCTTTTTTCTAGTTTTTAAAAAGTTTTGTCAGATGCTGATGGGCAAGAAGAAATAACCTGATTGAGAATAGTTTTGTCGAACAGTTATAAGAAAATTACTTATATGTATGTATGGACATACACATGCATACATTCTGGGTGAATTTAAGTCTTCATTGACATATAAGAAAGTCATTGGGCATTCTCACAAAAAACTTTCTATCCTGCATACCTGGTAGTTAAACAGAGAGGTAGGAGATGAGGAAATACGATATAATATCTGCGTCCAGGTGAGAGATACTTAAGTCGCATTCTGGTACACCATGACTAATTTTAAACAAGAAATAAGAGGTGGCTCCCCTCGGTATCCAAGAGAAAGTACTGCCAACATTTTGTATCTGCCTACACAACATTTTCATACCTAGATTTTACTTTCATTTGTTTATGTATCACTTTGACTACTCACTTTTTCCATCCTTCCAGTCCAGAGCCCACCCCCATCCTTAGTTTTCTTTACAGTCTTTGTTGTTTCTTACACGCACATTTCTTTGTGCTTACAGTTCATACACATTGTGAAGGTAAAGGGAGAACAGGAGAAGCACAAACCACCCTAAATCACCAACTGCATAAGGTAGTAGAACACAGTTGGTCAATTCAAGAAAATCAAATGTTGCACAACTAGAATCTACCTTCGCTGAGGATAAACACACACTCTCAATCTGAAGGCAAATTTTTGCTAGATAATTAAGATAAACATTATTTCTTTTGTCTACAGAACACATCAGAAATCAGATATTCTTTCAGGCCGCAAAAACAGAACAAATAAGTCAACAAATAAAAACCATCTGACTAACAAATTACCTGGATAACAGTCTTCGACCCAACAAATGCTTCAATCTTTTTCCAGTCACGGTCGAACCTGAAAGAACAAGTCACAAAAACTTAGGATATGCATTTTCCATGACTCTTGAATTGAGATACCAGAATAGATACTATACATTATCCTAAAGCTAAACCTTGAAAACTATCCCAGACTCGATTTCTTTTTAGCTTGTTCAGCTAGAGGTCACAAGTGTTGGCACATAGCTTACTACAGTGGCAAAGTTGAATATAGTCTACGACAAAATAAACACTTGAAAGACTTCTCCTTACACTTATCAAGGTTTAATTATAGTAAGTGCGTAACAATGATGACAACATCAGATGGGGAACTTTTCTAGTCAGCTCCCACTTTTCCCTCCATTGAAGTTTTGGCCAAGCCCCAAGAGATTGTTACCTTCCAATATAGACTGTTTTTGTTTTCTTCTTTCTAGTAAGTAGCTTTGATAGCCTACTCAAAGTCAACGCTACCAGGATTAGACTTTGCATTTATGATGCGGCCTATAATGTTTCTCCTTACCTCAGATATGTAGCTTTGATTTTAGTAAGTATGTACCATCAATGACAATTAAGGAGAGTGAGATTTATTTAAAAAATGAGGTAATGAGTTTTGCTTCTTGGTTACTACTTTGCAATCCCTTGTAGCTAATCAAAAGATGTGCCATGTATGGTTAAGACTAGCTTATTTTTTCAATAGCTAGGTAGATTTTTGCTAACCAGCCTTGTTAAAACCAGTGCCTCCAGGACGACTTTGCACCAGAATATAACAACTACTACACCTCAATCCCAAGCAAATTGGGGTCGGCTATATGAATCCTCATTGACCCTGTTACACCTCATGGCAACTTTGCAGATATACTATAACTTAAAAGTTGATCCTTGTCCCCTTCACCTACCACACAATGTTTTAACAATTTCCCATTTCATAACACAACCTAAAAAGTGCAAAGCTTCCATTTTTATCTAGTCCTATTCAACTTCCTCAACAAGTCATATCCATCATACACAAAACAGCAAAACACAAACAAGCACCGTGAGCTAAAATAAAAACAGAGAGAGACTCACAATTGAAGAGCTTCAAGAAACTTGTCATGCTCCTGATCAGTCCAACTCTTCCTAGACTTAGTAATCGTATAGGGCTTCCGTGTCTTCTTGCTATGATCATCAGACACCACCAAACCTGTATTCGAATCCAAATTCAAATTCCCATGTATACTAGTACCCGACTGTACCGGATGCAAACCCATAAGACCCGTTTTCATCGGATCCCCCATGTAGTGAAAATCTTGACCCGGTGGTGTTGGATATACAGACACCATATGTTATTATGTATCAATATAGCAACAGAAACTTAAGCTTTTTGAGTGTTCTCTCTGCTCTGTTTCGTTTATGAAATGGAAAATTTATTGAAGTTACACAGAGAAATGTGTGTGTATATATAGAGAGAGATGATTAACCGACATTATTGCAAATGGAGGGAAAATTGTGATCATGGACGTCCACGTGTAATTAATTGGAAGGTGGAAATGAGTTTTGCATTTCTCAACAAATGGCAGTTTCTAGAAAGTTTATATCATACATGTATGACTAGTAGTCATGTGAGGCCATTATCTTTTAGTATATTAATTAGTGGGGACCTATACTTACTCTTTAATAACCACACATTTTTAGATTCACCCCACCTTTTTTTTCTTCTTTCGAAGTCTGCATTAAACTCTGATTAAATTCAAATTACACTTAATCGAGATTATTTGAGTATGACGCACTCCCAATAGAATTTGACTAATTAAAGTATGTGGTGCAACGAACATTAAAAAATCTTTTTAATAGAGAGATGGTAAATCAAATAAAATTATAACCACGCATTATAAAGAAATCGCCTTTCCACTACTTTTTTTTCTCTAAGTGACTAAATTCTTGGTATATATGGACATTCTGCGCAAGCTACAACAATTCACTAGTCGAGTATTGATGCGTATTGCAATTTATTGTCAGCCTACCTCTCTATTCATTCTAGAAAATATGAAATGGCTACTTATCTGTTTCTTTTTAAAAAAAATTATTTTTGTAGTTTTGTGAGTTATCATAAATCTACTAATTTGATTGTCTCATTCTCATCCTCCGGCCTCTTGTAATCTAAAATAAGAAGATTGAATTTAAAACTTTAGGTTAGTATTAAGGAATTCATTTGGATTAGGGTTGTCCATGTTACAGATGATGTCCTCACACACATACGATTATTATTAGTGGTGCCTCATCTGCAACAAAAAACTTCACTTGGACGTTAAAAAAAAAAGATAAATCATTTATTTACTAGTGATTTGGCTTTAAAGGCAGATTCCTTCTTCTTTGTTCACATATAGCTAATGGGTATAACTTGGGTACAGATAAAAGGTAGAGCTAACGGATCACTGATTGACCACATATCTTATTAAAAAATTAAAATTTCACTATCTACTATTAGTAAGTAAAATATCTAATTTCCAGTATAATACATGTAGAGGTACGTTAGATAAAAGCGGATTAAGAAATTACATTCATAACAGTCATTTGCTTATGCTGGAACAAAACTTTGGTGCTACAGGGATTGAAGGTTTTAAGTTAGAAGCTATAAAGTATCATTACATACTACATTACTCTTTACTCGCAAAGCATGCAAACGTCCATTAAAAAAGCAACAGTCAAAACAAAAGGCAAGCCTATTCTGAATCCTCAAAATACAATAAGCCATTGTCACGGAAAGAAAGAAAAGAACCCTGACAGGAGGCATTAATGAAAGTTACATTTAAAAACTTACAACTCTTGCTTTGAGGGAGACTCAATGCTTTACAAAACTACTTGTGGTAAAGTAAATATTCCAAACGAATCAGCACAGCATATGTTAAAGAATCATGCGCAACTGCTTAGTCAAGCCATCGAGTGATACCATCTTCTCCAACAGCTGCAAGTACTTCAACGCGTACATCCAAAACAGCCTGCAGGTTGCAGTGATGGCAACATCAAAATATTGGTTATTTCTAAAGTGGATGATAGAGAATAAGCATTCTTAAATAACTGATCTCACAATGGATGTAGTAATCCACTCGATCAAAAACCACTGTTCAAAGAAAGGGAAAAGAGATGTACTGGGGACATATTACCAAAATAGTTACAGTAAGTAACTATCATGCAATGGGGCACGGGAGCTAGAGTCCTGAATGTCTGAGGCAGAACAAGAACTTACCAGAGGATTCCTACAGTTAACTAGTCGACATTCTTCCATAGTGCCTTCAAATGTCCAACTCTCCCAAACATCAAAACTGTGACTTGCAAATACAAATTCCATTCTCCTATTTATCTGCAAAATCAGGGTCAGGGTGAAATCACCGCTTCTATATGAATACCATGAAAATCAAGCAAGCTGGAAATCCACAAAAGAACGGATGCAACAAATCTAATATCTCTGATTCCTAAAGTCTTATATCGACAAATTTAGAAATACACCAACACAAAATTCCCTCAAATTTTGGAGCGAATAACTTCTTAACAGCAACTAGGTATATGGAAATGAATTTCTACCTCAGCTATTGATGCTAACTTACAACATAGAGAGTATTTTATACACTACCAAAATTAAGTACGTAGAACAAAGAGCACTTGGAAAGCTACAGCATCTTCTGCGGAGAGGGGTAAAAAATTTCTACATATAAAATAAGAATTATTCTGATGAAATAAATATAAGAACTATTCATCCATAATTTTATGTTTGTCCAAGTGAATTAATACGCAAGTGATCTCAAACTTAAAGTTCCTAGCATGTAGAAGCAACAATTTAACTTCAAAGCTTTTGCAGTTTCCTAATGGTTTGGTCAACGATGTCTTATAACAAGAATTACAGTGATAAAACATACCTGCAGTAACTTCCCTCCAGCAGTAAATGATCTCAACCCAATTGTATCCTGAAAGAGAAGAACCTCAGAGTTATTATATGTGTTCACAAAGCATTAGTTTGAGGAAATGTTTTTGAAATCTTAAAAAAACTATTGCCGAAAAAAATGTATTTCATAATTTTTTTTCTAGAAGTTTCTGAGAATAGTTTTAAGAAGAAACTATATATTTATACGTGGCTTGAGGGAGTTGGCAACAAGTTCTTCTACTCTCGAAACAGCACACAAAAAGAACTATAATAATCCATATATTTTCTTTTTGCACAATTTTTTTTCTGAAACATTTTGCAGAAGCTGCCCAATGGCTCCTAGTTCTCCTCACCCACACCTCCTCAACACAACCCAAAGCACTATGCTGATAGTTACCCACAAACTGAAGGTAGAGGGCAGCTATGCAACAACTGGAAAAGAAAATTTCTTGTCAGGCATACCTTGCTCCTAAAAACCACAAGGAACTGTGCCGCTGGGTCTCTTTTTGTAACATCTGACATTGTGTCGAGGAACCAACCACCGGCTTTAACTCTTTGTCTGGAGACATGCAAAGCGGGATGATGTCTTGCATGTAAAGCTATTACATAACCATCCTTCAGCAGTTCTGAAGATTTTCTGCTGAGATTTATGCCTTTTTTTGATAGCTGCTCCACTGATGATTCCTGTATTGATTCAATTGATGTCTTTCTACCTCTTAAATCTTCTGGAGAAGCAAAACGTGAACTGGAACTCACACCTTGATCTGTTCCGCTCATTGTTGCCCCATCTTCATGGTGTGACGTACTCTCCTTTTCAAATGCCAAATGTTCATCCACTTTGTGTTGTGATTTTTGGCGCCCATGCCGCTTTTTAGCCTTTTTACCTGATCGACTTCTCTTTACTTCAGATCTACCAGAACTATTTTGAGATACCATGGAGCCTTGAAGCTGACTAGATGATTCCCTCGAGACACTTGCTAATCTTTTCTGAGAGCTCTCTGCAACATCTTCAATGGCCTGCTGACTAGGAGAACCCTGCAGCGTGCTTTCAACATCTTGTATTTGGTGAACTTCATTGTCATACCCTATCTCGCTTTCCTCTTCTTCATCGGACACTGAATCCTTTGGAGCAACACCATCCAAGAAGAATGACTGCAGCATAGAAATAGCTTTCTCCCTTATTTCCATCCACACTTCTTCACTATAATCTGCGCTGCGCGGCAGTATCAGGACATTGGGCATTTCCCTTACCTAATACAAAGATACATCCACTTGCGTCAATTAAAAGAAACCAATTAAGGACTATATTCTTTTCTTTTTTTTTTGAAATAGGTAAGTTCCAATTAAGGACTATATTCAAAATAGCATATTGCAGAAATCAAAATAACATAAATCCATGATCCAAATGTGACAAACAGATACCACCAACAAACATTGGCAGTCTCCACCTAATAATCCTCAATCCTACTTCTATCGGAAACAAAGTGGTGCAAAAAGAAAAAGGATTACACAACCCTCGAAGTCCAAGGGTATACAAAACTTAAAATTCAAAAAAGTAAATCTTTATAAGAACTCTACACAGGTCTTACCAGGCTCACTCAAATATCAGAAATACATCAGTTCATAGTGTCTCATAGTAAACACAATTTCTTACAGAACAACTTAATTAAATACCACTTAGTATTTGTACAATGTGACTATACTAAATCGAGAAGAAACTACTTTTAGTTAGTGATACTAGGGCAAAGATTTGATAGTAATGACACAGCTATACAATTATAAATTGTCCATAGTTTTTTCTCTCCTTTCTTTCTACTAGCTTAAATTTGTAAAAGGACAATTATAAGATAGTTATAGGAAAAAACAGATTTTTACAGAATTCAAGTGAATTATCAGAATCGGTATTTCAGAAAGGAGAATTAGTTCTTTTTACTCATGGACAAGTAGATCGCTTGTGGGATTACACGGGGTATGTTGTTGTTGGAACTTGGACAGGTAGTTTCTAGAAAGTAGAGCAGCACTGCAAAAATGTCACGATGAGGTACAAGTCACAACCCTAATTACTTTAAAGGTCTTTTTTTATAATGAATTACTATAAAGGCCTTCAAATGCAACAATATAAAATACTGCAGAAGTAGAAGAAATAACAAAAGAAGAAAAGAAAATTGAAAACAACAACATTCAGGTTGTTGGACTTGGGTCATAACCTCAGCATCATCCATAAGTGAAGATGAAATGACAGATCTCTTCCCCAACTTTATTTATGGAGCATAACAAGAGAAAGGAGTAACAAAAAGTTCAGAACAACTAAGCATTTCAACAGCATCCTGAAACACTTCTCTATCTCCATTAATCTCTCACCAAAACAAGTGTTTGAGAATGCATACATCTTGACGAGGTAGGAGATTAAGGGTGCCTGCTAGACTACACCCATACATGTTTTGCTTCCTAAGTGTATATATACACCAGGCGGAGTTCGGTCTAACAGTTAAGGATAAGAATCACTAGCGTGCATGGACTTAGGGCTATAGCACCTTGGAATAGAGTTCATTCTCAGAGCTTCAAATTAATTCAGTTCAATATGCGCAACCCAATTTTCAATCTCAAAACTGCAGGACAGTATCTATCAAACAAGCAAGCTTTCACAGTAAGGCAATAACCAACTTTCTCAATAATTTCCTAAATGAGTACACCATCCCTCACAGGTTTATGAATTTCACCTGGCAAACCATTTTTAGAAGAGCTTCAGCTGTAAATTGGCCTCTCACTCTCCCTTGCACAAAAGAAAGATATTTTGAAGAAACATCGTTATTCAAATTTCAAAGACGGAAAATTCAGTCTCACCATTATTTACTAGCAATCATGCCATTAATGACAGGAATTCAACAAAAGAGCTACTTAACCAAATATATTCCTAACATTCAATCATACCCTAAGACTATTCATCATACCCATGCTTCCATCCATTGTGGCCCTTCAGCACCATCCAAAGCACAGCCAGCAATGCTTCCCTCTATTAGAAGTTGTTTCACAGCACAATCATCTAACAGTTGGCAACTACCGGTGTTAACAAGAAACGCCCCTGCATGAAATGATCAACAAGTCACCCCTTTGAGAAGGGAAATGTGGGATTGAGGCAACAGGAAACTACTACAGATACATATCCAGAGAAAAGAAGTACCAGGTTTTACGTGCTGCAAGCAATCAGCATTTATAATTTGAACTGTTTCATTTGTTAGAGCACAATGTAATGATATCAGGTCACTTGCAGCGAGTAAGTCATTAAGGGTATCCATTCTCCTGGCAGCAGGTGGGAATCTAATAGAGTGTCTGCTCATCTTTCCATTTCCCTGTAAACATTTAAGAAATAAAAACTGTGTTAGCATGCATTGATATGAAACAGTAATACTTATCTCAGCAATCCTTCACTATGCTTTGATATTTTCCTTCACTGTGCTTCTTACACAGGGACACCCAAAGTGAACTTTTAGTAGTTTTACATGATATATTTTAGTTAATCAATGAAATCTCTACTCATAAAGCTTGAAATCTTCAACCGGGACACATCAACTTTCCTACTTCAACATCAAAGTATAGCAGGATCATGTTGATTGAATGATATATTTCAGTTAAGCTGTGAAATCTAGTGTCAGCATTTTAAACCGAAATATCATCAATTTCACTGCCTCAACATCATAATATAGCAGGATCATGTTGATTGATTGATATATTTCAGTTAAGTGTGAAATCTAGTCAGAAAAGTTGACATTTTAAACCGAAATTCATCAATTTAACTACCTCAACATCAAAATAAAGCACGCTCATGTTGAATGCTAAACTCCGGGTAGCCAAAGACCTTGCAGACGCAGATCTACCAACAATTCCCAGTACAAGGCCGCGACAGCGGCGCATTCCACGGCACAGGGGCTGAACGGAGCCAAGCCAGCCGGAAGCCGATAACGTATGGCGAGAGAGAAGATGAGTACGGCGAAGCAAACCAAGGATAAGAGCCATAACAGTATCCGCAACCTCTTCAGCGCGGTTAACATCTACATGAACAAGCCGAGAAAGTCCAAGGTCAGAAGCGAGGGCTGAGTCGACAGCGCGGTCGGAGGAGCCGAGACAGAGAATAAGCTGCCATGAACGGAGCCGGCGTTGTGCCGCGCGTGGAAGGAACGCTAGTGAGTGAAGAAGTACGGCTGTAGCTGACTCGATCCGTGCTTCGGCTAAGCGGCTGAGTGGGACGTGTTCGATTAGTGCGATGCCGGAGAGACATTCTTGTTCTAACGTAGTGTCTTCGATGCAATTGAGAGTTATGACTAGAGGAACTTGTTGAGTAATCAACGGCGTCGTTTTGTTGTGGTGAGCCATTATGCTGCCGGAGATCTGGATGACGTTGTTGTCGGAAATGATTATGGACGCCGGAGAATACCGGCGAGCATTTCCGTCTTTTTCTCCGGCGAGTTTAGAAAGCAATGAGGTGCCGGTTTTTTGCCTCAAAGAGTTGTGAGAGACCCTAGTCTTCCCTGTCACTTTTTTTTTGTGTCACACTGGCCCTGTGACTTTCTCTTTTTCCAAAACAACCCTTATTAATTGCTTTATTTCTCAATCAAGTCCCTGGAATATCCTTGGGAAACGTGATGGAATCGTTTAATATATCAATTTAAAATATGCTTTTAATTTCTTTAACCTTTTTGGGGTTCAGTTGATTATGGAAATAATTGTTAAAAAAAAAAAATTACCTCAGAAACAAAATTATGATTAAATATCTGTTTTTTTTTAGGCATATTCATATACTTTCTCTTTGATGTGATCTTTGCTCATAATTATGTCAATGGTATATAAATATATAAGTAAACATATTTACAGCTACTTCAGATGTATACTTGTTTAATTTTATATAAATTTAAGTATTTAATTTAGGGAAAATTATGCGGATAAGCAAACGTATACTATTTAATTACTCATCATAGCTATAGTTTGCTATAATTACCACTCACGACTAACATTATACATTAATTACATGGGTTGACTTCGAATTTGTATAATTAGTCATGTTTGTATATGTATAATTCGCCAGAATATACAAAAAAATATGTATAATATATAATTTTTTAGCCTATATACATATACAATTCACCTCCACTCTCTGCCCTCTCTCGCTCGCCTCTCTCCTCCCTCTCTCAATCTCGCTGCTATTTATACAAATATATATGTATAATATACAATTATATACATATACAATTCACCTCTCTCCCACTCTCTGCCCTCTCTCGCTCGCCTCTCTCCTCTCTCTCTCGATCTCGCTCGCCTCTCTCCTCTCTCTCGATCTCGCTCGCCTCTCTCCTCTCTCTCCCAATCTCTCTTGCCATATATACAATTACATATGTATAATATACAATTATCTAACCAATATACATATACAATTCACCTTTCTCCCACTCTTTTCCCCCTCTCTCTCGCCTCTCTCCTCTCTCTCCCAGTCTCGCTCGCCTCTCTCCTCTATATAACTTGTAGCTACAAATTGTAATTATCAAACTATAGCTATGGAGAGTAATTAATTATTTTTAAGTGGCTATATGTGAAAGTTTCCCTTTAATTTATATATTACATTTTATTTGAGAAAAATCTTTTTAGGAAAGCAAAATATATGCTTCGTGTATAACAGATCAAAATTGTGTTCAAATATTAGTTTGAGCATATTAAATTATTGAGAACTAGTCTTGTTCCAATGGAAGTATGTGATTTTCTTTAATTATATGCATTTGCTTTAATATATTATAAAACTCAGGCGTCTTTCTACTTTAAGTTAATGTGCGTATAATATTTTAAAAAAAACATATATCATGTATTTAATTAACTTAATCAAGTAATCGAAAAATAAATACAAATTATCCACTTTGAAATACAGCAAAAATAAACAATCTTATTACTTTTACATTAATTTTACCATGTTACACCAATTGAAGATTCCATAACAAGAGGAAAACTATGACCAAAAGTAGAATTCGAACATAAATTTTTACTATATATAGCTTGCCAACTGCTTGTAATACACTTAGGTCTCATTTGTTTCAGTTAAGATTAAGCTAGCGTTTGGTCATAAATTTTTAAATATTTTTGATAAATATTATCTGGGTGAAAATTTTAGTAAAATTTCACCATGTATTTGATAAAAAATATTTCACTTTTTTAGAAAAATATGATTTATATCCATAAGTTTTAAAAATGTCAAAACTAATAATAAATTTGTATCATACAAGTCAATTGGATATTTGTCACAACAATAACAAATAGTGTCCATGACACTAGAGCAATGTGGTAATTTGGAGTGAGTGCAACAAACATATTTCATATATCGTGAAGTAGACAAAACACATTACTTTGTTATCTTGAGCCGATGGTTCATTATTTTCATCAATAACCATATTATCATTTAACATTCACAAAATATTTTATCACTATTTTAAAATGAACGTAAAAAATTATGTAATACAACGTAATCAACAACTATAGAGGGTGTTTTTGTAAAAGATAAAAGTTTGGGGTAAATTTTCAATTTTTAAAATTATCCCAAATAATGAGATTTGACCCAAATACTAGAAAAAAACTAGTATTTGATAATTTGAGATATTTGTCAAAAATATTTGCCAAATAATGGCAAAGTGTATGGACAAACACTATTTTCAAGTTTTTCCCCAAATATTATTTGGAAAATCTATGGTCAAACGGGCCCTAAGATTTCTGATATGAATATTAAGATTTGACTGTTTATATTTGAATACACATCTGAATATTAAGATATGATATTTATATATAAATATTGAATAATTAATATTATTTATTTTTAATATCTGAATGTGCAAGTAAAATTGAACATCATATTAATAAGACAATGAAACTTTGAAAATCAAGAAAATTGAAGCTATATTAAGTCTTCCAAAAATTCCCCACATAGGGCCTTGCACTGCACATACAAAATCACATTTCGAACCAAACTAGAAGGTAAGAAAAATGTCAAAAATGCTGAGTAAATCAGCAAGTTCATTGCAAAAGAAACGATGTTCAACCAGTTACTCCAACCACCTGTATGTAGCAGCCAAAAAGTGTCGCAGTTCCACAAAAACAACCCTACCGGAGCGACGGAGACAAACTGAAATGACAAAATTGCCCCCCATTTCAAATTTTTCATCAAATAAGCACTTCTACGTAAAGGTTCATAGCATCTTTTACCTTCTACCACAATAATCACATTTGCTAACATCCACTTCATGTCCAAAAATATTCCAACTACAATCATGATTGTAACATAGGAGTTAAAGTAAAATGAATTCAAATTCATGTCATACCCCACGAGTTGAATTCCTTTAGAGATCAAAAGGAAAAGAAGGCCAAGGCATATGGAAATTAAAGCCAAGATGAGTAGTAAAAGGGTGAAAGTAGAAAGAAAGGGAAGAAACAAGGGGAAAATAGAGAGAAGAATCGAGGAGAAGTCGATAGGTTGACCGTTATATCCATGAAAAGTAGCGTATGTTATAGTAGCCACAGCACAAAAAGAGGATACTATGGCAAATAAGGTGAAGATGAATGAAATGATGATTGTTTTTTCGAAATTTAGAAAGATGAATGTGAAAATAGACAAAGGAAACAAGAAGAGAAGAGAGAGAGCTCTGAAATGGCGTTGTTGGGAAGAGACGATTCTCTTTGATTCTGAAATGACATTGGAAATTTCTATGGTAGAGTTTTGGAGATTGGCAGCCATGGAGAAATGTTATTCGAGATTTGGAAGAAAATGAATTTGTAAGAACAAATGGAACAAGGAATTAAGAGTGTATTTAGGTGTATGTGAAACTTGCAGTTGTTATTGACTTGTTCTAAGTCAAGTCTATGCTGTCATTTATTTTCTGTTGAAAAAAGGAAAGAACGTCGAACATACATAGAGAGACTTGTAGCATTGCTGTATATATCTTTATTGCTAGACAAATGGACATAAAGACCCAATGTTTACCGTAATTGGCGTTGAACAGATTTAGAAATAGCTTTATTTAAGAAACATTTGTGATGGAAGCAAAAGGTTGAGTTTTCATTCATCACATCTCAAATCCAAACCCATGGTGACATTTATAGACTTATGATTCATTCTCAGGTGATTATTATGCACCGGTTGAACACCACTGGTTCAACTACAATGATACAAAAGTAATGCTTTGTTGTGTTATCCTTAAATTCTTATGGATGTTTCATTTTGCATGCGAATCAAAAAAATTCTCTGAAGTACACAATGGTGTGTGCCTAATTGACAATGATGTGGGGTTAAAAACTATGATTACGTCACATCTGTCCAAATCTTGGCAGACAGAGTTATATGATATTTGTAGTAGTGAAAGGTAGCAATTACCTTGTGGAATTAATCAAAATGCACACTAGCAGGCAGGAGATCATGGATAAAAGAAAATCCAGGAATTAGCACTTGTAAAGGATCTTCCGGAAGAAAACAGCAAAATTCCATGTTACCACTAAGCATAGCTAATTTTATTTTGGATTTCATTCTACCATAACTGGAAACCATGGATTCACCAATACTAATGCTAAAAGTAATACTAAAACAAATACAAGTAAATAAATAATAATAATAATAGTAAACATAATCATTTTAGCATCTAGTACTAAAATAAATTCCATGGGAAGGATAGACCCAAACAGGAAACTCGTTTCATTTAGACAGCATAAGAAATATCCTACATCAATGTTACAGCAACACAATACCAGCCTCAAGTAAAAGTTGAAACACCCCGTGAATCATTTTTATTTTTAAAATTCTTAAGAGCAGATATGTAAACAGCTTATGACATTTCGATAAAGAGTCAACATCTCCTTCTCATTCATTTGCAGTTGGATCCTCCGACGGAGCAATTCCATCTAGGGAAGACACAGGAGACAAGGTCATAAAACTTTTCAGAATTATCAGGACAAAGGAACAATAACTCAACAGTGAAAAAAACAACTTAGTAACTATCTCCATCCTTTAATGCTTTCTGAGGTCCTTCCCCCAAAAGCAAAAACTTAATTTACATGAACAAGAAGTCGGTATATAAACAAAATCAATCATCTTGCATACCTTCACCTTCTGATGGAGCACAAGGAGACTTGCGGTATCGCGTTTGCTGTTGTGTTGGCTAGAATTAAGAGTTCAAAAGAGACGTTAGACATTAGAAGTGAACCAAAGAATCCAGAAAGGCCATGCTCAATACTTGTTCTTGTAGCACCAAAAATAAAATTTCTTGAACTAAAGTCTTATGCAACCATAAAGTCAAAAGGTATATAAATACTGAAACATCAAATGATCCCAAATGACCATAGGGTCTCTTTAATATCACATTTAAATGTCAATCAAAGAATAAATTATGTCAAATAAATTGTTTCATCAATCATTAACCTATCAGAAAAATTGAGAGCCTTAGACAAATGATTAGTTCCATTCAGAGGACTCATAAGCGACAAAATACCTGCAATTTTGGGCGAAGTGCCTCCAGTGGACCTTTGGGCTTCTTATCTGCGCCTTGCTGTGATTATTAACCATCATAAAGGTTTAGGTGATCATCATACCAATATAATGTCTGTATAAACTTCAACTATAGCGAAATCATAGAGAGTAAAAAGAGCAAAAATACCTTTCCAAGAGCCCAGTCAGCAGAATCAAAATAAGCACGCTCATGGTCCTGAAGACAAAAGAGGTGGTTTATAACACAGATAGAGGCAATACTCACAAAAAAATGTTGATATTTAATGTGCCACCAATCACAGTAACATCTAGCAGACAAATACTATGACTTACCTTTGAGATTAGAGGTGGCTTCTTGGGTATCATTCCTCCATATTTCTTTTTAACAACTTCCTCCTATAACACAAAAAGAAGGATAAGTTATGTCAATATATCATCAATATAACTAAAATGTAAGATGAAAACAAAAAATCTTGGTTCAAACACAACTTCTTGTTGGGTGGATGGGTTCGACTTTTCAGCTCCATCCTCCATGCCTGACATTCTTTCAACCACCCAGAGTCAACCACTGCACTTGTCAGTTAAAAAAGTGTCACTTATACTTGTATGCAACAAGATAGATAATTCTTCAAAAAAGAAATTTATGGATCTTTCGGCTTTGAGAAGCTTATTTTTAAAGTCTATAGGCAAGAGAAAAAGGAAAACGCACCAAATGTCAAGATGCATGTAAGTGATGAAATAAGAAACAAATGTCAATTCCTTTAGTAGAGGTTGCGACAAGGATTAAACAAGTGGTAATCTCTAGGATGTAAAAACCACATTTCAAAAAGAACTCAGTTGATTTATGAATTAAATTCCTATGTGTTTCTTTTTCCACAAAACTTTTCCGTCCCATACTCTCCCAAGTTAAGGAAACTGAAAAGGCCTTTTTCAATGAACTACAAACATCACAAAGCAAACTGTGATCTCAAATCAAGACCACTGAAACACAAGAAATGCAGTAGCTCAGACTCCATGTTTCACTCTTCCTGGCTAATGAAGCAATGGCAGGCTACAATATGTAATATAGTGTTTTGCACCATATTATCCAGAACAGTAAAATACAAACCTATAATGTTCATACAAGTAATACCACTATTAATAAACTGCGTCAAAATTGGACTAACTCCTAGAGTAGAAAAGTTATTTCTTTGAGAAATCTAAAGTATTCATGTATTTCAGGTCAAAAAACAAATATTTCTGGAAATATGAAATCAGAAAATGTATCCAGTTGGATAGATGGTAGTCAACCCATATCCCTGCATGACATCCATAGCTTTTCACACTTCCCTCATCTATCAAAAGGAGCAATGTCATAGTATAGATCAAAAAGCACACCTAAAATAGCTAAATGAAAAAAAGAAAAAGAGCGTCAATCAACTGGTTGAATTAGCTTTGAACATACACTTGAACTAACTGCCAAACATGCATCACTATATGCAACTTCAACTAACTGCCAAACATGCATCACTATATGCAAGAATGATAATGAGCACTCTTCAACAGTTCTCTAGCTCACTAAGAAGCAGTAAACCACAACTAGCAATCAAAAAATACCATGCATTTAGCCTAGAATACTCCATGATTATAAACGCATACTACCACATATATTCCAGCGGTTTCTCTCTATGATTATTACCAGTTCACTGTCAAGTAGAGAATCAATTATAATCTAAGACGAACTAATCAAAGACTTACTAGAGAAATTAATGATCAAATTATCTACACACAGTAGCAAGCATTAACGCATAAAGCCCTTCGAACAGACTAATTTAGATCTAGGCAGTATATATATAAATTAACTGTAAACAACCTCTTACAGAAATTCAAGTTAAGCCAGCATAAATGATGATAACAATAATAATAGTCAATCAGTCAGATACTTGATCTTAATCTGAGAAATCATCATTATTTCTTTCAAACTACAGTATAATACATCATCTTAGAGAAAGCTGCATCGGCATTAGATTTGGGGCTCCAATCGAATGGAACGGGTTATACACGATTTGTAATTGAAACCTAATTGATTAGCCGGCGGTTCTCAATCGGCGATGAAATTGAATCGGAGTTAGGATCCGAAAGTGAAATCCATAAAATATAGAAAAACAACAGGTATGATCTGTGCGAAAAACAGATATGGAGAATCCATTGACAAAGGGATGGATATGAAGAGAAAAGAGCAGAAACTTACCCAATCAAATTATGGATCCGCCCTTCGTGCTAGCAATCAATGGAGGGAGAATGAGAGAGACAGAGAGAGCGTATTCACGTGCTTAAGGGTCAGTCTTAATAGATCAAATAATCCCAAAAAAAGAAAGAAAAATACAATATTCCTGCTTTTTTTTTTCTTTTTCTATTTTAAATAATGTATGCACGTCCATGCTACGCGTACTCCATCAGCAACTTCCTGTTTGTGCCCATTTTCACATTTTGCGTGGTTATACAGAGGGACAAAACGAGTCTTTGATTTGTCAAAAATAAAAGTAAAATGAGTCAACCAAAAAAAAAAAAAAATAGAAAAATAAAAGAGTACTTGATTTATTCCACAAAATTAATACTTCTAAGTAAAAACTCAAAATTGAAGAAGTAAAAGAGACGGAGCAATACTACCTTTATTTCATTTTATATATCTAGATATTTTATAATGAGAAGTTAAAAGAATATTATTTGATCCTTTTTCACTGCTATTTTTTTTTCAAGATAGCAGTACACAGATTTAAATGATTGGTACAATTTCTCTTTATCTATTATAACATGGGTTAGTACAATTTCTGAAATCCTCATTTGTAACAAATGAATTATTATTATTAGCAATAGATAGAAGTCATTTGTTATTATTATTATTAGCAATAAATACAAGTCATTTGTACTATTGTATATGCAAGTGGATCAACTATTCCATAATACTAAGGTATGATAAAGTTTCAATTTAACGATAGTACAATGTTGGCTGAGTTAATTTGTTAAACGCTTACTCAATTCATAGTAATAATCTTTAAAAATATTTAATTTGTTTTGTACTTAATAAAAAATTACTTCATTATTATAGTTTCACATATAAAGTTATGTAATATAATTAATAAACATAGTTTTTTGTTTGACGGAAATACTTGATATAACTAGTAATTATAGTTTTTTGTTAGACAGAAACAAATACTTTTGATGTTATCAACAACAATGGTACAACCACGTGACTCGGTGTAATGAATGGAGTTACTTCACCTTAATTAGAGATCTCAATTTTTGCAGGGAGCACTATCAAGTACCACCTAATGGCCCCCTACCCAACACGAATTCAAATTAATCAGTCTCCATTAGAGGGGTACCAAATACTGAGAAGGAAAAGAGTACTTCACCCAATGTTAGTACACCATCAGTGCACTGTACCAAATATGGTAAGAGGAATCCAAAGCTTGAAACAATCAATATCTGAACCAAAAATTCAAGAATTTTTGCAAAAGAAACAATTCCTTGTATTAGTAATTTGTACAGGAACTATACAAACGACACTTATTACACAATGGCAGCTTGTTGCCATGACCAAAATTGAACGACAAATGTAAACTCACAAAAAAGTAACACAGAAAAAGATGTTAGCAGCACCCCGCGCTAGCTACCCAGAAAAACTCTACTCGAAAGATGATGTACAAAAAGCTTACATCTAAATACAGATCATCTTCTCCAACACAACACGTTACTATACCTATAAACACATTGTTCCCAACGGTTTCAAATACAGCTATAGCCACATTAGTATCAGTCAACATTCCGGTAAAAGTCTTTGATGGAGGGTCTTTTGCAGCTTCAGTATATCAAGAACTAATATTCACTCCAGATATTTAGATTATGTCACACCTCAGTGGCTCCACTATGTCATCCTCTATTGCCTACTTACTGTTGGATGCTGAACATCACAACAACCATTAGCGATCTTGATTTCATCTTCAAATCAAAGTCAATAACGACCACAGTTTACTCGCACAAATATTCTCATGCTTAAAAGAACCTCCTCCGCAGGTTTGTAGTGGTTGCTTGATAAGAGCGCATAAGTAGCCCCACCCCAATTCCGACACCGACACACATCCCTAGGCCTATCCCCACTCCAACCCTTACTCCAGCATTGAACCAGGAGAGTTGACCATCTTCACCATAGTACATGTCTTCTGAGTAAAAGCCATGTCCAGCTTTTCCTTCTGACTCATAATCATCCAACTCTGAGTCTGTCATCTGCTGAAACAAACAGTGCATAAAGCAAACTTCCGATTACTATCTATTACTGATCAGTATGTAACAACTATGTTTCCAACAACTTATCAATTGGAAGATCTACAATCGATGCACACATGAAAGAAGAAAAAAGATGAGAAAACAACAGATGAACTGAAAACACATACAATTTTTTATTTTTTTTTGGAAAGGAAACAAAACGAGAAGACTTCACATTTGCTGGTAACAAGGGAAAGAACTCGTAGAGATTAGCGGTTAGATAAGTCTGTAGGCTGCGATAATATCAGCAGGAGGAAGTATGATCATTTTTCAAACACTAACTTGGGGTAAACCACAACTTTTTCAACTCTCGTCTAGTATTGCACAAGGTCAAATATAGGAGTTTGATTTAGAGATGACAAAATATTCAGACATAAAAGATTGATATATGTTTAACCACCACAATTTACAAGACATTGCGGTAACACTTCAAAATGTCTACAGCAAGAAGTAGGATAGATTAAGTATTCTCAATGGGTTAAAGATGACAAAATAATAAAATAAATATAAAAACAAGCATGATCATTTCGATGTTTGAAAGATAACATATGCAGAATAGCAACAGAGACTCCAATTGATTATTAAGAATATTTAAGTCTGAACATTTCTGTGAAGAACATATAGAACAGTCATAGCATGGTATAGATACTCCAATGAGTTGTATAAATCTTAGTCTTAACGTTTTTGTGAAGAACTTGGCAGGCAAATAAAAACCACAGGAAACTAAAATGTGGTATTAGGCTATAAAGGATAAGGAATATAACCAATATGGTTGACTCAAGTCTCAACCTCTTTTCCTAGTTGGTCACTACACTACGTAGTTCCCAAGCACTCCACTCAATTGTATGGGAAAAGTTTTGCCAAGAAGGCAACATATGAGAGGACTCCATAGAGAGTTACAACAGACGCCAAGTGGAAGAAAGAACAGTCAATTACCCAGCTGAGGTTATCTTAGATACAAAACAGTTATATGAAATAATCAAACCCAAAAACTGGTTAAAATATCAAAACCAAACCAGACGTAAACTTGCTCCACAATCAAAGCCCACCTAAGCATTACTCCAGGGAGTCCTTATTGTGCTTGAGGTGAGGATAACTAGGGTAGTATTTGGAATTCAAACAATAGAAAGAACTAGTAATTGCATATGTACATCTTAAGTTAGAGAGTACATAGCAACATTTAGGAGAGATAAAGACACCACTAGAGAGAAAAAGAAGCAAACAGAAACTTCTCCTTACATAACATACTATCTTCTTAGTTCCTATAAAAGAACTTATGTTTCTATAGCTTTTGGTAAACCCTCTGCAACCAGGGAGAGATTTCAACCACTAACGGTACATTACATTATTACTTATGACATCACTTGCATCATGGTACAATGATAAATTACCTGAACTAATTTCAGAGCATTCCAATAGAAGCTGCTAGTATCAGCTTCCCCGCATTTGTTCTTTTTTTACGATTCAGAGATTATGAGTTGAAAAAGCACCAAAATGTCTCGATGTATCCAGTATGTCAGGCCAAGCATCATCAGTAAACTGGGGGATATGCTCCTAAGCCCGAAAATTATTAAGCAGAAAATAATCGTCTGATGAATATGATTTTCTTTTGATAAGGACTAAGGAGACACAACTCACTCAAATTCTCTACTACATTTCTTTTTACCTGGTGCCAACATCAATGACTAACAACATAGTAACAAACGGTACTTTTAATCAGTTCTTTGAAGTGCTCAAGTCTGTCTTTCTTTAGTGACATGCTAAACCAAAGTTGGTTTCATTCCTCTATCATATATGTCAGACTCTAAAACTTAATCTGGGCAAGTGAATTGTTACCTCTATTACAGATCTAGGTTGAGCTTCACAAACGCATGAGCGATAATCAAGCAAAACCTTAGATAAGACGAACATTCTACTCAACAACAAAATCTTGAATCTTCATGCAAACCCCTTCCCCCCATCAATCCTAGTTTTGGGTATGAAATCAAAATTTCCCCACTTAAATAGTAATCGATTATTTTTTTCACAATATCTCTTCAAATTTCAACCACTTCTAAGATATCCAATAAATAAAGGGTTGTCCATCTCTAAATAGTCATGTGATCTATGGCAGAACTTTAAAGTCTTCCACACTGAAGATGGTCCTAATAAATTAATTAAAAACCTGATGTTCTAACCATTTACTGAAATTTTTTAATACCTAACAAAGACTGATACTTCTTAGATGCAACTTCCAGTATTTTCTTCGAAATCACTTAGGTTGATTGGCTTGTTTGATTCAGTAGGAAAGGTGATGGGGATTCGAGTCAAATTTAGAACTTGCTTTCTTCCTTATAAAAAAAAAGGTATTTCCTATGTATTACCTCTCAGATAAAAATGAATAACACATCACCTTCTCCAAGTTAACATTTCGAAAAAGTATGATCATCAACATGCCACCCATATATTTTATGCTTATACTAATCTCTCAATAAAAAGTGTATCCTTGTATGTTGAGCAAATCCACATCTACAAAGGAAAGCTTCTCAATATGAAAACTTTATGTTGCTCTATTGACTGAACCATTGCGAGAAATTTGGCAATAGGCGATGTTGAATGTTATCAAGAAACATTACCTTCTATTAAGCAACATAGTCAATGACTTATTGTCAACTCAATCATCAGTCATTGAGTGAAGGTTCACATTTGTGACCACCTTTCATCAATATGGTGGATGATTGAGAACAACAATAACCACATCAACGTCAACATCTCAATCCAAGCAGCTATATGAATCCTTCTTTTAATAAGGTCAAGCAGCTAAATGAATCCTCACCATCTCAAAAAGGTAAAGTTTTTTTTGTAACATGAAACTTGAAGACATAGGGTTATCAATAAATTAAATTGAAATAAGTAGATTAAATCTTTTAAAGTGGATATTTTACATAATACTTCAGTAGATATAATTTGAGTTGGCAAGATTTTACTGGTGAGAAAAGGCATGTTCACTATTAATGATGTCAAAGGAAAATGTGCCACCCTGTTGATGAAGCTGGAAGGAATGGAGATGGGCAAAAGAAATATAAATGCCGGTTAATTAAAGGGAAACATTCCATGGAGGTTGGTGTTCACAAGTATCTCAAGAGGTGGCTGACCTACTTCATAAAAAAAAAGAGGTGGCTGACTCTTGAAGGTCGAAAGATAAAGATAAGGAGATGGACTAATATACAAAAATGGGAATATGAAAAGAAAACATTCAATTCTTGAGATTGGAGTTCAGAAGTAGATTCAAGAATCAGGAGTTCCCTACATATCTTTTCTACTTATTCAGTTTTCTCCTCTGCTGTGAAGCTAATTCCCTCAAGAGTCGGGACTTCCTACATATCTTTCTGCAGTGTCAACTAATTAAAGCTTATTTACTCAAGTACTTGAACTCTTGTTGCATCAGTTTTGGTGTAAAGGCATGTGAATAGATGACAACTCCGAATAGCTGATTGTTCAAAGAAGGCTAACTAACTTATGCTAAATGGATGAAATTATAATTTCCATGAAGATGAAGTTTATGATTTCATTCCTGACGGGAATCTTATTCTTCTTACTTTCTTCATGCAGAAGAAAGTACTTCACCGTAACTTTTATCAAGGACTGGACAGGGCCTAGGTCAGTCAATACAGTACTTCACCTTCTAGACTTTCTTAAAGGATGTGAACCTGGCCCCAAGAAAATAACTTTCTAAAGAAGCCTCATCTTTTATTTCTTCACTAATTTATTTTGATAAAGGTCTAGTTTTACCAACTTGTGCGCACCTCAACTATTCCACTGGATACCGGCCGGATACTAGTGTCCTCCCACCAATACAGGTACGTATAATTTTGTATAGCAAGGCTTAGACACCATACTTATATGCATATGCTATGATTAGAACCCTGATCCCCCAAGTCTTTGGTCCAACTTCCGATTTCATCACTGAACCATATTCAAAATTAAGAATGAAAAAACATGTTGTTCATTTGCTTAAAGATCAATTCTTTGGGCATACAGTTGATCAATGATTATGCTTGAAATTCAACTAAAGGCTGTAGTATGCTATCATCTCAGAGGTTTGACACAGTACAAGATTTTGGCACAAACAGTGGAAAAGCAAGAAATGAGCATTACCGGCAGTTTTTGTTGTGGAATGAATCCATTGACATATTGGTGCTCCTTCCCAACCCCCTCGTCCTCAGGAATTGATTCCAACATACTATGCCTAGACAACTTCCTCCTGGGGCTAACCTGAATCGTTTTGGTCAGAATCAAAGGCACACCAGAACAACAACCCGCTACGTAAACCTCAATCGATGGCGACGAAACCCCAATCTTTGATTGTAAAAATACTGATCCACCACTCCCAAAAGACACCGCATTGTAACAATCCATACTCCATCCAGTCCCATTACCATTATCCCAAGTACCCTCCACTCTTTCCAATGACCCACAAAGTATCAACTCCTTTATCTCCTCTTTCTCTTCATGTACCTCAAATTCCACCGGCCCAGAAACTCTAACATTGTCAGTGCTAACATACGTCACCTCTGATGATCCCTTATCAACCCTGTCACGGCGTAGCGTGATGGAAACGGTGTCGGATGCTGGAATTCGACACCCATTAATCTCTAACGAAACACCCATTTCACGGCGCAGGTGACGGAGTATAAGGTGATCCGGAACTACGTCAACCGCGCAGGACGCTATGCGTACGTAGAACAAACGGATTTCCAAACAACCCCCTGTGAAGTTTGAACTTTTGTAAGCTACCTTCAGTAATTCTTCGCCTTGATTACCCATTAAACCCTGATTTTTTCTTCAATTTGCAGGGGAATGTGACGGAGAATTGAGGAAAATTTAGGCTATTGATCAGAGAAAATTGAAAAGGTGAAAAGGGAAGAGAAGAAGAAGCAAGGGGACATGTGGAGCGTGACCACACGCGTCACTTATTGTGCCATTGTGTCTGCTTGCGCGTGGTCTTTACTTATGACTCATAACAGCCGACCAGAAACACCAAACAAGAAAAATTATTGGGCCACAGCATAGTTGGGCCTAAAATATTTTTGTCTTTCCAACAAATTGGGCCTAAAATATTTTTGTCTTTTCCAACAAATTGGGCCTAAAAAATGGAGATTTTCTCTTTCAAAAGAAAATTTATAAAAGCAAAATCTTAAGACAATATATTTATGTAAGTTTCTCATATTTTAAAGTACAAATTTATGGAAGTGAAATTCCATGATGCTGACTTTAGTTCAAGAAGAATACAATTTAAATTTCATCAACTCTTTTTGAAGTTTAAATTGATAAAATGTTTCAAGTTCCATGAATGAGCATATTAAGCTGAGATTTATCGTATTATTATTTTTAAAATTTAAGATACTCTTATCAAAATTGTATTTTTACATCAAAAGGATAAAGTTTGAATAATAACTTGAGTAAGAGAAATTTCAGAAATAGCAAATCTAATAGACATAATAAAATTTTATAGCTATAGTCTCAATAATTGAGTTTCATAGCTTATAGTTACAGTTATGTTTCCTAGGGAGACTGCGATTTACATATTTCGTGCAATTTGTATATTTATTTGTCCGTTTGATATACAAATAAGATAAGTATATAAATTTTGTATTAGATACATTTAGAAATTATTTCGAACTCTATTTGCATATTTCGCTTGCCAATATATAAAAAAAAGGTAATTTATCCTGATTTTTTCATAAATCGTATACAAATAGCTAGGTTAAGCATTTATAAATTCTGAATTTTATACAATCAGAAATCGAATTATACAAAATTCCATTTTATACAATTAGGCAATTTATACAATTTAGCGAATTATACAAATAGCAAAATTTAGGAAACCTATGGCTGTGAATCACAAATTTTAAAAACAGTAGCTATAACGTTTAACATCCTTTTAAACTTCTAGATACAATTCTAAAAATGAAACTTCTAATTATATATATATATATATATATATATATATATATATATATATATATATATATATATATATATATATATATATATATATATATATATATATATATATATATATATATATATATATAACACGTACAATGGATGTAGCATTTTAGAGAAGGGACTACTAGAGAGTCAGAAGCATCAATATTTTCATTTTTAACCATTTTCATTTTCTAAATTGGAGATCGGAGAAAAGGATTATAAGAATAAAAAATCAATTTTTTATCAAATAAATAAAAATTCAATTAACCAACCAACTAAGCTATTAAGTTTTTCTGATATTTTGCCACTTTTGCAAACAATAATTTTAAAAAAGGAGAGAAGAGAAGTTGGGTTCTTTTTTGAGAAAATTGTATATAATGAGAAACTATTAATTTAAATTAAATGTTATAACTATAATTTGATTTAATTGTGCCCCATAGCAAATATGTCAGTCGCCTCTCTCCCTTAAACTCTTGCTTGCCACTCTCCCTCTCTCGCTCGTCACTCTCCCCCTTGACTCGCTCGCTTTGTACAAACAGAAACGTAAAAGTTACGTTTCTGTTTGTATAAAGCGAGAAAAAATTGTATACACATGCAAATTTATACATCTTCATCCTATAAACTTATAATTATACAATACAAATATTTCTCTACCCAATTCTTTTTGTCTTTCTCTCTTTATACAAAGATTGATTGTATACAAATTTAAACTTTATGCAGATATACAAATACATAAAATTAAATTGGTAGGATGCCAACAATTTATACAAACGAGAGTCTGGCATCAATTTATACAAATGATCTGCAAGCGAAATTATACAAATCTAAAGTGGAATCAGCGAATTATACAATTGTTTCTTTTGTATATATGTATGGTGAAATAGTCACTGTCTTTTGTATATATGTATAGAAATAGCATAACAAAGTTTGCTATGAAGTGCAATTATGCAAAACTATAGTTATAACACACAAATATGATATTTGTATTTGCTATAGGTAAAAGTTGTTTTTTTATTTTTTTTTAATACAAACATTTGTTGTTACGTATGCTACAAATTTTTCAAAGGAGAAATCAAAACGGGCCGAAATATCTCTGTTTGTGTTAAAGTAAAACGGTCCAATCCCACTAAAACTTTGATAATTACGTTTATAAATAATATATCATGTATTTTCAGTACAATTAATATGGATGATAAGTTATGTCACAATTCAAAGTATTGTCATATATATTACATCACAATAGTATTAATCTCCTAAAAAGTCGTTGTATACAATGTTTATAGTAAGAATATTATTGTTCGTTGATAAATTCATACTAATCATAATATATACTTGGAATTGAGTACATTTTAACTCATCTATCAAGGCTCCAATTCATACTAATCTCTAAAAGGAAGTATGTGTAGACTTGCAACTAAAAGAGATTATAAATAACAGATTATTGTAAAACTCGAGTTGATTTCATTTTTTATTAAAGTTACATATTATGATACCTAATACTTGTATTTGGTAAAATATAAATTTTGTTTATATTGAACGGAAAAGGGCAATAAATATTTCAATGTGTGAAAAATGATTCATAAATACTCTTTTGCGTCTTTTGGTCCGTTAATCTTTATTTTTTATAGAACAAGATAGTTGTTCTTTTACCTTTTGATCTAAGACTTCTCTCAACCTTTCTAATTAAGTATGTAGGTACCACTTTAGAAAGAAAAAAAAAACGAGAAATAAGTTTATATCTAACAAGTAGCTAGGACGTGTGTATCTGTATATTAAATTTTATATAACTTTATTTATCTACTTATGTATACTTAAAATTGAAGTACATACATAAATATCAACTAAAATTTAAATTAAATGACATATTTTTATATTATACGACCAGAGCTTCTTACAACTCGTGCATTAGTAGTAGTACATTGATAGGAAACACAAAATTCTAATCTCCATCTTTTATTAAAGTAAGAAAGTGAGATAATAAAGATATAAAATGGATATGTGTATAAATGAAGAAAAGCACTTAAATGAAAAGGGAAAAATTCCAAAAACAGAAGGGAAAAGACATATTAGATCACAAAAGTTTAATTAAGATTGGAATTAATTGCATTTTATCATTTTCAACAGAAATACACTAAATTCCTAATTATATATGGCCTTGCATGTATTATTTCCATCTTCTTGACCGGATATAAATTTTAAAACATAAATTTGGTTTATTACTCATTTATATTAACGATAAGTAGTAGTAACTTTTTGTATGATATTTGTAAAATTCGTTAAATTATTTAATATTATAATATTTCAATAGGAGAGAAATATTGTGTGAAAAATAGTGCAATAAAATATTTTGATATTGGATTAAAAATATTCCTTAATCCACTTATTGGGGTATAAAATATCTCTCAATCCACCTGATCTATTTCTATCCTTAAAACTAACAATCCTTTTAAAATATATATATTATTATTATTACTTATTAGGTGTCAATTTCTTATTGGATAAATTGAAATCCAATTCATTTTTTTTATCCATCCATTTTAGTGTCCATGACCCAAACTCATTTAGAGGATCCATTAAAAAAATAAATTGATTGATTGTTTTTTTCTCCCTTTAACTCTAAGTCTGTTTTTTCTTTCCTCTTTTCTTATTCAAAAATTTCAAAACGATTACGATTTTCAGTCAAATGATGCAATTTTCAGTACTATACTTCTTATTTCGTATGAATCTGACAAGTTTATTTATCAAAATTGCTTATCAAATTTGTACTGCAAATAACGGAAATTTCGAAAAATATGCCCTATTCAAAACTTCTACATCTCTTAGCTTTTCAATAGGTACAACCATTGTTTATTTGTTTCGTACTCATGCAAGTACATTCCGCATATCTCCAAGGGCAATTCGCGGTGTTTATATTGAAAATCAACTCCTAATTTAAGAGATTTTAGCAAAAGACCCATAAGCCTTTTGAGACCATGCAGATGTAGATCAATTAGCCTGTCCAAACTGAAGTTTGGAGTTCTTTTGAGTTGATTGCACTTAGAGAGATGCAGATTTTTTTGTTTAGATTTTTTGCAAACTAAATATAATTTCAAGTAAGATTTTCTTTCCATCAGTCGCAAAAACAGCACACACGAAATTGTATTGCACTGAAAATTGTAACATTTGACTGAAAAAAGTCTTGAATTATTTTAAATAAGAACATAAAAGAATTTAATGAATCTTCTAATTGAATTTGGGTCATGGACACTAAAATAAGTCGGTAGGAAAACATTAAATAGGCTGGAATCTGATTTTTTCAATAAGAAAATGACACCTACTAAGTGATAATAATAATAATATATACATATTTAAAAGATTATTAGTTATAAGGGTAGAAATAGAACAAAAAGTTGGATTGAGGGGTATTTTTTAATTCAATAGGTGGAGGAAAGATATTTTTGAACCTTTTCAAATAGTCTAAGGTTTTTTTTTGGCTCTTTTCTGTTAAAAAAATAAAAATAGATTTCTTTATTTTATTTGTCTATTTAAACGGATTAAAAAGTTTTTTTTCAATATACTTTTATCGTTAAGTAACTACATAATATACTTCTAATAATCAAACTTAATTTCTTAAAGTGTAATTAATAAGAATAGTTTAGTAAAACGTGTCTTTTTTTTTTTTAAAGAAAAGTCTCAAGTTGAAAAGAAATAAATAAAATAGAACGAAGGAAGTACATTATTAATTAGGCTATGATACTATTTAAGATAGGGGCAGCCCCAGTTCAACAATTACTAGGTCACACCTTTCATTCTGAAACGAAGTAAGGATCATACTATGATAAAAAAAAAAGGATTTATTCAAATTTCTTTAATAAATATTAAATTATTATGTATAATTAAATTATTGTTTATTATTATTATTATATATATATTAAATCTTTTTTTGTCTTCTTCACATATTTATATTTTATATATTAAATTTTAATATTAGAAAAAATTCTGACTCCGATATTTACCTGGTGAACAATTGGTGTTGATTGCTGATACTGAAGAGACATGGGCCAACAAGAAGTTCCTACCATGCAATTTTCAACTTTAATTTAAAGCTAATAACAAGTTGATTTATTATGTGCATGCCCCATATATTATATAAATATAGGCCGGTTATAGATTTTATATATAGGGCCACTCATGTCCTTAACCTGCAGAAAATAAAACCTTAAATTCAATGTTATAATAATGAAAAATACTTTATGTACATCAAAGATATGACTCTTTATATTACTATCACTCTTCATTGGCTCATTTTTCCCATGTTTCATCGAATATTTAATTTGTATTCACACATAGTTTATTTTTAAATTTAGCTAGATATGTTTTTAAAAGTTTTACTAAATGTATGAGAATTTTGTCTTTTTAGTTAGGCGCTTGTCTTTTATGACCAAAATGACAAATAATATTACGAATTTAGTTAGCAGCCAACGATGGGTAAAGAAGAGTCTTGTCCCGGTATAAAAGATGATTCATTTGTTTTGTGTTTTTTTACGCACTACTTTAAAATTAGATTTTCACGTTTATTTATCATATTTAACATATAAAAAAATCATTTATTTCTAGCATTAATTAGGTATTTCTTAAACATCAATTAATATGGATACAATTATAGTATATCAAGGACTCCCTCCGTCCAAAATTGTTTGACAGGTATACTAAAAATAGATATCCAAAATTAATTATCAATTTAAATAATCAAGAAATAATTAGTCACTTTTTTTCAAGTTTGCCCTTAATGATAGTATAGTTCAATTGGAAAGTTAGGTAGACTTTTGATATTCTTGATAGAGTTATATTAGTCAAATTACACATTGTATTAAATTTTTCTTGAAGGGTGTGCATGACCTTAACATGACAAACAATTATGAACGGAGGGAATATTATTTTTTAAAAACGTTTAAAATTTAAAATAAATAAATAAAAATAAAAATAAAAAATTATCCTATTTACTACTTTAAAATATATATTAAATCAAACATATATAACCAAAAATATATATATTGTATATATATAACGGGTTAACCTATTATTCTCGATTGTTGAAATTTTTTGGATTTTGTCTTTTTTTTTTTTTTTTTGTCTATCAACTGATTTACAAAATCCACCATTACTCAGTTAATGGATACAAAACTATATATATTAGCCACTGAAGAATTTATATTTATTCAATGTATTTCTTTTAATTTGATATTTGATATTCATATTAAAATTTTATTAAATTTGAATTCGCACTGAAAATTCTACATTAAAAATAAATCACTCTAACAAAAATAATTTAAAATCTCTTAAAATACTTAGTACTCCACCAACAAAAATTCATTCGGTTGGACACTGACTTTAAAGGGTTAATATATCAATTTTTCAATGGTGCAAAGAGGGTGAACATTGAACAACAACAAATGGTGGTAAATGACGGCTTTTTGTCTATTTAATATTTATCTAGTTGCACTTTAGTGTGTTCAAGAAAAGTTGAAATTTCTAATAATTGAATTATTATATTGACTTAGAAAACCAATGCCTTTTTTTTTCTTTTAAATATAAGTCTGGTCTAAATATATTCGTGGTCCAGGCTTTGAACATACTACTAATTTAAAAAATATTTAAATAATAATTGTTTTGAATTTGATGAAAATGGAACTAGTTTGGAGCATGAACATCCGACCTAGCTAATTCATTTATCCAAATGTCCCTTTTTACGTCAATTAAATAAGATTTTATCTCTTTTTAAAAATTGTATAAATATTATCCTTTGTAAAAGTCCCTTCCAAAAACAATTAGACATGAATCTAATATTTTCTTAATTTTACACATATAATATTAGACTTTGATTCTGATGTTAGATTTCTTGTTAATTTCACGATTTTTATCAAATATCTTTCTCATGAAAATTTCAATTTGTTCAAAAGATATTTCCAAAATTATGATCTGTATATTTTATTTTATTTTTTGAGAAGGACAACGAGGGGGTGACTACAAAGTGATGAATTGAACTTCACTAAACTAGGGTTGTCTATTGGACGGATTGAATTAATAATTATACTTAATGATTTGATTTATTAGATATTATTAGATTTTAATTATATTAATTCGCTAGTCAATGAATAAGCTATCTATTGGTTCGGTATCGGATTAGACAGTGTATTGGCTTTATAATTCATGCTTTCTTCTTTCACTTTCACTCACCAATATATTGATCTACCATTTAACAAAATATTTTTTGTAGCCCTACTTAAGTTGGTAATTTAATAATTGTGATTCATAATGACACATATAAAAGTCTAAATTTTGTGGGTACGTACACCTAAGTATTTACTTAATAAATATGCTTATGGTAAAAATATAACTACAATAAGTTTTAACGACTTAACGGTCCACCCAACAAAGAAATTGAGTAATCCAACCCCGTATCGATAAACCATTAACTATAATAATTTAACCGTTCATCAACCATTAATTCGATAATCTAGTACCAATAAATCAATTTTGCGGTTGACTTATTGAACAATCCCACACTGAACAAAGTATTTCATATGTTTTAATTTATTTGTCTTATTTTTTTAGTCCATTTAAAAAATAATATTTATTTTTATTTTTTAACTATTTTTTTATTTCAACTTTTTATATGACATTAAATTCACAAGATCAAATGTCATTGTAATACATGTTACACACAATAAAACTGTATAAATTAATATTCGATAAATTAATAATCTCTCTGAAGTAATATTTTTCTCCGATCCCGACTTGAGCCGATGAAAAATTATCAATGGTCCCATTAATATCATAAATGAATAACTTTAAAAAATACAAATATATCTAAGACAATTTAGTAAAATATGATTCTATTTTGTTTTTTTCTTCTTAAAATTTAAATCTAGTTAAAGTTCATCTCTAACTTCTTATTGCATCAAAAAGTTTCAGTATTGTCTTTTCGAATTGCACCATAAAATTGTGAAGCGTTCTAGATGTGATAAGTGTTTCCTTACGCATAACTATTTCCAAAAGTATAATATCATCTTCAACTTTATCATCAACATTATTTTTTTCTGACGATATCCATAATTTCTTCTAAGCTCTAGACCTCTGAACATGTATCACTTTCACGCGGATAATTCAACAGGTTATTAACATTCATTTTATTATGGTAACCGAGCTCAATAATCATGACTGCAAGTTCATGAATGGCGTTTTCACAAGTGGGTTCAATTTCTTCGAAATTGCATCCGCCGAATGAATATTACACTGTCGAAAACTATTTGCTATTGTCTCTTGCTGAACATTTGTTGTCCAAGTAGGGATTGCAAAATTGTAGCATCCAAAACATGAATCTTTGTTGGATCAGTTTGTCCACTTCATAACCTTCTAATTCTGTTACCATGATATATCTTGAAAGCTCTTATTATCCCAACATCACAAGGTTGAATTTTGGATATCATGTTAGGTGGCATAGAAAAACAATTCAACATTTTGTAGTCCTTCAATATTTCTATTATGGACTGGACAATTATCTACCATAAGCAAAACTCGTCTATCATGCATTTTGTGGTCAAATCAACGAATATATTCATAAAAAAAACACTTGTCATCCATGCTCTTTCGTTTGCACGATAGTGACAATTCAATAAATATGATACAAAAATTAGTAAGATACAATGATTTTAATATATCCGTTGTATTTTATGTATAATATTTTTTTTAATGTTAAATTAATAAATATGATACATAAATTAATAAGATACGATAATTTTAATATAATTACAATTAACCTTAATTAAATCTCAAATCATTTTTTAAATTAATAAAAATTAATCTATCAATTAAATACTATCTCTATAGAATAATAAAACTTTATTGATTTATAGAAAGTTTGCTTTATCTTTAATTTATTTTAATTATAAAATTCAAAAATCTTTTTTATTCTTCAAAACTCTGGATCAAATATTTTTAAAAGAACTGTAACGGAGGAAGTATAACTTAACAAAGGTATTTTTAACTTTCACACACTTTAATAACTAGAAAAATATGCATAACGGATACTCTAGGGATTTACAATCCAAAAGAAAAACAAAAAATTCAGCATACGTTGTTATAAAATTACATAAGTTTTTAAACTTCAGCATTATTTATTATTTTAAAACATAAATTACTTATATTCTTTCTATTTCATATTTAGGAGTGATTATTGTCCTTAAAACAAACATCGACTAACTTAGCATAAAATATGTTAATTTTTAGTTTTCCAATTTCTTTACTTTTATGGTTATTCAAATACTTTCGTAAACACATTTTTTATTTATCGAAGAAAGAGCCACTGATATGTTGTTATTATTGTTGTATCAGTTCATCAACTAACATTGGATGTATCAATTTTTAATATACAAAAATTCAAACAAACCATTATTCTATTGATTATTGTTTATTTTTAATTTATTTAATTTATTTTTATTAGTTCGTTTTTTTTAAAAATATTCTTTTTTAATTTTAATTTTTCATATACATATATAGCATTTAACATTGTATAAGAACAATTTGTATATTCAACATATTTTTAATTAAAATTATATAATTTAAATATCGTATCAAATTAAAATTGATCGAGAAATGACACGTGGCAATATGAATAATAAGCATGTAGAGAGCTCCACTTGGATCAAAATATTTCAGAATAAATTTAAACATGTAACCCCTCTTTAAATTAATTTTGGATCAAAATATTTCAGAATAAATTTAAACATGTAACCCCTCTTTAAATTAATTTAACATTTAGCCCCCACCTTTTTTCCCCACAAATTGCCACTGTTGCCCTCACTGTTATCACCTTTCTTCTCTGTAGCTCCAAATATATAATAACACCATAGCCCATAACACCTTTTTCTATTTTCTCTCTCTTATTCTGCATTTTTGTTCTGATTCGGAATTTTTTTCTCTATTTGGGTTCCTTTTTATACCGTCAAATACTCATTTGAACTAATTAGAAAACCATATATTCGGTTTATGTCTCTTTCTATTCAATACCTCTTCACCATTTTCTAGCTTCTTCTCTTTCTCTCTCTACAACTTTTTTTTTTCTTCTGGGTTTTGATTCTGACTGCAAGATGAAGGTATCTCTGATAAATTATTTATTCCCTTATCTGATTTTGCCTTTTTTGTTATTCCACTTGCGGAATATTTCATAAGATGCACAACTTTTGCTTTGAATTTACTTTTGGGTGTCGGGTTTTTTGGGGTTTTATTGATTCTTTGGAGTTTTTTTCTTCTTCTAAATTTTGTCGGTGGTTGATTCTTTTGTATTTTGATTTGCTTGCTCTGTTTTGCTGGTACTGTTTTTCATTTTTTATTTTGCAGGAAAATGATTTTATTTTTTTCACTTTTTTTTTCTGCAGAAATTTATCTTGAATTTGGAGGTGCATGATGTAAGAGACAAGCGCAAGGCCTTGAAGACGGTCTCTGCTCTTCCAGGTACTGAAAAAATATTATTTTTCGTGCATTTTTTTATCTATCAGAATTTTAAAGCTAAAATGGTGTGTGGGGATTGTGAGAGTGTTTCCAATTAATTTATTTTTGCAATTTAAAAGTTAAAAACTAATGATTGAATATTTCGAATTATCAATGGTTGCCTACGGGTTATGTTGCTCGAACGCTCTAAAAATGTTGTCACTGGCAGGTTAGATTCTTCGAAAATGCACTACTTTTTGATAATCCCACATGAATGTGGAAGAGTTCGCGCAACCTAGTCCATGGGCATGTCTCTTTGGTACAAATGGTACTCAGTGGACATTTTAAAGAGTTCGAGCAACATAGTCAGTGGGAATTTCATATTATGATTTCATATCACATGACCAGACGGGCCCTTAATATTAAGCAAGTAGTGTCATCTAACATCTCTTTGTCGAAGAATTTAATCGATATGTATGTGAATAAAATTAAATGAACTAAGTATAGGCATACCGGTTTAACGACTACAAGTAATTCATTTGATGTGAACATATTTATCTTTAGCAAAAAGGGAAAGAATTTAGTTTGGGTAATCAATTGAGTTGGTGGTGAGTCATTGTTAAAGGATTAGGAGGTTCTAATACTGAAGATGGTAGTTCTCCAACTTGGATTAGGTACTAAGCCATTAACTACCAATAGTCTCCAAATGGGATTCTACTTTCAACTAATTGAGATGAAAATGAGAAGTCAATTTTTTCATCGATTGTGATGTGGCGCCACGTCAAGTGGGGGCCACTACATGTAAGCTGTCCTCCATTTCAATCTCCATGTTCTTTCTTTGGGAGGATGAGTGGTTTTCGTTGAGCCGAGACTGTATCAGAAACAGGCTATACTCTCTGTGTTGTTGTATATATATATATTGATATATTTTACATTTTAAAGTTTTTTTTCCTTTTTTGGTGATGATTACGAAAGCACTACCTATAATAATATTTTCTTAAGAAATTATTGAATGAGTAGTTGTTCTATCAACTTCAATTGCTGCATTATTTTCAGTAGTGGTCAATTCAATCTGCTGTAATGGTCTAATGCTCTTTGGAGAATAATGATTTGCTTTAGAAATAACCAAATCATTATGGTTGTGCAGTAACAGTTAAAATCTGGTGAGAAAGTTGTTCCATAACTTTGTTTCCAATATAAGTGAAAATTCAGTTAGTTGAACTCCCTAAAGTCCTCATCTTTTTTTCTTTCCTAGAGTTGGTGACGGTTTCTTGAGTTTGATATGTAAAATCTTTAAAATGAGACTAACCGGAGGATGTTGTGATGAGATGTTGCAGGAATTGATGAAATCTCAATGGATATGAAAGGTAAGAAGTTAACCATCATCGGAACAGTTGATCCAGTGAGTGTAGTGAGCAAACTAAGGAAATTTTGGCCAGCGCACATAATCTCAGTAGGACCGGCCAAAGAGCCAGAGAAGAAAGAGGAACCAAAGAAAGAAGAGGCCAAGAAAGAGGAGGCTAAGAAGGAGGGTGAGGGCAAAAAAGAAGGCGCTCCGCAGGAGGAAGGAAAGAAAGAGGAGGGTAAAAAGGAAGAAGAAGGTAAGAAGGACGAAAATAAGAAAGACGAGCCCAAAAAGGACGGAGAGAAGAAGGCAGAACCACAGCCACAACCAATGCCAATGCCAATGCCTATGCCTATGCCATTCCCACATCATCAAGGCTATAATCAATCTGTGGTTGGCATGGTACCGCCTTATCGGCCATACTATCCTCCTCCTCCTCATATGCAAGCTATGCCCTATCGTCCATATTATCCTCCTCCCGCGCAAACATACTACCAGGTTCACCACAGCATGGAAGAGAATCCTAATTCATGTGTTATCTGTTAAATTGGTTCGAAGAACGAATGGAATCATATATATTATATATATACATAGCTCTCCGTTCTTCTTGTTTCGAGTTGGTCTAGGGTTATATTCTATTAGCATGAACCGAGACTAGCATTCAAGAACAGAGAAAATCCATTGTGAATACACAATGATCATCATGCCATCATATTTGTCTTTTCAGAATTAAGAAATTGTGTATAGAGAATTAAATAAGAGTTTTGCTCCCTTCTTTTTTGCTTAAAAATTCTTACAGAGAAATGCTCATTGTGTTCACTCTATTCTTGGAGTTACGGGTAATTCTTTAGGTCGTTTAGTTCGTGGACTAAGTTATTCTGGGATTATAGTTTTGAAATTGTAGTGTTTCGACCAATTTAAAACAACATCAAAGTTTGAATTTCAGGATTAATTTTTTGATAATTAAACCAAAGTAGCCTAATTTTATTAGGGAGGGACAATATACATTGTTAATTATTTAGTACAAAGAATGATTTGCTGGCAAGTTGCTTTATGTATGTTGTTTTTTCAATCTCTCTAGTTCCCCCATGTTCCTACTTAATACTATTTGTTACAAGTACAAGATAGTAAGACAAATTTTACAGGTGCATACTCTTGTAATTCTTTTATCTTTTTCAGAAAAACAAATTTTGGTGCTACTCATGCTTCATTTCACATGAATTTAGGCCACCGGGTTGTCTTATTCGATTCTAATTATTCTATAGACATGTGATATTCTTTTTTAAAAAAATGTTATTATCAATAAACCTCACTATGTTGTAACATTTGAACATATTCTTGTCAATTAGTCAATGATAATGAGTATTCTCGTATTTTTGTTTTGTTTAAGAGGAAATAGTAGTGTCTGTTTTTTTCCTACCCGAGGACTTTCCCCAAATTCGATTCGTACTGAAAAAATTTATAAAGTAAGAATAGAACGCTTTTTAATAAGAATGATTTTATACTTCGACTCGAATCCAAGATGTTTGTACACTCCTTTGGTTTGGTGTATTTAATTATGTTGAAGATGGTGTAGAAAAATCTTTGACCGCAGGCTTCTATGAAAGTGAAATTAGCCAATCTAAAAGTTTGGACCATATGTTATACATATAAAATAGAGGTCCAGATTCAAAGTGTGCTAAATGTCACTTTTTTCTTATCTTTACTTTAAGCAATGTACCCCACCATTATGATATATGACTTTAGAAACAAAGTGTTAGCCATTTAGACAAAGTAAACAAAGATTAATTACCCTATTGTTTGTGTGATGTAACATATCACTTTTGGTGTTCCATGTTTTAATCTTTATCTTAGTGCCAGCATTGTTTTCTATTAATCTTTCTTTTATAAGTAGATATGTAAAATTCTCCATAAATTTAATTTGAAAAAATTTAATAAATATAGAAGAGATGTGTTATATCGTAAATTACCATGTTGGAGATGAGTGTTGATGGAAGAATATTTTTTAAATTTACACAATCTTCTTGTTATCTATGTTTTCAATATTTACTATTCACCATATTTTTTTTTCTTTTTAAAAAATAAATAAATGGAAGACATGATCGCTTGGTGTACGGTTTATTTGTGTACCATGTACCGTTAAATTAAATATTGTTACTGAAAATTCTCTTTACATTTCGAAAATTAATTAATTTTTTTTTTCAAAAAAAGGGGATATGATCTATGGTACGGTAACCATCACGATTTTACACTTTGGGTGTGTTTGGTATGGAGGAAAATGTTTTCCTAAAAAATTTTCTGGAAAACAAGTAGATTTTGGACTTATTTTCTCATGTTTGGTTGGTGAGTAGAAAATATTTTCCGAAAATAATTTTTAGTGTTTGATTTATGAATGAAAAATATTTTTAAGCGACATCTTTTATTTTTACTAGAGTAAAAATAATTTATGAAATTGAAAATATTTTTTTAAAATAAAATTATTATTTTTTGGGTTGATGCTGGGTGGGATGGGGTAGTGGGTGGGGCAGGGGAGGGGGTAAGAGTGAAAAAATAAAAATTCGAAGTTGATAGTATTTTTAAAAAATAAAATTAATTTTTTGGGGGGTTGGGGGTGGGGTGGGGGGCTGACCGAGGGATTGGGGGGGGGGTAGGAGTTTAAAAATAAAATTTTGAAGTTGAAAATATTTTTAAAAAGCAAAATTAATTTTTTGGGGAGGGGGGGTTTGGGGGTAGGTCGGGGATCGGGTGAAAAAATAAAATTTTGAAATTGAAAATATTTTATTAAAATTGATGTTTATCTAAAAAAAAAATGTAATTTGAAATTGGAGGAGAGTTTTGAAAAATGTTTTCCCTAATTTTTGAAGGGAAGTCATTTTCCTTAATTTTGAGAAAAATGAGTTGATTTGGAAATCATTTTTCAAAACTTTTGTCCCAACCAAACATGGGAAAATTGGAAAACATTTTCCAGAAAATATTTTCCTTCATACCAAACACAATCTTTATCTTTTGAAATTGTCACGTAATAAATGGATATATAAGTCGGCTTTTTCACTTTTTAAGCTTTTAATAATTGATTCTTTTACTTGTATAGCTATTTATAAATTTATTTAATTATTGCTTCACTTTGTAGTAAATTGAGGTCAGAACAAAACCTATATATGTGATCAACATCGAGAATAAGAATACTGGAGGATTCAAATTATATATTGATTCTTTTTAGATAGATTAACACGATGAGATCGATGGTTGAAATCTAATTAAATATCACAACACTAAGTGAAGAGTCATTATAAATATAATTTATTCTTTATCTTAAAATTTTGAATTTGAATTTTATAAAAAATCTCTTCGTAACGAGTCTTTTACTTTTTAGTGGACCTATCATATACGATTTTGAATTAATTGAGTTATTAAAGGAAAAAAAAAAAAAATAGGTATAAAAGTGAATTTGTCGTTTTACCAATTAGTATCACACGTCGTCAAAAAATTAGTTTTCTTAATTAATGCAGTCAAGTTTACTGAAAATTCTTTCTTGCTAGATTGGATTGAGTGTGACTAATTATAATCTTTCTGTAGATTAAAGGTATTTTATTTTTGCATTTGTGTACATTCAAAAGCAAATAGTGACGATTTTAATTTTATTACGTGTTTTATTTTTCAAAGACAGCTAATTAATTATAATAATTATATAGATAATTTTCTTCAAATTTAAGAACTCAAAAATTCTGCTACTCATGGTGTGGCCAAGTTGAGTTAAGAATGATGACTGAATGATTCATTTATGTGTCAGCAGAATGTCTGGACGGCATTTGCGGACAAAAGCAATGGGGCTCAAATGTACTCGTCGTAATTTACGTGATATCATTATAAAGAAAAAATAATTATTTTTAAAAAATATTTGTGATATAAAATAATCTTAAATATTTATGTGATTATAAATTATTTTACTAAAAATAAAACTTAATCTTAAATTTATATTATTTTTAATTATTTTTAATTATTTGATTTTGCTTTTGAAGAGTATGTTAAGATTGTGAAATTTCTAATTTTTCACATATATGTGATATATTCTTGTCTAGTGGAGTAGTACGTCCTGTCCCTTTTGATGCCAAATCAACCCATGCACACACATGTTTTTTTCTTATAGAAGATCTCAATTTTCATATCGAAAGATTTGAAAATAAATAATTTCAATTTTTATCTTGAAAGATTCGAAAAAATAAAATATATCACATCTACGATACATTCCATTCCAAATCATCTGATATACAGCGATGGGCTAGTACTTCTTTCCAATACATGCAGCTAATATTTTGTTTTATTTTAAAGAATTTACATAAAGTTTTTTGCAGTAACATCACTTGCCTATCTTGGTTTTGGTCCATCTGCAGACAAACTTTTTTTTCATTTGTCATTTTTTCCACTAGATTCAAATTTTGCATCGAAATTTTTTAGAGATTTTAAATTCAGAAGAACTCGAATTCAAGACTTCTAACTCTTGTCCTTGTTATTAATTTCCTTTTCCTATAATAAGTTGATTAACAAACGCCTGTAAGTAGTTTTTTCGTGTTATTCCCAACTAAGTCAATTGATCAAAAAAGTCTTTAAAGAGATAATAAGGCTGAGTTGAATCAAAGTAACCATGCACGTTATACTTCTTTTTTTGATTAAAAAATGTTTTTATTATTATGAACAAATTTAGGATGAATTCATTCTCTTACGTTGCGTATAAATTTTGAATTCTGAATTTATCGATTACATTTAATAAGAATTATATATATATGATAAAATAAATGACGAAATAAGTAGTATTCCAAAAGATCACGTACTACAATATGTTATATAATATAGTCATATATCAATGCATTGTATTAGGAATGGACTCAACTAACACCACACATTTTTTTATACTTTAATTTATTTTATGAAAGAACAAAAAAACAGCTACACATAATGCACAATTCTTGCATCATTGAGGGGCATGATTCATGTTAGTGATTTTTTATTTCACTTATTTGTTAATTTTTTTAATTTTTTGGTGTTTACGTAATCAAGACAATCTACTTGAGCTAGTCATGTCTCCCACTATTTTATGAAAGTTAGAGGCGTATGCATATCCAGGATTTTTGGATGATGAGTGTATAGTCGATATAAAATTTAAGTTTCTATCGTTGAAAATAACTAAATTAAATTCCAAAAGTATATGTTCAAAATTAAAATGCTTAATTAATTGAAACGCCAAAAGTGTTGTCAATAACCACCACTTAAAGAGGTATTACCCAATTTCAAAAAGAAAAATAAAACAAAATAGATATAAAATTCAAATTTCTAACCTCACTAAGAGGTGCACCCAATCATCGTCATATTATATGATACTTTATGTGTAAATCTACACATCTTTAAGAAAAAATTAAAAAAAAATATAATACTACTATATATAATTTCGAAAGTGGAGCATGAGTTCACATGAACTCAATGACTCTCTCCAGCATAAACCTTTGCATGCAAAATGATGCTTTTAGCTCAGACATATTTACTTTTTAGTTAGTAGAATTTTTTTTAATTTAATTATTCTTGATAGATTAATTAGTAGTAGGAATCAAATAATATATTGTGAATTACTAATTTTACGTCTAATCATCAATTTCAATTGAGAACCTATATTATTACTTATAATTATAGTGAATGCTCTGAAATCTTCAACAATATATAGGTTCATTAACTTTTTGTTCAATTACATGTACACCATTTCATTATGAGATCTCACTCTCTCTCTACTCTCTAAATTAAAAAGTCTACTAGCTTTTGGATAATTATTGATTACAGAAAGAAATTAGCAATATATAATATGTCTATCAAAACATCATAATAAATGGAAAAAAATCATAGATTAATCTAGAATTTGAACTTTATGAGTTCACAATTTTGAAGCTATATTACTCGTAATTTAATATTTATACATATTCATTGGAATTTCTACTACTCTTTTCGTCCAAATTTAAGTGACATTATTTAATTTGGCTCAAAATTTTGAAAAGAAAGAAGATTCTTTAAATTTGTGGTCTAAACTCTAAATCAATCCTTGACTATTTATGTAGATATAAATCATTTTATTTGAAACAGATTACAAAATAAAGTGCACATATTATAATATGTATGTATATACCCCATTATTATCAATTTTATAGGCCCTCAAGACAAAGGCTATTGATGACATGGAATGGTAGCATAATGAGTCAGTTGATGGATAAGCAAACCTAAAAACTGGACAGTTATAATGTTAACGTCGTCATTAGCTAATAATATTCCTCGTGTCTTAATCTAATGAATATATAAATAATATTGATGTCATACCAAGTGCTAGCTAGCTACATGACTTATTTCTATTATTTAAAAATTAATCGTATTAGTTAAGTAATAATAGGTTCAAAACAAACAAAGATTTAACAACTAAATCTCTTGGCCTTTCAAAAGTTCAACATTACGTGTTAAAAAAAAATTAAATTGAATATTATATTCATGCACATTACCAAAAGATTGGAACACCATGAAAACATTGCTAACGGGAAAAGTATGAGCACTTTGCGTTTCAGCACTATTAATTGGATGATAAAAAGTAAAAAAGATTGTGTTGTATGGGCGAACTACCTAAAATATATTTGTGTTTGTATTTTGAGATTGAGCAAATGAAGAGTTAATATTGTTAGGTATAGTTCGCCTATTTGTGGACAAACTGTACGTTTTAATTTGTATTTTTAAGAAGAATTTCTTTTGATATGTGATGTCTAAAAATTGTTCGTTTTGAATTAAACTCGCCAAATTGATGGGGCAAGGCACAAGTCCGAAAGTAATTGGTGCCTCTTCATGGTTGTAATGGGCCAATCAAGCAACTAGTACAACACGATATAACATAGCCAATGTATTCTAAAAAATATGTGAATAAAGAATAACTATAATTTATAGTGTGATTTCTGCAAATTGAAAAGGCAGCCCACACAAAAATTTATTATAAATTATGGGGCCTTATAAAGTTCCTACTATGGATGGCAACAATATCTAATCGGTTGGCACGTTTCAACATAAACATGAGATCGGACACTATATTTTAATATGCTAATTATTTGGGCTTGAGTTTCATGAGAGAATCAACTACTTGACATAATTGTGTATCTTGAAAAAATGTGAAACTTGTAACTTGTTCGTAAATGTTGATAATGATGTATATATCCGGTATAGGAATGTGATTATATTGTTGTAATAACTAATATATGTTGCTCTAGTGGGATAGTCGTGTGATCCTATTAGTACACAATGATTGTGCATTGATACTGCACTTGTTCTTTATTTGTTGAGTACAGTACATCTTCAGGCGTCTGTTGACATACCTCGTTTATAAGATCAGTGATCGCTGATCGAATTCAAGGGTGAGCCAGTTCTTACGGGCTGCCATGAGTTCTCCTTTCGTCTATGTCCACATTTCGGACTTAAAATTTTCTAGTTAATTAATTATTAGTTCATTAGCTTGGGGTTGTGATCCTTCTTGTTAGACTTATGGATCTTGTTAGATGTTTTGGTACATTGACTTTCAGGTTCTAGGTAATTTCTTCCGCATTGTTTAGTTTCGTTGTTAGATAGTTTGAAAGTTTATGGAAACTTCAGTTTTTAGTTATTTAAACCTGCTTCCGTAGCTTTAAATTGTTTTGTTGAGTTATAGCAATGATTCTCCCATCGAAAGGTTAGTGTGGATGTCAATCAAGATGGTTTGAATCGTGACATATAACAACTCAACCTATGGCTCAAACAAACAAGAATATCATTGCATAATCCCTCAGCCAGCTCATTTGAGAAAATTTAAGAAATAGAACTTTCTTTTTGAAAATAAAGTCTCTAAAATTCATTGAATCATCAATAGAATGTATACATACAATTGATATCTCTTATATTTATGATAAAATTTATATATATCTACCACACAGATTTACTACCATGATGAGTAACTGAATTCTTTTAATAAGATCAATTTCAATAAAGTTTGATTAGATCAATTTCAATAAAGTTTGTTGATAATATCACGTTTGATTTTAGAATATGTAAATAATAGACTAATAACAGTAAAAGTAGATTTAGATCTGAACAAATCTTTGAGATGAAATAAGAATTCTAATACTTATTTGTTATTATGTTTGCTAAGCCTAAACCAATAATTCTCATACATTATTATAGAAAATATGTTTTATATTTTACAAATATATACCTTAAAAAATCAATTTGAAAAAGAAATTCTAGTATCAAGTAATTAGTATATCACCATCGTAATATTTGGTGATAATTATTTGGTTGTTTGCCCTATTACTAGAAAATTTATACAGTTGATATTCAAGCGAAATTTACCAATTTACTTGTAAACCCATATGTGATTGTGGGTATGTTTTGGAACAATACATACATTTAAGTGTATGGCAAGCCCTATTGAATAAAAAGACGTCGTGTCATTTATAAAGTAAAAATATAAAAATATTAATTCAAATAAATAAGATGTTAGTTATCAAATGTGCAATATTATTTTGGATGTTATTATAAATATCATATTTATAAATATAAAGATTTAAATTATTTAATTTAAAGTTCTAAAATATTTTCAGTAAAAATTAAATAATTTCTTAAAATATAAATTTGGTGTTTTTTATTAATTACATTTCTATATAGTTTTAAGTGAAAATAAAATCGTTAAATTAATAAAATCATTAAATTCACTACTAAATTGTTTTGGATCTCACAAGATGAGTTAAATGGTGAGTCATATTCCAATTTGTTCAATTCTAGCCAGAGTTAAACAGTGGATCATAATACAATCAGCCTATATATTAATTTTATTATTTAATTTTAATAATTTGTTTAATTATAAGTGAAAGATCAAAAACACATTTAAACTATCTCTAGTTTTGAATTATATACCATCACTATTAGATGTGCGAATTTACTACTTGAACTATTACTCAACAATTAGCGAAGCACACCTAGACTAATATTTGATGGTGTGTATACTATACGCTCTCTTTTATTTAAAAATTCTGACACGTGAAATAATAATTCCCTAGTGACAAAATCTAATAAATTATTATTTAATTAAAAGTTGAAAGAGAAAGGCTAAGATTTATTAATATGTAAATTAATTAAATTCTCCATTTCAGAACTTCTTCTCCACATTTTCAGCGGTGTTGTGGTCTCAAAAGTGATGTCGATATTTTTTAGCTGGTTTTAAACATCAATTTTCTCTATGTGTTAGCTAATAAAGTCGTTATATATGTCATGTAGATGAAGATTTTATTGTTAAATATGCTTAAAAGGATTTTTAAACAAAAAATTAATCCAATCACTATCTAAGTGTATTTTGTTAACCATCAGTAATAATTAAAGTAGAAAACTTATTTACTCAATAGTTCAGAAGGGATAATTTAAATGTTGTTTGGACCCTTCACTCTTTCATTATCAAACAAATACTACTAGTTTAAAAAGATTCTTTTGTTATTGCTATATCTAATAACTATCATGTCAAAAAATAATTCTTTTTTCGATGTATTCTATTATGCATTAGATTAGGTTACCTGCTAAGCCCAAATAAACCAACTTTGGGTTGTGGCCCAAGTGATTCGCCATGAAAATGTGAGAGACGATCCAGAATAACTTATGAAAATTATAATATTGTAATACAAATATATGAACTAATACTCCGCGAAAAAATTATTTGTTATGAAAAACGTTAAATACCAGCAAAATATAGGGTCAAAAGGGCGAATAATTCCCAAATTTCGTGTTGTTTATGTCAAAAACCATAGATGTTTATCCGGCCCAACAAGTATATACATTGTATTCCATTGAAATGTATAATTCTCATGTTACATACATTAATAATATACAACAATGTAATTCCACTATTCAGACTGTTATATATCATCAGAGTATATAATTATGTGAGCTACACTCCAATGGTGTACAAAATACACAGAATTGTGCGGTTTAATTTTCCAATAGACGAGTTTTGTAAACTAGTAGAGGTAAATAATTGTCACTTAGTAAGTTTTATTTCTTTCTTAGAAAATAAAAAAGGTAAATGTAAGTTGTTTATGTAACAATAAATGTTTATATGATCAACTTTTATAACAGAAAGTATATCAATTATAAATGACAAAATTAAAAGATATATATATACGAGATTATTTTTAAATATTCAAGAGTCGCTCCTTCCAAAGAAAAGTCTAAGGCTTTGAAAACAAAAAACAACAAGAAGGAAATCAATGAAACTATGAGTTTTACTTCTTTTTTAATTGGTGTGGTAGGTGGATTAATTTTAGTCAAGACAATCCTAATTGCTTATTAGAAAATCATACTTCAATTTAGTAGCTAGAAGATAGGCGTGAGAATGAAAATAAGTTGAATTCGAATAGCATACACTTCAAGTGAAAAATGTGAAATATTTAGTGTCATTCCTATTAGGATTTAACATTAGATAATTCTTTTTGATAAATATTTATTCGTAATCTCGTGATCTAATAAACATGACAAAAATTTCAAAGTTCATAACGGGTTGTTTGAATCTTTTCATAGCTTTTGATATGCACAAGTTTAAGCAAATTTGGATGATTATATCAAATCAATAGATACGAGGAAAATGTAGACTTTCTTACCTTAGAGATCTATCACTTAATCATGGTTAAATATTATATATTTTCATGTAATTTTTTTTTCCTTCCTAAACACTTAGGTGGTGTTTTGATTTGCTTAAAAGTTAGTCAAACTTATTTTATACTAGTTTTTGACTTTTAGAGTGTTTGACAAATATACAAAAATAATTTAAAATAAGTTAGAAAGTGTTTGACAAGATAAAAAATGACTTAAAATAACTTAATAAATCATCTTCTATTTTTTATTTTTTGACTTAAAAATTATTTCTATTTGACTTTTTATTTTTAAACTTAAAACTATTTTTAAAGTCAATCCAAACGAAGTCTAAAACACAGTTATGCATGGGATCAAACCTAATGTGACCTTTTTACATAAAAAACAAAAATAACATTCTTTATACCTGTAAACAATTTTACCTGATAAAAAGTTGAGATTTGAAAAGGATGTCAAGATTTAAGATTACGTCCAAACCGACAAAACGATTTCAGTATAGTTGATTACTCATCTTTTCATTTTAACTTTGTTTACTATATAAAAAAAGATTGTATTTTTATTTCATTTTAACTAAATATGACTGTTATGTTTTTCTTGTCATATTTTATTTATAACATTAATTATTTATTTTTCTAATTATTTTTAAAATCAGATAGTATGCTAAAATAGTTATGTCAAATGTTATTGATATCAAATTTAAATATAACAAATAAAAGCGAATACAGAAAATAGTTGGTAGCAAAGGAGCTTTGAAAACATAATCCGATCATGTTTTTTTTTTTACTCTTTTCACATAGAAATTTATGACTATTTTAAATTTATGAGAAAAAAGTCAACATATGTAAGATCGTTTACTTGAAACTTAAGCAAAAACATTTCGATATTGCTTGCTAGCTATATGGTTGGTGAGTTTAGTCTTTGATATATATCGAACTATATTCATACTTGTCTTTAATTAATTAATTAATTGTGCTTCATTTAGGATTTAGGGCTAAAGATAATGAGTGATGATAACAATACACTACATATTGTTATGTGGTAGTGATATAGTTCAAATTAACCATGTTAAATGGATGGATTGAACTTTCTTTTTCTTAATTTTGGGGTTCTCAGACTTTGTCATAATGTCACTACCCATTCATGGTCATTGAAAATTACCGGAAGAAGATATGGGCAAGTTGAATCGGTTCGGTTTTAAAGTTTGTTAGTTTGACTTATTGGTTATTAATTTGTAGATGTGTTAAATTAATTTAAAACAATTAAATATTGAATTATTAATTATTGATCGTTATTGGCTTAACGGTTAAAATTTGACAAAAAAAAAATCATTGAAAATTGCTTGGAAACAAGGTGACACAAAAAAAAAACTCTCAACCCGTTAATAACCAATAACGTGATAACAAAAATAAATCAATTAATTATAAAAAATGCTAAGCCAATATTATTGATTTCGATTCGATTTTGAGTAGCCCAGGGCAATGACCTAATTTTCAAAAAAAATGCAAAAAAGTAAAAATAAAAATGGACAGTTGACTACAACTATGAGGATACACACTTGAGCAAAAGTCCCCTATAGCTTACAAAAAAGATTTAGACTTGTCATATCTATGTCTAATAAAATATTCGAAAGTTGTATCTTGTCACACTGAGAATAAAATACTTCATAACAAAGGTAATTTCATATCTAATTAAGGAAATTAAACTCGAGATCTTTTGATTATGAATAAAGAAATATTTATCGTTTTATCATAATCCTTGTTAATGACCCTTTCACCTAATTCGGTAATTGTTAAAAGGAATTAAAAAAGTTGTTATTTTCACTTGTAGAAGCACTATTAGCCATGAAGTCCGCAAATAGATTAGACTGATTTTATATCATATATCAAATTCATATTTTTTTTAATAAATATTTCAATAACATTTCATCATATATTTGTTCAAATTAGAGCGGTTCATATAATTCATTATTTTATGGGCTAATTTTGCCATCAACCCTATAGTGCAAACTAAGTATAATAAAATACATAATTATTCAACAATACGTATACCGTATATATACTTTTAGTCAATGATTTGGCATATATTGGAACACATTCCACGTGTATATAAAACCTAAGTCAAAATCAGAGTTTGTAGGACGTGAAAATTAAATGAATTTGGAAAAATGTCAATTAATGATATGAAACTCATGTTGTATGTAGCTACACGTTTATTCCCTTCACTTTTCGTGTGATCATACAATATGTTTCGTGATTCATGCAATTTATTGTTAAAAAAATATTTAAAAAATGATACTGTTTCATAATTTCTGAAATAAAGACATGCTTCTCCCCATCACCAACGGCTTCTTTTTTTCTTTTTTTTTTTGGGTTGTTATTTTACATTTTCTTATAGTTGATCTTGTGTGTTGTGTGTAATTTCAAGCTTCATCAAAAAGGTAATATTATCATCAAAATTATCTCCCATTCACTTTTTCTCACCATATTTAGGTAAAACTTTTATACTCAGTAATTATTTAATTTCCTTATTAGAGGTTTAAAGTAATAAAAAAGCATTTATCGATCTCCTTTTTGAGTGTTAACAATATTACACTAATATAATATTACAATGAATAAGATCTTTTCGTCGTTAAGTTGAAGTTGTAATAACTAGATTCGATTTCTATTGGAATAATAATTACAACATGAACTCAAATCAAACAAAACTTCTATATGGATTTCGTTTTTACTTGACTTAATCATTTCAATAATAATATTAAATCATGAAATAAAGCTAAGGAAGCAAAATCCATGTTGGAGACATCGTTAGCATCGTTCACATGAGACAATATTTTCATCTTAAAAGTCTTATTAATCAATACTTCCTCTCTCCACTTTTTTTTCTATTTCTTCTATTTTTCTAAAGTCAATTTTACTAATTTTTAAAATTAAAATATATTTATTTAATATTTTAAACAAAAAATTTTTATATTAAAAATTATATAAAAGATATTATAAATATTAATTTTTATACATATAATGTAATAAATATATAATTATACATACTAATCAAAATTATTATCGTTTGACTCTAAAAAAATAAAAACAATAAGAACAATTAAAAGTGTCCTACCTATAATTACTCTATTGTAGTCAAAAGGCTTTGGGTGGGGTTGACTAAAATATTAAAAAGTCGTCCGACAATTTAACCCTTTTCAGTCGGACCCTATGTCAGGTTGTCTTCCAATAAATCCATTTCTTTTGTCAACATTTTCTATTTTACATATTGGCTCAATTTATGTGGCGGTTTGACTGGATATCAAATTCTATAGTAAAAAAATAAATTCGAAAATTTATGTTATAAACATTGAGTAGTAAATATTTCACTAATTTTTAAATAAATATGTACGACATTATTTCGTATATAGATTAAAATAAAATGTAGCATGTATAAATTTAAAATATTTGTATATTTCTATTCCAAGTCATGCTACATAGCTAAAAAAAAAAGAATTCGAAAAATAAATTTCATAAAAAGTAATGTACCATACTAGGCTAATCATATGTCTAGTTATTCGAAATCCTAAACGACAAACTTAGATAAATCTAATTAATGTTTATGTGTTTTTGTAATTGATTAGATGACATTATTATCGTGAACTCATCTCCAAATGATAATTTCCCCCCAAAAAGAAACCTAGGGAATAACTCATTATAGTTTAATTTGCATTTGACCTAGAAATTACGTAGAGAAAGCAAAACTCCTAATTAAAACCATGACATATAAATACAAGTAAAAAGGGTATGTTCAGACCTTGTCAATATTTTGAAGATAGACAAATTATTTTTTATAGACCTACGATAAAGTAAAACATAAATAAAAACTAAGATTCATTTCTACTCTATCAGTTGGAGTCAATCCCCCACATACACGCACTGTATTCTTCCATTAAAATATACACAAGCATCATATTCTCTCCGTCTTAATTTATGTAACACTTTTCGAATTTCAAAATACAAACAAATTTATTATTTACCGTAAAATTTTCATATATCTTGAATTGTCAATTATCCCGACTTATATACTTTTTAAACATATGAAATACATGTAATTTAATAATAATAATAATAATAATATAATAATAATAAAATCGAGAAAATCCAATAAATCAAAAGATTCAGAGTCATAACATAACTTCACTTTTGCATTCATTAATTAGCTAAGACAAATTATGATGTCAAAGTAAGATAGATCAGTTGTCAATACATACGCTAACAACTATTTCTGAAAATACTCCTCCTCCTACATACTTATTTTCTTTTCCTATTATAATCTTATTCTTACAATATTTTTTCAAAATATATAAAAAAAATAAACATAAATTAAATTCTTCCCTTTTAATTAAAGTCCTAACGAACTAGTGGTGAGGGAGGAATAGGTGACGAAAGTGGTGACAAAACACTTTCTTCATACATTCTTTTCGAAAAACTAAGTCTTAAATGATTCTTTTTCCATTGTTGCTTCTTTTCCATCGCTTTCGATTTATCTCCACTTTTCACAACACCTACGAACCTCCGAATCCTCGCGAGCGCGATATCAACCGTTGCATCATCCATATTTGCAAAACAAACTCGGAACCACCCTGGCTCTTGACATTCAAACGAAGATCCAGGCGAGACGTTGAGCTTTACATCATTTATAATAACTCTCCATAACGACATTTCACTATCGAAAGTCGATTCCCTTAAAAGCGGACGCAAATCCATCCAACAAAAAAGCCCCGCATTATTTTTCAAGCATTTAATTCCCACTTCTTCAAGTCCACCAATAAAATGTTTGTGCCTTTTAGCTAACCTCATTGCGCTTTCCGTTAGAAAATCATCGACGAATTTTTCGTCCGATAACATTGCGGCTAAAAAATATTGCGTTTGTGTAGATACTAAACCGAAACTCGACATTTTTCTAGCACAATTAACGACCTCATCGTTAAAAGAATATACTATTCCGACTCTAAATCCTGGTAATCCCATGTCTTTTGAAAGACTGTAGACAATGTGAACTAAGTCTTTGTTGCAATAAGTCATTTCCTTTTCATCGAGGATTTCAGCTATACTGACGAATTGAGGTGTGTCAAAGACAGTGGCTGCGTAGATTTCGTCACAAACAAGGTGGATGTTGTGTTGGTTGGTGAAACTCAAGAGACTTTTCAGTGTGTCTTTGTCCAAAGTGGTGCCCAATGGATTTGATGGATTAGTCAAAATCAAACCTCTTACTTTGATGTTTGATTTTTGTGCATTTTCATATGCTTCTTTTACTGCTTTTGAAGTAATTTTGAAATTATTGGAGCTCTCACAATGAATTGGAATAAGTTGTACTCCAGTTCTCCATCTTAAATCTCTGTTAAATCTGCATTAGTCAATTGCCAAAAATATTGTTAATTAGGACTTAGCAATATATACTAATTTATGCAACAATTGACAATTGTAAAATGCATCCCCACGTGGGATTTGTTTTCTACGAGCTAATTTATTCGGTATACTACTAGACAGAATGTATAACGTGTTTTTACTAAAAATAAATACTAAAAGATATATATGTCAGATATTATTTTATCAGTTCTAATGAGATAACTAATAATCTTTGACTTGTGGTAATTACTCTCTAACAAGTCATTGTCAATGTTTGAAATTTCATTTTACCTCGATAAGCAATGGTCACGGGTCAAGCAAGAAATTAAAGTGGGGTTCAATTCTTCTAAAAAGTTCTCAATAATTGACCACTATACCTTAATTCTTTTTTTAGTATTTTGTGTATTTTTTATTTTTTCTTTATTCGTCTATTTGACTATTATTTTTATCAGTATTTTATATTTCTCTCTTTAATCTATTACCACCAGATATTTTTTTTTTGTTGTTTTATAAGTGTGAATACAAAGCTTCACGAACAAGCTGGATTCCACATATTATGCATCATGTTTAATATAAGAATAATAAAATTCAAGAAAGAGCTTGCGTGATAATCCCGTAATTAAACTCTCACTGTCTTAAAAAAGAATGACAACACATCTATTAATAATAATAATAATTAATTAATTCACCAGAATGTTCTTCTGATTGCCCAAAACATAAAAAGACAAATCCGTCAAAGGAAGCGAATAAATTAAGTTATATACATCGTTAATATACTGAATTGTTTATATTATTAGGTACTTTGATGAATATGTGTCATAATTTTGAAAATTAGTTATTTTATTTGGTAAAACAAATAAAATATGATTTAATGATCTTAAATTTTTTTGATATAAAATTAAAAATACTTACGCTGGATAGTATGGTGAAGGTACTAAAAATGCATCGCCTGGATCAGCCAAACAAAATATAATTGTCTCATTAGCTCCAGTGGCACCACCAGCCATAACAACTCTTTCTGGATCAAATCTAACTCTTCCTCCTCTTGTTTTCTCCATAAATTTCGCAATCGCCTGAAAAAATAAAATCGTTAGTTAAATATACTAACGAATTTTTATACTATCAGTATAATTTAACTGACTATAGTACGATACGTACTCTTCTAAATTCAGGCAAGCCATGATAATCTTGAAAGTTGGCAATGGCCTTGAATGATTTGATTCCTTCATTGGAACAAATTGAACCTTTTGGGTTTCTCTTAATCCAATCTTCTATCAAGTCAAAACAAAGCTACAAAAGAAATTTAACATGATCGAGGTTTCAGAAAAAATTATAATAGTTTGTTCGATCAAACTGTGAAATATATAAATAAAGGATAATTAAGTACCTGATTTTCAGCAAGACCCATTTGGATAACTCCACTGGGGTTCTTTAGAGGGTGGAAAGGATCGCTATCGTATGCTTTCCACCCATCAAAATATGGCGAGTTTTCGCCATGTTCTCCGTTAGTAGCCAATTTTGATAATATTGAGTTGGTCCTTGCAATCTCAAATCCCATTTTTTTTTTCTAAATGAGCTTAGAAGTGAAAAAATTAAAAATTGAAGAGAATTAAGAAGATGAAAATTAATAAAATGTACACAACTCACAAGTGCTTTACTTTAAATACTTTTAATAAATAACTAGTTGTATTAAAAGTATTATGTGTTTGTTGTAGTTGTGTTATGGTAAGAGAATTAAGGAATGTGAGGGATATATATAAGGGGAAAGACTGAAGTATGTAATGAGAACATGTCAACTAACATATACAAGAATTACATCACAAAATAAAAATAGAAAAGTCTATTTTAATGTTCAAATCTTGGAAAATAAAAGTATGCATTAAAAGAAGATCTACGATTCTTACTATTTTTTTCATAACTCTTTTAAATGTTGTGTATTTGACTAATTTAGGGTGCGTTTGGTAGGAAAGAAAATATTTCTGAAAAATATTTTTTAATTTTCTCATGTTTGGTAGCTTAAATGTTTTTGGAAAATGTTTTTTCAAAGCAACTCATTTATCTCAAATTTAAGGAAAACGACTTTCCTTCAAAAATTAAGAAAAATATTTTCCAAAACTCTATTTCATCCTTCAATATTTTCTCTTTATCCTACCCCAAATCCGCCCCTCCCCAACAAAAAAAAAGTACAATTAAAACTTTTAAATTTTCTTATTTTTAAATATTTTTACCCCTAACCCCGAATCAACCCCCAACCCCCAAACAAGAAAATATATTTTATAAAACTATTTCATATTTTTAAATAAAATTATTTTTACGCCACCCACCCGGCCCCGTCAAAAAGAATTTATTTTTTAAAAAAATATTTTCTTGTGTCAAGTCCTAGATCGGAAGTCTGAATTGAGTTCTGAGTCAAACTTCAGGGTCGATATTAAACGGTCATCGAGGTCTTGTCCTAATTTGGTTGTCGAAGTTGTTTCCTGCAATAATTATCGAGATTAATTTTCACATCAACAATGATTTTCATAAAAAGTGTTTTCTCAAAAATAAAAAAGATACTTTCTCAAAAATATTTTTTACTTATCAATCAAATATGAAAAATAAATAAAAAATTTAGTTATTTTTTAAGAAAATATTTTCCTTTCTTACCGAAGACACCCTTGGTCGTAATTGCTTGCGTCTAAATAGTAAAATGAAATTTCATGTTCAAGCTAGAAGCTACACGTGAGAAAGAAAAAAGTTGAGAATACAATGGTACTATGGTAATTTATTTATTTATTCTTTTTACCTTTTTCAAGTAGTTTATATAAATAATATAATAGGGATAATTACTTTCCTGGGCAGGGACGAGAACAAGAATGGACCGCAGATAATAGTCATAATTGATTTTGATTTGAGGATCTTATATGGCGTATTGAGATAGTCGTGATTAATTTTGATTTGAGGATCTTACACCGTTGATCGAGCTTTTCTATCGTATGACATTTCTCTGACGGATCATTTAACCATCTAGTTTACAAAATATGTAAAAAGTGCATACTGCATTAATAGTGTGTATTTTATATTAAGTAGGTGTCTGGACATATCGATTACATCTCATGATTTAATTTTAAATTTTTAATCATACGATTTTATATGTATTAACCATTTATTATACATGTAAATAATTTTTTAGTTGATATTATTATTCATACCAACTTTTAAATCATTTATATCATATCATATCATATATATATATATAATCATTACTCTCGCCAATCAAATTTATTACTACTTCAAAACCAACCCCTACATCATTTATTATTACCAACATGAGAAGATTGTTTTTACTACGTGGGAGGATTATATTAAAAATGTGATATTTTTTATAGAATAGCTTGTTTGTGATTGTGTATTTATACTTTTGCAGTTATAAACTTTCATATATTTGATAAGATTGCATAAACAATTAAGTATATATTGATAATTTTACAACTTATAGAGTTTTATGTGTATGAGCAAAATATACAACTTAAAATTTAAATTATATGTTCAAACTCTAGCTTCATCATCTCACATACTTATAATATAACATATATGTTAATAAACTATTTGATCGAACAATATATATTCACAAGTATCTTATAATAATATAGTGGTTTTGATTTTTCATTTGAATGGAGGCTTATCATGGGCTGCTTAATTGGCCTAGTCTTGGTTAGGCTCGTATTCCTTCCTTCTTCAGAATATTTTGGTATCAAATAGGGAATTAAATCTACAAAATAAAAATGTGGGAGAATTCATTCATTCTTTGTGTTACAGGAAGTTTCCCAACAAGCAGCACATAGAAAATATATCAATGACTTTTCGAAGCTAATTGTATTGGTTTATACAAGACTAGTAAAATTCAATATACTAACTTTTTGACTTTGGTTAACTTAATATTGTTGAAAATCTTTACTAACGTTTTGTACATATCCTACATTTCTTAATTTAACTAAACATTTTCAAATTATTTGTTAATTTTTTTGTACTGAGCCGTTTGAATTAACTTTTTTAAAAAATAATTTTTAAGTCAAAAATAAAAAGTCAAATCTAAATGATTTTTAAGTCAAAAAATAAAAAGTAGGGAAGTCTTACTTTTCGTTTTAAATTTATTTGAAGTTATTTTTAAACTTGTCAAACATTTCCTAACTTATTTTAAGTAATTATTAACTTATTTGAAGTTATTTTTATGTTTGTCAAACACTTTCAGAAGTAAAAAACCGACTTAAACGTATATTTAACAAACTTTTAAGCTAATCCAAACATCCATGGAATTCATCGCCAAATTTGAAGCCATAACTAATTTTTATCGCTAAACTATAGACATATGATTTCCGGTCATCGATTCTATAAAGTCCTCGGCCTTAAGTGTATATATATATATATATATATATATATATATATATATATATAATGAATTTAAGTTTTGTGCACCATCAAGTAAATTATTGTAATTTTTACGCCATCAAGTAAATTAATGGATATTAACATAATTTTTAAATTAAAAATTGGGAAAAGATAATGCAAAACAATTATAGTCTAGCTATACTCTAATCAAATTTATTATTAAGTAATATCATTTCATTTTTTTGGCTTAAATCAAATCTGTATCCCTTAATATCGTTAGGAGGTTAGTCAAAATTTTAAATTTTTCATTTTTTTAAAAAAAGAACTTCACTATTAATTGAATAGTCATTAAATGTGTTAGATATTGTGAATAATTCTTTAACACTTTAGCCATAGACAAGTAATGAGGATCGAAAGTCTAAATATATATATATATATATCATTAATAGCCTAAGGTACATAGTTCTTTTTCTTCATTATATTCTTGTTTTGTAATACTGAACAGAGTGATTCATGCACTAGTACATACTCATTTATTGCATGGCATTGTACCAAAGTGTACAATAGGAAAGCCTAGGTTTATTTATCCCATTTTACTTACGTAAAGAATAAACTAAAGTTGTTATGTTACAACGTGTCTTGTGAAATCTGATTAAATGGGGTCTGGAAAGAATAGAGTGTAGGTAAACCCTCTGTTCATGAAGTGCATCAAACCTTACAAAGACGAAGAAAAAACGATGAAGAACGCATAAGAGTTGATAAGAAAAGAAGTGCAAAGCCTACAAGAATAAACAGAAACAATAACAAAATAGTATAATAATCAAAATATAATAAATAATATATGATAAAAACTAAGGGTATATATGACTAGTACTACGATATGTGCTAACAAACCAAAACCTTCTAAAAAAAGATAACACTTTGTCCCTGCTAGCATTCTACCCTAATATGTCTTCTATGGAATAAAAATTGGTATTTCCTACAAGGACGTGACTAAAAGACCTTTTGTCAAAATTATAAAATACATTTTTATTTTTATTAAAGTAGTAATTTGTGGTTGATCAAGGTATCCAAAATATATTTGAATTTTCTTAATTTCAACATCAACTAATACTTAAAAATGCCTCTTTTTTGCTTCTTCTACAGCTTGGTCAAACAACTCAATAAAATCTTGAAAATAAACATTTTTAAAAAGAATTTAAAAACACTTAAAACAACTTATAAATTTGGTCAAACATTTTATAAATCCAAATAATTGAATTAAGAGATATCCAAAATGAAGACATAACTTGTAAAATCAATAAACGAGTTTTTTGTTCATTACATTATTATAACTTGATATATATGGGGATAGCTATTAGCTTAGTCCTATTTTTTGGGAGGTGACCAAAGTAACGTGTTTGGAAATTGGGACTTGACCGATCGATCACTAGTGTGTTTGTGTATTTTTGTCTTGGATAACGTACGTGTACATAGACTTCCAATTCCTTAGGATTAATCATAGAATTCAAGATTCATGTGCATGGGACGGTGACCAAAAGTAGGAACCCCCCACCCCACCCCCTCAAGTAACACATATAAATGTGTTGTATAATGTAGTCACATTTGATATCTATATTTTTTAAATTTGAATATGTATAAATAAACGTTTAAATTTATATATACAAATAGACACATGTATATTTTATATGGCGTTTTATATGTATTTTTTTACATATGACTCACACGTCTTCTTGACAACTTTATATAAGTTTACGTGTCTTTTGTGCTAGACCTATAGTTGAAAGACATTGATATAAGCTGAGTCTAAATTAAAGAGTACGTTTGTGTATTATATACATTACACTAACATGAATCCAAAGAATTTGGGGAAATTTGATTTTCTTAGTCTTTTATAAATCTTGTTTATAATTTAATGTAATTTTTATAAGAGATTTTAATTTGTTCATACAAAAAGTTAGAAAATTTCAAATTGTAAGTGATCATAAAGAGATCATTTTTGGATCACGGTCGTTTCTCTTCCGTATATGAAATAACTGATTTTTCATTTAAAAACAAAAAACAAAACGAGTAATGCATGCAACACGAAAATGGTATTAATTATTGACCTAATAACAATCATTTATATTTCCTAACTAAAATCTTTATATTAAGTGGAAATATAAAGATTTTTGGTTAATTATCTATGTTGAAGGTGTAATGGAATTTAAATTATTAGTGTAATTGTTGAATAATTATTATCACGAGTCAAATAATACATGCACAACACAATCAAGACAAAGCAAATAGAAAAAGAAGTAACACCAAATTTTAACAAGTTGTTAAAAAGGGGAAAATAAAATAAATATTAAAAAAATATAGACAAACAAATTGAAACAAATGAAATGTGTTTGTATATTATAATAATTGGAAGCCAAAATACGATTAAGTGAGCAACCGTGTAAACGAAGTAATTAGCTACATTGACATAAATAAATAAAAAATTAAGAAGATAAAATTATATTTCCTTTGGATTAAAATCTCATTAAAGAAACTCCATCTCAGAAAAATTCTTTTCTACACTGAGGTAATGTTTTCTGTAGTTGACCATTTTTTCTATTAAATTAGCAAAAATGATTAAAATAATGCATGATATCAAACTCCAGCTAAAGCAACAATTTATAGATTTTAAAAAACATTTTGTAGCATATACTTTTGAAAAGATAATTAAGATCTAGCCGGAATTCGCTTATTTAATTGATTAATGTTATTCAAGGAAAAGGTAGTTGAGATTCGATCGGAATGATCTCACAAGGTACAATTATTTTTTTTTCCATCCGGTGTTGTGCTTAAAGTATCGACTAAATTTAGATCACATATTTTAGAGTTTATTATTGGGTTATCCCACATCGGAAGTGGAAGGGTCTGGTGGTCAATTTATAAGTGTAAGGGAAAGCCTCAACCTTGGAGCTAGCTTTTGGTTTGAGAAGGCCCAAGACCACCCAACATTGGTATCAGAGCCCAGCTTGTCAACAAGTCTCAGCCCACGGGGAGAAACTGGGTTGTCGTTCTCTCCAGCCCAAGGCCCAATGTGTGAAGGGGGAAATTGTTGGGTTATCCCACATCGGAAGTGGAAGGGGCTGGTGGTCAATTTATAAGTGTAAGGGAAAGCCTCAACCTTGGAGCTAGCTTTTGGGTTGAGAAGGCCCAAGACCACCCAACATTTATTTGGATATGGTGCTTCCTTAACCACTACACCACAACTCATATGGGTATAAATTGCAATCACAAATAAGAAATGACGAAACATAATTTTATTGGTAAAACAAATATTGGTATAAATCTATTTATTCCCTTGATTTTTTCTTTTAAATTTTTTATAATTTGAGTACAATTAGTAACATATTTCTCAAAGATATGATGATTTTAACCTCCTTGGGATATATTTAATGTCCCGAGATTTTGTAGATTTTTTTGAAGTATTTGATTGTCAAGAAGAACTTGATAGTCACATCTTGATTTGATCTTTGTGAATATTTCATTAATTTAGGAACCTTTTAGATGCCTCTTCAAAAAAAAAAATTGCCCTAAATCTTAGTATAATGTGAAGTAGCCTCCAAAAATTCTAACTAAAATTAAATACATCTAAAATCTCATCTTAAATTATATACGTCTTATTTAGTCAAAAAAATCTACATTTGTCTCGCAAGGTATAATTAAGATTGCGTCCAAACTAACAAATATTTAAGTATAATAGAGTCAAGTAGTTGGTATAAAGCGACTTTGAAAACCTCAACTAGCTCAACAATGATATGTTTAATCCACAAATCTTAAAAATTGTGTTCATTATTCTTCTTCTTTTTTATTTTCTGCAAATGTTTGAGAATTTTTGGTACTATTATTAGAATTAATGGATAGAATTTTAATTTCTGTTTGAATATAACAAAAGTCAATGTGAGTAATTACTTACGTGAAGCTTAAGAAATAATTAATTGCATGCTTTTTGACTTATAAGGCTTATTTGGCTTGGTGATTCCAGCCTAGCTCTGATAAAATTCCAACTATGTTCATACCATTAGTCTACCTTTGAGAAATTTAATAGGTCTTTCATATGAGGACTTTGAACATTATTTTTCTATATTTCCTGGTTGTGTTTATACTCATTCAATGTTATAGGTTTGTTTTTATTGTAGTTGGTGACCTTTGTCCAAGTTTTAACTTGAAGATCGAGGTAGATTCAAAATTTTAAATTGATATATACACATATAATGTTATTTAATTAACTACTATGTTGTATCAATAAATATACACATCGTTTGGAGTGAACAAGCCACAAATCGAGTTAAATTGAAAAAAGTTCTGAACGACTGGTTTAGTTTAATTTTTTATCTCGTATTGAAAATAAAATTCGATTATGCTTGGGTTGGTTTGATATTAACTAACAAAAGTTAACCTGAGACTAAAATAACCCGACATAAATGTATATACATAAAAATATTTATTTTGATATAACATAAGAGAGGTTGTGATTTAATTAAGATATTGACACATATTTCACGTTTACTTTATATATGAATATGAACCAAGTGTATAAGATAGAATTTCAAGTATATATGGTCATTTATTAAAGTGTTTTATTTTGTAATGACCTTATAAATCAATTTAATTAATATGTAAACCTACTATCATGGAAAATATATATCTAGAGTCACACACATCTAAATCAAACCTTTGTTATGTGTCTATTGTAACCTAATTGATCATAGATTAATTAGGTATGTCATTATAATAACTCTCTTTTGTTAAAGACGATAAGAACGTGATATAATTAATACATATTTCTCCAACGTTGAAAAAATGCTTAAGTTTACCAAATTTAATTAATTTAAAATAATTTTTAACTTAAGAAACGTCAACGTGTGCCGCATAAATTTGGCTGCCCAACCTGAAACATCAACATAACGTGCTTATAGTTCCATCTTTATCTTTTTGTTAGACTATATAATAATAAATTACAACAACAATAATAAAGTGTATATAATACTTGATGAATGGTGAATTATTTGTTTCTATGGAAAATGTAGAATTATTTACACAATCAATGAAAACTATTTGGAATCTTGAACTATAATCTCTTTATTAAGAGGCGTAGCTATATATAGCTCAAGGTGGCTAGTTTGGACATGTTCTGTAAAATATATATATATATATAGAAAATTGTATAAAGTATTTACATCAAAAACTATTTTTCACATGTATACATTATATTTTGGACTTTTTCAACGAAATTTCTGATTTAATCACGATATTCTATCACACTAAAAATAGGTGCTATTATCATTGTAACCAGGGGCGGAGCCAACTTGGTACGAGGTTTTCATCCAAATCTCCTTCGAAGGAAAATTATATTATTTATATATGATTAAAATAATATTTTATGTATATTTAGTAGATATCGAACCCCCTTTATTTATTTCGTGTTTAACTTTATGAATTTTACATCGTCTTATTGAAAATTCTGGCGACGCCACTGATTGTAACGTATTCTTTTTGCCCGGGGAATAAATGTCATAAAAGTATAGTATACAACTCCTTCTTGACGTGTGCAAAGTCAACACATCAAAAATATCAGTGTGATTATGAATAATTACTTTTTTGATAAACTTTATAGATTTAAAAACTAAACAAAATGATTACAGAGCACAACATAAATAACTTAAACAATAAAAAGATTGTAATGAAAAAACTTTTTGACTTTTAAATACTATACGTATTAAAGTATTAAATATTAGTGTCGTATTGAACGGCCCAAACAAGTAAAGTCACCTTGTAGTATCAATCGGATCTAAGAAAAAGAATATCAAAAGGACAAAGGGGTGTGTTTCTTACGCCGAAATAATGTTTTATATTTTTTTTTTAATGTTCGGTTAGTCAAATAAATTTGAATAATATTTTTATTAGAAAGATAATCACTATATAAAAAATAAATTTCACAAATAATATTTCATGTGCTCTCAAATCTCACCTTTCAACACACCTAATATTCACTTTTACTCTCATAGCTCCACTATTTCATTCATACTTTTCGTAATATTTATCCAGATGCTATATATACAAATATTTTTCAGATATAATATGTTTCATTTGCATACTATACACTAGAAAATATGTTCAAAATTTCACCTATTTTTTCAACCCCGGTGTACGGAAAAGAATAGCAAGGTGAGGATTTAATGCTTCACCAATAAAATAAAAATTCAGATAGTTAATCAATTAAATTATTAGAGTTCTCTGAAAAGAAACACCTTGAAAGAAAATATATCCTATCATACCAAACACAACAAAAGTCAAAAAGTACATATTTTTAAAGTAGAAATTATCTTAGTTTCAAAGCAAAATCCATGTTGTTAGCTTCTACCCCCATGGCCATCATCGTTCAAACTTAAGTCTTAGTTTTACCAATATATAAATGTAAATGAAGTCAAAGCTGGCTAGGCTTGTTGACTCATGCACGTATTTACAAGTCAACAAAGAATTTAATTGGACTAATCCACCTATCAGGTTGATTTCCAATAAATCAAATTCTTTTCTTGCCACGAATGCCTTTTTTTTAACCCCTCCACGGAGCTCCCACATGTCTACGAATGCATTAATTAGGTGACGGAGCTAGGTGGGATTCATCGCTTTGGACGAATTCATTAGCTTTTTCAAAACTTTATATTTTTATTATAAAATTAAATAATTATATGTATATTAACAGTTCATCGTTTCAAACGAATTCATTAGCTTTTTCATAAACCTTATATTTTTATTATAAATTTAAATAATTATATGTATATTAACATGTGAATCCACAAACAAAATTGATTTGATACCCCGAATTTCTAACGCTAGTTCCGCCTATCAAATTAATTAATGGGCAAATTACAAAATTCACATACTTTTAAGGTAAATTTACAATCTATTCCTTAAAAGTTTATAATTATAAAAATCCCTCAAAATCAATACAATAATATAAGACACTAATCTAATGCGCGATATACATTAATTTGATGCAAGAGATACACTAATATGATGCGCGAGTTATACTAATCTGATGTGCGAGGTACATTTTATACATGATACACTAATCTGATGCACAAAATACATTAATTTAATGCGCGAGATACACTAATTTGATGCGTGAGATACACTAATCTGATGCAAGAGGTACATTTTATACATGATACATTAATCTGATGCGCGAGATACATTAACGTAATGCGCGAGAATGAGAAATTTTAAAAATTTGTAAAATGTAGAGGAAATAATGATAATAAGTAAATAAAAAGATGGATTTCCATAATTAATCCATTAATTAATGTACAATTATTAATATTTTCAAAAACAGTGTCCCGGTTTATAGGGGGTGAAGTTGATAAATTTTTGTAGATTTAATCCCATTTTGGGAACAACTTCAAGTATACGACTAAAGTTTGGCAATTAATAAAAGCAAATTCTAACTTCTTCCAATAATCGCGCAAGAAGTTTGGCTTCGCCGAGATCACACTTCAATTATATATGTCTAAAGTTTGAATTACGAATTTTTAATCGTCAATTTTCTCAAGCTTAATTTGATCAAATTTCAAAATGAATTTCCGCAACGATGAGTAAGATTTGCTTCATCAAGTACAATTTATTTATTTCTTTACTTCTTTTTTTGGTCATTACTAATCAATTTTTCCAAAATTGAGTTTATATTCTTTACTTCTTTTTTTGGTCATTACTAATCAATTTTTCCAAAATTGAATTTATATTCTTTTTGTCTACGCTTGAAAGTTTGTTGGTATTTTCCATATTTACGAGCTGTAAAGTATAAGACACGCATACATTTTATATGCATGTGAAAATTAATAGAGTTTTCCTCGAAACTTCTTAGTTCTTACTGGATTTTATTAAAATTAAAGTCGATGTATCAACAATTATTTATCCTTATTAAAATTAATTATATTAAAAAAATCAAGATCCTTCTCGTTCTCGATGTGGACTTATTAATTACGGAATTAATAGCCTTACAACTTTAAAGTAAATCATGATATTGACTGATCATAACATTTAAGTGTGTGACGTTAGTGTAACTATCCTCACAGTTCACTTTTACTTATCACGATTTGATTTGACACATTATTAAGAAAAAATTGATATAAGTATTTTATTTTAACTATCCCTATTAGGTGATATCTTGAAAAATAAGTATTTAATGTTGAGGGTAAAACATGAAAAAATTTATTATTTTTTCTTGATATGTTAAAAGTAACAAGTAAAAATGAAAATCTATTTTAGAATTAAATTACATGTAAAAGTGAACGGAGGGAGTATAATTAGACATGATTTTAAAATTATCTCTTAGTTAAGAGTTTATGTGGTCTTTCAAATATTTTTTACTCCTATAATTTAGTTTTCTGTCGCCAAATTGGCAAATATTTGAATTGTATTAATAAAATACATAGGTATAGTTTTTTTGAAATAAAAAAAACGTGGATTCGGTCGAATGTATAAAAAAGGAAAAGAATTGCTTCCAAACCACAATACTGAATTGTAAGTCTTGTTTAGACCAAGAGAAATTTGACACTCAAATGAATGAAGAAATTTGGATAGGTATCACTAAAGAATGTGGCGCCTTAAACAGAGGTTCGACTATGAGTCTTGGGTATGAAAAGAAACAATTTAGGAAGTGCTTACTCATTTGGGAATCGGGCCTTACATAGTAACGTAATGAATATGTAATAGTTATCGGACATCGGGTGGAAAAAAAATAGGTGGGCAGTTGGGCACTGTATTGTGCTCTCGAATTGTCTCAATCACAAGAAGAAATTAAAGAAAGCAAGGATGAGAAAGAATATATTACAAGTTAAAACTAAAACTTTCTGGTCCAGTTTGGTATATGTCTTTGGGTATTTTTCTGGTGGTCGGTTTAGCTTATTGATTATCAATTTTTATTTCTGCTAAATGCTACAGAAACAATAAGACATATATTAATTCGATTCGAAAATACACGTGAATATACCATTAACTAACAATAGAGCAGCAAGATGATATCAACTTTTCTTACTCTTTTAAGCAAAAAGAATAGTACATGAAATATTGAGATTACTAATTCAAAACAATTAAATGGATGCCCTCCATCATAATGTTCAATGTTTTTTTCTATTTCAAATAAATGAAAATAATATTGTAAATTCATAGGAATTAACGAGTTATCAAGTATAACAACTAGAGAATCCATTTTCAAATCGATAACTTGTTCTTTATAAAATTCTATACCATTAATCCAATCATTCAAAAACACTTGTCGATTTGGATTATCGATTATGATTCAATTTTGAACACTGTAGTATCTGGACTCTAACTTGTTCAAGCAACCTCGAGAAATCATAAAGTACAAAACTGACAAGTACCTACTTTAGCAAGATATGGAATTATGCCTGAATGAATATTGATGTAAACTACAGAATATGTACTTAATTTAGCTCAACACCTTGATCTCTTTGTTTCTGTTTCTCTCAGTCGAAAATAGTAAAAACATATCTAGTAACACAACAAATCCAAAAACTGAATGACTGCTAATCATATTTATCCTATGAATATGCAGAGCAGAATTCTACAAGTGCTATTGACCAGCCCTTCTGAAAAAATGTTCTATTTGCAAGCATCCTTGAGACTGTGAACTACCTGTTTTCGTGCCGGACTTGCATCTCTTTATTGATAATGTACTCTCCTTGTCCTGATCAGGAAATAAAGAGCAACAAATGAACTTCAACATTCAGATAATTAACCTCTTCCTATAACAGGGTCAAAATATGAAATATATAATATTAGTTGTTTAAGACGCTCTAAACAGCATGGATAAACAGAAGGGAACAATGCACATGACCAAGAAGCAAATGAAGTCGTTCTAAATGCAAACACAGTACTTTATGATAAAAGTGCAAAGATAATTGGTTAGAAGTTGGGAACTTATGCTATCTTAGATACTACGATAATTAAGCTCGTTTATTGTCATTCCTCTGTAGTTGAGCTCAAAATAGTTTAAGCAAATCATAATAAATGACAAGATGACAACTACATTGTCTTTCATTCTCTTCTTACATTCTGAACGCTTACCACTTCCACTGAGATGGAGATAAAGCTTTACCACATGAAGGTTACTAATAAAGGTTTTGCTCATGAACAAAGAGGTAATGATGTTGAACAGCATCGCTTTGAATACTAAGGGGAACACAAAAGGCCCTATACAGTTTTGAAGGTTTCTACCAGAAATGAGCTTATTAACAGATAAGTGAAGATTATAATGTTGAGCGTAAACGTACAACTCTTTGTGTTTCTCTTCTTACTCTGTACGTGAGGCAATGGCTTCATTATATAGTCATGTCTTCTCTCTACAATCTCTATCTTAGTAATGTTACTAATTTTAAGTTATGTCAATATTTAATTAGGCTCTACTACACGTTCTGTCTAACATCCCCCAAAGTTGGACGTTGGCAACAATACAACTCCATGTTTGTTCCAGAGTACATGTAAACAAACCTTGTGTTTTCTAGATGTGAAAAGTCATGGCTTGATCAGGAACATCCTTCTCTCATATCGAACCCTCTAAGTGCATTAACAAACTGAGTGAAGGTTGGATATGGGCCTTGCTTAGCATAACATCCTCAAGGTTTTGTATTTGTTCCAAGACCTTTATCAAAATTATAACCTTGCTATCTTCGTCTAAGTGTACGTGTATAGCAGGGAGACCATCACAAATTACTTTGAATTCTTTTGTGTTCATCTACATATAATCTTATTTTGATACTCTGAATTTGTTGCTTCAATTGAAATTCCTTATCTTTGGTATCTTGTAGGTAATTATCCTCAAGACTCCCCTAAACCTGTTTGGTCGAAGTGCAACCAATAATAAGTAACATTGACTATTCCCAGTTAGCCAACTTCTCACCATAACATCTTTTTCTTCCCATTCTATTAACTTAGTATTGACGTTTTCTTCATCGTCCTCTTCGTTTACCGAAACCTTAGATGGCAATTCCTTCACAACAATATCACCAATCATCAGGGTTTGCATCAACTGGCTTAAAGAATGTGGAATAGAGTTTAGGATACGGAATAACTTAGGTTAGAACCAAAAGCTCTGATACCATGAAGAAGATTTATAAACCAATATTGAGAGTAAAAATACAATTATGCTTCTCTTCTACATGAGGTGATGGTTCCATTATATAGCCACGCCACCTTCTTAGATCAGTAATATAACTAATCAAAAACTATGTCAATATTTAATAACTGATCCCAAACTAATTAGAATACTCTACTACACGTTCTGCCTATCAATAGGAATTTACTAATACAAGTCTAACTTTCTTCTCTGATTCGGAGAAGTAAGATCAACCAATTTAGAGATGAGATCTGGATAAACCAAAAAATTAGGAAGTCTTTTTTTTAACAACTCCGGTGTTCGGGCTAGCTAATGCACACCTCAACTAATTCCATACGATACCTGCCACCTCCCACCAGCAACTAACATTGTCTGCCTAGTGTTTTGACTCTGCTGAGATTTGAACATGAGACCTCATAGTTCTCAACCCACTTCACTGAACCAAAAGACTAGGAAGTTGAAACTGTATTACTCCAAATTTAACCATTACTTCAAGAAAGAAACAATAAGAGAGGATTGTGTCTTTGGGATGGTAAATGTTAAATGTCCAACATTGGTTGAGTGAATAGGTTATTGTCTCCTAGGTCTTGACTCTTGAGACTTAATCACCTCATAAGCTAGCGCAAAAGCTGAGTTATGACTTAGGGTCAATATCCATTTTCTTAGTGAGTTGTCTTCTTATATAATTTTGGGCAATCCTTATCTCATAAGCTAGGTTTTGGGGCAGTAATAGGCACAATAAGTTAGATTCGCCCATATTCTTGATTTACACAATGTTAGGCCCGTATATTATGTTGCCAACACTCCAAATATCCATCCCTGACTGTGCAAGAGAGGTGTTGCCACTTGCCAGTATGGTTGATAGAATGAGTAGTTGTCTCTTTATATGATCTTGGCAATCTTCAAGTCATGAACTAGTTTTGTGGTTAACTTAGGCCAAGGTTCATTTTCTTATCATTGATAAAACAGATTAAAAGCAACATAGATCAAGACTTCATAAAAAAGGAAAATTGATAAATGCCTCTAATTAGGATCTCAAAAATTAAGAAATAAAAGAGAAAGAAATCAAAAAATAACAAAGCTTCCTTGTTTTTCTCAAAAATCACTCCAAGGTAAGAAAGAGATCATTTCACATCCTCCTAGAGGAGTAGTGAATGATGAGAAGATAAGAAACCAGGCATCTCAGAGTGCAGACTGCTGATGCTGATCAGTGATCACAGTAAAATATGGGAAGGATCTACAGTGGATTCAGTAGAGACCTTAATGAGTAAAGCTACTTAATTTGGAATATGACAGGAAAGTAGCAACAATAACTGCACATAGACATTTGTAAGTCGAAAGATGAGTAGATACCCACCAGAGAGGCCTGATTTATAGATCGGAGAACTTTAATCCTACCACCTCTGCCATCAGCTCCCACAGAAATCAAATCACCTGAATTTGCACCTGATCCTTGCAACCCTGCAGATCCCTTGTTCTGAACCTTCTTACACCATTTTCCCAAGTGCCTGTTTGTTCCATCAGGGCCTAATAATCCACCGGAGAAGCAATGGTCTCCTGAAATTTTAGACTTACAATGTCAAGAGAGCCTTCTTATGGAGTAATTTTCTTTTCCATAAGGAGGAAATGAATTTCACGACCTCCCTCAAGAAAAATCAAAGCAAAGGGTAAAGAGAAGCAATGGCCAATTCATATATATAATCAAACAAAGGGTAAAGTGAATTACGATCATTTGTAAACAGATAATTATAGCAAATCCTCTCCGTCTAAACAACTAACGAATTTGCCAGCCCACCCACATCAAAGATGTGAGAGCAAGAGAGGGAGAGAGAGAACCTATTTCGGCAAGTGAAGTTGGAGCTGAAGTTCCTTTTCTGATGTGAAATGAGGGCTCACGGTGAGTAAAGTCATCTAGAGGGAGAAGATCATCGTCATCAAGAATAGTTACAGGTGACATGTTTACTGTACTGTTCTTGCCACAATTCTTTAAGTCTGAGAGTTCATCCTTGTTATCTGATGCCTTTACTTGAGTTGCATCTGCAGTCCCCGAAATTACCTTCAATCTTGATAAAATATTCTCGTGGACTGCCTTCTTATGGTCAACTAGTGGATTCAGTTTTCGATTTGATACTTGATGCATATAACTGGAAGTCTCCAAAATGCCACCATCCTTATTTTCCTGGAAAGGGTTTTTCTCCCGATTATCTTGGTCAAGCCGACTAGCTATGATACAGTCTGTGGTATCTTTTTCACTCACATCACTAAACATAACCTTCCGTTTTTCCCCTCGACGAGAATCATGACCATAGCCAGTGACCGGATGCAAATGCACTACTGTATCGGCAAGTTCCTTTTTCTGATTTTCGTATGAGCATTTGACAGCTTTCAGTTCTTTACTAACATCTTTTCCAGATTCAACTTCAAAGTTCTTGGAAGCTCTCAAAGTTCTCAAATTTTCATTGTCTCTTGCTTCAACAGCCATCTCAAGCTCTTGGACCCTTGCCTATTAATATTAGCACATTGAAGCATCTTCAAAGCTCAAAGTGAAATTAACAAAATTGGATTGACCAGGACATCAAGCACTTACCTTGAGCTTATCTATTTTCTCTATAGCCTTCTCAAGCTTACTAAGAGAACGAGCCTCCCCCCTCCCAAGGGTGTTGCACTTGGTCATCAATTCTTTGTAACTCCTGCCAGAAGCACACAGTAGTAGTCTTGCATCAATCTTACAGCTTGAAGATAAAGAATGCTGATGTGGCAGATAGAAGCAGACCAGAGTAACCCACAAACTGTACATCTCAAAACGCTGGAAATAACTTAACAATGTAAAAAGATGAGCATTTTATGGGAAGGATCAGCTGGTGGGAAAACTTTCAGATCTCAATCACAAAACTTCTCTGTTAAATCAATCTCGGCCATAATACTTTAAAGGATATCCTAACAAGTCCACTGACAAATTTACAACATATAACTTACTCCGCCCAAATTTATCTTATTAATAGTCGTTGAAGAAAATAATAAAATTCAGAATACTAGTCAGTATCTCTACTAAAAAAACATGACAGCTATAATTACCTATAGAGCAGAAAGAAACCACTAATTTTTCTGAAATAGCACTACTTCCATGTAAGCATGACATATTGCGCAAGAACTCTAATTTTGTAGACTAGAAGTTCTAGTCCCACTATCTTTCAGACTTTACCACTCTTTTGGATGTAAAGAGTCCTAAGGGAAGCGGAGCTTTGATAGAGTTTCTAGGTTGAAGCTTATTTATTAACATGTAGACCTTCATATTCCAACATGCATATTCTGGTATCATGTCAACTATGACTTGCCTGAGCTCAAGCAGAAAACAAATATAATGTGTAACATGTAGTTCAGTTTCATAAATAAAAGCAACTCCAAAAATAAAATATTACTTGTTACGGATGACCAGTGACTTTTTCAAGACGTCAATTGTCTCTTTACTGTTGGCCTCATTGCCCAATGAAGCAAGCTTCAGGACTTCTTCTTCCCCCAAGTTCACATCACACACTCTAAAGACAAGAACATATATGAGAAGTCGTAACAAATTCTAATACAACAAAAATATGATATAAATGCTTGTTCCCTTAATATAATTCACTTACAGCTTGAGTGCTGCAAGCTCCTTAGCTATGGCCATACTTCTTTCTTGCAGTCGTCTGCATTCCAAGGTTGATTGATCTAGCTCCTGCAATACGAATTCTCCCAGCACATAGATCTTGTAAGAGTACATTTTTTCCCACTAGAAGGCATTCAGTGCAAGCATGCAAACAAGAGTCAAAACATGTACCTGAGATTTTACATGAAGTAATTGCTGACTGGCTGTCTTCTGTTTTTTAGCTTCATTCTTTAGAGCCACTTCTACTTTCAACTGCTCTTTGCAACTGAACAACTGAAAATTTCCCAGTACTAACAAGATTAGTTGAGAGAAAGAAAGTTTTGAGAAGTCTTAGGAGCGATGAATGTGTAGGCAGATATTCAGACATAAATATCTCTCAGAACACTTGGCTGTACAAGATATGCATCAGCAATCACCACGGGACATTACCTGAACTGGTCTATTTGCTCCCACGAAACTTTTGTGGTTTTGAGCAGAATATCACTGTTCAAATCATTATCCTAATGTTTTGGGTTCCACAACAATTTGAACACAAAATTCCTAGTTCTCAACCCACTTCATTGAACACTAGGTCACACCCTTGGGTGCCTAATTGTTTTCTCTTGCTGTGAACATAAATACTATATTTAGAGACTAAACATTCTATCATTCCCTTCAATAGCTCAAATTTTTATTTTTGAGCTTGGTGGAGTAAAATATCCGGGAATGTACTTGTATTTTTGTGGAATCAAAAACTATCAAACATGTAATGAAAACGAAAATAATAAAATGTCTCAACTAGACAACAGATATGCAAACTTCTACAATCACCTCTTTCTACAAATGAAATACTACAATTCTAATCCTTTTTTAGTCAGATTAACAACAACCTAAATACATTCCCATTTCATGAATAGAAGTAAAGTACAGTGAATACCATAACCAGTACGCAACTCTAAACTCTGTATACTGCAAATTCAAGGCAAACAAAACAGGAAAAGGATGAACCATTTACCTCAGCATTAACTTCTTTGATATCTTTTTGTTGCTGTTCCAGAGTAGAAGCCAGTTTCAAGACTTTCCCCTCTAATCTTTTGACCTCATTTTGTAATTCATAGGGAGGCCCCCCTTCAACGTCATGTGGTTGTTGGGAAAGACTAGGATCATTTGGATCACCAACTGATTGAAAAAAAAGCCTATGTGTGTTTTTCTCTGAACAAGTCTGTTTGCAAACTGGACAATTCTTCTTTTTTCCATTTGTACAATACTCAAACCATTGCTGCAGACTGAATTTTACAACCATAACATGTGAGGCAGAAGCAAAGGAAAGACACAATAAAAAAATGAACCCAAATAGACAAGTTGAGAAAAAAAAATATAATTTAATGGGTGCAAAGTACCATTGCACCACTCCCCCTTATGCCATTGGTGTAAAAGTTATATAAACACATAATCTCTCACACACACCAGCTGCCAAAGCTCTGCATCCACCACTATAAAGAGGCACATTTATAGGACAGTAGACTTGACTAGATTAACGTTAATGCTATTCATCTTTTCACGTCATAGAAGCCGAACAGATGGATTTATCCGTAAAAACAAGAAACATTTGAAAAGGACATAGTATCAGACTTCAAAATTTGCATAAACAACTTCTATAAACTGGTCCAACAATAGCCACTTCCAAATAAAACTCCAAGAACAAATGGGAGAAATTTCATAACAAGTAGAAGTACAATTTTAGGTAATAATTTTAACCAAATGCAATCCAAAACACATTTAACTAAATCTAGTCTCAGTATTTTCAATTTTAAACTCAGTACTATCCAAACCAAGGAAATCTAATACATTTTCCACATACTTCCAATTTTTAATCAAGTAAACCCAAACCAAGAATACTAATACAAGTTGTTACTTTTTTCAATCCTTAACCAAGTAAAATCCAGCCCAATGATACCCAGTACAAGTCTGTATTTTCATTTTTTTACCAAATGAAATCAAAACCAAAGTTTCCCAATACAAGAGACGTGCAAAAAGAACGAATTTAGTTAAAGAAATGATCTTTAACCAGGGTACCCAACACAAGTCATAATATATTTCAAGTTTTGCAACATTCCCAGGGTATACCACAAGTGGAGTCGTGGGAGTATGGCGTGTACGCAACATTACACATGCCGTGTGAATATAGGGAATTTGTTTCGGATAGATACTCAGCTCAGATAAAAAGCATTTCAGTTTTTAACCAAATAAAACTTAAACCAAGATACTCATCCAAGCCTTGAAATATTTTCAAATTAAACTAAAGTGCAACTCAAACAAGAATGCGCAATACAGGTCATATACATATAAACAAATTAAAATCCAAATTAAAGGTACCCAAAACAAGATTTCAACTATTTTCAATTCTTAACTAATTAAAATCAAAATCCAAAATACCCAACTCAAATCTTGAAATAATTTTACTAATGCAACATCAATAGCCACAAATTAGAAATCAATATCTCAAGAAACGGGAGTGGAACCAAATACATAACTCACCAGAGCTCGTGAAAGACATGGCCGCAAAGAGAAATGGATTGAAGGTCTTCGACTACAGGTTTGAGATCCTCATAGCAGATTGAACAAATGGTCTTGGCAAATGTGTTGCCTCCTACCATTACTAGCAGCACCTATTTTCTCTATCTTCTCCTTCTTCAGAAAAGGGAAATTGGGAAATGGTGAGCGCCTGAGCGGGAAGAAGAGGGAAAATTGAATTCAGGCAAATGGTGAAATTTTTATACTCCTTACCCGAGCCCTATTTTTCCCTCTTCTTTTGATTTTTCCCTCTTATTCCAACAGTATATTTATGTCCATAGTTTTTTCGAAACTTTTTATTAATTTAGTTGGTTGTAAAACACAATGGATTAAATTAAATTAAAAAATACATATAATTTTATTTCCTTTTTCATCCATCTCAATATAAGTGTTATCATAGTTTATTTCACGTTCTCAATCTAATATTTCCATCCAAACATAAAATAGATAATCATAAAAAATTTTGTTTCACCATTTATATCATAGCGAAAAGATAAGTTATCTCAAATACATGGCAAATTAACTTATTTTAGAATATAAAGGTGTCAAATAGGTATGTTGGGTTGAAATTGGAGATGTTGGAATAGGTCGAAATTGATAGGTTGGTCTTGACCCGCTCAAGTTTACTTTGAGCTCAAATGGGCTAAAAAACGGATTGAGTCATAACTCGTCCAGTTTGACCCACTTACTCTCAATAATTTATGGACAAATTACAAAAATCACATACTTTTAAGGCAAAATTATAATTTATCCCTTAAAAGTTCATAATTACAGAAATCTCTCAAACGGATACATTAATGGAGGGTCTGGATACATTAATGGTCAAAAAATTAAAGCGACGATACATTAAAAAGAGGGTCAGATACATGCGATTATACATTAAAAAGAGGGTCGGATACACAAATGGAGGGCTCAGACACATTAATGGCCAAAATATTAAACCGTTGATACATTAAAAAGAGGATCTGATATATGCGCTGATACATTAAAAAGAGGATCGAATACTTTAATAGAGGGTCGGATACATTAATGACATTTTTACTTAAGAGAAAAATTAAGAAATTTGTAAAACTTATATGGGATAATGATTTAAAAAAAAAAAACTAAAAGGTGGAATTTCTGTAATTATTCTATAATTTAATTAACATATTGTTGTTTAACTTTTGTAACCACAATTGAATTTCAAGTCAAGATTTTTTTCTTAAAAAAAAGTTATCAATCATGAATAGATAAATCCTAAAGATATAAAATAGATAGTAATTCATACCTTCAATATAGTTATTTGCATAGCATAACACGAATGCAAGTAACAAGTCTTAAAACGGATTAAAATCGGAGATCAAATTGGGTTCAATTGAGAATTCTCACAAAATGGATTAAGACTTGAATAAGTTGAGATTAAACCCAATTCAAATAATCTTGAGTCCAACCCTGAAAAATCTGGACAGGTTGGATGGTTATATATAGTTGATCTCACTCTACTAAAATAACTTATCTCATAACAATTAATTTCAAAATAACTTATTTTCAACCAAACGATTCAACCATCAAAAATTTTATTCTTTATTCTTGGAGTCAATTATTATAATATAATGATGGATTTATTAGTGTCTACGTGAATGTGTGCATGTGTACCAATCCAATCTGACAAAGAAAGAAAATAGCAGAAAGGAAAGCACTATGTGCAGAGATAATGATGAAGTGAAGCACAAACAAAGGCCCAAAACATCCCTCTTTAATTCAAGTACTCTTAAAACACTTTGAAGTGATTGAGATATGCACCAACACCTCTTATAGTGGCTATTTATGCAACTTAATAATTTTGATCATATAAGGTGTAGTTTGGTTTTTGAAAATTAAGAAGAAATAATATCCACATAAAAAAAATTGTTACACTATTTGGTTATATAATGTTTGGTTACTTTTTTCTTCTACCAAATAACATAAAGCATTCTAGCAATGTTAATACTCTAGGTTTGGACTTTGGGTCATGTTTTCTCTCAAAACAAATTCATAATTAATACACGAATAAGTTATACGGAGCTTTTGAAAGATTATTTTTTTTAAAATGGCATATTTGTATAATATAATAAGAATAACTCTGTTTTAATATTTTTATTTTATTCCTAATAAATAACTTATAACCACACAAATATATAAGATTTATTTTAGATCATTAATTTTAAAAACTTAATTTATTTTAAAACTTTTACGCATAATCAAATAATGTCGCATAAATTAAGACGTAGAAAATGCTAATCTAGAGTATCAATCTGCTTAGTTACAAAAAAAGGTAAAGAGTCAGAAAAGTACTCCAACTTTGGTCGGAAGCGTTGTTACGATATGAAATTTTACGGAGAACTTTTTACCTCCTGCACTATTTAATAGTGTATTTTAAAGGTGTATATGTGCCTACGTGGACACATTGTTATTTATAATGATGCAATATTTTTTATGTTCACGTGGGCAAATATATACCTTTAAAATACACTATTAAATAGTGAAGGGGGTAAAAGGTTTTTCCAAAGTTCGATATTGTTACAGTAATTTCGATCAAAGCTCAGATATATTTCAGATTTTTTTCCTAAAAAAATAAATAATAAGTAGAGAAATTCCATACATTTTGATGCTAATTGTGTCATTTTTCTGAAGTTTTCTCAATTATAAAATTCTCGTATTTTCTTTATTTTTAAATACATTTTTTTATTATAATACATTATAAATAATATATTACTTAATGAAAAATATATATCCGAGAGAGGATATTACGTATCGGGAATACAATTCGTAGTATTAATTTGCTTGACGTGCCATGCAATAAGAAAGAACAATGATGGGCCTGGTCATTGGGGTTTGAGTGGTCTCATCACATGTCGTTGTCCCATATATGGGCCTAACTACTAGTATTCCATAGCTAAGCATTAATGTTTGAAATCTAGTCAAATTGGAACAAGCCTTTTCACTCATTATAATTTGATAAGATATAGTTTTTTGGGGAAAATACATTTATGACAAACATATTTGAATAAATAATGTTTTCTAAATATTGTTTACTAATTACATTTTATGATTACAATTTAGTTTGTTATGAAATTTATGTTTGTATATTTTGATTTATGTGTTAAAAATAATATAAATTATTTACTTTTAATTAATGAATATATGAGCGCTAAGTCCAGTAATAAAAATAATAATGAATCCCATTATTCACGCAGACATATCTTTTTTTTTTCCTAGAATGACTTTCTACTGCAATACTAACACAATAATGATTAGATTTACCATATTAGAGAAGCTCCCTTGAAAGGAAAAAAGTTATACGAGTTATTTAGTATACGTATAAACAATTATACACTTTATACTATGAATATATCATAGAATGTATATGTTCCATATGTAAATTAAATTATTTATGTGTATGGATAATATTATTTGAATACGTATATAAATGGTTGAATTTGTATATAATATGAACTGCGTGTATATACGAATATTTATATACATATAATGAACATATGATTTATATATACAAATATATAAAAACACTTCAATATAAATTATAAATGTGTGTGTAGGTGTGCACGTGTGTAATGAATATGTTATTTACATATGCAAATATATAAGTACACTTTAACATAGTTATGTGTATACAATAATCAGTCACAATTATGTATATGTACAAATAATAATGAAAAAAATATGCAAATTGTCAATTTCGATAAAAAAAAATATTCTTTAAATATACAAACACGATTGGTCCTTAACCATAGGGTCGATCTGAAATAAGAGAACAATTAGGTGCATCACCGGCGATGCATGAATAATAAATCCTAACGCCGAAATTCTCTTTCGAAATAATTTATAGAGAAGAGCAAGAATAACAAAGACAAGAGAAAAAAACAATGACGACAAAAGTTCGAGTAGCAGTTGCAATAGAATCGCTTCGTCAAGATGAAAGCCCAAATTGTATACAGACCAAAAAAATGAAAAATAAAAAAATAGAGAAAAGATTTAGGCGATTACTTGTAAGATTGAAAAATTGATTGCGAGAAAGATGATAATAAAAGTGTAAGAGTGATTTTAGGAGAAAAAAAGAAAATGTGATTAGGAGAGATGAAATTTGTATAAATCATATACAAAGGCAAGTAAATGTTTTCTTAGTTGGATATACAATGAAACGTGGTTATTACAATTAATGGCAAAAAAATGTAACTGCTCATATTAATTAAATTAAACTACACCTCTTTAACTAATAACATAGTAATGTTTGCTAACTCATGTAACTTTCCCAATTCTTGAATCCAATCACAAATTTATTCAATTAGTATTGATTTATTTGATCTACTTTTACTTTTTATTTATTTTTAAAAAATATAGACAAAAGTAAAAAATATTTTAATATATATAACATATTTTTAATTTAAAATTGAAATTATAACTTTTTTGTATTGAATTCTATATCAAATTAAAATAAGTTAAATAAACTAAAACAAGAAAATAGTTCAAAATCCATAGTGGGAGACGGAGATAGTCAATTGATGGCTTGATGCGCACATAATTTATTTGTATTATGTTTTTCATGATAAAAATAAAATAAAATTAGTACATTAAGTATATATTTCGTATCATAATATTTTTTAAATTATGCTTTATATCGTTTCAATTTGAAACAATCCAAGATTTATCAAGTATAAGTTTTAAAGAATTAAAAAAAATCATGTTAACGAAGATTCGTGCAATTTGAACTATATAATGCGGGGTGAAAATTTAGATAGGAAAATACACTTCTTCCAAGTTGTTCAAATTTAAACAGATTAGTAATCCGCTTATAATTTTGTTTTTACTAATTCATTAGCTCATAAATTTTTGGTTGATTTACAACTCGATCAAATGAACTCATACCTTATCAAAAATATTGTTCGAATAATTCTATTGCGTGATATGTTATTTAAATTCACATATTAAAGAGAAAGAAAAACATTATATAACTAAATAAATTATATAAAAATAAAAGGTATTAAATTCTTTAAACTGTGATTCATTTTTAAATCTTTTTTTAACTCGAATTATTCAACGAAAATTACCTCTGGGTATATTAATGATTCACTTAATTATTAACTCATTTCATTTTACTCCAATCTTAAGTTTAACCTATCATGAGTTCTCGACATATTCTTTTATTATAACTATATTTGATGGATAAGTCATATATATCTGAATTTTATCTTTATTAGTTTATCCAACCACAATATGCTTATTCTGTTTCACTTCCTTTATTCATAATATACACATCATGGATGTAAAATTTAAGTGTTTAATTTTAATGTACTTTCATAATAACATAAGTTATAATATAATGAAATCAAACTCAAATGTCAATTTGCTTCATATATCTTTATCTGTTTTTATTCTTTCCTTGCCTATAAAATTATTAGTGGATTGCCTCAAAGACTAAAGAAGACATCCTCTGTCAAGTCAAGCAAATTATAGCTCATCAACAAAGAGCAAATATATATTTTTTTAAAAGAGAATTAAAAAATTATATTTAGGATATATCGGATAAAGTGACATATCAATGTCGATGTGAAATATATTTCTTATGTCTGTGTTTTTCTTTCTTAATAGAAATACATCTCCATCAATTGCCCATTTTTGTTTATTGGTCACAAAGCGTGATGAAAAATAAAACACATTAATTGGTAAAGAAAAAAAAATGAATGGGTAAGAAAAATATATAATATATATAATATCTTAATACTATATGCTGCTTTTGATCGTGCTAGCAACTCCATTTTAGGTCATTTTTTTAATTTGTTTGGTCCAAAATTAAGAAAAATTAAGGAGTTTAAATTATGTACACTTGTCGTGTATAATTTTATTTGTTACACCTCATGTTCGATTAAATTATAATAACAACTAAATCATGTTTATATCATATTAAGCATTTTTAATATAGTTTTTTTCGCCATACGTCAGTGTTATGAATTGTGTCCCACGTAGGTGGCTGGGATCAGAGCTATCACCTTATATGGTTGTCCAATCTTTCACTTCTAAAGGTAGGTTCAAAATCAATTTTCTTATCGTGATATTGAAATTAAGCAAATTCAAGTTTTATTTGGTTTAATATTAGATTTTTATATTATTTTGTTCGTCCGAAATATTGAATTGTGTGTTCTATATCAGTACGCGGAAACTAATTATTTTTAACAATCCTTATCTTCTTCTTTATTTCCGAAATATAACCCCTTTCATTTTTGCATCAACGAAGTACATAGTTTAAATATATCTTTTGCATCTTGGATGATCCAACTTTGAAAAAACTTTTCCCGTCCTTTAACAAAGAGATATAGTATCTAGCTAAACTATCAGCTATTTATTCACATATCTAAAAATATATATAAATTTAACACGATCAAACATGCTTGAAAGCAACTTTCAAATGTCGTCTTCACACAACACTTCTACCTCCCATGAAGTTGTTGCTCGTTTCTAAATGATATTTTACAAATACTCAAATGTGAAGGCGCGACCATGGGCCATGGCCGACATATATGGTCCATGCCTATGTTAACAAAACCATGTTGGGACTTGAAGACCAGTTCAACTTGTCTGTGTCTACAATTTCTAGGTTTTGCCCATTTTGTTAACAATTTATTAGAACAAGTCAAGTTCAACATGTCTCTGTCTAAAAATTTTAGGCTTTTGACATTTTTGTTAAGAATTTATTATTAGTGTGTATGTGTATATTAACTTAATAATTTCATGTAGATGATTCAAGTTTTGTCTTTTGCGTATTCAGATAGTTCATCATTTATCCCTTTCAATTTTGTCTAACGTTTTTATAAATTGGAGTCAATTTGACAAATTTAAAGGAAAGTAAGAATATAAATAAGTGAATATAGTTTTTATTTTATATTTAATAATTATACGAAAATAGAAAAGGCTTCATTTATTTTCTTATGAAAATGCAACTAAAGATAGTATATAAGAGTATTAGTTAAATTTTAGTTGTACTAATTTCTTTTGTTTTCAATGTACATTCATGAGAATTAAATTACTCATCAACTCATGGGTGAATACCATTGTCTATCATTTTATATATCAACTATAGTATTTTTATAGTCCAGATATTATCTCATCCACCTTTCAGATACATATTTAAGATTAATAATTGGGTATATCATAAAGAGTTTATTATTTCAATGTATACATTTTCTGTATTTTTGTATCTTGCCTTGATTATGTGTGTACGATCACTGAAAGTAGTTTGAATTACATGGAGATTTTCCTGGAGATTCCTGCGAATTTTCATACTAATCTTCAGGAAAATTTCTGTATAATTCACACTTTTCTTATAGTGTATTATTTTCATGTTTAAGATGTGCTTTTGTAATTTATATCCTTATTTGATTGTATTCTTATTAACGTATTCTTGCTCGAATATATTTTTGTGGTTATGTATATCCATGTATACACCCTTATGTTTTTGTTGTTGTACATACTCTTTATATTTTTATATTTGGACTTAGTTGTATCATGTGACATGTATGTATTATTATTTTTTTGTTATGAAATATACTTTTTTTTGGGTGTATCCTCATTTGAATGTATAAGATCTTTACCACTATTCTAGTTTAATCATTACATGTGAACGAATATAAATTTAAATAATATATAGTTGCATGTGCTCGATAAATAACCAGTAAACTGCATTGGTTTTAGTAAGTTTCTCATACTTTTTAAGGTTTTCTTTTTAAAAATAAATAAATAAATTTTTGGAGGCTATGTAGGCCTTTTATTAATATTTATATTATGAGAGAATTAAGATCGTTTACCAAACTTTTCATCACATATTACTTCAAACAACTAATTAAAAGAAATAAATTCTTGTTTATTGCTGAGACGACTAACTAGTTTATCGTGATTTTCGGTTTTCACATAGTTTTTTTAAAAAAAAAGAAAAGGAAATTGAAGGCCATTTATTACATAATGTTAATTTGAAGGAAATCTAAGAAAATATTTTCACTTAAAAATTCAAAATATGAAAAAAATAACAAACACAAGGAAAAGTTCGATAATTCAATATGTAGTACTCCGTATTTAAGTATATAAATAAAAAATAATTTTAATAATTTATAAAAATAAAAAAATTTATCGAAGAAAATTCGAGTAAGCTCTTAAACCGTCAATCCCCCAATTATTATAGTCTGTCCCCTCCCTATAGTCTATACTAAACTAATTTTGCAATAGCCCCCCTTTTCATAACGTATGCAAGTTACTAGAAATCAAGTGTAGTACTGTACTAGCACTCTTAACACGTTTAGTTAAATTTCCACAATTGAAAAAAAAATATGTTAATTTTCACGAGTCAAACTTTTTTCGTTTTAATTTATTTAGTTTATTTTAACTTGACATGAAATCTAGAATTTTTTTTGAAAATTGAATCTTAAAATTTTAAATTAAAGTAAATATATGAAAATGTAATTTAATGCTTTGATCTTAAATATATAATGTGAAAAGTTATAATAAAGAGAAGAATGAGACTTTTCCTAAATGGGCTAAAAAAGAGACTAGGAAAACAAATTGTTAGTTTTGTCATAATTTTTCCCAGTACGTATAATTAGTTATTTTGGTCGACATGCCTGCTTGTAGCCAGGGGTAGTTTGGTAATTTAATAGTTTCTATTTAGATTTTTTTGTATTTTATTACTTTATATATATTTAACAATTATGTAAAAAAATATTGAAAATCACAATAATTTGTACCTTCAAAATATTTGAAAATATATCAAAAGATTTTGTTAACTATCAAAATTTCATCTATATATAATATAAATTGGGATAAATAGAGAGATATTATATAAATACATAAAATATATTGTAAATCACAATAATTAATAACTTAAATATCAAAAAGAATTTATAAAAAAGTTTATTAACTTTTGATATTTCATTTGTATCATATAAATCAACACAAAAAGAGTATTATATATTATGTGAAAATTACGTAAAAGAAAACTATAAATCACAATAATTAACAACTTAATATCTCTCCATATAAAAATAAATAAAATTTGTTGACTCTAATATATAAGAACATGTCAAGAAATTGATCAACTTAAATTCCACATATATCAAATAAACAAGTTAAAATAAAAAGAATAATATATATTGAGCCCGTGATGACAAGTATATAGTAATATATAATTGTTAGAGTAAAGTGGCAAAAAGTGTAAGTATCAAATTTTAAGATATTGGATTTTATTCTTCGTATAAAGTACTTGTTTGGGAGAACTTATACATTCTCTCTTATATTGGGTTATATATTCTGTATAGTGTGTTATGGTTGAAATTATTTAATTAATAATTCAATTCCTGATGTATACAATTTTCTTTGTTTTTTTCCCTAATTAATAAAAATCCAGTATTTTCTACTTTTATAAATTATTTCATGCAAATATTCCTCTTCGTAAACTTAAGTAAGCACACGTAGCATGATGCAAATTAAAAATTGATTTCGAGGACTTGATTCTCTTTTTAAGGTGGAACTCGTAACACCTTTTTGATAATGCGATATCAGAAAAAAATTCAATTGCATAGGGTATATATAACTTATATTTTTCCGCTCCAAAATATTTATACGTTTTAATTTTCAAGAGTTATAGTATTTTTGAGTTGAAAAAGATTTTATGATATATTCTTCGTATCAATATGAGAAAAAATCACAATTTATAAAATTTTTATATATTTTTTAAATATCTAAATTCTAGTATATTGGATTGACTTAATCTAATTTTAGCATTGAAAATCAACCAAATTAACTATAAAAAAAAATGACAATTATTTAGCGATAGAAGGAATAAAGTAGAAATAAATGTCCAAAAAACACCTAAATTATCACTTATTAGTTTGGGAAACACATCTTAATGGTGTGTGTAATGCATACTCTCTTTTATTTGAAAAACACTCAACACTTGACATTTCACATGAATAAAATATTCACCTTAACAAAATTAAATAATAAGCTATTAATATTAATTAGAAATTAAAAATTAAAATATCATTATCTCATTTTTTTTTTTTTTTAAAAACACTCCACAATTTTAAATTATTTTTCTTGTCATTTTAATGGCGCGAAATGTAGTCGCAAATGATCATAAATGTTACAGAGTTTGGCCTAGAAAAATGACAAGCAGTATAGCAGTTTGCATTCATATGCAGCGGTAAATTCAGAGCGGCCTTTATTATAGAGCGCTTTATTTTCATTAAAAAAAATTGATTTAAATTTAAATTCAATCAGACTCTGATATAGATATTGAATATCACAGGTGAAAAACGTTTTTTTTTTTTTTTTACTTAAAACGCCTAAAAAGTGCAGCAATCGATCAACCTCAAATTTTCTCCAACACAACAGTCATTTGGCTTCGAATGCAACATATAATATATGCCAAACATACACTTGCTCCCAAATTTACTTTAATATCTCCATCGTTGAAGCCTCCAAACAAATTCAGCAAAATGTTAGCTAATATTAAAATCAATAGTGCTCTTTCAGACAGAAGTTCATAATTAAAGGGTTTGAAGGGTTGTTTTGTCATTTAGTTATTTCACGATAAATCATGATGAGATTATTATATTATTTTTTGGAAGGGATAACTTATTTTGAACTATTTATTAATCTAGTATAAGTTATTCCAAACTTTTTGTTAAAAGCAAAAAGTTCCAAATTGGGACTAATGAAATGAATGGACGGATTCCTTATATGATTTGGATAATCCTTTTTTTTTTGATCTAATTTAATACCTTCCAATCGTTATTAAATTAAGTGTCACTAAATATTTATCTATTTGTGCTTATTCTTCGCACCAAACAACCGTTAAGTTCTATTTTACAGAGTTAGAGACTTGGAGTGAATATTTAAACTTCATATATTCTATATTTTATGATAGTTATATTAAATATTAGTAACTGAATTTTAATCAATTTAATTTTGTGCAATTTCAATGAGTTATTTTTTTATAATATAGATATAGAATTTAAATTAAAATCATTGAATTCGATCAAATATATATATATTTTATTTTAATTTTGCCTATTGTTCTAAATTATATAAGATATGTAGAGATGTCTATATTAGTAACTTAGTTCTAAATTTAATCACTGTATAATTTTTAAAAATAAAGTAAAATTATTATTTATATTTAGTATATGAAACTCATATTATTTACAAAATAAAGGATTTTTTTAAGTATCGTTTTTTCCCCTATGAAGTGGTACTTAGCGAAGAATGGCGGGCCAAACGATATGAACAGTTGTCATGCCACTTTAGCAATATCTCATGGAGTACTATTTTCTGTTCAAAATAAATAATTTTTAATATTTTTTTATGATCCAAAAATATTTTTTCAAGCCAAAACTATATTAATTATTTAAAAAAAAATTATCATTCTCTTAACTAGGATTTTCAACTCTCTCTATTTTAAAGAAGAGTTTGGGGAAAAGTAAAAGAATTATATTGATAAATTGCTTTTTAATTATTAATTAACTTTCTAAATAAATATGTTATACACCAAAAATTCATTTATTTAACCGGAGGGAATACTATCTTGTCTCAAATTGTCATAGCACTACGGGTCATTTGGTTTGTTGGACAAAGCTACGGTAATATTATAGCGTTCAAATTATAATTAGTAGATTAATTTATTTTAAAACTAAAAACAAGATAAAATATTTTTAAATTAAAAATAATAAAATATAATATCATCAATCAAATATAATATATATTTTAACAAATACTTAATTATAAAATATCCATCTTATTTTTGTTTTGATTTATAATTCGATATTTTATATCTATATTAAATAATTTTCTATCCTAAAATATTTGAGAATTAAAATTAAAAATAAAATAATACTTACAGGTTACTACATCACCTTACTTTTTACTTTTTTTACTTTTTTTTTTCTTTTTGGTTGAATAAAGAACCCTTATTCCCTAGAGGGTGAAAGGTCAGAGTAACATTGATTCTCCACTTTTATAAAGTCAATTTCCAATTTCTAGTTTGTTCCTCTTCCTTCCACATTTTTTCATATTTATTACTCTTTCTTCCATGTTTAAAAAAAAAAAAAAAAGAAATAACTCAAACTCATACTTCAAACAGATTACTTTATTTCTCAAAATTCATTATGAGTTTCTTATAAAAATGTATAAATTATTATATTTTTATTTAATATTTTGAGTCATATAAAATGATAATTGTTTTAAATAAAAATTTCCTTCTTTAATCACCCTTAAAATATAAAAAGGAAATCAATTTAAACAATTGTAATTGACTTGTGTTTTCTATGTCATCTAAACAATAATTTGTTAATTTCAAAACAATTATTATCAGAAAGAAATGAGAATAACAATTTAATTATATTTTGATTTTTAAAATTATAATTATATCATCTATTTTTTACATAGACGACAATTAAAGTTGTCCGAATGAAATATTGACTCAAGATTCCTTTGTCCACTTTTAGTTGTCCAATATATAAGAATACATTTTCAACGTTATTTCTTTCAATTTTAAGTATCAAGAAATAATTTATTATTTTATAACTTTTTTATCCTTTATTTTTAAGTACAATTCATTTTCTAGTAATTAAAGTACTTATAATAATTATGAGTAACATAATAAAATTACTTTTTTATTTATTACCTTTTAAGGGTATGCAAAATTAAGTATAAACGAGTAAGATAAACCAATAAAATATATCAATCTTCAGATAATATAAATTTATATTTAAAAGTAATTTAATTTTAAAAGTCTCATTTGACATGAAATAATTTATGATCATTCAATATTTATTAATATATGATTGATTTAAGATTTCAAATTTCAAAACTTTTTATTTATTAAATTTTCTGTTCTATGAAATACTACTATCATATATACTGTGATCGAGTGAAGTAGCAGTTAAAATCTAAAAGTAAAAGGGATACATGTCAATAAAATTATATATGATGTTTTAATTTTTAGACGTTGTGGAAATTAACACAAGATGATAATGGATTAACAAATCACAATTTCATAAAATGGGAGAATATTCAACATGCAACTATTGGAATAAAGAAAAGTAAATCTTTATCAGTCCAAAGTTTATAAATATTCTCTATTTAGAGTTAAGTCCCATGTAATGACAAATCAAATCATTAATTACTTCCCGCGTTCCAATTTATGGCGTTGATCAGCAAGTAGTTGTTGTTTTAAAAAATAAAACTTATTAAACTAAACATTTGAAATATATTAAAATATATGTTCGTCATGTCATTTGAAAAATGAAACTAAAGAATTGTAAAAAAATAAATAACAACATTATTTTACGCACTAAAAAGTAAAATAAAATAAATAAATTAAAACGAATGGTACAAATAGATTTAGACAATAGAATGACACACTCCCAATAAAGTATTAACTAGACACTTTCGATTCACGTTTAATTTGTTTAGGCGTGTTCTCATCTTGTATTATAGAAAGTGAAGTTAACTACGTGAAATATTTCTTTATTTAGATTATACATATTCGTCTTAATAAACCTTAAAAACTCCAAGTATTTTCTACTTGGTGTTGATCCACGTAACAAAGCAATTTAATATATTTTATGATTAACTTAACTAACTAATAGACAAATAAATACATAATTACTTTTTAAAAAATTATATAATAAGTCTAACTGAAATAATTTATTAAGAATTAAGATATTCAGTTAAAATTAGAGGTAATTCAAATATCTAAAAATTGAATATTATAACAAAAGTTAAGTGGTTAGTTATGTATTAAATTTTATATTTATATAAAACTTAAATTCTGCTACATATTCCAAGTTTCCAACTTCGAATAGGGACACAAAAAAAACAAAATAAAAAAATAATAAAAATATTTAAAAAATAAATAAATTTGAAGACACTCCACATGAAGAAGCACCACGTTTCTCTCTCCTCTCTCTTGTTTTTGTCGGTAAGTGCACGCACTCACGAGACTCGATGTGAGAGAGTGTAAACACATACCGCGTGGACCTTTTCCAATCTGCTAAACCACCATAGCCCCTTTGACATTATTAAAAGTCAACCCCCTCCAAAACCACCAACAAATTTTTTTTTTTTTTTTATTTAATTAAGATGAGGACAAAAGATAAGTCCTTTTGAATAATTTAACACACTACAATAAATTAATTTAAATTTATATATGTTTGTGCTAACCAACAAACCACAAAATCCTTATCTTTTTTCCTTTTTAGAATCTTACTCAAACCAAGTCTTAGCACTTTTATTAAACAATTGTTAAGTTGTTGAGATGTTAGCTAGCAAATGCTTTGCTTATCCTATGTGAAAGATTGGATACAATTTTTATGGCTTGACTATGAAAAAGTGAAAGAAGAGAAATAGATAAAAGCAAACACCATTGTTGTCATCTTCTTGAAAAAATTCTACTCCACTTTTCCTTTTTGTTGCATAGTAATGTAAAAAGTAAAAAGGGTTCAATTGAATAAATTTTTATGATTAAAATTATAATTTGTGGTATGTTGCATAAGTTATACTCCTTCAAGTTATGTATGTACTTTCCAAATTTTTTATTTTCTATGATCACGGATATTTTTATTAAATATTTTAGATCATTCATTTTTTTTCTATCATAGTTTTAAATACAATACTTTCTTTCATTCACTTTTATTTATTTTGTATTGACTTAACATGCCTCTTACATATTAATAAATAATAAATAAAATAAGAACTTTATTACAACGAGATATTATCTCCCATTATTAAAAAAGAATTTAACTGAATTCTTTCAATTTTTCAAACTGAACAAGTAGAATAAACCTTTATGTCAATGCATAAACAAGTAAAGGTGGTCGATAGAGTAATTAATTGATGTGATTTACAAGAATACTTCGGTTAGTACAATTAATACTATTAACGGGTTTTTTAGTAGAATGTATAAGAATAGTGAATAGATTATACTAGTAATATTTGTATTATCTAATTATATATATTATTTCGTATATATCGTTCAATTTGATGTATTAAAAATAACAAAAATTATATATATATTTTTTTTACACAAACACCTTTCACAATATACATTATTTGTAGTAATACCACCCTTATTTTGAAAATATTGTTAGTACATAAAATTCACCTTTTGAGAACTAAAATCTTGGAACATATGAGGACTAAATATGGGTAAAAGTAAAACTCATTAAAAGAAAAGGTCCAATGTTTTCAAATAGAAATCAAAAAATGAAAATTATTTGTTGTCCCCCACCTTCTCTCTCTAAACATATTATTAGTGAAAACCAGCCAAATCACACACAATCTCTTTCTATAAATAATAAATGTATTCCACTCATTTATGCCTCTCCTCAGATCCCTTTTCCATCTCTCTCTCTCTCTTAAGCCAAAAGTCAGCGCCTTCTTTTGTCTCTCTGCATTTCCTCTCTCTCTAACCAAAAAGTCAAGGCCATAGCCAAGAAATTAACAAAATGGAAGAGGATTGGGATCTACATGCGGTGGTCAGAGGCTGCGCCGCTAGTTCCACCGCCGCCGCTGCTGCTGCCACCACTACAGCTACCACTAATTCTTGTTGCAGCAGCAGCTTCCAACCAAGACAAGATGGCAACTTTTTTAGTTTTCAAGATCCATTTGTGCCAAGATTTGATAACCCCATAAGTGATTTTGAAGAGTTGCATAATCTTTACAAGCCTTTCTTCCCTAAATCACAACAAATACCTCTTTCTCCTCAAAATAATATACCCATTTCACCTCTCTCTGTTCTTGGAGGACTACAAGATCTATCACCCCAACAAACACTAAAGCAACAACAACAACAACATATTCATCAGCTAAACAGTACAAGATTAACACAACCCAAACAATCTCCTCTCTCTGTATATGGTTCTACAACTACTAGTGCTTCACATGTTCAAAGCCCAAGACCTAAAAGAAGGTAACTTTAACTATTTTTATTTTTTTTATGGAAAGATTAGACCTTTGTTAGTTAATACATATTACCCATATCATAAATTTTTATATTCACACATTTTATGATTTTTTTCTCAGAAAAAATCAATTGAAGAAGGTATGTCAAGTACCTGCTGAAGGTTTATCTTCTGACATGTGGTCTTGGAGAAAATATGGACAAAAACCCATCAAAGGCTCTCCATATCCAAGGTAAATTCCTTAATCTATCTTTTAATTACATTTTAAAGTTGGTTTAAAATAACAAACAAATTTAATTACTTTTTTTCCCCAGTGATTAAAGTATTTCTGATATACTCTGTTTTCTTCCTAAAACAGGGGATATTACAGGTGTAGTACCTCAAAGGGTTGTTTGGCCCGAAAACAAGTGGAGCGAAATAGATCCGACCCGAATATGTTCATTGTAACTTACACAGCAGAGCACAATCACCCTATGCCAACTCACCGGAATTCCCTCGCCGGAAGTACCCGTCAGAAGCCGGCGAATTCCGAAGCTGGTACTGTAAGTGACTCTAACAAACCCACTAGCTCATCGCCGGTATCTTCGCCGGCGTGTCATTCTCCGGCGACGGAGAAGCAAGAAAGCAGCAGGGATGAAAGAGAAGACATTTTTGAAGACGATGATGACGAATTTGGTAGTTCAAATATGGGATTAGATAACATGGAACCTGCAGATGATGATTTTTTTGAGGGGTTAGATGAACTCGCCGCTCAGGCCACCGGAGATTGCTTTTCCGATAATTTTCCGGGGTCTATGCAGCTTTCCTGGATGTCAAATAATGCCACAACCACCGCCGCAGGTGGCGTTTGACTTGCCGGAAAAAAAAGTTGAAGATATGGATGCTTTTCTTATTATTCACTTTTCTTTTTCACTTGTTAGGAGTATCTTTTTTTGTCCGTTAGAGATATAGGAAAATAGAAAGCAAGAGAGAATCTTGAAATCTCAATGTTTTTAATTTTATAAATTTTAATTTTTTGTTCTCTTTTTGTACGTGTAAGGTATAATTCCATTCTCCATAATCATAGTAGAGGAAAAAGGAAAAAGTAAGAGTTAGATTCCAATGTTCTTTGTTTAGTAGGTTAATTATATTGGATTATATAAGGTACATAGAGAGATTAGAGGTAAAAAAAATTCCATTAGTTGATAAATGTTGTAATTTTAATTAGTAGTACTAGTAATCATTATCAATGATTTAAGTTTTTTCAAGTGTAACCTTTTTTATACCTTTTGTGGTGCTTGTTTCATGTTAGTGTTTTTGAGTGTTTGTGCTACTAATTATGTTTGGTGATTTTCTAGTCCTACCAAATGGAATCTTGGGAAATTTGCTGGCAAATTTACCTCAAACAACCACCAATTTTGCTTATCGGTTGTATTAGGTAGGTGTGTTTGAACATAGATTTGATTGATATTTGAAAATGAGTTTTACTATTTTAATTTGATGCGACGTTCAAAAAGACTTTTGATCATGATCATAAAAGATATGTAAAATATATCATAATATTTTTTAACTTCCTGGTCAACTCTGGGAGTAATAATTTAATTTTTACTCCGGAAATAGAAAAAAAATAAAATCTTTGTCTAGAGCTCCTAGATATCTCTAAATGCGGGTGTTGTAGACTCATATCCTGTTAGGTACTGTACAAAGTGAATGTGATGTGTTTTAATGGAACTTCTTCTATCTATTCAAAGTGAAAGTTCAAGGGTTGAAGTTTATTTTTTCAATATTTATTCAATTCTTTCAACTGAGTTTACAACTTGTTAATGTGCAAAAGTTAGGTAATTTATCGGATAGATATTCATCTTTTTGACTTTTTTTCTTCTTAAAGTTGAAATAACTGACTTGATCCGTTTAACTTTGATTTACTTGTAAGAAAGTCAAGTCAATTGAAAATAAGAACTTGCTTGATATCAACTAATGTTGCCCCATTTATTGGACAAAAATGAAAGATCTTTGAAATTTTGTACTACGGGACTTCTATGGCTATAAATAAAACATATCGTTATGAAAAAAGGTTCAAGAGCTAAAAACATAACATAACATTTATCTCACTTGACATAAAACTTTAGGTTATAACTTTGGGTAATTGGCATCTATAGTCTCTCAACAGCTAGAACATAGTGGACAAGAGGATGAAAGGACGAAACATATCTTTTCAAAAGGGAAGCACCCACCAAAAGAACATTGGAATCTAGTAGATACATTCTAGCATATGGGGAATAGTATAAACAACATGTTGGAGCAGTACCTCAACAATAACCCCCAAAAAAGGACAAAAAGAGAGAAGGAACATGTTAAGAAGAGCCAAAATTTCACTTGAACTATGCTACCCAGTTTGTGCACGCCTCAACTATTCCATCAAGTATATGTTACTTTTCATCAGCACATATTCGAGTAACTCTTGGCAGCTAAAACTTAGATGGAAACGAATCACTTGGCTTTCCTTTTTTGATTCTATTGAAATTTCATGTCTGATCTTCATTTTTTTTCATCCCACTTCATTGATCGTTATACCTTTCACTTGTCAAATAACAACTTCATCAAACCCAAATTTGGACTCCGTAGAAACACAGCTAACTGCAGCAACAGATGGACATAATTCATACAAATCACGAAGAACACTAATGTATGAGTCTTCCTAACAAACACTAATGTATTGATAGCAGAAGACCATCAGATATCTGGATTTCAGAACTGTGTATACATGGAGATCAAAAGACGAACACATTTTCACTCCATATCGAAAGGAAAACCAAGATAACCAAATATCAGTATAGGAAAGACGAACAGCATTAAGATACGTTCAAAGCCAAAATATTAAGCTTAGTACAGAGTTGGCACAATATAAGCACAACTTTTATTTCAACTTTATCTTGATTTTGATATCAGTAAAATCATTATCCAAGAACACATAAGCAATTACAGCAGCTACAACTTGGATGAAATTTGAAAATTCAAATCAGCACGACCACCAAATTTGTGACATCATTTTGTTGTGTCCAAGTGATAATCAGTTCATTAAAAGGGCAATGAATGGAGATGTCTTCATAGAACGTGATTTGTGTACCTACACAACAACTTATGCATCAATGCAGGTATGTCAAATGATAGCACGGAGCTTGAAGACCAAATGTGACCTCTCACATTCCATTTGATCTTAGCCAAAAGGTCGAGAAACTATCCAAATGGGACCTCAACTGACTGCAAAAGAATCTCGACATGCCCAGTGAACATCATAGTAGAATTAGGAAAGTATCTTCAGTTCCAGTTAGTATTAGGCAGTGGAAGTAGAAACCTCGTATCCTTCCACAAAACTCCGCAACTTTTCTGTTTCACCAATGTCAGAAAGCCATGGAGTGAGGACTTCCATGGTAATGTAGTCAGGATTACATGCATTTTCAGTCATTTGGTCCATTATTTCAAATGCCTTTTCAACCCAGTTCCTCTCCTGAAGACCTTTAAAGAGGGCATTGTATGTTTTGGTATTTGGTCTTACCCCTTTGTCCTTCATTTCACCCAACAAAGAAATAGCAGCTTCTACTTTGTCACTCTTGCAGAGAGTGTCAATCAAAATATTGTATATGACTGTGTTTGGTGGCACATTAATAGCCGAACTCATATTCTGGAATATTATCATAGCTTCATCAAGATTTCCAGCTAAGCAATATGCATGAATTAATGCTCCATATGTAACAACATTAGGCAAATAACCATCATCAATCATCCTCTTCATAATTCTACTGGCAGCTGTAAATTGCCCCTTCTCGCTGAAATATGATATTAAAGTGTTGTAGGTGTAACAGTCAGGTTTGATACCTGCCTCTTCCATATCTTTAAGCATCTTATGAGCTTCATCAATCTTTTTTTTCCTACAAAGTGCACCAATCAGAGTATTGTAGCAGATAATATCCAAGCCAACCCCAGCTTCTTTCGCCTTTGAAGCAATACAGGAGGCATCATCTGTTCTTCGAGCCTGGCAAAGGCCCATGATCAAACTGTAGTATACTTTGGCATCAGGGAGACACCTATTTTCTGACATTTCATTGAACAAACTCATTGCTCTGTCAATATTGTTGACACTGCAAAAAGTGGTAATGAGGATGGTGTAGGTGATCGCATTCCCCTTTAAACCCTTTTCTTGCATCTCAGCAAAAAATCTCATAGCACTACTAACTCTCCCGAACTTGCACATTCCATGGAGCAAAGTATTCATAGTTATGACATTTGGCACAACCCTGTCCTTTTTCATCTGGTCAAAAAGCTCCAATGACCTCTCAATCTCACCTGCTTTGCAGTAACCATCTATCAAGCAATTGTAGGTAATAGTATTAGGTACATATACATTCTCCAATCTCATCTTCTCCATCAACTTTAACCCTTCTTCTTGTTTCCCTACCTTGCAAAGTCCATCAATCAATGTATTGTAGAGAACAAGGTCTGGCTTAACAAGAACACCATCAGTTTTACTTCCTCCCATCTTCTCAAACACCTGAAGTGCCTCATCGACCCTGTAACATTTGCATAAATGGTTGATGAAAATCCCAAATGTCACAACATCCGGGTTAACTTCCTTTTCCTTCATCTCATTCATAAGCAAATTCATCTTTTGAAAATCATGCTCCCGGCCTAACCCGATCAAAAGGGCATTGAATGAAGAAGCTTTCACCTGACCACCCAACTTCATCATATCATGCAAAAGGTCCCAGGCCTTATCACACTTCCCACTTCGACAAAACTTGGTAATCAATTTAGTAAACCACACATCATCCAAGAACACACCATGCTCGAAGAATCTCACAAGAAGTCCACAAATTTCCTCCACACTCATCATTTTCCCCACCCAATTTTTCTTCCACATAGCATTCAGAACAATATCCACCGTACTATTGTTCGGAGGAAAATCACTATCCCTTTTGAGCATTTCGTCGAGCACCTTGAACCCATCATCAACATTACTTCCACGAAACAAACAATCCAACAACAAATTAACTACATTTGTATTTCTTGAATCCGAGTCTAGCTCATGGTATACAGATATCGATTCCTCGAGCATTTTGGCTCGCCCAAAGCATCGCATAAGGAGAGTCACAGCATTGATCGATAAAGGGATTTTTCGGTCTTTAGCAAAGGAAAACAGTTGAAAAAGCTTACGGGGTACATCAGATTTTTCTTCACGCATTGCTTGTTCGAGAATAGCTTGAAATGTGAAGGAAAGAGAAGAGGGGTTTGATGATGAACTCGAACTATGAGTCTTGAAGAATTCAAAAAATTGTAAAGCTTTTTCAGTGGACCCCAATTGGCGGGTGATTTTGAGAAGGGAAGTTGGGGAAGGAGGAGTATGAAGAAATTCAACCAGCTGCGAGTTGGAAATCCAGTCATTGTGATCGGTAGTTTTGAGAAGGGAGACTATTTCGGGAACGGCAAAAGAGGTTGGCCGCGGTGGAAGAGGTTTCTGTGTATCGTCGATCTCGCCGGAGAAGTGTCTCAAGCCGGAAATACCGCCAGTTATCGGCAGTGTCGGGAGATGAAGGAGGGATTTTCTTGCAACTGCGAGTTTCATAGTTATGGAATTTTCGGAAGAAGAGGTACGGATGGATAGTTTTAGGTCATAAAATTTTGGGCGGGTGTATTCTCTACCAAATGAAATCTTATTTTAATGACAATGGACGAATTTTTATCAGGATTTTATACTTTATTTTGTTGAGTTAAAAGAAAAAAATCGAACCAATTATAAGAATTAACTAGATTGAACTTACTATTGAAATTTGTTTATTTTACCGTTATTCTTTTGTCTATTTAAAAAAAATATACATATTAAAAGGGAGGGAGGAAATACATTTTAAAAAAGTCTCGCTAAAAAAATTTGAGATGGACATTTAATTTACTTATATAAATTTGAATAAGTTTCACCTCATGAGCTAATTTTTCTTTGTTTACACATATTAGGTCATCAAACTAACACATCAAAAAAGGATGAACACTTAGGGTGTGTTTGGTATGAAGGAAAATGTTTTCCATGAAAAATGTTTTCCTAGAAAATATTTTCCTGGAAAACAAGTAGATTAGACTTATTTTCTCATGTTTGGTTGGTGAGTAAAAAATATTTTCCGAAAATGATTTTTAGTGTTTGATTTATGAATGAAAATGTTTTGAGAGACATCTTTTATTTTTACTAGATTAAAAAATAATTTATGAAATTGAAAATATTTTTTAAAATCAAATTTTTTTTTTTTTTTGAGGTGGTAGTAGGGGTGGGGTGGAGGTAGTGGGTGGGGAGGGGGAGGGGGGAGGGGGAGGAGTGAAAAAATAAAAATTTAAAGTTGATAATATTTTTAAAAAGCAAAATTAATTTTTTTGGGGTTGGGGGTGGATGGGGGGCTGGCCGGGGGGGGGGGCTTAGGAGTTTAAAAATAAAATTTTGAAGTTGAAAATATTTTTAAAAAAGCAAAATTAATTTTTTTGGGAGGGGGTGGGGTTGAGAGGGGGGGGATGGCCGGTGGGGTCAGGGATCGGGTGGAAAAAATAAAATTTTGAAATTGAAAATATTTTTTTTAAATTGATGTTTTTCCCCAAAAAATGTAATTTGAAATTTAAGGAGAGTTTGGAAAATGTTTTCCTTAATTTTTGAAGGGAAGTCATTTTCCTTAATTTTGAGGCAAATGAGTTAATTTGGAAAATATTTTCCAAAACTTTTGTCCCAACCAAACATGGGAAAATTGGAAAACATTTTCCATACCAAACACACTCTTAGTCTCTTTACATGAACTTACAGTTGAGTTAGGTCAACATCCCAAAATTCATTTCTTTACTATAAGCTTATTTTTCATATACTTTTTTCGTTAATAATAATTGATCACTATTGACTTGACATACTTTAAGAAATAATAAGTAATAGGGTAATGTTACTACAATATCTTTAAATATATTAAATTTGGGGCTCCTTCGGGTGTGAGGGATTAAAAATAATAGTAATGAGATAAAAAAAAATTATGTTGTTTGATTGCCATGTTTGGGATAACTTAACCCACCATGTATATAAGATAACTTATCTCATCACTATGATATACATGGTGGGATAAGTTATCCCAAAATAGCTAACTCTAGGATAACTTATGCTGATATAACTTGTTTCCAATCAAACTATTCCTTAGTACTCCCGTCGTTTCAAAAAGGATGACCTAGTTTGACTTGGAACGGAGTTTGAGAAAAAATTTTTTTTTTAATCTTGTGGTTCTAAATTAAAGTTATGTCTGTACCAAAATGCCCTTTAATCTTATGGTCTTAAACATGTCACGTGGAAAGTTAAAATTAAAGTGTTACAAAAAAAGAAAAGGGTCATTCTTTTTTAAACAAACTAAAAAGGAAATAGGGACATTTTTTTTTAAACGGAGGGAGTATTTTAAATAAGGTCAAACTCATAAACGGATTCCTAAACTTGTTGGATTTTTCCCCTCAGATACCTCAACTACACCATTTTATTATTAAATTATTGAATCACCCATAATTTATTTCGTTTAAATATTGTTGGCTGATTTTGATCGATTTTTCTATTGTAAATGCTTTCAATTGTGTTCGTATTGTAATGATTTTGATTGAAGGAATGAAGACAAAATGTGTGTTAGTCTCATTTGTTTTTTAATGTGTTCAAATGACTTGAAGTAAAACACAATTATTTTCGAACATTTTCACTATAAATTGAATTAATGAGTTCTGGAACAACATATGTATCATCTATCAATGTCCCTCACAAAAACTAGTTTCACATCAGTCAACAGTGTTTAAAAGAAACAAATTATGGGTGGTTCAATGATTCAATAGGAAAATAGCATAATTGAGGTATACGAGTGAAAAAATCCAACAAGTTTAAGGATCTGTTTATGTATTTGGCCTTTAAATAATGTATTAAATATTGAATAATATTTAATATCAAGAATAAAATGGATAAAGGAGAGTAAATTGATGGAATTCTTACCCCCGAATTCGACTAAGGAACAGGTTTATTCTATATGTTCCTTTGCAGATTATAGCAGTTACGTTTTGTGAAGCAAATAAAATAATAACACAATATTTTATGGTGGAAAATCCCAACTCATAAGAGAAAAAACCACGACCTATACCTCTGTAGGATTTAACTTCACTTCATTCAACTTTGAACATCAACAACAGATTACAAGCCTATGTAACCTAAGGAATTATAAACTCTAATTCCTTGAGGAATTATAAACTCTAATTCCTAGCTAAGAAATTATGAACTCTAATTTCTAGCTACCCAAAGACACAAAAACTCTCGGTTTTATATCTTCTAACGTTCGTCAAGTATCTCAAACTTGTTAGACTAATCCTACACACTCTCTCGATTGTAATCAAAACTCTTAATTACAATCTTACAATGATTTTCTCACATATTGGCAACACTCGTAAGTAACTCTCAAAACTCTCTCAAAATCTTGATCGTGTTTTGATCTTCTCTCTATGTAAGTGCGCAATCTTCTCAAGCGAAACTATCGCTTTATTTATAGATTTGGACTTAAATCCAAAACCTATTTCAACTAGAAATCCTACTTCATGTAGGATTCCTTTTTGTGTGAAACTCCTTGTTTGAATCAACTTTGTCTGTGCCTCTACAAAATCTTGTTGAACTCAACTTGGACTTCTTTTTGTCTTTGCCGCAACACAAACTGGCGTAACAAAAACTCACGCTTCTTTCGTCTTTAAAACCAAACTCAACATGGACTTCTTTTAAGCTTTTGTCGCTTCAAACTATTTCCTTAAACAAGTAGGAATGTTCCTTTATTACTGTCGCCGCAATGAAACCTTGTTTAAATTGAAATCCTCATCTATGTAGGACTCCTTCTCTTTCTCGGCTTTAATAAAACGACTTTTCACAAATTTTGTCCTTAATTAGATAACAAAGCAGATTGCCTTAAATTTAATTAAGAAAACTCTGTCAATTAAGGAATCCTTCTACGACTCAGATTTCTTCTTGCGTTAGGACCTCTCTTTGCGCTTTGCTTCGAAATAAAGCTTTTCATGTAATTTTCCTTACGTGATTTATTAGCAAAAGTAGACTCCTCTTTTGGATTTAGTTTTAGTGGAACATGTCTGCAACTTTGGCATTCTTCAACATGTAAACCTTACGTTTCTTCTTCAACTTGCTACTGCCTCAAGGGAAACTTATACTCAATTTTCCATAAATAAGTTGCCAGGAAACTTACACTCAATTTTCCTTAATTAAATAAGAAAATCTTCCACAAAATTTCCTTAATTAAATAAGAAAATATTATTGATCGCTAATTCCTTTTTCAACTTGGTTGTGAACTCCTTTATAAAAGAAAATTTTCTGTACTGGTTGTTTGTCGAAAAAGCAATACTTCCACAGCTTTATATCATCTAACTCGTGAGGTTGACGTTCTCCTTATCCAAGTTGGATTCGGTCTGTAAGAAACACGTCGCACAATCTGTTTCTTTCATCTGTTCCTATATTTGTCAATTATCAAAATCTTTCTCATTCTAACTCAGCAGATAAGACACACATCTTTCCCCTTTTGTCATGTTACTGCTACAACTCTTTAACTTTGCCATACTTCAAAAACATACATTAGGAACTCAGCAAATAAGACACACATCTTCCCCCTTTTGTCATGTTACTGCTACAACTCTAACTTTGCCATACTTCAAAATAACGAGACTTTAACATAAATTATCTTTTGATTCTTTCAAATTAAATAAATTTTGTTGAATAACTATTTATAATAGGGGAATGGATTAAAAATACCCCTCAACTTTAGTTTATTAGTTGATTATACCCCTACCGTTAAAGCAAAGTTATTTATACCCTCGCCGTCACTAATTTCACCATTTATACCCTTCAATTGACGAAAATCCCCAAATCAAACAAAATTGATCCGATTTCTTAAAAAATTACCCAACTCCCATTTTAAATCCATATCTGACCCATCTATCTATCTTAACCCAAAATAATTCAACTCATTTTTTATATCCATTCTAAAAAAAAAATTTATTTGGAATTGAAGCTACTGTAACGATAATTCTGCAATGTTTTTCGAAACTCAATCTGCACAAGTCGTGAAAAAGGTTAGTATAAACTCAAAATGATTCTTATATGGAATAGTTAGAAGGAGAAGGGTCATACCTGGAGTTGCTGTAGGTAGAGGCAAACTGGAAGTTGAAGAAGTCTTAAAAGGAGTTGATTTCATGGCATTGGTGGGACATGGTTAATGCTGAGTGAAATTCACCCAAGTTCTTAGATCTTTACTTCGTCCCATAGATCTGGATATGGTGGACCGAAATCTTACAAAGTTTTGACATAAAAGAAGCAAGCAAGCGTGAGCAACTGCTGCTTATCCGGCGACTTCTTATCTCTCCGATGGTTGCTGAGAAATTGTTTACTTTGTTTTGTCTTTATTGTCTTCTGTCTTTAATTTCCTTTTCTGATTTAGGCTTATACCAAGTCTGTAATCTTTCTTTTGCTTAATAAAAATGGACCATTGGTCTGTCTTTGAAAAAAAAATATGATAATTTTGCAATTGTGTTGCCCCAATTATGCCATGATTCTTCATTTAAACATCTTTTTTTAATCAACAATACAACAATAAAAAAATACTAGAAAATAAAATGAGAACAACTGATCAATAAATTTATCCGCTTCATTGCTACATCGTCGTCTCATTTGCTTCCAGAGGAAAACCAGAGCGATGACCTTACTTGAAAAAATGGCGCATGACTTGTCCTTCACGACATCATGAAAGCCCACACCGATTGGGTCACCGCCGTCACCACTCCAATTGATAACTCCGACATGATCGTTACTTTCTCCAGGGACAAATCCATCGTTGTCCGATCTCTCACCAAGGATGGCGCACAGTACGGTGTCCCCCGCCGACATCTCACCTGCCACGACCACTCTGTTCAGGATGTTGTTCTTGGATGTAAAGCTTCGCCTTTGGAATCTTCAAAGAAAATGGGTTAAATTATTTTGGGTTAAGATAGATAGATGGGTCGGATATGGTTTTAAAATGGATGGGTAATTTTTTAAGAAATCGGATCAATTTTGTTTGATTTGGGGATTTTCGTCAATTGAGGGGTATAAATGGTGAAATTAGTGACGGCGAGGGTATAAATAACTTTGCTTTAACGGTAGGAATGTAATTAACTAATAAACTAAAGTTAATGATATTTTTGATCATTTTTCCTTTATAATATAATGAACCAATAAAGATGGACAAAGTATTTTTTTTTTTTAAATCAATTATAATGAAATAGCGAAGAAAAAAAAACATATACTATCAAGGAAAGTTATGGTTCATAACATAAATATTTTTTCACAAGCTGCGAGAGTAATGTGGATATACCTTGACGAACCGAGTAAACTATAGGGAAGTCAAAATGCGGGCACTTCACTCGTCATTGATAAAACCCCTCATTCGTCTCCATAGCCCATTTTCAACTCCCATTATTTCACTATCTCCACTTCGAAAACAATTTCCCTATTTGCACTCCTCCGCTACTACTTCACTCCAACAACTAACCGCCATGGCCGACAACAATACGGCAGCCGTCGACGGCAACTCTACCTCTAACCACGTCTCCGACGCTTGGTACTCCGTTCCCGACCTCCGATTACGCGATCACCGATTCACCGTTCCTCTCGATTACTCTATCGATCGCTGTTCCTCTACTAAAATCACCGTCTTCGCTCGTGAAGTAGTTGCTGGTATTACTCTAATTTCGTCCCCGTTGTTAATCATTTTTTGCATTTGTCAACTCTATCTAACTTATCTAAGTGGACTTCGCCATGTATACTCGGGATGAAGTATAAGGATTGGTTGTAAATATATTCTAATTCTGAATGATACTGATTATCTGGTTGTAGTTGTTTGATTGATGGATTCACATTTGTTCGTTTACTTATGCACATTATCGTGGTTATGTGTTCATTCTATTTGATTCGTATATTAGGCAGTGTTATAAAATAGCTCTAAATTTCAGCTTAACTGATATATAAAGAAGTGGGAGAAGTTTTCCAGATAAGTTTAAGCTTGTAGATTCAAAACTAAACACTTGTTCAACATATGTTCCGTTAACTTTTGCTCTTTAGCACGCTTATGTATTGATCTGTGTGATTTCTGTTTTAGGCAGTGTTTGGTGTTGATTTAGTTTGTGCGGGAGGGTAGAATTTTGTATTCTGAGGAAATAGGCCGTATCTTAGGATGGCTGACATATAATTGGGATTATAGTTATAGTTTAAAGGCTAAAGATTTGATTCACTTTGGTAGTATCATTGGACTAGCTAGTTTGTACAACTTACTGTGATGGAAATGACAAATGAAGAGCTCTGAAGTCATTGATTTTTTCATGAAGCTAGATCTAACTACTACTCCTATTTAACAAGCTTACATGTCCATCTTGCTTTTCCTGTCTGTCTTAAAGTTGTCGTTGCAGAAGTTAGATACATGGTTGTAGGGAAAAAGTAAGTGAAGCTCTGGCGACATAGATATCTTAGTATGTACTGCTCCCATTGTTTCACTTTGTGTGGCACAGTTACTATTTGGTGATTCATAGAAGTTTTTCATCTACCACAAAATTTTAAAATACTCTTTAAAAAATATTTTGAATGGTTAATTATTGTGACTTATAGTATTTTATGTAAGTTTCCTAAAATTTAAATTTAATTTCAAAAAAGCTTGAAGATTCTATGTACAAATTCACACGAAAATTAGGCAGTTTGACCCTCATACTGTGGACATGTCATGTATGCTAGAATGGGGGGAGTAATTGACTTCTAGTCGGTGATTAACTAACTGCTATTTTCTGTTAGGACCAGTTATTGGTTTATATATTTTCTCTACTGATTATCAAGTAAACTGCAGTTGGTAAGGAGGAACAATCTCTTCCATATCTACTATATTTGCAAGGTGGACCAGGCTTTGAATGTCCTAGACCAACTGAAGCTGGAGGATGGATAAGCAGAGCATGCGAGGAGTACCGTGTTGTTTTAATGGATCAGGTACTCTCTCTCTCCCACAACCATAATGAAATAAGCAGTTCTGTTTCTTTCTGCTGATGCCTTACTTGCAGAGAGGAACAGGTCTATCAACACCATTAACACCATCATCTATGTCACAAGTGAAGTCTGCTGAGGATTTGGCTAACTACTTGAGACATTTCCGAGCTGATAATATAGTACATGATGCTGAGTTCATCAGAAAACACCTTGTCCCTGATGCTGGACCTTGGACAATACTTGGACAGGTCACATAGTATTTGCTCTTTCCTGTATTTGGTTTTACTACCTAAACCCTTTCGTGCTATTCTTTCAACAAGTAGTTGAGAAGACTTACTGCAGGAACAAATTTTTCAATGGTCTTGATTATATATTTTCTAGAAAATTAAATTAAAATCTCTTATGAGGAAAATTATAATCTCATATAATGTGTGGAAGTCTTAATAGTTATGCTAGTTATGCTTATTGTCGGTGGTGTGATTGGAATATCGGATCGATTATCATGCAGAGCTTCGGAGGATTTTGTGCAGTTACCTACTTGAGTTTTGCTCCTAAAGGACTCAAACAAGCTCTTATAACTGGCGGGCTCCCTCCAATTGGTGAAGGATGCACAGCTGATTCTGTTTATAAGGCAGGCTTTGAGCAGCTTGCTTGTCAGAACGAAAAATATTACAAGAGGTTTCCACAGGATATTGAAATTGTTCGTGATGTTGTAAATTATTTGGCAGACTCAGGAGGCGGGGTAAGGGAGCTATGCTTGTATCCTCATATGAGTCCATCTGATGCATACTTTTCCATGTTTTCTTAATCTCTCTCTCTCTCTCTCTCTCTCTCTCTCTCTGCACCCTGTCCTATCTCCCTCCTTTTCTCCATGTTTGACATAGGTGCCTCTTCCATCTGGTGGCCTCTTAACACCTCGAGGACTACAACTTCTTGGTCTCTCAGGTCTAGGATCAAGTACTGGTTTCGAACGATTGCATTACCTGTAAGCTATCATTTCTCCATCTGCTCCCCCCCCACCCCCACCCCACCCCCACAACAAAAAAAATAAAATATTAGTGAACTTTTACCTTCCATGCAATGGTTGTAGGTTTGAAAGAGTCTGGGATCCTTTATTAGTTCAAGGAGCAAAAAGGAGAATCAGCGACTACTTCTTGAATGCTGTAAGAAATACACATGCATATTACGAAAAACACAGTGACTTTATTTTGATTAATATTGCAAAAACTAGAGATCTTGTTGAGCAATTAGTAATTATGGTTCATGAACTAAATACATTGGCATAGATATCATCCAAATGTTTTGTATCATTGAGTTTAAATGCTTTGTGTTCATTTCCATCAGAATTATATTTTTTGGTGGCCTACTTTCTTTATTTGTGTACATGGTTCCTCTAATGACTATCTTTATGTTGATTCTTGAATACGATTATTCATAACTAATTAAACCAGCTTTGACATCAATGTTTCAAATGAAGAAATAAAAAATAGTGGCAGGAAAAATAAAAGAAGACATGAGTGAATATCCTGATAAGGAAGAATGCCTAAATCTTTCATGTGTTGTGATCTACGATGAACTGTAACCTAAATGGCATGTTAAGCTATTACTAGATTTTTTTCTCTAGAAAACTTGAAATTCTGTTGCATGGCAAAAAGTTTAATTTAAGATGCTGGACAAAAATAAAGTTCTATCAGATATTAATCTTGGATACTGACTTATTTAAGCCTTTAACGCTCATGATGACTTAAGAGGTCACGCCGTAGCGCACTTGGATTATCTTTATTACAGTTTTCACAAGGCTGATGCACTATAGAAGTGCTGTGTCTTCGAGTTAAAACAAGTAAACAAAGGTTTCATATTTGTTACTGTAGATTGAGATTCTTTTCCTTTTAGGAGATGCTAAGGATCTGAAACTTTGGCCCATTTTGTGCTTATGTGCTAGCATTTTCTTGGTGATTCTAGATGCATTTAGAAGTACAGTAGCTGGATGATGGATATATGCTAAATTGAGTTCTATGTGGCATTGCAGTATGAGAGATGGATCGGATTTGATGCAAACCCTTTATATGCTCTTTTGCATGAAAGCATATATTGCCAGGTAAACTTTTCAATAGGAGTATTGCTACAACAGTGGGGGTACTTGGCTGATAGGAATTTCTGCGTCTACTTTTATAGTTTTGGATATCTCAATTCTGCAGGCATGCATGAACTGTCTAATTCATGTGCTTTTTTCTGATATGAAGGGTGCCTCATCCCTGTGGTCTGCTCAGAGAATTAGGGCTCTAAATGACAACAAATTTGACGCAATTGAGGCAGCAAAAGCTGGCCGCCCTGTACTTTTTACTGGAGAGGTGAGATACAATGTGGTCGTTTTTGGTTGAGAACTGCCACAATATGAAGCAAGCGTCAAACAGAATTTTTTTTACTTCCACCTAAATTTCTCTGATACGTCTTCCACATAAAGGGTTTTGTCCTTGAGAGGGCCCAAACTACAGCTTATATTTAACTAACCAAACCCACCTCTCCTCATTACTGTTAACGTACATGTATGTCTTGTGCAAAAAAAAATCACTATATATTCATAATTATTGGAAGTTTTTATAGATATATGACGAGCTGTAAATTAGCTTCATTTTGTTCTTCTATAAAAATCTTTATTACATTTAAGTGTATTGTGTCCTGCTGGGAGTTGAATTCCAGCTTGTATAAAAAGGGTCCAGAAAAGTGTGACTGCTTTGTTCTTTTACAATGTCAGCCACACTTCATATAGTTGAGCGGAGGCGTAGCGTAGACCATAGAGAATCTGAAATCATATTAATTCCCGTTCATTTATGAGCAACAATCATGTATATGCTCATACTTACACATCCTACCTATTTCCCTTAGTTTAAGTTCCGACATAATTTTGTCAGTTTCTTCAAATGAATGTAGCTTCTGTTACCCTGTTCTTGATTTTGTTTCCACTGCAATTTGATTCTTTTAATAGTACAAATTTCTTCATCTTCAAAGAAATGCAAAGGAACATATGGTTAGAATTCAAAATGGTTGGCTGATAAAGCACCCCCTCCTGAAATCATGTGGATATTTGGTTGGTGATTGGAGGAAAGAAACAATTAGACAATATGATTGATTTGGAATGACATATGAACAATCAATTATCAGGGAATACATGCATAATGTAGTGGGTTTGAGGAGCTCTTCTCTCTTACTTAAGGTGCTTATTGATCAGAGTTGTTACGTTTGTTTTTGTTATATTAAATTTTATATAACCTGCACTGTATTATTATGGACATTTTGATAAATCACTCATTCAGCTTCTCTTTTTGCTGTTTGGCTAGCTCCCCGATCATAGCATCTTGTATAGGAGCTAGCATATCTATTTTTGTAACCACTGTATCTTCTTGATGCCAATCAATGAAAGTAGATGGATTTCATTTATTCTGAACAGACATCTATATGAAGTTAAACTTTGCAGAATGCATTTATTTCTTTCAGCTGGAATTAAGAAGACCTCTTTGTTATCTTTTTGGGTGAAAAACAGAAAATTTGGACTTGTCTTGTATTCCGAGCAAGTGTTGATCACTTGTTAATTTATCATGCAGATGATATTCCCATGGATATTTGATGAAGTCCATGCATTGAGGCCGTTCAAAGATGCTGCCCAGCTATTAGCAGAGAAGAAGGATTGGCCATCATTATATGACGTTGCTGCATTAAAGGATAATAAAGTATGTCGTATTCTGTTAAAGTTGACAAGCTTAGATACCTTAGATTAATGTTATTCGCCATACTCGTGTCAATCAATATGATAAGGACTTTAATCTACCTTGATGTCTGGCTACTTTTTATAATACAATTTAAGCAAAACTGAAGTAGTGGAGTTGCACAATAACCTGATCAAATGATTTAGACTTTATGTAGCCACCTGGTTTCTTTTTGTGTTGATAGGTACCAGTTGCAGCTGCTGTTTACTATGAAGACATGTATGTTAACTTAAAGCTATCTATGGAGACCGCTTCTCAGATAGCAGGAATCAGGCCTTGGATTACTAATGAGTACATGCACTCTGGTTTGAGAGATGCCGGAAGTCGAGTTTTGGATCATTTGCTTGCTATGTTAAATGGAAAGAAGCCCTTGTTTTAACTCTATTTTCCACCACCATCCACACTTTCTCTTGAACGTCAAAGGCTTAAATAATGCTTGTGAATTTATTGGTAAATTCTCTTTTTATTTCCTTCTGACCTTTCAATAAATATTTATTCTGTGCATGGGTACTGTGTCTTAGATATCTTCAAGTTCAAGCCTCAATCCCACACACCCACCTGCTCAGAAAATATTCGAAAGTAAGTAGTTTCAATGACGCATCCTTGCTGAATGTCCTTTTAGAAGTTTATAGCTTTTAGAAGTTCACGATAGGCTTGTCTGAAGTGTCTCTTACTCAAGGAGTGCCCCATTCTAATACTCGTCCTTCTCTATATCTATGCTTTATGTAAGAAAGTAGTTCAGCCTTCTTTGTTCTTATCCTTCCCCTCACCTCCCGATCTCCCAACCTCGATATACACAGCATATGGAAAAAGACAAGTACATGTTTATCTACATGTTTTAGGAAGTGGAGTCCTCTTAGGGAAGGACAAGAAGTCACTTCACTTCTAATATATCAGAAGGGTTCCTATGCACCTTATTATTGTCGTCTGTGACTACAGAGAGGGTAGTGTCATGGATCAGATTGTCAATTGTTGAACCTTTAATCATTTTTAATATTGTCAGCTTGAATGCTCTCAAACATCTCATGATCTCCTTTCCAACCATACCCCTCTTTTCCTCGGCCTTATCTGTTCTTTATCTCTCCCCAACCATACCACCCGGCAAAGGATTAATTCAATTGATTAATTATTTAGGCAACATATATAACCACTAAACCTGTTAAAGTGGAGTCTAGTCAAGTTAACCAGCTCATAACTAAAAGTTATTTTATGTGTTGAACTAGAGATTCAAAAACATTATGCAATAGTATATATTTTACAAAATGTTGAAGTAATAAAAAGCGTTTTAAAAGATTGTACCCAAAGACAATATTTATTGTATGTTTTATTGGAAGTGAATAACTTCATATTAAATTGGTAAGATGGAGCCAAGTAGACTTTGCTACTTAGGCTGCCCCTCCCTCATTTTACCAGAGGGAATTCAGTTATTAGTTCTTGGTGCCACTAAGGCTCTTTGTTTCAGATCTATCTTTTGCTCAATCTGGTTAACCATGGCTGAGCACATTTTTTGACCTTTCTCCACATGTTGCTAGATGAGATGGCACCAGGAAGGCTTGAGGTTCTTGACTATAGCTTGCCGGGGCATTTGTTTTCTTTGGTGTAACTTGAATAGAAGCATGCACAACGATTCTAGGTTTCTTTTGCATTTGAATTTTATCCAGAGTTGGAGGGTCTACGCTGTATTTATTTTCATGTGTTAGCTGCTTAATGGATTGGCTCTTGCTATATATTTGACTTGGGTTACCATCGTCCCATAATATTGGTTTCCGGGATCCATTTGCTGCTGTGATTATATCAACCAACTTGTCACCTGCCTGATTCGAGACCTGGCAAGAATTGCTGCGAGAAGTATAAAACATATCAACACTTAGATCATCAACCCTGGTTGGTAAATACTTAACTGCTCTGGCATTTTAACCTAACTAATTCAACTTACCATGGTTAACTTAACTGATTTAATGAAGATTTAATGAAGTGAAGATGTATCTTAATTCATTGTGATTAGGTGATAACTGTATGTTGAATCACATGTCATTCATCATTAGTTAGGAGAAAACAACCGTGCGGGGTAAAGTTTTTACCATCCTGATTATTTGCAGCGAGGACACTGCATAAAAATAGTGAAGTGTACCATATGATAGATCAAAAAGATAATTTACCTGATGGGCCAATTAAGCGAGACTCTTGATGAGGTCTCAACAATTTCCAGTTCTGCGATTAGGTAGAAGCAATAATTATTCAAGTTATACAAAATATTTATTCAGACATAGTTCTCACATAAATGGACTTGAAACAAATATGCATATTGCATGCTACTAAAATAAAAGTACATGCCATCTATTTTTATTTTATTTTACTTTAGGTTACCTGAACGAGCTAAAGGAGCTCTACTACAATCTTTTGACTCTAGAGATGGTAGTGAGCTCATTGTGCAGATTACAGCAATATAATTTCCTGTAAAAGTTTTTCTCCAAAATACAGCACAGAGATAAGCGGATATTTTATGAAAAGGACTTCATTTGTTCAATAAATTGTGGCATACCATCAAATTGTCCTATGACTTGTAGAAGATTGACACCATATTTGAGCATTTTAGTAATGATGGTGGGAAACTGCAGCATACAGTCCTGTAAATTTCAGGCGATGGAGATTTAATGAATTGTGTGGCTATACCAATTGATCAACATCAAAAATTGATAACAAAGTCATTTCAGAGAGAAATTAGTTGTTGGTAGAAACGGAGTATGGACACCTTAATCGTTCCCTCGAGTCGGTTTCCATTTAAAAGAAAACTGCAGCCAAGAAGAGCTGAGGATTAGGCCAAAGTAAGAATCCAGGATGAGTTTAACCTGAAAAGTAGTAAAGTAGGTTATACCTTGTCTCTGGTGGAGCAATCATGCAGGAAGAGGTCTCCATGTTATCAACATTTGTTACAAGTAACAACTGCATGAAAATTTTAGACATGAGACTGGAACATTGAGAAAATAGTAGCATTCTGTTATAGTTCGAACCTATGATGTAAGTATATTTAAAGCAGTAAAAGTACAAAAATAAAGACCCAACTTCTTTCTCCCGAGTACTAGTAATTGCTACTGGATGACTTGCATTATTCAATAAGAACAGTGCAAAAGAATTGGCAACAGTTCTCTAGAAATAAATTATCTGGAATTCCTCAATAGTGAAAGCCAAAAAATGTGAAACAATGCAAAGGTTCTATTAGACACAGTAACCAGGTTCCTACTGAAATCATGTAGACTGCAAACATTTATACGAGAGAACCACAACGGTTTCAGAAAAGAAAAGATATTAATAATAGAACACTAAATTCTTCTTCAACTAGAGTATAAGCAACATGCAACATATGTGAAATAAACATGATGTGCTTTCAATGATCCATCTCGCTTTTACACCTCAAAGGAATATAAAAAAGGTACTTACTATATCTTCCTTCCCTGGAGAGAACATTCCCCTTATAATATGAAAACCAGCATGAAAGGCTCCAAATCCAGGCTACACACAAATAACTGATAAGACCACTATATTTTCAGCTTGCAGCAACTGCAGTAGATAAACTGATAAAGTAACCTGCCTTGATTTGAAAAGCGGCTATTATCCTGTCCATCCTCAGCTTTGGACAGAATCTGCATTTGAAAGCTATGACATTATTCTAACGTGAAAAGTGATTGTGGAGATGGGATGATGATGGTGATTAGTGAGTAAAATAGAAGTGTGAGCTCCATGTATTGACAAAAAGGCAGAAAGAATGTGACCATATGATCATGAAGAACACTGCAGAAATTATAAAGAGGTTCACTACACTCCTGGAGGATTACTCCAGCACTTTGTAAAAAATATGTCAGGTTTCCAACAATAAAGGCACAAAGACTATTTTGTGACAGTATCCAATTAAGTTATGGATAATCAATGGCTGTCGAAACATGCAACTTTCTGAAGTTTTGACTAAAAATTCACACAAGACAGAGCTACTGCACATACATGAGGTTTAACTTATCTAATATTGCTCAGGAAATGCAAAGCCTGCTAGAGTTGATGATTGGCTGATGTATAAGAACAACATCTTATATGAATCGTGTTGTGTATTAAGGAAACTGTTGGTAATAAAGGTGCAGTTAGTCTTAAGTAATGTCATAGTTTACACATTAGTACGGACCTTGGTAATACTCTTGAAACATAAGGGTGGACGTAGCTGGGGTCAACATCAACATCTTCAGCACTAGAGAAGTATCTGCTAACCTGAGCAGGATGCAAAAGTAAGGTCAAAAGTCACAAGACACAGTCATTGCAAACCAAAAGAATCAGCAGGACCGACAGAAGGATATTACTTACCTCCTGGATAAGCTTAAGCATATCACAAGCATCTTCATTCCGAAACCATCCAACCTTGCACGCACTCTGATAAGGACATAGATACAGTAAACCCGTTCAACCAAAACTAAGTGCAAGACTATAAGAAACTTTGCCACATTAAATAGAAATGAACAAGATGAAGAGGTTTCTTAGGAATATATTGGAAACAATTTAAATAACCGTATATCTGTTCCTTCAGTTTACAAAAGAACTCAGAATTTGGAGAGAAGCATATTTGCAGTTTTATCTGATTTATCATGTACGAGGAATGTTATAAAGGGTCTGTAGGCTTTTAGAAGTCAGACAATGCTATCTCTAACCTCTGACTAAGCAATGTGCCTTTGTTCTAGTATAATACTAGAAAAACTACCATCCTAGCTCTCCCTTACCCAAGTCTAAAACTACCATCCTCTCAAAACTGCAGTACTAGGAAAGAGAATTCTTAATAGTTTTACCAACACTATTTGCTACTTAGCTTGCTTATTTATTGGTGAGAAATAGGGATCTTTCGGTGCAGAAAAGGTCGTGAAGATGTGAAATTTATGGTGGATCCAGCAGAAGAAAAAGTTCAGGCAGCATTTCTGTGGAAGAGCTACTCATCTTGAAGGTGTAGAAAAAGCACAGAACTTGCACATACAACACTCGTAGATGAATGACCACATTACTATAACAACGGAAAGTGAGCCTATATTATTCAAGAAGTAATACAGTAAAGCTCTGCACTAAAAGAGAATAAATGGTATCAAAAGTATAAACTACATACAGATTCTGGGATGTGCCAGTAGAATTTTGGTATACAAGCTGCAATGAAAAACTTAGTTGCTAGGACTTCAGGTTTCCATATTGGACACTATACAACAAAATAAATAAGGAAACATGAAAGATTCTGTATACCTTGACGTACATCAGTAGCACCATAGAAGCCTCTTGAATGGAAAAGTCACTCCTATACTTGTACACCTTGGAGCACATAAAAACAGATCATAAATTTCCAGAACATGCTCCCATTAGATTCAAAACAAATCTGTCAAACATATTCCTGAGCAGATGTACCAAGACTTACAATGTGAACTGATCACGGCGTTTAATTTTATTTTCAGCTTTTATCAACTTAAGTTAGACTATGAATGATAAGTTACAAACATTAACCAAACTAGAGTTAAAGACACAAATGCAGCTTTGAGAGGAAGCATCCTGAAAATGCAAAAATGATATGCTGTTTCAATGTGCATTATAAATTTAAGAAACTAACTAAATTTTTTGCATTTTGGTCTATCTTACCTGTTTCAACAGTGACGGTAGCTCATGTGATCTTAAGGGGATCTCGTTGTTAGCAACTGCGTGATCAATGCCTCTGCTTTTGAATTTCAAAGAGAAGTTTACCTCAAGTAAGAAAATTAGGACTAAAAATGAACATCATAAGTTATTTGGAAATTGAGTTTAATTCGATTTGTAAAAGCAACTAATATAGTGGACTACAATAAATCTTTGCATGTTCTGTAACGAGTAATTGATTGCAAGTCCACAATATAATGTATATGTTTGTCTGTAAAGAGGTTTATGAATGGACATAAACTCCATTCCGCAAGAAATTTGATACTGTTTAAACAATAAATTTCAGTCACATCTTTACACAATGCTAAGCTGTTGGAGGATATTAATTAAACTAAACTTACCTCAAATTAGTCCCTTTTGTTACACTGTTTTGCACTTAAATAATTTACTTGTGCTTTTCATTTGGATGCATTCACATAGACAAATCCAATTTAACCTCGAAAATTCAATAACAAAGAATGTCGCACAAGCAGTACTGAGTTTTCAGCTTATTCATTTAGGTCAATCGACAAACATATTAGCTTCAATGGCATAAATTGCTCGAAACCTGATCTGCAGAACGAATTTATCAACTTCCAATACGAAATACCTAATTAGTGTTAGTAAAACAATCCAAAGTTTGACAGCAACTCATACATAGTTCAAAAAATTATGTATGTGTGAGCTTAGAGGTACACATTCTGTGTTTGAATTCTAGATTTACGAAATGAGTTAGTAAAGCAGAGACAGAGAAGAACACGGACTTGGCCAGAGAGAGGCAGAGGTCGCTGAAAACTGAGAGATTATTTAGGTGACCAGTCTGCATATACATAGACATCAAATCAGCCACCGTCTCCACGAGCATGGACGCCGTGCCGGCGGTGGGCACATTCACGGAGCTGGTCGTTGGTTTCTCCATTTCAGAGAAGGTGCAATCTGCTTCTTCTCGTTCCCGAATTTGCTCAACAGCAGTAGCAAATCAACAGATTTATGGTGCTTTGGTTCACGTTGTTGGCGCTCCATTTTTGGATTTGGTTCGTTATCGTTTTGCATTCTGTTACGTGTAGCAATAAGTTAAAAACCGTTGTACAACAAGTCATGAATTCCAAACTTGGGATGTCTTCTTCTCCAAGCCAAAAGCATGTGTAACTGTGTGTCCTTTTTATTTAGAAATAATAATGGTTTTAATTTATAATACTAATTCAATAAGCCACTGATTTGTTAGTACCGCTTTTTGGTGTGTGGGGGGGGGCAGGGCGGGAAATGGAATATTCAATTTATTAGGACTAGTACTCCATATATTGTGAAGTAATGCATATTTATTTAAAATATTTTTTAAAAATAAGAACAATGCATAAGTATCCCTAAACTTATGTCTGAATATTAAGATTTGCATTATGATTTATGTGTTTTGATCTGAATACACATTTGAATATTAAAATGTGATCTCTAAATCTGAACACTAAATAATTAATGTTGTTTGTTTTTAATATCTAAATGTTCATGTGAAATTAATATCAAATTAATAAAATATCATAAAAATTTCATTTCAACAAAATATATCACTTTTGATTAAAAAAAAAGTTTTAAAAGTTTTAATAATCATGATTTGGAAGTACAAATTTTTTCATTCAAAAACCTTGATAAACGTCAATACACCAATACTGTTCTTGATACCGTCAACACAAGAAAATTATTAATATAAAAAAATTTGAAAGAATTTATGAAAACTTACCAGTTCAAGAGGGAAAAAAAATGGTGTTTGATTGAGTAAAGAGAAAAAGAAAGGTTTTAGTTATAAGATAAAAAGGCACGCTAAAAACAGAGAAGCGATGATTTATTATTTGATAACTTATTAAATGAGTTTGAATGTTGTTAAGAGTCTCTTACATATCTGATTCATTCAGACCTCTTCAGACTCATTAAGAGGCTTTTTAAAAAATAAAACAAATGAACTTAATGGCTGAATCTGAATGATTCAGATTCAGAACTAAAAACCAAACGTACTTAATAGGTTGAATCTGAATCAGTAAGATTCAGACCTCCATTAAGTGCAAACTAATGAGGCCTATATTAAGGTCCTATTACCCCTGAAATTATTTTATAAATAATTTTTTATCCCTTTTCGGCCTATGTGACACTAGTTTGAAAAAAAATGTAAACACACACTGGGCCCACAATATAGTGCCACGTAGGACGAAAAGGGGTAGAAAATTATTTATAAAATAAGTTCAGGGGGTAATAGGACCTTAGTATAGTATAAGTGTGTCTCTGGAATTTCGAGCATAGGTTGAGGGGGTACTTATGCATTATTCCTTTAAAAGATCATACTTTTTATTATTGTTTTTGTGAAATCATAAATATAAATTGTAAGTAAGTGAAATTTATCTCTTAAAAAATATCAAATTTCATCAAAGGAAATGACAAATATAGAAAAAAATTTTAACATCTACTGAACTTAAAACAATTCAATTATTTTGAACAATGAAAGGACTTCAAAAATTTCAGTCAATGTAACAGAGGAGTATATTGCATATATTCCTATTTTAGTGCTAGTATTATTCGTGATAGAACAATCCATCTTCAATTTAATTGAGTGGGTATTCTTAGTCCTTAAAGGCTAAAGCTAAGTAAATCTAACACTTTATTTATTTACAATTAGTACTAAAAAGGCCAAATAAAAAAACAAGTGCAATTTAAAGACCTTCAACTGCAAGTGCATGCATACCCACACTTTTCATTTCACTCATCTCCTCATCCAAATTCCAGGAAACACCATAGGACGCATGCCCGCACTTCCACAATATTTTTTACACGATATCCGTAATTTTTTTCCCTACGTGACACGTGGTTCTTTGAAAGTTCGATTAATTTAAATTTATACTGAGAAGTTCTACTTTGACGATAATATACTTTCTATTAAAGATGATTTCATACTCAAAATACGAATCCAAACTGAATAGAAAACATATGTACTTATCACTCTATTTCAATCTTTGCTCAATTTCCACAAAACATGATTTTAAAAAATAAGTTACCTGTAGGTGAAGCTAACTCTAATAAGTTGTTGTTAGAAGTGCATACTTGATTCAATTAAAGGTCGAATGTGCTATCGCAAATGATAAAAGGACTAAAATAGGAATATAGAAATAATTGAAAGACTACAATGCTATTTTCGCTAAAATTCTTTGTGAATTGTGATGCTATTTTTTTAAAAATGAATTTATGTGTTAAACGGTGATGAAATACATACATTAATAATAAGGAGCAAATAGAAGAGGTGAACAAAGAGAGGATGAAAGGAGAGAAAGACCAAAAGAGAAACAATGGAGAGGGAGAGTCATTTCAGTAAATCCCTTAGATTGTTTACCTGAAAATCAAATCCTTATAATTTAGCCAAAATAAATACGCATAGTAAATTATTTTTGACCGGCTAAAAACAGTAAAACAGGTAAGTTAAGTATCTAAAAGTGGTTAAAAAAATAAACTGTATAAGTTTATTTTAAGTTAGACAGCAAGGGCATGATGGAGTGGTGGGTCTCTCATGCGGGAGTATGAGATCGGGTTCGACCTTAATTTACTATTCAATTGTGAATTTATCATATGGAGCTTGTCTACTGTGATTCGTCAGATGTATTGGCTAAACAATAAAACGTAACTAAATCGTTTTATGAAGAATAATGAAGTCCGATGGTGGGGATTAAAGAAAAAGAAATCGTAACTGAGACGTATGAAAAATAATATTTGTATAGATAAAAGTAGGGAACCGACTATTTGGAAAATTAGTATTAATTAATATAAATAAATGAAAGCATAATGGGACGATCTTTTTGAGATTAACGAAGAAGTCGGATCTTAAGCCTATTAAAAGTAGTCGACAGATGTTGAGCAATACTTGGTGAAATCTCAAGTGAGATAGCGTTAGTGTCCAAATTCCATGAATCCATCCAATGCAATACTAGTTATAAAATATAATTTTTATATTTAATAACGATTTAACTTTAAAATATAATTTTATTCATATAAATATTTATAATTTATTTTAGATCACTTTAAAATTAATAAGAATAAAAATAATTATATTATTAATTATTTTCTTAATATATATATTATTTTTAAAGTGGATAACTAAATAGTTACGGAGGGAAAAAAAGGATACTTTAATTTCCCCTTCCAACCAACTAAAGAGTAGAGCGTAATTAATGTTTGAAGAGATAGGTCTGTATTGATGTGTTGAAAAGTGATCTTGGACACGGCCTCAAGATATACCGACCATCACGTGTACTACTCGTGTCGGCATTACAATTTTTTCTGCAGAAAAAATATCTAGTTATCCATATAACTTTTTCACGTGTCAAACACTTGTAATCACGGAACCACATCCTATAAATAGACAACACTCAAGAGCTTAATGCCTTAATATATATCTTTTACTGATCAAACACAAAATACATTTTCAATTTAACTTTTATAAATAAAAGAAATTAAAGCTATACAATGGCAGATTTCATGGAGAAAGCGATGAATTTCGTGTCGGAGAAGGTGGGGAACATGGAGAAACCGGAGGCTGACATCATGGATTTTGATCTGAAAAAAGTTAGCATGGACAGCATTTCATATCATGCTAAAGTTGCCGTGAAAAACCCTTACTCTGTTCCTGTACCCATCATGCAGATCACTTACACTCTCAAATGCTCCGGCAGGTATTTTTTTTTTTATGTATTCTAGATTAGGGTACATATTTGTATATACTCATGATTTTTTTTTTTATGTATTCTAGATTAGGGTAGATATTTTTATATACTCATGATTTTTTTTTTGTGTGTGTGAAATAATGAATACAGGGTAATAGTATCAGGAACAATTCCAGATCCAGGGAATATAAAGGCAAATGACACAACCATTTTAGATGTGCCAGTGAAGGTTCCTCACAGTATGCTAGTGAGTTTGGGTAAGGATATTGGTAAAGATTGGGACATTGACTATAAACTGGAATTAGGTCTCGCTATTGATCTTCCAGTCATTGGAGATTTCACAATTCCAATCTCTCATAGCGGCGAGATAAAGCTTCCATCACTCTCAGACTTATGGAAGGGTGACAAACAAGAAGACACTGAAAAAGAGATTTGAAAGTAGCATAATAGCGTGCTAATAATAATAATTACTACTACTAACTAGATTATGGATGTCTTTATGTATTTTGTTTTAAAATCCATTGGATTTTTGTTTGATCTTCTAAAAGCCTAAACCCAGTTTTGGAGTTCAATTAAAAATTAAAGTGCGTTCTACTTATTTTGTGCTGTGCGTTACACTTTTTTTTTTTTAGTAGAACCACATGGTATAATTAAGTTTGAAGTATATTATGTGTAAGCGCATCTCTCGCCTACCATCTTAATTGGTAGGGAACCTTATATTATTTACTTAATCCCATAAGATGTCTATCTACCACTATTTATTGAAAACTATATAACTCCAAACGAAATAATTGTATACCATATTGGAACGTATCCCTTTATCTGCATTTAACTCCCCCTAAAAAATATCACTACTCTTTATTTTAATTTTTAATTTATATATATATTGGTAGTGTTTGACGGAATATTATGTGTAATGTGATTTTGCCGCTCATATAAAATTGAAGTATATAAATCTTAGGTGATTACAAGTGCGAAGTATAGAACTATGATATTCATATTAGGATAAACAAAAAATTGTATCATCACAAAAGTTGAGAAGTCACTCCGAGATTGTCTCAAAAATGAGGCAATTAGGGTAAGGGGACTATTACGAAGAAATTTTAAAACTTTCTACGGACATACGTAGACTTATCTTTGATCATTTTGATATCCAAAACTATTATAAAAGAAAATAATTTAACCATCTCGAGATCCACAAATCAAGTTTTCATATCATGGTACTACAAAGTATCTATAAATTATTGTGAAATACCTGGTGGAATCCCAAGTGAAATGGAAAGGCCCTAAATTAAATAAAACACTTGGCAATAGAAAAATTGAGCATTATGAAACATCACAATCCCCACGTTTGACAAATTGTAAAGTTATTTAAGCTCTACTCTGTCCATATGGAACTTTTCTGCCCTTCCACGCACCAACGGATATGCTGGAAATTGATGTTTTAGATCTACACGAATAAAGAATCAAAGAACGCGGGCGCTACGCGCGCCGGAGATACTGACAGTCATGTATGTGTAACCTGTCCTCATTACGCTTCTACTACCGACTATCTGACAACCTCTGAATTCTTTATTTACTATATATACGTATACGTATATAAATTATAGTTGATCTGTAGTACTTTTTATTTGATATAAATATAAAATACACATGACAAGTAGAGTAAAACTATTTAAAGTATTTGATGTATTTTAACGAGCTATGTAATTAAATCTTGTTGCAATAGTCATAATGACACAAATTAAGGTCCAATTTTCGTCCACTAAAAAAGTTATTTAGAGTTTATTTGTGCTAGCTGATAAATACCAAATTCTGAAAATTAAAGTACTTTTAAATGTTGATGTTCATTTTATAAAAGTAATTATACTAGACATGTCAACTTCTCTCTGTTCCTTTAGGTTGCACCCCTTTTTTTTCTCTTTTTGTACATATGCTTTGAAAGTAATGGTAATCCTATTATTTACAAATAGAAATAATATCAATTTTATTTTTTATGTTTATAATATCATGTATATTTAAACGAGAAATTAATGAAAAAGTAGAAAAATTACTTTGCCATAATATAGTTTTACTTTTTATATTATTTTATTAATATTAATAAAGTTAGAGAACCTAAATGAGAAGCACAATTATGACACGAGGAGAGAATAGCGCGTCAATTATGACCCTTTACGCGGAAGTATATCTGATAAATAGTACTCTTTTTCCATATTTGTATATCCCATAACAAGAGCAGAGATATTCGGCCTACTATTCAATTCATTTTCCTCCCATCGTTGTCGAAGAAGAAGCATGGATCTGATTGACAAGGCGAAGAATTTTGTGTCGGACAAGATAGCCAACATGGAGAAACCGGAAGCAACCATCACCGACGTCGATCTTAAGGGGATCGGTTTCGACGGCGTTGCTTTTCACGCTAAAGTCTCCGTTAACAACCCTTACTCTGTTCCTATTCCAATCATGGAGATCGATTACGTCCTCAAAAGCGCCACCAGGTTCCACTTCCTTTTACTCTTCTACAGGAACTTTTCACTTGCCAATCACAATTTTGTGTTCCAAATTTTAAAATGTTACTCTATACAGATTTAACATTAATTTATACTTATCTGATTACTCTACACACCGGAGAACGGATTGCCAATCTATAGTTAGATCCGCTCTGTTCTAAAATAATTGGCTGGAGAGGAGACAAAGCCAGAGCAGAGCATACATAATTTCTACATAGTTATATATGCTCTTGCAGAGTTAGACTGTGGAGGATCCTAGTATGAATCTCAATTGGTTAGAGTTCTATATTTATGGGAAAATTGAATTTTCAGAAAAGGCTCATTTATGCCATCAGTTAAAAGTTTGATTTATTTATGTCATTACCGTTAAAGAAAAGGGTCATTCAATCCAATAAATACAAATTAATCAATGATCTTTTGGGGAAAAATGGAAATTTTTTAGTAAATGAACTAATAATTTAGGATATACATTTTTAATAAGGTGATCAACTAATACTAGATCGGTCTTTTTTTTCCATTTTCTTTGGATTGATTTTTTTTGAGTGAGATGGAACATGAATAGAATACTCGTATTAATGGGAATTGATGATGAACAACAGGGTAATCGCATCAGGAAAAATTCCAGACCCAGGGAGCATAAAGGCAAATGATTCAACCATGTTAGATGTGCCAGTGAAGGTTCCTCACAGTGTGCTAGTGAGTTTGGTTAGGGACATTGGTGGAGATTGGGACGTCGATTATACCCTGGAATTGGGTCTCATTATTGATATTCCGGTCATTGGCAACATTACCATTCCTCTCTCTTATAGCGGCGAGTATAAGCTTCCTACATTGTCAGATTTATGGAAGGGTGGGAAAGAAGAAGAGAAAAAAGAAGAAGAAGAGGAGAAAGAAGATCCATCAAAGGTTGTTGAGATATGAAGTGTTATAGCTATCTAATAATGTGGCTTTTATGTGCCTAGTTTCTCTTATATTGTTTTAATAACATAATGTTTGTTTATCTTATAAGTATCATTTCAAGGATACAAAATGCACAACTTTATGAAACTCACATTACTCTTTATCTTACCTGATTTGATGATATGTAATTTTTTATTTGCGCACAAGGTTATAGATTTGATGATGGTTAGGTTTATGTGACATTTTTGGGACTTATATGACAAAATTTAAATGATCTGAGACATAGAATAATTTAATCATGGGAAATTTACTTAAATATATTATAATAAAAAAATATTTATCATTTATAGCAATAATATTTTTTTTCACTTGATCACTTTTAGTTCATTTATAATACAAGTTTAATTTATATTACAAAGAATAATTTTTTATTCACATATAATATAAATTTTAATCATAGATAATTCATTTATCACACATTTTAATACACTTTTAATACAATGTGTCAAATTTTTACCAAACAAACCTAATATATTCTTAAAAATAATTATAATTCATATATAATTCAAATATATTGCATATATAATTCACTTTTAATACATATTGCAGCTTTAACATAGTATTACTATAAATAATATTAAATAAAAAATATTTCTAAAATTAGTAATTATTTATTAAAATGTATCAATATATGTAATTTTTCTTGAATCATTTGATATAACATATTGAAATTGCGCTGGACTTCTTTAATATATGGTTATTTATCACAAATAAATTTTGAATAATACGAATTTTCATTCTTTAATTATGGACCACCTTGTCGTCGAAGGATGATTTTATACCGTGTGACAAAGAATTATACATGATTAAAATAATGGACGTAAACTCACTTTCACCTGTCTACTTCTTCCGATTTTTAAATTTAATTGATTAAATTTCTGGCTCCGCCATTACATATGGACTATATCCCTTATATTCTTAAAAAAAATAAAGTTGTTCCTAAAGAATATGGCCCGAACTCATTGACTGGCGTTTTGGTTCAGCCGGCCCTGTCCAGCTGCTAATAGCAATTTCACTGTTAGAGAAGACATGTTGCAGGTTACATTGATCAGACATCACTTACAAGTAAGCCGTACATTGTTGTGTAGCTCCAAAAGAGAATTCTAAAACTATATCCTTTGAAACAATCACCATGAGAGCAAATCTTAGAGTATCAGTGAAGCTAACTTCACATTCTTTTTCACCCCATATTCATTCAGCATGTACCATAAGATCTTCATCTTCTTTTTCTACAGTACACAAAGAGAAGACTTTCTTTCAACCCGCAAACAAAGACCAAATGATTACACGGTTATGTAATGAAAACAAATTCAACGAAGCCCTTCAAATTCTTTGCGAGCAAAGGCGATTGAAAGAAGCCATTCAATTGCTAGAACGTCCCGAAACCCGTCCTTCAGCTACAGCTTTTTCAACCCTTTTGCGGATATGTATAGATAACCGGGCTCTTGAAGATGGAAAGAGAGTTCATAGAATTATGAAATGTTCAGGTTTTAGACCTGGGGTTGTCATTTCTAATCGTGTTCTTGATTTTTACTGCAAATGTGATAAACCCTTTGATGCACACAACTTGTTTGTTGAAATGCCTGAGAGGGATTTGTGTTCATGGAATATTATGGTTTCTGGGTTTTCTAAATTGGGTTTGATTGATGAAGCTAGGAAGTTGTTCGATGAAATGCCCGAGAAAGATAACTTTTCTTGGACCGCCATGATCTCGGGTTATGTGAGGCAGAATAAGCCTGAATGTGCATTAGAATTGTATAGAGTGATGCAGAGGGATGAAAATTTTAAGTGTAACAAGTTTACTATTTCGAGTGCTCTTGCTGCTTCTGCTTCTATTCAGTCTTTACGTTTAGGAAAGGAGATTCATGGTCATATTGTGAGAACTGGGTTGGATTCTGATGCGGTTGTTTGGAGTGCTTTGAGTGATATGTATGGAAAATGTGGGAGCGTGGACGAAGCAAGGCATATTTTTGATAGGACTAAAGATAAGGATGTTGTTTCATGGACGGCTATGATTGATAGATACTTTGGAGATGGGAGGTGGGAAGAAGGTTATTTGTTGTTTTCATGTTTGATGAATTCGGGAATTAGGCCTAATGATTTTACCTTTGCTGGAGTTTTGAATGCATGTGCACACCAAACAAAAGAGCATTTCGGAAAACAAGTACATGGGTACATGATGCGTATTGGCTTTGATCCTCTTTCCTTTGCAGCAAGTACCTTAGTTCATATGTATGCCAAATGTGGGAGTGTAGATAGTGCATACAAGGTATTTAAGCGGCTCCCGAAGCCTGATGTAGTTTCTTGGACCTCACTGATTAATGGTTATGCTCAAAATGGCCAACCTAGTGAAGCTCTTCAGTTATTCGACTTGTTGCTTAAATCTGGCACTCAGCCTGATCATATTACATTTGTCGGGGTTCTTTCTGCTTGCACTCATGCAGGTTTAGTTGATAAAGGGCTTGAATATTTCTACTCAATAAAAGACAAGCATTGTCAAACCCATACTGCTGACCACTATGCTTGTGTGATTGATCTCCTGAGCCGATTTGGCAGATTTAAGGAGGCAGAAGAGATTATTAGTCAGATGCCAATGAAACCTGATAAGTTTTTGTGGGCTTCCTTGCTTGGAGGATGCAGAGTCCATGGAAATGTTGAACTAGCAAAGAGAGCAGCTGAAGCACTATTTGAAATTGAGCCCGAGAATGCAGCTACTTATGTCACCATTGCAAACGTATATGCCACTGCTGGTAAATGGACTGAAGTGGCAAAAATCAGACAAGTCATGGAAGAGAAAGGTGTGGTGAAGAAGCCTGGTATAAGTTGGATCAATTTGCAGAGAAAAGACTACGTTTTCTTGGTCGGTGATAAATCACATCCTAGATCAAAGGAAATATATGAGTTTTTAGGGGAGCTTTGGAGGAGAATGAAAGCAGAGGGATATGTCCCTGATACAGACAATGTGCTACATGATGTGGAAGAGGAACAGAAGGAGCAAAATCTTTCCTATCACAGTGAAAAGCTCGCTGTTGCCTTTGGAATTATAGCAACTCCGCCTGGAACACAGATAAAGGTTTTTAAGAATCTAAGGACATGTGTTGATTGTCACACTGCGATTAAATATGTCTCTAAAATAGAAGAAAGAAGAATTATTGTGCGAGATTCCAGTCGGTTTCACTGTTTTGAGGGTGGGAGCTGTTCATGCAAGGACTATTGGTGAGTTTCCCGTCTGTTTATGGAAAGAAACGGTTGGGTTTGTTTAAAGGTTAGAGCTTGATTGGATTGACCCATAAGTTAGAAATCCTAATTAGCTTATGGTTTTTGGCTTAAAACCAAAGTGCTTAAAAGCACTAAAAATAAGTCAATCCAAACCAGCTCTAAGCCTTAAAAGACTGTGAATCTGGGAAATGGAGGAAAAATGAAATTTAAAGAAAGTTCATTTCTCCATCATTGGTAGTGAAGAGAAGAATTTTGTGCTTATATACACAAGCACTTCTTCTGGCTTTTAAAAGAGTCGAGAAGAGAGTCTCCCTTCACGTCGTTGGCTTCGGAAAATGATGTTGATTGATTGATAAAATTATTTAATTTAATAAATTAAATTCGCGGATTTTTCCAAGCGCCATGTGATTTACTCCGTTTGTTAAATTTACTGAAGTTCTGCAATTTCGATTGCTAAATTCTTCTAGGGAACACAGTTTTATGTACGCTTGGAACTTTATTCGTCTGTTGTTATTTTTATTTCTGTTTATACTTTGATTGCAGGAATAACAAAAACTACAGAAAACAAAATTATCATGTCTTGATAACGAACTACAATGGTTTTGGAACAATTTTTTTCTTTTTTAAAAAGGTAACAATATTATAAATCATCAGCACAAAAGCTATGCTAAAAGCCATATTTACCATAACTAAAAAGATGTGAAAACTTTCAAATGTCTTTAAAATATGTTGGTAATCTCCCATAAATTATAGTGTTAGTTGGTGAATTTGAACACCTGTCCTGTGAGGGAATTGAGTATATTGACTATTTGGACATAGCATTATTACTAAGGTGAGCATTTCCTTCAACAACCAACTAACAATCCTCCCATTCCGTTTAATTACTCACAACATAATTCTCAGTAAAATTCCACTTCAACTTTCTTCTTTGACATCACAACTCGAATACTGGATTCGACCGAAAAAAATCCTTTTCGCCTGAAAATTCGGTCAGAATGGTATTTTACCTTTTTAAATATTTGTATCCCTTTAACTTTAATACCTTTTAACTAAAAACATGGGGAAAAAAAGATCAGTTTATTATAAAATAAAAAAGATATTATAGACTTTTTAAACTTTTGACCAAATTCTAATTAAATTTTCTGTACAGTTAGCATTACCCAAATTTATAAAATTTAAATTTTGAATTTATTTCGTTCGATATGAAATAAGTGTTTGTTTGTATTATAAAAAGTTTACTCAAAATGATGAAATACTTTAGAGTCAACATTGACAGTGGAATAAACCTACCATATACCTTCTCCACTCACAAGACATTTTATTTATTATTTATTTATATAAGGGAGTTTAACACAAACTCAAACACCAAAGTCCCAAAAATTTTACATCACAAAATATACAACCATTTCTCCTCTTAGTTTCAAGACTTCAATAAAAATGGTGGAGAGAGATCAAGTTAGACCACTAGCACCAGCATCCGACCGGCCACATAGCAGCGACGACGACGATACAACGTTAAACATCAAAAAAAGGTTTCATCAAAGAAGTTGTTTCAAATATTGTGCTTGTGTATCAACCTTTGTTTTTCTTGTTGCCATAATAATCATTATTTTGATCTTCACAGTGTTCAAAATAAAAGACCCTATTATTACAATGAACGGTGTCACAGTTGAAAAACTAGACCTCGTTAACACTAGTGGCACCCTTTTACCTATACCTAAACCAGGTTCCAACATGACCATAAAAGCTGATGTCTCAGTGAAAAATCCTAACTACTCATCATTTAAGTATAGTAACACGACAACCACTATTTCCTATCGCGATACGGTCGTCGGGGAGGCGCGGGGCCCACCAGGGAAATCGAAGGCACGGAAGACTATGAGGATGAACGTAACTATTGATATTATGACGGATAAGATTGTGTCACACCCTGGCTTACAAGATGATATTAGTAGTGGTTTGCTTACTATGAATAGCTACACAAGTGTTGGTGGGAGAGTTAAATTGTTGAATATGATCAAGAAATATGTGGTTGTGAAGATGAATTGTAGTATTACTGTGAATATTACTAGCCAGTCAATTCAAGATCAGAAGTGCACCAAAAAGGTTAAGCTTTAGATAGATAGATATTAGTTATGTTTTTGTCATAATATTTAATTTTTGGTATTACATATCTTTAATTTTGAGTTTTGTATACTCCTTGTTGTTCATTATAAGATAAGTTTTTTATTTTTGTGATGGTTTAGATGTTAGTATATTATTCTCGATAATAATATATTATTATAATAATCAAGCTGATTTTTCATGTGTTCGTAATATATGTTCTCTATAATTATCAATGAACAATATCCAGATAAACAGAGAATGTACATATTTTGATACACTAGAGATGACATTGTGTGACTAAGCAAACCTAATTTGTGTGCTCTTACCCTACCCCTCTTCCTAGATTTATAAAATATGAGTATGATCACAAATACTTTTCTTTTTCCTTATGATCATATAAGTGGCAAAAGAAGATTATTAGAGTCAATTTTGTTAGAAGGGGGCAAGAAAAAACTATCCTAATTAATTAGGAAGTTAACATCAAATAAATCCATATTTTTCATTGTATTATTTAAGCCCCCCTTTTAATTTCCCTTCAAATTTCAAACTACATTTAATTATAGGGAAGACATTAAGTTTCAACCAACAATATATCACATCGGATCGTTCTCAATAATGCGAAAGTACTCAATAATGGAAAACTTGTTGTTAGGTAGTAAATTAAAAGCATATTAAATACAAAAATAATGTGAAAGATTGACTTTTCATCATTTTACTAAACCTGATATAACAAGTAATTGCCATCATAATTTAAAACACTCAACATGGGCAAATATTTCATTTTATATTAAAATCAATGATTAATTTGGATTGAATGAATTAAAGCGAGGTCTTAATCATAATTATAAAAATAGATGTTAATAAATATTTAATACTTATATAAGATATAAATATAAAGACTAACATTTAGACATAATAAACAAATACATCAATTTGGAATGAACGTTACCAGTGGCGGACCTAGGATTTTCGTTCAGGAGGTTCGAAAAATAAAAGTATAAATATGTAAATAAATCGATTATAAAATTTCAAGAAAGTAATAGTATATAGTTTATAGGTACAAAAAGCTAGTTTCGTTACAAGAAATCCGAAACTAACATAAGTGATTATAGTGAAACAAAAAGTTAGCTCTTTACAATATGTCAACCTAAAACTAGGATGCTAAGTAGAGCAAAAAATGGAGCTAACTAGAACAAAAAAATTAGCACTTCATAATGTATCACTGTAGGACTAAAGTGCTAATTACAAACTTCAAAAATTGGTCAGTGCTAATACTTCTCAAATCTCAAGCACATTTACAATACTATTCGACGAGGTTTCATTGCTTGAAAAGACAAAATAATATCATCAGTTGAAACATCATTAAACACATCCTTCTCCATAAAAGGAACCATGCAACCGCTTAAGAAGTCATCATTCATTCGACTTCGCAATTCATTATTAATAAATTTTATTCCCGAAAAAGCTCTTTCAACGGATGCAGTGGCAACTGGCAGAAGCAAAGCGAATTTCACCAAACGAAATACAAGAGGATAACTTGAATGTTTTTTTGTCTCAACCAATCTTTTTGAAAGCTCACAAAGCCCATGTAAATTAGAGAACCTTTTATCAATATCACGGGCATCAATAATGTAATTTGCTAGTTGATTCTCAAGTGAACACATGCTAAGTTCATCAAAGTCATCAGGATATAATTCAGCCATTCTCATTATTTTTTGGAGTTGATATTTTAAAAAAATACTTCTTCATTGACTATGAATCTACACAAAATAGTTAAATTATTAGATGCATTAAAGATTACTTTTTACAAATTACATTAGACATTATCTTCAAAATTCAAATGGTTAATAAATCTAGTAACAACTATCAAAGAAAGAATAGAAAAAAATAATTAAAAAAAATCACAATTTAAAATAAAGATAGTCAATATTTAATCAAGAAATATAAACTTTTCAAGAAAATGAAGAAAAAAACTTACTTGGAGAAAAGACAAACAATTAACTCTTTTGATTTTGGCTGTGATTATAGCCTCTACTTCAATAATCAAAGATATTACATGTCTACCACCTTAAAATATAAAGACCCATTTAATTTCTTGAAAATTGAAAGAAAAGGAAAAGAGAAAATAGTTTTACCTTTAAAGCAATAGGCATGAATTTTGATTTTCCATAACAAATTTGATGTGAGATTCAAGCATAAAGTATCAAGTATAAAACAAATCAACTATATAATATTATGGGTTGATTTTAATATTTGATTTTAGAGTGTTGGGATTGGGGAAGAAGAACTAAAGAAATGATGTAGGGATTTGAAAAATGAAAAGTGAAAAGGTTAAAGAATGAGAAGTGAATAAGTTGTTTTGGATTTAGCACCACATTTTAACACATTTCATTTTTAAAAAAAAAACAAAAAAAAAACTGAAAGTAAAAATGTAAAAAATAAAATGCTAAACCCAGGGAATCGAACACTGGACATCGCGTGCAAGTTTGAGCTCAAGTGCCACTGGGCTATCTCATCCATTTGTAATTGAGGGTGTTCAAAAAATATATATTTACACAAATCCAGAAAATTCACCTTATGTATACAGTGTATTTTTTTATCGAAGATGTTCGGGTAAACACCTTGGATAACACGTGGATCCGCCCCTGAACATTACGGTAGGCAATAGAAAAAATCATTTGATAAAAAAGCTAACTTTTTAATAAAATATTTTTCTTCTTTGTTATTATGAGTTATGACCTACCATTAATTAGTAAATAAATTTCACCAGGAATCCTATTTAGACGCAACCATTTAAATTGTATTTATTTGCTTAAAATTTATTTAATTTATATCCACTTTTAATAAGCTTCGGAGAAATTTTGGAGACACCGTCACCGGCTCACCGCCGCCAACACCATCCAAATTAAATGCCATCGTTCTTTTTCTAAAAAAAATAATACATTATACAGTGGTCAACTTTTTTTCCATATATATATATATATATATAATATACTCTATACTTCCTCCGTTTTATTTTATGTGAGATAATTTTACTCGACATAAATTTTAAGAAAGAAATGAAATTTTTTAAAACTTGTGATCTAAAGTGAATGATAGAAATTTCTGTCTATAAATCATTTCATTAAGGGTAAAATAGATATTTTGATGTTAAATTGTTACTTAATATAGAAATGTGTTATTTTTTTAAGACTAACTAAAAAGGAAAGTAAGTCATATAAATCGAGACAGAGGAAATAGTAATACATTGAATGTTTAAGTTTTTTTCTTTTATAATCTTTTTGAAATTTTCATTTTTTAAAATTCTTTTTTCAAATCTGAACGTCTATTTGGATTCTGCTGGGATGGACTATAGTCAATGGATTAGCTGTTGGTCAAATCTTTTTAGTTATTGCATCACACATTTTCTTGCAAATGGTATGAACAACTTCAAACATATATTTGCCCAACTTTGGTATATATGTTTGAAATAAGGCAAATATATGTCCTGATGTCATGTCTAAATATCTAAAATTTGGGCTTTTCAAGGTCATAACTTTAATAAGAAATGTTTAAAGTCAGGCATTATTAAGGCTGCAATTTTAATAAAAAATTGTTTGAAGTTAGCTTGGTCAGTCATCATATGTTTGAAGTTCTTTCAAAGTTAGAATTGAGTCGAATATATCTAAATTTTGCCTTGTAAAATTCACAATTTTAATAAAAATATTTGAAGTTGGCGTTGACAAATCATAGCAGCGCCTTCACATGACCACTTCAGATAAAACGTCCAAAATGAGACGCAATTTTAGCTCATTAGTTAGAGTCCACTAATCTCAAGTATCAATTCGACGTAAAGAAGCCCAAAACTATTGAATTATGTAATTTGATTTGTGTGTGTGTTTTAGCAGCAAAAGAGGTTTGTTGATTAAAAATGGGAGAATGGTATATAATGACAAACTATTAATTCAAATTAAATGTTATAATTTTACTTTGATTTAATTGTGCCCTGTAACAAACTATTTGACAGTTGTCTCTCCTCCTCAAACTCTCGCTCGCCACGTTCCCTCTCTTGCTTTATACAATCAGAACTGTATAAATATATAAATTATGTTTCTATTTGTATAAAGCGAGAGAAAATTATATATATACACATACAAATACATATATCTTCGTTATATACATTTATAATTATAAAATACAAATATTCCCATGTCCAGTTCTCTTTTGTCTTTCTCACTTTATATTAACACCGATTATACAAAATACAATATATAATTTATGTTTGTATAAAGCGAGAGAGAGAGAGCGATATTTGATATATAAACGTTTTATTTTAATTCAATTATATATAAATTCAAATTTTATACAGATATACAAACATATAAAATTAAATTGAGATATAGAAATGAGAGGTAGCCAACAACAAATGCCTTGCCAGCAAAATTATACAAATGTGATGAGGAGCAAGCGAATTATGCAATTGCTTTTTTTTGTATTATGTATAGCGAAATAGTCATAGCATATTTGCTATGGAGCACAATTATGTAAAATATAGTTATAGCGTATAAATATAAATTTTATATTTGCTATATATATAAAAATTGTTCAATTAAATTATAATACATCTGGAAATAACATTCAAAATGACTTTGTATGTCATATTTGGACCATCATTAATGAAAACGAACACGTAAACAGAAATAATAATAATAATGTTGAGAAAGACAATTAACCACTATCATAGCAACTTGGGTAGTGATTGCTTCATGAATTTAGCATTTCCAAATACTCATGGTTTAAAAGTATTGCGTTATCAATATAAATAATATTTCATTTATAGGCTATGATATTTATGTCGCACCAATAATTCAATATTACTTGGTCCCATCCATTTTACTTTTTATGGTTATTAAACTAACGGCTCAAATATATTTATTTTCATTTTTTTCAATATTTGGTTTTACTCTAATGAATATACAGAAATACATTTACCATAAACAAATGTTTTTTCTAACATCAATCAGTGAGAAATTTGTAATATAAAATATAATTTACATGTTCAATTCTCACTAATCAACTTGCTAGAAAAATGAATGGTACAAAATAGATTCTTATTGAAATAATGAGAGCTTCTTATTTATGAAAACATTACTATTTTTTTCTTTTTTCATTTTTCTTATTACTTCAATTAAAATTTCTATGAAAATAGCCAATGTTAAAGTGAAAAAATAGTGTTTTTTTAAGTTACAAGAATAAGTGAAGGAAAGGATGATGTTAAATGAGGTAAAAAAAACTTAAGCATAAAATGTCAAGCTAATATCTTTCTACGGGGTATAGAAACATAAATACGACAAATAAAATTAAATTGAGGGGAGAAAAGATTAGATTAACGGCATAATTTTCATAGATTTGAAGTGTGAAATAGTTTGTATAATCTAGTTGACCAAGATAGATTTTCTTTTATTGTTATTTGTCGTAGTCAATCCAGTTAGCATATATAATTACGTACCAGTATTCATAATCATCGGCATTCACCATTATTTTATCCGTTTCAATTTATTTTCAATATAAAATATTCAATTTGTTTTTAGAAAGATCTCTTTATGTTTTTGATAATTTTTCAGTTTTGTTTTTCACGTATTATATTTAAGACCATAAGATTAAAAAACTATTTAATATAGTTGACATATCTTTAATTTAAGATCATAAATTTCAAAATTTCATTTTTTTTAACTTTATGTAAAATCAAAATAGGCATTAAAAATTGAAACGAATGGAGTAATATGGATTACTACTTTAGTAGTTAACCTAGAGTCAACAAAGTTAACCAATAATAATTGTGGTTGAGTGTTAAGTACTCCGTCGTTCTTAAATAGTGTTTTCGATTTGGGTCTCTAGATACGAAATCACCTTTATTAGGCAATGTTTTACCTTTTCAATATGAAATTTTTCAACGCAAATTTAAATTTAAATATCCGAAAAAAAGTCAACAAAAATTTATTATATTATGTACATCATGTAGATTGTGTCTAATTCATTTATTCATCCTCAAACAAACGAGAATTGTTTATTAGAATATAAGTTTGTCTGTTTAAATATTTGGGAACAGTTTTTTTTCCCTTTTCATGTGGGGTTATAGTGTAGAGATATCCTTTGTTTCTCATTTATTTGATTAAATAATCAAATAAGTAGATATTTTAGCTATAAATTGTCATAGACAAACTATATTTGATAGAGCTTTGTGTTTGACAAAAATAAGATACAAACAAAATGAGATTCGAGATTTGTGATCATCTTTGTCTTTTATATGAAGCTGTCCTTTCAGCATAAGACAAGTTGAGACTTTTTAGCGTTCCCATTCGAACCTTCCACTTCCTTCTATTATGCAATATATGTAGAAATCGAGGTAGATTTCAATATACGAGTTTACTTAAATTATATATATGTGAATTGAAATAATTTCATAGGTTTTCTCTAACTTTGTTCGTGTCAACAAACAATTTAAAATACCTTAACTTTTTTAGAACAAATCCGAGTCAAATAGCAATGATTCGAAGCACTTCTTCTTATTTAATAGTACTTGAGATTGTTATTTTATAATTTAAAATTTATTAAGTTTAAATTATGAATTTGATTCTCGCCGATTGTAATAAGGTGGGTTTAGTTGGACGATAATACTTGATTTTGTTGAAAATTTTACTTAGTTTGACCAGATTCTGTTTACAATATTGAAGGTCAAAGTAGAAGAAAAAAACTATAGGAAGCTATTTTTTATTCCCAACATGTGGATCTCAATGCTATAGTAATTATAATAAGGCAAATTCATAATTGTTTGAACTTAGATTAGGTCCTACTGGAGCGCACAGCTAAGCAATGTGGTTGTATCTATTGTTTTTCTTATTATAAAAATTAAATTAATTTATTTAAATTGTTTCTTGATAGTTACTAGTCATAAAAATACTAGTTAGGAGATTTACGGATTTTTTCTTATGAAACTGGATCTAATAGTAATTGTAATTTTGAGTTGTATCAATAGTAAGAAATTAATTCTGACGAAATAAATGATTCATTTCTATTTATAACTTGAAGTCTTATATATTCTTTAGAAGGCGCTTAGTGTATTCTTCTGTGCAAACTTCTAGTTGTCATAATAGGATTGAAAACTTGTCTATTTTTAAGAGGAAGACAAGCTAGTGAGATAATAGGTTAATATGGAAACATCTTACGAATAGACCCGATTCAATAATTATTATATTTTTAAGTTTCCTTTTTTATGAGAAAAGACAGAGAAGAAAAATTTGTATTTAAAGAGTTTAAAACAGATTCTTATATACGACACGATGATACGCCAAAGGAGCCGGACTTAAAGCTATTTTTTTTTCATAAAGTGCATTCACTTTAACATCACACTTTCGATATGATAATCAGTTTCAATGACATTAAAATTTAATAACAAATTACTTTCTTTCGTTTTAAATTATTTATTATAATTTTTAAAAGTAAATCAAATTGTGTAAAACTAAATGACAAATTACTTCTTCTGTGTCTCAAATAACTATGAAATAAATGTGGATTGATAAAATAGAAAAATGGTAGGTAGTTATTTAATCAAGTTTGAAAGTAAGGTAGATAATTTATTAGATCCCTATATATATGTTGGGATCCAATCAAATTGCATTGAACACATAGAACCAAGACTATAAATTATAATACATTAATAAATTATGTTTGACACTTTGACCATTGAATTAGTGCGAAGACCCTTCCACATATTCATCATTTCAAATCTATTTTCTACGATCGATGATCGATATTATGGATTAGCCTCACTCTTTAGATGAGTAATTTTACTCAATTTCTTCTAATGTTATGTTTAGCTTATCAAAAAGAATTTGTCATTTAACGTAATAGATTTGTTCTCAACATTAATTAATGTCTCTTTTCTAGAGTTACGTTACTCCGGAACAATGTTCTAAAAGACTCTTTTGGGACTCGCCTCGGAACTCGTCCTGGGACGGGGCTCTAGCAAAACGCCTCGAGACTCAATTTTAGGACTTAGTTCTACAAGACTTACGTCCTAAGCGCCCGACTGTATGCCCTAAGCACGCCCAACGCCCAACGCTCGGGACACACCTAACAGATCTTACGCAAATTATGTGTTAAAATCTTTAATTAACATTGTTGACCCTCATAATTCTTGAATAAATGAGATACATCTATAAAGATAACAAGATCGAGAGTAACCTAAACAACAAATGTAGTATCACATATTTACTATTTGATAACACTATGAAGGTAATTATATATTACGTAACATTTCTCTTAAAGATATGTAGCGAAATTTTACTTGTTCACTTATCATTGGTCTTCATGATTTTGTCATATGTCTCAAAATTATCATATTTTATTTAATTATTTGAAAGTAATTTTATTTTTATTTATGAAACAATGATGTTTATACTATAATAGGGGGGGGGGGATAAATTGTATAGTACGATATATATATTTTTTAGAAATAATGATTCTTTTATTATTAGAAAGTTAAGATATTAGATTATTTATACTTGTATAGTCACGTTTTATTGTTATTGGTGTAATGATATTTCTCAAATAGTAATTATGATTCTTTTTTTCTTTATTATAGATTATCAATACTTATCGCAAATAAAAATCATAATATAATTTCTATATATTATAGGTTTTTAATAAAAAATTATATGTAAAATCAGTGAAAGGAATTTAATTAGTAACAAAACTATAAAATTAAATATACATGAGAGTATGCCCCGTAGATCCATGGGACTTACATCCCGTATCTCGGAGCTTATGCCTTGCCCCGTACTGTATAAAACGCTTCACCTCACACCCCCGCCTTTTAAAACAGTGCTCCGAAAGATATATAGTGTGTCTAATAACTTTCCTTCTAGTTGCTTTCTCAAATTTTGGATTAAATCTTTATTTTGGGACATACATGAATATGTTGTTGATGGCTCATGTTGATATACTTTTAAGAGTATAGTGGAAAGGTGGAATTTTTTTTTTCAATAGTATTTTATATTTGACTTTTTATTTTTAATATTGAAAAATATTTTAATCTCGTAGTTAAATTAAAATTCTCACAAACGAAATTTAGACCATATATATAATTTTAATTTATTTACATGATAACTATTGAGTAGATGTGTCAAATTGACACTATTTAGATAATAAAAGCAACACCCTTTACTTTACCTCTTGAAGGCCTATCATACTTTGATTTAGAAAATTATATATAATGGTAAACTAATAAATCAAATTAATTGTTATAACCATTCTTGATTTAATTGTGTCCCATAGCAAACTGTTTTTCAGTCACCTTTCCCCCTCAAACTCTCGCTCACCACTCTCCTTTTTCGCTCCATCTCTCGCTTGCTTCCTCTCACTTTTAACAAACATAAGTGTATAAAATATGTTTTAATTTGTATAAAGCGAGAGGAAATTGTATAAATATATATATTTTTGTTCCCCTCTCCAAGATCTCGCTCGCCACCCTCGCCGCTCTCGCTTATACAAACAGAAACGAAATATATAAATTGTGTTTCTGTTTGTATAAAGCGAGATAAAATTATATATACACATGCAAATACCTATATTTTCGTCCTATACACTTATAATTATACAATAAAAATACTCTCGTGCCCTGTTTCTTTTATCTTTCTCTCTTTCTCGTTTTATACAAATTCAAATTGTATATAATTTCTCTCTTTCTCGTTTTATACAATTCGATTCAATTGTATATTCTCTGTCCAAATCTCTTTTTTCTTTCTCTCTTTCTCATTTTATACAAATTCAAATTGTATATAATCGTTCTATACACTTATTATTATACAATTCATTTCATACACTTCGTATTATACAATTCTCTGTCCAAGTCTCTTTCTCTTTCTCGTTTTATACACTTCGTTTTATACAATTCGTTTCAATTGTATATGTATAGCGAATTATACATTTATATGTTTGCTATGGAGTGCAAATTTAGAGGTGTGCATTCGGTTTTATACTATTCGGTTTGGTTTTTCGGTTTTTGATTTTGAAGAAGTGTAACCCAATCCAAATTAAAATAAATTTGGTTTGGTTTGGATTTTTCGGTTTGATTAATCGGTTTTGTCAATAATTGAAACATAACAAAATTATTTGCAATTTAAAATATATATATATATATATATATATATATATAATTTCTTAAATATACTTTTAAATATAAATCACAAGTAGAACGTACACAATACTCAAAAGCATATCAATTATAGATGTCCAAACATAAGAAAATAAACTAATCATAATAAAAATAACTAAAAAGGGACAAAAGTGGTTAACTCCAACTATATATATATAATTTGGTTTTTCGATTTTTATTTTTCTAAATCCGAAACCAAACCAAAAAAACAAACAAAGTAAATTATAAATCCAAATCAAACCAAGAATCCAAGAAACCAATCCAAATTAGAATTCAATTTGGTTTGGTTTTTCGGTTTAATCCAGATAATTCACGCCCTAAGTGCAATTATGCAAACTTTGTTATAGCATACAAATATGAATTTTATGTTTGCTATATGTGAAAGTTATCCTACTTGATTTGCTATCGTAATTTTAATTAACAGTGGATACTTTGATATTTATATATAAGTTATAGTATGATACAATAGGAGAATTCTGTGAGTGGATACTTTGATATTTATATATAAGTTAAACTATGATACAATAGGAGAATTCTGTGAAATTAGGTCTTAGACCTAACTCACACCCCAAAAGCTAGCTCAAAAGGAGGGGATTGCCCAAGCCTTATAAGGGGTCCCAACATCGGGTGAGACGTGCCCTGCTCTGATACCAAGTGAAATTAGATCTTAGGCCTAACTCACACCCCAAAAGCTAGTTCAAAGGGAGGAGGATTGTCCAAGCCTTATAAGGAGTCCATCCATCTCATTAACCCACCGATATGTGACTTTTGTCATTCTTTAACAAATTCGACATTACCGTACATTCAAAGAAACATATATTTATAAATTTATTCAACGTTTAACATGTTAGCTAACAGAAGTCACATATAAAAATTAGATTTCTAGTATCAAGTCCTAACCTTATGAATTTAACAACAAATATCAATCAATATATCCAAATCACTCATTAATTTTACTCCAATATATAATAAACAAACAATCCTTCCCTACACGACTCAAAATTCAAATGTAAATAAATAGTCAGAGTTCTCAAACTTTGTTTCTTAGTGAATTTGATATAAATCAATTAACTATGGCATATTTGGAGAATACATCGGCTTAACATAATACCACTACTTTTATGATAAAAAATTTATTCACACGCAGAAAAGTAAACACCTCAATGACAATTGTTATCAGAAACAAAAAGCCATAAACAATATCATTTGCGGTGAACTTCAGGTATTAGATTGCTATTTTCAAAGTTCTTTTTTTGACAATTCAATAATCGTTAATAAAAAATTAATACTACATATCGAACTTCCAAAATATGATCTGCTGTAATAAATTCCAATCCTACAGAATTCAATTTTTGATAATAATATATGACAGTTTGGACCTAACTCAATTTCAAAAGTTAGTCTTCACGTCTAAACTCAATTGGAGCATAGATCGGAAGTCCAAATCAAAATGAACCGGACTGTGATACCATATTAAGATATAACACCAAGATCTAACTCAACCTTAAGAGTTAGCTCATTAGGGGATTGTCCAAGTCTATATAATGAGACCACCAGTCTATTCTTCAACCAATGTGAGACTTTTAGCCACCCTAACATATATATCATGGGGAAAAGTGTTGAAAACACATTGAATTTGGTGTAAATTGTTAATTTCGTCGTGAACTATTGATAGCCTTAAAAATATTTCTCTACTTAACTAATTTAATTTAAATCATCCTCGATCTGCCACGTGATAAAGTAAATGGTCTCGAACTCTTATAGAAACATATAACTTTCAATAAAAAGACAAGAGAAATGTTAAAAGCACCCCTAAATTTGACGAGAATTTAGGAATGTATTGATAAAGGATACATTTAAGTTTAGTCTATCAAATATAAAATTATTTTTCAAGCGATTGATAATTTAATACTTTTTTATCAAATTTTAAGAGTATTTCGAATACTTGTCTATAAATGAGGATAGGAATTGAAACAAAATTTGGTGAAGCAGAAATTAGAGGTGCAAAAGATCCATGGTCGAACCAAAACTAAAGACAGAAAGTAGAGGGCAATTGTTATCATCACTCATCAGCCCCCCATGTTGTCCATTAAATGACCTCCTCTGTTTTCCAAACTACACCATTAAATGCCGTAGCTGCAACTGCACTTAATCTACCCACCCACCCTCTCACTACCCCTAAACCCTCCTTTTCTTCTCATGGAACTTGTCAACCCTTCTTCTCTCCTTTCTCAATGTCCACCTCCGACCTCCGCCGCCAATCACCCCCACCACCTGTAACCATCGCCCCACCCGATTCTACATACACCCTTTCTCAAAACCTCAGCACCATCGGCCTCGGCTACGCAATTGCCATAGCTCTCGGTTTCCTTGTTCTTCTCTCTACAGTCCTCCTTGCTTCTTACATCTGCTGCCGTTCCGCTGCTGCTCGCAGCCGCCGCCGCCAGGCTCGAGCTAATACCCGTAACCTCAACAACAACATCGAGAATGGAATTTACCTACCCCGTATCATTTTCGTAGCGGAAGATGATGAAGAAAACGACGACGGATTATCACAAAACGCAACGGTGGGGCTTGATCAAGTTGTTATTAATTCGTACCCGAAGTTGATTTACTCCAAAAGGAACGGCGGGAGTGGAAATGGAAACGATGTCGTTTGCCCTATTTGCTTGTGTGAGTATAAGGATGGGGAGATGCTGAGGATGATGCCGGACTGTAAGCATTATTTTCATGTTATGTGTTTAGATGCCTGGTTGAAATTGAATGCTTCATGCCCAGTTTGCCGGAATTCGCCGTTGCCGACGCCGTTATCTACGCCGTTGTCGGAGGTCGTCCCTCTTTCTCAGTACTCCGATGGCCGGCGAAGAGTATGATAATTGGAATGTTGATTGATTTTTTTCGGCAATTTGGAAGTGTAAAAAGTTTTAGTTATTAGGGTCAAATTAGTCATCTTTTGGAACTTAAATTTTTCATTTTTGCCCTTTTTACTATTAGGGTTAAATCATTTCTTAGAGGTGGAATTTGCTTTGGTGTTGTGATTATTTTGTCTTGATTACACAGAATGGATGATTGAGAATATCAAGCATAACAATATGGGAATTTCCAGTGCCATGATTTAAGTTTGTTTATGTTAGAAAAAAGGTGAAATTAAGCTCAATATAATTTAACTCCTTTGGTCAAATTTTCATTTCGATCTAATTCAAGAATGATTTTGTTAATCTTAACCTCACTTGAGTTTATATTATTCCTTCATTTCTTCATGTTTGTGTATAGTTTTCTATTATGACTAGGAAAATCCGTAGCGGTTACTCTTTGAGTGCGCATATGATAAAATCTCTATTTTTATACAATAGCTTATAAATCACATCAAGAAAGAAATAATTCACACTAGGTAAGTTTGAAGTCAAATAATGTTCTGTATCATTAGGTTAGGAAAGAACCCTTGCTCCATCTTTTCTAAATAAATGATGGTTTTAGTGTGGACACAAAATTAATTTATTTTTAATAATTATCTTGTAAAAAGAGGTATTTCTTTAATATTTATTTGATTAGGTATAACTTTCTTTATTCAAAGGAATTGAAAGAACACTACTAATATTTGTGATGACTAGTATGGGGGAATCAAATTCCCTTCTCTGGCACAGCAAAAAGATATTAGTAATAAAAATTAAATTTAAAAAAATGGAATCAAATTCTGGCTCAGCAAAATTATTAGTAATAAAATTATTATTATTTAAAAAAAAAAAGGAGATTGTAAAGGTGTATTCCAATTTCCAGTCATAAAGAGAATAGGAGGTGGGACTTAAAATGGGCTTTCAATTGAACTTTTGATGGCTGCTTTAATATTTTTTAGTTTTGGTTGGTCTTTGTGAATGCATTTTTTCCATGCACATTGAACGATATGAAGATGCGCTCTGCCTTTTATTTTTCCAATAACACCTCTAGAGCTAATAAAATAAATAAACAAACAATAACCTCCTTCTTCTTCTTCTCCTCTCATTTCTTTAAAGACTTTCAAGATTTACTTTTGGGATTGGTGTCACTTTTGTCTAGTATTTCTTTTATGCCATGTCCCTCTTCTATTTTCCAATATAAATATATTGCACTGTTGACTTTCATACTTCATCTTGTCTACTTATTTTTATTTATATATTGTATAGTTCAATCATGAAGGTCTAGGATTAGGAAAAAAGGTAGTAAAGTGTTATCGAATTTTAGTAATTTAGATATCGATATTATTTTTATCCACTGTGTATTACCAATATTTGTATTAGGCATTGTTACTTTGTTGTGTCTTTTTCTCTCCTACTTTCCTGCTATTTTAAGTTGAGGGTCTATTAAAACAACTTCTCTAACTCGCAAAGGTAAAAGTAAAATCTGTATACATTCTATCCTTTTCACTTCCAGTTATGAGATTATACAGGATATGTTATTTTGTCGTATATTGCAGTACACTACATCACATTGAAAATGCAGCTTCCTTTACTTTTCACTATTCACTTGTCTTGCTTTTAATCATGCTAGTTTAAGAAATCTAACATGGCATTCTCAGCTTTTTATTTGTTACAAACTTCATTCCTACTTTGTTAGTACTGACTTTATTTGTGAGAAATGCACTTTCACCAACAAACAAGCTACCACTAGTCGTAGCAAATGCAGCCTTTTCGCAGCAGATGGCTATTGCGCCTTTGATTAATCCATATATACTTTGAACTTTTCTCGAGCCGCAATAATTTTGTTTATCTAAAGACTTAACATCCTTGATCCGTCTCTGATTATGACTTTAAACATTTTTATAATGTGACTTCAGAGTTGGTTAAGTTTTATATATCTTTGCTGAGAATGCGGACTGATAAGGTAAAATTACTTCTCCCAAGAACCTGAAGAGTACATCTTAAGTTAATGCAACATGTGGACTCTAATCTCAAGATCTTCATACTATAATTAATTAATCTTCATTATAATCCATATGATTACTCAAGAAAGTGTTGTTGAAATTGCTTCAATCATTTCTCTCTTGATTAGCTGCCACATTTATAATTTGTTCAAGTTTTGCAGACGAATTTATCGTTCTATCTCAATAGTACTAAGACTAGATGCGTAAATCAAATCTCATAAAGAAATTGGGAGCATGGAGAGGGATACACAGGTTAATCTTCATACTCTGTATACTTGCTCTTCTTATATGTATGGCTACTTTCTCCAAAATTTATTCTTTTCGATCTTTTCTTGCTTCGAATTCCTTCTGCAACTGTAACACTTCAATCAACTGTTATACTATCAATCACCAAGTCGATTTAACACTGGATACTGTAATCCAGAAAATCCAACATGAGATTGATATTTTGCGACAGCTGCCAAATGAAAAGGTTTTCGGAAAACAGGCTATTTTTCTAGCAGATATTTTAAATCTAGTTGAATCAGTGCAGAATTCACTAGTACAAAACAGTGAGCCTGGAGCAGTGTTACATTCCTTGTCAAGACAAACAGAAAAGGTAAATGAACCTGCTGAATATTTCTTAACTGAAGAAATTCGAAAATACGTGAGGATTAAACCAAACAGGTTGAAAAAACAGAACTTCATGGGTGCTAATGGTACATTTACCAGCATAGGTCATGCTTGTTTCTCCATGAAATCGGAGCTCGAAGAGTACATGGATTATGACGTTGGCGAAATGTGTAATGATGATTGGAGATTAGCACAGAAACTTATGGTTCATGGATGTGATCCATTACCTAGAAGAAGATGTTTTGCTAGAGCTCCTCAATTGTACAATAAACCATATCCTATAAATGAATCAATTTGGAAGTTACCTGATGACAAAAATGTTAGATGGAGTCAATACAGATGCAAAAATTTCACTTGTTTAGCTAGAAATTCAAGTGTAAAAGGTTTTTTCAAATGCACAGATTGTTTCAATCTTACACATCATGAATCTCCAAGATGGATTGTTCATTCATATCAAGACACAAATTCAAAATTGACAGCTGATATATTGATATCAGAAGTGCTTAATTTGAAGCCTGGAGAGATCAGAATTGGACTGGATTTCAGCGTTGGCACGGGGACATTTGCTGCTAGAATGAGAGAAAATAATGTGACTATAGTCTCTGCAACAATAAATCTCGGTGCACCATTCAACGAGATGATTGCTCTTCGAGGGCTGATTCCTCTGTACATGACGATAAATCAGAGATTACCTTTCTTCGATAACACTCTAGATTTGATTCACACAACAAGGTTTCTTGATGGATGGATTGATTTTGTGCTGCTGGATTTCGTGTTGTATGACTTTGATAGAGTTTTGAGGCCTGGTGGACTTATATGGATTGATAGTTTTTTCTGTTTGAAGGAAGAGTTGAATGACTATTTAGAGGCATTCAAGATTCTCAGGTATAAACAACATAAGTGGCTTGTTGTTCCTAAGATAGATAAAGATGATAGTGAAGTGTTTTTCTCTGCAGTGCTAGAAAAACCACCAAGACCTTTCAGATGAATTATATTTATTTCATACAATAATGTTGGTACTGATTTTGTTCGTCGATTTTATACATTTTGATCCAACAAATAGATAGGATACAATGTGAGTACATTACAATGTTACCAATAATTGTTGTACTAATATAAAACCAAGATGTCTTTTCGTCAATGTGATGATTTTTATAGTTTACTGCAATCAACATTGATGATACTTGATGTATTTGATTTACAAATTACTATGAAATATCTTGTGTAATTCCATTTTAAGTTTGAAAGGCCCAAAGGTGTAGCCTAACGTCAATTAGGCACATTTTGGATGGGCCTAATTTGTAAATGTGACCTGACTGAAAGAAAGTGAGAATTGAGAAGTGCTACAACAAATGGGCAAAGAAAGATGGACCAAATTCCGAAGATAATACTACTAGAATTGAATTCTTAAATTTTTTAATTCGACGCTAAAATCAAGTTGGTTGTTTACCTGAACTTTCACGTATTGGTGAAAACTTAATTCTTCACTTGTAATTCCCTACCATGTTTCCTATGTGATGTGATTGCATCAGAGATCGACTCTTAGTCTTAACTTTTTTTTGTTTAGGTGATGAATGCATTAACGAGGAGATTTATTTTTTAAAATGATATCTTGATAAATGTTATTTGTACTTTAATTATGTACTTATTTTTTTATTATTTTTTCACGACTTCTTTATTTATATTATTTCTTTTTTAAAATACTTTTATTTATGTTTAATTGATTCAAAGATCTATCAAAGATAATCTATCTATCTTTAAGATAGGAGAAATGTATGTCTACTCTTATTTTATCGAGATTTCACTTTATAAATTTATGCTTAATATATAGTTTGTTTTCGCTTTTTATAAAATTGTTACCATTCTACTTTTAGGCCATTTTAGGCCTTTTGTGCTGTTTTTCTCTCTTTATATAGTTTTATTTGCTTTTCTTCTCTCTCTTTTACTTTACCTTTTCAATTTTCATCTCTTATATAGTTTAAGTTTGTAGATGCAATATGGTCATGCAACATGCTGTAAAAGGGAAATTATTTTACAATAATAAATGAGAGAAAAACAGTGTTGGTGTTACTTTCTCAATCTGATCTCCAGGTAACGTGGAGCCCACAATGCTTTACTAAAGTCCAATCTCCACCGCCAAATCATCAAAAGTCCTACTTTTCTCCGGCACGTGTCCCCCATTCATCACTAATCGGCCACCCCCTATATATATAAATTTTATTTTCAGTTTTATTTTATAGAATAAGATATAAATTTTATAGAATAAGGAATTATTTTCAATAAATAAACTTATGACTCACACTAAACATCACGCAAAGTCACCATCAAAATTACTTTTTTTATTATTAATATAAAACAAGCATATTACATGCAAAAGATTTGGGTGAAGACAATTAATTGTTTTCTTATTCTCAACATATATTAAAATAATAATGAAAAAGGTTTACTTATATGAGAGAAAATTATTACTAATTGTTTTTTAATTCTTGACATATTAAAATAGTGTAGATTATGAACAATCTTAATCTTAAAATCTGTGATTGAAGTTTAGGTTTAATAATTTATTACGATGCATCATTGAAGTACAAATTTCTATATAATCTCTTTTCTATATTTGGACGAAAAAAAAGGGAGGGGGTATTTCAAAATTAACTAAATTTAGGTTCGAAAAAGCCGAACCTCAGGCTCGGACATTCCTCGTTCACTTCACCGTTTTCAAAAACATAAATATCAATCTTTTCACAATTTTCTCGGCAATACAGTCGTTTCTTTTTCACACTCTCAGTCTTGGGTTGATTGAATCGGAGCTCTGAATCAGAAAATGGCCGAGCACGTTGAGAATTCGGATCCTAAAGGGGAGTCTTTGATGGAGAAGATCGCCGACAAGTTTCACGGTGACGATTCCTCGTCGTCGTCGGAATCAGATACTGAGACGAAGAAGCCGGCAGTGAAATCGGAAGTTGAGTCGGAGCCGGAGCCGGAGACGTTGAAGAACAAAGTTTGGAGGCTATTCGGAAGAGAAAAACCGGTTCACAAGGTTTTCGGTGGAGGCAAACGTATGGTTCTGTTATCTATTTCTCTACTTACTTGAGCTTTTCCATGTTTATTTGCTTATAGACTGAAAATCCTGGATTTGGCGGTTGAGAGGGTTTTCAGGGTTTTGTGAGGATAGTAAAGAATATTCAGGTTCAGAAACGTGTTTCTTAACAGCAACTGAGCGATCAAGAGTTCAAATATTTTACACTTATGTGCTTTTTTCTATTGTGAAGCTTGATTTTTTTTTTCTGATCCAAGTGTGATTGGTGGTTGCTGAATTTGATCGGGTTCTGGGCGTTTTGTGGATCTTAAAGGATATGTTTTTTTTTTCGGGGGACCTTGAAGAATATCTAAGTCCATATAGTTGTGTTAAACTATTGAAGTGACTGGTTGTTGAGGTATTGATGAAGGTTTATGGTTTAATGAATCTTCAGATCCAAATAAATTATCATGCTCGTCCAGATGCTTTTTTAAGTCAATTGAGTAAACAAGAGTTCAAAATTTACGTATTTTAGGTTAAATATAGAATTTTTTGAAATGAAAATGATTGGTGGTTGAGGTCTTGAATCTCTCTACTACAGTTTAGGCTTCTTGAGGTATCTTAAAGAATATTTAGATCTGCTAAACTTATTATAATGCTTGTATACGTTTTTGTTTAGAGCAAGAGCTACCTAATATCCTTGGTTTGATTATTTATTTATTGAAGGATTGAAATATTTGGTTTTAAGTGATTGGTGGTGAAGGAGTTAATTACGGCTTAGAGTTTAAGGAGTATCTTCAGAATTCAGATACCAAAAAAAAAGTCATTTGAAAATGGGTTACCCAAAAAAAAAAAAAAGGTTTTTGCTCTTACATCTGGATTTGTTTAGATCAAATGAGGGACCATGAGTTCTTTGTCTGATCTAAGTTGAGCAGATGGATGCTTTTCATGTATATTAGTATTGTTTGGATAAGTATCTGATTGGTGATGCCAATTAAATTGTGATTGTTAGTTGAGTGATTGATTGAATATGCATCTCATTGTTGCAGCTGCTGATGTATTCTTGTGGAGGAACAAAAAGATATCTGCTACTGTACTTGGTGGAGCAACTGCTATGTGGGTTCTTTTCGAATTGCTCGAGTACCACCTGCTCACTTTAATCTGCCACATTTTGATCATCACTCTTGCAGTCTTGTTCTTGTGGTCAAATGCAACCACCTTTATTAACAAGTAAGTTGATCCAGTTCTTAGTTTAACTTCTTCTTCAATTTATATTAACACTCTTCTGAGGATGTGTTTCTATCATTTTGACAGAAAACCTCCTCATATCCCAGAAGTCCACCTTCCAGAGGGCCCCATCCTTCAGGTGGCTTCTGCCCTGAGGATTGAAATTAATCGCGCTCTTGATCTACTGAGAGAAATTGCGTCAGGGAGAGAACTGAAGAAGTTTCTTGCTGTAAGTATGCCCATTCCCACTGCTCTTTCCTGAGTGTAGTTTATTGGAATGTTTGCTGTAATGGTGATGTCCGTTAGTGTGACACTAAGCCTTCCTTCATCCACCAATGGAGCTTGATTGGTGTTCATCTCCCTTTGGGTTTCATCTTATATATGTCTGCTTTCCCCCATCTAGCAGGCCTGCATGCTAACTTCCCCCTCCTATTATTGATCCTGACTTGGTGACAGTATTTAGGTTCTGTTATAGTTTCTAGAGACATTAGATAACATAGCAGGACATGTAATTTTAGAGTATGTCTAATGTCGAGATTTTTAGCCTGTTCCATTCATGCCAGATAAGAAGGCTAAATTGTTCTTTACCATGTTTGTGGTTTTCCCAAATTCAACACCCCAAAGGTTCATGATATCTATCTGTTGTGAATTAAGTTACCAAAGGTGCTTGTTTCCGATTTTCTTTTAGCATAATTTTTTTTCCTGATCTTGTATGATGGCACAAAAGAGTAAATATGTGAAATTTCTTTGGCATTAATTCACCTTTGTTTACTTTCCAAAACTTGCCCACTAGGTCATTGCTGGTTTGTGGATCCTCTCAATTGTTGGTAGCTGGTGCAACTTTTTGACACTGTTCTATATATGTAAGTTCAGAAGTTCCATAGATGTATCTTTTATTTTTTCCTTTTTGTCACTGGTTCTCATTTTGTTGATCCTCCTTCCAATGTGGCAGCATTTGTGCTCCTCCACACCATTCCTGTTCTTTATGAGAAATATGAAGATAAAGTGGATCCATTAGCCGAGAAAGCAATGCACGAGATCAAGAAGCAATATGCCGTGTTTGATGAAAAGGTTTTGAGTAAAATTCCAAGAGGACCACTGAAAGATAAGAAGAAAGATTAGATGTGGTGGTGCTTCGTTCCTGCTAGAGAGATTTCAGAATGTAATAGTACTTCTCTTGTATTTACATGAGGATGAGTGTTATCCTTACTTATGTTTGGGGTTTTATTAACTGGGGATAAATCTAGAAACAGTTGGGAGGATTAGTCTGTTAGGTGTGAGTGTGTATTTGACTGTCGGTTCACAAGATGTCATTGTATAAGTTCAACTAAATTTACATTGTGTTCTTCTGTACTTGTTTGTATTGCTTTCACTTGCATCAACGTTGGGATGGTCCAACCTGTTGATCCATAGCCGCCTGAATCAAATTTGATCTGTTTATTGTTCAGTTGGTTGATTCCAGCTTGTGGTTTCATTACTGGATTTGGGCTGGTATGTGTACAGGAAGAAATGAAGATATAAGGCTTATCAAATAATTGGTGCAAGCTGTAAAATCTTGAGCTCTTCATTTATTGTCATTGTGCTGGTCGAGATGAGTAAGAAATCAATATGTGATAAAAAAGACACCCAAGCAGGATATATTTTGTTCATGAAAATATCAAGTGCTCCATTGATCTTTTTCTTTTTGTTTCTTTTTTTCCTTTGATGTGTAGGCAGCTTCGGCCATAGGATAAAGATTACATCAAACAAATGCATAGAGTAAAGTATTCATTTTCGGAAAGAATTGATTGAACAAAAGAATTGCAATACAACACAAGCAAAATATATATACCTCCTATTAGTTACAGTAATGCTATCAGTATCTAGGTAGTCTTGAGATATCATAATTGGTTTCCAATGGGGTAAGAGGTACTGTTGAGAATTCGGTATCAGATTGCTCAGGTGGCAGGATAACTTGCCGTGAATTTGGTGCCAAAGGAGGCAGGTTGTGCCTAGGAGAATATTGTGGTCTCGGGGAAACAAACGAACCACCAGCATTATTTGACCTATGTTCTGCTGGGGTTGCATCTGCACCCTTGATTTGATCTCCGGTATTTCCATTGCCAGCTTCGACAGCCTCACTTTTCTCTCTTTCGTTCTCCTTGAGAAGAAAATCAACCCAGAGATCTGCAAAGGACTGCATTGACAGTCCAGAAGCAAAGCAACAAAAGTCAAATTTTGGACCTATTTATAGTAAACAAGAACAAGTCCAAAGAAACTAAACGCTCATTTGATGATATATTTGAAATCTATATATTTCACTAAACCAATATTTACACCCCCTCCTTATTTCTCCAGCAAACTAAATATTCAGAACACATGCACAGAAACAGAGAACTTAATGAAAAATAAATAAAAAATAAAAAAAGTGAAGTAGCATGGAGATGATACGAAACTTTGCAAGATGCATCAATCTACTTAAGCTGGACTACAGGGGAAAACAAATTTTGTATTCTAATAGTAGTACATCAGAAGTTGACTTACAGCCTTGTGCCACAGCAAGTGGCAAGACATGATCATTTTACAGTTCCACTGACAGGATATGTAAACGTATATGGGTCCAATTAACTTCTGACAACTAATTCAAAATGGAGAAATAGAACAAATGGAAGATACACCATTTTCTGGAAGTTGATAAATTGGAAGAATGAGTAATTTAGAGCCAAAGTAAAGAAAACTAATAGGCCAATGTCATTTCTGTTAGTTACTTTTCTAGGTTACTATCTCCACTTGACAGGACAGAGTCATGAAGTAAAAGAGAGCACTATGATCAGTGGAACAGGAATTTACATGAAATTTACCTGATCTGATGCCGTAGTAGAAGGTACTGAACTTCCACCCATGATGCCACCAACTAGTCTGCCAGGGAGACCAAAGACACCCCGGACGACACCTTTACCAGATCCTTGCTGAGCCATGCCTATCCTCTGCTTGTCTTCATCAGAGAATCCTAGCATACGAACCATAAGATCCAAAACCTAAAAAAGATTGAGATATAAATACATGCATCAAACAGAAACCCTTATCCTCCTTATTATCCAACAATTCTCCCACTAGGGCCAATAATGTGTTTCCTCATAATTAGGTCTCTCAAGGTCCTCCATTATATACATAAATGTTGCATATCTTCTTCATTTATACCCACCTAAATTAAAAACTTCAAATATTTCGGGGTCAGTAAACTGTAAAATAGTGTTACCAAGGCTAGATGGAATCTTTAACACAGTTCCAAGTTAATTCTTCTCATGGATTAGGCCTCTGGAAACTATTTGCAGTTTGTGGCAGTCTTCAGAAACCAACATAAAGATAAAGGTGGGGAATGGTAGAAATACAAGATTTTGGCATGTCTTGGGAAGGTCACTCACTCCTACAGTTATAATATCAGGACCTATATAACTTCACCACTAACACACAACTTCTTCTTAAACACCTGAAATGGTAGTAGCTGGTCTATTAGTTTCAGAAGGAACTGTTTCGATTGGAAGGTACTAAGAATGGCTCTCTTTTTCGAGGATTTGAACAAAGTGTCACTACATGTTGAGGTTTCTAATAGTACCTCTGGACTAGGCAAAAGAATGGAACTTTTATGGTAATTCGTGCTATAAAACATGGAAAAATGACGAAAATCCCTCCCTTAAGTTCACTTATTACCCTTATCCCCTATTAGTTTTAAAAATACCTAAAATCCCTCATTTTTAAGTCAAATGAGGCGGATACAAAAATGTGACAAAAAATGAGGCCGATACAAAAATGTGATAAAAAATGAGACGGATACGAAAATGTAAAAATGAGGCGGATACAAAAATGGGACAAAAAAATGAGGCGGATACAAAAATGTGAAAAAATATATAATGTATCCGCCACCTTTTTATTGTATCAGCCCTATTATGTATTCGTGTTTTTGTATATTTTTGAGGGATTTTGGTCATTAAAAACTTATAAGGGACAAATGGTCATTTAGCCCTAAAAGTATGTTATTTATGTCATTTGCCCAAAAAACAATTGGCAGTGAGGGGAACAATCCTACTAGCTAGCCATGGAAACAAGTGTGGAACTCCAAGGCCCTCCTAAAAGTTTGTTGTTTTATGTGGTTGGTTGCGCAAGAGGCGTGCCCGACTCAGAACGAATTACAGAGGAGAGGGTTTTCATCATGCAACAGGTGCTTTATGTGTAACAGTAGTGAAGAAAAATCCAGCCGTTTATTCCTTCACTGTCCTTGGCAAGTCTTATCTGGTCATTAATCTTTCTCATAGAAACCTATGAGAAGGATTTGGAAAACCACACCAGCTTCTGTTTGTTGGATATTATGGAAGGAAAGAAATGCAAGATGTTTTGAAAGAAAAGCAGATTTTGTACAGAAGATTAAGGTTAGATGGTAAGACTTTTGGCTTTTTGGTTGATCTTCAAGAAATCAAAGATAAAATAGCTCGGTAAATTTCATCGACTCATTATACGGATAAATGTAAAGAAGAACCCTTTCCTTTTGCTTTTATGTATAGGAGGGTTCTGACGATATTAATGTACTAGCGCCAACTTAGTGAAAGCTTATTTTTATTTTTTTCCTTGTGAATATATGCCTGGATAGATGGAATCTTTAGGATGAAAATGAGTTTTCCCATTGATTTGTCTTCTTCACTCTTTCCTTTTGCGACCAGGTCAGACCTTCTCAACGCACAAATAACTACCAATGGGTTAAGTATTCATCTAAGCCCTCCCCCTGCCTCGTACTAGTTAAGAGATTATTCATACCTCTTTGCTGTGATTCCTTTGGAAGTAGGTCACCAGTAACTTGATCACAATCCGCCTGCACATCACAGAATTGTGTTTTAAAATATTTCAAACCACTGTAAGGTAACTACTAAACAATGTTACAACAACTGTAATTCACTACTGGCCGAGTAGCAGAGAGATGATGACGTAGGAAAAGGACCAAAAAGTGGACCGAGAGAGCTTGTTTCTTTGACTGTGGAAAGGAACAGTCTGATGTAGCATCTTAGGTTCAACCAGAATACTCATGGGAAGAATGCCAAAAAAGTAATGAGGAACCTAGAATCTAAATATTGTTGCATCAGCCAACACATGACAAATCAATGTGACTTCATAAGATTGCAGCAGCAATTTCATAAATTACTAAACAAGTGAGTGTATCATATTATAGATGCATATGACAGCACTTCATCCATCTACTGCCTTGTTGATCTTAAATCTGTATGACTAAGCTACTTTAAGTTTTGCAGCAAAAATAAAGGTTTAATGACTATAGGTTGCCGCATACCAAACCATATAGAAGTGGCAAATCTTTTATTATAATATTCTCAAACCAGAGGCATGAGCTTCATAGGTAAGATGATTATTAAACAGGTGTAATACATGGTTATCAAACCTGCAACACACCAGTAAGAGTATTATTTTATTTTCATCTCCATCTTTACTGCGGCAGCAAAAATTAGAACAGGAAAAAAGAAATTGTTGAGAAAGATCTCACACGTGTATCAGCTTTCGTAGCTGATAGATTTTGATGTAAGAATCATGAGACAAATGTTAAAAGAGATAAAAATATCCAACCTTCCATGGTTTGACAAAGTCTCACCTGTCGACATAATTATCAGAATCCAGTGACATCCTATTCAGCCTGGTCATGCTCTGTTCAACAGCTCGCCGTAGCTTTTCGTTGTCTTGTTCAAGCTTACTTACACGGGCCTTCCCTTCAGAAAGTCTTCTTTCCATGTCCGAAAGTTTCACTAACACCTCTTCCTTCTCTCTCTTTAATGTTTCTGACTCATTGTAAGCATCCTGATGGAAGCATAAATCACGTTTAGAAAGAGAGCAATAGAAACTATGAGCCAGAAGGTTGGATGAAGTCATGAAAATGAGCATATGCTCTTAAATTAGCTCTAATTATGCACAAATTACAAAAGCTGCTATGCATTTTCTGCTGGACTTGGTATTTCTATAAACTATAGGAAGTAATGAAATATATAGGCTAAAAGACATCATTTTAAGTTTTAATTCATATCTATCAGATGTTTGATAAAGCACATCTTCAGTTCAAACGCTGTCATGAGGGCTGTCACATTATAGGAAGTTATGAAAGCATAATGAACGTATTCAGACATAATAATTTACTCTCGTCTAGGAACACATTGAGAATGGATAATACCTTCAGAAGCCCTGACATTTTATGTAATTCCTCCTTTGCCATCACCAATTCTTCTCCAAGCCGTTCCTGGACATATCAAATTGTAGATACAAAAATAAAGCATAAATTAGAAAGAGAATTGGTTTGAGAATTTTCTATTTGTTTTGCAGCAGAATAGAAAGATACTACTATACCAAAGCCCCAGAGAATTGGTGTAAATTAGAGTTCACCTTGGCTTCAATCTCAGCGTAGTATTGGCCAAGAGCAGTTTGTAGGTTAAGGACTTCAATGTTTTGGGCTTCCATTGTGTTCAAACAGTTGGCTAATCTTTTATTTAGCTCATCGATCGTTTCCTTTGACTTCCTTAATTCATTATAATTAAGGGTTTTGACATCTTCTTGACCTGCAATTGCTTGCTTGAGAGCTTTCTCCAACTGTAATATTTGAGCTCGTTGATATTCGTTATTTTGACGTAGTTCTTCAATAATCTTGCTGTCCTCATCCATCTTTTCTGATTCTTCCATTTCCTGCAAGAACAGCAGCATTAAAAACTATCTTGTACTTTAGCAACAGAAAGCTTATTCCAATGTCACCCACGTATATTCTCTAAAGTGAATATAGAATGAGAGACTAAATCATCATCCACAAATGCAGATAATCGGTACAAAATTGATTATAACATGAGATATATTAACAAGGAGAAGAAAACCAAGAAACATATACACTATGATGAAACCTAACATGGAGGTCACTAGACCAGATGAGGGCAAAACTTGTCAGGAAAAAAAAAGTTCATTGAGGGCAGAAGAGTCAAACAGTATACGGATGAAAGGGCATACTCCATCCACATTAATATCTTATAACAGCACGAAATCATAAATGCAAAATAGGATAAGAATAAAAAAATGATCTGACATCGACAATACATCTAGAGTTCAACAAGAAATACCAACTCTGCAAAGACACTCCTGCAACTACTATTATTAACATACTGTATAGAGATAATGTCAACCAATAAAACCCTCCCAGATCCCCCTCTGAAGCTCAAAACAATGTATACTCATCATGCACTGTTAACCTTCTCAAGTAAATGCTGCTTAAGACGTTTCAATTCTTGCTGTGCTTTATCCCTTCCCCGGCGTGTTTCCTTCAATTCATTTTCCAAATTATGCAAAGACCTCTTCATTTCTTCCTTCTCAGGAAATATCTCCATAGGATGCACCTTCTAAAACAAAATAGTAGATAAGAAACAATACAAAAAATAATTTAGATAGTGAAGTATTGAATACAGTTAACACAAAAAACTGAAAGTGAGTCCGAAAGGTTACCAAATCAAACCCACCTCATTTATACTATTGATGTTACTTCTATCGGCTGAAGAAACACCATTTGCTTTCAATGAAGCTTCTAACTTATCTTTCTCGTTCTGCAAGAGAGAATGTCAAGGCATGTCTAAAAATTAAGATTTGCCAGTTGTATATTGATAATGAAGGAACTAAAAGATCACTTAAGATTTCCCAGTGCGCAAAGAAAAGAGGCTGATAGATGGAAGACAAAATATGTAAATGCCACAATACTAACCTTAAGATTACTGTTTTCTTTTTGCAGTGTTTCGATCACTCTTCTCAGACCGTCTCTTGCTTCATTTGATTCTTTGTTATCTCTTTCATGAAGCTCCATTTGCAACTGCTTTAATTCAGATACTTTATGAGACAGCTCAGTACGAATTTTTGCCATCTCCGCAGTCATCTGAGATGCAATGTACAGAGAGAGAACAGGAAATTATATCAATATGACAGCAGAAGCTGGATTCGGTAAGGCGTGTAGAAAGGACAAGTCAAAAGCAGCACAACTTAGCAAAGAGTGCAATAATGTTAAGCAAAGCAAGAAAACTGGGATACACATGTGCTTGGCCATGCCGTCATGCATGAAGATATAGTGTGAACTACCAAAACTTTTCTCACGCAACGAGTGAAGATACAAAGATGACAAAAGATATTGGTAATATCTGCCGGAGTACATAGTCAGCCTACAAACATAAGTTTCTCTCGAGAATAAGCTCCAGTTACATAACTTAAACAAAGTATATTGTCAAGGTGACTAATTCTAATTGTCTTTGATAGACTGATTATAAGATGGAGATGTAGGATCATCTCAAAATGGTAGGCTGTATTACCAAGTACAGTGACTGCTGATAAATAACTCAAAAGGCCAAGCAAACCAAGATACTAGTGAAGAGACCTGATATGCTCCAACAAGATCGGATCAAATGGAAACAAAAATGAAAAGCCTATGATCACACACCAGAATAAATAGTTTTCCAAAAAGATCAATTTATAAATGGAATCAATGATGCACTATCAACAAACAAAGGTATTCAGTTATAGGCGAAAGAAACAGTAAAATATAGAACTTAATGAAAGAGGGAAACTTCACAAGTTGAAGACTGGAATATAACATTCTATCCAATTATGACCATACGATGTAAGGACACATATGCATCAATACATAAAAAGCAAAAGATGGCACTCACTTTATCCTTGTCTGCTTTTAAAGAGTTCAGCTCGTGTTGGAATGTCGAGCTCAAATTCTGCTCCTCTAAGAATGGAAGTGGTTTCAGACTGCATAATCAATTGAACTGCTAGAAAATTATAACAGTGATACTCACAAGAAGTTAAATACCTTGTAACCTAATTTGCATATTTGCCAGCTCTGCGTGTTCTTTATCAAGCTTCATTTCTAATTGTTTTATTTGCAGCTCATGAGATGCCTGCATGGCTGACAGAGATTTATTTTTCTCTTCCATTAAGTCTGCAAGCTCCTAGAAGCAGTAACAAATTTCTGTGAAGCTTGTTAATCGAAGATAGAATCTGGTAATGAGGGACAAAAAATAACTAGGAAAAAAAAAGAGGTCAAGTGTCATTACTCATTATATTTCCAAAACCTCTTTTATATAGCACTAGTGCATAATGTAGGGACAAGAAAAGGATATTGAATCTTGTAAATTGCTCTCTCTATCCCCAATCAAATAAATTAGTGTAATTTGCTAAGCTTATACGATATGAATTAGCAATATTCACTACTTGATGTTAAGTGGAACAAATAGGATGCATATTTAACCCTCATTGGACATGAATGTTAGTGTAAAAGCAGATCATAAATTTTGGCTACTAATAGCCAACAAACAAAAAGTATGTAAATATCTGTTTCAGAAAATATCTACAGTACGAGGGACGTTTTGTCCCAATACGCACAATTACGCTGTTGTGCAGAGCAATGAGTTCTTCCTATTATAACAGTGAATGTTATTCTTTATAATTGTTTACAGTGGACACTTTTTTCAACTAAGAAATCAGTGACCACTAGTGTCCCAAAGTTCAAAACCTCGGTGGATACTGGACCCAACCCTCTAGCCTTCTCCACTTAACAAGTTTTTTGTTTGAGGTAGGGTTTGAACCCATGACATGCCCCTAACCAACACGTCACATGTTGCACTCTTACCATAGATCAAAGCCCTGGGGTGACGATGGACATTATTCTAAACATCCACATGGAAGGGCGACCCAAACAGTAGCTCATTATAAGGGGGAAGAGACTAATGCAGCCCATTTACCTTTTCATTGCCAAAAGTGGTTCCATTGCTTAGCCCATCCTGTTTCGGGGAAAACCCATTGTTTGTTCGGCTTCCAAAGGAACGATTAGCTAAAGCTTTGCTTTGACGGTTTGGAGATTGATCACTGCTCCCCTAAAAAACAGATAACATCAGTCACTACCTAATACAGTGAGTTGAAGCATATATATGTGAAATTGAACAGTAACTGAAAGCAGAATAATTCTGTCACACAACAGTACGACCTTAAAGGAGAAGAGGTGGAAAAGAGAATCTAAATAGCTCATGGATTAGGGCAAAAGATTTGAAATTCCTTTTAATATTTTGTAACTATTGTCTAGCCCTTAAATATTTTTTTTACTCAAGCAACTATAATTTTGGTAAGATAGGGTGAAACAAGTCACCCCTTCATTCATAACTAGGATGAACAAGTAAGGGTTCATTGATCCCTGATGTAAACTCACAGTTGTGGGAACTCCTTTATATTTCCTACTATTGTTCTCAGACTAGTTATTGCTACTTCATAAATATCCTTTATGCCTTTTTTTTTATAAGGATCACTTATGCCAGTTATATTTTTTACATGGACTGCTTTTTTCTCTGATGTCCACCAGATAATCTTTTGCTCTGTCATAGGCTTTTCTTTAGGTCAACTAACACCATCTGAACATACTGGTGCAGACTACATGTGTCATAAAAATCTAATAGATCGTTACACCTCATAATTGGCACTAAGCACCATCTAAAAATGGTGCATTTTACTTACAGAGAAACCTTACGTAACATCAGGTGAGCTTTTTTAATAAAGAGGATATTTTTGGTCAAGGGTAGGAGAGATAAGAACGCTAAGGATATAGAGAAGACAATTATCTCATGCCATTCAATATTGTTGTCTTCAGAGTAAAAGGTAACATAAAGAATGTTTTCAGCAACTACTATAAATAAACAATCACTTAAAATCCATCATATGTATGGGTATCCTGAAAAATTTAAACACTAAGCAGCAGAAATAATCTTTAAAAAAAACTTTATTTACGAAATACCAATAAAAGAAAAAGCTTTATTAAAAGAATAGCTACCTTATGTGTGTTTCTAGATGAACTTGGAGAGGAACTTGATTGTAGGCTTTGCTTCAATGAACTATTTTCTTCATTTAACCTTGAAACTTGATCCTGTAGAAGTGACTTTTCAAGTTGAAAAAGTATAATGACAATTGTGCAGCAAAAGTCATGGGGCAAGTGTTGCTAGACAATTGAAAATCATGATTTTACACACGTCACGTAGACACTTCTTCTTTTTCTACTTGTTGTTTTTGGAGAAAGTAGCACAGTTACAAAGTTTTAACCACATGTTAATGGAACATCCAAGTGTTTTAAACAAGATCATCCCTATTGGTTCACCACCCCAACTTTAACTACATCGTTGTAGTATTATCATTTATTAGAAAACATCCTTATATTTTTTATCCACTTCAAATAGAGCCTATTATTAGTCACGTAACTTCCTGCTGCTTTCTCTTTTCCAGACAAGCTCTTCATTCTTTCTTCAAATGAACACCAGAAATAGCCTACCCAAGGTCTTCCTCAGTGTGAGGAATAGGAAATCCAAGAAATGGCAATGTGAGAGATAGTTAGGCCTCATTTGTTTGCAATTAATGGAGTTCTGAAGACATTAGGCCATTAAGTGCTTTTGTTTTTTCTACTATATAAGATATCATGTTAAGCTGAATAAAGGAAATAAAAACTTGTTTACCTCTTTTTCCTTCAATAAAGCAGCATAATTAACTGATAATGCTTTGATTTCAGCCTCAGATTCTTTAAGCCTCTTAATTTCAGTTTTGTATTTCTCTATCTGCAACAAAAACAAATAAAACATCCCAAATTAATTATGTCCCACCTTAAAAAATAGGAAAAAAGAATTTTAAACACCATAGGTAATCTGCCACAACAAAATTAGATTCCAAACAAAGTGATCTTTCTTTAATACAATTGTACTTGTTTCAGCCCTGTCCCTTCTCAACTAGAGTGTCTTGTCAATCAATTGCACTAACTAATAACGATGTTGAAAGAAAAGGTTATCAAAAACTAAGAAGAACTCCGATGAAATAGCATTTAAAGAACAGCTAGGACATATAAGCTAAATTGCAACTTAAGATAGCACAATTAGTTCTCTGATTATCTCATCTAGCTCATCAATTGTTTATACTAAACCAGTTTTAGAAATGACATATAACAATCCAGCTTTAGAGCTAATATAAGACTACTATACCGATGAAATTGATCATTTTTAATCATTGTAACATTTTGTATGCATTGCTTCATGCCAACTTATCAATCTTAGAATCGCTAAAGTGACAAAGCAATCCAGCTTTAAAGATAATATAAACTCTAATGAAATTGATTGTTTTTAATCAATACTTTATTTTTAGTTATCCAATAATTACAACCAAATAACATAAACAAAACAGGCCTTACAATTACATAATAAGAAAATCTTGATATGTGGAGCCTTTTTCAACCTCCAAGACATTACTGTTGCCAATGAATCCATTCCAACCAACATATTATATATTCTTTCATATTAACTAACATGAAAATCATCAACATAACATAGAAGTGTATTGAGAGCATAACTTCAGCACACTACATTCATCTATGGAACTCCCAATGCTCTTTCAAGCACACAAATATTGACCAATCAACTACACCTCAATCCCAAATTAGTTATGCGCTTAACTGTATGAATTCTTTTTTAAACTACTTTTTTTTTTAAAAAATAGTTGTATGAATTTTCTATGGCCATTTCGCATTATTCAGGTAGCACGTGCCTAGGTAGAGACATCCTTATAAAATTACAGTTGGACTATATTTACATTAGGTTGTCAACTACTACAGCTCTCAACCTCCATCCTAACGCGCGCACTAGCTATGTTTTGTGAAGCTCACATGGACGGTCTCAACCAATATGATCAAACTCAAAATTATCAACATTACAGAATCTGTAAATAAGTCACAAAGATGTAGTCTAGTGATCAATGAAGTGGTTAGAGAACTGTGAGGCCACAAGTTCAAATCCAAACGAAACGAAGGTGCGCTCAAGCTGGCCGGACAGGCGGACACCGTGGTTATCAAAAAAAAATCTATAATGTTTGGGTGGTTGTTACCTATCATATTGTACTGTGCTATTAGTTCAAATACAATGTTTGTTTTGATTGTTACTTAAATTTTATTGACTCGCAACGTTAAATGCATCATTAGGTAAGGACGAAAAGTCCATTTTTAGCGACTTATTTGGTGTGATCACGTCTTTACCTTTTCCCTCATTTTATCATTCACCCTACCTTAAATAGTAGTTCTACCTTGTACTCAACTTTTGTTGTAGGTTTATTCTACAAATTATTGATGAGTGAAGATTATGTAATAACAGATAGCGATACAATCTATCCAAACATTGTGTTCATTAAAACAATACAGTACGACACATATAACACAATACGATAGAATACATTATGAATAATATATAACAACCATGCAAATGAAATGTAAATAACTAAACATTTTCCAGATAATACGGATTACAGAGTGGAAAGTGTGGTAGACACTCGCCACAAGTTCGAACCTACATTAACCAAGTCTAGTATCCCAGTGGAGAAGGGTAGAGGGCCGTGCCATTATCCACCAAATTTACAAGTTGGAAACAACAAATAACTGGGTTATCAGACAAACACCAACAAGAAAGTGGATCCCTTTTCCCCTTTATCTAACTAAAGTGAAGCATTTTACATTATATAGCAAAGACAGCATAACAATAAGCATCGACCGGACACTCAATCAACTACACCTTAATCCCCAATTAGTGGATCGGCTATATGACTACAGTTTTTTTTATCAATTTCTTTCTAATTAGGTCAGTTTCATTCCAATACTAAGTAATTATAGATTCTCAAATATACCTCCGGATTATTAGCAGAATCGAAACCATTGGCAATTGGTGAATGATATGTCGGTGTCTTTGAACGACTGAAATTCCTAGAAATTCTCCGATTAGATGCTGAATTAGTATCGGAACGATCATCTGAATTATAAATCGAAAGCTCTTCTTCATCTTCGTCGTCCTCATCGTGAATTTCAAGAGCGATCCTATTGAGATTCTCCTTTAAATTCTCGATTGAACTCCACATCTTTCAACCTAAATGCACAAATTTGTGTTCGAATAAGCTCGGGCAATAATCTGAATGATAGGATTTAGGGGTTGGCGAAGATCTTTCTGTTACAAATTTTAATGGAAGATGAAATGTGGTCCATTTTACATTTATGGAGAGTTTATAGGGTAGATCTGGAAAATAAGAAGTCACACTCAAGTTTTTTTAATTTCATTTTCATGCGTGCTTTTAATTAACGGAAAAGGGTCAAAAATATTCCCAATTTTGATTTATTATATAAATTTATCTTCGTTGTTAGATGAAGTTAATTTTATCTCTCTCGTTACTAATTTCATCAAATTTACCCCTCATTAGACGGATTGATCCAAATTGACCCAATTTTTTTTAAAAAAACTCTATTCCTTATTTTAACCCAATAAATCAACCCATTTAAAATAAACCGATCCATCAAATTTCCTCTTAAACTCCTCTTTTGCTTCGTTGGTGGACTGTTCTTGTTTTTCATGTAGCTGAGCCAACGTTTCTCGACACAATTTTAATGCTGCTTCCGCCATAAAGGTCCTAGCCTCATCATCCTCAATAACCCGAGCCTCACCAAATTCATCCTCCAAACTGCAAATCTTTTGATGCTTCTCAACAATCTGTATTCTGTGCTCGATTGCTATCGTCTTATCAATCCCACTTTGGTAAGAGTTTTTTACACTCTTTCATAGTTTGCAAAGACAGTATATCTCTCTGTAGCTTGTCAATCTCTTCAAGAGCCTCGTCTTTAGTCAAACCAGATTTTGGTGTTTCTTTATTTGCATCTCTTGCTTTGTTAGTTGTTTTCTTGTCTAGAAATTGCAGTGTTCCTTATTTTAACCCGTTGTTCATTGTCGTGAGTAGTTGTCGTTCTGCCACCGTCAAATTTCTCATCACTGCTTTTACAGTTGCCATTATGGTTACACTAAACAATAGCAAATATCTCGTCCAGATTTCTTCTGTAAGCTTGGGATCGAAGGAAGGCAAAAATGATGAAGTTTACTACTGCTTGCAGTCAATATGGAAATCAAGGACTTTATTGGGTCGAATTATTTTAAATGGGGTCGGTTATTGGGTTAAAATAAAGAATATAATTTTTTTTTAAAATGGGGTCAATTTGGGTCAATCCGTCTAATGAGGAGTAAATTTGATGAAATTAGTAACGGTAGGGGTAAAATTAACTTCATTTTAACGGCGAGAGTAAATTTAAACAATAAATCAAAGTTGAGAGTATTTTTAACCCTTTTCTCTTTAATTAATTACGGGTCAGATGCAAACCCGCAGTTCCTTTTTTCATATGTATTTATTCCCTCGTTTTCCTTTTTTTATTTAATTGGGTGATGAAGGGAGATATTATAATTAGGGATTTGAATCCTTATATTAGGTAAAAATCTACCCAATTAATTGTCTTATTATAATATTTTTCATTCATATGTTTTTGTTTTGCTACATTTTTCATAGAAAAAATTATCAAATGTTATTCATTTACTTATCAAATTTCACATGATAATGATATTTTAATAAGCTCTACGACATATAATATGTCAACTCAACCCAACTCATCCATTACCCCTTCCATTCTTCTCCGGTCACTAACATTTCCTTCTCCGTCACTAGCATAGTCAATGCTCATCCTCCATCACTAATAATGTCAACATTTTCAAAAAGGGTGTTGTACATACTACACAATATAGCCGTGCATAGCAAAATGAAATTTTTTCCAATCTTGTTAATTTTGAACTAAACAAAATTTAACACGTTTGGCCATAGATTTTCCAAATAATAGTTGAAAAAAAAATTGACAAATAATGTTTGTCCATACAATTTGTCATTATTTGGTAAATACTTTGGCAAATATCCTAAATTCCGAAATACTAGTTCTTTCTAGTATTTGGGTCAGATCTCATTATTTAGGATCTTTTGAAAATTGAAAATTTACCCCAAACTTTTATCTTTTATAAAAACACCCTCTATAGTAGTTGTTTGTGTTGTATTACATAATCTTTTACGTGAACAACAACGCAGTGATGAAATATTCAGTGAATATTAAATGATGATATGGTCGTTGATGAAAATGATGAAAAATTGACTCAAGGTAACAATGTCATGTGCTTTGTCTACTTCACGATGTATAGAATGATACTTGTTGCACTCACTTCAAACTACCACATTACTCTAGTATCATGGACACTATTTGTTATTGTTGCAACGAACATCCAATTGAATTGTAATACAAACTTATAGTTAGTTTTGATAGTTTTTAAAAGGGATCATTGTATATAATAGCAAACTAATAACCTAAAATAAATGGAGTAGCTACGGTTTGAGTTAATTGTGCTCCATAGCAAACGTTTGCCAAAGTTTGCCAGTCGCCGCTGTCCCTCTGCTCGCCTCTCTACTTTATACACAGAAGTGTATAAATTATTTTCTGTTTTGTATAAAGCGAGAGAAAATTGTATATACACATGCAAAAACATATATCTTCATGCTATAGACTTAATTATACAATTTACAAATATTTTACTTCGATTCAATTGTAGACAAATGCAAATTTTATAAAAATATTGCAGCGAAAAACGCCAACGAATTATACAATTGCGAATTATACAATTGCAGTGAAATACAATTTTCTCTCGCTTTATACAACAGAAATGTATAAATTGTGTTTCTGTTTTTGTATAAAGCGAGAGAAAAACATATATCTTCTTCCTATACACTTATAATTATGCAATATACAAACACTTTACTTCGATTCAATTGTATGCAAAACAAATTTTATACAAATATTGCAGCGAAATAGGCAGCGAATTATACAATTGCAGTAAAATAGGCCAGCGAATTATACAATTGCAGCGAAATAGGCCAGCGAATTATACAATTTAGGCCAACGAATTATACAATTGTATATGTATAGCGAATTATACAGTTATATGTTTGCTATGGAGCGCAATTATGCAAACTTTGCTATAACATACAAATATGATTTTTTCGTTTGCTATATGTGAAAGTTGTCCTTTTTAAAACTCATGGGTATAAATCATATTTTTCTAACAAGGTGAGATATATTTCTCAAATACTATGGACATACATGTGGTGAAATTTCACCCAAATTTTTACTCAAATTATATTTGCCAAGAATATTTAAAAAATATATTATCAAACGCTAGCTTAATTACTCAAACACTCTAATAAAGTTATCAAAGTATCAACAGATTTTAAATGTTGTAAAGAAACTATAAAATATAAATATGTAATGTAAGTTTGAATTATCTTTTTTCCCCTAGCTTATCAAACAATCAGTTAACTTATTATTCAGTATGACTTGAACGTTTAATCTATTAGTTAGGTTTGAAGGTGGCCAATAGAACTAACTTTACTTGTCAATAACACTATGATTTTGACTTGTTAATAAAAATATTATTTTTATTTTAAGTTCTTTACTTGTTAATAACAACATCATTTTTATTTTAAATTTAATTACAAAATCATTGTATTCAAATTGTTACGAATGTGAGACTAGTAAAACTAAAACACATGATCTCAAAGAATTTTCACAAATACCTTAATCACTAAACTAAACATTTAAGTCTGTGTCAAGGAGGATTGAGGTCTCTGGCAATATGATAGTGCCTTCACCTAATGGTTTAGGAAATACACATTAAGTCTCCATTGTAGTTGTGATGATTCATACAACTCTGCAAGAATCTTGTTTGCAACTGTCGTCTTTGTTGAGTTTCACAAACTCACAAAGAACGGCTCTGTCAAAGAGAATGATCTTTTTGGGTGATGGATATGTTAAGAGACGGACAAATGTTAGTCCAATCGGGCTCTAGGTTGATGTTATGATGTTTACGAAATTGATTATTATTAATCATATGGGCAAGGTTGAATGGAAATTAGGAGAGCGGTCGTCTTAAAAATTAACATGTCCTTTTTGATACCTCTAAGCTTTAAAATATTTTAGTTGTTTTTTTAAAAATTAGCTAACTAGTCAAAAAAATTAATATAATTATTACAAATATTTATACTTTAAAATAATTATTAAAAATATCTATATTTCGTAAATAAAGTGTACCTTAAATTAATTTCTAATTTATCTCAATTTTTTTCTTGTCTAATTCTTTCTTCTTTAATTTTTAATTTCTCTTTTCCCCAAAAATTGGAAAAATATCTTAAAAGACATTGATAACAATCTCATTGATTAGGTATGTATCATTTTGCGATTTTTAGTTTTTTTTATTGATTTTATATTTATTTAAATATTTCAAAAATATTTGTTAGTTCAGTCATTTAGTAAAATTTCTAATTTTAACTAGGGTTTTGGATAAGGTAAACTTCAAATATTTCTCTCTAATTGGGACTAAAGAATATTATAAAAAACATTTCATTTAATTATTAATTTTTTAGAAATACATAGATAAGTATAATATTAGCAACTTGATTATTATATAATATAATTTTTCGACGAAGGGGTGTCACTTGACACTCCATAAGGATGGGTTCGCCCATGTCAATATTTATACAATTTGTAACCTTAAAAACTACTATTATTTTATTCCAATCTATATAAGACATTTTTCTTTTCAGTCACTCAAAAAAAGATTATCATATTTTCTTATTTGATAAAATCTTTAATTACACTTTCAACATTCCATCCATAATTCCATATGTTAGATGTCACTTATTTGACAAAAAATTATAAAAGTGTAATCTTCTATTTAAAAATCTATTTATTTTAAGAGTAATTTTTAAACATGACAAAATTTTTCCATATTTTTTAATTTTATATTTAATTAAATTATATCACATAAATTAAAATAAACCAAATAACAATTAGAACATGCATCTAACCTTTGACATGAATATATAATTTTTGTAAATATTTTCATACAAGATAGATATTTTAGTCATTTGTTTATAATTTCAAACAAACAAGCAAAGGGCTGTTGTAAACTTGAGAAGTTAAAGAGGCCTTCCCATTAAGAATTAAGAAAACCTCATGGGTCAAACTGAATATTCTTCACATTTACAGGTTAGTGGCAACGCAGCACGGCTTTTATATAAAGCGCGAGATACCCATAACAATTATCATCATTGTGGAAGCGTCAAAACCCTAGGGTTAAGTTGGCGGCCGTGCCTTTAGTCGCAGCACTAGCAGTGGCCGTTCTGTATTTTCAATAGCTATAGTTATTTTTGTTTGTGCTTACTTGAATAGTTTGCTGCTGCTATGAAGAGAAACGAAGAAATTATCGGATTGCGGTGATGTTTTTCTATCTCCGCAAGATGAGGTTCTATCTTCTATGGTTCGTATTCCCTGAGCAGAACTTCTCTTTTGTTTAGTTCGATTAAACATCTAGTAATAAATTCCTTGTAATTTGATTGCTGAGTTTTGATATTCGATCGAAGGTCCTATGGACGAAGCGCCATAACGCAATGCGCATTCGGCCAAGTTTGCTTTCGGATATCGATTTCTGAATCCAGATCTCCGAGCCTGAATCATTCTGTCTCGGACTGCTTCATAATCGGATCTGATTTCTGACATTTGATTTTTTATTTAAAAGAAGTAGTTAATGCGAAGGTACCCAGCGGAGAGGGTAAAAACTCTTGAACGAGACCTCTCTAACACTATAAACAATACCTTCGCAGATTAAACTCTGCCGAATCGTAGGAAGCTCCAAATTTTCCGTTTTGGTGCTTCTTTAACCCTTGGCTAAATTTGTACTTTATCTCTGTTTTCTACTTTTCATTTGCGTACTTCCTTTTGAAGTCCCACTCCTTCGGTGTCTGCGCAATGGATCGAATTAAATATTGCAAATCTAGACATGTAGTCTTCGCAATAGTTTCTTTCAGCTTAAAGAATGGTAATCTCAATGAGAGGAATACAGACAGTAATGTATATATCACGAACAAAAATCTTAGCAATCTAATGCCTCGATAGCAGACTCTAAATAAAGAAATTGTGTATTAGCTAATAGTTATTTGATATTTCTAATGAATGAAGGATGTTGAATTTTAAGTTTGAATTCAATCTAGTTCTCACTTGTCCAAATTGATGAGTTGATGAGTCTAATCTTGTGGCTCTTGTAGGTTAATCTATTAGTTACCGTATTTGAAATAGATGAGCATTTTAATTATCTCTTTGACATCATTGATAATTATCCTGGGATAGTGTTGTTCACGTTCACACAATGGACTCATTGCTTCCTTAAAAGGATTGTGATGATTCATCCAGCTCTGCCATAATCTTTGTTGCAACTGCCATGCGGCGGTGTCTTCCAATTAACGATAGTGATCTTTCGGGGTTATTGGTCTGTTTAGAGATGAACAAATATTGGTGTTACGAATTTGATTATTATTAACCATATGTTCAAACTGCAAAGGTTGAAGGAAAGGAGAACAAGGAGAGGGATTGGAAAATTAGCTAATTAGTCAAAAAATTTAATATAATTATTTAAAATATATATTTTAATAAAATTATTGAAATGTCAATATATCTTAAATAATTTCTAATTTCCATCCCCCCAGAAATTGGAAAAATATCCTAGAAGACATTCATAATAATTTCATTTCATTGATTAGGGTAGGTATCATTTTGTGATTTTGTGATTTTTTTAATGATTTTATGTTTATTTAAATCTTTTAAAAAATATTTGTCGTTGTTTAGTCGAGTTTCTAATTTTAAACTAAGTTTATTAGACAGAAAAATTTCAAATATTTCTCTCTAGTAGGGACTCAAAAAAGATTACAAGTAATATTTCATTTAATTATTAATTTTCTAGAAATACATAGATCAAAAGATAGTAAATTTGTAATTAAATAGGATGTCTTTTAATCTGTTTGAGTATATCATTAGATAGGAATGTTTTGTGTTCTTTATCTAAAACTTTAATTGAAATTGGAGAAAGTAACTAAACTAAATATTTTGGAAGAGTTAATAAATACAATATTGATAAAAAAAATCACAAAATGTATATGTTCTTGAATCAATTAAATTGTTGTTAATTTCTTATGTGATATTTTATTAATTTTTAAAGAAGAAAATGGCACTTATTGATGAGTGAGAATTTAAAAATTGAAGAAAAATTGGAAGAAAAATTTAGATGAGAATTATTTTTTTTGAAAAAATATGAAATTCTAAAATTATTTGTCATTACTTCAATATTGGAAATTTGAGAACAATGAGTAAGACCATGTTGTTTTCTCTTTGAAATTATAATTGATAAAAAATTCAAGAGACATATTTCTTTTTAAAATATTATTTTCATTTTGTTATTAATTAATTATATTCTTTCAATATAAAAATAATATTATTTGATATAAAAATTCATGTATTGATAAATTTTAATAAATATTAAAAATATGACTAAGAAGTCCTATTAAAGACTAAAATTGTGACATTTTGAAAATCTATAAAATAATGTTTTTTTTCAAAACAAAGACTATTTATTGGATTATATATTTGGTGACATGTAAAATAAATATTATAAATATTAATTTCAAAATAATTTATTCAAAAGCGCTACACCGATGCACAGCAACTAATGTATGTTGTATATTAAGAAATTAGCGGTTGTCTTGTGTGATGATAAAAGTTGATTCTGAAATAATTTTTGAGTAGTTTTTAATTCGCTATTTGGTGTAAAAGTTGAGATAATTTACGTCTTGGAATGAGTTATTCATCACTAAGGTGAAATAGTAACTTCAAGATAATCTATCATTAGATAAAGTATGTAACATAACAAAAAATACCTTTAAAACTCTCTTTTATAATAATATTCACTATTAATCGTTGTTTTTATAACAAAATGTTTTTTTTTTTAAAATTATATTTTATAAATACAATTTTATTTATGAACATATTATAAGCTGAATTTACTTGTCGAATTCTTGTGTTTATTTATATTTTGATTTCTCTTAAAATGTTCCCTCTAATACTAAATTATATATTTTTTGTTAAATAGTTTATTACCACTTAAAAAACTTAATAAAAGTTTTATTTTTAAGCTAAATAAGATGAGAGTTTTATTTTTAAACTAATTAAGATGAAAGTTTTATTTTTAAGCTAAATAAGATGAAAATTTTATTTTTAAACTAAATAAGATGGACGCCTTATTTTAAAGCTAGATAAGAAGGATGTTTTATTTTTAAGTTAAACAAAATGAAAGTTTAATTTTAGAAAACATACGGCACAATCATGAAAACGCACAAACAAATACACAAATGTATTTAAGCTAAAATAAAATAAAAAATTTGTTTTTAAGAATGAATAAATTAAAGCTTGCAAAGAAAATGTAAAAAAAAAAAAAAAAAAAAAAAAAGATAGAAGAGTATTTTTTGTAAACAATTTATTCTTAAATTTTACAATGAATATAAGTTTGAATATGACAAACCAAACAAAGCAATAAAAAAGCTAGGGAAAAAGATCAAAAATACCCCTCAACTTTGATTTATTATTTAAATTTACCTTCGCCGTTAAAATAAAGTTAATTTTACCCCTCGTCGTTAAAATAAGTTAATTTTACCTCTCCTGTTACTAATTTCACCAAATTTACCCCTCATTAGACGAATTGACCCAAATTGAATCTGAATTTACCTATTTGACATATTTAATGGAGATTTGGGAGAATGGGTAAATGGGTATAGAAAATTTGGAAGAATGGGTCAAATTATTTTAAATGATCGGGTTAATAGATTAAAATAAGGAATAGATTTTTTTTAAAAAATGCAGGTCAATCCATCTAATGAGGGATAAATTTGGTGAAATTAGTAACAGGAGAGGTAAAATTAACTTTATTTTAACGACGAGGGGTAAAATTAACTTTATTTTGACAGCGAGGGATAAAATTAACTTTATTTTAACAGCGAGGATAAATTTAAACAATAAATCAAAATTGAAGGGTATTTTTGACCCTTTTCCCAAAAAGCTAATTCAAAATAGCTAATCTCAACATAATTTATTCCAATATAACTTATCGAGCATATCTAATGCCAACATAATTTGTACAAATATATAATAACGCTTGTACTTATTTAGTATTGAAAAAAAAATGATTCTTGCATAAACAATACCGCTAGTACTTATTTTATGCTAAATATAATGTATATTAAGAAATGTATTATCAATACAAATATTACACTATTTATAGGCAAATGCCTCTAATAAGTAATGCCTCTTAACTGTGCATGCATTGTTATTTAGCATTGGTACGGTACCAAACAAGGTGCTACTAATACACAATGGTATACTAAATTCAAAGGGTAATATAATAAATTATTCCTATTATTTATTGTTTGTTCATCAAGTCAATAATATACAACTATTTTTGAATAAAGGGAGTACATGAAGTACATTTTCTCAACGTATGTATAACTAATGCTTACATAAATTACATACTATTGTGTATTAATGTGTATATTACTAATATAAGAAAGTCCATGATATTAATAATGCAAATGATTTTAATGCATGCATTAGCATTAGCATGGTTAAAGACAAACCCCAGTGTCCCTCAAAACTTTTTTTTAAACATAGTTTCCATCATACATTATGCATGCTATTTTTAATATACCAAAACAAAACAATGCATAAAAAGTAATTTATGTAAATTAATGCAAGCATTATTAATATACTTTATTTAGTATTATTCTTGTATATCGTACCAAAGGACCCTAAAGTTTGTACTCAGGTGAAAGGAATTCAACTGTTTGTATATAACCAGGTAAATTCAATTTTTGTACTCAGGTGAAAGGAATTCAACTGTTTGTATATAACCAGGTAAATTCATTCTGACCCTATTTGCATAATATACTTCTTTTATGAAGGAAATATATTTGAACCTCCTTACTTTTAAGAAAGAAAAAAAAAACCTTACTTATTTCTAGCTTCGCCCCCAATGGGTGCGATACACATTAAAAAAAAAACTGATGAGTGTGAGACTTGCGAGGCAATAATTCATCAATATGGTAGTTATAGTGACAGACTCAAAATTTTCATTCAGGAAATTCGAAAAATAAAAATATAAACATGTAAATAAGGCAACAAAAACAGAATTTTAAGGAAGTAGTATATAGCTTAAGTGGCGGACCTTGAATTTTTTTGTTTTAAAACCACATTTTTAGTATGTTTTATATATATAATAAAAAAAACTAAAAAAAAAGGGAACTGAAACTAAGAAAGAAAAGGTTAAAGAAAAGGGAACTGAAACTAAGAAAGAAAAAGTTAAAACACTAACACAGGGATTTGAACCCACATGGAGGTTAATTTCAAGTGGACCGACCGTTGGGCTATCAATTTCTTTTTTTCATTGAAGGGTTCAATATATATATAATATATATATATCCACATAAATACAGAAAATTTACCTTATATATACCGTGTAATTTTTTGCCGAGGGAGTTCCGAACCCCTGAAACCCATGTGGGTCCGCCCCCGGGTAGCTACTATGGCAATATCAGCTCCTGCTATTTGATCCCCTTGGGAAGTCCATAAATGGCATGCCTGGTCTCCTAGCAATTATCAATGTCTTCCTTGTACAGTATTGCACTTCAATCAACATTGTTTCAAACAAAGTCAGTCCCTCATGTTTGCCTAGGAGTTCTATTGATCAGGGGGGAGAGAGAGAGAAATTAGGCACAAGCCTTTTTGTCCGTGACTTGATGTCCTCCACAAGCATCAAAGGTGCAGTACTGAAAGATCACGAATCATTTAGTACGATAGCCAGCAAACGAGACAATCTGCAAAGGCGATGCTTAGACACTAGGAATTAGGAAACCACCTATAAAAATGTCATTTAGGCTTCGCCAGGTAGGATGCCCATATCGCATCTGCTGGAGGTGGTGGCTGGACCCAGTGCCCAGGTATTCGACTGCATGAACACACAAAGATTAAGGGGTGGGTGTTAGATATACCTGTTATTTGGCATATGCAGACATAACTTGTCATGAGAAATTGGAAAAAATTACATTTTGTTAGTTTAAGAAAGTGACTCCAAAGAGAATAATGATTAAAAGGAGAACATAGTTTGGGCAGAAGACACTAAAGGGTAAATAACAATAACATTTCTTTATCAGTGGTCGAATAGAAACGACTTCACATTTTAGATGCAAAAGGGGCATACTTTCAACAATTCAAAAGCAGTGAGAGCCAATCACAACTATCTGTATCAAACTGGACATTTAGCTGGATTACTGCCCATTGGGATTCTATTACCACAGCCGATTCCAAGAACAAATCCTTGTTTTACTTTGATTATGACATTGAAATGATTCTTTGATAGGATCTTCCAACCTCATTATATTTCTTTTAGTTGCTGTGAGTTAAAAATGTTAAATCACATGTTCAAGTGAACTGACAAAATCTTAAAACTGGTGTGGGTGGTAAATAAGGGTATGATATCTAGGCAAGAATATTAACAGTGTTAAAAATGTGATTGATATATTTTTTTTGATAAGGAGTTAAGGACTGATTGATGTAAGCATCAAGAGAATAATGACTATTAATGAATGAAGCTACACTAGATGTCCATCTGACCAACAAATGCAGTCATGGGATGTTCCTTTTCAACCTTTTTTCCTCTTACGTCTGCTGCTTGTTTTTTCTGTGTTAGTGAAAACCTTGGTGAATAAGGAAATGACTAATGCAACTTTTGCTTTTGTGGACCAAACAAAAAGGGATACTAGCAGGATTTAGCAGGATCGATTTACCTTCCTCCAGGTCTGATGTATGCATCCCATGTTCTTCTTACCTGCATAGAAGAAAGAAAAGGTTTCAAGTCGAGCATAATGAACTTTGACATTTCTTCTTGCAAAAACAACTAATAATTAACATAGAAAGAGCAGAATGAGTCTTCAATCACAATGATAGAGAAATGCAAATCTACTGCAGAGTAAAGAATTAACAAGACAATAGCCAAATTCACCTCTATAAGCGTTCCCAAATCATGATTACTGCCATAGTAATAGTGATAAAATTCCATTGGTAGATTTGCCACAGAATCATGTAAGCTGGCTGAGCCTAGCCCTTTCGATCCAACCTTTTCCAACTCATTGACAGGTGTAGGACCTGATTTGTCTTTATCCACAGTTATTTGGTCTGGATTTATTTTATCGTCACCAGTATTAGCATGCAGGTCACCAGGCTCTGGTCTTTGACTTTGGATTGTTTTCCTGGATACCTCAGCAGTTGCAATTGCATCCTTAGCAGCAGCTGTATCAGCTGCTGCCTTTGCCTGTCGCTCTTCTTCCTCAACTGCAGCTCTTACTTTTTCTAGAAACTTGTCATCCTCCTCAGGGAGAAAGTGACCTATTTAAGTATAAACAAGATGTTAGAAATTAAGACTGAAGAAGGCATGTCTTTGGGGCCAAAGGGGATAGACAAGACTGAGGGTAAAAGATAGTGAAAGTATCTTTCACAAGGGTTTCTACTGTCATCCCGTAAATCCAAATATTTACAGGTTTATAGAAAAACAGCAGTAACACTCACTCTCTGAGTATCGATGCTAAAAGACCAGCATATAAAAATGGTTACATGCTGAAGACACATTAACTGCATATTTGGGTTAAGTTCTCCACAGAACTCATGAAGCAGAAGAGGAACCTGCCAAATGAATAAATGATACACACACAGTCGCAGCACTAAGAAAGAAATTACAATCTCAAGGGGGAAACTACTGATTCTTTCACCAAATCCATTTTCCTATTGAGCATCTCAAAAAAAAAATACTCATTCATTACAAATTGTTTCAACAATCCATGCAGAACACTGCATACTTTTACTTAGGTGCAGCTTTCAGCCACAAATACAAGTGTCCCACTAGAAACAGAGTAAATAAATTCAATAGGAAAAGGATCAAACAAGCTAGATAAACTAAAGGAAACACAGACATATCAACATCATTAAGATATTTACCTTGCTTCTTCAATTTCTGAACTCTGATGGAACGTAATTCTTGCAATTTCTCTACTATCAATGCCAGCTCAAGCTGAAAGCAAAAATAGAAGTGACTCAACATCATATACCCAGAAATAAAGGGCATACAATATTATATTACTTGGTTGTCATCTCAAATAAACCATAAACCAACCTCACATATCTTGTGGTATTGAAAAGGAAATTTTTTTTCTTTTCTTTTTGGGGTGACGGTTAGGTTGGTCCGACCAAGAAAGGCGTGGGACTTTTGGGCATTGCTTGGGTCGAGCTAGGTTACCTAATGATTTGCAAGTGCCCTCACTGCACACTTTCTATATAAATCTGTCTCCAAGGGTTATGTCTGGCAGAATTTGTTTATTGGAAGAGGAGCAGGAGCAAAACTCAACCACATGAAACACTGAACGGGAAGATAAATATGGTGTGCCACACCATGTCAAAACTCTTAGAAGTGTCTAAAATCCTAAGAAATCGCTAATTGGTTGTGAAAAAGCTTTGGGAACTTCAACAGTCATGTCCAGTTGCATGAATAAGAAACCATCATTCTCACCTCAGATTCTAGTCTCTTTTTCTCCTCTTTTGCCTTCAGCTTTGCTATTTCCTTCATCTTTTCAACCTGCGGATACAACATAAGTTACTGAGCAATACAGAAGAAAAAAGAATAGATGAAGGTAAACAATAGACATGTCATAAATCTAAGGGATACATTTGTTGTCTAAGAACATTCGATCTGGCTATTGATTGTTCTCTTTCTCCATTTCTTTTTCCTTAAATATTTTTGAGCTAATGATTGAGAAGTTTTCACAAGTGTTCAAACCCAGGCAGTACAAGCCAACACAGAGGGCCACCTCTACTTTTTCCATAACAGGATGGAAATTCTAAACCGGTACTTCATAGCAGTTAGTACTATACAGTTTCAGTATTAATACCTTGCGTTTAGCAATATCCTTGGCTATCTCTCTGGCCCTCCATTCATCAGCTTCCATATCAATTTGGTCATATTGCTCTCGCTCCTAATGATAAGTGTGACATCAGAAACAGAATGCTAAAACGGATAACACAAAGTCACAAACACCTTAGAGATTAAAATTCCATAAAAATAGAAGACACAAAAGAAGGGAATGCAGTGAAATGAGTTTTATAGCACCTTTGCTAGCTTTTCTGCAATGTGTTTCCTCTTCCTCTTTCGCCAAAGTTTGTTCCTTTTGTACTTGTGCATTTTATTGGCTAATCCAACAGTTGCAGATTTTTCTTCCCATGGGGCCATCTCATCTGTGATAACTCTAAAAGGTTCCAACTGAGCTCTCAATTTTGACATTAAAGCATTAGCCGCTTCCAACGACAACAATTCTTGGCTTTCCACATTGATCCTAGAATGCTCCATAAACTTCACACAACTATCAACAGAGCCTGCACTAGCCCCATTTTCTGAACCCTCCTCAGAATTTTCTTTCTTGTTTTTCAACGTAATTAACATTTCCATCTCCTTCTTCCTGCACAAATTTCAAAATTCAAAAGATAAACAGGAGCACATAAACTATCACATACATATATAATAATGCATATACTACTGATTTGAAGTTCTAAGCTTTAGTTACACAACAAAGCTGTTACGAGCACTATTTTTCAAACCCCTCTCAGATTTTTTAAATCTTCCACCTAGCTAAAAAATTCCATCTCTTTTTTGCCTGCTAAACCAAAACCAAGAAGATTCATACATCGAAGTGTTTCTGAATCAAACTTTAGCCCCATCGTCCGAACCTTCCTCTTTTTCTTTCCTATCTTCCACCCAAATTAACATTATCAAGTCTATGTAACCAGTTTTTTTTAAAAAAAGTTTACCAATTAACTGCTCAAAATGATCCAAAGTAAAACACCTAGAAGACCTAAACACGAACACTATCAAGTTGCATGCTTTCCCCCCTCCTTTAAGCATCTGCCATGTAGAAAATCCACTGATATGACTATACCTATTTATAAAGGAAACCCGATTAAGAGGGTAACACCTTGTGCACTGAGAGATTCTCCATTTGCTCAAACTCTGAGACTTAGGTTAAGCGTAGAGGGAGGACACTTACTATCTTCCCATCACCCTGGTGAATCAAATTTGCATTCAACCAATGCGAATAATAGGTGCTTCTAGATCAAAGTTTTAGCTCCATTTGCGAACTGTCACCATACTTTTCACCTTCATTATTCCTTCTATTGCATACATCCTACCCTCCCCAAACTCCACTTGCAGGATTGCACTAGGTATGTTGTTGTTGTTACTCCTCATTTATGTTTAATGTAACACTATTTCCTTTTTAATCTATTCCAAACATAAACAAGAACTTTTCTATTTCTGTTCATTTCCAGCTCCTTCTGACTTCTGAGAACCCAGAAAAGATCTAAAGAACAACACATACAAATTCACATTCAATAATGTATATAATAGTGTTTCATCATTCAAAGTTTTAAGCTTTCTGTTACTTACAAAGCTGTTGCCAGATTCACGGTGTCGTGTAAGTTTTTGAGGTGATCAACCACATTGGTGGAGCTACTCCAGAAAGCACTTGACGCCGGTGGAAAAGCCGGTAATGGCGGAGGTAACGGTCGTCCGAATGGTGGTGGATTCATCGGGTACTAAAAATTGATTACGAGAAATTAAAATCAGCTGAAAATGTTAGAAAATTGAACACACAGTGTAATTAAATTCAAATACCTGCATCTTCCACTCAGAAAGTGTTAAACCCTAGCAGATGTGAATCGATGATTTCAGGCAACAAAAATTGCTTCTTGATTGGCGCCTTCTATATTTTGGTGTGGGAAAAACTAAAAAGGACGAAAATAATAAGTCCACAGTATAATAATTTATACATTAACAACAAAGTCAGGATGGCCGAGTGGTCTAAGGCGTCAGACTCAAGTTCTGGTCCTCGTAAGAGGGCGTGGGTTCAAATCCCACTTCTGACATTATTTTTTTCCAATTTTCTTTTTGGTTCAATTTCACTTCTAATATTATTTTTTTACAATTTTCTTTTTGGTTTAATTTCACTTCTAATATTATTTTTCTACAATTTAATTTATGTTTCATTATATTTTACAATTTTCTCTTTGGTTCTATACACTTTTAATATTATTTTTTTCCTATTTAATTTATGTTTCCCCTTTTGCTGACATTATTTTTTTTACAATTTTCTTTTGGGTTCAATTTCACTTCTAATATTATTTTTTTCCTATTTAATTTATGTTTCCCCCTTTTGCTGATATTATTTATCTATTTACAAATTTTTTTTTGGTTCAATTTCACTTCTAATATTATCTTTTATCTATTTAAATTATGTTTCCCCCTTTTGCTGACGTTATTATTTTTTAAAAATTTCGTTTTGGTTCAATTTCACTTCTAATATTATTTTTTTCCTATTTAATTTATGTTTCCCCCTTTTGCTGACATTATTTTCTTAAATTTTCATTTGGGCTCTAAATCACTTGTAATATTGTTTTTTCCCTTTTCTATTTTCTTTTGGGATCAAATTAACTTTTAATTTTATTTTTTCCCATATAACTTGTGTTTTTTCCTTAATTCTTTTTTGTGGTTCAAATCTGACATTATTTTTTTATTTTACTTTTTTTTTGTTTCACTAATTTTTATAAAAATAAAATGGGTTTGTAAAATATAAGTGACAATGATGAAAAGAGTGGAAGATATTTGATCATCTTGTTGTCCTAAATTAAATTGTTTTAGAGTTGTAATAAGTATAATTTATAATTTACTTAAATTTCTTTTTATTAAATCCTACTTTTACCTTTTAATCTTTTTTAATTTCCAAATCATACCTATTTTATCAGTATTCCTTAATTGTAAAACAATCGCTAAAGTTAAATGAAATTTTAAAGGAAAATTGCAGAAGTACCTCCTAGATTATGACCGAAATTTCAGTGACACATCTTAACTGAACTAATGTCCTATTACCCCTGAACTTAATTATTTTGTAATTTTGTGCACCTTTTTGGCTTACGTGGCATCCAAATATCTCCCACGTGCCTCAATTGTGTGGGGTCACATAGTGTGCCATGTAAGACAAAAGGTGTATATTATTACAAAAAAAAATAAGTTCAGAGGGTAATAGGATCTTAGTTTAGTTAAGATGTGTCTCTAAAATTTTGATCATAGTCTAAGGATACTTGTGCATTCTCCCAATTTTAAAAAATGTCAAAAAATGATCTTTACCTCATTCTACGATAAATGATGCAAAGGGGAGCTATAACAATTTGTTCAATTTCTACTTCTTTGGCCAAATTATTCTACTTATTAATTCTTCTTCTTCAATTTCTACTTCTTTGGCCAAATTCGAATTAAAAATCAGATAGTTGTTCAAAGTGTTGGACTAAATGGCAAAATGACAGGAACATACAATAAGCAGTTACTATGGAGATGTAAAAGCTTACTCTAATGTTTATGTTAGCGTTTTCAATAAATAAATATAATGTGCATATTTGTTATATACATATATTTCTACATCTTAAGTTTTGTGCATCATTAATATACAAAAAATTATACATCAACAGAATTTAGATAAAGTTGAGCGTTATTTCTACTTATTTAGTACTAATTAATTAAGGTTCAGATAATTAATTGGATATGAACACTTAATAGGGATAAATATTTACTCTAACGGAGGTCTATCAATATTGAAATGTAAATTCTCAAAAGATAAAATCATTTTGTGCTTTGAACAATCATCTAAATATACTGGTTCATTCGATCAACAAGATAGTACAATTATCCTTTTCTTTGACAATTACATAATTACATCGTTATTATTTCTAAAAGTCATTTTTTTAAATTTCAATTTCTTCGTCCTTGTTCTTCCTCGTCCACCTTAGAAAAGTGTAAATCATTTCGATCGAAATATATATTAAAAGATTCGAAATATTGAAGAAATTTATATCTAAAATTTGGAATAGTCTAGAGGTTATTTCGAGTTAATTGAAGATTGAATAGTCTTATGTATAGTTAAACTATATTAATTTTTTTAACGGTATCATAATGTATAACTCGTGTATACATAAACTATATTGTATATGACTTTTATATGACTTTTCCAAGCTATATTGTATACTTAGTGACTATATTTATCGTAAACTAATAACTTTATTGTATATATTAAAAAAAGACTCTTTCTTTTGACTGTCGTCGTACTAATTTCTTGATACTAATAATTTTTTCCAACTCTCATTGTTCTGTTGATATCATCTTCATTTTCATTGTTCTCCTGATACTTGACAAGATTTTCTGTGCTTAAAATCTGACACATTTGCCTCTGTTTTTTTCCCCATTGTAGATGTTAAATTATACTACATAATATTGAACTTGATGTGACTTAAGCAAAATATTAGCACAAGAGTCATTTGGTCCCCAACTGAGAATCCTACAAGTCCTTCCCCTCTAGTTTTTGTCATCATTTTAACAAAACAATTACTCTGCAATTCCTTTCTCACTATTGTTCATGCAATGAATCTAACAGACAACTAAAGACATCAACAAACAGTAATGTCTTTGGTCCCCATAATTTCGAAAAAATATGAAAGAGTTGGTTTTGGTTCTTGTGGAATCAAACTAAATGGAAGATGAATTAATATGAATATTTGGTAGGAAGATAATTAGTACAAAATACAAGTCAAAGATTGTATCTTGGTAGGTGAAAGTTAGGCAAACCATAAAATAGTTTGCTATCTTAACCTTGACAATTTTGACACATAGTGATGTCATGGATGACATCAATAGGATGAATTTATTCCTATAAATAGGTAGCTCTTAATTCATTTTCAAATCATCCTCTCACTTGCCTTCTCACCTTCTAAGGCATTTGTGTTTTCTCTCTTGTAGTATTTCACTTGTATTCTTTGTAGAGTGAAATAAATATCAGTGCAGTTGTTCTTTGGTGGACATAGGATCATTTTGATCCGAACCACGTTAAATATTATTGTTCTTTCTTGTTCTTTAGTTTCACGTTTCCGCTAACAATTGGTATCAGAGCCAAGGTTCTGTCTGAGTATGCTCTGTGGTTGCAGCACAGTCTGAACTTCCACATCAGAAAAGGATTACTTTGGTTTTCTGTAGTTCCAAATACATTATAGTAGAAAAGGAAGAACAAGTAAAAAAAAATGAGTTCCATGAAGTTTGAAATTGATAGATTTAGTGGGCGCAACAACTTCAATATCTGGAAAATCCAGATGATAGCGTTACTGCGGAGGGAAGGTTCAATCCATGCTATTGACGGAAAGTACCCCGATAAGATATCGGATTCTGACAAGGAAAAGATTGAAGGAGATGCATTGAGTGCAATCCAACTGTCCCTTGCACCTAACGTACTTTGTGAAGTGAGTACAAGTACCGAAGAGACGGCCAAAGAATTATGGGAAAAGCTGGAAGGGCTTTACCAGGACCAGTCAGTGACAACAAGGATGTTGTTACAACGGCGTCTTCATACATTTAAGATGGATTCAGGTACTTTGTTGCAAGACCATCTAGATGCGTTCAATAAACTTGTGATGGACTTACAAACTGCTGGAATTAAAAAGGACGAGGAGACACTTGCATGTTCTTTACTATTTTCATTGACTTCAAAATATCGTGATATTGAGAATTCAATGATGTATAGCAAACAACCTATTAAACTTGAGCAAGTGCGGCAAGCACTAAACTCTTGTGATGTGCGGATGCATTTTGAAGGAGACAAAAGTGACGAAGCTAGTGGACTCTTTGTAAGAGGTCGTACTAGCCAAAAGGGAAGGAGCAAATCGAAGTACAGATCAAAGTCTCGTGTGAACAAAAAGAATGCGGAGTGTTGGGGCTGTCACAAGAAGGGGCACTTTGAACGAGATTGCCCTATGTCGAAGTCCAAAGAAAAGGCGAGTGCATCCATTGTTGAGAAGTACATGATAATGATGATGATTATGTACTAACAACATCATGCAATAATGGAGTCTATGACAACAAATGGATCTTAGACTCTGGTTGTACTCTGCATATGACATTCCGAAAAGATTGGTTCAGCAGCTATGAAACAAGCAGAGGAACTGTATTAATGGGCAATAATGCAACTTGTAAAATAGTTGGCATTGGTTCAGTTCATGTTCGCTGCCATGATGGAATCGTGAGGACTATTACAGAAGTCCGTCATGTTCCTGATCTAAAGAAGAATTTGATCTCCCTGGGTACTTTAGATAAACAAGGCTATAAGTACATGAGTGAAGGAGGAACTATGAAAGTGACTAAAGGGTCTTTAGTCATGTTGAAGGCCAAGCTGGAGGATGGCCTCTACACACTTGCGGGAAGCACCATTATTGGCTCTGTAAATGCATCTACAGTGCAGTTATCTAATGATGACAAGGCAAAATTATGGCACATGAGACTAGGCCATATGAGCGCACGAGGATTGGAGATGTTGAGCAACCGCAACCTTTTGAATGGTGAGAAGATCAGCACACTTGAATTTTGTGAGCACTGCGTCTTAGGGAAGCAGAAAAAGGTCAGCTTCAGCACTGGCAAGCACAAGACGGGAGGGGTGCTAGACTACATCCATTCAGATTTATGGGGTCCCTCTAAGCTTCCATCAAGGGAGGAAAGAGGTATCTTCTCACATTCATTGATGATTTTTCACGAAAGGTTTGGGTGCGTTTCCTGAAGACAAAAGGTGATGCTTTTGAAGCATTTAAAGAGTGGAAGATTTTGGTTGAAAATCAAATGGAGAGGAAAATCAAGTATCTTCGCACGGACAATGGCTTGGAGTTTTGCAGTGAAGAGTTCAATGATTTCTGCAAGGTTCATGGGATCGCAAGGCATAAGACGGTCAGGCACACACCACAGCAGAATGGAGTTGCCGAGAGAATGAACAGAACTCTTCTTGAGAAGGCTCGTTGTATGCTCTTACAAGCTAAGATGTCCAAAGTATTTTGGGCTGAAGCAGTTCATACTGCTTCTCATATTGTCAATCGGTCTCCAGCATCAGCGATTGACTTTAAGACTCCGAATGAGGTCTGGTCAGGTGAACCCTCTAACTATTCATACTTGCGAATATTTGGGTGTCCAGCTTATTATCATGTTAATGAAGGTAAGCTTGAACCAAGGGCTAAAAAGGCCATATTCGTAGGGTATGTTGATGGAGTAAAAGGGTACAAACTATGGTGTTTGTCTTTACTCAAATTTGTAGTTAGTAGAGATGTTACCTTTGATGAATCCTCTATACTTGATCCTCGTAAAGTTTCTGTGGAGTTATCTAGAAACGAGAACAACGAGCAGGTGGAGCTACCGGTGGAGCTTACCAAGAAACGGGATCAAGAGACTCAAAGTGATGAGTCAAAAGATGCAGAAGAACTTGCTTCCAATGAACCATACACAATTGCGAAGGGAAGGGACAAAAGGCAGATACGGAAACCGGAACGTCTTATAGAGCAAGAAAATCTGATTGCACAAGCGTTCGTAGCTGCAGAAGAAGAGATTAAGGATCTCGAGCCCTCTTCGTATATTGAAGCAACTTCTTGCAAAGATGCTGCACAATGGCAGTTGGCCATGATGGAAGAGATGGAGTCTCTTCACAAAATGAGACATGGGTCTTAGTTAAAAGGCCAAAGGGGATGAGGACAGTTGGATGCAAATGGGTCTACAGAAAGAAAGAAGGTATTCCAGAAGTGGAAGCTGCTAGGTTCAAGGCGAGATTGGTTGCAAAGGGTTTCAGTCAGAAGGAGGGAATTGACTACAATGAGATCTTTTCTCCAGTCGTGAAACATAGCTCAATTCGCGTGCTGCTAGCATTGGTTGCACAATTTGATTTAGAGCTTCAACAACTTGATGTCAAAACTGCTTTCTTACATGGTGATCTAGAAGAGACAATCTATATGGATCAGCCTGAAGGTTTCCTAGCTGAAGGAAAAGAAGACCATGTATGCCAACTGAAGAAGTCTTTGTATGGTTTGAAGCAATCCCCTAGACAGTGGTACAAGAGGTTTGATGCATTCATGACTACACATGGATTTTCGAGGAGTGCATTTGATAGTTGTGTGTATCACAAGAAGATGTCTGGTAACTCTATGATTTATCTTTTGTTGTATGTTGATGATATGCTTATTGCTGCTAACAACATCACAGAGATAAATATTTTGAAGAAACTGTTGAGCAAGGAATTTGACATGAAGGATCTAGGAGTTGCAAAGAAAATCCTTGGAATGGAAATTTCAAGAGAAAATGATGTTGTACATCTTTCTCAGAAGAGGTACATCGGAAAAGTTCTTGAAAGATTCAATATGCATATGAGAAAGCCTGTAAGTACACCGTTAGCTTCTCATTTCAAGCTTTCAGAGTTACAAATGCCTCAATCAATGGATGAGGTGGAGCATATGTCAAAGGTTCCTTATGCGAGTGCAGTTGGTAGCATTATGTATGATATGGTATGCACACGTCCAGATATTGACCAATCTGTAAGTGTGGTAAGCAAGTACATGGCAAATCCAGGAAAAAGGCACTGGGAAGCTGTCAAGTGGATATTGAGATATCTCAAAGGAGCTCCTGATGTTGGCCTAACCTTTCGAAAAAGTGAAGGTATTTCAATTCTCGGTTATGTTGATTCTGACTATGCAGGGGATCTTGATCGAAGGAGGTCCACAACTGGATACATCTTTACTCTCGTTGGCAGTGCCGTTAGTTGGAAATCGACTTTACAGTCGATTGTCGCTTTGTCTACAACAGAAGCAGAATATATGGCAGCAACGGAGGCAGTGAAAGAAGCTATCTGGTTGAAAGGTTTGGTGGCAGAATTGAGTTCAGTTCAGCTTAAATCAATTCTAAAATGTGATAGTCAAAGTGCTATTCATTTGATTAAAAATCAAAGATTTCATGAGCGCACCAAACACATTGATGTCAGATTTCATTTTATTCGAGATGTCGTAGAAAAGGGAGCTATCAAGGTTGAGAAGGTTATCACAGACGATAACGCTGCAGACATGTTGACCAAAATAGTCCCGCTTGCCAAGTTTGCACACTGCAAGGACTTGGCGGGAGTCTGCATCAATTGATGCAACTCTAAGAGAACAACTGCTAGGTGGAGCTGGTATGTTCAACAAAGGTTTGATTCTTCTTGTTTCTTACAATGGGATTGCCCAGTAAGCTTAGAAGTTTTGGCCGGAGTTGTTTATACGCATGCTTGGAACACAAACCAAGGTGGAGATTGAAAGAGTTGGTTTTGGTTCTTGTGGAATCAAACTAAATGGAAGATGAATTAATATGAATATTTGGTAGGAAGATAATTAGTACAAAATACAAGTCAAAGATTGTATCTTGGTAGGTGAAAGTTAGGCAAACCATAAAATAGTTTGCTATCTTAACCTTGACAATTTTGACACATAGTGATGTCATGGATGACATCAATAGGATGAATTTATTCCTATAAATAGGTAGCTCTTAATTCATTTTCAAATCATCCTCTCACTTGCCTTCTCACCTTCTAAGGCATTTGTGTTTTCTCTCTTGTAGTATTTCACTTGTATTCTTTGTAGAGTGAAATAAATATCAGTGCAGTTGTTCTTTGGTGGACATAGGATCATTTTGATCCGAACCACGTTAAATATTGTTGTTCTTTCTTGTTCTTTAGTTTCACGTTTCCGCTAACAAAATAATTAACTGATCATTAGGGGTGGCTCGACAGTGTTAAAAAAAAGATATTTGTCTTAGGTTCCCAAATTTAAGGGCTTCGTTTTTAATAATAATAGTTTATAAGTTATTATTTTTTAATAAATATTAAACATTATTTGTAGAAAAAGTAAACTTTTCATGAAAATGAAGGAATTATTAGAAGAAATTTTGACATATTTAGAGTACTATATCTCATGAATAAATAATTTAAAATAAGAATGGTTATATTATCAATTGAAAACTATAAGAAATCAATTATATAAAGTTATTAACAATTCAAGTTTAAGGCCCCATTTGATTTTTACTTTAGGCCACTAAAATGCTTGAGTCGCTCGTGCTGATCATCAATATTACCAGACTTAAAACATGCATTGCAAATTCTTGCTACTGTTACCTACTTGATTCCTAATTGTTCTTAAGATAACAAACCAACAAACAAAGATTGTAGGGGTTAATTATATTGCACAAACTTCAAGTAGACACGCTTCTTGATTTCTGCATATTAAGTTAGTTGTTGAATGGGATTTGGTACACAGATTATTAGATCAATGTATATTTTATAAACACACTCGAACCCACCCTTATCCGATGGGTGTCAATTAAAATCTCTCTCGTCCAAAAATTGTGATGTATAATAAAGCGGTTTTTATAAACACTAGATAACAAGTTGTAGTAAAATCCTGACATCATAACCACTTTATTAGTAATGCTTACATTAGTAATTTTTATATTAGTTATGCACAGATTATTCCTTAGGCATTATATAAAATATTTATTTAAAAAATATCCTTCACAATTATGATGTAAAAATATTTTTAGGGGTAATTTAGTCTTTAACCATGTTAATACACATATCAAATCTCTTTTCATTACTAATACATAGATATCCATGATAATGATACCGTTTTTGTTAAAGTCTTACAACATCAACATGTTAGCTCATCATAAAAATAAAAAAAAATGTTGATATTGTACTACTTTAACATTCTTCAATACACAATAAAGTGTATGACGGATGTAACATAGCATGAAATTAAAAATGTATCAAACAAGACACTACTAACACATAAAGCTAATATATACATTATTTTTGTTGATACACTATCTTATTGCTAATCTTTATTGACTCGTACGTGTAACACAAGCACAATTGCACTTATATAACTAATTACAATTTACGTATACGAAACGGCTTTGCCTACAACTTAACAAAAGCCAAAGCAACTTTCATCTTATTGGAACATATTAAGCACATGGCAATTACACAAATCAGAATTACTTTGATAAAGTAGATACTTTGAATTCCAAGCAAATGCTTTCTAAAAAGTAAATATATTTCATTTGGATTTTAAGAGAGTTTGAAAAACGTTTTCCTTTTATGTTTGGTTTATCAAAATTTTGAAAAACATATCCTTTAGAAAAATAAATTTCTTAAAAATAAGGAAAATAACTTCTTCAGCCGAAGGAGAGAAAACATGTTTCACAAATTGCTTCAACATTGATAATGTAATCCAACTCTTCAATCGCCCCTGCACCACCTTCAGTAATATTTGTCTAGATTATATATACTCCCTATTTTAAGATAATATCTTTTGGTTATATATCAAACTCACTACTTTTCTAAATAACACCATCATTCGTAAAGAGTTCTAATCACTTCACGTAAGTATGATAGACAAATTAAAGCCATGTTTAAAGGTGCACCACTTAAAGTGAGGTGGTAATTGAAATAAGGAATGTTAGGATGCTAAAAACATTTAGCGGGGACAAGTAGCTTAGGACGTTACATTGGTCCCCTCCTCAAAATCTCAAAAAGAACCAAAATCAATGTTTTCTATTTTTTCAAATTTCAAATGCCATAAAAAAAGAGCCAAATTTGTGGTGTTTCCCTTCTTGATAGGAGTGCATAGTTGTACATATGTGTGTTAAGGATAAGAAAAAAATATTTATGCATGGAAACAAAAAAGTGATGGGGATAAAATCTTGGATATTTTCCTAATAAATGCCACTCATGGGACCCTCTTGTGTCTTTCTTTGTTTCCTTTACCAACTGAACATGATTTCTGTCTCAATGCAGAATTAGCTTTCTCTTTAAAGAAAGTTTTAGCACTTATGTAGACTTTCTTGGGTTCAGTGTCACACTTTAGATAGCCAAACAGTTAGGAACAAGTTCACGTCTTGGAGTCCGAGAAGGATAGAGTACACGAGACCTTATTCCTACTTTAACGAGGCAGATAAATTATTTTCAAAAGACTATTAGCTTAAATACAATAAATTAAAGTAGTTATGAAAAGAAAAAACGGAAGTGTATGGGAATACATGCTAACTATAATAAGGAAATCTTAGAGAGCATTGTTAATTGTTGCTGTCTATTTTCAGTACTTATTATAGAAATAGAATAGTTATGATTTATGAAGATAAGTTAGTAATGTGAACACACAAATTTTCCCACCTAGAATTATATTCTTGCTGAACTTTTTTTGTATTGCTTTAATTAACCTTCTTTCTTTTTATGACCTTTTATGTTAAATTTAATAACCAAAGTTAATTGACGGAGACAAAAAAATTCTCTTTTTTTGACAAATTTAAAGAAATATATTTAAGAGAAGACCATATTGAATCTATTCTCAAGCATAAGGGGCCCTTTTTGGTCATTTTCTCTATAATTGTGCCCAAGTGTTTTGGAATTGTACACGCAAATATAGTAAAAGATTAGTCACACTAGATGCTTACATTAAATTCAACTAATTTACTATGATGAAGTTGTAAATTAAAGGTAAGAATGTATGTGAAAGACGTGTCACATATTCATTAGGCTAGTGTAAACATCAAGTGAAGGTAAAGTTTTATGTAGCAGGGTTCTAGTGCCCTTTTTGGTTACTTTTTGTTGTGCGTCTATCTCTAAAGAACACAAACTACTTGCGTCTAAATTCTGCATTCGCCATCGCCTCAAACATTTGTTAATTTCTTTTTATGAGGTATGTCATATGTCACCCTATGAATCAAAAGATTAGTTGATGTTTATGGAGGTACTGTGAAACTTTTTAAGAAAAAATTAGGCATTGCAAATGTGATATCATACTCCATTAATTCAACCAATATAAAACTCTTAACTTGTAGTGGTGGGCCTTTCATCAAAATCCCTCCCAGCTACTCCACAAAATGGCACAGACCATCTCCAGTAAAAAACAAAAAGAGAAAAAAAAATGAGACTATGTGAGGGTCCTGATGACATTTTACAACCTTATCCCCACACCATTTAAAAAAAAAAAAAGAAGGATTAATCTAAATAACTTGTCTATTCAATCGCTTAAACTAAAAATAGCCGATGAATGTATAAAACACGTATACAATAGTGTATAATCATACCTTTTCATTTCAATTATAACACCATTCTTCAATTTTGACTTCAAAATGATAAACTAAGATAAGAGAAACCAAAGTATTATTAACATGGTCTACATAAAATAAGTCCTAATAACTATAATATGTTTTTTTTTTCCACCTCAGAATTGTACAAAATAGTGAATCTGAGTGATGTATGATAAATTAAACAGCTCTAGTAATGTTTCTTGTTGTCACAATGATCATCAAGATTGATATCATGCTCTGTTAACATACCAAATGATCTTTTACAGTGAAGAATTGCATCAGAAACCGCACTAGAATGATCATAGGATGGACTTTTTATAGGGGAATTATAAGAAGCCTGTGGTGACTTAATACTGCTCCAGCTTTTCACCTTTCTCAAAGTCGTAACTCTATTTCTCTGATCGTTACGATTTCCAGCCCAATCAACAACAGAATGAGATTTCATTATTCGATGAGGAGGAGAATCAGTAGTTTTGCAGCTTTCAATTTCACTTACTTTTCTTTGAAGATCATCAACTTTTGCTGTACTTTTTCTTGAACTCGATATCCTTTTGGAAATTGGCCTGATGAATTCAAACCATTTAACCAAGACTCTACGCGAAAATCTCCTCCATTTCTCAAGAAAATCAGCTTGAGTACTAGTTGTAGAATCTGAAACTCGTGGTGTGGGATGAGTACTACTACTACTTGATGGTACTGATGAAATTATATTGAAATTATTTAAAGCATCGCGAAAAGATTCAATCTTTGATTTATCAAGATATCGAGGCATGATGTGTCCACCAGAGAAGATTTCATCAGCATGGACAGATTCAGAAACAGGTTGAACATCAAAATTGAAGTTTTGAGCTTCTTCTAGGAATCTTTTCGAATAAGCGATAAACTTCATATCTTCTTCATCATTATTATCATGATCATCATCACTACTATAATAAGGTCTAGGAGATTCCTTTAGGCCATCAATGGAAGGTTTTCTGTTCAACAACCAGCTATATGAAAAACTCTCTGTGGCAAGAGGTTGTTGGGAATTTTCCATGGTGAATAGTACTATATAATATGTGAAGTGAAGAAAGGAAAAGGGAAATGAGATGTTTATATAAAGAGTTTACAGGTTACACGCTACAACAGATTAAAATACTTTAAGTTAAGTTGTCGATATATATAACTAAAATCTGTGTAAAAATAAAATGCTTGGATAAGAATTAAGGGTCTCACGTGAACTTGTAATTTCAAAAATACAATATTGCATAGTTTTTTTAAAAAAAAATTCAAACAGCAACACATGTTGCATTCATATCAAATTAACAAGTAATTAATTAGGACAATTCCTTTTCTTTTTTTTTTTTTTTTTTTTTTTTTGGTCATAGTAATCATCATATTTATGTAATTATTTCATCTTTTGAATTCTTTTTTTTGGCTATATATGTAGCACCTAATGTTATCATGCCGTCCAACTAAATACAATATTAATATTTGCAAGAAAACAAATGCATAACTGCAAAGAATTGTTAATCCATAATCCTAAATCAAAGAATTTTAGCATTTAATAAAATCCCTAGTGATAGCTCCACTTTGTATCTATAAGTTCTTTAAGAAATATTTCAAATTAATGTATTATTTATATTTAATTCTTCATATTCTCAGATTAATTTATTAAAGGGTTACTTTGACTAAAATTTTACTAAAGGCCAATTTGATGACATATGATACTCGTTTTTTCTGCAGGAAATGGAAAAGAAGATATTATTAAAAAAAGAAATTGCAAGTATTAGCAGACATGTTGAAGCCATTGACCATGCTTTAGATAGTCATATTATTTGGCCCTTTGCCATTTTTTATACAATTAAATTGTAGCTTCCTACATGCTTCTGCTAGAAAAATGATTGTTTTAAAGTATTAGTATTATCTGTCTCTTGACTATTAGGAGTTAAATAGACAAAAGAAAGCAATGAAGCAGAAAAAAAAGCAATGAAATATTTAAAGACCAAAGATAATGACCCCAGAATGTAGCCAAAAGGTTTCAAATGCAACTATAGGTAAACTATTATAAAACTTAGTTAAGGTTGATAACACAGAGTTAAAAAAGTCAATTCTTGATTGCAGAATCTTTTGCATTCACAAGTTCCGTCTATTCGTTCCCATCACTTCTTACTTGATGGTTAGGTCCGAGTTATAAAATGGAGCTTAGAATGAAATTGGTTCTTCAGTCGATCTTCTCAGTCTTTATTGGCTCGAAGATTATGACTTTTTGTTCTATTTCTATAAGAAGATCCGTTTAATTCTAGTACAAAATGCTTTATTACCCTGGATGAGGAATCTTGTCAATAACAATAAACTCAGTGTAATTTCATAAGTTGGGTCTGGGGTCTGGGGTCTGGGGTCTGGGGTCTGGGGAGGGTAAGATATATGCAGCCTTACCCCTACATTAAAGATTGTTTTGGATTGACATTTGACACTCAGCAATTCTACTCCTTTATATGGACATGAGACTGGCAATGTGAACGAGCTCATATAGGTAGAGTTAAGGATGAGGAATCCTGTCATTTGTAGGATAAAATGAAGATGCTTTAAACAGTTAAAAGCTCAGATTTTTGGAGTTGTGATGATTTTATCTTTCTCCAGTATACGTTACTGTATTAAACTCTAAAAGAATCTTGAAATTGTTATAAAAGGAAAAGAAATAAAGGAAAAAAGAGAAAAGAAGAGACAACAGACAGAACTGGGGTCCCTAGTTTGTTGGTAGGAAAAACAGAATCAAAGGCTAGAAATTGACATAGGAACTGATCTACAAAGGTCCCCTACTGGTTTGAACAAAGGGACAGGACTTGTCTGCTGACTAATTGCCTATTAGTTAGGTGCCAATTTGTTTAGAATAGAACAACATATGGCAATATCAAGGCCAAATATCAGCAATCTCAATAAGACATTTTCCATCATATGAATTCATAGTTGTCTTTTCTGACCAAACAAAAGAAAGTTGTTTATCTTATGAACCATAATTAAGGCCCCAATAATCAACACAAGAATGGTGAAGTGTAAGTTGAGGAGAATAAGTGATTTATGCATATACCAAAACAAGCCTTTATTTGCTGCTGTATTGAACAATTGAATAACAAGAAATATAAACAAACACTTCTGCTACTGAAGCAATATAGCAGCTCGTTCAGTAAAAGTAGTTCTGTTGCTTCTTAAGTTACTACAATCCATTCCAGACTTACTTTCCGAGAAGTCTGAACGAGTAAGTAGAGGTTGTGTGTAAGTAGCCTGAACGATTAAATTTTCCTTTATGGTATTGACCCCGTCTTCGATATGAAATGACATAGTCCTAACCACAAGTAGAACAGGATTAGAAAAAGATCGTTCTTCATATTATATACTTCTTTCTATATGCAATTCAAGAATTCATATCTCAACAATTATCTCACTTGTGCTATGTCAAACCTCTAAGCTCTGTTCAACATTTGAAGTTTAATTTTGGAGAGCCAACACCAGAAGACTGCACAAATGTTGCAGTCCTTAGTTTATAGACAGTTAATGATAACAGTGGATGTCGAAAATTTGAATGAGTTCCCATAGTAGTAGACTAAATATGTAGGCACTAAGTCTATACACTAGGCTAATGGCCCTATTAAATTCATAGTTTATGAGACAAACATTCAAAATGTGAAATCAAGTTTTTCAATTAAGCTATAGTTTTATTTAGAAGGACTAACTTTGCCTTTATTTTAACATCATCATGACTTTAGGATAAGATAATCGGTAAAAGACAACATAATAGCAAATCCAGAAGAATAAACCAAAGATTAATCCTCTAACTTAAATAAAATTGTTAACTACTTAACTGTGAAGCCACGCTTTAATTAGCATAATAAGCACAAAGTAGCAGTCTGAGTAAGTAAATTTTCATCCTATAAAAAGCAATGATCTAATGCTCTCTAAAGCAGAACATCTTTATAGTTTTTCCTAAAGAACTCGTTTCAAAATTTAGCAAAATCAGCAAGAAATGGAACTCCAATCGAATAGATCACTTGCATTATTCTCCATAGTGATTCTAGTACTAGCAGCTTCTTGTGATGCTGGTGGAATTGCTATTTACTGGGGTCAGAATGGAGGTGAAGGAACTCTGGCGGAAACCTGTTCCACGAAGAACTATGACTTTGTGAACATAGCTTTTTTGCCAACCTTTGGAAATGGTCAACAACCAATGATAGATCTATCTGGTCATTGTAATCCAAATGTTGACGAGTGTACCAAATTAAGCACAGATATAAAATCTTGCCAAGCCAAAGGAATTAAAGTGATGCTGTCAATTGGAGGCGGAGCTGGGAGCTACTATCTTGCTTCTGCTGATGATGCTAGGGAAGTTGCCACGTATCTTTGGAACAACTTCTTGGGGGGACAATCGACAACACGTCCACTTGGTGATGCTGTTTTAGATGGAATAGACTTTGATATTGAAGGAGGAACCAATCTGTACTGGGATGTTCTTGCCAAGTCTCTTTCTGCGTATAGCAGTATGGGCAAGAAAGTTTACTTAACAGCAGCCCCTCAGTGCCCATTCCCTGATGCTTGGATTGGAAATGCCTTAAAAACAGGCCTTTTCGACTATGTTTGGGTTCAGTTCTATAACAACCCTCCTTGTCAATACAGTTCTAGTGATATTAGCAATCTTGAAGCTGCATGGGAACAGTGGACAGCAGATATCCCTGCCAAAAAGATTTTCCTCGGCTTGCCAGCCGCTCCTGCAGCTGCTGGCAGTGGATTCATCCCTGCTGATGACCTCACTTCTCAAGTTCTTCCATCAATAAAAAACTCTTCCAAGTATGGCGGTGTAATGTTGTGGTCAAAATATTATGACGATCAGACCAATTATAGTTCTTCAATCAAGAGTGATGTCTGAAGTTTTGAGCTATACCTCAGCCCTTATTTGTGATGAAATTTGTTGTGTTAATATACATATAAGTATGTAATATGATAGCAACTTGTCTCCTGTGTAATTATGCTTCAATTTATGTATCTAAAGGGTATTACATTGCCACTTCAAGATTTTGCACTCTTCATGATCCATCAATGTAAAAGACATAAAAGAGAAGAATATTATTCTAATTAATGTAATACAGGAGCTAAAGTCAAAAGGTAAAATAACTTGAGAAATTCTCATAGTTGTTTTGGGTTAACTCGGATGGGTCGGGCTGTTAATGGTTGGGGCCACCTGGATCAATAAATTAGTGCCATATGTTTATCTAAAGCCTCGCATGTGCCATCTCATAATTCCGTTAGGAGGAGGGGCATTTTGAACTAAAAAATTAACGGCAAGTAGGGTCCAATAGGTGGAAGGAGGAGCATTTTTAACCTGAAAATTAACTTAAGAGCGATTCGGATCCAACAGATGGGATGAGTGCAAAGTGTAATCCATTTTCAATATGTAAGGGGAATTTTCGACCCTTTTCCATAGATTATATTGGATCATTTCTCATATCTATTACACAGCATATTGACAATATAGGGGTTTAAAATTCTTTATGAAATGGATGCATTGATGCACATCCATTAGTTGTTATCTCATATATAGAGAGACAGGATAAGTTATAAGTTCTGAGGAAAAACAAAGCATTACAATAATTCATATATTTTGCTTACTTTCATGCTTCAACCAATATGTTCATTAATAACAAAGACCAACCGTCTTCTGATTTGAGATAGAACGATGGAAGACGTGCCTTATAATATACTGACAAATAATATTCATCTATGACTTAGTTCGAAAGACATCATGTTCTCAAATATAATGGCAGACCTCTTACCGATCATCACTGTTTGAAGTCCACAATTTTGACATTGCTTCATCATCGTGTTATGTACTGACGTAAACTCCAGAAGCTGCACCAGTACAATCTACCAGACCTCTTACCGATTTTTGTGCGATGAATGTTACAGTAAGTTATCATCCTTCGCGCTCAAACTTCTTCTTTATCCCTCTCTTTGGTGAGTTCAGCTGAGTCTCATTGGAAGACATTGACTATACTAACCCAAAAATAGATGTTTAATGGCTTGCATATGATGAGTAGAGAGAATTACATGACAAGTTAATATCCCTCTTTCGGTCTATTTCTCCATTTCGACTTTGGTTTAAAGATATTAGTTATTATCTATGCCTATTTAATTGTATTCAAGCAAGTCCATTAGCAGTAAGTTACAGTTTAATGAACCTTCTAACTTAGATTTCCACCAAAAACTCTAGAATCATAAAAACCACCTAACCATCTTTAACAATTCATGTCATGAGTATTATTGTTACTTTATACTTCTAACCAAGTAATATTTCTTATAACCAGAGACAGATAATTCTGTTTTCTTATGGACTATTTTCAGTGCTGTATAGTTTTCTTTCCTAGTTTATAAGACTTACTTTAAAATCTTAAATGGCTAGTTTTATGTAGAAGGAAAAGCTTTGTTTTTGTTTAAACATAAAAAAACTCTAGGAGAAGACAAGGGGAAAGAGACAACATAATAATCCAGAAGCACAAATAAAAGATTATTCATAGAATTTGAATAAAACTGTACTTAACCGTGAAGCCACGCCTTCCTTAGCATAAGCACAAAGTAGCAGTCTGAGAAAGCAAATTTTTCATCCTATAAAAAGCAATGCTCTAGTGCTCATCTACCAGAATTCTAAAGCAGAACAGCTTTAAAGTTTTTCCTATAGAATTCATTTCAATATTTAGCGAAAATCATCAGAAATGGAACTCCAATCGAATAGATCACTTGCATTATTCTCCATAGTGATTCTAGTAATAGCAGCTTCTTGTGATGCTGGTGGAATTGCTATTTACTGGGGTCAGAATGGAGGTGAAGGAACTCTGGCGGAAACCTGTTCCACGAAGAACTATGACTTTGTGAACATAGCTTTTTTGCCAACCTTTGGAAATGGTCAACAACCAATGATAGATCTATCCGGTCATTGTAATCCAAATGTTGGCGAGTGTACCAAATTAAGCACAGATATAAAATCCTGCCAAGCCAAAGGAATTAAAGTGATTCTGTCAATTGGAGGCGGAGCTGGGAGCTACTATCTTGCTTCTGCTGATGATGCTAGGGAAGTTGCTACTTATCTTTGGAACAACTTCTTGGGGGGACAATCGACAACACGTCCACTTGGTGATGCTGTTTTAGATGGAATAGACTTTGATATTGAAGGAGGAACCAATCTGTACTGGGATGTACTTGCCAAGTCTCTTTCTGCATATACCAGTATGGGCAAGAAAGTTTACTTAACAGCAGCCCCTCAATGCCCATTCCCTGATGCTTGGATCGGAAACGCCTTAAAAACAGGCCTTTTCGACTATGTTTGGGTTCAATTCTATAACAACCCTCCTTGTCAATACAGTTCTAGTGATATTAACAATCTTGAAGCTGCATGGAAACAGTGGACAGCAGATATCCCTGCCACAAAGATTTTCCTTGGATTGCCAGCAGCTCCTGCAGCCGCGGGAAGCGGATTCATCCCTGCTGATGACCTCATTTCTCAAGTTCTTCCATCAATAAAAAACTCTCCCAAGTATGGTGGTGTGATGCTGTGGTCAAAATATTATGATGATCAGACCAATTATAGTTCTTCAATCAAGAGTGATGTCTGATGTATATCTCTGTCCTTATCAGTGTACTATACATATATAATAGGATGGCCTGTGTAATTATTCATGTGCTATATTGTATCTAAAGGGAAATACATTGCCAATTAAAGATTGTGTAATTACTTGTGACTTTTAAGTTCTGTCCATAATCTATCTCATTGCTACTTAACCTAACACATTGGACTATATTTTGTTATTTTCTAAGGGGTTTTTTCTTCATACATTACATTTTGAATGATATTCGCATTCGTGAGTTCGATTTCAAAGTCCCGTTTAATATAATTTATACGCAGTTTTTAATTAAAAGAAATTATATACGAATACAACTTATAAATTTTTATATCGAATACGATTTTGTAATGTTATTATTATTATTTGGTACAAAATATTATGTTTTTATTACTGAATATTCATATGAGCTTGATTGATACTCTAAGTGGATGATGTGAGAAAGCAGGCTCAACGTATGCCCAGGAAGAAAAACATAAACCCATTTAAAAGTCTAATTAACTTCATTTAAAACTGTACTTAATATTTGTGGACATTTTTTCAAGATATTTATGTTGGAAAAAAGAGTCTTAACTCCTAAAATATCTTCTTCATCCACCAATAGGAAAATTCTGTACCGGATCCAATCCCATAACTATTTCAATTATATTTCAGTTATCCTATTGGAAAATATCTTAACTTAATTCTCTGAAAATTTAATCTCCGATGGCCACTTTTCTACCGTCGCTGGAAGTTTCATCATTCCCCGCCGGTCGCCTCCCTCTGAGGATTTCTTCTTACTTAAACCCTAGAAATGCTCAGAAGCTCACTGTTTCTAGGTGTGGAATTAGGGGTGCTAGGGTTAGGGTTTATTCGTACGTGAAGGATTTGGAGGAGTTACCGTCTTTGAATTCAGAGAATAATTTGGGGTTTTACGCACAGTTCTCTGCTCATGTGCAGACTAGCACGTCGTTGTCGTCGTCGACGGAAGTGAACGAGGAAGAGGAGGAGGAGAAGCGGAATTACTATCTGAATACGGGTTATGCTATTCGAACTATCCGAGAGGAGTTTCCTTCCCTCTTCTATAAGGAGCTAAGCTTTGATATATACAGGTTTGAGGTTTTAATCATCCATTGTTGTTGTGATTAGGAATTGTTGATAATGATGTTACCTTTCTTTTTTAAAAATATCCTTGATTTCTGACCTAAATCTCAACTTATTTTTGTTGCGCAAACCTTAGCTACTCTCACGTCAATAGGTTGACAATTAGTATAAAAAATATAGTGTAATTATGATGTAACATGTGTATTGAAGTCAAAATGGGCATGAATGGAGTGGAATTGATACATAAGGTTCCTATTGCTGACCTTAACTATTTCGGTACTGACGTTCCAGTAGATTGATACAGGTGCTGATCTGGTTGTCTTGTTCTAGCGATAACACTATAGATGAGAAATGAAAATTTTGAATTTTTTTAGATAAGGGTGCATTGCAGAAAGAATCATTAAACTATTTGAAAGTATCCACAGAACTTTTAAGGATGGTGAGATTATCTACCCCTTCTTTTTCAATTAAGGGATCTGTTACATTTGTTTGAGGAACCGGAACAAGGGAAAGAAACTTTTCTATGAAAATGTGTAAGGGTATTTGGAAAATGTCATTATTTTAAGATTCAAGTGAGAAGTGACTCAAGAGTCTTAGACAACTATTAATGGAGGAGCATTTGCAGATAGTAGACGTAAAACATGTTCAGCGGCCTTAAGTCGCCAAAGCAAAAGAAAAGAAATAAGTTCTTTTGTTTAGAAGTAGCACCATAATTTACAGTTCTTCTTATTGGTTCAAGTTGTAGTTTTCAAGTTTCAAGATCGAGCATAGGCAAATAATGAATACTGAAATAGACATATCTTTTGAAACTCAAGCTCCCTATGAAAACAAGAATTTATATGAGAAGGGGAGAAGTAAACAGTTATTTTTCCCATTTTAAGTCATTCATATGGTTTGTGTGGATAATCATTTTGATGGTTCTTTCCTTCTTATTTTGTTTGAAGATTTTAGATTGCGAGGATTGACTAATGGCTTAGTGGGTTAAAAGTGCTATTTTGATTTTTCGGATAGTCAATTGTGATTTGCTGCATACTGCAGTTCACTTTCAGTAATTGTAGCTGTTGAACTCAGTGCTTTAATTACAGAAGTCTCAAGGACTTTGGACTTCTGAACTGGGTTGCCTAACTGTTTTTTTTTATTGTATGAGACATTTGGAACAATACACCTTTGATAATTGAACCATTTGGGATGTCCTTAGTTTTGTAGGGAGGATCTTGTAGATTCTAGTTGGATCATGACAAATAAGTGTTCTTCCAACACAAATTTGCAAACAAACATCTATCACGGTAGTCCTTTCCCTGGAGATTATGGGGAATGGAATTGGTCGTGTTGGGTGAATTTTCATGTTGTAGGATCATGGCGGGTGAGCAATAGCTGCTTTGTCAAACCATTGTGGCTTCACACGTCTCGCTTCCATCCAATTATCCACAAAGAAACTTCCTAGGGCTTGAAGTATCAAAAGAATGATCTCTTTCACATGTTCTATATTCTTCTTGTAAACTGACTTGCATCCAACTAGCTTGGGTTGAGCATTTGTTCTCATTGTTGTTGATAGTCAGTGGGCAGGCTAGACCCCTTTCTAGTAGTTTACTTCAGAGGTTACATAATTAGGATGTAATTACAACTTAAGATTATTATTATCTAGAGGCTGTCGGAACAGTTTTAGGGAAAAATAGTACAGTAAATTTGTGTTAATTAACAATGGTTAAGTGATAGAAGTGTGTGTAAACACATGTTATGCATTTATTAGTTTGGTGTAAACACCGGTTAAGTTTTTACCCTTAATTATTTGGCTCCACCTCCTTGGATGCTGTATGAATTGCATATGCATGTAAATGTGCACTTAATTTAGTTGTGAATTAATGCAAGTGTGATGACATTGTACCCAATTGTGACTTCAGTGAAATAACGTTTGAGGTGCTAATGGTGCTCTTTCGCGCTCTACAGGGATGATATTGTCTTCAAAGATCCAATCAATACGTTTACTGGCATTGATAGTTATAAATCAATCTTCTGGGCCCTACGATTCCATGGCAGGATGTTATTTAGGACCTTGTGGATTGACATTGTTAGTGTTTGGCAGCCAGTGGAAAATATGATAATAGTTCGGTGGACTGTTCATGGCATTCCGCGTGTTCCATGGGAGAGCCACGGTCGGTTCGATGGTACTTCAGAGTATAAGCTTGATAAAGATGGGAAGATTTATGAGCACCGGGTTCACAACATTGCCCTGAATGCACCTCCAAAGTTCCATGTACTTGCTGTGCAGGAGTTAATTGAATACATTGGTGGTGCCTCAACACCAAAGCCTACTTTCTTTGAAATCTCTTCCGCTACCTCGAGAAACATTGCTCCAGTAATGAAATTATCATGGCTGAGGCAGCACCTGGGCTCAATTCTAGCCTCCATAAAGAGAAAAGAGGAGAAACAATCAGACCACCAAACATAACAAGTGAAGTGCCCAAAAAGTTTGGTGCATTTTTCGCTCTAGATTCCCAAATCGAATAATCCATACATACAAGTATATATGTACTAATATACTCCTGCAGGCAGAAGAATATATGTGGATTTTTATTATTTTTTTTACTTTCTTCCAGGAGGACATCTAATTCTCTCTACTGTATGCTTCATTTGAGCTACAGCTACTGGTTTTCCCGTGTTTGTAGAACTCAGAAAGTTGTAAATATGTGTATAGTATATAGCATACCACGTGGTTGCTTTCGAGTCGGAGTGGTTGCTCTGCATTTTGTGAAGCACTACTCATCCCTGCCAATTACATACTACATGTCTTCTCTTTCTAGCCATTTTAACTAGGAATGACTGTTTTGAAGCCCCATCCTCCTGGGGTCCCTTCAATGTTGAGCCATATTTGGACATCCCAACTTCGATCAGAGACACCTAACAATTTACTGGCAGATGTAGAGCCCGGCATTTGCAAGCTGCAACTTATGCACTTCATATTTCTGCTCATAACAAGAAGTCAGTTCTGTTCATAACAGTCAAATTAAAGTAAAAGATAAATATTTCTGTATGGTTAATCTTGGTACTAATTTATTTACTTTTGAAATAATCTCAATGTTTGATTACCGAATGGTAGGTAGTTATTAAGTGAGGCTTGCTTAAGTGTTTGAATATCTCACCTATCAACCATAAATTGAAAATTCGAGTCATGCTTGAGGGTAAGTGATAACACTATTGATCCTCTATACGAGGTTTGGGTGGGAAAAGAATATAATACAGTACTTATGTAATTAGCTCAAACAATAAATGGAATTGCGTAGAATGATTGTTTACATAAGGAGAAAAAAGGTTAGGTACCATTCTTAACATCAAAGCATTGACGCTTGACCAAAAAACTGGTTGTAATTTCTTTGGTGCTACTGAAGTCTAAAAAGCCATACAAAGAAAAAAACATAATTTACACTCAAATTTACTTTAAATATAAATGTAGATAAATCCTACACTTGAGTATAGTATAGTGAGTAATTAAAAAAGAAATGGTTTAACATGGTTGAGTCAGTCAAATTACATTACATTCAATGTTACAGTCAGAGTGATTAATAATTGAATTTTTTAGGTGTATTAAATGTGAAGAAGGTTAGTTGAATGTTGGGGTGGTTTTAATGTTCCCATAAACTATGAGGGTGCTAATGATAATTCAGTAAGTAGCTTCACCAACTAGCTTATATGGGCATGTTAGGCATGTGGAGGTGAAAACGACATATTCCTCTTCACCTCATAAATTATAATATTCCATTGATTCATTCATCTTAAAATACCATAAAATGTGAAATACATAAGAGTCAAAGACCAAGAAAATCCTTAAAAAATTAAACCTTTTCAAAATCAATTTTGATATTAGAAATACTTAAGTTAATTATTTAAACGCTCCAAATAATAAATTCAATTCAAACGAAATGAAAAAAAATATTTTTATTATTTTTCTAGCTCGAGACTCTTTCATTCTCTTGATTCCCGTCAAGAATTTAGTCATTGGATTGTACTAATTTCATATGGTCCAATACTTGGAAGCACACAAACTTATAATCAAGCAAATGTATAACAATTATCACCATCTCAAGCAATAAAACAAAATTGTTATATTAGTTACTACTTACTAACACATAAATAACTAAGAATAACACTTCCAACTGGTACTTCTTCCATTCATCTTTACTTAGTCGGTATACTAAAAATAGTTGTAAAATTTTATTTTTTTCAAGTTAAAAAATCAAAGAGAATAGTTAATATTTTATATCTATTTTACCTTTTTTACTAAATATTAGAGTATGTCAAATTAAACATGAACAAGTAAAAGTAGACGGGAGAGAGTATTGATAATCAAGTAGTACTAATTATATTAAATTGCATAATTAAACCTTCATAATTAATATTTGTAGTACTTATTATCTAATTATTAGTTTGTTGAAAAGGATTGTGATGATATATTTTTATTTATTTATTTATTTTGAAATTGAGGTCAATGTCAAAGTGGGAGGAGCAGCACAGTATCAGTTGAACCACCTTCTTATCTGTTTACAATAAATACGACGTCATTTTCACTTGCAATTAACTCCTTCGAAATTCCAGCAATAATAAACAATTCCCGGGATTGCTTCACTCACACACACACTCCTCATAAATTCTCCTACCACCACCTTCCACCGCCGTGCCCTACCGGAACCCTCCTTTTCTTAACTCCTAATCCATCTCCAAACAATTATTCATTCTGTAATTACAAATTTTTTTAAATATAAAATGTATATCCATATGATTTGTTGATCTACTCATCTGGAAGAAATTTTTTTGTGTGTGGAGAATTTGTGAGATTTTTGGAAGAGAGGAGTTATGGAAGTAGAACAATTGAAGTTTGGAAATTCTCCGGCGATGACGTTTGATGAAGTGTCAATGGAGCGAAGCAAGAGTTTCGTTAAGGCATTACAGGTTTACGCTACATCTTTCTCAATCTCTTTTGCTAAATTTGATGTCAGATCTGGTTATTGTTCAGTGATTGCTACTATGATATTGGTTGTGTTGTAGCTCTGAATATTTTATCTATTTAAATAATAACTGTTGACTTTGCAATGTAAATTTTCGTCTGTGGTGCAAAAAAATAAAACCATAAAATAAGTTGTTGATAGCTTAGTTGATGGAGGATACTCTTTACAAGTTCAGATTACCTTAAATCTGACTGATTCGGGGTGTTCGTCGCTGTTTAGTTACTTGTATGTATTATGTGTAGAGACTTTTAGCTACAACCATTTCGCAAAGCTTAGCTGGTTCAAAGTTAGGCTAAAAGATGAGGGTTGTGGTAGGTTGATGGCTAGTATTTCCTACCGCTATGGTCATCTTTTGAATTCACTGGGACATGTTGAAAAATTGGCTTAAATAGATAGACAAGGTTCATAGAACTGGCAAACCATTTTTTTTTTTTTTAGGATTGAGGACTTTTTGGTTGATTGATATTGATACCATTCTGATAAGTGATTGATTGGTAGTCATAATATAGGTTAGCCTGATGCACTAAGCTCATGCTATGCATGGGGTTCACGATAGGGCCGGATCACATTGGGTCAATTGTACGCAGCCTTACCTGGCATTTTTTGCTAGAGGCTGTTTCTATATTAACCATTTGTCAACCTTTGCAAGAACTTTGTTCTAATTCAATGATCACGTGTTGCCTGTCTCATATCTCAGGAGCTAAAGAACTTGAGGCCGCAACTCTATTCTGCTGCAGAATATTGTGAAAAGTCTTATCTTCAAAACGAGCAGAAACAAATGTAAGAGTATTCCCATGAACATAATATTTTCCAATCAATTTTTTATGCTTCTCCTTGGTATTACAGAAGTCATAGCAAAAGTAGGTAGAAACAAATTATGTGCATAGGCTCTTTGATCCTAGGCTGTATGGGCTCTTTTAGCCTTCTCAGCAAGAATCTTTCCTATGCTTAGGGCAACTCCAAAATGTTGGTAACTTTTATTTTTGATCATGCTGTACTCTTTCCTTGCTACTTCATGCTCATACTCTAATACTTCTCTTTTTCAGGGTTCTTGATAACCTGAAAGACTATGCTGTAAGAGCTCTTGTCAATGCTGTCGACCACCTGGGAACTGTTGCTTATAAATTAACCGATTTGCTTGAGCAACAAACATTGGATGTCACAACCATGGAGCTAAAGGTCACTTGTCTTGATCAGGTAACGTCTGGAACTTTCCCTAATACAATTTGTCTATTTGAGAATTAAACAGGATAGAACGGAACTTAGCTTTTTTTATTTCAGCGACTTCTGACATGCAAAACATACACTGAGAAAGAAGGCCTCAGGCAGCAACAGCTATTAGCCATCATCCCAAGGCATCACAAGCATTATATTTTGCCAAGTACGGCTACTTTTTAATCCTTATTGCATTTCTGTTCAAGTTCTTTCTGTTCTCTGCGGTTGTGTCCTCATCCTTTTTGCGTGACTTGCACGCTTCTCACGCTTCTCTCTCTCTCTCTCTCACATGATTGATGCACGATTAGATTCTGCTGGAAAGAAGGTGCACTTCAGCCCTCAAGTTAAGATGGATTCAAGGCAACATTTACAAGCAAGACCCCGCCTTTATCCTTCAGGTGGCCTGACTTCTTGATGATACTCACTCGTTCTCGTATTCTCTTTGGCATTGTATCTTGTCGTTCTTATCATATTTCCTAAATTAGGTACTCCTTCTGCAAAAACTCTCTCATGGCATCTGGCAACAGAAACCAAATCGACATTGAAAGGGAATTCACGTACTTTTATGAGGTTAGTAGTGCTATTGATCTTAAAGCTTTGAAAAGGAGATTACTATCATTTTCTCTGGATAATATTCTCAAATAATTTGTAGAGGTTGTAGAAAACTGATCTTTCTTTACATTTGCAGTCCTGAGGAAGCAAAAGTTTCTGAAAAAGCATCTGCCGCGTTCAACTTGTTAGGTATGTGAAGGTTCCATGTTCGCTTTCTCTTTCTGTAATGGTGCGTTAGACTCATGGCTTCTCACTGTCAATTTTTATTTGAGAAGATGAAGAGAATACCCGGAAGAAATCATATGTAGCCCGTCCTCCGTCACCCAATGTTGGTCCTGCATCAACTCTAGCTATGCAAACATTTGGGGTCACACGGCAGGTAACGCCAAATGCATTAATTGGAAGAACAGTTCCATATACTATCTATATCTATCTCAAAATAAATATATTATGCTATCTGTTCCTTATATTACATGTTATCCATCCCGAAACTGCACCAAGTGTGTTATATGTCAGGGCTTATAGAACATCCTTACATAGCTTTCAATCCTGTTATCTGACACATCAACTTGCCCATTTTTCACTGATTATGGATACTTCCTATAGTACTTAATGAGTGGTTTAGAAGAAACTGATGTTGATCCACTTCCTATACTTGCGGAAGTAATAGAGGAAGATTGATGATGATTATAGCTGTCGTTGCATAAATTTTGTGCTAGTAGTAACAAAATGTATCAATTTCAGCATTCTTTTTATCCTTCTGTTTACTTCGACTGATATCTATTTGCTTACATATCAAGTGAGTGATCACATGTTATTCGTCTAACATTGGCAATGCAATTAACAAAGGGGTCTAACCAAAATGTCTATGATGCTATAGGCAGCATTATCTTGATTGTTGACCTATAAGTTTGTTCAGAAAATTTTGCACCTACATAAGTAAATTCTCATTTGAAGGCTCTAAGCAGTGGTCAGAACTGATATTTATGTATGTGTTAAAATTTCTGGTTTTTCTCCTAACATTTGGTTTGGCTTGTTCCCCTTGTGGGGTATATAGAGGGGACCAGGGATTTTGATCTTTCTTTCTTTAGCTATAACCTGTAATGTTGTTGGTTCTTCCTCCTTTTCATTTCCCTCAACAGCATTGCATGACAGGTGAACAGAAGGGTTTAGTTTCATTTATTGTAAAGGTATCTGGATTTTAACCCAGGTTCATCCCCCCCCCCCCTTTTAAAAGCATCACTTGAAGGGTGGAAAACTAAAACTAGAGAAAGAATATACAAACTATTTCATGAATATACATTTATTCTCACAGTTGTCGTTTTTATTTACTTCCAGTCTGCGGTTTGCCTTTATAATCAAATAAGTATTTTTACCAACCAACCAACAATATGACCAATAATCTAAAAGATATGTGTGCTTGTTGTACTCCCTCCGTTTAAAAAAGAATGTCCCTATTTCCTTTTTAGTTTGTTTCAAAAAGATTGACCCATTTCCTTTTTTGGCAACACTTTAACTTTAATTTTTCACGTGGCATGTTTAAGACCACAATATTAAAGGACATTTTGGTACATTTGACATAACTTTAATTTAGAACCACAAGATTAAAAAGTCTTCTTTCTTTTCTTAAACTCCGTTCCAAGTCAAACTAGGCCATCCTTTTTGAAACGGAGGGAGTCTTATTTTCTGAGGAAGTTAATGGCCCAACTTTTTCCATTTCACTATAACTTTTCTTTATCTACCTTGATATGTGATAACTGTGGAATTTCAGAATAGGAAATATAATTCAGTGGGAAGTGGGAAGAGTATTAGACAACTTAGTGAATATGTAGGCGTGAGTATCATTGTTTAACATTGCTATCTGAGGATCATAAGACAATTGAAATATGAGCATCCATGTGGTTCAGTCGAAGTCAATCTGTCAGTATACTTGTTAATCAATCAGACAACTTAACAATTAACAATATTTCAATTAGTTAGTTTCATCTATTCAAAAAAAAAAAAAACTAATTCCAAGAGGTAAGTATGCACTTTTGCTGGAGAGAGCAACAACTTGTTTGGTATTGAACTTGGTTTGTCTGCCATTTTGTTTCATATCTTTTGATGTAAAACATTTGTGAGTGTCTGTCTGTATGCGTTGACAGTTTGCCTTTTCTCTTTTTGTGGTCTAATTTATTATAATATCTTGTATGTTCTGAAATTTGGTTTGTATTGCATCATTAATGTTGAACCTTGTTTGGTCTTAGACGTTTGTCTGAAGTTATATACTTTGCTTGTGGAGCATCTAATAGGACCAAACCGCAATTGCACGTCTGAATTGCTTTCGTCTTTATAGCTTAAATGAAATTTTGCCTTTGCAGGGTACCCTGGAGGGTAGCAAACCTCTAACACCATTCAGATCATTTGATAATCCAAGGCGGGATATTATCCGTGCACCTAATCGTAGCAACAGTATGCTCTCGGCTTTCTTTGTCAAGCATAAGACAACTAAGTTGAAGACCAGTGCTGTGTCGTAATCTAGGCTAAAATGAGAGCATGAGGTGCATCCATCTAACTTTCCATATGTAAAAGAGAAGTTGTACTAAGCCATCACCTTGAGAGCACCTATCTTTAGGATCATTCACAAGTATCGTAATCATAGGCAATTTGTTTGGATTGAGAATTAATAAAGAGCAGTGTGTATATTTGTAAGGTAAAAAAGATGTTAATATCTGTCTTGTTGTAGAACAAATTGTTGGAAAAATAATTCTCTAGCTGCATTGTCCAGTATTCTTAAGCTGAGTGATCAATCCTCAATGGTTACATATCACTCCCGTTTGGATTAATTATCTCTTGTGGGAAAAATTCCGATGAGCTCTTTGAAAAACTTTTCCAGAGAAAAGTAACATAAAACGTATTAATGTTATTCTCTCGAAAGCTTATGTATTAATTTTTTAAATAGATAAATGTGGATTTAAATATGATTTAAATATTTGATCTTCATTTCTTTGGAACTGAGTGTTGCAGTTCTATCTGATTATACATGTAATGTAAATATCCCCTAATAATAAGTTAATAACTACGGTTAATTGTTATAAAAATGAGATTGATTATGTGAAAACTGAACTTTATGCGTACCAAGACTTTTTGAACAAACTGATGGAGGAAAATATAGAATAGATTTGTATCAGTGTATATAGAACTAATCTCTTCTATGTAATACCTCAAGACAGTATTGAACTGAAAACTTCTATCTATAAAATCTGATTAAAGTATCAAACAAAACAAGAATTCCATAAAATATTGGGTTATATGGAAAAAAAAAAAAAAAAAACATCTCAACTATTCTATTTTTTGTGAGTTTCTATTTTAACTATGGATTATTTCTTTTATAAATGTGTATTGTCACTACTTTAGAAATAGACAAGTAGCATGTGTAGGCAGATTCAACATATTGTATTAGTTGATGATGAACTTCAGGAAAAAAATTATTTTATTTAAATTGATAAATAGAATAATGAAAAGTTAAATTATGAAATTCATGAGAATAAAGTATTTTAAAGTAAGTTTTTCGCATTTAACTCTAAAATATATATATTTTTTTAATCTTTAAAATATATATTTTATTTTAAATTGATAAATAGAATAATGAAAAGTTAAATTATGAAATTCATGAAAATAAAATATTTTAAAATAAGTTTTTCGCATTTAGCTCTAAAATATATATATATTTTTAATCTCTTCCTCCTTTGGCACTCACCGTCATTGGCACACCTTTCTACTCTTGAAAATAAAAAAATATAGTATCTTTTTTTTTTCTAAAGATACAATTTTTATTTTTATTTTTATTTGAGCGTTTGAGGCAGCACCAAGAAATTAAACTCAACTAGTGTGGGATCCGGTTCATAGTGCAATTTGTTTTCAAACAATCCCTTCTGAGATCTGCGTCTGATCTATAGAATTTCGCCAAAGTTCCTTTTTTGGAAATTGAATTTCACAGTGCTAACTTCCCCTTTTTGCTAGCTCGTATCTCCCAATTCATCATATTCTTGGATTCAGTTTTGCCAAATCTAGCAACAATGTCATCAGCGTCTTTACATCAAAGACCTCTTCACAATCCTCTCAATGACCCAAATCCATTATCCCCACCATCTTCTCAAACTTCCCAAAAATCCACTTCATTTCTTCAAAGTCGCACTACCCTTTTGCTCCTTCTTTCTCTTTTGGTAATTCTCGGAGTTTTCTATCCATATATTGAATTTCCTCAAAATGGGTTTCTCTCCTACACCTCAAAGTCTAGTCCTTTTGAATCCAAGTGGCGTGACTATTCCTTATCTAAAGCTGCAGCCTTTGTGGCAAAAAATAATACCCTTATAGTCTGTATTGTCAGTGAAGCTTACTTACCCTTCTTGAATAACTGGTTGATTAGTATTGTGAGGCAGAAACATCATGACAAAGTGCTTGTCATTGCTGAGGACTATGCTACTTTGTTTAAGGTTAATGAAAGGTGGCCTGGTCATGCTGTGATCATTCCTCCTGTTTTGGAATCCCAGGCTGCTCATAAGTTTGGATCTCAGGTACCTTTTTTTAGGAGATTTTTGCATCTGGGTTTTATTGTGTTTAAAGAACCCCTTATACCTAAAAATAATAGTAAATTACTTGACAGTTTCGTAATGAAGGACCGAGTAGAGTACACATTTTGAGTAGCAGGTAGTTGATTGATTTACATTTGGGTTTGTTGTGTTTAGAGAACCTCTAGCTTTAGAGAGCCTCTAAAAGAATATATTGTTTACTTCGAATTGGATTAGAATGGGCTCAAATTTAGCAGAATATATAGAGGATGCATATTGGCAAACCTCAACTAATTTGAGTTTGGACAGTGTTGATTGATTGATTTACAGCTGATTCTGTTGCATTTCCCACTGTTTTTCCATTGGTTTGAATAATTTTTAGTTTCTGTTCTATCATGTTTATCTGTGAGCAAATGTGCAAATAGATACTTGGGATTTGAGTGTAGCAGCTTGGCATTATTTATCATGTATGTATATTTAAGCTTTTCTCAAAAATAAATTTAAAAAATCATGTAGAGTTACTGCATAATGCCTTCCCCCCTCCATATTTTGATACTTGCAGTTTTGTAGGTATAATGTATTTTAGAGTGACAATATTCTTGCAATTATCATTCTTCATTATTCCGCTAGTATTGCCGTGAAATTGGAGTGCTGCTGATTGAAGCTTGAGAATATCAATAATAATCATGAATGCATTTATGTTGATCCTTCACTATCCGTCTTTGACTATCCTGAATTGTAACATTGTAGTTGATTTAGAGAGGAAACCCTTTTGATTAAAGAGGGAACAAGAGCTTTCTGGGATGTTGTACTGGCTTGAGTTAGTTATTTCGTTTCTGCTGAAATAGCATTGATGGTTCAATTCTTTTAGGGATTCTTCAATTTTACATCCAGAAGGCCTCGGCATCTTCTGCAAATTTTGGAGCTTGGTTATAATGTCATGTACAACGATGTTGATATGGTTTGGTTAGCGGATCCATTTCCATATTTGGAAGGACAGCATGATATATACTTCATGGATGACATGGCTGCGGTGAGTGCTGAAGAGGATACAAATGCTTTAACTTTTCCTTGTATAGTTTTGATAAGTCTAATGGTTGGGAAGTTTTTTTTGAGTGAGGTTCTTTTTTTTTTTTTTGAGAAAGAATTGTTTGAGAAGCTAAATTAAGAATGTTATGGTGCATGATTGAATGTACTGGCTTAATTTATTGTGGTGGAAGCTCTTAACTTGCATCTTCTTGGTTCACTCTAAAATTATCTGATTTAAGCATTGTAGCAAACTACTATTTCCTTTTTCTTTTAAGTTTTAGCGTCTCCTCTCTTTTTTATACTTGGAAGGGTAGTTAAAGATAATTTTATTTGGTTCCATCAATTTATATTTATTATCTTGACATTGTGGATTGGATTGTTAGTGATGAAAAGTCTGCTCTCTTCCTTTCTTTTGGAACACCAGGTAAAACCTCTGAATCACTCTCATGGTTTGCCACCTCCAGGGAAGAAGGGCCGGCCTTACATCTGTAGCTGCATGATCTATGCGCGACCCACCAATGGAGCAAAACTCATTATGAAAAAGTGGATTGAGGAAATGCAGATTCAACCATGGTCCAGAGCAAAGAAATCTAATGACCAGCCTGCTTTCAACTGGGCATTGAACAAAACTGTTGAACAGGTTGACATGTATCTGCTTCCGCAGTCAGGATTCCCAACGGGTGGTCTATACTTTAGAAACAAGACCTGGGTGAAGGAAACCAAGGGAATGCATGTTATTATTCATAACAATTATATTGTTGGTTTTGAGAAGAAGACAAAACGTTTCCGTGATTATGGTCTCTGGTTGGTGGATGATTTTAGCTCTGAATCCCCGCTTGGCAGATTAGACTAGATAGGAAGTGAGTAAAAAGAACTCATGATGTCCTTTTGGCAAACCAGCGGAGCAGTAATTCGAACAGCAGCAGGCCAAATTTCTCTCTTCCTCTAAAGGCTTTGGAAGTTTTAGTAGCTGGTGCACATGCATTACCAATATCTCAATCATTTCATTGAGTTGATATTCTGGGTTGCTAAGCGAAGCACGCCAGAATGTTCCTTCCTACTAAATGCATAGATTTTGTAATTCAACCTTAGATTTATTGAGAACTCTGCTATTGTTTATCTAATGTTTGCTTTGATCTCATGTAAAATGAGTCTGTATTAGGGACTCCAAAAATTGCTCTATTCTTCCCCTTCTTATACTCCAATATTGATTTGTATCTATTCAGTGTACAAGACACAGTAACTTTATGAAATACTGAATGAAATGTTTGCTCCAGAGTGCTATCATTTCAGTGATATGTATTACTCATAATGGTTTGCAAGCCTAAACATGGATTTCTTGTTTCTTCCTCAAGCATTCATTATAATTAACAAGATTATAAAGTGTATTTATTATATATATGCAGCTCAGGTAGCAAAAGTCTTTCTTTTTTAAAATTCGTGTTCAGTTAAATACAATCATATAAATGAAGTGGCAACGTAATGATTTTTCTCTACACCTAAATCTGAAACTTCTTAAATGAAATATTGATTGATGTCAAATGGTACATATTATGTATGAACAAAAGATTAAAATATATACCTAAAAAAAAAAAAAAAAAAAAAATCAAAGAAAAATAAAAAATGCGTCTGCCGGGAGTCGAACCCGGGTCTATTGCTTGGAAGGCAATTATCCTAACCGTTGGACTACAGACGCTATGTTGTGAATAGAGTGTCTACACTAAAATTGTATAAAATAACAAATGATTAATTTAAATTAAAAGCGCTAACTACAATTTGATTTAATTATAACTCGTAGCAAATAGTTGTCATTCACCTCTCTCCCCAGCTTTCTAGCTTGCCACTCTCCCTTTCTCTCTTGCTAGTCTCTTACCCCGCCTCTCTCACTTTATATAAATACAAAAATGCGTTTGTGTTTATATAAATCGAGAAAAATTGTATATACAAATACATATATTTTCGTCCTATATACTTTTAATTATATAAAAACAGATTTTATATATTTTCATTCTATACACTTTTAGTTATATAAATACAAATCTTTCGCCCAGTTCTCTTTTGTCTTTCTATCTTTGTATAATTTGTGTTATATAAAGCAAGAGAGATTTGATATACAAATATTTTATTTCGATCCAATTGTATAAAAATTCAAATTTATGCAGATTTACAAACACATAAAATTAAATTGAGAGGTTGTCAACGATTTATACAAATGAGAGACTGTCAGCGATTTATACTAATCTAATGCTCCATAACAAATATAAAATTTACTACGAAACATAATTATATAAATTATAGCTATAATCAGTGGCGGACCTAGGATTTTCGTTGAGGAGGTTCGGAAAATAAAAGTATAAGCATCTAACTAAAAAAAAAAAAAAAAACTGAAACCAAAAATGTAAATATAAAACGCCAATGCAGGGATTCGAACACTGGACGTAACACATAACTTTGAGCTCAACTACCGCTGGGCTATCTCATCCATTTGTGATTTAGGGTGTTCAAAATATATATATCAATACAAATCCAAAAAATTCACCTTAAATATACAGTGTATTTTTTTATCGAGGGTGTTCGGGTGAACACCCTCGACATAACGTGGGTCCACCCCTGGCTATAACATATAAATATAATTTTTATATTTACTAAACCTAAAATTTATCTCGTTATTGAAAATCACGCTTGTTATTGTTGTTTTAATGGATATATCCATATAGTAATATATTGATATCTAATATGTCTCGTAAAATGCGGTCACTATCAATCAATGTCCAATAATTAATGTTAGAGATTTTTTGTGTTGCACGCAATTTATACTACGAGTGTCGGTTCACACAGAGATTGATATATATCATATTTTATGTATATAATTTTAGATATGAGCTGCCATATTCCTCACTGTTCAATTTTTTTATTTGTCAACATACCTACTTGTTCTATTTACAATTATTTTCTTATTTTAAAAATTATTCTTTATTAGAAGTGTTTTTAAAAAAAAAAAAAACTTTTGAATAATAATAGTTTTCTGTTGGGTTAATTGATTTGAAAAAAAAAGTACTTTTATCAACATTTATGCTAGGCTATCAGTCTATCATTCAAGAGTTGGCTGGTTTTTGAGGGAGCAATTACTTTTTTCTAACTTTTTGTTATGATTGAAATTTTTTATCAAATACGTCAATTTTCTAAGTATTTTAAAATAAATAAATAATGCTTTTAGTGTTTTAAAGACTTAGTCAAATACTCTATTATATCGATCATCATCTGAGAGAATTATCTAGATTATTTGTTAGAATCATATATACGTATTAATCACTATTATTTAAAACTGTATACGCCTCCTTGTTAGATTCTTAGTCAACTAACTCAATTGGTCAATTGCTAATCAATTTAGGAGTTTGGACAATATTCAATCGAAATTAAAAAATATATTTAATATTTAAATATGAAAAAGTGTATTTTTGTGTTGAAATGAGGAGCCCATTTTTCCTATTGGTCCTTTTTTTACTTGCAATAACAGCCAAGAGATAAAAGAGAGGTAATCAAGCATATATATATATATATATATATATATATATATATATATGGCCACTGTGGTGTGGAGTGGAATCGTTTCACGTTAATTAAAGGTTTTGAATTCGAGCCCCGAATTTATTAAAAGTATCATCATCAAATATCTTGATTTTAAATCATGGAGAAAATCTTATTGAAAATGTCATTTTCAAATAGACGCTATGATGCATGATTTGAATTTATCAAAAATCCAATGCAGATTTTACACCAAAAAAAGGAGAGGCAATTCTATTGATTATTAAGCTTTACTTTATGCAATTATGTAATTCGATTCCCAAAGGAAAGTAGTATCCACTTAGAAAAGGTCATAAAAGGGAATAGAGTTAACAAAAATGATATTATATATAATATAAATAAAAGAAAGAGGAATATCAACCTCACAATATTTAAAATATCTAGTTGAATTATTGATAAAATAGAAATTAATAACTTTCAAATTATAATTATTTTTTTAATTATTATTTTTATTCTATATTTGCCTTAAGATCTGACTAATTTAAATTTATATTAACATTATTCTATTTTAGAAATTAAAAATGACTTCATACTCAGAACTAGAATGTCGATCCTTTAATTAAGATCGATAAAAAAATATTTATTTCTTTGTTACAATTTTTAATACTTGATTTATAATTTTATGCTAACTATTAGTATGATAGCTACACAAAATAAAAACAAAAAGTTGCATATTTTATTTATGTTAATGTATTCAAACCCAGTCAAGACAATTTCGATTTGAGTAGTCTAATCAGATGTAGAAAGTTTGTTTTTTTGGGTTAATAGTTTGAAAGAGAAAGTCGAACTGATAAATTTTTATACATACAATATTATGATTATTTTTTCACTTCAAAACTCTTTTAATTTAGGGAAAAGGCTCAAATATGCCATTAAACTTTCAGAAAAGGCTCATTTATGCCATCAGTTAAAAGTTTGGCTCATTTATGCCATTACCGTTAAAGAAAAGGCTCATTCATGCCATTATTTTTTAACGATAGTTTTGCAAAACCATTTTTGACACGTGACCAATTATAATTTGGCCACGTCATCAATTTTTTAATTAAAAAAATCAAAAAAATAATAATTCAATTTTTATTCAGAATTTTAATTTTTTTTTATTAAAAAAACTGATGACGTGGCCAATTATTCAGAATTTTTTTTTTATTAAAAAAATTTGATGACGTGGCCAATTATAATTCGGCCATGTCATTAATTTTATTTAATAAATAAAATAAAAAATAAAATAATTCTTTTTTTTTTTTCAGAATTATGATTTTTTTTATTAAAAAAATTGATGACGTGACCAAATTATAATTGGTCACGTGTCAAAAATGGTTTTGCAAAATCACCGTTAAAAAATAATGGCATGAATGAGCCTTTTCTTTAACGGTAATGACATAAATGAGCCAAACTTTTAACTGATGGCATAAATGAGCCTTTTCTGAAAGTTCGATGGCATATTTGAGCCTTTTCCCTTTAATTTAACATCCTCTTTGTACCAACTAAATGTGCTATTTTAATTGTATGCAAATTAAAAGTAAATATTCTATGTTCTATTAATAATTAAAAATAGTATTTTAAAATTCATAGTTGAAATTATAGCTAATATTTGGTATCAGACCTAACGTCTTCCTTTGTTTACCTTATCAAGTAAAAAGTTCAACAAAATTTTCTCATTAATTACCTTATTACTTTTTCATTATTTATTAGCATACCAAATTTCTTGCTTATTAGTTTAAAAAATAAAAACTTTGAGTGTTCTATCAAGTTTGTCATACGATATTCGATATCATAGCTAAAGATCATGTTTGTAATAGACAATACTTTTGGATTTTTCTTTGTCATTCTTAAAATTTGAAATTGAGAATCTGATCAAGGATGAAGGGAGATCACACTACTCCACCATAATGAATCATATATTGTCTTCTATATTCAGATTAGCAAACTTGAAATAATAAAGGATGAAAAGAAAAAGAGAAAAATTATTCAGGTCCACAAAATTCACTATGTGTTCTTAAGAAATTTGATTTCCTCAAGTATCCGAGGTTGCACATTAATTCCTCCCATGATAAATAATGAAGAAAAAAGTATTATAATTATTATTTGAGAAATATCATTACACCAATAATAACAATATGATTTAGAGCAAAAACAAATAAAAAAATGCCCGGACTTACGTTTTTACGCTCAGAACTTACGTTTTTTTATGTTCAAAGCTTATGCCTCAAATTTTAAGATTTACGCCTTATGGATATATGTTTGTTTTTATGTTCAAGGCTTATGCCTCAAATTTTAGAATTTACACCTTATGAATATATGTTTTTAATTTACGCCCAAAGCATTTTTGATACGCTCTGTCTCGAGACTCGCCCAAAAATATTTTTGAAAACACTGTGCACAACCTTTGCTATAACCACAACTCTTCAGGAGAGTTACAACCCTTCATTTTCTATTTATACCTTTAAAATTCAACACGATAAGTTGAGTTTAAGTATTATTAGGATTTAGGTGGGACCTTCAACTTCATCAAGTACTATAGTAAAATTAAGGTATTTTTATTCCCCTTAAAAGGTTGTTTTTCCAATATTGTCCATAATGTAAGGGACAATTTTTTAAATGCCATTTTAATAGCTCAAATGGGGTCAACTTTTCATATTCTAAAGATTTAATCTCATAAACATCATTCCATATTTACACAAAAAATAAGCTAGCAAATATTTTTTCAAAATCATTAAGATACGCAGAATTAATGTCTTTGTCATTTTCATCTCTCATTGTTTCATTATTTTAAGGACTTCGAAAATAAAATAAAATAATGTAAAAATAGCATTTTCTTTAAAAGATGTATATATAATTATCTTCAAGAAAATCCATAATAATTTATCTTTTCTTTAATAGTAGTCACAATTTTAGTCTACTATATTTCCTAAATATTATACATATATGTAGCAAGAAAATAGGTCATATTTTCACCTTTTCTATTTCTCATCTATTACAGTCCCTTTGTCCTAATTTTTTTGTTTCTTTTCAGTAAAATAAATTTTTTCTAATTTTAATTTAATGAAAACTAATACAAAATGTCATTTTTAGCTTCAGTTACCTTCCACTATTCTATGTTATATAGATATAAAAGTCAACTTTAATTTTAGAAAAATTACTCATAATAATTTGTTGCATTGATTATGCAATTTTTTTTTTTTACGTACACTGAATAAATCCGCTATTATACTATAACTCGCAAAATTAGGTAAAATACGAAATAAAAATGTATATAACGTTTGACGACAATGCCACGGCAACAGAAGAGCCACATGGGTCTATCTTCTGTTCTGTTCATCTTCTTTCTTGCATAAATAGCTGTATTTCTCTTACTTTCCTTATTCATATTTTAATTTAATTTAATTTAATGTAATTAATATATGCAGTAGATCTTTTTATATACTATTGAATTAATGTGAAGCTGCTTCTTTAAAAAAGGAAAAATAAAAAATAAAACTCACAAGCATCTTCTTGATTTCTTTAATGGTAGAAAACAAACAACACTCTGCTAATTCTTTATTTTGACATCACTAGAAATATTTTAGTGTTAAAAATGAACAAGAACACTACTAGGTGAAGTGGGTGTAGCTGTGTTGTTTGATTTCTATTTTAGTTGTTTTGCTTGTATGAGTTGGTCTGTATGTATATGTACAGATTTTTGTGATTTGTTTTGACGGGATGTAAATGGGGTCTCTTGAAAATGGGGTTTCTTTGAAGAAAGATCAGAACTTGCTACGTTCTTCATCAGCAACTGGGAGGAATGTATTTGGTCAAAGACAAGTCAGATCGAGATTTGCAAGATTCTTGTTTGTTAAGAAGATTAATTATTTACAATGGATTTGTACTGTGGCTGTGTTCTTTTTCTTTGTTGTGCTCTTCCAGATGCTCTTGCCTGGTTCTGTGATGGAAAAATCTGGGAATTTAACTCTAGATAGTGAAGTGGGGTATGGGGATTTGGCTTTATTGAAAGAGTTAGGGGGTTTGGATTTTGGGGAAGATATCAAGTTTGAACCTTTGAAGCTGCTAGCTAAGTTTCGTGATGAGGCTGTGGAGGCCAATGGAACTGTTGCTTCAAGGACTGTTGTTAGATTTGGTTATAGAAAACCTAAGCTGGCTTTGGTAAGCATCAGTGTTCCAGTTCAATACTTCCGTGAAGTAAATCTTGATTGTGCTTATGTACTTAAAGTATGATTTTGTTCTTTTGAAGTATTTTCTGATTTATTCTGCTTGCTGCTTATAGGTATTTGCAAATTTGTTGGTTGATCCATATCAAATAATGATGGTTAACGTTGCAGCTGCATTACGGGAGATCGGCTATGAAATTGAGGTAAGTTTTGTGGTTTTTACTTTTTACTGAAGGGTCATAAAAATGGAGGCAATGCCTGCTTCTATGAAGTTAAACAAGGTTGTGGATGTTTTGCTCCGAGATTAGTGGCAGTGATAATACAATTAGGGATGTTGGATTCTTTCTTCCTCTAGCTTTAGACTTCTAAGTAAGGATATAATATTCTTCCTGTACAACTGGTAATCAATGGGACATGTTTCAACTCAGAGTACTATTAAGTCGAAGTTGAACTGTATTTGTTGAATCTGGTGAAGAGTACTTCCACCATTTTTTTTGTATCAAAATTTATTTTTACTTGCAAAGGATAATCACACAGGGAAATCTTTGGGACATGGTTATGCAATCTTATGGAAAAAGGTTAAATCTTTTAATCTAAGGGATTCAGAAATGTGACTCAAAATCAATTATCAAAGAAGAAGTGATTAGATTTGTTGTATATACTTGGAGAGATGATCAAGTATCTAGAGTTGGTAAAAAGGGATTGAAGAAGACTTCACTAGAACACTAGAGAAATAAAAAGACTGGCAGAATTCACTAACATCAACTTAGCTTATTGTATGAAAGTGCCTGATAATTGAATTTCAGCTTTTTGACATTTAGTGGTTTAAGAATGGGCAACCTGAAAATGTTCAACTTATGTTTGGCACTGTAAAAGATGCTTCATGCAAAATACAGTAGGACCTGTAAATGAGTTCATGTCAATAATGTATGTTCTAAAAAGTCACTGTTTAATTTCCCTTAAAAAAATCCAGCACAAAGGAGTGAATGTTGCTTGGTTTCTACATCTGCCATTCCCTGCTAGGTTATATAAGTATCAGTAGCTACAGAAAAATCAAAGTTGCCCTTCTTACAAGAGATGGTCATTTCTTTGGGCACTTATGACCTTCCAAAATTCTGTAGGTGCTCTCACTTGAAGATGGTCCAGTGAGGTCCATTTGGAAAGATATAGGAGTTCCAGTCATCATCATGAGCACCGATGGGCATACAAAGATCTCCTTAGATTGGCTAAAGTATGTATCTTTTTATCATTTTCTAATTATTGGATAACTTTTGATTAATGTTGGTGATTACTGATCGAATAAAACTTTTTGTCCGTAGCTCAAGAATCACTTTTCTATTTCTTATATAACATTACGAGGTTTCTTGAAATTCTCTGACACAGTTTTGTCTACTTTTCCTTAGGTATCTATTTAGAGTGCTTGGCATGCTGAGTTGTAGTTCCCTATGCCTTAGATATTTAAAATATTTCATCACTGAGAATCCATCTATTACCAAAAAATAATAATTGGGGTGACGCAGTTTTTGATTATTTTACATGCTCTTTGTAGCTATGATGGCCTACTTGTGAACTCTCTTGAAGCTGTCAATGTCTTGTCTTGGTAAGCACTCTTTTCTTTCAGTCTCAAATATCTTTCTTAAGTGTCCTGTTGGTTGGATGCTTTTGTGATTTTCCTTCTTTCATTCTTCGCGGAGCATGCAAATTGCTGTTGTACCAGATAGTATCTATGTAACTTATTCAACTCATGATTGTTTGAAATTACCAAAGACACACAAAAGAGTATAAAACAATGGATTCAGGTTAATTTATGTTTGGGTTGATGGAATTGCTGATGATTTCCAAGTTGGGGCTCTTCAGGAGTGATTTTGTGGGTGTTTCCATGATTTCGTGGGCTGAAGATCTTCAACTCCCTTTTCTTTTGGTGGAAAATGACCTAATCTGGATTTTGGTTTGTGAGGTGCATATCTGGTGTAATTTTCTAATTTATTTTGACAACAAAAATCTGGATTTCCACTTATTAGGACTGGATTTTCTCAAGCTTTAGGCTAGATCCTATTAATTATACTGTGATCCTACACTGTACAATAATGTCTTCCTCATTTTGATTAACAAAAGAACTATTATGTCTTGTTCTGAAGAATTGATAGTTTTTTTATTTCTAGATGAAGGTTTGATTTTAGATTGATCTTTTGGTCAATGTATCTCACATGTGATATAGGCATAGAGACAGTCTTGTTAGATAACTTTGTCACTTGAAATGATCATGTTCTAAGAACTATTGCCAATTTCTTGCATATCTCTTTTTAGCATTTGTATTATGTTGCACTTTCTTAACTATGGTGATAAGAAGTCTGATGTGCCTCATTTTCCTTTCTCTTCGCTCTCTTTTCTGGTGCCCTTTTCCAATGATATTTGTGACAGTGTAATGCAGGAGCCTTTCAAGAATGTTCCTCTGGTATGGACTATTAATGAACTTACACTTGCGTCTCGGTTGAAGCAATATATTTCAAGTGGGCAGAATGATTTTGTGGACAACTGGAGAAAAGTCTTCAGTCGTGCCAATGTTGTGGTCTTCCCAAACTACATCCTTCCGGTACTGTTCTTTATCAAAGATAGATCTCTCCTTTGTATTGATATGAGTCTAGTTTTGATGCATGTCGAAATACTGAAAATTCTTGGTGAAACATGATTTGCACTCATTTTATGTGTTGGATTCTGTTATTCATATAGAGTTGTCTTGGTAGAGGTCATCGCACAGACTCAACGCATTATATTGCCTTCTCAAGAAGGAAGTAACATGCATCTAGGATTATGGTCTAGTGGTCAATGAAGTGGGAGGAGAGAACTATGAAGTCTCAGGTTCAAGTTCAATGGAAGCAAAAGACACCAAGTGATTATGTCCTTTCTGCCTAAGACTTGGTGGGTAGAGTCGTCCAGTTCTTGTGTTGGTGGATGGTAGAAAGTACACGGGGAAATAGTCGAGGTGTGGGCATCAAAAAGAAAAATAATACTCCTTCCCTCCCAATTTATGTGAAGATTAAGAGCGAAAGAAAGACCTTTGGAACTTGTGGTCTAAAACAAGGCATGGTTATAAATCATCTCATTAAGGATAAATAGAAATTTTAAAGTTAAATTGTTACTAAACTTAGAAAGGTCTCATTCTTTTTGTGACTGAATAAAAAGAAAAGAATTTCACATAAATTGTGATGGAGGTAGTTATTAGATATCCTTAAATTTTCCCTAGCTCAATCATCTTTTCTAAGTAAATACAATTTGTATGTTCTCGTCATCAACGGTTAAAATTATTCTCCTGATAAAATGGGTGAGTTATTCATACTCCCTTTTGCATATTCTCATACTTAGTTCTTGTTAGTGAGGAATCAGTATTATCTGTATGCTGATTACGAGTTGTACATTATTTAGATAGGTTATTCAGTGTGCGATGCTGGAAACTACTTTGTCATTCCGGGTTCTCCTAAAGAAGCGTGGGAAGTTGATACCTTCATGGCTGTATCTAATGATAATTTACGAGCCAAGATGGACTATGCACCTGAAGATTTTGTTATTGTGGTTGTGGGGAGTCAGCTTTTATATAAAGGCCTCTGGCTAGAACAAGCCCTTGTTCTACAAGCCTTATTACCTGTTTTTCCTGAATTAACGAATGATGGCAATTCGAATTCCCGTTTCAAGATTGTTGTACTGACAGAGGGTTCAAATACCAACTACAGTGTAGCTGTGGAGGTAAAGGATCTTTTTTTCTTTTTCTTGAGTAAATTGTGTCCTTTTCTTGGTCTGCATAATTTAGCAATTTGAATGTCTTTAAATTTTTTCCCTTCTCTTTTGTTCTTCTCATATGTACTGTAGTAACTTGGCAGTGTGATTTCCATAGGCTATTGCACGGAACTTGAGATATCCCGAGGGAATGGTGAAGCACATTGCTCCTGCCGAAGATACAGAGAGAACTTTGAGTGTGGCTGACCTTGTTATATATGCATCTTTCCGTGAGGAGCAATCTTTTCCAAACACTTTGCTAAAGGCTATGTACTTGGGGAAACCTATAGTAGCTCCAGATCTACCAATGATAAAGAGATATGTAGGTATCTTAATTCATTAAATGTTCCCGTGGATATCAAATTTTTGCCTAGGTTGACATGTACATCTTTGTCAATGTGGTTGAGAACATGTATTACTACTGTCAAGTTATTTTTGAGACTTCCTTGAATCAATTTTTGATTTCATCCATCATCTCGATACACTTAGTTCAACTGCAAGAATTCATTCCGTGCATGGAGAAGTGTTTGAAGATGATCCTCAGTGATTCTTGAACCAGTGAAGTTTGGAGGATTCATCTTAAAGAAATCTTTCCAATCTGATAACTTAGTTCCTACAGGGATGGAAAAATGATTTAACTATATAAATGCTCACACTTGTTCTTTTGGCAGACTGATAATGGTCGGTATTTGATTTTCTTTAAGAAACTCATAGCTTTTCTTTGGCCTAATTTTAACTTTATTTTTTCTTATATCCATTCTCAAAACTTTTATGTTTAATTTGTCTTTATCACACCGAATGCACAAATCATTTGGTCAAACATATCTCATGCACTGATAGTTAAGATTGTACTCCTTATCCTTTGTCATTTATCTCACCCAGTGCTTTCCGGGCGACAATTTACAATCGCTACGTCTTCACTGATTTAAATGCATAATGATATGTTTTCGAATTTTAAAGCAAGGGATTACATGTTTTACTCTATTATCGGGTTAGATGATAGGATGGTTTTTGACTTTTAAAGCAAGACTGATTATTTTTACACTATTATTAGGTCGATGACAGGGTGAACGGCTACCTTTTTCCCAAAGAAAATGTCAACGTTTTAGTACAGATCATGTTGCAAGTAGTATCAAATGGTGAACTGTCACTTTTAGCCCGCAAGGCTGCTTCAGTTGGACAACGTACTGCAAGGAACCTTATGGTTTCAGAAAGTGTGGAAGGGTATGCTCAGTTATTGGAGAACATTCTCCGATTTCCATCTGAAGTTGCATATCCCAAGGCTGTCACTAAAATTCCTGAAAAACCAAAAGCAGAATGGCAATGGCAACTTTTTGAAGCAATCGAGACAAAATATTCTCAGAACAACAGTTTGAAGACCTCAAAATATTTGAATGAGTTTGAAAGGCAATGGAATCCGACCCAAAGAGAGGGTTCTACAGCTGTGATGGAAAAGAATGAGGAGTTTTTGTACAGCATTTGGGAGGATCACAGAAGTACTGAGATAGCTAATGTGAGAAAGCGAAGAGAAGACGAGGAGGTAATTGATCTTGGCCTTGCTGTTGTTTCCTTTACTACTTCTGTTTGATCTCCCTTTAATGCTGGACTTTGTGAATGGTTATTGCTTCAACCAACAAAGAAAAAGGAGTTGTTTGATAACTGGAAAATTTTGGAAATTAATGTGGCTCTTATTATTTTGCATTATAAATTCGATGCAGTTGAAGGGCAGAACTGATCAACCTCGGGGAACATGGGAGGAAGTATATAGAAGTGCCAAAAGAGCTGATCGGTCTAGGAACGATTTGCACGAAAGGGATGAAGGGGAACTTGAAAGAACTGGTCAACCATTGTGCATTTATGAGCCTTATTTTGGAGAAGGGACCTGGCCCTTCTTGCATAGTACATCACTTTATCGTGGCCTTGGACTTGTGAGTAATCTTGCTTCAAATTGCTTCACACTTCTCTATAGCTTGCTTGACAGGTTATGTAGGATGAAGTATTAATTCTCTCCTTAGTTTTTATTTATTAATGGACCATAGGCAAAGAAACCTGAAATTTTGTCCCTCTGAAAGAATACTGAATTGAAGATAAGTAATAGATCTTATATGTTCATTAAAAAATGACATTTTTGTAAAGCCTGTCACCAGTTTGCTTTATATATCTGGTGGTTTTCTTTTTCCTTCCCTTTTATCAGTTCTTTCGTTTGTAAATCTTTTCAAAAATGAATTGACAATTCTCTATGTGAGGGTTGTTCTTCGGCTTATCAGTTCATAACTATATATCCATTGAAATTCGATACCAGCCTGAGCTACAGAGGAAGTATCACTTAATTTGCAAAATGACATGGTAACATCCCTGATTGGTGGAAGTTGGCTATTATTTCATCTAGATGTATCCAGTTATGATCTTTTGATGTGAATTTGCTGCCAAAACTTTTGACGGTTGATTTATTATCTCTTTGAAGCTGGTAAGTAAAAACAATGTAATTCATCAGTCTGATATGTGTATCTGAAATTGGCTTATTACAGTCCAGCAAAGGGCGACGACCCGGTCATGATGATATTGATGCTCCTTCTCGGCTTTCAGTTCTAAATAACCCTTACTATAGAGACGTTCTTGGTGAATATGGAGCTTTTTTCGCTGTTGCTAACAGGATTGATAGGATACACAAAAATACCTGGATAGGGTTTCAATCTTGGAGAGCAACAGCAAGACAGGTAAATATTATTCATGGATGTTTCTGCTTTCATTTTTTAAGGCAACTTGTTCTTTTGTTAGCATGGTAAAATTTGATAGCATATCCACAGAACATTGAAACGGGCTCTTTTCCTTAATTTAGCTTAGGCGAGGCTTAAATTCCTTTATGCAATAGGTTGTGTTAAGCATGATTTCTCTCTACGGGAGTGGCTGACTAATGTGGGCTTTTCGTCTGGATACTGAGTCATCCTTGTCTGTTCTCTCTTCCAGGAAATAAGCAAATGCTTGCCATGAATAACTATAAAACATAGCATTACTTGCAAATGAACAAAATACTTTACTACCGGAAAAGTAGCATGAGTATTCATATACTACCTCAAGTATTACACTGCCCTTGTTGCTCATGAACAAACAAATTAAGCTCTAACTGGATAGCCTCTTTCCTTTGCTCTTTTGGGTGGATAAGTGACTGGTAGGAATCCTTTGGCGAGCCTATATTCTTCCGATCTCTTTTACTTAAATTTCATTTAGAGTGGATAGATCTTAAAATATACTGAAAAAACAATTTTCGTGTGTTAAAAAATAGGAGTTTGGATCTTGACTCTACCTAACTACTATCCAGTGTGACTTGTCAAGTAAATGAGTGCTAATTGATACTCAAATTTACTGCTCCAGCTGAAGCCTGTCAAGATTGTAATGGCCAGTGGTTCTTCACGGTTCTTCACTTCTGCCTTGAACAAAACAAGGAGTAACTTGCTGAATTGTTTTTGTAGATCTTTTAGTCGTTTGGTCTTGCTTGACAATTGAATTTAAGTCATTTATGTATTAAATGCAAACACATTACTTCACCTATTGGATTTTATTTTGATATACAATTTACGCTAACATTATTACTTAAACAGCAATCATTGTCCAAGGCTGCTGAAAAGTCACTAGTTGATGCTATTGAAGCGCGAAGGCATGGTGACACACTCTATTTCTGGGCTCGTATGGATGTGGATCCAAGGAACCCACTGAAACAAGATTTCTGGTCATTTTGTGATGCTCTTAATGCTGGAAATTGCCAGTAAGACTCCATACATTATTTAATTTATTTTCCCATATTGCAACACCCTGCTTCAAAAACAAAACTTTTATTTGATACTGTTAATGATGTTTTACCTAATGTTTTTCATGTCATTTATTGAAGGTTTGCTTTCTCTGAGGCCCTCAAAAAAATGTATGGGATAAAGCAGAATTTTAGCTCTCTTCCTCCCATGCCTGTGGATGGCACATGGTCTGTCATGCACAGTTGGGTTTTGCCTACCAAGTCCTTTGTAGAATTTGTAATGTTTTCAAGGTTTGAACGTTTTTTTGTCTTAGCAAGTCATAGTTGAATCCTGAGATTGTTTTTTTCTCATTGAACGATCTCTTAAAGATGCCATCTTCCTTTGCAGGATGTTTGTTGATGCACTCGACTCTCAATTTTACGAAGATCACCATCGAAGTGACCGTTGTTATCTTAGTTTGACCAAGGTACTGATGCTAATATTGGAGGCACACTACATTAAAATGTGAACAAAATGCACTATTTGATGTTTACATGCATCCACGCATGGTAAATAATTTAACATACTAAGCCCATGTTTCTGAAACCTGATTGTTAAACTACTAGCAGAATGAGCTAAAGGAGGAGTGATATGTCTAATAACTAGAGTAGTGTCGAAATAGAGCTCTTAAAAAAATATCTTGGAATTCACTGTCTTACTTTATTAGGAGAATATTCCCTTGGACTTAGCTTGTAACCATCAAAATTTTCTGACATGTTTTCAGGACAAACATTGCTATTCAAGAGTCATTGAGATGCTTGTAAATGTTTGGGCATACCATAGTGCAAGAAGAATGATGTATGTGGACCCACAGACAGGCTTGATGGAGGAACAACATAAACTAAAAAGCCGTAAAGGCAAAATGTGGGTGAAATGGTTCCAATTCAACACTCTTAAGAGCATGGACGAGGAACTGGCCGAGGAGGCAGATTCTGACCGCCCAAAAAGGAGGTGGTTGTGGCCGTCAACTGGTGAAGTTTTCTGGCAAGGTATCTATGAGAAAGAAAGAAATTTGAAAAACAAAGAGAAAGAGAAAAGGAGGCAACAGAGTAAGGATAAAATCAAAAGGATCAAGAATCGAACCCATCAAAAAGCATTAGGAAAATATGTCAAGCCTTCTCCTGAAGATTTGGAAAAATCTAACACAACGACAACAGCAACAACAAGGCTTATGAGGTAGCACTAGTCTACAGGTAGTCTGTCCAAAGTTAAATAGTCTAATTTGGTCAATATATATATATATTTTCGAAATCCCTACCATTTTTTCATTTTTGTTCAGAGGGATGTTATAGGTTTTTTATTACATGTATGTGAGGGTATTGAGCATAGATGCATCCTTCTGATATTGTTGCCAAGCATGTATCTTAGCTTGTTAGTGTTTCTTTTCTACATTTTCTTAATTCTTTTTTGCATCACATTTTGTCTCCCAAGCCTTACTCATCCAATATAGGAGAATGAGAAGGATGGATTTGTAAGCTAACAGTCACACGCTGAGCGTCAGCAATTGTATGTGTTGTAACTTAAGAAAACTCTCTATACCTTTCTGCTAAGTGAAATTACGTTGGTTACTCGACTTGCAGCTTAAATCTACAGTAAGTCTGGATTGCAACGTTGTAAGTATCTGATGATTTGGCTTAATTTTTCTTTGAGAACTTTGGCAGCATGTGGTAACTTTTGCTGTCAAAGTTTCTATTGTTTAGCAGTCAAATATTGAACTTAATTAACAACTGCTACGCTACGCAGAGGCACCAAGAGTGACAAGGCTTCTATTTTGTCTACAAGTAGTACACAGCCATTCATTTTTCCCTATAAAAACCATGTAACTTGCTGCATTATTCCAACATTGAAATCCATTTAGAAAATGGCAATCAAGACTTCATTTTTTCTTCATTTTGTTCCAATATTGTTGATTTTAGCACTAGTGGCAAGGTCTGAAGCTGGAGGAATTGCTATATACTGGGGACAGAACGGCAATGAAGGGACACTAGCTGAGACTTGTGCTACAGGGAACTATGACTTCGTGAACATAGCATTTCTTTCAACGTTTGGAAATGGTAGAAACGCGATGCTCAATCTAGCAGGCCATTGTGATCCATACACTCCAAATGGATGCGTAAACGTGAGTTCTGATATAAAATCTTGTCAATCTAAAGGAATCAAAGTCATGTTATCGATAGGGGGAGGAGCAGGAGCATACTCAATCGCCTCCCCTGAAGATGCTTATCAAGTTGCTGCATATCTCTGGAACAACTTTTTAGGTGGAAACTCGCCCTCTCGCCCTCTAGGAGACGCGATTTTGGATGGAATAGACTTTGATTTGGAGAGTGGTGAAGGACCATATTGGGGTGATCTTGCTAAGAATCTTGCAAGATACAATAGCAACAGAGGAAGCAAGAAAGTGTACTTAACTGCTGCCCCACAGTGTCCATTTCCTGATGCTTGTGTTGGTGGGGCCTTGAGTACAGGTGTTTTTGACTATGTTTGGGTACAATTTTATAACAATCCACCATGTCAGTACAATCAAGAAAATGTAACTAGTTTTCAAGATTCATGAAAACAGTGGATTTCATCAATTCCTGCAAAGAAAATATTTCTTGGATTACCTGCTGCTCCTGATGCAGCTGGAAGTGGATTTATTCCAGTTGCTGATTTAACTTCTCAAGTACTTCCAACTATAAAGGGTTCTGCTAAGTATGGAGGGGTTATGTTGTGGTCCAAGTATTATGATGATCAAACTGGTTATAGTTCCTCCATTAAAAGCCATGTCTAAACTATTTGTACTCTTCTCATAAAATTAGTATAATATCACTTGTTCTTTTTTTCATTTCCATTCATGCGATGCACTTTGACTAGTATGTGAAAATGAGGAAAATGACTTATCTATTAAAATTAGGGAAAACAAGTTTTACAAGGGGAAAATACATAAAATCCCCCGAACTTGGCACGAAAACTCGCTTTAGTACTTAAACTACACGGGTAATTATTTACCCCCTAATCTCTTTTCAAGTGAATTAAAATACACCCTAATATAATAATACCAATCTCACAATGGCAAGTGCATTTCACACGCGCCATGTCATCGATACATCAGCGTCACGTCATTGCCACATCAGCATCCCATTCCACATATTTACATTTTGATTTTTAATTCTTTTTTTGTTTCTTTTTATTTACTCACAATTTTAGAAAGTAAAAAAAATTCTCAAAAATAAGAAATATAAGAAAATAAATCAATTGAAAGAGATTTAAAATCTCAAAACCAATCTCACAAGAACACTCAATTTTTAAGAAACAAAATTAAAACAAATAAATAATAACTACTAAAAATTTAATTTGAAATGAAAATTTGTAGAGTTTCATTGAAAATAACTTCAAGTTCATCACATTCAAACCTTATCATAAATGCTAATATTAATTTGAAGCAAGAACAAATTGATGACTTTCCAATTTTTTCTTGTTCATCACATTTTTTGAATTTATTGATAAAAATTAAAGGAAATGAGGGTTGGATGGATCTGTTTTGAAGGAGAAAAAATATGAAAAGTATAACAAAGAAAAAGAAGAAGAAGAAAAGTGTGAAGCACCGAGATTGGAAGACAAATAAAGAGGGTAGGAGTGGGGGTTCGTTGGGGTTGGGGGGGGTCGAAGAAGAAGAAAGGGTAGTGCAAGTGGTGGATGAGGACGGGAGGGGTGAATTGGGTGTGAGGAAGATGAAAGGACGGGAGGTGGGGGTAGGGTTGGTGGTACTAAAGGTTGGGGGTGGTAGGGTATGAATAAGATGAAGAAAAAAAATATTATTGGATATTGTATTTGTTTAGATTATATACAAATATTTTTCCTTTTACAAGATGAAGAAAAAAAATATTTTTCCTTTTACAAGAGATATTCTATATTGATCGTATTTTTCCAATCCTCCCAACACACCTCATTTTAATCCGCCTTTACTCTACAACATTGCATATTGTATTTGTTTAGATTATATACAAATAATTTTAATTATTTATATTAAATACAAAGAAAAAAATTGTTCTTTTGAAAAACTTGCCGATTAAAGATATTTATATGGTTTATCCTTTAATTATCTCATTGATGTCTAAAAATGAATATTGTAAACAGATTTTTTTCTTCTTAAATACAGACTAAAAAAAAAAAGAATTACATAGTAACAGGTAAATAATCTCATTTTCTTTTCCTGCCAGTTTATTTATATAAAAAATACTACTAAGATGATAAAATCACACCACAAAAAGAAAAATTAAAAGTTAAAAACACAGCTGGCAATGGAAACATCTCGAGGCAAAAGGAAACTCTCGATGATTCCGGCTACTGTATAATTCAGAAACAAACAAATAACTAACTACTGCCAACTCATCTGATAGCCACGTGTCATTTAACTAGCTGAGCAGAACATGGGGATAATCTGTACCCCGCCGTATGAAATAATCTCTCAGCTAGAAATACATGTTAACCAACGTTGGCGCGCGAAACATCTCGAAAGACGTAGAACTTGTCTAACTTTGTCAGTATAAATATGAAAATGGCTAAGCAAACTGATCACATTGAAAAAAAAAAATAGTTTTTCCGAGCAGTTTTATAAAGAGAGAATACTGAAGAAGTTGGGTTGGTGGAGCGATTTGTGCTGGAAATTGAGTTATTTGGATTTTGTGGAACCGATTGGACGGAGCTGTTTTTCTTTCTTAATTGTAAGTTTATCTTATATCTTTTAAAAAAGTATTTGGTTTGTTTTCAGCTTTCTGTGTATCCTTGTTCTGAATTTCTGGTGAAATTTCGGTTTTGATTTATCTAATTAAGTTTTGGGTATTTCTAAGCTATAAATATGACCAATAACCCTCATTTCACTCTGATTTTGTGGTTTTTATTATACCAAGCATATCCTTTTAACTTGGTTTTAGTTTGAGCGCTTCAATTTTTGGTCTATAGGTAGACATTTAAGTTTATATAATATACACATGTCCTATTTAATATAATGCAAATCAATTACCATGTAGGACGAGTGCATCTCACACGAATTCTTACGTAGTATGCGTGTGTTTTATTCAATTTCATATAAGTTCACACATCTTGGGAATTACACTGGATGGATAAGTTGTTGTTGGTAGCATTATTTTAGTTAGTTTAAAAAAAGGTGATATAGTGGTGTCCATAGATTGATTAAACCATTTATACTGTCTACTGACAAGTGGTGATGGAGATGCTGCTAATTTTGTGCACAAATGTCTGATTCTTTTGTTCGTTTTTTTCTTGGTTGAGCATCTGCTGAAGTTCTGTGGTCTTTTTTTTCATAGGTAATTCTCTATAGACATAAAAGGGAAGCTTAATTTGGACCTGCATTTGAACCAAGCTATGTATCCCATGAATCCTTACCAAAGGAACCAAGTACCTTACAATACTCATTATTATCCCCGTTTTGAATCGAATCCTCATCATCATATGAACATTGATCCAACTAGATCTACTTTACCTTATGAATCTTCGCCTTGTGGTGGTAGCAGCTATGGGCATCCTTATCCACCTCAGTGTCACAGTTGCTGTATCCATAACAGTTCTCCGAGCCAGTGTGCGTTTAGCCCTCCGTATCCTTACCTTCCACCACCTACCTACAACAACTGTAGTTATCCTACATATCCTGTGATGTATCCTACTCATTATGTTCCTCCTCCACATTTTACTATGGAGCAGCCCCGATACGAGTATGAAAAGAATATGGGCAGAGATTATCACTGTTGTGGTTGTTCAAATCATCAATGTGGCAGTAAGAAAGGAGGGAGTAGTGTCAAAATAGAAGAACATGACCAGGATAAGAAAAACGATTGTAACGAGTCATTGGTTCCTTTTGGGTTGAAGAATTGTCCTTATCCAGTTGTGTGCTTACCACCTGATGACATGAAGAATAGGGAGCGCTTGAAGCCTAATGGGTCCAATTGTAAAGAGCAGGAGGAGAATCCGCAAGTTGTGAAGCCTTTTGGTGATTTCAGGCCCTTTCAGCAACCAAATGTCTGGAATTTATGGCCTTCTCATTATGGAAACAGCTCGGAATCACCAAAGCAAACGGGAGATTTTCCTGAAAAGCAACATCACGATGATGCGATCAGGAAGCAGTTTCCATTTCCAATAATCTGGATGCCTTATAAACCCGAGGAAGACGGAGAGAAAGTTGGTAAGGAGACCGAGTCTGGCCTCATTGCTGAGAAGGAGCCAACCTCCCCCTCAAAATTAACCAAACCAGTGTTACATGATTCTAAAGACAAGAGAAGCAGTTCTAAAGAAAATGAAGTGAATAGCGGAAGTGAAATCCATGGAAAGGGACTGAGTAAAGGGTCTGTTGTGAAAACCATTCCTGTAAAGCAAGTGGAGCAGAATGAGATCTTCGATGGAAAAAAAGAGGAGGCTTCCCAGAGGCATGAAAGTGATGCTAAACAGAAGAAAATCACTCAAAAAGCTGGGAAACAACAGTCGACTTCTCCTACAAAGTCATCGAAGTTGCCTCCTGTTTGTTTAAGGGTTGATCCCCTTCCTAGGAAGAAAAGCAGTAATGGCAATTCTAGGTCTCCTAGTCCTCCTCGTGGGAAAGGGAAATTAGTAGAACCGTGCAGTGACAGCTCCAAACCTCCCATCCAATCAAATGAGAAGGAGAATGTTCAACTAGACAAATCATCAATAACAAGCATGCCAAGAAAAAGCACAGAAGTGGAGCCAAGTAAAAGCAAGACAAAAGTTGTTGAGGTTGCACAAGGGACAGCTAAAGAAGATATACTTCATGATCAGTGTACCGCTTTCCCTGATCTGAAACGCCAGGCAAGGAGCAAAATTGCTGAGGGTGATACTGGTAAAGCAGCAAATAAGCCAAAAGATGAACTTGATGCAGTAGCTGTGAAAGCTCAGTCCAGCTATGAAGGACATCAGAGAAGTGAGGTCAGAGAAGCAGCGAATGGAGAAGTGGATGCAGGCAATGAGACGAAACGAGAAAAGAGGAGTAAAATGTCCAATGATGAGGCAGCTACCAAGATTCAATCAGCATACCGAGGTTTCACTGTGCGGAGATGGGAGCCTCTGAAGAAATTAAAGCAGATAGCCAAAATAGAGGAGCAGATGGCTGTGCACAAAAAGCATATTCAGGCTTTGGAGAGCTCAGCTGACAATGGGGTGGACAACCAACAAAGAACTATCCTCACAGAAGTCATAATGGGTCTTCTACTAAAGCTTGACACTATTCAGGTATGTGGATGAAATAAATTGCAGAAACCATCATGCAAAATTCGATCTGTCCGTAGCATGAGTAGTTAAAGCTGGTGAATGATTTGAGATTTGAGTTACTTTACTGAATAGAACTCGTATATTATATTGAGCTCGGAATGATACTTCGTAAATTCAAATCTATTCATTTCTGTGGGGGTCATGTTTCAAAATTCTCACTTTTTAACTCAGTTAAGATGAAATCAGTTAATGGTTATACAAAATCAACTTGATAATATTGCTTCTTTACTCCATCATTCACACTCTGTCATTTTGTTTTTTGTAATTGTTGGCCTACTGCCTAAACCACTGAGATTTGAGAATTTCAACTTACATGTCGCCTAAGTTTTTCGTTGCTGATTTCACCTCTGATTTTATTAAGTTCGGGGGGTTTAAGTTCTTTTCTCTCTTTTATGTTGAAGTAATTAAAATCTCTATTCTCTTTTTTGCCAGGGGTTGCATCCAACTGTCAGAGAATATAGAAAATCTGTAGCGAAGGAGCTTGTTAGCCTGCAGGAGAAGCTGGATCTTCTAAACTGTAAAAAGCAACCAGCAGAAAGTGAACAGACTTCTGTTGCCAAATCTAGCGAGGACACAAGCACGGTGGTGGCAAACAACCCTTCCTTGCAGGGTGGCCAGGAGGTGCAAAAGTTGGAAAGGGATGATGATTTTGCTAAGGGGGATGAAGGACTAAAGTTTGATGCAAAGGGAATTTGTGAAGAGCAGCCTCTTTGTGCAACAGAGATGCTACCCAACTCTCATGATGTAGGCAATGCAGCACTAGAGGGAAAAGAATTAAACAAGGACGTTGAAGAGGTGATGGAGGGCGTTTCGGGTGGCAGTGCAGTGAAGACAGGAGATGGGGCATCAGTACAACATTTTGAATCTGAAGAAAAAACAGATAAGTTATTTGATGATAACGCAGCAGTAGTTGAGAAATTAGATGAGCATGGAGATGGTGTGGATGAGTCCGGAGAACTTCCTCGAGGAGTCCCTGATGAAGAGACCAGTATTCAAGGTTCTGCTGAAATCAGGAAAGACACAGTAGACGTTACTGCACTTACCTCTGAAGAAAAAGTGTCTGATAGAGCGAGTCTAGAGCACCACCACTTGGAAGCATTGGGTGAAACATCAGTTATTTTGAGGCCAGAGAATATGCACAGCAGCAATGGAGTAGAGGAAAATGCAGAAATTCTTGAAAGAGATGCAGCAGTACCGATTGACATTCCCAAACGAGAGAAAGAAGATGCAAACATATCCGATGTGGATAATGAGGTTGGTATGGAGAAGAATGAAAGAGAGCTTGATCAAGGCGGTAAATCATCAGATGGTTTTGCTTTACCATCAGAGGAAGACGCAATCACCACAGAGCAGCCTACGGATACTACCAACACGGAGGAATCAGAAACAACTGAGGTTCTGCAGGAAAAAATGCAAAATGCAGTTGACAGAGACATTGAAATCCTTGATTCAGGAATACCAATAGAACAGTCAGTGGAACCTCAAGTATCCATTGGTACCAATGACGAAGCTCAGGAGTACCATATTCAAGATAAGCAGAAAACTGGGGAGGAAAATGAGGAGGTGCAAGGTGAGGAATTGCAAGCTTGCGATGATGTTGTCGTCTCTGAACCTGATAATGAAGGAAAAGAGCATAATGTGGTGGTTGAGCAGCGGCATGTGGAGGAGAACTTCGAGATGAAAGGGAACGAACCAGTAACTGCCGATAATGCTGCACCTGTGATCCAGGAACCAGTGGATGGAAGTAAAGCTATGGCTGCTCCAACATCAGAAGCTGCAAGTACCGAGACAGATCTGTCAAGGGAGAAAAAACATGGTGTAGCAGACGACCACAACACACATCCATCGATGTGTGATGCCGTGGAAGGTAATTCTGCTGATGCTTCCCATTCTTTTGGTTCTACGCCTATTGAAGTACAAGGTATGAATGCAAAGGAGCTTAATGAATGGAAGAAAGTGGAAATGTTACCGTCATCACCTACTGCCAGCCAAGTATCCTGTGATGGTGATGCGCTGTCTGAGAACGATAGAAAACTTATAGAAGAGAATGAAAAATTAAGGGAGATGATGGAGAAGTTAATCAAATCAGGGAATGAACAACTGAGTGCCATATCCAGTCTTTCTGGAAGAGTTAAGGACCTGGAGAAGAGATTGTCCAAGAAGAAGAAGCTAAAATTGAAACGAAATAGGGTACCTTCAGCTGTATCAGCCTGTGTAAAGCCATTGAATGACTCACTTAGAAATAGGACTGTGGGGTTGGCAATGTAAAAAACAAAAAGCTTGGTCATTCCTTTTATTGGAATAGTAATGTGGTTCAGGCGGTCTGTTTGTGTTCCATTGTATGCTAATGTATAAATAAGGCTTTTTCTGCTCAGTTGTTTCTTCTTGGTTTGGTTCTTATGCAATAGCCACTTCAAAATTACTTGTTTGGCACTGAGGCGTGGCAATAGCAACTTCAAAGTTACTTGTTTGGTATTGAGGCATGACAATAGCTTTTATGTCCAAGATGTTCATTGTCATATGGACATCATTCTTCCACCTTTTACCCTTTTCAAACTATAATTGCAATAGTAATGAGATGTATACAAATATAAAGAATACCAAGTCTAAGTAACACTCTAAAATATCACTAATTCATAACCACGAATTAAACGAAGATTATTCCGATGAAAATTGATATGTAATTTAAGACGAGCAAACCATACCATTGTAAAAAGTTGAAACAAGAAATACACATAATTAGGCTAGCTATTGAATATATGGATCCCCATATTTAGTAGCTTTGACCTAAATTTTGCATATGCTTTTACTAAATATGTATGTCAATCATTAATACGTAAAATCATCTTGCAATATTGTAAAATTCAAATTCTAATACGTGAAATCATGTTAATTTGGTTAAACTCAAATTCTAACCCTGCGTCTCCTCCGCAGTAGGAGCAAAACACATACATGCACCGTATCCGCGCGTTGTTTCTTCCATCATAAAATCTTTATACTTCATGCCAAATCTCTTCCAGTTAAAATCACCAACCATTGAAGGATTTTTCCCCAATTCAATCTCTACATACAATTTCCCCTTCGAGATACTATAATCACTACTATATTTCCATATCTTCAAACACTTCGAAGCCCTAAAATTCGAAGAAAACGACGGATAATCCTCATCAAAATAACCATAGATATCCGATTTGTACTCTGTATCAGTATCATATGCAGCACTTTCCCCTTCTCCGCTCTCGGAATGAAATCCATATTCAGCAATGCCTAGTAAAGAGTCTAGCGTTAAAAACTTACCAGCTTTAAAAATTTCGAAACGAAGGCTAAAGCTTTCACTGGACGGAACGAAGAAGACGAACTTTTCTCTCCATTGTTGATTGGTACACATCTTAATCTTACTTGTTTTCAGTTGATTTTCTTTGTGTGTGGAGACTTTCACGTAGTATTTGCCCTTCTTTTTCACATCAAATTGAGCAGATTTTACTTCTACCGTAAGCAATTTGTACTTTGCTGGCATTGATGAGGAATACGCCATGGTAGTAATAATATGAACAAGAACAAGGGGATATTAATATTAAAACTTAAAAGTAGTGTAGTAGAAAGCTAATCAAATTGGTAAGGATTTGTATTTTCCTTTAATTTAGGGACACAATAATCATAGTTCATGTAATTTCATGGTTGATTGAATTTTATCCTAATATATAGGTTTTCCTTTTCTTTTCTTTTTTTTATAGATAAATTAAAGATTTTTTATCATATAAGTTTTATCTTATTTAAATTATATAAAATAATAATACGATGAATCATCTTATTAAGGATTAGGATTTTAAGAGGATATGAAGAGGCGGACTCATGAACCCACACAAAATGGGGGTGCACCTAAATCTATTAATTTCAGAAAAAAATATGTGTATATGTATTCATTAATTCTAGAAAAAATTATGTATAAATAAACATATATATTATTATGAGAAATTGACAAAGTTGGGTATAATTAATCGTACAATCACAAGGAGTATAGAATTATCTTGCGTTATTGGTACAAGCTAGAGGAACTATGTGAGACAATGGTTCAAATTTAGCTAAAGTCTTTTTCTTTTATTTTTTTTAAGTATACATTTGAGCTTGTATTTGAGAATATTGATACATCCAAAATTCTCAATCCCTAAATTCACGGAAAAAAATTATTCACAATGGATGTTTACCTAAATTATAATAAGTTATTAAGGATAAAAACTTGTGGGAGAATGAAATGTTGTAAATAGTTGAGAGAGATGCCCGTAAGTTAAACAGGGAAGACACGAAAGTTGGTAAATATTTTTTGTAGGGAGTTTTATGTTAAATTGAAATTAGAATTTAAGATGATACAAGTAGAAATTAAAATTTTGTGGGACTCTATCAGCATTTAATTTGGGTTAAGATATTTGTTGACATAAAAAAATTATGAGAGTCTACAATGTATTTCATACAAATTAGGATTCTTGAAATATACTTAACTCCAAACATCTTAATTTCAGAATCTGAAATATTTTTGTTTCTTCAAATTTTATTTTGGTTAACTTATTATTCTGTCACTTTAAAATTTATTGCAAACAATGTAATTAAGCAATATCAAATTGTATGTGTTTCCTTCAAATAAGTTAATATTTATTTTTATTTTTAATAATTGAACTTATATGTCATGCATAAGTTTTTTAGAAAACGAAAATTTGTTTTTGAGCTAAACTAATGCAGTAGTATGATACAGAACAATAATTTATGGTTAAAAGTTAGTGCAAACAACACAAAACCACTAGTGTAGGAGCAAATTACTTCTCTCCATGCACAAAACTTATCAATATTCGAACTTCAGATACAAGAGGTCAAAATTAAGTATAATTTATTTTAGATACACTATATCTAAGTTAATTTACATATATTAGACTCTTTCCCTCACTCTCCTCCTCTTCCACTCGCTTCTCTAGCTTATCTCTCTCCATTTGCATCACTATAATAGAATGTACTAAAATGTATTTGATATTTCAGATACTTATATATGGGATATACACACACTCTCACTCGCCGACCTACTAGCTCGCATCTCGTCCATAATATGTAACCTTCTAGCTCGCCTCTCTCCCAAATACGTATTATACCCTAAAAATTACTCACATTTATTATGATGGACAAAAGTTAAAAGAGCAACACAAAATAGGGACAACGTGCAAATGACCCATATAATCAGCCCAGCCCATTATCATCACAGGCCCAACAATCAACCAAGCAGTTTCCAGAGTATATATGTAATTCCAAGAAGAAAAACTTTTTTCCGGCGAGCGGGGAGGAGAATCCTCTCTTTCTCTCTCTATCGCTCGGAGTAGTAGTTAGCTCACATTATGAATTGAATCAAGAAAATTTTCAATTCTTCTTCTTGTTAAACACACCAATCTTCAATCGTTCATCAACATGTATTATTATTAGCACACAGAAAAAGCAGAATCTGGAGAGAAGCAACAAGCTAAGCTCCCCCCAAATGGAAGAGGGAACTCAAATTCTGGAGATCAACTTGATCTCTGCTCAATCCCTCAAAACCCCAGTCGCTAACTTGCGCCGTATGCAAACTTATGCTATACTCTGGGTTGATTCATCAACCAAGCTTCGTACCAAGATCGATCATCTAGGCGGCGAAAACCCTACATGGAATGACAAATTCCTCTTCCGTGTTTCGCCGGAATTCATTTCAGGTGAAACCTCCGGTGTCTCTGTTGAAATATACGCCGTCGGCTACATCAAGGATTTTCTCATTGGTACTGTGCGTTTACTCATAAGTAGTTGTCTTAAAGGAATTGCGAAACATGGAATTACTACTGCTACTCCGGCTTTCACTGCTGTACAAGTTAGGCGGCCTTCTGGAAGATTCCATGGAGTTTTGAATATTGCTGCTACGGTGTATAGTAGTTCGGATTTTTCGTTGTTGAATGGATTATCTGCCATCTGCTTCGGCGATTTGATGGAAGAAAAAGAGAATGGTAGTCGATGGCGGCGGCGACGTCTTAGCCGTGGAGGATCTAAGCGGAGCGAGCCACCACCATCATCAGGCGGCGAATCTTACGATTTCTCCGACGGCACTGATTCGACAACTTCGTCGTCGTCGTCATCGGCGGTGTCAATGGCATTGAAAGATTGCAACTGTGTACCAACAGTTACAGAAATGGCGGGAAAGAAAGATTTGAAATCGGACGGTGGAGGTTTGCTGTGTGGATTGATGTTGCAGAAGAAGATCCCATTCTGTCCGTTTGATCAAAATTCAGCGTTGTGGACTGATTCCTTTGAGAAGGAACCATAATAAACGGTCCAGATTCTTCTTATACAAATCGACGGTGATGATCAACTCAAAATCATTTCGGTTGCAAAAAAATCAAAATCCACCCCTTTGAGTCTCCTTAATTGCAGATTTCACCCATTCATTTGTTTTTTCATTGCTATTTTTTGGTTAATTTTGATTAGCAAATAACATTTTGTGATGTAAGATCTTGTTCTTGATTCTGCATTGGATCAAACTGTTGTTTTGTGTTCCTTTAATCTTGTACTCAGATGCTCAAATTGTAAACGTGATTAGTTTTATTCATGGAAAATGGATTAAGTAAATTTGAGACCTATAAATCACAATTTGTAAGATTAAAGATAATATTAAATCTTTGATAAATCTGTCTTATGGCTAATAAGATCTTGTAAAAAAAATAAATTATCATTCTTTTTGGTTAGGAGAAAATTATTGATTTGTAATGAGTATTTATGGTCCTTAGCTAAATTGTTTCTTTAGGGATTCAAAGGGGAGAAAAGCTGAGCTTTATCAAAGATTAGGTAAAATAATTAGTAATAATTAGTGTTATTTTACTTAGTACTAACTAGTTCTTTTCCTAAAAAAAATGATCTCCATTAGTCTCAACTCTCAAGCATCAAGTAGATCCATTGAAGGTACAAAAGTTCTTGTCATCAAAATTGGACTGTTAACTTAATATCTCTAAAGATTTGAGCAACAAATCAATGATGTATTTCAATATTAGACAAAAAAAAAAAATATTTGCCTTTTTTCTCATTCATTATGTATTTCTCATTCAATTTAGAGTCACATTTACGATTAAGTTTTAATATCTCTAATTTTATTTTAATTTTTTGTATGGCGCTTTAATGACGTCTGCATGATAATTTTTTAAAAATTAAACCTACCTACTTATTTGAACTCCTCTACTCTGTCCACCCAACCTAAAATTATAGGGAAATCAATAAATAAGTTGAACTTCTCTACTCTGCCCACCCAACCTAAAAGTATAGGGAAATCAATAAATAAGTGAATCATTAATCTGCCTAACAATTACTTATATTAAGATAAATTAATCAAGATGGATAAAATTATGAATTATAAAACACATTCAAACTCTTATCAAGTTTGAATTTTTCATGAATCTTGAATTTAACTCAACCCCACAAACTAGCTTATGAGAGAATATTTATCCAAATTCATATAAAAAGGTCAGTTCATGACTTATGGGGTGTTGGGGTGGGGGATTGTCTAAATCCATATAGGGAGATCAATTTCTCATCCATCTATCGATGTGAGACTTCTTAACACTTTTGCACATGCACAAACCTCAACTGAAACGTGAACACTTAATGTATCTGAGCTACATAATAATGTATATGAGCCAATATTTAATGCATATGATCTACATATTAATGTATATGAGCTTCAATTATTGTATTCCCATTTTTTTAATTTGTAAGTGATTAATGTAATTAGAAACTTATTAGGAATAGATTGTAATTTCATATTAATGCTAAGAGAATTCTGTAATTTACACTTACATAAATGGAGGCTCAACATCAGTGAACAATAAATTAGTATGGGACCATGTAAAGATAGATTTTAGGTCTAACTCAATACATAAGCTAGCTTACGAAGGAAAGTTTGTCTAAATTCATATACGGAGATCGATATTTCATTCCTCTATCGATGCGATACTTCTAAATACAAAGCAAGTAGTAATACTTTTAAAGGACCAGAGATGATAAACAAATTTTATTATGAAACTTGTTTTTTTTTTTTTTTAACTTTCAAGCAAGTTGTTTTTTTTTTTAAAAAGTTTTATAAGGAGTACTATTTTTCTAGAATATAATAATATATTTTTCAAAGAACTTGAATACAAAATATACAAAAATTAAGAATATTTCTATAATGATCACAATCTCTTCGCTAAATTTACGTTAATGTTTTTCAAAAAAATATTTTTTCTATTCTCACAAGATAATAATATAATTTGTGTATAAATCACAATCTATTTTAATTATCCTTTTTTACTATGTTCGATTCAAAATAATTTTCTTATTTTTATGAGATAATGATAAAATCCATATTCGTAGCTTCTTACTTGTTGAATTATGTTATTGTTGTCGCTGCAGTACTTAATGGCACCCTCAATGTGTATTCTGCAAATTGATTTTGACCTTTCCTTCAACCTCATCCTCAAAATAGAAATCCCTTCTCACTTAGATTTACTACGTGTCTATAACAGATTGGTTTTAAAAAATTTTTTTTTACTTTTATGTGAAAATATTTAGTCGTATTAAATATTTAAAACAAACCAATATATAAGTCAACTTTATCATAATAAAATTCTGATAAAGCTAAAATCATGAAATAGTTTATCATAATTGAATATTAAAAATTAATATATAAGTATATGACATACACATCTATTAAATTGGTATAACAATTTCATACATATATAAATATAAGTGTTTTTATTAAGTTAAAAAGCACAATTTGATACATATATAAGTGTCTTTAAAAAGTTAAAAGTAAGTAAATTTATTATTTCTCTCACGTAACTTTGTCCAATTTTATATTTTTAAATAGAAAAATATTAACTTTAAATTCATGATACGATTTTTCGTATGTTAATTTAGCAAATCAAAATCTTAAAAGTCTCCCAATTTTACTAAGAGAATATAAAATATAAAATATTATACATACATAAATTTTATTTATCTTATGTATAGATATAATTTTCCCCATGCTCAAGTGAAATACTATCAACTTTAATTTCATTGCAAATATCAATTATTTAGCAGAAAATCAACATCACTTAATTTAACTTTTAGAATATAAGATAATTATAAAAAAAATAATTTAGAGAACACAAGTGCTTCATTAGGAAGAAATCCATAGAATATACAAGTAATACTAAAAAGAAAACAATCTTTTTGAGAGGACAAAACAAGTGCTTCATTATGAAGAAACCCTCTTAGATAGATTATACAAGAAAAAAAAAATCAAACAAAGATTTTAAAAAAAGACACTATGGTACAAAATTAGAAGGGTACGTGTTAATAATACTTTTTTTTTTCCTTGTCTTTATATTTTGTTCCAAAGGAGATTTTTTTTTTTTTTATCAAAACAATATTATTATTATTTTATTTTAAAAAAAGTGAATGAATCTTGGTGAGACCCCCCAAATCACAACCACTATAAGGTAAAATAGGTATTTAGCCCTTGGGATATCTTTGATTTGATATGGCACGCAAAGATTTTTTTTACTTAATTTACGTGATATATTTAATTTGAAATAAATTTTTGTAAAAATATTATTACAAGTTATAATTATGAAATAATATATTTTAAATTTTAAAAAAAATTAAGTTATTTTTAATATTTGAATTACAAACATTTTTTTTTAACAATACTTTACTCCTTTATTTTGTTTGACACACGTTTATTTTTACTTGAATACTTTTACTTTATTATTAATGTCAACCTTCAACTTATGACTAAGTAGACTATACGCATTTTATGTGTTTATTCAAACAAACAAACAACTTTGTTGATTTATTTCTTCAATTATCTATCCCCCACCATCATGTGATCCACCTGCTTATTCCTATCTATATCATACCTAGAAAATTTTGTACTTTCCTTCATAAAAGTTTTAGTGGATCATGTTTTGTGATATGTCTTTTAATTCATATGTTCATGCATATTAATATATCAGTGTTTGAAAACAAAATTCACAGTTGTATATCATAAACACCATAAAACGTGTTATTGATTGACGAAAATACTTTTTCATTTTTAATCATATGTTTTGAAATTGAGTTCGAAAAATATGAGTGAACTACGTGTTTTACGTCAATTCATCAATAAAATTTTCTTGATCTTGTATATATGTGTTAAAAAAATTACAACATATATTATCTCTTATATAAGACTTTAAAACATGAATTAGATTAATCAAAACTCAAAGCAGATACGTAGATACCTATGGAATCTTTGTGATCAAACTTATATATTGTGGTGGAGATCGCTGTTACCTATTAGGTAAGCTAAGTACATAGACTATAGGAACTTAAGATAATTAATGTTTGGCATATATATAAAGTATTATTATGCATGGAATAAAATTTGATGGAATTGACAAGACATTGTAGTCCTCAATTTGGTTGTTCCTTCAAATATGATTGAAAAATTCAACTATATACTATAAAGTAGAGTAGCTAACATTTATTAGAGTGGTTAAAAAGTCTATCAGGTTAATAATATTATATATAATTGCTATGTTCTAGATCTGTAAATCATACATTTAATATTCAACTTTAATTTACAAGTGTCTTAAAAACTCAATTGCATGTCTAATGTCTTGTCCATGAGTTTGTTTTATTAATTAATAAGTTACTTGTTTAACATAAAAAGACAAATTAATATAATAGTTTAATATAAACTATTGAAAGTGTGACATGAGTCATTTGTGACAAAAAAAAAAAAAAGTCTTGGCTGGAAAGAGGTGTTAGTCATGTTACAAATTTATAAGTGGGGTGCCCACTAATCACTGCTGCTACTTTCAGTTCTCTCGAAGGATCGTTTGGTCGGAGGGATTAGGTGAATTATTTCGATTTAAAATTTGATATTAAGTTTATTAGTCAAAATTAGAATGATTGAGTGTATATAATTTGGATTAGTTACTTGTATAACAAATTAACAAGTGAGATAAGTTATATATTCTGATTTTAATTTCGGAATGATTTCAAACCAAACAACCCTTGAATTCTTTTAATTAAAAATAATGGTTTTTTTTATAGTTGCAAGTTGAATGTGATGCTAATTAGGTTAAAGTTTATTTGAGATCAATGCCATTTGTATGGACCCAATGGGGAGTGTTAATTTATGCATTGTTTTTGTTGCATATATTAAAGGACATTAATAAAAGGAAGAAAATTTTAGTTTAATTGTTTCATTATCTTGATGATTAAGAATTTTTAATGTACTATCAGATAATTTCAAATAACTTCTTCTGATTAAGAAATATGCTACTTTTTGGTTCAGGATATTCTATTATCAATTAGTATTTCTGACGATTATTCTTCGATTGTTGTAGTAATAGTTTTCTTCTCCATTAATTTTTGAATTAATATCTTAAAATGTCACTTAACTTTGAGAATTTATCTAGTAAAATTATTAAACTTTGTTTTGTATTAATAAAATCACTAAACTTAAACAATTCTATCAATAAAATCACTGAATCAAATTTATTATTAAAAAAATATTGACATAGCAAAATAAATTACTCGTATATTTTTATATCATATAATCCAAATCCACAAATAAATAAACGTATCAAATCGGGACAAACTAAATTACGAAAACAAATATTTTTTTATGATATTGTTGAATAATTTACGTTTTGATTAAATAAATAAATGAATATCTTTTCTTCGTGAAACATATTTTTGTATTACAGTAATACTAACACCATGATAATTTGCCTCAATAAAAAAAAATGAGTACAAGTACTATGGCAAAAAAAAAAAAATGTAAATCCAAAACAGGAAGAAAAACAATAAATAAATGTAAAAAATAGAATAAGTATTTATTAATTAAATGTTTCAGCGTGTAACAATTTTTAGATGTTTCTTGCTATAATTAATAGGTAAAAACCTTACTTTTCCTTCGTAATTTTCACTGTTTGCCAACGTTAAATTTGTTTAAATTTGAAAATAATATTTTTTCAAAATTGTTAATAAATAAGTTTTGAAATTTGAATTTGTGTTTGCACATAAATTTAATTATTTTTTTAAAAAAAGTTTTGTGAGAGGAAGTGGGAGTTTTTAATGAGATTTCTTTAATTTTATTTATTTGTGAGATTCATATAAAAATAAAAATTTATTTTAATATGTCAATACTTTTTTTAGTAATAAATTGAATTTAGTGATTTTATTGATAGAAAGGTCTAAGTGTAGTGATTTTAGTGATATAAAACAAAGTTCAATGACTTTATTAAATAAATTTTTAAAGTTGAGTGACCTTTTGAGATATTAACTCTCAATTTTTGTATGTTGTATTTACTTTACACACTTATTTTTAATATATTTTACTTGACTTAATGATCTATCAAAAACAGTCTCATTTTAACTGAGCCTCCTTGTAATAATTTCTGGCGATTAGTGATTTAATTCACTATAATAAAAATGATCATGAATTAATTGCTGTTAAATATGTATTTTTAGCGGCAATTGACACTCTTTATATATGTCCATAAAGTCTTTAGCGACATTAGTTCTAATGACACTTAACTAATGTCTGTAAAGACTTTAACACTCTTTATTAATGTTAATATTTAATGTCGCTAAAAGTTATTTTTGTTATAGTGATTGAACTTTTGCCTATATATATATGGGGAAAAAAGAAATCATTTTAAAAAATAAAAATGGAAGAGAACAAATTTAGTTAATATTTTTTTTTAAAGAAAAAAATAATATTATTATTTGTACCATGTATCTGACCATATTTTTGGTTTCAATAGAGATTAACGGTGGACCATGTATTCTGATTTCTGCAAGATCAATGTTCTATTCCTCTCTTTTGTTTTTTCCCCATGGAGTTTTTTTCACAAACTTTAATATTAGAAAATATTAATTAATTAATCACAAAAACAAGTACTCTTTTATTCTTTTTAAATTTATTTGTTTGACTTTTTCTTAATTCATCGGAAAATAAAACTATATTTTCACTTTTAAGAAATTTTTTACTGATCTTTAATTCTAATATCTATATGGCATGTTATAGGCTTAAGATCGATATTTAAAAATAATTTGTATATTTATATACTTTTAATTTAAAATCATAATATTTTAGACATTTTTTTTATTTTCTTAAACTCTTAATAAAAAAAAAATAAGCCAAACAAATTCAAAACAAAGAAAACTATTACACTAAAATACAAACTTCAAGGAAAAACAGATATAAAACGAAATAATTCAATTGATAAAAGTATCTTCAATCTTTACTTCTAATATTTAAAATTATAAATTTAAGTCATTAAAATAACAAAATATATAAAAAAGTTTTGGAAAAAATTAAAAATGAAATATAGCATTGCGTGGACGCTGCGTGGTTATCGAGGTTGCCTGAAATTAATTGTAACTATATATTAAATAAATCTAATCATGTCATAATATAGTTTTAATATTAAATTTAATTGAGAGATGAAAATGTCATCTTCTTAAATGACCTTTCAAGAACAGACCCACTGGATTTCACTATTAGTATATTGTAAATATTTTAATTAAAGTTAATTGTTATTATTATGCCTGCAGATCTCACAAGCCAATAAACAGAAAAAGGCAACAGAAAGGAGATTATTGTTAATTAGCAGTAGTTGTTCTCATGTTGTAAGTTGTAATAACTAATATGTCTTCATCAGTGAATTTAAATACTTAATTAACAATACTAATTAAAATTACTAAGTGTTTAACTTGAAAGGATTTTTAAATTAAAAAATACTATGCTGACATGCACCCCCCCCCCTTCTCCCTATAATAGGGTCAAAATAGGTCATCTTAATTTGCATTTTTAAATTAGCTTGATCACAATGATAAAAATAAATTATAGAGGCGGAAAAAAAGGTAATTATAAAATATCAGTAATCCAATTAGAATTATTTTCTTGTTGAACCAATAAAAATGTTTGATATAACTTAGAATCTTAACTGTTTGCTATAATAAATATGATAACGACATAGTATCATATAATACATAATATTACCCTTTTGTAACAGATTGTATATGGATATATAATTTGAGTTGAATAAGCAAATAACTTGATTGTGTCAATTTCTTTACATAAAAATAGAATTTGATCTACTTATTTTTAATTTTTTGATATTGAACTTTCATAAGCATGTGGGGTAAAAAGTCCACCTAGAAGCGAATCAAAATTATTTTTCATATAATTTAAATAATTTTCGTTTTTTAAATAGTTTTTATAAAATTAAATTACGTTTCATAATTGGTGGACGCGCTAAAATAAGCTTTAGATCTTTGTTGTAACTTTAGTGAGCAATGTTTATTTAAGATATAATAAAATTTTGGATTATAGATTAATAAGAAAATATGAGGAGAATGTTTAGGAAAAATAGGTGGTGCCTCTTACTCCACGTATATGCATCTTTTCGCCCTTTGGCGGATATTTAAATATGTGATATAAAATTATAATTTGAATTTGATATTTAAATATATAATTGGGAATCATAATTTAAAATTGATATTCAACATATGATATGAAATTAATATTTGAATATATATGATTTGAAATTCTAATTTAAAAATTTCAAATGGTGATTTTTTTATTTTTTTTTACATTATTGTGTTCACTATTTATTAAATTTTATATTTATGATAAATATACAACCTAAAGTATCAAAATTGTATATCCAAATAATTATTTTAACTTCGAATTATTCTAATTTCATAACAATAATTTCAGAATCATAATTTTATATTCGGTAGGGGTCACATTTACATTTATTTAGTTCTGTAAAATTAAGTTACTGGCACTAATAATACTTGTACCATGAATCTGTTTTTTTTTCTTCAGATTTTCCGTACTTTAGCACTAATATATATAGTTGGGGGGCTCAACAAGTACATAACATCATAATTCACAAACTATTATAGCCGAAAACGAACTTTATAATGCACGAATTTCATTTTATAAAATTTCAAATCAATATATCAATTATAACGAACGAGAAACAAAAACTTTGACTACATTAGTAAATTTTTTGGTACATAATACAACCGGAAAAGACGTTCTTTAATCTAGAACTTTTCTATATAATTGAATACAACCATACAAAAGAATATATTTGAAAACAAAAAGCAAAAAACCAAAATAAATAAGAAAAAAAATAATAAGAAGAGAGAAACGTATCATAAAAAAAGTAAGAATTTTAAGATGTGACAAAAGAGTAAAGAGACATTAATTTGGTAAAGTAAAGCTATTTGGAGGAAATCCCTATGACAAACCAAATAAATAAATAAAAACACAATTTTCTACAAAAGCAAATCAGAAAAGAAAAAAAAGATTGCTTAAATATGTTGGTAAAGTGGGGCATATATAGACACTATCCTTATATGTGTTGGTAAAGTATATTCCATAAATATGTTGTAAATTAAAATGAAACAACAAAAGAAGCTAATGTATAACTTACTATTAATAATGCAAATAAACAGCAAAAACATTAATAATGGACATATTTGAAAATTAGGAACATAAAATATATTAACTATATTTGATATAATGTAGTAATGATTTTTTCCTAAAAGATCTTTTCTATGAAAAGCATCTTTTTACACTGTTGGTGATTAATAATAAAGATATTTATTTTACTTTGGAATTATATATTTTAAAAGATATTTTTTGTTATTTTATTAGTAGGTGGAAAACATAGTTACCAGTGAAATTATGGAGTAATTTTTCTTCTCTTAAAAGTCTTTGCCTTTGAATAATACATCTTCTATTCCACATTAACGAAACGTGAGAAAATTAATATACATTTATATTAAAAAACATTACCATTAAAATTCTGGAGGATCTTTTTCTTTTTTTAAGCCTTTGCCCTTAAACATTACTCCTTCTATTTCATATTAACGGCATGTGAGATAATTAACATACTCGTATTAAGAAAAAATATTTAAAGAAAATAATTTAAATTATATTTTCCATTATTATTCATTGTAAAATATAAATGTAACTTCATAAATAGTGTAATTTATCACTCTGTTCGCATTTATTTGTTAGATATTCCTAAAATAAGTTTTTATTTTTATTTGTCACTTTTAACATATAAAAAGAAACATAAAACTTTTTCGTTTAAATAATTATTTTCTAAGACATCATTAAATAATGATTTGCCAAGATATCTATATTATTTAATTATTTTCTTAATGGTATGCCAAGTCAAACTCTGAAAAGTAAAAGTAAACAGAGGGATTATCTTCTGAAAATATCAACCTTCATTAAAGTAAAAATAAATATGAAAAAAATTTAAACATCCATCTTAAATTTTAAACGATGAAAAAAACCCAAATAATTGAGTTAATATAGTATATAGGGAGGGAGTAACATTTAGAAACAAGGGGGGAGAAAAATGAAATTATAGGGAAAAGAAGCACAAAAAAAAAAGATGAAAATCAAAGTACGTGGTTTGGTTGAATTTGCTTGTACTCTTTTATTCATAATTACAAGTTTCGAATTTGATACTACGTATAAAATCATTTTAGATGAAAAAATTTATTTTAATATAAATTTTGTAATATAAATTTAAATTAATTAAATTTTAATTCAAATTATAACGAGATATCATATGAAAAATACAATTAAAAAAAATAAAATGACATAGAAACTTGATATGATGAGTAAGACAGCATTATATCCTTTTGGAGTGTTTTCTGGATTGTGGCCAAAATCCCAATGTTTTTTTCTTCCCCCATTAAAACCCCCCATCAAATTTTCCTTTGAAAACACCACTCCTCTTCCCCCACTATCCCTCTCCTCTCCTTCTCTCTATGCCCTATTAAATACCGCCTTTCCCTGTCACTCCAAGTGCTGGTAGTTGTTGTTTTTAGCTAAAAAAACATAAAAAGAGTAAGAGGGTCATCAAGAAAAACTCCCTTTCCTCTCTCTATGCTCAAAAGGGTAGATGTATTTTGCTGTGAAAAATCAATCTTTACCATTTTCTTCGAGATTTGAGGGATAATCTTGGATACCCATTTTGTTTTCTTTGGTGTTGGATGTTGTTTTGTGTCTGAAAAAAAGGGTGTTTTTATTTAGTGTTCATTGTTGTTTTTCTTACTGTTTTACTGGTAAATCTTGAGGATTCTTAAGAGTCTGGCTGGACTCATTGGTTTGGGAGCTGGTGAAAGGAGGTTTCTTAGCAAAGGTATAGTCTTTGATTTCATTCATTTCAAGAAAATTTTAGTTTCTTCAAAAATTGATTTTTGAGATCTGTTTATTTGAGAACTTGTTTGTTTATTGTAGTTTCCATTGCTAAGGTTTATGGTTTATTGTGTTCTATGGATTGTTCTGTACAGTTTGCTTAGTTTGTGGTTTCTTCTGGTTTTCTTTTGCCCCTTGGCACAGCATGTGTATGGGAACAAAACCACATGTAGAAATCTATGAAAGTGGTGCTCCTTTCTTGATTAGTTAAATCCATTGTTGTATGTGTTTTGGGGATATTGTATTTTTCTTCACATTTTGTGTCTCCTTTCATTAAATGCGTTTTAACTTTTAGTGGTGAAATACTAGAGGTGGGATTTCCTCTTTTTGCTTGTAGGTGCTAGGACAAGATTGTTGATCTGTGTTTTGCTTGTGCTTTTTGTTTATGAAATAGTGTTCTTCATTATGTATCTGCTTTATTGCCTTTAAACTCCATATGATATGTATATGAGGCATAAAAAGTGCATTTACTGTGTTATTTTGTTTATGTAAGTGTCCTCAATTTTGGAATGAAATAAAGTGTTGAAACTAAAAAGAGAAGATCTTTTGGTTTTATCTGTAAACTTGTGGTGAAAATTCTCTCTAATATTTTTGATTGTCAATATTACTTATATTAGTTTTCTGTTACTTGCTTTTGAATGAAATGTTGCTTCTCCATGTCATTGCTTTTGATTGATGTTTCTTCTGTTAAGTGAGCCATGGTTGAAGTACAACATCACTATTTGACCTTTCATTAAAACAGCTTCATTGGATTGGATTTATTGATGTTGCTCAATCTGCTTTATTGAGCAATAGTGTTTTGCATTGTACAACCTGGCCTATAGCCATCTAGGTCTTGTGATATGCTTTTTATTTAGCTTTCTCGCAAATGCTTTGTCACAAATATGTTCATTTTCATGCTTTTTTTATATACCCCTCTTTGGGAGCTCCCACCTCTTTGCTCCCTCGGTGACTCGAATCCACAACCTTAGGGTTGGAGGTGGAGGGTGCTTACCACTTGAGCAACCACCTCTTGTCCTGCTTTAGGTTTTGATGTTAGATGATCTTGTAATTCTCTGATCTGCTGTGTAGTATATTTTTCCACTTACTTATACTAAGGATAACTGTTGTTTAGTTGAATGAGACGAGGTTAATTTTGTTTCATCTACTACATCTCACTCAATTTTTACTCTTCTTTTTGCCTGTAGGTTTTCGTCCCTTTCCATCATCATGGAAGGAGAAACCTCTTGGGTCAGTCATTTCCCTGATTACGTTGTACCAGACATGGTTGAGTTTGATTCATTTTCAGAGCTTAATGATGAAGAAAATAGAGAAGCTTCCTCAGTTCCTGTGGATTTGATACTGCCTGATGATTTACTGGAACGAATACTGGCCTATCTTCCCATTGCTAGCATTTTTAGGGCAAGTTGTGTGTGTAAAAGATGGTGTGAGATAGTGAATTCAAGAAGGTTCTTATGGAACTTCTCTCAGGTGCTGTCTCAAAAACCGTGGTACTTTATGTTCACAAGCTCAGAGGAGCCCGTTGGTTATGCCTATGATCCTTCCCTTCGAAAATGGTATAGTATTGACCTCCCTTGCATTCAGACGTCCAATTGGTTCATTGCTTCTTCATGTGGATTAGTTTGCATCATGGACAATGACAGTAGAAGCGAACTATATGTTTGTAACCCAATAACCAAATGCAGCAAGAACCTTCAGGAGCCTCCTGGTCTCAAGTTTTCTGATTACAGTGCATTGGCTATCTGTGCAAACATGAAAACTTCTTGTTACAGTGTCGCCATTGTTAAATCTAAGCAAGTACCAGGTAACTTCTATCAGTGGGATCTCTCAATCCACATATACGATTCTGGAACAATGAAGTGGTTGACCCCTTTGACAGAGGTTCTAACAGGCTGGAGAGGTGGGGATGAAAGTGTCATCTGTGATGGTGTTTTGTACTTCCTGATCTATGCAACTGGAGGGGGTGCTCTAGAAAGTCGTCACGGTCTGATCACTTACAACCTCTCAAGCAGATCATCCCATTGTTCGTTAATAAAGACTTTCATTCCTGTGCCATGTTCTCTAACATGTGGCCGATTAATGAACCTCAAGGAAAAGTTAGTAATGGTGGGAGGGATTGGGAAACCAGATCGTCCTGACATAATTAAGGGGATTGGCATATGGGTACTTAAGGGGACAGAATGGCAAGAAATTGCCCGCATGCCACACAAGTATTTTCAAGGTTTTGGGGAATTCGATGATGTTTTTGCCAGCAGTGGCACTGATGATCTCATATACATTCAGAGTTATGGAGCTCCTGCCCTTCTTGTTTATGACGTGAACCAGAAACAGTGGAGGTGGTCACAGAAATGTCCCGTGACAAAGAGGTTTCCCCTTCAGCTCTTTACTGGTTTCTGCTTCGAGCCAAGGCTTGAGATGTCTCCCTGAGACTCTCCGCACTTCAATTGATGTGATTGGCACACCTTAGAGAATCCTATCATCATTTCCTTTCATGTCTTTTGATTTTGTACTCCCTTTGTTGGTCTTTTCTTCCCTATCTCCTCTCAATGCAAAGATTTCTGTGTTCTTGAAAGGTTTATACATCATGTACCAGCTAATGAGGCTCTGCTAATTTATGAAATGAGAATATTGTTAAAATTGTTTTGGGTACCACTCATTTCTGCTTTCAAAGGTTAATATTATTATCTATGTTTATAAATGTACTATCACACACTCATCTGACATTTTTGAAGAGTCGGAGCATTGAGCAAACATAGGGTTATTGTTACATTTCTTTTATCTCTAGTTTCTGTGTTTGCATAAGCTAGAGTTCTCTTTCCCAAGACAGGGACAAGTTGTCTAAGCAAATCACAAAGTCAAAACTGGAAGATGGGCTATCTTAACTTGTGACCTCATACTTTGCTCTTTAGTCTTTACCAAACCAAAATTTCCCTTTCTTTTTCTCTGTTTCCCCAATGAATCCTCCATTTGGCAGCACATAATTGGCTTGTTTATGGACCTTTTTGCTCTTTAGGCTTAGGACCACAGCTAGCTACCAAATTGAGTTGATGAACCATGAGAGTTGGCAGCATACCTTCCACATGGGTCATGGAATAAGTGAGCTGTTGTCAAAAACCATTGGTGTTTCAAGATTTCACATCTCCAACAATAAAGTCTTGTCATTGGCTAATGACATACTCAATCTATTTTGCTAAAGTCATACTCATGCCCATGCCTTGAGTGTGTTTTGAGTTTTGGTACATCACTTGTTTCTTGTTACTATACCAAGAAAATGAAAGCCCCCTTTACAAGACACTGATGGTTTGGTTGCCAAAGTGACCTAATTGGGAGGTACCAAGTACTCTATATAATATATATGTTATAGTAAACCAACAAAGGTTGTGGTGGAGTGATAAGTACTTCTTTATTTTTAATTAGAGGTTTCAGATTCAAGTCTTCTTGAATATGAAGTCGCTTTTGTTAGAGAACACTTTATCTTAATGTGAGATTTTTTGGTTTGAATCCGAATTTAATTAGACTCCAATATGGATTCACGTCACTAAAAGTGTAATAATAAAAATAATATTTTTACTAGTTTATATTACACCTTTTCCATATAGAGGGTTTCACAATTTATCACTAGCAATATTTTTTCAATAAAACTTTGGCGCTTATGAATAATTGGAATTTTATTTTTATGAAGAATACTCACCAATAATGATAATTGGACATTTAATAACTCTTGATGTGATATTTTTTTGCAGCAAATTTTATTTTAATTCTTTCTACAAAGGTAACACATAAATCAAAATAATATATAATATTAACCAAACTTTTTCATATATTAACTTGATGAGTGGAGTTATAAATATTCATGTTGTTGCAAGTTGCATGCCTTTGGATGACTATTTTAGTTATGGTATGTAAAAACAGATAAACTAGACTAGAATTTAAATTTAGTTAGTACTATATATTTTTGTAACCTTGTTTTAAAACAAAAATTGGAATTTCACAGTTTTGTCTTCTTCACACCAAACAATTACACAAATTCCTAGGAGATATGTCTTATTGTCCGCTGAAGTTTGGATCACAACCAAAGTAAAAAACAAAAACAAAAACAAGTAAATAATATTAGTACTATATGTGTAAGATAATAAAAATCAACAATTTGAACAATTACTCCTTTACCAAGAGATAAGTTAGCATTTCAGATGTAAAATTTATGTCAAACTATTCATATAAAATAATATATAGATATACTGTAATTAATATCTATACTATTAATTTTTATATAAATCTAACCGGCTATCAAATGATCCATATATTTAATGCTTAATGCTCAAGGTTTGATCCTACACAAATTATATGTCTTCCTTGGTTAACACTTTTGATTATTTTTTTATAAATAAAGGGAAAATGATATAATACACCCTCAACTTTGACTTTTAGAACTGATATGACTCATATATTTTATTGTTACACAAATAACTCAAATATATCGAATTTGTCTAATGGCCCATACTCTTAATATCTAGTATAAAATACAGAAATCACATACATGTGAGGCTAATTACATTCTATTTCAAAAGTTTCTTCAATTAAAAAAAAACTATTTTTTCATTACTCTCGGGTACACGTACAAATGTCCCATATTCAAACAAATCATTTGTGTTCTCTTTCTACATTAATGTTTTTGTGGGCCTTGGGCTTGAAAATATCTGCTTTCCAATTGAGCCCAAATATTTGGGCCTTTGAGGAAACAATGAGCTTCCATATTGTAAGAGTATATACTCTATTAATAACAATTAACAAACAACAACGAAAAATCACCGAAACTGAAATAAATATGTTTTTGAAACCTTAAAAAAATATTAATATTAGTGTTGAAGTATTATATATTTGTCTTATTTCTAATTCCTTCCATTTGCAGGCACCTAAAAGGTCCCTTTCACATCTTCATAAGAACTTCTTTTTTTTCAGTCACAATAATATATATATATATATATATATATATATTAATAATATTTTTTTTCCCTCTCGAAGCGTTTTCTCTTAGGTTTGAGAAAAAGAATGATACGTAAAATGACAATTATCCTTTTTGGCATTACTTTGTTGGGGCATATAAGGCCCATGACTTGTCTATTTGTCTCATATTTAAGACGGGCCCCATGTTTAGTTGGATTAGCAATTAAAGTTGAGCCCATTAGTATGGGCCCACCGGTTCCTTTCAGGTCCATCAATTTTGTCTGTCTTCCTTCTTTTTTTCTTTCCATTTTTGCCCCGATAATCTTCTTTCATTATTTTTGAATTAAATGATTTATGGTGCCATTTGTCATGACCCGCCATTTTTTTATTAAATAAAATATGAATATAAAGACGGAAGAAATTAGAGTTGTGTAGAGATTTGTGGAAGACTCTAGAATCCCGTAGATATTTCCTTGGAAGATTTACATTAGAAGAACAATAGTCCTCAGTGAAATATTCTAGAATATTCTAGAGAATTATGAATATTTCTCAAGGAAGGTTATGTAATCACATGGAAAGGCCTTGGAATATTCTAAAGTTGCAGAGAATTGTAGAATAAGGACTCTAAGTATAAATATGCAGAGACTTGTGTAGTAATCATTATTTACACTTTAACCTCCTCGGAAATAATATAAATAAAGGAGCTCTCATTTGTAAATGATCAAGCAAGTTATTAAGCATTCTCCAAGAAATACAAAGCCTTTTTCGAAATACTTTCAAATCTTTCTAAGTCCTTCTTTGCAATCTCTTAGTGGTCTAGCTTCAAAGGGCTTACTTGAGCTTACAAGATCGTGAAAGATTCGTGAGTAAGTTTTCAAGCGCCGCACAGAACATAGTGAGACCCTAAGTCCATGACAATGTGGTATCAGTGCAAAGGTTTGCACTAAGAGAATAGCTAACGAAGGGGACATAAACGCAGCTAGCACCACCAACGTCAGGCTAGAGAATGGAAAGAAAAAATGCAAGGGAAAGAAGCATCAAAAGAGTAATGAGGAAATGCCACTCGACTCCACGCCAATCTGGGTGCTAAAATCTCACCAGCCTTCAACTACCGAAATAAGTGACGATGAACTTGGCGAAGAGGTCATCGACATCACCGTCGGAGAGCAATTGGTCTCACGGGTTTAAACGGCGAGGTGGACCATGGATATATTAGGCCAACGTTTAAATGTAGCTAATGACAAGTTCAAGACTTTCGAGGACTTCACCCTTGAGGAGATCGACAACCTTCGCAAGGAGTTAGAGGGATTCCAACGTGCCGAGTTCGAGATAAATGAGGCTGTCACTTCCTTGGAGTGTCGGCGCATGGAGACATTGAACATGATCGAGACCATGAAGGTCGAGATGAAACACTCAAGGAAGGCGTGGAAATTGGAGAATCTACGTCCTTCGATCGTGATCTGGAGGCTAGGGTCGAGGCTCTCAAGCCACCTATATTCAAAGGCGTCCGTGACGCTCAAGAGGTGGAGATTTTCTTGTGGCACTTGGAGAATTACTTCAAGTGTAACAGAGTGAAGAACGATGAAAGCAAGATCAACATCGTTGTTTTGTATCTTTGTGAGATAGTCATGCTGTGGTGGAGGCGTAAAGAGTCAAAAATAGGGAAGGTACTTTGCACCATTGACACTTGGGAGCAATTCCAAGTGGTGTTCAAGAAGTCGTTCTTCCCAACAACGTCATCTATGAGGCGAAGTGCAAGTTTAGGGAGTTGAAGCAGACAAACAACATTCGGGTGTATGTGAAGGAGTTCACCACCCTCACACTTCAAATTCCTAACCTCACGGATGATGATATATTGTTCCACTTCCTGGATGAGCTGCAAAATTGGGTCGGGACGGAGTTGAAATGCCAACAGGTAAGGACTATCGATGAAGCCATCACGCAGGCCGAAGCTTTAACAGACTTTAGGCATGAGAAGACCGACAGAGCCGGAGGAGAAGAGAGAGAGGTAGTCATGACCATGGTGGGGGAGATCGTGGTAAAGTCGAGGAGCAGCGGCCACATCTCAAGAAACATAATACCTATAAGTCCAATGGCAAGAAGTTTGGACGTCAAAGCGATGTCGAGAAGAAGACAAAGCCTACAAAGAAAAATGGTTGCTACATATGCGATGGGTCGCATGGCTATGTAAGGTACCTTAAATTGAAGATCTTTGGTTCTATCCTGCGGGAGCGGAAGGAAAAGGATGCACAAGAGCAAGGACAAGGCGTAAAAACGACACATTTGGGCTTGATTGGGCTATGCAGAGCTATCACCAAGAAACTAAGAAAGTCGAAAGAATATGACGTGCAGTATGTCAACATTACGACTGCTCGTGCTATGGTCGACACGGGTGCAGAGCCCACTATCATGACCAAGACGGCAACAACAAGGTTGAGGCTGCGTTACAGTCCAAGTAACGCCCAATTCAGGACGGTTAATACACCACCGACTCCTGTGAGCGAAGTCGCGTATGGAGGAAGCATCATGCTAGGCGAGTGACATGATAAGACCAACTTCACTATCGCTCCTTTAGACCTCTGCAGGAGTTCTTCCAAGAGTGCCACGCGGTGATCAACCCTTACCTCTAATAACTTCTGGTCATGGAGCAAAGAGGAACATGCATGGCGCCCCTGGTTAAGGTACCGAAGATGGAGTCTGTCTAACAGCCATGCAACTCGTAAGAGGCCCTAAGAAAAAAAAATTAGTATTTATAGACACCACTGAAGTTTGGCAGAAGAGAATAGTGAAGAATATAAGGTCGTGATGCCAAAGAAGCCGCCAAGGCGTGTGCCTCTTAGGAAGGAGGTAGATCATAAGACTGGGCTAAAAGAGATCAGGAGGCAATTGAAGGAGTTGCGCGAGGGCGTTGATCGAGTAAATGGACTATTAGTCGCACATACGAGACGACAAAACCTGATCGTCCACGCAGCAACTATGCGACGACCGAGTCGCATCAACATGTGGGGAAGAGTGTCACGTCTCGCCACTTGCTAGTCAAATTTTGCATATGGACAGGGGCGGAAGATTCTAGAGTCGTGGAGAGGTTTATAGAAAACTCTAGAAGCTCTTAGATATTTCAAGAAGGCTTTGGAAGGTCCTAGAATGTGTAAAAAATTCTAGAACATGGACCAAAGTGTAAATATTGTAGGGACTTGCCAAGTAACTTATATTTACACTGTAGCCCCTATGTTGTAGTATAAATAGATGGGGCATTCATTTGTCAATCATCCAACAAAGTGTAAGCAATCTTCCAAGCAATATAAAGCTTTCTTCCAAAATTCGATAAAGTTTTTCTTTGCATTTTTGTAGTGATCTTAGTTTCAAAAGCTTACTTGAGCTTACAAGATCTTGAAAGATTAAGGAGTAAGTTGTCAAGTGCCGCACGGAGCTTTAGTAAGGATCTAACTCCGTGACACATTTCTCATAATTACGAAAGAAGAATATAGTAACAATGATGTTACAAGTGTATATAAAAGTTTTATTTGTTAAAAGAATATACATTTTTATTTATTTAAGAAAAAAGTTTCTACATGTCCCCTAGTGTGCTTCTTGCTAATCAACCCAGTTTGTGGAAATGAATTTTATTTGACGATGAATGATTGTTTAATCTATGGGAGAGCTCAAGACTTTGTCATTTCTAATATTTACAAAAAATATACTTTATCCTTCATTAGATTTGTATAGGTCATAAATGTTGGTATATATAAATTACAGTTTAAAAAAAAATCAAGAAAAATAAAATATTTTCGTGTTGAGGCATATATATATACATGATCATTCACTTAAGAATTTAGGGAGTTTAGACTCACTAGCAATAACAATATCTTCACTTGTTTCACTTGTTCAACAATAATCCTCTTGACTTGTCTCTTTCAAGAAAATAACAATCCAACCACATCGATGACTTAAACAAACTATGACTACGTCTTGTTCTAATTTGAATTCATAATAAAGTGTTACAATTTGATACTTTTCATTCATTTTTAAGAAAAAGTTGTGCTTTTTTTCCTCAGTTTATGAGATAGTTGAATTAATCACGTAAAATATGCATCTCTTTTAATTATGCACATCAACCTCAAGTGGAAAAAAAACGTCTAAAATTCTACGACTTATTTAATTGAATACCTATAATCAAAAGATATATAGTAATTAACTAATAGATGAATAAGAATATATACAAAACATTTTTCAAAATTTTAATAAAAATATCTAATTAGAACACCTTATTAAAAGTTTATAACACACCTAAAATGATCCAAGATCTAACTACATTCAAATGAAGCAACACGCGTATGTTATCAATCATCACTTGACAAAGAAAAACTTTTAAGTACTTTTTTTTTAAAGAACAAATAATTATATATCAAATACTAACAGCTTTAAACATAGGAAACAGTAGTTATTATGCTAGAAAGGTAAAATCTTGCAATCCTAGGATCCATTAGGCATGATTTTACCCTAAAATTCCTTCTAGGGTTGAATTTAAATAAAAATTTATCCGCATTCGATATTCATATAATAAATTATAATATATATAAATAAAAATATCTACTCCTATATTAATCAATCATAATTTACTGATTAAGGTGATATAGGTAAAATATATACATATTTTTTTTTTAATCAAAAGGAGGCAAGAATGATGTAGATCACACCAGAGCTAGCAAGTCATACATACAAATAGCCTATGGACCACATAACTCCTTTTACTTTTAGTCCTCAAATTTGGACTGTTGCTACCAAAACTTTTGGCTTTTCTTAGTAATTGCCAGTTTGTTTAAATCTTTTGGCAACACTATTAATTTATTAGAGTTATATCGATATTAATAATATTAAAAATTAATTAATATATATTTTTATATGTAAATATTAGTTATATATATATGTGTGGAAATTAGGTTTACAAATTATTGACAAACTTGCCTAGCAGAGTAGCTGCTGCTTTGCATGTGTCTTGTGTCTGATTCTTGGTGCTTTGCTAGTGATGACTGTAACTTGAACGTGTCACACTCACCAATAATCCTAATGATTAAAAGCCTAAGTTATATATTACGAGAAATCGTAATAGTTTAGTTAGTTGATTATTCGCAATTAAACATTAAAGTTGACGAAAAGGAAATTTGAGAAGCTGAGAGATAAGGAATTAAAAGCAGACCAAAGATTTTAAATTGGGACATACTGTGTATGTATGTGAGTAACAAGAAACAGAAATGGTTGAGCTCACAATTAAGAACATGAACAATTTTACCTTTGTCCGCGTGTCTGTGAGAGGTAAAAAAGTAGTCTAAAGTAAGTGGACAGCATCAAACAGTTTGAATTTATTTTTTGTAGAAAAAGGAAGACTTTTGAGTAAGACAAACAACAAAATGGAGAGAGAGGAAAAGAAAAAGCAACAAGAGGAAGAAGTATTGTTGAAACAACAAGGTGTTTTGGTAGGGAAAAGAGGGGGTACTTGTACTACTCCATCACCTACATGGAAAATTGGTTTGGCACAATCTGATGGTTCTCTGCTTCAAGATTTACCCTTTTCTTCCAATTCTGCTTCACTATCTGTTAGAAAACTTGGTGCTAACCTCTGGGAATTTCAACCACAAGTGAAAAAAGTTGTAAACATGAGCAAGAATATTGGCCCTCTACCTCAAAATCACAAAGACAAATCTAAGCTTCATAGACAAACAGCTGCCCCACCTGATAGCCCACCACAGCAGGTCAAGTACAAAAAACTTATTTTTATTTAAAGTCCAAACTGCATATTGTATATATTATATATAAATAGGAGTTCTGTTAGTTCAAATTATTGCTTTTTGCACAACTAATGTATACTGACTCACTGACTCTAGATCCTGAATTCGCCTTAACAAACATATATTTTAGTAGTCAATAGTGTTGATCTTGGGAATGCTTAGTTATAGTCTGCCAATTTCAGTAAAGAGACAAAAGGATGTCTATTTGGTTCATTTCTGCTAAACTATAAAGTGCCTAATCAGAAGTTTTCTAACTAGTCATGTTTCTTTTTTGTTTTTGCAGCCAACAAGCACTAGTAGTTTAGGGAGGGATATTGCTGCATCACTTAGACAACATCATCATCATTTAATAGCGAAGAATGGGGGTGCTCAATCGCTTGAATCACCTGCAAGTTATTGTAGCTCAATGGAGGTAACTTTTTCTTTTTAAGTGCCTTTTATCCCATATTGACAGTAGTTTCAAGAATGAATCAGTACTTTGTAAGGAACAATCAGTATTGTACTTTCTGACTACACATGCTTATTTTCATGGTTCAATTATTCTCTTTCACTCACTCCCCCTCCCGGCCCCTTTCTCGGATACACAGTTGAAAAATTGGTGACTACCTGAAAGTTTCATGCATTTTATACATATGTTTAAGCTAATTGAAGTATGATGCCTTCAGTAACACATGATAGTTTCTACATGAGTAAGGGATCATGAAATATTTGGCTTTTGATTTTAGACGTGAGCCGTGGCTAAGTATCAGTACTCATTCAGAAATATGTGCTATGATCAACTGATTTCAGGCAAATTTTCTGGTGAACATTATCGGGATATTGTATGTAACTTCTGAAATCCTGATAGTATTCTCTGAAATGAGAGAAGATTATTGCCTGCACCATCAAAATTATTTAACCGCATTCAAGTCTGTCTTGTTTGATTTCTTCAGAATATTTCTTGACAACCAATTTTAGTGTTGTAGTAATGTCTAAATTCCTCCCTGTTCCCTGACATACAGATGGCTCCTTTTAAACCTGTTGAGACTCCCACCAGCTCAAAGGACCTTAAGGCTAGAAGTGGAAAGTCAAGCTACAGCCTCAAAACATCAGCAGAGTTACTTAAGATACTTAATAAGATTTGGAGCCTTGAAGAACAACAAGCATCAAACATGTCGTTGGTGAAAGCATTGAGAAAAGAAGTTGATCACTCCCAAAGACGTGTTAAGGAACTACAAGAAGAAAAGAAAAGAGACAAAGAAGAAATAAATGACTTGGTGATGCTAATTGATGATTACAGAATCGGAAGAAAGAACAACAAGCATAGCAGAGCCGAAGAGGCAGTCAAGACATTAACAGATGATCTAAGAGATGAAAGAAAGTTGAGGAAACACTCGGAGAATCTTCACCGTAAGCTTGCTCGAGATCTTGCTGAAGTGAAATCATCTTTCTCTACTGCTTTGAAAGAACTAGAAAGAGAACGGGAGGCACGGAGTATGCTAGAAGAATTATGTGATGAGTTTGCCTACGGAATTAAGGAGTATGAAGAAGAAGTTCGATTGTTGAAAAGCAAAGTGAGAAAGGATCCAATATTGACTGAAGAGAAGGATGGATTGATCATTCATATTTCTGAAGCTTGGTTAGATGAAAGAATGCAAATGAAGCAATCCCAAAGACGTCATGATCCTGCAGAAAAGAAAACAATTGTAGACAAGTTGAGGTCCGAAATACAAACCTTCCTTAAAGCTAGACAATCTAGTGATTACAGAAATAATGTCTTAAACCTGAAAGGAGCAAAGGAGAGTAGTTTATGTCGACATTCTTTGGAATCCTTTCACTTGAACAATCCTGCAAGTGCCCCCAGAGTAGAAAAGGAAGATGACGATTCATTTGACAACGTTATACATGCTTCTGAATCTAATAGAGGTTTAAGTGGAAAGCATGATGGCATCAATCAACATGAGGAATTTACTCCAAACATCCATGTTGAAAAAGTGAAAGAATCTAATCCACCACAGACAAAGATTGGAACTCAGCTTTCGAAGAACCCTGAAGTGACTAGCTCAAGAATCCAACCCGAAGAGAAAATTTTCGAGGCAATGGTGATTAAAGAGACTACTGTTGAAGGTAATAATTCTTGTGTGCTTAAGAAACATGTCACGAAACAAAGAAAATTTCAGAAGAAAAAGAATAGCTTAATGAGAAGTGGAAGTTCTTTGCTGAATAACTTGCTTAAAGATCATTCATTGCCTTATGAAGCTAAGACACTTTCAAATGACGATAAGCACATGGAACAGTCTTTCGATCCAACGACATTTACTGGTCCTTCCAGTCCAGTGCAGAAGTGGACATCAAAAGTAACAGCCCCGGATCGTGAGGTGATTGAATCTTCTTCAAAATTACCACTAGGTGTGAAAGAGAATACACTCAAGGCAAAGCTGCTGGAAGCGAGACTCGAAAACCAGCAGTTGCAGCCAAGAGCTATCAAAGGTTTGTCTGAGGTTTCTTGAACTGTAAAATGTCAAAAGATGTTTGATACTTTATCATGAGTTGCTAAGGCTGGTTTTGTGACTCAAAAATTTTGGTACATGAGAAATGAACTCTCTTTTTGGTAGTGTCAGACTTAAATGAGAGATGTGTGCTGGTGATTGTTATGGCAAAATCACTCTTTTGAAAAGTTTCTAAGTCTTAACTAATTTTTTGAAAATACTTAGAAAAGAGTCGCTTAATTTAAAAGGACTCTAACAGATTATCTTTGAAAATTCAGACTCTAACATATTATCTTTGAAAATTCAGAGAAAATGGATAAGAGGTTCTTATTTACTCTTTAAGAAGATTTGAAGTGCAGCTAGTATGCAGTTTTTCTACGACTTAGATTAAATATTTGACTTTTTTTTTTTTTTTGAAAAGATGATTTAACATAAAAATTAATAATTTACAATATCTGATTAACTTTGATAAAATAATTAAATAAATGACACTGTTTTATTTTAATTCTTGTTTTTAAAAAAACAATTTAACTTAAGAACTTGGAATAAATGAAGATAATTCTGACCTTAACAAAATAGATTAAGTACAGATTATTTGAATCATTTTACAGGTAATATAATTTTAACCAATTTAGTCAATAAAGAAAGAAACCATTTAAAAATAATTAAAGACAAGAGTGAGTTTTTGACAAAAATATTTTAGTATGTGAAGAATAGAGAGTTTGATGAAATAAAATTTATTAAAGTAAACCAACAAAAAGAAAATAGTTTATTTTTAGGAAATCAATTAAGTTAATTAACAATTCTAAAGTTAAAACAGTGACAAGAGGATGCATAACAAGAAATTAATACTATCTCATGACCAAACAAAATAAAGATTAAACTTTTGAATGAGCAGCAACCTCATGCAAGACAGCTCGCAAAGCTTGTTTACAAATTATCCAATCCGTAGGATGAGTTATGAGCTTATTCGTAGTAAGTGACTCTGCAAAACCAAATTCAATGCAATAAGAAATTAACGCACAAAAAAATAGTTAAATGGCTGACCAAGGAGATAATCACTTGAATCTCACCTAAGAAAGCAGCAGCAATTTTCAGTTGCTTTTCTGGGTACATGGCATAAATTTTGTATTCTCTACAAAGCTTACCAATCATGCACTGGAAAATTGCTTGTTGCCTGCAAGTTTTTTTCAAATATAAAGGGTTCTGATTGCAAAAAGGAGCAAGGCCTAATTAAACAAATGAATAGACAAAACATTTTTTTCAAACCAGCATGAATAGCGTATGCAAAGCTAAGCTTGAGAAAATAGAGTGCGCGCGTTTAAATCAGAGTAAAGCTTACATAGAATGAAACTAAAGAAAATAATTAGTCAAACTGCTGCATATATAATCTGTAAGCTGCTTAAAGAGCACAATGCATAGGAGAAGTTGTAAGAACCAAACAAGTTTTAAATGAAAAAGAATAGATGAGCAAAGTGACCTATTATCTGTTGATCCTTTGAATTGAGCAAGCATTTGAATCACTGCATCAGTAGTCAGCTGACCAGAGAACATTTGCTGGAAGTGCAAGGTTGCTTCTGCTTCAATATCATCAGCATGACTTGCATGTGCCTGTGAAACTCTTGAAAGTCCACGCTCAACAAATGCAACAAGCTCTGGATGACTTGAACGTAAATGAGATAGTTGCACAATCCGATTGCTGTATTCTGGCCATTCAATCATACGGTCAACAAACTGAGCCAACACCCTAATACCTAAATAAAACATCTGCATATAGAGAAGCCATCAGTAATGCGAAGTTAAAGTAATATTTAAGGTGCGTTTAGAAAGCCACATGAGAATTAAACTCTAGCGTAACTACTTGTTTGTGTGCCTAAATATTTCTTAAGATTCACATACATTTGTCACTCACTAGAGCTTATTTACCTGTTCAGCTAATGAAAAATAATAATTTAGAATGAAGATTTATATTGTTTAAAAATAATCAAACAATATATCCAATTAGAAATTGTATTAATCAAATGCTCTAAATGGAAATCCTATTATAATTACGCTAATCCAAACTGATAATTACTACTCTAATTATTGTACAAACTAGTAATTACAAAGTGATGTTCCTTAAGAAAAGCATGTTATGGCTAATGCAAACCTTTGAATCAGCAGGCTGGCGCAATGAATCCAAGACAATTTGCAAAGCAAAATCAAGAGTATGATTAGTTATAAGTTGATTCTTGATAAGAGACCCTGTAAAGGCAATTTCAACAATAATAAGAACAATAGATCAAGTAGGAAGCCAAAATAGTTAATGGGGCAAAGTAATTTACTCTTGAATTCATGGCATGTGCAGATTTCTGCCTTTTTTTTCAATAATTAGTAATAATTTCGGTTATAATTTTTAAAAATATAAATTCATACACAGAATGGAATAAAAATAGAACTTAAAGCTAGGAGAGTTGAGTGATTAAACAATTTTTTTATAACTATAAAGACCGCATACCGTATAACTCTGTCTACTAAGGTTTGAACTATCTAGAGTTTTTGCCTCGTTTGGAATTTGAACTTAAGACCTCAGTGATTCTCAGTCGACTTCCATGAACCACTATGCCACTCACTTGGGTGCATGAGCAGAAAAATTTATCTCATTGTTATTGAAGTTATAAGTTTGAAGTTGGCGGAACTTACAGCAATATGGAGAGACCAAGATAGTGAAAAAAGTAAAAGCTATCTTAGAATAAAATTGTTAAGACAATTGCACTAAGAATATGTTGTAGTTAATTTAATCTTAACCATTCGTTTGTAAATGTTACCCTAAATTGCAAAAGTTGTATGGTTGGGGCTACCATAAGTATGCATAACTATCATGTTTTAAGAACAAATCATATCTATCTGACCCACATACCTAAGATTACAAAGGAAGTATGCTAAACCCCTCAAAGTTATGGACATTTCAATACACGCTAAAGAAAAATAGTTGGAGACAAGCAGCAGAAAATTAGCATCTGAAACTCTTACCTGTAAAGCAAGCATAAATTTTGAGTACCCTCTTTGAGAAATGGGCAAACAGTTTGAATTCACGTAACAGCAAAACAATCATGCAACCAAAAATTTCGCGTTCCCTGCAAGTTTTTATCTCTTAAGAATTGAACTATAGTTGATAGAACATCAAGATAAAACAAAACAGTGAAGCAGCGGTAATTCATGCCTTTTCCTGTTCTGAACACCAACATGAAACACCAAAAATATGAAGCAATATATCTTCTTTATCTTCAGCAAATACCAAGTGTGAGATAAGAACATGCATTTAGGGCAGGAATATTCTCATGTTTAGCTTTGATCAGATCAACTAAGGTCTACTGTGAATTTCTCATAGTAAAAAAGGAATGCTCTCTTAGCTCAGCGATACAGCAAGCAGTTATCAAGCTTCAAAAATTGCTTAGAAATTGCAGTAAATTTGCAAAACCTCACCCACAACCAATACAAAACAAATCCAAAAGAAGAAAACAAATAATGGAGAAGAGTGGAAATATATGTAGTCAAACTCCATAAGATTTGTTTAAAACATAAAAGCAAATTGCTGAAAAAGGAAGGTAACACATAGATTTCAACATAGATTCCATAAAATTGACCTGTTATCGGTTGATTCTTTAAAGTGAGCAACCATTTCAATCATTTCATCATTAGTCAGCTGACCAGAGAACAATTGATTGAAATTCAAGGCTGCTTTTGCTTGATGTAATTCATCTACAGCAGGACAATGGCCTGCATGTGCCTGTGAAGTCCTGGTAAGAGCCTGCTCAATGAACGCAACCAAATCTGAATGATTTCCACCCAGAACCAATCTTCTCACGATAAGACTGACGTAATCAGGCCATTCAATCAGACGGTCAACAAATTGTGTCAGTGCCCCAACACCAAAAACAAACATCTGCAAGACAAGAAGCCATTAGTTAACGGAAGTTAACGTAATGTCTATGATAAATTAACATGTTACTACTGAGAGCAAACATTTGTAAAAGGAAGATCGTGCAATGCATCTTGGACGGCTAGCAAAGCAATCCCAAGTGTATGATCAGTTATGAGCTGATTCTTAATAAGTGATCCTGCAAAGTAAATTTCAACTTAAAAAGAATCATAGCTTAAAGGAAGCAAAAAGTAGTTAAAGGGGTGAAGTAATTCAAACTAGAATTCATGCACACTAATTAATGTGCATAGTTCTCCCTCTCGCTCTTCCTCTCTTTCATTGCTCGCTCACGTTCTCCATGCACGGATACACTGATGAATGAATCAGTGCATTTTTTCATACTTGATACATGTATCTATACACGGATAGACTAAATATACATGTGTCTATGCACGGATACACTAAATATTTGATACCATATATAGTGATGAAACTTACTAAATGCATGAAATTAATACTGGATACACATTACATCAAAATTGTGAAATTTATATACATTCAGAAATACAAATACATAAGGAGAGAGGCGAGCCAGAGACACAGAGAAGTGAGAGAGGCGAGAGATAGAGTTAGTGTATCCCAGATATATGCGAATCACAATAAATATAGTGAATCTAAAGCAAATTAAATCAAATTTGACTCGCATATATCCGAGATACATGTATTTGGCGAAGAAAAAGTGACTAGTAATATATTGTAATGATTTGTCTTGTCGTTATGGATGGTTAGGACAATAGTACCCCATGCATAAGTCTCCATGGGGTAAGAGTTAGTAAAAATGAGGAAATGGGAGTCAAGTGTTTCGTTATAGCAAAGGTCCCCACACTACAACAAAATCAACTTTTAGCGGCAATAAATAGACACATGAATAAAGAGTGCTAAAGTCTTTGCCGGCATTAGTTAAGTGCCATTAGATTCAATGTCGCTAAAGCCTTTAGGGACACATGCAAAGAGTGCTAATTGCCACTAAAGGTATATGTTTAGCGGCAATTGCTAATTAATTGCTTCTAAAGATCAATTTTAATGTAGTGCCATCTCACGGAGGTCATAATACGCTCAAATTATACCTCTCAATGAATTATAAAATAATTGTTCTTCAATCCACCAAAGTTGGGATCGAATCTCACTGACAATATTACCCGTAGGCGTAACCATAACAAATAGTCTTAACAATGGTTGAAAGTAAAATTTAAGACATTTGATTGTAGTATTGCTTAGTAACTAAAAACTTAGTCATTATCAATAAGAATATGAAACTAAGGTTGTGGATTTCCATTTTAGGTCGTAATGTTGATCTAGATTTTTTTACGAAACTCTAGTTAAGTAATCTCAAGTGTAAAAGGATCAACTTTCTTTAGTACAACTAGAGTCCTTCAGGTCCATCTAAAAGATATCATTCTAAGTCCTCGCAGCACTTGGGCGTTACTTTAACAACTGTTAACCTAGGTCGCAAGTAGATTATCATTGTCAGGTCTTAATAATATAACATTCTTGAACTTGTGTAATTTCAATGGTGGTACTGAATTGAAACGTTTTCATGAAATTATTAACAATACTTGTATGTGCAAATCAGAATAAATTTATTAACCTACTTAGCTGGCCAGGATTCTTCGAATTAATAAGGAATATGCTAAACACCTAAGAGTTATGTATAAATTTGAATACAGTTTAAGAGTAAAAAGAAGGAGAGCAGTTCAAGGTTTAGCATTTGAAGGTCTGACCAAAGAGTACAGCAGATATTTGGAGTTGCCTCACAGGGTACTTGGCAAAAGATTCAGTTAACAGCTTAACGATCATGCAGCGGAAAATTGCTTGTTCCCTGAAAGTTTCAAACACCACCCAAGGAAGAAATTTTAGTGAATCATCACAATAGACCAAAACAGTGAAAGTAGAACTCATTTTGATCACTTCTTACAATAACATAGACAACTAAAATATGAACAAACATCTCACTTTTCTTCTACAGACATTTAAGTTTCAGACGAGAACATGCCTTCAAAGTAGAGAACATTTGCAGACGTAGATTTGATTAAGTCAAAGGTACTAAACTTAACTGGAGAGAAATTTTCTCAGTGAGAAAAAAGACCAAATTCCCTCTTCACACAGCCTATTATTACTACCATTACTAGTTTAATTCTCCTTCCACAATCCTTAATTCTCCTTCTTCCGAAACCCAAGAATTTCAAAAAAGAGATTTCTCCACTTCCACAAGATCTAAAGGCTCCAAGTTCAAAGTTCTTTGTCAAGTTCATTCACTAACGTATGTAGGACTTCAACGAGGAATTCCTTTCATCCTCATGTCCAAAACTCATAAGTTTTTTTGATGAACTTGATTCTATAGTTAGAGTTATCAAACCCACTTTCGGACTGATCATATTTATGGCCCATATTAGTTCTTGACATGTTATTGTTTATGATTAATGATACTTATATTTCAAAGCATGAATTTAGAGTCTTTATGTTATTATGAAAGTTATTTTGAGAAGTCACAAGATGTACATGTTCTAGAAATTTTCTCAAGATTTAAGCTATGAACATATGTTTCAAAAGAGATTTCAGTATATAACTTTAGAAAGAAAGATTTGAGCTTTGTCTCATACTTTATTCACACGGGCAAATATTTTACCAAATTATCTTTGTCAAAAATTAAAATTTTTTTTACCAAATTATGAGCATATCATATAAGTATTATTTTGGGAGGATTGCTTAACACCGAGAGGACGCCAATTTAGAAAATCCAAATTCCATAACTGCGTGCAACCGTAGGTGTCAACTCTTTTAGCCCTTTGAGGCTCAAATAGTGGATCCATAAACAGATAGGTTATATACCCTGGAAAGGTATAGGGCAGCCCACCCAACTGAGATCGTAAGTTGAACATCATCAGCTCAAATGGTGTTTGTCGATTGTAAGAAACTCTCCATTAAAGCTACTATTAATCCCATGCACCTGCAGTATCATTGTGACTTCACAAATATGATATCTTAGCTATATCTATGAATCATGGTTACAAAGATAGATTCATCCTTATATTTTGAAAGCAGATTCACATATGACATTTACTTTGCTTTATGGTTATGTTTAGTGTCATCATACATATTCAGCACATTACATGTACTGACTGCAAACGTTTATTTGCGTTGCATCCTTTTATTATGTAGATTCAGGCGCTTGTGCTCAGACTCGTGACTAGACAGGTTGCAGCATTCCCATTAGCAATTGATAAGCCCTCCTCATTCGGGGACTTCATGGATTATGCCTATTGTTAGTTTTCTTATTGTTTTAACTTTTAAGGTAGTTGGGGGCCATGTTCCGACAAACTTATTTCTTTCATTCTAGATAGTAGAGGTTTTATTCAGATAATAGTTGTTCATCTTTCATGGATCCCTTGATTATTTCTCAGCCTTATGTTTTAGTACATGTTAACCAAGTTACAGCTTCCACTCGCATTTCATATATGTTAAAGAGTTTTTCTTTAGCAGCATGCCAGTACCAAGGGTCCGCTTAGGGTCATTCTTGATCTTGAGTGACAGTCACACCTAGGGTGTAGACTAAGGCCGTGACAGATTACCCCATTGTGATCATTTGGGAAACATGGAAAAACTACTTTGCCTGCAAATATGGGAAGCAAAAGTATTTTTGGAACTCCAAGATGATGTATCAAATTGAATGAACTGTCAAGAATGCTTTAAACAGGATACTATAACTTCAATCTTTATATTTTATGGCAAAATGTTTGTGATGTAATTGAGAGGCTTAGACCCCTGTAAAATGTCAGCTGGGAGAAACCAACGATGGGAAAAGTGAAATTAAACACCGATGAATGGGAGCTAGCTACAATACACTGGGAAGTGCCAAAAAAAAAAAAAGAAAAAGGAATGCACGATTTGCATCTGTGCAAACATTGTAAAATTAAAAGATCATTGAAATGGATTTTTGTAAGCAACTAACCTTTTTTCAGTCGATTCTTTCAAATGAGCAAGTATTCGAATCATTGTATCATTAGTCACCTGACCAGAGAAAAGTTGATGGAATAACAAGTTTGCTTCTGCTTCAATATCTTCAGAATAATGGATGATGACAAATCAGCAGAACCAGAACTCTTAAACCCTGAATTAATTCCCATGTATGTTACATGCAACTTATCCATTTCCACAGATAGGTGGGGTGAAGAAACTAGGCCAGAATGAGACTGGAGGACCTGCAGGGAATAGATTCATAAATAGGCAAAATCAAATTGAAGTGTATGCTGCTAAAACTAATCAATCTCAAGTGTCAAAATGGGACCTTAAAGAACGTTGATGAAGCTTCTGAATAAATAGTCCTAAGAGCATTGGGAGAACAGAAGTGGTCGGAAGTAACAACTTGAGCAGCAAGATGCACCTCCTTCAAGAACTTAGCGCATTCCTACAAAATATATGTTAAGTTTGGCACAATGGTTGAATGCGGGGATACAGCAAGGAAATATTTTTTCCAATGTTAAGAAAAACGACAAGGCAGACTAGATCTGGAGAACAGCAACAATGTAAACCAAATATGTCAAATTTATAGATAGTGGATAAAAACATACCTCATAGAATGCATCTTTATATGTGTTCAAGTTACTGCTCAACCATTTCTCCAAATCTATGAGTCCTTTGCAGGAAGCAAGGGCAGCAAGTCTAACACTGAATGGATATGGAATCATATCTAGTATTGGTGATAGAATCTGAAAGGAAAAATTTCACTTTCATACTTGGGTCACTCTAGAACAATAGAAATGCAACAGTTAACAGTGAAACAAGAACAACTGTACATTTTACAGCAAGCTACCATGATGCGTAGAAGTTAAAACAGCTTAACAATTGACATATTAGAATTTTTCTCATCAAATTATGACTGTCACCAACTATGGAATGTTCACAACTGGAAGTGCACAGGGAACTCGTCTCTCCCATAACACATGTTAACAGTATGGTTATAGTATAGTGTAAGGAAAAAGTATACTCAAATCTGATGAGTTACCCAACCTTTATCTCTTGACAAGCAGCCAAAAATCTGCTCATGTTTTCTGGATCAATGCTCATCGCATCTACAAGACCCCGCAACAATATGTTGGGATTAACATGCCACAGATGAACAATCATGTCACTTGCATCAGCATTTTGCAGTAGTATTGGGATAACAGCAGCGGAAACTTGTTGCAGGAGAAGATTAGATGCAGTCTGAAAATCATTCAAAGACATTTTAGTAGAAAAACAACAGGAAAGAATTATAATCATGTCAAAACCCAGTAGTACATTAATGTGGGCCATCCCAAGAAGCAAGACTTCAGGGCAGTGTTTCAGAGGGTGCTCGAGTATGGATCTCACAGAACTTGCATGGTCTCTCTCAGCCAGCCGGCAAAGAACTTCCAGAAGGTCAAGACACAACCACGCATGATTTGCATGTTCCATTTGAACCTTATGGTGATTCACAACATCAAGATAGGCCTGCAAAACAGAATGTAAGGCCAACAAAATTGATATGATGTTCATATACATAGATAAATATTAAAAGCACCAGACGGCCTACCAGTTGCCTCTGAGAATGTGCAAAGGTAAATACTTGGGGAGGAGCTGAGACAGCATATTTAAGTAAGGAAATCTGACCCTCAGCATTATTCCAGATAGAGCCACAAATAGCTCTGAGAGGAAAGTGAGCCTAAAAGAATAAACAAAGCAAAGATATGTTTGTTAATTAATCATAGGGATAGAGAGAAACAATATTGTTCGTGAGAAAGAGGTACCTGGGTGGCATGTTTATAAAGAGACATCAAAAAGTAAAAAGCTGCTTCGTTGGGAATATAGAAACCCTCATGATCTAGGTTTTCCATAATAGTTACCCAGTTCAATTCAGGAGCCTGCAGCAGAGTTGGTAAAATTCTTTGTTATCATCAACAAATAAATGTACCAAAGGTAATGGAACTCACAAGTTTCTTTGTTGCATAAATAAGAGTGTCGACATCCCATTCAGTAATATCCTCCAATGTATATGTATTGTTTCCACAAAGATCGTGTAGACTCTTGTCATCTGATTGTGTACGGACAATCACACCAATTATCCTAGCAATGCTCACTTCATCCAGTGGCAAAAATAAAGATAAAAATTCTTGGCATTGTGAGATATTGTCCTGCATATCTGTTATGGTTATTGTGTTTCTGCTAAAACAAGGAGTTGAACAATAGGTTCAAGTTGTAGAATCAGTAGGTTATGGCACTCTGTTCACGAAGAAAATTATTTCCAGGTGAGAGATGAATCTTGAACCTCCTCGTATGTGTTGATCAAGAATCAAGATAATGACTAAACACTGGTAGCATTCTAATCCACTTGGGACTCATTAATTATCACCACACCCAAAAATTCCGCTATTACCAACTTCATTTTCTTTATAATTTTATCAAGTTCTGGACACAAATCTCTTAAGTAATCTTTTATTCTTTTGATTATTACACTTTTATAGTGATCTAATTCAGCATGATATATAGTTTAAGAAAATAAAAAGATATAAAATTATCATTGACAATTTTGAACTTAAATATTATTATATCATTTTTTTCGTACATTCCAAATTTCAAGTAAAAGTGTGTTAACCATCAATCATTATTCCATGACATATGTCAATTTAATTAAAAATATAATTTTTTCATTTTAAGTTATTTCCTTTTTTTTCTTTATTTCTCCCTCTGACTTATTTTAATTTTTTGATTACATTTTAAATTTTACTTCATCTTTCACCCATCACTTTCAAGTGGATTCACCTCTTTCATTTTCTTGATTCTAAGTTGATTCATCCCTTCATTTCCTTGTTTTTTTTCTGCTTCACCTCCCACGGTCACTCCACCCCTACTCAAGTTGACCTTTTTTCCATTTTTTTCTTTTCTTTTTTCTTCTTCTTCTCCAATCAAATTCTGTATTTCAGTGGGTTTTTTATCAAAAAAGAAATTAGCTCAAAGGAGGTAATTTTTTCTTTTTGAAGTACCTTTTGTTGGGAAAACGCGGACAAGCACAACAATATATATGGTAAAAGTAATGAAAATAAAATGGGAAAATAACGACACCAAATTTTTTACGTGGAAACCCTTCTAAATAAGGGAAAAAACCACGGCCAAGAGGAGCAACTGATATCACTATAGTAAGGAATTTTACACTGTGTAGTCACGAATACAATACTCAAAGTGACTACTACACACTGAAAAGAAACAACACTCTTTTGGTTTCCGTCTTACTAAAATATCGCTCACACTCTATTTTTCTTCACAGACTATTTTCTTGTATAGTCTATGGAATACCTCACTTTGCTCTCAAAATGGTTTTTCTCTCTAACTTGGTGTGTTCTACAAATGAGCAAGAATGCTCTATTTATAGAAGGATAAAACCATGCCTATGTCACTAATGACATAGGTAAATATAGCAAAGTCAAAAATGAGTTGCAAATCTTACCAATTTGCCAACTACCAAGTCTTAATTTTCAACTCTTGTCACTATTCCTTTTTAACAATTACTTGTACCAATTGAATAGCTAAAGTTGACCAAAAATGGGATGGATTCAACAAATCTCCCCCTCCAGTCCCATTTACTGGAAGAAGGTATCTTCATCTTCTTTAGAGAGAGCTCATACCCACAAGTTCTTTGCATAAATCGAACTTGTCTTTCGGTATCGTCTTGGTCAGCATATCTGCAGGATTTTCACTTGTGTGGATCTTTTTGACGTGAAATGATTCACTCTCCACTTCCTCACGAATCCAATGATATCTGACGTCGATGTGTTTTGTTCTTGCATGGTACATGGAGTTCTTGCTCAAGTCTATTGCACTTTGACTGTCACAATAGACAATATACTCCATCTGATTCAAACCAAGCTCTTGAAGAAATCGCTTTAGCCATATCATCTCCTTGCCGGCTTCAGTAGCCGCAATATACTCAGCTTCAGTTGTAGATAGTGCAACACACTTCTGCAACTTTGACTGCCATGATATAGCTCCCCCTGAAAAAGTAAACAAATATCCAGTAGTGGATTTTCTGTTATCAAGGTCACCTGCCATATCAGAATCTGTATAGCCTTTCAAGATTGGATTTGATGCTCCAAAACACAAGCATTCATCTGAGCTTCCTCTAAGATACCTGAGTATCCACTTCACAGCTTCCCAATGCTCTTTTCCTGGATTTTCGAGAAATCTGCTGACAACACCAACTGCGTGAGCAATATCAGGTCTAGTGCACACCATTGCATACATTAGACTTCCGACGACGGAGGAATATGGAACTTTGGCCATGTTCTCTTTTTCCTCCCTAGCTGTAGGACACATCTTCTTGCTCAACTTCATATGACCAGCAAGAGGTGTACTAACAGGATTAGCATTCTTCATATTGAAGCGCTCCAGTACACGTTCAATGTACTTCTTCTGGGACAAACAAATCTTCCTTTTATCTCTGAGACGAGTAATTCTCATGCCCAAAATTTGCTTGGCATGGCCCAAGTCTTTCATAGAAAAAGACTTACACAACTCTTTCTTTAGCTCGTCAATCTTGGAAGTATTCTTGCCCACAATCAACATATCATCCACATATAACAAAAGGATGATAAAATCATTGTCAGAAAATTTTTGTACAAATACACAATGATCTGAAGAAGTCTTCTTATAGCCTTGCTCCCCCATAACAGATTCAAACTTCTTGTACCACTGTCTGGGAGCTTGTTTTAGGCCATAAAGACTCTTTTTGAGTTTGCACACAAAAATTTCTTTACCTTCTACTTTGAAGCCCTCAGGTTGTTCCATATAAATCTCTTCTTCTAGGTCACCGTGAAGGAAAGCCGTCTTCACATCCATTTGCTCAATCTCTAAATTAAGACTAGCAGCCAAACCTAGAACTGTGCGAATCGAGGACATTTTCACAACAGGAGAAAATATTTCGTCAAAGTCAATACCCTTCCTTTGACCGAATCCCTTAACAACCAATCTAGCTTTGTACCTGGGCTTCAAGTTGTGTTCTTCAACTTTAACTTTGAACACCCACTTGTTCTTCAAAGCTCTCATGCCCTTGGGCAATTTTACCAACTCATAAGTGTGGTTCTCATGCAAAGACTTCATCTCGTCTTGCATGGCTTCAATCCATTGATCCTTGTGCTTATCTTCCATGGCCTCCTCATAACATTCAGGTTCTCCCCCGTCAGTGAGTAACACATACTCATTGGGTGAATAACGGGAGGAAGGAAACCGCTGTCTTGTGGACCTCCGAAGCGGAATATTTGATTCGTCCACAACTTCATGAGCAATATGATCATCAATAACAATATCATTGTTATTATCAACATCAACATGTTGATTTGATACATGATTCTGGGCGTCACCATGATTATCAAGCCCAACAACATCATGCACACTTGTGTGAGGAACGTCATCATGATGAATTATACCATCAAAACTTGAAGATTCTACCTTCTCCGCTTTGTTAATATCTTCAATTGTTTGATTCTCCATGAAAATAATATCACGGCTTCTCACAAGTTTCTTTTCAATTGGATCATATAGCCTGTAACCAAATTCATCTAGGCCATATCCAATGAAGATGCATTGCCTTGTCTTGGCATCTAACTTTGACCTCTCATCTTTCGGCACATGTACAAAAGCTTTGCAACCAAATACTCTCAAATGGTCATAGGAAACATCATTTCCATACCAAACACTATTTGGTACATCATTTTGCAAAGCAACAGCAGGAGATACATTAATAACATGTGCAGCGGTCAATAAAGCCTCACCCCAAAATGAGTTCGGCAACTTTGCTTCAGAAAGCAAACATCTAACTCTTTCCATCAAGGTCCTGTTCATCCTCTCAGCCAAACCATTAAGCTGAGGAGTCTTGGGAGGAGTCTTCTGGTGTCTAATACCTTGATGCTTGCAGTATTCGTCAAATGGTCCACAATATTCACCACCATTATCAGTACGAATGCATTTCAGTTTCTTTCCAGTTTTTCTTTCAACTGAAGCCTGAAACTGCTTAAAGACACCTAACACTTGGTCTTTAGTCTTCAAGACATAGACCCAAAGTTTTCTCGAACAATCATCAATGAAAGTGACAAAGTAAAGTGCACCACCCAATGTCTTTGTCTTCATTGGACCACATAAATCAGAGTGCACTAACTCAAGCAACTCTGTCTTTCTCGAAGGAGGGTAGGACTTAAAGAAAACTCTATTTTGTTTACCAGCCAAGCAGTGCTCACATTTTTCTAATTTAGCACTTTTGAAATTTGACAAAAAATTCTTCTTGGCTAGAACATTAAGTCCTTTCTCGCTGATGTGGCTAAGCCTCTTGTGCCATAATGTTGAAGAGCTATCGCTCTCAACCGCATTCACCATATCAACACAAGCAGAGACCGTAGTCCAATATAGACCATGACGTTTGTTACCACGAGCCACAACCAAGGAACCTTTGATGAGCTTCCATTTTCCATCACCGTTGGTACTAACATATCCTTCATCATCTAAAACACCAACAGAAATTAGGTGCAGACGAACATCAGGAGCATGTTTCACATTGTTCAAAACTAGTTTAGTTCCAACACTAGTTTTCAAACAAATTGTACCAATACCAACCACCCTAGAAACAGTCTCATTACCCATACTCAAAGTTCCAAAATCACCAGGAGTATAGGAAGAGAAAAAATCCTTCCTTGATGTCACATGAGATGCGGCACCAGTATCCACAACCCAGCTTGACTCATCACAAGCAATATTTATCATATTCGCATCAAGGACAGTAACAAGATCTTCGGTGGTAACGGTGGCTAGGCAATTTTCATTGCCATCTTCTTTAGTTTCCTCTTTGTTTTTGTTCTCCCTCTTCAACTTCCTGCAGAACTTCTTTGTGTGCCCTTTCATACCACAATGATAGCACTCAATATCCTTAAGTCTGCCTCTGGATTTGCTCTTATTTTGTTCTCTATTCTGAGAACCACGAGTTTTGTTTCTCCCCCTGGGGCCAGTTATCAGGACATCCGACGAAGAGGAACCTTGAGTTTTTCTCCTCATCTCTTCATTCAAGACACTACTCTTGGCGGAATCCATAGAGATCACACCATCCGGAGCAGAATTTGACAATGACGTTTTAAATGTTTCCCAAGAGTCTGGTAGGGAACCAAGTAGAAGCAAGCCTTGAATTTCTTCATCAAATTTGATGCCCATAGCAGATAATTGGTTCATGATCCCCTGAAAATTATTCAGATGGTCTGTCATCGGAGAACCATCATGATACTTCAAACTCAACATCTGCTTTATTAAGAACATTTTGTTGTTGCCAGTCTTCCGAGCATACAAACTTTCAAGATGCTCCCATAGGGTTCGAGCATGTGTTTCCCCAGAAATATGGTTCAACACATTATCGTCGACCCATTGCCTAATGAATCCACAAACCTGTCTATGCAACAGATTCCATTCTTCATCTGTTTTATTATCAGGCATTACAGTGGTAAATACTGGTTTGTAAAAATTCTTAACATAAAGCAGATCTTCCATTTTCCCCTTCCAAATGGCATAATTAACACCATTCAAAGTAACCATTCTACTTGTGTTGGCTTCCATTGTTTTCCCCAAAAAATATAGTTATCGCAAATCAAAGTAAATCTTTTCTGATGTGGAAGTTCAGACTGTGCTGCAACCACAGAGCATACTCAGATAAAACCTTGGCTCTGATACTAGTTTGTTGGGAAAACGCGGACAAGCACAACAATATATATGGTAAAAGTAATGAAAATAAAATGGGAAAATAACGACACCAAATTTTTTACGTGGAAACCCTTCTAAATAAAGGAAAAAACCACGGCCAAGAGGAGCAACTGATATCACTATAGTAAGGAATTTTACACTGTGTAGTCACGAATACAATACTCAAAGTGACTACTACACACTGAAAAGAAACAACACTCTTTTGGTTTCCGTCTTACTAAAATATCGCTCACACTCTATTTTTCTTCACAGACTATTTTCTTGTATAGTCTATGGAATACCTCACTTTGCTCTCAAAATGGTTTTTCTCTCTAACTTGGTGTGTTCTACAAATGAGCAAGAATGCTCTATTTATAGAAGGATAAAACCATGCCTATGTCACTAATGACATAGGTAAATATAGCAAAGTCAAAAATGAGTTGCAAATCTTACCAATTTGCCAACTACCAAGTCTTAATTTTCAACTCTTGTCACTATTCCTTTTTAACAATTACTTGTACCAATTGAATAGCTAAAGTTGACCAAAAATGGGATGGATTCAACACCTTTTACTCCTTATGGACAGTAGTTTCAGGAATGAATCAATACTTTGTAAGGAACAACCAGTATTGTACTTTCTAACTACACATGCTTATTTTCATGGCTCGAGATCTTGCTGAAGTGAAATCATCTTTCTCCACTTCATTAAAAGAACTTGAAAGAGAACGGGAGGCACGGAGTATGCTAGAAGAATTATGTGATGAGTTTGCCTACGGAATTAAGGAGTACGAAGAAAGATGATTATTCATTTGACAACGTTATACATGCTTCTGAATCTAATAGAGGTTTAAGTGGAAAGCATGATGGCATCAATCAACATTTACTCCAAACATACATGTCCAAAAAATGAAAGAATCTAATCCACCACACACAAATAATCTAATTCTCACGTGCTTGGTCCATGAAAAAGAATCAAGCTCGCACGTGAAGGGAATGAGATGATCACACACTTTAACTATATATAGGTGATCGAATGTTACCGTCCAAAGATAATGACTCTGAAATGATGTCAATTATATGGATTTAAGACGATCAGAATTGGATTAGGCCTCGCACATATCTCGCGTGCAGGGTGAGGGGTCAATTTCAACGAGGAAATTTTAGTAGTTCAAGACTTCAAGCGGGTTAGCTATTTAAATTTTCACTTTGTTGGTGAAGATTCGATTATCACGTTATAATCCCTCCACCTTTTCCCCTTCCACTGCCCCAATTTTTTTAAAAAGAAGAGTTCTTCCTATTCTACAAGTACACTTGTTACAGGAATTAAAAAGACAAATATATCACGGCATGACGTTTCATATATATTTATCTACAATAAAATAAGTTGTAAATAAAAAATAATGAAACATAATTAAATTTTATGTCATTATTTAATGGCCGAACTCATAAATAGATCTCTAAACTTGTTGGATTTTTCCCCTCAGGTACCTCAACTATGTCATTTTCTATTAATTCATTGAACCACCTATAATTTGTTCCTTTTAAACACTGTTGACTGATTTTGATCGACTTTTCTATTGTAAATGTCTTTAAATGTTCGTATTATAATGATTTCGATTGAAGAAATAAGACAAACTCTGTGTGTTAGTCTCATTTGTTTTCTAATAATGTATTACAATGACTTGAAGTAAAACACAATTATTTTCGAACATTTTCATTATCAATTGAACTAATGAGTTCTAGAACAACATATGTATTCTCTCTATCAATACCTTCACAAAATCTGGTTCCACATCAATCAACGATGTTTGAAAGGAACAAATTATGAGCGGTTCAATAATTTAATAAAAAAATAGCATATTCAAAGCAAAAAATCCAACAAATTTAAAAATTTATTTATATATTTAACCTTATTTAATATTATTTTTATACACCCGTCAATTTATATTTCGGTGGTACAGAACAAGTCTGGTTCAATGGAGGATGGAGGACCTAGTAATGGGGCTTTTTGGTAAGTTCAATATAGTAGCATAATAATACTTCTCTAAATGGTTCAAATTAAAGCTAACTTTGACCTAAGAGAAAAAAGCAGCCTATTTGACCGTTGACTCCACTCGGTGTATTTTATTGGAAATATTCTTTTTCTTTTTATTAATCCTGCATATTTTAATAATTTATCCATAAGACATGTCTCATAAAATAATAAATCATTTGCCAAATAAAGATATTTCACATTATCAATTTTTAAAGTTTATTTTTTCTTGATGGAAGAAAAGCAAACTGATTAATCACGTGAAACTTAAAAAGAAGGAACGAGTTGTCATATAGGCTGTGCAAAACGTAAAAACAAATTAGACACATATAAAGCGTGTTTGTTCATATAACCATTTTAGTATTTGAAATAATAAAATAAGATTTGTATTGTTTGCTCTTATATTATTTTATTATTGAATTTTTTTTATGATTATCATACAGTTTTAGTTTCAAGAATATTTGCCATTTCTTATGAATAACAATTAACAAATATGAGGTAACATTGTCAAGATTACACGAGATATCAAACATTTATCACTTAACTCTATCCATTAAGATTAGGATAAATAGGAAGAACTAATTGCCTAATACGTTTTGTCTCGACTGAATTATAAATCCAGACGTTATGATTTTTAACTATTTTATTGATTATTAAACCACGTAATGATATAATTAATATAATTTGTTATTTCTCGTTTTGTTCTCTATAAAATTTCATTTTTACTAAATTTGACATGATTTTGAAACTGTAACTTCATTATTTTTTTACTATACGTTTGAATAATTAACAACTTCAAATGTTTAAAATTTTATTTGTTTTTAAACATAAATTTAAAATTTGATTATTCGATAGAATCAAAAGCCACGTGTCTATCTACTACTCCATAATTCAACCCCGCGCCTCGTTTTCCTCCGTCTTCCCCAAACATTTCTCCGCCTACTTCTGAGAGACATTATAAAGCAAAATCCGCCGGATATTTAGAGAGAAAGAGAATCTTTATATTTGAGTTTACAGCCATGAAGGATCAGAATTTGGATCTTTTCGACCCGAGAACGGCTGTTATGGACCCGGAATACTCACCGAGTAGTACCCGGGACCCGGATTTTGGCTTTGCCTTCAACGACGTCAACTTCTCCGATCGTCTACTTCAGATCGAGATTATGGCTGACTCCTTCGACCCCCAGTCTGATTCAGATAACTTTCACTCTCAGAGTCTAGCTGATTGGGCTCGTAATCGCAAACGACGTAGAGAAGATATCAGGAAGGAAATGGGTTTGTCTCTTTGCTCCTTTTTCTCTTTATCTTAGCTCTGTAATCGGGCGTTTGAGCTCAGTTGCGTGAGTTGTTAGCTAATTTATGAACTCGGTATCTATATAATCTTCAGTGGCTTGAGTTTCTAGGTAATTTATGAACTGGGTATCTGTTTGAGCTTCAGTTGCTTGAGTTTCTAGCTAATCTATGAAATGGTTATCTATTTAAGCTTCAGTTGCTTGAGTTTCTAGATAATCTATGAACTGGGTATCTATTTAAGCTTCAGTTGCTTTCATTCCTGGGTAATTTATGAATTGGGTACTTCTGTTACTGAGGATTTTGAGTTGAAAATTGGTGGACCTTGTTTTTGGCTATGGATGATCTCCAAAGTGAAAGGGAGGTTTTGTGTATGGAGATTTGGAACAGTGGGTTTAAGTCATACTTATATGTTGTGGGATTGTGGTTCTGCTAGAAAGAGAAAGGAAGAAAGGATCGAAAGAATAAGGAGGTCTGCTTGCTTGTTGTTATCCATGTTCAATAGTATGATTTAACTGAACCACAAATGATCTTTGAGCTCTTCACATGTTAGCTTACACATGTAACTAATCCTAGGTTGAAGGAGTAAGATTGCAATAGTTGACGGTGTAATGATTGTCTAACTGTAACAAATAATCTGAATGAATGAAAGGAACTTGGTAGAATGGATTGGATAGATAATTCATATATCTAACCCTAACTAATTTGGGATTGAGGCATAATTCTGTTTCTAAAAAATCTCTGACTCCACTAGACAACATCATACAGTGTCCAATGCTCTTGTTCTTATATTAAAATGGTCTAGTTGACATTTGATTGTTGTTGTTATAAAACGTGAAATAGATGATGTTTTAACAAATTTGTGTTTACTTCTTTCTTTCTAAAAGTTGTTTTAATAAATTCTCTTTTTCCGTTTGAAAAAGGTACTGTTAAATGGTTATAACATGTTTTCTTTTTCTTTTGTTAGGGGGAAAAGGATTGGAGGGAGGGGGTTATGAAATACACCTTTGCTTCCCTTGAAATGAACGTTATGCATATAACATATTAGTTAGACACCTGATTTTATTATGCTGGCATGGGTTTTTCTTGTTCTATGATGATAACCAGCCATGTGCCACTCGTTTGCAGCTCTGGATATTACTGCTTGTCCTGAAGAGCAGGTTATAAGTTGTAATCAAATTGATACTGAAGATGTTGAGAACGAAAATCAAGATGAATCAGTTGTTGCAATGATCGAAGAACCACACTCAGGTATTCAAACCAAATCTAGTCCTTCATTTCTTTTCCGCCAGCTTCTGTTCTTCGATGAACAATGAGGTTTCTTTAATTTCCACGTATTCTGTCGAAATACTTGCTACTTCAGTGCCACTCTGCTGAATTGAAATATAAAGATAAAAGAATAAAACATAAAATTAATTAAGTCAGAGATATGAAGGGCTTACCAATGAGCCAATAGTTGATCTCTTTGGAACCATGACCTTAGGCTAAGACCGGTTTCGTCGTTCTTTATATTTCAAATTTGAATGTAGATGCTTATAAAAGAATTTGTATGCGGATATCATATTTTAAAGTATGGTGATCTCCAAGCGTGCTGTAAACTAATTCTAACAGAGTGTTTCTGTTGCATAAGGACACACTCCCTTGCAAGGGATGGGTATACGTATACTAAAAAGGAAAGGAACCATACTTAAAGAGAAGTACATCTTTACTGACCTTTTATTTCTGCTATATGTTGCAGAACAGAGAAGCAGCATTTCTTTGTCTGTGTATTTTGTAACATACTGTTGCATTGTCCTTCACCTTCACTTTATTTACGCTTTCTAGTTTTGATGCTGATCTTATTGCAGAATCATATGACATGTTCCTTTAGTTGTTCCTGGTGTTCATACTTGTATTTTGTTTGATACCCACAATTACTTCAAAGTGCCTTGAGAAAGATAATCAAGCGATGCAGTGTTTTGTCTGCAGGAGATGAAGCTACTAATGCTGATGATTCATCTTGGAACTTTGATTCTCCAAGAGTTGTTAAAGTTGAAACCTTACATATCAGCTCCCCCATTTTAGCAGCAAAGAGCCCTTTCTTTTACAAGGTAAACATTCTTTTTCATATGCAAGCTGCTTATGCACTGTCTTGAGTTTATACATGAAGAATCAACTGAGCTCTCTTGTATTTATGTAGCTCTTCTCCAATGGGATGAGGGAGTCTGAGCAAAGACAAGTAACTCTAAGAATTAATGCTTCAGGTACACAGAAATTTAAGACGCATAATATCATTTTACTGACCTCTTGACGGTTGCTACATTGAACTGCACTTTGCTGTGTGAGCATATTTTTTAGCTTCCCTTTCTTATGAGAAACTTGCAAAGCACAGAGGGAAGAATTTTTCTTTCATTTTATGTTCATTGTTATGTCAGCATCTAGTGCTAGTGAGTTGACAATTGTGGGTCAAATATTGTCACCTTAGAGAAGTTGTAGGATTCCTATCAATTTCATGAGAAATAATGTTCTTTTTTTCATTCTCATGGAGCAGAGGAAGCTGCACTGATGGAGCTCCTGAATTTTATGTATAGCAATAAATTGACCACTAACACAGCACCTGCTTTGCTGGATGTACTCATGGCTGCCGACAAGTTTGAAGTTGCTTCTTGCATGCGGTATTGTAGCCGGCAACTGCGTAATTTACCTATGACTCCAGAGTCTGCTTTGCTGTATTTGGAGCTTCCTTCTAGCATCCTGATGGCTGAAGCAGTTAAGCCTTTGACCGATGCCGCAGAACAATTCCTAGCTGCAAGATACAAAGATATTACCAAGTTTGTTCCATTACTGGCTGCACTCTATCTCTTCTTTGTTCTGTTCTAATGCAGCTGTCTATTTGCCTTATGATGATATTTCAGTCTCCACTGCATACTTTGCTCAATACAGTGGTGACAATTTATGTTTTCTAGAAGACCTTTTTTTAACCCAGTGCCAGAAATTTTCTCGGAATTCTGCCCTACAGTCCATCAATCAAAATTACATTGCATTTTCTTTATTATGAATTGTTAAACAATGAAAAGTTTCTTTCCATAGCCCCTCAGTACTTGTTTTTAATGTGGACAGAGAACTGAATTTTTTTTCCCCATTTACTGCTGCTTTTGGTGAGTTTTGATTAGCTGTCACACTTGTATGTGCTTGATAATGAGCTCATTGTCTTTGAACAGGTTTCAGGAAGAGGTCATGAAGTTGCCTCTTGCTGGAGTAGAGGCTATTTTGTTCAGTGATGACCTTCAGATAGCATCAGAGGATGCAGTGTACGACTTCGTATTGAAGTGGACAAGGACTCATTATCCACAGCTAGAGGAACGGCGAGAAATCCTTGGTTCACGACTTGGTCGTTGCATCCGTTTTCCTTTTATGAGCTGTAGAAAGCTTCGGAAGGTTCTGGCATGTAATGACTTTGATCATGAATTTGCATCCAAGCTTGTGCTTGAGGCTCTCTTTTATAAAGCTGAGGCTCCTCATCGTCAGCGAAGCCAAGCTGCAGAAGACTCGTCCTCCACTAGTCATCGTTTCGTGGAGCGTGCTTACAAGTATCGACCTGTGAAAGTGGTTGATTTTGGACTTCCCCGGCAACAATGTGTAGTCTATCTGGATCTTAAGCGGGAGGAATGTGCTAACCTCTTTCCTTCAGGAAGAGTGTATTCTCAAGCATTTCATTTAGGGGGACAAGGTTTTTTCCTGTCTGCACATTGCAACATGGATCAGCAAAGCTCTTTCCACTGTTTTGGTCTCTTTCTGGGGATGCAGGAAAAAGGTTCGGTGACTTTTGCTGTTGATTATGAATTTGCAGCAAGAACAAAACCAGGGGAGGAGTATGTCAGCAAGTACAAAGGTAACTACACTTTTACAGGGGGCAAGGCAGTTGGATACCGCAATCTATTTGCCATACCATGGACTTCTTTCATCGCTGAGGACAGTCCATATTTTACTAATGGTATGCTCCATCTCAGGGCTGAACTTACTATCAAGAGTTGATACCTTTGTCAATGGATACAGTTGTTTTTGCTTCTTGGGTGAGTTCAACACTCTGTTTCTTGGTCTAATAAAAGCATGTAAGACAAGGTTTAGATGAAGGCACTAACTGCCATAGGCTAGGTATTGAAATATTTAGCATGAAATCACTTTTGCCATGCTCTGCAGAGATGGAAAAGGATGTAAATGGAATTGATGTGCGAAAGAACGCTGGTTATTCTGAAATGCTCAAATGTAATACTATTACAGGTTGTCCTGATATTGTGTACGCGTTATTTGAAATGTCATGCTGCGATAAACTTTGTACAACAACGTATAGCTGAGTTTGTATCAACTCCCTAGCAAACTTTCTTCTGCTAAACCATGGATACCATATAGAAGGTGACCCATAAACTTAGTAATGTTGTATCGTATGATTGATTACATAGTCTATGCTGGCTGAAATTTGTTAGTGAGCTCTGGCCATTGGGCTTTCATAGCATTGAGTCATCTTGTGATGGTGAACGATGAACGGTGCACAATACATGTCTATATCAGCATGTTTACCTATTCAAATTACCCAACAATTTTAGCTATATTGAAAAAAAGTGATTTCATGTTCTTTCATCGATTGGTTATGCCCTCCAGCTGTTTCATATGCAATGAATGTGGCAAATATAAGATAATCATCCAAATATATTATTCCCTCGACAAAGCTTTTGGCATCATCTCTGAATTTCCTCGAGATTCTTCTAAATTTTTCCAAAGTGTTTTAACACTTGGTTTTGTTTAAATGATCTTTTTGCTAAAAAGTAGTAACTTGCAATGTATAATACTACCAGTGTATTTCTTGAGTAGTTATATTTTTTTATATAGTTATTTTTTAACTTTATAAATCAATCAAGACGTGAAAAATATCGAATAAATTGAAATGAGATGAGTAATCCAAAGGAAAATATTTTGGAAAATCTTCTGAAATAGGTTACTGCAGGAATATCTTTATTCTCTGAACTCTGAAGTTATCTCCGGCTGGCAGAAAATAACAGGAAACAAAAGAATATGCTTATATATAATCACAATAGAATAAAGAAGAATTGAGTGTACGCAATCTAATAACTACAGTACAATTATTTGAGTTGACTCCCCCCACACGTTTGATACTTCCTCCAAATTTAAAAGATTATAATTTTCTCACCCCGTATCCAATTTTATAATAAAAACTGACTAATTCAAACTCGTAGATTACAAGACATATAGCAATCTTCAATTATACATAATAATTAATATTCAAGCCAGCAATCTTATATAGAGAAATTTTAAAAAAATAGAAAATGAAATGCATCATTAATTTTACAGTTTTGTCCCTACATATAAAGTCCAATTAGCCAAACGGAAAAGGGTAAAATAGTCTAACTATCTACTCTCCTAGACCCCAGTAGAAAAGGCCAACATGAATTTTTTTTAATTTATATAAATAGGAAAACTAGAATTATCAGAATCCCTTTTTTTCTGATAAGAAAAAATTGAAACTCTGTTGAGTCGTTTCTAGGGTTTCATTTCATCGTTGAAATTAGGGTTAAGGTATCCATCCAACAAGTAATCAATCATGCCGAAGAATAAGGGAAAGGGAGGAAAGAACAGGAAGAGAGGAAAGAACGAAGCTGATGATGAAAAGAGAGAGCTTGTTTTTAAGGAAGATGGACAGGAATATGCTCAAGTTCTTCGTATGCTTGGAAATGGCCGATGTGAAGCTATGTGTATTGATGGGACTAAACGTCTTTGTCACATACGTGGTAAGATGCATAAGAAAGTTTGGATTGCCGCCGGTGATATCATCCTTGTCGGACTCCGTGATTATCAGGCAAGATCCGATTTCTTATCGACTGAATCTTTTTTCTTATATGGTTTTTGCAGATAGGAAGAAATTACATAGCTTTAATCGACCATCTGAAAAACTGAGATTTTCCCTCTTTATTTCTCGCGTCCCATATGAAAAATTGAGATTATGATGGACCGGAATTGAGCGGAAAGGAGTATAGAGGTTCAACTAGTTCAGAATTGGGATGAAATTATTGATTGATTGGAACTATGATTTTGGTTTTTCATTCCCTATCTTTTGAGCTGTGTTTTATGTATTTGTATACGGATTTTTTCCTTTTCCAAAAGTTGTGGATTTCTCCCAAAAAAGAATTGAGTAGATGATTCATATTTCTTGTTCGTTCACTCATTGTAAATTTTTTGATAACCTTGTCAATAACGCATGTTATGCATTATTGCAATTTGTGTATTTGGCCAAAGCTAATTTAGTTCCAGTCCTTTGATTAAAGTCTCTCTAAGGGCTGTATTTTCACTCTACCCTCCTCAAACTCCACTTGTGGGGGTGTAGGGGGTGGTTCTACATGGGGTATGTTCTTGTAATCCTTTGCTTGAAGAACAAAGATGGTACTTTCATTTGATTATCGAGTGTCATAAGAGTACAAATGTAAAATTTTCTTATTTATTTGCGTTATGTTTGGTTATTTGTGTGCAAGTATAAATATGAAGTGTTGATATCCAGTTGTTGGCTGAATGGTGAATTCTGGTTGTCCTACATGATGTGATGTAGATGGAATTCTAGATACAATAGAGGATCCGCACAATCTCCAATTACCCTTTGTTGCACTGGCTTAGAGCAAGTATTTGTGAATCTTTGATTACTTATCCCAAAAAAAAAATGTTATACGAGTCTAAGGAGATCTCTGGGTTTCTAAATGTGCCTCTTTCTCATGTGAGGATCTTCTCTGTGATGTTTTACTTGGGTGATTAATCTACATTGGGTTACTTGTTTATATTTTATCAGTTCTTATATAATGTGAACTTGGATTCTCTTTAGTTGTTTTCTCTGAACTTTCCTATTTGGTTTTTTGCCAGGATGACAAGGCTGATGTTATTCTGAAGTATATGCCAGATGAGGCAAGGTTGTTGAAGGCATATGGAGAGTTGCCAGAGAATACTAGGCTCAATGAGGGTATTGCTAATTTGGATGAAGAAGATGAGAATGCTGCTGATGATTACATTGAGTTTGAAGACGAAGACATCGACAAAATCTAAAATTTCTTATGTAAACAGTGCTGTCACTGGGGTTTCCTGTTGGCCTCACGAATATTTCCTTGGAGCTTGAGTTCAATACAAAAAGAAAGAGAGACCTTATATGTACCATCTTAATATGATTGAACTTTGTGCACTAGTACTTCTGTATGAAGATTTATGCTTTGATGAATTAGATGCAATAATAGCCACCTGTTCTCTATTCTACTCATGCAACTCTTGATTTATTAGATGCCATAATAGTCTCTGTTGATACTCAGAAATGAAAAATGGAAAGCACCTTCTGGGTTACTTGCTCTAGGAGTCTAGGTTTTACTAAAACACTGGTGAAGTTATAGTTTGTTATTTAGTGGTCTTTCAGAATTTGTTCTTTTGAGTACATGTTTGTAGGTTTGTAGCTATGACTTGAGATTTGGAAACCATTCTTCCTAGTTGAGTGGTTCTGGATATCTCCTGCTGCCTTTGATTATGTATGATGAACTTTAAAAAGAAGCTTGTATGTCAAGTGAGCACGTCTCAGCCTAGTTTCTTCTTATTTTTGTTGTAGTTTCCATGCTGGAAAAGTGTCCGCTCAGTTGAAATTAGTCTCTCACACTTCTCAGTGTTGCATGTTGGGAGTTCTTTTTCTAGAATACTAATTCATGCATTGGTGGATTACCGTCTCTTTTTGACTTGAAATGCTCTTAAGCAGTGAGACAATAACCCCAGTTTTTGTCATTTCTTCATGCCTTCTATGTTACGAGACCCAAGAGAATATGCAGGACATATTGGTATATGCTAAGATGCATTACTAAGCAGGTCAAACTCACAGCAATATTGTTCTCATCATTAGTAAGTAGTCTCATATAAATTGGTGGCAGTTTGACCAGAGTGAAAGGGAAAAAGCTACGACACTTGTATTTCACAAGTAAACAACCTGATCAAGAAATATACCAACACAAACCTAGTGCAAGGGACACTAAGCATATTGTGGCATAAAGACAAATTGCATACCACAAAAGCAAAAAAAGCCAGTTTAACGAAAACAAAGTGAATTGATGCAAGGCTTTTGTCTATGAGTTTACAAGGCTTATTCAAGTTCTTGTTTTCCTGTGTCATCTTGCTGCTAAATAATGGTTTCCTAATGCCACGAGATCACCAGCAAACCTTGCTATCTCTGTGAAAAACTTCCAACTGCATTTGGAATCAAATTACTAAGTCAATGCATGTAATAGTCACTAGTTCCTATCACAATTAGAAAAAGAATCTCACTAAGATGAAAGGAAGTTAAAAGGAGGTGGAGAAGCTGTTAAGCTCATCAACGCATAACTTCAACGACAGAGAAGTCTTAAAACATCCAAGACATTGAGGTTACAGTAAAAACTTAACTGAAATTAGCATGAAGTGCAATATATTCTATGACAACAAATGAAAGACATTTTGAGTTCTCTGCCAAATAGGTTGTTCAACAAAAGATGGTCTTTTAGCCTTGGACAAATAATCTTATGAAGTAGTCATCATGCTTATCAGAGAATATTAAAGTCTAGGACAAATAATCTTATAAAGTAGTCATCATGCTTATCAGAGAATATTAAAGTCAGTAGAAGAATCTAGCGAGAATCTAGCGAGATAAGGTCAAATACCAGGAGAAAATTCACTGTCGCTGCGATATTAGGTTTTTACTAGTTTATGCAGTAGCTTCAATGTCATTATTACTAGCTGGATGTCAATTTTATCAGAATTTAACCATCTAGGTACATATCCATCTTCACATAACCATGGTGAAGACCAGAACAAATTCAATGCTTGAAGATCACTAATCTAGTTAACACCATAGCAATCAAGATTAACTACTACTTCATGGAATCATTTTTCCTGATTAGCCTCAATGTAAAGATTTAACATGGTGGTGGGAACAAACCTTACATTGCTTAATGGCATAATCATTCTCTGTTACAAGTATCTCAGTTCCTCTCCCATATGACTTGCTCTCAGTCATGCAGAAACCTTTGTAAATTTTTGCTACTTCAGATATCACCTGAACACTTTACCCAAACCCAATCACATCTTCCACTACTGTCATATCTGATGTATCTCTACACTCAACCAGACATTCAAATAATGAAGAAATAGTTTTCCAAGAAAATTCAGTCCGGATATATCTTCTATGGAACATTATACAATATACAAAAACATTGTATTATGTATATTGACAAAGCTCACATTTTGGCCCACTAAATCCCAGGGGTACACTCACCACATCCTAAACCTGAATGACAAATGAAACACATAAAGATGGAAAGATAGTGTTGTATCCTTTAACAGATAGTATGCATGTTCCCAAATAATCTGTAAACAACAAGCAGTCTCTCAATTGACAATGTCTATGGATATATAACACATTTGCATTTAAGGAACAAGAGCCTAGATAATCTAAACGACAGTAAGCCAATGTTCTAATAATTTATACTAGCGTAGAGGATCAAACAGTAACATTTCTTAAGACTAAACCTAGCGCTTTCTTTAAACTCATAAAACACCTTTGGATCATATCATCACACAAATAAACCAAACTCAAAAGAAATTCAAGATCAAAATCAATCAACTACAACTCAATATCAGACTATCTATAAGAAATCCTCCAATCCAATCTAATCTATTTGGTCCACTTCTTCTAGTCGGGCCTGTTGCAAAATAATGCTCATAAAAATTGAATTTTTATTGCAAATTAGGGATTCTCAAGAAGCAAACACAAGGTAGCATTACACTATCACCTTACCCTCCAATCATCTAAGCTTCTCCTTTGCAGAACTCTTCTTAGCTGCCTCCATAACCTTCTCAAGATAACCTTCAATAGGCGGCGTCAAAGTAGCCATAAATCGATTCACAGGAAATGGTGTCATATCAGGAACCAATGCAGCAGCTTTAAGATTCTCCGGTAATGCCTCAATCGCCTCTTTCTTCAACCTCAACAATGTAGTTTCAGCAGCCTGCCTCTGCCTATGCTTGCGCATTAAAACCCTACTGTTCTCCTTTGCCAGCCTCCTTCCATCTTCAACTGTCAATTCATACTTAGGAAGCTTCTCTACATCAACAAGTCCTAGTGAAATCAAATCCAAACCCGGTGGACCAATTGGCCATGGATTCGCAAACTCTTTCTTCATCTTGTTCATCTTTTTCATCTCTTCATCTTTGGCTTTGCTAATTAAACCCATTCTCTCCCTTTCAGCTTCTCGGGCTTTTTCTTTGGGCTTCAATGATCTAACTGGAGCTGTAGAAGACAAACAATCTTCAACCATTTCGTCGAATTCGCTTTTCCTCCTTGGTGGTTCTTTTTTCGCAACTTCTGCGCCTTTCCTCGTAGTAACTTTTGATCTTTTCAATGGCTGCCCTGCTTTCAATTTACCTTTTCCCTTTGCTGTTCGACTGACGAAGCATTTCTGTATGAATTGGTGTCCTAGGGTTTCGATTGATGAGGTCAAGGGTTTGGATTTTGCGATTTCTGTTAATCGCATCATCTTGATTTCACTGTGTAACGAATCTGGCTTTGCGAATGAAAAACCTAACTGATGAAAGTGACGATGCAATTGAAACCCCTCAAAAACCCTTATTGGATCGGGGCAAGTATAGAAATTAAGAAACTACAAGGACCTTTTTGGAATTATATATATTTGATACCACACAAAATTTAAGAAATGAAAAAACACACTTTTAACTTGTGATTTTTTAACCGAGTTTCTATCGAAATAGCCAACCTACATTATTACCTTTTCTAGATTTCATCGTGTGAGATTAAACTGGGTATATTACTTTTTAACATTCTAAATATATCTACAATATGTTTAAAAAATTGTAGTGGAAGGAATAGTTGTTTAGTTTTAAAAAAAAAAACTTCAGTTTATTTTTGGAGATATTTTAAATATGAACTCGTACAATAGAGATTACATAAAGGATTCACAATTAAATATGTTAGAATTAAAGGAGGATTGGTTGGAAGTGATACTTTTAATTTAAATTAGATAAATGAATATCTTTTGTCCTAGTTAGGATTGCCTTGTTGGTTACTAATAAGAATTGATCGGGAAAAAAATAATCGTTGAGGCGTGCACAAACTAGTGAAAAAGATAGGTCTTCCTAGTTCTTGTGTTTATCGGTCTTCATGCATTACTATAAAAACTTTACAAACACAACAATTGGTTGCATTGAACATGCATGAAAGATTCATAGAAACAAAGGAAATATGTACTAGTATATGATTTATAAGTACAATGAACTGTAAGGTAAATACAGAATTTTATTTGAAGATGTTGGCTCTGATAAAAACGAAAATTACATCAAAATCTACTCTACTTCACATGAGCATATGCCTCATTGTACAGAATTGGTGCTGGCATTTACTCAGTTCCTGCAATCTTCTTCTTCAACTGCTCGATATCTTCAGCCAATTCTTTTCTACTTGACTGTAACCAAGAAAACGAAATTTAAATCACTCGTAAGTACTATTAACCATCTCCATAACCAAAATATGTAACATTTAAATGCAAGCTTTTACATAGAAAGACGATTACATTTTTTCAGCCGAGTATTATTTCGTGATGGAGTAATCCAAAAGCTTAACTCAGTTGTCAAAGGAGACTACACTGTTACCAACTTTGATGCTAAAAGCAAATATCTCAGAAAATGGAATTGAGATGTGGATAATGTTGCAGCATATAGTTTAAAGGATCTTTGGGTTTTAGTGTAGAGGGAAGGAATATCGCGGGGATATGATGGAAAAAAGGGTTATAAATTGACTAAAAATGAACCCTTTGTTTCATATTCCCAGCATAATCTAGTCTTGACCAATTAGTAAAATACCATGGTCATAAACGATTAGTTCACAACTACGGAAAAGAAAACAAGGTAACACACGACCTTGTAGCTACTTTACAGCCAATCTCTAAATCCCAGATAAATGTTTAACAAGCCCCACCCCATAGGACGAAAGTAAGATAATGGCATGCTGATATAGGAAACAGGCTCTGTACTGCCTGTTTGGTGCTTGAGTTCGGTACGTAAAAGATGATGCTGAGTAGCTACACAGTCAAAAAAAATTACCTTGAAGAGAAGGTAGCGGTAGACAAACCACCCAGTATATCCAAGACCTACCAACTCCATGATTTTTGGGAGCTGTAGAAAGGGGAAGAAAGATTAGCTAATTTAGATAGGTGAATGGAAACCACGTAAGAAAATCTAAAAGGAAAAACACAATCTTGCTTCACTTTACAGAAACTAAACAGACTGTATCGTATCACATTGATCAACCTACCAAAGGAACTGAGTTGATAGCACCAACAACAATTGAAGACAGCCAAACTGCAACAATTGCCCCACCTCCATAAATTATAACTGTAGACTTGTTGTCAAGAGCATCCCACTGTAAGCGATTAACCAAAAATGCTCATAGGGTTAGAACCTAAATATCATTTATAACACAGCCAATAACTACAAAATAGAAAACAAATAATACCAATATGACAGATTTGGCAGTAAATAGTATACAGAAACAAGCAACTTTCACTACTTTGGACTATGTACAGAACACTGTTATTTATTCTGAATAGCCTTTCCGGTACTAATGCAGCCGAGAGTGTGTGTGCGTATATCAAATGACTGAAGTGAGTGAAATAGAGAAGATCTCAGCTTGCAAGTGTCCAGTTTACCTTTTCTTTTAGATCAGTCAACAATTCACTAGTATCAACAGCACCAGATTCTTCTGATGAAGAGGCTTTGACCTGGAGTAGCGAAGACCTCTTGGGCTCTGTAAGAATATTAACATAAGATGATGAGCACAGCAACATGAAGTATTGACTTCAGTATATAGAAAACAGCACAGTTCGTAGGCAATGCTTCGTAGTTTATGTCAGGTTTAACTTTAAGTAACAATATTAAAGAACAGCAAAGTGTATCACTTTCATCTGATCTTAGACCTTTTCTGCACCAGATTCTTATGACTACATGGTAGAATAGAGCTCCAACTTTTGGGAAGGGACTTTCTGTATTCGTGGAGATAACATAATAATATCCACGACATATTCCTTTTCTCATTACTCATTAGACCTCTAAGATAAGTCGATGTTATGCCATTTTATGCTCTATTTTAAGACATCCAGTTGAGAGGCTGTTCAACACAGCATACAAGGTTCACTTCCAATTGAAGTATGGTATCTGACACAGATACCCCTCAGCTGTTACAAAAAGCATGACAAAACTTTGAACCTCTTGAATCAAATTGCAAGTAGCATATAAAATCTACACAAGTTTCAAAAACAGGGTGATGTCAATCTACTTCATCAAAAAGAATCCGCAAACATGTGAAAGATAGTACATGTAAGTAAGCTACAGTAGGTTCCACTGAAGCTATCAAAATGTGTAACATTCATAACTCTACTGAATGTGAAACAGAAGTCTAAGAAATGGCTAGTTCAAGTTTATTGACAATCGTCAATTATAGGAGTCTACATATGCACAACTTTCTTAGTATAGCAACAGAAAGACTACTGCACAAATGTTCAAATCATAGTTAGGATTTAGAAAGACCCAAAAGAAGCATTTCTTTTCTAAAAACAAAGCACTCTGTGTCCAAATTAATTGATTTCATTGAATCAGGAAAACAAAGTGAAAACAACTGCCCTTAAATTCAGTGTTTCAGTATCATGCCTCCAAGTGTAACCCCACTTCAAATTGCTCAACAAGCACACACAAGACTGAAATTGGTTAACAAGTTAACACCATTTAAACAAGGGAATCGACATCTTAGCACAATGACTGTTCAAGAATAGACAGAAATAATACAAAGAAAGGATTTTTTTAGAAAAATACTACTAACACAAAGCACCATATGTCTAATTTAATTGAATTGGGTTCTCTTTAACCCCCCTAATTACAAATGTAACCTCAATAGGTAGTCCCCATCAATAAAGAAACATTATAACAAGAACCAATAAGAGGGCAAAGAAAAAGGGGTACCAGCAATTTTGAGAGAAGATGGGAAGGCAGTAGCAGAAATACGGGATGGAAGGTAAGGCAAGGCGGAGCAGCGAGTTGGGGCAGCTTTGGTGGTGGAGGAAAGTGGGAAACGAGAGGCAAAGACGGCAGTAGCCGCCATGGAAGTAGAAGCTACTGCTGCTGCTGCCATTTGGCCAATTTTTTGGAATCTTGGACTGAGTATTCTTGGATTCTTGGCCTCTCTTTCTTCTTGATATCCCCAAAAAGTGCCCTTTTTTTAAAAATCTTGTGAGAAATTTTGTGTGTTTCTCCTACTTCTGGTTATCCATCAATAGAATTTGATTGTGGAGTGTCATACGTGGAACCTCTCACCTTTCTCATTGGTCACTTCCCTATCTTCAAAATCTTCATTTTCCTCTTTCACTTCTAATCTCAATATTAGATTACAAAAAAAAAAACAATCTTGATAAATAAATAAAATTAATAAAACTAAAACTTAATTGTGATCATCATTATATGAACTATGTTGTTTGTAAGAAGGATCATTAGTAACTCCTTGTTTCATTTCTTCTATTAAAAAAAAAAAACTAGGAACTATTTGTCATTTTGGTTATTATTTAAATACTATTGTTTCAATTATAAAAAAAAATTGATTTATATTTAGTATACGTTTATGAAGTTAACTGTGCCGGACAAAAGAAATTTAAAAGATTGTAACCATGTTGGAGATTTCAAACATAGAGGAATCTTGGAGTACCAAGTTACAACCAATTTATTTTGCTATATATATTGCCAATAATATACAAACATACATGATTGCAAATACCATTTTGGTGTTATCACCTTTAATTCGCCATGAAAAAATAATTTTATTGTCACTTGTGTCAGTCCAATCTTTTGCTTACTTGCCTAAAAGGCTTACAAATGCAATCTAGTCCTCCTTCCTCTGTATTCTCTTTAACAGTGGCAATACAATCATGACTCTTTAAACAAAATACAAACATATATGATCGTTTCATTGAGTTAAGCATATATTAATTATAAAAAAGATTTAGTTATTTAATGTATATATTAATTATTTTACTTTTTATCCTATATTAATATAATTATATCAACATTAAATTACAAATCAAATATAATATTAATTTTATAAATAAATAAGTTATCTTAAAAATAAATATTAATATTTTAATTTGATTTTTAATCAGTCACAATATGAATAAAATATCTCTGCATTAGATAATAATTTAATTTTAAAATATATATTTTAATCTTGTACATTCACACAAATTTTTATCATTCGGACACCTGCCAAAAAAAATGTTAATGTGTTTTTTAAGAATAAAAAAGAGGAAGTTATGATTTGTTACTTTTTGCAGTGTTTAGCACTAAGACGTATTCTTATTGATGATGTGAGCTTTCGGCTGGGTATGCTATCTTGAGTTGGCTTTGGCCACCTCTTGACTCACCATAAAAATCCACATGTCATTTTGCCGGCCAAACTTAGTATCCTCGTACCTAAAAAAAATACAACTTCGATCGTCTCACAGCTTATCGGATAATTTTTAAATTTTGAAATTTAAATAAATTTATTTTTATCGTTCATATAAATTTTAGAAGTTTTTCTTCTTTCTTATTAAGCATTGTATCAAGTTAAATGTCACCATATAATGAACAGAGGAAATACTTAGCTTGACGAATAATCATAAGATTTGAAAACTTTAATTATTAGTTTTAGTTAATTGAAAATCAATATTCGTTTATGAAATACTTCATATGTGTTAAATTTCGATATTAGTCTTAAAATTTTCGAAAGTAGAATTTGAAATTTGAAATTTTGATTTCAATTTTGTGAATTTTAAAAAGATTCATTATTTTTAATTTCATTATTTAAGAAAAAAGGAATTGCATGTTCGAGCTGAATAAGTTATGTATATTATATGGAAGAATTATATTAAATAATAGCTAGTTATTACTATTCTTGTGTTTTGGACCGTGTGGAATTTTTGCATTAAAAAGTTTGTAATGACATGTAAGGGAAAACATCTATTTATTTATAAATAGAATAGGTAGCTATATGATTTATTAAATTGACGTTTTACGATATTATATTATTTTATTTATGAGTTTTGCTTATATAGTAAGATTGTATAAAAAATGAGAAAATTTTGATTAGTTTTCATAAATTATGAGATTTTATGTTTAAGAGAAAAAAATACAATTTAAATAATTTAATATATATCTAAATAAAATTTCAAATTCAGATTACTATGATTTAAAATCACGAAAGATTCCTAATTTTCACCCTAATCACATAAATTCGCTTAGTTAGATATAAATCAAGGTTAAAATATAATTAAGTGATTAAAATGTACGTTAAAATTCACATGGTTTCCTAGTGTGTGTAAAATAATTTCTCATATCATATGTGCATATTTTTCCCTACAACAAAATACGCCTAAATTATCGAAAACGCATAATACCTAATTCCATTTGTAGACCAAAACTTAAATAAATTTTGTTAACAAAGTTAGGCGTCTTTTCGTTCAAAAAAATTGAAATAATTAGAGGTGTCGTAGCATGAATTAAGATCACTTCAAATTGAACATATTTTTTTCTATTTTAGTATATGCATACAAAATTCCTTATAGATATCAAGTCTGAAAATGTATTCTGTTTAGCGCGAATTTAAATTAATTGATTTTGTTAGATTTTAAATACCAAATAATATTCATTTTTGTATCAACTTCTATTTTCTCCACCAAGATTTCTTTCTTGTACGTTGATATTCTTCTACTACACCAAAAAAGGTAAACTTTTTTTGGTAAACTTAATATACAGATAGATTTCACCAACAAAATGGACCATTCAACCCACATCATTAAAATAAGCTTTTTATACAAATCTTATATATATTTATATAAGCTTTTGTCCTTCTTGGAAAATTGATTGTGATCCCAACAAAAATCCAGTTGGCACAATTTATAAAGTACTAATGAATTATAAGTATAAAATTACATATCTTATTTCCAACTAATCCAATTGACACAAACTTTATTAAACAAATTGAGTAACAAGTATAGAACAATTCTTAAGTGGGGCCCTCTTTTTTTTTTGCTTTTTATTAAGGTGACAGATTAAGGTTAGGCCCTTAAGAATATTAGAATTAGAACCACATTTATATAAAATCCCAATTTTTTCATTATACATAAAAATATCCATAATCTTGTTTGTTAAGAGTCCATCCCTTCTCATACTCCTCCAAATCTTGAAGATTAGCAATCTCAATTCTTGATTAATATCCCTAAACCCCCTTTTTTTTAAAAAGAGGGTTCATTTATTGTTTAATTAGTTATGATCTTCCATGCCTCTATCTTGTATAAATTTATGTCACATTGATCATGTTTTTTTTTTTTTGGAAGAAATGGGAATGAATGAGGATTATTGATGGGGTGTAATAATAACAATATATGTAACGTGATGTCTTGGTGGTTATTGTTATTGTTATTGTTATTATGGTCATTAAAAGTTGCACGAGGATTGGATCGAGACTCATTGGATTCATATATTCATGATTTTTCAATCAAGAATATGTCGAAACGATATACGGGTAAATTGTATGATATTCCCCTTCCTACAAATTTTTCAGGCATGGAAAGTTCCATTGTTCGTCTTAGAAGTTCAAGTTTTTGGAGAAGAGGAGCTAATTTTAGCTTCTTTAAAATCCCACATAAAGTATTACCATGGCCTTTTGTTAAGAGATTTGATATTATCTATGAAAATCTCGGGAATTTATCGTCCAAATACTATGATGTTGCAAATTACACATTTGTAACACCTGTTATAGGCTTTTTAGCATATGATGCAAGAAGAAGCAGAGAAAATTATGGAATGGTTGAGCTTAATACCATGGAAAATCACATTTTGATTCGTTTCCCTGTGAACAACGACAACAACAAGAACAACAACAAGAAGAGGAAGAATGTGACGATGAAATGTGTTAGATTTGTGACAAATGGAACGATAGAGTTCAGTAATGTTACAATGAACAACACATGTATGTCGCGAGGAACAGGGCATTTCGCGATATTGGTGAAGGCAGAGGAGGAGGTGGAGGAGAAGAAATGGAAATGGAAATGGTGGGTAATAGGATTTGGAGTAGGAATTGTTGGATTACTATTGTTGATTGTGATGGGAATTTTGATATACAAATGTGTTAGGCTAAAAAAGAGATGTAATATGGAGAGAGAATCTGAAAAAAGTGAGGCTTTGGATGATTTTTGGGTTGGGAATAGCAGAATGCCTTCTGCTTCAGGTATCAGAACTCAACCAGTTCTTGAAAATAGTTATGTTCCTTGATTCTTAATTTGTTGTTTTTACACTTTTTCAATTTCTGCTCTTCTTTCCATTTTTAGGGTGTATATACATTCAACATTCATTCTTTTAATGTAGTTTCTTGAAATTTTTACACAATTCAAACAACAAAACACCCTTCAAAGTCCTTCACTATGGCACAACTGGTTTGAAGAGTGGTTATCCACATGAATGACTCGGAATCGATCCCCCTCAATGCCTTTGAGTCGAACGTGTTGCATAAAATTTGCCTAGTATTAATTATGATTTATCCAGTGCACATAAAGTGCTCACCTCACCTCAGCAAATAAATGAATAAAATATAAAGGCAATAGGCTCTGTTATGCATAAAAGGTGAGATTCCTTTTTGAGTGTACAAACTGTCATCAAATAAACTTTATGGTTGGTTGAAGATAATCATTTAGTACAATTAAGAAACTCCAAAATGATTAGAATGTTCTAAAGTGAGATCATTAGCTGATAATGTTTTAAATAATATGCTATGCTATTAAATTATTAAGTTGACTGTTTTAAAGTGAGAGAAACATTCAATGTTTAACACTAACTGTTCACATACTTGTTTGTTTCTATTCTTTAATTAATTTAAAAAAAATACTAACTTTATTCTTGACAGGAAGAAGGCACAATTAACTAAAACTTTAATATGTTAAACCAAAATTTTATAATGTTTTGACATAATGTATGGGCCAATCTGAAATCTTAGAATAATCTTCTGTTGAGCTGTCTGATTGGTCTGTAAGCTAAGAATTTTCTTTTAATAGTTATTGAACTTTGATTACAACCCTTAAAGAGAAGTCAATAAAATTCTTAAAGGGCTCGTTTGGTTGGAGAACAAGTTATCTCATCCCTGATTAGCCATCTCAGGATTGTTCAACACTACGATCCCAGGATAAGTAATCTCGGATAAATTATCTTGCGATTTTATTCCAATTTAAACATGGGATAAATTCATCCTAAAATTATTCCCGGAATTAGTTATACCTTATACTTCGTACCAAATGAGCCCAAGGCTATAACCACTTAAGCCATTTGGAAAATGGTGTTTCTGATGCAATCAGGAGTATCTTTTGCTGGTGTGCATTAGTTTAATCACAATTTGAGAAGGATAAGTACTTTTATATATTCACAAACTAAATCCATACCTAATGATTAAATTCAACTCATATAGACACAGATGGATTGTGTTTTTTTATAAAAAAAAATTATATTAGGATCACAACTCATATATAAAATTTGTTGTTATGGGATGATGCAACTCAATAATCCTTCAATTATCAAGTCCTTGTTTTAAAAGTTCCACCAATATCTGTCACATTTTAAAGATAAGCCATATCATTTACTGGAAAAGTTGTTCGTCGTCTTTACACCAAACTAATAAATGAATGTCATGTATTTGCATATGGTAAACATAACATGGTTTAATGTAAACACCGAGTGGTGCAGATAAGCAACGAGTAATAAGTACTCATAAGTGGTGGTTTATTATTATTATTGCTGAACACAAGAAATTAAACAGCAGTGTCAACCAATAGGCTGGATATCACAGTACTTGTGAAGTGGAAAAGGAGGATCAAAATAAGAACCATTGAGAATGGCATATGCTGTGAGTTTGTTTGCTGCATCAGTAGCATGAATTCCATCCCAGCTTACATAGTTTTGTGGATCCTTACAGGCTTTTGCTGTTACCGTTGTTCCATTTACTTGTTTCGTATTTCCACAGAACACTTGCTGGTTATAATTGTATAAACCACCTCCATATCCACAACATGCTTTGGTTCCATATCTTAGCCCTGCAAACAAACAAACAAACTTTCAACATTTGAATTTTTACTGTTGAGTATCTTAAAAGAAAACGAAAAACAAGTAGTATACCATGAGAAGTGGGGTGTTGAAATAGCTCCAAGAGCACAGTATGAGTGTCGACATATATAACATTTGCATCAACAAGTTCCTTTCTGGTTTTTGCTAATGCTGCTTTAAGCATATTGTTATAATCCACCACTGCATTATTGTATGATATTAAGCAACCAAACTGGTCTATATCAGAAGTTTTATGAGGCAGTTGCACCAGAAATGCAGGGTAACATCCAATTGGTGCTAGATTTAGCACCCAAAATGTTCTCCCACCTAACGCATATATCTCCTGGAAAATAAAACAGAACAAGCTAGCATCAAATAGGCGTTCAGTTAGTATGAGAAATCGAACAATAATCAGATGCTTGTATTCATCGAATGCTAGGACATTGAAGTGCAAAGATGTTTGTTACCTTGATGGTGCTGGCAATTTGGGAAACAACTTGAGGTAGAAACTCTTTCACTCCACTTATTCCTAGTCTTGCCAAATTTCCAGTAAAGTCATTTTGGCCAATGTAGAATGTATATAGTGATTTTCCAAATATGTTTGGAGAAGGCAGACTAGTTTTCCCTGAAAATTCAGACATATTTTGGTAATGGTTAACAAAACAACTTTACATTCATCGAATTTTTTACAGAATCAAAATGTTAATAATATTACCTTTACGAGGAAGTTCATCGACTTTAGCCTTAAATTCTTTCATCTGTCTAAGCTGAATCTCAAGAGAAAAAGGGCTAACACCAGTAACAAATAAGGAAGTTTGTGGCAAGCGAACTGTGGATGCTAATGTTGCGAAATTAGCACCATGTTTGTAATCAGATCCAATTGATTGCAGATATGGACTCAAAAATGGCAAATGTAATGCTTGAGCTGCACAACCAGGAGTAATGAAACTTCCAAAAAAACTGTAACAGGTTTAAACAACAATTGAAACAAGATAAAGAAAAAGGACAAATATTTTCCTATACATACATAATTGTGTGAAAAATCATTCTTGTACATGCTTTTAGTTTAACTATGTGACCATCTCAATATAGATGTGTATAAGTTTTTACCCCACATCCAACTCGAATAAACGTTTATTTACTTAATTATATCCTCAATACTAGTTGAACACTGAAAAAGGCTAATAATGTAGGATAAAATTAAGCCACAGGAAGAGGTCACAGGTGCAATAGTTAGGATAAGGATGCAGGACAAAACCTGTAAGGACAAACAAAGCCCTCCAATGAATATGAGAACAGTACATAGACATGGACAAATTTTACTACTTTTTTCCAGCTAAGGCTATTTCGTTTTCTTCCAATGATACTTCTATTCTATCTCCAAATGAGAACACTAACAGAGAAATGGTCACAATGTTCACTAAAGCTTAAATCCTGAATCCGCCTCTGCATATACATTCCTTCTTCAGAATTCCGATAACATATAACATCTAAGACAAACCATAACTCTCTTTCTGTAATGTAATGTTTAACATATAAGACAAACCATAACTTGACAATGTTCAATGCTTATGATAGACAAACAAAAGAACATAGTAAAAGTGAGAGATTATTGATATTTCACCTAGAAAATCGACGACAACTCTGCCATCAGTTGCCCTTCCAACAGGTTTGTTGAAGTAAGTCATTCCATGAGGAGGGGCTTGAGCTGGAAAAGCTGCCCAAAAACCACCAGTATCAGTATTTGAATCACCAAAGTTAAAAATAGCCTTAAATGCACATTTTTTGCACTCTGTTGTAGCCACCATAAACAACAACAATAGTACTATTATTATTGCTCTCAAATTAGTCATTGTTGTTTTTGAATGAGTAGTAATGGGATAGAATGAAAACAATTTTTGTTATTTGTAGACAGAGAGAAATTAAGTGGTGCATGTAGACAGTAAGGGGTGACGCAAGTCAAAACAAATGTTGTTAGTAACGCTTTCCAATTGGATATTTCTTACCTTACTTTTTCTGAATTTATTCGTATCAAAATGGGACCTATATAGAAATTTCAGAATGTATATTTCTTAAAGAATTTAAAGGTATAAAATTTATTTACGCTGACAATGTGTATTCTGTTTTAGTTAAAAGGGGAGTGAATTAGGAAACGGAGAGAAATGAAATTGAAACGAAGTTCATTTGTTCCTCATTGAATAGGAAGAGGAGAACTTTTGTGCTTATATATAGAAGCACATCTTTTAGCTCATAAATAATTGAGAAGAGGAACCTTTTATCGTTGCTCGAATTTAAATTTGGTCATGTAGAATTGAAAATTGTTGTTGCAAGGCATATAGCATCAATTTTTACATATTGAAAATCTCGAAAAACACTCTCCCCTCTCTAGCATGGACGAATATACAAGATAAAGTATTTGTTCAATCGACTCTAATAATATTTGCTCAAATTAAATAAATGTTAAAATATCTATTAAATATAATTGGAAAGTAATTTAAAATGGTAGATTCCTGTCAATAATAAAATCTAAATGAAGAGTGAGGAATCATCCATCACCTAGAAAATCAATAATCACGGGTATTAGTATTAGTCTCCAAAGCTAAAGATTTGAATTAAATGCACATTTTTTGCATTTTATGAGGTATAACCACTAACCTCATTGGTAAGTTCCTGTTTATTAACCTGATAGTGAAGCAAAAATAATGTCTCTTCCTTTTTGAGAAGTTATTCAATATTTTTCTAATATAAAAATTGATACAATTAAAAGAATGAGAAAAAATCATAAATAACAAACATAATAAACATAATAAGGTTCTATAAACATAGTTTCGATAATTGTACTACATAGCTATAGTTTCGTTTGCTATAAGGCTGGGGTTGTATATTTTATTTGCTTGTATATTTCTTATGCGAATTGAAAAATAGGGTAACTTATACAAAATTTGTTTTTATTACATTTAGGAATTTTTCAAAACTTCGTTGGTATATTTCGCTTGCCAATATACAAACAGGGTAATTCATTATAAATTTTTCCATAAAGCGTATACAAATAGCTAGGATAAGCCTATACAAAATTCTTAATTTATACAATTAAGAATCAAATTATACAAATCAGACTGATAACAAAATTGGGAGAAACTAAAGCTTCGAATGAGAATTTCCCTAAACAATAGCTATAATGTTTAATATGATTTAAATATTTGCTATTCAATACAATTTTCCTTTAAAGAAGAGAATATTTTTTATTATTATTATTTTTTTTTTGCAATCTGGGTTAGGAGATTAAAGGGCAACAAATATATTTTTGAGCTTAATGAGTCCATTACGATACCATATGGGTTTGGGGCCCAGCAGTTTGTGGCCTAAGTACATCCTATCTCCAAGTCCAAGGTCCAAACCAGGGAAGTGCAAATTATTTTTTTTCTGAGAATGCATATTAATTTGAAAAAATTACAGAAATTCCACATTTTAGTTTACTTATTATCATTATCCCTATAAGTTATACAAATCTCCAAATTCCTCATTTTTGCGCATCAGATTAGTGTATCTCGCGCATTCGATTAGTGTATCATGTATAAAATGTAATGTATCTTACTAAACGATTAATGTATCTCGCGCATCAGATTAATGTATCAGCGTTTATATTATTGTATCCGTTTATGGATTTCTGTAATTATAAACGTTTAAGAAATATATTGTAAGTTGCTTAAAAGTATGTGATTTTTGTAATTTGCCCTTAATTTTAATAAAATTTTATTATAAAAACGCATCATACATTTATTTATTTGATACAAAATACAATAGTACATCCCCACTCCTAGACTAATCTAATTAGTGCTATAAATTAACATAAAGGGTCTACTAGTATTATCCATCGACCAGGTACCCCATCTGAGTTACGACCATTTACACTTTTATCCCTATTATGTCTTGGTTTTAAATTTACTCTCTTCATAATAAATATTTTTTCGTGGAATATAAATTCATACATATTTTGTTTCATAGTATCCCATGATTCAAGAAACTCATTTAAAAGACAAAAAATAAAAAGGGCAAAACATGCAACTTTATGTCCAAGTTGAGCGGGGTGTCTCGACAGTCTTAAAAAAGATGTGTCTTAGGCCCTCAAATTTAAGAGGCCTCATTTTTAATTATAATAGGTTAGAAGTTATTATTTTTAAACAAATATTGATACTATTTGTAGAAAAAAAGCAATCTTTTCATGAAAAATTAAGGAATTATTAGAAGAAATTCGACATATTTAGAGTACTATATCTCATTAAAAATAATTTAACATAAGTGGTTATATTATCAACTGAAAACTAGAAAAAAATCAATTATATAAAAATTATTATCAATTCAAGTTTAAAACCTCGTTTGATTTTTGTTTTAGGTCACTAATATGCTTGAGCAACTCCTGAGTTGAGGTTGAGGTTGGATTCTTTGCATGAAAAGCCACTTATGTGGACTTGTATGTAAAAGTTAGCCATTTATTCAAAATTAGATCAATGGTTATAATATTTGAAAATTGAGGCCACTTAATTTCTTACCATAGTTTTAGTAAGAAAAAAAGATCCAATATTAGTTGAAAAATATGGTTAAATAGAGAGGTTTTAAAATAATTGAGGGAGAAATAACATATGTGAAAATGTAGTTTCAATTTTGTAAGTAATGTAATGACTAAAATATAAATATGGAGAGATCGGATCTCAATTGTATGGACCCATTGGTAAAACCATGTGCCTACTTGACACGTCACACTGTCGGTTAACGCTAAAGGTGTCCTACGTCAGATTCCTCTTAGTCAATTCTTGGTCCCTTTTTTTTTTTTTTTCAATAAGAAAATTAAGTAATAAAATAAAAATAGGTATGACTCAACATCATTTGTGAATAATAGTCATCTTATATATATCTAGTTATGAAAAAAAATAAAACTTACAAACATTTAATTAGTTTAAATGTTAATTATTAATATCATACTTGAGGTTCAAATTAGATTTAATTTATTATATATATATTGTATCGAAGCATATTTGTATTTATTTGGGATTATAAAACAGATCTCGTTTACTATTTTCGTATGTATCTTATCTCAAAAACATGACTATTTAGCTTGCCTCCTTAAATTCCATCTCAATGCTTCTCTATTTTGATGTATCTAGTAAATAAATAAAATAAATTCAGAGGCAGAGCCAAAATTAGGTGTTTGGATTTCTAAATTAATTTGTTTGGGAGTTTATAAGTTCATATACATAGTAGAAATTTAAGTTTTTAATACAAATATAAAATTTACGAAAAATTTATGAATTTGTGTTAACCCATGAACTCCCACATAACTCTGACTTTGAGTGATAATATATATATATATATATATATATATATATATATATATATATATATATATATATATATATGTCTATTTAGGTGTATTTTCTTTAATATACATAAAAAAAATTCTTAATTAATAAAAATATATATAAGTATTTGAAAATATAGATAACATTACTAGTATATATGACATAAATTTATGTCTAATAAGTTATAAGATAATTTCTCCGTTATATTTCTAGGTCTTTCACGGATTAGCTGAAATATGCTTTTTGTCCTCCTATATTGCTAAATTACTTTTCTGCAGAAAAATTTCTGAATTTGAATCTTCAAATATCGTTTCCTTTATTTAATTAAGAAATTAACACTTCAAAATTTCCGTTTTTAATTTAAGTTCCTCAATCCTCACATTAACGGCCGAAAAAAGAAGAAGACATCAAGTGTAACGTCACATCCAACCGAAGCCACCTGTCATATAAGATTATTAATGGTTAAAATATAGGGAAAAAAAGATAAATATACCCTTAAACTATCGTAAATGATATGAAGATATATAAGTGTCCAAAAGCTAGAGCATATATACCCTTTATACTAACTGACATATACGTGTCATAATCTTATCTACCGATCTGATATTGGATCGATGGATAATATTGCGACACGTGTCCCTATTTAATCTTCTGTTAGAGTGAAGGACATATACGCTCTAGTTTTGGACGGCAAAGGCACCAATATCCCAAAAGTATGACCGAGGGTATATGCATACCATTTACGATAGTTTAAAAATATATTTATTCTTTTTTCCTAAAATAATTTTTATGTATATATAGTAGATGTCAAACCTCCTTCAACAACCTCGTCTATCTATTTCTAGAGATTATGAACCCCCTTATTAAAAATCATGCTTCGACACTAAACGTATTATATCATACCACGCCCACTCCTCGTTTGACAAAATTAACTAATTCCAAATTGTTATTCCATTATCAACGTGAAATAAAAATATCATTACAATTTCACAATAATTAATCAAGCAAATTATCTCATGGTATTTCACAATTAAAATAAAATACTTCATATGCTTAGAAAAGAATGATTCAATTTTTTTAATTTGATTTACAAATAATTTCTCTTTTCTTTTTTTTGGCAACAATGTAATTTGAACTTTCCACATAATATGTTGAAGGTCATCTGATTAAAGAACATTTTGATACATTGATATAACTTTAATTTAAAAACATAAGATTAAAATGTTATTTTTACTATTCTTGAACTCTATTTTAGGGCAGATCAAATCATTATTTTTTAAATGGAGAGATATAAATTTAACATTGATATTACTTGTTTCATATCTCTCCCCTTAAAGTTGTACGGATTAGCCAATAATGTAGAGACACGTTTACATTGACACGTGGAATCATAGAGGTGACACGTGGGCCAAGCAACAAGTTGTATCTAGAAGGCGGTGATGGTGAGTTGGCCTTGCGAAAGGGCAAAAGAGGTGGGCGCCACTTATGTCACTACAGGTTGTGGGTGGTACACGTCATTTCGGTGGACCAAAATAAATTATTGGGCCCACTTTGCAAGTACGTGTTAACATGCTTCGCAGTCCACCTTACCAACTTTCTATGCCGTCTGATATCATCAATCCTCAACGTGATATAACTATTTGGTATAGGAAAATTATTACTTCCGTCGTTTCACGAAGAATAGTCTAGTTTGACTTGATACGGAATTTAAAAAAATAAAAAATAATTTAGATCATGTGATCCTAAATTAAAGTTATGTCAAATTTTTACAAAATTTTCTTTTAATCTTGTGGCGTTAAACATGCCACGTGAAAAGTTATTATCAAAAAAAGAAAAAAATCATTTCTTTAAAGCAGACTAAAAAAGAAAGGAGCTCATTCTTTTTTCTAAATGGAGAAAGTATAAATTACGAGTTTTGGTATATTATTACATTATTTAGTGTAATCTAATTTCAAAATTTCAAAAAAGAAATGTGCTTGGGATGGGATAAATACTTTGTTTGTTTCAAAATTATGTATGTTTTTAGCTTGGATATATCTTTAAGAAAATTTCTCATCCCTAAAGAGTAAGATGTATATTAATTATAACTTATTTTTAATGAATATCTTGAGAAAGATGAAGATCTTTTGCAGTTTCTTGCAAGATTCATATAAATTTTCTTTTAATTAAATAACAATAAAATTTAAAGACATCATAGATACTTTGAAACCTATTTATTTTCAAACAGCACAAAAAAATAATAATATTACTGTATATTATTTTGAAACGGAGGTGTAATATTTATATCCAAAAAACAAACTCAAAATTGGTGGGGCATGAGTTTCCTGAGCTCCTTGACTTATGAATTGTGTTGTTAAATCAACAATGGTGTAATAAGTTTAGTATCATAGTCAATAAATTTAAATTCATCCAAAAAAAAGTCACACATAAAACAGTAAAGCATTAAAGATAACTTTTTCAAATTTTGATTGAAAATAAAAAAATCTTTACCACTTATGAGAATGCTTAGAAAAATCGTTTGAATGAAAATAAATTATTTCAAAATTAATTATTCAAGATAAATTATTTTGAAATGAATTATGATATCATTTATGTCTAATAATATATCTCATAACTAAGATATACTCCTCATTTTCCTAATTTTTTTTTTTTTAGTTATTTCTAATTATTTGTCCATTTTGATAAATTAAGAAATGACAAAAAAAATTAACATATTATACCCTCAATTAATTACTTTGAAAAAATAAATTTCTTGGGAACTGTAAGTTTTTAATTCATATAGTTCATAATACATAGAAATAAAATGATAAATTTACTATGTCAACAATTATTTCTTAATAAGTGTATTAATTTAAAAGTGAATAAATAATTAAAAACACATGAACTATGGAGTACAAAACAATTTATCCTTAAAATTCTTATGTCATCCCGTTTGAAAAAAGAGTGATCTTCATTCATTTTTAACTTGCTTAAAAAGATAACTCATTTTTGTAATTTTCAGTAAGATTTTATTTTTAATTTTTCTTGTGATATATTTAATATCTTAAAATTTTAAAAAAATATTATATTTTATAATTTACGCTAGTGTTGACGTTGATTTTGGTAAAGAAGAATAATAGGTTTTCGAAAAAGGAAAGGTGGGGAGTTAGGGAAATCAAAATGGAGCCCACATTTTGATTGCATTTTGAAAGTAGCCCTAGCCTAACGCGTGGGTCACCTTTTTGAGATGACTAGGAAATCTACATATTATGTTTAGAATTCGGAATCCCATAATCAACGGTCACGATTTGTTCTTATTAAGTGCGCTCGTGGGCTAAAAATAATATATTACTCTTTCTGTCTCATTTTATATGATATTGTTTGATTCGATATAATATTTAAGTTTGAATTTTTTTTAAATATTTTATCCTTTTTTTTTAAAATTAACTAAAAATGAAAGTAAATTCCGGACATGGGAATATATATCTAGCCACTATTATATATTTCACTTTTATGGAGAAAAAAATCAGAGTTTACTATTTAAATGTTTCGTTTGTTCTATTTTAGGTGATATTTTTAGTTACTCTCTTCATTTCAAATTAATTGAATTATTGAGGTGTTTCACATCTTTAAAGAAAATAAGATTAAGATATAAATTAGGTATAGTTTTTCATTTTTACCTTTAATAATTATTATCAAATTTATGAACATTAATTAATAATTCATTTCAATACTAACTAATGAAGGGTAAAATTTGAACAACATTTAAAAAATAGTTTTGAAAATTGATCACTAAGTTAATTTAAAAAATGAAAAATACCTCAACAATTCAATTAATATGAACTGAATAGAGTATCTTCTTATCAATTTCGTATTGCGTATTCATTCAGATACACGCTACAATATATAAATAAAATGAAAGAAAAAACTCACAATTATTAATTATAATTTAAGCTCGATACATAATTATTACTGTTATCGTACTACTAATACTCATGAATAGTTTTTAAATTTGAGATTTATTTTCGTAACAAGTTTTAAAAAATAAAATTGATCTTTCAAAAACTATGAAGTGTAATAGGGCTAGGAATTCATCCTACATATCCTCATGACATGAAAGAGGAATTACATTTTGATGATAACAAATCCACAAAAGATTACTCTTTTTCATCACCGAGTGAATCATTTACCATCAGATATCGTATATGTGTGAAATTTAATTAAATTCACTTTTACAATAAAAAATTTATACAATAAAAGAATATTTATTATTTGATTACAATTTTTATTGATAAATTTATACAATAAAAAAAATATTTATTATTTTATTACGATTTTTATTGATGTATTTGAATTGTTTTCATTATTGTCACGACTGATAATTTGACAAAAGGTTCAAATACAATTTCATTTATGGTGCAATGAGTTGGATTATCTTTACAACACCATTACTCTAAAGAGCAAAAAGCTGTTATAAAGTAGTTTGTCATTTTATGGCCGTCGCATAGGAAATTCAGACGTACATTTTATGTTCTCAACTAACTATAATATATTCCATTATTAAGCCTCAACAATTGTTCACTAATTAACCCAACTAACTTATTCAATTTGCCCTATATAATACTTTTCCGTCTCATTTTATACGTCACCCTTTCTATAAATAATTAATCTATAATATTTATAATTTCATAAAATCAATGCATAAATATTATATTATTTCTTTTTTACTGTTATGAATTATTAGCCTTGAAAACTAAATAAATGATTCATGCACGTTGGTTAAATTAATTAATAAAGAAAATTAATTTATATTCTTTAATTGAAACTTTGAGTTTCAAACAAATTATAAAAGAATAGAAGAATAAAATTATATCATTTTTTTTAATTCAAATACAAACTAAAAGAATAATATATAAAATGATATAAAATGAAACGGAGAAATATATATATTGTGTCTTTCGTATTCACATAGTAACTATGGAAATGACTTTGACTGAATACCAAAATCATTATAACATCAAATTCATGAGATTGCAAATTAAATTGTAGTAAATCTCCCATTGAATTGACACAGTTTTAAAAATAAATATTATGAAAAAAAATATAATTTTACCATTTTAACTTAAAATTAAATTAAATATTTAAAATATATTTTAGTCGTACGACTTTAAATATGTAGTAAAATGTTAAAATTAAAGAATTATTAACAAGATAAAAACACAATATAATAGGATACGATACAAATTTTATTATTATTTTTCAAAAAATAGAATACTTTTTTAATAGATATTAACTCAATAAATCAAACTCAAATACGGAAGAGATAATTAGAAATGAAGTATATCGGTTGCTAATAAAAGAAGTATTATAAAATCTTTAAAAAATATAGAAAATAACAACCATAAAATAAATATAAAAGTATTCTTCTCTTTAATTTATATAACTTCTTAATAGGCACAAAGGATCATTTTTTTCTTCTTCTTTTGTGTCGTCTTCTTTCAATTTTGATATTAATAAGAGAGGTGGAAAAAAAGACGGGAGAAAGGCCAACTTTGACTTTACATTTATGAATCACTTTTAAAAATTGAAACATAAGCGAAAATATCTAAGTATTCGCACTGTTATCTTTTTGATAAATAAAAAAAGATATTATATTTTTAAAAATTGATATTTTATAAAAAAAATAGAACCTTTTTACTGAGTAAATTAATTTTATAATTTTACCTTTTTATAAAAATAAAATTATAAACTTATTATGATAATTATTAAGTTAAAATCGGACAGGCAAATAAAAACGGAGAAAGTATGAGTTATATTTATTAGCTTAGCGGACTTGAAATGAGGTATCCAATTTGATTAAATCTTCTTTTGCATAATTATAAAATTGGATAAATGTGGGATTAAATTAATTTGGCGATAAAAAAGAGCACGTCAGCCACATGACTGGTGGTATTAGTTGGCCAATCCAAGCCAGCGACGCGTGAATCGACTCACTACTCGACACGTATTACATTGCAAATAATTTAATAATAGTACACAATAACCAATGCGCCAGCTCACTCCCACCTCTCTCCTATGGATCCTTCCTTTCTCTCGCCATATCTTTTTTTATTACTATTTTTTTTTTAATTAGATTCGAATAAAATTTGAATTATAAATTATTAGATATATTATTAAGCGTGAAACAGTTTTACTATTGAGTCATAATTCAAAGTTAATATTTCTTTTTGTTTTAATACGAGTGGATAATTTTATTTATTACATTCTCATATACCAAGCGACTTGTATCGCTCTGTTTGGATGGTTGTTACGTATTGTTTCATAATGTATCATTGTATTGTTTTAATGAACATAAAATTTACATAGACTGTATCGTTCTCCTTCGTTATATAATGTCACACATCTGTAATTTGAAGAAAATACCTCAAAATAACATGTAGAGCTACTATGAAAAGATAACATAAAATTAACGATGAAACATGTTTATTACTGTAAATAATAAATAAAGACAAAATGAAAATAAAATATTAAAATAACGATAGAATTACACTAAATTAATCAGTCATTAAATAAAATAATTTTTTCATCGTTATCTAGTGATGAATTTAAAATTTAAATTACAATCAAAATAAATCTACGATTACTGAATGTTTAATGTTTGTATTCAGTTTATTTATATTGTGCAAGCCTTATAAGAATTGGGTGAGTTGAACATTTGGTCATTGCTTAGTCCATTTAATTTAATTCAAGAAATCTGTATGAGTTAATGTTTTTTCTATCTAAATATCAGTCGGTCTATTTCTACATTCTCAGAATAATTTAAACATCCATTTGATACCAATTTGAACTAATACAAACTTAGCAAAAACCATGTTCTAATTGTTAGGACCGTAAATTAAGCAGATGTAAATGTGGAAGCTAGCAAAGCAAACCTCAAAAGACCACGAGTAAGAAGATAACACCCAAAAACACAAAGATTTAACGTGGTTCGGTCAATCGACCTACGTTCACAAAGGAGATGAGCAATCCACTATAAATATGATAGTACAAAATACAGAGAGAAACAACCTCAACCAATTCACTCGGAATACATGGGAGGTTCACACAAGTGATAACGTATCAAGCTTGTGACCCACAAATTCTCCCCCTAACCAAAACTCTCAAAGCCTTAAGACTACATTGTGAATGCTGATTAAGTTAGAAGAAACATGCCTCTATTTATAGAGTCCTAAACCTTTTCCTACCAGAAAAAGGACTAGCCAATCCAAAACCTTTTCCTAAAAGGAAAACCTATTTATGGTAAGAAATCAGGGCAAATAAAACCCAACATATCTCCCCCTTGGCCTGAATTTCTGACAAAATAAATTTGACCACCTTCTTCACTTAATCTTCAACAACTTGCTTCTCCTCTCCATAATCTCCTTCGCAAAATTTATGTCTCAACACAGAGAACCTCTCTGAAACAATTTCTCCAACAAAATTCTTCATTACTGTCAAAAAGGTTGCTGCTAGAACTACACCCGCCAAGATGAACACCTCTTTCTAACCTGGTTCAATCATCAATTATCGAACCACTGAACCTGATTCCATCACTGAATCTGGCTTTGATACCACTTGTTAGGACCGTAAATTAAGCAGATGTAAATGCGGAAGCTAGCAAAACAAACCTCAAAAGACCACGAGTAAGAAGATAACGAGAAATACACCCAAAAACACAAAGATTTAACGTGGTTCGGTCAATCGACCTACGTCCACAAAGGAGATGAGCAATCCACTATAAATATGAGAGTACAAAATACAGAGAGAAACAACCTCAACCAATTCACTCGGAATACATGAGAGGTTCACACAAGTGATAACGTATCAAGCTTGTGACCCACAAATTCTCCCAACCAAAACTCTCAAAGCCTTAAGACTACATTGTGAATGCTGATTAAGTTAGAAGAAACATGCCTCTATTTATAGAGTCCTAAACCTTTTCCTACCAGAAAAAGGACTAGCCAATCCAAAACCTTTTCCTAAAAGGAAAACCTATTTATGGTAAGAAATCAGGGCAAATAAAACCCAACACTAATGAGAGGGAAAAATTAGTTGGACTTAATTGAGAATACATTTTTTGTCTTTGTTAATTAATTCACTATCATTATTATTATTATTATAGGTCTCAATTGTTTTTTGGACATATTTTATAGCTATATTAAAGATCCTCGTACCGAAAAGAAATATAGGGAAAAATAAATTAGTCTAAGTTATATATGAGTGATAATATGTTAAAAGAATTATTTTCAATAAATGAAAAGGCAAATAAGTACTATATTATAAATCACAAGCTCGTTAATAATACAAATTGATTAAATGAGTGAGTGGTCTTATTCGAATTAGGGTTCCTTTTATTCAATGTTTGAAAAAAACTAATTGAAACTATTCAAAAACCATTTAGGAGTTTTTTTTTTTTTTCGGTTCTAGAGGGAAATAGAAGATATTAGCTTAATAAAATACTGTACGAAACCCAGAAATATATTTAAAGTTATTTTTATTTTGTATAAATAATATTAACTTAAAATGAACTGTAATGTGTGTTTTCAAGAATCATGCCTCTTTACAGAGAGAGAGGGGTATACATCACAAAAAAAAAAAAAAAAAAATTCATTGCCATCCACTAAAATAGAGATCCTAAAATTAAATCTCATGGCTAGTGGCGTCAAATACTCAAATGAGCGGCTTGAATTACAATTAAAAATATTATAATGGCTTGAATAGAAATTGAATTGGGTTTTGACCCACCCAAGTTTACTTTGGATTAAAATGAGTTAGATTCAAATGGGCTAAAATTCGGATTGGGTCTTGACCCGTCGAATTTGACATGATTAATCTCAATAATTTAACATATTGATATTTAACTTTTATAATTATAATTTGAATTTTCGCTCAATAATTTTTTGTTAAAAAAGTAACAAATAGATTGATAAATCCTAAAATATGTTAAATAAATAATAATTCATACCTTCAATATAGAAATTATCTTAATAAAAAGTTTTAAAACAGGTTGAAATTGGAGATTGAATTGGGTTCAATTGAGAATTCTCTCCAAATGGGTTAAGTTTGAACCCAATTCAAATTATCTTCAGCCAACCCTTAAAATTCTTGGCGTATTACCTATGTTTGAATTTATTTTTGACACCCCTACTTATTGCCATCTACTGAAATAATTTTCACGTACTTGATCCATAAAAATAAATCAGATAGTTAATACAATCACTTTTATCATAAGTTTGTATGATCAACTAAAATACGTTATATTTCAACTTGTGGTTCCTATTCAATTTTGAGTTGAGAGGCCATGTATGATGTAACATAACCCGTATATAGACGATCCAGGTATACCGTATATTGTATATATAAACTATATATATAATCTTTATTTAAAGTACGGACACGTGTTGCATGACGTGGAATGTTGCCTTGGCGCTCCTCCTCTTTCTTCCCCCTTTCAGTTTCTCTCTCTACTATCTTTTGCTCACGCCACACGCCCTTTCTCTCTTCTTCTTTTTTTCAAGTTCCTTTTAGAGAGAGAAAACATACACAGAATGCACAAACACTGAAACTTTTCACTACTAAAATTCGCCTTCTCTTTCTGCTACTCTCTTATACAGTTTTAAGGTATGTTAAATTTCTCTTTCTCACTAGTTTTTTTTTTTTGAATTTTTTGAATTTTTTGAAGTTGAATAGAGTTTGATCTCTGTAAATTCTCCTGAATTTTCTGTGCTGTATCTTTTGACAGTTGTTAATTTTGGGGTTCATAAGAAAAAGTTGAGTTGAGATATACTTGTAACTGGAAAAACGGGAGGAGAAGGAAAAAGAGTGACAGAGTGTAGCTGTGAAAAATTGAGTTTTGAGTTTAAGAGAATATTGATTTTAGAGTAGTTATGGGGGAATGTTGAATTTCGAAACGTAATTTGGAATTCCACCTACTTTTTTATTTGATGGTTACTGGTTGTGATTTGGGTGGTCTGACGGGGATATATCTGTCATTAAATCATAAATTTTCCTGTAGATTCCATCTTTTGTCATGTTTGCGTCTTTACTTGGTTTCCTAGGTGGGGACTGTGAAGTTACTAATGTGCCCCTTACCTTTCTTCTTGTTCCTCGGGTTATGGGATGTGTGTGAACTTAGCAACATAATGAGTATCCTGCTCTATTGTGGTATTGAGCTGAGATTATGGGGTGTAGATCCTGTTTGGAGTTTGAAAGCAAGTTAATTTACCAAGAAAATTACTTCTTTTTTGCCTTGTGTTTTTGCCTGGCTCTGGGATGAGGCCTTATGTTACATGGAGGAAATCATCTAAAGGTATTGAGAGGTTAGAATTATATCTTTGGTTGGGGGAGAGAGATTTCATCTTTTCTTTTGTCCGATAATGATTTCACTTTCCGTTGCCACAAGTTATGTGGCCAATCAAGAGGGATTAAGTGGAACAGAATTGACGGATCTGGCTAATATTGAACTTGGTAAAACGATATGGATTTTTAATTGGAGAAAAGAATGTCAGAGGTATTTACAGTTATGGCTATATAAGCTGCTACATCAAGAAGAATTATAAGTTATCAATATTTTTACACTATCTAGTAGTGTGGTTTAACATGTTGTAGTTTATCCTTTCCTTGTTCAAATCAGTGGGTGGTATAAACAATTATTTGTAGTTAGTTTTTAAGTCAAAGAAGTTTACACTATCACGTGTATATGAATTAATCCTGCATATAATTTCAAGCTCGAATGTACTCAGGAACACTAGCTGACAGATGAGTAAGGTGTTAAAAGTATTAATTATGGGCAACAACATCAATACATACTTAATTTGCGCATGGTGTTTTGTGAGAGGTAAAAATAGTTGAAATTTAAAAGTTCGAGTGGGAAACTGTAATAACGTGTTTAATCTCCAATAAGACTAATTTCACAAGATAATAGTAAGTTGTATTTTAGGTTCCGGAATCTGGAGCACAATTTTTCTCATAGTCTCGTCAATTTAGGCCTATGATAACAAAATCAGCTAATTTCATAGGATATCTTGTACTGCTGCTTATTTAAACTTTTTACTTCTCGTTTTTCGTGGAGAGACAGGGAGTTAGTCTCTTCTTCTTATCTTTGCTTTATTTAGTATATCATCTTATTCTTCCTTTTTACTATTATGTCTTACCTAGTTTGCTTTGTTTATCTTGTTATTCTGCTATCAATATTTCGCTTTCCACCCTGCGTTGATTACACTTCTTTTGGGTTGACGGTCTTTCGAAAACCACCTCTCGACCCCTCTAAAGGCAGTTGTAAAATCTGCATACGTTCTAGCCTCCCAGCCCTATTGGTATGTTTGTTGTTGTTGTTGTGGTCATAGAAAGCCATCTCTGTTACCTCACATGGAATGGGATAAGATCACATGTGAAGACTGATCTGCAATAAAATATAGTAACTAGTATGCCAGCAGGCAATAAGTTCAGTCTAGTCTCCAGATGTGTATCATGGCATGAGTACTCAAGTCTGTCCATCTTTGAATAACTTCACGCCAATTTCTGTTGCTATACTGGTTTCTGATGATGATGCTGTGAATATATTTGCTGTGTTGGGTTCTTTTTACTGGTATATTATATTTTTTTTACTGTTATAACTTGCAATGGATTAGAGAAAATTCGGGGTATCATATGTTTTCCCAGTATTCTGGCCCACATTCTCTATACCTTAATATATTTTTGAAGAAAGTATGGATTACTGTGTGGTCTGTGCATGTTGTGAAATCTGTTTCTCTCTCTTTGACAGGGTTGCTTTTCTGAAGCTAGTTGGGACAACACTCTTATCAGTGACTATAAAAGGAAATTCTGATTGCACCTCTAATTTAGTACGACATCTACTTGGTTCCTATTACATGGGAAATAGTGAGGATGGGAAATCCTGTAAGCTTGAGAAGCCATCCTCGCCTGCAGCGGTAAGCAAATTTGATTATGATTATTGGTTTAGTGCCTGTGAGGCATTTGACTTTCTTGACCCGTGATTGATACGGTCTTTGGCTCCATATAAATCAGTTTAGCCTACATTTGTGCATATACAAAATGTATACTCTCCTATTCCTTTTATATGTTGTGAACTGTTTTAGAATTTCATCTCTGACTAGTCTTTTTTATTCGCATTGACAGGACCAGAGCAATCTCCATGTCTATCCGGATTGGGCAGCCATGCAGGTTAATAATTTTTTAAATAGTTTAATAGAAATATTAAAAGTTGTAATGTCTTATGAATTATCGCGAGGGTTTAACTAGTTAATGTTTCAGGCATATTATGGTCCTCGAGTAGCTGTTCCTGCATATTTCAATTCAGCAGTTGCACCTGGTCATACCCCTCACCCTTATATGTGGGGGCCACAGGTATTTACCCGGCAGAAATGTTTCTGTTTTAGTTGTTGAAGTATACTAATTGCTTTGCAAGGTAACATATCCTCGAACTTCAAGTGCTTCATGACTAAGTTTGGTCCTTTACTCCCACAGCCTATGGTACCACCTTATGGTACCCCTTATGCAGCAATATATGCTCATGGTGGGGTTTATGCACATCCTGGAGTTCCAATTGTGAGTTTGCTTTCCCAGAGTTCTATTTCCATGTTATATTAAACGTCACAAATGCTCCTTGATTTCTGTTATTTTTGGCGAAGTTCTTTAACCTGGAGTTTGTGATCAGGGCTCTGGTGGAACCATAGTTAGACTTCAGGGCATTGACTAGCTACTTGGATGGATTGATTTCTTGTATGAACTGCGGACAAGTAACTTGTAGACAAACTAAACAGTTTTAACCGTTGTATAACTAACTGATTCAGGAATTACCCTTGAAATTGAATAATAATCTTGTCCAGTATCTGTGTCATTATAAGTACATTACTCTTTTGGTACGGAAGTTGGGGTATTTTCTATGTTCCTTAAGATGAGGATTCAATAGGATCTCATTTTGGTTCTGTTAGTCAGCTGAAAATTAACACATTGGGCATGTGACTTCGTGTTTATTGAAGTTTTTGTATTAACATTTGAACCACCTTTTCTTGTTCCCTTTGTCTGTGGGGAAAATGGGATTTTTTAGTTAGACTCCTTGTACTTGAGATTACTTCTTTTTTGACTATGCATGTATTCATCATAGGACTGCATATCTGCATAATGTTACACTTTTGAGAATGTATTGGCTCTCTTACTGATTGTATTTTGTTTGTTTTATTTTTGAAAATAATTTCAGGGATCTCAGCCTCCAGGTCATGTGATGGCGACATCTCCTGTTGTATGCCAAGCCATGGTATGTATGCCAGTTTTTTCTTAAAGCCTTTCAGTGTATTTGAACTTAATTGTTTCCAGAATGGTGTTACTGTCTGATCTATTGCTGTTAACTCACTGTATGACTCTGGAATTCAATAAAGGCTAAATCACTCTACATTGTGTAGGATGGTGCTTCTTTGAGTTTAGATGCGTCTGCCAAGTCCTTGGGAAATTCTGATCGAGGCTTGATGTCTAAACTGAAGGAATTTGAAGGGCTGGCAATGTCACTTGGAAATGGCAGCACTGACAATGTTGAGGGTGGAACAGACAATGGACATTCTCAAAGGTCTGTTAGTTATCATTTGTATTAAAGATCATTTGTGTCACGCGAAAGGAAATCAAAGATCATTTTCTATTGCCAAAAAAAAGTAAAAAGGTCCTGTTCAGTTATTTCAGTACAATGCTCAACTTACGCGGAATCTGATTATTTTCCAATTCTGGTCTGCATTACGGACAATATTTTGTAATTTTTCTTCTTGAACAAGTTGAACCAACTTTCAGTTTTCGTGTTGTGACCAGTGGGGAAACTGAAGGTTCAACTGATGGAAGTGACACAAACGGAGCTGGGGTTTGTTCTTTTCTGATGATAAATCTATGCACCTCAACTTAGTAGACTCATTTGCATCGAATGGAAGCATTGGATACTGATGTTCTTCTTCTTGTATTCTAGGTCAGTGAGAGAAGTAAGAAAAGGAGCTGTGAGACAACTCCTGATAACTGTAAGAGTTTGATCTTTCTCAGTTCTTTATTCAATTGACAGTTTAGAAGAGAAGGAAGAAATAGTGAAAGAACTCTGCATCAGCCGGAAATTTCTTTACAATTTCCAATTGTTTCATGCTTGAGTATTTTATGGAGGCTTTTGACTACTCCATATGTATCAAGCAAAGAAAGTACTTATCTAGTCACATGACATTGCAGAATGACATAGAGCATTCTTGATTAAAGGTTTGTAGCTTTGATGGATTCAGCGTTTAACCTCTGGGAATTGATATTGATCAAACTTCTGGACCATTTTCTTCTTGATCTTTTCACCTACTTCTGGTTTTAGCATGTATTTGTTATGTTGGGGGACTTATTATGTATTCATCAACATTGTTTTTCCACATTGCGCTATAGATATTAAACTTCTTTTTATCACTGTTATCTTTTCTGGATTTATATACAAAGTAATTTGCTTGATTTCATTTTCTGATCTGTCACTTCTTCGATTTTAAACAGCTGGTGATGATAAGAGCCACTCACAAAGATGTCAACCTACTGGGGAAGTAAATGATGATGCTGAGAAGGCAATCGTTGTTGCAGCGAAAATGACGGGAACAGTACTTTCTCCTTGCATGAAAACTTTGGAAATGAGAAATCCTGCTAGTGCACATGTGAAATCTAGCCCAACTAATGGTGGTTCACCACTCAGCCCTGCACTGCCTAATGAAACCTGGTTACAGGTATATAGCACAAGTACCAGGTGAAATTTTATTTATTTATTTTTTCACAGCGACCTCCGGTCCTTCACATGTCTGTACGATTCTTCCTGAATTTTCTGAGAATGTTTTTCCCGTCTGAATCTAATTCCTACCATATGTAACTATGTTCAGAATGAGCGTGAGCTGAAGCGAGAGAAAAGGAAACAGTCTAATCGGGAATCTGCAAGGCGATCAAGATTGAGAAAACAGGTAAGAGGGTAGTGTTCATACGGCATATAGAAGCAATGGTTATTGATACATTTATGTAGCCGATGTTTAAGTATGGCTAACTACCATTCTAACCTCTAAACTGTTCCTTAATTCTGTCTCCCTTCAGGCTGAAGCTGAAGAATTGGCAATACGAGTTCAGGCTTTAACTGGAGAGAACTTGACAGTCAGATCCGAGATTAACAAATTAATGGAGAACTCGGAGAAACTGAAGCTAGACAATGCCGCTTTAATGGTATAAGCTTGTCCCATTTAAGATTTCTTTTATTGTTGAATCATCACCCTATAGTTTGTGTTGGAATGTTAATGCTTGTTTGGATTGCACCAGGAGAGACTGAAAAATGAACAGTTTGGACAGACAGAAGAAGTAAGTTTAGGTAAGATTAATGATAAGAGACTGCAACCTGTAGGCACAGTAAACCTGCTAGCAAGAGTGAACAACTCAGGTTCCTCGGATACAACAAACGAGGATGGTGAAGTTTATGAGAACAACAGCTCTGGAGCAAAGCTTCATCAACTACTTGATACCAGCCCCAGAACTGATGCAGTAGCAGCTGGGTGATCATGGGTACACCCCTTAATTTAATTTGAGATGTTAAAACTTAGTCTGATTGTGTAATTTTGGCGTAATTTTAAGTCCAAAATTGCTACTAACTACGGGAGAGGAACAGCTGAATAGGATTACGAAACTTACAAGATTTCTAATTTTACCTACCTAATTGTAGTTTACAGGTCAGTAGAACCGATGTGTGCTCTTTTTTCTGTTTTGCATTTCTGAGTTGAATGTGGCTGTAATAGCGTATGTAAAGTTTCATGTTCGACATACTAAAGACTTGATTGAGGAAATAGTATAGAACCGAAATGTTTTCGGTTTGGACGATGAAAGTGAAGTTCATATTTGATAAATAAATGTAGTATGTTTATGATGTTACATCCTACTGGTTCCTTACTTGTTCTCTAACCATAAATAACTAGAAGATTGTAAGACTCTTTTATCTTTTTAAATTACGCATTATCTTGCTTAGTATATTCCCTATAATGTTAATTCCAGAGCCCCCCAGGCACCACTTCTTTTTTCTTCATAATGTTAAGTATAGTAATGGACTTTGTTCAGCTTTTGGTAGAACTTTATTTTTACACGTAAAAAATCAATAAGGATCATTTTCTTTTATTCATTTCGTTTTATAAGGATTATTTTCTTCTATTCATTTCGTTCAACAGGGATTATTTTCTTCTATTTATTTTGTAAGGGAAAACCATCTTAATTTCTCTCGATTTTCTATCATGTGGCAACATGATCACGTGCTTGATCTTCAAAAGTCCACCAAGCACATGCCATATGATGAGAAGAATTAATGCAATGCTACCTAAAAATATAGAACAATTTTCGTGTTTGGAAGATATAAGAACTGAAAGGACCACCACTATTAAACTAAATTAGATAAAGAGAGTTCATTAATTATTAGTTCTATTTAAGTTTCAGCAAAAGAAATTCATATTTTGGTAATTTATTCATATTTTAATGGGTTGGGTGATTAACTTTTTACATGGGTAAAATATGGGTTGATATTCTATGTTCAACCCATAAAAATACGGGTAAACTATGAATTAGTCAAATGGATTAAGCTTTTGACTTTTATTCACTCAAAATTCTTGACATTACTAAAAAAAAATCGTAATCTCATGAAAATACGAAGAAATTAGTATTTTATCCAACACATTTGTTACCCAATCCATTGTTACTCATATCAAATATGAACGGGTTGAAATTATTATCTATTTGATATTAATCCATCTTTAATCCGTCCAAATTTAACCAATCTACCCATTTGCTACCACTACTTTATGTCCTTATTAACTTGATACTCTAGTTATAACATCATTTATTAGGATTTTTTTTTGTTTGTTTTATTATGTTTTGCAAATCTGATTTTGACTATTATTATTTTACATAAATATTTAATGATAGTGTGGTTAGTAATACTCCTTCTCTGGCTTCCTTCATTTTCATTTTAGTTCAATTTTTTTTTGTCTTGAAATATATTTTCACTATAGGAATTCAATACTAAAATTATAATCGTTTTTAATTATCATCCTTAACATTAAGGAAGTATGCATAATATCTAAAAGGAAAAAACTGTCTGTCTCTATTAAATAGAGATAACTTAGTAAATTATAATTTGTATTTACTATTTTCTTAGTGAGCATAAAAAAAAAACTAATTAAAACAACACGTAAAATGGAATAGAGGAAGTAAAATCTTCTTGATTTGTTAAAATAGGGCATCGTTATAACTCTTAAGTCAAGAAATCATGTGTTGTATTATATTATGCTTACAATATTAAAATAATTTAGAGAACATGTATGATTTACGTAGCAAGTCTATGTACTCTGTGAACATGACAGATCTAAACAATTTTTTATTTTATTTTAGCTTAAGACTAGATGAGGAACAATATAATTATGGAGTGTGTATTTATATTTATTTTATGGGCCAAAGTTAGAGGAGCACATGGTAAACTATAAAACGCTCCCATGCACCAATTATTTAAAAATATTGGATTCTGTACCTTTTCCAACTTCTTAATTTTACTATGATTTTGACCTTATTATATATGACAATGATAGATTATACTCTTTCTATGTGATTAATTAATTAACCAATCAAATATTGAATGAGACGTATACTTGGGTATTATATATACTATGAATCAAATTCACGTATTTATTTCAATGTATTCACGTATAAATATTTGTCAAGCCACATATATATGATTGACAAAAAACTCTTGAACAATCACAAGGATCTAATGTGACGGTAATATTAGCCATTGAAACTTTAACTCGAACTAGTTGATATTTATTGACATGGTCTTTTATAATTAGGGACGGAGGTATAAGGCTTCATTCGAATTCTCTTAGTTGGATATATATCTAATTTACTTACGAAAATCCACTATATTATTATCCATTTTATTTTGTATGAACACACACACAAAAAAAGACATAATAACCAAAAAAATGAATTCTCTTATGATGAAAAAGTAAATTTGAATATTAATATCTGGGAGAACTATTTACGATCAAACTAGCAAACAAAATAATTAATTGGCTAAGTCGTATTTACCTCCAACGATTAGTTTTTTTTTTTTAAAAGAAAGAACTAGCTAGTGGTAAATCGTTCAAAGCTTAGTGACTTGCTAAATTAAAAAAAAAAAAGAAGGTATGATTTAAGTGGATAAACGGCCATTCGACCAACGTTAATTAATTTGAATAAGTCACTCAAAACTTAACGACTTATCCATTTTGATGTTATATATATTATCTTTTTCAAGTTTTGACTTATCTGTTTTGGTGTTATATATATTATCTTTTTGAGTGAAAAATCTATATTTGTCATTTCTCGTAAATAGTAACCATCATGCATATTGTCCTCTATGAGTCGTTTTCTTTTCCTTTGGAATTAAAATACCATTACAATCAGAAGCGGAACCAGTATTTTTAATATGGGGGTTCAAAGTCTGTTGAAATAGGTAGTCGAAGGGGGTTCGACATCTACTATATATACATATAAACTTATTTTAACCATATATTAATAATATAATTTTTCACCGAACGAACCCCCTTCATTAAGGGTATTTTCGCCCCTGATTACAACCACATGAATATAGGAAAGAAATAATATCCACCACAACCTTCAATGTGTCATTTTAAAAAATATTTTCGTAGCTAGTGATACAAATCCTAAAAAATGATTGGAACTTTATTTCCTAGTCATAATCCAACGTATATGTGTGTTTTGAGACGTAAGAATTGAAAACTGGAGCTATATATGAGTCATTCATACTGCCAAATGAAAAATTGCTACCTGTATTTATGACCGCAGCTATTTCTCTTTGACGTTGACAATTCCATTATTGCCTCGTTTGGTTCATATATTAGTTATTAACTATTTATCATGTCGTGATTGATCGATTGATCGATAACGAGAGGATTGCTACGTACTGAGTAATAAAGAGATTACTCATATTACACATGAATTACTTGAAAATGACATTCTATATGGCATTCCTCGCACGCACAAAATAATTCATAAATACCCACGTACCTAATTAATGAGATTTCTTAAAATAATAATTCACGTATTATTAATTACTGTATAACCAATCAATCAAGACACTATGTACATAAGTTTATCTATATGTCATTATTATTGTATTGTGTTATGGCAAAATTTCATTTTAGAAATTAGTTATTTAATTACTACTACCAATCAATCAAGTACTATCCTTTGAATGACTTTTAAACTAAAAATCAAAGCTGGGTGATTTTACGCAACAAGAATTTTTATTTGAATGACTTTTAAGTTAAAAATCAAAATTAAGTGAATTTATGTGAAACTAACTCATACTAGTTAAATGAATTTCGAGTGAAAAATTAAAGTTGAGTAACTTTTTATGAAAAAAATTGATAGTTAAGTGATCGTCTGAGATATTATCTCGTTATCTCAGTACCACCGATCAATGAACCTTTATTAATTATTAATAATCCCGAATTTTGGATTGATATTTTCTACGTTTTTTATTGTTATATATATCATTGATGAAAACAACGTGTCAGGGTTAAGACGATATCTGAAAATATATATATCATTCAATGTCCAACCACAAATTAAAGTCAAATTATGAATTATTCAATAGGTACACCGTACACTATCGTCTGTCTAGTAATATAGAGTAATATTATTTGGCTAATTTAAAGTCAAACTATATGTATATACACTATATAAAAATATATTTTTAAAAGTTTGTATCTATTTTGAACATGGTACAAATTTAAAGAAGTATTTCTTATTCTTTTGATCGAAAAAAAAATATTTTCTTATTTAGATGTGGAAACAATAGTGTCTGATATTTGATGGGCAAAAGTTGGAGAAGCACATGAGACTCTCATGCACAAGACAACGCACCATATTTTTCAATAAAAAAATTGCTTCATATTTATGCTTGTCTGTATGTCGTTGTGATGATTTCCAACTTCTTTTTTATAAATTACGTTTTTTGCGTCAATCTATTGCGTATTCTAATTAATTTTAATAGATATTTATTAGTATTTTTTATCGACACGTATATAATAATAATAGCAAAACTAATCTTTTTATCAAGGAATCACGTCAAAATCTGTATATTGTTATTTTACAAAATAAGATTTTTCATTAATTACGGAATAACTCTATTTATATAATTATAATATATTTTTTCTTACTTATGTCAAAATTTAAAATTTAAAACCTCACGATTTTCTAACTCAATCATTTTATTTTATTGATTAATATGCAACACCTATATATATATAAATGATGTTGATGCCCATGAAATTTTATGATTTTGACTTGCATAATACAGATGGATAATATTCTTTTTGCTATAATTGATCAATCATTTAATTGAGGTTTGGTTGTTTATGGACTTACGTATCTATATCGCTTTATTCACAAACACTCCATATTGATATTCATGCATGTATTACTACAAAATTTCTAAAATATTTATCTTTATGTGATGTGATATAAGTGTAGTTACATTGATTTATTTTAAAAATTAAATAATCTTCTCACATTTTTCATCCAAATATTTAAAAGGTAAGAAACAAAAATTATCTCAAACACATTTATATAATATATGTAATATTGATAAATATGATTGTGGAGGTCAAGGAGGCAATGGAAGTTGGAAAGAGATAAAAGAATTTGAACGTTATTTATAGAACTTGTTTCTATTCCTATAATCAATTTTCTTATTTGTAAGAAGTTTGTTCTCGTAAAGAAAAAATATTATTCAAATTATTTTGATCGACCAAACATAAAAAATTTAAAAACATTTTCATCCATACCAAGCACGTTCTAAAAAGATTATTTGATAGCTAATTAGAAGGTAGATTATACATCTATTAGATCAAATAAAAGTAATATTATGTGTAAATTAAATGAAATGACTAATACATATATAATCTAATTTTATGTAACTAATTTATGTATAAAATAATATATAAATTTCTCTATAAATAATTTATATATATATATATATATATATATATATATATCACTAATATATGACATGACTTTAAAATCTAATCAACTACCAAATAGCACTTAGCATTCGAAAGTAAAAGTTGTTTTTGGATATATGTTTGGATGTGTTGTCTCAAAAGGGAATGTCCAGATCATATAAAAGTAATATTATGTGTAAATTAAATGAAATGACTAATACATAAATAATCTAATTTTATGTAACTAATTTCTGTATAAAATAAGACTTAAATTTCTCCACAAAAAATTTATATATGTATATATATATATATATATTACATCACTAATATATGACATTACTTTAAAATCTAATCAATTACCAAATAGTCTTTAGCATTCGAAAGTAAAAGTTGTTTTTGGATATATGTTTGGATGTGTTGTCTCAAAAGGGAATGTCCATCATTGATGTATAAAAAACTTTAGTATTATATACATCTATACATATTATTTGGTAAATTATTTTTTTGCTTGTTTTAATGCAATCAAATCATCTATTACTAAAAATTAAATGATCATCGGAAAAACACATATCTATATATACATCCTATTTTTATCAATACAAATTCATTTAACTTTTCTTCTCTCATCTTTCCTTTTCCTTATCTAAAAAAAATATTTTTTTCCACACCCGTTAAACTTAATTTTATTTAACTACTCTACTATAATAATAATAAATATTGAAAATCATACATGTACCAAATTTTATATATATTCTTAATAAAATTTCGAACTTTGTCACGTATTCCAAAATCGCTCAAAAAGCACCTGAGCTCTCTTGCATTCTCTCATTAACTTTTCCTTTTAACTTTCTTTTTTAAAACTTATTTCCTTATTTGATTTATTTTATTATTTTCCCCTATCAAGATAATTGAAAATTGAATCGTCACCTGTAGTCAGTGTCATACCTATTCGTATCTCCCCAAAAATCCCTCTCTTTTTATTTGTAAAATCTTGACCCCATTTGCACATCAACTTGTACCTCTTCGTTTTTCTCTGTCAAGAAAGGAAAAAAGATTCAATTTTTACAACACCCTTTAATTGTAAATGCAGTATTATAATTGAGTCTCTTGCAAAGTTTTCAAGATTAGCCCTGTTATAAGTAAGGTTTAACATCTTTATTATTCTTTATTATCTGTGTTTTAAGTATTAATTGCTGTTAATTAATGCACTGTTTACTTCTTCTTCCATCTTGTTTACATTACACTCTGTGCATTGAATAAAGTCGAGATCTTTAAGGTTTTCCTCTATTTTATTCATATTTTGTTGCTTCCTTGAAATGGGGTTTTCTTTCTTTGGAAGTTTTGTTGGTAATTTCTGGAAATATTACGTACATTTTCACCACTTCTTTACAAATGGGGGTTGTTAGAAATTTTAGGTTAATGGGGTGCAAAAAAGACAATTGTTGATTTTACTAAATCTGTTAAAGTTTTGAAACTTGGGATTTTATCTTGTGTTGAGAATTTTGTGGTCTAGGTTAGAGAACTGGTAATAGAAGGTCACTTTTGAAGTAAATGTTTTAACTTTTTGTGTGTTTGTTACTTCATCAACTTACAAGATTTATTTGTCTTTTTCCTTAGGTAAATATCACATGCTGCACCGTGAATTTAGCTAGGATTTGGGTACTTCTACATTTTGTTGGTTTCTTGGGGTAGCTTAAGAAGATGATGTTGCTTTTTGTTGTTCAAGTTAGAAGTCTGATTTGCTGGTAAAGGAAAGTTTAATTTGAGTAAATTTACATTGAATGTGAGAGTTTGTGAAAAAGTTCAGAATAGAAAAAGGCAGATTGGTGTTGAAGATTTTTTGTATTGTGGGGTTCACTATATTGCAAGATTCCAGGAAGGTTTGTGTTTAAGATAGTCGAAAAAATCATATATATATATACTGGAGGCATTTGTCTGGTCGATTCATTGCTGGAAGCAGTTTTAGGTTCAAATAGCACAGTAAGGGTTTTCAAGGATATTTCTTAGAGATATTGTGAACCAAGGAAGAAGTACTTAGCAAATGGGGCACTATGCAGCAGTCTGGGATCATACAGCAGCAACTGAAGTAACAAAAGATTGGAATGGGATTGAACAGGTTGTGCTTCGGAACCCTCAGGGTGCCTCTGCACGGGTTAGATTCTGTAAACTCTATGTTTAATTAGATCTAATGCCTTGATGATTCTAAATGCATCTGTTAGATCATTAATGAAGGAAATCATCTTCCAAATCTTCTATCAATTACATAGTACATAGTCATTAATGACATTACTCATTTGACCTGTTGTAATTGGAATGGGATCTCCGATTAGCAGACCTTTATTTCCCCAATGCTCTATGGTTATTGACAGTTCCTTTATTTCAGGTTAGCTTGCAAGGAGGACAAGTTACGTCTTGGCGGAATGAACGAGGGGAAGAGCTCCTATTCAATAGCAGTAAGGTGAGGTTTTCCATAATTCTTATGAGTAAAGCGTGTGTTTGGCTAGTGATGGAGATCTATAGCTTCTAGGATTGGAGCTTTTTCTTTATAAATTCTATTTTTTTTTATTTTATAAACTTTCCCTTAAGTTCTATTATCACTTGTCTTTGGTGTAAAGGTTGGAACTATATGTTGCTTGGTAGGCAAGAGTCAGCAAAATGTGCAAAGTTGACTCATTGAGGGTGTTTAGTCCTACAATTTCGTTTTGCTGTTTGATGTAGACAGGATACTTATTAAACCATCTTTTACTTGCAAATTGCAATGCCATGTGCTTAGAGGAAAGCTGTTTCTGTTTCATATTCTAATTTTGCTCTTATGTTTTAGAGCATCTTCAAGTCTCCAAAAGCTACACGAGGCGGAATCTCTGCTTGCTTTCCACAGGTACCTTTGAATGTGCAATTCTATCTAGCTTCTTGAATTTCTTCCAGTGAGTACTCTTTAGCATTTGTTTGATTATCTTAATTATGCTGCAGTATGGAAATGGTGGTTCACTTGAGCAACTTGGATTCGCAAGAAACAGAATCTGGACCATTGAGGATGACCCTCCATCTTTATTCACATATGACCCACAAGGAAAATCTTTCATTGACTTGCTGCTCAAACCTTCAGAAGATGATCTGAAGTTCTGGCCCCACAGGTATGGTCATTAAGCTTAGCAATCTTTTGGTGGTTCCAGTATGGAACTTTAGATATTGAATCAAAAGATATTTGTGTCGTCCATATCAAAATCTGCGATTGTTTTAAGTTGAATGCATATAGTCTTTATATCTCAAAATCCTCTTTGCTTTTGAAAATGACTTCATGAGAACATGATGATAAAATCGGCACCTATATAAATATCAAAGAATTGGAAGAACGGACTTAACTTAGCTAACTTTGAATTTGGATGCTTTTGATTTCATTTAATTGGAAGCTTTCAAGATTATTTTCTGCTGAGATATAGTACCTAGTTTATTTTGACCATGATGTGAAAACCAATTCATAGATAGATAGGTAAGTGAAGTACTTCCATGTTAGAAATGGAAGTCAACTTCTGACTGTATTTCATGTCAAAAGTCAGTTTTATGCTTACTTGGTTTCTTACAGTTGTAGCTTTTGAATTCACTGATGAGTCTCTTCATTAATACTTTCTAGTTTTGAGTTTCGCCTCCGGATTACGCTGGCATCAGATGGAAGCTTGTCCTTGATATCTCGGATCAGAAACATTAATGGCAAACAATTCAGCTTCTCATTTGCTTATCATACATACTTCTCTGTTTCCGACATAAGGTATGTTATTCCCTTTTTATTCTTTTGTAACTGGGCTGCGATGTCAGACCTTCATACCTTTTTGCCCCTATGTCCCTTCTTAAGGTTTCCGCAAGCTACATTATTAAAGTTTACTTTCCGTCATCATCTGCGTCTTTAGTTGAAAGCTATTTCTTTTATGATTTTTTCTCACACTTCTTGAACAATTTCTTTTCGTTCAATTGCCCCTCTCCTATAAGAGAAGAGCTTCCTATTCATTACTTTGTACTTCCTGTTTATCAACATTTCTACTGATGTTGGAAGCATTAATGAGTTTATCCCCTCCCCGACATCTTTATACTTTTTTCAGCGAAAATTTTGTAGTAGTTCAAATTTCAGAGAAGAAGACAGCAAATTTGTTTTATATCATCATCATATTATGTGTTGCACAATGATTTAATGACTTATGTTCTTCCCAATATCTTAGATTATTACATGAAATCTTATCCACAGTGAAATAAGGATCGAAGGTTTAGAAACACTGGACTATCTGGACAACCTATGCCAGAAAGAACGCTTTACTGAACAAGGAGATGCCATAACTTTTGAATCTGAGGTACATATTTCAATACAAGCTACATTATCTCAAAACTTTGTGGTTATTGATGAAAGATGAAATATCATCCTTCATGGTAGCATAAGATATCTCCAAGAGTAACTCCATATAAGACCCTATGACAATCTTGAATCCTTTATAATGAGATACGTAATTCGTTTGTAATTCTTGAACCCCCCTTTATATGTATAATTATAATGACCCTTTAAAAATATTTTATTCATGTGTAAATGAGATACACACAATCATCTTTTACCTTTATAACTTGAAGTCTTTATGTATAATTAATAGTTACTCACTTGTAACTCATAAAACAATTTATAAGTTTACTTATAACCAATTATTCATGTGTTGAAAATAACAAAGATACAGATATCTTTGTAATTTTTGGTAAGAATATTATTGTTTTGTTTCTACAACTGTTCAACTGAACAATTTGATTTGAGATTAAGGTTTGCTGAATCTTTTTAGCGTTAGCTCCAGCTTTCATGTCCCAAGTGGCATAAAATAGGAAAGGTGACTAATGTATTGAATTTGTGGGATAGTCTTGTGCTTCTGCGTTGAACCCATTATTTCTGAACATAAAACTAATGGAGGGACGTAACTTGTAAGTTTTGGGATAGTTTAGGATGCTTTTTGCTTATTGTGATAGGGCAAGGATGTAGCGTAAGCGTTGGGTATAATTGAGGGATGTGTATGGCCATTTACTCCATTAGTGTATGTATTATAGCTCTAAAGCTAATTGTCTAGACATTGTCCTTGCAGTCTATCCTTAATCCTTAATCCTTAATCTACTTGGAGTGAACAGATTAAGAGGACGAAGGTATGCAAGCAAAGTGGGAATTCTTTCATGCTTTACTAAATTATATAAAAAAAAAAATACAAAAACAAGAAAGTTCAAGTAATTATTAACAATTATTGCTAGGTTAAAATGTCAAAAGGTTAGAACTATATATTTACATGCATCCAAGGGATGTGGCCTAGTGGTTAATGAAGTGGGTTGGCACCATGAGGTCTCAGGTTCGATTCGCAGCCGAGACAAAACAAAGAAAAGAGTGTCTCAAAGGTTGTCAAAGCAAAGTCCATGTCTCTCTAATTGAAGTTCCTTCATATATCGAAGATAGTAACTTCAATCGGTTAGACATCCTTTGGAATTTGAAGGAACTTCTGTTGGTTAGATATGGATTTAGGTTTGCCAATCTTTCAGATATTCTTTTCTTTATCAAGAATTGTTCCCAAATAGATGTGTCTTGATGTAAGGAAATTAATTCTGACATTTAAAACATTTTTCTCTAGCTATATTTGTTGATAATCACTTCAATTTTTTGTTTTACATCTAATTTAATACGCACAAGAAAATCCACTTTGCATGCTACTACTTCAGTCCTCTTAATCGTTTTGCTCCCTTTTCACCCATTTGAAGAAATGACACTTAACATCTTATGTTGTTTCTGAATTTTACTTGGAAGAAGTCGAAATATTTAGCATTTGTAAATTGATTGTTCTTTTAACTGGAAGGTATTCCTGTTATTATAGGATTGACAAGTATTTATGTTTCTTGCAGATGGACCGTGTCTACCTTAGTTCTCCTAATCGCATTGCTGTTCTTGATCATGAAAGGAAACGGACATATCTGATAAGGAAGGAAGGATTGCCAGATACTGGTAAGTATCTTCAGTTAACATGGAGGGAGATAATGTCATCATTTGGAAGTATCCATTGACTAACTTCTGTTGTACCCTTAAGGCTAAATTTTTACCAGGATTTACTTCAGTATCTCTAGTCATGTATTCTTCTCTTAAAAGACCTGATAATATCTGTAATCCCTAGAGAGGTACTTCCTCCATTGACAAAGAATGTAGCATCAATACAAGGGCTGAGGACATTGATAATTTATTACAGAAACTTTTGGTGCATTATAGCATGATGATAGAAGCTGCCAAAGAAGCATGAAAGATCTAAAACTTTTTGGTATCTTTGTCTTTTTCCAGTGGTGTGGAATCCATGGGAGAAGAAAGCCAAAGCAATGGTGGATTTTGGTGATGACGAGTATAAGCAGATGCTTTGTGTTGATGGAGCAGCAATAGAGAAACCCATCACCTTGAAGCCAGGAGAGGAATGGACCGGTCGTGTAGAGCTTGTGGCCGTGCCATCAAGTTTTTGTGATCTTTGAAACATTTTAGTAATGCTCAGCAACTTATAGCTTAACGAGGGACCGTATACTCTATCTATACTAGGTTTATTTGCTTGTTAATGATGTTATGAAGTTGAGCCACCAAAGCCTATCGTTTTTTTAGAATGGCTGCTTGGTGTTGTATCTTTTGAAGAGTTGAGTTGTTTGCATTGCAATGTATTTTTCAGGTTTGTGTAACTGGCTGTCTTTGATGATTGGTGACGTATTAGTAGACCAAACCTACTTTTCTGTGATTTGAAGTAACACTGCAAAGCCTTGTTCCTTTCCAGGATTGAAATTAGAAGTCTACCATACCATAAACTTCTTCAATACATTTCCAATAACTTGTACAATAAATCAGTTTCCATAAATACACATCCTACAAGCACCGTGACATAGCAAAAAAAAGACGATAGGCAAAGCGAAGAATATATTAGGAGAAATCATTTTTCCACAAGCTCTGGATGAATTGTACTCTTAATACATTTTGATCAACCATTGTTTTAAAAAAAATAATTGCAGCAGCAAATCCAGGACTCCTTTTTTCCCTTCAGGAATTGCAGCAATCTGGAAACAAGCAGAATAAACCATGGGTCAAATAATCTGCATATATAAGTACCTAAAACAATTAAATAGGTAAAGGTAGACTGATTTTTTGAGTGTTGTATCATGTAGAACGTTGTGATTTACATATAAATTGCACTTTCTTAATTGGCGCAGATTGTAATCCTAGTGGCAATTGACTGTTTTCAATATCGTACTCCACCCCTCCCCTCCCCCCAATGCAACACCAGAAACAGCATGCAAAGAAATTTAGGACACCATTTTACTATGTCAAACCTGAAAATTACCAATATATGCTAAAAGATGACAAGACCTTTCGTTTTCTAAAAAAACAAGACTCTGCCATATATTATCCACAGAACTAGTTAAATGAACTCATTCGAGTACAGATTAGCCTATACGTTGCACTGATTGCAATATATTTTCCCTACCTGAACTTCAATTATTCGTCACCACAAAAAAATATCATGGTACTTGACTGAACATATTTTTTAATTCCTAAAACCATCCTTAACCCCCACCCGCTGGAAAAGAAGATAAAGAATGCTACAAGAATAATATGGAAGAAACAAGCAAGACTCTCACAAATTTTCTTTGCTTCTCATTTTCCTTGAGGAAAACATTAGCAATCTTGACCAAAAAAGTTCACCAGCATTAGATAATCAGGAAGGGCATCATCTTACCAAAGACTCAATAAAAATTCCTCGGCCTATTAAGAGCCATACCCTTGGCGAATGACCAATGTCTGAGCATTTTCTAACAATATCTGCAAAAAGAGCAACAGGAGATGCTGATAGTAGAAAATTTTACAGAAATAATTATACGAAGTAGGTAAGAAGGCAATGAGTTGTCAGTCTTACTTCTCGGATGTGGCTTTCTACTGCTTTGCAGCCTTCAACTGCTAATTGCATGACATTTTCAAAAATATCCATTGGTAGTTTAGCATCCATCTGCAGCACAGAAGGTTATTCATAATCCACCAGGCCAAAAAGCCTTATTTCATTCATAATAGGAGTCAACAAACCTGCAGAAGGGTCACTTTGTCCAACTTAGGTAAAATTCCTACAGTGACATCAGCGCCTCCAGCACTGTCTTCCAAGTAGTTTAAATCTGTTTTAACAAGTAACGTCAACTAGATCATTCACATATTAATACTGGAAAAGAATGATATTGTTAAAATAAAGAACCGGAAAATCAACTAAATTTTTCAGAATTAATTTACCAAGAAGAGGTGTGCTATTCAGATATCCAGCACTGCATGATGTGACAAGATCACGCATGGGAATCCCGGCGTCAGCTAGTGCCAGTGTGGCAGCATTTATGCATGCTGATCTTGTACCTAAATAATGTGCTAAACTTAGTTAGAATGCACTTCTAGAGGGAAAATATAATAGAACTGCAAAATATGGGCTGCATGCAGTGCCAGACAGCTAAATATCTATTCTGAATTTCTGATTGATTCTGAAGAACAACAGAAGAATAGAACACTAAAACACCGTGCTGATTACCTCCATCTGCTTGGAGGACTTGGACATAAATGTCTATCTGAAAAGCAAAATATCAAGAAACTGTAAATGGAGGTCAGACTACATAACTTATTCAAGTTAAAGATATTAAGCGGACCACGAACCTGAGAGCGAGGCATCAGGTGTGTCAATATGCAAGCTTCCATTGTCTGGCGAATAACAAGAGATATCTCTGTGGATCTCCTAAGAATTGAAAACAAAGGTATCATCGAATAGACATCGTGTAACCAGAAGTAACACAAATTGAATAACTTTTCTTAGTTAATTGTCGGTGTCATAGATTGAATAATTTCTCCTTAAAAAAAATCATAGATTGAATAATTTTCTTGGTTAATTGTAGGTAATTATAGATGATAAACTAAGAGTTGGCATATTAAGATTAGTGATTCGTGAACTGTGTTTACTACCTAGCTTCATTTCAAGATAATTTTTGCATTGTCTGTGGAACATTTGTTCAACCGTCTTATACAGCCTTACCATTAAATAATATTTTTGGGCACTACAAGTATTCCTAAGATTCTGTTTCCTTTTCTACTGCAGACTACAGTTACTATCCTAGTATCCTAGTAGCATCTTTCTTGGCTGGACAAGTGCTTGAACAGCCCCAAAGTCTTCCATTAGGTTATAGAATATTTTCTTTTTTAAATAACCAAGAAATCAGCAAGGACAAATGGCTCAAGGTTTAAAATTCGGTGGAAAGCCAGTCCTCTACCCTTCCCACATAAATACCACGCTTGTGTCAGAGGCAGAGTTTGAACCCATGACGTGCGCCAAATCCACAAGTCACTATACCTTACACCCTAACGAACTACCCACAAAAGCTCAACACCTATGGAATATGTTTTCTTGTCCATCCAACAACCGTTAGTGCTCTGTATGCCTTCCATCTTTTGAACCCTAAATAGCTATAGTTCAGAGTTGGGACAACTGTTCTTCTACCACCACCAGTTCTGTAGAATATTGTCCATTGAATTTTCAAGCACACATGCAGACTTTATTTTAATTATAATGGAACTGTAAGCAGAGCAAGATGATATAATTGCATGGGTGAAAACTGAAAACACATAAAATAAAAGGGAAAAAGATACTGACAAGGTAAACACATAAAATAAAAGGGAAAAAGAGACTGACAAGGTAACATGGAATCACCTGTCACCCTTTGTTTTTCTCCGGCGATCGCCAGTGCTGAAATTAGCCATGCTATACTCGCAACGTACCTAAAAGAGTGACAAGTAAAATCATATCATCTCACTTTTAAGATTATATATCTTGCAGTATAAGAATTCATCATGAAAGGTAGTTTACCAGTGCCTGGTCATTCATCTGTTGGCTCCTGTTCTGAACCTGAATGATGAAACAAACAATTGAGACATTTGAATGAACCGTTATATAGAGCAAAATTAAGACTGATATCTTTATCATTGATCACAGAGGTAGTGATTAGATACTTTTTGTAAATGTACATACACTGGTATCCGATTTGCATACCAGTGTGATACTCTCTTACTTCAAAAAAATAAAAGCATCCAGTGTAAATTTTCCCTCATTGTCCTTGTTGGATGGATGTTCAATGCACTGAGCACCCAAGGACAACAGGCACTAATTTGATCGTGGATAATTGCAACATCCAGTATCTTTAGGAGCTTTCTTCCGCAAAAACTGGACTGGATGCCATCTTCTACAATTGAGCTTAATGCCGTTCTAGGCAGTTTGCTGCAATGATGCATCCATACTACACACTCAACATAATTAGGATCCTAAAATTCAACCTAAACTCCGCAGACACCATCCATTCTCAGCAGCAACAGAAGTTCAGTTGAGAACTATAACTTTGACGTGCTAGCACATACAACAATTGATTTTGGTGCAACGGTAATTACATCCTTTGCAGAATTCCTCCTGCATATTCTAATCCTTCATAAACACTTCTTATACACAAAACTTTCTATGTTGACGACAGTTATTGGCATTTAGACATAACTAGTATGCATTTCGAACTTTTAACTCCTAGTGAATCAAGATCCTCTTAAGTCCCTGTGATACAGTTTACAACCTAGTAATGTTTTTTTTAATGACCAGGGAAACCCGCAGCCGCTACCCTTTGGGTGCAGACAGGTAAAAAACCCGCTCCTATACAATAGCTTGCAAACCACACAAGAGAGGTTAACCCGCACTAGGCAAGCTTGGTGCGACGAGCTCGATCCAGAATGCAAACCCCTTACTTTCGCTGGCAAGCGGTTTCAAACTTGAGACCTTCAACATGGAAGTCCCAAGCCCAAACCAAAACCACTGGGCCACTCCGAAGGGTACAACCTAGTGATGTATCTGTTTTTTTACTATTCATTCAATACATTAATTACTGCGGGACCAACTGACACGAAAAACAACAAACCAAATAAATTGTGGAGAAGATGTCTGAGGGCAAGCACAAATTCAGTGTTGTACGTCGCAAATTGACAAAGCTTTCAAAACAGACGAAGTGCGAATTTACACAGGTCTTTTACAATAGCAGTATCCTATTTCCATTTTTTTTCCTGCTAGGCTAAAAACCTTCATCAGCGAGCATTAACTCAAACAAAAATACTTTGCCTGAATCAATCTCAATAAACTCCTTATTACACATGTGTTAACCAATTAAATTTAATAAAATTCAATCCTGCTTTGATTATACTTCCTTAGAGTGGAGGGACTATCGGAAACCGCATCTACCCCCACAAAGGTAGGGGTAAAGTATGTGTACATTATACCCGACCCCACTTGTGGATTCACTAGGTATGTTGTTATTGCTTGTACACTGGAGATTTTCCTATTATTAATAAAACTATTTGCCTTATCAAAAGAATGTACCAAAGCTAACCAAATTTTTCACTTTTGTGCTGATAGGGACAGCAGATGCAGCTCAATTAATTACTTTACTGCATCAAAGGAAAACCTCAATGAGGAGGACAACAGGATATCCAATAAATTTTTTAAGAGGCAACTTCACATGGCAGGGCTGGTAGAGGATTTTGTATATTATGAATTACATGAAGCAAGGAATATCAAATATGGCTTCATTAATGCTTTTAATGGTTCTATCATTCTTTTCCGATTCCTATGTGCTTTTTTATGGTTCCAGCTCCCTTTTTCCTTTCATCAGGCCTACTGTTTGTTTCCTTCTATTTGTCTCTCTTAACCTTTGTAGGTTTTTACCTTATACTTTACAACAATTTTATTTCATTAGCTTATCATTTTCTTAATATATTCTCATTTCTTGACTAATGCTAGGCATTAAGTTAATTAATTTCATACTAAATATTCAGAACCTTAATGAGAGTAAATAAAATATTAAGAAAACAATAAAACAGATTTGGTGCAACGGCATTGAGGGGGCAGGCTTGTTATCGGGAGAACGCTTCTCCACGCCAAACCCACCTTGCCTTGCCATTCTCATGCCTATCAATGAAGAACGAATTGATGAGGTTTCTCAGAGCACTTAGTGCAAAAAACTAAACTATCGAATATGCCATGCACCACCCCACACTTCAAAAGTTAGCAGGCAACCCATAAAAAATTCTTGTTTTACCAAGCCACATCCCCTCCATCATGGAAGACAATATCACACAAGCTGCTATTTCTACATAAACAACTTCCCTCCTTTTATTTTCAGTTCAAAAACCATTACTTCACCTTGACAATAATACCAACAAATAATTTGATTCATAATCCAAAAAGAGTCAAAATCAACGGACTGAGTATTACGTGAATTTACCTCCCTAGGACCATAAACTGCAGCAATGACTTTGGTATTCCCCATTTCAAACGAGGCGGAACTGCAAATAATCAAGAGTAAACAAACTCAGTTGCAGGTACAATAAAATAGCAGCCTATCAAAAACATAACCTAACTACAGAACTAACCCATATTTTGCACCAGACCAATTAATTAAACTCAAAAAAGATAAATTAGTTACAAATTGACGTATAGAATAACTTAATAATGCAATTAGAAAGAAGTCTTAGTAGCTACCCATCTGCTCTCGATACAACCCCTATTTCAGCACGAAGTTGTCTCATCTGAAAGTAAACACGGGCACAGACGAATCAAAGTAATAAGAGAATGAAGATACCGATGAAAAAGGTAGAAATTTAGTGATGAGAGAGAAAGAAACCTCCATTGGACGGCGACCATCTAAACGGAGACCTTCGGGATTAACGTACTCCATTTTTGTTCGGCCGGAGAAGGAAGCTGGAATAGTTGGAGTGTGCCAATTTCCTGAGGTTTTAGAGCAAATCAGGGTTTTGGTATTTTGGTATTTTATTTTGGGATAATGCACAAGTACCCCTCAATCTATGTCCAAAATTTCAGAGACACACTTATATTACACTAAGGTCTTATTATCTCCTGAACTTATTTTATTAATAATTTTCTACCCCTTTTGGGCCTACGTGACACTATCTTGTGGGCCCAAACGCTGTTTGACTTTTTATTCAAGCTAGTGCCACGTAGGCCAAAAAGGGGTAGAAAATTACTTATAAAATAAGTTCATGGGGTAATAGGACCTTAATATAGTATAAGTGTGTCTCTGGGATTTCGGGCATAGGTTGAGGGGGTACTTGGACATTATCCCTTTTATTTTTATATTTGTATCTTCCCAGCAAAAAAATTTGTCTCTACTTTTGCATATTTTGAAGAACAATTTTCACAAATAGCAAATATCATATTCATATTTGTATGTTATACCAAAGTTTGTATAATTGTGTTTCATAGCAAATATAAATATGTATAATTTGCTATTCATATACAAATAAATCAATTGTATAACTCGCTATACATATATAAATAAACCAATTGTATAATTCGCTATACATATAAAAAGAAAGAAGTTGTATACAAATCAATTGTATAATTTGTGTATGTATAAAACGAGAAAGAGAGAAAGACAAAAGAAATTTGGGCAGAGAAATATTTATATTGTATAATTATAAGTGTATAGGACGAAGATATATGTATTTGCAAGTGTATATACAATTTTCTCTCACTTTATACAAACAGAAACGCAATTATACATTTCGTTTATGTTTTTACAAGAGATAGAGGCGAGGGTGGCGAGCGAGATCTGGAGAGAGGCAAGCGAGGTCTGGGAGAGAGGAGAACGAAAATATATGTATATATACAATTTTTTTATCGCTTTATACAAACAGAAACACATTTTATACACTTGTGTGTTGTATAAAAGTGAGAGGGAGGGAGCGAGGGAGGGAGCGAGAGAGGGAGAGTGGCGAGCGAAAGTTTGAGGGAGAGAGGTGACTAACAAACAATTTGCTACAGGGTACAATTAAATTAAAGCGTGGTTATAACATTTAATTTGATTTATTAGTTTGCCATTATATACAATTTTTCCTATTTTTTTTAATACTACTAGCAATTTTTTTTAGCCATAATGAGATTTTTTCTGTGTAATTTTACTTTCTAAAAATATTTTTTCCATTTTAGCTTTAATACTTTTTACTAAAATATAGAAAAAAGATCAGTTTATTTTAAAATAAAAAAAATATTATAGTTTTTTAAATTTTCTGGTCATTTATCACTTTTCTTTTTAAAAATAAATAAATATATGTGTAGCTAAAATATGGGAAAACTTTATTAGGGGTAGGCGTAAATATAAAAAAAATTGAACTCAATCAACATTAATTTGTTTTTTGGTTCTATGTTTGTAGTACTTTGGTGGGGGTTTTTAGGTTTATTTTGTTTCTTTTTGTTTTTGTGAACATTCAACAATTCAGCTACCTTTTAGTTGTTTAATTGAGTTTTACTTTTATATTCCAACATCCTTTTGAAAAATAAAAGAGAGAGATGTGCAAAACTAGTCCATACCATGATTATTATTCCATCTGTTTAAAAAAGAATGATCTTTTTTTCTTTTTTAGTCTGTTTCAGAAAGAATGACCTTTTTCTTTTTTTGCAATATTTTAAAATCAACTTTCCGCGTAGCATATTTAAGACCATAAGATTAAAGGATAATTTTGTACATTTAATCTAACTTTAATTTATGAGCACAAGATACAAAAATCTTTTTTATACTATTAAACTCCGTACCAAGTCAAACCAGGTTATTCTTTGTGAAATGGAGAGAGTAATTTTTAAAAAAAGAATTAAGAAAGCAATGGTTAAAATTTTAAAGGTCAAAATTGTCAAAAAAGTTCAACTATTGGGAATGAAAAGATCAATTCGAGATGTATCTAAAAACAAAGTAGTCAAAACATTAATTAGTAAAAGAGAATGACATTAACATGACTTTATATAAGAGTAAATCAAACAAACTTGTGTATAATTCATTTGTGAAGTATTATTTTCATTATTGATATTCTTCATAACTATCAAAAAATTGAATTTAAATTTAATTAAATCAAATCAAATTTGAAAAAAATAATAATTGAACAAGTTAAAGTAGTTTGATTCAACATTTGATGCACACTATTAAAAAAAGGAAAACATAAAAATCAAACCAAAAGTTTGACAAAATCAAACGAACCTCCACCCCTACTATTTGCTGAATTTGAATTTTTTTAAAAGTTTAAAATATGCCATTCAAGCCCTACGAAATTTTCATGGAGTTACTAGTTCAACTTACAAAAATTTATTAAAATTTGTTATATTGAAGCAAAAAGAATATTTTTCTTGACTAAAATGAAAATAATCTAATGATTAATAATGTTAATGGAAAATTATGAGATCTTATATTTAATTTTTAAGGATGTAAAAATACGAGATACTTTTTTCATATTGGTAATTTGTCCAAATTAAGTAGAAGTAAATATATATATAAAAAAAAATGATCATATCAATTTATTTCATATGACACAATACGAATAAAAGATATAAATCTTAAATCTCATAGAAAAACTCTGATATAAAGATATTTTATCGCTCATAATGTATATATTAACTCAAACATCTATTTCAAATGCATTATTCATAATTTGTCTTATCATAGTTATGAAAAAGTCGCAAAAAATAATTAGGGATATATTATGTGTTACTTGTCATTTAGTTAATAATTCACTAATAAAGATTACACAAAAATATTAAGTATTTTTTATCCTTAATCAAAGATAGCAAATTCGAATCCTTCCTAATATTGATGTTAATAGAGTTAGCTATCTTTTTGGAGATTTTTGTGGTCAAAAGTTGAGGAAAGCAGTGGGTGAACAACCCAATGGAGACCAAAACTCAAAAGATTAACTAAATTTTATACCTCAATTTTTTTTTTTTTTTTTTTTTTAACTCATTCCACCCACCTTACCAATTTAAGTACACAAGTCTAACACATCTCGAAACATAAGTCTACATTGACGACTCATAATGTTAATTATGAAAGTTTGTTAAATTTTCATTACCATCCGCTTTCCAAAAATGTATTCATATAGTTATAATTATATACATAATTCTTTCTCTTTTAAAATATTTATTGTGTTTATTAAAGATATTCGTTTCAAATTATTTAGGATCTTTAGAAGTTTAAGATCGAATTATTTTTTTCTATTTTATTCTCAATTGTAATTATTTTTAAACACTATGAATATCTCAATTATAATACATGAACAAATGTTATCTCTAAATAAAGATAAATTAGTCAAACACTGACTCTAGTTACTTATTTCACCTATTTTACTTGTCTAATATTGACTATACGCATTAATTAATAGATAATAAATAAAATGATAATTTTACGATATTATACTTTAAAATAATAAATTAAAAAACAACTATATAATTTATATTAGAAAAAATAATTTTAATCAGATTTTTAAAATTATTTTTTGAGACTAAAAGAGACTATTAAAAAAAAAAAGATTTGCATATTTGAAATGATTGGACCGCCGAGGTGGAGTAGTAATATAAGTATATATTGGGGAAAAAGGTGTGGTGTTGGCGTTAAGAGGCAGCAACAAACAAACAAAGAAGAGAATCAATTCTGTAAGCAGGTTCTTCACGCCTCCTGTTTCTGCATATATTCTTCGTTAACCTTCTCGTGAATTCTTGCATCTGATCTGCGTTTTCCTTTTTGTTTACATCAGATTTGACCTCGATCTCCTTCTCTTTTGATAGTGTTTCTTTCGGTTATTTTTCGCTGTGATGGCTTCGAAACGGATATTGAAGGAACTCAAGGATCTTCAAAAGGATCCTCCCACCTCTTGCAGCGCCGGTATCCTTCTTTTTCATTTTTCTCAATACATGTTGTTGCGTAATGTTTTGAATTTTCTGCTTATGTATAATTTTTTTGTGCAAGTATCGAATTGCTTTTTACTTGCTATTCAAATCAGGATAAACTTTTAATTAGTTTCAGAAATTGATTAATTTATTCAGGCTCAACATTGATGAGATGGTGTGCATTTTTTTATACCTTGTTTTGATGCTTGATTGTTGGTAGATACACTTAACGTCCTGGATCAATTGTTGAACGCTGATATAGAAAGTAAATTGAATTGTGTGAACATGTTTGTGTTCAAATGGAAGACAACTAGAAGACTCTCTTTATCGAGGAGAGAAATAGAAGACAAATGTAACTTTAAGAATATCTCCTCTTGTCTCTGATGGATCTTTCCGTCAATTAAATGATTTGGATACTCTGAAAATAATGTGATGAACGTGAACTGAGAAATTGTTATAAAGTTTAATTGTTTATTATTCATTCATTACACAATCAGTCCCTCAATCATATGCTACCTGATCATTATCATTTTTTGAGTTTTGATTGTTTGATCACACGCTATATTATGTATCTACTTTTGTTACTTTAGCCCCTGCTTAGTAGTTCTATTTTAGGTTGTTCCATTCTGCCTTTCATTTTCTCTATAGTCTATACTTAATATATACTATATTAGCCCCAACACTTCTTTGCAAGTTTTCTTTAATTAGAGTTGTTATTGAACAGTATGTTGATGAACAGAACTTGACTAGGCTCGTCAAACTCGAACAGGTCCCATTTATTTGTGAACTGAACAAATTTTGAGCTTGTTTTGTTGCTTGATTGTTAGTCGAACAGAACCTGGGCGATATCCGTTTGACTCGCGGTGTGTGCATGGACAGTACTTGCTACCCTCTTTTTCATTCATAAATGTATAAAAGTCATTTGCTCTTCTGTTAGAGTTCCAAGTTATCCCATAACCGGAAAATGATTATTTTAATTAGCATGTTGATTGTTTGTATCTAAAAGAATGGATTAAAAAATGGAACTTAAATGAGCTTCACGTCAGCTATCTTTACCAATGAATTGAACAAGCTTGAACTCAAAATTTACTTGAATGGGACATGAGCTTGATCTTAATTCATAAAATGTTGCCCACCTTGTGTTTGCTTCTTTGATTTACTGCTCTGCCTTTAATTGACATACGGGAATACCAAAAAGTACATAAGAGTAATTTTTGGTCCCATATGGGGAAGGTATTACACAGAGCTAAGCTGGGCCAACTAAAGGTGGTAAAAACTGGGAATGATTGAGTATGCCTTCTCCCATGATAATTTCTGTGTAGGAGTCAAACTTTGTGTCGTTCTCGGGAAAAAGAAGTTCCACTCAATTTCTTAATAGGTTAGTTCTGGGACAGGCAATGCTTGGTTCCCTTGACAAAGCCTTCTCGTGTGAGGTCAGCTGTAGTTTTTTTTTAGCATCATGTAGTGCTGCGTTCTCATCCTTTTGTGTGTTTGTGGATTATGAAGAGCAGTCCTCGGGCATTATAGTTTACGCATTGCTATAAGAAAAATTGGTGAATTTAAGCATCTCTATTTGTTCCATCCTTCAGCATAGTTCTGGATTTCTAATGAAGACTGGAACACTTTTCTGTAGTGATTCCTTTTTATCCGTAAGGTGGGTCATCACATTCACTTACTGTTTAATTTTAAAATATTTGGAAAAAGTGACTTTTGATTGAAAAGAAGAAAAAGGTTTATAGTTTGACATAGTGGATTCTCTTGACATAACCAACACAACAATGTATAATTTCTTGAAGCAAGTAGGAAGTGTTGCTTTACTGTATATCGTTCATTCATCATGCATTCTGTTCAGGGATCCCACTTTGTGTTTGTTCTTCTCATGTGTTGATGGAGAACTATATCATTCATATTTAAGCCTTGCAATAAAAAGTAGTCCCTGCCTAGATGTCTTCACTGAGAATAATACATTGTCATCCCAGTGCATTATGTGTATCATAATTCATAGTCCTTGAAATGCTATTCCTGTTTTCATATGAGTCTTTACCTTTTTCTGTCCTTTGGATATATTCTACTAGAGTACCTTGTAAGCCTTTAGTTGTGTTGTAGGACCTTCTTGTAATTTGTTAATTCTTCAACAAGGTGTGTAAATATTCTTGCATCTTTGTAAGGGATGTATATGCTATGTGGTCGATCATTGACTGTTATTGTCTTCCTTGCCTTTGTACCATGTGTAACAGGCCCCGTTGGAGAGGACATGTTTCACTGGCAGGCCACAATTATGGGTCCCCCAGACAGTCCTTATACTGGTGGTGTATTTTTAGTTACTATCCATTTTCCTCCTGACTATCCATTCAAGCCTCCTAAGGTATGAAATGGTTCAAATTACTATGAGTTAATGACCTCTGCCTTGGTAATTATTTCTGCTGTTTGCCAGTGCCCTATTTATTTTTCAGGTTTACTACTTGGAGCATAGTTATGTTGGATTCTGAAAGTGTTCTTAATTAACTCATAATGAGAATGTCGGTAGAGATTTTCTGGTAATGTGCTACTGGTCGTGGAGCATAGCTAATAGGACATTGCACCGAACAGGATATGTAGATCTGGACTGTGAACTTGTGATATGTCAGTGGTGGATCAATTGCTGGTTTTGTTTCTAGTAGGTTTTGCTGATTACACCTGTTGGATAGCTGAGATGTCAATTTTCCCAAGTTACATGAACTAGCTCAGGTTGAGAAAATACTAAATAGTGAATAGATTTTTAGGTTTGGGAGAGGGTTGATTCATCAATTTGTTTATTTTGCATGTGCTTGACTTTTTTTCACGATTGCCTGATAGGTGACCAAAGAGGAATAGTGGGAGCATTGTCATGGAATTTAGGCTTATCGGTGACTGACTTACTAATTAAGAGTTGAGAGTATGTGCAGAGGAACATCTTATGAGTGTAGTATTTTTCATCAACAACACCTTACTAAAAAAAAACAAAAAAACATGGAACACACTAGGATCTTCCTGCTGCCTGTAAAGTCAGCAGAACAGAGTACTCAGTACGGCATTTATGAAATGAACAAATTTCTTCTTGGTGAAGGGTTGAGAATGTGCAATAGCTTCTCTCTGGAAAGACATCATGGTTAATATCAACATAGTTCTTTCTCTCTCTCTCTCTCTGTACACTTTCATAGCATTTATCAAATAAAATACGTATATGTTCAACTATTTGAAAACTCAACATGTCAGCTATGACAGTTATCTGGCAATATTTGGTGGAAGAACTTTGATGTGTGCCTAGGTATACATGTGTTATTCTCCTGTCAACATTATTGTGTTACAGTTAAGGATGTATCTTTGCAGGTTGCTTTTAGGACAAAAGTTTTCCATCCAAATATTAACAGTAATGGCAGTATATGCCTCGACATATTGAAGGAGCAGTGGAGCCCTGCCTTAACTATCTCTAAGGTTCGTTCTTTAATATTCAAGCTATCTTTTATCTTTTGAGAAGTAATACAAGCTGTGAAATTAGGTCTTAGGCCTAACTCACACCCCAAAAGCTAGCTCAAAGGGAGGAGAATTGCCCAAGACTTATAAGGAGTTCACCCATCTCATTAACCACCGATGTGGAACTTTTGTCATTCTTCAACACCCCACCTCACGCCCAGTGCTTAGCATCTGGTGCGTGAACAATTTTTATTTTGGGGGTCCCAATATCGGGTGAGACGGACCCTGCTTTGATACCATGTGAAATTAGGTCTTAGGCCTAACTCACATCCCAAAAGCTAGCTCAAAGGTTAACCACCGTTGTGGAACTTTTGTCATTCTTCAACACAAGCTAAAGAACCAGAAATATTCTTTTAGAACCTTAGAAGTCATGGTTGGTAAGAGCCCTTGCAAATAGATTTTGAAGCCATCAGCCAATTTATATAATCTGAAGGATATTAGCCGAAAGAAGTATTTAATCTGAAGGATAGCTGGATAGGAAACAAAATTTCACATGTTTTTTTTTAATTAACAAGGGAAACCCACAGCCGCTATCCTTTGGGTGCGCACAGGGTAAAAACCCCGCCCCTATGCAATAGCTCGCAAACTACATGTTAAAAAAAAACAAATAATTTAATTGGACGTTAAGATAATTAGAGACTTTTCCTTTGGGTTCTTTGTGATTTCTAATACTAGCTGTTAAAGTACTGGTGAACATAGTTCAGTTCTATGTAAGATGTCCCTTACCATTCAGCAGTGTTGTTGAATATAATCATGTATCAGTTCTGTGATGGTATCATGATTGGTTTTCATTGGTTGATGTATTCTCTTTGTACAGCTCTTTAGACCAATGTGTACTGGTTAAGTTTTAATGTGCATATAGATAAAATTTTTAAGGGGGAAAAGTTTTTGTATTTCCTTCAGGTTTTGCTTTCAATTTGCTCACTTTTGACGGACCCAAACCCTGATGACCCCCTGGTGCCAGAGATTGCTCACATGTACAAGACAGACAGGGCCAAATACGAATCAACTGCCCGGGTTTGGACCCAGAAGTATGCTATGGGTTAAGACATTATATTACATGTGAGGGTCTTAATCCTTGTAAAATGAATTCATTTGTCTGTTGTCTTTACTTTCCCAATCAACAAGTGTAGAATAGCATTGAACATTGACCTCTCCAAGAAAATGGAGATGCTTTGAATATTCTTGTATGAATACGAACACTTGAAGAAATCTTGAATGTGTTATTTATCTGGATTAAGTTGCACCTTTGATTTCAATGGAACTTTTAACATTTTCATATTTAATTTCCAACCGTGTTTGTTACTTTAGATATATGCGTATAGTTTTCGTTCTTCTTTTGTGCTAACATTGTTTTTAATAGGTTGTCTTGGATCCTCCTATTACTGTTACTTGTAATTTCTGGTGGTGCATGCATTTGTTTATGCCTTTATGGTCGTCAGTATTTGTCTATTTGATCGATGAATCATTGTCCTAGAAAGCAACAAATTAAATTGAGGTCATGACAATTATGAAAAGTGATGTTTGTTCCCTTAAGAGATGAACAGATTTATTTTTTTAACCTAAGGTGTCATTTACCAAACTCAATCATTGAAGCCAATTAGACGTATTTTGAACTGACTTTTTCCTAATTTTGAGTCTTGTCTTTGTCGCTGAGTGTATATACATGAATATGAAACGGTGAAACAACTCCAAGGGGCAAAACCTGGGCCCTATACTCAAAATATCATGACTAGTCGCATTACAAACTTAAATTTACATTGTCGGTATATGTAAGTTAATCTGAACCGTACTCCGATACAATGGAAAGGCTTAATATATCTTTGAACAATCAAAATATTAGCTGAAACGAACATAACTTTCAATATGATCTAAATGAGTGAAATGACATCACTTTCAACCTGGTTAAAATGACTATATAAATGGAAATAAGTATATTAGCCTATTAGGCAAATGAAAAATGATATTTGCTGGCTTTTGTTATGCAGTCTATAATAGGTAGTCTTGTTACACCTGTACGAAATTCTTTGAATTTGGGACTCTTCCTTAATTATGTACAAAATTTAAGTACAATAAAAAAAGGAAGACTTCCTGAATTTATGATCTGAAATAAATTTTAGATATTTGTATAGTTATAAAAGTGAAATTCTTTTAACCACAGACTAAAAAGAAAAGTGTATCATACTAATTTTTCAATTTTAAATTGATGTTAAAAATAAATACACAAACTAGTTTATAAAAAACATAATTTCACTATACTAAAAGTCAAACAATTATACAAACTTTATAATTACTGAGGATTCAATTAAATATTTAATCAAGAACACAATTATTATCGTGTATTAACTTACTTATAAACATTAGAGTTTGAATCCACCTGTATAAACGCTTACTTATAATTTTAAAACCTTTTAATTTGATACCTTGGAGTGCAAGGGATAGCAATTACGAAATATATCTTTTTAATAATGAAACAAATAAAAAATGTTGTGTTGTAACCAATTTCATATGGTAACCGAATCAATTTATTTTATTTTTGATATTTTCCAACCAAATACGCAACACCTAGTAAACTAAGAAAATAAAAACAAACATGAAACTTTTATTTATGAAGAATAATGAAAGAAGTTGAAGATTATATTATTTGTTGTGCATATAATTAATAGATGAATGAAAAATGCTCAATTAGGTATAGTAGTTTAGGATTCAAACACGTGATATTACAATTTTATGGAGAAGGGCTTTAAGTAATTCTTTAAACGTTGCAAAATATCTAGTAATATATTCTTTATCTACTTGTTTTGCTAAAAAAAACAATTTGACTGTGGGTGTGTTTGGTATGAAGGAAAATGTTTTCCATGGAAAATGTTTTCCATGGAAAATGTTTTCCTAGAAAATGTTTTCCTGGAAAATAAGTAGATTTTGGACTTATTTTTTCATGTTTGGTTAGTGAGTGGAAAATATTTTCCGAAAATAATTTTTAGTGTTTGATTTATGAATGAACAAATGTTTTTTGAGAAACATCTTTTGTTTTTACTAGAGTAGAAAATAATTTATGAAATTGAAAATATTTTTTAGAAACAAATTTTATTTAATTATTTTTTTGGGGGGTGGGGGGTGGGAAGGGGGGCTGGGGCTGGTAGGGGGTGGGTAGGAGGGGGCTGGCGGGTGGCAGGGGGTAGGTGAATTTTTTTTTTTGAAGTTGAAAAAAAAAATTAATAATAAAATTAATTTTTTTTGGAGTTGGGGGTGGGGGGAGGGCTGGTAGGGGGTGGGTAGGGGGCTAGGGGGAGGGAGGTAGAAGTTTTAAAATAAAAATATTTTTAAAAATGAACTCAAATTTTTTTGGGAGGGGGGGTGGTCGGTGGTGGGTGGGTGGGGTGGGGTGGGGGTCAGGGATCGGATGAAAAATAAAATTTTGAAAATGAAAATATATTTTAATATTGTTTTGGCAAAAAAAATAATGTAATTTGAAGTTGGAGGAGAGTTTTGGAAAATGTTTTTCTTAATTTTTTAAGGAAAGTCATTTTCCTTAATTTTGAGGAAAATGAGTTGATTTGGAAAACATTTTCCAAGACTTTTGTCCCAATCAAACATGAGAAAACACACCCTATATTTTGTTGACTCACTTATGTCCTTTGAGTAATGATCAATTCTGAATTTTGAAATTCACATAACATTATATAATTGGTTAATTATTAAACTTTCTCAATTAAATAAATTACTCACCTGATTTTTCGACTTACCATGCTCTTGCCAACTTTTTCTCTAATTTTTAACCTTCAATTTTATTTTCCATGAGAAAAACTCATCTGTTAAAGATTAATCTTTTATAAAATCGTGAAGTAAACAACCTCTCTTTAAAAGAAAAAAGATTAATAATCAACCTCTAAAGAATATTTTTTTTTGACATAATTAGCCTCATAAGTAGATTTTTTTAGCGTCAAAAAATTAGAAGTAACAAACTAATCTTTGGAGCTCGATTTAATGAAAAAATATGATTTTCTTTAATAAAATCGACCTATAGAAGTTAATTTTTATAATGTAGAAAATAAGAAAAAGCAACCAAGCCTCGAAAGGTTAAATGTTTATTTATTTATTTTTATTTTTGAAAAACCAAACTTGTAACATATTTTTGCCAAAAATGTAATCAAAAAGTTTTTTTTTGGCGAAATAAATGAATGAATAGTGTATTTAAATGCGATGATTAAGACATTTTTGATCTTTTCTACCAATTTTATTTGGTCTACACTACTATTTTCATGGATTTGAATATTAGGTACTTGGTTGACAAGCAAAAAAAAGTACTCCACTTGTTTAGATTATTTGCATAATAAGGGATTTACTTAATCAATTATATACTTAGTATTAATCAGTAAAAGTTTAGTGAGATTTATGAGGAATTAACTATTAATTATCGGCTAAATGTATTTGGCCGATGATTAGCCCGGTGACACATCAGCGTATCCTTTAGTCCAAAAAAATTATCGTGAATTTCACTAATTTTTGAATTTTAAATTAATTTCATATTTTAAAATTTAAAACTATATGTAAATTATTATAAATCACAATTTTCATATTAATATAATAATAAAATACATCTTATAATTTAATCAAAATGTGTACTTCTTCATCCAATTATAGTTGTTCACTACACTATTTTTGGATGTTGAACAATATTTATATTAGTCTACTTTTTGAGATTAATGGACATTTAAGTTTTTAATTTATTCTTATCATTAATTATATTTATTTTTTTATAATATTTTTCTAGATATCGTATTTATTATATTTATAAAGTGAAAATAAAATTATCCGTGTATTTGTAATGTTTTAAGAAGTGTGTAACTAAATAATGTTGGACAGAGGGTGTATTTCAAGAAGTGTGCAACTAAATGAGAGGGATGTATTTATGCTTAGTTCGTCGGGTGTTTTTAGGTCTATCAATAGTTTGAGAACGAAATTAATAATCCGCGTCAAATTCAGGAGTGTTTTTAATACTTCTCTCTTTAATAAAAAACGTACTACACCCGTTCTTTTTTACTTGTTTAATTTTGACTTTTTTGCTTGTTTGTTTTTACTTGTTATTTTTGATAGATCAAGAAAAAACGATATATTTTTACCTATTATACCTTCAATTTATTTAGAGAGTTAATGTTTTACTAAGGTAGAATTATTTTATGAATAAATTGATTATGAAATTTTATTTATTAATAAATAAAATATTAAATCAACTATATCAATTATTATTTTTTTAATAAGCATGTCAATTTAATAAAGGAGAATTGAAGTGTGATATGTTTACAATAATTAATCATATGAAACCACATCAAAAATAGGTCTAAGACGAATCATAGAGTAGGACCTTTAAGAAAAATAAAGTAAGAAACTTTATACATTCTTTGTGTCTCAAAAGATAATATTATTATTTACAGTCCAACAAAAATAATCTAAATAAAAGAAAGAATTAGTACATTATTTTTCAGTTTTATTTTTGTATCTTACTTTTCTTAAAAGGAAATAAAATATATTTTTGAAAACTAAAAAAAAAATATTAATATAATTTACTCTTTTGAGTGCTCAAACCGAAACGATATGTAAAAGTTTTTTTTCCTTTTTTTTTACAAAATACAGAAAAAATATTACTCCTATTATTTATTTTATTTATAAGAAATAATTATTGATGATACGTAGGGACAAAAGAGCAAAAACTTGGTGAACAAGGAGCGTAGGTGATAGCCTCATTAACCTGGCCCACATTCCCATGCGGCGACTCGTTTTAACCGCTTTTCATTTTTTAAGCTGAATAAAATTTTAATTACGTTAATTACATTACATTTTTTTTTAAAAAAAAACATTACTCACCAAAATAAAATCCAACTTAAATGGAAAAAAAAATACTCCCTCTGTTTCCAAAAGATTAGCCTAGTTTTACTTAGAACAGAGTTTAAGAAAAGAAAGAAGACTTTTAATCTTGTGGTTCTAAATTAAAGTTATGTCAAATTTACCAAAATGCCCTTTAATCTTGTGGTCTTAAACATGTCACGTGGAAAGTTAAAGTTAAAGTGTTGCCAAAAAAGGAAAGGAGTCATTCTTTTTTAAACAAATTAAAAAGAAAACAGGGACATTCTTTTTGAAACGGAGGGAGTATCTGAATATCATGATACATTGATAATTTATATTCTTCTTTGAGTTTCATTAAATTATTAATTTTTTTTTAATTGTATTATTTATATACTTCACTACAATAAACCTATTGTTATTTTGTTTTTGTTTAATAACGCTTAATTCATTTATATCTCATTGATAAGGAACAATAATGTTTTTGCTTTCACCTGGCTATAAGATAATATACTTCTAAGCAATAAAATGAAATTACATTCTTATCTTTCCTCTAAGATACAGATAAGATCTACAATAGGACAAATATATTATCATTCAATCTAAAAAAAGGAACATGTTTTATCTCAAACTAAAGTAAGCATAAATAATAAAGGAAATTACATTATTAATTAGTAAAATTAAAAAAAGATTAGAATGAAAATTAATAAAATAAAAAAAAAAAGATGAGAAAAAATAGAGTATATAAGTTTGACTAATGACTCAAAAGTGAAATCTTCTTCCCATATAATCTCTTTCATTCTGTTCCATATATTTCCCTCTTCTCTCTCTCACTCTCTCTACAACACCTCATTGACTAGTCGTTAAACTCATCAAGACTTGTTCTTCCTTTTATTTCTCTTCAAAATTTCTCATATAAACTACCTTCTTCTTCTTCACTCTCTTCCATGTTCAAAAAATGGAATCAAAAACTTCACAAAAAATCAAAAAAAAATTACTCCACAAAACTATCACTACTAACTATGATCACAACAAGTTGACTCCAAAAGTTGTTCGGATTTGTTATACTGATTGTGATGCTACTGATTCTTCAAGCGACGACGATGACGACCAGAGGAATCGAGTGAAAAAATACGTTACAGAGATTAAATTTGAGAAGAAAATGGCCGCTGTAGATGTGAGGAAATCGTTGAATTCGAATAAGAAGAAGAAAGTGATCGATTTGAAGAGAGATGAGAATGTTAAGAAGTTTCGCGGTGTTAGACAGAGGCCATGGGGAAAATGGTCTGCGGAGATTCGAGATCCGGTGAAAAAGACGAGGGTTTGGTTAGGTACTTTTGATACTGCTGAAGAAGCGGCTATGAAATATAATACAGCCGCTATTCAATTGCGCGGAGCTGATGCTATCATTAATTTTATTGAGACACCTTTGCAAAAGGAAAAGGAAAATATAATTACTTCAGTATCGGATTATGATTCCACATGGGAATGTGAAAACCTCTCTTCTCCCACCTCAGTTTTGAGGCAGAACAACAATGATAATGATAATAATAATGACGCTGATGCGGTTGCGGTTGATGCTAAAATTATCAATAAGGAAATGAATGATGAGAGCAAAAAAATGGAAATCGATGAAAATGGATTTATGTTTGATGATAATTTGCCATTAATGGATCAGAGTTTCCTTAAGGATTTCTTCGATTTTCGATCACCTACTCCATTGATGGATGATGTATTATTACCAGGTTTTAGCGATGGGATGGGATTATTACCAGAAGTGTTGAGTATTCATGGAAATAGAATGTTGGATGAAGATTTGGAGACTTGTAAGTGGGCAAATGATTTCTTCCAAGATGTTTGTTGATGATGGATCAAAGTAAATATATATTTTTTATATATCAAAGTTTTTAGTAGAAATTCTTGGTGCATAACTATGATTTTTTTTTTAAATGTTCGTAGTAATTTAATGTTTAGTCTTCGTCAATCGTGTCAAAAATAGTACCGTGTGGTTAAGTTATTTAAGAATCTAATGGTATTTTTATATGTTATATTATTTATAAATCGTTGTTTGTTTTCGTTTTTTTATGTGAATATATTGGCATATGTTAAACTTAATGTCGAACTGGGAAGATCATTGTTGATATACTAAAGTTAATTTTTGACTATTCTTTAAACTTAAATATATTAAAAGCCAAGTGATGAATTAGGTGAACCGAAATCTAATTATTTATAATATTGAGATCTTTCGACTCTATTGCTGTTAATGAATAATAAAAGACTAGTAATAGTATAAAGTCTATTTTGATTGTACCTTTATTTTTTGTGATGGGCGTGTGGGGTTATATAAGACAACTTTTTAATGATCATATTCATACATATTCTACAATGAATATCTCATTGATTGATGAAAATTAAATTTTAATAAGAGATCTTATAAAACGTAAAATATATAAGTTCATAAGATAACTAAATTTTTTGTTGAATTTTTAGCTCCGCCATTATATTAAAAAATAGTTTATCTAATGAAGACAAACTTTAGATTTTTAAGTTGAAATAATGCTAGAGTAACAGTGTACTTAATTCTTTTTGTAAATATTGCTAATGAACTTTTTTTTTCTTTTTCTGATTGCCAATAAAAAAGTTTATAAATGTGCCACTTGTGGTTGAGTCAGTGTTTGGCTTTTTCCCTGTAGCACTGTGAACAAATGGTCTCTTGTGCAGCCTTTGTCATCTGCCATTTGCAGTTTTTCATGCATTTTTAGGACTTTCTAATTTTGACTTTGACGCCCAATTGCTTCTCTCTTCCTTTTTTGTTTTTCTTTTTTCTTTATTTGTTCTTTTTAAGTTTAAATATTTAGAAAATACACATGTCCATCTTTTAACTAAAAATATATATGAGAAAAACAGATTATTTTAGTAAAAAAAGTAGTACTCCACCGTATGCGTACTTCCTTTTCTATTCAAATATAAGATTCAAAATTAAGAATACTAATATATCTAAAAGAGCAATTAATTTAAGATATATATATATATTTTTTAGTTAGAGATGAAAAATGAGTTTGTTATACACTATAAAAGTGACAAGATATGATTGGAAGTTATATTTAGCTAAGTTGTTTTTAAAAATTTTGCTTTATTCTTCACTTTTTGATTTGGTTTTTGTAGCTTAGTCATTATTCTTTAAAAATTATGCCAAGAAAGTAATTATGCACAACAATAGTATGTTCAAAACGGCATTATAAGTGAAATATGAGGAGAGTTACGTAGACTTTAACTTATTTTTATGAGTTAGAAAAATAAATTTTAATGAAAAAATAGTGATATGAAATTGACAAAAAAGATCGTTAGATGTATCTAACAATTCATACCAACACATGAATTAAACAACTTTTATGAAGTAATTCGTTAAATTTGTTAACATATATAAGGAGGGATACAAAATGCAGATATTAATTAATTGAAGATTACATGTATTGAACCAAAAGTTACAAGGACCAATATAATAATTTGCTAATATTTGAGGGACTAAAATACTAATTTCCCGAAAAACAAAGATTGAGTTTGAATATATGAGGAAAAGGACGTGTATGAGGTTATTATTGGTCCCACAAATATCGATTTTTTGGGGCGAATACAAAGAATGCATCGTATAATACACATAATTGATTTAATCTTCGTCTCATATTAATTGCTCATAAAATTTAATTTCTGAAAAAAATTAAAATTTATTTAAATTATATTAATAAAATTATCTTTAACAATTATAAATATATATTTTTAAGCATGTAAAGCAGACAAGAAATATTATACTGCGATAAAAATGATATTGTCGAAATAGTCTTTATTAATCTGTGTAAGCCAGCCAATAGGAAACTGCAATAACTTTGCCGTGCGTTGCTTTTATTTCTAGTAGGTCACACGCTCCTAAATTATCAAAATCGATTTATTTATAAGACCCGTCTCGATAATATTAGGGATCTAAAGCGAAATTTAAGAGAAAGATCTTAATATTTTATTTTATTATATGTACTTTTATTTAAAATCTTCTGTTTTTACCTATTTTTAGATGCAAAGTTATTAGGTATTATTTTATAATCAATTTGTTTTAATAATTCGTTTTCAAATGGTGATATAGCTAATTCATTTAATTTTTCTTGAGACATTGTTGATCTTAAAGAATATTTAATCAATTTTAATTTCGAAAAAACTTCTTTTCGCTGATATAACACTTACAGGAACTATTATAATTTTTCTATGATTGAAAAAGAATCAAGTCTTTTTATTTAATTGAGCCTTCTCGTTAGATTATTATCTTTTACTTGTATTATTTCCCTTAACACTTTTAATTCAAAAAATAGTCCAAATTATCAATATCAGAATAACTATTATTACGTGTTAAAGAAATTCAAGGTTAAGACAATATTTTAAAATTCTCATCATCTAGTGATCTCATTATTTTATCACTAAATAAGAAATCAAAAATATTTTCATATGCTTCAAGTGATTCGAATCTATTTTGAAGTGAAAATATAGTTTGATCTACCCTACATATATAAAGCAATAAACACTAAAAGATTTCTTCAAGGGACTTTGTAATTTCGTTATTTGTACTTTTATCAAATTGTTTTTACGAGATTTAGATTTATTTTCATCTCATATGCAATTTCTTAGCAGATATCATAACACTCATAGTACATATAATTTATTTTTAAAAAAAATAACATACATAAGTAATTTTTTTTTTTAAAAAATTACCCCCTCAAAATATATGGGACCCCAAGCGATGACTTTAATAGCCTAGAGATTAAGACCACCCTATATTTTATGATAATCATTATTTATTCAGTATAATTCATTTAGTATCATTTTTTATTTTAAAATTAAAAAATATTTCTTAAAAAAGTTGTGGAAACATGGCTCAGTGACCACTTATTATTGAGTTTAAGTTATATACTGTTCTAGCGTAAAAGATTTTTTATGTTATTTGTGCAAATTAACAGATTATATATAGAAACCTTTCAAGTAGGGAGCAATTACTGCACAAATTACGTACCGGCTCCTATAATGGCCTCACTTTATTATATTCCCTCCGTTTAAAAAAAAATTTTATTTCTTTTTTAGTTTGTTTCAAGAAGAATGCCTCATTTTCTTTTTTGGCAACACTTTAACTTTAACTTTTCACGTGGCATGTTTAAGACCACAAGATTAAAGGACATTTTGATACATTTGACATAACTTTAATTTAGAACCACAAGATTAAAAAGTCTTCTTTCTTCTCTTAAACTCCGTTCTAAGTCAAAGTAGGTCATCCTTTTTTAAACGAAGGGAGTACTTATTTATTTAAATACTATAGTAATGTCTTTTTCCAGTAATGAGAACGCGTGCATAAAAATAATTCCAAATTAAAAGGTATACAATTAGTAGTATCAATGTATAATATTGTCTTGGGTTAGTCCTAATGGTCTATTTAAAAAGATTATTATAATTGAAGTTAATGAACGCTCTTTCTGTCATGTAAACATAATTTACAACCACTATATATTACTTCAAACACTAAAGTTTTAAACTCATTTTAATATTCGAAAGTAATTATATTTTGACTTCATGCTAATTAAGGAAAATGCAACAAAATTATCTTTCTGCTAATTAAGGTAAAAAGACCAATAAAGATGTCTTTCTTTATCTATTTAACAGCTCTTACACATTATGAGCTGTTTAAAAAATAATAATACAAAAGTTAATATCAATTTATAACGGATTGATTTGTTAAAACAGACACTTAGAGTGTGTTTGGTATGAAGGAAAAAACATTTTCTGGAAAATGTTTTCCAATTTTTCCATGTTTGGTTGGGACAAAAGTTTTGGAAAATGTTTTTCCAAATCAACTCATTTTCCTCAAAATTAAGGAAAATGACTTCCCTTAAAAAATTAAGGAAAATATTTTCCAAAACTCTCCTCCAATTTCAAATTACATTTTTTTTGAAAAAACCATCAATTTTAAAAAAATATTTTCAATTTCAAAATTTTAATTTTTCACCCGATCCCTAACAGCTCCCCCACCCACTCACCACCGTCCAGCCCCCCTCCCAAAAAATTAGTTTTGCTTTTTAAAAATATTTTCAACTTCAAAATTTTATTTTTTTAAACTCCTACCCCCCCCCCCCCAACCCTCCAAAAAATTAATTTTCTTTTTTAAAAATACTATCAACTTGAAAATTTTATTTTTTTCACTCCTACCCCCTATCCCCTGCCTCCACCCCACCCCACCCCACCACCACCACCACCCCAAAAAAAAAAATTGTTTTTAAAAAATATTTAAAATTCACAAATTATTTTTTACTCTAGTAAAAATATAAGATGTTTCTCAAAAACATTTTTCATTCATAAATCAAACACTAAAATCATTTTTGGAAAATATTTTCTACTCACCAACCAAACAGGAGAAAATAAGTCCAAAATCTACTTATTTTCCAGGAAAACATTTTGTAAGAAAACATTTTCCATGAAAACATTTTCCTCCATACCAAACACACCCTTATAGTGATTAAGTAAAATGAAACAGACGGATCGTATAAATTATTTTGTGTAGGGGGCTGTCTGGTTTGAAATATTTGTCGGTCTCTGAATTGTGATTCTTGTAGGTTGCTATATGTATATACTGTCACAACTGCTATAGCTGTTGTTATTCATACTTCCAATCAAAACAAATGTTAAAAAGCATTAAAGTTGAATGACAACAGCTGTAGTAAAAAAATTAAAACTCATCTTTAATTTTACAGTGGTCCAAAAGCTAATTATACTGATCAAGAAGCAACCTAGTGGTTGATCAATTTAATGTCATACCAAAATATTTGGATTTTGCTGCTGTAAACAACCTAGCTAGTGCAGCATGCTACATATAGTAGATTGGACCCCTCATCATACAAAAGGTCGTAGCTTCCCCGATCGCGAATCTGTAAGAAATTTATGTTACAGAATATGAGTTTTTTTATTCAGTCAGTTTACTGAAAATATACATGACGGAAAATAGATTCTCGTTGAAATAGTAGAGAAATTTTTAAATTTTCTCGCCTATTCAATCGAAATACATTTGAACACGAGTCATTTTCAATGAAAAATTTACTAAGAAAATAATGATTTTTTGGTAGTGTCACCTCACATTTAGTTTTGAGAATTTAATTTGTCACGGTGTGATTTTTTTTATATATAGTAACGAAACTTAGCTTATGAATCAATATGACCAACTTTTGTCTCTATTCAACCAATCGATCTCACTATTAATGTCATGAATGGAAAATAAGTTTGTTTCATTGATTTGAAATCTAAAACAGATGGTAAGTAGTGTGCTATATATAACAAATTATAGTTAATTGTACTGAGGAGTAAATTTGTCGGCACTAAACATATATATATACACAAAATTTATTCACTATAATTGTTGAGTTCCCACATCTTATTTGATGTTTTTTTGATCTACCTATATCACATATTTAAACATTAATTTTATTTTACGATTTCATACATATTCAATTGCTTATTTATATCAAAATCACATATCTAAACGTTAATCTCATTTTATAATTTCTTATCACATATTCAAACACCTACTTATACTAAAACCACATATCTTAACATTAATTTTATTTCATAATTTCATATTAGATGTCCAAATGCTATCTATACGATTTGTGATAGGTGGGTAAAGGAGCCGACACTCATATAGTCCCCATTTTGGAGACAAGTGTAACATAATTATGCGTATTCACACTAATGCATGTTTTGAGGCCCATATTATCTTCCGGACGATATAGTTTGGACACTGACAGCCCCATATGGGTCATGCCTAACATATAATTTTTTCCGCTCAAATATATAAACAAATCTCTAAATTTATTAAGTTTTTTTTCCATGTATCTATATAATATTATTTTCTGATTCAATCATTAAACCATTCATAATTTATTTCTTTTAGACACCATTGACTGATGTGGAAACAAATTTTGTAAGGGATATTGATAGTAAAACTGTTTGAGAATAATTGCGTTTTACTTCAAGTCATTTGAACACATTAGAAGATAAATGAGACTAACACACAATTTGTCATCGTTTATTCAATAAAAATCATTACAATACTAATACAATTGAAGACATTTACAATAGAAAAGCCGATTAAAATTAGCTATCAATGTTTAAAAGGAACAAATGGGTGCTTCAGTGATTCAATAGAAAAATGGCGTAGTTGAAGTACCTGAAGGGAGAAATCCAAAAAAATTAAGAATCTGTTTATGAGTTCGACCTATTTTTTTTTATATTGTGATTTCTGAGCAGAGAGGACAAAATTAGCTAGTAAAAATTATATATTTGTCAATTCCTCTTAACTTTATATTATTGATCTACTTATTTATTAAATTAATTGAAGATCATTTTATTAAAATATGGATTGGTTTTTAATCTAACTTAATTTATGAGAAATTTCATAAAAGGTTTTCAAAATACATTTTATTTATTTAATTTGTTATATTTAATTATAATAAATAAATTAATTAATTTATTAGTTATTCCGTGGTGTAAGTACTAATTTGGCTTTAACCCAGAATTTCGTTTTAAAACAAAATGGAGCCATTTATTTGTCAATAACAAAGTTAGAAATTTTATTAAAATATGTAATTTTTAATTTTTTATATACCTAATATAATTTTTTGACGAATGGTATTCGAGTGACCACTTGGTGATATAATTTTGCATGCAAAATATTGGAAGGTGAATTAATGTATGTGGGGGCAATGAACAGCTAAGCCGTTGCTGCAAATAAAACTTGTCTGTCAAGGAATATAACACCACATGAAAAAGGGAAAAAATAAGAGAAAATAAAAGAAAGGTAAACAAAATGATTTAAGTTAAAAACAGCAGATGCAGACTACTCAAGCAACAAAGTACCCTACCTTGCATTAATTCCAAACGGTCACAAAATTCCTTAAACAAAACAAGAAAATAATGAAACAAAGAAGCAAAAGCAAAGAGGTATTCATACTATAAATAAAATGATTGATAGCACATTTTATGTTTTTTCTTTTGGTTAAAGGGGATATTTATATATTAATTATAAACATCCTAACAAAAAATATGGTGCGGTATATCCATCAAATAAATTGCATTATCAAAAATAGTATATGCATATTAAAGTATATAAATATAATTTTTGTATTAGCTATATATGAAAGTTGATTATGATTAAATGCTATAGTCATTATTTATTACAGTTTTCATTCGCAACTATAGTTTTGCACAATCTTACTATTAGCATAATTTGTATTATTCGTTTGGTTTGTATAAATTTAGAATTATATAATTCGATTTCTGATTTTATAAGTCCAAAATTTCATAGATGTTCAACCTAACTATTTGTATACGATTTATGAAAAATTTCAAATAAATTACCTTGTTTGTATATTGACAAGCAACGAAATTTTGAAAAGTTTCTAAAGTTTCTGCTCGTTTATATATTTCGCTTGCAATTATATAAATAGGGTAAGTATGTACAAATTTTATATAGGGATAATGCACAAGTACCTCCTCAACCTACGCCCGAAATCTCAGACACACACTTATACTATACTAAGGTCCTATTACCTCACTGAACTTATTTTATTAATAATTTTCTGCCTCTTTTCGGTCTACGTGGCACTATCTTGTGGGCCCAACGGTGGTTGACTTTTTTTTTCAAGCTAGTGCCACGTAGGGCGAAAAAGGATAGAAAATTACTTATAAAATAAGTTTAGGGTGGTAATAGGACCTTAGTATAGTATAAGTGTGTCTCTGGATTTCAGGCATAGGTTAAAGGGGTACTTGTGCATTTTCCCTATATAAAATTTGTACATACTTACCCTATTTATATAATTGCAAGCGAAATATATAAACGAGCAGAAATATACAACCACAACCTCTATAGCAAACGAAATTATAGCTAATCATCTAAACTATAGCTATGAAGCATTATTATGTCTATTATGTTTGCTATTTTCTCAACTTACTCATACTCAACATTTATACAAATTTAATATTTTTTAATAAAAATATTTTAGTTAATAAATAATATTGTGCTTTTATCACTTGAGTTTCCTTTTACTTAGAATAATATATATTTATAAGATAGGAAATTTCGTATATAGCCACAAAAATAAAAATTTAAATTTTGAAATCAATTTATATTGAGTAATTTAAGGAGAAAAATAAGGTAAACGATTATAAAGAAAAAGGAGGAATCATTTGTATATATGGAAAGAGACATTTACACGCTTATACAAATAGAAAAGGCAAGCAATGTAATTATAACTAAAATTTGGTAATTCTCTTTATGCTCTCTCAATCACTACTCAAAAGTGTACCTGTAGAAGTTTTATTCACGATATCAACAAATTTAAGATGTAGTGTCAAGCTAATAACACGATCGGCGTACTCTACAATTGCACCTTTATATTCAATAACCCTGCTCAACATCATGTAGGTGGAATTTCACCTTGTAGAAACATTCAAGCATAAAGACTTTTTAGCACGATTTTCATCTTCACCATATTCTTGAATCTTTTTTCACCTAGCAGGAAATTGCCTGATGTATCTCACTGCTTGCCTAACTCGTTCAATAGATACATTTGCTTCTTTTGTACCATGTTGAACAATATGAGCCATACACCTTATATGAAGGTGACTACCATCCATTAGGTTGGTCCCCCATTTAGTTAATTGCTTAGACAACTCAGTTATTACCACACTATTTTAACCAACATTATCAATTGTAACAGTGAAAACTTAATGCAATCCCCACTCATGTAAGCACTTACTAATAGACTTTCCAAAATCTTTACCTCTATGACTAGTGATTGGACAAACGTTGATATTTTTTTATGCAAAGTTTAATTTTTATCAATCCAATAAGCAGTAATGACCATATAATTGATTCTTTGTACGGAAGTCCAATTATCATTAGTTAAAGACACCCTTTTGTTGTGTTTCCTTAAAAACAACCATCAACCTACATTTTTCTTCATCAAAAAGATCAAAACAATCACGAGTCATAGTGGTACGGAAAGGAAAGTGAAAACAAGGTTGTGCTACTTTCATAAATTGTTTAAAACCTTCTTTTTCAACAAATCTGAAAGGAAGCTCAGCAATAATTACCATACAACACAAGGCCTTTCAACCCTCTTCCTGGTCAAATTTTCATGGAACAACAACTACATCACCATTGTTATCCCCTATCATTGGTTGAAATACTAAATACCAGTAAAATGATCCCACGCACGAGATCTTTTTTTTCTTCCTTTCTTTACTTTAGACTTAACAGTTTGACTTTGATTCAAAGCATTTGAATTAGAAGCCCCACTTTCACCAGTAACCTTATCAATTATGATAGTTTCAGCCATGATACTTTCACCAAAAACTCCGAAAAAATATAAAATAATCATTTATTGAACTATTTTTTATAAGAAGTCGATGAAGTAATAAATTGTTGAAGCCTTGAAGCAACTAAACAAAGACTAAGTAGTTTTATTAAACAAAGAACTACAAAGTACAAACAATAGGCTAAGTAGTATCAGTTTTTACACACATGACAATAGGCACATCACACAAAGTAGCAACTAGAAGACAACAAAGTACAAACAAATGAGCCAAAGTGCCAAGCTGTGGATTTCTACAACATTGAACAACTTTCAAAAATTTTTGAGATCAAACTAGAAGTTTCGATCAAGCTATATTATCAATCATCAAATTTTCCTACGGATGTAGCACTAAATATACAAGTCTCATAAAATTTCTCTAAAATATTTAAGCCTTAAAAGATATTATCTCTACAGCTAATGAATATAAAAGAAGTTAAAGCGCATGAATTCACTTACTATGTACCTGAGTACTAAAAAAAGGATACTAATATTGACAACATCCTAAGTAAATCTATGGTGACTGTAATACAAACAGGTTCAGGAACCAAGAGATCCTATATGAGCTTCTAATTTTTCTGTTGGATTTAAGCATATGTTATTGTTTCTTTGTATTTCTAAAACATTAAAGTTTTAAACCATTATACATATACTTTGGACCAGTAAGCAGTAGTTGATCTCAAAGCAAGAACTATAAAGTACAAAAACTTACTTGTGAGGTGTGAGCAGTGAGCGACTGAGAATTTAAGACTGGAGAGTCGACTGTCGAGTAGTTCTGTGCAGACTACAGAAGTCGTGAGAACTGAGAGGAGTAAGACTTACAGTCTCGAGCAGACGAGCTTCTAACTTCTGAAAATTTGAGCTTGTTCACCTATTAGACAACCAAAAAATGACATTTAAAGGAGGAAACTTTAGCACCAATGCAGAACAAGGTGCTACTGTGCTACAAATGAACTACACCATCACGAAATCATACATTAGACCAGAATATATATAGTACACAAATGCACTGAATTCATATCTCAATTCGACTAGACAACAAACTGGTATAACATAGAGAAGAGACACTATCAGAATATATAACAAAAGTACGTTGTAGCCTGTACGCATCAGTATGCCCTTCTTCAGAGTAACTGAAGTTCGACTAATAAACCAATAATATGTTCTTCGTTTGAATCATGAAAATAGACATACATGATAAATGGAACGAATAAAAAAATTGCTGGCTTGAGGTGTCATTGTTAGTCGTTACCTTGTGTCCTTCGCCTGAGTGACTGAAGTTGTCGTCACCTCGCCTCGCCTGAGTTTGAAATTTGGAGAAACTTTTGATTTGGAGTTTGTAATTTGGAGAAACGAGAGGTCAGAGGAGCGGTAAGAATAAAAAGTTTTCTAACTAACTCCTAAAATTTCAAAACCCTAAGTTTCTAACTGAGAAGTGAGAATTGTTAAATTAGAAAATTTAGGAATAAATATATATAACGGGTCTTATCGAGGTATCGGGTAGCCTGAGATTCTGCCTTTTCAACCTGACCCCCGAATCGATTACCCAACAAAATAAATTACTGAATCGAGCCCCGAACCAATTACCAATAAATCAAAAATCGATTCGGGTTAATGGTTTGACCCAATTTTTGCACAAGCCTAAACTATAATGACTAATTAATTTATAAATTTGCTTAACCGCGTAATTTTATTATAAAATCTTATATAAATTTATACCAGAAAATTAGAAAATCTTCCCTTTTTTTTTTCTTCTTAAAAACATATGATAAAAGTAATAGTATTAATATAATTTCCGAATAATTGGGAATGGGAAGATTCCGTTTAGACTAACAGCCGCCATTCTTGTTGCTTGGCGCCCTTTTGTCCACGCCACGAATTCATTTTGCTTCTAAATTCAGCTTCTCCATGCAAACATTATTAATAAAAAATAGTAAATCATATTTTTCATCTCGAAGAATCGAAAAAACCCTAGAAATTTGCATCATTTTTAATACGAAAAAACAAAAATTGATGGTTGGATCATCATCGTCAACAAAACAAGGGCTGTCTTCATGGATTGGGGCAGCTACTGCAACAAGAACCTCCGTTGAATTTGACAAAAACGTTGCCGTTTCTGGTGGGGACTCGCCTTCACATTCCGACAACTTTACAGATGTCAATTTGGGATTCGGAGAGAGGGCTATTTCCGCCGCCGGTGCTGCTGTTCTCTCCGCCATACTCGTCAACCCTCTTGATGTTGCCAAGGTTACTTTTCCCCCTTTTAATTATCTATTCGTAATAAATTAAACCCATATTGTTCTTTGAATTTGCTATTACAAATTGGGATATCGAGGAGTGGTGTTTGATTGATTTGCTTGATATGTAAGCATTTAAACTAAACCCCTATACTATTTTGGTTTATTGTAAGGATTTCTATTTGTATTTATTTATGTGTTCAACTGATCAAATTGCTAAAATTAATGCTTAAACACGGATTAATGCCGATGATAATCTGTTGAGCACCTTATAAGATTAAAACTGCTAATCTTGAGTTGATAATGTTTGAAGATTATTTAATTACTTGTGATTTCACTTCTTTCAGATTGTTTACATTTTAATGACATATTTTTCCTGCTTTACAGACAAGGTTGCAAGCTCAGGCTGCTGGTGTCCCTTATGACAGCCTATGTAATTTGGGACATCTTAATGCTAATAGAGTAGGTTCCTAGCATTTAACTCCCAATTTTTCATTTTGCATACTTTTCATGCGACTACAACCTGTTGAACCCGGCGGCGGAAATGATGATTTGATTGTGGAAGCTATATGTGTTTCATGTTCTCTCCCAGATCTTGTGCATGCGATGTTTTCAGTTTTACCTACATTATCAATCTAAAGTTGCAAAGACCAAATTAAGTTGATTGATTTTTCACTATATGTTCTTCAGCATATAATATTGGCCCTGCTATCTTGTTTAGGTGCTGACAGGTGTGAAGTACAACTCCTCAGGCACTCGTGCTGTTCTTGGTGCTGAACCAACATGTTCTCCAGAGTGTTTTCGATATAAAGGAACGCTTGATGTCTTTTATAAAGTAATACGTCAGGTTAGTTACTTTCTGTGGGAAGTAATGTAGCTCTGTCTCTCTAATGTAGTTTGAAATATTCTGCTTTGGAGATGCGAGTATCTTATCTGTGATCCACTCAATGTTATGATTACTATAGCATGAACATTCATCATGAAATAGTCATGTAAGAAAGTCTTGAGGATGATTTTTGTAGTCAGGTTGCAAAAAGATTTCAAATTGAAAATTCTAGTTCCTTTTTCTTGAGCATGAGAGACAAGTCGACAACTCTCTTCTCATTATGAACATCTATGAATTTCATATGTGATGGTCATGTGAAAGGTGATAATTACCTTCTTCCCCCTTCCCCTCTCAAAAAAAAAATTTTGAGTGTTGATGTTTTAGGTTGGAAGCTGATATGAATAGCTGTGTCATAGTTGTTGTGAAGTTATGCAGTATTATCAGGTCAAAAAAGAAAAGAAATAAAAACCACTGAGCCTGCAAAGTAGGGAGTTTCTCTCAGCATCTTCTTCCAGTGCATTCCTGCATTTCATTGGCCATGTTAATGTAAAGTCAACCATGTCATCCACATAACCCAGGTAACTTGTACAGGAAGGATTTACCAAACTGTGGAGAGGCACTAATGCAAGTCTAACATTGGCAATCCCTTCTGTAAGTCTTAATTTAGAAATTCATATTTTTTTCAGTTTTATCTGGTTATTAAATATTGAAGCATGCAACTACGTGCAATTGCTTTATCAACTGTTCTGTTTCGTATTAGTTCTTACTAAGTGTTTCGTTCCCTTTTATAGGTGGCGATATATTTGCCTCTTTATGACATTTTCCGCAACACTATGGAAGAGTATACATTACGTAATATACCAATTGCTACACCATATGTACCCTTGGTAGCAGGATCCTTAGCACGTTCCGTTGCTTGCATCACTTGCTATCCAGTTGAGCTTGCAAGAACACGTATGCAGGTAAATCTGTTTATCTTCTTGATGCAGATCGACATTACACAATTGCTTAGTACTAAGGAATTTCTTGTTGCTAAGAGATGTTTTCAGTATTACAGTTGATCTCGTAGGTAGAACTATAGATGAATGTGAAAAATTTATATTTTCCAGACATGTAAATATTTGAATTCACATTCATCAGATCAAAGTACATCACATATTTTGGGCATGTGTCTATATGCCCCAGGAGATAATTCAACTTTTTTCCAGTGTTTTAAAAATGTTTTGCTGGATAATGGTTTAGATTCTTTCTAGATATTTCCTAGCTCTCGGTGTTGTGAATTAGTGGCTAGGTATGGTTAAAGCTAAAAGGTGAAGATGGAAATCTTGTTCCAGTTCCACTGTTGGGACAGTTAAAGGGCTGTTCTTTAAAGGTTGTCACATTGGTAGTTTGAAATGTTAAGTTTCTTTTTATTGATGTTTGTCTTTGTAATTACTATATCCAGGGTGCTTGGAACTTACTAGATATTGTTAATTTCCTTTTCAGAGAGAGCAGTACCACCTCGTTAGGTGTTTGGGTTTATCATGTTATGATGTTATCTATGTTTCGGACAATATCTCTGTCTTATTTTTCTGTTAAATTTTACTTCTTCCTATGACTTCATTTGTGATAGGCCTTCAAAGACACAAAAAATGGTGTGAAGCCCCCAGGAGTGTGGAAGACGTTAGTTGGGGTCGTTTCTCCAGTCAATAGTGTAAACAGCTTTCAAAATTGTAATACTTCTTCATCAGACTTACTTTACTTGGCTGCACATAGTTATGTTGTCCTGCTGTCTTATGTTCTTTCAGACACAAGGTGGAGCTTTTGTCTCTTCCTTGGTATGCCCATTGAACTGCAGGATTTTCTTGTAAAATAATTATTTAACGGACCTCAGTTCTTTGTAATTTATGGGGAAATTCAACATACCAATAATGCTTCAGTGAGGAAGTTTTCTCCGGGTTATCTTGTCCTTATTAATTTTTGCTAAGAAATACTAGATCCTTCCAATTTAGCTTACTTCTGGCAAAGGAAATACAGGTTAAATCCATCATAATTAACTAACTGCCCTCTAGTATTAGTTGCTAGAGACACAGAATGAATCTGCTAAAATTGTTACTTGCAGCGTATGATATAGCACATATTCAATTTCTTTGAGTAATCCATTATGGAAGTTTTACTGCTCCAAATCTTGTGCGTTTTGATTCTTAATGCTATGCTAACACATTGTGGTTAATTACTTTCCCACCAACTAATGACTAGCAATGCGATCCTACCGCCTCCTCTGGACCGGTCTAGGGGCACAACTAGCTCGTGATGTTCCTTTCTCTGCAATTTGCTGGTCTACTCTTGAGCCAGTAAGTGCTTGCCCATAACTTCTTCCTATTCCTGCACCCACACTGTGTTTAATTGAATAGAACAATCGCTACTGTTGTGAAGGTTAGGAGGAAGCTACTAGGCATGGTGGGAGATGAAGCAAGTGCGACGAATGTCTTTGGTGCAAACTTCTCTGCTGGATTTGTTGCAGGAATTCTTGCAGCTTCTGCTACATGTCCCTTAGATGTTGCAAGAACTAGGAGACAAATAGAGGTTGGTCTTCTCCCATTTTTATTCACCTAAACAACAATACCTACAAGAAACAACTAACAGAAAGAGTGATTATCCATTGTGAAAGTTTTCTTGGATCACATGAGTAGTTGGTTCTCTTAGTAATATACTGATGTCAAGTACAGAATATTGAAAAATTTCTGCTTGATAGTGTACACACGTAAATAAATTTCTTCTAGTTTGGCTGTGGAGTGTGAGTGTATAATTCTCGCTATCTTGGATCCAATAACTTCTGGGTGGTTATTACGCTTAACCTCAATCAGTTGGTAAGCTTTGGGTTGGATCAAACATGTTTCGAAGTGAAAATGATCATGTAGTACTTTTTGCCTTAGGCATGGGTTTACATTGATGAAACCTCTAGTTGGGAACTATATCAAATGCAAAGAACTTCTGTTTGCCAGTGCAGTTAAATACAAAGAACTCTTATTCGAGAAAAATGTAAGTACTATAAACGCAGCACGAATTGTGCTTGAATATTTACAAAAAGATCCAGCTTCACATCAAATAAGCATGGAGTCAAATATGTCTAACCAAGTGTCTGCATCATTAATCAGATCCTCTTTACACCAAAAAGAAAACAAAGTAAACAGTTGTTCTTTATCTACTGTATAGAGTTAGCTGTATCTTTAAAGCATTTGCATTTTTCTCTTTCCAAATGGTAGCTTGGATAGTTTTCCACCATCGTCCATTTGTGTTGTTCTTTTGACAACTTCCTTCTATACCACCTTCTCATCAAATCAAATGTTTCTTCAGGCATTGTCCCTTGTTATCCCAGCTTATTCGGAAATAAGTTCCATAGTTGTAAAACAATAGGGCAGTGCAAAAACAAATGGTTGATGGTTTCTGAATTTGTCCCACAAAGATGGCACCTATTACAGAGCTGCAAACCTCTGTCCTGTGTCAACATGCTATTATTGCAACTAGCCACACAAAACAAGCCACTGTCAATGGTGACTCTTATCTCCATATGTTCCTCCAAGGCCATGCGTTAGTACTCTTGAGGATCAACAACTAAAAACTTACAATAAGAGTTAACTACATAGAAATCTTCAAATGTCTCATTTGGAAGTAGATGATTTTTTTCCAGGCACCAAATCATGAGCCCTTCGGTTCAACTTGCAGAATTACTTGTTGAGTTCACAATTCGCTCCCCAAACATGCATCTCCTTTTGGATCTACCATTTATTCTGTCACATACTTCTAGAAAATCCAGTATTCTAATGCTTCCCAGTAGGGGATGACTTGCGATTCCATCATTCTGTTCAAGGAAAAGTAAGAATGAGCAAAATGAAAAGGTATTTCTGTGGTGATGTAGTTCTAAACTTAACAAAGAAAGTTAAGAACATCAAATTTTGGTGGCGAATGAGTTTGTCAACACTCATTTTACTGAAAAGATATTTCTGTGTCCTGGTGGTGCTGATATGCTTTTAACTTCTCAAACCCAGATTTCTAGTTACTCCATACCTTTTGTTTCCATTGTTTGTTGATATGGCAGTCTGTTTGATGAGTTTGATTTGGACGTATTAGCTTACAGCTTGTCTGGATGGTTGTTACCTATTGTATTGTATAATTCAATTGTTATTTTGATTGTTACTTAAAATTTATTTGTATGGTATCGTCAAATTCATTGTTACATAACGACGAATGTAACGATTGATTTGGTGTGATCGCGTCGTAACCTTATTTCTTTTCCTCATTTTGTCTTTGCTTATTATTTAATAATTCTATTTTATTTCTACTTTTTTATATAACTCTACCCCGTATCCTACTTTTCTTTAGGTTTGCCTTTAGATTACTGTGATGCATGTCATTACGTGACGATGAAAAACAATATAATCTATCCAAACATTGTATTCATCAAAACAATATAGTACAATATAATATGATGCATTACAAAACAATATTTAACCACAATCCAAACAAGCTGTAAGAGATTCCACTGGAATTGGACATGGGACAAGGCTACAACTTTCAAGAACCTGATTGTCTGTTATTTTTATTAACTTAAAGAAGCATGGATGTGGAGAAGTAGACTATTATCTCGACAATCATGAGCCAAGTTATTAACTTAAAGAAGCATGGAATGTCAATTCTCTAGAATGACTTACTTCTCATTTTTTAACTTCAAACCCCATGAACTTTCTCGCTTTGGAAACACTAGTTATTATTATTTCCCTCCTTTTCGTTGTTGATTTAATGAATTTTTCATTTTTCATGTCAGAATGATCCTGGACGAGCACTGAGGATGACCACAAGACAAACATTGGTTGAGATATGGAGGTACTTGACTTCATTTTATTTTTGGCTGCAACCCCGTCTCCCCTTCCTGCCCCCTATCTTTTTCAGATACTGCAATAGGTTTTGATCTAGTTGAGTGAAGATGTACAATAGGAGCAGTGATGAGCTCCCATGAGTTGATTTATTTATTTTGGTTTCACAAACTAATCCTTTTCATTAGTGTGCCAATTGCCGATAGGATAAGTTTTTTTTTCTTTTTAATCAAGTACGATAAGATAGATGTATTCTTTTTGGAAGGGGTATGGGGGGGGGGGGGACGAAAATTGAGGATGGAATGTTTAAAGGAGCCTCAATTCCTAAGAGATTGTTTCGCTGGAAGTGTTTGAGGTCCCGTTAAGTGATGATTTTACCGATAAAACATTTCGCCAATTACTCCCGGAAACAGATCCAGCGGAGGTGAATAGCTCCCTGTCTTCCTTGCTTTGCATTTGAGAACGATGAATCCAATTGATCGACTGGATGTTCTGGAATATCTGTTTCGTCATCTTGTCTGTCTCAATTTATTCTTTTATTGCAAGACACAGATTCCTTCATGCTGCTGAGAAAATAATTCTATTTTACCTGGGTAGGTTATAAGTGAGTGAAAATAATGCATAGCAGATACACATTGTTCCATTTGATAAAAAAAGCCAAAATAAGTGATTTTAGCCCTTATAAATAGTAAACTGATTCTTGAACTCCTTTGAAGCTTGACCATTTCTAGCAAAGTCTAAAGGACAAGATGAACCTTGGAATACCTTGTGTCTCCATGAAATCAGCATCTAGCTATTTGTTCAAATTAAGTGTTTAATAAAAAGTTTGTAGACCATTTTCTTATAGTTCTTTGGTGCTGTATCCTGTGCTAATTATTGTTCTCACGAACCAGGGATGGGGGATTTAAGGGGTTCTTCGCTGGAGTTGGCCCTCGAGTTGCCCGAGCTGGACCTTCAGTTGGGATCGTTGTTTCCTTCTACGAGGTGGTAAAATATTGTTTGAGCCATAGGCACATGCATCGGCAGAGTGAAGGTGCTGATCTATAGAATTGTGATCTATCTTCCAAACCAATGAGGCTGAAGATCTAACAGATGATATTCGATGAAATGTATATTCCTGAAGACCCGACAGTTGCAGCAATTTGGCTCAACACAGGGTACTCCGTTCTTGGCGAATTTTGCTAATCAAGCTAGTGGAGAAGTTTATCTAGTGATGACGCTGTATATCTGATTAATAAATAGGCAGCCAGTTATGCCTTTGTAAATTCAAAGTTATTGTCTTACATGCAGATTCATAAAAAGAAAAAAGCAACTGTACTGTACTCTGTGTATTGCAGAAACTTTAGACAGTTAACAAAATAAACTAGGATTATGTGTTGAGTGGGAGTAGGAAACTTCCTGGAGGGAGAATCAAGAATGTACTTGGGGTTGCTTGCAAATACTCAAGGAGATGCGTTACACTAGTGTACAAAATGGGACGTGCGACACAACATACCCAGTGAAATTTTACAAGTGGGATGTAGGGAGGATAGAGTGTACGCAGTCCTTATCCTTGCGTGAAGTTAGAAACACCGTTTCCAAAGGATTCTCTCGTGAAAAAGCAATAGATTGCTACTCATAAGTGGCTTCTCATATATTGTTTTAGTTGTATTAATCAGTGTGTTATGATGCATTTCTTTTATATCTCAGAAGAAATGAGACAGATGCCAGTCTTACACTTGAATTGTTGACAAAAGGAGAAATGAGAAAAAGACAACTAAATATATACTAGAAATTAAATTAAACATGAATGGATTAATCAATTAAATCCATATGAAGAATGATTACAACCATTTTCCCAAAAAGCAACATAATTTAAAGATTATAACCGACACTAAATTTAGAAGAAGTTGTAGGAAGAAGCATCCATAGGATGAATGAGATATGTTAGAACTAAAGCCACCAGCATTAACACATATGCAATCCCTTGATCTACAGATATTCCTGCAAATTACCATCACCACATATATTACGATTTAAATTATGTACACTAACAACGTCAAAAAAAATTCAAAATATAAATCGATCCAACGAAAAGAGAAATGTGGGATAGAGAACAAACCATCACTAGTAGGGGCAGGAGCAGGAGCAAATTCTTGAGCTTGAACAGTAAAAATAGCCATGGCAAAGATGGCCAACAACATTGAAACTACAAAAGCCATAAGTAATGTAGCAAATTAACCTTTTCTTACTCAAGAGAGAAAAAAATATGTAGTTATCTTGCAAACAAACAAGTGATAAATGTTGGCTTACACTTGTGGAGGTTTATATAGTTAGTTTGTAGGAATTTTTATTCCTTTTGTTTTTATTTTATTAAAAATATAAGCTATGTATATTACTCCATCCATCTAGATTTACTTGTCCAAATGTAGAAAATCAACGTATAATATGCCACTTAACCCGTGATTTACTCTTATTAACTATTGTCATTAAGTTTATTATATTCAAAGGTTAATAGAGTAAAATTGTCATTTTATATATTGCTTCCTAAGGAATGTGTCAAGTCAATATTGAAAAAGTAAAAATAAATCGAAATAGAATAGTGATATGAAAGAATGTAATTATTATGGCAAGATAATTACTTTTATAGAGGATCTGTGAATCCGTAATGTAGAAATTTATTTATAATTATCTAATAAATAATCAAATTTTATAAATATTTTTTCATAATATCTATAAATAGAAAGTAATTTTTATTTTATAAAAAGTGAGGATAGAGATAGTGAGGAACCAGCTAAATTGTGGGGTCTATGAAACTTTTTTGTTTGCAAACCCATGTGCCACCTCCTTTTTATTCAACTTCTTTCTTGTTTTATTCTAACATCAGCTTATTTAATTAATCAGAATTAATAGATAAATATTTCTACATAAATAAATAGGAGTAAAAGATTTTAAAATTTTATATTAGTTGTTAAAATAGATATCTATTTAAATTTTAAATGGAGCTGGACTTTAGATTCTCTGTCCCTTTTGACACCTCAATTACTAACAACCACCTAATTTGAATTTGAATTGTTAATGTATGTGAGTAATTATCTAGCTGTTATCAAGCCATTAATAGCCGTTATGTGAGCAAGTTTACATTACATATTTGATCGATCGATAAAAATAAATAATTATATTTATTTATCAAGTATTAAGTGAAATTTTTTAAATCGATACATATAGAGACAAGTTATTGTGCAATTGAGGGAAAGAGGTCCATGACGCAGAAGGTGAGGGGGGGAGGGGCAAGAATACTTTGGATAGGGAAATTCCACATGCAAGTTACGACTAATATCTCTATATTCGATAAAATAATTCGATTTCTTAAGACAAATATAAATTCAAATTTTTATTTGATGAATTCAACGTCACTGGATCCATTAATTTGTGTAGAGTGTAGACTAGGCCCAAGTATGAAAGAAATAGTAAGGGCCCATGAAACCATTGAGTTAGATAGGCAGATGGGCTTCATGAGTTGATTGGGGATCTGGTCCATTTCCTTCATTCTCTATCCAACTTGGAATATACGATAATATTTTTCTTCGATATATCTACTACATGTTTCACGTCAGGATTCAGGAAAGAGATAACTTATACAAGGTTTACTCCGTCTATTTGTAGCATTTTTCTCGCATTTTTAAAAAATGGCAAGCGCTTCAACAGTCATAAACTTCCCCAACAAACTAAAGTCTGGAATTCAATTTGATGTGTTCAATTTATTTAATCCAAAAGTAATGTTAAAGTTTATAAATTAACAACTAAGAGAATTTTACTTCCTCATACTTAATTGAATAGGGAAAACCCAGCTAAACAATAGCTATTTAAATGTATTTTTACTCCAAAAATATCATTTTTAAATTTGCATCTAAGATATAACGGTAATACATAAAAATAAATTTCACTTTCTACTCCTTCAGATCATTTTTACTTATAACACCCTTTAATAAATGCATAAAGAGTCAAAATGACACTTTTTTTCTTCAAAATGCATAAAGAGTCACTCAATTTTTAGTTCAACTAAAAGGGACACTTTGCTACATGTGGAGCGCGATATATTTCTAAAAAACTATCTCACTGATTGATTAGCGATTTAAAAAAAAACTATCTCGCTGACTGATTAGCGATTTTGTCCATTTTCATAATGTTTGATATGAAAATTTTACCACAATGCTTAAACTAATTGATGTTTGGTATTAGATTTTGAAAAATAATTTGAGAATTGAGTGATTGACGCTAGCTAAAACGTAGAAAAAAACACGATCAACCCAGTATTTTACATATTACAAAAAAGAGTTCAACTTATATACACACGCGCAACAAACTGATTTAAACTTATTTCAAGATTTTACATAGTAAAACATAATTAATAAGTCCAAAGAAAAGCTCCCATAGCAAATTTTCTCTTTTGATTAACATCTCCATTACTAGGAAGTCCATATTGAGTAAGTAAACAATCCACTTTCCATTCTGGCATTGCTTCATATTCAGCTCGTGTGTATCTTGGGTAATGCAATGGCATATGAAACCCATAAACACAACCTTCTCCGCCGTTCATTCCACCGCCATCACCGCCCACTTCCGGTGGTGTTGGCCGTGCCATAGACTCCATTCCACCTCCACTCATTTTTATTGGAAGCTTTGTGGTGGTGTGGGCAAAAATAGTGTGGCATTCTAAGGTATTTATAGAGGAAAGAAAGAAATAAAGTTAACTTTCTTTTTTCTTTTTTCATTTATTTTTATTTTACAACCTTTTCATTTAATAAATAAGCGTAAACATGTTATTCAGAGTTGTGGTGGAATAGAGATGATCATTTCATTTTTACTAGAGTCTTGAGTTTGATATATTTTTGTTTTGTGTGTAAGGAACGTTTTCTCCTTTAATGGATATTACGCTACACAAATTTGAATTAATTCAATTTCGGTTTTGTGCAGTTGATAGAGAATAGGAAAATTTAAATTATTGATAGATGGTAGGTCAAGTGTAAGTATTATTATAGATAATTGTTGACTAAAAAAAATACTACAAACACACTTGTAACTTCACGGAATTGTTTTTTAGCCAAGATAATACACCTATGACTAGAAAATTGTTTTTTGATGGGACATAAATTGCTTTATTTCAGGTTTGCTCTTGGGATCAAAATTTACCAAATTTAAAATTGTTCAAGTGAAGTCGGATTGAAATTTTTTTCTTTGATTTGTAATCCTGTGGAAAAAAAGAAAAAGCTGAGCTGTAGGTCATTTGAATTTCACTTGGTTAATAATTGACTCTTAGAAATGATCAACTTTTAATGTTTGAAATGAATATAGAAAGACTTTATAATCAATGATACTGTGTAGGTGGGCTAACGCTTGCAAATAATTGCACATATTGAATGGTAGGAAGAAAAGTAGATGTTCTGTCAAATGCTAGACACCACAAAGTCCATAACTAAACTACTGCAATTAATTCATTGAATGATAGATTTACCTGTTCAACTAAATTGTGGCTGCTATGCGTTTAAACTCTCTGTGTTCCCAAGAGGCAAATTAGAGTTTTAATTTTAACACTTGTTTGTTACTAAACTATTGAGTTCCAAATAGTAGTATCACTCAATAATTTTTTTTTATGATTTTTACCTATATGCGTGAGTTTCAGGCTTTTAGTAATTTGGGTATAGAGATATAAACAAAGAGACATTACTGTTAAACCCCTAACTTTTTGGGATTCAAACTGAAATAATAATCCATCGAAAATGTATGAACAATGTACCCTTCTGTCTTTCAATGAATGACTTGTAGAGTTCCAACCTGGTGATCAAAGAGTTACAACAACCATGAAACAGGTATATAACTAAGGTATATGGTCATACAAGATATTCTGGAACAACAAATATCTGCTGTTTCTAATGTAATTTGTTCCACTTAAAAGTTGTATGTACCTACACTACATTGAATATGAATCATTAAAGAACACAACAGAAGTTATGTAATCCTCATCTTTGTCTTTGCTTGTGTTTTTCTTGATTCCGTGTGTTTTTACTGTGCCATTAAGTTCGTGCTAGTTTTGGTTAAAAAATGAAGACATCAATGATTGACAGTGCTCGTACTACTATCATGCTCATTACCAGGGCGGGAAGAAGCTCCTATCATCAGAAAGCTTTTAAACTCTACTCTTGAATCATTTTATCTTGATTTCCTGGAATCCAAGTGATGGTCATGAAACCAACCCTTCACCATTTGCATTAGCTGAGCCTCAAACTTGTGAAGATCTTTGGACAAATCAAAGGAAAAAAAACTGGTGGCAGTATTTTGTACATCAGGAATCTGTTTTTCCTTCAGCAGGAACTTCAGATACACTCTCAGAAACCGGTTTTACTGTCAAAGGCAAATCCACTAGTGTGCTTGGAGGAGCAAAGTACATATGTAAGGACATCATGCAGATAATGATACCCAAAAAGAGCTGCAAATAGACAAATTAAGAAAAGAATAAACACTACGAAGAAACTGATAATGACATAGTAAAGACATGTTTATGAAATATAAAGGAAAATAACAAAACAGTACAAATTAGGAACAGCTCTCTGCATCTTTACCTGTACTGTTGGCTTGAAGTTGAAGAGTATCACTGATAACACCATCGTCAAGAGCATTGCCATAGAGGTGGCATACACCTGAAAAAGAAATGTAACAATCTGATTATTCAGATAGAGAAACAAAAGGAAGAGCAAAGGAGCAACCATTCAACAGAGGGGAAAATAAACAAAATTCCCAATAAAATAAGACATCACACAGTTCGGCTATTACACTAAGAGAAAATTTGTGTGTGATCTTAAAGTGATTCTGTAACTTTTGACTACATTAAACTGATACTTCACTTCAATACCAGATAGGGCACTAGACTGCTACTTTGCTTCTTACTTTAAGTAACAATAACATCAGTGACAATACTCGAATTGACTAGCTATATGGTCATGCAACAAGCCTTACTGATAACTATTATGGTAATGTGATGTTCTATGTAGAAGCTAAATGAGTGGGAATGAGAACATAATTAACGGATTGCATTGCTGAAGAACTTTGAACCAATTAGTATAAATTTAATACCAGAATAATTACAAATACAGCAGAGGTGGATGCCCTAAATTTCTCCTCCACTTCTATAAAACTAATTCTTATGGTTTGGTTATTGAGCCAAAAAAGATTGAAATGCATATTGAGATTTCAACTAAAGGATTTGTAGGCGTAATTAGACAATTTTGGTTGAAGTTGAAAAACAAGAATTTTTGAAGTCGAAGTTGAAAAAGAGTATTTGAAGTTGAAATTGTATCTGGATATAAATTTCACTTCCATTCATGATGGGGTCCAAGTAAATGAGTCCTGCATATTCTTTTTTTTGGCTGATCCCGTGCTTGGATGGTTCCAAGCAATTGTGTGATCCTTCCAGAAGATGAACAAATCACAAAAATAAAGAGTCAAATGACTAAAGACATAAATCAGTGAAATCTGGTGCTAGACGAGATAAGTCCAACTTATAACAGCTCATTGAAATTTCCATATACAGTAAATCCACCACATACACATATAGTCCAAGCCAGATTGACCATAGAGTATCTAGCAGAAAACACTGGGTGAAGGTTTAAACTATAGCAACAGTGGAGTAAACAATGCAGTATTTTTTGAAATAGTGGAGAAGATGACAAAATAAGATATAGTATAGCAATAGTAGAGGAGTCAACATAATGAGATGTCGTTAGCTCTGACCCTAGTCTTCTTTTCCCTAAACAGTCTAGCCCGTGCCTTTCTTCCCCTTAAAGAGTTCCTTCTCATTGAGAAACTACAAACATGTCCTGCCACCACCCCTTACCCTTAGCCTCTCTCAATTTCTAAGCAGAGATGCCATTCAAAATAACTCCTCAGCTTTCTCATCCCCTGGATAATTCACTTGAGAATCTCAATTAGGATCTATAAATTCTTTAAAGTTATTTGGTAGGTTTTGTCACTCTAAAAGTACAAGAAGAGAAACAATCGCCATGAAACTCAAGGGGAATTAAATAGTACTTCTACGATATGTACAGTTCATACTAAAGGTGATCAAAATTGTTTACGAACAGAACCGAAAGCCAATGCATCTAATTCAGGAAGACAAGATACCTTTACAATATTGTCAGCATACTTCATCAACCATGAAACCAGAAGGCCAGTAGTTCCAAGATTCAACACTACCAACCATGTAGTCGTGTTGTATCCATTGAAAATGCGCTGCCACCACGGTCCTTCCTCAAACCCACTTCTAAAATCATCCATAAGAAGTCGTCCCATGTTGAATATTGAGCCAAATCTGTAAGTCCAATGCACTATTTCAATTTAACAGATCAATTTCATGGGTCTGGACCACTAGAATGGAGTTTGATCACATAACAGGATTCAAGTCAGTATTTGAAGACTAACAAAATCTTCTCCCTTACGGTCCTATGAAACTGTCCTCCACTTTGGAGTTTTAACATATGTAGGAGATAAAAAAATCAATTGCATTCAATAACTGAACCAGTGTAGATCTCTTGGTCAGGAGGAACTCACGTGTATAATTGGACATTCTGCCAGTACAGGCTGTCATTATTCTTCTTCATCAAGAACTCAGTATAAACACCAGCTAGTGCTGAAAGACAAGCAGAGAGTGCACCAAACAAATATCCTTGAATGGGCGATGAAAAGAATGAGTCACAGGAAGCTTCTCCACAGCCTTTCACCTGTGTTGAACACCAGGCAAATGTGGAAAAATTATTAATACTCCCTTAATCCCATTTCATATTATGGTATAAGACCGGACAAAAGATTTAAATTTGACCTAACACTGAAAGTAAATATTTAATAAGTGATTGATCATAATGTGATAGATAAAACATCACATCGAAGTTTAAGATTTGATAATCCAATGAATTCGAGTTCCTGAAAGTTGTGAATTTTTATTTCAGAAAAGGGGCAACATTATGATATCTACATTTCTACTATATATGCATAATTGAAGATAAGTGTACTGGAGTGGTCATTAGAAGCTTGAACAAATGCAGACGAGCAGTACCAAAAACATCTTGCCAAGATGGCTCTCAAAATTGATTTATGATTGCACCACATAAACAGTAGAGAGGCTGTTAGCATATATTATTCTTTTTTTGGGGCATATTTTTTTCAAAAAACTTCTTTTCTAAGATATTACATAGAATGACGCAAATTTTCAAGAACAAACTAAACTGGTATACCCATCAGGTAGTTCACCGCGAATCTTATAAATGAGCCAATCCATTACAAACTCACAGCATGAAATCTATATGAGCAATCAGAGAGTCATAACCATCTTTCATGATGTGCAGGTAATGCTTCCAATTAAATAGCTGGAATACAGGACTTCAATTTGGCATGCCAGTTCTAACACCTTACAATTACATGGTTAGGTTTCAGGTCAGGTCTCCAAAAGAAAATCTATATGCATGACATGATTCAGCACACCCAAATTATAGAAATAGGCAAACAGATTCCATAAGAACCTGGCTTGTGGTTGTTCCAACAGCCAAAAGTATGATTGCCATCCACTGCAAGTTCGTAAGCTTCCTCTTCAGAAACAGCCTAAAATATGAAAGATAAATCTCTAATTTACTTTACCAACTTCAATACAGGAAATGAAGAATTGATGCTGAATGGAAAGAAGTGAAAGAAGGTAGAGAAACTAGGCATAAAAGACAGCACCAAGCACCTGAATAATATTCCCGTAGTAACAATCTTTAAGTTGCCCATTATCTGATATGTTGATGTATCTACATAAGTCAATGTAGCAAACTGCACATTGTTGTGGATGAGATAAATGATAGATGGAATTGGGTATAAACGAACACTCTTCCAATCCATTGTCATCTTAGGCGGCGGTGAGTTTTGCATCTCTCTCCAAAGAAAGACACTAGATACTAGAAGCTGCAGGATGACAAATGAATGAAGGAGGAAATCTCAGAGAAAATTCTGAAAATGAAGAAGTAACTATTATGCAAGGGGTTACTACACAGGAAATAGCCCCACTAAAATGCCTCTCCAGAAATTCCTTCTAAAAGTAGGTGCCAGTCAAATTGAATTGTCCATAATATTTGAGAGATTTCTCTAATTAATGATCAATACAAGAAGAACTTTCTGAAAAAGAAAAGGAGAGACATAGGGTAGTTCATTTCCTTAAGCTGAAGATTGAGAGAGGAACATTCTATATCAATGCATCCCAAAGTCAGGTGACAGAATAGTTTTGCTCTCTTTACATGTTTAAAGTTTAAAAGTCATACCCAGCTTTTGGTCATAACACAGATATGATAAGAAGTTCAGGAGAGATTGAAGTTAATTTGGTACGACTTAAAATGTTAAGCACAATACTAATTTTAAACGAAGGGGACATTATAAGATAGCTGATACAGGAAAAATGAGCCTTCCTTTCAATTTAGAGCTTCATTCCTACTTCTTAATAAGTTCTTACTTGCAAGCCAAAAGGAAGAGATTCTCAACAGCTCTTCATTCTAGTATATTTTTTTCCAGATAGAACATAATGGAAATCGCAACACTAATTTAAAGGATGGGAACAATCGCGACACTGATAGAACAGATGGTATAAGAGGAATGAAAATCCAATTTAAAGCTCCCTTTCTACTTCTGGATAAGATTTACTTAGAAGTTATAACAAAAAAAAGAGAATTCCTCAAATTCTATTCATTCTAGTATTTGTAATAATGATAGAACACAATGTACCGCCTCTCTTATGCGAATAAAGCTAATCTAAGAAATGATACCTTGAAAACTTCAGCCAGAAAAGGAACAGTAGCATAATCATATTTGTATCCTCCATTACTTTGCGATAGAGTTGTCAATATTCCCTGCCAGATGATGCACAATTGAAACATTAATCCAGAACTATCAACCTACATGTATCTAATATACAATTAATCGATCCTTTATAAGTAACTAAACCACTAATTATCCCTTTTACAGCTAAATTTTAAATTCAAATGCGGAACGATTACAGAAAATCTAAATAATCGGCGCAATACACTTTGCAATGAAAATTAACTTGATTTTACTCTTCAGATTCAATGGTAAGCAATTTTATACTCATATTAATGATCTAATCCTCTAAGTGTAAGTAAGAAACACAGATCAGATATGATACGGTAAAGGAAACTTCTAAGAACCAGAAAATGGAGAATGGAATAAAGTGAAACCTGTGAGCTGGTGAGAACGGTGAGAAGCGCAGCAACGACGTACCACCGCATATCGCCGGAGATTTGATGGTGGCCTTTTCCCCGGCGAATTATAAATCGGAAATTTGCTTAGCGTGTGTTTTGCTTCTTCGAGAAGTTTTCCGAAGTTTCACACTGTCACAGTGCCACTCGGCGTTACAGATTTGGCTCAATATTCTCAACTGGGTATTTCCGTTGCGTTTTCATATAATTGTGCTAAACTGCTAATCTTGATATTAGTTGAGTTAAGAAACGTTTCCATAAAATTAACAATAATTCATCACATTAATTACAAAATGGGTTACAGTAGGAAAAAAAAAGTAAAATTGACATGACACATAATTTTCTTTCTAGACACTTGTTCTTAAAAATAAAATTTTTGGAAAAATAATATATTAGTAAAATCTAATTTATTGTTTATTTATTTAGCATGAATATTTAATTTTAATATTATTACTTCTTTATATTATTACATGGTTATATGTTTAATACTATAAAAATAAAATGGCTATGGGCGGATCTACCTCTTAGACAACGGTGGCAAAGCATCTATTTTCTTGTGCTCAAACTTATAGATATCAATAATTAGTTATTAGATTTGGATTATACACTTTATCTATTCGAGTCTAGTGTGACGGCAAGTTAAATTTCTTTACATAAAAACACTGTGAAAGTCGTTGATAACATTCTTTGATATTATTATATTTTAAAGAGATTAGAATACCTAATTCTTTTCCAATGTGCCGTATGTAATTATCTGAACTATTTTTGTCCTAATGCCATTTGAATGCATTAGTTTTACATGAATTAATTGGAGGTGTTGAAAAGTTGTAAGTTTATAGGAAGAGGCATTGCAATTGACGATAAAGAAAATGATACCATTTCACATATTACAAACTCACTCGAAAATGTCGAGAGCACGTAATAAAATATACAACTTTGCCGGCCTAAAACGTGCAATTTGGCTCAACCTAAAATTAGTAGAGTATCTGCCAAGTGTTGGGCCATCAACAACTTCCTCCTTCAAAACTTTTTCTTAGTTTTTGTAATTCTGAAAATTCCAAGAGAGATTGATTGTCCCCTTGTGATTTCATTGCCATTGTAATCTTTATTATTGTGGTATCATATTTGCTCAAATTCAATTCGATTTCCTATTTTTCAGTACTTGAATCCCCTCATGCTGTGATTCAACAACTGCACAATGCAGTTTGGCGTTTGACGTTTAATCAACGGTAACTTTAATCTCTCTTAGGTTTATTGGAACCTCATTTCAGAAATCACGATTTATTGGTAAGCTATTTCTTTCTGTCTTTTTTTTCTTTCAAAATATATGTTCAGACAATAATGATTTCTTTATTATGCTCACCGCCCGAGTGATACTCATTGAGACGTAGTTGATTGATTGATTGTTGATATGGTTATGACCAGATCCATCTTTGGTTTATGTCCAAGCATGCCGGCGTTAGAGGAATTCAGGCAGATAGGAGAGGTAATTGGGAGTCTTAAAGCTCTAATGGTATTCCAAGATGACATACAAATAAATCAAAAACAATGTTGCTTGTTGGTGGATATGGTCAAATGTGCCTACAAGACAATTGCAGAAACAATGAAACAGAACTTGAGATTTGAAGAGAAGAATATCAAATGGAAAATTCTCGAGAACCCCTTAAGAGAGCTTCTCAGGGTGTTCAAAGAAGCAGAACAGTACATCAAGCAATCCCTGGAAAATAAGGATTTCTGGGCAAAAGCCCTAGTTCTATATAAGAATACAGATTGTGTTGAATTTCACATCCACAATTTGCTCTCTTGTGTGCCAATTGTCATCGAGGCCATAGAAATAGCAGGAGAGATTTCAGGTAGTGACCATGATGAGATACAGAAGAAGAGATTCATTTACTCTATGAAGTATCAGAAAGAGTGTAAGGACCCACGAATCTTCCAATGGAAATTCGGAGAACAGTACATGGTTTCTCAGAAGTTCTGCGAAAGGGTATGCTCAGTTTGGAATGAAGACAAGTGGATTTTGCAAAATAAAATTCGAGAGAAGAAGAATTCAGGTGCATGTACTTTGACAAAGCATGAGAAAAGACTTGCTGATCTCCTCTTGAAGAACTTAAACGAGATGGAGATGGAGATGGAGATGGAGAGTGATCATAAGCTTTCACCTAGCTCAGTTCTTGTAAATTCTAAGGATTACCAGGTAAGAAGACGATTAGGTAGTGGAAGTCAGTACAAGGAGATCCAATGGTTGGGGGAGACCTTTTGTTCAAGGCATTTGTTTGGGGATATTAAGCCCCTGATTCCAGATATTTCGCAAGAACTGCATCTCTCTCATTCAAATATAATGCACATAGCCTGTGGTTTTACTGATGAAGAAAAGAGAGAATGTTTCTTAATCATGGAACTTATGAGCAAAGATTTATCTAGTTACATCAAAGAGATCTGTGGACCAAGAAAGCGAGTACCGTTTTCTCTTCCCGTTGCAATCGATTTACTCCTTCAGATTGCAAGAGGCATGGAATACCTACACTCAAAGAAAATCTATCATGGTGAATTGAGTCCTTCCAACGTCCTTGTCAAGGCGAGGAACGTATCTACAGAAGGGTATTTACATGCAAAGGTTTGTGGGTTTGGCTCATCGTGTTCTATCAACCTTCCTCAGAAAGCTAATGTGAATCAAAATAATGGGACACTCCCATTCATTTGGTTTTCCCCAGAAGTCCTAGCTGAACAAGAGCAGTCGGGGAATGGAGGAAACATCAAGTATACTGAAAAATCTGATGTGTACAGTTTTGGGATGATATGTTTTGAGGTTTTAACAGGGAAAGTTCCATTTGAAGATAGTCATCTACAAGGAGACAAAATGAGTAGAAATATAAGGGCAGGAGAGAGGCCATTATTCCCATTTCACTCACCAAAATATGTGACTAGCTTGACAAAGAGGTGTTGGCATACTGATCCATATCAACGACCAAGTTTTTCATCCATCTGCAGGGTTCTACGCTATGTGAAGAGATTCTTGGTGATGAATCCTGAACACAGCCAACAAGACTCACCATTGCCGCCAGTAGACTACGGCGAGATTGAAGCTGTCATCTTTAGGAGCTTCCCCTTAGGAAATTGTGAATCTGATCCTCTGCCTGTCACACAAATACCTTTCCACATGTTTGCATACAGGGTGACCGAGAAAGAAAAGTCAATCACAATTCACAGAGACGTAAATTCTGAATCAGGAAGTGATGGAACTTCTGCATGTGGGGATGATCCTGTAACGGCAGATGATGCACTTCCATCACCAACTGAAAAGAAGAATATTGCATCTCCCGAGTTATTGATCAAGAGACTGTCGATTAGGAAACCTGCCGATATCAAAGTCGGCAAGCAACCAGGTAGCATTTCTTGGCTCAAAAGCTATATTGTGCAGCATTTTTGCCTAAATCTCCTTTTCCTAAAGGCTACTTTACCTTGTTCCGAAATTTTATTGAAAGTCGACTGCCTAACAGAACCTCAGGTACACCAGAAACAACAACATATACTCCTAATTTTATTGTTATTTGATCCTTACTAACAACAAATCCTCAAAGTAAGTTTGCATTCGCTTTAACCTGACTAGGAATGTGGAACACTTGGACTTAAGAGATAGATGTAAAGTAATCATGTTAAGAATTTCTTTTCTCACAGTTAAAATGATATCATTTATGATCCTTTACATTGATATAAATCAATACTAATGTTAGAATTCTTATCAAATACCATAAATAGGAGCAACCACATCATCTGCTTGGACTGTGTATCTATGAACTAAAGTCACAGAGTATTGCCAGAACAAAGAAAGATTATAACATATAAGAGAACACACTACAAATTGATGCAAGCCATACCTAGTGCAATGATTAGTCTACCGGCATCATGACTTCCCTTCTCATAATATATTTGTGCAAGCTACAAAAGAAGAGGAGCATGATTCTGATTGTGTAGTTTCCATATTGTTTTTATTGTCTAAACATCATCATGAGATCATTGTTTCAGGAACACCAAGGGGAAGGACAGTAAGACCTCCAAGCATACGTACTATAAGGCAAAATTCTGAAAGTCAGTTAATGATGATGAACAGCCCAAGCCCAAGAACACGGAGATCATCTGGCCATGCATCAGATTCAGAGCTCCCTTAACTAATTTCCAAATTATCCAACATTTTATAAGACATTCTGTTCCAACCTGATCAACAAATAACATGGTTGCAGTCTCAGATACTCACGGTTGTTACTCGTTTTGTGTAATATATACCTCCCTTTTGTCTCATATTGGGAAGGGACTGTTCAGAAGAGAAGCATTCAGAAGCTGAAAAGCTCCTTACTGATCCTCATTTGTCAGACAAGATTTACAACCCTAAACAGTGTGAGATTTGGAAGGGTTATACGACACAATCTAGCTCCCTCATTCAGCTTGTGAAGATTATTGAGGAGCCATTTGTACAATTTTGGAGAAAAAGATTCCTTTTCGTTTTGGAGAAAAAAAGTTTTTTCACAAAAAGATCTATTTGGACAGTTGTAGTTTTTGAAAGTTACAAGTATTTTGCGAGTGCCAAGGCTTTTTTTTTTTCTTCCAAAAAGTGTCATTTGTGCCTCTTTAGACACGGTGGCGAATTCAGGATTTAAAAATTATGGATGCTCACAAATATAATATATCAATTTCCAATATTATTTTATATAGGGAAAAGGGTCAAAAATGCCCTTAAACTATGAGAAAGGAACAAAAATGCCCTCCGTTTATAGTTTGGTCCAAAAATGCCCTTTCCGTCAATACTTTGGTCCAAAAATGACATTCCCGTCAATACTTTGGTCCAAAAATGCCATTATTGTTATTTTGGATAAAACAATGCTCATCTTTTCAAATATATATTATTTATTTTATTTTTGACACATTCTATCTCTAATAATCTTTTTTTTTAAAATTAGCAAATGTTTATCTTATTTCAATTCAGAAAAAATTAAAAATTAAAAATATTTTTATTTTATTAAAATTATATTTTATCGTTATATAAATATAAATTATTTTATCGTTATATTTTATCTTATTTTAAAAATTATATTTCTTATTTCAACATATAATATATTTCATATATACAAGATCATTGTATATCCATCATTAATTTATATTTATATAACGATAAAATATAATTTTAATAAAATAAAAATATTTTTAATTTTTAATTTTTTCTGAATTGAAATAAGATAAACAATTGCTAATTTAAAAAAAAAAAAAGATTATTAGAGATAGAATGTGTCAAAAATAAAATAAATAATATATATTTGAAAAGATGAGCATTGTTTTATCCAAAATAACAATAAGGGCATTTTTGGACCAAAGTATTGACGGGAAGGGCATTTTTGGACCAAAATATTGACGGAAAGGGCATTTTTGGACCAAACTATAAACGAAGGGCATTTTTATTCCTTTCTCATAGTTTAAGGGCATTTTTGACCCTTTTCCCTTTTATATATACATATATAAAACTTCTGTGCTGAATTAATGGATGCTTGAACACCCAATACACTATACGTGGGTCCGCCCTGAGTTAGACTTGTCAATGGTCTGTTGTGCCATCCATTTGTTTTCTATCAAAGGGAACGAAAATGGCACGGGCATATTAATTAGGGAAACTTTCATATATAGTCACTTAAAAATAATTAATTACTCTCCATAGCTATAGTTTGATAATTACAATTTGTAGCTACATGTTATATGGAGGAGAGTGGCGAGCGAGACTAGGAGAGAGAGGAGAGAGGAGAGAGGGGGGGAAAAGAGTGGGAAAAAGGTGAATTGTATATATATATTAGTTAGATAATTGTATATTATACATATATATATTTGTATATATGGCAAGAGAGATTGAGAGAGGGAGGAGAGAGGCGAGCGAGACTGGGAGAGAGAGGAGCGAGATCGAGAGAGGCGAGAGAGAGGGCAGAGAGTGGGAGAGAGGTGAATTATATATGTATATAATTGTATATAACTGTATATTATACATATACATTTGTATAAATGGCAAGCGAGATTGAGAGAGGGAGGAGAGAGGCGAGCAAGAGAGGGCAGATAGTGGGAGAGAGGTGAATTGTATATGTATATAGGTTAAAAAATTGTATATTATACATATGTATTTGTATATCTTGGTGAATTATATATATACAAACATGACTAATTATACAAACTCGAAGTCAACTCACGTAATTAATGTATAATATTAGTCGCGAGTGGTAATTATAGCAAACTATAGCTATGATGAGTAATTAAATAATATAAGTTTGCTTAGCCGCGTAATTTTCCCTTTTAGTTATCCCAAGTGCATAAAGAAGAAATCAACCTAAACATCATTTTGCATAGAAAGGTAGAACAAAATGGATTTAGAGACATAAGAAAGAAACGCACACGCATTGTTTTCCCCTTTATCCTTACCGATGTGTGGTAGGGGCAGGGGAAAAGTCCACACTGAGCTCACTAGATTATATGTCAATGGATGTAGTTGGAGAAGCTAAACAAGTGATATAGAAGTAATAGTAAAGGTAGAAGAGTAAGTTACCTTGTCATGGGTTGAGAATTGGCCACCGCTCTTTACTCGACTCTGTGGAAATTCTTTCAGAGCTTGAGTATCAACAATATCAGAGGTCTGATTTGTGGGAGAGGGAACATTGATCACGATTGGGAAGAAGTAGCGTGATAAACACGCTAGATTATTTTATAGGCTAAAAATAAGGAAGGTGGGGCTGTTTAAGGGATTCGCACCAGACCCATTTAAGCAGTTGTTATCAGAAATTTCTCCATTCCCCAGACTCAGATAGAAGAACAAAAAATTGCCCTATTTCACTGCTTTCTTTGTTTTTGTGTTCAAGTTACTGGGTATCCAAGTTGCAGCTTCTTACAACAAGTTTCCGAAACAGGTACACAAATACTCTTCAATTACTATGCAATCCAACATATTTATACCCTACAAAATCATGAAATTGACCAGGAATTAAGCAAGAAGATAAAATACTTGATTGAAAGATTAACTTAACCCCATCTATTACCCAAATCATATCAAATTTTCCCAAAAACACACACAACAAGGTAAAAAATGATTATACAAGTTTGTGTATTTTCTTTCTGATGATATATTCAATTATCATGGTTGTTATTGTATGATCATTCTACTTTTTTTTTTTCTTTAGTTATATAGTTACAAAATTGGAATACAGAAATGGATGAATCTACTGCAACTAAGGGAGTGGAGTTAGAAGAACATTTGGTGGATACAGATGAAGAAGACAAAGGCGATGAAAATTCAAGGACGTTGTTCTTTAAAGAGCTGAATCTCATTCTAATTATCTCGTTTCTTTCGTTATCATCTGAACAAGTTGATATTGATGCAACTGAGACAAATGAAAATGTCAAAGATAACCAAGAACACAAAGTTGTTTCTGATTCACGTTTCAGAAAACGGAGTGGAATCAATAAATACAGGGCTAATGAACAAGAAACTCAGAGAGTCTCAACCAAGTTTAGAGATTGCAGGTAAAAAAACCTTGCAATTATCATTTGGATATCACATTTTCTTTATCTTTTTGGACAAAATTAATACTATTTTGATAATGTTTTAATATTAAAAAGTTCATCTCATTTTGCCAGAAAGATGATGATTCCTCTTGCTTCCTTTTCATTCAGGCATCGTCGAAAAATGTGAAAGAAATCAACATCCAGCAAAAGGTTTGCAGCAAGAGATGTTACCAAAAGGTTTGCAGCAAGTCCATAGAAGCTATATTTATAGTCCCTTGAGAACATACATGTAAAATAGTAGTACTAGAAGTAGAACTGATAATTCCCACTTTTGCAAATACAGCTCTTTGTTTTTTCTTTTCATTTGCTTCCGCTATCATGTATATTTGTACGGTAAAATGATCCTTATAAAAAATTTCACCATTATCGAGCTCAAAACCCTTCTTTTTCACCCATTACATATAACAAACACCCACCTAGTAGTAACGTGTTAGCTCTTCTGCGGATAAAGCAGCACAAAAGACAGTATACATCATGGCTTCCAAAATTGTATAAAAACGATTCACGATACATTAAAACAGAAGATCGAATAAATGGCATTACAGAAATGACTAGAATACATCTGATCATGAGATTGAGTACTCTTCTCCTTACCTAATCTGTTCAACTTTTCCCAAAGAAAATAAAAGGTGAAAACTGGTAGACACCTGAAAAATTAGGCCACAACTGCAACGGAGACCAGGATTAGCAAAGGCAACCAGCAATCAACTTTTCTTCACTTGAACCATAGCACTGATCTTGTAAATTTTGCTTATTGACAATTGAATAAGCAATAAACAAATACATAAGGAAATTATAAGCACAACTAGAAAATCCTAAATTTTCCGTCACATTCTCTGTTTAGACGGTGTAACCCGCCATTTTATTATCACTCTATCTATCCTTGTCTGCAAAATTATCATATGCAGGGAAAAAACGATTGGAGCTTGTCTTCATCAGTCAGATATCCTGATCTCAACTCCCAATAGGTCCTTCACTTGCTCATATGTCACAAAAGCAATAGCTATTGAAGGAACGACCTGAACAAATAATAAACAGTTAGGAATGATCCAGTTATATAGTGCCTAAATAAGAGAAATTAATAACCTTCAACTAACTCTCAATGGAAACACCTAAAGGTAAAAGGTGTGGAAGCAAAACTAACCTTCACTGAGTTAGGCACCAAACCTTTGTACAAGGCGCTGAAGCCCTCATACCTCACAGTTTTCCTGAAAGTATCAATCATACCAGAATATTCAAGGGAGGCCTTGCTCCTCCCATCACCAGTAATGATGGATGCAGCATCTTTCCAACCCACCATCTGCATCCTTCTGCGAACAACGTCAAGAGGGTAAGCAACAGTTTGCCCCATAGTCCCTGCCACAGCCCCACATGCCAGCCTTGTAACAACACCAAGCTCAGTAGAATCATCAACTAGACCAAGTGGTTTTGTTTTGACCAACCATTCTTTTAGAGATTCGTAAACTGCAAAATTAAGTCCCACATATGGAATCTGCAAACAACAATTAAGTTATGAACTGTCACAAAAATCAGAAGATACAGATGATTTGAGCATGATTGCCAATTTAGTAAACATCCATTTACTTATAAATTAGGAAAAGGAAAACTTACAACTCCTATGACAGAAGGAAGCCATCCTTTATACAAAGCACGTGGACCTTCCTCACGAAGTATGGTGGATAGGGCATGGACCATTCCTCTGTATTGATAAGGAGACTTCTCTGTCTGCAAAGCAGGAAAGAGGATTTTCAAAAAAGGTGTAGCAGCATGGTGCTCCATGGCCATTCCTCAGTATGCAGAAACATCAGCACAGGTAATATTTCTTCAGAGAACTCATAAAATACCTGCACAGTGATTCTTCCCCGCACCATGTCCATTGGGTAAGTTGCAGACATGGCTATTATGCCAGCACAAGCTCCAGCTCCAAGACGCAGTAAGGGAGTGAGCTGAGCATCCTCTGTGGAAAAAGGAAGATGACAGTCTAAATGATGACAAATTCTTGGGAATATCTTTCTGTTCCTTTTACATTATATTCAGGTTACTAGTATAGTATGACCTCTTATGTGCTCAAAGGACCAGCAAACTCATCAGACAATCTTCATTAATTTAACACATTAAAAAGAACTTTATCCGATGCTCTTTTGCTTACCAAATCAAATGAGCATGCCAGATGCCGAATAGTTTAGAAAGTAAATGCTGAAAATATGGGGCTTAAATATGTGTCTTGTGAGCTTTGGCAATCAGTCAAGCTGTTCGCCAATGATGACTAAAACGCCAAAATCATGTGTAGATGAATTTCGTCTGACAACGACAACAACATACCCAGTGAAATCCCACTAAGTGGGGGTCTGGGGAAGATAGTGTGTTTGCAAACCTTACCACTACCTCGTGGAGGTAGAGAGGTTGGTTGTTTCCAAAAGATCCTTGGCAAATAAATTTCGTCAAACACTACTAGAAAATCCAGTAGCGATCACAAGCAGCATATAGCAGAAAAGTGAACTGCTTTGAAGGAGAAAAACTCTTATCTGTCTTTAAAACCTTATTTTGGCAACTGAAGTTATGGATAGATCAGGATGAGGATGGATACATCCTAACCTAAATCCAGATTTGCCCTGAAATATGAAAAAATTAAGTTTTTACTTTTTGTTGACCCAGCTGATGTTTTGACTTGATTACCAAGTCTTGGACGATAAGTGTTGTGGGGTAAAATTTCTTACTATTGAATACAGTGGTCGAATGAGACATTAATATAAGGCCTGCTGCAAAGGTGAACTATACTGGTAAGCTGAAGCACGAGAAATAGTAGGATCTTGGAACAGAAATAAGCTCACCTAAGAAAAGTGGAGGGGAAGAATCTTTATGGACGATCGGGCATAACCAATATTGAGTTCCTCTTCTTCTTCTTTTAAATCTTAATAATTATATCTTATTTGAAATGGATAATTCCTCAAAAGACGCAAGTACAAGCATAACTGAAAGACAATCCGGAAAAAAAATGTGTCTTCCAAAAGGGTCATCCACTATAAGGAAAACAAAATATTGGCCGAGTATATAGCCATTATCCACAGCTTTGGTCCCTCAATCCAGGGTTTGGAAGAGTTGAAGTGGGTACAGACCTAACCTCCAGCTCATTTTGCACAAAGTGGCTGCCCGCAACTAGAACTCGCATTTGCGCACTAGAAAAGATTGAGCTTTTACCACCCACCAAGCCATGGCCCTTGCTAGACAACATAATAAGCAGACATAGTGACAAGGAGAAGGAGAGTACAGCTATATCCCATTGCTAAATCAAGCATAGCATCCATGAAGAGTTTCTTTTTTACATGACTAAGCACCAAATACAGTAGCAGGAAATGAACTAGAACTAGAACTAGAAGTAGCGTAAACAGAAAAAGTAGAACTTAAAAAAACATATATAAGCTCATACTTAATCTCCACAAACAACAGCAAAATGAATCATAGTAACGTAACATGCAGAAGGAACACACTCCTTTTAAGTTTTATAGAGACAGTAGAAAAAGAACTGTGCTTAATGTTTTCTACGTCTGATGAAGACTGCTTAAAATTTTAAACAGATAGTAGGAAAAGAATTGTGCTTAAAGTTTTATTGATATTTCTTCCAATGGTTGGATTCATATATGAAATCTCATAGTTCATCCACAAGGAAATCATTGGAGGACTCCTCGGTGGTGAAATCAAAAACATAAACACACGACAACTAAATAACTCAAAAGAAAGATAGACATACCATTGCCAGTTTGTTGCTGGTAAAGATACAGTATACCCCTGTTTCAATATCAATGAGGAAGTCAATAGAGGGAAAAGATACCAGATATTTGATTTTAAGGAAACATGAGAAGCAAGTCTGTGTTGCAAAAAAATGCATAGTGTCAGATATGACTATACTTGGAAGCTTGCTCATAGCTGAAGAATTTGACTGCTGAGTTTGGGACGATACGTGCACAATTGGTGCCATTGCCCTTGAACAGTCCTTTGAACCCCTCAGTTCTCCAGATATATTTTAAGCCTGAAATGGTCCCATTGTATTTTATGCTATGTGAATTTTGAACCTGCACTTGAGACAGATCCTGTTAAAAGTAGGAAGCAAACTAGTCTAGATGGAACTACCCTTAAATGCAATATAAATGTATGTTTCAGACAAAAGATTAGGCTCCTTCAAAGAAAGCATGTCGGAAAAAAAGTTTACTATCCTAAACTTCAAAAGGAACAAAAGTTGATCCACTGATAAAAATTAAAGTATGGGTTACAGTGTTCCAACACTCAAATTAAGTATGAAATGCTCGAAGTCAGTTTTGTATTTTTCCTCCTTCCATAGAACCACTGAAAAGCGCAGAAACAGCAGGCATGAAACTACACTTCACCTGGAGCAATATCTTTAGCCGTTCCAGTGGGGCCACAGCAGTTCGTGACCTGCAGGATCAGGAGACCAGTAGTAAGTGCAGAAACAGCAGATGTGATTACTTAACCCCTTGATTTTATGTTTCGAACTATTATTTTAACTTCTCTCACAAATTCAATTCAATAATAAATATACTCTTACTATCCATACGGGACAACGAGATCCGTGATTTCTCTATTTAACAATGGGGTGTAGATAGAGTTGGCAGTCACCACTCCCGGAAGTACAAACCACATAGGTCAGTCATCCAAGTTAAGAGCACATATACACAACAATCTCATCAAAGTCTTTGTTTGAGATAAGCGAGTGGAGAACATAATGACATGCTGGAACATGCAATGCAAGGCACTTTTGCACATGTCCTTCAAATAAGGAAAACCAAAAAAACCACTACAATCAAATCATGTGATCAAGTTAACGAATATGGATTAACAGTCATGAACACCTCATATACTGATGGAACACTATAGCTTTGCAAATCTTACACCAAAATTATAAATACAGATGATATTTTGTGCAATTCTTCGGAAAGTCAACATGGGTATTAGACAAAAAGCTCAATTTTTATGAACAACGGCACCTTTAAAAACACCACTTGCCTCCTTCTCTATTTCCAGTTGACTCAATTATAAGGAAATCTGACTTTCTATTTCACTTTCAAGGGGGGAAAAGAGACGGTGGGGTGGGTGGGGGAAGTGTACAACCTTCAGTTGAGTCCATCAAATTTACACATTTTCGCTCATGTTATTTATCAGGTGAATCAATGTTGTAAAATTTAATTAATTCACAATACATTCCATAATTCACAATGTCTCCTAAAGTAGAAGATTAAATTATGTAGTATAACTTACACGCCTCCGGCGACACCTCCAGCTACGAGTGACTTGCAGATACTGATAACAGCATGGCTTGTAGGCCTGATTTCCTGTCTAGCTAACTTCGCCTCTTCTGCGAGATTCACAATTTTCTCCACCGCTGATTCGCTCGCCTTCACATCCTCAGAAGCCATATAAGATCGAGATCGCCTAGTTTATAGCTCAACCTAATACGAATCCTTAGATTTTGAACACTGTCAAAAATATACTCAGTTCAAAACCAGAGGACCGATCGGAATATGGACGAGCTAAGGGAAAAATGTAATTTTCCCGGCGACGGTATACTGAATCCCGGTGGTTTGTGGCGGCGGCGGCGGCGTAAATGAACAGAGATCGATGAAAATGCAGCAGGGAAGTGAACGTGCAAAATCAGAGTTAACTCTCTTTGTCTGCTATAATTATAATAACACTAATTATTTTCGTTTTCTTTATATAAGAAATTATTATAGTTTCTTCCTTTTATTTTATTGATTATCTTACTTACATTTTTTATGTTATTTAATTGTAATTATTATGTGATCTCTCAACAAATCTTCAAATTAACTTTAATTAATGAAATATTGAGAGGTTCTCACTTTTCAAGGTTGTTGAAAACCTGGTGGGCCCGGGCGACAATTTCAACCACAAATGAGAGAGTGGGCCGTTGGTCTTTATATTCTTCCGATTTCAATGGGTTGTAAACTTGTAATGTAATGGTGATATTATTTTATTTTTAATTATAGATTTTATATTTAAATATTGTTTATGAAATTTTTTTATTAAAGATATTACTTTCAATTGAATTATATGTTACACGATTTAAATTTGATCGAAAAATCAATGTCAATGGACTAAAAAAATCCGAAGTATAAAAGTGTATATTTCCACAAATATATGATTGGAAAATATATGAGATCTCAAAAGATACTAGTACTTAGAATATTGTGGTTACGAAAGAAAGGGAAAAGAGTGGCTATCCATGCCTTTCAAGTTCGAATATATATAATTAAAATAAATACTAATACTAATATGAAACAATTGCATTTTTCTTGAATTATACTCTATTTATTCAAAAATAATGAAATAGTGTTGTTTTGGATGCTAATCAATTTATTGTATTTGAAAACAATTATTGTATTTGAAAACAATCTTTCAACATTTTTTTTAAAAAAAATATTATTTCTAAGTAGTTGTAATCTATAGTAAATTTTATATGATTTTACTTACTAATTCTTATTTTAAAATATAAGGTTAAAGTTCAAATACACGATAAAATTGAACTCATATATTGAATTTTGTATTATAAACATTAGCATAAGAAAATGTGTAGTTGATCAGAAATGTATTGATTTGAATTTTTTAAAACGAAGTGTTTCTATCATATTTCATGATCAAAATAAAGAAATAAAAGTGATGATACACATGACAATAACTTTAAAGAAATATAAAATGGTGATGCACATGTCCTTTCAAAGTAATGTTAAGGTATGTTATATAAATATAATAAAATTTAAAACATGACAACGTAATTCTAATAAAAATTGATGAAGCATGTATAAATAATTCTTATTTATTGTTTGAAAAAAGAATAAAACTTGTCATTAGCATGTCGAAAAGATTTGGTCACCCTTTTAAAAAAAAATGTTGGTATTTGAATGTATTGTATTCACAAAAATATGAGAAAATTTTATGATTGACATATATAATTATTGCTTATGTTTTAAGTTTTGACAGCTAAAAAATAACAAACATATTAATGTATTAATGATAATAAAGAATTGAGTTCAAATAACTCTTAACCAATTAACTAATAATATTTTTCCTTGAATATAGTGTTCAGTAATCGGGATGATCTTAATCCCTGATTTTCTCCTTATTATTTGGACACTATTTTACTAATTTATCAATTTCCTAATTAATAGTATTAATCTCTTATTTTGATTTTTCTTCCTCCTTTTTAGTTGTCAAACCTTTTTGAAAAATTTCACCACCATGCTTATTTAATATTTGATTAAACATTGAGGTAGACTAGATATATCTTTTTAATGCTTTAAAATTAATATCGTTTTTTTGTTTTTTAATTTATTTATTTTCTTAAAAAAAAAACATTCTTACTTGTGGAATCTTGTTTTTAGAGTGTTTATTTTTTTAGACTAATAAATATTTTTATGCATGAAAACCGTATGATTTATAAAAAAAATTCAAAAGAGTGCATCATTTACAAATTAACATTTTATATCTACAGACTTCACATAAATCAAAAATTTAAAAACAGAATCTTTAAAAAAAATTAAGTTTATTAGTTTGTATATAATTTTCATACTTAATGAAATGCGTATATTTTATTATATTTAATTCACACAATAAACTTAAAAGAATTACTATCATTTATTGTATGTAATAAATATATAATATGATTTTCATTATTAACTTTGATTAACACTAATGAAATCAACTTATATAGTAGATTTGTTAAGACATGTCATTTCATATCTATTTCATACAATAAATATTGTTACATTCTAAACTGAACTTACTAATGTATATCAGCTTTCATACATATTATAAACACTAATAAAAAGTATAATTTATTGTGACATCAATTTTTATACAGCAAAAAAATGCTTTTACATACTATACCAAGCTTATTAATTAATATCAATTTTAATACATTTTTTAAACACAAATGTTATTGTAAACTGATACTCAGGGTTGACTAATAAATATTTTGTACACACAAAATAAACCAATATATAAAATCAAAATCACTACATACAAACTTAATCAAAATTGTTGTATACACATTTAACATTCTTAAATATGAAAAAAAAAATTACTTGAGACTGCTCTTCTCTTAGGAGTTTCTTTAGATTATCAAAAAACTTTATGTTTTTCTTTTTTGAAATATAATTGTTATTTGATACAAGCTATAAAGAGTGAGAAAAAACTCAAAAAGCATATCATATATATATATATATATATATATATATATAAAGTATACCAAAGTTTATAAGTGCAAGTTGAGACTTGAGATGATCATCCATGAGTCTTATGATTTATTTAGGCCCATTTGACTCATCAGTGTATGATGGAGTGGCCCATATGAATTTTTGGGCTTTATAATAACTATGGCAACAGAGCAGCAAAAGCCCAAATTAATGGCGTGTCCAAAATCAGCAAAAGATTTACACAAATTTGTCATTAAAAGCGTGAATTGGGATCCTTTAAGGGAAAATTACGCGGCTAAACAAATTTATACTATTTAATTACTCATCATAGCTATAGTTTGCTATAGTTGTCACTCGCGACTAATATTAACTATTAATTACGCGGGTTGACTTCGAGTTTATATAATTAGTCACGTTTGTATAATTCTTCACATTTATATAATTCACAACTAACAATTCTTTGTTTGATTTGTATTTGTATGCGATGATTTATATTTTTATATCAAAATGATTTCCTTTGATTTTTTAATTTTGTCACCATATACATTAAATCTTTTTTCTGTATAACTTTTAAAAGTTTGTATAAACGTGTAGTTTTTGGATTTTGTATAATATAATTGTTATAATGTAATTTGTATAATATATTTTATATAAACGTATAAAGTTAATATATTTATGTTTGTATTTATTCGTTATTTAAAGTTTGATCATGTTTTGTATAAATTCCCGACTTTATATTACTCAATTATACAAAACAAGCGAATTATACAAATTATTGCCCTCTCTTGCTCGCCCTTTCCTCACTCTACAAAACTCATTCGTCTCTCTCCTCACTCTCCAGATTTACAAAAACATTTGTCTAATATACAATTATCTAACTAATATACATATACAATTCACCTTTTCCCACTCTCTTACCTCTCTCCTTCCTCTCTCAATCTCGCTCGCCTCTCTCCTCCCTCTCCCAATCTTGCTCGTCACTCTCCTCTCTATAACATGTAACTACGAATCATAATTGTCAAACTACAACTATAAAGCATAATTAGGCAATTTTTGAGTAACTATATGTGAAGGTTTCCATTTAATTACTTAGAGATACTTCTCAATAGATGGTGTATAAATTGCAAAAGTGGAAATATATTTAATTGTTTGAAAGTATAAGATTAATATATATGATAGTGATATATATCTAATAAGGTAGTTTTCCTTAAAATAATTAAAATCCGAGTTAAACTATGTAAATTTTGAACAATATTTTAAGATATGTTATTTAAATCATATAACTATGAGATAACTGATAACTTAATAATTTTTAAATATTTAAATTTAAAATTTAAAATATTAAATTAATTTAATTTAATTTAATTTACTTTGAAACATGAATAAGTAAAAATAAATGGTACAAGCCACGAAAAAAGAACCCCATATATTTGTATTTATGATAACAACGTTATCCAAAAAAATTAGGCTCTTTTAATCTGGCTTTTATGGCATTTAAGAGATGGGGAAATTGAGTGAAAGTAACTACGTGTATGTATATGGAAATTTGGAGTGTGGACCACTTGGAAGGATTTGCAGGATCTTGTCTGAGTTCTCAGCATATGTGTAAACAACAAAGATAGAATTGCTAGTTGAAAGCGTTATCTTCGAATGAATTTTGTTATGTACGATTTAAATTTAATTAAGATTTTAATATGAATTTTAGATATCAATTGATTTTTTTTATGGTTCCAATATATGAAATATAGATAGATGTTTTGGGTGTATATTTAAGATTAAAATAATAAAGTTATTGCAGAACTAATGATAAAGGGTGTAAAAACTTCTATACAAGTTCTTTGTCCCTTTGGAGACATCCGATAATATAAATTAGCATGGTCCCTTTGTAAGGATAACACATAAATCAAAAAAAGATTTAAATTAAAAAAAAATAAAAAAAAATAATGAATGGTGTCCCCGGAGAAAATTATCATAATAAGTTATTTAACGATAATAAATAGGACCTAAGTGGTGTGATAGCTTCAGTTCTTCTAGAAGAAGTGTAACATTACACCTGTTAGAGTGGAACCAACCACTTTCAATAGTTTTTTTTTCCGCTCACTATTTGGTACCTGCATTGGAGCTTAGGAGTAGCGTTCAAATAAAAATATTTCATATTCAAGGTTTGAATCCAAAATCTCTAGTTAATGAACAGTCTCATTCATTGCACCAATATCTTTGATATTAACAACTCTTTCGATATGTGGATGACACTGTCTGATAGTAAGTGTATATAATGCAAGATGTTAACAACATTTTCTATATGTGGATGACCACTATATGATAGTAAGTGTATAATACAAAAAATATATATATGTATGGAATCCTAATTTTTTTATTCACCACTTTAAATTTCTATTATTTATGGATGAAATCATGCTAAAAAAAGATATATTTGCGTGTGAGATTTATAGTATATATAATTAATAGATGTGTGACCAATATTTTATATTTCTTATATATTCATATTTTGAGGATGAAATGATATTGCATTAAAAAATGATACTCGTGTATGAGATTTTTAGTAAATTAATAGATGCGTGATGAGTATGTATTTATTATATAGTAAGTTTTTATAGCTTGACCTTAACTAGGAGTTTAATTAATAGGAATATCTTACTTTTTTTTGTCATACAAGTGCACTTTAATTACAGACTTACCACTAAACTTTGACACTAAAGTGGCTAGTCAAGCTTCTCCAAATTACAAATATTTTTTTCTCCAAAGTTGAAATATTTGACGAAGCTTTTAAGAGAAGATAAAAAAAATACTTTCGAATAGAAGCAAAAAGGGGGAGAAAAAAAATGTTTTCTCCCCTTTTGGAGAAACTACACTTAAAATTACATTTTTAAAAATCTAATTAAATGCTAATTGTTATTTTGGAATACTGTTTTTAAAATAAATTAATTAAATAAAAAAAAATGATTTTCACTAAAAATGTTAGTACTTTTCAAAATATATAAGGTGATCTTAAAAGTTTGATTAAGGGTGTGTTTGGTATGAAGGAAAATGTTTTCCATAAAAAATGTTTTTTTGGAAAACAAGTAGATTTTAGACTTATTTTCTCATGTTTGGTTGGTGAGTAAAAAATATTTTTCAAAAATGATTTTTAATGTTTGATTATGAATGAAAAATGTTTTTTGAGAAACATCTTTTATTTTTACCAGAGTAGAAAATAATTTATGAAATTGAAAATATATTTTTAGAAATAATTTTTTTTTGGGGTGTGTGTGTGGGAGGGTGTGTATATGGGGGTAGGTGAAAAAATAAAAATTTGAATTGAAAATATTTTTAAAATCAAAATTAATTTTTTGGGGGGTTGGAGGGGGGGGGGGCAGGGGTAGGTGAAAAAATGAAATTTTGAAGTTAATTTTTTTAAAAATAAAATTAATTTTTTTGGGGGATTGGGGGGGGGGGCTGATAGGGGGTGGGGAGGGACGTAGGAGTTTTAAAATAAAAATATTTTTAAAAACGAACTCAATTTTTTTTGGAAGGGGATGCGGGGGCTGGCCAGTGGTGGGTGGGGTGGGGGGTCAGAGATCGGGTGAAAAATAAAATTTTGAAATTGAAAATATTTTTTTTAAAAATTGATATATTTGCCAAAAAAAATGTAATTTGAAGTTGGAGGAGAGTTTTGAAAAATGTTTTCCTTAATTTTTGAAGGGAAGTCATTTTTCTTAATTTTAAGGAAAATAAGTTGATTTGGAAAACATTTTTCAAAACTTTTGTCCCAACCAAACATGAAAAAATATTTTTCTTCCTACCAAACACACCCTAAATATGGTATTGATACACATCACCATCGGAAATAAAGTAAATGAATTATAATATTTTTCTGTGGGTGTGGTTTGTTTTTATTATCTCAAAATTAACTAAACATAATGGTTGGTGTATGGGGGGTGACTATTTAATTTGACACTGAATATCCATTACTTTTTCCACCAAACAAAGTAAGATATATAATTACAATTGAATTATATATACTGAAATAAACCTAATATAATGGCTTGGTTCTTGAATGCACGAATTACATCGAACATATGAAGCATCTATAATGCAGTATGCATGGAGTATAATTTAAGGTTTTAATTTTAACACTTCTATGGTAGATTTATCATGCACGTGAATTTGTATCTTTTGAATATTTAAAAATTCTATAAATCATGATAATTAATGATTTAAAATCTTATATTTAAATTTTTAGTGTCACATAAGTTAGGGCAAAAAAAGTAATATATAAAATTTGAATATGACTTTAAAAAACACTATAAATCACAAATTCACTATAATAAGAACTTCAAATATTTAAAAACATATAAAAATTTGATTTATTCTTAAAATTCTATCTAAGCCAAGTAACTTGGGACATATAAAAGTAATATATATTATTTGGAAATCACCTAAAAGTTCTTATATGAATTCCCCTAATTCTAACGCCTTGTAATGAAAGGGGAGTGGACGTGGCGTAAAATGAAGATTTGGGGAAATAGCAAAAAAATTCCTTATGATTTCGAATGTGTAATTCAGACAACGAAAAGGGAGCCCGATACTTTAAATATTTAAGAACCATAACCTTTTAGAATGTTTCTTCAAATTTCAAAATCATTTTTTTTTTATAATTCTTCAAATTTCAACTGTATCACAAAAGATTGAAAAAGTAATATGTATTTGATTAGTGCTAGCACAGTTCCATATCTAGTTTTACAATTTAAAAAAGGGCCATAAATCATGCATCACATGATCAAATATTCAAGTTAATTTTAGCGAATGACCTGAATATAATATCCAGTCAAAGTATAGGATGGAAATTAGTAGAATCATCTTTAAAAACTTTCTAGATTAATATTACAGTACTTTTTATTCTTTTAATTAATTAAAGTGGAAAGAAAAAGAAAGTAAAAAAAAAGAGTGAGCCTTTTTTTTTCCCTTTCATTTTTAGTAGCTAGAATTCAGTCTACCCTTTATCCATATTCACACTAGAAAGTGGACTAGTGCCTTCCACTTTTTATCTTTAGGATATATATGGTTCTAAATTCATGCTCAAGGAAGGAATTAATGAGTGATACACATGCTACATAATTTAATGATGTATAACTTCCACATGGAATTTAACCAAGAATGAGAGGTTTTTTAGTCTTATTGATCACTCCAAAATAATCTATCATATGAAATTATTTATTTTTACGTGAGGTACATGAGCCTCTTAAAATTATGTTAGGAGGTAGATATAATTAAAAGACATAAGAGGTCCCGATCGAAAGTATATTTTTAGACTGCTAAAAATGCTTCGATATATACATACATAGAAGGTAACATACTTCATAACATGAAGCTCTCTAGTGGGGGCGGATTTTAGGATATTAATAGGAATTTTCGAAAAATTAAATTACTATCATGTACTTCAACTTGTATTGTATTAATAATTTAATAAATAGTATATAAGAAATATTACTTAGATACTCATTAACGTTATTATGATATTTAAACAAAATTTATTTAAACAAAATTGAACGACTTTTTCTTTACAAAACATAGTTTAGTCATTATCGTACTTAGATAAACCTAAGTGATTTTTCCCTATAAGAGATAATTTAGCGTCATTAATTAATTATAATACATGTTTTACGTACTAATTAAATTATTAAGCCGTTTTTATAAAGTTGTATGTCCTATATCATCCACGAGGAGTCTATAGTCCTCTCTGGCGCAACTAATTAATGCCAATTAAGTCAAAATAACTTTGCTTTATCATATAATTAATTAATTAAACAAACCCAACCCTAAAAAAAGAAAAAAAGAAAAGAGGATTCAATGTTTCTTTAGGTGACAAAGGTCGTGTGTCATTGACCTGTTCAATATTGAGAATTAAGAGAAAATGAAACTAGGGTGATCTGGCACATAAACTAACCAGAATTAAAAGCAATTTATTCTTATAAAATATAACGTGCCCTTTATATTAGTTATATATATATATATTAGTTTCAAAGCAGTAAATTGAAGTGCAAAAATAAATAGATGTATTAGAGGTATTTAGCAGATTATTATGTACGGCGAGAGACGGAGTCCGTATATGAGGTTTATGGGATTAGGTAGGAGAGGCAAATGAGTGGTCGAATAGCAAAGGACTGATTGAATATGATCAGATGAAAACGGATAAAATATTTGACCCATATTTTTAAGAAAAAATGACAGAAATTCCACCTTTAAGTTCTTTTATTATTATTATCCCCTATTAGTTTTATAAATCTCCAAAATTCTTTATTTTCATGCATTAGATTAATGTATCAGCGCATCAAATTAATATATCCCGTGCATTAGATAATGTATCTCGCACATCAGATTAATGTATCCCGTGCATTAGATAATGTATCTCGCACATCAGATTAATCTATCCCGTGCATTAGATAATGTATCTCGCACATCAGATTAATCTATCTCGCGCATCAAATTAGTTTATCATGTATAAGAAGTACATCAGGTTAGTGTATCGTGTATAAAATGTAATGTATCTTACTTAACTATTAATGTATCTCGCGCATCAAATTAATGTATGCGCTTATATTATCGTATCACTTTGAGAAATTTCTGTAATTATAAACTTATAAGGGACAAATGATAATTTTGCCTTAAAATTATGTGATTTCTGACATTTGTCCTATTTCTAATATGAATAAATCAATAAAATATATATTCATATGATATACTAGTAAATGAGCTCGCGCGGTTAGAATATTCTTCTTTAAAATTTATTAGAATAATATTTTGATGTTATAGATTTTTATATAAATATGTTTTTAAGAGTATTAAATTAAAAGAAATGGGAAAATTAAAAATCATAACACTGTTTTTGTTAGTATAACACGATATGTTACTTTGAAAATATTAAATATTTAAAATATATATATCTATATATAACTAATGTGTTATCATGAACAAAAGTTTCATAATCATACGATATACCAATAGGTAATATGTAGTCATTATGTGTTTGAAAATAAAAATGCGATCTTCCAAAATAAATATTTGATATGTAACATAATTATGATAGTGTTTTGGAATTGAAGTTGTGCACAAATAAAACATTAAGGATCCTTAAAATGTATGATAGAGAAGTAAGGGGTAATGGGGAAAAAGTTCAAAAAAATGTACTTTGGTGTGAGAGAATAGTCATCATTGTGTATCATATAATTATAATTAATTGCTAGTTTTAATTCTATCATTTGACTTTCTATTTTTTTACTCCTATTAATATTAACATTATTATGACAACAAAAAATCAGATAAATCTTTAGGCTTGATTTCTTAGAGAAGTAAAGATTTCTTTCGAGAATATTATAAATAAATGTATTATGTAAAAAATTATTTGTGAAGCTGCATAGTTGATTTACATATAGTTCGTACTAATAAATACTTATAACAATAACTTTATAAAAACATAAACAACAAAGTTTAAAACATGTAGTAAAAAAAACAATTAATATTATAACCATAAGTTAATGACTGCATAAAAAATATAACAGGATTTGTAACAATAGAATAAAAAAAATAAAAATTTGAGCCCAATGAATGGAGTGTGTGTACTTTGTTAGTGAGTCATTCATCAATAGCAAAATACACAAATATTTAATTGTGCAGGAGAAGAAGTTCTGGATCAAATATTTAACTGTGTAGAAAAAGAATTTCAGAATTTTCGTTATTTTAAAATGAGAGAAAATCCCTCTATTTATAGCCAACAAAGGGTAGTGTGAACAAATGCTAATTGTGTCTTACTGAAAAGGTCACAACTCTTTGAAAAAGTCACAAGTTTTCAGAAAGGTCACAATCTTTCATAAATGTTACAACCTTTTATAAATGTCGCTACTCTTCATAAAAGTCACAAATTTTAATGAAAGATTATTCAATTATAGTTTATCATTTGTTATATTAAAAGAAAAGGCATAATTATAAATCATAACACTATTTTGTCCATGTTTACATAATTTCATTTTACCATGGTTACACAGTGTATTTTATTAGAGAGTATAATGAATTTTCTCAATTTTCTTCGTTGCAAATTTTGTTAGTATAATACTATCAATTACTTTCAAAATATTAAATAATTTTAAAATATATATGTATAACTAATGTTTTTATCAAGAACAAAGGTTGCATAATCATATGATATAAGAATAAGTAATATGTAGTCATTATGTGTTTTAAAATTAAAATGCAATCTTACAAAATTCAAATTCGATATGTAATATAGTTATGACAGTATTTTAGAATTGAAGTTGTGCACAAACAAAACATTAAGGATACTTGAAAAGTATGAAAGATGAAGGAAAATGGGAAAAAAAGTTTAAAGTACTTTGGTGTGAGAGAATAGTAATTATTGTGTATTATATAATTATACTTAATTGCTAGTTTTAATTCTATCATTTGACTTTCTATTGTTTTGCTCTTTTTAATATTGACATTATTAATCCAATAACAAAAAATCATATAAACTTTTAATCTTGATCTCATGAAGAAGAAAAAATTTCATTAGAGAATGTTGTAAATAACGTATTCTGTAAAAAGTTATTGTGAATATGAATAGTTAGATTTACATACAGTTTATACTAACAAATATACTTATAACAATAACTTTACAGAAACATAATCAACAAAGTTTAAAATATGTAGTAAAAGAAACAATTAATACCATAAACATAAATTAATAATTGTCTAAAAACATACCAGGATCTGTGACAGTATAGAATGAAACAAAAAGAAAAAATTGAGCCATCTGAATGCAGAGTGTCTCCCTGTTAGTAACCCACTCGGAAGGACCAAAGTACACAAATATTTATTGTGCAGAAGAAGAAGAAGAAGAAGAACATCCGAATCATAAATTTAACTTAAATGTGCAGAAGGAGAAGAATTTCAAAATTTTCGTTATTTTAAAATGAGAGAAAACTCCGCTATTTATAAATAACAAAGGATAGTGTGAACAAATTATAATTATGCCTTACTGGAAAGGCCATAACTCTTTGAAAAAATTACAACTTTTCATGAAAGAGAAAGACTAAATTTAGAAAATAAATAAATTAAAAGAGAATGCTTGTTTGTGGTGGCGTCACGTAAGCATATATAGTGTTCTCTTATATATATATATATATATATATATATATATATATATATATATATATATATATATATATGATATGATATGATTCCTTTCTTATTATGTAAAAGGAAATAAGTACTCCTATATTACAATCATTCTTTTAATGTTCTTTTTTTGTCTTTTAGAGTGTGTTTAGCGTGAAAAAAAAATATTATCGTCTCTTTTTGAAAAAAATATAATTATTTTTTTCAGAAAAAATAATCCAAATCCTAGCTAACTTTTTTTTGAAAATATAATTTTGGAATTGCGCTTGTGACATAGTCTAAATAAATAATAATTTATTTTTGTTTAAAAGAGAATGTGCTTTTTTCAATAGTTAATTTTATTTTGTGAAAAAAAAAAAAGAAAATTTATATATATATATATATATATATATATATGTAAGTGAAAAACTCACTCAACAAAGAAAAAATAATTATACTTACAATATGTTTCTTTTGAAAAGAGAATAAAACACATAATAGCCGAAAGGGTAAAAAAAACATCAAAATTAATAAGAGGTCGTTTGATGTGAAAGATAAACATAAATAGTATTAGATAAATATTTAATGGCCCGTAATTTAATGCTTCCTGCTAGTATTTGGAATGAGTTTTAACTGTGTTGCTCTCTAATATGTTGTTCCAAGCTCCAGTTCTATTCAAGCTAGCAGCTAACAAGGTTCATGTTTTGCAATGTAAAGCTGCTAATTTTAGTCAATGTCCACTAATTAAAGTCTAATTAACTATAGAAATTTATGGTAATTCATACATAAAAATAATTTTAGCTAAATAAGGTGGATGTTCCATTTTTACGAAATAAGAATAAATAACTGATACTCTACCAATATATATATATATATATATATATATATAAAGATAAATAAGAGGATATTTTAATCAAACCACTTATTTTTAGAAAATATGCAATGGTTATTATTATTAATACAATAAACTAAACAATCAATAAGAAATAATGTGAGAATAACTAATCCCAAATAACTTGTATTTAAAACCACAAAGCTTATCAAAGTTTAGCGTTGAACCATCTAGCTGGTTTTGTACGTGGGTTTACAGGTTAAACAATATGTCAAGTGTTGGGTATGTAGCAAGAATTGATGGAAAATAGAGGGAAAGAGAGGAATTTGAAAAGTTGAGAACTTGAAAAGTTCTCTTATGCTTTAATGAAAAGACATTTGTCCCTCATCGGTGGTGGAAAGAAAAATAGGAGAGTTTAAATACAGAAACACTCCTATTAATTGTTAAAAGGGTTGGAAAGAGGGACCCCCTCGCGTCGTCGCTCGTCTCGGCAAATCGATCGAGAGATTATTTTTTGGACAAAGTTTGGACAAAGTTTGTATTTATTTAATTAATTAATTAAATATTTTCAATTAATTAGTTGATAACAGAAACGTTTTCAATTTTTTAGTTGATTAACCCGACCCGACTCGAATCCGCGCGCGATCCATTTTATTTGAACTTTCCCAATTTTATTTAAATTTCCCTCCATGACTGTTCTGAAAGCTTGCAACTTTCAGGAACAGTCATTACCATTTGAAAGGTTGCAAACTTTCATCAGTGGTCGTGTGGATTCTGAAAAGGTTGCAACCTTTCAGAACCTGTTCTTCTTGCCTATAAATACCACTCATTCTTCAGAATATTTACTTACGAATTTTCTGATCTTCTTCTTCTTCTTCTTCACACATTTTTCTTCGTTTACTTTCCTGCTGTGGATTGGTTCGCTGACAGTAGAGTTTTTGGTATCTACACTTTGCTGATTAAGATCATTTTACGCTGGGAGGTTATATTCCAAATCAAACATCGGATACTAGAGGGGAATAATTTCCTTAAGGGACACTGTGAGTTCAGTGGACTTGATCTTTTTCTGATTTAAAAACTGAAACGTTTTTACAGATTTTAGTTTTTTGTGAATTAACTTTCTGTTCATTTCTCTTACTGGTTCTATAAATTTCAGTTACTTCGTGTTTTCGAATAATTTATTAGAATCAGTAATTTCTGGTTTTATAACATAGATTGACAACACTTTACTAGCCTTTTTTAAGTATAGTATAATATTTGTGCAAAAATTATTGAATTCGTTCAAACTCCTGTTTTACTATAACTATGCTCTTGATTATGTAGGAGACAAAATTTGAAAAATTAAGCAATAAATAAATAAACACGTTGATGACAAGTAGGTGGCTTTATCCACTTATTTATGCTTAACTTTATGCAAATCAACGGTGTATAAGACAATATACTTATAACTAATGTCAGGATTATTATTACATTTTATTCATCACAAATTTTGTCTACCTTACCAAACAAATATAAATATTACATTAACAATTAAAATCTCAATTGTTATTACCAATTTAAATAGAATGTAAATTATTTACATTCAATATAAATAAATTTTACATGTTGCAGCGCATAATTTGTAATGTTCTATTTCAACTTGGTATTTAGGACCCACTTGATTTAAAAGGAAAGATTAAAAAAACTGTTAGGAAATGCAAGAACAAAATAGACGTGCACGACAAAAGGTGATAGCGGAAGAAATTCAAGTCAAAATTTTCCATTTTGAATTAAGAGAAGACAAAATAATACAAGAATAAAATAGTTCGGGGTAGCAGACAAACCAACCAAACAAGAAAAAATAAATCAACACAAGAGACGTCAAATTTAACGTGAAAAACCTCTTTGGTGTGAATTATAAAAATCACAGGATCAAAGCTTCACTATAATCAACAAGAGTTACAAAAGTATCCTCCAAAATGGTCACCAACAAAGTGTCAAATCAATGAGCAATGCCACTACAAGATAACATAAAAAACTAGAGAAACATAAGGAACTAAAATATCCAAATCGTAGCTACTGTTCACGAGCTACAATCTAGAGCTACAGGACTCCAAAACACCCTCTCTCAGTTCTCAATCAAAGATTAAGTTGAAAGGAGCATGCTGTCCAAAAATCAGCTCAATCGGACAAGAAACAAAGTGAAAATCGCGATTTGAAAATGACTGCTATGACCTATACGAAAATCTACACCTTTTCACTTTTCTATGCTCTCTCATAACTCTTGTGATTCTACTCAAATAAGATGAGAGTCTTACATATGCACCATAATATTGACCTATGGGTAAAAGCAGACTTGTTAAATTTGAGCTTATTTTATTAACAAAGGAAATAATGCAAAGACCCAAAACCTTTAACTTATAGGAAGGGGAAAAACCTTTGGACTAATTTGTAATGTTGTATCTCAACTTGGTATTTAGGACCCACTTGATTTAAAAGGAAAGACCAAAAAACAAGGTATAGATCTTCTATAATACCACCAATTCTTATAGAAAGTCGTTTCATTCGTGGATTAATTAAGAGTAATTTTTTTAGATAAGTTAATTTCATTACAAAAAAATTAAATAAAATAATTTCTTATTCGATGAGATAAGATGGAATATCCGGCTTATCCCATCGTACCAAACGATCATTTTATGGTACGTATACTTCCCTATCTATATATATTTACCCCATTCCAAAGAATTTTCACAGAAAAGTCATTTGTCCCTCTTATCCTATGCATCATTTCTAGAGAGAAAAAGAAAATTACATTACTATTTAATAGTACTACTTTTTTAAAGTCTTGTTATATAGTGATTGATGATAATACCTTAACCAATAGACAATTACACTGATTTTGAGCTGCCTTTTTTTTCCATTCTAGCCACTCTCCATATTACAGGTATTTGAAAATCCCCATATTGTATTTGCTTTTTTGTCTGCAAAGGTAGAGTCTTTTTTTGTTCCAATTTAGTTACTTGTTTTTGTTTTTCCTTTTTTGTTTCTTGAATCTTCATGACTAGTGGGTGTTTACTATCCGAATAACTTTTGCTTTTTATCTTTATTTGTTTGTATATTTTTGAGGACTTGAAAAAAAGAAACAACTTTTTGGAGTTGGTGTGATTCTCGTGGTTCATTCTTCTTTTTTATGGAGTATTAAAGTAAAGGGTATTATTTGCTATACCCAAAATGTTTATAATTCATTTTGAATCTTGTTGTTTTTGTAGCTATTTCAAGATTCCATGGAACTTTGATCAGAGCATCAAATGTTTTTTTTTTTGGGGTGTTTCTTTTTTGACTATGTTCTTAGAGCTGACCAAGTGGACCAGTGTATGAACTTTCTCCTTTTCATACTTGCCAATCCTCTTCAACTTTGAACTTATTTTTGTTCTATAAAATACCCCTTTTTGTATGACATCTTTTAATTTACTCTAAGTTACTAATCTTCTTGATAAGTGTTAAACATGTGCTATAATTGATTAAAAAGTAGCTTAATTTATGTTATGCTTTATATGACTTCAGATGTTGGAGAAGATAGAGATGAAATTTGATCCAGAAGAAGTGATTGAGGAATTTGAAGCTTTGACCAAAGAAGCTGGGAAAGTTCAAGAAGAGACTCTTAAGAAGATACTAGAAGAAAATGGAAGCACTGTGTATCTACAACAATGGGGTCTAAATGGAAGAACTGATCCTGAGATTTTCAAGAATTGTGTTCCTCTTGTCACTCACAAAGATTTAGAGCCTTATATTCAAAGAATTGCTGATGGGGATCTTTCCCCTGTTCTCACTGGAAAACCCATTACAACAATCTCATTAAGGTACCTTTTTTATGTATGAAATAAGTGCGTGTTATAATTAAGTCGAGGGTGTATTGGAAACAACGGCCTACCATCCAAAAAAAAAAAAGGATTCTTGGTATATTTGTGTAAAGATTTTCTTGGAAAGTTAGTGGAATTTTTTTTTTGGTTGCAGTTCAGGTACTACTCAGGGAAGGCCAAAGTTTGTACCTTTCAATGATGAATTGATGGAATCCACTATGCAGATATATAAAACTTCTTTTGCTTTTAGGAATAGGTAATGGAGTTTTGCTGGATTATCTTAAAATAATGCTTAGCAAATTGCAATGTCATTTTTGTCATATGTGTTGGCTTTTTCCATGTTTGTTACTTTGTACTATCTGAATAAGTGGGGCTGATTCAAGAAAATAAATGTTCATTATTCTTGTTTTTTACCTTCAAAGCCACAATACTTCAACATCTTCTTGAAAATGAATTAATTTTGCTTTTGCTTTTATTGGTTGTCTCATACTATTTTCTTCTATTAGTATAGTTAGTATTATTCTTATTTTCAATTATTGTCATTTTTGCAGAGAATTCCCAATTGAGAATGGGAAGGCATTGCAGTTCATTTACAGCAGCAAGCAGTTCAAGACAAAGGGAGGTTTGACAGCTGGAACTGCAACTACCAACGTATATCGTAACGCGCATTTCAAGAAGACAATGAAGGCAATGCAAACCCCATGTTGTAGCCCTGATGAAGTTATATTTGGTCCTGATTTCCACCAATCTTTGTACTGCCATCTCTTATGTGGGCTTATTTTTCGTGACGAAGTGCAAGTTGTGTCCTCTACATTTGCCCATAGCATTGTCCATGCTTTTAGAACTTTCGAACAAGTCTGGGAAGAACTTATTGCAGACATAAGAGATGGAGTCATCTCTAGCCGAGTTACGGTCCCTTCCATGAGATCAGCAATTATGAAATTACTGAAGCCTGATCCAGAACAGGCTGATACCATTTATAATAAGTGTTCTGGATTAAGCAATTGGTACGGTTTGATTCCCGTGCTCTTCCCAAACGCAAGGTACATATACGGTATCATGACGGGGTCCATGGAACCTTACCTCAAGAAACTGAGGCATTATGCAGGGGAGCTACCACTACTGAGTGCAGATTATGGTTCTTCTGAAGGATGGATTGGTGCAAATGTCAATCCTAAGTTACCTCCTGAGCTAGTTACTTATGCAGTGCTTCCTAATATCGGTTATTTCGAATTCATTCCTCTCAGGGTAAATTTAGATGGCCTTGAGCCTACACCAGTGGGTCTTGCTGAAGTTAAACTAGGTGAAGAGTATGAAATTGTTGTCACCAACTTTGCAGGTACAATTTACTTAACCAAAATTATTATTATTGTGTTAGTGACTTCTATATGAATTTATGTTGCAAACATCATGAATGTATTATGTATTTATTGGTTCATGTGGGAGTACCATATGCATTATTGGAATTTATATCAGTGGGTGAGAAGGGCCATTAACCATTATACTTTTGTACATGATGGGGCTTATGAGCTGTGACTTTATATAAAATGTTCAACTTTTAAGTACTTTTAACTTTGCCAAAAAAAAATAATAGTTAATAGTCCTGGAGTACTTTTGATGCCTTTAGATTCTTGATTTTTCAAGTAATGGCCAAAATTTGAACCAAGTTTGTACATGTAATATGCAGGGTTGTATCGTTACAGGCTCGGTGATGTTGTAAAAATAAAAGGATTCCACAATGCCACACCAGAACTCCAGTTCATTTGTCGTAGCAATCTTATACTAAGCATAAACATTGACAAGAACACTGAGAAAGACTTACAGCTGGCTGTAGAAGCAGCAGCCAGGCTCTTAGTAGACGAAAAACTAGAGGTAGTTGATTTCACTAGCCACGTGAACGTTGCAACTGATCCAGGACACTACGTGGTTTTCTGGGAACTCAGTGGTGAAGCGAGTGATGAGACATTGCAAGAATGCTGCAATTGTTTGGACAAATCGTTTGTAGATGCAGGGTACGTGGGGTCTCGGAAGGTCAATGTAATTGGAGCACTTGAGCTTAGAGTTGTGAAGAAGGGGACATTTCATAAGATATTAGATCATTTTGTAGGCTTAGGAGGTGCTGTTAGCCAGTTCAAGACTCCAAGATGTGTGGGTCAAAACAACAGCAGACTGCTACAGATACTATGTTATGATGTTGTCAAGAGCTATTTTAGTACTGCCTACTGAATGATGTTGAACTTGGATGTATCATTAATAATTGTACAAAATTGAAAAGTTGTATGAAGAAGTTGATGCATTGCTCTTTAATTTGGATCTTTCATAGCTATTTGTGTGATCATTACAAAAGATACTAACAAAGAAATGTATACAGAGTTCAAAAAGTTAAAATAAATTTTGTATTTATATGAAGTTTGTACTCATAATGTTATTTTTGTATGTTCATTTATGATGCATTGGACATACAAATAAGATAGTCTCTTCCAGTTTCAATTTGTCATTTCAACTTTAATCTTGACTAACCTACTTCAAAGGATATTCTCCATCATTTGCAATAACACTCAATCCAATAGCTTATTCGGGGAGCTCCGACTAAATCTGAATCGCACACGGGCCCATTTCAGGGTAACGCTCCCGATGTTAGAAGTGTCCTACATAATTGGGAGCATAAAACATAAGATGTCTTGGTTGGACAAAAGGAATGACATTAGAAGGGGACAAGAAAGTTGTTCTTTTATTAACATAATGTGATCCTCATTTGGTTTAAGTTGTCTGTAGTTTGAAGTGGAGATGTAAAGTGTCTAACCAATTGAGGGAAGTGACTCAATTTGTAGGGGCCTCTTCAATGAGGTCTCACAATACATGCAATATGCATTTTTAGTTTTTTTATAACACTACTTAAGTACTATTTCCACAGTTTCAATTTATACTATATTTTTTATTTTTTGAGATTCAAACAACTTAAGTTTGATTAGGAATTAGCTTATGAAATCTTCAAATTTTTTGAAATGAAATTTGTGTATTTTTTGAATAGTATTATAAGTCACGATAATTGACAAATTGAAAATCTTAAAAGATATATGAAAAATTTACGATTAAAGATAGATTTATTTGAATCTCGAAATTAAAAAAATTTCAGAAAGTATTTTCTTTTATTAATTCGACTTCTCACAATATTGAAAAGACTAAAACATGGTTTATTTGGTATTCTTTTTAATAAAAATAAAGGAAGTACGTAAATTTGGCGTATATCCCTACATTTTTTAGAGGTAGAAGCATATAAATGTGCGTCAAAAAGGAAGTAACCTTAATAGAAGAATAAAAAACAATTGTTGTATATAGAAAAAGGATTTCTTGGTCTAATTAATTATGTAAGCATTATGATGAAATAAAATAAATAAATGATGTTCGATATATCATTTATCGAGCAAAGAAATGTGACTCGAATAATTATAATAAACTTAAACAAATAGCACAAGCAAAGATTAGTACTCCAAAGAAGGTAAAAAGGTGAAATATAATAAAGGAAATAGTTAATATTTCAGAATTCGGATCAACCCACAAATGAAATAAAAAAAGGGATATAAATGTGAATTATGAAGGATTTTAGTAATTTAAGTGATTGACTATTTAAATTTTTATTTTATTGATCATTTTTCGATATAATTAAAAAAAATGATACAATAGCAAAGAGATTATCTTTTCATTTTTTATTTTAATCATACACATGTATCTTACTTATTATAGCAATCTAGTACTCCTGTTTTATTTTTACTTTGTTATTGATTATTTTTTAGGATTAATTAATATGAAATTTGATTAATATTTTTAAGATGTATATTTTTTTATGGAATTGGTTCCTCCTTGGTGGCCAATCTCTCCATTTCCAAGTCTGGTCTTGATATTCTTACACGTGTGCAATCTAAGGAACAATATTTATTTAATTAAGAATTAATATAAAAAAATTATAATTTATGATACTTTAATATAATATATATTTAATTTTTTATTTAAAAATATTTAATGTAATCTAACTTAGCGTTTGAAAATTAATCAAAAAGTTGACTGTTTGACAATGTGACTACTATTTTGGAAGAGAGTAAACATTCATTATAACATAATTAATTAAAATGTACATATATAACTTACTATTAAAAGACTAGTATCCTACTAAGCACACTATAATACATTTGTATTTTGATCAAATTTAGGTATGTAATCTCCAAGTTAAAGACAAATATTGACTTTTAATCAAATCCAACCAATAGACTTCCCTATATAAATGACCTTTTTTTGTCACACAAATCTCATAAATTATCAATGAGCATGGCAAGTGTTGCCATGAAGAAGAAAAAAACAGGAGAAATTGAAGAAATAGGTGAAGAAGAAGAAAAAAAGAATACATGGGATTGTGGTAGCCCACTATATGATTCTCATGAAGTGGTTTCAATATACTCTTTGATTGAAAAAAAATTCATGAGTTTTCCAAATCATAATAGATCTATAAGAGGAAATGTTCTATCTGCTAATGCTTCATCATCAAGAGTTAATCAAGAGGTTACTGATGCTTCGAAGAAACAAAAGAAGATTGTTGATGGAGGAAGAAAAAAGAAGTTGAAATTGAGTGTTATTGCTAAGATTTCCTCTAGGATTATGTCTTGGAAGATGCTCAAGTGTATAAAGCATGATTGAAATAGGTTATGCTTAGTGCTTTTCTTGGTTTTTGGTATTTCTGTTTTCTATCTGGTGTCTCTGTAGTAATTTAATTCTCTAATCGTTTGATTAGATCATGATGAATTTGGATTTGAATCGTGTAAGTCTTATCTGGTGTCTTTGTAGTCATTTGGTTCTCTAATCGTTTTGTTAGATCATGATGAATTTGGATTTGAGTCGTGTTAGTGTCATTAAATGATAGATCTATTTAATTTTGTAATCGTTTTTGATTAAATTATGCTGAATTTGAATTTGAATCGTATAAGTCCATTAAATGATAGAACATTTATAGTATTTTCTTATATCTGCTCGAAAATAAAATTTCAAATCAAGAGGAGATAAATTTTATCCAGATTATCACAACCCTCTATGGGTATATGCTTAATGCTTAATATATGATTAATCTCTTTTTTCTACATTTCTTCCTTCTAATTACTACCACTATATATAAGCTTCATGCTAAACTTTCCAACCTAATTCTAACTTGGAAAATATATTGAAAATTAATAAAAATAACTACAAATAAAGAATGTAATGCGGTTGTAAATTACAAAGGAGATTAATGTTACGAAACTAAATCAGAGTCAGGCTTCTAAAATTAATCCAAAATAAAAAGTTATCACCTAAGTATTCTGAATTAAATTTACATCGATTTTGATCCTAATTCTAAACCCTAAAATTTTCTCCCCCCCTCCCCCCCTTCCGCCTTTTAAAAGTTTCCTTGTCAAAAATTATAGTACATCAAAAATAAAATATAGTGTGATATTATCAAAAAAATTTAACCCCCATTCCATCAAATTAGATATATATAGAAATAGTTGTCCTAGTTAAAAGCATAAACAACTTTATTTTCTAAAACTAGAGAAGTAAGCCCTATAGTTAAAACCCCTTTCATTAATAAACAAGAGCATCCAAATAAGAATATTAGTATTTAAAAAATGTTTCCTTCAAGATCTTGATAAACTAGCTGATCAATATTTGTCATACGACTATACATTAGCAAGCCACTCTTCAACCCAACTGAGAGCTTCTCGAACACTTATAATCTATACAAATAACGTCTTAGATAGTTTATTTAAAAATCTTGCTTGTCCTCTAGCAGTGCATATCAACATTTTTGTTGCGATAAACTGCATGAAGTCTGTCTTTTCACTCAATTCATAAAGAAGGCATTTTTCTCAACTTCTTTTCTGTTAAGTGCATCGCATGTTTTCAAACCTAAGGTTATGCATGCCCGAATATTTATGCATACGCTGGTTTCAAAAAGAATGTTTCTTCTTTATTAAATAATTTTTAAATTTTAATTTTCACATGGAATATTTAAGAGAGTATCATATAAGATTCAAAATAAATCTTTGTTTTCTTAAATTTTATGTCAAGTTAAAATCAGAAAAACATATTAAAATGGAGAGTACATCAAATCTGTTTTTGTTAATATTCTAAGGTAACGATTTTATAGAGTCCGGAGCCTAAAGGTGAAAAATGTTAACAAATATTTCAAAATGGTATATGAAATTTCTTTTTAACCAAAACGATAAAATCGCTCACGAAGCGATTTTTTCCGGTAGAAAAAGTAAAATCGCTGCTATAGCAGCAAAGATTTGTTAAATTTGAAAAAAAAGTAGATATTTTAAAACATAATCGCTCCCAAGGGAGCAATTTTCAAAATAAAAACTTTTTTTTATAATTTTTTTTAATATGTCGCTGCTGAGGCAGCGACTTGTTTAATTTATTTATTTTTTGCTTTTTTTAAAAAAAAAAAAAGTTCAAATTTGATTTTTTGAACAAAAAAACAAGCGATTTTCAAAACAAAAACTTTTTTTTATAATTTTTTTTATATGTCGGACTTGTTTAAAAATTTATTTTTTTTATTTTTTGATTCTTTTTTTTTTAAAAAAAATTAAAACATTTTTTTTCTTTTTTAAATAAAATCGCTGCCTTTAATTAAATTCTTTTTTTATTTTTTAAAATCAAATCGCTGCCAAGGCAGCGATTTTAAATCAATTTTTTTTTACCGATTTGATTTTAAAAATAAATAAATAATTTAATTAAAAATCGGTGCCTTCGGCAAAGATTTGATTTAAAAAATAATTTTTTTTTGTTTAAATTTTTGTTTAAAAAAATGAAGCAAAAAATAATAAAAAAAAAATTTAAACAAGTCGCTGTCTCAGCAACGACATATGAATTTTTTTTATAAAAAAAGGTTTTTATTTTGAAAATCGCTCCTTTGGGAGCGATTTTATTTTAAATTTTTTTAAAAAATAAAATAAAATAAAATTTAACAAATCACTGCTATAGCAACGATTTTACTTTTAGTTAATACAACATTTGTAAGGAGCAATAAACAAAGAGATGATTTTATTATATTATTTTAAAATCAATAAATTCAATATTTTGAGAAATGCATTAAAAATGACTATTGCTATAACAAAAACAAATTAGAAATGAAATAAATTATATTTTGATTTTAAATTAAACAAAATAAGATTGGTTAAAAAGAAATTTCATATACCGTTTTAAAATATTTGTTAATATTCTTAACCCTTTAGACTCCGAACTTCGATTTTATAGATGATCACAAAAATATGAGTTTTCTTTCATGGTGCAATGAATGACTAGAAACAAAAAAGAAAAAGAAATAGTAGAATGATTTAAATCAAATGTTCCTTGATATTTACGTCATCATTTAGATTCCAAAAATTGTGCATAAGAGATTTTGAAAAACTATCCTTTTAGACAACGTTAGACTCATGCCTAATGTTTGTTCATATATTGCTTAACCATAAAAAAGAAATGTTAAAATATCGTCTAATATTTATAATAATTTCAAAAAAAATCGGAATGATCAAATATTTTTCTCATAAAATATTAACGAATCATGATCTAAATAGTTAATAAAGAGCAAATTACAGAAATCACATACTTTTAAGGTAACATTTTAATCTATCCCTTAAAAGATTATAATTACAAAAATCTCTCAAAACGGATACAATAATATAAGCGCTGATCCATTAATCTAATGCGCGAGATACATTAATCTGATGCGCGAGATACAGTAATCTGATGCGCGAGATACACTAATCTGATGCGCGAGGTACACTAATCTGATGCGTGAGGTACATTTTATACATGATACATTAATCTGATGCGCGAGATACATTAATCTGATGCGCGAGATACACTAATCTGATGCGCGAGGTACATTTTATACATGATACATTAATGTGATGCACGAGATATATTAATCTGATGCGCGAGATACACTAATCTAATGCGCGAGGTACATTTTATACATGATACGATACATTAATGTGATGCGCGAAAATGAGAAATTGTGAAAAATTGTAAAACTTATAGGAGATAATGGTAATAAGTAAACTAAAATGTGAGATTTACGTAATTAATCCTAAATTTTCCCATGTTTTACCTCAATATTAAATACTTATTTTTCAAATTAATTTTTCAAGACATTATTAATATGGGATAGTTTGATAAAATACCTATATCACTAATTAATTTCTTAATGAATATGTCAAGTAATACCGTGACAAATAAAAATAAACGGCTAAGGTAGATTATGCATAAGGTGATAAGAAAAGGCAATTATTTGTTGGTAAAATGGGAAGGGAATTCCCAGGCCATCCGTATGGCCCGGACCACAACCTATGCGTATACGACATCGAAAATAGGACGATGACCTACTTTATCCTAATAAGTTGTTGTTGGAATTAATGGATCAGCGCTTATATTATTATATCCATTTTGAGGGATATTTGTAATTATAAACTTTTAAGTGATAGATTGAAATATTGTCTTAAAAGTTTGTGATTTTTGTAATTTGCCCAAAAATTTATTGCCTTCTCTTGGTATGTCGATAATAACAACTAAAAATAAAAATCTATTTTAAAAACAAATTACAAATTAAAAGAATTTCTAGATAACTTTTGAAAAGATTACCATTAACAACCAAAAGTTTACACAAATAAAGCAATTATACTACTTTCAAAGTCAAAAGTCAACTAATTGATGCTTTTTTTGAAAATTAAGAAATTCTCAACCAAACATTGAGAATGACAGCCAAAACAAATCCCAGTAGATTATAACATGTATTAACAAACTGATGCTTCTCCTTAACACAATTTTCCTAATCATAATATTGTTTTGCCAACTATTTTTATACCATAATAGGTTGATTAGTGGACTTCCAAGACAGGTTGACTTCAAACTTTTACGGACTTATTAATTTTTACACGATTAGGTTAACAAATGACTAACATATTTAATATACTCGTATAAAATAAAATTTGAAAAGGGTATTATCTCGTAGAAATATAAATATTATCTTTAAAAGATTTTCGATTTAAAAAGAAACAAATCAAAGTAATTATGAAAGTCGTGGTTTATGCATTCAACCATTAATCAATGAGCATATGGATAAAATTTACTCTAGATGATAATTTTGGGTAGCTTTCATAGAAAAAGTCAGGTAGAACGACCAAAAAAGTAGCACATATTTGATGAAATTGTTGTTGTTGATAATTTAAAAGTCTTTTTCCAACGAAACAGCTAACTTTGATTTTAGAAATAGAATGACAAAAATTCTTCAACTGTTCAAAAACTAAAAGAAAAAAATAATAAATTTGCAAACACTATAGTGTAAAAAATTAAAGAAGAAGTAAGGTAAATAGTCGTCCACCTAATTGATTAAATTATATATCTATATGTATATATATATGATCGTCCATATAATCGATATAATTTATATATAATGATTAGAAAAAGTAAAAGGTAAATTTGTTTTACTATTTGTATCAAGATCCCAAAACTGAAATGCTAATTAATTAATCACGCTAGTGTAAAAGACGGCAAGGTTTGTAACCAATGTCATTTAATTTTCGAATAATATACGCTTCTATTAAATTAAATTTAGATGTATGCCATCATCAATTCATCATAATTTATTTATTTTCGTTTCGATAAGTGTATGGATGTCGTCATCATATATTATTATTATTTTTTATAATAACTCAAAAATAAAGTAGAGGCATTGACGTTTAAATCACTTCAAATCTAGGTCTATTCCTTATTTGAGCTATTATTTTTAGGATAAATACACTCCTCTTTGAACCAATAGGCATATATTGTGAATTACATTTAATAACTTTGTGTAGCTTTCAAATGGAAGAGTGCGCAAAATATTTTTCTTCTTCTTTCATTAGTGATAATAGCTTTATTTAAACTTTTATTTGTTATACTTGCTAAAAGTTGAATACAGTAGGAAAAAAATAAAATTATGTCTAATGAAACGGATTATTTTGCTTAAATTAAATTAAATGATAGTTGTATAAATTTTATAAAACAGTTCAAATTAAATATATAAAAGAAGAAAGTGATTAGCAGGCAAAACGGTATATTAAGTAGGAAGATTTACCAACTTGATAAATGACACGTCTAAAAGATGAACCAGTCAAACTTTTATAAAGCAAAAATAAGAAACTGCATGCGTTTAATCCATTTCTTTTGCTTTAAGGGTTGGTGACTTTTGCTAGGAATAATTATCTTCTCCACAAAAAAAAAACAATTAAATAAATATATAAACATTTTAAAAAAAAATTATGTGATGATGAAACTGTATTACATAGTGGAAATTTAGTGATAATTTACTGAAAGATTTCATAAAGTAAACGTTAAATTTTAATACAGATATGCATATCTCATTTGAATTATCATATTGAGTATAATGTATTGCTTTAATCCAGTAATCTTTTTGAAATAGATTTTATAAGATTTATAAAAATATACTCAAAGTCAATTATCTCCACATATCAAATATGAGACTCTCAACATTTTACCTCAAGTTTAGAGTTAAATATTAAGGATTCGACATCGATAAGTAACGATATTCTTTTTCTGTATTTTTAAATACAATTTGGTATTTAAGAGAATATTTGTAAAAGTTGTAGGGTTGTAGGGGTAGCTTAAACTTTATAATGATGAGCCAATAGAATTTGAAAGATTTAATCGAAAAAGAGGAAAGCTGAGTCAGAAAACAGATTTTTATAAAACAAAAGTGTCAGTTCCCTCATGAGTTTTATTTAGCTTTTAGTATATCATTTCATTTATTCCCAATTTCCCAAACAATATAACAAAATTAATAACAGGGTCATGTTTCACTCTTTTTACTAAAAATCCAAAACCTTCCTTTCCTTTTTTTTTTTTTTTTATTTTATTTAATTGGCACTTTGCTTTTATATTTTTCTTCACGTGAAATGTTACCAAGTCATACAAAGACAGCCATACCAGGACAAGGACTTATTTTTATTTTTATTTCGCATAAAGATTTTTTTAATATTCAAAATTTGATTTCGAAATTTTTAATTAAAAAATAGGAGTCATATCTGCTGCATCATATTTAACGTTGATTTTTTTATATTTTATTTAATTATTACCTCCTCAATAAAAGTTGAAATTATTAATAAGCAAATCCGAGCTATCAACAAATGCATTATTGTTTTATAAAAGACCTTTTTTTATTTTCTAGAGAAGAAAATGTTAAGTAAATTGCTGCCGGTGTTGTTAGGGTGTGCACGTCTGCCACAAATTAGTCTACAACTGAAAAAAAATTAAACAAATTAATTTACACAATCAAGAGATTTGAAATATTACTATATTTAATTAAATGCCTAGAATAGAAGTTATCAAAATGAACTTTGTTACATGGAGTGTTTTTCCTTTTATGGGCCCTCACATGCTGCAAATTCAAATAAATAAAAATTCCAAAACAGGCACTAAATACTAAATAAAATAACAAAAAAAATATTGTTAGTGTTTGCATTTATAAGCAATTCCAATGATTAGCCCTAAATTATATAAACCCTAAACTATTTTTTCGGAAGACACTTAAAAATTATAAAACACTAGACATATCACTGAGCTAGTAAAAATCAAGGGGTTTCATTTAAATTTCTTTAATAAAAAAAATAATAAATATTTGAATCTTCTTCAATTTAATTGCGAACAAGTTATTCTAAAGTGAGCTATTCTGATATAACTTATCTCATCATATATATAAAATATCTATATAATAAGTAAGATAAGTTATTCAAACATAACAGTCAAATAAAATATAAATTTTTTAATCCTATTCATTTCAATTGCTCACACAAAACGAAGGAATAGTTGTGACTCTACTCTATTTTGCAGGACGTTGGTGGAACTGAAGACTCACTTATTTATTATTTTCATTTCACCAATTATATTGTGGTCCACTTCTTTTTTAAGAAAATTTAAAAATTGTGAAATTAGGTCTTACGCCTAAGTCACACCCCAAAAGCTAGCTCAAAGGAAAGATGATTATCCTAGCTTTATAAGTAGTCCACCCATATCATTAGTCATCGATGACTTTTGTCCTTCTTTAACAAAAATCTCCCTAAACATTATTAAAAAATAAATAAAAACTCTGGTGTATTCATTTAAAAAAAATAAAACAAAAGAAAAAAATACCGATTTATTGTATTGGTGCAATTTTTGTTTGGTAGTTTATATTGACACCATTTATTTTCTCCCAAAGCCAAATGTGAATCAAAGAAGTGAGAAAACAGAGGTTTCTGCAACATACCTACCTACCTACAAAGATTTTTACTTTCTTGGTTCAGTTTTTCTGCAAAATAATCCCTTTGCTTCAGATGCATTCTTGTGCTAAAAGACATTAATGACAGCTGAAGAAGTTTGAAACTTTGTAAGTTATTGAAAATGATCTTGGGGTTTTTCAAGATTGATTCAAAGGACCTTGTAAGAATGTTTGAAAATTGTTGAGAGCTGAGTACTAATTCCCTTGTTGGGGTTTTCAAGATTCTTTGAAAGACATCTTTAAATGTCTGAACAAGCAAAGGTTCGTTTGGTTCGTTGTCCAAAGTGTGAAAATTTGCTACCTGAGCTTACTGATTATTCTGTTTACCAGTGTGGGGGTTGTGGTGCTGTTTTAAGAGGTACTCTTCACTTCTTTATATTCATTTTCTTTGTTTTTTTTCTGCTTAGTTTACTAGAAGGAATGGGTAAAAAGCAATTCTTTAAATTGAATTAGAATGGGTGAAGTGCAATTCTTGAAATTGATTTGTTCTTCAAGTTGTGTGATTTCGTTTTCTTTGACTGTTTCCCCTTTTGTTATTATGTGGTCAGATTGAAAAAATTGATTTGTTTGCATTAGTGGTTTTTCTTTGTCTTATTGTAGTTGAAGTCTTCTGAGATTGCTCTCTTTTTCTTTTTTTCTTTTTTTTTTCTTTCTTGTTAAAGTTACAGCTAAAAATAAAAATGGGGAGTTGAATAAATTTGTAGAGAAGTCTGAGGAAGAAACTGCGGAGGAGCCTGAGAATTTTGATCTTTCAGAGAAGAAACTTATGAATATGACTGATGGTTCCGGTTATGATGTCAAGTCAAATGCTAGCTCTTCCAGCTCAAGGGATAGGAGGAGGGCTTTGCGCGATGCACCTGAAACTTACAGGGCTAATTTGAGGAATGTTGCGGATAATTGGGCTAATGAGGATGATAGGGTGATGTATAAGACTAACATTGATGAACAAAGACAAGAAAATATGGCCAATGAGTTTGACCCTTTTGACTCTCAGAATGGAAAAGAAATTGAAACCCGAGAGATAGGCCGAGTTACTCCATATAGGAGTAGTAGGCAGAGAAGTGAGGCAGAAGTGTTGTTTAGGTCTAGCAGAGCTGATCGTGAAGGTATGAGGTTTTCATCCTCCATTCACTCAGAAGAGGGTTCGTTGCGCTACTCCTCAGGATCGATTTATGATAGTGATAAGAGGTTGTACAGGAAGGATGTGGATGGGTTCAATCAGGATGAACAAATTCAAGAAAATAAGGCTAAAGAATTTGAACTTTCTGACTCCCGGAATGGAAAAGAAATTGAGTCCCGAAGAACAGGTAGAGTTCCAGATTGGAGAAGTGAGGCAGAGGTGTTGCCCAGGGCAAGAAGAGTAGATACTGAAGGTATGAGGTACGCGTCCTCCGTTAACTCAGAAGAGGGTCCTTCTGGCTACTGGTCAGGTTCAAATTATGATAATGATAAGAGGTTGTATGGGAAGGATGCGGATGAGTTAAGTCAGGTTGATTGTCCAGTTGATGAGCGAGCAGAGCTTTTGAGGAAGTTTGATGAGCTAAAAGAGCAGCTCAGTCGGTTTGGTGATGTGTCTGAGTTGCCTAACGAAAGAGTCCCACTTGAAAGGAGGATGGCTCATCAAGAAGGTTATGGAAATCCCGTTGACCGGTTTCCTGAAAGCTCTACAAGGATCTTGAATGGAGCTTTGGCACAAAATCATGTTTCTGGTGAAAGACCTCCCTACCTGAACCACTACAATGCGCCCTCGCCTTTTATGAATTCTCATGACATGGCTGGCGGTGGATTTTATCCTCCTAGAGACCGTATCCAGGGATATGGAGGTCCTCGAAGGTCCCAGTTGCTTGGTGGAGATCCATACGAAGCCCCAGCTCCATTTCAATTGCAGCCCTCTCACTCCCGTTTTTCTGGGCGGTCAATGGATAATGAAATCCCACCTACAGACCCTTATCGACGTTACCCACCTCAGGCTAATCCTCATCATCCATCTTGCAATTGTTTTCACTGCTGCAACTTAAATCAAGTCCGTAGACGAGGTCCACCCGCTGCTTTTGGTGAGAAAAGGTTCTCTGACATTTCACAGAACTCAATGTTCCACCGTTATCAAAATAGAGGTGCATTTGGTAAGCAAGATTATAATCCTGGAAATGCCAATCCTCTTCCGTTAAAGCAGCAGAATCCTCTATCACAAATGGCTCATTTTGGTGACCTGAATGCTGCTGTAGGTGGTTTTGCTCGTCGACTTCCTCCCAGGGGTCAGCCTAGTGGACAATTATGTCTACCTGTGGCTGGTGGAGCCCCATTTTTAACGTGCTTCAATTGTTTTCAGCTGCTGCAATTACCTAAGGAAGTTTTTCATGGTGGTAAAAGGCAAAAAATGAAATGTGGGTCATGTTCTGCAGTTATGGTTATTGCAGTTTCAGATAATAAACTGACTGTTTCTATTGATGAACGAATAGATAAAAGCACTAAAAAGATGGGTCATCAACAGAGAGTCATGTTGAATGAAGGGAATCAATACTCCAATGGACATACAAACCGTCCTAGCATGACCTTTTCCTCCGAAGATTACGATACTTCTAAATATGATTTCCATGCAATGGATCAAGAACTTGGATCACTATCAACAGGCCGTGGAAGTTCCCTTAAATCTGCTGAGATGAGAAGCCTTTGTTCTACATCTTCATGCAGTTCAAGGGAAGAGGACAACCTCAATAAATTTGCTGCAACAATGGAAAAGTCTGATTCTGAGCTGCCAATGAAGGGTAAAGAATCTCCACCACCAGCTGGTTCACCACTGCAAGAGTACTTTGACCATTCTAACAAATTTCATGCTGCCAACCGGCTGGATCATGGAAACAGAAGTATGCGCTCAGATGCAGAGAAGCTGATGCAAAAAAAAGCTACTTCAGAGCAGAACTCCACTAAAGATTTAGCTGCAGCAACTGAAATGGACATACCATCCAATGAGTATGGTAACACTAGCTCGTCTTTAGGGTCTGGTGTATATAGTAAAGAAGGAGACCAGCTGAAAGCCACTAAAGCATCATTTTTCTCTGGTATTATAAAGAACAGTTTTAAAGAATTCAGCCGATCTGATTCTTCCGATGGGGAAAAGGCCAACATTACAGTTAATGGGCATCTTATACCAGATAGGTTGATTAAAAGGGCAGAAAAGCGTGCTGGACCAATACAACCTGGACATTACTGGTAAGTGACCAGACCTTCAATTATTCAACCTGTTCATTCTTTGAGTTTAAACACTATCTCTTTTACTCTTACATTTATAATGTTGCTAGTGTACATGTAGGAGGCCAGAAATAGCATAAGTGACTATTTTAGTATTCTGTTTCCTTATTTATTCATTTTAGATTATTTTTTTTGGGGGGTCAGGGGTGGGGGAATAAAGCTCTATATAATTCTAGTTTGCTTGGTGAAATATTTATAAGAGACTATGATTTTCCTATTTAATCTATACTGATTCGTAGAATTGCATTAACCAAGTTGCAACATAAAATCCATTCGATAAGTTTGATCGGGCAGAAGTTGCACAGTTACAATGAGAAATTAGTCAAATCTTCAGCATGGAACCTCTTGGAAGCAATATCACGACATGCATATAATTGGCACTGTTATTTCTGAGATACTGAGAAAAATACTCCAAGTACCTGGGAAAGAACTCCAATGTAGTATCGATCATTTGACAGTGTACATGATATGTAGTTCTAGTTCTACTTAAATTTGTAAGAGGGTTACTATTTTTGATGGTTCAGTTCTGTCAATTGATCTACATTTTTTCAGCTAGAAAGATTCCCTTTACCCAGACTTGTACCATATTTTGGTTTATCCTAAAATCACATTTACAAGTATATTGCTTCTTGACTTGATTTCCTATGCTAGGTATGATTTTCGAGCTGGATTTTGGGGAGTTATCGGTGGTCATTGTCTGGGCATTATCCCTGTAAGATTTGCTATTTTCCAGTAGATACTTGTAGCCTGTATGCTCCTGCTTTAGTTATGCTTACCATACTATAACTATTCTTCTCGCAGCCATTTATTGAAGAATTTAACTATCCCATGCCTGAAAAGTGTGCTGGTGGAGGTACTGGAGTATTTGTTAACGGGAGAGAGCTTAACCCAAAGGATCTGAAGTTGCTTGCGAGTAGAGGCCTTCCAGCTGACAGAGACGGGTCTTATATTCTTGAAATTTCTGGCAGAGTCCTTGACGAGGATTCTGGTGAAGAGTTAGAGAGCCTGGGAAAACTTGCTCCGACGTGAGTATCAATTCTATGATATCTTTAAGTTTTCAATAATTCTTTCTCGCGATCAATTAGTTGTTCATATTGCTCTGTATAGGTTCATGTTGCTGTCTCAGTTGGTTGAATGACCCCTGGCCTACTTTGTGTTAGCTATATATACTAACACACTGCTCTAATAAATTACATATCGAACTCCACATGCAACACAAACATGCTCACTTACCGTTTCCCAGACACCTTACAGTTGAGATCAATGATTAAAAGATATATAACTGATGTACTGTTTATTGTAAACCTATGATAACATGATACATTGCTGTCTTAAGATGTAGCTAATATATATTGCAGTCTTGATCGTTGCTCCCTATTTCTTGCTTCAACCTTTCATATTTTGTGAATTGTGCTTTGCAAGGGAAAAAAAGCTTAGTCTATCCTTCATTGTCATGGCACATGCTTTAAGTCCTCTTCTCAAATGGCTAGCTTGTTCTGACATCCAACCAAAAATATAGGTTCCTGCTATTCCGGAATTCCACTACTAACATGGAGAAAATGACGATAAAATTATTGGTACTATTAGCATTTAGCTGGCATGAATCATGGGTGTCTAGTTTCCTAATACCGTTTCACTATCCTCATTAAGCCCTTTGATTACGCCTAGGTTTACTTTTGCTGTGGAAATTTATAATGATCCTGCTCATATTTATGATATTATCCATTTCTCACGATTATAGAACATTTTGAATTATATTTTGATTTCAGACTGTGGTAACTAACTTAACACTTATTTTCAGCGTTGAGAAAGCAAAGCGTGGTTTTGGCATGAGACCTCCAAAAGTAGAAGCATAACACTACCATTAGAAAGAGTTTGGCCTTACTAGGAGGCTTCTATCTGGAGCTGCAGTGCCTGACAGGTGAATGTTAGGTTACTGTGAAGGAGACATGTAAAATGGAACTTAGATTATTTTTGTTTTGTCGCGGTGCCAGTGAGAAATTTGTGTCTTACAGATCTATATACTTTCTTCTTCTTCTCTGTCAATGTAAATTCATTAAAATGTAGTTGCTGTGTGCACTTGTGTAGTATTAAAGGAAGTTTGTCTGGCTACTGAATCATGGCTATATGGTTGTGCAAATATTGTATTAAAAAACTCCTTTGCACGGTTAGCTTTCTAGCTTTAATGCAAGATTGTTTCTGTAATTTGTGAAATTCTATTTAAATTAAATTAGAGCATGATGTTTGTTGTACTAACTTACTAATACTCACATGAGGATTTAGTTATTAATTCTCCATCCCATTGTATGTTTTAAAATTATTATTTCCTTTTAACTGAGTTTCAATCAGAAAATTATTTTGACTTAAGATGTACAAGCACCTAAAATCGACACGATTTTTTGTTTTGGCATTTTAAGTGAGATTCTTACCTATTAAACACCTATATTTCGTCCAAAATATATCGATTAAACAATATTTCATGCTTGAAATGATGATAAAAGATATATACTAAATCTTAGCTATAGATCATTAGATAGTACAAAGTTCCTATTTCTATATTATACTAGAAAAGGGGAAGCCAATAATTTTTATTGAAAATTTGTAATTTTTATTTGTGATATTTTCAATTTTTAAAATATAATAATATTTATTTATTCTACTAATAATATTAATATTAGAAATCAAAGGAAATTCATGACTAAAAAGGTCGAAAAATAATAAATAAATGTATTTCTTAGTGAGTAATAATAAAATATGATAGAATTTTGGATAATTAAATTAAAATTTTAGATTTAAATCATAGGGATACTTGCTACATTTTAAGTAGTACTTATTTAGTATGATTTTGTTTTTGATAATGTAAATTTAGAAACAAGCATAATCAATATATGTATTAATTATAAAAATTTATATTGTAAGATAGAAGATGGAATAATTAATTATAAATAATTGATACTTGAATAATTAAATTTTCATAATTAATATTTATTTAAAATTACATAGTTAGCATATCAAGGTTTTTAAATTTTTTTTTTTAGTATTTTACCTTCAACATTAATTATTTATTTTAAATTTTTTTTCAAAATGCAAAATTATATGTCAATTAATATAAATATTGTGGTAAAATAGTTATATTAATTAGAATATAAGAGGCATATAACATTTAAAATTAACAAATAGAAGAAATTGAAAGTCTAATGAACAAGTGACACAATTATTTTTGCTATGTAAATATGTATAAGCAAAAGTAATACAATTAAAAAGTAATAGAAGTGACCCATTTTTGTGTCATACAATTGCAAATTAATAGAAGTGGAATATTTTTGTTTGAAATGTGAATACGTAAGCATGTTGACGGAGTACTGCTTGCTATTCACATTTTGAAAATAAAAAAATGATATGATGTTATTAATTTTGTACCCTATACAAAATTCAATTTCCATATGATTTGATGTTGCATAGTTCTCCTAGACTTGAGACGAAAATAGTAGTAATTGGGCGCACATATTTTTCGTTTCATCCTACCTCAAAAGAATTAATAGTGTACTCCCTTACATATTGACTCAAATCGTAATCAATAAGGTTTCGACTAACACTTTGGAGTGACTCGAATCCTCATCAATAGTGTTCTCACTAATACTTCAGAGTGACTCGAACCCTCAGCCTAATTTTTGGCCCACATTGACTCTCTTTCCCGCCAATACTCAACATGAAATCACTGTTAGACTGCGCCAAGTTTCAAACCAGTATCATCAAATCGGGTCTAACCCCAAGAATCATTGATGTCAACCATCTTATTCATATATACTCAAAGCACTTTCTTATTCACCATGTCCAGAAAGTGTTCGATGAAATGCCTGAAAGAAATGTTTTCACTTGGAATGCTATTATAAATACCTATGTTAAAGATCAAAACTTTGCTAAAGCAAGAACGCTTTTTAATGCTGCTCCCTTCAAGGATAGTGTGACATATAATACAATGCTGTCTGGTTATGTCAATTCTGAAGGATTTCAGGATCAAGCAGTTCGATTATTTGCCGAAATGCAATTTGCTGACAAAGTATCTGAATATGCCTTGACTACCATGCTTGGTTTAGTAACAAAGTTGAGTCTTTTGTCCTATGGTAGGCAATTGCATTCATATATGTTGAAGAGTGGGAATAGTTTAAGTAGGTATTCACTAAGTTCTTTGATTGTTATGTATTCGAAATGTGGGTGTTTCAGAGATGCTTGGAAGGTCTTTGATGGATCCGAGGTTGGGTTTGTTGACACGGTTTCCAAGAATACTATGGTGGCAGCTTGTTTTAGAGAAGGTGAGGTGGAAATGGCTCGGGATTTGTTTTCAACTAGGCCACAGTTGAATGATGAAGTTTCTTGGAACACAATGATTTCGGGTTTTGCGCAAAACGGGTATGAAGAGGAGGCCATCCAGTTGTTCAGGAGCATGATGGAGGAGGGATTTAAATGTAACGAACACAGTTTTTCTAGCGTTGTAAGTGCTTGTTCTGGCGTGAAGAATTTGAAACTTGGGAAGGAAATTCACGCCTTGATTTTGAAGGAAGGGATGAGTTTGAATCCGTTTCTTAGCAGTAGTTTTGTAAATCTTTATTGTAAGTGTGGTCTCTTGAATTATGCACATTCTGTTTGTACAACTACTCAGAAAGACAACCCTTTTGCCGTCACACCATTAATCGTAGGATATTCAGAAGCGGGTAATATGTTAGAAGCAAGAAGGCTTTTTGACTCATTGCCTGATAAGAATCATGTTGTATGGTCTGCTATGATATCTGGGTATGTGAAAGCGAATCAATGTGAAGATGCTTTTCAGCTTTTCAGAGAGTTAATGACACAGAAAACAACTGTTCCTGATGAACTGATTTTCATAAACCTACTCGGCGCATGCGCCATACATGCAACCTTTAATTACGGGCAGCAAATACAGGCCTGTATACTAAGAACTGGCACCGCAATGGATACTAAGTTGGCAAATTCATTGGTTGATACATACTCAAAAAGTGGAAATGTAACATATGCACAGAGGGTTTTTCAATTGTCTGTTGATAGAGATACTATCCTTTACAATAGTATGATAGCTGGTTATGCTCTCCATGGGTATGAAAATGAAGCTATTCAGCTTTTCAGTCGGATGACAGAGCAAGGTTTCCAACCTGATGAAGTCACTTTCCTTGCTCTTCTATCAGTTTGCAGGCACCGTGGATTAGTAAAAATAGGAGAAGAGTATTTCTTTTCCATGACCAAAGATTACAATATATCACCAGGAACTGATCACTACGCAAGCATGATCGATTTGTATGGAAGGGCAAATCAACTTGACAACGCTGTAAGCTTAATGGAGAAGTTGCCCATGGAACCAGATGCTGTAATTCTGGGCACGTTTCTAAATGCTTGCAAAATGAATAGAAATGCTGAACTTGCAAAAGCTGCTGAGGATAAGCTATTGCAAATTGAAGGAAAGAACGGGTCTAGATACGCGCAGTTGGCTGGTATCTATGCCTCGGAAGGGAAATGGAATGAGATGGGGAGGGTAATGAAGATGATGAGAGGAAGAGAAGCCAAGAAAACTGCGGGTTGCAGTTGGGTATATGTAGGAGACACAGTTCATTCCTTTATCTCTTGGGATAAATCTCACTCGGACAATGACGCAATATATACTCTTTTAGGATGTTTGATCAAAGAATTAACAAAGCTATCAGCCACTATATTCTTAGAAGAAGAGCTCTGCTCGTAGAATAAGTGTCAATAAAGGAATCCCCAGATATTTCAAGAATTTGGTTGGCATCATGAGAAAATATCTCCATGGCCAACTACCACAGTTTGCCTCTTATTCTCCACAAAAGATTGTTTTAGCATGTCTTTACTGTAAACCTGCCATCCTTCCGAAATTTGGCATTTACTTGATTTTAAAATCTTTGATGATCCCTGGTTAACGATGGGACAATCATTGTTTATTCACAGTACACCCGATGAAGACTTGTTGGAGTTGCGGCAGATATTATTGATTGGTATACAAGAACTTGGAACATTCACAAGTTCGTGACACTCTTCTCCATTGATGAGAAAGATTGCATTAAGTGGATTCTGTTTGGATTTACTCTCTGGGATGATCAATGGATGTGGAAGCTTGATAGGAAAGGACGATACACTGTCAAAAGTGGGTATCGGAGCTGCACAATGCTATTACACCTATCTCGAATGGACAATTTTGGTGGAAAATCTGGAAATTGAAGATGCCTCCTAAGGTGTTGAGTTTTGTTTGGAGAGCTATTCTTTCAACTGATGATAACTTAATGAATAAGAAGATTCTCAATCCGGCATATGTCCAGCATGCCTCCAAGAGGCAGAAACAATATTGCACTGTTTAATCGAGTGCAATGTAGCAAAACAAGTTTGGCTTGAATTATCATTCTAAAGCGACAATCTGGACCTTGCTCTTGGATGTGCTTAAGTCTTTGATTGATATCGTGACTCTTGATCAATTACATGAAGCTATCATGATCCTATGGGACATTTGGAATGCTAGAAATAACCTTTTGGAAGGGAAGATCTTTACAGCCTGAAATTGTTATCTAATAGGCAGCCTGGTTTTCGCAAGATTGGACTAAAGTAAGAAAACCAACCTCACAGTTTTATTGCGATAGGACCTGATTTTGCAACAAAATGGTTTCCTCCTGGTGAGAATATCTTTAAATGCAACATTGATGCTTCTTGGGATCTTGCTTCGGGAACAATTGTCAGCATGCTAGTTCAGGATTCTCATGAAAGCTTCATCAGAGGCCGCTCTAGTCGGTTAGGTAGACAATATGACTCACTTATGGCCGAGGCTTTGGGGGTTCGAGAAGCACTAAGCTGGTTAAAGGAACACTTTGCAGCTACATCGATAATTGTAGAGATGGACAATCTTTTGGTTAAACAAGCACTTGAGAAAGCCTGCGGAAACAACTCTTACTTTGATGCTATAATTCATGATTGTAAAGCACTCATGTATGGTTTCCTTGTCTTTCTTTAAAAGATCAGCGAACAAGTGAGCCCACCAGTTAGCTCGGCCTTCAGGTTCTATGACAGATGCTATGTAGAGGATAATAGATCCCCCATCTTTGATTCATCATATACTCAACTTTGATTTGATCAATAATTAATCAAAAGACATGTTTTTTTTGAAAAAAAAATACTCAAAACTTCTTTAGGTTGGGCTCGTGATGACACGGGTTTTTCATAACCCCTAGTATATTTAGAAATCTTAGCTAAAGATGATTAAAAAATTTAATTTCCATATTATATGATGATAATAAGCTATTATTCTTTTATAAACAGAATTGAATTGCCATATGGATTGTATGTGCAAATTATTTCTGTATTTGGAAAAGAATATTGGTGATGGCAATTGGAATGAATGCAGAGGAAAAACAGTTAATAGGACCAATTCAATGATTGGTGGTATGGAATATAGGCAGCCATAGAGGGACAAAGAATGAAATGAAGAAATGTGGGCCCTATAACATAAGCCCATCCTATTTAGTAGTGGGCCTTCAAATGGGCTTAACCTATCATAACAGAAGTATATTTAGATGAGAAACTTACATAAATAAAAAAATATTTACCATTTATAACAATAATATTTCTTTTTTACTTGATCACTTTTAATTCATTTATAATACAAGTTTAATTCATATTCCAAAGAATAATTTTTTATTCACATATAATACAAAGTTTTATGATAGATAATTCATTTATCACACATTTTAATACACTTATAACACAATGTGTCAAATTTTTACCAAACAAACATAATATATTTTAAAAAATAATTATAATTTATATATATTGGATATATAATTCACTTTTAATACATATTGCAGATTTAACATAGTACTGCTATAAATGATAATAAATAAAAAGTATTGCTAAAATCAGTAATTATTTAATAAAATGTACCAATTCATGTAATTTTTCCTATTTAGATCTTGTTTAATAAACTTCTAAACAAAGATTTGAACTAAAGTTGAATTACTAGTGTGGAGGATCTTTTGTTATTTAATTTTCAATTACATTGAGAGATCCAAAAAGAAAAAAAAGAGAAGGGGTTGGTGATATAACAGTAGATGTGCAGTCGTTTTATTATATAACAATATAAAAGAAGAATTGATTATAGATTAAACTCAAAGTTCATTTAGCTATTTATTTTTCATATATTTTATTTTCTTCTTAATCGTGTTAAAATGTGAAAAAAGAAATACACTTTTTTACGCAAACATAATTTTTCGATCATATTAAATCACTTTTCGTCTAGGACCACTAGCAAGTAACTTGTCATATCAAGTGTTGTTTGAGCAATCCGCTTCACGTGCCATGCTCTTTAATGCTGTCCAATCTCATTTAAATTTCATAATTATAAGAATAAAAAAAAATAAAGATATAAATTAGAGTATGAATTTTGCTGAAAAATAATAAAAGTAGATAATAAGGAACTGGCCAGAAAGCTGACAAATAATCTTTAACTGTGATGGATTTATTAGTGGGAATAGGGATGTCTTTATTCCCTAATAAAGTTAGCAATATTAATTTAAGAAAAACTATATCTAAGTGTACAATTATTTGAGAAAGGTGATTTATTTGGTGTCGGTTAAGAGACTATTAGAATCTATAAGCTACCTACATATAGAAAAATCACATTGATTAAAGAAATTATATAAACTTTAGTTCATATTTTTTTGGAACAAGAAATATAATACCCGCAAGTTTTAAGCAATTTGGTACATACAAACTATGTATAAATAAAATTTGATCACCACGAGTATAAAATTTCAAACACGGGTATAAAATTTTAATATTTAAGACTTTTGAGTAACAAGTAAAAATTATGAATTCAAATGTCTGAAATAGAAGAAAAAGCAACATTGTCAATGAAAAACAATTTGAAGTTTACTCAGTTTGATTACATTTTCTGTATTACCGACATTAATATTAATATATTAACTTATAAGCTGTCATTTTCAAACCCAAACAACTTTGCTCTTAGGTGTATTTGGTATGGAGAAAATTATTTGTCCACGAAATATTATTCCTTTTTTCTAATGTTTAATTGGCCAAATGACATTTCACAAACCAACCAAGAAAAATGTGAGAAAAGAAAAGCCATAATATATGTTAAAGAATCTCCAAAGCACAAGAATAATCCTCACTTTTTTCTTTCAACATATTCTTCTTTAAATTTCTATTCAAATGTACATATATTATATTCAACCTTCATAACTTTTAAATATAAAATTCATTTCACTCTTAAATATAAAATTTTGATACGATATTACTTTTACAAAATTATTAATTCAATTACTCCCTCTGTTTAAAAAAGAATAACCCTATTTCTTTTTTAGTCTATTTCAAAAAGAATAATCCTATTTCTTTTTTAGTCTGTTTCAAAAAAGAATGACCCTTTTTCTTATTTGGCAACACTTTAATTTTAACTTTCCACGTGGTATGTTTAAGACCACAAAATTAAAGGGCATTTTTGTACATTTGACATTACTTTAATTTAGAACCACAAGATTAAAAAGTCTTCTTTTCTTTTCTTAGACTACATTTCAAGTCAAACTAGGCCATTCTTTTTTAAACGGAGGGAATATTACTTTAATAAAAAAGTTCTACATCTATAAACATATAAAATACACTAATAACACATTAAACTTTATCTCTAATCAAAACATTCATATAATTCCTTTTTCCTTTTTGCAAGAAAAATAAATCAAAATATTATTTGGTTATATTAAAGAGCAATTTTTTTTCAAAGTAAATGCATGTCACACACACTCTTAGGAAAACCATTTAATTTCCATTTAAATAAATGCTCTTTTAAACTTTTAACCAAATCGACATCCAATTATTTCTTCTTTAGTTATTATTTTAAATTTAAGTTTGATTATATTCAAATTTTAAATTGTCTTTATCAGAAAGCATTTGCGTAAATATGAGCATTGAGAACACAATGGGCTGCACCATTTCACTGTTAAAGTGAAGCCCACTTTACTCCCTTTGTACCCTTTTCTCTCTTTTGTACTTTTGTGTAACTTACTTTGCCTAATTTCTAACGACCCCATTCCCTTCTTTAATTTTTCCTACTAACAGTTAGTTGCCAAAAATATTTTTTCTTTTTTTTAAAAATAAATCCTTTATTTTTTCCATCATCTTCTTCCTTATCTTTGTTTTTTTATTTATAATTATAATATTGCAGTGACCTTAATGTGTACAAGTATTTTACTATTTGGGTCTCTGTGACAACAAGTGCAGAAACACTAAAAACTATGAAGGCTTTTAATGGAACCAATGTTATCAAGAAACAATTTTCTATAATTTTTGTAAAATTTACAGTTTTTTTTCTGTTGTTGGGTCTTGCCTATCGACTCATCTTGTCCAATTTCGAACAGTTCTCTCAGATTGAAGTGAAAAATACTGCTCTGTTTTCCGACAACACGTTGCCACAGGCGCCGGTGACCGTGAGTGAACCTCCGGTGACTGTCAATGAACCTCTGGTGACCGTTGATGAACCTACGGTGACTGTGAGTGAATCTCTGGTGACTATTGATCTTCCAGAAAACCAAACTTTGCGAAATGGTTAGTTTATATTTGTCTTCTACTTAGTTTATTTTTCTGACCATTGCATGAATGCCCAGTTCTTGTAAAAATTGAATCTTGAAAGATGAAAATTTTCTGTTTTTTTTTAGCTTATTGTAATTTGTTTGCGTTGGGTTTTGTGTAATCAATGATAAATTTTGTTCACTTCTCGTCTCTGTGTTTTGTGATTAATTTTGTATATTTGGTATTTGAGGAACATTTTTAATTAGAAGAAGGGAGAGAGGATCAGAAGTTGGGAATCGAACCCTCACCAATCACATGAAAGTTCGTGTAGTCAAACTAACTGAGCTGTTAAGATTTTCTAATGGGATATATAAAATGTGGATGGCTGATTAATTTTTTATGATAATTATCTTTGGCTGGTAGTCATGAATTTTAGTACAGAAAAAGTAACAACTTTGAGTACAAAAAATTAGATTTTGCACTTTGAGCTTAGGTCACTAGTGTATGAGCCCTTACAATTAACTCTCTTTTTTTTTTCTCAGGAACATGTGATTTATTTATAGGAAATTGGGTTTATGATCCAAGTGGTCCAGTATACACGAACGCGACTTGCTATTCCATTGAATCTCATCAGAACTGTATGAAAAATGGGAGACCTGATACTGAATATCTTAACTGGAGATGGAATCCAACAGACTGTGAACTACCGAGATTTAGCCCTAAGAAATTCCTCAATTTAATGCGAAACAAATCATTCACCTTCATAGGCGATTCAATTATGCGTAATCATGTGCAGTCATTGCTTTGTATTCTCTCACAGGTACATTTCAAGTTCAAAAAGAGTTTTACTTGAACTAGGCAATTAGCTGCTCTACAGTTCATTTGTTTTGTTTTGTTTCAGTTGTGTTTGTGAATAATTGCAATCGTCGTGATTTAGTTGTTTACTCGTAACTACTTGCTAACAACAATAATTGCTCTTAAATGGTAATGTAGATATCAAATCAAGTAAATACAAGCTTGTTGTGGCAGTTTGTGTGTGCCATTACAATTTGTGGGGGCACTCCTGTGTTGTATAAGCTGGTGCCTTATCTACTTGTATCTCACTAACCATAATTAGGATCTTTTATGTATGAGGTGGGCATAGCTACATATTGGATTTATCGGTAATGTCACTCTCAGTTACATGGATGTTGGTCCCGCGAGCCAGCTTGTAAAGGCTCTTTGTAGTTATAACATTTGTTTCGAAAGTTGTTAAGAAGTTGATTTAAAGTTAGTGTCAAACCTAACTAAGTGTACATTTAAGACTATTACTTAAGTTTTGCTGTTGTTCCATCTCCTTTGACCAAAAAAAATTAGCTGGAATCATTATTATCTCCTTGAGGTTTCAGCAAAAATTGATGTGTAATGATATGGCACCGGGGTCCAACTCAACCCAGATTGCATAAGTCCATATAAGCAGACCATCAGTCCAATCTAACACCCGTCTTCACACCCAGGCCCATAATTCTTTGTTTTGTTTGATTTTGTAAGAGATGATGGGCAGTTTTTCTAAGGACAAAACCTTAATGGTGATTGTAATAGAGTAATAAGGATCGCTATGGTAGAAATCTTACTTACCTGTTGTGTCTCAGATAGAACCCTCTTATACAAATGTTGTATAGATGGTTGGTGATCCATGCTGATTCTTTCTTTAGTACAGTACTTCTTTTACTTGGAAATGACTGACTGAATATGGAATTTTCTTTATTGTATAAAATCGAGGCTGCTAATTCGAGAATCTATATCCTAAATTAGTAAATCTAATTAACATCAATAATCTACATATAATATTTTTTCCTGCAGAATGTTCCAAGCATAATTAGACAGAATTATAATTCGATATTGTTGAGTAACCCTTTGCTCTTTTATACACTAACTTCATTGGGGACATTATTGACACGTTTAATTCATGTTGTTTCATTTCCTTGGGTATTTTCCTATACTTTTTGAGATTTTTTATTTGTAGTTGATTATGTTTCATCGTGTTGCAATGCATTGGGTTGTCCTGTGTTGCAGAAACTTTAGGGGAAAAGCTAGTATTTGTTTTGAATCGCGTTTACATTGTGAAATAGGAGGAAGAAGCTGATGACGTGTACCATGACGAGCAATACAAAAGTAGAAGATGGTACTTTCCTCTCCACGACTTCAATCTTTCTGTCATTTGGTCACCTTTTCTTGCAAAATCAACTGTTTTTGAAGATAACAATGGAGCTTCAACGGATATTACTCAGCTTCATCTAGACAAACTGGATGATGTTTGGACTCAACAATTCGACAATTTTGATTATGTATTTGTAGCTGGTGGCAAATGGTACCTGAAATCAACAATTTACCTTGAGAATGATACGATTGTTGGCTGTCACAACTGCCCTGGTAAGAACATTACACAGGTGGGATTTGAATACGCCTATCGCAAAGCATTGAATACAACTTTTAAATTCATCATGGGCTCGAAGAACAAGGCGTATACATTTTTCAGAACCACTACCCCTGATCATTTTGAGAATGGTGAATGGAATACTGGAGGTTATTGTAACAGAACAGGACCTTTCAAAGAAGGTGAGATTGACATTGGTTATGTAGACGAGGTAATGCGCAAAGTTGAGATGGAAGAACTCGAGAGAGCATCTGAATTCGGGTTGAAGATGAAGTTGTTTGACACAACCTTACTTTCACTGCTGAGACCAGACGGGCATCCCGGAGTCTACAGGCAATATCAGCCATTTGCTGTAGAAAATAAGAAGAAAAAAATCCAGAATGATTGTCTACATTGGTGTTTGCCTGGTCCAATAGACTCGTGGAACGATATAATGATTCAAATGTTGTGACATTAAGATTATTGATGTTGCTCTACGATTGTGATTGTTCATCTGACTACTTTTAATCCTTATTGATCAAAGTAAATATTTTAGCCTCAGAATGTGCATAGTAAAAAACTGATAAAATAAGGTCGAACTTATAAACAGATCGCTAAACTTGTTGGGTTTTTCCCCTCAGGTACTTCAACTACGTCATTTTTCTATTGAATCATTGAACCATCCATAATTTGTTCTTGTTAAACACCGTTGGCTGATTTTGATCGACTTCTCTATTGTAAATGCTTTCAATTGTGGTCGTATTGTAATAATTTTGATTGAAGGAATGAAGACAAACTGTGTGTTAGTCTCATTTGTTTTCTAATGGATTCAAATGACTTGAAGTAAAACACAATTATTCTCGAATATTTTCACTATCAATATGGACTAATGAGTTCTGCAACAACATATGTATCCTCTCTATCAATATCCTCACAAAATCTGATTCCACATCAACCAACGATGTATAAAAGGAACAAATTATGTATGGTTCAATAATTCAATAGGAAAATAGCATAGTTGAGGTACATGAGGAGAAAAATCCAACAAGTTTAGAGATGAGGTACCTGAGGAGAAAAATCCAACAAGTTTAAAGATCTGTTTATGTATTTGACCATAAAATAATAATCCATGTACAAGGAATTTGCAACCATTGAAAGATGCAAACTCCACCCTCTTGGTTCAATATTAGTAACCATAAAACAGAGTGGCCTAGTGTGTCCTTGCTAGCTTTGGCACACCCAAACTTGCATACTCAAGAGTAAGTTCACTTGCACTACTTAACAGGATATTTCCCCCCTATAATCACCGGCTCTAGTTCGAGACCTCTAGTTAAAGATAAAGATCTTATTTGTCTCACTATAATTTTTGTCGGACATATTTGAATATTTATACTTAAAAATATCTAATAATTATAATTAACTTTATAAATAATATTTTATTTAATTGTCTTTTTAATGGACATGAAAAGAGTTAAAATAAGACGGAGGAAATATTTTTTTAGGACCTTGTATACACAAGTCATAATATCAACGGAAAAGGTTTACAAGTGATGAAGCCAAAAGTCTACTCAGTACAGGGGGCCAGGGCCCATACTAAGAAAAATATGAAAGTGATATGCATGTGTTATTTTCGTGTGTTCAAAACAATAAATTAAAAAAATGGATGAAGCAAAATTTTATCCCTAGCCTTCAATGTTGTCCAAAGAAAATAATTTTAATTTATAGAATTTACTGTATATTAGATATTATCTCACAACATATTGGATAACTTTCATACTTAATAATTAATGGCCCATAATTAATAAGTCAGCCTCGTATATTGTTTTATTTATGAACATGTATAATTTAATTAAAAAAAATAGTGGTGTACTGGTGGGACATTTATCAAAATTTCATTCATTATCAGTGAATTTATTACTCCTTTTTAACTTTAGTCCAATCAATAAATTAGATAAATCAAGGCTTAGTTCTCTATCATGAATGATGACACGTCTTTCTTTATACCCTCAATTGTGTAATGTCATGGTCATAATTAACCACTATCTCAGTACTATATTTTACGCCCTTCGTCCCCTATTAATTTTGATATTTTTCATTTTTAAAATCAAATTTTAAAAATTTTAATAAATATTTTAAAATATAATTTTTTAATATATTGATATATAAAAAAGTTATAATGTATAATATTGTATAGCTTTTGAATATTTAAATTTTTTATTTAAAAAATTAATTTAATGTAATCTAATTTAACTTTAAAAATAAGTCAAATTGACTTTTGAAAAACGTAACATGACAAACAAAAATAGAAATAAAAAAAGTATACTTATATATTTACCGTCGAAAAATCAACCAGCTAAAAAGTCAAATCCAAATTAAAGTTGCATCATCTCTAGGTCATTATATCGTCATTCTTGATCAAAATATATATTGTGATGAATAATAGAGTATATACATCTCTGTGTAGGTTCATCACATATCATTCCTCAGATATAAAAAAATTCCCCATCGATTTAAAACAAAACATGTTTTTTCCCAAATTATATGAGAAAAATTAAAAAAAAAAACATTTTCTTTCGAAGGTGTTTGATTTTTATGAAATTTCTAAAACAAAGTTACGTTCTTGAAGTTTTCAATCCTTTGAGAAAAATTTTAGAAAGGAAATTCGCTTGTAAATATTGAAGAACTTGTGTAACAATTATATTTACACACTAGCCCATAAATACCTAATATAAATAGGGGGGTTTATTTCTAAATCATCAAGCAAACTAGGATTCAAGTTTTCTCTAATATAGACAAAGCTTCCTTTTAACAACTTTCTTGTGTTTAGTCTATCATTTTCTTTGCGATGTTAACAAACTTTCCATAACATAATCACGAGCATATTATGCAAGAACGTTGCGCGAGTAAGTTATTAAGTGTTCACATGTAGAAAATAATTAGGACGTGACATAATTCTCCATTCAGAAAACGTTTTCAATTATGTTGTGGATCGTGGAGCAATCTATAATATTAGCTAAGGTAATATTCTAATTCTAGAAGTAATTAACGATGACTTTGTCTTTTAATTTGGTGTGTTAATTTTGTCTTTGTGTATTGTGATGGACCAAAAGTTTTACCAAGTTAGAAAATGCACACTTTTTTTATAAAAAAAAGAGGCAGTTGCTTTCAATTTTTGACGTGGTACCTTATTATTTGTTGTACATGACCATCACTCATATAATCCACAAAACTATATAATGATATTAGAAGAAGTTAGAACGTGTGAAAAAATATAAGAAATGAGAGTCAAAAATGACGGACTTTGCTATATATATACATGTGTGTTTGATCACCTACATTATATTGGGCCATCCTTATGGACAATAATTTCTTGTCTGAAACGAAAGAGTGAGGATAACAATGGAATCTAATTAAATTTTGATACCCTTCATGTTTGTATGGTCCAAAATATATGACAAAGACAAAGATAATTACAAATATAAAATAAATTTCTATATTTTCTTGTTGTACGGATTGAGATTGATATGAATAAATAATATGATGTCTTGTACAAGGAACAAAAACTGAAGAAGGCTTTTACTTCTTCAAAGTCCGATTTAGTTTACATCACATATTGCACGATATTAGATCCATTCCCGGTTAGCTAGATTTTCCACTAGTCAATCATGGCTCTTACATATTCTTTTAAGCTAGAAAATAACCTTAGTTATTATTACGAGCCAATAGATGGACGTAAGATAATTTTAAAACAAAAAAAATTAAGATTTAATATCTCTATAGTTTTTAAAATTTGATATAATTTTCTCAAAAAGACGCTTAAACTTTTTTTTGGTGACCAAATAAATATAGGTTGTTTTAGTGTTGTCCCTCCATGCAAAATTCTACTCACACTACATGACAAAGAGAAAATTATCTTTTGTTATTGATGTGATAAACCACATATTTCAATCCCACCAACTACTCCATTTAGTCCCAATTAGTGCCTACCATGATTTTCACACAATTTCTTAATGGTTGGGTCCTCTTTCCCTGCTGATGACTGATGATCTCATCCTCCTAATTACCTACTACTACATAATACAACAATCAATAACCTAGCTACATAAATTTGTTAATCAAAATATTATGTAAGTATTCATTTCGAATTTTTGCATAATATTTAATAACCATGATCATACATACACCAATTGCAGTAGTAAGAATATAATTCAAAAACAAATTCAATTTTTCATAACGACTAATATTAAAATAGGAGATATACACAAAGTCATAAGCCGAAACATGTCCAACTTTTCTATTGCAAAGGACAATTATGACTAACTAGGAATGGAACTAGCTAGAGACATAGGAGAGTTGTGTACCTAGCATTTATCGTGGGCACAATAACTAGTACACTAGAGGAGTCCAACAAAATAATGGTTAGCTACATGAATTATTTGACACTTTTTTCTTCAATTTAGTAGCCAATTCAGCTAATGCTTTTGTTGAAGAGCCATCTTCACTTAGCACTTTGGCTGCTGCATTTTTAAGGTTTCTCATTCTACTACGCACTCCTTTTCCTTCTTCACCTTCCATTAGTCCTTTTACAACTTTAGCAATTTCCAATCTTCCCACTATGCCATTTTCTTCATTCACTTTTGGCCTTAGTGCCACTTTTATATCCTCACTTAACATAACCGCGTTCATTTTTTGTTCCGCGTAGAGTGGCCATGCTATAAGTGGTACCCCATGGACCACACTCTCAAGAGTCGAGTTCCATCCACAGTGAGTCAAGAATCCACCGGTCGACTCATGGCTCAAGATTCGGGCTTGTGGGGCCCAATTAGGCAACACTAAACCAAACCCTTTGGTCCTTTCCAAGAACCCTTTTGGTAAAAACTCAAGAGGGTTCGTTGAATCTTGGACATTGAAAAAAGTAGCATTAGCTATTTTGTCATTAGGGCATCTAACTACCCACAAGAACCTTTGTTCACTCATTTCCAACCCTGCTGCAACTTCAATAAGTTGCTCATGAGATAGGGTCCCACCACTACCGTACGATATGTATAACACAGAGCCACGTGGCTGTTCATCAAGCCACGTCAGACACTCCGACCCGTCAACCTTACTACCCGAGTCCATCTGAATAAGCGGGCCAACCGGGTAAACGGTTGGTTTACCGGGTTCTTCTTTCTGCAGAGCTCCAACGGCTCCTCCTTCCAATTCCTTAAAACTGTTCGCTATTATCCCTTCTGCCATTCCATACCTCTTCGCATGATGAAGTAGCCATTTATAAGATTCATCTTTCCGGTTTTGAACCGGGTCAAGTAGATCCTTTCCGTGGATCGGAGTACAACCCGGGATCTGAATCGGGTCAGGCAACTCTCTGTACTCACACGACACCGTTTCGTCAAGCTTGGGCAAGTAGAGAAACAGAGACAAAGCCATAGCAGTAGAAGGGTAAAAAATATAGGGAGAAATTTTCAAATCAATAGCAACATCAAATGCATCAGTACCAAACAAATCAACAACAAGAGCAACTGTTTTCTTCGATTCCATAATAGATTTCAAAACTTGACGCAGTGAAGTAAGAGAACGAGTAACAGTAAGTGAAATACGAGTTTCGATTTTAACATCTTCAGGTAAATCATCGAAATTAACAGGAGGAAGAAGATGATAATCCATGGAAGAAGGTAGTGAGTTCAGGAAAATTTTCTGAGCATTAGAAATTGGGCCATCAGTAGGGAGAATAAGAGAAACAGAAAACTGATGATGGAGAAAGATTCTCTTAGCGAATTCGACAAGAGGGATTAAATGACCCATACCAGGAGAAGGTAAAATTGCAATATGAGGAATTTGCGCCATTGTTGAGAAGAGGAAATCTGGTTCAACAAAAGAGAGAAGAAGTGAATAATAGCAGTAAGTGAATTATTTGAGCTTTAGTTTAATGGTTGGAAATGAGAAGAATGAGGTGTTTATTTATACAACAAAAATGTTATCATTGGTACGTGTGTAATGACATTATTACAGTAGCATACTCTCTCCATATTTTAAATTTCACCTATATTAAAATCTATGTACATTTAATATTTTACCTTTATTTAATTTTTTTTAATCCAAATTTTCAATTAATGAATATAAATTAATTTATTTTAATTAATTAATTTGACCAGTAAACATGAATTAATTACTTAGTTTTCTATATTAGTTAAATATATATATTTTCAAAATTATTAACTCAAACAGGTAAAATATAAAAAATATTATAATCTTATGTATTGATTTTATGAGATAACAAGTATTATGAATCAACTATTTATATAAAAATGAAAGAAGAAGTATTTATTTGATTATTTTGTTACTATATGGAGAGTTGTAATTAGTATTTCCCATAGATCTCAAATTATGGGTTGTAATATTAATTATGAAAAGAGGTTTTCATTGATTATTTTTATCTATATTAAATGTATATTGTTATTAAATATTTTTATTTTATTATACATTTATGTTTGGTTTAAAAATCTAAAATTGATTATTATTTCTTGTAATCATTTAATTCTAATGATAATATGAAGAAAAAATTCATAAAAAAACTATCTTGATTTGTTAGCTATTAAGTAAAAAATAAAATTAATCTTTAATACAGACACCAAATAAATTGAAACGGAGAGAGAATTATTATGAAGTAAATTGTTTTTACACTTTTAAATTACAAATAATTTAAAATAACAATTGAACATCACACTAGATGATGTATTCTTCATATGACCAAACTTGCTAAAAAAATATTTGTCAAAATAATTATTGATGTTATGATTGTTCAAAAAAGGATAAATTAATGAAGAAACACTTTTTGTTTATAAATTCTTAAAATAAACATGATAACTTATAAATAGACAAGGTAAATTAATTGTATTTATTTACTTCATTTTCATATATATTATATAAATTTAAATATAGACCACATATATGTATGTGGTGTTATTTTAAATGGGTCGTTTTTTTAATGTTTGAAGTGGACGGGTGTTGCTTAGTTTGAAGATGAGAAAATTCAACATTTAAATTTAAATAAAATGAACCTGTACAGTGATGTCAAGGCTCACGTTAGCCTCATGTCATTACATATAAAATTTATTCCTTATTTGCCCTGACAAAATTAATAAACCTCCTTTGACCATTATTGGATGATTTTATTAATTTAGCAAGTCAGCCACTTCGAATCTCAAGGTTAGATTTGATTTATTTAGACATTTGATAAAATTAATATTTAGATATGTAGTTTATAATTATGATTTACAATTTAAATTTTAAGAAAATATATTTAGGATTCAACATTAAGATATTATTTTTTATACAAAATTATGTGAAACTTGATTTATAAATTTATATTTTGTATTGTAAAAAATAAATAGATCTATCTTTTTAAATTTTGTAAGAAAAAATTTAAGTAGACTATTGTTTGAGGTGAAAAGATTGTATGTACCATATGCACGGATTATATTAAAGAACTAATTATTACTATTGTTGAATAGTGATTTTTTATAAAATTATGTATAGTGGAAAATTGTAATTACAAATATATATTTATAAAAGGAACATGAAGTTGTGTAATTTATCAATGCGGTATCTTAAAGGTATTTTTTGGTATCTTATTTTATGAACCATGTTTGTTTTTGATACGATTGTTAATTATGAAATTTTAAAAGTTTTCATAATTTGTGGATTGTTTATGTTTACAGGAAACCTCTATAAATTAATATAAGTGAGATCATAAAGTTTTATTATTTTATAGAGATATTATTTAATTGATAAATTCATATTTATTAATTTAAAGAATGATTTAAGATTTGATGAAGGTTAATTTTGATTATATCACAATTATTGTACTTTAATATTTACTAATTTATATATGTATCATATTTATTAATTTCACATAAAAAAAAAATATTATACATAAAACTACAACGAGTACATTAAAATTATTGTATTGTACTAATTTCAACCTTGTGATGTTGTGATAATAAGGGCCCGTTTGGCCATGCGATATGGTATCATGATATGAAATCATGAGATGAAATTGAAGTTTTATTTGGACATGCGATATGAAATTTTGGTGTTGTATATTTTCTCATAAACATAAAAATCTCATAAGTTCTAAAACTATTAAAATAACCCCAATTGTTTATTCAATATTATCAAATAAATAAAAAAGCATAAAATCGTGTAACAAATTATTACAAAGTTATTTTTTCTCCACTTAAGTAATTGTTTCATCAATATATTTGAGTAAAAATGAAACACCTTTCACGGGTTCTTCAAGATTTTATTACTCAACAATCTGAAGTGTGAGTTAAATGGACTATATGTTAGTGAGAATAATATATTTTATGTCAGTGAGAATAATAAATATTAAAAAGTAATGATGTGATCATAAATTTTATTTACATGTGAAATAAATGGTTAGTAGATATAAATGTGGGGTTGTCTTGACAAAACATAAGCTCGTGAATCAATTTTTGTATTAAAATAACTCAAATCATGATATGGTATTCCCATATGATTCCATATCATGGTTTTTAGAGAATATGGTATCACATCTCATGATATGAAATCATGAGATGTAATCAGCGTAAAATGGCATGTCCAAACGCTAATTCCATATCACGATACCATAACATGATATGGTATCACATGGCCAAACGCCTACTAAGAATTTTCAAGATGTATTATCGAACGGATTTTATCGTAGAATATTAGAAGGTTATGAAGTGGGACAAACTGATTCTGCAAAGATCGATGTTTGAATGCTATAAATATAAAATCCATGTTTGGACAAGAAACGTTCAACAAGAGAAATATCAAATTGTTTTTTATACTGTAAAATTCGTTCAAGGAATGCAATCTCAGTGAACTTGAATGAACCTACCTGTGAAAACGTCATTCATGAACTTGAGGTCATGGTTAATGATCTCGATTACTACAAATGGATGTCAATAACCTGTTGGATTAGCCGGGTGAAAGTGATACATGTTCAAAGGCCCGGAGCTTATAAGAAATTGTGGATACCATCGGAAAAAACAATGTTCATGATGAAGTTGAAGATGATACTATACGTTAGGAACCAGTTACACGTAAGAAAATACTTATCTAGAACTCTTCACAATTTTATGGTGCAGTTCGAAAAGACAATATTGGAGCTCTTGGATGCAATAAGAAAAGTTAGAGATGAGCTTCAACTAGATTTAAATTTTAAGAAAACATTGAACACAATAGAATCATATTTCACTGAATTGTCTTAGATATATTTATACTTTTAAAAAATTACTAATTTATGATATTAATGGGATCATATATTTATATTAGAATCATCTGAAAATATATTATCTTATTATCTTATCAAAATTGATGATTTTTTCCATTGGCCTAAGTCGGAATCGAAGGATAATATTATTTTAGAGAAATTATTAATTTATCGAGTATTACTTTATAAAGATTTTATTATACGTGGAAATATATAATTTAAAAGTATTCAAATTATATATCCAAAAAAACTTATCATATTCAAATTAATTTAATTTCAAATTATTGAACTAAACGGCCTTGATACACACGTATTTGCCAGGATTATATTGTGCATGCCTCCCTAATAAATCCCGATGGTAACACTATATGCACTTATTCTCTCATTAACCAGATTAGGGGAACCTACAAATTCAATGCCCATAAATGTTCCTATTATCTCCGTCTCATTTTATATGTTATTTTTAAAATTTTAAAAGTCAAACAAGTTTATTTTTATCATAAAATTTTCATAAATTTTTTAAATATTTTGAATTATCAAATTATTGTGACTCATATTACTTTTATATTGTTTATAAATATATAAATTTCATTTTAAAAAAATTAAAGATTCCATGTACAAATTTCCGTTAAATTTAAACTGTTTGACTCTTAAAATATAAAAGGTTTCATATAAATTGAGCCAGAGTGAATATAAATTTGGAAAATATCCTTTCCAAGTTAATTGAATGTTGCATGTGATGCTAACATAGACATTTCTCATCAGATTAGAAAACGGGAAGACCGTGCATTATTATTTAAAACATATGCCATATTTTTTATTTTTTATTTTTAAATACAATAATATTTATTTATTTTTCTACTAATAATATGAACGATCTAACATTAACATTAGAAATTAAAGGAAATTATGGATTAAAAGATCGAGAAATAATAAGCAAATATATTTCTTAGTTAGTAATAATAAAATATGATAGAATTTTGAACAATTAAACCAAAAGTTTAAATTTAAATCATAGGGATATTTACTACATTTTAAGTAATATTTATTTAGTATGATTTTTTTGCTAATGTAAATTTAGAAACATGCATAATAAATATATGTATAAATTATAAAACTTATACATATTATTTTATATAGGGAAAAGGCTCAAAAATACCCCTGAACTATCATAAATAGCTCATATATACCCTTAAACTATATTCTGGCTCAAAAACACCCTTCCGTTAAAGTATTGGGTCACTTTTACCCTTATTTTTAACAGAGGGGTGTTAAGTGCCACGTGGACGCCACATAAGCACCAAACAACCTCACCTCCACATACACTCATAAAATCTTAATTACTAATTTTACCCTCATTTTTCTAATACATACAATTTCACCCATTCTTATTTCTCTAAAACATAATACATTCCCCTTTCTTTCTCTTAACATTTTCCCTTTCCCTTTCCCTACACCTCCTCATATTGAAAGTTACAGTGATGTTTGTGCACTATATATACATGAGTCCGGAGATTAAATGGTATAAAATGTTAACAAAAATTTCAAAACGGTATATAAATTTTTGTTTTAAACAAAACGGTAAAATTGCTGGTAGAGCAGCGTTTTGCTCGGCGGAAAAAGTAAAATCGCTGCAATAGCAGCAATTTGCTAATTTTAAATATTTTTTAAAATTAAAGAAATTGCTGATATGGCAGCGACTTCCAATATAATTTTTTTAAAAATCTTTTTTTAATAAATCGCTGCCTAGGCAGCGATTTAACTTAAATTATTTATTTGAAATTAAAAAAAAAATTTAAGCAAATCGGTGCCTAGGCAGCGATTTGTATCAATTTTTTTTTTTTTTGTAAATTAAATCGCTGCCAAAGCAGCGATTTAAATATTAAAAAAATTTAAACTTTTTTAGGAAATCGCTACCAAAGCAGCAATTTTACATTTTTAAATTTTTTTTAAATTTTTTTTTTTTAGTAAATCGCTGCTACTGCAGCGATTTTACATTTTTATTTTTTTTAAAAAAATTTAATTAAATCGCTGACGATGCAGCGATTTGTACCCTTTTTAAAAAAAAATTAGTTAATCGCTGCTCTTGCAGCGATGTCCTAAACTTTTTTTTTCTTCATAATTTGTACCTTTTTTTGTAATATTAAAATGAAATAAATGAAGTAAAAAAAATTTTTAAAAAAATTTAAAATTAAAATCGCTGCTCTGGGTAGTGATTTATTAATAATTTTCTTTTTTTTAAAATTTAAATCGCTGCTTTGGCAGCGATTTAATTTACAAAAATAAAAATAAAAATAAATTGATACAAATCGCTGACTAGGCAGCGATTTCTTAAAAAAAAATTATATTGGAAGTCGCTGTCATAGCAGCGATTTCTTTAATAATTTTTTTTTTAAAAAAAAATATTTAAAATTAGCAAATTGCTGCTATTGCAGCGATTTTGCTTTTTCCGGCGAGCAAAATCACTGCTCTACCAGCGATTTTGCCATTTTTTTTAAAATAAAAATTTATATACCGTTTTGAAATTTTTATTATTATTTTATACCCTTTAATCTCCGGACTCATGTATATATAGTGCACAAACATCACTGTAACTTTCAATATGAGGAGGTGTAGGGAAAGGAAAAGGGAAAATGTTAAGAGAAAGAAAGGGGAATGTATTATGTTTTAGAGAAATAAGAATGGGTGAAATTGTATGTATTAGAAAAATGAGGGTAAAATTAGTAATTAAGATTTTATGAGTGTATGTGGAGGTGAGGTTGTTTGGTGCTTATGTGGCGTCCACGTGGCACTTAACACCCCTCTGTTAAAAATAAGGGTAAAAGTGACCCAATACTTTAACGGAAGGGTATTTTTGAGCCAGAATATAGTTTAAGGGCATATATGAGCTATTTATGATAGTTCAGGGGTATTTTTGAGCCTTTTCCCTTTTATATAAGATAGAAGATGGAATAGTTAAAATATAAATAAGTAATATATAAATAATTAAATTTTCACAATTGATATTTAGTTAAAATTACATAGTTAGCAAATTAAGGTTTCTAAATTTTTCTTTTCGTATATTTACCATCTACATTCATTACTTATTTTAAATCATTTTTCATAACGTATGATTATACGTCAATTAATTTAAATATTGTGGTAAAATATTCATATTAATCAAAATTTAATAGGCATATAAAATTTAATATTAACAAATAAAAGAAATTGAAAGGCAAATCGACAAGTGTCCCCTATGTTTTTTTCTGTGTAAATATGTATAAGTAATAGCAATACAATTATAAACTAATAGAAGCGGGTCTATTTTTGTTTGAAATGTGAATAAATAAATCTATTGACGCAGTAACATTGTTTATTTATATAATAAAAGGTACATTTGTTCAAATGTATTACAATAAATAAACAAAAAATAAGATTTGGGATTTTCTTATTAAATTGAAGTTTTAATTTTAAGAATTAATGCTCTTTCTGGTCCTCAAATGCCAAAAGTCAAAACTGTAGAGAGAGAAAAATTCGAATACATAAATCGGACGTGACAACGTGTTAGGAAAAAATAAAGTTATCTGATGAGAAATATAATTAAATAATTTAAATCTATTCTATTTAATAATTTATTTAAGTTTGAAAAAGGATTAAAATTATTCTTCATTATTCAAAATAGTTTATATATACCTTTTAATTATATTTAGGAAAAAAATCGCCTTTGTTGTTTATGTGTTTCGTACTACAAATATCCTTAAAACGTTATCTTTGTGATTAGAGCTGACATTACAGACCACCCAGACAGTCCAACATGGAAAAAATACTTTTCTCTCAATTGCAACGTTGTTCTTCCTTGTTCATCCCTGTCACAAAAAGAAAATCAAATATAATTCTTTCATTGTTCTTGTTTGAGTTGTTATTTGACTTTGGAACTCCAATTTCAAAATGTGCTAAACTTTTTTGAAGTTGTAATTGTGTGTTAAAGGATCTTGTTCATTGTTTGGAATTTAAGGTCATAGATTCGCAAAATCAATTTTTAGATTTTCAAGCCTTTAGGTACTCTTTCATATATTATATATTATTATTATTATTTTGAGATTTCAACTCAAATCTTCAAACTTATAAGTCAGTTGTTAAATGTCAATTTATAGCCTCAATTGCAATATCTAAGGATCTTTAAGTAACATTCAGTTAAATCTCTTTAAATTTTTCACTTCAAAAATTCAATAAAAGTTTTAAAATTTTTCACCAACAAGTTTTCAAATGAGTAGCTATTTTCAAGTTTCAATAAAAAAAAAATGGGATCAAGAGTTTTTCAACATCTTTCAATCTTGAAAAATAAATTTTCAGCCTCAGATTAGATGACATCAAAACTCAAATAATGAACTCGATCATTTAACACACAACTATCTCAAATGAATTTCAGTGCACTTCGAAATTGAATTTTCAAAATTCGAACAATTACTCAAACAAGAACAATGAAAAAAGTATTTTTGATATTTTTATAGAAAAAATATTTGACATAGAGATGAATAAGGAAGAACAACTTAATTGAGAGAAAGAGATTTTTGTCATGTTGAATTGCTTAGGTGGACTTTTAAGGATATTTATGGTCCATAACATAGACGGTAATGATAGTTATTATCTCAAATAAAAATAAAAGGTATATATAAACTATTTCAAATAATTCAAAGTTAATTTTGACTCATTCCTATTGATTAATATAATCATTATAACCTATTACACATCTATACTATTTTAAAGTGAATTTTTTACCCTCTAAAATTGACGTGGCAAAATAAAATAAAATAAAAATAAATCATGCGCGTCAGATAACTATTAAAGTAAAAGAAAAGTTTTAAAAAAAATCAGAATTCTCCTTACCCCACATCTCTTCTTCTTCATATCCCTCCACCCACATCAATTGTTCTTCATACCCCACGCTTCTCATCTTCTTCACACTCAAATAAGTTAAAACGAATCAGTAAAAAGAAGTAATGTAATAACAAATTACTTCAAAAGCACAATTTTTTTACCCATAAAACATTCCAACAAGAAATCAAAATAATACTAGGTGACTAAAGATTTGTGGGTTTTGATTTGTGTTTGTTCATGTCATCAGAGGATATAAGTATGGGAGTTCTCAGTCGTGGAGCTATGGCGAGACTTTTTAGAAAACTAGATAAATGATTGATTGAAAACGGGAAAAAAATATTTTTCTATTATTCCTATAAATTTTAAGAAATTTTCATGAAGTAGGTAGAAAAGGTAAAGAATGTGTCCGAATATGAAAAATATTTGCAATTGGACGCTCGATTTTCATGGTCAATCAATGGAAGAAACTAAAGAAGTCTTCTTGAGGTTATTTTTGGAACGAAAAAAATTCTTTCACCATACGAATCTACTTCGAATTCCGAAAAATTTTCGTGACGGCGATTGTAGAAAGCTTTTTTTTGAATTTTTCTATTAAAAAGATATAATTATTAGAGAATTTTACTAATTAATTAGAAATTAATTAATGTAAAATATAGATAGCAAAAGAAAAATTAATTAATAAAGAAAAAATGAAAAAGATATTAAAAAATTATAATTTCTGACATAGCACTGACGTATCGGTGATGTGACAACGAGTGTAATACACCACATAATGTGAGAGTGGTGTTGGTATTAAATTCACTTTTTAATAGTAAAAATTTATAATAAATCGTCATAATAATTTAACCGTGTAACTTACTTTTTTTGACAAATTCAAGAGAAAATTTATGCCTTTTCACTTTAATATATTATCAAAATACATAAATGAAACGTTCATTCCTCCAAATTTCACCCACGTTTAGTCAATGAAAAGAATTACTCCCACCGTTTAAAAAAGAATGATCCTATTTTATTTTTAGTTTGTTTAAAAAAGAATGTCCCTTTGCTTTTTTGACAATACTTTAACTTTCCACGTGACATGTTTAAGACCACAAAATTAAAGGACATTTTGATACATTTGACATAACTTTAATTTAGAACTACAAGATTAAAAAGTTCTTTTTCTTTTCCTAAATTACGTTTCAAGTCAAACTAGGTCATTCTTTTTTTAAACGGAGGAGTAATTTAAATTGCTTTCTTTTTAAAAATTCAACTTTGCATCTCTTCAGAATTGGGTATGTTTAATTTATTTCTCACCTATCTTAATTAAAAACATGACATCTTTAGAATTTTAATATTTAAATAAGTCTATTTTTATAGAAAATTTGCATAAATTATTTAATTTTTTAAATTGTCAATTATTATGACTTATAATAATTTTTGCGTAGTTTTTATTGAAGAAGAAGGAAACTGACGATTGAAACATGTCCAACGCAGTTGACTGACTTGTCTACAACAAGTGTTGATGAAGAATGAAGTTGACGATTAGAACATGTCAAAGGAACAAGTCCAACGAAACTGACTGACGAGTTTACAACACTGATGAAGAATTAGAGTCGCACTGAAATTAGACTACCTATGTTAATTAGGATTATATTTCGTCTAGAATTATTTTTATGATTAGGATTATAGTACAACTAGGATTAGATTATTTATATTTTCATATTATTATTATAGTAGTAATATGTATTGTAGTAGGACTCTAAATATAGTTAACTTAGAACTCTACAATAATTTCAATCCTTGATCTTTCTAATCTTAGATATATGATTTCTACACGGATTCTACAGTTTTCAAATACATGTATTTTATTTCAATAAAATTTAAGATTTAATGTTCAAATTCATGATTAGATTTAATTTGCTTGACTCTCAAAATTCGATTTATGCCACATAAATTGAGTTTAAATTAGATTGCTTACAGTGTCGACTCTTCCCTATAAAATTTAAGGCATTGGCCTTAGCCCCTAATTTTTTGGGGCCTCAAATTTCTACAAATAAAAAACTATGTATTTTAACTCCGTTAAAATAGTCCTTCGGGATGGCTCAGTTGATTTGGATGATGGTTATCCACACGGATGATCCAGGATCGATCCCCCTCAATGCCTTCTGAGTCGAGCATGTCGCATAGAGCTTGCCTAGTGCGGTTTACATTCCCTGTGTGATTTGCAGGCTATTACACAGTAGGGGATTTACCGAGTGCGCACAAAGTGCTCACCATAGAGTGCTCACCCAAAGGGCAGAGGCTGTGGAAGAGGTTGTAGCGGCTGCGGGTTATCCTTGGGTTCCAAAAAAAATTAAAAAAATAGAAGAAATAAAAGAAATACTGTTTTGGATTCTTACATTCTCTTCGCTAACACTCACATTAATTATTATTTTTAACTCCTTTTGTACTCTATTTCTTCAAATCTTTGATAGTTAGAATAATACTCTCTCAAAAATATAAATCAATAGTCAAAAAGTCTTGAACAAATTCTTTTTTTATTTCTTTATAAATTTTTTTATTAAATTAGGTATACGAAATTATCAACTTTTGAATCAAATTCTATTATGCTAATTCTTATCTTTAAATTTTATCAACTTATTACTTATACAATTATGTTAATAATTCATAAAATATTTGTCTCAATAAAAGGATGTTTTTCAATGTTGAATTGTTAAAATCTTACCTAAAAATAGTAATAAATAAAAAATTTGAAAAAATAATTTATATCAAAGATATAAGTAGTAATTTACATCTAAAATTTTTATAAAAATAAATAAATACAAATAAAGTTTATTTAGATTTTAGGCTCTAATAAAAATTTCGCTTTAGACCTCGAATAATGTTGAGCCGCCCCTGATTGCTTACATTGTTTTAATTCGTCGATAAAAGTAGACCGAGAGCATAATGAGTAAGCAATACATAACTTTAATCATCGTGATAAATATCAAATACTTTCTCTATTTCAATTTATTTGATCTATTTTAATATGATGAAAAAAACTTAAGAATGTATATTCGACTTTTGAATATTGTAATCTAAAATTAAATTATTTTTTTTCTTAATGAAAAAAAAACCCAGACAAATAAATCGTGAAGGATGAGTAATTAGTAATAAATATGCGATAATTGGTCAAAATATTAAATATGCGATAATAGGTCAAACAATCTCTGTGAAATGTACTTAAAAATTAAAAACATGCATCGAAAGAGTTCCGTACCGAAATATAGCACTGGGGGTCAACGCAGGGCTGGCTGGTCAACTAATAGATTTGTCTTCGAATTAAAACTGTATATTAAATGGTTGAATTTTTCTGGAAAAACCATATATTTGTATTATGTTGAAATTCACCAATACATGCAATAGTTTCCATGAAATGACGTTGTAGGATTTAAAATACGAGCCTGAACTATGAAATATAATTTATTTTCATTTAATGAGTTTTATTTAATATCATTCTAATTAATCGAGATCTTAAAATGAGTATAGTATAATAATGAAAAACAAAAAATATATTACTATCTCCTTCTTATTGTGATCATTTAAATTTTTTAATGTTCAATAAAAATAGCCAATACAAGCTTACTAAGTTTTTCTTAGGAAAAATGCACAAGTACCTTTTCAATCTATGTCCGAAATCTCAGAGACACTCTTATACTATACTAAGGTATATTACCCCCTGATCTTATTTTATAAATAATTTTCTGCCGCTTTTCGGCCTAAGTAACATTGTGCGCCCAGTACGTGTTGACATTTTTTTTCAAGTTAATGCCACGTAGACCGAAAAGGGATAGAAAATTATTTATAAAATAAGTTTAAGGAGTAATAGGACCTTAATATAATATAAGTGTGTCTCTGGAATTTCGGACATAGATTGAGAGTACTTATGCATTTTCCCTTTTCCTTATTCAATAAAGGTTGAAATGATTATTTTACCTCTTAAATACATGTTTTCCTGTTAATATTAAGGGATTGTTTGGTAGGGGAAAGAGTCAAATAACAATAAAAATATCTTTTAGCCGTAATAAATATGTACGTTAACAAAAAATAATAAAGTCGTAATCTGTATTTATAAGTTAATTTGTAATTAGATTTAATGTCGTCATAAAATTTAAGTATTTATAAAGAGTGTGCTAGAATATGATTGTCACTACTAATTGCCTCTAAATATATATATTTAATGATGATAAATTATTATCGTTAATTAAATGACGTTAATGATCATTTTTAACGTAGCCAATATATCCCTCTATTTTATTGTATTAACCAAGTTTGTGTCTGATTATACTTTAAGACCAAATATACTTCCCTCGTTACTAAATTATATAAAAATGTCTCTCATTTGAATGGAATCCCTCAGGTCAACAAATAAACAAGTTTCAATTTAAATTATCGACTTCAAATGAATTTGAAATAAACTCGACCTACCACACACCAAACTAAAATTGAAAATAATTTAGAGAATCAATTAATTTCTACTTACCAAGAGTCTCTTTATTATATCACTGAACACCTAACTCAATAATACTGAAATAAAAGACATAAACTTGTGTCAGTTTTGACAACTCTAATTCAGAAAAAATAAATATATACTCCCTCCCTTTCCTTTTACTTTCGTCATTTCATTTATATAGATTTTTTAAGAAAAAAACTTTTGAAATTTATGAAATCAAATAATTTTTAGATACTATTTGTGTGATTATAAATTATTTATTAAAAGTAAAAAAAGAATCTTATAATTAAATAATTTCTAATAATAGAAAGATAATATTTTTTTTTGGACCAATTGAAAAAAAGAATATCATATAAAATGAAAGGAAAAAAGTAATAACTTTGTGCTCCCTACATATTCTGGCATTATTGATCTTGTTTCAATCTTATGATTAAATTATTGGAATATTGATTTCCCATCAAACAATAATGATTTTCCCAAAGAAAATAACAACTTTTCTTTGACATTCTTATATAGGCCATTATTGCAGCATTAACATCTTGACCATTTAATCATCTAGAGACTACATTATGGACAAGTGACCATGTTAAGAGTACCACTTCCAATACTTTTTAAATGAAAATTACAAAATCGTATAGAAAGCAGAAGCGGCGGGTACATCTGTTTGAGTTTATTCATATCCAATAGACTTTGAACAAAAGGAGATTCGGATATCAGAGTTGAGCGGACAGATGACGAGAGGATGGGGGAAGAGTAAAGACAAGATACCATCCTGACACCAAACTTTAAGTGGATCGAAGAATTATAATTTCATAAGCTAAATTTCACCACCAAAAGTTTTTTTTATCAAATACAATAATGGACTCATATTTTCAACTCTTCTAGAAAATATAATCAGTCTCGTGTTGAAGAATAGAAGAAGGTCCCATATGTTACATCATTTTCCTCAATATGAATAAGTTGAAATTTCGACCATTAAACCAATATTGATTTTTGTAACTTTATGTTCAACTTTTTCTGTCTGTAACACACATCTTCGAGTAAAGAAATTGCAAATATTACGAAGTTGGTAAGTGTATAGTATTTTTACATTATAAATATTAGTTCAATAGACTTATGATCATCGAATATCTTCTTTATCCGTCCTTGTTTCCTAATAAAAAACATTAAAAACCACTACTTTCCTTCTCATAATGATGTATCTATAGGCATTTTTAAAATTTTAATTAATGCCCTTCTGAACTGAAACTAACTAAATCATATTTTAACACTAATAAATATACGCATTAATAAAGAGTGCTAAATTTTTTACTGATATTAATTAATTAATTATCATTTGATCGAATGTCACGATAGATTTTAGAGACATTTATGAAGAACATTAATTGTCTCTAAAGACTTAAAAAGACACTGCTAAATATCATTTTTGATTTATTGAGTAAGGGAAGTTGGAAGAAGTAAACTTACCAATCAATTTTCATTTTCTAATTTTTAAGAATGGTATAAAATGGGAAACATAAAAGTAAAGGCAAATAACGTGGTGAATGCTCTTTGGCACATTGCATTTGTCCAAATCTTGGAAAAGTTGAAAAACTTTATTGCGACTTTTTGGTATTTTTATCCAAATGCATGAGGAATTGGTTTAAAACTTTAATGTGTTGGCCACTTATCCAAAAGTTCAAAGCAATGAAAAGTCTTACCATTAATAATTCAAAAGTTCCTTTCTATATTAATCATAACAAATGCAAGAGTAAAGTGCCAATAACCTAGTAACTTATTCCCCACTTTCTACCTTTATTTTATTCAATTATTAGACTTTAATTTGATACATCATCACATCTTATCTTTGGTTTAAGTAAAATTTGCTCTAAAAAGTAGGGGGCAAAGTTACAAGCCTGGATACTGTTTCTATTAAACTCAATAATTTGTACTCAAATAGTGTATTCAGTGGCATAACTACATGATGATATTGGATATTCTTTATCGAAATTTTTTTTGTATATAAAGTAAAATGATATACAAAATGATTAAATAATATAATTTGGACATCCTCAGCACAACAAACTATTGTAACTTAGAGGTTTCAGATGCTTGTAATGAGGTAGTGCTTGTATGTTCAAATCTCACTAGTTTTACTTTTTGCAAATAGTTTTTGTTGTGCTATTTCTGAACATCTTTGTGAAATTTTCACTAGTTCTATTGCTTTCGTTATGCTATTTCTGAACACCCTTTGTGAAATCCTAACTAGTTCTACTCTTTGAAAAGAGCTTTTGTTGGGCTATTTCAGAGCACCTATTGTGAGTTCTTGCTCCGCACTAAGTGTATTGTATTAGAAAAATATTAAATATGTACATATATTAAGCTTAGAATATAGTTAGTAACACTTGGAATAATTGTTACGAAATTCAGATCAAAAATTAAAATTTTAATTTTGCCTTTATGACTAAAAGATGACATTACGCAAAAGTAGATGAATAATAAGTCAATTTATAAATCATGACATTTTGACAACTATTTTGTTTGTCCATTGTTATTTTGTTAGGTAAAATTCACAAATGGCTATATCCTTTACCCTCTGTTATAAACAATAAAGTCATTGTTATGACTTATGGATATAAATTTTTTATAGGTAAATCTTCAGGGCATTATCATGATGAAATTCTATCAAGAATCATTAAAAAATATAGCAAATTCAAAAATACACACAAAATTAAAAAGAGAAGGAAACAAAAACAAATAGTGAGTCTAATTCAAATTGGCCCACATTTTAGAATGAAGATAACAAAGGGCTCAAATTCTATTAATTATAATTGGGCCATTTTATGGATGTGCCTGTCACAATTCAATAAGAGGCTCTTTCAAATAAAGCCATATTCAATCAAATCCAAGAGGACCCAAATGGCATGTGTATGAAAAAGTGAGTACGAATTGGATAACTTTTTGGGCCATATGATTTTAGAATAGTGGAAAATTCAAAAATAACTAGGACTAGAAAAATAATCAACTGAAATAGTTATAGTTTGCTTAATTATGATTCACAATTACAATTTAAAAAGAAAAAGAGACGAGCAAAATGGAGAGAGAGTAAAAATGTGAGCGAGATTGGAAAGAGGAGGGGGGGGGGTATAGAAGCAAACAATAAGTTGCTTCTTGCCAAACAAACCCTAATAGAATGAGAGAATTCCAGAAAAAATAGCAAAATAATGAAGAGATACAATTTGCGTGAACCATGAAGAGGTTCAGAGCGTCAAATGGACGGAATAAGTTAAATTTAAATAGTTAAAATGTATTGTGTTTGATGAATGTATAAATCATTAATCTATCCAAAATTTATTTGGGTTGAAATGAGTTAGAGCCAAGATGAGTAAAAGCAATTGGTCTTAATCTAATGGGATCCATCCAACTCTTGCCTGGCTAGTATTAATTTCTTAGTTGTTTTCTTAAAATTTATTTTATTTCATGAATAATTAATTAAATATCATTTATATATATATATATATATATCAAATAAAAATATTTTTCAAATAAATTATTTTATAGTATAGCATAATAAGGTAAATGGTTTAATAATTAATCATTAATTCAATTTTATAAATATTCACAAAATACCTTTGGCACTAAAATGCAAATTTCCCTTTTCTAAAAGAAGAATATTTCAACCAGCCGAATTACTGAACGAGTTCTAACTCACTATTTTTATCAAAGAAGAGAAATAATTATACGGTTTATCGACATATAATTTATACGTGCAAAATACTACTAATAAATATCATACACATACTGATTAATCATTTCGATACGGGTAAATTCTAAGTGTTACTATTACATAACTTGTCTTTAAATTTATAAAAGCTCATGTAATTACGTACTTTTGTCCTTAATTAATCTCGTTTACTAAAAAAAAAATAAAAAAAAAATTGAAATGCAACTTGAATTTCAATAGCGAAAGCTTGTAATTACAAACATGAATTCATCGACGTTACAATTTTTACTACAACTATTTCTCTAAAACATCAGTCAATGGACTTTAGCTTAGGATCAATTAGGCTAAAAACTCAAAAAATTATTGCACAAAACTTACTTCCTGCTATTACAAACTTTCAAGGAATTTTCTAAATTTCAAATTAAATGAAGAATTCTTCAATGTCAAATGTGATTTCAGGTTCATAATCGACCCCTTCTCCACCAAATGAGGAATTTGAAATCGAAGTCGGAGTCGATATCAATTCAGTAAGATCTGAATCTGAGCTCTGTAGAATCATTTGTTCCATTCCAAATTCATCATTTTGGGATGTCAACAATGACAAGTACAAGGGTAATTCTGACGAATCTGGAAAGAATTTATTTTCTTCGATAATATTTTCGATGTGTAGTGGAAAGGGCGTGAAAACTTCTTCTTTTGCTGTTATAACGTTTAAATTTTCAACGTTATGGTTTGGTGATGCAGAGTTGAATATTACCATTTCTTCCTCTTGTTTTTTGTTGCATTTCTGGCGTTTTTGGTTATTAACTGAAAATATTTCAGATTGCGCAACTTTGCAACTGTGCCTTCCTTTATATGTAACTTCAAAAATTGTTGAATTTCCATCTGATTTTTGGACTTGTTTTGTTGCCAAACAACCCTGTGTGTTCCTATGTGTACACCTATAATAAGCCCTGCATTTACCCAAAAAATATGATTAACACAACATATCGACTTATTAGAATATGAAACTGTTGTCATTGTTAATGTATATAAGTTAAAAATCGATTCGATGTACTTTGAAATCAATTATTTTTTTCACATTACTACTTGCCAAAAGTACAGAGCCTTTATGACTCAAAAAGTTGATTGGTTTACTTACTCTAGCTACTGAAGGACCAGAGATATTTGGAAGTGTTTTAATTTAGAAGGGACCACATGAAATGATCAAAATTCATGCACTGAATGTAGCCTAAAAACACCAAAAACTAGGAACTACGATGTTTTTTGTCTTTTATTTTTAACTTTTTACTACTATTTTTAATTTTTTATGATTCAAGGATCCCATCTACTGCCAATCATTTTCATTGTAATTTATATTTGGAGCAAGTGGGCAATTATCATAAATGTAGCTGACCACCTCTTAACAAGTAATAAATCTTAGTTTAAGCCACTAAGCTAAGTTATTAAGTTAATTACATTAATTAATTCAGCAGTTGATTAAGTAGTTGCCTATGAGACAAAAAAAAAATAGTCCAAATCACTTCCATTTTTAGAATAATCTTGTTGTTTTTTTTCAAAATGAAATTTAACCATTAAACAAATAGCTAAAAAGGACAAAAAATATTTTTTTTACAAACAGTAAAAATAAAGGAAAAATATTTTTTACCTTGGATGATTAGCCCCTAAAATATCTTTTTGTCCATATTTTCTCCAACTAAATCCATCTTCAGAAGGACCTTCAAGCCCATTTACACAAATACTTGTTTGATTAATCCATTCTTGTGTTTTCTTTCTGCAAATCCAAAAAAAAAAAATATACAAATTGAGCAAAATAATATATATATTAAAAAAATTACAAGAAAATAGTCTCAAAGAGCTAAAAAAAAAAATCACCTTTTCTTGGAGACGATATTTTTGTCCAATTTGTCCCTTGAAGAATCAAAAACTTCACTCTTGGGACTAATATTATTATTACTACCAAGAAATGAAATTGATGAACATGAATTGTTAGTATTATTAATTCCACCTTCAAGAAGAAGAGCCTTCAAATGGAGAATTGATAATGATTTTTCAAGTGTAGACAATATTTTCCCAATTAGTAAATCACATTCTTCAGGAGAAGCTAATGGACCAATAATCTGATTTTTCAATTGGTTAACAAATTCCTTCCCTTGTGTTAACTCATTAATCAATTTCTTTTTCTCCATAATTTTAACTTTCTCCATTTTATGAAAACTTCAATGATGAAAAAATTTGTAATTAATTTGAGTATAAAAGGGATTTTTTTTTGTGTGTGTGTATATTAATGGATTTATGAAGGGGAAAGTTGCTAAGAAAGAAGTAGGAGAGGGCAAGTGAAGTTGCTTTAGGGATAGTTAGAAAAAATGTGAAGGAAATCGAAGGGATATAAAGAGGAAAAAAAGTGGAAAGAGGTACAAATATTGACAATGAGATTATACATTATAGTTTTGTTGGAATTTTCTTTTCTTTTGGTGTATGATTTGATTTTATTTATTTTCCCCTTTACTAGAGAGGAATTAATAAATTAAATAAGAGACCCTACAATGACTAATTCAAAGAGTGCGTTTTTTGGGCCACCACGCTTTACGTATCGTTTTTTTTTTCTACTTTTACTCGGTAATCTTATTATTCTTTCATCAATAATTGATGTGGAAGTTTTAAGTGTTTTCCAAAGTTCTAATATAAACTAGTCCAAATAAAAGATTATGTGGCCTTTATTATTTTCACTAGTTTTAGTTACACGCGTCGCATTTGTATATTTATACTTAATTTATAATCGCGTTAAAATATTCTTTCATATGTATATCTGTAAAAAGAATAGTGATAGCTCAAATTCTGATAAAATTTTGAATTCACTGTAACAATTATTAATCACACTTGAGTTTTGATATGTAAGAAGAATAGAGTAGATAAAAAAAAATCATAGTTAGAAAATGAATGAAAATTCACCTATTTAGCTAATAAAGGATAGTACGAGCGGATGTTTATCATATCTTTTTGATAAATCATAACCTTTTGGAAAATCACAACTAATCAAAAAGTCATAATTCTTTAAAAGAAACACTACTTATCAGAAAAGTTATCATCCTTCGAAATAGTTGGAAGTATTATAATAATTTAATTTAACGTTCAAATTAGAAAGTTTATTCTTTTAAAATAGCATAGAATAAATTGACAAATGGATATAAATATTGATATTGATATAGATTTAGTTATTGATTAAAGAGGAGATTCCATTTTTAGGTACAAAATGTCACATTCAGAAACACAAACAAATTCGATGGCTAACAATAATTGAGCGCGTAAATAGCCATGATTAAGATAAGAATTTGTTTGCCTAATTGTTTTTCATAGAAAAAAGGCATTTTAAACAATCCTTATTTGGCCAATACGTTTCTCAAATATTTTCTTTAATAGATTGACAAGTATATATAATATGTTTAGTCATTTTTTGCAAAACGTATTTTTATATATCAAAATATAATATTTTGAAGTGGATATATCACTGTCATAAAAACAAACTATTAGTATTATTCAAATAAAGAAACTATTTTAATTAGGATTGTATTATATTTTAGAAAAGTATTGATTAAATTAATTTTAAATAACTATTTTATGTTGAAAAAGTTAACTTCTTACTGATATTATGAATTTATAACTTCTTTGTAACAACATTATAAATAATTACATATTATGAATTTATTTGTAACAACATTATAAATAATTACAATATTTTTTGAACAAATATTTTTACTTTTTGAATAGCTTGATTAAACAAGATATTAGATTATAAAGTATGAAATTTTTTAACAAAAATATCACACAATATTATAATTCAAATTAAATAATTTAATCATTTATAATCAAAATATCATAGTGTGATAAGAAACAAGCCTCACTTGTGATGGTATAAAATGAGAAACACTGTATGAGCAAGTTAAGTGTGAACGTGGAAACACGTGCTGCAATTTTCTACTTTCATTTTGATTAAGAATTAGATTCACTTTCATTTCGTTATAGACAAATCTGATTTTTTATTTCTTTATAGAAACTTTAAAAAATTGACTCTAAATGTTTGAGCAATTTGATTTTTGAGAGAATTGATTGTAGATTCCTTTCTACTTTTATACATATATATGAAAAATCCTTTTATCTAATATTATTTTACTTTTTTGAATATTTTTATCATTTTAATTTTAATATTTTTTGACTAAAAATTAAAAAAAATTACTCGGTTTATTTTAAAATTTAGAAAATATTATAATTTTTTAAATTTTTGGGCCAAATTTTAACTAAACTTTCTGACCATTTAACATTATTTTTTTAAATGATGGCAATTGAAAGTTGAAATATCTTAATATTCATATATTATCGGAAATAAATTGGTTCGAGTTTGACAAATAAGGATAGAGCCCATGGTTTTTTAAACAAGAAAAGAAAACCTCTTTGCATAATATACTTTTTTCCTAGTTGAATATATTTAGTGTTAGAGGGAGAATTTTTTATAATTTATTATACGGAAGAAATTTTAGAGAATATAAAATCTTATATTTTAAAAAGTATTAATTTATTACATTAAAATTATAGTTAAACAAATAATACATCGCTATCTAGAAAATGATATTTTATCTCAAAATCCATCACTCATTAACCGTTAATTATCCCAATACATCAATTTTCGGAACTTAGAAAAAATAAAAGAAAAAAAGTATTAAGAAAACGATGGTATATAAAATAGTTGGTGGAATTACATAATTAACGTTTTTTTTTTAAAAAAAAAAAGGAATTGCATAAACGTAACAAAGGGGTTGTATAAATGTGACATCACGATTCTACGTCAAGTTGTTCTCACATTATTTGTCTCATATAATATAATATATATATTATATATATTATAATATAAAGTAGCAATATATATTAAATCGCACCAACGCGGAACCACGTTTGAATATTCTTCCTTTGACTGATTTAGCAATCAGATAAAATCTTATAATTGTAATTCTGTGGCTTATACTCTTTTGTTGTTATCATAACATTTTCAACTTAAAAGTTAAGAAGCTTCTGGCGTTTCAAGTTTGAATTTTGATGTTTAGATTCTAAATATATACATTTATAATTTATGATTATGAATTATCCGAATTTTTACTTAATTATCACTAGTACATTCTTAATATATTTATATTATTATGTTTGCAACTTATTAATAATACATATTTTAAAAAATATTTCTTAAACTTTAATACTACTCAAAGTTATTGAGATATGCAAATCTATAATATAAATAGTTAAAAATTTAAAAAAAATCATTTTCAGTATTGTTTATTCGTTCTTGCTAGCCCCGAGGCAATTCAAGATCTTGAGCTACTAACAATACATTTTTTGATATTTGTCTAAATTATTTTTTATCTCTCGTTTTAACTATCTTATTTAACCAACACCTTGATAATAGAATAACGATTGTAGGTTTGTGAAAGATGTAAATGGACTCGTTATTTTTTTAAAACATCAAATATTTTTTTAAAAAAATTGCTGACTAAAATAAATAATACATCGAACAGAATACTTTTTTTGGTTATACTAAATATTAAAATTTAAACGATTTTAATTTCATCAACTTTGAACGAAAAGGCATATATATAGTTTCTCTAACAATGTGTTCAATTTTTAATGCATTACTTAAGTAGTCAAGTAAATTCTATGATTTTAAAGATTATATTTTTGGTCATGTTTTCTTTTTCTAGTTTTAAATTTCCTTTTTTTTTTTTTTTCATTTTGATAGAGTCGAGAGAAAATAATTCGTTTAGATTTGACTTTGTCATGTTATATTCAAACTTATTGGTACATGCAAAAATAATAATAAGTCAGTGAGACCATTAGTATAATATGTATGTGCTTCTTTATTATACTCTATTTTATTTCAGGAATATTTCTTTTAAGAAGTCAGTGAGACCATTAGTATAATATTTTTACAACATTTCTTTAAGATATAACATATGATATTAAGTTCTCTTATTTATTGAAATTCGATGAGTTATGGTGGACTAGAAGTTGAAATGGAGGATGTATACAACACCTATGGAGAGAGATGAATATAAAAATTTGAACATTAATGCTGCCTTCTTGTTTTGGTATAATTGTATCATTTGATTTATTGAGTTTAAAATTTATTATTTGTTAACTAATTAATTTTTAATGGAAATGTAAAATCCGTAAATAAAAAAAAAATTAACTCATAAATTATGCAATAGATTCACCTTCAGGGATAGATTTAGAATTTCAAGAAAAAAGGTGCACTCCCATTTAGAAGTGTATTCAAAATAAATTCAAGTTAAATCTTTAAATACTTACCATTAAATTTATTACACTTTTAAAATTATAATTTTAAAATTAATTACTTTGAAGTTCTTAAAAACAAATATGGACCTTTTAATTACATGCTGCATCCTTTATTACTATTAATTATTTAATATAGGAAATTTTGTAATTATATATAATTTTGTAATTATAAAAGGAGAATATAAATTTCAATGTGTCAAGTTTAGGAATTCTAATATGAAAGAATAAGTCAAGCAAATAAAGGAAGGAAAAATTAATTACCAGACACGAATGGACCCTGTTTTGATTTTTTCCCTTTTAAGGATAGACATCAAATCTCAAACATGAAATTTGAATTTAGGTGCACAATTACATATTTAAGTAATTTTGATAATTATATATAAATGTTTATCTAAACTATTAACAGGAAAGAACATGCATCTAGCTAGATAATTTTATAGTTCATTATAAATTTATAATGCTGGCAGTGAGTTGTGCTTAATTGACAAATAATTAACATATCCTCCATTTCTCTTGGATTAGAGGCCATGTTAAACAAAATAATAACAAACATAGAAAGTCAACTTCAATTAAAATCATTTGAAGTTTAAGTGTACATTAATGCTCTATTAATTATGGAAACAGAGACTGTGCCAACAATTATACTATACAACCCCAATTGGCAAATTGCCTTTTATAAAATGTTCAAATTGATGTTTAATAGTGTCCTCATCATAGTATTGCTTAGTCCAAACTAATCTAACCCAATATGTTAATTAAATACGATTTGAATAGGTTGTTCCTAAGAATATATCGACTCAGCTCATTTAACTTTATTCAAATTTGACTGAACTCATCATTTGACATTTTTACTTGAGATATTATTTTTAAAACATAGTTTGTCAAATTTGATGAAATAACGTTGTGATGATATTAAGCCTAATCTTTAGTTATTTAACAAAATTATTCCATTTTATTAAATGTTTTTTATCGCAAAAAATAAGTATATACAAGCAATTCCACTAATTCAACGATTAAAAAAAGAAGTATGCAAGCTATTTCACTAATTCAACTTCATTTAGTAGGAATTTCAACCTATTAGTAAATTGTCCAATTAATCCACATATTCGCTCTATTGTATTTTTACTAACTTGCTCTTAATATAAATTTTGAAAAAGATGCAAATCTTTAGTAATTTCTTGATTAGATAAGATTTCCTTTAATTAAAAATGGGTTAAAAATTGAAAAAATCTTATTAACACATTCTTAATTTTCTAAAACATTATTTATGTTGAAAAGAAGAAACTATTATCATGTAGATCACAATCTAATCAATATGGAGACATAGTGAGTTTAAGTTGTAAATCAAATAAAAGAGTAGTCAAAATTAAGAGGATTTTGTTGTCTGGATAGGCAAAAATTGTCAAAAATTAATAAGTAGAAAGATTCATTTGGATTACAATCCTTATAATATCATTTTCAAGAAATCCCAAAGATTTTATCAAGTAAAACAGGACAGATTTTTTGGTCATGAAAAAGTAAAACTGAACCACATGAAAGTTAGTAACCCACTATTCTATTTGTTTTTTTTTGTTTTTTTTCAAAGGCGACTTCCGAAGTGAACGATACGGCAAATTCAATTTTTTTTTAATCTTTGGTTAATAAGTGAGAAATTAAAGTGATTTTTTTAAAAAAATTATGTATAAGACACTAATTCAAAGTATAACACCAACGTACTTATTTTTTTTATCAAATAAATAGTAGTAGATTGCTCTAATGCTCTTTAAGTTCGAGGCTAATCCAAAATTACCTTCATTAAGTACAATTTGAATTTAGTCAAATTCGGTTTTATTTATTAGAGTAATAAAATATCATTACTTACTTGCATTTTGATTTGTTAATATATTTACACTTATTATTCAAATTATATTATCTTATAAATCAATTCAATCTACGTACGTATGTATCACTTAAATCACGTAATCAATTTAATCAAAAATAAATAATTTCGTCACTCGTAAAAAAAGGTGAAAGTTATCGTTATTCTGTGTCATTTTATTTATACCGTGTAACCCACCAAACAACATCTAGTAAAATGAGTTCCATCAAGTGCTACTGACTTGCCTATTTATTGATTGATGAGATAATGTGGGACTAGCTACCTCTATTAATTGGAGTTTTATGGTTGGATTATGTGAGATGCTATAATTAATCACAATACGATTTTGTAGAATATATATAAGAATCTTGAGAGAATTGTTAAAAAATACATTTGAACTTAATATAAATTATTAGTTTCATTCTTAAATTATTAAAAGATTTTAAATATATTTTTCTAATTAACTAACTCAACTAAAATACACCCATGATCTGTCATATGACCTAATAAGTGATGTCAAATTTTTATAGAAGTCTAAAGCTCTTAATAAAAAGACGAAGAAAATGTTAAAAATATTTCTAAACTTGACGAGAATTTAGGGTGTAGTTAACCCATGTGACAAGATCAGAACTGTATTTAAATTCAATTAATTAAATAAATAAATTTTTTAAAATTTTATAATATAGAAATGAAATTAATAATTTATCTCAAACTTAAAAATGTGTTGATACACTTTTCTTAAGAATCTTTGAAGGAGTATTAAGTTCCAAAGAAATATATACCAACCAACCAAAGTTAGGCAGCTTTTTCATAAACTCATTTTTTCTCAAAGCGTGGGAGGAAACGAGTGTTTGTGTTACGCGTCAAAGGAAAGAAGTAGAGCCCAAAAAAAGAAGAGCATTTATGTGATAGTTATCTTAATTTATGTAGCACTAATAAATTTTTGATAACTTTTTATATATTTTTAAAATATTTTAATTTTTAATTATTGTGATTTATAGTATTTTTTTTTACATAATTTTTAAATTATATATGTTTTTCGCGCTATTTTAATTTATGTGACATTCATAAAATCTGGAGAATTAATTTAATTTTTTATATGATTTTAACATATTTTAAGTTACTAATTATTATGTTTAATAGTACATTTACATAATTTTCAAATATATACCAAATAAAAAAATAAAAAAAATAAACAAATTCAAACAATAAAAATATTAAATTTCTATAACTATCTCAATAAAAAGCAAACATATCGACAAATAGCTTCATATTTGTAGCCGCTAATATTTCATCAAAATATGAAGCGTTACTATTTATAACCTATATATTCCTGACCCTAAACTTTTGGAAATGTTACTTTTATGAGAAAGAAAAAAAAAAGAAATTTAATGGAAAAATGAAAAAGCAATTGTGAAAATTGGGATATTAATCTCGTACGGACATGAAATAATTCTGTCCTTAAAGATTGGCATATAATTCAACGTAACTGTGGACTTCTTTTTTTAATGTTTGTTCAGAAAGTTTTCTTCATTTCAAAAACTCTATTAATTAATTAGTCTTTTTCCAAACACATTTCCTGTTTTCTTCCCACTTGCCTTTCAAATTTTTCCTTCAATAATTAGTACTACTCGTGATGGGCGAAGCTAATAATCATCCAAAATCTTCTTTCGACGAAAAATTATATTATCTATATATATGATTCGACATAAGTTTTAAATGTGATATCGACTTATTCATATGTTTATTTTGTCATATTTCAAACTCCTTCGCTACTAACTATTACTATTTGCATATTGTGGTCACTAATTATAACCATCTATCGTATACACTTATTATATATATATACTGCTTCTAGTGATGATCCCCGCTACTCTTTCTTGGTTACTTGGGAGTATTAGTGGAATAAGAAAACAGTAAGAAAATTATAAAGTGGAAAATCAAACTCTTATAACCTACCGCATCAACCACATGAAAACTTAGATACTCCATCAATTAAGTTAATAACATTTCCCTATAGTCATCCCTACGGAAACACAAGAGAAATGAAAAGGAAAGTTACAAATAAATCTCATCCCTTTATTTCCCAAGTTTTGTTTCTCCTACTTTACCAAGAAAAGTATTGGAAATGACATTAAACACCAAATTACATACAAAAAATTATTGTGTCTGAACTACTGGCCCTTTGTTGGCGCAGTACTCATTGCCATCAATTCACCTTTCTAATATTTCTCCTAACTATAGTCTATACTTTACAGAAAATACTTAAGTATTTATTTGACAACTTATACTTATGCCGCAGCCCCCATAATATATTTCAATCAACATTTCACACCAAACTAATACTTAATAATTTTCCAACGTGATCAATTTTCTGAGTATGTAGTAGTAGTTAAGATATTTTTTTGGATAATCAAATTTCTTCTTAGTTTCATTTATTATCTATCAAATTAACTAATTTTTGAGGTTGAGTTAATACATTTTTTTGCGACATTGAAATTTTATAAGACTCTACAACATACGTTCAATTCGAGTTGAACTCTACAAATTGGGTTCAACTCAAATTAGAATTCTTGGAGGCTACTCAACCCTAAATCTCCTAGTTTATGCCCTATATAAAGGTAACAAAATTCTCTTTAAAAAAGCATCTAAAAAATTCCATAAAGAGATCAAGATCTCGAAATATTCCACAAAAGTCATGGAATATTCATATAGAGGTCAGATGTAAATCATCCTAGTCAAGAAATACGCCACTAACGGCCCTCAAATCATGGATAAATTTTAGGAGAGAGTAGAATCAAGAGATCAAAAGAATTGTAACTGCAATATTTATCAATAAAATCATTATTTCTTCAGATTTTATTTGTGATTGCAATTTATTTTCTGTCACCTTAAAATTTGTCGTAAACAGTTGTGTTACTCGTGTCTATCTGTCATACATCTAACTGCAATTTTTCCTATTTGTACTCAAATTCCAGGGACTAGCTCACACACACACACACACAAAAACACACACACACACAACACACAAACACAAACGCACACACACACAACACACAAACACAAACACACACGTTACAACAAAATATTATTTGATCAACTAATTAACTACGTGCATCCATTATAAGCGACAAATTGAGACTAATTTCTGAAATGATCGTTGAACTCATAATATTTTTTCCCATCAATAGTCTTTTTTTTTTTTGGAAGATTTTTTTTAATCCTCCCTAGGAGCTCCCACCCCTTTTGCTCTCTTTGTGATTTGAATTTGCAACCTTCGGGTTGGAAATGAGAGGTGCTTACCATCCGAGCAACTCCCTCTCGTCTTTCCATCAATAGTCGTTACTACCTCTGTGCACTTTATTGTCATAGTTTTCTTTTTTAGAGTTAAACTATAAAAATTTTGTCTAACATTTTACGTACAATTTATTTGTTCATCATATTGATATGCAAAAAATTTCAATTTATAGCATTTTTGTATAGTTTTTCTATATCTAATTTTTTGTTTAAAATATCGAATTAATGTAATCTAATTTAACTTTAAAAATTAGTCAAACTGACTTTCGAATAGCGTAGTATAAAAAATTGACTGAAAAGATACTATTTTTTTTGCTATAAAATCATTCTAACTTTATTTTAGATAGACTCCAGAAAGATAACTAAAATTTCGGTAGAAAGCCTCCCTTGTTAGTTGACATAAACCTGCAAAATGTACCGTAAATATTTATTTATTTAGTAAATATTTGTCCTCTTGACATAATACTCAACTAACGATAATGAAATGTACATTCAAGACATCCTTTAACATTATTTATTAGTAGTAATAATTATATATATATATATATATATATATATATATATATATATACGTACCAATCTTTTAGTATTTTCAAAGGACTTGTTTGACTCACTGTGCAAACCATTAGAATTCTAAAATATCCACACTTTTAACAGCATTCTACTTGGACTTGAGAATATAATCCATAAAACAAAAAAAAATAAAAAAAATACTGAATCACTTGTAAGATTACGTTGTAGCTCACTATTGTATTTTAAAAATAAGATTAAAAAGAAGATTTTATTATTATATTTTTACAATATATTTTTTTATAACACCTCACCACCTAAATTTTTTTAATAGTTATTCAATTTACAATATCGCATGTCCAAAAACCAACGAGTAATCTATCAATAAAGAAATTGACGATACTCATTTTGACCCCTTAATATTTAGAAATTATCTGTTTCGAGGGACAATTAGTTGGAAGTGATCTTTATTCGATTTCACATAGTATTACTTCCTCTGTCTCATAATAGATGTGCAGATTATTAGAAATATTTATAGATATTACTTGATCACTTACTAAATCAGGATGAAATTAATTTTTTATTTTTATTTTATCTCTATAATTAATATGACCTTTGAAAGTTTAAACAAAATTTGATGATTCAAATTTTTTCTTTTTTTTTCTTTTCAAAAGGCTAATTAATATGAACTAAGGGCATATAATAAAACTGAAAATTTATTAATTACCATGTAAAATAAAAAGTGCAACATCTAATATGAGACAAAAGTAGTATATACAAAAGGGATCCATTTGAAATTATCAATCCAATGAAATAATATTAGCATAATTTATTAACATAATAACCGATATGATATATAGTGTGACTAGAAAAGAAATTATGTTCAACAGATTCATTTGAGAATGATGCTTTCAATATTCAGAATCTTTAATTAAGAGTGAAATAATTTTGCCAATATCTATCAGTGTACCACAATCATTTTTGTTACATAAATGAGTTATATACAAGTACTACTGACTTGTCTACTTATTGGGTGGGACTACTTTTTCGATGTTCAGTCCCGATTAGGAAGAAAAAAACAACACAAGAGATTAATATTTATTTATAAATTAAATGATATAAAAGAGTTATTGGAATTGTGTGGTTGGATTTTGCTTCATGCTCTATAATAATAAAAAACAAGATTTTAAGAACCTTCCAACAAGATTTTATACGTTGTTTTGGGTCACACTTTACTTTAATTTCCAAATAAAATACCAACCAATCATATATAATTATATATATTGGGATTTTCCCGTCTAAACGCGTTTGCACTACTTTACTGTGGATAAATGTTTTGTTTTAATTGTTTTACTAGGTCAAGGAAATAAGTACAACCACAATAAAAAGAGCATTTATAAAAGAAAATAAATTAATTACAGTGATTTCTCTCTTTTGAATTATAATCATTGTATTTTGCTATATTTTGTCAAATTTTATTGGAAAAGTACTGGAATCCTTAAAGTTCCTCATTATATACTTTCTCTACCCATAAGTTTAGTAAACGTTATCATTGCGAGACAAAAAGTAAAATATTTACGTAGGAAAAAAGAAAGAAGCAACACTTCAATTTTTTCTCTAACTTTTTCTTAAAGCATAATACATAAACATGACATTTAACTTGGTTTCAATTGACAGCTATGATCTTTAATTTTGAATCTGTATAAGTAGACACTTAGGGTGTGTTTGGTATGGAGAAAAATGTTTTCCTTGGAAAATATTTTCCTAGAAAATGTTTTCCTGGAAAACAAGTAGTTTTGGACTTATTTTCTCATGTTTGGTTGGTCAGTAGAAAATATTTTCCGGAAATGATTTTTAGTGTTTAATTTATAAATGAAAAATATTTTTGAGAGACATCTTTTATTTTTACTAGAGTAAAAATTAATTTATGAAATTGAAAATATTTTTTAAAAACAATTTTTTTTTGGGGTGGTGGTGGTGGGTGGGGTGGTGGTGGGGTGGATGGGGGCAGGGGGAGGGTGTAGGAGTGAAAAAATAAAAATTTGAAGTTGAAAGTATTTTTAAAACAAAATTAATTTTTTGGGGATTTGGGGCGGGTGGGGGTCTGGACGGGGGAGGGGGGGTAGGAGTTTAAAAATAAAAATTTGAAGTTGAAAATATTTTAAAAAATAAAATTAGTTTTTTTGGGAAGGGGTGGGGTTGGGGGGAGCTGGCCGGTGGGGGTGGGGTGGGGGGTTATAGATCAAATGAAAAAATAAATTTTTGAAATTGAAAATATTTTTTTTAAAAATTGATTTTCCCCCAATAAAATGTAATTTGAAATTGGAGGAAAGTTTTGGAAAATGTTTTCCTTAATTTTTTAAGGGAAGTTATTTTCCTTAATTTTGAGGAAAATGAGTTGATTTGGAAAACATTTTCCAAGATTTTGTCCCAACCAAACATGAGAAAATTGGAAAACATTTTCCAGAAAATGTTTTCCTTCATACCAAACACACTCTTAAACTTGTATAAAATTAAACAAATAAACACATTCATTGACATGACACCCTACATGACAATTTTTAATCCTACTTGTATTATACCATGTAGAACACACGTGTCTACTTATTAAATTTTATGTAAATTTAAGTGTGTATTCGTGCACACTAATATTAAATCATAATCATCAATGATAATATAATTTAACGATGGACCCTACTATTTGTTTGAAACCTTAAGGGAACACGTTGAGCAATAAGTATAAAAAAAATTAGCAATATATTTTTGTTGAGTTCATACTTAACAGATCCAGAAAGAAAGATTATTATAAAAATAAAATAAAATGGATGAGTGCATGTACCACATACATTGCCTCATGTGGCAAGGCTCTCATCAATGAAATTTTAGATAGTTAATTAGTTGAGTTATTATGATTCTCACCGTATTTATTTATATATGATATGATTTTTTTTTAGTATCAGTATAAATACTTTAATTTCGTCACAACACATATCAATCAAGAAAAAAAAGTGAAAAAAATAATATCGTTTGATAAAAGAATATAAAAAAAGAATTATGATCTCTTAATCTATTGTAGTTTCATTGATGAGATGTAAAACAGCAATGAGTTATAACCTATGATATATTGTAAAATAAATAAATAATTGTTTTAGAAGTTATGTTTGCAATTCATGAAACAAGTAATTTTCGTGATATTTGTTTGATTTGAGATTTTACAAATAAAATGGACTAAATAATAGTAGTTGGGTTAATCGAAGAATTATGGGCCCCTAGTTCTAAGTCGAATCTCAATATAATGGGCTCTTCCCAGCCCAAATATGTTTCCACTCCTTCGACCCGTTAACCCACTTGTTTACGATATGGTTGAAATTATATTTCTCTAATAAAATGAATGATGGATAATCTTATTCTATATATTCATAGACTAAATAGTGACTATTAGACGTCTCGCAGAATGATTCATGAGCTAACAAATATGCGCAAATTAATAACACTACTTATTTTGGTACTGAAGAAATAGCTTCCTTTCTACCAAAAAAAAAAAAAAAGAGCCCATAGAGGAAATAAAGCAATTTTAGATCATTAGGATACTTAAGGAAAGGTCTTAGATAGTGATTTTATCACTAAACAATCACTCAATTTTCATTGTTTATCAAAACCCTTTCTAGTTATTACTCTCTCCGCTTCATTTTAGTTATTGTGTTTACTATAAATAATTGGTGAATGATAGTTGTTAATTTTAGAAAATTAATATATAATTTATTATTTATTTTTACTCAATAAGGTAAAGAAATATGACTATAATGAGAAAAAAAGTAGTACAAAATAAAGATCAGAAAGTAAAAATGAATAATTTAGTGAAATTACTGATTTGATTATTTTTTCTTTAAGAACATGAAAAAAACTAAACTCTAATTTTGCACTTAATTATCATCCCAATATATTGTTATGTATAGTTGGATACAATTGATATTTTTGCATCATTAACTAATATTCTGCATACATATTGGAGTAATAATATTGTCACCTAAAGCTAAGATAATATGATTACATATATATTGCACACATAAACATAACAAGTAAACCAAAAAGACATAAGATATAAATCTAAAAATAAAAGTACATAGACAAGAAAATGATAAAATGATTAATAGATTGGGTCCCCAAACAAAATGGAAAAGAAAGGAGGAGGAGGAAAAAGAGAATCTGCTTTCCTCAAAAGGTTTTTTTTTTTTTTTTTTTTTGGTTTAGAAAAAGAAGGATAATAATAATTATGTAGGTGGTAGACTTTTCTTAATTGTTTGTCTTCTCTTGTGTGCAAACCCATCACTGTGTCTCATTATCCAAAACCTTTCTATTTCTTCTGCTGTTCTCCCTGGTATTCTACCTGCTATAAGCCCCCACCTTATATTAAAAAAAAATCATAAACTTAGTTTCATTATCCAAAACAATATTAATACAGATTACCTACTACGACAGATAAATATGACCTAATAGTATCATATTAGATGGGTTTATGTAAATAAAAGTTTAAATATGTAATGGAGAAACAATAAAGAAGTGACTAATAAGCACGGTGGAGTTAGATAGGGACAAGAGGTTCATTCAATGAAAATTTTATATTATTTATATATAGTAAAAAATAATAATTTATAATGTATAATTTTTGACTTCTTAATGTGTTTACTTTTTCACTCCTTTATAAAAATTCTGACTCCATCTTGTTAATAAGATTTGAATAATCTCAATGATGTAGGATATTTTTGTGCGTCAACTTGACTCAACGCAGATAATATTACACCATGTTAAAGTATGTATTTGAGCTAGTTTAGTCAAGTTAAAGTTAATGACAATACTATACATGTGTGCATGTTTTCCTAGTCTTAATAATGAGACATGAAGATAATGGTAATTATTCAACTTTTACCTGTCTCCAACAAGTTTATGCATCCTGTAAATAAGATCTTCTTCTTGCTTGCTCATTCTAATGAATTCCCACTCCATACTATTAACCTCTGTTTTCCAAGCAAAAAAAAAAAGAAGTTAAAAAATGAAAAACGAAAGAAAAAACAAAGGGATATATATATATATATATTTGAGGTGTACCTTCTTCATGGCTGCAACATCGGTGCATGAGTTTGTGTTGGTGATGGAGATTTTGATCCATTTTTAGGTACAACAAAAGGGTTGAGAAATAGAAAGATAAGAATAATGAGGATCAAGAAAAGAGGAATAGCAGAGAGTTGCTGTTGAGTAGGAGGGACAGCTTCTGTTTTTTTATACTTGTCCTCAATGGTTCGACAGATTTGTCTGCATTTGTTTATCATCAAACATCAAACAACGGCTGGTCCTAACCAAACAAACTACTCGTTCTTTCCCTTTGACTTGCAGTTGTCATTTCTTCCCATTATTTACTTACATTTATATCCAGTGGATAATTAAGTTCAAATCTTAATTTCTCCCAATAATATAAGATGTTGTTTCTTTTTCTCCACATTAGGCATTTTGTGCTCAAAGGAGCAAAGAACATTCAGGATCAACTACAAGAAAAGTAAACTTAGTAGACTTATTAACCTGAGTCCTTAAAAAAAAAGAAGGCGGGTCTTCGTTGATCATTATTTGTCTTATGAATTTGATTGGTAGGTCCAATTGACACACAATTTCAGGTAGTTACAAAAAGAACATATGCCAGAAAGTAAACCCAGCTACAATTCCGTAGCTCCAGATAGTCAAATTTGATACAATTCCCATATGATAGTCCTGGACGACTCAAGAAGGGTGTAAACTTGCAGGTACAAAATATATGCTAAATCACCCAACCACTTTCAAATTCTGTGATCAATACCTAATTTCAAGAATAAGAAATTCATCAACAAAAATAGATCTACTGAAAAGACCAGAACTGTTCTCGTCACTCCTTCAACAGAAGAAACCTACTAAAGGATATGTATCTGCAGCCTAAATCATAAAATACAGACTACTATATCTGCATGACATATGTGTAGCTCGTCCACTATAATCACATGGAAATAGCATCGACCAATTAAGTCAAACTATGGTTGTAAGAATTGCTACTACAGTATAGGGAACTTGAAGATACTGTACCAGCCCATTCGATTACAAGAAGAGGTAATGGTCAGATAAGAATAATCTACAAGTACTGTTAATCAAACTTTATAAACTCCATCCATCAGAGGCTGGTTCTTTGAACTGAAGCTGTACCATTATCTACTTGGGTAAGATGGTAATGCTTCACCAAGGTTGTCCTTTTCCTCCAAGTCGTCGAGCCAGCTCAAAATCTTTTTTCACTGTGCATCAAGAATAATGAAACAACATAAATTATGCATCATATAACAAAGCATGCCAAGCAAACAAGTAGGCAGTACTAAAAGACCTAGAGATGCCCAAGATATTCAAGACCACTAATAATAGAAGTATTGTTCAGAACATCAGGTGTTCATTATCCATAAAAGTAGTTGAGACCCCAAGGCAACTGCTCTCCTCTGTTTCCCAGTGTTATCTTAAGAGATCATTGGGCTAACTTTCACTGCACTAAACACCTAAAATCTCCCATGTCGAAACAGGCTGTACCTGGCCCTTAGGTACTCCTCTTAGATGTGATTGAAGAATTCATATGAAAGAAGTTAACTTGGAAGAGGCAATAGAAAAGATTGCCTCATTTCACTTTTGCATCTTTAGCAAATGTATATATGGAGTAAATAAAATTAGGATCCCGGATATATGTGCATCTATGGCATAATTTGTATGCCGTAACTTTGCGACTAAAAGCATTTGTAGAGCATTTCCTCCTCTTCCCTGAGGGAGGACGAGCATAACACAATTGAGAAAGCTAATCAGTATATGAAATCTACAACAGAATAACATAATTTGTGAAAGACAAGTAATTTGATGAACCAGACTGCCAGCCCATTCCCCAAAGCAACAAGGAAATGAGTCAAGGGATGTCGAGAAAGGTCAACTGTGGAGAAGGAACAATAAGAAAACCAAAAAAAGGAAGAATTGAAGAGGAAACTTACTAAGTGTAACACGCTTCGCATGAATAGCACATAGCATTGCATCTTCAAACAAATGAACTAAAAAATCTTCAGCAGCCTGCAAAATACCTATATCACTCTTGCTGATATTGATTAAGAATAGAGTTCAATATGACATATATGTTTTATAGAAAAAGGCATTTCTACAAAAATAGGCTGACAATAATAATGTTGACTGAACTAGACTATGCACACTAACTCTCTTACTTTATGCATCCATCTACATTTTGCTATTTTAATGATATTAATGATGAAAACATCCCAAGAAAAGTATGATGTGCAAGGATCACAGGACTATTAATATACTATATGTGCAGGTAAAGACAAATTGCCAACAGAATAAGCAGAGTTTGACATGATTGCAACACTGTTTTGACTCTTGAGGAATCTGTATGAAGACTGGAGTAGAGTTCTTTCACTCTAAACTATGCGTCAGATGGCACAGAATGAAGATGAATAATAGTTCATGTATCAACACTAAATATAATTTCTTTTGACACCAAATAGACATTTCAAGTTTCTACTGCTGATTGTTCCCCTATGACTATCTGTCTGTTATTTGAGCATAGCTACTGACAGAACAAAGGATTTGAGAAACATTTCCTAGGTTCCTGAGAGGACACAAAGTACATAATTTCACAAGATCATTGATGCTCTTCCAGATACAAACAAAATTTTATAGGGAAGCAGAAATGCATGCTTGCAGAGAAACATGCTAAAACTGATGCTTAGCTCTGTCCTTTTCTCTCACTAGTTATCCACAGCGCCCTGCAAGTTTAACGGGATTCTATCTGTTTCTGATCAATGATCACAAGAAGCCAATTCCTTTTACTCCACATGTTTACTGGACATCAACTTGTCACTGACAAAACATAAAAAAACTATATCTTTTCATGTACATAGCAAATACACTTATTATACATGCAGTCAAAAAGGTTTAGAACACAAAGAGCTTTAAGAAAAAATGGGCATATTAGGGAGGCCATAAGGTATTCTCGTATGTTGATGCAAGTATAGCAAATACCCACTAAGAAATCCCTTCTCTTTTCAATGCCTTATTCTTTGCCGGGGAACTTAAAAAATAAGGTATGCCATGCTAGAGACTATGTATCAGAATTGGCTTAGCTTCAGAGGAAAAGGTGAATAACTTGTTGCTGCAAGATCAGTCATACTCGTATGTTGATGCAAGTATATGTATCGTATTTATGACAACAAAACCAAACCAATAGGAATTAGTGGTACTTAGAAATAATATATGTCCCCTCGATAGGAACAATATCCAAAAGGAGTTGACACCCCCTGATTTAGGGGTAAGCCGAGTAGCAACTTTATTTGTGGACACTGGACTGTATCATTCAGGACATAAGCTTATCTCAGCAAATCAAAGATAAGTAGTTTTTACTTTGAACTTGCAGATTAATACACCTAAATAGTATTTTTGCAATTTGAAGATATAAAGCAATTCAGTTGAGCAGGACTCAGATGAGGAAAATGCACAACCATATCGAAGTAGAAAAACCTTCATGGAGCAAGAGTTTGGGATAGACATCTCTAAATATGATAAATCTTCCAGAAACTCAAACTCCCTTAGCTAACTAATTGCCTTGCCCATCTTGGATTGGCTGTTAGGAGATGATATCAATTGTCTTTCTTCTATGTTGGTTGGACTCTTCAAAAACGTCAACGGGTGCATGTTGAATTCTCAGAAACTAATGCATTTTTGAAGAATTTGGCATGGGTGTGGATCATTTTTGAAGAGTTCGAGTAACATAGCCTTTCTTACCTAATGTATGCTACGTACCGAAAGGAGGAAGATCACTTTAATAATATGTCGGCTCTTTTCATACACCGTTACTACCCTGACCACACAATTGGAACACACTTTATATTATTATGGAGTTCATGTTGTAATTTTCTATAACTTGGAGAAACCATTTATAGGAGATTATTAAGCACATTTTGAAATTGATAGTAAAATTACTCTAAGATACATTAAAATAATTTTAATATGTCTATGGAGCAGAAACTATTTCAAGCTAGATATGTTATTGACATATAAAACTACTAGATGATATATGAGAGCAAATATATTTATATGAATCGATTTCCCTCTCCTCTCTAGGAACACATGATTCCTATAAATAACTTAAAATTAATGCACATGATCCAAATAGCAGCTAACAGATCCACCTTTTATGGTGAGAAATTGGAGTACCTCTTGAATAGCAATTAACGCCTCAGCTTGCCAACGAGTTACCCCAGGTGCATAAAAGTGACTAATTTCTCTAACCTGCCCCAGTCAGAAAAGAGGGATAAAACAATTAGGTTTGGTGAAAACTTAATAAAGGCAAGGATAAATCCATAATCTATTTGGTCTAAACTAAACCATATTATCATCAAGGGTATAAATATAGCAGTTCAACAACACATTTACATTTAAAGAATAGTCAGAATGCAGATTTTGGTATACACTCTTAGTCCACACTTTCTGCCAGAATCACAAACTGAGTCCCAGGGACTTCTTGAAATATAGAGCAGGAGGATAGAAACTTTTTTTGACTAGCAGATCTGTGTAGTACACCTTCTTAAAATCTGAAATTACCAAACCTCCTACAGAAGCAGATCCCACTAATTGAAAAGAGTTAACTAGTTTCCACTTATGAAAGTCCGGCAGATCATAATTGGTCTTCCCACTCCAATCCCATATTGAAATCAATACGAAACGGAAACCTTTCTTTGAACAATAGTGCATAATCCCAAAAACTGGTCAGACTAACCTGCAAATTGAACTCAGCCAAGCCAAAACAAATAAAATACTAAAGTATAAAGATAAACTCAAGAAAGAGAATTGAGCTTTTCTTTCTTCTATAGTGTGCTCTCCATTGAAAAACTAAATCAGTTAGAAAAAAGGTGAATGTTCATCTTGAGGTAGTCCAAAGGAAATGAGAAACTGAGTTATGGAGTATTACATCAATTGCAGCTTGCCAAAGATGCCTCTTTTAAAGGTTTTTTTTATTCAGGAAAAGGGGGCTAAGTCTCTCCATTCCATAGTATTTTTAAATTTTTACTATCCTTTCAGCATCTTTTTTTTTCTTTTCAATTTAGTATCACTAATACTCATCAACTAGTGGAAAGCCCTAACATTAGCTTTATCCGCTAGTGCAGCAGTGATTCACATATTCTCCACTTAACTAAGGCATAACACTGATAGCCCTCTCACTTTTTTCCATAATCTACATTAAATTAGACACCTGCAACTATTTAGATTCGACATTAAGTTCATTATTTCAGTTAGATTACATGGTAATGAAGCACTCAATCATGCTATAATCGGTTTAGAGTTTCTCCTATTTCATCTAATCATATGGCTGCTAAGCTCAAACTGTATCTAGCAGTCCAACTTTATTCCTGTAAGCAAGCACAACATCAACAGAACCATGATGAATGTAACCAAAAAAAAAATGCATTAAAAACGACTTTGATATGCTATAAGTCCATATGAAAGAAAATTACAAGTCTGATGAAAGGAGCAGCTGGAATAACAAGATTCCACGTCTTCTGAAAGTGTCTGATTTCTCGAAGTGCCACTGTCCCTGGCCTGTAACGCTTCTTCTGTTTTGGCTTCTGCACTGAAGCTGAAACACATATATTCTGCCATCATATAGAATATAGGATTGGGCTCGAAAAAAACGAATGTATTTAGAAGGATTCATATAGTTAACCCAACTAGCTTCAAATTGACACAAAAAAATTGACTGAAACAAAAGTACAGCAACATAACTACATGTCCAAAGAATGAATGTACAGAAATGCACATTAATTTACTTCTATATACACTTACTTGCCGGTGCAGACCTTGGACTTTTTCTTGAAGGCGTCTGATTTATCCCAAACAAAAAGCAAAAAATTAACCTCACGAACTTTGAATTAGCACGAGAAGACAAAAATCACAGTTATTATCATACCGATGGAGTCGCTGAAGGTGCAGCTGCAAGTCCACGTACAACATCACCAAATTAGGGTTCAAAAACAAACTCAGCAAAAATCAAATCAAATTCAAACCCTAAAATGAAGTGTATACGCTAGTGTAAACATTCACACACACACAGAAACCATCGCCTGATTGTACATAAAAGGTATTAATCAGCGCTTCTTATCTTCAACTTGAGCCATATACAGTTGATTTTTTTTCTCTTTACAAATATATATTCAAAACTAAGTCAGATCTTATTGCTTATATTTGCGAATTCGCTATCTTTATCAAAGCTCTAAAATTACGATATGTGTGCAGTTAGGTTAAATTATAAAAAGGAGAGGTAGAAAAGTACCAGAAGGTCTGGTGCGACTTCGTTTCGCGAGGTATTTGGTTCTCGCCATGGCTGCTGCAACTGTTGCAGAGAAGAAGAACCAAAAGCAGATTTGAGTAACTTGTTAATGGAGGATTTCAATAGTTTGAGAGATAAACTGAGTTCCCGCTTTAATTTATTTTTGAAGAAGAATGAAGAGGTAACTGCACTCAACCCCTGTCACTGCCACAGGCATAATTTGCTCCTTACACCTTTGCTTTTTCGATGATTTGAAATTTAAAAACTGCCGTTAGAGTAAAATAGTTTTACTTTCAGTTTAATCCATTTATCATTTCAGGCTAGAATATTATTTTTTTCCGATTATTTAAAATTTAAAATCTTCGATTGGAGCAAAATAATTTTGTTTTTATTTTCAGTCTAATCTATTTATTATCTCAGGCTATAATTACTATATTTTTTTTGATTATTTGAAATTTAAAATCTACCGTTGAAATAAAATAGTTTTGCTTTTGTTTTCAGTTTTGTCCATTTATTATCTCATGCTAGAATTACTACTTTTTTCGATAATTGGAAATGTAGAACCTATTGATGGAGTAAAAAATAATTTTTCTTTTGTTTTCAATTTTGTCCATTTATTATCTCAGGCTAACATTACTATTTTTTTTTATTATTTGAAATTTAAAATCTACCGTTGAAGTAAAATATTTTGCTTTTGTTTTCAATTTAGTTCATTTATTATCTCAGGTTAGAATTACTATTTTTTTGATTATTTGAAATTTAAAACCCACGATTGGAGTAAAATAGTTTTTTTTTTAGTTTAGCCATTCATTGTCTCGAGCTAGAATTACTATCTAGATTATCGGTTAACGTTTTTTATTTTGTGTTAAATTTGTCATATTAGTTTGCAAATTAAATATTTAAGGTTTCATTTTACATTGAAATGCTCTATTTTCGTGAGATATATAATTCTATAAATTTGGGAATTTTAGGTTGTTTTTCCATTAAACAAATTTAGATAGAAGTTTTACATCTGATTATTTATCTACATACTTTGAGGCTTTGTTTATTTTTTTCCGTTCTTTATTTAATTGTAGAGGCAGACTATATTATTTTAATTATTTTAACTGAAATACTACACTTCATATTTATCGAATCAAGCTTCTAAATCTATTTTATCAGGATAAAATTTTGAAAGAAATATATTGACTTTATGTCTTGAATTTTTGGTGGATTTAATTTTTGATTGAATCATTGTTTTGATTCGACCCAAAATGGGAGACCCGACCTCTAGTCATTTGGATCATTTTTTTTTAGTTTTCACCTCGATGTTCGTTATTCATATTAGAGTCCGACTAAATCTAAATTCGTATCGAAAGTTCCTCATTGGGAATAAAGTGTTTTCTAACAAAGACGATTTCCAACCCAAAAAGACTCGAACCCAGATTTCTGATTAAAAATGAAGCAGTACTTGAAAATATGAGATTTTGTGTTAGTTGTGAGGGGCGAGGCGGGGGGTTTGTGTAAATACAATTTTTTTAAAACTTAACACTAATTAAAAAAGAGAAAATTACGCAGATAAGCAAATTTATACTATTTAATTACTCATCATAGCTATAGTTTGCTATAATTACCACTCGCGACTAACATTATACATTAATTACGTGGCCTGACTTCAAGTTTGTATAATTAGTCATGTTTGTATATGTATAATTAGTCATGATATACAAATAAATATGTATAATTTATAATTTTTTAGCCTATATACACATACAATTCACCTCTCTCCCACTCTCTGCCCTCTCTCATTCGCCTCTCTCCTCCCTCTCTCAATCTCACTCGCCTCTCTCCTCCATCTCCCAATCTCGCTTGCCATTTATACAAATGCATATGTATAATATACAGTTATATACAATTATATACATATACAATTCACCTCTCTCCCACTGTCTGCCCTCTCTCGCTCGCCTCTCTCCTTCCTCTCTCGATCTCGCTCGCCTCTCTCCTCTCTCTACCATTCTTGTTCGCCTCTCTCCTCCCTCTCCCAATCTCTCTTGCTATATATACAATTACAAATGTATAATATACAATTATCTAGCCAATATACATATACAATTCACCTTTCTCCACTCTTTTTGCCCTCTCTCCTCTCTCTCCCAGTCTCGCTCGCCTCTCTCCTCCAAAGTCCAAATAACATGTAGCTACAAATTGTAATTATCAAACTATAGCTATGAAGAGTAATTAATTATTTTTAAGTGGCTATATGTGAAAGTTTCCCATTAAAAAAAGAGAAAATTTTTAAAATGTCAATATTTTGACATTTAATAGGACTCATTGTCAATACTTTCAATATTTAGTAAAAATGTCAAAGAAGAAACAATTGTTAAAACAGAAAAGAGAAATTAAGGGGAGAGAAAAATATTTAAAAAAAACAATTGCTTAAAAGTCTCATCAGTTACAAAAATTCAAAAGCAAAGAACTAATTGGCAATTTATTCAAATACAACTCCCATCTCTTTCTTCTTCTTTCACCATGTTCTAAAAAACATATCACCATTGTTCTAAAAATTCAATATTCAATTTTCTTAATTTTTTTTTTGTTTCTAAACACGTTTATTTACCATACATTATCATATTTGAAGCAGTTTATTCTACTAAGACATCATTTTGACGTTATGAAATTATAATTTATCTTTAAAAATGTCTGAAATTGTATGAAGTTATTTGGCTATCAAGTTAAGGTTATGAAGTTTATGTATCTCCTTTTAAGAAAATTTTCAGTATTCAAAATATAATACTCATGTATTCATGGTATACGTATTAATCCATCTAACATATGTATTTTATTTTGCTTATTTCTAACATCACTTTGTATACCAAATAGTTTGTATTTATATTTGATTTTGTATTCGTCCTAATGTATACCATAAAGTTTGTATTTAGGTTTGATTTCGTATTCGTCCTAATGTATATCATAAAGTTTTGTATTTATATTTTGATTTTGTATTCATTCTCAACTATAAATAGCCAAAATACAATTTATTTATGTATTCATTATATGTGTATTCATCCTAATTGCATCAGTCAAATAGTTTTGTATTTTATTTTGCTCATTATATGTTTATACCAACTAGTTTATCTTTGATTTCGTATTCATTCACAATTTTAAATAATTAAAATATAGGTTTGTATTTACATTATCACTTTATAAAAACAATTTGACTACAAACTTCAGGACATTCAAAATACTTCCAAATACTTTTGCGAAACAACTCAAGACCTAAATGCTAATGTAGATACTACTAAATTTAAAATATAAAATAAATCATAAAAAAAAGATCGACAAAAATTATTTTAAATACTAAAAATCTGAAATACATAAGTATTTGATGAGTATGTTAGCAAATTCATATAAAAAATTTTAAAAAAATGACGGAAAATCCTCAATACATACAATCCAAAAATTCAACATAATGTGTGATTTTGAAAACAAAATCTCGCAAAATAAATGATGAATTCAAAAATACCTTTATCAATTGAGAGATTTCTTGATTAATTGATAGATCTAAACAAATTGTTACCAACTTCAATAATTAGTCATTCTTCAACAATGAGAGAGAATAATGGTGAAATTTTGATGAAAGAAAAAAAAGAAGAGAAAAGTGAATGATGGATATGGTGAAAAAAAGTTGATGAAAGAGAAAAAAAAATGAAAAGTGAAATATGAAAAATAAATTTAATGGTACTAAATCAAATGAAGAAGTGTAAATGAGTAATGGATGTAGAATTTGATTCAGAGTTGGACTGTTTTAAAAAATAAAATTTAAATAAAAATTAATTTTGTAAAATATTGACATTTTGACATTTTCAATAATTATTTTAAAGTATAGATATTTTTACTAATTAAGTTAGAGATTATGACTAGTTTGCTAATTTTTCCTTAAAAAAAATCTCTCCTAGCTATTTCTTAAGACTGAGATTTTTGAAACATAAACTTCCTCATAATTCAATGCCTATATTAAATACTTCTCAAATTAAAATAAAAAAACAAAAACTTACTTGGCAAAAAGTGACAAGTAAATCTGAGGGAAAGGAAGGAGTACAGTTCAACGGTAACTTGGACATGCCTTGATCATTTGCAGTAGATACCCCTTAGGGGTCGTTTGGTACAAAGATTGATAATGCAGGAATTAGTAATGCTGGAATTAGTAATGCAGAGATTAATAGTGCAGGGATTAGTAATACATGGATTATTTTTATCAAGTGTTTGATTCATTTTTTTCGACCTCATCTTATGTTTGGATTAAAACTTTATAAAAAACTTCTTTCCAATTATACCCTTAAATTCTTATGCAATTGGGTTAAGGTAAATAATTGCCGGATAATATTTTTTTATGACCTTCTAACTAGCTAAGAAAAGAACAATTTTATCGTCATGTTTGCCTTTTTTTTCTTAAATTATTTGAGGATAAATAATTGTCATCTTATTTAATTGATCACTTACAAATGTCAATTTTCAATTTAAAAAAAGATAAACTATCAACTTTTAAAATTAAAAAGACGGTAAACAATAGTAAAATTGAATAAACCATCTACATTTACGAAAAAAATTGCAAGTTGTAATTTTTGTATATATTCAATGTTATAAATTGTTGAAAATATAAAATATTAGAAAATCGCACAAACATTTAATTATTTGTTTATTTTTTTAATTTTATGTTTTACGGTTGTGCTAGTAAATTTATTTAAATAAATTAGCTTAAAAATTATTTAGAGAGAGTTAAATAATTTGTAAGCTAATTTATTTAAATAAATTTACTTGCACAACCATAAAACATAAAATCAAGAAAATAAATAAATAATAAAATGTTTTGAGGGATATTTTTGTCTTTAGTAGACTTATCCCATGGTATTATATCCCATGTATTGCTAATACCTCCAAATAGAAGGTATTAGTAATACATCATATAATACCATGAAGGAGGTATAACTAATCCATGGATTAGTTATACATAGACCCAATTTCCTACCAAACGTAGTACTAAATAATACCATCTATAATACATGGACTATTTTATTTAATGCGGCCTACCAAACGACCCCTTAGACTCAAATATTGAGAAATAACCCTTTCCAACCTAGAAGAAATATCCAAGTATAGCCTTATGAATAAGCTATTCAGGTTAACGATATTCATGTTTGATATCCATGTTCAGTATGCTCTCAAAGATCTGCTTAAAATGTAATTTTATTTGTAAACAACTGATAAAGATTTGTATCTACATGACATCCAATAATATTCTACAAAGATGGAATACAAGACATATTAAAGTGTTGAGAACTATGATCTCTACTGGCACTAGAGAAATTTTCTTCAAATGAATTATGTAATATTCAAAATTTCACAGAGTAGGAGTTTCCATTCCAAACTAGGCTATAGCTAGCTATGCTTGTTGTTAACTAGGCTATATGGCAGCCTGCATGTCCAGCTCTATGGTTGTGAAGGCATCGGCGATGTTGGAGGCTTGAGATCAGGATACTGCTTGCATATAACACATTTGAAGCAAAAGATGTTAAACTTGGCAGAACATTAATCTTTCAGTATGCTCATACTTCATAAACAAGTACAATCTCAGAATTCGAAAGAGAACCATCTTCAGTCCATTGATAAGAAAGGGTGCACTAGCTAGCTAGTCACTAGGATATGGTAAAAAGGGCAGTTGAATATAAAAACGGAAACTTACATTAGGATAAGGCGAGAGTGGCCTTGAACTTTCAGGTAGTGCATCAGCTTTGATTTCAGCATTAGGGACGGCATTGACTTCTGGAGTAGGCGGGGAAGTTGCTTCTACTTTAGGCGGTGCAATATCCTCCTTAGCAACTGATTCAGTTTCCTCAGCAGTGCTGGTGGCTGCAGCAGGGCTTGCCTCTACAGGTGCAGGTAGAGCACTGCTACTCACCGAGTCTGGAAGAAGAGCCTTCCCTATTTGCTGAATTTACAAGATGCAAGGAACCAATTATGAAGACATAGTTTAAAGCAAAACATTTTCTTCTGTGGAACGGGTAACGATAATCTTGCAAAGTTCTGTGCATATGGAGATACCTTAATCTCATCTACCAGTTCCTTTGGAGCAACCTTAGTGGTGAGGAACTCATCAACTTGTTGCAGAGTTTTCTTTCTGTCCTGAAAAGGGAAAATATTGTAATATTAAAGGACCTCTCACATCTAAGAAATGTGATCCTCATGACCATTATCTAATTTAAGTAAGACTAGGAAGAATTGTTCGATAAAATCACTCATTTGACCAGCAATTGAGAACTTTCAATCCCTTTGCAACTTCAACCCAAGTATATTCCTAAACCATTATGTACTGAAATGATTTTATGCACGACACAGTTAGTTCAATGCATAGAAAATATTATCTAGGAGTGTCCATTGTATAACTCTTGATAACGGAGGAAACTGTATCCTCTTAGCAACAGAAGTAAATCAACAATTGCCTGATTTGAGGGCATAAAACAGTTCTATAACTAAAATATACAAATCAAGAGACATCTCTCTTTGACGAGTTATTCTTCATTTTAATTTCTAGGCATAAGTACAAGTCATCTCTTGAGCATAAAATGATTATCATAAAACACTTTTCAGATGCAATATGGCTACATATGCTAGTTGCAAGAGAAGTAGTTACTGCAAATATCACGGACAAACCTCTGCAAACAGGAGTTTCTTGCTAACAAGTTGGACAAGTGCAGCTGAACCCAACAGTTGGAGAATTGTTTCTACCTGAAAAAGGAACCGACAATAAGATGTCTACTAAATTGAGCTCAACATACTAATGAAGGACAACAGAAGTTAGAGCTGACCTCTGAGAAGGCTAAAATCCCCAGACCAGCAGCTGCAGCAACACCTAAACCTACAGTAACAGCATCAGAACCTTCCTGCATATTAAAAATGAGAAGTCAAGTCAAGAGTCTGATCAAGTAATTCTAGACTACTAGTTCACCTTATTGCCTTATGAATTTGATAATTTGTGCAAAGTTACCTAGTGTGCGAGAATGCATAAATGTTAACAATTTATTTCAGGTCTGAAACCACTAAGTAAGTTAGGGGACAAAGTATAGTTGACTGCATGAAGTTCATCAAGGAGGAAAACATTGATTTGGATGGGCTTCAGAGGAATACATGGAAAAGAAAGGGTAACATAAAAAATTCTAGGAAGCGCAAAGGAGAGAGATTGTAATATGTCACTAGCATCCATCACTGCCATACCACTCATTAGGCATTTTGTTTGAGAAATGTGGAGTGGAATGCAGAAGTACTGCAAAACAGATTTTTCCTCAAAAATATTCTGAGCATTTTCCAAATTTTCATGGGCATTTATAACCAAACATAACAAGAAAATATTGGGTATGCCATAATATTGTCATGTTAATCTGGAGTTGGAAAAAGACGAATGTAAATGACTTTCTTGAACTCAGATAGGATTGTCAGATATGCTATTTACTATTTAGTAGCATGGTTCGGGAAGTGAACATACCCCAAGAACACCATCAAGAGCATCAGACAGATTGCTCAGATCAAGACCCAATGTTTTCTTAGGAAGAATCCAAGGAAGGCTGCTGTTCTGCAGAAAGTGCAACTCATTAAGCTTCATGACCACCAACTTGTTTTTAAATAAAAGCTAAGTCAACTAGATTTGTGAATCTAACCAGCCATCCCCGGGGTCCTTCAGCACCATCTTTAATTGCATAAGCAGCTTTAAATCCATTTTCTGTGACTAACTCCGCAACCAGTTCAGAGTTCCCATCAAATCTGGCTTCATTGCAATTCATATAGAAATAGGATGAGATTCAATTTGTACGATAGCTGGCTACTAGACCTCAATCATATATTTATGAAGGAAATTGCATGTATGACAACCACATCAATAGAAACTTTCAGTTTGCCTACTAATCTTTGATTTTGTTCCTCTAAACCTTGATGCAACACATAGACTAACGATTAATAGAGCTAAACCAAACCCCAAGATCCAAGTAGATAGCCGAAAGTTCAAGATATACACATTGAGGCCTATGAATGACTAATTGGTAAGATGGTGAGCTCGCTAATTACGTTAAAACATGTTAAACACAAGCAATCCTCACTGAATTACTACTGACTTTTAATTACATCTTTCTGCTAAGATTTCAACAAGTTAAGCTACATACCTACATATTATCAAATTAAAATACAATCAAGCAATTCTTTTCAAATCTTACTTGTCTAGAATGAACAATGTAGTATTTTCAGGCTCCTTGAACTTCAAAGACAGCTTTTTTAAGAAACCAGTCTTATCTTCAGCCTTATAAACAACAGTAACTGGCTTTTTCTTCAAACCCCTAATATCAGGAGTCCCTACTTCCCTCAATTCTGCAGGTGCTCTTATATCAAGCAACTGTGCACCTGCATCATCTGCCAATTTTGCATAAGCTGTTTTGGCAGACTCAACACCCCATGACTTAGGAGGCTTTCCAAGAACCTGAAACAGAACAATTGGCAAAGCCAAAGCAGCCAATCCACCAGCTATAATTATAGGATTCTCTGATGCAAAAGTGGTCACAGTTTCCACAACTGCAGTTGCATCAAACTCAGCACCTGGGCTTGTTGCAGATTGCTCAAGTGTCTCCTCATATGTTAATGCTTTAGCTAAGCCTGTATTTAGAACTGATGATACAAGTACTAAACCCCCTTGAAGATTTCTTGATAAATTCTCAACTGAACAAAGATTCTTGAATGGGAAAGAAATGGGATGTGATGGGATTTTCTTGGCCTCATTTCTTCTATCAGAAAGAACAGATAGAGGTGTCAATCTTACTGCATTAATTGCCTCCATACTATATTTCTTTATCACAATTTACACTGAAATTTCTATGGAGTCTTAAAGGGAGTTGATTTGAGGAACTTGTAGTACAGTACTAGCTAAGATTTTTTTTTTTCTTTCTATTAGATTTTGGCATATTTCATCATCAATAGGTGCACTTTGGCTGATGTGCTATGAAGGTGGGGAGGGGGGAGGGGGGGGGAGGTGGAAGAAAAGAAGGATATCCCACCAGTCATTGGATTCCACGTGTCATGGAAGGATTACATGAGGGCTGTTGATCATGTTGTGCTGAGGCAATTGTATGGCCAAGAATTATTAGTGAAGAAAATGATGAATTTCAGAAGTACCACTTCATTTTGCTTCACTTTAGTACACTGTACTCCAGTACTGGATATCTTAATCTCCTAAAGTAGCTTACTAATTCACATTTGAAATTATGTAAAAGTTATCTTAAATGTCAAATATTGTTTGTTAAAAAAATTATAAATTGTTCTATGAATTTCAACCATTCAACACTCTAATTTACTTCAAATAAACTCAAGTTTAAAACACAAGTTTCATAAAGAATCTAACCAACACAGTTACCAATAACCTTTTTCATATATGTCTACATGAAACATGTGTTAAAATTAACTGAAGTGTTAGGTGTGTGCACTTGAAATTTGTTGCCAACAAAATAATAATAATTATTTTTCAACATTCAGGTCTACTTTAATAAGCTCAAATTCAAAATATAAATTTCATATATCACAATAAATAAACATCAATGATCAATTTATCAAAATAAAGCTAAATCTACCAAACCCTTTACACACTCTTTAATTTTTTTGTCACATATATATATTTGTGCTCATTCATATATAACTAACACACATTAGAAATTCCTTGTGTGAAAGAAATATATGTAATGGATTTAAGGTAAATTGAAGGACCAAAATAGGATACTCCACCAATTTTTTACACAGTTACGAGACTAATGTCACAAAAATTCGATAGTTTTAATGTGTTTTTGTTTCATAAATTTTTTATTGATATTACTCTCTTCGTTCTATATTAGTTGATCGCTATATTATTTACACAAATATTAAAAAATACCAAATAAAAAGATAATCTTACTAATTCACTTTTCAAAAATCTTCTCGAGAGTTTTACAAATAAATTATAAACACTTTAAAAAAGAATTGTTACAGAGTAGAAAAAATATCAATATTATTCTCTTCGTTCGCTTTTATTTGTTATGTTATATTTTTTAAAAGTTAATTTGATTAATTTGAAAAATATATATTTTAAAATATTAGTCAAATTTTTTATAATTTAACTATAAAAATAGATAGACAATTAAAAGTGAACAGAAAAAATAATATGATTTAGTAAGATGGACAATTAATATGGAACGAAACAAGTAGATTGATGCAGATATTATCTTCTTCTCGGGGTTTTGGTATTTCTGATAAACCCTAACCATATCAACATCTCGAGCATTCATTACTCTGCTCGAACCACCAAGGTTAGTGTATCGCCTTCTTCTTTCTTTATTTCTCTCATACTGCTTTATAAAACATACTAATTGCTAGTTTTGCTATCTAAATTCTGCTTAGAACGTTGTTGTTTTCATGTTTTATAATCTGTTCCTTTGCTAATTCTATCAAGAATTGGGACTCTTCATGGAACCCAAATTTCTTCTTTCGTCAACAACAAGACCCTTTGCTCCAAATGGAGCTTTTCCCTGTTTAGTTTCCCAAAAATCATCTTTTATTCAGAAAACTAGAATTTGTCCAGTGACACGTCTGGCTATATCAGCAGAGCATTTTGGAAAGACTCAAATTTTGGGCAAAAGTTTATCTTTTGGAGTGAAAAATGAATCTTTATGTAATTTAAGGAAAACCCAGGTAGAGAAGACTCCATTTTTGGGCGAAAGTTTATCTTTTAGAGAAAAGAATGAGTCTTCGGGTAATTTGAGGAAGGTGCCCAATTTTTCTATTAGAGCAGCTGGTACTGTGAAGAGAAGGAAAGAGCTTCCTTTTGATAATGTGATTCAAAGGGATAAGAAGCTGAAATTGGTTATGAAGATTAGAAAGATTCTAGTGAGTCAGCCTGATAGAATTATGTCGCTTCGTGAATTGGGTAGGTATAGAAGAGCATTGGGTCTGGAGAAGAAAAGGAGATTTATTGCTTTATTGAAGAAATTTCCTGGAGTGTTTGAGATTGCAGAAGAAGGGGCTTACTCACTTAAGTTCAAAATGACACCTGAGGCGGAGAGGCTTTACTTGGAAGAAATGAAGATTAGGAATGAAATGGAGGATTTGTTGGTTATCAAGTTGAGGAAACTATTAATGATGTCTTTGGACAAACGGATTCTGTTGGAGAAGATTGCACATCTGAAGACTGACTTAGGGCTTCCGTTGGAATTCCAGGATACAATCTGCAGGCGATATCCACAATACTTCAAGGTAGTTCCAACTGGACGAGGGCCGGCTCTGGAGTTAACTCACTGGGACCCTGAGCTTGCTGTGTCTGCTGCGCAGATTGCGGAAGAGGAGAATAGGCAAAGAGAGTTGGAAGAGAAGGATTTAATCATCGATAGACCACCAAGGTTCAATAGGGTGAAGTTGCCTAAGGGTCTTAAACTTTCAAAGGGTGAGATGAGAAAGATTAGTCAGTTTAGAGATATGCCTTACATTTCTCCTTATGAGGATTTTTCTGAAATAAGGCCTGGTACTCCAGACAAAGAAAAACATGGATGTGCTGTGGTTCATGAACTGCTGAGCCTCACAGTCGAGAAAAGGACTCTTGTTGATCACCTTACTCATTTTAGGGAAGAATTTAGATTCTCACAACAGTTAAGAGGCATGCTGATAAGGCATCCTGATATGTTCTATGTCTCTTTGAAGGGGGAGCGAGACTCAGTTTTTCTCCGTGAAGCTTATCAGGATTCACACTTGATAGAAAAGAACAGGTTATTGCTCATCAAGGAAAAGCTTCGGTCCCTCGTTTCCATTTCAAGATCCCGGAGAATTACTCCACAAACTGATTCTGATGAAACAGAAAAAACTGAGTCCAAATATGGAACTGATGCTGAGGAAGGTGAAGATTGGTCCGACATTGATAACTTAGGTAGTGATGGATTAGATGAAGATGATGAAGATTCTGACGAGCACTGGAGTGATGATGGTGATGATATACCTCCAGACTTCAGTGATGATGAAGGTACCGTTAACCTTGAAGAGGGTAAACTGACTACACAAGTTAATGGTGCAAAGAAGAAGGAAAACAAAGTTCTGGACCCTATTTTTCCAGATGGCCGGCCTCGTGAATGCTGGTGATAAATATAAGTTTGTGCTTGAGATTATTTCATGCATCAAAGACACGGATAAAAGATCGTAAGTTACAAAATCTGCTATTAGCCTATTACACTCTCACTAGGTTTGAAGTCCCCAGGGTAAAAGGTTATTCCATTCTTTTGACACCTGGCTACACATTTTTTTCTCTTAATAGGCTTTTGCTTAGCATCTTTGCATCAGATTTATGGTTCGATGTTGTCGTAAGTTAAATATCTTTACATTACACAGCTCATATAAGCTTCTGCTGGAAGTGGCATGTGAATTCTTAGTTCTGTACTAATTGAGACACTAAAGCTTCATGTGAGATTGTTTGCCTGATTGTAAAGTAGCTTTACATAATAGAACATGGTTTTCATGGATTATTGACTGTGATCTTTTGTGTTGTAATTCAAAACATATAAGCATTTAGCTAGTCACTAAAAACCTTGCTTAGCTCAGCTGTTCATTTTAAGAATTGATGGCCTATTTGCCTTTAGGGCATTGGTAAAATGACAAAGATAATACATGGCAGGTTGTCTGGTAGGCACACATTACAAGTTGGAGTCCTTTTGTGAACCAAGTCTAGTATTTAAGTGAGGAAGGGTCGAGACCCTGGTAGCAACTACCTGTTTTATCAACCAAGTCTGGTATTTAAGTGAGGAAGGGTTAGAGACCTGCACATTAACTATGATAGATTTTCTGATTATACAATCGAAAAAAGTATCGATGGCATCTATTCTTTTGCCATCTCTTTGAAGTAATGTTGTGTTTGTTCTTGTGAGCAAATAGCTGTGGAATAAAATGTCTTCTTCCCTTGATCATCATCTCCAAGTCTACCAGAGCAATATCTGCCACTTGTATCATTATTTGGTTAGTCATTAGTGGATTCTACTCCAGACAATATCGAAGATATGGATTCTAGAATTATCGATTATAATAATTATGTACTAAGTCAATGTTGCAGGGTTTGCTCTATATATTTCTAATCAAATTATGGAACTTACTAATGATATTTGTGACTCACTGCCAACGTTTCTAGTCCATTTATTCTTGAGCAAACTTCACATGATTTTATTGTTGTTTTGGCTCCTCTCTTGTAGACTTTTGTACTGCTCTCTTGTTATTTGTTATATTCTCTTTATTGTCTCCTTCTTTATGCCGGAATGTGTTTGCAGTTGAGCCGAGGGTCTTTCGGAAACAGTCTCTCTACCTCCGTGAGGTATTAGTAAACTCTGCATATATTCTACCCTCCCAAGACCTCACTTGTAGGATTTTGCTGGATATGTTTTTGGTATTCTTGAGCAACTTCACCACAGTATCGTTACAACCAGTGTATTGTCATAAATATTAGTATCTGATACTATTATATTACTCTGATCTAAAAAGCAAAACCATATCTTCGATTGGATCATTTTTTATTATTACACTTAACATGTGTCCATTACAAGATGTAAGGTCCATTTTTCAACATAAAACCTAGCAGCCTAGTAGTTTGTGGGAATTAATATGGGGACCTCATACTTTGTTTTTTGGTTCCAAACAAAGAAGATCATTAACTTTTGTGATTTATTTGATCTTTAACAGTGATTATCGTACAATTATTTAACAAAGCAAGATTCATGTAGATAAGGTGATCCACGTCAAGCTACGGATAATTACTTACCTGTGTTTACATTTAACTAAATAATTAACTTTAAGAAATAATAAATCAAAGTAAAAATACATATCACTTCATGATTAAGTATTGAGAAGTGTATTTGCAAGAGTTATATTCATGATTAAGTATTGAGAAGTGTATTTGCAAGAGTTATATTCATTGGATTGGGGTAAACACTACATGTATTTTCCTATAGAAACTAACAATATTTGCATATAATGTTCAACTTTGTCTAGAAAAGAATCTTTATGATCCAATTTTCTTAAAGTCCATGCCACCTTCTGCACTATCTGTTGATTTTAAAATTAGATCAGTTACTTTCAGCTATAGGCCAATTGAGGGGACGCGGCGCAATTGCTGGTTAAAGTTAACTGGAAATCTATATTCCATAGATTCTTCATTTCCCTTTATGCACTTGAAAGGTTATGTTTAGAGTGGGTGCTTTTTGGATACGCTCCAGTAAAAACACATACTGCATACAGTACTTTTGTTGGTTAAATTATTCAGTATTCGGAATTAATAGAGCAGACTACTTATTAGAGGGTGAAACGCTCCCCTTTTCCAAAGCTAAAACTCAAAACTTCTAATTAGAGGTAGAGGGATTCCATCCAGCCCACCACAGCTATGCTCACCGGCTTTTGTACTGTTATGGAGATGTTGAGGTTTATCCATAACTGTATAAGTATTGGAATATTGTGTTTTGAAATGAGAATTATTGAGATAAAGAAGATATCAAGAAATATTCGTATGGCAAAAGGTCAAATAGAGAAGATAATGAGATGCTTTTATTCTTTAATCACGAGGGGTTGACTTGTGTCTTCAAATGGACACAGATTATAATGAGCAGTCTGTGTTATGAATCAAAAGAATCTGGTTTTGCCACTCATATTTATCAAGGTCCCACTAAATTCCCTTTTTCTATTCTGTATTAAGAGTATTTATTTATTTTGCCTATAAATAGGCTACTCTTAATCACTCAATTTGTCAATCAAAACACATTTAATTAAAGATTCTTCAGGGCCCTTATTACTGCCTCTCCCTCAAGGGCTTCTCTCCTGCATGCTTTTATGTTGGGAAAGAAGCTCTAGCAGGGAGAGACAATAACAAGTGTCTTGTTTAACAACTTATGTTGCTCTTCACAGTTCACAGGACAGTCTTTTTTCACTCTCCCTCAAAGGCTTCTGGCTTAAAATGCCTTTTGTGCTAATGCCAGAGGTCTTTCGAGTTAGAGTGAATAAATTCTGTCATGATGTTTATTATTGCAGAATTATGACTCAACAAAGAAACTGTTCTTCTTCAGGGCCGGATCTACAGTGTCATCTATGGACTCACGTGAACCTAATATTAAGAAATTTACTAAATATCTATTAGTTACAGTAATATTTGACTCTGATTCACCTCTTTTCTTTTGCCTAGGGTGGATCAACGCTGTACAATTGGTGGAGAACTGCTCTACGATCACGATCAAGAGAGAGAGGAATGGTTTTAACCCTGAATCTTTTTGTTAACTGAGTCAAGCAGGAGCACATGTAATTTTGTCTGCACTAACTGCCTTTGCAAGTGATTCGCTGATTTAAAAATCTGAATCTGCCTTTTAGAGTTTGAAGTAGCTGGTCGTATTCCTAATGAGGAGGCATTCCGTAAAGATTTGGTTTTGGAAGACAAATTGGCGCCAATAGAATCAAACACATACAGAAAATTCAAATAATAAAATAAGTAGATTTGTAATTGAGATGTAGTTGGCTAATAATTTTCTAGAGGAATAAATAAACAAATCATGCATCTCATCTAGATGTCTCTTCTCTACCTCGAAGAGGCCTGCATATACTGAACTCTCACCCGACTTCACCTTATGGGATTTTAATGTGTATATTATTGTTGTTGATACACCTCATCCGAAATAAGACTTTCATTTGATTTTGCCCTTCTATACTATGCATTTTCTCAATCTTTTTTTTTCTTTTTTCTTTTTCTTTTTCTTTTTGCTTTTGAAGATCACAAAAGAAAAAAAATAATGTACCTTTTAGGGTATGGAGGGTCCACTTTATATTTTTCATTTTCGATTATCTAAAAAGTACACACAAGATAACCTTATCCATTGAAGTAGATTCTTGATTTTCAATCATAAGAATTTATTTCCCTTTCTGTTTTTTAATTCCTTCTGGTAGCTTTTGTTAGAGCCTTCCAAATCCTATTCCTTAAACTGTCATTTTTCCATAATCAACTAACCTTAGATGCCATAATTTTCTTCAAGCTCAAAATTCACCATGGAGGCTGTTGCTACTCCATTGTACCACTTCATTTCTCCACTCAACCAAAAGCAACCAAGATGCTATTCCACAAATTTTGGCCTTGTAAATGCAGCAGAAACACTTTCTGAATCTTCACTCTCAACCTCACTTGAATCACTTTCTTCATTGCAATTTGATTATGATACAAAGTTCAACTCACTAAATTCAGTCAGAGCTATGCATGCCAAGATGATAAAACTGTCTAATGAATGGGATACAAAGAAAAATATGCAGTATTTTATCTCAGGTTACTTGGAATTTAGTGATTTTCAATCAGCTGCAGTGTTATTCTTTGTGGGGTTTGCAGAGAACTATTTGTATTGGAATTCTTTCCTTGAAGAATATACTTATTTTGGAGGAACCCCATGTGAAATTCTTGAAGTTTTCAGTGAGTTGCATAGTAAAGGAGTGAACTTTAACACTGAAATTCTAGCTTTTGTTTTGAAAATCTGTTCAAAGTTAAGAGATATGTGGTTAGGATTGGAAGTCCATGCTTGTCTGATAAAGAAGGGTTTTGATTTAGATGTCTATACAAAATGTGCACTGATGAATTTTTATGGGAGGTGTTGTGGGACTGAAAGTGCTAATAAGGTCTTTAAAGAAAAATCAATGCATGATTCTTTACTGTGGAATGAAGCCATTCTGGTTAATTTGAGGAATGAAAATTGGGCAGAAGGTCTACAAATGTTTCGCGATATGCAGGATTTATTTGTTAAGGCCAATAGTTTAACCATTTCCAAAGTTTTGCAAGCCTGTGGGAAATTGGGAGCTCTTGATGAAGGAAAACAGATTCACGGGTATGTTATCCGATATGCCTTAGAATCGAATATACTCATACGTACTGCACTGATCAACATGTATGTGAAAAATGACAATATCAAACTTGCTAGAGTAGTTTTTGATTCAACATATAATCGTAATCTGCCTTGTTGGAACAGTATTATATCGGGGTATACTGCACTTGGTTACCTTGATGATGCGTGGGAGCTATTTCATGAAATGAAAACTTGCAACATAAAACCTGACATAATAACCTGGAACAGCCTTTTATCTGGTCATTTTCTTCATGGATCTTATCGAGAAGTTTTGGCAATTGTGAGGAGAATGCAGAGTGCTGGTTATCAGCCAAATCGCAACTCTATAACTAGTGCTCTTCAAGCAGTGAGTGAATTAGGATATTTGAGAATTGGGAAGGAGATCCATTGCCATGTTTTAAGAAATGGACTTGACTATGACCTGCATATTGCAACTTCACTAGTAGACATGTATGTGAAGAATGATGATTTAACATCTGCTCAAGCTGTTTTTGATTGTATGAAAAACCGAAACGTTTGTGCTTGGAATTCATTAATTTCGGGCTATTCCTGCAAAGGACATTTTGAAAAAGCTGGTGATCTTTTGGATCAGATGAAGGAAGAAGGGATTAAACCAGATATAGTGACATACAATAGCATGCTTTCTGGTTATTCAGTGTCTAACTGTATCAAGGAAGCTTTGGGTATGATTAGAAGGATCAAGAGTTCTGGCATGTCTCCTAACGTCATTTCATGGACCTCTTTAGTGTCGGGTTGTTCACAGCAAGGATACTTCAGAGAAGCATTTGAGTTTTTAACGCAGATGCAGGATGAAGGTATCAAAGTCAACTCAGTTACTGTTGCAAGCTTACTTCAAGCATGTGCAGGCCTCTCTTTGTTACACATTGGAAAAGAGATACATTGCCTGTGTATACGAAATGATTTTATAGATGATGTGTACGTATCTACGGCTCTCATAGACATGTACAGTAAGTGTGGGAACTTAGAAAATGCCCAGAAGGTTTTCCAAAACCTTGAGGACAAAACTTTAGCTTCCTGGAATTCCATGATCACCGGATTTGCCATATACGGCCTAGGTACAGAGGCAATTTCACTCTTTGATAAGATGAGAGAAGCAAACATCCAACCAGATGGCATAACATTTATAGCTCTTCTATCTAGTTGTAAACATTCTGGTTTGCTTGATAAAGGTTGGAAATACTTTGATCATATGAAGACAGATTTTGGTGTTATCCCCACAATTGAGCATTATTCTTGCATGGTTGATCTTCTGGGAAGAGTTGGTTACCTTGATGAAGCATCGGATTTTATTCAGTCAATGCCAATGGAGCCAAATGCAGCTGTTTGGGGTGCTCTTCTTACATCATGCCGGATACATGGAAACGTTGAGCTTGGAGAGATTGCAGCTGAACACCTTTTCAAGTTAGAACCACATAATGCAGCTAACTATGCCTTAATGATGAACCTCTACGCACTTTCAAACAGATGGAAGGATGTTGACCGCATCAGAGACAAGATGGAGGCTATGGGAGTGAAAATCGGACCAGTATGGACTTGGCTAAAAGTCAATCAGAGGATTCACATCTTCTCTACTGCAGGAAAAACTCATCCAGAAGAAGGAGAGATATTCTTTGAGTTGTACAAGTTAATTTCTGAGATGAAAAAGTTGGGATATAAACCTGATACTAAATGTGTTGTTCAGAACATTTCTGAAGTAGAGAAAGAAAAGGCGCTGCTTGGTCACACAGAGAAACTGGCAATTACATATGGATTGATCAGGACCACAAGTCCTGCACCTATTAGAGTGATCAATAACACAAGAATATGTTCAGACTGTCATACAGTTGCAAAATATATGTCGTTGCTGAGAAGGCGAGAGATTTTCCTAAAAGATGGTGTCCGCTTTCACCATTTTAGGGATGGTAAGTGTTCTTGCTGTGACTTCTGGTAGAGGTATGCAGAGCATCTTATTCTCCTATAAGAGAAAACAAATGCTGTGCTGCACCACTTTTGTAAATGTAATTCTTTTTTGTTAATATGAACTTCATAGGTATTGGACAAATGTCGTGAATACAGTGATACTTGCAATCAGTTTAAGTGTTGTTATATCTCTTAGCCGGAGAGCTTGATCACTCTATCGCAAGAAGAAACGATTCAGTAGTTCTATTTAGAGTCGGTACATAATCGTTTTAGTATGATGACTCCCATGTTATTTATCCATATTTTGTTCTGCACTCATTACTAACAATACTTGTAACATCTAATTTATGAATAGATCTTAGTGATCACTAAGCCTCTAGACTATCAAACTATACCAGTTTCATGACAACCCTTGCTTCCTAGCAAACAACAAAACTGTTTAGAGGTAAAGTTGAGTAAAACGTTCAGTCTGTTTATGAGAAATGACTTTCGGATTTATTTTCTTCACACCATGTTTGGTTACAAGGAAGAGACGTAAGAGGGGAGAGTTAAAGAAGAGAGGAACTCTTGCTGAATCTTTCTTTATGTTCATACTATTGTTTCTTTCCTTTTCTATATTTGCATTTTCCTTGAAAGACTATTATAAAAAAAATAGCTCTCATTTTTGTATGGAACTCTTTGAAACTAGCATATCTTTTTGGCAAAGGGAAGTGACCAGGGCTGGTTGTTCTGAGTTAAGATCAAACAAAATTTTGAGAGAGTTTCTTAGATTCAAGACCAACTGTTGAAAATGAACTGTGATAAACATAGATGATAACAGTTGCAGCCACCCTTTGGTCAATCATTTATCTTCTTCAAGTATGATATTTTCCTCTCCATCTTGCAACTACAACTTATGATATTAATCATCAACAACTAAATGTTAAAATACTAATGCAGGTAGCACACCTTTGCTATAGAGAAGGTCTTATGGCAATCTCAATTACCTATTGAAAATCAACTATTTGACCTTTTGCATTTGAGCAACCTATAAACCTTAAGCTTCGTTTCTAGTCCCCGTTCCATCTAATATAGGAGCCAATGATTATTGGAGCTTGTAGCCTTGTAGTCATGAAGTAGATTGAGAACTATGAGATATCATGTTCAAATTCCACGAGTTATTAAAAAAAAATTATCCATATGTCCATTTGAATCCTTGCTCTCCGTATTGCTGCATTAAAGTCATAACACAATAGTCACCAACTATCTTCTTGCTGATGAATATACTGTTACATTTTTTCATACACCAGTATCAAACCATAATTTAATAATGAAAAAGAAGACAGCCTATGCAAATTTGACAACTGTGTGCTATAGATAGGATCATAGGAACAAGATAAGAGATGAAAAAATGACTGATAACCACTCTTTTTAATGAAGTGTTCCAAATTTCCTCTATTGCTATTCCCTATAAGAAAGGGCAGAAAAGTCCTCCCTAAATGTCTCACTTTCAACAACATTTCATAAAGTTTTATTATCCTCAACATATGTCAACACCTAATTAATCCAATCATAGTCAAAACTCAGCTTATCAAGCTCAATTGCGTGAAGACACCCCATTGGACATAAGTTGACAGTAGAGTGGAAATTAGTGACTATCAAATTCAAATTATATGTAGTCCTAACTTCACACAATCTCAGACGATATAAATATGTGACATGGACTCTAGTTATGCCTCTGTATACTTGATACGCGAGTGTAATTATCTGTTCCAGATACATGTAACTTTTTTCTCTATTTAACTAGCATAAAAGACTCACGTCAAGCAAATTTAGTAAAAAGAAGAGTTGACCATACAACAGACAGCACTACCTACACACGAATTACATTCTGAGGTTGAACAGTCTCAATACCAGCATAAAATTTGTAGATGAAATCTGGTTGAACCATATTCTTAGTTTCTAACACAAGTATGGTATAACAGCGAGACTCAAACGCAAACATGAGATAATAATAAAGGAAAATCACTCTTCTTTACTCTACTCCAGACAAGAGTTCTACAACTTTTATATATACAAAGCTCTGGAAACAAGCTGCAAATATTCCGCCCATAATTTTCGCAAGCTAAAAGTTGCATCTACCAGCTCAAAACAAGTCGCTGACCAGCACTACCCTACAGAAGTATTTACAGAATATGAAAAGACCCTCAACAACATCATGAGAACCGCAAGATAGTAAAGGAAAACAAAACCTCCATAAATAAAACTTGCATGATAACAGGATACACCGTACACGCCCTGCATAAAGTCTAGACAGATTACAAGCAGAAGCAAATTCCAAAGACGCTGAAACCTAGCTTCTTGCTAATCTATACATAGCCCCAAAGATTTCATGTCTCAATCTGGTTACTAGAAGACCAGTTCGCACTGACGGGTAGAACACCTCCCTGCATAGCCATTCTCTCAGATACAACAGCTAGTGATTTCAGATTGCAATTAATTAAGGCCTTCACAAAGTAGCAAGTCTCCTCTTTAGTGTTCCCTTCAGGGACATCCACTACAAATGACTCAATCACCAGTGTCCCCGGTCTACCATCAAGTGTCTCCGGATGGACTGTAATAACCGAAGAATAGTTCTGCAAAAGTTGATACATTATAACACAAGGTTAGACATGCTAGATGTTTTACTCAGTATTAGTATAAAGGCAGATATAGAAAGCAGCTTAGTTAAGAAAAGACTTCTGGAGATATTAAAATGCAACAAGAGGCTGAAATGAGCAAAGCCGAATGAAAATTACCACACACTACAGGACCTTGGCACTACAGCCAAACACAAACACCAATAACTGAACCCCAATGAAACAACAGAAATTAGCCTAATGACTCCATCAATTGATTGGTAAATGTGTCCTTTATCAACATACTTGTCTAAAAGCAGTAATTGTTAAAACCTCTCAAGAGTAATCATTAGAACCTAGATATCATAGAAGATAAAACATATAACACCAATTCATTTGATATCTTTAACTTTCTAACTTAAAATTGATATGAACAAATTTTACGATCATGTTACAAGTTACAACTACAATAAGTTAACAACAACATCATATCCTCGTGTAATCCCACAAGTGGGGTCCGAGGAGGGTAGTGTGTATGTAGATTGTAGACCTTACCCCTAACATGGTGTTTAAAGATCATGTTAATGTTTATAAAACAAGTGAAAGTCCGAAGTGGTATAAACAACACTCCCTCTCCCCCCTACTTTAAAGAGCCACCCCTCAAACTAAACATTCTTAATCCATACACATGCTCTAATATAGACATCAGGACACTGTTTTACTGTAGGATACTTCTAAAATGTAACTGAAATTTAGCTAATCTTCACCTTCATCATATTTAAGGGATTATGCTTCTAGAGGAAACTCATACCTTTAGCCTGTGATCGCCACCAACGATTCTGATGCCAAGGATGTGCTCCTCATCATCAAGAAGTTCCAATCTTTCAGTGCTAGTAGTGGCTGGAAGACCAGACTTGACATTCACCTCTCTAACACTACCAATTGTAAGATCACCCTTCACAGTACACCTGCTAATAAATGGCTTATACTTCTGAGGCTGATCAAATCTCCTCACTAGTGACCAAACCTACAACAAGATCAGCAATCAGATGTTAGAACTCAAATGCAAAACAAGCAGAAAAACAGCAAATACCAGATAACAAGGAAAAAGATGATCATAAAATTCAACAATATCATGCATCCCTACAATCTTGGAATCCCCCAGATATTTTAAAAGGCTATCTTAAGGTAAATTGAGGAAGGATAACTATCCACATCAAAAACTCATACTTCCCTTTTTAGTACTAATATTGTAACTGTTTCTTCAGTGGTTTTTAACAGAATAATTGCCTCAACCAAGAAAGATTTTCGATAAGCTACCGTTTGGCCATAGATTTCTCTTATTGGAAGTCCCAAAATCCTATCCAGAATTTGGGAACTTGAAAAATATCTGAATATGAAATTATGAGACTTCGAAAATCTGATCAAAGTTTCATAGTCACCAATAGTTAGCTAAGAATTCCCAAAAAAAAACTTTCAAAGAAAACTTACCAAACAAACATTACTTTCCACAAATAAACACACAAGGAACCAAAAGATTAGCATCCCAACAAATAAGGAAAAGATAGAACAAAAAGATATCAGCTTATACAAACCCAATGTCGTATAACTAGAAATAAATAAGAGAAATCGTCAAGAACCCCAAACCCCACAAGATAAAAATATTCCCAAATCAAGAAATCAAGAGAATAATTCTAAAAAAGATATGATTTTTACAATATCAACTGGTGCTTTGATGTGTTTAACAAGAGATGAAGAACACTGATGTTCACTAGGCTGATGAGTATGGTATCTTTCAATAAACTGTGCTTCCATTTCCTTTCAACAATTATAATTCAAACACTTCCAAATTTCTAAACTTTTTAACCCAACTTAGAAAAGTTCTCTATATATAAAAATAGAGATTTGAGAGATTGAGAATTGGTGGTGGTTGGCTGGTTACTTGGTTATGTGATGAGTCTTGACTTTTAAGTCTATCAAAGAGAAAGATCTTTATGGAAGCTATCTTTCCTTTTTTAGTTTTTCATCGGGTTAAATATCTATATTAGAGTTTAATTAAATTTAAATTTTTATCAAAAATCTCACCTTATGATAAAGTGTTTATAATTTCATATCCAGAAAAATTCAAATCGAAATATTTTATTTAAAATAAATAAATATTTATCACTTTATCACAATGCCAACGAATACGTGTGTAAGCTATCATTATCATATTCCACCGACAAGCCCACCAGTAACAGCCCATTGGAAGCCCAAAACTATTTGAGAGCCAATTGGCGGGCCCTACTTTATGTATTCCCATTATTGTACCAAAATTAACTAACTTATCTCAAAATGGTTAATCCCTTTTTAAGTTTAAAAATGAAAATTCTTCTAGTCATCTCCATCCTTTCTTTTCTACGGAAAATTCGTACTTTATACGGAGAAAAGAAATACAAAAAGACATTATAATATATAAATCATCCATAAATAAATAAGATTTAAAACCAAAAAGTATGAATATTTTTTTGTTGTCAAATAAATAGGACTCAAACATAGATAATTTTGTATAGCTTTTTAAATTAATTAATGACACTTAGACCAGTGAACTATTTTTGCAATATAGATATTATGATCTAAATTACGAAAGTAACTGAAAAGTTTCAATTACATAAATTAGGAGAATATGATAAAGTAGTTGTTGCTAGAAGGTTTGCTATGTGTCCCACTTGTAGACAGTATAAAATAGTGGCCATTATAATGCAATATCATTTGTGGCTTTATTTTTTTATATTTTTATTTTTGGATTTTAACAACTGCAGATGATAAGTTAAAATAAATTGTTTTTTTTTTCGTCTGTCTCAACTTAGTTTTTGAGGATTTCAGAATATTTCAGCGACCTAATATTCTTGAATCATTTAATCATACAATTTCAAGAACATCAATGTAATCACTATGATTTGATTTTTGATTTTATACTAAATACTACTATTTTTTGAAGTTACAATTCACGCAACAATTTATAATGTCAAAAATTATTTTTGATCCTAAGTCAAGCGAAATAAATCTTTTTATTTGAAGTGTTTAAATTGCTATATATATATTTATATGTTACATGTCGACTTTCGGTCATTGAATCGCTTAAGTCAAGAGTGAAAGAAACTTTTTGTTTATTAGAAAAATTACTCAAATACATGTCTTGTATTTCCCTTGTTTTCAATATTTTCTTCTATTTTTAAAATTTTCTAAAATAGCTTATTTTTTTAGTATAACTGAGGTACATATTAATGTATTCGAGTCAGTATTTAAGGTATCCGAGCTACATATTATGTATTTAATTTATTTTATAATATATTCGAGCTAGTTTTTAATGTTTTGGAGCTAATTTTTAATGTATTCGATTTATGATATATCCGAATTATATATTATATATTCGATTTGTGTTGATTTTTAAGAAATTAATATAATTACAAACTAAAGAGGGATATATTGCAATTTCATATTAAAATCACGTGATTCCTAAAAAATTTTTTTTTTTATTCCATATGTATAAACAAAGTAATAATCGTTCCTGAGTTCAAATTGTTTGGACAAAAAAATGAAGCATTTCTTTTTAAAAAAATATATATATGTGAAGTTTTTTAAGTTGAGAAGGGGTGATTGAAAATTGAAGTAGTATTTGGAAAAGGTCAAAACTCTTCAACCAATATATAACAAAATATTTTTTCTTTTTTTAAAAAAAAAAAGTTAGAAAGCAAAGGAAAAATAATATATGGATAAACGTCTCCTCTCATCTATCTTCTGGGATGTTCTAGGTAATAAAAATATAAAATATCAAAAATTGATGCATATATATATATATATATCCAAACATGCCCTTATTAATATTGGTAAAATGCATTCTGAAAAGTTGAAATAAAATAAGCCAAATTTGAGTAGACACCAAGCTCAAAAGGACAAAAATAGAGGATGAAGATAAGAATTCAGCAGTAGAGATTTGGAACACCACATATTTGATGTACCAAAAACATCAAAGCACACAAGATATACTAATCATATTCTATTTTGAGCATTCTTTTTTATGAGGAATTGAAATTTAAAATTTATCAATTTTTCGTGAAATTTAAGCAAAAATTTATTGTATATACCCGTCTGACGGGGTGTACTGGATCGGGTTGGTTCGAGTTTTTTAAATATCAAAACAAATTATTTGTGTAAAATTTAAATTTATATACCAAATCAAATTAATAAAATTCGAATTTTTTAAAATTTTCAACCACGGCTTGGTTCGGATTTTTCGAATACATAACCAATCCATTGTATCAATTTTTTTAAATTTATAAATCAAATCAAACTAATAAACTTCGGATTTTTTAGATTTTTGGAAAAAAAATTCGATAAAATTTGTACACAAACATATAATTAAATTGCGATCAAAGTATTTCTTTAGTCCAACCAACATATAATTATCTAAGGTGTTTCTTCAAAAAATAACACAAAATATGATATGAGTACTAATGATACAAAAATATTAAATAAAAAAAATAATGAAATCATCATATATAATAAATATTGCAAAGTCATAATGAAAATGATCATAATTTAAAAGTATTAAATCATGCTAAAATAAGTTTAATAAGTATTAGTTACATTACTAAATATTTAAGGATAATTAAAATTAGATTATGTATTTTAATTGTCAAAAACAAATGTAAAATTAAAGAACAAATATTCAATATTATTGTCATTCTTAGTGTGGAATGATTTCTTTTTGTATTGATATTAATTTGATTTTGATTTAAGTTCTATCATAATTATTAACATTTATGAACTATAATCTTTATAGGACCATTTCGAATTTTAAGTTTTAAACTTGAAATAACACACATAAATTGTACCTTTTTTTTAGTTTCATACCTAAACTATTGAAAGTTTGAGTTTCATACTTAAGCTATCACTTTTTAGTTTGAGAAACACATCTCTCTCTTTTATACCACTCTCATAATGGTATGTGTAATAAACTCTCTCTCTTTTATTTTAAAGAATTTCCACAGCACACGTCATATGCACAAAATATTCAACATTGACCAAAAAAATAAATTATTAGTATTAGTTAAAATTAAAAATTAAAAACTATCATAAAAAAATAATATTTTCTTTATAAAATAAAATGTAAAATATTTTTCTTACCCCACACCATTTTTTAAAGTTTTTTATTTTGTTTAAATTTTTTTATAAAAGTATTTCATTTTTTATTCCATCTCCTACCCCTCATCAAATACTAATTTAGATATTATTTTATTTTCTTAAAAATATAATTTTACCCATTTCACTTAACCCTCCGCTTTCAATTTGTTTTCCAGTGTTTAGATATACATATCGAAAATATTTTTTACTTGCCGCCACAAGACTTTTTATATTTTTTAGTTGTTTATGTTATATTCGGTATACTAGTAAAAAAGATTTTCTAAAAATATATATACGTGCATATTTAACACAAAATAAGAAAAACGTAAAAAAAAATAGGAACGGAAAATTAAATAGTATGGGGTAGATTTTTTTAAATAAAATAATATCAATTTCTATTCGGGGGAAGGGGGAGGGGGTGGATGAAATATGAAATTCTTAAAAATATTTTATAATTTTTTTTAAAAAAAAGGATGGGATTATCGCGGGGGAGAGCGGGTACGTGGATGAAGTGGTGAAGTGAGTTTAAAAAATAATTAATTTTTTATATGGATAGTAATCTTTAATTTTTAATTAATATTAATTTTTTATTATTTAATTTTTATCTAGATAAAATATTTTATCTATGTGGAATGTCATGTGTCAAAGTTTTTTCATATAAAAGAGAGAGCACTACACACACCACTGAGGTGTGTTTCTCAAACTAAAAAATGATAGTTTAAGTATGAAACTCACACTTTCAATAGTTTAGGTATGAAACTCAAAAAAAAAATGAATAGTTTAGGTGTGTTTTTGACACTTATCTCAGATAAAAACTATGAAATAGTATAAGAAATATTTTTAAATTATATCAACGTAAATATTTTATATAAAAATAAAATTTTAAAATTACATATATAATATCGGATTGATTTTTTCTAGTTAAACCAAATCAACCTAAATATAGTCGATTTTTTTTTCAATACCAAATCAAGTCAACCAAAACCACTAATCGAGATCTTTTTTTCAATTTGACTCAATTTGCGATTTGATTTAATTTTTAATTCAGTTTCGTACCCCCCCCTACCGTCTGGGGGCATGGGTGGGATTAATTTCTTTTTCGATTGGAACATATGAAAGGTTGTTTACTAGCTTTTAAAATATTTGTACAGTTACTTGCGAATTATAGACTTTATTTGCATCTTGAATTGGCTCCAATATTAATTGCGCCCTCCGACTATATCACCTACTCACATACCTAACATTTTTTAGTATTTTTGGGAGCCCCACTAAGTGATTTTCTAAGCGTGACTTTAGCATGAGCTATAATGTTTTTAGTAGGGGTATTTATCATTAAAAAACGAGATTATTGTTATATGAATTTGAATTAATCAAATATCAAATGATAAAGGAATAAATCAACACAAAAATGTCTTTGTCAGTACTATTTCGTTATGAAATAGTTCACAAATGTTCAAAATTATCAATTGTTAAGCTACTAGACTCCATATATTAAGTGGATAATTTTGATTGATTCTCTTCCTTTTTAATGTTTTTCTTTTATTTCCTCTTTGTATAGTTCTAGTAAACTATGAAGCACTAAATCTCTACTAAAAGATGTATTTTTGTCTAATAAAAAGTGAACCAAAAAGAGGGAAAAAGGGGATTATACTGATAAATTATTTGACCTTTCAATCTCAACTCCTTGAATTAATTTTACCTATCAATCAACTTATTTCTTTCTTGTCTAAGTCTACATGTTTTGTTTTATTTTATTGGTTAAAGGAAATGAAGTCTTTGTCAATTGATTAAAAGTCATGCAAATACTAAGTCACGTTGAAAAAAATGATTTGACATTTTATAATATAATGGTGATGAGTTCATACTACAAAAATATTGGTGCAGGACATTCCTTCATTATCAAAATGGATCCTAATATCACCTCCCTAATTCATACTCTTCTTCTACTTTTCATTTCTTTCAATTTTTGTTTATTGTTCGGCTAACACAATTTAAAGATATTATTGATATTATTTAATTTGAACCAAACTTGTAAAAGAAATCCCTAAAAAAAGATTGAAATCATTAAAAAGTAACAAAAAACGATAACTTTCATTTAATTTTAATTTTAAGGCATGTGAAAATCTATTTGCTCACCTAACAATCTTTCTTCGAATTAAGTTCCTCATAGCCCATTGAGTATTGCAAAATTTGACAATTCATAGACGGGAAAAGACTCTGAGTCGAGCCCCACATCATCACTATGTAATCTTCATATTCGTCTCGTCGATTGATATACATCAATTATTCAACTAAAACAATCCAAAAATATTCTTAATATGATGTGATATCTTTCCTTTTGGATTATGCTTACACAGATCGGCTCTCAAAAGATCTCACATACACCATTAAGAGTATCACCACACCTTATTGTATGTGACTTCTTCTTTTTTCATTTTACCAATCAATATGAGACTTTATCCACACAATCAACATCTAAAATCCACCATTAAAAAATGATAAATACATAAAACAAACTAAAAGTGATTGGAAGACTTAATCTCCAAGTTGAGTGGTCATGATCTTCTCATGCCCTTCATTGAGGACCACCTTCACTCTATTCATATTTTTGTCCAATGAATTCATTGAAAGCTCCTTCACACAAAGCAATAATTCTTACCATATTTCTAGTTGGTTCAACTCCATTGTACCTGAAACAACGATAAGCACCAATACATAAGCCAAAATTGTTTCAACTTTTTTGGCATCATACGCCAGAAATGCTACTCCAAGGACCAATTTTTTCTTTAAATTCAGATTTGTCATTTATTAATAATTGGGGGTCAGTACATCATTATCGTTTTCAAAATATGTTAGATTTTTCCTTGATGATAACAAAAGTTTCTCAATACATAGAACATGTTATATAAAGAAAATTTACTTTTAAACTAAATGAAATTGCGCAAATTTTACTCTATTTGTTCACTGTGGACATGTAAATTTTAACATTGTTGGATCATAGTTGACCAAAAGAAAAAAAAAATATAATAACAAAGTTATCCCAGTATGTCCTCTTTTCATTTGTTTGTCATATTTTGACATGAAAATTAACAGACGAATAAAATTAAAACGTATGGGAGCATTTTCTAACTACTCTGAAAACAAAATAATTTTTTTTACATGAATTGATACATTTTAATAAATAATTACTGATTTTAGTAATAGTTTCTATTTAATACCATTTATAGCAATATTAGATTAAATCTGCAATATGTATTAAAAGTGAATTATGTAGGCAATATATATGTATTATATATGAATTATAATTGTTTTTAAAATATATTATTTTTGTTTGGTCAAAATTTGACACATTGAATTATAAGTGTATTAAAATGTGTGATAAATGAATTATTTATCATTAAAATTTGTATTATATGTGAATAAAAAATTATTCTTTGTAATATGAATTAAACTTGTATTATAAATAAATTAAAAGTGATCAAGAGAAAAAAAAATTATTACTATAAATGGTAGATATTTTTTTATTATAGTATATTTATGTAAATTTTCGAAAGAAAATTAAGTATTTTTTCATTAACCTAATCTTGATAGATGCACTTTTCTCTTGAGTCTCGCACCTAGGGGTCATGTACATGACATTTTTTCTGTTTGGTACTTTAGTATTATTAAGTCCCTTTTTTTAAAAAAAAAATGATATTCAATCCTAACCATTTAATTTTTAAGTTCTATTTAATTTTTCGATTTCGTTCTAATAATGCTTTCTCCACACGCATGTTTATAAGGGTTAAATAACTAGGATTTTTATTAATGCCCTTATTGATATGAAGCATATAATATATATATATATATAACAAATCTGATCTTTTTATATCTTTTCAATTATAAATATTGGACGTAGAAGTTGTCACTAAACAACAAAACTATAATAAAGTTCGAAAAAGGGTTTAACGATGTTGTATTGAATTTTTTTTTTTTAATTATTATTTTTAAAGTAAGTTGAAACATGAGTAGACTTCAATTAGGAAAAAGTGCAAAAGCATATAAATTTACCATGCCTAGGAATTTGTCCAATAAAATTTCTCAAAATTGCCACACTATGATGAGAACAAACAAATTATATTGCAAAGTTATCGTGTTGCATTTTAATTGGATAATTCTTGTTCTCTGAATATGGACAAACTTCTTTATCACATAAAGTTTAATTTTTCTCTTCATGAAATTGACATGAATCATTTTTATTTATTGGTTGCATAAAGGACATATTTAGTTTGGCCTACCTAAACCTTATCCTAATGACCGTCCAAATTAATCTAGTTTTCTTTTACTTTTTTTTTCCTAAAAAAATAATAATATACTTACCGATTTTTATTTATTTATCTGATTTTAATTTGAAAAAAATTTAATTTTTAAAAAAATGCTTTTAAATCTGGTGATTTAATGTAAAATATATTAAAATACACTTTTATTTTATAGTTAAATATATCATGTGAAAAGTTAAAATTAAAAAATTATAAAAAAAAAGATATTTTTTTTAAACCGACAAAAGAAAAGGTGACAAACAAATTGAAACAAATTTAGGAATTATAAAATAACTCTTAGCCCCCAATTTGCTCTTAGACAAATAAAGAAGAGGAATTACGATAGGCTAGTGGACAACATAAAACTTGCGAAAATTTGGTTAATCGATTATATTTCAAAATGAGTTTAAATAAAGAAGTGGAAATTCGTGATTTCAAATTTTGTTATATTGAGGTGTAGTGACAAATTTAGAGGGTATCAATTACTAACACGGTTACTAGAATTCTCTCGCAAAACTGTATATTCATAATTTTGAATCTCCGAAACATATATAAGATAAAGAGAATGACTTAGTAACAGAGGATTTACCATTAAACGTAACTATTCTTTGTGTTATAGTAGAGTTGCTCTTATATAATGTGCATGCAAAGCATAAATAAATGGTCCTTAATTATCTCACTTCATTTGAGCATGTTTGGTAGTGATGTTGCATCAAAAATAGAAAGTAAACTAAATCCACTCAACAAAAAGAGTAACAGAAATGTTGTGTTCCTCTTTGATGGACAGCAAACTTAAAGTCACTCAAAAAGTTTTGAGCACTAGGACTTAACGGTCTTTATTTTGTTAAGGTTTTTATATGTACGTTACGTTGCGTTATTGGATAAAACTTACAAAATCAATAATTAATGTCTCCATTGTATATATTGCATTTTTTTTGTAAAAAATATTTAGTGTAAATGAAGAAATCAAAGTTGCCAAATGTAGAATCAAATATACATGTATTGACTATATATATTGAACTGTCCAAAGGAAGAAAAGATATCATTCAACGAAATGAGTAAAAAATTTTAAATTCAAAATGCAATTAAGTTGATTTTGACGGTATTTCTTAGGATCAATTTTGGATAATCTTGACTGAAATGAAAATCAATTTTGAAGAATATAGTATCGTTTTTAAGTCCATGTTCTTTAAAGGGAAAATTTATGGTCAAGCAAAAATATACTAGTTAATTAGTAATCATAGCTATAGTTTTAGTTAATTATCACTCACGACCATCATTCATTGACAATTACTTGGGCTAGGATTTGTATAATTCAAAAATTGTATGATATAATTTATATAACTTTTGTATAATGTAATTTTGTATAACTGTAAAGTTCAAATGTTATAAATTCGTTAATTCGAGTTTATACAAAAATAGCTCAATTATACAAACGTATCTGCGAATTATACAAACTCACTCGCGAATTTTAAAAACCTGTAAATTATACAAACGAGACAACTTAAACTATAGTTACAGCAAATAAATATACAAACTATAGTCTATAAATATAAAACATAATTAAATTTAGGGAAACTTACATAAATATACTATAATAATAAAATATTTACCATTTATAGCAATAATAATTTTTTTTCACTTGATCAGTTTTAATTCATTTATAATACAAGTTTAATACATATTACAAAGAACAATTTATTATTCACATATAATACAAGTTTTAATGATGGATAATACATTTTTCACATATTTTAATACATTTATAATACAATGTGTCAAATTTTATCAAACAAACATAATATATTTCAACAAACAATTATAATTCATATATATTGCATACATAATTCACTTTTAATTCATATTGCAGATGTTACATAATAATGCTATAAATGATAATAAATAAAAGTATAGCTAAAATTAGTAATTATTTATTAAAATGTAACAATTTATGTAATTTTTCCTTAAATTTATTAGAGTGATTATTTTTTTTAAAAAAATAAAAAAAAAATCTCCTTTTTAAATGTGGGCCAAAATCTCGAAATACTTTTACGGCCCAATAATGTATAACCTTCAAAAGTATGTCCTCTATAAAATATGGGCTCGGGACTAAGATGTTAAGGATATATCTGCAAGGTATTCGCATATGTGACCTTACTTTAAATTTTTGTCCATTAAATTGAGGTATTTAATTTTGAGCAACTTTCACATATAGCAAACAAAAAATTCATATTTGTATGCTATAGCAAAGTTTATATAATTGCGCTCTATAGCAAACATATAACTGTATAATTCGCTATACATATACAATTGTATAATTCGCTGGCCTAAGTTGTATAATTTACTGGCCTCGCTATACATATACAATTGTATGATTCGATGGCCTAAATTGTATAATTCGCTAGCCTATTTCACTGCAATTGTATAATTCGCTGCCTATTTCGCTGCAATATCTGTATAAAATTTGTTTTGCATACAATTGAATCAAAGTAAAATGTTTGTATATTGTATACTTATAAGTGTATAGGAAGAAGATATATGTTTTTCTCTCGCTTTATACAAAAACAGAAACACAATTTATACACTTCTGTTGTATAAAGCGAGAGAAAATTGTATTTCACTGCAATTGTATAATTCGCAATTATATAATTCGTTGACCTTTTTCGCTGCAATATTCGTGCAAAATTTGCATTTGTCTACAATTGAATCGAAGTAAAATATTTGTAAATTGTATAATTAAGTGTATAGCACGAATGTATATGTTTTTGCATGTGTATATACAATTTTCTCTCGCTTTATACAAAATAGAAACACAATTTATACACTTCTGTGTATAAAGCGAGCGAGGCGAGCAGAGGGAGAGTGGAGAGCGAGAATGGGAGAGTGGCGAGCGAGATTTTTGGGAGAGAGGCGACTGGCAAACTTTGGCAAACGTTTGTTATGAAGCACAATTAAATCAAACCGTACCTACTCCATTTATTTTAGGTTATTAGTTTGCTATTAAATACAATTATCCCTTTAATTTTTGTCCTTCAACAGGTAAAGTAAAAAATAAGTGACAAAAACTACCTCAAACATTGAAATAACAAACAGTTTTTCTTGTCATAAGTTTTTATTTCGTGGAATAAATTTATATTATGTTTGTATCATAATAATCTACTATGCCATTAACATTTGACTGGGGTGACATGGACGGTTTGATTAAAATTTGAATCAATTATAATGGATCAAGATAAAAATAAGTCAAGAACTAATTTTACTCAATTTTTACTACATTTATTGTTTTATTTATTCTTTTAAAATATATTAATATCAAAAAATATTATTTTTTCTTTATTATGCTATTTAGAACATATTTTTATATAATAAAGATAAATATATTAAAACTTGAACAACAAAATTAGAAAAGAAGAAATGGAATGATATGACAAAAGCAGAGCAAAAAAAGGAGTAATAGACGAAGAGAGATACAAGATATCAGAAGTAGTAGCTTAGCTCCATTTTGTATATCTTTTACATTACTCTCAATATCTTTTATAGTCATTATTATTCGGAATAGTGTTATAGTAACAAAGTGAGGTCATTCATGACATTAATTACATAAAAAAAAATTAAAGAATATTTTAATAAAAAATTGAGTTACATATCAACTTAATTAAGTTGAATTGAAATAAGTCCTACTCAAACTTAAACAAATTAAATGGATTAAATTTAATTTTGCCACTCAATTTAATTTGAATGTGCTTTGGAAATTACCCAAATTTGCTCCATAAGTTTAAGACCTAGGTCATCGACAGTCCGGTTGAAATACCCATCAATTTAAAAACCATACCCACACATATTAACCCGAACCGGACCGACCCACCCGAATCTGCAAAAAAGTACCCTGTATCCCGCCGTCGCCGCAATTCTTGGGCAAAAATTTTAGCAGCTCCATAAACTCACCCACCGTTAAACACCCAAAACCAGCGACCGGACTCCTTTTTGAGTTTGAGGTCTTCCGGCGGAGCTCCTTTTATGCTTTCTACCTGAGTTAGAGTTTCTAAATGGGCTCGTTGTTCACTATTTCTTATTCTGCCTAATTCTAGTTAATTATTTTTTCCCTTTAAGTTTTCTTGCTTCGTCTGTCTTACCCTAGAGCGCCCTTGCCATTGAGATTACTGTGTGGCTGCTTGTTTGGTCGTGATAATGGAGTTTAGTGCAAATATGAACCTCGATACAGACAACTGGAGGTAATCAATTTCTGATTAAACAATTGTTGTTTCTATTTTTCAGTTGCGAATGTAAATTTTAGAAACTTTTATGTACTTATTAACTGTAAGTTATGTTGATTCTTGTTCTCTTAATAGCCAGAATGATCAAGACAGCAATGCACTTATATTGCCGGACAAGAAAAAGAAGAAGAAAGAAAAGGAACAGGTATAAATAGATAATCAAAATCCATGTAATGAGTCTTTGCAGACGACAACTAATTGTTTCAATATATTTGATCAGGTGTCCAAAAAGCTTAAGCCTAAGAATAATAGTATTAAGTTAAGCCAATCGCAGAAAAAAAAGTTGAAGAAACTCGAGGTAAATCCGTCGAGGAATGTCATTGTTCTCTTATTTAGTACTTAAATTTTCATCTATATTTTGGACTGCAACTAATACTGACTTGACAAATGTAGGAAGACAAGGATAAGGCGGTACTTTTAGCAGAAAGCATTAAGACCTTGAAGTAAGAACTGCCTCATTTACTTGAACAACTTTTCATTTTAAGGATTCAAGAACGTTTTTTCTGAGAATGATAACTAATTCATATTTCAGGAAGCACCAGATCCAAGATGATGTTTATTCACTTATGTGGTCTTCAAGGAACTTGGGTCAGGTTTGTGTATTCCATCTCGATTATACTTTATATCTGACTGATCAGACATAAGCTCTAAAAGCATTTCCTCTAATGTGGTAGGGTGAAACTAGCCGAGAAAAACGTAGAAGAGAAATACAGTTTTCTAGGGCAGGGCTAGATGTGCCACATAGAGATCGACCAGTCAAGAAGAGGACTGTTGACGACCTATCTAGTGAGGTCTTGCATGATTCTGAAGAAATGCAGCTGAGTCCAATAGTCAATGGCCATCTTTTGCAGTCCTCCATAGGAGCAGGTGGAGTTCCAAGTGATGCACCCATTACACCAGGGTCTTCTCAGGAGTTGGCTTGCCATAGCGAACTTTTAGTATGCGATAGAGATGCTTCTGTGCCAAGTAAGCAAAAAGAGGATAGAACTGCAGAATGCTTAAAGTCAGATTATCCGCAAAATCACCTTTCTATTCATGATTGTCATAATGAGGGAAGGAGGAAATCAACGGTATTGCTTAACTCTCTGTTTATACATCCTTTTAATTTGTGGTAACCATGGATACAGTGCCTAATTTTCATTAAGGCTCTCTCATATGCATGTCATCTGTGTTCTGTGTTGTCTCTTCATATCGAGCAGGATGGTGCCAAGGCTGTTCAAAATGCCATCCTGAGCAATAGTACCAACTCAGCTAACTGTCTTTCTGAAGGAGATTTAACAACTCCAGTTGTGGTGCATGTTTCAAGACCAAAGGAGGTTGAAAATAACAGGAGCAATCTGCCGATAGTCATGATGGAGCAGGAGATAATGGAAGCCATAAATGACAACACTTGTGTAATAGTTTGTGGTGAGACTGGTTGTGGTAAGACAACCCAAGTGCCACAGGTTAGATATTCTGTTGTTCTATATGCTTCTTTTTCCTTCCATTGGTGATAATGATTTGTATTTTGTTCTTCCTAAATTTCCAGTTTTGTTTTACTGGTTTTATCTCTTGCTTTTTGTTTGGGATCTTTCAGTTCCTTTATGAAGCTGGCTATGGTTCAAATCATTCCAATGCTCGTGGTGGTATTATTGGTGTGACTCAACCACGCCGTGTTGCGGTACTTGCAACTGCCAAGCGAGTGGCATTTGAGCTTGGTGTTCGTCTTGGCAAAGAGGTTGGTTTCCAAGTTAGACATGACAGGAGGATAGGAAACAATTGTTCCATAAAGTTCATGACTGATGGAATTTTGCTTCGCGAACTGCAGGTAAGATTTCAGTATTAGTTTTAGGTGAACTTAATCTTCGTTCCTACCTTTTAAGTGTTGTGTATTGTGTCCTCATATCATCCTTTTGCACATATTGTCTCCAACCCTATAAAGGGGTGGAAACCATTTCAGTGCTAAATCTTTAAGAAAAAATTAGGGCAATACAGTAAATAGTGAAAGAATCGAAACCTCATAAATTTCACTTTCTAAGAAGCCACAGAGACGTTTCAATCAATCAACTATGCCTTCATTTCTAACTAGCTGGAGTTGGCTATATCCGCTATCTCCATTCCACTCGATTCAGATCCATTTTTAATTAAATAATGGAAAATCTTAGTCCTATGGGCTTCTGCTTAGAAGTTATTTTTTATGTGAGTGTCTCCTTTGATTGTTGAGATAACATGAAAAAACATTGGTAACCATGTTAATGGCCAAGCAAAGTTCAGAAGCGGGATCAATTTTAAAACTGGGGTGCAGTTCAGACCGTGTTTGTGAATGCAACTATAATCCCACTGGTCTTGTTTTTAACCTTCTTCTGTAAGATGATTATTGTGCTGCAGGTTGTGAGGTCTCATTACAAAATTATTTATATATTTTTGGGAGAAAAAATCTTTTTGAGAATATTGATTAGGCACACTTAGGCATTTTTGCAATTTGCACATTAAGTCGAATAATGTTGAAAGAAACTTAACGTGTACACTTTGAAATAATTTAATGTTTGTTTGAACAATTCACTGAAGGACATAAAACCAAATCTCAACTACTCCTTCATGCTTTCCTATAACAGTAAGTTCTTATATGCATGAAAATATCCTTTCTGTGTCATTAGAAGGAAAGGATTAAGGTTCCAATTGTATTCGGTGTCTCCTGAATGAAGCTACTTGTTTGGATTGGGCAATGTCACGGTACATGAGATATTCAATTCATGCTCCATGTGTCCATTGTGGATGCTTGAATCTGATTTTCTTTGTTCTTTGTCAATTTGTGCTTTGTGAGCATCAAATATTAACTGCACGCATTGTCGACCTTGCTTTTCAGATATGAGTTAAAAATTCTAATTGCATAAACTGGTATATGTTGTGGTTACTTTTTTGACAGGTAGATAGTTTTATGAATTTTGGGATATGCTCTTAGCTTTATGGAGTTAGGACAAACAATAGGTGAAATGAAACAATGATTAGCATAGGGTTGCAAACATGGATCAAGAGTATATGCGCAAGGCCTTTCTCTTCTTCACTCAAAGAGGCTGCACCCTTTATTTTCATGATGTTTGATTCATAAAGATTGATTCTTTTGAAGTTGTACAGACTTCTTTTAAAATTATTATTTAAAAAGGCTGTGTCCAATGGATTGGACTTGTAGGGTTATCTCTATTTGTTTATTAGAGAGAGACAGAGAATGAAGGCCATAATTTGTTATTTGTAGCAATACCAGATTGATCACTCATCTTACTTGTCTTAGAAACTGGCTTGTTAGGGTTGTCTTTGAAGGCCAGACTCTGATGATATATTATGCAATAACGGAAAACTAAAAGTGATGCAACTGCAAAGATTTAGTTGTTGCGGTCTTCTCACTGTATCCTTTGAACAATTTGAATTTCATGCTGTTAGTTTTCTTGAATTTTCATGTAGTTAAGCAAGTTCATAGTCTTCTTATGATGATATTTTATACCTACCATCCACCTTTTATGCAGAATGATTTTCTTTTAAGGCGTTACTCGATCTTAATCTTGGACGAGGCTCACGAGAGGAGCTTGAACACCGATATACTAATCGGTATGCTTTCACGTATAATAAGAGAGCGTCAGGTGAGAAAATGGCTTGCTGTCTCCATGCTGTCGGTTGTCATTTCATTATTTTAAAAATATTAGTGGTTAATCTAAGAACTCTTGTTCTCTTTGTTTCTCTCCTGCTCTCTCTCTCTCCCTTTATGGATATGTTATCAGCCAATGCATCTTCTTGCTACCCCTCAACCGCTTCAGGGGACTTCTCCTTTTTGGTTAACAACCTATGTTGGGCTGACTAAGCCCACTATCCTACAGTTTTTTACTAATATGACTTCTATTCTGCATGTTTTTTTCTGTAGAAAGAATATGAGGAGCAACAGAAGAAGCTTCTTTCGGGACAAAAAATAATCCCTGAAGAGAGAGTTTATCCACTGAAACTTGTGCTGATGAGTGCTACACTTCGAGTTGAGGACTTTATGTCTGGCAGAAAAATTTTCCGTGATCCTCCCCCTGTAATTGAAGTCCCTACTCGCCAATACCCAGTAACTATTCATTTCTCTAAGAGAACTGAGATGGTGGACTATGTTGGCCAAGCATATAAAAAAATATTGTCAATTCACAAAAGATTGCCACCTGGTGGTATACTTGTGTTTGTGACAGGGCAAAGGGAAGTTGAATACTTGTGTCAAAAGCTGCGCAAAGCTTCTAAGGAGATAGTTGATAGAGCTTCCAAAGATCATAGTGAGCTATCTTTGGCATCTGAAGGGAATACTATCAGGGAGAAGGTTGACAGGGAGATAAGTGAGGCATTTGATGTTGAAAGGAGTTCTTTAAATGAGATAACTGAACGCTTCAATTCCTATGATGAGGATCATGGGGAATCTTATGAAGATGACTCAGATATTTCGTATGATTCAGCAGATGATAGTGATTTGGATATTTATAGTGATGATGATGCAGGGCTGCTAAACAAGAAGTCTCCAAGCTCTGATGGTAAGTTAGATGTCTTAGGTGAGGAGGGAAGCCTAAGATCACTGAAAGCTGCTTTTGAAGCTTTGGCCGGTAAAAAAACGTCAGAGCCTGATTCCGGCGGAAAGGAACTTGTTCCTATCACTGAAGAAGGGACGACCTCAAATGAATCTGAACCTCTGTTAAGCAAGGTTAGGATCGGGGCTAACGGGACTTCTGCTGGTCCAATGTGTGTTCTACCTCTTTATGCTATGCTTCCGGCATCCGCACAGCTTCGTGTGTTTGAAGAGATCAAGGAAGGAGAACGCCTTGTTGTTGTTGCCACTAATGTGGCTGAAACCTCATTGACCATTCCTGGTATTAAATATGTGGTTGATACAGGCAGAGAAAAGGTCAAAAACTACAACTCTTCTAACGGTATGGAAGGATATGAAATACAATTTATAAGTAAGGCTTCAGCTTCTCAGCGTGCAGGAAGGGCAGGAAGAACAGGTCCTGGGCACTGTTATCGGCTTTATTCTTCTGCAGTCTTCAATGACATGTTCTTTGACTTCTCAAATGCAGAAATATTGAAAGTACCAGTTGATGGTGTTGTCCTACTTCTGAAGTCCATGCATATTGATAAGGCAAGTATCTTGTTTTAAATAGGCTATTCTCCTATATGTCCCATCACTTGGTTAAAAGTGTTAATTATGTATTTGCCAAATACACCAGCATTTTCTGAATTTAATTTTCTCCCTCTAAAATTCTTTAATGGACCAATTGTTCACATGTCAAATTTTTAAATAGGTTCTGTATATCCTTCCTCCAATCACATTTTGTTATCTACTTTATAATGCTTCTTAAGTACCTTTGTCAGGTTATAGGAATACAGAACGTGAAGTCCAGATTTTTTAAGCTTTGTCTGAATTGATTCTTTTTCGTAGCTGTGACTTCCAGTAAGGAATTTTACAACTGAACAAGTGATTTAGATCCACCATCTTAAATTTGTTCAAAAGTCTGAATTATAGTGATTGTTTGATAGTACCTTAAAATAATGATCTGCTTAGGATAAGTACTCGTGTAGTGGGACATTAAGTTTTTGTGATACTTTATATAAGCTAAGATCAGTGTGAGCATTTTCCTCCTTTTCATTCAATTGGCATGTATTGTGATGGGATAGTGCCTCTTATCTTGGTGTTATTGTGAATTCCGTCAAAGGTGTCCATTTTCTGGATAAGTTTTATTAGTGGATTTTATGGAGCACAATACTAGTTCCTCTGTTTTTTCTTTTTTTGTGTGTAGAGAAACATGTTGCGTCTTTGTCAATGTAGATGTGCGCATTATTTTTTGTGGAATGGCATTGTTCATATTTTCAGCTATTTGTTGACGGTTCATTTTATTGGGGTTATTGGAAAACGTAGACCTGGTTTGGTGTAATTGGAGTATTGGACTAATCTGAATTATGTTACAGTAAAAACATATGCTCATATTACGATTTAGTCAATAGTTGTCATTTCATATGATTGTCTTGATAAGTAATGGAACCTTTTGTCCTGTCCTCTTCATCCTTATTTTTTATTATAATGTAATATTGCCCTCAATTCCCGAACCAAAGGTCTATCAGCAACAGTCTCTCTACCCCCTCAAGGATCCCATAGGCTGGAAACAATCTTGTGGGTTCCGAAAACAGAGTGAGAAGTAGTCCTTTGAGGAGTTCTCTAAGCTTTCTAACTACTGTCAGGCTCTCCCTTCCTCCCTCCCAGCCCTGACCCAAAAATCAATAAATCATAGATTAAAAAAACTGTTGGATGGTCGACATTTTTAACCCCATCACCATCAAAAAGGAATAAAATTACTCATTGGTCATTTTACTTGCTTATCTCAAGCAGGTTGATTTCTTTTCTAGATGATTTTTTATGTTATTTCTCTTAGTATTTATGGACTACCATAATTGATATGTGTCCATGGTTATTTCAGGTTGCTAACTTCCCTTTCCCGACTCCTCCTGAGCCAACTGCCTTAATAGAAGCAGAGCGTTGCTTAAAGGTTCTTGAAGCGCTTGATAGCAATGGAAGGCTGACACCTCTAGGTAAGGCCATGGCACAATATCCGATGAGTCCTCGCCACTCCCGTATGCTCCTTACAGTAATCCAAATTATGCAAAAGGTGAAAGATTATTCCCGCGCAAACACAGTCTTGGCTTATGCAGTTGCAGCAGCTGCAGCTTTGAGCTTGTCAAATCCTTTCCTTATGGAGTTTGAAGGGAAGAATAAAGATCTAGATGGCTTGAAGCAGGATGAGAAACCAGGATCAGCAGAAACTGAGAGATACTTAGGGAAAGAGGAGAGAATGAGGATAAAAAAGCTGAAAGAAACTGCTAGAGTGTCTCGTGCAAAATTTTCGAACCCCACAAGTGATGTTTTGTCCGTGGCATATGCTCTGCAATGTTTTGAACTTTCTGGTCAACCACTGGAATTCTGCAAAGACAACACATTACATTTTAAAACAATGGAGGAAATGTCTAAGTTGAGGAAGCAGCTAATTAATCTTGTTTTCAACTCCAAACTATGTGACTCGCAGCAAAATTTCTCATGGCCTCACGGTACTTTGGAAGATGTAGAATGTGCTTGGAGGATTCCTTCAAACAAATGCCCTCTTCAACTGAATGAGGAGGAGATTCTGGGCCAAGCTATTTGTGCTGGCTGGGCTGACAGGGTTGCTAAACGTATTAAGGATGTTTCATCCTTATCAGAATCTGACATGAATGTTCATGCAGTTCGATATCAGGCTTGCTTGGTAAAAGAAACTGTGTTCCTCCATCGAAGGTCATCTATTGCTAAATCTGCTCCACAATATTTAGTCTACACTGAACTACTGCATACAAAAAGGCCATATATCCAAGGAGCAACTAGCGTGAAAGAGAATTGGCTCATTAAGTATGCTCCATCACTATGCAGTTTCTCTGCGCCCCTCTCAGATCCAAAACCTTATTATGACCCACTGAATGACCAGGTCCTCTGTTGGGTGAGTCCAACTTTTGGTCCTCATCTATGGAAGCTCCCTCTGCATGGTTTGCCAATCGTAGATGATTTCCTCCGGGTGGCAGTATTTGCTAGTTCCTTGCTTGAAGGCAAAGTTCTGCCTTGCCTAAAATCTGTACAGAAATTCTTGGCAGCCTCACCAGCTAGCATTTTGAAGCCTGAGGCGTTGGGCCTCAAGCGGGTTGGCGATGTTTTATACAAGATGAGGATCAAGAAGAAAGGGATTGATAGTTGTGCCAAGCTAAGGAAGTTGTGGGATGATAATCCTCAAGAATTGTTTCCAGAAATTTTGGATTGGTTTCAGGAAGGATTTCATCAGCATTTTGAAGACCTTTGGGCAAAGATGCAACTTGAAATACTTTTAGACCCCAAAAAACGTTTTTCGGAGAAGGTCAAGAGAAAGAAAAGGAAACCACGAGCTTCCGATGATTAGTGAAATATTGAATGCCTTGCAGAATATATATCTGCTTATTTTGATGATCTGAACTCTGTTGACATGTTAACACAGGCATAATATCTCGCTTCGTCAAAAACACAGGCATAATATCTCTGCCAGTGTGAGGTAATGCTAGTCTCCCGCCTTCCCTTCCCTTGCTTTCAGGTCATTAGATGTTTTGGTTTTGGATTGTCATGTGTTTGACCAATAAGTATTATTGTCTTCTCACATTCACTATGGGCAAAGGGATTTTAGTCAGTTCTTTTGAGTAATATTTTTGCATACTATGATTTCCTGTAAGGACCAGCTGAAATAATGTCAGTTAATGCTTTGTGTTTCTTTTAGATATCATGCTTTAGGAAAACTTAATTGCTCTGAAGTTAGTTTGCTCATCTATGAACTACTATTGCTTCAAGAATTTAGGAATAAAATGCTAGTTTATGATAATTTCCATCTAATTTAGGTATTGTTACCACCTACCGGCGAATTTAAATGTATTTTGGAGATGATGGCTATGTGAAGATATATGAGGACATGTTCATAGTTTATTGAAAGACGATTGCTTTTAAACTCAAACAACAAAGTGAATATCATTGATACTGATTCAGTGTTTGGTATTATCTTTGAGATCTTTTAGGTTCAACCTCATGACCAAGAATTTCTATTACTATTACAGAAATCACGCCTGTATGTTCTCCGTTAAGGCAGACTAAAAAAAAAAAATTCTCGTATGAAGATCTAAAGGCCATTGTATAGGCTTATAAGCATGTTTAAAAAATCCATGATGTGTTGCAATCTGCAGTTTTGCATTTTGTGTCTTAGATTTTGTGAATGAAAGATCGTTACTGCCTATTCCAGGCACCTATTGGGCTTAAACAATGTCTTAGAGGTCATGCGTTAGGTTTTAATTAATTCTCTGTTATGCTTGAGTGCTACTAGACAAGGAATGTATGCTTTCTATGCCAATTTTTTTTGAAATGTTAGTCATAGTTTAAGAGTTCCCCTATACATTCTTGACATCATGATATTAGAGGCAGATGAAAAAATCATGGATGCTTTGAAACTAGTGAGGGAACTTATGTCTTGGACGGATTCTTATTAAATCAGGATGCTTTCTGCTCAAATATAACCCTCTATCGTATGATCTATATAAGATCTGCCTTTGTTTGCACTGTACTGTTATATGGCTCATAAGGTAGAAATAATAAAAAATAATTGAGTGTGTAATGAACTTGGGTTGCCCATGATCATCTTTTATTCTCATTGTAATTGTTGCAGTTCTTTCGAACATGCTAAACTGTGTTCCTGTTGTTTGAATGGTGTTTATTATCTTAAACAGGTGTATTGTAGTAGAATCCTATTTTTAACTGTTTAAAGAAAATGAAGAAAACCCAGGTATCTTGTTTTCAGTCCCATGGAAAGAGCTCTATGAATTTAGCTTTAGACAATTTAAGTCGTTTGGTTGGGAACAAGTTATCCCAGGATAACGTGTTTCATTAAGTTCTTTGCTAGACTTTTTAGCTTAGGATCTGTGGCTTGACTTCCATTTAAGTTCTTTCCTGGACGTTATGACCAGGGAGTTGTTTTGGTTTTGATACAATGACTCATCACTTCCACAAAAGATGTCCTTGACTTTGAGAAATATTATAATAAAGGACAGGAGTTGAGATTAAAACTGTATATTCATTTGTTTGATCACAATTTTTTTAGAAAGCTCTGGTATCTGACTTAATAGTTAGTTTTCCGAAATTTAAGTTTAACAATGAAGTGATGGTCACAGTCCATGCTTGTATATTTTATTAGTAGGGTTCTTTTCAAGAAAATTTCCTATGCTAGTTAGTGAAACTCTCGTTGCTTCAAGTCTTATTTGATTAAAGTATATGCTTGTTTAAGGGAATACTATTTAAATAATTTGCTATTGCATATCTAAACCCTGTTGAGTTATCAAATATCACATACAAAACACTTCAGGTCTTATTTGATTAAATTCTGTAGATGTTCCTCGTATATTACCAATACAAGTCCTTTTTGGTAACTTTTTCCTTATTACAGTAATCTGTTTCATGAAGGCGCGAGTTTACATTATCTGTTAAAAATTTTGGTGTTTGCAGTTGGAAAATGGTATCAAGTTCAGAATCAAGGAACTTGATTTTCGATTTGGATGCAATGACCTAATGAAGAAAGAAGATCCAACCAGACTAAAGCTACAACGACGCTCATCTTCTAACATGGAAGAGAGCGCGTAGACTGCAGGTTTGGACGCAACTTATACAAGAATTGAAAGCACGTATATTTTGCCTTTAGATTCAATAGTTATTACAGAACATACGCAAAGTATTATACTTCGATAAAGATCCTATCAGGCTTCATTCTGTATCTAGTTAGTTGGAGAATTGTAGTTCTTGGGACTGCACGGTTAGAAAATAGAAATGTAGTTTGTGTTAATGATGATCGTCCTCGTAATATTTGGTGAAGCATATTTAATCTTTAACTAACTAAAATGTGTATTTTTAGTCCAAAAATATATGGTACTCAAACTAGTTATAAAACTACCTTACTCTCAAAAGAAATCTATCTTCTCAATTTCGATTACTTTTAAGAAATATTTGTCCTTTTTTTCTTAGAGCCTTCATCCAATTTCTTCCTGTCGAACTTTGAGCTAACGTGTAGGCAACAATGGTGTCTAAATTCTAACCAAATTAATGGTTTTTATGTCTTGCACGATTGCTTCTACTTTGGAGGGAATTCCCACTTTTGTGTTTGTATTGGTTGAAATGAAAGTGACATTCTCTATCAAAATTCAACAGGCGGTTCAAGAAAATAATTTTTTAATTTTCCATGTTCCATTGATTAGTTTTTTTGATAATTTTTTTTTGAAGAGAAATAAGTTTCTTCATGATAAGGTAAATAACTTTTTTATTAGATGTAGGATAGTTTTTTTTAATACATAAATCCACTTATTTTCTGGAAAACATCTTTATCCTATTGAAATCACACATAAATATTAAAAAATATTCTCTCATTTGCATATTAGTTAACCGTAGCAAATTACTAAATGTATAGGAGTTGTTAACTATCAAGATAAAAAAAAAAGATCTACGATTTTCAATTTCTTCTAATTCATAATTAACTAATCTAAATCTTCAATGAAATGACTGCTTTAAATTTCTCACAAAAATCATATTTGAAATTCAAACTCTCTTCTTTAAATTTGTTCAATTATAAATGGTCGAATTATCTTTATAAAATAATTTTCACCGCTTAAATCTTACAAATTCAATATTTCCGACCACGATTTGAGCTACAAAACACAATAAGAAATTAAAAATTTATCTACTAGTAACAATAAAAGAGATGGATAAGTTGAAGAAACAAAAAATAGGTGAAAGACATAACTCTCAAATTATGTACAAGTACAGTATGGGTCGATTTAGGTTAAGGACTAGAAAACATAAACACTAGAATTATAATTGCCTTTAAAGCACTTGGAATATTATTAAGAGAGAATTACTTAATTTTGCTTCTTCAATTAATAGTTTCTTATTATATGAATATATTTTTTTCGTACATCATTATTACTTGCAACATTATTCACTAGATCATTGAATTGGATTATCTTTAATTCAGTTAATTTAATCTGGTTCTACCCTAAATGAAATGCAATCATATAAGTACCCCCATTTCTTTCAGTTTTGCTTAATTTTATTATGAACTTTGATTTCGTTACGATCATTGCAAATATGCAATAATCAGGGCCAAATGTACGTTTAATTTATGGGTCACGTGAACCTTTGATACTTTCACAAAATTAGATATTTTATATAATTATATATATATATATATATATAACTTTTAGAATTGATTTAATATTATTTAGCAGCACCCATACTGTAAAAATACTTGAGGATGCACTTGGTTAAAAGCTTAATAATTTATCAAAAGGAATAGGGATCAATTCCACTTAATGCATTTCTTACCTCCTTTTTTTTTTTTAAGTAGTGCACCCATAATAAAGAAATTTTAGATTCGCCTCCTACCAGTGAGGTTTGTGAATCGTGAATGATAGAGTATACGTTGACTTTATCGATCGCTAATTTTTGAGGTAATGAAAGATCAGCGTATTTATGCTGTTAGATTTACTATGGAAATTTTAAATTAAATTTTAAGGTCTAGTCCTCTTTTGAACTTTCAACCAAATACACAAACCAAACTAATTATAATAAAAATAGGATGATACAAAAAATCAAAAATATCATACGTATATTTGTGATCTACTTTTAAAAATCAGTGGTTTGCCGTTCACAGGATTCATTGATGAAGATACTTGTAAATTCAAATTCAAAAAAATCCAATGTGTCATGTCATTTGCATGGTTTGTATGAGGAACAAACTAATTAAGTGGTTTTTCTTTTTTTGTTTGTTTTGTGCATTTGGGTTGGCTGCCAGATAGGCAAAAATGTCTGTGAGCAAACTTTAGCCGAGTGGCGAGAGACACCCCTGTTCCGCTGCATGCAACCGCACATTTGGCGCCAACTTTACTTAATGCCCCATTTACCCTTCTATGTCTTTTTCCTTTCTTAATTATACTCTTTCTATCACCCTGTCATATTTTGTTTCATGACTTAAATACCCTTTATTGAATAATTATTATTACTAATATATACTATACTATTTGATTAAGTTGATAGTTATTATTAAATGTGATCTCTTAATATATATATATATATATATATATATATATATTCCTAGTAGGACTTGATCTCCAAGATGTAAGTTGGAAAAATTACATGAATTGATACATTTTAATAAATAATTACTGATTTTAGTAATATTTTTTATTTATTACCATTTATAGCAATATTATGTTAAATCTGCAATATGTATTAAAAGTGAATTATGTATGCAATATATATGAATTATATATTAATTAGAATTATTTTTTAAAATATATTATGTTTCTTTGGTAAAAATTTGACACATTGTATTATAAATGTATTAAAAGTGTAATAAATGAATTATCTATCATTTAAATTTGTATTATATGTGAATAAAAAATTATTTTTTATAATATGAATTAAACTTGTATTATAAATGAATTAAAAGTGATCAAATAAAAAAGAAATATTATTACTATAAATGATAAATATTTTTTTATTATAGTATATTTATGTAAGTTTTTCAATAAATATTCCCCACTGTGAAGAATGTATATTTATTTATTTCTTAGTGACTTAATAATCTTCATCATTTTCATATTTGATTTTAATGGACTTATTTAATTTGGACTTTAAAATTACATATAAAAATAGAGTTTAAAATTTGAATTAAGTGGGAGGAAATGGGGTTAATGCGAAGGTTAAAAATGTCAAATAAAAGGTGAAGATTCTCAAAGGCGCCACGTGACAAGATTCTCTTAGGCTGGTTTTTGTTATTCCACCCTGCCAATGCCCTTTATATAATTATATAAGTAGTAATTCCCAGTAAACACTAATTAGCAGAGAGAGTGAAACATCTTTGGTGTTCATGTGCTTTCTCCGCACATGAAAATGTACCAAATATTTTCACTTTTCTCAACAACATTTTATTTTTTCTTCTAAGCTTTAAAAAATTCGACAGTTTCTTATCGAATTTGGTGCGTTAGTACCGCACTCACATTCAAGGTTCTGGCGTTTCTGCTGGATGATAGTGAACCGATTTATTCGAGGTATTTTCCGGCAGATCGGAGTTTCTTCCTCTGTTTCTGAAGCTATCGGTTACGACAGTTTCACGCGTCGGAGATTTAATTAATGCATTAAGAAAAACTCGAAATCTGATTTAATCGAAACTTGAAGCTGCTCCGGGGAGTTGTATCAGCATTGTACGTTACTCATTTATTTGCAGGTATATTTAATTTTTTGATTGACAAAAAAAATTTGTTTCTTCCTTTGGTAGATTTTTTGGATTAGAAGTTGGAGGCAAGAGCTTCTCACCTCATTATTCGAAGAAATGTATTAATTTTTCCCCTTTTGCAGATGCATTGACTTTTCTCGGGGATGAAATTGATTCCAATTCTCCTAAGTTCTCTGGCAGAGAGATTAATTTGAGTGATCAGAGTTTCTTCCTCTGTTTCTGTTGTTCTCTGTTCAACGTGAAAATTTGATTTAGGCGTAATTTGATGGCATTTTGGTTTCTCTGTTCCAGTGGATTTTGGAATCTGATTTGATCAACTTAGAAATCGTGTAGAATATCGTATGCGATCGTTGAATCAATCATAAAAAGTTTCCAGGTAATTATTTATTTATATTTTGCTTCATGCTAGTATATTAAATTTTTTCTTTTTAAAAAGAAATTGATTTTCAGTATCAGTGATATATCAAAGATATAATTACAATTTAATATTTCTTAAATGATCTATTTTATACAAAATATGATTATAGGCTTGCCTTGTGAATCCATTAACTTATAACTGGGAAATCGAGCCTTATCAGCGCTCACCTAATGAAATAACTGAGCTATTAAGATAATTACGAATGACGTAAGTACACAAATAAATTTTGTATATTTGGACTAGTGCGGAAATGAAAAAAAAAATATTAAATTGTCATATTTTTCAATATGGACTTGGTACATTGAATTTGTTCAGAAATGACAAAATCTGTTTTTTTAGGTTTGTTCTTATTGGTGTTGTGGTCAATATTTGGAGTAAATGTTGATGGAGTTTTTCTTCTTAAATGCTGATATAGTTTGTTAGTAGATGGTTCACTTCATTAACACGTGTAACATATAGTGGCTCCTTTTAATGCTCTTATTTATGTGCCATGCTTTGGAGTAATATTGAGTTTAAATTTTACTATATAGTTTGACTGATTTAAAAGAACATTAATTTTCTTTTTAAAAGAAGAAAAGGAAATCATAATTATAGAGATGGAGTAGAATTTACTTTTGAAGCATTAATGGGCGTTATTTCCTAAGTAGTTGAACTGCAATCATAATTCAAGGTGTTTAAACTTTAAAACTCCATGATAAAGAAACTAATTAAGAGTTTAAGTATTATTTTCATTTTATTAGATCACATATAATTTCATATTTTAACGGAACTTACATATATGAATTATCTTTTAAATGATCTAATATGTGACCATTGACCCATAGCTTAAAATTAATCGATAGCAGAAGTTCATATAATCGATTCAAACTAATTTGAATTGAGACATAATTATTTATATGTTTCCTGTAGAAGTTAGAATTATTTGTTACCCTAAGGTAATGTAATTGCTAAACTAATAGAGTTGGCAAGTTTTCTCCTAGAGACGAGAGATAAGATAAAGTAGGGATTATTGAGTAAGATGAATTAAGATACAAACTGGACAAGTAAAAAGAAAATAGAAGAAATATTAATTAACTAGCCAAGAACTTTCTGGTAGTAGGTGTTCTTTAATAAGGAGCCTCCTTTTTAGTTTATGGTTTTCAAGTTGATACTACTTTCTAAATTGAGGTTGTTCACGGTTAGGTTTTAAATCTTTTCAAATTTATTGAATAATTTGAGTTTGATTTTAACTTTTGAGAAATCGATAATATTTGATTTGATTTTTAAAAAAACTATCAAACCGTATCTACAAATATAATTATATATATGAAACACAATATAATAATTATATAAAAAAAACTGACCTACATCGAACTATGAACATCACAACTTCCCAATGTTCATTCATATATAAATGGAAAAGGAATATGTTTGTAACATTATTATTCCGTTGGTGTTATATTACTTATCCACGTTATTAAAAATATTGGAAGTTTAAAGAATATTGATCACCTACATAAATAGTTCTAAAACATTCATTCATATACTCAATTAGTCAAAATAGTGATTAATGAGTATATATATCTAGTAAGTAGTATTGCTGAATTAAGACACACAATAAAAAAAAATACCAAAAAAAGCTAAATAGCAAAGGTATGTTATTTACTCCTTCCGTTTAAAAAAGAATGACCCTATTTTCTTTTTAGTTTGTTTAAAAAAGAATGATCTCTTTCTTTTTTTGGCAACACTTTAACTTTCCACGTGGCATGTTTAAGACCATAAGGTTAAAGGGCGTTTTGATACATTTGACATAACTTTAGTTTAACCACAAGATTAAAGTCTTCTTTCTTTTCTTAAACTCTGTTTCAAGTTAAACTAAGTCATTTTTTTTGAAATGGAGAGTATTATTTTTGAAAGAAACATGTATTGAAAAGAAAGTAAACAAGGAGAGTATTATATGAGCAAAGAAAATAGAGTTCGAATGTGAACATATTTAATTAAGATGGTAAGGGAAATTTATGGAGCTACACAGTACTATTTTCTCTGTCCTATATTATTTGTCATGATTTCTATTTTTAGAATTAAACTATAAAAACTTTGACTATCATTTTAAGATGTATTTTTTATCATATTAATATGCAAAAAAAATTGCAATTTATAGTATTTTTCATATAGTTTTAGAATATCTAATTTTTTTGTTTAAAATATCAAATTAATATGATCTAATTTAACTTTGAAAATTAGTCAAATCTACTTTCGGAAAATACATGACAAACAATACCGGACAGAAAGAGTATTAAACTGAACACTTGCCCAATGACGATAACTCCGAGGATACAGTAGTTTAAAGAACGATATGGTCAATGAAGGAGTTAGAAATTAGGAGTGACATACTCATCTTCCCATACCCAAACTTCAATTTCTACTTTCTTATCAAACCACCACTTATGTGTCATCCTCATCTCAATAAATACTTTTCATGGGCTCCTCTTCTTCCCGTTTTATATTTCTTAGTCTATATTGATCTAACATCTTTTAAACAGGAATTGATAAATAACTTTTAATTAATATCATTAAAGATATATTTTTTACTGATGATATTTCAGTAGAATTGAAACAAATAGGGGTATAAATTTGAAAAGTTTCAAATTTAGTTTGTTAAATCCTACTATCTAGTAAGTATCTAGCATAGATGTAGGAATAATTAGGTTTTTTCCAACATCCCTCACTCCCCACGTGCCCATTTTTTCTCCTTAGACTAATTCATCACCTAGTATACAAAATTCAACGCCATCGTTCTTTTCATGAAAGTTTGGAGCTCAAATTTGTATCCATTGGTGAAGTTTAATACTGATTCTTCTTCTTCGACATTAAAACTGAGGGATTCTACATAGAAATTGACAGCAAAATTATATGCTTATTATGTCATATTCATAACTGGGGACAAATCTTTGTTCTTTACAAAGGTACGAACCTAGTTACTCTTTCGTGTGAACTTCACAAGGATAATGTAGTATCCACACGCATGATGCAGCAGCGAAATGAATACCTAATTACTCTCTCCGTCTCAAATTATTTGTCGTGTTTCTGGTATAAATTTTTGGTTATGTATATCTAGTTCTCAAATTTGTTCTCCCCACACGTAAAATCTCTCGTAAGACTTCTAGTAAGTCAATTTTGGTTTACAAATATGAAATGGTTGTAAATTCCAAGGAGGAATATTAATTGGTATTTAACTCTACAATTTTCTACTACTATATTACTGTTTCATTATAGGTCAGTCCAATTACTGTTATACCCATATCCTTTTAATAGAACAGGCAAGCTACGCAAGGATAAACTAGTCATGTTCAAAGTCCTTTCTAATTTGTGCTCTGCGGTTGTTAAACAGAATCATCCTTTATGTGTTCGTTGTGCACAAAGCATACTTTTGTCATGAATAGCTTCTTTATAAAGACTCATCTCATTTACTGTTTAGAATTCAACAAGCCTCCAACAGACCTTCTTACTTATCTCTCCTTGATTTCTTCTTCTAATGTATAGGTTCTAGGTTGCTACAACAAGTGATCAAGTCTCTTAGCGATTAATTATGGCCTGTAGTTGTATATCCATAATGAACTCTCCTATGAAAAAAACCTCTAAAGATGCCTGGATGGAGCAAGACAACTTTCGGAGGTCATTTCCGAGCAAAGAGAATCGTGAAAAAGCTCAAATGAGAAGATCTTATTCCGACAACCACCTGTCTTGTCGTGCAAATCGTATCCAGAGTTTAGAAACTCAGCCAAAATTGAAGAGTAGTCGTTCTACAGGAGGTCCCTTTAAAATTCAGTTGTCAAGTTCGTTCCTCCCGGATTCTCTAAGGTCATTCCTGTTTGATATCGAGACCAGTAAGGATATTAACATAGACGGTGTTATCTTCGAGAGTGGTCATGATCATGATGATGACAGCGAAGGGATAGAGACTAAGGAAGAGACAAGAAGGTCCAATTGGATTCGAAGGCTCATGGAGCTAAAGAGGAATTGGATAGAGAAACAGAAGGAGGAGGATGCAGCGATATGTGAAGACAACCTGGAAAATAGTGGTGAAGACTGCGAGGAAGAAGGTTGTGAAGTAGACTATGAGGATGACAATGAGGAAGCTGATGAGATGAACATTGATAGAGAATCATTCTCCAGGTTGTTAAGCCGAGTTTCATGGTCAGACTCCAAGCTTTTCTCTAAGCTGGCATTCTTATGCAACATGGCTTATGTTATTCCCGAGATCAAGGTTTGTTCACTTATCCAGGAGATACATAAGATTTTTTGTGCATATTTTTCTCTTTTCTGGAAGTCGGATTGCTAATCCCACCATGATAGGCAATTATCCTGTCATAGCCCTTGGTATAACAAGCTAGGTAGATTTCCCTGAGCAACCATATCCTGTGCTCAACGAAGGCCTTCCAGTACTGTCCCAAATACCTGCCTTAGGTGATCTTAAATAAGGTCACCATGGCTGTGCATCGATAAATTAGCCATGTAATCAAAGAGGGACCTAGAACAAGTCACGCCTCTCAATCAACATGCATGATTAATCAGTTAGTATCTATTTCAATTACTCTCATCAAGTCAAATAAATAAAAATCATTTGTCCAATATGCAGGCCAGGGATTTAGAAAGATGCTATGGTTTGGACTTTGTAACATCTTCCTTGGTGAAAAAAGCAGAAGCTATGGCTATCAAAGCCAAGTTCGACAAGGATTCAATTTGTGTGCCAGTTCCATCATCAGATAATTCAGTGCCTAATCGAGATAAAGCAGTGGAAATTGAGAATAAGTGTCTACCTCCGCCATTAGTTGCTTATGATATAGCAGCTTCGGCAGCATCTTACGTCCAATCCCGTGCTAAGGGCCTATTATCAGTTGGCAGTGAGTCCAAATTGGTAGTTGATGATGCGACCTTGAAAGCTAACAAAGGGTACTCAGCAGATGAAAAAGATAACTCTTCCCAAAGAGTATACAAGTCAGAGATGGCTGCATATGTAGCTGCATCAACAATGACAACAATGGTTGCTGCTGATGAGAAACAAAAACTGGAGGCAGCGAGGGACCTTCAATCACTTCAATCCTCACCTTGCGAATGGTTTATTTGTGATGACTTGACCGCATATACTCGCTGTTTTGTTATTCAGGTAATTCCTTTCTAGTAAACTTGATGACAAAAACAAAGGAACATGCATGAAAAAGTGAAGTGAAATAGCACAACTCAAATAAACAATTGAATCTGCAATTGAAGTGGGACACTGAAAAAGAAACTCTCCATTTCATTTTATATAGCAGTGTTTGACTTATCACGAAGTTTAAGAAATAAGGATTTTTTAAATTTGTGATCACTTTAAGACATGACATTCCAATGGCTATAAAAAAAAATGTCATATTAAGAGTGAAAGGGAAAGTTTAAAGTTAAATTATTTTCAAATATGGAAAGGTGCCATTCTTTTTTGGAGTGGATTGAAAAGGAAGAGTGTCATAAAAATTTAATAGGTGTGGATATTATTCACGTTCATCCAGATTGACAAGTTAATATGTGTAAACTGCAGGGATCAGACTCATTGGCTTCATGGAAGGCAAATCTCTTCTTTGAACCCTGCAAATTTGAGGTAGGCATCAGAAGTGACTCTCTGTATTTCTTGTTTTCATAATTATGGGAAAGATGAAGTGAATCAGCAACTAATTATTTCATTGTCACAGGAAATGAATGTGTTGGTTCATCGAGGAATTTATGAAGCTGCAAAAGGAATTTATGACCAATTCATGCCAGAGATAATGGAGCATCTGCAGAGGTTTGGCAACAAGGCGAAGTTTCAGTTTACTGGCCATTCTCTTGGAGGAAGCCTCTCACTTCTGGTCAACTTAATGCTGCTAACTCGGAAGGTCGTCAAACCGTCCTCTCTTCTACCAGTTGTCACTTTTGGATCACCATTTGTGTTCTGTGGGGGTCAAAAGGTGCTCAATGATTTGGGTTTAGATGAGAATCATGTGCAGAGTGTGATGATGCATAGAGACATTGTTCCGCGGGCATTTTCATGCAACTACCCAAACCATGTGGCCCAAGTCCTCAAACGTTTGAATCGTACATTCAGATCCCATCCTTGTCTGAATAAGAATGTGAGTACACACTCTCATATATTGTTTCTAGATTTAAAATTTTGAAGCTACTTCAAACCCCATCTAATACATTGAAGAACCAAGTTTTACAACTCAATGTTACTTCTAGCCTTGTGTAACAATCTAACCAACCCTGGGACGTGTGCTTATTCTTGCAGAAACTTCTATACTCTCCCATGGGAAAGATATTCATCATCCAGCCTGATGAGAAGTCATCTGCCCCTCACCCTCTGCTTCCTCCAGGCAGTGGCATTTATTCCCTAGACAGCACCAATTGTGCATTTACTAGGAGAGCTTTCAGAGTTTTTTTGAATTCTCCACACCCATTAGAGATTCTAAGTGTCCCTACAGCATATGGTTCTGGTGGTACAATTCTCAGAGACCATGACTCGAGCAATTATCTGAAGGCTGTGAACAACATTATAAGGCAACACACAAAACTACTTGTCCGGAGAGTAAGAAAACAGAGGAACCTGATTTGGCCGTTATTGGCTTCACAATCTCCACATGCATGGAGCCATGAGCGCGACATAGAAGATAGAGGAATATTAAGAAAGGAAATATTGTCAAGCGTTTGATTTCCTAGTGAGAAGTCATACCCCACATTGAGGCCTTCTCTTGCCCCAGACCTGCCAGCCAAATTATAAATTTATTACAAGAGCTCAACCTCATTTGAGAATTGTTCTACCTAATTAGAACCTATAGGTTATCCTGCAACCTATGATCTTTAGAGAACTATAAGAGGGAGAGATGGTTCAGCCTATTATAATTTATATGAAGACTGTCAATGTACCTTATAGCAACAAAGTGCAGACATATCAGGAGAGCACATAAGCAAAGGAGCTTGGTTTGACTACTTTGGTACATGATATCAGTAACCATACTTTGGAAAAGAAGAATGGATATAGTAATTACTGAAATCATAAGAGGAAGTACATGAAATGTTGTCAAATTATATCATCTTCTATATAGTCTACCGAGTCAGAACACCTTGTCCAAGTAATTGTATCATGGAAATAGTTGTTTATAGTGTAAATAAAGTGTCAACTTGTGAAGTCTTACTTGAAAACTAGTGATAAGAATTTGTAAGCTCCTCTCACCATACACAGTATGGGACACCAAAAGTTCATAATGTTCTTCTCATCACAACTAAGAAGCTATACTAAATGTCCTAACATTGTTTAACGTTGTTTCAAGTACCCAATGTGAAACACTGCATCCGTACAAAGCACAGACATGTTATTGTTATAGAAACCCACACTCCTTTCAGAAATGAAATGAGAGTGTTTCAAAAGTTTGTCAAATTGCACAACAGATGATTTCTGTATCTGTTTAGTTTTATATTTTTTGAGAAGCAGTGCTCTCTTTCAAGTTTCAATTCTCTCTCCCATTTTGATTGAGAACTATACAGGCAGCCATATACAACTTGTACATTTATAGTAGTTATTCTCTTGTTGCTTTGATATTACCTCGCCTATCAAAAGATAAATACCGGCAGCCAAAAGTGTCATGAACAAGGTAAAATCACAATTGGTCTAGAAAGGTAGAATGTAGGAGCGATAACCTAAACATAAGCAACAACAAGGATGGTGGAATTACAATTCTAAATGAACAAAAAAGTAGTTGACTTGGGACAAATTTGAAAAGACATTACCAATTTTTACAAAGTTAAGAGAGATTAACTATTCAACCTGGAAATTTTTCATCTTATTCCTTCATCTTCCTCAACCTCCGCTTGTTTATACAAGACGGTAAGATATTTTTCCTGTAGCTTAGCTACTTGAAAGGCATCAATAATGGTGGTAGGGCTTCTCATAACCACGATAGGCTTAATATCTGGCTTCAATCCTGAAATAAAGCAGGACAAATAGAACGTCTCCTGTAAATCGGGATAGGCAGAAACCATGGCGGACATGGCCTCCTCAAACCTTTCTAGGTATTGTTCAACATCCATATCTCCGCTTTGTTCGACACTGTTAAATTTGCGCATTACGTCCATGGGTTCAGCACCAAACCGTTGACAAATGTCCACACAGAACTTCTCCCATGTAATTACCGACTCTCCATGGTCCGAAACATAGCATTCGTACCAGTATTCAGCTTTCCCCTTAAATGTTAAGTGAAACATACACCATTTTTCAGATGATCTGGAATCTGACAAAGCTTGAAGCAGCTGTTTCATCGCCTTATCCAGAACCTTATGTTTTCAAGGTCAATTCCGGGAATTTAAGTTTTAATTTTGGGGGTTTGTATCGAGCATCCATGATTTAATGCAATGTGGGAGGTGAACTGGTTGTGCTCTGTTTCAAGCTTATCAAGTCGCTTGGCAACAAACGACGGAAGCTGCAACTCCATTCCCATAATGCCCTCCTCCAAGCCTTTGAGTTTTTGGTCAAACTCCAGATCAGCCATATCAGATAAGCTCAAATGAGCTAGGGTTTTGATCTGTGAATAAAGGAGCAGCAGAAATCGTACGGGTATTTGTAGCACTGATCAGTTAAGAGCATGGCCGGGACGGGTATTCCATGCACAATGCTAACAAACTCACACATGACAATTCCACTGCATACTCTAATTAGGGCTCGCCGTTCGATGGTTCGGTTTGGATTCTCATATTCGATTCGGTAAAAATGTTAATCGAAAAGGAATTGAAATAAATTTGATTTGGTAAGAGTTTTATAATTTGAATTCAATTTATTTCGATTTGTAAGATTATACTGTATAGGGTATGTTATTGTCGTCTAAAAAAAGTAATAATAAAAATCGCTGCCTAGACAGCGATAAAAAAAAAAAAAAAACTCCTCCAGGAGCGATTTTACTTAACGCCATTTAGATAAATCGCTACATGAGTAGCGATTTTGCCCTTTTGGTTAGAATTTTTTTAATATACCTTTTCGGAATTTTTTTCAATTTTTTTTTGCCCTTTAGGCTCCGAACTCAGTTTTAGATGCTCTCCCATGTTCAGTTCAAAAATGTCCAAATAATTAGGCTAATTTTAACGGTTGTGGCCTTGTGGGGAGTGGGCTATAGGCATATATTACATTTTGATTTTTCAATTTAATCGAATTAGATTATTAAAGAGTCGAAAATCAAATTGAACGATCAAAATTTTACAATACTTTTAATCGAAATCGACTGATCAACCAAAAAATTAAATTAAAAAAGTCCAATTCGATCGATTTTTAGACCAAAATATGTCTAGACTCAATTATAATCGTATTTTTAGGATTTAGGCGTGATTTTCTTTCCACATTTGAATTTAAATGTTGCTTTCAAGGAAAATCAAAGCATTACCATAAATATTTTAACTTAACCTGAAAGGAAAATATAATTTTCTTCTATGTTTGAATTATTATTTTCTAAGAGGAAAAGTTGGGAGATCTATCAATTGAAGACCCCTCTTCTCATATCAAATATAACAATAGTATCCACAATGTAATAATTTAGAGTCTAGTTTATGGGGAGATTTTCTTCTAAATATGTTATGTTTTTCAATATTAGTTTTATAATATGTAGGTCGCTTGTCCAAACTATAATAATAATATGTTTTTAATATGATTTATTTATCGTCTAGTTTATTGTTATATAATTTAAAAATTATAAGCTTCTGCATAACGCCTAATCACCCTTCACTAATCATTACATAACAAGTACCCTTTTCCTATGGACAATAAACTCCCTAAGAATGCAAAGTTATTAACTAGAATGGGACTGGACCAAACGGTCATTCCATTTAAGTTTTCCCATTGTTGTTTTTTCTCCCATAAGGCCAGTTGAGAAATTTTATGAATTAACTAGTCGGTGTCGAAAAGTCTATTGTTAATGTCAAAACAAATATATTAAATATATCAAAATACTTTTTAATCTTATATTCGTAAATATGTCATGTAAAAATTTAAAATTATCAAATGCTTAAAAGAAATATTTTTTGAAAAATAAACTAAAAGAATAGAGAATAGAACAAAAACGGAAGGAGTAATGTGAAAGGAAAAACTAATTACATAGGAGAAATGTGTATGTTAGTAAAAACTAGTATAGGGAACTCTAGAATGTGAAAAATCTAATAATTCTTCAAGGACTGGATCTGGCAGTCCAACGCAACCTAACGCTAGTTGAGATTAACATCGATGCACATGAGGTACTAACCTAAATCAATATAACTGTTTCCTAATTTTAAGACCAAATATCTTAAAATATCATTATTGAATAATTGAATTATGAGAATTAATTAAGTCTTTCAAAATTTTCAAGCCTATTATATTGAAGATTCCTAATTCTTTTCAGCGCTTAAATTTTTTTATATAATTAAAGTGTAAGTTTAATTTTTTATATAAAATTGACGGAATTCATTCATCCTCTCAAAAAGTCAAAATCATGAGTATGCCTTTTACCACGTAACCAACTCTAATGTTTTTTGCTGGCTGTAGCCTTAGCTCTAGTTTTAGAAATTGTAGTGATTGGTGCACGTGGCACACTAACTCGTTGTACCTTTTGAGTAGTTAATGAAAGTTTTGATCATTCCTGCCATAAAATAGTACTTCCTTCACCTTAACATTTTACACATCTCCATATTTAAATAACTTTATTTTTGTTGGTATATTTTTCATATATATTTTTAAAAAAAAATTGAATTGTTAATTATTACGATTTATATTATTTTTTGCATAATTTATAAATATATAAATTTCAATTTTTTAAAAAAATTGAAGATTTCACGCGCAAATTTTCGATTGAAACTTAAACTCTTTAACTCTTGAAAAATAAAAAGTATTATATAAATTGAAACAGAGGAGCAGTAATAGGGAAAAACTAGAGAAAGAAAATTAACAGTATGCACTTTTTTTTCTTAATTAAACTGTTCGTAATAATAATAATAATAACAATAATAATAATTAGAAAAAATTAAATTAAATTCAAAATAGAAAAATAAAACGAAACAAGAAGGGGAAACTTTCACATATAGTCACTAAAATATAGCCTAATTAATCTTCATAGTTATAGTTTGATAATTACAATTCGTAGTTACATGTTATAGGGAGGAGAGAGGCGAGCAAGACCGGGAGAGAGTAGGGAGGGAAGAGAGAGAGGGGGCAAAAAGTGGGAGAGAGGTGAATTGTATATGTATATTGGTTAGATAATTGTATATTATACATATGTATTTGTATATATGGCAAGCGAGATTGGGAGAGAGAGGAGAGAGGCGACCGAGATTGGGAGAAAAGCGAGCGAGAGTGGGCAGAGAGTGGGAGAGAGGTGAATTGTATATGTATATTGATTAGATAATTGTATATTATACATATGCATTTGTATTAAAAAACAAGCGAGATTGGGAGAAAGGAGAGAGGCGAGCGATATTAAGAGAGGGAGGAGAGAGTCGAGCGAGAGAGGGAGGAGAGTGGGAGATAGGTGAATTGTATATGTATATTGATTAAATAATTGCATATTATATATATGTTTTTGTATATTCTGGCGAATGATACATATACAAACGTAGCTAATTATATAAACTCAAAGTCAACCCACATAATTAATGTATAATGTTAGTCGTGAGTGATAATTATAACAAACTATAACTATGATGAGTTATTAAATAATATAAGTTTGCTTAACCGCGTAATTTTCCCTATATAATTATCCCAATTATATATTACTCCAAAAAAGAAAAGATAAATAGATTTTTGATATATAATTCAAATTGAATTTATTGATCATTGTAAGATATATTAATTAGACAAATTGATTACCCTGAATAATTCCATGTACAATATAGAAATATTATTATTCGATTAATTAATTTCATATAATTTGTTAATTAATTTTATAATTTTATAGCAGGTTAAAAGTGTTTTTTTCCTTTAAAAAAAGTTTGATCAATTTATTGAGAGAAAATGAATTGTTTTGATAAGTAGCATAAGTTATTTTTATAAAGTTAAGAAAGGCTTATATAGATCAATGTGTCATTTAACTTGCCCCTTTCAATTTTGGACGTGCGCGGCTAACATTTAAACTTATATAAAATAGAAGATTAAGTAGATATATGTGTCATATGTAACGTCTTACATGATCAATTTGTATCCTTTGTAGATATCCAGTGTGAGATACCCACTTGTTCGAGGAATCCCAGATTAAAGTAAATGATCATCAACAAGAACGTTTTATTGCATTGTAGAATTTTATTCAGAACTTGCATTATTTAATGATGCCATGTAAATCACCAAAATTATGTGGAGAGTATGGCTAACCTAATAACCAAAGTTTTGTGATAAATATTTTTGTCTTAATTTATTATAAATCATATTTTGAAGTTTGTTGAATAATTTACGAGCAACAAAATTATTGAGTTTTTTTTTTTAAAGCTCTTTTAACTTATCGTGTTTTTAGATCAGTATTGTAGTTAAATCAGTTAATAAAACTAAAAAACACCGCAAAACACAACAAAAACAATAGAAATAAGTCACAGATAAAATAAAAAGCTAGATTTTATACCGTAAGTGAAACTAAAAAATCTTTTTGTTGGTCATTAATTATACCAATAATAATTCTATTTTTTGTGATTTTATAGTAATTAAAAAGCGATCATTTGCTACAAAATTTACCTACCCACCCCCTTTGATTTTCTTTGAATATAGAAAAGGAGGTTAAAAGGGACCAAAAGAGATCAACAAAAGAAAAAAAAGAAAAAAAAAATCTCTCTTCTCCTTTTGCCCAATTGGAGTGTTTTTGTTTTTTCTACATCGTCAAAACCAATTCCTCCCTCTTTCTTGAATTCCACTTTTCTCTCTCACACAGACACACAGTTCAATCTGTGCTTCCCATTCGCACACACCCTCTCTCTAACGTTTCCCTTGAAACACATTTGCCTTTTTCCCCAATTTATTTATCTATCCCTTCTCTGTTTTCCTTTGGATTTTCAAGAACTCCCCTTATTGGGAATGAAAAATTCCATCTTTATTTGATAGAAAATCAAGAAAAGTTGTGGATTCGTCATTCTGTTGTATTTCAGGGCTTTCTTGATTTCTTGGAAGTTCTGTTTTAGGGGTATCGGTTGCTGTTTTAATCCATTGATCAACTATTTCTATCAGACCTCTCTAGGGTTCCTTTTGTTTTAATTTTTGATTTTTAGGGAAAGGTGGGTTTTTTAATTCATTATTTTCTTCCTTTTTGGTTGATATATTGGAGTACACAAGAACTGCTATTGATTGCAATTCAGGAATTAGCCTTGCTTTATTGAACTGCTTTGTTGGGGTTCTGTTTGAAATCAGATTTAGCTTTTGTATGAGATACATGATAAAGGGGTTGCGTTTAGTTTTGTGAGGATAAAGACTAGTTTGAAAACTTTTTAGCAGCATTTAGAGGGTAGCTGGCGAAAAAAGGTTGGATTTTTATTGTTAAAGTTCTTGAAACAAGAGAAGAACTTCTGTAGTTGCGTTATACAAGTAGTGTTGTATGGGAGAACATGAGGAATGGGCAGAGCCAAGTGGGCTATTACCGAATGGGTTAGTGCCAGATGCGGGACCCGTCATCAGAGTCCTCGACTCTGAGAGATGGTCAAAGGCTGAGGAAAGGACTGCAGAGCTCATTGCCTGCATTAAGCCTGACCAACCATCCGAGGAGCGCAGAAATGCTGTTGCTGATTACGTCCAGCGGCTCATCATGAAGTGCTTCCCATGTCAGGTTGTCTTGATGTTCCAAATTGTGGTTACATTCAATATTGTTTGAATTTTCTGTTGTTATGCTGTGTAATAGTTTGCTACTTCTCTGTGATACGTGTGTACTTGTGGTTATATTTTGCTACTTCTTTGCGAAAAGGACCAATGAATTCACTTGTTCTCAATGCATTAGGAACTTTAGTGTGCATTGTAAACTTCTGGAATGATGTATAACTTGTTGAAACTAGTGATCTTTAATTTGTATTCTGGAGCTCTTTATTGAATATATGTCAGGTGGTAACTAAAACATTTGGTTAAATGTTGGGATTTGCTTACCTAGGTAATATTACTATGAAGTGGAGATTCCTATTTTTCTTTTATTTTCCAGAAGTAAAGGGATCGGATTAGATACAAAAGTTGGATAGAAATAGTTGGGGATATTATGAAGGCCAATGAGTTATGAAGTATGAAAATGGAAGAGAACTTAGAGTGTGGGTATGTGGTGGAGATGGGTGAAAAGAGTACAATATGAGCTGGTGATATCTTTTGGTGGTTCAAACTATGGTCTTGTAATCATTTTTACCCCTAAAAGTTTGGAGTCATTGCTCTCATAGTCACATAGTTTTGATATGTCAAAAAACGTTGTTCTATGTCTGATAGGAGTAGAAGTATTGACTTTTTTGGGGTGAAATGAATCTGAGGTATAAGTGTGCATGATTTATACATTTGACTGTGCTGATTTTTTGTTTGTTGCAAGTCTTTCTTCACGAAGGAAGTGAATACTTGGATTTTCCATATGGGACTTTGTTCTCCTTGCTCATCTAAACACAAAAAAGAGAACAAAAGGAGCAAATGTTTCAACCTTGTTTATGTGTTGTCACATCTTTTGGGATTTTGCTTGTTATTCCTTTAATCTCTTCACATTCTCCAGGTTTTTACATTTGGTTCAGTGCCCCTGAAGACTTATCTCCCCGACGGGGATATTGATTTAACTACCTTCAGTAATAACCAAAGTTTAAAAGATACATGGGCTCATCAGGTTCGTGATATGCTAGAGAAAGAGGAGAAAAATGAAAATGCTGAATTTCATGTCAAGGAGGTTCAGTACATTCAGGCAGAAGTAAGTCCTTTTTATAGACTCCCTTTTCCTTGAGGTTTGCATGTATATTCTTAATCTTCTCCATTGGTGCCTATTAGAGTGAGTAGGTAGTCGTGTCTGGCTTTCTTTAGTAGTAAATGGTATTTGGCAATTTGTGACTTTTGATAGGATGGAGAATGTTCCTTATGTAAAAAGAAAAGATAGGATGGAGAACGTTTTAGGAGTATTTTTTTTTTCCTATTATAAGGAGTTTTCATCAGGCATTTTTAAATTTGGAAAACAAGATGGTACCATGATCATCTTTTGTTGGTTTTATTTGGGGCTTGAATTTCACTTGTCCCTTTTGTGGGATACTATCTCTGGATCTGTAAAGATATCAGCGTCCATGCTACTATACTTTGATATTTATTGTTGAACTTTCGAAAGAACATTCAAAAATTTGCTTTTGTTACTATTTTTTTGGGTCAATCTTTTGAAACTTTTTTGCTATTTGGCTTTTCAGAGATTTTTCCCCCTTTTTATTTTGATGCAAGAAAGCATGCATTATCTAGTTTATTTCTGTGGTTTATGCAATTGTTTTATCTTGTGGTTTTGGCCAATTTAGTAGCGCAGATTTCTCATTTTAACTAAGATTTTTGATTCTTCTGTGATAATCTTTTTTAAGGCGAAGAAGTTACCATATCTATTACTTACCATCTGTTGTATTGATTTTTGATCAGCATAGACTGAACTATTCCTATCTTATTAAAAAAAAAAAAGGAATTATTCCTTTGAAAATAGGTGACACTCATTTAAACCTGTTTTTTTCTAGAGTTGCAAAAGCAGTGAAACATTGTTCTCATTTTTACTTGAGACTAGATCTTAATTAACATTAAAGGGAGATCTTGTGAACATTAAAAGTATGGTTGTATTTGACTGTAGTTATCAGAGCAGAGTCATATTCCCGAAAATGTGTCAATGCTATATTAAGTTTCTTTTCAATGTGAAACGGAAATATCATAAAATCTGATGGTGTTAACAGTTGATATCGTACATTGAGATATTTTGAGACTTTGAGGGATTATATGTTCCAACTTTCAAGAGTAATCTATATATGGGATTCCTTGCCAGTAAAATAAACCCCATTTTTGTGTCTAATATTTCATGTTTGTTACACACCGAATAGAGGTTCTGCAATATCATCTTAGTTTAAAAGTGTCCTTGTGAAGCACCCAGGGGTGTGACCTAGTGATCAATGAAGTGGGCTGAGGATCATGAGGTCTAGGTTCAAATTCCAACAGAGATAAAAACACTAGGTGATCTCTTCCTATCTATCCTAGCCTTAGTGGACATGATAACCTGGTACCTATTGCTAATGGGAGGTGGCAGACAACTTGTGGAACTAGTCGAGGTGCAAGCAAGTTGATCCGAACACCACGGTTACAAACGAGTGATCGTGTGAATGCTCCTATATATTGAATATTGCATCTGGAATTTAACATACATACGTTGAATTTATTCTACCTTTTCCCTATATTTAATGAATTTGCAATGGTATCAATCATATATTCTGTTTATATAGTATATTCTGCCAGAAGTAATATATTGAGAGCCTATTTCGACAATTTGGGGAATTTTATCATGTAATTAGTTCTATATTTATAATTTGATTTGTTGTAATGGTTGTTCCCAAGGCCAATAGATGTAATACTCCCTCCGTTTCAATTTGTTTCTTAGTGCGGGTTACCTCTCCTATGTGGTTTGCTGGTTTGCTGTTATTGCATAGGAGCGGAGTTTTTTACCCTGTGTGCACCCAAAGGATAGCGGCTGCGTGTTTCCTTGGCATCAAAAAGAAAATTAGAGTTGTTTATGTACCAAATGCCCTTTGAATATTGTGGTCTTAAATATGCCAGGTAGCATGTTGAGTATAAACAGTTATTAAATAGAAAAAGTGATTTTTTTTATTTAAAATAGACTAAAAAGGAAAGTATGACAAACAAAACTGAAATGAAGAGTACTTTTTATGTTTTCTTAATTCTATTGTTGTTGCTTATAGGGACGATTACAGTTGACATTCACTACAGTGTTATTTTATTGTAACACTTAGACAGAGACATTTTTCTCTCGCCTTGTTTTGTCCGAGTATCTGTCAGGAACGTATAAATGGATCTATAAATTCTCCATAGAAAACTTCGTTGGTCGGGTTTGGATCTTATCAATCAGATATAGTGATGATTAGCTACGTCATTTTTGGAGCTCCTGAGGCTATATATAGAATTTTTAAAGACTTTTCTGGTTGGAGTATGTACTTTGCAGTAACTTTTCGCAAGTTGCGAGGAATATCCTCCACTTCCACTAGTATTTTGGACCAAGCATGGCGCACTAGGAGATTATAGTGTCGAGTGGAGTTGTGTGAGGAAGGAAATGCTATTTGAATTTGTAGCTAATACTTCTATTTAAAAAAATAAAAAAAAGAAAGAAAGAAAGCCAGCAAGCTAATACTTCAATTTGAATAATGAATCATCTTTGACTATTTGGGTAGCTTAATAAGGGTTGTAGTTGCTAATGTTGGTTATATATTTGAATTTTCTGTTGTTCTCTTCATATGCGCCATCGTCTTGTTGATTATATTATTCCTGAATCCCTCTCATTGTTCTCCTTTTCTTTTCTGTCTGCAGGTGAAGTTAATAAAATGTTTAGTTGAAAATATCGTGGTTGACATATCTTTCAATCAGCTAGGGGGTCTATGTACCCTTTGTTTCCTGGAGGAGGTGTGTAGTTTCTTATGCTATAACAAGGTCTGCTGTTTGATGATACAGCCGTAGGGTTAACATGCTGTGCTAAGTTATTACTTTTCCTAAACAGAACTAGTTTAGAAATTAACACATTCTTATTAAAAGGACAATGAACTCTTTACTCTGTTTGTCTTTTGTAGGTTGATCACCTAATAAACCAAAATCATCTATTCAAGCGCAGCATTATCTTGATTAAGGCATGGTGTTATTATGAGAGCCGTCTACTGGGTGCTCATCACGGTCTCATTTCAACTTATGCCCTGGAAACCTTAGTTCTTTATATATTTCATGTGTTCAACAATACCTTTGCTGGGCCACTTGAGGTGCATGCTACTTTTACTTCTGTGTTTTTTCCTTTTGTTTTACTGGTTTTGTTTTTTATTTTGATGTTTTCAATTCATATATAGGTCCTTTACCGCTTCTTGGAGTTCTTCAGCAACTTCGACTGGGACAACTTTTGTGTTAGTTTATGGGGTCCTGTGCCAATTAATTCACTTCCTGATGTCACTGGTAATGACCATATGTAGAGTCGTTTAGTTTTTTTTTTTTTTTTAAATTTCCTGTAGTTTGGATTAAGTTTATTTAATGGCTTAATTGTGTTGCTTGTGTTACAGCGGAACCTCCTCGCAAAGATGGTGGGGAATTGCTACTCAGTAAAACGTTTCTTGATTCCTGTAGCACCGTCTATGCTGTTTTTCCCGGCGGGCAGGAAAACCAAGGGCAACCTTTTGTCTCTAAACATTTTAATGTGATAGATCCTTTACGAGTAAACAACAACCTTGGCCGTAGTGTGAGTAAAGGTACTTGAAATTTGAATATTCCTGTTTACTAATCTGTACTATATTCCAAAGGCCCTTCGTGAAATGTTGTTCATGTTTTTATCCTTTAAAAACATAATATACATTGGGCGAAATAGTAGTTTATGTTATCTTCCTAATATGTAGGAAAAAAAATTATCTAAATTTTAGGTATTAAATCCTTATTTGAAGGATTTAGGAAGTCCTAAATGATAATAAAACGGTATTCCTTTCCTTGTGTGATTGGATAAGTTTCGGTAGAATATCGATCTGGGAAAACATTCAGAAGTTCACTGGATAATGTTTGAATACAAAAGTTGTTCTTCAAAGCTGAATTTGTTTTCCATGTTTAAACAAGATTTGGATGCAGAGAATGAAGGTTCAAATTATATGTACTTATTGTCTCTCTCTCTGTGTGTGTATATATACATATATATATATATATATATATATATATATATTTAAAAGCACGTTGAAATCAACTAAAATTTTAATTATTAAATGTTCTCTTATTTAAACTATACCGGAAGTCCTATTATTTAGGACTTTTAAAATCCATTATGAGATACCTTAATCTTCTGGATAGGAAAATAACTTATCGCTTGAATCTTTTCTAAATTGTTGAGTTCTTAGAAGAGAAACTCGAAAGGATAGGCCTGAAAGCAGTATAAGCCTACTTAAAAGTAATTTATAATTAATTGATTCAACTACTTAAAAGATAAAAAGAGATTTTTTTTTGAAGAAGTAAATGAATACTACCACTAATTTTCATAATAAACTTATTTACTAGAAAAGAATAACAAATAATTTCTTTACTTTTGCATCTACACACATCGGGAATGTACTCTCTTTCCTTCTTAAGCTAACGAAAAGATTGTGTAGTAATATACAGTAAGTACTGACTTCAAACATGTACTGACAATGTGTTTATTATCTGTCAAAGAATTTAAATTTTAGTGAAATGAGCTTATATATTCCTGCCAGTTTTGCTGTTCAAGGTTTAGGCTTAGGTTAGCTTCAGAATTCTAAGTTTGATAACATGTTAAGTTTTCTATATTTTTATTGAACTGAGAACTTTTAATTATTACAATTAGTTGATTGTTTTGTAGAAGATTTATAAAGAAACAAAAATAACATACTAAATAAGTCAGAAAGATCAAAGTACTTTTTCTTCAAATGTAATGACATACACCTTTTAATAATGTTATGCATTCTTTCTCAAAAAAATAAATAATGTCATTGCATTCTTTCTACCTCAAATTATGTACTTGATTGTTTGTCCCTGCCTGCATTTGGTGGTCTGTATGGATGGAGAGGAACCATAGATGTTTTAAAAACAAGAGTTGCTCTATGCAGAATTTGGAGCGGAACTTTTTTTTTTTTTGGTGTAAACATGAATATCTTCAAGATGCAGAGGATATTGCTAGTATTTTACAGTTCTTATGACCTCCATAGGAGTTATTTTCTTTTGCAACTTTTGGATGTTATTTAGAATACTCCTCGTGTATTCTTTTGTTTATGATACAAGTTACCATTTTTTTTAAAAATAAGTAATTTAGAAAGAAATCATAGGTAGAATAAGATAACTTGTATGGAACTTTTTTTTTGAGAAAGGTAACATTTACTTCTATATATCCACACGTATACTACATCAAAGTGTAGTTCCCCACCAAAAATTTATACTGATATCAGCCCTAATATCTTCTAGTTACAGCCAGTCAATAACATTAAAAACATCTTCAGAATTTTCTATTACTACTTGCTTACACCAAAAATAATAAAGACCTAGGCAATTTATATTTATCTTCTGAATATTGTTGTTCTTTCCTTCAAAACATCTTTGATTCCTTTCATTCCAAATTGTCCACCAGATGCATGCTGGGACAATCCTCCATCTCTCCTCCTCTTTTCCTGCATTTCCATCACTGTTCCAGCATTTTAGAACTTGTGTGATTCTCCCTGGTTTTGTCCACTTGACTTTCTTTTGGGAATGAACATCTGCCATAATTGATCTGTCCATTTGCAGTGTAAAAAGAGATGTTTGACTGTCTCCACCTATTCTTCGCATAAATAACATCTAGAGCAAAGGTTGTGTTTCCTCTTGTTCAAGTTTTCATGTGTCAAGACTTCCTCCTTTGCCAAAAGCCATGTGAAATAATTCACCTTGTATGGGATTTTTGTTCTCCAGATCATCCTCCAAGGCCATCCTGCTTGTTGCTCTTCAATGGGTCTCAATTCTCGATATGCAGATCTTACAGTGAACTCTCCCTTCCTCTCTCCTTCCCATATCAGTCTATCTTGCTCTTCTGTTAGATTAGTAGCTCTAGCCATTGTGTCATGAAATCTTGCTATGCATGTTATTTCCTAGTCATTTAAGTTTCTTCTCATATGTAAATTCCACCCTTGTCCTGTCCATAAGTCTGCCACTGATGCTTCCTGTGCTTGACTTAGACTATGTAGCTCAGGGAATGCTTGTTTGAGTGTCTCCTTTCCACACCAGATGTCATTCCAGAATGCCACTTTTTCTCCATTACCAACCTTACATTTTGTTCTATCTTTGACCAGTAGCCATAAGTTCCTGATTGATCTCCACACACTACAATCATAAGGGCTGGTACCCCTTCTGTCATCCACTTGTCCTCCATGCCATATTTTGCTGTTATTACTTCCTTCCATAGAGATGCTTTTGGTGAGGCAAATTTCCACAACCATTTCATCATCAAGCTCTTATTCTGCGTACTCAGATCTCTGATGTTGAGTCCATCCCCTCTCTTGCTAACTAGAAACTCCTCCCATTTGACCAAATGATACTACTACTTATCTTCACTGCCTTTCCATAGAAAGGTCCTCCTAGTTGCATCTAACCTCTTGGTTACTTTGGCTGGTATAGAGAATATAGACATCATGTATGATGGCAAGGCATCCAGGACACTGTTGACTAAAGTTAGTCTGCCACCTGAGAATCGATATTGACACTTCCAATTCACGAGCTTCCTTTCACACTTTTCAATTACACCACTCCATATTCCACTTGATTTGCTCTTAGCCCCCAAACATTCCCAAGTAGGTTGTTGGTAGTTCACCTACTTTTCCTCCAAGCTTGTAAGCTAAGTCCTCAATATTTGATACTGTGTTTACAGGATAAATGAAACTCTTGTTCCAGTTTATGTGCAAACCTGACACAGCCTCAAAAATATGTAAAATGACTCTCAAAATTAGCATGTGCTTCCCTACAGCTCCACAGAATACTAAAGTGTCATCTGCATACTGTAGGTGAGTGATCTCTAGATTGTTTCTCGAATTCTCCCCCACTTTGAAACCTCTGATCCAACCATTTGCTCTTGCAGTCTGGAATAGGTTGCTCAACCCTTCCATAGCCAAGATAAAAAGAAAAGGAGATAGGGGGTCCCCTTGTCTCAAACCCCTGGTTGATGGGAAAACCCCACATGGTTTCTATTGATCAGAATAGAGAATTTCACTGGGCTTATGCAATGTCTGATCCACTTTAACCATCTTTGTCCAAAACTCATCCTCTGCATCATCTTCATCAAAAAGTTCCAATTCAGGTGATCATATGCCTTCTGGATATCCAGCTTGCATAGGATCCCGTGTTGTTTGTCCTTTTTCCTGGAATCAACACATTCATTGGCTATCAACACTGCATCCATGATCTGCCTGCTCTTGATAAAGGGCATTTGTTGCTTGTTCACAAGCTTATGCATCACCTTCTTTAGTCTTTCAGCCAAAAGTTTTGCAATTATCTTGTAAACTCCCCCCACTAAACTTATTGGTCTGAAGTCATTAAGTTCTTCTGCCCCTATCTTCTTAGTTATGAAAGTCACAAAAGTAGCATTTATACTCTTCTCAAACACTCCTTCCACATAGAAGTTTTGAACTGCTGCAACCAATTCTGTTTTGATGATATCCCAACACTGTCTAAAAAAAGCCATTGAAAAGCCATCCGGCCCAGGGGCTTTATCCCCCGCACATGCTTTGATGCATTCTAGAATTTTCTGAGCTTCAAAAGGGGCCATCAGATGGTTGTTGTCATTTTCATCAATCATAGGACACTCCCTCATTTCCAAGTTTGGCCTCCAATCCTCAGTTTCAGAGTATAGATTCTCATAGTACTCAGTGATCTCTCTTTGAATTTCAGCAGGTTCAGTTAGTAACTCTTCCCTGACTTTGATTTTATCAATAGTGTTGACTCTTCTGTGCGAATTTGCTACCTTATGGAAGAAGTTGGTGTTCTTGTCCCATGTCTGAGCCAAACTGCCCTAGATCTCTGTCTCCATGCTGTTTCTTCATTTTTGACTATTTCTTCCAACTTAGTAGTAAGAGCTAATCTAGAAACTATCTCCCCTTCCTCCAAAATTCTTTGATCCTGTATCATTTCAATTTCTGCCAATTGATTGAGTACAAGTTGCTTTCGTTGTTTCAGATTCGCCTGACTGGTCTTGCTCCACTCTTTCAACTTTTCTTTCAATGCCCTCAGCTTTGCTACCAGTACAAAATCTGATTTTCCTTGGAAATGAAAAGACCCCCACCATCCCTTTACTCTGTCATTGAAACCTTCTGTAGTCAGCCACCAATTTTCAAACTTGAAATATGATTTGGTTGACCCCCATTCTCCACATTGTAGCATCAATGGGGAATGATCAGAGACAATTCTCTGCAGAGTAGACTGCTTGATATTCCTGAATTTTGTATCCCAATCTTCAGAGATCATGAACCTGTCTAGTCTTGCTGCTGTGGAATGTCTTTCACCTTTCCTCCATGTGAACTCTCCCCCTGCTAAGTCCAAGTCCATTAATTCCATGTCTTCAATGAACTCTGAAAAATCTGTCATTGACCTGCTGGCTGCTGATTCTACTGCAGTTGAACTTCTCATAGGGATATCAGAGGGATATCTCACTGTATTGACATCCTCGCATAAGACCCAAGGACCTGTAAATAGACCTCTAGCTGCCCCCACTTCCCACCAAGTTTCTTCCCTTTCAACTCTGTCATTTGGGGCGTAAACTCCTGTTAGGTGCCATTTAAAATCCTGGTTTTTGCCAGAGAAACAACATGAAACTGAGTATGCCCCCACACTACTTACTTCCCCTTTCCATATTCTTTTATCCCACATAATTAGTATGCCTCCCCTAGTCCCACTAGCTTCTAGTTGCACATAATGTGCCCATAAAAGTTAACTTGTATAGAAATTTCTACATCAGTCCTTTTTCTTATATCAGCTTCTAGAATTCTCATCTTGATCAATATTTCTTCCTCATAATACCTTAAAAGTTTTCCACATGTCTCATAATATAGGCATATAACTCTATATTTCGATATTTGAATTATGTTTAACCTAATCCCTGCATCCGTATCTGTACCTAGATCTGTACCCCCAAATCTTATATTTAGATAATGAAGGATCCGACCTCTAGATCCGCACCCGCACCTGACACCCACGCTTGAGTCTGTGCAACTTAGATTTCATTAACTTCCATTCATCCTTGGCCATACTTGCGGAGGTCTTTGAAGTTTGATCATGAGCATTTACTTATATTTGGTTGTAGATCTCATTATTTTTCCATGAGTTTTTTTTTACTAATTTGATGCTAGATTTAATTATATATGTTAAAGGTTCTGACGTTTAATTTTTGCCACCACTGATTAGTGAGGGATAACCTAGAGGAAACACCCTCCACCTAATTATCTTGAGGTTGGGGTTTGAGTAGGTTGCAAAAGGGAGGTCTGGGGACTCCTTGGCAGCATGTCGGTTTGACCATATCAGGAAAAAAGGGGGTCCGCCACTACTGTTTTTTGCATGATGCATGTTAGTGCACTAGAAGAACAGAAAGTTACAATTCAACTGCTTACTGTCGTAGCTAAACTTTCTTTTACTAGTAAAAATATTGAGTGAGGGAAATTCTTGAGGCATGGCCCCTAAGGAAACTGCTTACTAGCAAGTAACTGCATGATTTCAAAAGATCTGGTTTTGACATGCTCTTCACATAATTGCTTTCTGATACTTCATATTGGTCTGATTATTATTCTGGCAGGTAACTTTTATAGGATACGGAGTGCGTTTGGATTTGGTGCCAAAAGGCTGGCAAGATTACTGGACTGCCCCAGAGAAAATATAATTTATGAAGTAAATCAGTTTTTTATGAATACATGGGACAGGCATGGCAGTGGCCAAAGGCCTGATGCCCCAGAGGCCGAATTGTCACGCCTAAGATTGTCAACGCCAGATGACATACCAGACTCTCAGAATTTCAGGGTAACCTCCAGTGGAAAAAAGGTGAGGAAGGTGGAGGGAGCCAATCCACCGAATGTTTCTTCTCAACATGGTAATCATTCTTCTGGAACCTTTTCTAGAATGGATGATTTTTCTGTTTCCTCTTATACTGAAAACCAAAAGAACCATGGAAATTTGAGAAGCTCAAGGGTTCCAGATCAAGTGCAGAAGGAAACCACCTCCAATCAGGTTTTACATTCAGACAAAATTCAGAGAGAATCTAAATCTGATCAAATAGCAAATGATATCCAGGGTAGGTTCGTTTTTGCCAGAACAAGGTCTAGTCCCGAGCTTACAGAAACCTATGGTGACGGTAAGAATCAAGGAAGACGCGGAAGAGCTCTAGAGACTGCAAAAACACAACCCACTCTGTCGAGGCAGGACAGCAGTTATAAGAGGAGGAACCAAGGATCTGAAAATGTAGCAGGTCAAAGTGGTCGATCTTTAAATGATAGCATGCCAAGACACGTTCCATCCCATCAGAGTCATGATCCTATCACTGAATCTAACTGTGTATCAAATAGCTTTCACCGAGAATCAGGCATTGATGTTCTGAATGAAGAGCTATCATCCGCTGGTGGGACACATGGGATGCATCAGGAAGAGCAAGATCTTGTGAACATGATGGCATCTACTTCAATTCATGGACTTAATGGGCAGATTCATTTTCCTTTTAACTGGGCTTCAGCTCAATTACCTTTTCCTATCTCTCCTTCATTTCTGACTTCTATGGGTTATAATCAACGAAATATGCCAGGAGTTCCCACAAATATTCCATTTACGAATCCTGCATTTTCGAACATGCCATATCCGCATGGTTTGATTTCACCCCATCTCAACCAGTACTTCCCAAGCCTCGGGTTCAATCCAACTTCTGAAGATCCAGTTGACCGCAATATTGAAAATTTTAGCTCTATGGAGATGATCTCAGGAGAGGCAGAAAATGATTTCTGGCAAGATCAAGATGGTGGCTCCAGTGTTGGATTTGACCCAGAAAATGGAAATTATGAAACACTTCAATCTGAATTTAAGCAACAGTCTGTACATTCAGGTTTTAACTTTGTTCCTTCAACTTGGATTAGTGGCTCTGGCAACCCTCTGGGAGCTCAGCAGAAGTATATGAAGGAAAAACATGGGACAATTAGGGAAGAGCATTCTGATAATATTCCGTTCCAGGATAGCCGGTTGAATGACATTTATGCTGAAGAAAGGATGGCAAGTTCCAGGTTCTCATCCAGTGCTCATAGTAGTTCTATGAGAAGTAAAACCTCCTCGGAGAGTTCTTGGGATGGGTCTTCCATTAAAAGCTCAAAGTCAACAAGGGAAAGGCGGGGAAAGAAAACAGGTGCTTCAGAGCCAACTACTGGTTATGGAAAAGGTAAAATGATGTCTGACCATGTTTCAGATCAAGCTGAGGAGGATGATCAGGATTGGAATTCTGTTTCAAATGTGGGTACTGAAATGGCTGAGAGAAACCAAGGACCTCACTCTGTTATTTCCATGCACCTTGCAAGGCATGTGCCTGAACATGAAATTGCTCAGACTAGTGGCTCGGACACAATGATACCCATTACACCAATGCTTATTGGGCCTGGTTCTCGGAAAAGAACGACTGATAATTCTGGGGTTATTGCATTTTACCCCACTGGACCACCAGTTCCATTTCTAACAATGCTTCCAATATATAATATTTCACCTGAGGTGGGAACTCCTGATTCTTCAACAAGTCATTTAGGAGGAGAAGAATGCCTAGATCGTAGTGATTCAGCCCATAACTTAGATACATCGGAGGGACTGGATCACTCTGAAGATTTAACTCCATCCAGTTCTTTCAGAGGGGCTACTTCTATGGAGCCACCTGGTGAACGCAAGCCTGATATACTTAACAGTGACTTTGCTAGTCATTGGCAAAACTTGCAATATGGAAGGTTTTGCCAAAACCCTAGACATACTGGACCACTTGTTTATCCTTCTCCAGTAATGGTACCACCTGGATATTTACAGGGTCGTTTCCCGTGGGATGGTCCTGGAAGACCTCATTCAGCCAACATGAACGTCTTTACTCAGCTGATGAGCAGTGGTCCTCGTGTATTGCCCATTGCACCCCTACAGTCTGCTTCTAATAGACCTCCTAATGTGTTTCCGCGGTATGTTGATGAGATACCAAGATTCCGTAGCGGGACAGGGACATACCTGCCAAATCCTGTAAGTAGTTGACTCATCAAACTTTTACATTATTAAATTTTATTTCTATCTCTCTCTGTTATGTCGCTTTAACTGATAGTAATTTGGTGGATGTTAGAGTGGCCTGTGAATGGGTACTTGGTTTCTTTATATATTCTTGGGCAATCCTCACCTCATGACCTAGTTTTTGGAGTTGAATTAGTTCCAAGGTCCATTTCTTCATGTGATGTTAGTGCCAAATCTATCCCAATTCTTGATTTACCCGATGTAGGGTCCCATGTTATATTGTACAATCTTCCAGATGTCCAGTCTTGAGCATGTTTCTGTGAGGGAGAGGAGATCTTGGACAATCTTCACCTAATCAGCTAGCTTCTAGGGTTGAGTTAGGCCCAAAGTTCAGTCTTCACTATGTATATCTTTTGTTTGAAAAATATTATGCAACCCTCTCGTTTCTGAACCTCTTATTTGTGCTCATCCTGTTGTATGTAATCTATGGATTTATTAATGCAACTCAATGTTTTCATTCTGTTCGTTTCACATAATGTTCAAGCATTAGTATAAAGAATAAGGCTCGGTGCCTCTTTTATTAGTCATTAGTGGGAGACAGCATTATCCTTGTCACTTATTCCACAAGAGATGTTCTTGAAAAGTGAATCTCAATGCTGCTTTACTTTTTAATGCTTTTGAGTTGATGTTTGAGGATGGTAACAGTCATAGATGGATTTGTGTGCTAAATATGGGACTAATAAATCTGCGGTCTTTCTGTAAAACTAGATATTTTATGTATACATTTTCTTAAGTTGGTACAATATTATTTGCTTGCACCCATACTACAAAAGATTAAATGGAACACTTGGTTAAATGTTGAGTTATTTACCTTGAAGACTAGGGATCAAATCCCACTTCATACATTTTTCCTTTTTTTTTAGGGGTGGCAGCCATGTTCTAAAAATCATAAATTCGCCTCTAGTTACAACAACATTTTGCCTATATTATGCCCATGAATCTTACATGCAGATTGCCTTTCTTTCCGTTTGGGTGAAGCTTGATTTTGTGTATTTTTAGTATTTATTCTTTTATTCCGTACGCAAGGTCTTTTTAGATTGATACGTGCTTACTACATTTCAAGTTGATATTTTACCTTTGCAATTTGGTGTTGCGTCAGAAGGTTTCAGTTAGGGATCGACACTCATCTAATACAAGAAGGGGAAATTACAACTATGAGAGAAATGATAACCATGTTGACAGAGAGGGGAATTGGAATATGAATCCAAAATCTCGTGCTGGTGGGCGCAATTATAACCGCAGCCAATCTGAGAAATCAAACTCGAGAGTGGATCGGTTGGCATCTAGTGACAGCCGGGCAGACAGATCATGGAGCTCACATAGACATGATTCCGTTCCTTATCTGTCCCAAAATGGCCAATTGCGTGGAAATTCAAGCCATAGTGGCCCTCCTAATGTGGCATATGGCATGTATCCATTAACAGCAATGAACCCAAGTGGACCTACTTCAAATGGGCCGGGTGGTTCGCCTGTTGTAATGCTGTATCCATTTGACCACAATGCTAGTTATGGTTCTCAAGGTTCACAAGGAGAACAACTTGAGTTTGGGTCTCTGAGTTCAGCAGGTTTCTCAGGTGCAAATGAACAACCTCAGCCAGGTGAGGGAAATCGACAACGGGGAGCCTTTGAGGAACAGCGATTTCATGCAGTTTCTGGGCAACGGTCTTCTCCAGATCAGCCATCTTCACCTCATCATCAAAGGTAAACGAAGGTAATATTTATGGTTTCCTCATGGGCTTTGTTCAAATCACGACTCTCGGGCATTTGTTCCAATTGCAGCATCTTATTTGTGAAACTGAGCTGGTTTTGCCTTTAGGTTAACAGACAGTCTTAGTCTTCTTATCTTCTCTGGTGATGAACCTTTCTTGACTTTTTCAATTCATATTACCAACAGGAGGATTTAGTTAGTTTGGAAGATCAGTTGCTGGAAGGAATTATATTATTGAAGGGTACAAATTCGACATCCCTTTCATATTAAGCTGGAAAGAAGACAATGATTTGGTGATGGAAGAAACAGTGGTGAGGGGCAGGTGTGTTGCTACCATCCAATCGTATCCTCACTTCAGTTTTTTCAGTGAAGATCTGGACCATGGGAAGTTACTCTTCAGATTTTACTAGAAAGTGGTCACATCTGGTCCTTCAGCTCTTAGTTTTGTATGTTAGCTATGAAATCCTTTTTTAGCTGCAGCAACCCTCTTCAAAGAGATATAGGTTTTATTCTGTTCTTGTAGATCATTGAAGTAGAAACTTTTTCAAGAATTTAGAGTTTAAAACTTGTTATAGTAGTTTTACCATAAAAAAGGAGTTTCATTTTAAATAGAATGTATTAGATTTTGTCAGCAAAATGAACTTGTACTAGTTCAATAGTTCAGCTCACTGTGGGATATTTTTACAGTGTGGTGATGTGATTTTGGTGGTCACATAATTTAGAGCCCTTTGCAAACATGATCTTTAATCTGCTGTGCTACTAACTGCTCAAGGCAATTCTGCATCATTTTTTTTTTTTTTGATATATTGAACGGTTAGGAGGAGCATGTCATTTTATTGCTTCTAAAAAGCACGCCCGTGGTGTCAATGAAGCTGGTATAGACCATGATATACCCGGGTTTCAACTCCAGCTGTGGCAAAAATCTGTCTTAAGTTTTATGGACAGAGTTACATATAGTACTTGTGTCGGTTGAGGTAGCAGGTAAGTAGTTAACTTCTTTTAAATTGTTTGAAATTAGTATCCGAATGTTCGATATCAAATTTGAAGTGAAAAATAGGAAATGTCTCGTTAACTCTTGGTGAACCGCAAGAATTTGTAAGCAAGTAATTTCAAAGTTACAGCACAATTTATACCAGAGCTCTGGTAATTCACCAGGATTGTGGCAAGCTCATCAATAAGTGATTTGCCACATGACAATTTATATTCAAAACCCAGATATAAGTGCATGATCCCTTAAAAGTGCAATTTGCTCTTTTTTATCTATGTTGATTTATTTTATGGTCGTACATTCTTGGAAGTTGGAGATTCATATGGTTTTCAATGGCTACATATTTTCCTATTCCAGTTCTTTTGTGAAATTTCGCTGTACCAGATTTAGTAGGGTGTTCATTCAACACTAAAATATTAAAGTATTGAAAATATTTTTATGTGGTACGTATATTTATTTCTCAGGACTTCGTAATAGTTGGATACAATAAAAGCTCGTGTTTATTTGTCCCCTATACATCAAAAACTTGCTGCGTTATTTAGATATTCCTATTCAGAACAAGTATGAAGGCCTTTTCCATAAATATGTTTTACTATTTCAGAGCCTATTTGAAAATATCTCCCAAAGATAATAAAATTTTAGCACCATTTTGGGTTGTATACTACGATTAAAGATTGCTGATATCTGAGAACTGTGGGTGTTTGTAATTCCCACTTACTAATAAATGAAGACACAAAATAGTTCAACTAGAAAGAGGAAGGCCAAATTTCCTATTAGCAAAAAAGGAACTCAACTTATGTTCTGTCAAGGCTTTGAATCCTCCCTAGCAAAAAAATTACAAACAATGGGTAAAAACAGCACTTAGCTCAAAATTAATTGTTGCATTGCACGGCCTATGCTGTGTATATATACACTTCGTATGCATATATATATGTATGAGAAGAAGCAGCAACACTATCTCAATTACTTGGAACGTAGTCCAGGAATATTTTTCAATCCCATTTTCCCAAGAACAAGCTTTGGAATTGCTGGAGGGTTGTCAAGCCCCATAGTCCGACTGAACTCGTTTGCTAGTTCAACAAGTCTGTACTTGTCCTTACCGATAGACCTGTTCGAATTATAGTAACCAAGCCATGCCTGGTATGCAGATTCTTTGGTTTTCATTTCTATATGGGCTAACGCACGTTCCACCTACACAAGCATATATGTTGCTATTACCAAAGAATGTTATTTAGAAAACCAACAGAGAACCAAGGAATTAAACAACTTCAAGAACAGAATATACTCCACATTCAGCTTTGAGCTTTAGATTATGCCAAGCTAGAAAGAAACATCGCTCACGCAAAGTTAATACCAACCTTTTTCTTGGCCTCTGGATCAAGCAGAGGCACAGGTGCCTTTGATACGGGCAAATCTTTAATTGTAGACAAGAAGAATTCTTCCCATGGAGCCAACAACAAAATGCCTTGTCCTTCTTTTCCTTTCCGTCCGGTTCTACCTAGACGATGGATATACTGCTGTCTATCAGCTGGAACTCCAATCTACAAAAGAAAGGAGTCGACATAAGCCCACAGACACATGGTATCCATTAGCAAGCAGATGAGAAAACTAATATCCATAAGAAATCTGTCTAGATGAACTGCTATAAATAACTCTAGTAACAAAACCCAACTTTAGAACAATGCATGACTTAACCTTTTGCATGATAGAATGCAAGATTGATTTCGTCACAGGGGAGAGAGTTTAGTTAAAACTTATATATACAAAAACACATATAAACCTTGGCTTGTTATAGAGATTTAAACACTAGACAGCACCAAGGACAATTATATTGTGCAAATGACATCACATATAACCGAAATTGACAATACATACCTGTACAACTAAGGTAACATCTGGATAATCTACTCCACGAGCAGAAACATCCGAGGAAACTAGAATAAGACCTGTTGACTGGCGAAATTCATCTGAAACCCTTGTTCTATAGCTTTGTGGCTTACGAGAATGAATCTCCCGGACGTTTAAGTTAAGTTCACCAAGAAGTTCAGCAACGAGTTTTGTTACCATTGCAGTTGTGCAAAATACAAGAACCTGCACTCGAGAACCAGAATCAAAGTGGTTGGTGACTTCTGCAAGTGATTGTTATTTGAACTTCCAGTTCAAAAATAGCATAAATGATAGATGACAAGTAAGCTATGGGAGACTTATTTTATGTGCTATAAGCACTTTTGTAGTGTTTGGTAAAGATAAAAAAAAAGTGCTTGTAAGAACATGTTTTTAAGTCAAATAACAAAAACAAGCCATAAGTTTTGAGCCCATCCAAGCAGACTCTTACTGTTCCTAGCAATTCAAAGAGCCAGACTGATAACATGAACCAGAAGAGCAGCATAATAAATGTGACTTTCCAAGAGTTCACACTTTCCAGGTCTACTTTTCCTTGTCCCCCTCAAGAAACCCAGAAAAGAAAATGCTTACGAATATCCTAATTTACAAGTAAAGTACCTTATAGTTAACGTCATCAGCAATGTGTTCTTTTAGTAGAGCATAAAGAAGCGAGAAGTGTGATTCTAGAGGAGAAACCAGATGCATCTGCTGAACCTGAAGAATTCACAAAGTATTAGAAAACAAGTCAGATCCAACAAAGGTATCAATCCTAGGAACTCCAATAAATAACCAAGACCTACTTGTGCATGTGTCTCTTCACTGCCTTCCTCAACAGTATTGATAAATTCGTGGTCTCTTTTCAAAGCAATATGACAAATTTGACGGACCTGCAAAGTTGGAGGTAAATTCATTTCCTTCTCTTTATACTACTTACTCCAGGAGAGTAATTAAGAAAATACCTCCGGTGGAACTGTTGCAGAAAAGAGAAGTGTTTGGCGCTGTTTCGGAATAGCAGAGATGATTCTCTCAATTTCTTTACGGAATCCCATATCCAACAAATGATCGGCTTCATCAAGGACCAACACTTTAACACCCATCAACCGAGTAGCAAATCCTGCTGTATTCTCTACGTGATCTCTGAGTCTCCCAGGTGTCGCCACAAGTATCTGAGTCGCTTATTGGAAAACGTTAGTAATTATTTCCTTTTTGATAAGTGCCAATAGTAGTTATTTTAGGAAGTGAGAAGTCAATCAGTATCAATTATTTAAAGACAAAATAGAGCAACATAAAAGAAGTAGTTTTTGAAAGCATAGAAGCAACAAAAATGTTCTAGTCTGTCATTAATTGATCATTAGTTAAGCCTGGCTTGCAACTACACCCATTCTCGTTTGGAAGGAGTGGTAATCATGACTAACCAAATAAAAATATTTATTCTCAATGATAGGATGCACTGAGATGGTTAAAAATTTGGCCTTTTACACAGGCCATCTGTATCTTCTCTAATACTTGCCTGACACCTTCTCCATAAAAAATTAATAAACATGCTTTAGTCTGACGGATGCATACAAAAGATGAATTAAGACTAAGCTAAGAAGGTCAGCGACTATTGATCTAACAAAGGTGCTTCGCGAGATCAATAAGGAATCTAAGAAGAGAAGCACTTCTAATATTCATCATGTAGGGCCTAATTTTCCCTTATAATAACCCCATGCCTGCAATGTTAAATCGAATACACAAGCATATCATTATTGTTGTAGATATATGGTAGTTGTACTAGATTATCGCATCCAACAGTTAAACAGAATAAAACCTCCTTTTTCGATTCGGCAAAAACTTAAGCTCGCCAAACATTTTACTAATGTTTCAGAGCTTTCATCTAAATGAATTTCTTCTTATCAGCTAGCTGTTGCTCCATGTATCACAAGAGCCATGCATATATTATTCATAAAGCAGGAACTTTGTAATGAATAAATATAAAGTAATAACTACTACATCTGGCATGACTTCTGCTACCCTTCTCAAAGAAATATTATAATTTATTTTGAAATGGATTCTCAAAGAAATAATTACCTGACATGGATTTGCTTGCATCCTTTTCTGCTCAAGTGCAAGCCGTGTTCCGCCTATAACAACTTGAACCCCAATTGAAGGGTGATATTTCAACAAGGTGTTGGCCTCGGCAGCTGCTTGAGTTGCAAGCTCCCGGGTAGGGCATATCACAAGCACCAGAACTGGTGGCCTCTTTTGATCACGAGTGTTGGGGGGTGATTTTACAACAACTTCAATTGAAGGAAGCTGAAATAAAAGTACTAGAATGGTTTAGGCCAACGTGATATCAGAGATGCCAGTCATTTTCTCGGATAAATTTTATAATGACTATGAAAACTCTATATCAATATTTGGAGAATCTTTAACATGACTAATTTAACAGAGTTGATATTTAATTAATTAAAAAGGATTAGGTTAACAGAATCCATTTCAAAGCCATAACTCAATCACAAAATAGGTGTTGAAGCTCTGCTTTCTGGTTTCTTAATAGGAAAGAAATTAACTAGTAAAAGGCAGCTGTGAACAAATGAGACAAGCTGACTATCAGAAAATCTAATAATCACTGAATGTTACGTAACTGCAGTAAGCCTAAGATCTAAAGTTGAAAAATATCAAAAAGGCAAAACCCATGACCCAAGATGGATACGAACTTTGTCCTCAATTATTATGTTTATGTGTACCAAAATGTTTTAGCTTCCCTCTAGTTTTTCCTTTCTTGTTATATATAATGCTTTTTTCAGAAGTGTGAAGCAGAGTACAGAAACAGCATATACTTTTACCAAAGAATAATAATTACCCAGCATATTGAGAAACACATAATATAAAAGCAGAGAAAACTTTGCCACACAAAATTAGCAGACTATTACCACCTTTTTGTTCAACAAAAGAAATTTCATGTTTAAATATAATAAACTTGTTAAACAATTTTTAATAGTGAAGTCACACCTGTATACAACTTGGTTGTTTCATGGCATACAAGTACTTTATGAATTTCTACGAAACTAAAAAAATGAAAAGTTTTAAATCAAAACTTCAAAGGAAATGGAACACCAAAAATAACAAACTAAACCAGTGAGATCTTTTTTTTGTTTTAAGGGGACAAAATTATGGGGTTCAAACCCTTGTCCTTACGTAGAGCAATTCTATTTTCTGAAGAACTTCAGGGAATAGTGGCTTTCACTTCTATTCACATTTGACAAACCAAAAGAATGCATGTATTGGTAACATTAAAACTTGAAGATACATCATCCTACAATTCAAATAATGGTGTTGACATCAGTCCTGTTCCAAGAAATCCGGGATGTAGAGGTGTTCAATTATACAAGTCACTATGAAAGTTATAAACTAGAAAGAAAATGGAATACCAATTAACAGGTGACATAAAGGAGTATAAAATCCATTTGTTATACGAGTGATTGTGTGTGATGGTTTTTTTCTTATTCATACATGAACATGTACTCTCTGATGGAAAAGATGTAGTGTTTTACCAAAAATGCTACAGTTTTCCCAGTGCCAGTCTTTGCCTTGGCCAGAACGTCCTTGCCTACCAAATACAATGGATTACAACAGGCACTGTCATCAATAACACATACAATAAATGAATAAGACAAAAAAAATAAAAAATCCTTGCAACAGAGAAGGCTGGGATAACACTCTAATACATAGTATATTTCTGCATGTAGTTTCAGACTGGTTGAAGTAACACAACTGGACTTATCATTTACAAAGCCATCAACCTCTATAATACTAACTGATGAATGACATCTGAACCCACTATGCTTCAAGCTTCTGCAAAATATAAAAACTCACCTTTCAGAATAATGGGAAGGGTTGCCTCCTGCACTACGGTCATCGTTTTGTATCCAGCATCTTTAACTCCTTTCAGAGACAAGGGAGATAGAGGAAACTGATCAAACCTGCAGGGAAAAGGAAACAAATATTATCTAATATAATAAAGATAAATTGACAAAAGAATTTAATTTTCCTTCAGGTTACTTAAGAGCATGAACAACAATCACTATAACTGCCTTGATAATTAGAAGGTCTACAGAAATTCCATCTAACTGGAAAATTTACCACATTCTTGGGCAAAATCCCTCTGATTGTGTAGAGTCAAGCAAAAAAGCCACTTTCAACTAATTGATGAAGTATCATTCATATAATCAACCCCTTCATTAAGTTAGCCTATACATTGATTAAGCATATACTATGTCTCTCCTCTTCCCATAGTACTTGATAGCTAATCCACTAAATCTTCCTGGATTATCTCTTTCTATTTTCATTTAACATATTCGCTAATAGCAACTATCACACATCTAAATCCTAACTCAGTGATTTAGAAGTACAGAATAGCAACAATCCAAATCCACGTTGCTTTCTGGCAAAAGTTCACAAACATCTGGATCATATATGTGAATGCTATAATTTGTTCATTATTCTAGCATCATGCTTGTAAGAGCTCCAGACAGCTATTCAAAAAGATTCTAACTAGCATGCTGCGTGATACATAGTGAGGCATGAGTTTATATATTACCTGGTTTCAGTGAGGTGGGAATCACTTTTTCCATGTGAGCTCGGGCTTGATGCCCTTGGACTGTCCTCCTTTTCCAAAGAGACCATTTTTTCATCCTCAACCTTATCGTCTTCATCAGATTCTTCACTTTCCTCCTCGCTGTCAATCAAATCTCGGAACCCCTTATAACCATTCTCCTCTTCCTCTTCATCATCCTCATTATCGGTATCATCTTCATCCAACAGCATGGAACTCCCTCGACCCATACCTGCCCCTTCTTTCCTCCCTAACCTGCCACTACCACCTTGTGCTGCCATATCTCTACCATTTCCACTACCAACCCTGCTTTTACCCCTATTGTCACTCGAACTTGCCATTTCACTTCCAAACCTCCCTCCCTTCCTTGGAAAGGACTCGGACCGATCCTGGCCTCCACTTCTTCTACCTTCACTTTCTCTCCCCATATCACTTCCAAACCTTCCTCCCTTCGAAAAAGACTCCATACGATCTCGGCCTCCACTTCTTCTACCCTCACTTCCACTCCTTACATCACTTCCAAACCTTCCTCCCCTTGAGGAGGACCCCATTCGATCTCGACCACCATCACCTCTTCCACCCTCATTTCTACTCCCCCTGTCATTTCCAAACCTCCCTCCATTTCTTGAATTCGACTGCATTCCACCTCGTCCAGCACCTCTTCCACCCGAATATTCACTTCCAAACCTTCCCCCATTCCTCGAATTTGACTGCATTGGGCCTCCACCCCTCCTACCAGGCCCACTAAAATCATCATCTCTCCTTCTCTTTTCACCTCTATCTTCTCCACCATTACGCCTATTACCAAATCTACCCCTACCCCTTTCCCTGTCACCCTCATTATCATCACTCTCACTATACACCTGAGTTTTCGTAAACGAAGAATCAGACCTCAACCCACTCACCCAATCACTGAGTTCAGCTTCATCTTCAATCAAGCTCTTCGAAACTCGCACGTCATCACCCGACCCGGGTCTTGGTCTCCCTGAACGGCTCGAGAACCTACGAAACTCTTGTTCTTGAGCTGCCAAAATTGGAAACCCAATTGACCTATACTTTAGCTTGTGTGGAAACATTCTAGAAAAAGCTGGTATTGTTTTAGGCTTCAAAGTTGAATTGCATTTCATGGTTGGAAAATGAGTAAGTGGGAATGTAGAATTGAAGAAACGAAGCTGTGGTAATAACTTGAGCGGCATGGAAAATGGAGAAAAATATAAGGGGGGAGAAATTAGGGCTTTATTTTGAAGAAGAAGAAGAAGAAGAATTGAGGATAGGGTTTTTAGGGTTTAAGCCCTATTTGCCCTCTTTCGGAGGGTTTAAGGGTAAAAACGTTCAAGATTTTGTGGGAGGGAGATATTTGTATGTCAGACTACGACGACGTTTAGTAAATGTATATGAAAAACAAGATAAATTCCGTCATAAGTACTTGGCATTTGGTTGTTATATTCAATTTGGTCACAACAGTTCTGTTATTTTTCGTTAATAGTCCATGCACTCTTCATTTTCTACACAATAGTGTCGACTGATTTGGACTCCATGTTTTAAAAGATAATAGTTGAATTCGTAACTACTAACTACTTTTTTATCTTTGATTAGAGAGTTCACGTTTAAGTCCCTGAGTATGGAGTTGCCTTTTTACTCCCCCAACGTGAGACTTCTCGATCTGAATTCAGATTTACTTTGCTGAACTATATTTTTTAATAGATTCTGCACACGTTTTTAAACTGCTACTTTAATACAAATGCAACTACAAAGAAATTAGGAACAAATTAGACCACTACATGTCCAGAGTTAACATTTCACAATCAAGAAATCGTTACTTGCTCATGTTAGATATTTTGGCAACTCATCAAATATCTAATGGATGATTTGATCTTTGGAAGAAAAAGAAATAAAATGAATAAAAGGATGTCTGAGACATTCAAATTTCAATTGTGAAGAAATAGCAAGTAACATATTGGAGTTTTATAAGGTACAAAGAACAATGAATTACAACTGATAAACATTAGCTGAGATAAAACTGCTGGTAAAGTTTGACATCATATACATTGTTACTTTTCTCCGGCCCGAACTTGAATTCAAGATGTGGTTGTTTATCTTGTGATTTTGTACAGTGTATCAATGTTGTTCTGCAATTTCACGTTAATTATGTGTCAGCAATAAACAAGAGACTGGATTCCAACTGGGAACAAAAATTCTTGTAGAAAGCACTCGACTTTTCGCTATAAGGGCATGCCCTAAATCTAAATTGGGAGAAGCAGAGTAGCAAACCTGGTAGTATTTGAGAAACTGGGCTCTCTTTTTCTTGTGAGTCGGGGTTATAAGTTCACGCTCCATGTCAAATGGTACAGGGTCAAGGTGCACAGCTTTGATAAATTCGAAGCCTTTCAACTGTAAACAGAATCACACATTCAATAATTCAAAACCAATGAAACAGTCATTCAGTGTAGAACGCTGCTGTATATATGACACAAGATAAGGGATGACCTTTTTTTCCTTAGCAATATTGGTTAGTTCTGATAGGATACATGCTTTTGCCTTTGGGTTCTCACATATAGTATCGAAATCCCCAGTCATTCCATTCTCATTGGCCCAGGAACGAAGAGCTTCCATATTGGGATTCACGACAGCAACAAGAAATGACTCATAGCTACTACCATAGATCCATATCTGTTTCAAATGGACAGAAAAAGTCGTTAAGATAAAGTGTGATGCTGCAACTATATATAGAGTGGACTTGGTCATTTAATATTGAAGTATAGAAGGAACATAACTTAAGAGGGGTTTGCGTAATACTCAATATTCAAGACATCTGTAAAATAAAAGAAACATACTGAATCCACACTAGAGGCAAGAGAATAAATGCCCTCCAGATTCTCAACTGCAACATATTCTCCTTGGGAGAGCTTGAAAATGTTTTTCTTGCGGTCAATAATTTTCATGCTCCCATCCGGCTGCCATTCACCGACATCACCTGTTGCAAGTTTATACAGTAAGCAAATGGCAAGGTGTCCAAAAACCAAGACTTTGGGTTGAGAACACAGATATATGTCAAGTCAGACCTGTGTGGAACCATCCATCAACCAACACCTCCTTAGTGAGGTCTTCACGCTTATAGTATCCTGAGAATAAACACTTCCCTCTTATGCATATCTCTCCACGAGGGGTATCTCCAAGGGCGTCGTATCCCATTTCAGGAACAGACTCTAGGCACACATCTATAATTGGTAAAGGAGGACCAACAGTGCCAACCATTGCCAGTTCATCTGGTCTTGCAACAAATGAGCCTGCACAGGTCTCCGTTAAACCTACAGCACATACCGCGAAGTTAGAGTTGGTTCACAACTAGTGCCTTGTGAATTATTACTTAAATTATTTAGGAAAATCCTTTGTAAGTAGAAAATGTTTGATAAGTAATAATAAGTACCATATCCCTGAAGAACATTAGCACATGTTACAACTCGTAAATAGGTTTCAACAGTGGAAGAGAGAGGTGCTGCTCCAGATAGAATGAGACGCAAGTTTCCTCCTAAACCCTCCTTCACCTAAATCAATAATCATCTCACAAGGCGTAAGCAAGTCACGGAAAACTGTTGTTTGTGATACCAAAAATATGGAGAAACAAAGATGAAAATATCTGTTAAGAAAGATGCAATTGCTTCCTACCTTGTTGAAAATTATTTTGTCGAAAATAGGAGCTGCCTCTGAGTGCCTATACCCTTTACTCATGTTACCCAATTTGCTGCAAGAAATGTGTTGTGTGTTAGAAGCGGATCCAAGAATTGAGCACATGAGTTCCAAGCTCAGAAGTATATCACAACCCATTTGATTTATTGAGTTCAAACTCTACTATTTGTACTTATTTAGTGGATTTTTTAACACACCTACAGCGTCTGAGCCAAATCAATTGTGTCAAAATGAACCATACATCCTGAACTACATCCACTGATGTTATCCTTGATCATTAAACTAATGAAATAACTCTTAGTAATATTTCCGTAGCATGACATATCCATTGAACAGTCCTAATATGCATATGTCATAACTCATCTGAGAGGTGTATTTATGCACATTGACAATTTTACACAGCAGTGTCTCTACTGTCTACATATATTTAAGCTTTAACTCTTTCTGTGAACACCTATGCACTTATATGAGTTATACAAATATATATGCTATAATCGAAAAGGCTTTTTATCATGGAAAAGATCGTAAGCATGGCGATGCCCTAACAGCCCAAAGACTTCCATGAGTATCAGATGGCTAAGTGACCACATGCGCAGACATGGACTCAAAAAGTGACAGCAAACTGAAAAGGTCATCAACATAAAAGGCTTCTACCATTTAAATATCATTCTGTTTGTTCCATAATAAGGAAATAAGTGCAGAAGGAATTAGTATGTTTCAAGGATTGACTTCTATTTTTTCCTTGCAAACAAGATCAAGAGGGCACTTACTAGTTATAAGTAAAATTAAACAGTTTGTGTTTAAGGAAACCAGCAGATGAAATCTTCTCCACCAAACCTGAAAGTGGAAATGGTTAACCGTTTAAGAATCTTAACTGAATTGTGCAAAACAATGCAAGAACCTCACACTAGGAATATTGATTATAAGATGACAGCATATTTTGCAATAGGAAAAAAGGAGACTTTCATGAAGTAATTAAAAGGGCAAGGTTCTATGGCAGTTGAAGAAAACGTTTTTGTTAAAAACATGTATTCGTGGACTTCAATACTCATTGTTTTGTGTATTGTTTATCCCAGAACTATCTCAACAGAATGAAGAACATTAAGCACGTGTAAAACATCATGCAGCTCTGTTAGCTTGTATCTTTCACCTGAATAAATCCTATCCAGCACACGCGGAACTGAACAAAATACAGTTGGCTTTAGCTCTTTGATGTCATCAATCAATTGTTTAACATCCTGAGGATTCCATCAATAAAGCATCAATATTTTCAAGTATTTGGAACCAAAAGTAATCCACCATGTTTCTTTACTTACCTTATGCCAAAATCCAACTGAGGCACCTTTAGAAATGAATAATTCTTCAATAACTCGATCAAATATGTGCGCTAAAGGAAGGTACGATAAATATACATCCTTATCAGTGAACTGCATACCACATAGGGATTAGTAAATGGAACACACCTAAATGAAATATACATGAAAATTTTGAATAATAAAAACCCACCTGAAACATAACAGTAAATACAGTACTATATAATATTTATGAAACTTCTACATTCATAAATCATGTGACACACTGAAGAAATACTTAATTAAGGCCTTCATAACTTTTACAGTCTTCCAAGACAGGACAAGGGCAATCGATATTACCTCTTCACCCACGGTCTCCATATGGTGGTTCACTCCAGATATAAGAGATAGAATGCTCTCATTTGAAATCATGACTCCCTTTGGGTCACCAGTTGTTCCACTTGTGTACATGATTGTACATATATCTGTCTTCTTTTTAGCTGGAAGATCAAATTTCTCTTGCATTCCCTGCACAGTAGTTCTGAATATCAATATAAACTACAGAAAATGAAAAGAGGAAAATAAGTTGCATAAATTAGTTTCCCAAGGTCAGTTCTAATAATAGTATACATGGAACATTCTATTAGCTGACAACTGATATATGCAAAAGTTAAATAACCCTAAGAGGAATGGAAGTTGATTATATATATCTGAAGACATGTCATGAGATAAAACCATGGATTGCGAAAATGCATTGGATAGAATTTGTTCCCAGATATAACATAAGAAGATGAGCCAGTTCCAAAAAATTGGTCAAACTGAATTGGATTCAGGCCTATGTTGAAACTTATCTAGGGTTAATATCTCGGGCATTTTCCTACCCTTTCTATGTGGTACAGGCATGAAACTGCAGCTATAAGTTCAGACAAATGACAAACCCCATTGGAACATTCTGCTCTCACAATAATAAGTCATAGTTCGAATGTGAATTAGAACAAAAAGGACAGAAAAGCTGTTAAAATTGTTTTAAGTAGACTTTTCTTGTGTGACTTACATACTACTTAATCACCAAAAGTTATTACGAATGATAAGAGCAAGGCAATAAGAAATTCAATAAGAATCCATTAAGTTAACAATGTATCTCCGCGATAGTCAAAAAAAAAGAGGAAGACATGAATGTAACAATAAATCCAAGTAACCTACCAGCAACAGGAACTCATCCCAAGAATATAACTTCAGATCAAAATTTCCAGCCATGTCTTTCTGTTCCTGTGTGACCTTACCAAAGCTTATGAGACCTACATAAAGGAGTGACAAACTTAGCACCTTCAAATGGATCATTTCTCTAATAATAAGAAGTTAAAACAGTAGTGACTTACTTTTCAGGAACTTTCCAGCTTTAGGAAAAGCTTTCAGCACCTAAAATGGAAATAGTCAATTGCTGAAGAACTAGACTATAATATGTCGAAAAAGATTGGAGACAGGTAAACTAATGAAATGGATCAAATTTCAAGTAAAGTTTCAAGATGTAGTGTGAATTGTGATCATTATTACCTCAGAAATCTTAGTTTCCTCTGCAAATGCAACAGAAACTTCTGCATGGCAAATGATATACTCTACTGCACCAGCACCTGAAACCATAATAATGCTCCAATAATGAGTTGGAACATTTATATATTGGAAAAGCAAATGCATATATTAATTACGCTCTAGCTATGATTATGCTCTTCTTGCATTACACTCAATGCTTTTTTATGTGTAGTTTAGACTGATCCGAATAAATCAAATCTGACAAAAATGTCGTGAAGCATTGGTAACATACTTTTCTTGTACCTGTGATGCTATGTCCTAAAAACATTAACATTCTGGAGAGGTGACACAGCTTACCTAGAGTGTCATATAAGGGGACGCAATAAAGACCAAGAGCATTGCAGGCCTGCACAAAAAAAATGCCATTTTGCTTACTTTACTTATTGGACACCATATACTAAGTTGATGTACAATATGAAAAAAACAAATATTCTTAAGATCATAAAGAATGTTTCTGAGATTAGTTGAGACAACGCCGTTATCCAATTTATATTCTTAAAAGATTTATGGTGTAATGAAATTAAAGTATATTAGGGAGTTATATACCTGCATGCTTATTACCCAGTTCGAGCAATTGGCCCCGTATATACCACATTTTCCACCCTGTATATAAGCAATCAGATAAAACCTCATTAGATAACAGAATTCAATCCATGGTTCTGACAAAACTGCATCTCTTTCTCTAACACTTCCAAGGAATGTTCCCTACGCTTGTTAAAACATATGAAACGTAAACTAGATTACTAAAGCATCAAGAGAAAAATTTGCTTGATTTTACAGTATGAAAGTCTTACTTGCTTAACACCGCAGACACGCATAGAAGCTCCAACTTTTAACACAAGATCATACACCTCCCTATAAGTTAGCCAAATGTATTTACCTGCCTATAAATTAGTCACAAAAGTCAAAAACCTGAGCTTAAGAAACCGGAAATGTGCATTATTTTGCTCAAAGAAATTGAGAAATTGCACTAAATATGTATATACCTGACCGTGGGACATTTCCCGCTCACCTAACATTCGGTTATCTGGAAATTTTCTGACAGACTCACTGCACATCACCATAACAATAAACAAAGTTTAGATTTAAAAAAACTGAAACTCTGAGAAGATAAAAGTTTAATTATACAATTTAATTAAGCAAAAGTACTGAATATCGCTGTTTAATTAGGTACGCATATAGGATAAACGTATTATCGCTTGACCTTTTAAACTCTTAAACATTGAGCAGGAATGTATTTTGAGGTAAGTGGAAAAATTAATGGAGAAAGATATACTCTGCTAGAGTTGATTGATACTAATACAAGTTATTATCTTATAAAATCACTTTTTTATCGAAAAAATTTGAAATTAAGAATAACAATGAGTTTTTGAGATAATAAATATTAGTTGAGATAAGAATCTAACTCATTTTGTTTAGTGAAAAAATGAAAATGACTTTTTTTGTTGCATGGTGTGGTGGTGTAAATGGACTGACCAGAAAATATCCCAGCAACTTTGAAGGGATTGAGATAAAGGCCTGAAACCATCTTTGGCTAACACATTACGATAAACAGGGCCTCTTGATGGTCTTCCATTTGATCTCACTTCTTTAGCTTTTTCAACTTCAACTACATATAGCTTCTTTTGATCCACCATTTTTATTTTATTTTAATCTCCACAAGCTATTATAAGCTTCTGAATAATTAAAACTTTGCTTCATTTATATAAAAGAGTTAGTACTAACAATTTAATTGTTATAAGAATTTGAGCACGCAAGCTTCCATTTATTGGTGGCCAGTTAATGGGATGTAGTCGGTTTCATCAACTAACCCTCAACAAGCTTTTTTGACTTTCTGTTTTTAGTTGTTATTAATGGACTTATCACAAGACATGACTCAAGAATTGGGAAAAAAAAAGAAACAAAAGAATAATGTAACGTCTCTCTATTGGTAAACAACTTATTCATGGTGCACGATTACTCAATAAATTGATTAAGTAAAGTTTAAAGAAAATATTGTACTTGATAAATAACGTGTGTTGTTTTGCTCTTCGTCTCAAATTATCTGTCATGATTATTTATTCTTTTACATATTTTCTTATAAAATAATCATTTTGAGGAGCTTTTTTAATCATTATTTATGTACTAATTGAAATATGATCTCTCTACATTGAATATTAATTTTCTAAAATTTGCAAACTAATTATATAAAAAAATTACGATAAATAATTTAAGCAGAAAGGAGTAACTAAGGTAGGTTCTATTCTGATGAACGCTGCTGCCAATAATTTCAATTGGTCGCCACACGGTCACACCAACCTTGATTTTTATAATCTTTGTTATGTACACCTAGAGGTGACAAATGGGCGGGTTGAAAATGGGTAAACATAAAATGGTAATCATTCAACTCGCCCATATTTGATATGGATAAAAATGAGTTGGGTAATAAATGGGTTGGGTAAAATACTAGTTTACCCATATTTCATGAATAAATAGTTCTTTATTTAAGAATTCAATATAGAGAAATATTTTAGTCTTTTTTTTTAGATGAAATATGTTGAAAATGCTTCATTTAGTTTTATTTTATTATAAAAGTTTAAAAAAAAAATTGGGGTTTGGCGGGGGGGGGGGGTGAAATTTTTTTGAAGTTAAAAATATTGTTTAAACGAACTTAATATTTTTGAAGGGTGGGGTTGGTTGGGGTAGGGGTAGGGGGTGAGGGAACGATGGCGGGGTGGGGTGGGTCCAGGGTAGGGTGAAAGAATAAATATTTGAAGTTGAAATTTTTAAAACAAACTTAATTTTATTTTGGGTGGGGGTGGGGGTGGGGGTGGGGGTGATGGAAGACGATGATGGGGATGAAAAAATAAAATTTGAAGTTGAAAACATTTTTTTTAAAATAAACTTAAATTTTTATTTTTGGGGGTGGGGTGGGGTTGAGGGGGCTGGTGGGGGGTGGGTTGGCGGGGGGGTCGAGGGTTGGGGTGAAAAAATAAAATTTTGAAGTTCAAAATATTTTTTAAAAATAAACTTTAATATTATTTTTTTGGAAGCGTGGGGTGGAGGTTGAAAGTTGAAATATCCCTTAGGGATCCATATATGAAAGTTTTGAAAAATCGCTTCTAAAACTTGTTAACAGAAGATTTTTTGAAAATTTGAAGAAAACTTGGAATACCCATATTTGACCCGTAGTTACCCATAATATACCCATATTTTAATGGGTAAAATATGGGTATAATTCCAAATATTACCCATATTTAAAAGGGCAACTTTCACATATAGCAAATAAAAAATTTATATTTGTATACTATAGCAAAGTTTGCATAATTGCGCTCCATAGCAAACATAGAAATTGTATAATTCGCTATACATATACAGTTGAAGCGAATTGTATAAAACGAATTGTATAAAACGAGAAAGAGAAAGACACTTGGGCAGAGACTTGTATAAAAACGAAGTGTATAAAACGAATTGTATGATTATAAGTGTATAGAACGATTATATACAATTTGAATTTGTATAAAATGAGAAAGAGAGAAAGACAAAAGAGACTTGGCGGGGAATATACAATTGAATCCAATTGTATAAAACGAGAAAGAGAGAAATTAGATACAATTTGAAATTTGTATAAAACTAGAAAGAGAGAAAGGCAAAAGAAATCGGGCAGGGGAGTATTTTTATTGTATAATTATAAGTGTATAGGACGAAAATATATGTACTTGCATGTGTATATACAATTTTCTCACGCTTTATACAAATAGAAACGCACTTTATACATTTCGTTTCTGTTTGTATAAGTGAAAAAGGTGAGGGTGACGAGCGAGATTTGGGAGAGTGGCGAGCGAGATTTGGAGAGAGGGGAACAAAAATATATGTATTTATACAATTTTCTCTGCTTTATACAATTCGAAACAATTTTTATACACTTGTGTTTGTATAAAAAGTGAGGAAGCGAGGGAGAGATTGGAGGAGAGTGGCGAGCGAGATATTGGGAGAGAGGCGCTTGGCAATTTTTTGCAAACGTTTGCTATGGAGCACAATTAAATCAAAACCTAGCTACTCCATTTATTTTAGATTATTAGTTTGCTATTATATACAATTATCCCTATTTAAAATCACTCTTTCAACCCATATTTGAAGGGTTATTTGGGCGGGTAATTAAAAAATGGGCTTAAATTGCCAGCACTATCAGTACACCATAATATGGATAGGAACTTCGTAAATTAGTCCAAACGAAATAATAACCTTTTAATTTGTTTTATTTTCTAATGAAGAATGTCCATTTATCATTACCCCTCCTTTAGTTATATACACCTAGTTAACATGTTCGCGTTTCGCGTGATCCTAATAACTATTTTAAAAATAATTTTTTTTATAAATTAACACGCACTAAAAGAAAAGAAATATGATCAATACTTAGTAAAAGCTATAAAATATTTATAATAATTGTTTCAATTTATAAGATATACTTTTGTATTATTTTGTTAGGGTGAAAAGAAAATGTTTTATATATTGAAAAAACTGTTAACTTAATTTTTTGCTTAATTTTCTATTTGTCGTGGATCATCAAATGAAATGTCCTCGTTTTTTAAAAGTATGGATGCTAAACATAAGGAACTACTGTACTTAGACCTTTTAAAATATAATTCTTCAATATGATTTATTTAACAAAGAAACATACTTGTTAGGTATATAATCTTTTATAATATTCTTTATTTAAAAAAAAAATTGTGCAAGTTAAAATATAAAAATTAACAAAAAGCATGTCAACAGTAATAAAAAGAAAAGAACGACTAACTATCTTAATCAAATAAAATATAAATATAAAAAATTGTAATAGTACAATTGAAAAGCAATCAATATTAATATTTCAACAAACAACTCGATACAAAATTATAGTCATTTTTATTTATTTTAATTATCAAAGAATAATTATACAAATAATAAATAGTGAATATTTTAACTCTAGAGGAGTTACAAAACTCATTAAATGTATAATTATTTAGAGAAAATCACAATTTAAATAATGACAAAAAAAAAAGCAAAGAATATGAAAAAAAGAATAAGTAAGACTTTTAGTATATAAGAGTTTCTGCTATTGTTTGTTTTTATATCATATTGAAATTATTTATAATTTTTTCGTCTTCACACAAATTTAAAAAGTTTATCTTTATTTACTCAATATATTTCACTAAAATAATACTTCAATTCATTTCAGTGTGTATTTTGTATGTTTTGTTGTGGTCATTTTATTTAATTACTAAATTTAGAAAATAAAAAAAATAAAAATCATTATTTTAGTACAAAACTTTAAAAATCTTGAGTTTTAATAATAATACATACTCGCTCTATTTCAAAATAAGTGAAATTGTTGAGCTTTTTTTCATAGTTCAAAATAAGTGAATTGTTCCAAGTTTAAGAGAGATGTTAAAAAATTCTTTTATTTTTGTCCTCATTTACAATGTTAAATAATTATTTTAAAAAATAAATTTTTAAGAACATAATATGTACATAACGTCATCAGAAAAATAAATCATTATTTTTAAATTTATTTAGAGTGCTCATTTATGAAATAATAAATGATTTAATTTTGAGTAAATTTAATATATGATGTAAATGAAAGAAAAATGAAAAAAAGTCCTAAAAAGAGAGATAAAGAATTAAGTAAAAAGGAATTGAGGAGACATGTTTATTTAGCAAAAAATATAAATAGATAAAAAGAATTGTAAGTGTGAGATTGATCAATCCGCTAAAAAAAGAACAAAGCAACATAGTAGTATTTCCTTATTAATTTTAAACAAAATTAGACTATGTCTTGTTATCAAAAGTTTACAATCACAAATAAAGAAAAAACATATGCTTCTATGAAAATGTTCTACGTGCAGATCTTGAATAGTTGATGTGCAAATGATAGACTAAAATCTAAATCCATTATATTTTGGGAAAACTAAATGTAGAGGTAATGAATAGAATCGTAGAAAGGAGTTGAGGAGATATGTCATTTAAGTAGAAAAAGTGAATAAACAAAGGTTTTTGTAATTTATGAGATCTAATTAGCTGTAATAAATATTACAATTCTTTTTAGTTATCAAACAAATTAATTAATGAAGAGAGTAAACTCATTTTTTCAGTTTCATAATCAACTTAAACAAATATAAATTTTCTATAACTTGAGAAAATATGTTAATTGTAATTGGATATTGACATAACAAACTTGGTTCATTCTGAAAAATTTCATTAAATTAAAAGAATTAAATATTTTGTGAAATTTGAGTCTCACAATCATATATATAGACTAATTTTACACAAGTGTTCACAAATACGAAACAAAACTTAATGGAGGGGATCTCATCTCCTTTTTAATCAATTCAAAATCCACAAAAGAAAGAAATGTGTTATATCATCTAAATTAGAATGAAAAGAAGCGGATAAAGCAAAACAAAAGATGATGGAATATTCTTGATCGAAAAATTATGTCATATTAACATGTTATATACATAATATATATCGATATAGAATATGAATTGTATATTCAAAAGACAAGTTTATATAATAAAAATATCAAAAGATTCTTTAAGCAACAAAATAATCCGTGAAAGATCATGTTGCCCTTGATACAAAAAGTGTGCTTTGTAATATAATCTTGTTCTTGAAGGATACATATCTTGATGGATAAATAATTAATTGAAAAATTATATAAGCAACAATAAGTGCATCTATATATTTGTAATTATTGAAACTTCTACTTTTTTAAATTTTACTCTGACCAACTATTGATGAATCTCCCACCGTTGTTAAACTTTCTTCTTCATTTTGATGACTTGTATCAAATTAATTTTTTATCGTCTCTTTGACGAATCTTACACCACCTTTAAACTTTCTTCTTCATCTTGAAAAACGTTTGCTTGGCTATTGTAACACAAGAAGAAATTCTAAAAAAATATATCTATAATCTTCATAAAAGCTGGAAAAAAAAATGATATTAACAATATGAAGTTGGAGAAAATAGAAATGGACATGCAACAACACCATATATGATTGTTATTTATAGATGAGAGTTAAGTAGAGGCAAGTTGAGAAGACGGGTGTGCTTGGTATGGAGGAAAATGTTTTCCATGAAAAATGATTTTCTATAAAATGTTTTCCTGAAAAACAAGTAGATTTTGGACTTATTTTCTCATGTTTGGTTGGTGAGTAGAAAATATTTTCCCGAAAAGGATTTTTAGTGTTTGATTTATGAATGAAAAGTGTTTTTGAGAGACATCTTTTATTTTTAGTAGAGTAAAAAATAATTTATGAAATTGAAAATATTTTTTAAAAATAAAATTATTATTTTTTTGGAATGGTGGGGGTGGGGTGGTGGGGTGGGGGCAGGGGTAGGAGTGGAAAAATAAAAATTTGGAGTTGATAGTATTTTTAAAAAACAAAATTAATTTTTTTTGTGGTTGGGGTAGGTGGGGGGCTGGTATGGGGCTGGCCGAGGGTGGGGGGGGGGAGAGTAGGAGTTTAAAATAAAAATTTGAAGTTGAAAATATTTTTAAAAAGCAAAATTAATTTTTTGGGGAGGGGGTGGGGGTGGGGGGCTGTCCGAGGGGGGGGAAGGTCAGGGATCGGGTGAAAAAATAAAATTTTGAAATTGAAAATATTTTTTTAAAATTGATGTTTTGCCCCCAAAAAATGTAATTTGAAATTGGAGGAGAGTTTTGGAAAATGTTTTCCTTAATTTTTGAAGGGAAATCATTTTTCTTAATTTTGAGGAAAATGAGTTGATTTAGAAAATATTTTCCAAAACTTTTATCCCAACCACACATGAGAAAATTGAAAAACATCAAACACACTCGACATCTTATTTAATTAGAGAATTCAAATAGATGAAGATTTTTTTTGTAACTTTCATGTGATATAATTATATGTAATGAATATGATTGTATTTAATTTTTTAATAAATTGATTAATGAAAAACATGAATGAAAAAACTCAAAAAAGGGAGAAAAAAGATAAATAGTTTTCTAGGTCATTGAGAGTTGCCACATCATCTTGTTTATAGCTTTATTATATATATAGATTTTTTGTATTTAATTAAGTAATATACATTTTATATAAATTCAATAATAAAGATAAAATACTTAAAATATTTAAAAAATATTTTTCTTTCGTAATTGTAATTAGAAGAAGGATAAAAAAATATTTTTTCTTTTATTAATAATATAAATTAGAGAGATATGAATTATGAATAATTACTCTTTGTAAGTTGGCATATGAAGAGTCTTTGTTGTAAATATTTTTTCATTAATATAATATTTATTGTAATAAATTAAATAATGACTTTTGCAATAAAATAATTAATTTAAATAAAAAAGGAAATCCAAGAAAATGAGAAAAAATAAATACATGTGGAGATCATAGAGAGGTGCCACATCAACCTGTCTATGATTCTCCTTTATATTATATTAAGATTAAGATTATGTATCGATCCACGAAGGTTATTTAATTACTATTTCCTTTGTTTATTTTTACTTGTCATGTTGCATTTTTCGTAAGTCAATTTGAATAATTTTCAAAGTTAAATTAGATTACATTAATTTGATATTTTAAGCAAAAACTCAAAAAACTGTACGAAAAGCTAAGTACTATAAATTGCATTTTTTGGCATATCAAAATGATAAAAAAATATATCGTAAAATGTTAGTCAAAATTTTTATAATTTGACTCTAAAAGAGAAAATTATGACAATTAAAAATGAACGATGATATTTATCAAATAGTAATAAATTAGCAAATATATAGTACAAGTTATATGTGTCATGTACTTAATTAGACTCCACAAAGACATCATGAACCTAGTTATTCAATCATGCCTAAAAAATAATTTTAATCATGTATAAAGGGTATATATATTTTAGTTTTTGAAGGACAGAGACACTAATATCTCAAAAGTATGACGGATGATATCTGCATACCATTTTCGATAATTCAAAGGTATATTTGTTCTTTTTTCCTTTAATTTATTTTATTTATTACTTATGAAAAAATAAAAATAATATGTATTTGTATATATATGGACTGATTTGCCCTCCCTTAAATCATGTTCTTTTAATTAATAGGAGGGCAATCTAAATCATGATTTTAGGGAGGGCAAATCAGTATAACTTATTTTGCTGATATCATAATAGGAGGGTAGTTCATCAAATTTTTTTACTCTGTGAAATATTTACCGATTTGAAGACTCAAAAAGAATTTTTTTTCCCCCAAGATACCCAACTAATTAAACACTTAACAATTAACATTACCTCAATCCAAAATTATCTTGTATATAATTATATTAGGCTCCTCAAACTAGAGCTAAATTTTGGGTTAAACATTTAAGGGAATATAGTAACATAGATTTCAAGTGAAAAAATATTTCTTAAAGTTTATAAAGATTCTACTCGAATGAGATCAGTTAAAACGTCAAAATTTATCGTCATTGTTTCCATAAATATATAAGAATGAAAATTATATATGTACCTCACTGGACGTTATTTTTTTTAAAAAATAAAATAAATTATTATAGAAGAATTATACGTAACATCTACATTAATAGCATATATAGTTTTAAAAAAATTGAAAAATAAAAACCACAGAATCTAAAAATATATATTATTATATTGCTACCTTTTCTGGATGTTGTCTAGGAGAAGTATATATAGAAACACTTGGGAATCCAGGGTTCTATTTATATTTATGGATTAATTTTCCGTTGGGTATTAATTTACCCAACTAACATAATAACAACGATAGGTTCCACAATTAGCAGTACTAATTACCAGAAATAGAACTGGATGAAGAAATTAAACCAATTAGAGAAACTAAAATGGAAGGAGAAGAAATAATAAAGAAAGTAGATCAACGTAAAAGGAAAATGAACCATGCAGATATTATACGTACACCAAAAATACATTATCTCATTTTCCTTCTACGTGTTTGTGCATTAAATATTTACATGAACTTACCATATGGGGAATTTGTTGATCAACTTTAAATACAAACGGATGATAGAAACAATTTCATATAAGTTTGAGAAAGAAAGAAAAACTCGAAGAATTAATCATGAATGGTTTCACTAATTGCAATAAACCTCTTAGTGTTTTAATGTTTCCGTGGTTAGGTTATGGTCACATCTCTCCATTCCTAGAGTTCGCCAAAAAGCTAAGCCAAAAAAACTTCATTATTTACTTATGTTCTACGCCAGTGATACTGAACTCAATCGAAAAAAAACTTAGCCCGGTATTTTCACCATCTATCCACCTCTTGGAACTTAATCTCAAAACTTTACCAAATCTTCCTCCAAGTCACCACACTACCAATGGCCTCCCCCCTCATCTCATGAACACTCTCAAAGAAGCTTTTGACTTAGCTGGTCCTGATTTTGCCCTAATTTTGAAAACCCTAAAACCCGATTTATTAATTTATGATTTTCTCCAACCATGGGCTCCAAAAGCTGCTTCTGAATTGAAAATCCCAGCTGTTGAGTTTATTAGCAGTAGTTCCACGATGACAGCTTACATGTTACATGAGTTCAACAAGCCAGGTATAAAGTTTCCATTTTCGTCTATTTGTTATCGCGATTATGAGAAAGTTCGTATTGAGAAACAAGAAGCAACTATGTCTGTGGAAAAGCTAGAAGAAGATAAAAGGAGAGTTAGAGAATGTTTTTACCTATCTTGTGATATTGTTTTGATTAAAAGTTTTAAGGAGATTGAGGGTAAGTATAGTGATTATATCACTAATTTAACTGGTAAAAGAGTTGTACCTCTTGGTCCTTTAGTTCAAGAACCTACACTTGAAGATAGTGAATCAGAGTTAATAACATGGTTGAATGAAAAAGAGAAGAAATCCACAATTTTTGTATCTTTTGGGAGTGAATATTTTTTGTCAAAAGAGGATTTGGTAGAGATTGCTTATGGGTTGGAAAATAGTAAGGTGAATTTTATATGGCCAATAAGGTTCCAAAAGGGGGAAAATCTTGAACTTGAAGAGGCATTGCCTAAAGGTTATTTCAATAGGGTAGGGAATAGGGGAAAAGTTTTTAATGGATGGGCCCCACAAGCAAAAATATTGGACCATTCGAGTATTGGTGGATTTGTGAGTCATTGTGGATGGAGTTCTGTAATGGAAAGTATGAAATATGGGGTCCCGATTATCGCGATGCCTATGCATATTGATCAACCAATTAATTGTAGGCTTGTTGAAGATGTTGGCATTGCTGTGGAAGTTGTGAGGGATAGTGATGGAAAGCTTCATAGAGAGGAAGTTGCAGCCATAATCAACCAAGTTGTGGTTGATAAGGATGGTGAATTTGTAAGGCAAAAGGCAAAGGACATGAAGGAAAAGCTTTGTATCAAAGGAGATGAAGAAATTGAACAAGTTGCCAAGGAGTTGAGAAAGCTATGTGCTAAATTCTAGTAGTAGTATTTTTTTCACGTAGATGCTTATATTATATAGTAGTATAGTAGCTAAGGGTACTTTTGTTCCTCTTTTTGTTAGGATCAAATCTTACTTAATAGTCTTTAATTTTTACTTGTCTACTTGTTCTTTCTTTTTAGATGTTGGTTATCCCATCCTATTGACTTAATATAAATTATAAAATTAGTCTTACATTTTTATTTAAATTCCATGATCAACAATATGTTCATTTTAAAGATATATGTGAGCCATATATAGTCTCTAGGTCTACTAGTTGAGGGGTATCTCAAACTTATTTATCAGAATTGTTGACATTTTTGTCGCTAAGAATATGCCAAATATTTTGCTTCTATTAAAATTTTGACCAGACTGTGACAACATGTAAAATAAGCTAAAATCTATTGAAAGACATAGTTTAGTGGAACAGTACAATTTACAAGGCAGTAGAGATGTGTCTGTTTTCTATTCATGGTTTCTAATGTTACAAAGAGTTAGCAGACTCTTCTATCTGTAAAAGCTAATACTTAAAACCAAACTGTCATAGATGAGCCTCTTTCCTTTCCAATATTTCTAGCTTTAGGAGCTAAAATCAGGTTCAGCTGGCTTCTGAAGCAGTAAGGGACTCAATCTGGTAAATGATTTGGAACCCCTTGGATGGTTGCGCCTCAAGGCACGCAACGCATTAGCAGCAAACTTTGATGCATAAATGGTAGCTCCGAGACTTGGTAAAGTTGCTGTCTCATTTGCTAATGCAGCCTGTAGTCTATCTTCTTCCTCTTTCAAAGATTTCTCAAGCTTGTTCCTGCAATGTCGACGCCATGCTGCTTGTATAAAGCAGGCTGCCCATGTCCTCCAATGTTGTGAATAGAACCTGAAACAGCCCAAAGTACATTGAAATTGTTAAGGGCCTTCTCCAAAACTGATGTCAGTATAAGTGTTTTGAAATTGAACAAGAGTTGGTGTACATATATACCTGAAAGTATGGCGAAGCTGCTTGCTATGAAGACGTCTGAATTGGGCTGCGACAAACTTGAGATCATCAGCTGTGAGAGCAAAAGCTTCGACATCTATGACAGCTTTTACTGTTCTAGTTGATGAGGGAAGAGTCGAGGAAACATGAGGGTCCAAAGCCCATGTAAGAAGCTCCTCTCCACAGAAATCACCAGCCTTGAGAGATGCAGAGTTGAAGAAACCAGTTCTTCCACCATTGGTGGTCATAGTCAATAAAGTACCTCTCATGAGAAAAAGCATCTCACTCACTGGATCACCTTCTCGGATTATGAAGCTATTCTCTGTGAAAAGAGCTGGTTTTAGTCGATCACACAATGCATCCAGCAACTGTTCATCCATCTTCTCAAACATGGGAACCTGCATATAAAAGATCGAATAAGATCAACATTTTCAAGAATGCAAGAAAGGGCATGATGAGCACAAAAATAGGCACTCACTCTTTTGAGCAAAGACCAACATAGATGGCGTTTTACATCTCTTTTCAAGTCTTTGGGAAGGTTAGAAATTAGATAATCTTCATCAACACCTCTAGTTTCTTGCCATTTGTACTGCTCATATCTTCGAATACGCTCTCTCAGGTTTTCAGGAAGCATGCGGTGAGACATCCACTGTTCTGCATCTCGCCTTCTCAATCTCATTCCTTCTACTCTAACTGTGATAGACTGCAAATATTCCTGTAGCCAGAAACTAATGCAACTTTAGTCGAGTTCAATCCTCCAATGTGAAGAAGTTTCATCTATTCCTCTAGTTTGGCTAATGTAAACTCACAACTTCATCTTGAAAATAAAAGGGGTTGAATCTTGGCATTGCCAAATCATTGATTTATTCAAACTTTCTTATAGCTCATAAACTAAGAGGAAGAGATTAAAGTTACTCGATGCAATGCATTGAATATGAAGAATTTTCACTTTAAAACAGAGTTGACTTGCATGTTGCCCCAGTGATGCATACCTGCATGTTGCCAATAAGCAAGGAAAACAGAATCAGGCCAACAATGCAGATGAAGATGGCGAAGAGAATCTCCCATACAGAGTTGCTCGTCTTAAGGTCTTGACCAAGAGAACTGAGATACATAAGACAGAAGAATCTGTTTATCAGAGAGAAAGTTATCAAATGATTTGTGAGGATAATGAAAACCAAAAAGCAGGACCACAGACCTTAGATTTCGCAGCCCCCACCAGAAGCAATAGGAGAGTTTGGACCAGAAGTTTCTTTTTTCAGCAACTCGAGAATGAAGAGCATCAAGAAATATCCCAAAATCAAAGTCATGCTCTTTTACATCTTCCGGTTTCAGGAGAGGACAAGAAGAATTTAGAAATTGAGTGTTTGCTTTCCCTAGATGTCCACAACATATGCTGTCTAGCACACATTTTTTAATACCCTTACATACATTGCGCCAGCAGTCATCTTGTCTTTCTATTGTGATCAAATACCAAAACGCTCCAACTACCTGAGTGCGCATATCATTATACATGTGAAGGGAAAAAAGAACATCTATACATAATCTAACATCAGTATTGATCTCCTCTATAATTAGGAAATCAGAAATGTAAGAAATGACTTATATTTGCAGAAGAAATTCTGCATACTCTGACCATATTATAACTTAAAGCACAATTGATATATGATGATTGATGACTCATATAAGAAAACATACATTACTGGCAATCATGAATAGGAATAAATTGAAAGCAGCTCCAGCCCATGCAGTTTCAGTTAAAAAGCCTGTTGTCCTTGTTACTTCCTTGTATAATGGGTATATCCTAAGGAGTCTTGGAATATATTGTGCAAGTATAACAATCACCAACTGTTTTCTCGTCACCAAAGAAATGGGACGATTTGTGTTAGGAGCGATGATAAAGAGCACCATCTGTACCAACAAAGTTTAAGTATACATGTTACATAGATATCGATCATACTGTCTCAATTTAAATGAATATATATGAGACATAATCTTTGAAGCATATTGGAATTAGACACAAACCTGTGGGAGTGGAAGAACGGCTAAAATGTCAATGATGAAATAAGGAAACAAGTATCGGTTGGCTATAAGGGAAGAGTCCTCAATCAACTCACCCCTACCAAATACTCGAGAAGAAGGAGTAATAAAGCCAGTGCGAAACTGCAAGATGATATGATAGATATAGCAAATATCGGAGACTGATCTAAGAATAGAAATAGGGATCTTCAATGTACGATCCAAATCAAGGCACTTCCTCTTGTTGTCAATGACAGGAATGTAGAAAAACAATGGATCAATGGCCAGTGAAATAATACAAGCGAAGACAAATACTTTGTTCCAGAACTGAAGAAATGGTTCCTGAGGATCAAGAATTTTATTTCTTGATGATCCTGAAACTTTTCTTGAACTGTCACTTAGGAAAGGGGTGCACAGTGATTTTCTTAGTAAGCCACATATTCTAATGGAACCCCTCGCAGTTCCTCTTCTAATAGTACTTATGCATGAGCTGATCCATGATTTTCTGACTGAAAACATCCCATTTTCTTCTGACTTGCAGTGTTCAAACCTGAGAACAACGCGTCATACATATTAGATAGAAAATTTAATAAATACTGCAGGATGGGAACACAGATATTTCTATTAATGCAAAACAACTTGAAAATTTACATCTGATAACACCATATTACAGGATAGAGGATGCTGATTATCGAACTAACCTCACGTATTTTTCTTCATTGAGAATAGTCATTTTCTATACTGCATATGCTCATCAACTTCGTTATTCCAGAAGGAAAATGGTCAAACAAGATTAAAATTCCCTCCTTTTTACCCTCTTCTACTCCACTAGCATAGAGCCCAACTCTTCCAACTGAAAGAAATGCAAACTAAATTAGACAAATCAAATAAGTACTATGAAGACTTGAACTTCAAAGATCAACAATGAAATTAAGTTTGGAATTTATAAGTACAATCCAGTAATTTTTCAATGACAGTATCCAGGAATGAAACTATTGTATAACATTGATTACCTAGATTCGAGAAAAGATAACTCTGCATAAATTATATCTATATGTTAAGTGGATTTCTTAACATAAATATACAACAATTGGCCAAAACTACTGGATTCTACCGAACTCTGTAACTAGAATTCTAGTTCCGCCCCTACCTATGAGATAGATGATTCAAGAAAGTGTATATATAAAAGAAAGCGGAATGAAGAGAAACTAATAATAATGTAGTGTACTTTGCTCAGGGGTATTATATAAGAAGGTGGATGAAGAGCAGGTTATAAATAAAAGTACAATTGGATCATTGCAGGGGAACAAAGAAACTCTCAAGACTATACTCACAAGTCAATGAAAAGCTGCTAAAAAGGAAAATGTTTCCCTCTTCTTGAATTTCCACATGTGTGTTACCTTGGACCAACTTTTTCCATTATTAAATATTACAAAATTTTCAAAAGAAATGTGAGTGAAACTTTTGAAAATTTTGGAGGAATATGTATATTATTGATCTAGAAAACAGGATATTCAATAAGAGTTGGGTACATTTCTTTTGCTCATACTTAATATTATCATAGTGAGGGACGGACCTACGATGGGTCAAGTGGGTTCATATGAACCCAATTCGTTAAAAAATAACACCCTATATATATATATATATATGTATATTTATTCAATTTTTGAAATTTTATAGGTATATTAAATTTTGACTCCATTTAGCACAAGAGTGATGCTTAGCCTAGAAGTGAAAAGGGTTCATTTTGTTAGACCAACCCAAGTTTGATTCTCACTTCCAACATTGTTTATTTTATTTTATATTATCTCATTGCAGAATTATGTTATCCTTCGTGATAGAATAAGTTATTTTATATACCGTATACATGGTGGATAGAATATCGTGTTCCCAACCAAATGACCCATACGAAATTTAAATTCTAAATATACCTATAGCGTTGCATGGTTTGATTGTGTCAAGCCGTGTTATGAAAAGATGTTTAATCAAGTGTTATAATAAGTGACAAGTGATAAGATAGTTATAAAATAAATCACACGTTGAATTTAATAATTACGTTAAGAAGTTTTAATTGACCTTAATCAGCAAGAAATGACTTTTAAGCTTTTAATAAGTCCTTCATTACTTAGAAGTTTCTTAAGAAAACGGAAAGTAAATAAAAAAGAAGTCAGAAAGAAAGAGCAATTTGTAATTATATTTTCTTACTAAAGTAGGTTCCATGTTGATAAAGTAGCCTAAGTTCGATTGATCTAGTTATTACACCATTAGTTTAGTACACAAAGGTGAAATATAGATAACTTAAAGAATGATTAGAGAAGTAATTATGCCTAATGAAATGATTAATATAAAAGTTGTGGTCAAAAGATTCGATGTTTACAGCCAAATTCCATGAAGTCACACAAGTATTGTTTTTTTTGTAATATATATGCTTTGTGTGGTAATAATAGTTTAAGCAAAAAATTATTTCACATGCTTAAATTATATATCCAATTAGAAGACCTCAATAATTCGCCCTATCAAGTTTACATCTTATGCTTGTTTTTGAATGATACGTTAATTGATAAATTGATTAATTAAGTATAAGGACGGTGATTTTTTTTTCCCCATGAAAATTGGAAACATATTATTACTATAATATTATTAATATTAAAATAAATGAGAATTAGAAGAAGATAATGCAAGAAAAAGACAAAAAAAAAAAAAAAAAAAAACGAAAGCAAGAAAATAGTTTGTAACCCAGGCTGGCCTGAACATGGGAGAAACAACAGTGCCCTTGAAAAGTTAATTCTGAGTATTAATTTTAACTTATAAAAATTGATAATTTTAATCTTTGTTACAAAATTGTTTATTATTAACACAACGATCCATTAATTTTTTTTAACATGAAATAAAAATATGATTATATAACTTAAACCACATTGTTAATAGTTTATAATATCTCAACAAATAATACTTATCATATTCAACTATTACGTTTATAAATTACAATAAATCAATCGATTTTGCTCTAAAATCGTTAAATTCTAAGCTTCATTCATCATAATTTCATCGATCATTCGGTGATCACTAGCCCCTTCATCTTCAGTACATATAAGTCCTGCATACTAATAAAAGCAAAAAAATTGGACGAAACAAATTAAAGCAAGCAATATCAGTACCAAATTATATTGAGTGCTGAGGAATTAGAACGTATAAATAACTTACTTGTTACAGTTGTAGTTTTTATGTCCATGAGGCATTTTAAAATTAGAACGCCACACGATAGGAAATGACATTTTGTTTATACCAGTATAACAAGGTACTGTTGGACTATTAATATTACCTCAATTTTTTATAATGTATGGGAGGAACTGTTTGACTGGCAACACATATTGGATTGACACATTAATTATTATTATTACACTATTGACCAAAATTTTAAAGACACACCTAATTAAACTAAGAACCTATTACTATTCTGAACTTAGTTTTTTTAAAAATAATTTTGTGCACCTTTTGTCTTACGTGACACACTCTATGACTCCACGCAATTGAGGCGTGTGAGAGATATTTGAATACCACGTAAGGCCAAAAAGATGTACAAAATTACAATAAATAAATAAATTCAGGGGTAATAAAATCTTAGTTTAATTAAGATGTATCTCTGAAATTTCAGTCATAGTTTAGGAGGTAATTGTACATTTTCCCTTAATAATATAAAAAGTTACCGCTCGAGTGAATTGCCCTTGTTCAGATATTATAATTTATAGGAGTACGTACTATATAATTCTAAATACATATTATTATGAATATCTTTTTCAATAGATGCTTTACGAATAAAAATCCCAAGTCTTTGGCTCGATGATCATCCCAATTTTGCAAACGTATGAACCAATATCCATCATATGGAATTGTTTTATTAAATCTCATCCGGTAATTTAATTTGTTTTCTTTTATGGTTTCTCATCTGTGTTTGGAATTCACATTGAAGTTCCAATTAAATTTGGATTGCGCATATGGGCGGCGCTCTAAACAGGATTTTCTCCATACTCAAAACTCGAACTCGAGACCTCTGATTAAGGGTAAAACACTCGCACTAGTACACCATAACCCATGTTGATTTCGATAATTTAATTTCATTTATAACAAAAAATTGAAAAGAAATAATAACTCCTTTTAATGTGACTATTATAAAAAAAAATCGAAATAAATTTATATTAACCACATTCAATATAAGTTCAGAACACGTGGAGTTTTAACCATATTTCAGACTTATCAACAGACTTAAAAGAACAATTCCTTGAGCTTGATTCCAAAAAATTAATCACTAATACTGAATTGCAGAGTAGCCGTGGAATAACTATTCACGCCGTCCATAGTAGTTGTTATGTTTTGTTTTTCAAGAGTTATGTAAATTTTAATTAATATTTTAAAATATATAACTTTCATCAAATTGTCACGAGAAAAACTGCAATTTGTAGTACTTTCCAATCTCCATATAGTTTTTTAATATCTTTATTTAAATTATAAAATATTAAATTCAGCTAATTCAATTTAATTTTAAAAATTAGTCAAATTGACTTTTGAAAAGCGAAAAATGACAACTAATATGAGATGGAAGGAGTATTTATTTTATTTACAACTGCAGGCAGCAGAGACACCTGTTTTTTGTTTTTTTGTTTTTATTTTTTATTTTATTTTGAATAATTTGCTAAAAAAATATAAAAATCACGATTTGAAGTTGTTCCTAATTATTTTGCATGTGGTTTTTTAATTCTTTTAGCAAATTATTCATTCCGATTTTTTAGGTGAGATTTTATTAATTCAAGTTTGAAAAATATCAACATTTTTCTATTTATTTTAAAATCTTACTATAAAATATATATTTTTTAAAAATCTTACTATAAAAATTAAAAGGAAAAACTTTTTCAAAAAAAACTAACTAAAAAAAAAACATAAACCTAAAAAAAAAAAAAAAGGCGAGGCGCAGGGCGTTACTTGTAAGGCTGCGCAGCCGTGCGCCTCGTAAGAGGCTGCGGCGCATGGTTGCTCCTTTTACCCTAATTTAGATAGGTTTTTTTTAGACATCTAAATGTTGCCCTTTTGCTTCTCAATTCAATCTTGTTATCCTTTTTGAATTTTTGGCTAATTTTCTTGTCCTTTTCACTCCGGATCTAGGCATGTATAAGAAATTCTGAGTTACTCTACAAATTCACCCAGATTAATTTAATTACCTGTACGATACGAGACTACGTAGTCTGAGTTGATAATTTGTAACTAATTGGACGAGTTCTGGAATTGGCGTTACCATTTTCAAGCATATATTATTCATATTTTGTGAAAAGATTCAGTTTTGCTACACAAGTTATGCAATAGTTACAGTTTTTGATAAATAATTGTATAAGGGAAGAAAATAAACACAATATCCCACTAGGATTTAGTATCAATACTACCACTACCACATATTTTTAATTTGTGGTTGTCATAGAATTTAAACTTTTTATTAAAGATTGAGATTTTTTCAAATGTCATATATCACTTATACATATAATAATAGATCAGGCCCTTCAATTGCACTAACAAGTAGTGGTATGGCCAACAGGAGGCAGAGTATACCCTGTGTGACATTGTTGTGAACCGATTTGAAAGCGTTTGGGATCATAATTCATATGTAAAAGTCTATTCTTTATACACTTGCAAACAGCAGAATAATCGCCGCGCTTTTTCATCATGTTACTTATATCTATCAGTCCTCTGCAGCATCTGCCTGATGGCTTGATTGAATGATATCTCCCTTGAATGTATGAAAGACAAGGTGCTAGCCTTTTTGAAACTGTTTCACAAGAAGGTTTGGCCGCTCCTGGTGTTGCTAAAACAAACAACAGAATTATCATAGCATAGATCAGCTTTGCCATTTTATTTTTTTTGGATTTGGTGATTGTGAAAAAGGAGAACTAAAGAGTTGTATTTATATTGTTATGTGTGGAGAGCTAAAGGATTTGTTGCCTGAATTTCATGGGCAGTTAGCATTCATGTATTATGAAATGCTGATATTACTACACATTGCAAAACTGTGATTTACTTCTTGACCTTTTTTGTTGGGACTGCATTCAATTCAATTATATATACTCCTCCGTTCCTTTTTATAGGTCATTTATTTAAATATTATTGTCCAGCTAATTATAGACTGGGATGACATATAAAATTAATACATAATTAATCTTGAACATTTACATACTTTGACCAACCTAAGAAAATCTATAAGTAATTAATATTTATTGGAGTCAAGTCATACATTAACTTCTTTTTCCATTAACTATTCTAAAAAATATGATTTTGAAAAAAGAAATATCAACAAACAAATTAAAACATTTTTACACAAAATATGTAGGAAAATTGAGGTGGGAAAAATCTATTTTTAAATTTTTTTTGGATCAATTGGTGAAAAAAATTTGACTCCAAAAATAAACTCAAAAATTTAAATAGTCATTTAAATGCATTTAATTTTTGAAATTTAATATATTTATCATTTATTATAAAGTTGACTTTAAAAAATATTAAATAAGGATAGAACTTAATTTCTTAATAAATAAAAATTAAAAAGGTGACATATATACCAGAATGAAAAAAATACTATTTGTGAGACCGATTTAAAATAAACAATAAAATAAAACCATGGGATATTTTTTTGTATTTCTTGTATAATAGAAATGAGAACCTGGTTCTGTCACAACATACTTCTAATTTGCTGCCTTTGTACTATTAAGACAAATTTAATTTCTGGAAGGTTAAAAAAGGAGATTCTCCTTAGGAGAACTATAAACAAAGACAACACTAGGATAATGTTTGAATTGTCTTATTTTAAGTATTTTAAAATTAAAAACACTTTTTAAATAATTTTTTTATAGTTTGAGAGAAATAATAAAATATTATTTTTAGATACCTATTTTTAAAAGTAAAAATAAATTAAAAATCAAAAGCCTTCTAAGGAAATCTTATATAATGTTGTTACGTATTATCAAGAAATGGGTAGGAATTTTTAGTAAGTAGTATAAAAGTTATAAATCACTTTAATCTTGTATTTATTTCGTAATATGAAAAAATGATTTACTTTCGGAGGAAATCAAATTATCTAAGTTGGACGATGTTAACACATGTACAAAAGAGAATGAACTTCTCTTGCTGAGAGATTACAATATTTTTCGACTTTAAATAAGTCTTCAACAAAATCCAATAATTTATATGATTCAGTGTCCTACCATTATTGGATTGTTGATTTGGGTCTCAAATTGGTTACTTTCATTAATGGGTTATAATCGATAATTCAATAAGAGAAGTAAAACTCCGATTAGTTTTAATTTTTTATCTAATTTCAAATATATACAATAAAATAATTAATTTATAAATAAATATAGTCATTTTATTTATATAAAAACTAGCCAAAGGACATGGGATATAGACTACTATACTATATATTAATTTGTCAAAGTTATAAATAATATATACCAACTGTATGCAATATAGGTTATTTATATATAAATTATACAATTGACAATATATTAGCATATAAATTATCATGCTTGATATCCATCATTTGAGTCTCCAACAATTATTCCAATAATTACATATTTAATTTGGCCTATTGCCGAATATGCAAACATATGTACACTAAAAGAGTTGAATATATATTAATAATACATGAAATATACATTGACGAATTCAATCTCGATCAACTAAAAATTACTTCTAAATAATCCTAAGATTTAGATATGCAATCTTCTAGATGTTTCGAGTTATTGATATATAATTTGCTTGAAACGATTCAAAATTTTGATACGGCAAATTTATTTTATTTTTAAAAAAGAAGAAGAAGAAGCAACGACGGCAATCATTAATGGCAAAATTAAAAGGAAGAAAACCAACAATAACGATCATTAATGACGAAACTGAAAGAAAGAAGAAGCAACAACGGCAAAAATGCGAATTTTATAAAAATACTATTTTCATCCATGAACGTAATCCGATGATGTTGATGTTCAAGAAAGGCAAGATTTAAATTTTGAATATCATTATCATTGATTCATTTCGATCAAATATTTTTACGTGAATAATACTAGACTGCCAATAATATCTACGATTACGCATAATTGTTAACTAGTAAAAAAAATTCATTTTTTGTCATACTCCCTCAAATTTATTGATTATATATTTTTAAATTTGATTTCTATTTGCCATTCTTTTTCAAATAAAATAAAAAAAGAATATTTTTCTTCATCTTATTATACCCTCAATTATTGACATTGAATAAATGTCATTGAAAAATTTAATGAATAAATATATTTAACATCCTATAAATTAATATTGATAAAATGACAAATTCAGTAATCAATCATTATTTGTATTTTATTTGAAACACTTTTGAAACAAATACAAAATAATATTTGTTAAAATTTATATTGCCGAAAATAATATTTGTTCATATATAGTTATTAGTTTTTTTCAGATCTGAAACAAATTTGAAATGTGAGTCAAACTACAATACAAAATACAGAGAAAGACTGATATTTCATATCCATATTTACTTTCCTATGATATTCCCTAGGTATGTCTCTTGCACTATTTTTAATGAGTCCAACTATAAAAACTAGAAGGGATGAATTCTCATCTCCTTATCAGCCAAAAACAAATTGGGTTTTATCAATGGTACTCTCACAGCACCAAAGAAAGATTCACCTCTCTTAGCTCATCGCAAAGACATGATAATATCCTGGTTGCTCAACTCTTTTAATTCATAAATTGTAGAAAGTGTCATATGCTTAAACACTATAGCAGAAATGTGGGAGTACCAGAGGAGAGGTATGGCATGACTAATGGAACAAAGTTTTTCCAGCTGCAGAGGAGCTAAACAGTATTAGTACAGGATCAAGTGATGTTGCCTCCTGTAAGGATCTGGGATCAACTCAGGGAGCTTAATAGTTTTGTCATTTGTCCTTGTGTTTACAGTGGTGGAGCAAAAGAACAAAATAAAAAATACTTGAAGATCAAAAGTTAATCCGATTCTTAATGAGACTCATGAAGCATACCAGTGATTTGTTTTAAATTTTATATGGAACACTTTTGAAATATATACTAGATAATATTTGTTGAAATGTCATTCTTAAAAGAGATTTTTTTTTTTTTTTTAGTTTCATACCTTAATTATTGAAAGTTTGAGTTTCATACCTAAATTATCACTTTTTAGTTTGAGAAACACACTTCTCTCTTTTATACCACTATGTATGTGCACTCTCTCTCTTTTATTTTAAAGAATTTTCACATCACACTTCACATGGACAAAATATTCAATCTTGACAAAAAATAAATAAATTATTAGTATTAGCTAAAATTAAAAATTTAAAAACTATTATAAAAAAATAATATTTTCTTTATAAAATTAAATGTAAAATATTTTTCTTATCCCACACCATTTTTTGAAGTTTTTTATTTTGCTTAAATTTCTTTTATAAAAGTATTTCATTTTTTACTTCATCTCCTCTCTCTCATCAAATACTAATTTAGATATTATTTTATTTTCTTAAAAATATAATTCTACCCATCCCACTTAACCCTCTGCTTTCAAATCTTTTTCCAGTGTTTAGATATACATATCGAAAATATTTTTTACTTGCCGTCACAAGACTTTTTATATTGTTTAGTTGTTTATGTTATATTCGGTACACTAGTAGAACTTTTTTTCTAAAAGTATATGTAGGTGCATATCTAACACAAATAAAAAAAAACGTAAAAAAAGTAAAATTAAATAGGATGGAGTAGATTTTTTAAATAAACTAATATCAATTTCTACCGGGGGAGGGAAGGGGAGGGGGGAGGATGAAATATGAATTTTTTACAAATATTTTATAAATGATTCTTTTTTTGCGTTGTCGCGGGGGAGGGGAGTACATGGAGGAGGTGGTGGAATGAGATAAGAAAAATAATTTAATTTTCATAGGGATAATAATATTTAATTTTTAATTAATATTAATTTTTTATTATTTAATTTTTATCTACATAAAATATTTTATCTATGTGGATGCCATGTGTCAAAGTTTTTTTATATAAAAGAGAGAGTGCACTACACACACTACTGAGGTGTGTTTCTCAAACTAAAAGTGATAATTTAGATATGAAACTCACACTTTCAATAGTTTAGATATGAAACTCAAAAAAAATGAATAATTTAGGTGTGTTTTTGTATCTCTTCTTAAAATAGTTCTTTTCATCGTAAATTTTATAAGAACACTATTTTTATCCATCAGTGCAATCCAATGAATCTAAGTTTTGATACCCTCATCATTGACTTTTTCAGATCAATTTTTTACGTGAATGGTACTACACGCATCCGGCTCCCCCTCCATTATGACTTTCCTTCATTTCGTCAAGTACACTTTTAGATGAGAGACACATGTCTTATTTAAAGTTTAAAAGTCAAAATTACATTATATTAACAAATATCATAACCATAGTTAAGTCAACTAATTTTAGAAAATTACTCTCTAAATTTAATAAGAATTACAATATATTTCAAATTTGGAGAATAGTTTTTTAAAATTAGTTTACTTAACTCTGGCTATGATATTGTTCATATAATATTATCTTGATCTTTAAATTTTATATAGAGATAATATACAAGTACCCCCTCAACCTGTGCCCGAAATCGCAGAAACACACTTATACTATACTAAGGTCCTATTAACATCCTGAACTTATTTTATAAATAATTTTCTACCCCTTTTCGATCTATGTGGCACTATCTTGTGGGCCCAGCGTGTTGACATATTTTTCAAACTAGTGTCACTTAGACCAAAAAGGGATAGAAAATTATTAATAAAATAAGTTCAGGAGGTAATAGAGACCTTAGTATAGTATAAGTGTCTCTCTGAGATTTCAGACATAGGTTGAGGGGGTACTTATATATTTTCCCTTTTATATAAGACATATGTCTCTCATCTAGAGGTGCACTTGACGAAATGATGGAAAGTAGTAATGAAGGGGAACCAAATCCGTACTAGACTACCATTAATACTTACAATCACTGTTTTAAAAGACTCTTATGGGACTCGTCCTGGGGCGGGGCTTTAGCAAAACGCCTTGAGACTCAAGTTTGGGACTTAGTTCTACAAGACTTACGCTCTAAGCGCTCGACTATACGCCCAAAGCACGCTCAACGCTCAGGACTCGCCTAATAGATCTTACACAAATTATGCGTTAAAATCTTTAATTAACATTGTTGACCCTCATAATTCTTGAATAAATGAATGATACACAACTTTTTAATCTATAAAGATAACAAGATTGAGAGTAATCTAAACAACAAATGTAATATCAAATATTTACTATTTGGTAAAACTATGAAGGTAATTATATTTTACGTAACATTTCTCTCAAAAATATGTAGCAAAATTTTACTTGTTCACTTATCATTGGTCTTCATGGTTTTGTCATATGTCTCAAAAATATCATATTTTATTTAATTATTTGAAAGTAATTTTATTTTTATTCATGAAACAGTGATGTTTATACTGTAATACTTGTAAGTTTATTGCTTATTTTCTTTTAGGGCATTAGGGGCGGGGGAATAAATTGTATAGTACGATATATACGTTTTTAGAAATAATAATTCTTTTATTATTAGAAAGTTTAGATATTAGATTATTTATACTTGTATAGTCATGTTTTATTGTTATTGGTGTAATGATATTTCTCAAATAGTAATTATGATACTTTTTTCTTTATTATAGATTATCAATACTTATCGCAAATAAAAATCATAATATAATTTCTATATATTATAGGTTTTTAATAAAAAATTATATGTAAAGGAATTTAATTAGTAATAAAATTATAAAATTGAATATACATGAGAGTACGCCCCGTAGATCAATGGGACTTACGCTCCGTGTCTCGGGACTTACGCCTCATCCGTATTATATAAAACGCCTCGCTTCACGCCTCCGCCTTTTAAAACACTGCTTACAATTATGCAAAATTGTTAACTAGTAAAAAAATTCACTTGTTATCATACTCTCTCTCGACCTTACTTATCAAATATTTTAAATTTAATTTTTATATTTGTTTATCATTTATTATAAATCAAGAAAAAACAATTTTCTTTATCATATTATACCCTCGATTATTAACCCAATCCGATGAATTTAAGTTTAGGCAAGAACCGGACCGGTTCAAGAAACATGAACTGACCGGGTTTTAGGTACTCCTTTTTTCTTTTCCTAAATCTATAAGAATTCGAGCTCTCTCCTCTTTATATATAGTTAAAAAAGTAACCATAATTAGATTTCTCTTTCCCCAATATCTCAATCGCCGGCGAACAAGCGCGAAACTACCTAAATCAATCGACCGGCATCAATCAACCGGCAATGGAGATGACGGAAGGATTTGTGATTCATCAAGTTCTCGTCAAATTCCTCGACGGAAAACACAAAGCCCTAAATTTCACTACCCCATCCATCTCCATCCTAACCCTAAAACACAAAATACAGAGCCTAACTTCAATTCCTTCTCACCTTCAGCTTCTACTGCCTTCCAATTCGTTCTACCCTCTTCATGACCACCAAACCCTAAATATCACAAACGGGTTGCCCGAAACCCGAAATATCGGGTCGCCGGAAAATTTCACAAATTTGTCTCCGGAGAAGGGAAATTTTCCGGTTGTGGTGAATTTGTTGCTTCGGCTAAGGGGTGGTAAAGGAGGCTTCGGTTCATTGCTGAGAGGAGCGGCAACCAAGGCAGGGCAGAAGAAGACGAATAATTTTGACGCGTGTAGGGATATGAGTGGTAGAAGGTTGAGGCATGTGAATGCGGAAAAGAAGCTGGAAGAGTGGAGAGCAGAAGCAGAAGAGAGGAAATTGGAGAAGATGGCGGATGAGTTTCTTAAGAAGAATGCAAAGGAAGCTGCGAAGAAAGGTAAAAAGGGTGCTACTGGAAGTAACACAGATAAGTATGTGCAGAAGTATAGGGAGGATTCTGCTAAGTGTATGGAGGAAGTGGATAGGTCAGTTAGGGAGTCCCTTAAGGGATTCGTGTCATCTAAAAGGAAGGGGGTTGAGCTCAATGAATCAGAGTCCAAAAAGCTCAAGATATGGAAGGGTAAGAGGATAATGGGCGATAGTGATAGCGAGGATCTAGATGATGATGACGACAGTGATGCAGAAGAGGAAGAGAAAGAGAAATCCATCGTCATAGATAATGGGGGTAATTCAGACTCCAATGGAGAAGCAGAGGGAAGTTTGGATTCTGTGACTGGCAGAAAAGTTGATGGTGGTGCATCTGAGAGTGGCTCCGAGGAAGAAAAGGACACTCTTCTTCTGAAGAATCTTGAACCTGGTAAAGATGTCAATGTAAATGACGTTCACCATGAAGGTGAAAGTCTGTCCTCACTCACTCCAGACAGTCCAGAAAATACTGGGCAGAGTGTTGTTGCCTCTAGTGTTGGCACTGATATTGCATCTGCGATCGAAGGTATTCAAACAGAAAAAGAAGCTTCTGAGCCAATTGTTGTGGAGGCGAGCTCTGATGTGAAAGAAAACAATGCTGCAGAACCCAGTTATAATCTAAGCCCTATATCAGAACCTCAGGAAGATGCAGTCGCAAAGGATTCAGACTTAGAAAAACCTTTGAATTTTGAGCAATTTAGTTCAGCAGCGGAACTGGAGGTCCTTGGCATGGAGAGGTTAAAGTTGGAACTTCAAGTTCGTGGGTTGAAGTGTGGAGGCACCCTCCAAGAACGTGCAGCCAGGCTTTTCTTACTCAAAACCACACCTCTGGAGATGCTTCCAAAGAAGTTGCTTGCTAAGAAGTAATTCTGTGCTCGTTTGTTTTGCCGTTGTAGCTGGTTGTAATTGTAACCTCATGTTTTAATTGTCAGTTTATTCTCTATTTGACTTACTATGTAAATATGCGTGTGTATTTTTCTATATATTTCAACAACTTCCAAGGACGAACAGCAGTAATTCACTTTTTTTAGAGTAATAAAAGGTGACTAATGTTCCGATATTTCTGAATTTGTTGTTGTATCACTATGACTTGCTTGATGCATCTTTTCTAAACAGAATCTAGCAAGTAATGGTGTTTGAAATGAACCAAATCAAGAATCTTGGGAACTTACAGTTTCCTTTTGGCTGCCTTTAGTTATACACAATCATGTTTTTCCATTTTAGAGCAATTTCCTCGTAGTGTACCAATCAATTTGTTTAGAAGTGAAAACTAAAATAGAAACATAAAATCTAGTTATGTTCACAATCATGCTACAACAATATTTACACGGCGAATGGAAAGCATAGATTAGAGAAAATGTTTTGAACTAATTTGGAGTTGGCATGAAGGGAATTATTCCCTTGCTGTTGGAGTTGGAACATTATAATTGCTGGTTTCTGTGCTTGTTCTGTTACTATCAAGATGAACATCCCAATTCCATGAAATTGAGATAACAAGGAGAAGGTATAATTCTGCGAAGAAGCCGAAAACGGAGGAGAAAAAAGGTTTAAATGTAGAAGCTTTCTTGGAAGAAAATTAGAAGGTTTTAAATGCAAACCTTGATTTGGAGCAAAACTGCATAATTATTATCTTTTGATTGATTAACTTGATTATCCATATGATTAGCAATGATCATTCCACTTTTTAGTTCATGGGCCTCAATGTACTTTTTTCCTTCTTTAGCGGAAGAACTTTGCTAATAATAGGAAAACAAAGGGATCCCTCAGCAAAAGATTCCAAAATTATTTCCCTAATTTATATTTTCTATAAAAACAATCAATGTCCATGTGTTGTACATAAAGAACAACAACTTGTGCTCCCTCCGCCACCAACGAATTAAACAAAGCCACGCTTTCCTAAGCCCAGCTATCTCTGTACGTGGCACTATATCATTGGTTAAACCACCTCGGTGCAAAAAAACAAAAAAATTATACACACAAAATGGAAGATTGTGCGCCCCACAAATCTCATCTGTTGAGAACTGTATTCCTTTCTTCAACTTCTAAAGAATTTTTCTGCAGAACTATACATACAGCTTTCTGTATATATAGATTCGTGACTTCAACAACCCTAAAAATGGTGAAGTTGTAGAGAGAGAAAGTGAGCTATAGCTTGGCGATGTTGGAGAGGTGGTGCGGAATTCGAGGTAAAGATTCCCGTCTGTGTAACTTTAACCCGGACTCGATTCTCAACATTGACTGTGCGAGAAATGCCTACGTCACCTGAAGAAAACCCTAACCCTAAGGTGAAATCGGCGGCGGCGGCGGCGGCGAAGAAACGGCGGTCGAGCTTGTCGGATATATGGAATAACAAGGATGCTCAGGCGTTGAAGCAATTGGTGCTTCAAATGCGAGCTCAATCGGTTTCTAATTCCACTACTCCACCGTCTGAGCCCGAATCTGATATCCAATCCCTAACCCAAGAAGACGGGGAGCCGACCCGTTTTAGTTCTGGACCAGATTATACCGCCGTACTTTCTGATAAGTTGCTGTTGAATGTGCTTTCGAAGCTTCCGGAACACCAACATATTTCTAATTCATTGGTTTGTAAGCGTTGGTGTAAGCTTAGTGGGAAGTTGGTTAGGTCTATTAAGCTGTTAGATTGGGAATATTTGGAATCTGGGAGGCTTAGTTATAGATTTCCGGGTTTAATTGACATTGACCTAGTTCGAGCATGTGTGAAATCCCGGAGGAATTCGGGAATTGTTATGAGTCATAGGCTCGTTTCGGTGCATTTGGATTCGAACTGTATTCATGGAGGGTTTGTTGGGAAAGAGGGGTTTTTGGGACAAGAGGTGGTTGATGGAGGGGTTAAGGTTCTAGTTGAGGGTTGTGCTAATTTAAGAAGAGTAGTATTGATGAATGCGAGTGTAGAGGGGCTGGGTTATTTGGGTGAAAAGTGTGAAACTTTGCAGGAGTTGGAATTGCATTTCTCTGATGACTTTGCATTGAAGGGATTATTTGGCTGTAGGAATTTGCAGATACTGAAATTGGTTGGTTGTATTGATGGATTATATAATTCCATGGTTTCAGATATAGGGTTGACAATTTTAGCACAAGGGTGTCCGCGTTTACTGAAGCTTGAGCTGGTCGGATGTGAGGGAAGTTATGATGGGATCAAAGCAATTGGGCAGTGCTGTCAGATGCTTGAGGAATTGATACTTTGTGATCATAGGATGGATGGTGGGTGGTTGTCTGCTTTGTCATTTTGCAGCAACTTGAAAACTTTGAAGCTTCAGTGTTGTAAGGTTCTAGATTCATGTCCTGGCCCTGATGAGCACTTGGGTTCTTGTTCTACTCTCGAGGAGCTACATTTACATCAGTGTCAATTACGGGATAAGCAAGGTGTGAGAGCATTGTTTCTGGTATGTGGGACTGTCCGAGAGCTTGTCTTTGGGGACTGTTGGGGATTAGACAACACTGTATTTGCTGCTGCAAGTGTTTGTCGGTACGAACACATATTTATTCTATTTATGTATTGTATATGCATTTCTAACTTGAACAGAATCTGAAAAATTTAAAATTGATGTATTATATTGTTAATGAGTGCATGTAGAAATGGAAAACTTGCTGAATGGATAAGGAAATTTTCATCTTTAGCAATTGACTGACCAACTTTTTTGGCGAGAATTTATCTGTTTGCAAACATAGAAAATAGATGCATTTCTTTAAAAGGATTTGTACCCAAACATCAGAAGAGACTTCTATAGTCCTTTGCTTATTAAAATACTGTGTTATAAATCTCAGAGAAAAAGGAGGTAACTAACAATGAAGTGATGAGATAAATTACAACAATAACAAACCCAATGTAATATCACAAATGGGATTAGGGAGGGTAGAGTGTACGCATACCTTAATCCTACCTTGAGAAGGTTGAGAGGCTGCTTTCGGTAGACCCTCGGTGGGGTCTGAGAGGTAGATAAATTATCATCATTAAATGCACAAAGGGTTCCAAAATCAGTTTGACATCTAAAATTTCTTTCTACAATATCTAATATTAATAATTTGACTGCTTTTCTTTAAAGAAAGAAACCAACTGAGTCAAATTCGTCTTTTATGGTTAATTTGATGCAGAGCATTTCTTTTTTAAACAGAAGATTGCATCTAACTAGTCCATGAACTCTATAAGTAGAATGATAACATAACAAATGTGGTGACACTTCCAAGATTAATTTGAACTTTTTTCTTTTCTAGGAGCTTGAGAAATCTCTCTTTGGAAGGATGCTCATTGCTCACGACGGAAGGATTAGATTCGGTAGTTCAGTCATGGAAAGAGCTTGAAAGGCTTAAGGTAGTCTCATGTAACAATATAAAGGATAGTGAAATAACACCAGAACTAGCAACTTTATTTTCTGTTCTCAAAGAGCTAAAGTGGAGGCCAGATTCTCGATCTTTTCTATCATCAGGTCTTGAAGGGACTGGTATTGGGCAGAAAGGTGGTAGATCATTGCGGAGGAAGTAGAGTGTGAACTGGTAAAGATGTCAATGTAAATGCAGTTCACCATGAAGGTGAAAGTCTGTCTTCACTTGTTCCAGACAGTCCAGAAAATATTGGGCAGAGTGTTGTTGCCTCTACTGTTGGCACTGATATTGCATCTGCAATTGAAAGTACTCAAACAGAAAAAGAAGCTTCTGGTACTTCTGAGCCAATTGTTGTGGAAGCGAGCTCCGGTGTGAAGAAAGCAATATTGCAGAACCCAGTAATAATTTAAGACCTATACCAGTTCCTCAGGAAGATGCAGTCTCAAAGGATTCAGACTTGGAAAAACCTTTGATTTCCAAGAATTTAATTCAGCGGTGGAACTGGAGGTATGCATAATCTCTGATATATAGTATAGTTGATTTCCATTGCTTAGTATATATGTGTTGTTCAATACGTATCATTAAAGCCTTTCTCTGCTTGCTGTAACCATTTGTTCTCAACTGGTTGTTATTCAAATTGAAAATTACAGTGCATCAACTTTTTTGTTTGGCTAATTCTACAACTTGTTATAACCCCCAACCCAACTCCAGCCCCTGCGCGTGCCCCTTTCTGTTCTGGATAGCTCAAAAGTTGCCAATGACCGTGCAATTTGGTGATTGTTACTTGCTTACATGGACTTTTCTGTGAGATTAATAGCAGTTTATAAATAATTTTTTTGGTTGTGCCCCTAGTGGCTAAGTAAGAGTGTCCCAACACTTCTATATCCTGCTGGCTGCACTCCAGATAAACTTAAACTGTTGACATTGAAATCCTTTGAGAGGGTTAATAAACACCTCATCTGTCATGGCCCATACTTTTTTTTAATCATTGTTTAGCTAATGTCCCAAGTTTAATTTGTTATTTTCTTCTGTTACTTTGCATAGCTGAATGCTGATGGCACTGCTGCTTTTCTAATTTGTGTTTTTAGTGTTGATTCAGTGATATTGCTTCAGTGACTGGTAAAAACCCCTTTATGGCTTCAATGGGATGTTAACAAAGTTGCTGGAAATTGATTCTTGAGAGAATTGCAGTAAAATAAAAAAAATAGAAAGCAGGGAAGTCACTCTCTAGTATTCTTTGTTTGAAAGAAATTGGAGTTTAAATGAGAACAAGACCCTTTTTTCCCCTTACATTTGTGCAGGACTTTGGAGGAAATCTTTTCCGGGTGAAGTTTTTAAGTGCATTTCCATCAACTTTATTTTTTTACTAAATGCATCAAAAAATGTTGATAATTATCTTTCTGGTACTTGATGTTACCAATTCTCAGAAAAAAAAATTAACTTTGTGGTACTTGGTTTTCCTTTCCACACAATCAAATGGTACTTATGTGTCCTTACTGCGAGTAAAATCGTGTTTTAGGGGGGAAAGGATGTGTGTCTTCTGTTTATTGGTCTTCCCTTCTTGTTGGAACTGTTGCCTTCGGGCATCGCTTGGTTCATCTGCCACTGCTAAGTTTGTACTCTTCGTCTCAGATAACAGTATGGAAGTTTGACATGAATACTTTGATATATGTGTTATTTTAAATTGGGACTATATACTATGATTTTGGCATTGATATTGTTGTCTGGTCTCTATGTTTTCCTCGTCACCAGTAAGCTTGTGTTACTGTTCACTGGTGAATGCAGTAAGTGTTTGTCACCAATATTTCCTAACTATATGTACTTTGATTTGGTTGTGTTAGCCATTAGGTCATCGCCATGGAGAGGTTAAAGTTAGAACTTCAAGTGCGTGGGTTGAAATGTGGAGGCACTCTGCAAGAACGTGCAGCCAGGCTTTTCTTGCTCAAAACCACACCTTTGGAGATGCTTTCAAAGAAGTTGCTTGCTAAGAAGTAATTCTGTGCTCGTTTGTTTTGCTATTGTAGGTAGTTGTAATTGTAACCTCTTGTTTTACGTGTCAGCTTATTCTCTATTCGACTTACGATGTAGATATGCGTATGTATTTTTCAATAAATTCCACTACTTACAAGGACAAACAGCAGCAATTCACTTTTTAGAGTAATTAAACTAATGTTGATTTGGTTCTGATATTTCTGAATTTGATGTTGTATCACCATGATTTGCTTGATTCTTCTTTTCTAAACGGAATCCAACAAGTAATGGTTTTTGAAATGAACCAAACCAAGAATCTTGAGAACTTGCAGTTCCGTTTTGATCGTCTTTAGTTATATACACAATCATGTTAAGATTTAGACAATAATTCTAAACAGGTATAATCTATTTGCACATCATGAATGAAGAGAATTTCTGCAAATAGGGCAACTGCTATTCATCTTCAACCACTTATCAACACATTCAACATGGAAGCAATGTTCACATTCAGGTATGCATCTGAGTGTTTCTCCTGCACTGTACTCACCCAAGCATATTGCGCAAATCATAACGTTTATTCCCGAAATTCGCCTGCTTTCACCAAGAACCACTTTGGGGTAGGACTGAATCGTGGATTCATCAAGCCCTTCTATCACAATCATTGGCATTGGTGCTAAGTTCGTCATAGAGGCTGTGGCAGCAGCCACTTGGCGGCGGTGGTTTAGTTCGAGAAAAACTCGGCATGAAACGCAGATTAAGCAGAGGACCGATGGTAAAATGAGGGACACACCCACGAATAATATCAAGATTATTTCTTTACGTGCAGTCCCACCTGTCAATTCAAACAACTTATCATATATTTTGTAAAATCAATAATTATCTATATAATATAATTCAATATCAACTACTTGTATATAAAATTATTTCTCTGTGTGTGTGGAAAATAAAAAATAAAAGAGTGAAGCACAAACGTTAGACTTTTTTAACCTTAGGACTTTCCGTCTAATTCACATTTCGTATACGTAATATCGCAAATGCGTAGGTGGTGATAGCTACACAAGGCCGGCATATCAAAATCTGATCATTTTCCAAGGTAATTGTAGGTAAATTTATACATGGAAAAAGGATATAATATACCCTCAATTTTACATATATCTTTATTATGAAAGTGGATCAGATATACTCCTAAAATTATACAAATGACTCGTAAGCATCGATTAGCAAGTTGTGTTGCTACAATATTTTTACTAATTCATTCAATAAACAATCATTAGTGATTAGACATCGAAAAAATCCACAAAATTCACCTGTTTTTGGAGTTGGAGCATTGGAATTGCTGGCTTCTGTGCTTGTCTTGTTACTATCAAGATGAACATCCCATGATAGTCGAACATCTCCATGAAAATGAGATAACACGGAGAAGGTATAATTCTGTAAAGAAGCCGAAAACGGAGAAGAAAAAGGGTTTAAATGTAGAAGTTTTCTTGGAAGAAAATTAGGTGGATTTTGGAGTTTTATCTCTTTAGTGGCATAGTTGATTTCTTGTACGAGAAAATCTCCTGAAAATGGAATATTGAGTAGTGTATTGCCTTGATCAGTACATCTTAGGGAAAAGTTATTATAGTTTGTATTTTGAGATTGTAATTTGAAAGGGTATTGTATGGTGAGATTCCCACAAATGGAAATGTTTGAAGAGAAATTTTGAGTATTACTAAGGAAAAAATGATGAGAAAAAAGAAAGAAGAAGAGACTCATAATGCTCATAGGTCTCATCTCTGGAGAATTTGACTTTTTTGTTTAGAGAAATTTTTTTAAGGTAGTTCACTAGACACTAATGATTAAATTAATTTAACATAGTTTATTTCTCTTTTATTGTCATATTTATATATGTTTGGTCTTCTCAAGCAAAACAAGACACAGAGACTTGGACCAAAGTTTATTTTACATTTATGTGATAAATTATGTAATTAACTTTCCTCTCTCTGTCAAGCCCTAAAATACTAACACAAACTATATAGATTGGGAAACAACAAGGTTACTCATAGAGTCCTTTGTTTTTATATTACGATTTGCAAGCTTTATATCTTCAAATAAGATATACTTTTTTTCATCAAATAATTGCTTCCATATATCCTTTTCATGGATTGAGAAAGTGAAGAAAGAAGAACATACGTGCAAAGCATAATTAAAATGCTTTGCCTCTTTAGCTATAAATTAAGTATCAAGCTAACAAAAAATATACAAGCATATCATTTTGTAGAAGCGGACAAGACTTTCGGCAATTTATTTATTGCTTAAAAGCATGACTTAATCTCAGTATGACACTACAAGAAAAATAGTTTTTAGCAGTAATAATTATTCACATTAAATAAAGAACGTTAGTCTTTACTAATATGCTAGCTAATTGTCATTAGATTTAATGTCGCTACAAGCTTTAACACATTATTACAAAGAAGCCAAAAGCCTCTAAAAAACATATTTAAAGGAAATTAAACTATTATCGTTAATAAATTAACCTTTGAGTTATATCCTTTTCCTTCCCTGCACGACTAATAGAACTCATTAAATCTAATTCAAGATGGTTGATAAACAGCACCACTTTTCATATTGAGCAAGTCAATGGTAATTTATATATCTTGTAGACTTGTTAAATTTTTTCACAACACTATTACACCTTGAAAACAAATATGACCATTTGATTAGAGTTGAAGAAACTAAATCTAATATGAATGCTTGGAAGTTTCAAGAATCGACATCTCTTTTGATAGTGTTGTTTTTATCTATTATTATTATTATCTAAAATAATCAAATTATTAATCATTGAACTATACCAAGAGAAAGAAGGGGGGAGTGGTGGAGAAAGGAATCAAAAACAAAAAGATACTTTATATTAACATTACTCCTATGTTTAGGACAATACTACCTGAAAATTATAATCAATTCAAATCTCACCGATCCAATCCAAATTTGTTTACAAGTTATAACAATATATGGACATGAGAATCATAGCAACTCAATTGGTCAGTTACATAAACTTTCACTTTGTTTGCGAGAATTAGATTCCCTATCTGAAAAAATAAATAAAAGACAATAGGTGGACATGATTTTGTAACAAAGGGAAATCTTTATAAACATCGCTACAAATTACGCAATTTAGAGAAAAGGAGACACTTTCGACAAACAGGACAAGTAGTCTTCAACATCAACCACTTATCAACACAATCAATATGGAAGCAATGTTGACACCCCGGCATACACTTTGCTATCTCTCCAGCATTATACTCCGCCAGGCATATCGGGCAACCCGATTCGCCCTTACAAGCCGGAACAAGTTGTCTGCTTTCATCGACGACGATTTTTTGGTATGATTGAATCGTAGACTCATCAAGACCAGCCACACGGCTAGCCCCTGCTTCCGCGGCTGATTCACCGCCATTTTCTGGATATTGGCGGTGAATGCCTGCGGCGCAGAAGCGAAATGCTATACAGATAACAAAAAAGGTGAATGGGATAACAAAACATATGGTAACGATTAGGACGAAAATGATTAACTGACGATTTGCCATGATTCTGAAATCTGGAATCAACTAAATCCAGGCTGCTTATATATATTAGTAGATTCTAATGAATTTTGTTAATTTATTCTGACATGTATTATTTTAAAGTCAACTCTGTATACGTATGATTATGTACTAAATGATCATTTTTTTTTTGTTAATGATGTGTGACGTTATTATAATTAATATGATCCAATGGAATCTTTTTTATTCTTGTATGATGCCTAATGGAAAAGTCGATTATACCCCTGGTACATTTTTATTTAGGGTGTGTGGCATGCAATAAAAATATTCTAAATTTCTTTGTTTTAAAGAGCAGGAAAAATAGGTTTTGTTAGAATCTATGCGTCCACTTATCAGTCAATGGACCAGGTCCCTTGACACACACACAAGTATGAACAGAAAGTAAATGCAGTTTAACAACACAACAGTTTTACGTGGAAACCTCCTTGCTCAAGGGAGTAAAACCACGACCTGTCACACATGATTTTCAAAACTGTTTCACTAATCTTCACAAGCAAAAGTAAAACCAGTTACACAAAAGTGAGAAAAAGTTTTTAATCTCACACTCAAGCAATACCTCTATTGCTTGATGAGCCCAAGTAGAAGTTATTCTACTCACTAAGCTATCTCTTCTAGATAACTTAAAGTTTCAACACTACCACACTGATTCCTTTATAGATATAGGAATAGTTTACAATGTAAAAGCCCACGAATGTATTCTCAAACAACTACACAATATGCTTCTGAGTTTTAGGTTGTTATTGAATAATTCTTTTCTCTGTATTTTCTATGACCTCTGCAAATGTTCTTGAAAGTGCTTCTTCAAGTTGCAAAAGCCAAAAAAAAAATTTAAGGGAAGATGACATTGTATAGACAAGTCACTTTCCTTAAACCCATGCCATTGGTTGGAAAGTTCTGACGTTTCTGCCGCGTCTGCCACTTCTGCCACTGTTGGCGACTGTGCACCAACTTTTTGTACTTTCTCCAACTTGCAGTCAACGGCTTGTTCATGTATGGAGCCTGGTACCTTTACAAGGTCCCTGAGTTTGTCACATCATCAAAACTTACAAATAACATTTTCCCCCTTTTTGATGATGACAAACAATGCTCCAGACACTCTTCCAACTTCATAACAAGTTCCCCCTGAATTACTTGTCCATCCTCCTGGAGAGGAAAAAAAATTATTCTGACTGTATTCCCCCTCACTTGTATTCCTCCTTACAACCATGTCCAGCTACCACTTATCAGTTATAATTTCCCCTTTTGGCATTATAAAAAAGAGATACAGTAAACCAGAGATATCAACAAAAATACCAGAGAAGACCAAAGCGTGATAGCAATCAAACAAAAAGGAAAGCATTCACAATAGATAGTAGCTAGAACACAGGAGGAATAAGATAAATAGCATTTCAAGATAAACATTTAATACATTAATAGCAAACTGAGAATCTAATGACAACAAGATTTGCCACACAAGAAAGACACAGAAAATGATTGGGAAAGACTAAGAGGGGGGAGGCTGATGAGAAAGGGACTGAATAATGAGAGTGAGCCTATCATTTGCAGCATCATTATCCTTTATTGCCTTTTCTTGCAAGGCAGTAACCTTGGCCCTCAGCTCTGCATTTTTCCCTTTCCAGGGCTTGAACTACAGAAGTACCAGGTCCCTCTGTCTGTGCAGTGATCAGCTCAGCTTTGAGTATAGCAATTTCGGCATCTTTTCCACTCAATCGCACAGTTAATCCTTCAACTGCATGCTTGAGTTGGTTCTGGTCTTCTATGAGTTGAGCCATCTTGCTCTTGGGATTTCCCTTCCCTTCAATGCACTCACATTCAACCAGAGTATTCTCTGAAAAAGCCTGTTTCACAGTACCAACCTTACCAACGCTCAAAGGAATGTTAAAGTATTTGAATACTTCAGTAAGAAAGTATCCATATCCCATTCCATGTATTCCTTTTCTTTCAACGACAGTCTTGTACATGTGTTCAAGCATGAGCCCTGGGAGATTCAGAGGTTCAAATTTGCACAACAACTCCATCACATATAAATCAGCAGAAGTAGCTGAGGTCCTCTTTTCAGTTCGAGGAAGCAGAGTTTTGTTTACAAACTCGAACACCAACTGATACTCACTTTTCATCACCTTCTTAAAGATTCCTGCACACTTAGTTGTGGGAAGCTTTGAGACCAATGCCACAAACTCAGTAGAACAATTTTTCCCAATAACAGACCTGGTACCCTCTCGAGGCACCTTAAGAATTTTTCCCAACAAAACCTCATTTAGTTGCACTGCAATATCATTCACTCTGGTATGGACACTCCAATCTTCTTTGAATTGAATATTGTAGTAAAATTCACGCACTTCCTCTTCATGAAGAATAGGAGACTTTTTGTTGAAGAGATGCATCCATGACTGGATTTCCACCATATCATGTAGAGAGTTCATTACAGGTAGGTTGATTATTCCCATGTCAAAAACTCTCCCAGCCAGCACAACCTGTTTTTTCAAGTTGTCAACAGTTTCTTGTTTGTTGACCTCCTTTTCAACTTTACTTTGGGTACCAGATCCCTCTGATCTTTTCCTTTTTCCTATAGAACTCTTCCCTGTGGATTCTATCTTCTCCACCTTTTTACATTCTCTTGACTTTGTTTTTTCTGACCTTTTCTTCTTGTCCTTCTTTTCAGTCTCTTCAGCAGACACCTCTATGACTCCAGATTTAGGCATTTTGAAATTAGACACTTTGAATGTTCTAGCACTCCTGATTTTAGCTGTGGACCTTGCACTAGCCTTCAAGGCATCAACCAGCAACTTTTTTGCATCAGATCTAGTAATAGGTCTCCTTCTAGGTACCTCTTCTACTACCTTTTCTTTTCCCTTTCTTGACACACTATCACCCCTCTTCTCAACCTTCCATTTGACAGATTCATCCTCACCTTCAGACTCAGAGGAGTTTGAAGATGGATACCTCCCCAAATCAGGAGTTTTATCAAAAATGGGTTGAGTTTCTCTAACCTCTTCGCCTTGAAAAGATTCATTTTGTTCGACCCTGACCTCTTCTCTCATCATGGCAAGACTTTCAATCACCAGCTCTTCACTGGCGGCGAGAATATTTGACTCAGAAGATTTATTTCTTGGCAGGTCTCCTTCAAACAAAGCATCTGGCAGCATTTCGTGATGAGGACCAGGTCCAGTAGGAACACTAGAGCTGTTCAGATCTATAGAGTGAAAAGGATTGTCAGGAATATCTTGGAGAGACCCTGAAGGAACATTGGACCTAGACCTTTCTGCAGAAGGAGAATAGAAGGCAATGGGTTCAATTTCACTGAGAGCAGTAAGCATTTGCTTAGAGGCGGATGAAGGAGTAGACATTTTAAACAAAAGAAGAGAAGAATAGCAGTTTTTTTTTTCCGAAGACACAAAAGATGAGATGAAACCAGATTTCGACTTTTCTCTTCTTTTTCCGTTCTTTTAGTGAAGGAATATTGAAAGACACATTTAAGAATTCAAGTGAGAAAGAGGAGGGTTTTAAAAGAAACGAAACGGTGCCAGGTCCCTTGATTTGATGTGTCACTTGAACAATAAGGGATGGGACTAACGGTCAGAATATCCGATGACTGACACGTGGCTTGATCAACAGTCATATTTTTTCAGTTTAAAATTAATGTAGAGAATGCTAACCTTGACTGGGACCAGGTCCCATAATACATCTTTATTATCATTCCTCAACTGTTCTAGCCATGTCCTTGCTTAGCTAGTCCTTCCTGAATGTATACCTACAATAGGTACAAACATGATCTAGTCCAGATAATATATTATTGACACAAAGGATACCTGTACTGCAAGTTTAGCCATCAAAAGAATTCAACTATTGAATTTCTGAAAATCAGGTAGAGAACATAATGCCCAACTTCAACCTATTTCTTTCAAATTGATCTTTGCTGAGAGCCTTAGTAAAGATATCTGCAATTTGTTCCTCTGTTGGACAATACGTAAGTACAATATTCCCCTTTTCAACATTGTCTCTCAGAAAATGATGCCTCACATCAATGTGCTTAGTTCTCTTGTGTTGAACTGGATTCTTTCCCATACTAACTGCACTAGTATTGTCACACATAAGAGGAATAGCTTTGATGATTACACCAAAATCCTCCAAATGTTGTTTGATCCATAACAATTGTGAACAACATGCAGCTGCTGCTACATATTCTGCTTCAGCTGTTGAGAGAGCTACATAATTCTGTTTCTTAGTTCCCCAAGAAATGAGTGAAGATCCAAGGAAATGAGCCATTCCAGAAGTACTCTTCCTGTCAACTTGATACCCAGCAAAATCAGCATCTGCAAAACCGACAAGATCAAAAGTGTCACCTGCAGGATAAAAGAGGACCAGGTCCCCTGTTTTCTTCAAGTATCTTAGAATACGTTTTGCAGCCTTCAAATGTGAATCACGAGGACATGCTTGGAATCTAGCACACATTCCAACACTGTATACAATGTCAGGTCTGCTGGCAGTCAGATACAACAATGACCCAATGATTCTCCTATACATGGTTTGATTTACAAGAGAATCAGATTCATCTGATATAAGCTTGGAGTTTGTTCCCATAGGAGTATCAATAGGTTTTGAATCAAACATATTGAATTTCTTCAACAGCTCCTTAATGTACTTCTCTTGACTGATTGAGATTCCATTCGATGATTGCTTGATTTGTAATCCCAGAAAAAACGTTAATTCACCCATCATGCTCATCTCAAATTCCCTTCCCATTAATGATGAAAATTCTTCACACAGATGCTCTGATGTAGCTCCAAAAATTATGTCATCCACATATACCTGAATAATAAGCAGTTCCTGTTCTCTTTTTAATAAGAACAAGGTATTGTCAATTTTTCCTCTTCTGAATCCATTTTTCAACAGAAACTTTGACAACCTTTCATACCAAGCTCTAGGGGCTTGTTTCAAACCATACAGAGCCTTATTCAATCTGAACACATGATTTGGAAACTCAGCATCTTCAAACCCAGGAGGCTGTTTAACAAACACCTCCTCTTTCAGGTCTCCATTTAGAAACGCACTTTTGACATCCATTTGATACAGCTTGAAACCCATGAATGCTGAAAAAGCTACTAAAATTCTGATGGCTTCCATCCTTGCAACAGGTGCAAAAGTTTCATCATAATCTATTCCTTCTTCTTGATTGTATCCTTGAACAACTAATCTTGATTTGTTTCTGGTAATTACACCATTTTCATCAAGCTTGTTTCTGAAAACCCATCTGGTTCCTATCACTGTTCTGCCAACTGGTCGAGGAACCAGGTACCACACCTTACTTCTTTCAAACTGATGAAGTTCTTCTTGCATTGAATTAATCCAATCTGCATCACCTAATGCTTCTTTCACATTCTTTGGCTCAATGGATGATATGAATGCTGAGAATGCAACTAGATTTCTTGTTTTTGATCTAGTGTGAATTCCAGAATTCAAGGGAGAAATCAGATTATCAAGAGGATGTGATGAACTATGTTTCCATCCTGATCTCAAAGTCGACTGGTTCAGCTGATCAGCATGTTCTTCTTCTTCAAGGATCTCATTATCTTCTGGAGAGTTTGAGGTATTCTGACTGGAGTTCAGAGTAGTACCAGGTTCCTCATCACACTTTTCAACTTCATCAGTCTTTTCTGATAGACTATGATTATCATTATCATTGTCATTCTTCAACTGATCACCAGCTTCATTTCCTTCAATTTTCTGTGAATTGAACAGCTTAATCAACTCATCTTCATCATTTGATGCATCACTTTTCAAACTTCCATCTTCATCAAACACAACATGAATACTTTCTTCAACACATTGAGTTCTTTTATTGAAAATTCTGTATGCTTTACTTGACGAAGAGTATCCAACGAACACTCCTTCATCACTTCTAGGATCAAATTTTCCCAGATCATCTTTTCCATTGTTCAGCACAAAACATTTGCAACCAAAAGCCCTAAGATAACTCAACATAGGTTTTCTGTTGTTGAGCAACTCATAGGGAGTCTTATTCAATAAAGACCTTATTAGACACCTGTTAGTAACATGACATGCTGAGTTGACAGCTTCAGCCCAAAAACTTTGAGGAAGATTTGATTCAATCATCATAGTCCTAGCAATGTTCACCAGGGTTCTGTTTTTTCTTTCCACTACTCCATTTTGTTGAGGAGTTCTAGGAGCAGAAAAATTATGACTAATACCATTCTCCATGCAGAATTGATCAAGTTTTAAGTTTTCAAACTCAGTTCCATGATCAGATCTAATTCCAACAATCACTTGATTTAATTTTGTTTGAATCATTTTGAAGAACACTACCAATTCTTCAGGAGTTTCAGCTTTTGATCTTAGGAATCTTATCCATGTGTATCTAGAGTAATCATCAACTATCACCAGAATGTATTTCTTGCCATTTCTACTTTGAACTTTCAAGGTCCACATAAATCCATGTGTAACAGCTCCAGTACTCTTGATGATGTTACCTGCTTTTTGACTTGAAGGAAGATCTGATTTGTTTTCCTTTGACACACGCTTCACATATTTTGTTTTCACAGAACTTTAACTTTGGCAAACCTAGGACCAGGTCCTTAGAAATCAGTTTATTCAATAAAGATGAGCTCACATGCCCAAGTCTTCGATGCCACAGATCAGCATTTTCATTTTGAGCATAAGACATGTCAGATCATCTCCATGAGATGTTTCTAAGTTAGCCACATACATGTTCTTACTTCTGAAGGCAGTAAGCATCACTTTCTTTGTGGTTAGATTAACCACAGTGCACTTCTCAGAAGTAAACTTCACTTCATTTCCCTTGTCACAAATTTGAGATACACTTAAAAGACTGTACTTCAATCCACCAACATGATACACATTATCAATTGATTCTCCAAGAGATTTTCCCACTTTACCAACTCCCAAAATGTAACCCTTCTTTCCATCACCAAAAGAGACACCTCCACCTTGAAGTGTCTTGAGTGAGAGGAAATTTTTGATATCACCAGTCATATGTTTAGAGCATCCGCTGTCCATATACCAACATTGACTGCTGCTCCTCTCACTCACCTGCAACACAAGTCACTTGTTATGCTTGGGAACCCATTTCAATTTGAGTTCCCAGAAAGCTGACAATGGAGTGATTAGATTGTTTCTAGTCCAATGGGGTAGTTTTTGAATCTTTTTGACAAAAGATTTTGGAGTAGAATCAGATCCTTTATTTGAAAACATTTTAGCTGAAACTTGTTTTGGGGGACCAGGTCTTTCTTTTGTTACTCCTTGCTTTTCCGTGTACTTAGAGAGTTTTTCATGAGACTTTCTCCAGCCAGTACATTTTTCTTTTAAATGCCCATTTTTCCCACAGTGAAGACAAAGTAAATTGTCAGACACAAAAACATACTTGCTGTGAGGATTAAAGGGAGGAGTAATATTTAAACTTCCTAGACCCTTCTTATCAAAATTGCTTTGATTTGTTACACTGGACAGCAACTTAGAAGATTTTGTCCACTTAAGAGATTTTTCAAGTTCTTCCTTAAGTTTGGCAATATCCTTTTCTAAGTTGTTGTTCTTTTCCAAGGCCAACCTAAGTTTTTCCTCAGAGGTAATCAGTTTTTCTTCAATATCAACTTGTAAACCATTTGACCTTCCATTTTGCTCTTCAGCTTCTTCAATTTTCTGATATAACTGTTTTTTAAGTTCAGTCTTGTCAGTTTCCAGAGAAGCCAATTTATCTTCCATTTTATCTTTGTTTTCAATTAAACTGTCAAGTTCAGCATTCATAATGTCTCTTTCAGAGGTTAACTCAATTACTGAATCAATCATAACATTTGCTAATGTTCTCAGTTTTTTAAGAGAGTAAGTACTCAAGTTATGTTTCATATCAAGAAGAGTTACCTTGTCCTCCTCTTCTTCATTTTCTGAATGGGCCATGAAAGCAAACATCTCATTGAAAATGGTTTCCTCTTCATGAACCACCACCATTGACACATCATTTGGTTCATCAGGATCTTCTGAGTCACTTGAAGAGTCTCCCCATGCAGCAAGAGCCTTTTTGACCACATAATCAGCAGCAGCTTTCTTATCATTTTTGTTGAGTACCAGGTACCTTCTCTTCTCTTTATCACCTCTTGATTTTTGATATTCTTTATTTTCAGCCTTTCGGTAAGTTAAGGTCCATGCTTGAAACGAAAAAAAAGAGGAAGGGGAGGGGGTCGCCCAAAGCTGTGGAGATAGGGTGAAAGATAAAAAAGCTATATTTAGAATAATAAAGAGAATCTATTCAAATTCATATTCGAAAATGGGATTATCAACTATACTTGACTGGAAAAACCAGCCAATCTACTCTCTTGGTCTCCCCCCTGTAACTTGAGGAGTAATGGACATTCTCTCATAAAGTGTCCAGCTTTTCCACACTTGTAACATGTGTCATTTTGAGTGGCAGTTCGAGGACCATTTGCTCCCCTTTTAAAACCTTTGTTCTTTCTCACGATTTTTTGAAACCTACTGATGAGATAAGCCATATCATCATCACTAGCATCCTCTTCAGATTTGTATTTCAGCATTAAGGACTTATCCTTTTTCACCTCCTTCTTCGACTGGTCATGATTTCGATTCATCTCATGAGTCTTCAAATTTCCAATGAGAGCATCCATTGTTAACACTTTCAAGTCTTTTGCTTCAGTAATTGCATCAACCTTACTTTCCCAAGATTTGGGAAGGATTCAAAGCACTTTCCTAACTTGCTTGCTCATACTGATAGGTTCTCCAAGGCTTCTCAATTCATTTGTGATGGATGACAATTTGGTGAACATCTCATGAATGGTTTCACCTTCTTTCATCTTGAAGTTCTCATACAAAGAAGTGAGCATATCAATCTTTGACTCTTTTACTTGTTCAGTTCCCTCATGAGCAGTCTTTAAGCAATCCCAGATCTCTTTTGCAGACTCACATGCTGAGACACGATTGAACTCATCTGGCCCTATCCCGCAGACAAGAAGTGTCTTTGCCTTGTAACCTTTTTCTATCTTCTTCCTATCAGCTTCATCATATTTTTGTCTAGGTTTTGGAACCAGCCTAGTTGTTTCTCCATCTTTCTCTTCAATCATTGGAATAAATGGTCCATCTAATACAATGTCCCATAGCTCACTGTCTTCAGCCATAAGAAAATCATGCATTCTGACTTTCCACCAACTATAGAAGTGTCCATTGAAACGAGGTGGTCTAGTTGAAGACTGACCTTCTTCAAGGTTAAGTGGAGCAGCCATCCTAAAGTAGATGTCACTTTCTTGGTGTTAACCAGATGGAAAGTGCCCGCTCTGATACCACTTGTTAGAATCTATGCGTCCACTTATCAGTCAATGGACCAGGTCCCTTGACACACACACAAGTATGAACAGAAAGTAAATGCAGTTTAACAACACAACAGTTTTACGTGGAAACCTCCTTGCTCAAGGGAGTAAAACCACGACCTGTCACACATGATTTTCAAAACTGTTTCACTAATCTTCACAAGCAAAAGTAAAACCAGTTACACAAAAGTGAGAAAAAGTTTTTAATCTCACACTCAAGCAATACCTCTATTGCTTGATGAGCCCAAGTAGAAGTTATTCTACTCACTAAGCTATCCCTTCTAGATAACTTAAAGTTTCAACACTACCACACTGATTCCTTTATAGATATAGGAATAGTTTACAATGTAAAAGCCCACGAATGTATTCTCAAACAACTACACAATATGCTTCTGAGTTTTAGGTTGTTCTTGAATAATTCTTTTCTCTGTATTTTCTATGACCTCTGCAAATGTTCTTGAAAGTGCTTCTTCAAGTTGCAAAAGCCAAAAAAAAAATTTAAGGAAAGATGACATTGTATAGACAAGTCACTTTCCTTAAACCCATGCCATTGGTTGGAAAGTTCTGACGTTTCTGCCGCGTCTGCCACTTCTGCCACTGTTGGCGACTGTGCACCAACCTTTTGTACTTTCTCCAACTTGCAGTCAACGGCTTGTTCATGTATGGAGCCTGGTACCTTTACAAGGTCCCTGAGTTTGTCACATCATCAAAACTTACAAATAACAGGTTTCATAAGTGATATTTTAAGGATCTGCTTCGATGAACTTATTAAAAAGTCAAAAGTTAAATATAGTAAATAGATGATACCATAATTTTTGCTTTCCACTTATTTTTAAACTTTTTGATCTAAAAGTTGGTGCTTAAAAACACTTTATAATCTTTTCAGACATTTTCAAAATTTAAGAACTATTTAAAAATCAGGAGCACCTAAAAATAAATAAGATAATTCAGACGGACAAGACTACTCATCCCCATAATATTTGCGACAACATACCCCTAATGTTTTCCTAGATTACAAATTAATATTCCCGGGATAAGATTTTCTTTGTTGAAGTACTTACCACCAAAATGAAAATATTTTTCGTTTATACCAAATGCACCCTCAAGCCTTTAAGGTTTGACAATTATAGAGAACTGATTCGTCTACCTCTTTCCATTTTTTTCTTATAATTTGATGGAACTATTTAGCTACAGTAAATTAGTATGAGCAAAATAGGTATCGAAATACAGAATTTGCATAAAGAATAAAGAAATTTTAACCAACACCATAATGGAAAATCACTATGTTCGAAGATTACAATTAATTTAAGAAAGCGTGTATGTTTATCTAATATCCGAAATCATAATAAGGATTTCGTACTCTCTTCATTCCATATAAATTGAATTTTTGAGACATTCAAATTTTACCCTTCATTTGGATTTTCAATATAATGACTTCAAGAAATTTGAAATACTTAATAAGATAAAAATAAAAAACTATGTTTAATTTATATTTTAATTTACTTTTGTTAAAGGGTGTTAAAACACCTCAAAAATTCAATTAATATGAAATGAAGGGAGTATAATACAAACCAATAAATAATTTATTTCAATAACCATAATTGGGAACCGTATAAATACTAATCAAAGGTAGGGAAGGTTAAAATGGACAATTGGTAATTTTGACTAATAAATAAAAAATCATTCCCATGGACCCGTGCGCATCTCCAAAAGCCCTTCAATTAAACTCGATTGTTTAATGTTAGAAATCGGCTATTTCGATTGATGAAAAGGTTACGTTTCTTAATTATTATTATTTGATCATAAATTTTGGTTCAAATGGGTTTAAATATCTATTTGATAATGATATAGATTGGGAAACAACAAGGTTACTCATAAAGAGTCCATTTTTTTTATATTACCATTTGTAAGCTTTGTATCTTCAAATAAGATATACTTTTTTTTCCATCTAATAATTTCTTCCGTATAGCCGTTTTATGGATTGAGAAAGTGAAGAAAGAAGAAACATACGTGCAAAGCATAACTAAAATGCTTTGCCTCTTTAGCTATAAATTAAGTATCAAGCTAACAAAAAATATACAAGCATATCATTTTGTAGAAGAGGCCAAGACTTTCGGCAATTTATTATTTAAAAGAGTGACTTAATCTCAGTATGACACTAAAATAAAAATAGTTTTTAGCTGTAATAATTATGCATATTTATAAAGAACATTAAAGCCTTTACCAGCACTAGTTAATTGCCACTAAATCTAATGTCCCAGTGCATTTACAAAGAAGCCAAAAGCCTCTCAAAAAATATATTTAACGATAATTAAACTATTGTCGTTAATTAAAGTTATATCCTTTTTCTTTTCTGCACCACTAATAGAACTGATTAAATCTAAGTCAAGACGGTTGAGAAAAAATATGACCAGTTTTCATATTGAGCAAGTCAATGGTAATTAATATATCTCGTAGACTTATTTAAATTTTTTCACAACACTATTACACCTTAAAAACAAATATGAACATTTGATTAGTTGAAGAAACGAAAACTAATATGAATGGTTGGAGGTCTCAAGAATCGACATCTATCAATAAGACTTGCTTTTGATAGTGTTGTTTTTATCTATTATTATTATTAATATTATCTAAAATAATCAAATTATTAATCGTTGAACGAAACCAAGAGAAAGAAGGGGGGGAGGGGGGGAATAAGGAATCAAAAACAGAAGATACTTTATATGTATCACAACTACATTGGAGAAAAGGTCAATAACTACACTAATTCTGGTAGCCTCTATTGTCTATGATCAATGGTAGAATCAAGAGTGTCACTCGTCACGACTAGGTCAAAAAACTTTATATCAACATTACTTACTCCTATGTTTAGGACAATACTCCTTTGAAAATTATTCCATATGTTTCAAAAAGAATGATCAGGTTTGACTTGGCAAGAAGTTTACAAATATAAAGAAATTTTTTGAATTTTGTGGTACTAAATTAAAGTTAGGTTAAGAGTGTGTTTGGTATAAAGGAAAATATTTTCCAAATCAACTCATTTTCCTCAAAATTAAGAAAAATGACTTCCCTTCAAAAATTAAGGAAAACATTTTCCAAAATTCTCCTCCAATTTCAAATTACATTTGCTTTTTTGAAAAAAAATCAATTTAAAAAAAATATTTTCAATTTCAAAATTTTATTTTTTCACCCGATCACTGACCCCCCTACCCACCCACGACCGGCCAGCCCCCCCCCCAACCCAGCCCCTCCCCATAAAATTAATTTTGTTTTTTAAAAATACTATCAACTTTAAATTTTTATTTTTTCACTCCTATCCCCTCCCCCCACCCACTACCCCACCCCACCCTACCACCACCACCACCTAAAAAAAAAATTATTTTTAAAAATTATTTTCAATTTTATAAATTATTTTTTACTCTAGTAAAAATAAAAGATGTATCTCAAAAATATTTTTTCATTCATAAGTCAAAAACTAAAAATCATTTTTGGAAAATATTTTCTACTCACCAACCAAACATGAGAAAATAAGTACAGAATCTACTTGTTTTCCAGGAAAACATTTTAACACACCCTAAATGTACAAAATTGTTCTTTGATCTTGTGGCCTTAAACATGTTAGGTGAAAAGCTGAAATTAAAATGTTAAAAAAAAAAAAATTATTCTTTTTTAAACAGACTAAAAAGAAAAGAAGATCATTCTTTTCGAAGTGGAGGGAGTATAATCAATTTGTGAGAGGATAAAAAAACTTTCAAATCTCACCGATCCAATCCAAATTTGTTACAAGTCAAATTATGACAATATATGGACATGAGAATCATAGCAACTCAGTTGGTTAGTTACATAAACTTCCACTTTGTTCGTGAGAGATTGATTCCCTCAACCTGAAAAAATAAAAGATAATAGGTGGACATGATTTTGTAGCAAAAGGAAATCTTTATAAACATCAAGCTACAAATTAGGCAATTTAGAGAAAAGGAGACACTTTCGACAAACAGGACAAGTAGTCTTCAACTTCAACCACTTATCAACACAATCAATATGGAAGCAATGTTGACACCCCGGCATACACTTTGCTATCTCTCCAGCATTGTACTCCGCTAGGCATATCGGGCAACTCGATTCGTTTTTATCTACAACAATTTTTCTGTACGATTGAATCGTAGACTCATCAAGACCAACCACACGACTAGCCCCTGCTTCCGCGGCTGATTCACCGCCATTTTCTGGATATTGGCGGTGAATGCCTGCGACGCGGAAGCGAAATGCTATACAGATAACTAAAAAGGTGGATGGGATAACAAAACATATGGTAACGATTAGGACGAAAATGATTAAGTGACGATTTGCCATGATTCTGGAATCTGGAATCAACTAAATGCAGGCTGCTTATATATATTAGATTCTAATGAATTTTGTTAATTTATTATGACATGTATTATTTTAAAGTCAACTCTGTATACGTATTATTATGTACTAGTTGATCATTTTTTTTGTTAATGATGTGTGACGTTATTATAATTAATATGATCCAATTGAATCTTTTTTATTCTTGTATGATGCGTAATGGAAAAGTCAATTACCCCTAATACATTTTTATTTAGGGTGTGTGGCATGCAATAAAAATATTCTAAATTTCTTTTTTTAAAGTACAGGAAAAATAAGTTTCATAAGTGACATTTTGAGGATCTGTTTGGATGAACTTATAAAAAATTCAAAAGTTAAAAGTCGTAAGTAGATGATACCATAATTTTTGCTTTCAACTTATTTTTAAACTTTTTGACCTAAAAGTTAATGCTTAAAAACACTTAATAACCTTTCCAGGCATTTCTAAAATTTAAAAATAATTTAAAAATTGAAAGCACCTAAAAATAAGTTAATCCAAACGGACAAGACTAATATTTCCAATAACATACCCATAAGGCCATAATGTTTACCTAGATTATAAACTAATATTCTTGGAATACGGTTTTCTCTGTTGAAATACTTACCACCAAACACCCGCAAGTAAATAAGAAATGAAAATATTTTTCGTTTATACCAAATGCACCCTTAAGCCTTTAAGGTTTGAAAATTATAGAGAACTAACTCGTCTGCCTCTTTCCATGTTTTTCTTACAATTTAATGGAACTATTTAGCTACAGTAAATTAGTATGATGAAAAATAGGTATCGAAACACAGAATTTGCATAAAGAACAAAGAAAATTTAACCAACATATAATGGAAAATTAGTTTGTTCGTAGATTACAATTAATTAATTTAAGAAAGCGTGTATGTTTATCTAATATCCAGAATCATAATAAGGATCTCTCTATATTACTCCCACCATTTTGTATTAATTAAACTTTTGTGATATTTTTCATTTTTTCAAATTAATTTAATTGTTCAATTTTCAAGACTATTTTTAAAATATCCTTCAAATTTTACCCTTCATTTGAATTTTCAATATGATGACTTCAATAAATTTGAAATACTTAATAAGGATAAAAATGGAAATTTATGTTTAATTTATATTTTTTACTTTTGTTAAAGGGTGTTAAAACATCTCAAAAATTCAATTAATATGAAATGGAGGGAGTATAATACAAACCAATAAATAATTTATTTCAATAACCATAATTGGGAACCGTATAAATACTAATCAAAGGTACGGAAGGTTAAAATGGACAATTGGTAACTTTGACTAATAAATAAAAAAATAATTCCCATGGACCGGTGCGCATCTCCAAAAGCCCTTCAATAAAATTCGATTGTTTAATGTAAGAAATCGGCTATTTCGATTGATGAAAAGGTTACGTTCTTAATTATTTTGATAATAAATTTTGGTTCAAATGGATTTAAATATCTATTTGATAATGATATTTGATTAAATTTTTAATTTTTAATTTCTAAATACTTTTATATTTTCAAAAATTGTCTCAAACTAAAATTTATGTTTTTTGAGACTTTCACATACAAAATTTTAGATTTTTTTCCAAATAAACTGCATATCTAAATACACTTTAAACTTTGGAAACTACAACTTGAGAAATAAAAAACTAAATTCTACTAATATATGTCGTCGTCAGTTACACGGACAAGAAAGTTTCATCAGTTGAATTTGAGGAATAAGCTTCATTACCAAACTTTGACGTATTATAAAATAAAAAAAAAGTAATCAATTAATATGTTCTAATTTTCATTTTATTTTGTTTATCTTATTTATTTTCTTTAGTCTATTTTTAAAAATAGCTTTTTCCTTTCCGGCAATTTCCTAATTATATTTTATTATGTGACATGTTTAAAATCATAAAATTAAAAATTAATTTGATACATTCTATTATATTTTAATTTAAGATCACAAAGTTACTTTTATTTTCTTAAAACACATTAGTTATTTAAGAATTTATTTACTCTCTTTGTTTCAATCTGTGTCCTAGCTATTTACTATTTGGAGAATTAAAATATGTTATTTTTTACTAAGATTTTGAAAATATTTTTGTGACGTATAATACAATTGGTGAATCTGTAAATTTTATTTCAAAATAGTTAAAAGTGCAATATCGGATTTAACAAAAATAAATAGTTATTTAAACTCTCTGAAACCAAATCAGATAACATAAATTGAAATGGATAGTATTATTTTTTATGCCAAATAGAATAAAATATACAGAATAAGAGTATGAATTTAACAAAAATATATATATATATATATATATATACTAAAATTGCAAACTTCTAAGTTAGAATGTCAACCAAAGAACTAGGAGTTATATTAGAATGATGGTGAAAATCAGACTAGGTCGCAGTCATGAAAATCAGGCCTTGGTCTTAATCCTTAAATTCAAGTCTCATATGAAAAAATGAAGAGAAACAGGTCGATGGACCTGTTCCCTAAGTCAAGTCTCATATGAAGACAAGTCTCATATGAAAAATGAAAAGAAACATGTCGTAGGACATGTTCTTAAATCAAATTCGACCCAATATTCATGACCCAACATTCAGTTCAACATTATCAATCAAGAAAGCCCATTTCACTCATATCCCATTACATTTTATCATCTTTTGTTACATATCACAAGATTTCTTTATTAGATGCTTTTTCTAGAATTTGTATAGGTGTATTGCAAAGTTTGTTGGAAGTTTATTATCTCTTAGATTGATTTACTTTTCTGCCATTTTATAATAGCATAAATACTTATTCCTTCTTCAATAAAAAAATCACAAATCATCACAGAAATCAGAGAGAAACTTTCCCCCATTGTTGGTCTTCACTGTTTCTTCTTCTTATTTTCTTATATGATATTTCTTTCTTCTAATCATTTTCCTACAAGTTACTATTGTGGGTTGACGATAGTGTTTTATGAAGCAAATTCATGCATCCTTCCTTTTCATCGATTTATTATTCTCTTTGTCTCAATATATACTTTTTGAATTTCGAAATTTAAAAAAAAATATTAATCTTTTATATATTTTTAATCGTAAATTATTAATGTTTCAACTTATATTACTTTTTATACATAGTTTTCAAATATGTAAATTTTATTTCAAAATATCTTAGTGATTTTACAATCAAAATTAAATTCTTTGACACTTAAATCTAAGGTTACCTCATAAATAAAAACAAATTAAGGAGTACATTTAACTCCCGACTTTTTAATTTTATCATCTCAAAATAAAGAAATTCATAAAACATACTCCTCAGATATTAAAATTAAGAGTCAACTGTACAAGGAAAGTAAAAAGAGGAAAACCCATGAGTTTATATTGAGAGTAAAAAAAGAGACAAGTATAAAATTAATAAAAATATGTAAATAGCTATTATTAGCAAGAATCAAACCCTTGACTTTAGACAAAGCCTTCAAATTAGCTATAGAACCAAAGCATCTATTAGGAGATTTATTCTTTGGGTACTGAACGTTTAATATAGTGAATTTTAAAAAAAATTACATTACATTACATATAAATATGTTTACATCGAAGTTGATAGTTACGCAAGCCACCAAAAGGGTGTATATGGGTCTGCCCTATATTTAAGGCGTGTCGTGATAAAAATGTTATAGTGAAAATTGTTTTTTCTAGGTATATTAGTATTTCCTTTACTTTGGGATAAATTAAAATTTAGAAGCCATACGAGAGAGATCAAATATAACCATAATGGATTCACCAAAGTATGTTTTATTATCTACCGATTCAAACAAAACTTTTCTTTCGTTATATAATATTAGACATAAGGTATAATAATTTTAAAATAAAAATGTTGAATTATTTTATCTCATATTGGTTGAAGGTATAAGATAATCCTTGGATTATTGTACCACCATTTTTGCCTAGTGCCAATTTTGGACTTTTAATTTTGGACTTATAAATTACTTTTTATAAGTTATTCCAATTCCTATATGACTATATACATATATCCAATAAAATTTTCTCACGAAAACTTGTTCTCTATTTATGTAAGTGTCTTTATGTGAAATCCAATAAAATTTACTCTTCCCTCTCTGTGAGATAACATCTCTTCATTTCCAAACAAAAACCCAACATATTTGTCTAACAAATTAAATGTGAAGTATTAGAAGAAGAAATAAGTAAAACTAAAAATAAAAAAGATTAGGGTATATAATTCCATAATATTGAACTTCCAAGAAGTAAATCAAAGACTTTGATAAAAATTCTTTGAGATACTTCAATTTTAAACCGTAACTACTACGTTAGGGCAACAACGATGTTATCAAACATTATATACAAGTTTGAATTGAGAGGTACAATATTAATTAGTTTCAATACATATATCATATACAGACAAAACTATCATCACATGTGGGAAAAAATGTGTTATGAAAAATTAACATGAACAGGAGAAGGATTATTTCTACAAACAGGACAAGTCCCATTAATCTTTAACCATTCATCAATGCATTCAGCATGAAAACAATGTTCACATTCAGGTATGCATCTCACTGTCTCTTTTGGATGATACTCTGCCAAACATATTGGACAAATTCCATGATTTGGCCCTGGAATTCTCCTACTTTCTCCTAGAACAACTTTTGCATACGATTCAATCGTCGAATCGTCCAGCCCAATAGACGTTTCTGGTTGTGGTACTACGGCTGCTCCACCGGCAGTAGTGTTCTGGAGAGCAGCCGCGGAGCGGCGGCTGTCTCGGCTTTGCTCATAGCAAATGTAACATGTCACACCCAATGAACATGTGATGGCTGGTATCACTAAGGCTAGTGCAACTATTCGGAATATTTGTATACCTTTTGTATTGCCTGTAAGTAAAAATTAATTATGGTTACGTTAAGACAAAAGAATGTTAGTTCTGAATTTATTAATTACTTTTGAGGCACGATCTCAGCCTATTTTAAAGTATTGGTGCATTTTTAAATACAAAAATCCTGATTATTCCTTCATAAAGTTTGACATTATATTACTATATAAGAAGGGCCTACTTGACATTTCAAAATGAACTTACTAGTTTTTTCTTTCCCTTAGAATATCTTGCCCTATAAAAGTCAAATTGTCCTTAGCCACCTAAATAGCTTTCGTTGAATACTCTCAGCTAAACTAATTACTACTTCTCAATGTATCAATTAATTAATTCAAAGTTTGAAAGAAGGATTATATTGAGGATAAGTCTAACTTTTAATGAATCCTCTGAATACTACCAAAACATAAAAGGTAAAATCGTGCGGTCTTGATTCAAAGCAAATAACATCATACTGTGTTATGTGAAAGAACAACAAACTTAATGTTATTTACTGCCTACTTCAACTAATCGAGATTCGAGTTGAGTTGATTCATGATTGACACTGTTAGTCAACCTTAGTAAATGGGAAAAATATACTATTGTATAAATAAAACAAGATATTTACCTGTTCCAGGAACATCAAAGCATTGAATTTCTCCACTAGTTACATTCTTGAACCCACAAAGTTGTCCTTCTACTTCGCATTCTTGGCAATTCGGTTCATCCCATGTTAACATAAGATCATTATTAAGGTCACTTGAAAAAACTGCCTCATATAAAGGAGTCCACGAGACAGGAATAGATAAAGTGTTATCTACTTTACAATTATACAAAAATACCATTTGGCTAGCAAGGTTCGTTGAAGAAGTAGCCAAAGTGGAGATAGTGGAATTACTCATACAACCAATAACATTGAAAGACGTGACCAAATCTGTCGGACAAGTCAAGAAAGTATAGTTTCGATAGTAAACTGGCTTGAGGACAGAAGAAGAAGGAAGTTGAAAATTCGTAAGCCGTTTAGGAAGACAATCAAATGGATCATAGAGTTGAATTTCTTGCGTGAGGTAGTTGATATCGCGTACATAGAAATCCCCTGCACCTGGAAGACTTAAAATTGCTCTGCCTTGATTATTGCATTGAATATTGAAACCAGGATTATATGTACAAGGCTCTTCTAATCCAAAAGGAAATCGTATGTCAAAACGATTATTTCCACAAATGGAATCCAGGGGGCAATTATGGTCTCCATATACAGATGAAAAAAACAGAAAAGAGACGAAGAAAACTAGCAAATTGTCCATATGTTTCAAGAATGAAATCTCGATATAGATACACCGTTTATATTAGATTAGAATTTAGAATAGCAAAGGGGCATAGAAAATTCCATTTATTTATTAATTGTTTCAAAAGTCAAAAGTTCGAGTTGGTGATCATGCCAGAGAATTATTCAATCAACAAATATAAAATCCAAACTTATATTGTAGAGTTGAATAGAGTGAAAGAGGACGTGTTGCGTGCCGCAGGTCAGCGCTAGAGTTAAAAGGAAATGAATAGAAAATAAAAAGGGAAACTTACATAAATATACTATAATTAAAAAATATTTATTATTTATAGTATTGCTATAAATGATAATAAATAAAAAGTATTGTTAAAATCAGTAATATTTATCAAAATGTATCAATTTATGTAATTTTTTCAAATAAAAAAGTATAGCGACGGAGACACAATTTTTACCAAGTGAATTCAAAAATATAAAGAGGTACCCAAAAGAGATTAAAAAATATTGGAAAAATTACATAAATTAATACATTTTAATAAATAATTACTAATTTTAGCAATACTTTTTATTTATTATCATTTATAGCAATACTATGTCAAATCTGCAATATGTATTAAAAGTGAATTATGTATGCAATATATATGAATTATATATGAATTATAATTGTTTTTTATAATATATTATGTTTGTTTGGTAAACAATTGACATAACAGTGTTGCATGTCTTGAGCGAAGATAGTCACATCGGAAAGGGATCGATGGGACCTTCATTTCGTCGCTACAACATTCAACAAAAGCAGCTACATACGTTCCGCAGTCACTGCAAACAGAAAGAAGATTCACTATTAGTGACATATAATAATATTTTGCTTTAATTGATACTAAATAACAAGAATAATGGTACACAAAATCAATTATACTGTATTAAAAGTGACAAATATAATGTGACCTAAATATAAATTCTTATAACTCTTTTTAATCTTATAAGTATCATAGATAATTATCATTTAATATGATGCACTGTACCAAAACAAACCTACATGTCAAAATAAAAATTAAACAGTTATCTTATATACATTAATGTTCATGTTATTTGATACTAAAATAATAACAAACATAAAAGGTACACAAATTTCAATATTCCTTATGTAAGGTGAAATAGTTAATACTTTATGAGTTCTCTTCACTTTTGATACAATAACAGTAAATAAACAAATACACGATGTATCTTGAAAACACTTACAGTTCAAAATGATACTGAAATTAGAATATTAGATACATTAATGTTCATGTTATTTGATACTAAATAAAAACAAAACATAAAAGATATACAAATTACATTATTGCTTATGTACAATGAAATAGACGATACTTAAATGAAAAAAAAAAAAAGAATCACCAGACTAAAAAAAGATACATTAATGTTCATGTTATTGATATCAAATAACAACAAACATAAAAGGTACACATATTTCATTAATCGTTATATAAAATGACAAAAACAGAAACATACCAAGACGATACTTAAACAAGTATTTTAGATACATTAATGTCCATGTTATTTGATACTAAATAAAAATAAAACATAAAAGATACACAAATTACATTATTGCTTATGTACAGTGAAATAAACGATACTTAAATGAAAAAATAAGAATCGTCAGACTAAAAAAATAAAGATACGAAGATGACAAAGATGGTTTACCATGGGTAGTGTTCATCGAATAATGGAAGGGGTCACCTTTCTACTCCTTTTCTTTGGGGTTTTCGGATCTTTTGAAGTAGATGCATGAACTTTCTTTACCGATTTTCTCTTGCTAGAACTTTGATTTGTCATGACTATTGGGTCATGCGACCTGTTAGAACTCAATTCTTTGATGTTTTCAATTTTGGAAAAAAAAAACTTTGAATTAGTTAGATGTTAGATGGATAGTGTAAGCCAAAACAATAAAGGTTTAAAAAAAAAGAATGCGAAAATCAAAATGGAGAAGATGAGAAAATCTATTTTGGACTCTAAATCCAGTTGAATAGGGATATGTTAATCTTTTGAAATTCAAACTTACTTGAAATTGATAACTGAAATGTTAGGGGAATAAATTAAGAGCGAAATTTGGGGAATGGAAAAGGTCTGTTTTCTAGTTCCAAAGTAAAAATTAACCTTAAGTATCTTTGAGAGAAAAAAGGGAATTTTTGAATTTTAATAAAAGAGTAGGAAAATATTGGGAATAGATAAAATAATTTTATGTAGTTAAGTAATTTTTCCTTCATAAAACCCTTTCTTCTTCTTCTTCTCATCATCTTCATTTTCATTTCTCCCATCAACTAGCTATACTTCTTCACGCACGAATAATAAGTATCTTACAAGAATGATCTTAATAAACATTCAATAAACAAATACATGTTTAATTTGAATTGAGATATACAATATTTTATTTCAAAAATGGAATGTTGAAAACAGTCTAAGTAACTGATAGATTGTTTGTATTATTGTGTTCGTTAATTAAATATACATTTATTCTTGAAAGAACATGACTATTCTGTAAACTATTGGTCATTGTTTACATTACGTTTAACAGTAACCCTATTGAAGTCCTCTTGAAGAAATGTTGTTTTTCAGATAGTGTCAAACGTGGCTTAGAATTGTCCATTTAAGATGACAAACAGACAAGACGATCACTACTTGAATTATTAAACTATTAAGACTAAGCAAAAAAAAAAAAACGGATACTACTCTTCTTTCTCCACTACTGATATTGACTGATATTGGTCCGGCATACTGGCATCAATTGAAAATTATTAAGCACATCAAAGGTAATGTATATATATATATGAATTACTTTATTTAGGGAGAATAATATCTATACTTGAGATCATGATAAAAATATTACTTTATCAATTTAATGTCCTCAAATAAAGAGATGATATAGTGATATATTTAAATTCGAGACATCTGGTTAAGAATGAAGGAGTACTTATCACTTCACTACAAACCTTGTTGGTTATTAATTAATGTTTTAATTGTGCATTATGCTTAACAATAATAAGATTTTGAGTAAACAGTAGTACTATTTATTTACTATTATTCGAGAAATCTGATTTTGAGGTGTTTGGTTTAGTGGTTGAAAGTCAATATTAAATTTTAATGTTTTGTATAATTTTGAAGAACTTAAGATGTAAATTTGTTTAAAGTGTATAATTCTTCAACTCCCCACATAATGATACTCTTGGAATGTACTATATTATGATAAAAAACATTATAAATTAGTGAAGGACTACTACATAGTTTGTAATATATAGAAGTCTTAATTAAGTTGAACAAACACATTTACAGTGAAAGAATATGAATATTCTGAAAAATCATCTTTTTAAGAAAAAAATTGTTGTAACATGAAGAAAATTGCTTGTATTTTCTCTAATATGTATACGAGCAATATCTTTTGATTTTTCAACGCCTCAAATCATTTCTTCTTTCGATTGTATTTTCCTATTTTTTGTAGCAGTAACCAAAAAAAAAAATGAATAATTTGAATGGTAAGTGGATGTACAGACAAGAATAGAGATGTGGCGAAAATACTGTGCTATACAAAATTAACATGTACAGGTGAAGGATTATTTCTACAAACAGGACAAGTCCCATTAATCTTTAACCATTCATCAATGCATTCAGCATGAAAGCAATGTTCACATTCAGGTATGCATCTCACTGTCTCTTTTGGATGGTAATCTGCTAGACATATTGAGCAAGTCAAATGATTTTTCCCTGGAACTCTCCGACTTTCTCCTAGGACAACTTTTGTGTACGATTCGATAGTTGAATCATCGAGGCCTGTAGTGATTTCTGCTTCATGTGGTACAACGGCTGCTCCACCACCATTAGTGGCCGGGAGATCAAACAGCGATTGCCGGATCTCTCGCCTTTGGTCATAACAGATGTAAAATGCCACACATATTGAACATAAGATGGCTGGTATCACTAAGGCTAGTGCAATAATTCGGAATATTTTTATATTGTCTGCATTGCCTGCAAGTAAAAAATCATATTAACGTTGAGACAAAAGAATGTTTTCATTCATCAAAATCTAAATATTCCAAATCATTCATCATATCTAAATACTTCAAGTTGTTAATAAAATAACAAACTTTTTAGGTGATAAGAGTTATCTTATGCACGATCTCAACCGATTTTAAAGTTAGTGGAATAATACATAAGCACTTAAAATAGAAATGTCTTAATTATTCCTTCATAAAGTTTAAATTGGATTACTATACATAAGAAGGGTAAACTTGACATTACTTATTAATAGGTTGAGGATCAAGCTTATTATAATGAATATATAAGGTATAGTATGGATGTTTATATTAGTTTAGGATCAGTTTTTAGCGAAAATTGTGCAGACTTGGCTCAAAATAGATGTTAATAGTGTCTTAACGCTGGTTTAGCCCAAGACACTGAGCTAGAGCTATTGAAGAACAACGGACTTAATGTTTTATTCCAAACTTGAACATGGTTGACATAAGAAAAATATTGAAGGACAAATGAGAAAGAGATTGTAAATGGAGAAATATTTACCTGATCCAGAAGCATCAAAGCACCGAATTTCTCCAGTAGTTGCATTCTTAAATCCACAATAATTTCGTTTTAATTCACATTCCTTGCAATTTGGTTCATCCCAGGTTAACACAAGATCATTATTAAGGTCAGTTGAAAAAACTGCATCATTTTCAGGCGTCCACGAAACAGGAATAGGGACTGTGCTTTTAACACTGCAATTATACAACTTTTTCATTTGGTTTGCAAGGCTTATTGAAGAAGTAGCCAAAGTGGAGATAGTAGAATTACTCATACAATCAATAACACTGAACTGAGACCTGACTAAAACAGTCGAACAAGTCAAGAAAGTATAGTTCCGATAGGAAACAGATTTGAAGACAGAAAGAGCAGGCATTTGAAAATCAATAAGCCTTTTCGGAAGGCAATTAGATGAATCGTAGAGTTGAATTTCTTGTGTGAGGTAGTTGATATCGCGTACATAGAAATCCCCTGCACCTGGAAGATTTAGAATTCCTCTGCCTTGATTGTTGCATTTGAGATTAAAACCAGGATATGTACAATGTTGAAGATTTTGTGGCCTTTGTAATCCAAAAGGAAATCGTATATCGAAACGATTGTTTCCACAAATGGAATCCAGGGGGCAATCATAGTTTGCACAGACAGATGAAAAGAGAAGAAAAAAGACAAAGAAGAGTAGAATATTGTCCATATTTTTCAAGAATGAAGATCAATACGGATACACCACTTATATTATAGTTACTAGATTAGAATTTATAAATAGCAAAGACATAGCGAGTTACATTTATTAATTAGTTGTTTCAGAAGTCAAAAGCTTGAGTGGTGATCATGACAAAGATGTCTATATAGTGAGCCTGTTCAAACAACAAATATAAAATCCATTTTATATTATAGAGTTGAATTAGACTGAAAGAGGATAGCATTTTGCCGCAGGTAAACGCTAGAGTCAAAAGAAAAAAGTTAATAGGATAACACAAAGCTGCTCAGATAAGGGGTTATCATAGCTTTTGTTTGTCACTCATACAAGTCTTGTTGATGTATTCCTTGGGCTAACCGTTTCTTTTTTGTGTTAGAGTGGGTAAAAGTCACGCATTGGTTGGGGGAATATTGAATCGGTGATTTTTTTATATGGACTTGGATAATTATTCCTTTATGAGCTAGCTTTTGGGGTTGAGTTAGGATATATTTACATGGTATAATCTGAGTCAGTTCATCTCTTTTTGGACTCCAGGTCACGCTCCAATTAGGCCTGGGCGTGAAGGGAGGTGTTAAAGTAATTTTTCAAACATTCAACTATGAAAGACCATATGTTTATATATTGTTGATTCGGAAAAGGGTTGATACCATTGTTGATTGCGGAAAGGATCAAAAATACCATTGAACTACAAGTTGACTCACCCCTGAAACTAACAACCCTCTCTTTATTTATTTATTTTTTAAAATATTTTTTATGTGTCAAATATCTTATCGAATAAAATAAATAAATCAAAAAAGGGTCAAAAATACCCTTAAACTATCTGAAATAGCTCATATTTACCCTTAAACTATATTTCGGCTCAAAACTACCGTTCCTGTCAAACTATTTGGTCAAAAGTGATCTTCTTATTAGCTGAAGTTGTTAAATGCCACATGGATGCCACATTGCACGCCAATAGGGTTCCACTGCCACATTGACTAAATCCCTAAATCTTAGTTACTCATGTTCCCCTCATTTCATTATTTTCCAGAAACGATTTCACCCCTTCTCCCTCATTTCGCTGCTAGGGTTTCATAGTTTTCTTCGTCGCTGGGTTTCAAAGTGGATATTCTTGGTTGTAGGTTAGTAAAACTTTTTTCTTATTTTTTGTGTTTACAATCACGAAAATCAACTTTGGAACTTAGCTCCGAAGAAGGTTAAGAAAACCTTGGCCGCGAAATGACGGAAAAGTTGTGAAATTCTAGCTATCATACTTAGAAATCGTAAACATAATAAAATAAGAAAAAATATTTACTAGCCTACAAGCATGCATATCCACTTTGAAACTCAGCCCAGAAGAAAGCTACGAAGTCTTAGCTGATAGAAAAAGTTGTGAAATTCTAACTATCATGCTTTGAATTCATAAACATTATAAAATAAGAAAAAAATATTTACTAACTTACAAGAATTAATATCCACTTTAAAACCCAGCCACAAAGAAAGGTATGAAACCCTAGCCGCGAAATGAGGGAGAACGGCTGAATATATCGTTTCTGGAAATAATGAAATGAGGGGGGGGGGAGTAATTAGGATTTAGGGATTTAGTCTATGTGGCAGTGGAACCTTATTATTATGCAATGTGGCATCCACATGGCATTTAATATCTTCTGTTAATAAGTAGGGTATTTTTGACCCAATAGTTTGACGGAAAGGATAGTTTTGAGCCGAAATATAGTTTAATGGTAAATATGAGCTATTTCGGATAGTTTAAGAATATTTTTGACCCTTTTTATTTAGTCTACGTGGCAGTGGAATTCTATTCGCATGCAATGTGGCATCCACATGGCATTTAACAACTTCCGTTAATAAGAAGGGTACTTTTGAGTTTTGACCCAATAGTATGACGGGAAGGATAGTTTTGAGCCGAAATGAAATTTAAGGGTATATATGAGCTATTTCGAATAGTTTAGGGTATTTTTAAGCCTTTTCCGTAAATAAATTAAACTTATCTCAACTAAATTTTTACCCATACTTTATCCAAGTCAAAATATATCTTTTCAAGACCTCAATTTATTTTGATTTTTATAAAAAAATCTAGTAGTTTTCAGTATTTGTTGTAGCTTTTATTATTATTATTATTATTATTATTATTATTATTATTATTATTATTTGTTTTTGGCTCCGGTCTATTTTGATTATTCTCTATTTTCCCCAAATTCTTATTTGGATTAAAGACATATGACATAAAGTAAAATAAATGGCTACGTTAATTAATTAAATCAAGACTATAAATAAACATAATAGAAATACTTAATATTTCATAAACAAAATAATACTGTCATAATCATAATAATATTATTTTGTCCATAATACATTTTAATTTTCTCTCTTTTTCTACTTTCTTATCCCTACGGGCTATGAGTATCTATCGTTTATCCGAAAAAGAATTGAATAATCTTTAATTACAATTCTTATGGAACTCTTTGAAATTAGTTAGCACAAAGATTATTATTAAAAAAAATTAAGTTATCATTTATTTTTATTTTTTTAAAAAGGAAAGATATACACTACAATGCGTGTAATTGGGGCATTACTTCTATTTTTTACAATATACTATTAATTATCTAAAACAAATTTTAATGATAAAACCAAAGTAAATACAACAATTATTAGGTTTTCTTTAAAATATTTTTTCTGGTCTTGAAGTGGTATTGGATAAATCATGCAAAAATTTAGTAAATGTGAGATTTTTATTTCATCCAATAATAAAATGGCACATAATAAATATTAAAAAATAAAAATAAAGAGATGTTTGTTAGAAGCGAGCCAAAAAGTAAATGCAAGATATATTTAGACCAAAATATGAGTAGAAGGATATTTTTAAACCAAAAGATGGATAAATGATATTAAAAAATTGAAGATTTATGAATTTAACGTCTTAGAATGTTTTAATATCTTATTATATTACAACATAAAAAACCTACCTGATTTGGAATCACGTCCAAACAGGCCTATGTAGCAATAAATACAAAAAAAGGTATGATTTGGAAGATGGATAAATATACAGACAAGACTCGAAATGTGGGAGAAATGTGTTATGAAAAATTAAGATGAAGAGGGGAAGGATTACTTCTACAAACAGGACAAGTACCCTTAATCTTTAACCATTCATCAATGCATTCAGCATGAAAACAATGTTCACATTCAGGTATGCATCTTACTGTCTCTTTTGGATGATACTCTGCCAAACATATTGGACAAATTCCATGATTTGGCCCTGGAATTCTCCTACTTTCTCCTAGAACAACTTTTGCATACGATTCGATCGTCGAATCGTCTAGATCGATAATCATTTCCGGTCGTGGCACTACGGCTGCTCCCCCGACTCTAGCGTTCGGGGGAGCAGCCGCCTCTTTGCTTTGCTTATAGCAGATGTAGCAAGTCAAAACCAATGAACACATGAGAGCAGGTATCACTAACGACAGTGCAACTATTCGGAATTTTTTTTTAGCTTTTGAACTATCTGCAACCAAAAATTAATCATAGTAATGTTAATATTGTTAAATTAATACACCATGCTAGGCTTAAAAAAGGAAGAAGTTTGAAGCCATTTCAAAAAAAAAAAAAACTGACGTGCCAGTCAATGATTATAACCTTACCCTTTTAGCTTAAAATTAATTTTAATCAGATTCTCAATATTCCTAATCTTTCGTTAATTCAGAATTTTATTAATTTCATTAAGGTGATAGAATGATATACATCATCTTATGCACGATTAATACATAAACACTTAAATATATATCTCTGAATTATTCTTCCATAAAGTTTGACGATATTGGATTAATATATGAGAAGGGCTAACTTGACATTTCATAATGAACTTTTTAATAAGTTTGGTCAATGGTTATTCAGAGTTGATTCTACCAATATAACAATTAGTACAACATTATTTCTACATTATCCATAAGCTATCCTTTTTCCTTTCCTAAGAATATCTTGACCCAATAAAAGTCTAAGTCTTTAGCCACATAGATAGCTTTCGTTGAGTACTCTTATCTAATAACCTGGTCATTCTAACTAATTACTTCTAATTGTATAATCAATTACTCCCTCCATTCTTATTTATATGTCGTCCTTATTAAAAATAAATTTTTTAAAATACTTGTCATTCACAAAATCAATGCATAATTGACATTATTCTTTCTATTTTAGTACTTATCTGTCTTGAAAGTATTCATTGCCATTAGAGCCCGACCCACGTTGAATGGTGAGGCTGCACCTACACTCGTTAACTTTGGTAAAATATGTGTATAGACCCTAAGAAACTATTAAATCATACATTTTGCACAACCTTACTCACTAAGTTATACCACTCGCTTAAATTGTTTCAACTATATGTTAAAGTTTAACCAATATACTTGTGTTTTTGTCACAGCTCAGGCTTTCAGTGACCAGACTACAACATGGTATTATCCCTTAATCGTCATTGAAAATTTTGTTGGCTTTATGTTAAGATAATGGTGACCACGGCATCTTCATATCCTGAATCCACCTCTGATTACCAACTTAAGCTAATGAAGATTCGAGCAGAGTTGATTGACACTCTTAGCCAACGTAAATGGGAAAAAATATATACTAGTGTATGAAAAAAAAGATATTTACCTGTTCCAGGCCATGTTAACACGAGATCATTGTTGAGTTTACTTGAGAAAGCTCCCTCTTCATTACGAGTCCACGAAACAGGAAGAGACGCAGTGCTTGTTACTTTGCAGTTATACGAACTCATTATTGTTGATGCAACAATACTCGAGTAAGAAGTAGCCAAAGTTGAGATAGTAGAATTACTCATGCAACCAATAACATTGAAATAACGGTTGAGTGTATCTGTCGGACAAGTTAAGAAATTATAGTCTCGATAGTAAACTGGCTTGAAGACAGAAGAAGAAGGAAGTTCAAACTTAGTAAGCCGTTCTGGAAGACAATTATATGGATCGTAGAGTTGTATTCGTTGTGTGAGGTAGTTGATATCGCGTACATAGAAATCCCCTGCACCTGGAAGACTTAGAATTGCTTTCCCTTGGTTGTTGCATTTTAGATTGAAACCAGGATTATATGTACAGTGCTGATTTTGTGGACTTTCTAATCCAAAAGGAAATCGTATTTGAAAAGGATTATCTCCACAAATGGAAACCTCAGGGCAATCATTTTTTGCATAGATAGATGAAAAGAGAAGAAAAGAGACAAAGAGGACTAGCAAATTGTCCATATGTTTCAAGAATTACTCTCGATATGGACAGACTGATTATATTAGAAATAGCAAAGGGGCATAGAGAGTTCCATTTATTTATAACTGCAGTTGTTTCAAAAGTCAAAAGTTTGAGTTGGTGTTCATGCCAAAGATGTTATAATGAGAGCCTGTTCAAACATATATATATAAAATCCAACTTGAATTATAGAGTTGAATGGAGTGTATAAGAGGACATGTTGGCGCAGGTAAACGTTACAGTTTAAAAAAAAAAAAAAAGTGAATACAACAACATAAGGACATGTATGAGACTGAATAAAGCTGAAAGGATACAGATTACTCATTCATAACAAGTAGTAGTAAATGCTTAAATATATGTGAATGCAAAACAAGAATGGTTTGGCAACAATATTACATTCTATTTGAATTTTCTAGGTATAACATGGTGTAGCAGCCAATTTTCCAACTTGTTGCAAGTGGAGCAATTGTGTCATTTATAGAGTAATATCTGGTATTTACTGATTTTGTTTTTCTAATGGTGGTCCGCGAGTCCATTTGGGGCACCTCCAACTATTCCATCAGGTACTTGCATTCTTGCAACAGTACAGATATTCAATAACTTTCTGCCTAACAAGTTGCTCAGATGTTCTGATGCTAACAGTTTCATCATTCTTTCTTGACTTCATTTGTTGCAAATTTATTGACTATTACTGCATAAGGGGTTATCATAGGTTTTCATAGCCAATCATAGAAGTCTTGTTGATGAGACAAAATATAACCAAGGTATATCTTTTTCACAACGATCATCACAAAATTAAAGAAAGGTAGTAGTAGATACTATCAAATGCCCATGAATGAGAGGCAAATGAAAAATTTTCACAAAATTTATCTGAAAACTTCATTCTTTACATGGCATGTGACCAAAGTATTTGACTAAGGTGAACCAGCTAAGCTTCTACTGAACCACAATGATGTTAATTTACGCCCAATAAGCATATGTACAACTTCACGTTGGGATTTACAAATTTCAAAATGCAATATGTAAAACAAACTACGCGCTAAGAAGAAGCTAAGTTAATCGAGCAGGAGAAGGATTGTTTCTGCAAACAGGACAAGAACCATTAATCTTTAACCATTCATCAACGCATTCAGCATGAAAGCAATGTTCACATTCAGGTATGCACTTCACTATCTCTTTTGGATGGTACTCTGCAAGGCATATTGGACAACTCCCATGATTTGGCCCTGGAACTCTCCCACTCTCTCCTAGGACTACTTTTGTGTAGGACTCGATTGTCGAGTCATCGAGGCCAGCAGCCGGTTGTGGTGCTATTGTTGTTCTGGTGGTGATGCTTTGGATTGAAACGGAGGCGTGACTGGATCGGGTACACTCCAAACAGAAGTAACATGATACACCAATTAAACATGTGATGCCTGGAATAAGCAAGGTTATCGCAATAAATTTGAGAACTTGTTGAACCGGCCTTTTGTTACCTGCAAGTGAAAAGCATGGTAATTTTGAGGCAAAAACGTAGTCATATTTTATCTTATAGATTTATTATTGTTAATATAACTTAAATTGCTCATACATCAGGCTGAGTCGTTTAACCGTGTTGAGTGATATATGAAGTTATTGGACTATTTCACTAATTCATTAACTATAAGTTTATTGAATTGTTACAATCTATACGGAAGCTATAAATGACATATTTCATTTGCACGATCTCAATCAATCAGCTAGATGCTGAATAATACTATACTACTGGAATAGAAGTCAGCTTTTCCATAAGGATTGACATTTGATTACTGTATTAATATTAAAATAAGGGGCAGATTGGCCTTTCAAATTTGCCAAATGCACGTACCAATATTTGTGATGAATACAAAAATGTTTATTCCCAGTGAGACAAGTAATACTAGATTCATATAACATCAGAATAAGTATTACAGTCATTTCCGCATTATCCATTAAAATTACTCCAAAAGCTTCCTACTAATCAAAGTCAATGAGTCCTTAACCATTTTGATAATAATACTGGAGTATTATTTTTTACTATTCTCACCTACTGTTGAAATCTGCCTATATGATTTCCCAAGTATAGTTTGTCCTAATCTACAAAGTTACAAGAACAGATTGTCAACCCCAACCATTGAGGCATAATTGTATGATTGATTCTACTCTTAGCTACTCGAATGCAAATACAGAAGAGAAAAACGAAAGGAGACTCTAATTGAGATAACATTTACCTGTTCCAGGACTATCAAAGCATTGAATTTCTCTGATAATGGCATTCTTGAACCCACAAACAACTTGGTTTACTTCACACTCTTGGCAGTTTGGTTCATCCCATGTTAAAACAAGATCAGTAATAAGGTCCGTTAAAAAATCTGATTGGTATTGGAATGCCCATGAAGCAGGAACGGATGAATTGTTGATTATGCTACAGTTATACAAACTTATCATTTGGCTCGCAACACTTGGAGAAGTAGTAGCTAAAGTTGAAGTAGTGGAATTGCTTAGACAACTGATGACATTTAACCGAGACAAAACCGAATTGGTTGAACAAGTCAAGAAAGTATAGTTCCGATAGGCAACAGCTTTGAAAGGTGAAGAAGGAGAAAAAGAAGTGCTGAAATTCATCAAACGTTTTGAGAGGCAATCAGATGGATCATAGAGTTGTATTTCTTGGGTTTGGTAATCTATATCACGTACATAGTAATCTCCTCCTGCACCTGGAAGACTTAGAATTGATCTACCTTGATTGCTGCATCTAAGACTGAAACCAGGATAGCTACAGTTCTGAAGGTTCTGGCGCCCTTCTATTCCGAAAGGAAATCGTATGTCAAAGTGGTTATTCCCACAAGTGGAATCTGGGCAATCGTACCTTGCATAGACAGTTAAGCAGAGCAGAAAAGAGAAAGAGACGAACTTCAGAATGTCCATGTATTTTCAGAAAGTCAATTAGGATATGGACAAACCCCCCATCAGAAATAGTGGTTTGCCAAGTATTTTCAAAGATACAAACCATACAGAATATGCATTAACTTATTAGCTGTTTCAAAAGTCATAAGTTTGACCAGACAAAGATGTTATAAAAGCCAACTTATACAGTGTACTCATAAAGAGGATGTTAACAGCCCAACTTCCTTTAAATACTGCTATTGGAAATTCATAGCAAGTGGATACTAAAAAATTCAATTGATTTATTGTTAAGTGGTTTCTATTAGAGGACAAGAAAGCATAAGCCATAAGGGAAAGTCAGGCTGCATGTTATGATTTTTGCCTGAGCTAGTTTGGCTGGTAACTAATATATTACAAGCAAAAATCGTCTATTAACAAAACATACATTTTTTAGGTGGAGTACAACCCGTTTAAAACTTGTTGATAAGGGGCTGATTGTTGTATTTATGGAGCTATAGCTAATATTTGCTGAAAAAATGAACTCTGGTTTGTAGACAGTAAGATTATACTTGGCAGTTGTTGTAAGATTATATTTGGTAGTATTTGACAAAATCACTGGAGCTGCTCTGACATTCTGATTGAAACAATTTCACCATTCTTCCCGGACTTCATGACATGGAATTTTACGTGAAGACCTGCCACCACAATATAACAGTAAGTAATGAGTGAGAGATGAAGTACAGTTTGTCGCTCACAAAAATTGAAGAAACTGGGGTTAATATACCTTCATTCTCTTGCAAGTTTGTATTAACTGCTACTGCATAAGAGGTTATCATAGCCTTTGGTTGCCAATCATTGGGCTTTCCTACCCATGACTTGAGATCAAGGACAGCTGAACATGCATTACAAATACACAGCAACAAAAAATTAAATCTCATATCAAGAATAAGTCATGGTCCTTTGTTCATTATCAGGATCTAAAGTAACAGCCAACAGGAGTTGTCTTTCCAATAATTCACGTGACTACGAATTATCTACATTCTGAAAAGTTGGTGTGTTGTTGTACTGATTCATGAAGAACCCAAGAAGGGGCCAAAATGAAGCTTCTATTTTTTGGCAGTTAGATTTTGGAAATTGATGGTGTTAGACTGGATTGCAAAGCTAACAGCAACTTATAACTATGTCATTGAATTGAGCAGTTACCAAAAGTTGAGCGATCTTTGAGATGTTTGATATCAAATATACCAGCAGAGGCTCCATTAGCTTGCTTCTTCTCGTTGTGGGAACCTAGCAACTCATAATCCCAGCTTCCATTCTGGTATCCTTCACTTAGAAACAGTTCAATATGTCTTGCATCTAATACCTGCATTGTTCCTGCATAGAATAACACATGATTAAATTATTAGTCATTTTTCTAGCACTTCGGATAGGCAGGAAAAGCAATCTGGGGAATGGACTAAACCCAAAAGGAGTAACTATGGAATAGTTTAATTTGCACAAACATAAAAAGGCAATGGTTCAATTTGCTGTCCACTGTTCAATTAGTAGAAAACCTCCTAACTGATTAAGCTTCTGAAGGTACAATAACCTTGTCGTTCCTTTCTAAAATATGAAAAACACAACCAGCTTACCATCACATGTGTTGAGGTCACAGACTGGGCAACGAACAAGCTGCAAATCTGGAAGAACCAAGAAACCAAAGAGGTTTAAAAAGTAATGCTAATAAGAAATTCTTTTACACAACCACGAAATTTACCAGCAATCCAGATTCCACTCTTGACATTTCTGACCACACAGCACCCGTTTGACTCCAACATCTTTTCTGTTGTCGTCTCCTTAAGGACTTTCAAGGGAGGGATCAAATTCTCTGTCAGGAGTGCATTTTGCGAGTCAAAGGAAAATGCTCCAATGCGCATCCAGTCTGATCATTTGTTCAAACAACTTAAAGGTATCAGCGACCATTGAAAGAAATTGTCAACACCTCAGTGCAATGTGTTGATACCAAAATTCACCATATAAAGCAAAACTGGAGGGGCTATACCAATATGTTTATCCTGCTGGCGGAACTTGTAAGAATGACATCCATCTGCAACGAATAAATTATTCGTTACAGTAGAGAACTAGACATTTTCAATGTCACTTCTGATTTGAACTGTCAAACTCATGTAAAAAGAGAAACTGCTTACTAAAGGCTGCTGCATATAAGTTGATCCATTTGAATGCTACTTTTCCAGGATCAGGAACCTGGAGGTCTCGCAAGCAAGCATGTTTCCATACGATGTCCTCCATAATGATACGATGGAACCACTTGCTAGTTGATGCAAGCATCACCAAAGATCTTCCATCCAAGAACTTAGCAATCTCTGTCCACAGGTCCTCTTCGTACCTTATGGTATTCAAATAGCCATAAATTCAGTCTCAACATTCATAACCAACTTGATAACTACCATATGATACACAACAAAGATAATCTCAGTTATGTTCATGGTCGTGCAGATGATATTAGTTGAACAAAGAAGCTGATATTCTAGAGTTCAAAGCATTGGCTTCTGTGATATAGCAAACTGTTTGATTTTTATTCGCAGTACTAAATAGGCTAAAGTGACGTCAAAAGGACAGCCATTAGCAATGCTCTTGAACTTTTATTCACAGCCTTATGCTTATCCACCACCCAGGACATTTGTGAACTCATTTTTTAACTCAAACTAGATTAAAACTTTGAATTCGAAGCTAAAAAATGTATTTACAAGAGTCGGGAATGAGACTTTTAATACAGTTATTCACCTTCTTATAGAAAAGATGGTGTAGTATCAGTCATCAAATCTCAGATAATATTCGAACTTTAATTGAGTACTAGAAGATTTGTGGATCAAAGAGCATTCAAATGCAAAACCTCAGCCAATAAACGCATTTGACAGTTGCAGCACACAGCACGCATGTCAATATGCAGAGCAGCTGAATTTTAGCTAGGATATCAATGTGCTTCACTATTGAATCCATGGAACATAGAGCATTGAACTCATTGAGAAATCAGAAAGCCTTGATTTCAAATGTATCCGCAATTGTTTCTTTGCTTCTATAGATACATAAAATTGAAATATGTGGCAACACAAAGAGTCTAATAATACTGATACAGCATAGTGGCCTTCTTAGACGTAGTATCATCTACTTAGCTGACATTCAAAGAGGTTTTCATTCTTTGCAAAAATTCGTAGATCAGAGAGCATTGAACTGCAAAACCTCAATCAGCAAATGCAAATCGGTTGTTACTAACACGCATGTAATAAACAGAACAGCTAAATTGTAGCTAAAATGTAATTTGTGCCGCATTTAAATTCTGGAAACTAGAGCATTTGAACTCCTAGAGAAAGCAGAAAGCCCTTGAATCCAGAAGTTTCAGCAATCGGATTACTTAATTTCTAAGTACATATTATAAAAATATGCAGCGCCAGAGAGAGTCTAACAACACTTCTTTTAACACAGTATTGGATCGACTTCATACAGAAACAGTACATTGATCGAAGGCATAATGTATCAGTTATGAATATTTAGCCCATATTAACAATCGAATTGATTTCTAACTCAAATTTGTGGATCAAAGAGCTTGAACTGTTCAACCAATAAACGTATTCAACAATTTGCAATAAGCAGAGCAGCTCAGAATTTTAGCTCAAATTCAATACAAAGCATCTACTCAGCTAAATTTTTTCAATCCGGACGACTTATATCTGCTAGATACCATAAAATATGCATGAGACCACGAGAAAATAGATTCGACTACAGGAGTAATTTCATCAATCAATTTTTCACTAATATTCAAATAGAAATCACTTCTCGCTCAAATTTATGCATCAGTGAGCATTGAACTGCGAAATGACAATCAAATAGAATTTGACAATTGCCGCATTACAGAGCATCAGTACAAGCATAGCAGCTGAACATTAGCTCAAAATTCAATTCGTTTCTAGTTTGAATTCATAAATTTAGTGCATTAAACTGATACAGAAAGAACAAAACATCAATTTCAAATACTTTTTGCAATCGGATTAAAATACAAATATACAGAGAGATAGAGAGAGAGAGAACCAGGAGAAGATAGAGTGAGGAGTGAGAAATTTCAATCGAGGAGATACACAGCTACAGAGCGGTCTTGTTCTCCTCATACGCTTCCCCATGGTGATCTCTAAGATTTGAAATGACTATGCGAAGTTCAAACTGAAGACGTGTTAGCTATTTATAGGCGCGCCAATGCTTGGATTCAAACTACAGAGGCTTTCATTTCGTCAGGGAAGATCCACTGGGCCCAAGAAAGGAAGGCCCATAAAGAACGGAACTCAGCCTGTAACGCTCTGGTGCTTGCGACACTGGGCCTGAAGCCCATACTTTGAGACTTTGTCCCTAAATGTACCTTCAATATAGCTTGTATGAAATTATTTTTTGGACAAGTCTAATAACATATACTTTTCTTATCATTTTGAGTTTAACATAATAAGATTAAAAAAAAAAAAAAAAACTTATTAAACTCTAAACATCGTGTCAAGTCAAAATATGACAAACAAATTGAAATGAGGTCATAAAAAAAGTGTTTTTTTCATATGAAAAGAAAAAAAAAACTCAGCATTTCAAAACGTATTTTTCGAAATTATATAAACAATTTGCATCTTAAAAAAAAACTAGACGAATAGATTTAAGTTAAAAAAAAGATATTATTATTCAAAAGCTTAATACTTCCAATTTACTTTTCGCCTTTATGTCACTAAGTGTGTGGTAAATCCTATCAGTTGTTCATTGAAAATATAAAAAAATCAATATGTTTCATATATAATATTATTAAAGATGTATTTTTTCAGTAAGTAATAAACTTTTTAAAATATGTGCTTGCTGTAAATTTCCTTTCTGTGTGTTGAATTAGGAAATTTACTGAAAGCGCATTTTTTTTTTAAAAAGTTTGTTACTGAGTTGCGAATTAGGAAACTTTTATTAGTCCGTTAATGGAATGTACAGTTTAACTATTACTAGTAATCCTAACGCGCACCGGATTGTTAAAAAAAAAAAAAACGAGTAAGAACTTGAACATAAAGTTTCCTAATCCAAACTGAAATATAAAGAGGAAGAGTATCCTAATTAAGTCACTCCTCTATAAATAGTAGTAATATCATGCAAAGTTTACACATGAATTGAACAATGACTACAATAAGACTATTTGGCAATGACATCAAAGTCGCAGAGAAGGAGGAGGAAAAGAGCATAATGTTATTCGGAACACGGATTTTCCAGTCTCCAGCGAACAACAGTAACGATAGATTTATAAATATGTCAGATTTGCCTATTGAGTCATTCCATGGGAGTAGACCGGTTTTCATGGGCTGGAAATACTTGGAGAACTCGGATATCAACGCGAACTTGAGCAGGTTCTTAATTCCAGTTGAGTGCTACTCGAAATTACTCTACTACATGAGTAAATTGGAGAGAGAAAAGATACTAAACAAAGATGATAGAGGTATTAACGTGAGTGTAATGGATCCAAAGGGTAATTTACATGACATGAAGTTTACTGGATGGAAGAGTTTGGGGAGACTTGTGTTTAACAGAGGATGGAACAATCTTGTCAGAGATAACCAATTTAAAAAAGGGGATTTACTTGAGCTCTGGCATTTCAGAATGCCTAATAATAAACCTTGTTTTGCTATAAATATCATTAGGTACTAGTACCACTTTCGTCTTTACCTTTTCTCCTGATTTTTTTTTATGTAATTCTAAATGATGTGACTATGAACCTTACATTTTTCTTAAATGTTTTGGATAAAGGTAATAATTTTTATTCGGTTTTATAGTGTGAAATTTACATTAAAACAAAACAAAAAAATTTATAAAAGAATATAATTTTAAAAAAATTGCACAACTTGTTATTGATTTTTATAGGTCTAAGACGAGAGAGAGTTGCTCGGATGGTAAGCACACTTCACTTCCAACCCGAAGGTTACGAGTTCGAGTTACCAAGGGAAAAAAGGGGTGGAAGCTCCTAGGGAGGGTAAAAAAGAAATAAAAAGAAAATAAAAATTTATAGGTCTAACGGTAATTCTAAATTATTGAATTGTTAAAATCTACAAAACTGATTTAAGTGATATTTTTAATTTTAAAAAATGTACTGAGATAAAATAATATATATGCTTAATTGACGTGATAATTTATTTTTAAGTAATACTCCTCTATAATCATTAATCTATATTATAAAGTAAAGAGTTTCTTACGATGATATCATATAAAAGTATTTATTGTTGGGAAAACGCGGACAAGCACAACAATATATATGGTAAAAGTAATGAAAATAAAATGGGAAAATAACGACACCAAAATTTTTACGTGGAAACCCTTCTAAATAAGGGAAAAAACCACGGCCAAGAGGAGCAACTGATATCACTATAGTAAGGAATTTTACACTGTGTAGTCACGAATACAATACTCAAAGTGACTACTACACACTCAAAAGAAACAACACTCTTTTGGTTTCCGTCTTACTAAAATATCGCTCACAATCTATTTTTCTTCACAGACTATTTTCTTGTATAGTCTATGGAATACCTCACTTTGCTCTCAAAATGGTTTTTCTCTCTAGCTTAGTGTGTTCTACAAATGAGCAAGAATGCTCTATTTATAGAAGGATAAAACCATGCCTATGTCACTAATGACATAGGTAAATATAGCAAAGTCAAAAAAGGGTTGCAAATCTTACCAATTTGCCAACTACCAAGTCTTAATTTTCAACTCTTATCACTATTCCTTTTTAAGAATTACTTGTACCAATTGAATAGCTAAAGTTGACCAAAAATGGGATGGATTCAACAAATCTCCCCCTCCAGTCCCATTTACTGGAAGAAGGTATCTTCATCTTCTTTAGAGAGAGCTCATACCCACAAGTTCTTTGCATAAATCGAACTTGTCTTTCGGTATCGTCTTGGTCAGCATATTTGCAGGATTTTCACTTGTGTGGATCTTTTTGACGTGAAATGATTCACTCTCCACTTCCTCACGAATCCAATGATATCTGACGTCGATGTGTTTTGTTCTTGCATGGTACATGGAGTTCTTGCTCAAGTATATTGCACTTTGACTGTCACAATAGACAATATACTCCATCTGATTCAAACCAAGCTCTTGAAGAAATCGCTTTAGCCATATCATCTCCTTGCCGGCTTCAGTAGCCGCAATATACTCAGCTTCAGTTGTAGAGAGTGCAACACACTTCTGCAACTTTGACTGCCATGATATAGCTCCCCCTAAAAAAGTAAACAAATATCCAGTAGTGGATTTTCTGTTATCAAGGTCATCTGCCATATCAGAATCTGTATAGCCTTTCAAGATTGGATTTGATGCTCCAAAACACAAGCATTCATCTGAGCTTCCTCTAAGATACCTGAGTATCCACTTCACAGCTTCCCAATGCTCTTTTCCCGGATTTTCGAGAAATCTGCTGACAACACCAACTGCGTGAGCAATATCAGGTCTAGTGCACACCATTGCATACATTAGACTTCCGACGACGGAGGAATATGGAACTTTGGCCATGTTCTCTTTTTCCTCCCTAGCTGTAGGACACATCTTCTTGCTCAATTTCATATGACCAGCAAGAGGTGTACTAACAGGCTTAACATTCTTCATATTGAAGCGCTCCAGTACACGTTCAATGTACTTCTTCTGGGACAAATAAATCTTTCTTTTATCTCTAAGACGAGTAATTCTCATGCCCAAAATTTGCTTGGCATGACCCAAGTCTTTCATAGAAAAAGACTTACACAACTCTTTCTTCAGCTCGTCAATCTTGGAAGTATTCTTGCCCACAATCAACATATCATCCACATACAACAGGAGGAGGATAAAATCATTGTCAGAAAATTTTTGTACAAATACGCAATGATCTGAAGAAGTCTTCTTATAGCCTTGCTCCCCCATAACAGATTCAAACTTCTTGTACCACTGTCTAGGAGCTTGTTTTAGGCCATAAAGACTCTTTTTGAGTTTGCACACAAAATTTTCTTTACCTTCTACTTTGAAGCCCTCAGGTTGTTCCATATAAATCTCTTCTTCTAGGTCACCGTGAAGGAAAGCCGTCTTCACATCCATTTGCTCAATCTCTAAATTAAGACTAGCAGCCAAACTTAGAACTGTGCAAATCGAGGACATTTTCACAACAGGAGAAAATATTTCGTCAAAGTCAATACCCTTCCTTTGACCGAATCCCTTAACAACCAATCTAGCTTTGTACCTGGGCTTCAAGTTGTGTTCTTCAACTTTAACTTTGAACACCCACTTGTTCTTCAAAGCTCTCATGCCCTTGGGCAATTTTACCAACTCATAAGTTTGGTTCTCATGCAAAGACTTCATCTCATCTTGCATGGCTTCAATCCATTGATCCTTGTGCTTATCTTCCATGGCCTCCTCATAACATTCAGGTTCTCCCCCGTCAGTGAGTAACACATACTCATTGGGTGAATAACGGGAGGAAGGAAATCGCTGTCTTGTGGACCTCCGAAGCGGAATATTTGATTCGTCCACAACTTCATGAGCAACAGGATCATCAATAACAATATCATTGTTATTATCAACATCAACATGTTGATTCGATACATGATTCTGGGTGTCAACATGATTATCAAACCCAACAACATCATGCACACTTGTGTGAGGAACGTCATCATGATGAACTATATCATCAAAACTTGAAGATTCTACCATTTCCGCTTTGTCAATATCTTCAATTGTTTGATTCTCCATGAAAATAATATCACGGCTTCTCACAAGTTTCTTTTCAATTGGATCATATAGCCTGTAACCAAATTCATCTAGGCCATATCCAATGAAGATGCATTGCCTTGTCTTGGCATCTAACTTTGACCTCTCATCTTTTGGCACATGTACAAAAGCTTTGCAACCAAATACTCTCAAATGGTCATAGGAAACATCATTTCCATACCAAACACTATTTGGTACATCACTTTGCAAAGCAACAGCAGGAGATAGATTAATAACATGTGCAGCGGTCAATAAAGCCTCACCCCAAAATGAGTTCGGCAACTTTGCTTCAGAAAGCAAACATCTAACTCTTTCCATCAAGGTCCTGTTCATCCTCTCAGCCAAACCATTAAGCTGAGGAGTCTTGGGAGGAGTCTTCTGGTGTCTAATACCTTGATGCTTGCAGTATTCGTCAAATGGTCCACAATATTCACCACCATTATCAGTACGAATGCATTTCAGTTTCTTTCCAGTTTCTCTTTCAACTGAAGCCTGAAACTGCTTAAAGACACCTAACACTTGGTCTTTAGTCTTCAAGACATAGACCCAAAGTTTTCTCGAGCAATCATCAATGAAAGTGACAAAGTAGAGTGCACCACCTAATGTCTTTGTCTTCATTGGACCACATAAATCAGAGTGCACCAACTCAAGCAACTCTGTCTTTCTCGAAGGAGGGTAGGACTTAAAGGAAACTCTATTTTGTTTACCAGCCAAGCAGTGCTCACACTTTTCTAATTTAGCACTTTGGAAATTTGACAATAATTTCTTCTTGGCTAGAACATTAAGTCATTTCTCGCTGATGTGGCTAAGCCTCTTGTGCCATAATATTGAAGAGCTATCGCTCTCAACCGCATTCACCATATCAACACAAGCAGAGGCCGTAGTCCAATATAGACCATGACGTTTGTTACCACGAGCCACAACCAAGGAACCCTTGATGAGCTTCCATTTTCCATCACCGTTGGTACTAACATATCCTTCATCATCTAAAACACCAACAGAAATTAGGTGCAGACGAACATCAGGAGCATGTTTCACATTGTTCAAAACTAGTTTAGTTCCAACACTAGTTTTCAAACAGATTGTACCAATACCAACCACCCTAGAAACAGTCTCATTACCCATACTCAAAGTTCCAAAATCACCAGGAGTATAGGAAGAGAAAAAATCCTTCCTTGATGTCACATGGGATGCGGCACCAGTATCCACAACCCAGCTTGACTCATCACAAGCAATATTTATCATATCCGCATCAAGGACAGTAACAAGATCTTCGGTGGTAACGGTGGCTAGGCAATTTTCATTGCCATCTTCTTTAGTTTCCTCTTTGTTTTTGTTCTCCCTCTTCAACTTTCTGCAGAACTTCTTCGTGTGCCCTTTCATACCACAATGATAGCACTCAATATCCTTAAGTCTGCCTCTGGATTTGCTCCTATTTTGTTCTGTATTTTGAGAACCACAAGTTTTGTTTCTCCCCTTGGGGCCAGTTATCAGGACATCCGACGAAGAGGAAACTTGAGTTTTTCTTCTCATCTCTTCGTTCAAGACACTACTCTTGGCGGAATCCATAGAGATCACACCATCAGGAGCAGAATTTGACAATGACGTTCTAAATGTTTCCCAAGAGTCTGGTAGGGAACCAAGTAGAAGCAAGCCTTGAATTTCTTCATCAAATTTGATGCCCATAGCAGATAATTTGTTCATGATCCCCTGAAAATTATTCAGATGGTCTGTCATCGGAGAACCATCGTGATACTTCAAACTCAACATCTGCTTTATTAAGAACATTTTGTTGTTGCCAGTCTTCCGAGCATACAAACTTTCAAGATGCTCCCATAGGGTTCGAGCATGTGTTTCCCCAGAAATATGGTTCAACACATTATCGTCGGCCCATTGCCTAATGAATCCACAAACCTGTCTGTGCAATAGATTCCACTCTTCATCTGCTTTATTATCAGGCTTTACAGTGGTAAATACTGGTTTGTAAAAATTCTTAACATAAAGCAAATCTTCCATTTTTCCCTTCCAAATGGCATAATTAACACCATTCAAAGTAACCATTCTACTTGTGTTGGCTTCCATTGTTTTCCCCAAAAAATATAGTTATCGCAAATCAAAGTAAATCTTTTCTGATGTGAAAGTTCAGACTGTGCTGCAACCACAGAGCATACTCAGATAAAACCTTGGCTCTGATATCAGTTTGTCGGCAAAACGCGGACAAGCACAACAATATATATGGTAAAAGTAATGGAAATAAAATGGGAAAATAACGACACCAAAATTTTTACGTGGAAACCCTTCTAAATAAGGAAAAAAACCACGGCCAAGAGGAGCAACTGATATCACTATAGTAAGGAATTTTACACTGTGTAGTCACGAATACAATACTCAAAGTGACTATTACACACTCAAAAGAAACAACACTCTTTTGGTTTCCGTCTTACTAAAATATCGCTCACACTCTATTTTTCTTCACAGACTATTTTCTTGTATAGTCTATGGAATACCTCACTTTGCTCTCAAAATGGTTTTTCTCTCTAACTTAGTGTGTTCTACAAATGAGCAAGAATGCTCTATTTATAGAAGGATAAAACCATGCCTATGTCACTAATGACATAGGTAAATATAGCAAAGTCAAAAAAGGGTTGCAAATCTTACCAATTTGCCAACTACCAAGTCTTAATTTTCAACTCTTATCACTATTCCTTTTTAACAATTACTTGTACCAATTGAATAGCTAAAGTTAACCAAAAATGGGATGAATTCAACACTTATAACCAATTTTTCATAAAACGTCAAATTTATACCTTTTCATGATAAAATAAATTAATGTTACAATAAGAAAAAGAAAAGTTGTAGTGTGAAATTCCGTTACACTAATGTGTATAACGAAAACTTATTTAAATATATAGTTCATACTCTTTTTTCATAAGTAATTTTCAACTATTAATAAATTACCTCTTATAATTTTTATGTCTTTCATTATGACAATTAGCATATGCCATATCTTGATAAATCAAAATATTTCTTATCTCCTTAAAATACATTACATAATTTACTTTTTATATATATACATTATATTAGGTATAAAAGATTATTTATTTTTTTAATTGAAAATATTTAAAATATGTAGAATTTATGTAAAATTATATTTGATATTTATTATCTTATCATCAGTTAATGTCATTCAATTAAAATGAGTAATATATAATAATAATAATAATAATTTTAACAACTCTACTAAGTTACTATAATTTCTATCACATAAATCCTTGTAATGCATTTTATTCTCTTCGTTTAAGGATAGTATATTGTTTCAACATGTATGTAAGCTTCCTTGAAGCTGATCTCTTTGTTGTTAAATGTTCCATTCTTAATGAATATCTTTTTCAGAAAGTACTCAACTTCTCATGATTTAGAAAATTGTCACGAGTTATTTTTTTGATGCTCAAGACATAAGAATGACTTTATTTATAATAATATTTATGTGATTGAGATTATCAAGAAGTTTACATTAAAATAGTTACTGACAGAGTCAAAAATTTCAATAAGGAGGTTCAAAATTTATAAAAATATACACATGAAGTAGCCGAAGGGGTTCGACATCTACTATATATATACATATAAAATTATTTTAACAATGTATAAATAATATAATTTTTCGTCGAAGGGGGTTCGGATGAACCCCCTTTGTACAAGGTGACTCCGCCCCTGACTATAATATCCCTAAAACAATATCTATTTTTATTCAAATATCATATGTTCTCTTGAAAGGTTTGTGACTTTTCTGATGAATTATAACTTTTTCAAAAAGTTGTGACTTTCCAAAAGATTGTAACTTTTCAAATAAGTTGTAACTTTTGCGAAGAATTGAGACTTTTTCAAAGAGTTGTGACTTTTTCAATAAGTTGTAATTTTTTCAAAGGACCGTCACTTTTTCAAAGGGTCATTACTTTTCAGAGATAAGGCAAAGTAAGTACATTTCATACTACTTTTCTAGGCAATAAATAGAGGAATTTTCTCTAATTTTTTAAACCACAAAAATTTTCTAATATTCTACTTTTTCTTCTTCTTGCACTTAAAATTTTTCGTGTGATTTATTGTTGTTAAGCTAGTTTCAAGATTAGTGGAATCTCAAACACCAATATTCTGATGAAGTAAATCATTCTATCATAAAAAGATATATTTTAGGGACATACTTTTTTCATGATATAATAGTTATTTTTCTTTTTTCTGCTTAATATATGCAGTAGTATGTAGTGTTTCAATATATGAAGCTAACGTGAAGTAATCTAAATTCATTTGTTTTTCTTAATTTCTCATGTGATGCAGATATATAATTCTTTATATTTTAAAAAAAATATTGGACTTCACATGAGTCAGATAATTGGCACGAGTTGTTTTGTTGAGTACTCAAGACTAATAATGACTATATTTACAATGCTATTTATGTGATTGAGATTTTTAGAAAGTTTGTTTTAAGATAGTTATTGTTATGTTGCATTTCCCTTTTGTTTTATTTATTTACTTGCTTTTTAAAATATTTATGTATTTTAGTCAAAGAAAAATTCGTATAATTTATAATGATGATGGGTTGAAGGGTGCATTAGTTTTTTTTAATTATTATTTAATTGCTAATTCTATTGACATAGATATTTTTATCATCTACGAATCTTTATATATATATATATATATATATATATATATATATATATATATATATATATATATATATATATATATATATATATATATATATATATATATATATATATATGGGTAGGTATTTATATTTCAATTAAAGTATTATATATGTCACGAAAGCATTCTCAAGTTAACAAGATCATTTAACTTCAAAATATGTTATTTTTAATGTTTTGATTTCTTCTTCGTCTTTTCTTTTTAAAAAAAGTCATAGCAAATAGAAAAATATGTGAATAATTTAAAATTATCATTTGCAAAATAAATTTTATATTAAATAATATGGAATAAATGTACAAACACACGGAAAGTTTTAAAGTGCAATGTCGAATTACCATTTAGCCCAGTGTTTTAAAAGACGGGGGCGTGAGGCGAGACGTTTTATATAGTACGGGATGAGGCGTAAACCTCGAGATACGGGGCGTAAGTCTCATGGAGCTACGGGGCGTAGTGTCACTCATATTCATTCTTATAATTTTATAATTACTAATAAATTAAGCAAAAGTAAACCTTTTCAATGGTTTATGATTTTTGTTTGAGATAAGTATTAATCATCAATAATGAAGAAAAAAATGTTATAATTATTATTTGAGAAATATCATTACACCAATAATAAAACTATGATTTAAAGCAAAAAAAAAAAACCCGGGCGTACGTTTTAACGCCCAGGACTTATGTTTTTATGTTCAAGGCTTACGCCTTATGGATCTACGTTTTTAATTTATGCCCCAAAGCGTTTTTGGTACATCTCGCCCTGAGACTCGCCCAAAAACATTTTTAAAAACACTGATTTAGCCCCTACACTACATTAAATCTAATCAACTATTTAATAAACTATAAAATTAATTAGAAGTTTTATTTATTTAAGTAAATGCAATATTAATAAGAAATTCTGCTATTAAACTTAAATTCTTTAGAAGTTATGACATTATGATTCTCTTAGTTACATCAGTTTGTATGTTATTAGTTACACATTAATTATTTCTATCATTCATCTTTCCTTATATTAACTTTTTATCCATAACTTTTCACAGTCTAATACCACTCCTATATATCTAATAACACAATGTTATTATTGACCATTAGTGAACCAAGTGTGGTTAAATAAATTGTAAATCGTTTACAAGGATATGAATAATATCATTGTTGGGAGTAAGGTAAACAGGTGATTATATATATGATTTCACATATTGAATATATATTTTTTATGTTTAATCTTTAATTTACCAAAGGAAAAAAAATGAAAACTCAAATAAATATCTTTGATTTATGTACATATTCAATTGAATAGTCAAATATGAGAATCAATAACAAGAACATCATCTATTATGTACTTTATAGAATAAAAATCAATTTAGAGAAAAATAGATCTAAAAAATAAAATATATTTATTTTTAAACATTTATTAATATACATGTATGACGGCACGTATTCGAAAAAGTATTATATATATAGACTATAATTAGTCTTTATACATATACATGTATACCTTATAATAAACTTTTTGATGTGAATTTCCTTTTTTAGTTGAATTAGGACAGTTTCATTAGTTCTGTTAATGGAATGTACAGTTTAACTATAACTATAACTAGGATTCCAAAGGCGCACCGAATTGTTAAAGAAAAAGTAAGAATTTAACCTAAACTTTCCGAATCCAAACTGAAATAAGACTTGTGCTAATTAACTCCTTTATAAATAATAGCAAAGTAAATAATAAGATGCAAAGCTTACAACATCAATTTCAGCATGACTACAATAAGACTGTTTGGCAATACCATCAGAGTCATAAGGTTATTCGGAATACAGATTTCGTCATTGAACAATAATAACATGCAGCAGCAGAAGCAGCGCGACGATAGAGTTATGAATATGCCAGATTTGCTTCCACCAAGCTTGCGTTTGGCTATTGAGTCTGTCCGAGGAAGTGAATCGGTTTACATGGGCCGGAAATACTTGGAGAATTCGGACACCAACTTGAACTTGAGCCGCTTCCTTATTCCAGCTGAGTGCGCCATAAACGTACTCCAACACATGACTGAGTCGGAGAAAGAAAAGATACAAAGTGATGATGATAGAGGTATTGACATTAGTGTAATGGATCCAAGAGGTAATTTACATGACATGAAGTTTACTGAATGGAAGAGCTTGAAGAGACTCGTGTTTAACAGAGGATGGAACAAACTTGTCGATGAAAACCAATTACATAAAGGAGATTTACTCACCCTCTGGCACTTCAGAAGCTTTAATAATAAACCTTGTTTTGCTGTAAATATCATTCCCAAGCCTAAAGAATAAACCTTGTTTTGCTGTAAATATCATCACCTCCTACCATTTTCTTTTTTTATAATATTTTATTCCACTTACTATTTTTCTAAGTTCAAACCATTCAAATCATAATACTCGAATTTTTTAATTATTTGAAATTTGATATGAATTACTACAACTAAATTAATGTTATCGGAATGAACATAACACAAATAATTAATCTAACTATCTCCTGAAATATAAAGCTAGAGACGAAGAAAAAAAGCAATGGAACTTTAGCCCTCTTCTGCCAAATAAATCCAATACATGCTGCAAAATTCAATATATTTTTTTTTCTTTCTACCTTCGGTGAAGCTAGTGACATGGAGGGGGGATGTAAAAGACCAGCTAAATAGCTGGTGTATAAACATTATTTGGAGATTAAAATTCAATTGGGCTGTGAAAGACAAATGGTTGCTATTACAAAACAGAACCAAAAGATGAATTTTGTTGTATCATGTATTCATGTATGCACTGTTAGCCTGTCACTGTACGACAAATCCTGTACATCAGCTACACTAGTTCATGAACTTCCGGCAATTGGGAGCTCCACATAGGCAGGGCACTTTAAGATCATCATGCTCATCCGGGTCAAACAAATAATCATACCTGTTAAACAAGATACACTAATTAACAGATTGGAAAAGACAATCACAAACTGAATGAACAAATACATGATTCACAGAAGAGAAAACAAGAAGCTGTCATACGTCAACTCATCACCGGCTGAGACGTTGCGTTTAGCTATAAGAACTATCCGGCTCTCTTCACCCAGACTCAAGATCCTCGCATAGCAACTGGGCATGCACTACATGAGAGACAAAAAAAGAAAAAAAAGCTTTAACCACATAAAATAAACAAGTACATAATCCAAATTTGAATAAAATGTCAGCAAAAGAAGCACTTATATGGTAAAAAAAATAAGAAACCAAAAGGCCCAGACAGCATAATAAACTCAAACAGAGGTTTCACAATGAAGAGAACAGCCTACCGAATGATTGATTAAGCGTGCAATATTCCCTTTATTTGTCGCATCAATTACCACTTCTTCGCTTACCTTAAACAGCTGCATGGAGAGAACATGTGTTAGCATCAATTGCTGAGAGGGAGACAGCTTATCTTAAGAAGCAACGATCTTAGCTAAGAGATCATTAATGTTATGGGCTCGACAATTTCTGAATCATCCTTACCCTTATCCTTTGACTGGAGTACAGATGATAGGATACCAGGGGCAATACGATATCAGTAGCAAACTTAAAAGAAGTTAAACTAATGATTACATACAGTATTAAAAAGGAATATTTCTGGACCACTGTGTGGTAAATGATTGAAAGCTTTGTTTAGTATCCTGAAACGGAAGTTTCATGACTTACAAAAAATACTCTCTAAAATCTAAAGCATAATTTAAAAATAGTGTAGTAGATCAATCAGACTCGTATTCACATGTTCAAGACAAGACAACACATGGTTTAGGGCTTTAGGCACATGTACACATGACATAACCCCACACATAAAGAATTGAAATAGACTCACATAACAATCTTTTCCCTCTAGTCGATATCGTGCCTCTCTTAGATCAGCAACACTACGCCGCACCTTCTCTCCACGATACTCAAGGACCTAGAGAAGCAGCCAAAAACAGTGGATCAGTTCAAAATCCAAATTTAAACCTGCATAACACTAACTAAAATTCTTCTAATGTTACACTCAGGAAAGTACCATTTCTCCTTCTTGAATGCTTCGTCGTGCAAAGAGGCCCCATCCATGTATTCCAGATTTACCAAAACAAACTCTCCGATTTTCCATCATCTGATTAAAAGAAACAGAGAGTAAGTTTGGTTTCAAATGTATCTGCAGTTACTGAAGCATGTGTTCCAGATTCTATTCTCTGCATATATGTTCCTTTACTCTGGTAAAACCTTGCCACAATTTATAGTTACTTAAGTATGGCAGTAAGAACTGGTAGTGTGAAATTCAGTTGTGGAATTAAAGATTGGAGTGGTGAACCTGCTTCATCAACAGGTATCAAACAACTCAGAATAAGCAACCAGTCCACATGCAACACAAAGAGAAGATTATTTACCTGTAGATGGATCAGCCGCTCTTTGAGTGTTGAAAAGGCCTTAACATCTCTAGTCAACTGCAGAAATAAGAATAAGAGAAGGAAAAACTAATCAATTAGATGGTGTTACAACACAAACGCAAGATGGAATCTAAAACACAAGAAGAAACACATTACATACTTCTTGTGCGCTTAAACAATCTATAGCTTCTAAAGAATGACGCCTTGGCCCCATCAGTCGGTGGAAAACTGCCTCTTGTCCAGCCCTCTAGACAAAACAGAAGCAAATTAGAGGCATGACAAAATAAATAAATAAAGGAATCTTTCTCATAAAAATAGAACAAGAAATTAGATGCAAAGAATACAAAAAAGCGGAGAATGACAAAATTGGCTGATCACTTTCCTGCAATAAATGTACTCTTCTTGCTAGCATCTCCAAGTCATACACTTGCTCTCCCGATTCATTGGTTATGATAAGGTTTCCTCCAGTTTAAGACTTTTTAGTTTAACATGAATTACTTGTTGCATGCCATCTTTATGAAACTTTTTTTAAAGACAAACCACTAGTATATACATATATACCTATATATAACAAAAAAAGGATTGGTTGTCTTCATTGAAGATAGAGTCAAAGGTTCCAAAGCATCATCCATGTTTCATGGAATAGTGTACAATATTGGGTAATATACTATATTTTCCAATGAAATATTTCCAACCCAGGTTTCGGGAGTTCGAAGAAAAATTAAGCTAATGACACAGCATCCTGGCTGTGTGTCATCAACTTAACAAGTTTCATCAGAAAAACATGCACAAATTTAACAGTAGCATATGAGAGAAGATTTTTGCGTGGCAAACAAGGATTTTCTAGTGTTCTGAGAAAATAGTCTTGACATTTTGACTGGTGTGGCTCTATTGAAGAATTAATAAAACAAGACAACAGTTTTAGCACAGAGGATCATTATCTTGCTCTGTTCTTTTCCAATTTGAGCTCTTCATCATTCATAGTGGAATTTTTCTCAACTTGGCAATCTTTCCTCGCTTCAATAAACTCTCTTTTATTATCAACGTGTACAGTTTGATAGCTTTACCATGTCAGAATTCTGGCACAGGGTTCTATTCAACCATTAATAAAACAGGACAGCACTTTTAGCACAGGACCGCTTGTTGGATAACTATCACCAGTCCAAAGTTACGTTTTATTCCAAAGTTACGTTTTATTTTTGGTATCTCTTGGCATTTAACAGGGCCTTGTTAAGAAACATTACTCTTTTTGGGAGCGAACTTGGGAGAAATAACTTGAAGGGATGGGAGGAACTTGGTGATAACATAACTTTCAGAGTTCGTAGGGGATGGGGACTAAGTAAGTTTTTGAAGACAGGTAGTGTGGCATAACTTCTTGAGAGTCATATACCCAAGCATTTGGAGCATTTCATGCCAAAAGGGGATGACAATCCAACAAATCTGGAAGACACGAGGAAATGTTCTTTGGGATCTCCAATTTAGGAGAGATATTCAGGATTGGGAGATAGCGGAATTTCAAAATATGCTTGAGATGCTCTACAAACAAAATCTACCCTCAGAATTTGTTAGGAATGGTGATCGACTGGGCGTTTCTCAGTGAAGTCCCAATAAAATCCCATTACCCCAAGATGCTTACAAGAGATTTGACAGTTTAGTCACATGTTGCAGTCTGTATACCCATAACACCATGAAACCTGTGTCTTTGCATGGCTGAAGACTAGAGGAGCAATTTTGGCAGCCGAATATATGAGGAAAAGGAAGATCACCTATGTAAGTTAAAGTTCTACAAGAAAAACTCAGGAGAGGGTGTGGATCACATATACTACATAGTCAGGTAGATTCACGGTTGGAGATTCTGAGATGACTTGTACTATATTGGACTGTGTCAGGGACGATACATATGATTTGTTAAACTGGAATTTTAGAAGATAGAAGAGAATGTGCATGGCATGGACATTGCTCCATACCTCTCATAAGTGTAGCATGGAGAGAGAATAGTAGAGCTTCTGAAGGAACTGAACTTGATTTTATACATTTGGAGAATAGCCTTTTATATATCCCTCATGTCTTTTTGGTGCACCCATGAGATTCCTATTTGTCTTGAGGAATGAGCATCTTTTATAGGTACAATTTATTTTGTAGGTTCCTCTTTTTTGTTATACTACTTGTTTACAGAAGTTTGACCTTTTTGTTAGTGAAATTAATTCTTGATCCAAAAAAAAGCCCTACCCTAACAGACGAAAAAGGATTATTATAAAGCAATATTTGTTGAAATAAAGAGAATTTAGGTGCAAAAGGCAAATAAGTAATTTCATTCCACATTTAAAAAATATGGAAGAGCATAGTACCTTGTAGCTAGATCTCTGAAAGACGCGACACCTTGCAGCAGAGAGAGGTTCAAAGCTACTGCTCCCCGCATCAGATGCATCAGGGAGTTCAAGAGTCTTAGATGAGATGAGTCGTTTGCCTCCCGAACAATGTTCTTGACTCTGTCTTTCAACCAAACTTTTCGTAGAGAACACTCCAAATGGAGTCCGCATGACCAAGACATTGTCTGTGTCTGGAGTCCTGAAATTCGAGCATATCACACATCTAGGTGAACATCAAACATGGGGAAATTGAACAATGTAGAAACTACCTCCCAACAAAATTAATTGGAAAGCTTGTACGGAATCAACCTTAGGAATAATATCAAAGAGTAAGAGATTTAAAAGAAAGAGAGAATTGTTTGTCATAGGTGCTAATCTAAGAGGATAAGAAACAAAGAAAGAAGAAAATAGATAAAGAAGAGGACAATATATAAATGTTACCTATGAAAGGCGCAATATGATAACCATCTTGTTATCTGTATCCCATTCTTCTCTGAGCAGTTCAACTGATATTCAGAATTTTGAATTATCAGATCAGAGTAATTACTTCCATTTGGAGAAAAAAAAACAGAAGTACATGAAAAGAGACTTTCTTTTAATAAGAAAATGTCTACATATAAATACATTATTATAGACAAACACACAAAAAAAAAATTATACAGACATTTACTCCTTCAGAGTTCAGTCCCATTTATGCGACGGTGTTAGACTGGAGTCTGGACACGTGGTTTAAGGAAAAACAAGAGACTTTTGAAAATTGTTTAAAACAAACCAAAAATAGTTGTGTGGTCATAACTAACTCATTAAGGGAAGTATAAAGTTAATTCTAAATATAGAGAAGTCGGGACAAACTAGAACAAGTAAACTGTGTCACATAAAATGGGAAAAGAAATTGAGAGACTGCAACTTTCAGCACTTAGGTCTTATAGCATATGTGCATCAATACCAATGGCATAACTAAGCAAACAACAGCAGCACATTCCAGTGTGATCCCACAAGTGGGATTTTGGGAGAATGGAGGGTGTGCAGAACTTACCCCTATCTTGTGTGAGGTAGAGAGTCTGTTTCCGAAACTATTTACAAAATAATGGAGTTCCAAAACTTGTATGAGCATGATAAGAAAAAAAAAATCCATCATGTTTCCAAGGGGTAACCTAATAGGTGAAGGGCTGGATTAGAAACCTTGATACCAAGGTTCGAATTCCTACAGGACTAACATTAAGTTATTTCTCCACATCTGCCTATTCACCTATTATTTGTGTTGGTGGAAGGTGGCAAGTACCCAGAAGATAGCACAACTATCAAAAAAATGTTAAGAAACTGAATGATAGACTATGTTACCCAGACTCTTCAAAAATCTCAATGTGCAGGTCAGATTCCACAAAAGTGGAGTATTTTTGGAGAATTCGACATGGGTGCCGCATCGAAAGTGAAGAGTCCGCACAACTTAGATTAATAAACGTTTGAAGTCACAAAAGGTAGAGTTTATCCCCTAGAAGGTAACAAATAAAAGTTGTCGAGATGTTATCACTCATATATTTAAGGGCATCTCCAAGCCTACACTCTATTTTACTCTCTAAATATAGAGTTCTCTATTTTTCAGACAACCAACTCCAACCCAATTCTCTATTTTACTCTTTGAAAAAGAATAGTTTTCTCTCTCCTCAATATTATATTATTATTTCTATTTCCTTTTTGTTTTCTTATTCCATGATATAAATTTTTTCTTTATTTTTTTCATGAATAATCATCCTATATAATTTCATGTAATATAAATTTTCAATTTTTTGAAATATTTTATTTAATATTAAATTATATATTATTCTAAATTTCTAAAGAACAACTACGAATAATTGAAAAAAGAAATCAACAAGCACAACTGCAATCAACAATCACAACTTTAAATCATACGCTAATTTCTTTTTAGAATATCGTTAAATCTAGGAACGACTTACCGGATTACTAAACTATTGTTGTGATTTTTAAAATTATTATGTTATGCATTCAATATCTTGTATTTAAATTATTATGTTATGTACTATATTTTAAAATTAAAATTTGTATCTTATCATTTAATTTTGTGCATTCTTCATAGTGGAAATTAATATAACATCAAATTGTATCACAAAGTGACGAAAATTTAAAAAAAAAAATTAAAATATTATTAATTCGAGATGACAGTAGTATATATAAAATAAAATATTTTTAAAAATGTTAAATTAAATTTAAAAAGAATTGCATATATTAGAGATTTAATTAATAACCCTATATAAAAATTAATATGTTATTACAAAAAAGTAGAAATAATAATATAATATTCAAAAAGTGAAATAGAGAGTATGAATAGTAGTTCTCCAAATTTCAACTCTCTATAATTGAAGAGTAGAAGATAAAATAGAGTGGTTGGAGAGGATATTCTCTATTTTACTCTTCAATTATAGAGAATGGAGAGTAAAATAAAGTAAGGTCGGAGATGGTCTAAGGCAAGCAACTGTGAACATAAAATAAGATCTATCAGTGAGGACCATCACAATCTTCATATGCATCAGCTTTACAATACAATGCCCTAGCAAAATCATTCCAAACCTGACTTTTGACGAATGATATTAGGATTTTACACTAAATTAACGCATTATCTTTCTTCTGGTACTGAATGCATCTCTTCGTAGAGACTATCATTGTGAATAACATACACAAGGAAAAAAGAGGGCAGCTTACTTCCATATGATATCCAGCTCTCAAAGCACACATAGCATGAAAGCTGGTGGCACATTTGCAACATTGAGTGCAAGATCCATGAACTTGTTTGCAGATCACACATGCCTGCAAATTTATTTATAACCAAGTTTTTTAGCCTACAATAACTAAATATTTTGACAGAATAAGGAAATTACTTATTGCATCAACCAGATCAGCAGCAGACACAATTGAGATTCAACAATTTATGAAAAGATACCACCAAATATTTGCATATAGAAACTAAAATACCTTAAGGAAAGTGTTAGGAGGAATTCTAAGAAGCCCAGCAGCAGGCTCCATTTTATCAGCATTATGGAAAGCAACTTCAGGCCGAAACCATGCACATGTAACGTGAACCCACAAAGAATCAATATCAGTTGGCTTCAATGCACCACCTGCAAAAGCATCATAACATCCAGATAAGAAAGTCATTAATGAGAAATATTTATTAAAATTGCAGGGTGTACAATATGACTTGCCTTTGACTGGACAAAGACAACATTCTCTTTCAATTTCAGGGGTTTCACATGCTCGACAAACCCATGAAGCAAAATCCTGACCGTTGCTTACTCCATAACATTCTTGATGGACGGCTATTTGGCACCTGAATCGCCGGCATTAGTTACACTAGAAGAGAAAATCTTGCCAACCAAATCAAGGAACATATCCATCCAAAGATATTTGTTACTTCTAAATAGTTATCTTACAGGGATACCTGTTGCATATGATTATTTTATTGTAGTCCCAATCCTCAACCCATCTACATATAGCACATCTCTCTGTAGTCCACTTTGCATGAACAGGTTCATACTTCTCTGCAACAAAAGAAGCACACATTTGATTGCTTGCTCAACAGAATACACACAAAAAGAGGTGCTCAGCACTGGAACTCCAGTAAAATAGTAGAGAAGGAATAGAGCATACCTCTTAAAAATGCAACCAGTTGCTGCTGATCTAACTTCTGATAGCTTACATTATGAGCATTATTGTCTGAAAGCTGCAGGCAGCATCCATACTACTAAGATTAAAGAGCATAAAACAGAACCTACTCCAGATATTAACTAACAGAAGAAAATCACTATTGAAGCACTAAAAGTTAGTTGACTTCTCAACCAAAAACTGAAAGGAGCACCCATGAAAAGTAATGTTGAGGTAATGGTACCATGTTTATTGACTACGAAAAATCCACCTAAAACTTTAACAAAACGCCAAGGATGATCTATATAAAGCATGTTGCACTGACCAAGAGAAAAAAAGGAAGAATATTGCAAATTAAAATCAAATGTCAGCAATTTATTTATTAGTCATTCTTTTAGTCTATCACTACCCAGCAACATAAACCCTTCCTGAAGTTGACACCAAAAAATGAACCATTGAGGACTGTTACAATAGAACCTTTTAGGGATCCCATTAATCGTAGATCCACTCAGTTATCAGTGACATGATGCAATGAAAAGGACCAACTAAGATACAACATCAGAGAAGATGACATATGATTTAGAAACTTCATAATCTGGTACACACCCATTGCTCAAGTGTTATCATTGAGCCCTTCACTTTCACGCTGCATTTCCATTTCTTAGCTCTGCAACCTGTATGTTTCTCCCACTCACTTAGTGTTTGCTTCCTTATTCCACAAGAACCACACTTGCACTGAACTCTGTGACAACAATAAAGGAAGTAAACTAGAGCACTTTAAAAAAAAAAAATGAGGAAACTAGAGCACTTCATATCTAAAGCAGCTAACTGTGAAGTAATCAAGCATTAAAAGCGCTACACAAATTTTGCAGTAGACTAGTTAAATTACGAGAGAGTGCCTTATCTTCAAGAAAGTTTTCCCATTAATTACCAACTGAAAATAGTTTTTCTCATCTAGTACTAGAATTCTTTTTGGTATATTAAATGTCAAAAACTGCTCATGAATTATGCTTCTAACAGATGCGTACAATCAATATAGAAGATTGGTTATCAGGACGTAGCAGGCAGTTGACCTTAGAAGATTTCAAGATTTTTTCATGACAGCCTTTTCTAACCCCATTCTCTTTCCAGAACTTTTGAGAACTTACAAATGAATATCTGGATAATAGATCCCTTCAACGCCAGTACACACGACAGTAATCTTGTCAGGCATCACACTTCGACTGTTCTCTCTTAATCTGTTTGAAACAATTTAACATTTCAAAGAACAAAACATTACAGACAGTCAGCAAACTAGAACAAAGAATAAACCAACCAAACACAAGTCCAACATATTATTTTGATAGGATACATCAACCAAAATGCAACTTAAGCAGAGATACCTTGCTTTTGGTCCTCTCTGTACTGAGCCCAACAATTTTTTGTTAGAACTTCCTTTGCACTCTGGGCAAAAGTAATCAGCGTTCTGTAGATTCTGAAAAAAGGTTGATATAATTGATAAATCTTCCATGCACTTCACCAGAATCAAATTAGGAAAAAAAGAAAATATAAAAATTACCTTTAAAGCATTGCTGGAAATATCTGTACACTCCACATGCACCCAAACATCACAACCATCGCAACACACCTATAGAATATCACATGAAGAAAGGTTCTTAGTTTCTTCTAGTTTGCCAGCCAAGGACTCAAAAACTAAAATCAAAACAAAAAAATCTCACCCAGTTCCCACCATCTGAATGATGCCAAATTTTTTTGCATATGCCACAATATTGCTTTGACTTCCTAAACTGAACAACATAGAAAATCGTACGTCAGGAGCAGAAAAGAAGTATTGCATTAAAAAGATCTAATAGAAGGAACAGACAACAGTATCAATTGAATAGCAAAAATGTTGAATTTAAGCATGTGCTCCTTTTATCTAGGAAATACACGTGAAGACAGAGAATTGCATAGTAAAAAAGTTTGCACATGACCTTAGTACAATGCTCACAGGAAAACTGAGCCTTGGACATTCTATCTTTAACTTTCTTCAAAGTTCGGCGCAGAACAACCAAACCACAACTGTCACATGGTCGAGTGTCTTTCCTCTTATCATATCCATCCTGCTAAACAATTAACCAGAATTCATCAGAATTGAACCACTTAAGATTCTTCAAATCATTATTGCAGTTTTAAAACCACATTTCAAAATCCCAGTACTCCAACAACAAAAGTTTAAACACTTCAACAAAAAGTGAAAAGGTAGGTTTGCTCCTTTTCTTTAATAGATCTCCAAATAAGTAAGAAGATTAATATAAACCTAAGAATGAAACTCAAAAGAGTAGCATAAGGCTGAGAACAGGCTAGATTAAGGCCTACATCAACAAATTTTCAATTTCAGATCTTATTCCTGAAAAGGACGCTTTCTGAAAACTTGCCTGGTCAGAGGAACAGAATTCTAGCTCTTGATTTGACCCAGTAGCCTCTTCAACTCCACTGTCATTAGTTGCTGGAGATGCCTCCTGTTCCATCTCAGGGCATTTATTTGTGTAGCCATGTTCAGCTAAAACTGCCTCTTCTATTGCCGTTTGAAAATCACTTGGTCTGCTGCCATACAATTTAGTCTGCTCCTGAAATCTGGACAAAGTATTGGTGAAAATTCAAGTATCCAATACTACCATAAGTTGATTGATAAATGGAATGTCACACACCTGTCCATATACTCTTGGAAAGGAAAGATCATTCCAGCTTTGACCCACCCATAATCCTACAAGACAATAGCTTAGAAGTTCAAATCTGTATACAAGTATGTCAATGTACCAAGGCATGAGAATGTTCACTTTTAATTTGTTGAGTTTAACAAAAATAAAAGTTGTTACCCTTTTGCTTATATACTCGTAAACTCAAAAATCATACTGTCATACCAATAAAAAAATTACTAATCAAGAAAGAGAGATTACCCTTTGCCCACTTCTGGAGTAGCCATAAAACATCACACAGATAGTGCCTGGAACGCAAGCCCTTAAAACAGCCTCAGGTGCTTCGCATAACGGGTCAATCACCACAGCAGGCCAAGCAGGATAATTTTTTCCACATTTTGCCCACACTATATCTCCCGAAACAAAATCTCCGGGCTCAAAGAAATCCTTTTTCTTTCCAACTTTCTCCTTAGTAAAATTATCCGCCCTTACAGAGCCTCTCTTCACCCTCAGTTTGCACTCACCACTCTCCACCACAAATGAAGAACCACCTTCACCTATCGATGTCACAGAACTTCTAGAACAATCTTTACTTTGCATAGAAGCAAATTCCCTATCCTCAATTTTTAGATAACTAGGCAAATGAATAAGTTGATTTTTAAAAAAATGTGTATCTACATTAGACCCTTCAAGCTTGAACCTTTTCTTCCGAGGCAAAACTGCCCCTTCGTCCTTCTCATTCAAACATAGTAGTTCTTGTTCTTCCTGATTTTCTTCTTTCGTCCACGACGGCAAAACAGAGTCATTGAACTTTGAAGGCAGCACTTGAATGCGACCACGAGAAGACTTCAAAAGTGGAGGCTTATTTTTACTAACCTCCAAAGCTTTATCCAAACTTCTCGAAGCTCCAGCTAAAACCAAGCTTGATTCTACTTCACCCGCATAACTCATAGCTTCTCTACAAAATGAATCTACCAAACTAGTGCGGTAATCTTCTAATTCCCTTATAGGCACTGTGAAGAGCTCATCAGTTTTCAATTTCTTCGGACTCCCCGAACACGATTCTCCCTCGCCGCCGCTGTCATTACCCTCCGCTTTGCAGCGCTTGAGTTTCGGCATTTCCACTTTCACCGTCCGTTTCACCATCATCCTTGTCTTCATCAAAATTCCTCTACGAGTAGTTGTACCCGTAGCACCCGAAGTTGTACGTTAGAAAATCCTCACCCATTCCAATTCCAAAACCAAAACCCTAATTATTGAATTGAAACAACAAATCCGTCAAACCAAAATCCCCAATTCTGTAAATCTCAACGCTAATTCAAACCCGCAACAAACATCAACTGCTCCAAAAACTCACCTCTTCAACGAATCAATCAGTTACCGAAACACAATCCAATCAACATTCACAATTTTTCAAATTGAACTTGCAATCCCAAAAAAGCGAAACCAGGTAAAAGCAAATCCAGAAGAATTCTACAACCGGTGAAATCGAAGGACAAAAAATTCCGACAAAATCAAATAAAAATTGAAGCTTGACGAGAATCGGATGTATCTGAAATTTGTGAGTCGCGAAAATCAAGATTTCATAAATATACAGATGAAATTAGACATGTATATGTCCAAGAGGGATATAGTATATAGTAGCAAAACTAAATATAATTTTGTTATTATCCACTATTTATATCCAAAAAAAAAAGTAAATAAAAACTATATATTATAATTCTCTCAAAAAAAAATTGGAACCTTTGGCTCCAAGATTGTTGCGAAATTCGAAAGCGGAAGCGAAAATTGGGAGGGAGACGAGGTTATCGTGGACGCGCGAAAGAGGAAAAAACTAGTGGAAAATTTCCTTTTAAGGGCAAAACTGACTTTTTCACTGTTGAAATTGTGATTATGTACGGTAGTGATCTGATCTCATTAGGTATTCCACGTGGCTGCTTCTTATTGGATTATAATTATTTATTTATTTATTTATGGCTAAAAAGTACCAAAAGAGCAGTTGTGATGTTATCTAACGTGTAAGATGTAACGCTAGCTTATTTTGGAAGGTTGTGTTTGGTACTTGGATGATTTGGTTGCTATTTCAATAAACACGCTCCAAGTGTGACACTCCAAATAATTTATTTTGCTCATCATAAAAATTATATTTATAAAGTGGAAGATTGTTATATCGTTATTTATATTCGTAAGGTATGTCATAAATTTTTTATATAAATAATGAAAAAAAATTATTACATATCATATTCAAAATTGTCAATAGAATTTTTATAACACATCTTTCTTTCCCTTTTGTGTTTTTTTTCTTTTGGATTATGGGCGAGTATAAAAAGAATATGAGGGTAGAGCTAAAATTATAGGCACAATGCTAAGTTACGACATAGAAATTTTGAATTATAATTTTTAATTTATTATTTATCTTTTAACTTTAACACAAGTGCTTAAAAAAAAAATTATTGAAGCGCTACAAAAGTATCTTGAAACCACTTAAAATAAGTTTATTCAAACAAAACTTAAAACTTATTGAAACCAAATAAGTGTTCAAATTTTAATGCAAAGAGATAAACTTAACGACTTTGAAGTTTGAACCAGTCAAATCCAAACTTAAGTGAAATATATGTTCTTATCATTTGTATGCATATTGAAGATGTTTTTTGGCATCCGCTCTTCACAACATATTTATTTCAAAAAGAGTTTCTAGTTATTCACAACATATATTGAAATGTATGTGTAGTAATACTATATAATATCTATTAGGGGCATACAAAATCGAAAAGAAAATTGAACCAAACTGCAAAGTGAGTCAAACCAAAAAAAAATAAAAATGACTAGTGATTTGGTTTGACTTGGTTTGGTGTTGGAAAAAAGACTCCGACTATATTTGGGTTGGTTTGGTTTCAAGTGAAAAAAATCAAACCGAGACCAACCAACCCGATATTATATATATAATTTTAAAATTTTCTTTTTTACGTAAAAATACTTATTTTGATATAATTTTTAAATGTCTCTTATACTTTTTCATAGTTTTAATTTTTTAATATATTTATTTCATGTTTGGAAGTTAGAATTTTTAATGATCTAATAAAGATTATAGTTCATACGTGTTGGTAATTATAATAAAGTTTAAATAAAATTAAATTAATATTAATGCAAAAAAAAAAACAATTTAACACTAAGAATGACAGTAATATTGAATATTTGTTTTTTAGTTTTACATAGATTTAGATAATTAAAATACATGTTCTAATTTTACTTTCTTTTACTATTTAGTCATGTAACTAATACTTGTTAAACTTATTTTAGCATGATTTAGTACTTTTAATTATGATCAATCTCATTATGACTTATTAATTTGCAATATTGTTTACACCATTTTATTGTTATTCTTTGTTGGACATTTTAGTGTCATTAATCATATCATATTTTTTGTTATTTTCTTGAGAAATAACTTAGTTACTTGCATTTCGATAGGACTAAAGAAATATTTGATGTAGAAGTAAATTATATGTTTGTATGAATACTTTATCGAAAAAATCCGAAAACCCGAAGAAACCCTAAGATGAAAACCCCGAGTTTTATTGGTTTGGTTTGGTTTATAAATTCAAAAACTCGACACAAATGGTTTGATTTGATATTTGAAAAATCCAAACCAACTCGGTCATGTACACCCCTAATATGTATATATGTTAAGTTCGCAAGATGTGTATATGAATGTATATTAGTAATTGACAAAGTGAATATATGTACATATGTTAAACAAGATGCGTATATGAATGTATATTAGTAACTGACAAAATGTATATATTATATCCTTTTTCAAATTTTTTTTAAAAGAATCCAGAAATGCTCAAACCTCGAGCTAGGCAGATTTGAAAAGGTCGATGCAATCTAAAGATAATAAATTGAACATGATGAGTTATGATTGCTACCTTACAACGACAGAAAAAATTTAGATATCTATAAATTATAAAGAGGAGCAAATAATAACTTGATTTGTGGAGTACTGTATAATTATAACGTGTCGATCTCACCTTTTTTTTTGCCATGCTTTAGGAATTAGGAGTGCTCATTTTTTCGGGCAATTTATTATCAAACTTCGAAAATATCAAGGGTTTAATTTTTTAAACTTCAATTGTTTTAGGTCACTTATGAAGAACAACTGTCATATGGTGCCAAATTTTCTTTTATGGAATACACTGGGTTACAAATCGAAACAAGCCCAAGTCTTGAGACTCAACGGGCGAATCCACGACACTAGTGTGGAAAATATATTTACAATCTATTTTTCGTTGATGAATTTTGTTAAGAGGTTCACACAGGCGTATATATATATTATTCTTTTATACAAATATAGAATTTATAAGAAAATTATTGAGTTCGTCCTAACTTACAAACTCTCACTTAGTTTCGTCTCTCCCAACAAGTATGATTCTCATGAAAAGAAAGAAGTTCAAATCCGAAGTATTGATATCATGTAACTCGCACTTGTACTGATTCACTTTTAGCTTGGAGAGCTAATGAAAAAAAATGGATCACAAACATTAGAATTTCGATAGAAGTCGAATACTTTAAGTAACTAGAAATTTCTTCATAAAAAACACTCTAAATTTCAAATTTACTAGTCCAATTAATTTATCTATCCATCAAATAAATCTCTCGAGGAATAAAGTGCTCCTTGTTAAAAAAAATCATTTCACATATATAAATTTAAAATTTCTAATAAAAATAAAGACATATAAATCATTCATTACATCTTGGATGTTAATGAGATATCAAATAGGAGAAACTAAACAAACACCTTATACAAGCAAAATAATTACAAATATATATCCTTTTATATTTATATCCACTAAATAATTACACTATATATTCATCCCCAACTAATTTCGCTTAAATGATACAAAATCAGTAGATATATTGTATAAATATCATTAAGACTAATAATTTAATTTGGTTGATACTAAATGTATACATACATATTGTATTTTTATCATTAAGATTTCCTGGTAAAAAAATACTCATTAGTATTATATATATATAACTAATGAACAATCTATGGAAAAAAAATCTTAATGATACCACAACAATATACATATATTCTTATGGTATCATTGACTAATAATTAATTTATGAACAAGAAACTTTAATGATATCATAACAATATACACATACTCTTATAGTATCATTGACTAATGAGTATATATATATATATATATATATATATATATATATATATATATATATATATATATATATATATATATATATATATATATATATATATATATATATATATATAGTTAAGCGAAATATCAGTTTTAATGATAGCAATACAATATATGATATTGATTTAACACTCTCTCCGTTTCGCAAAAAATGAACTGGTTTGACTTGGAATGAAGTTTAAGAATATAAAGAAGACTTTCGAATCTTGTGGTCCTAAATTATAGTTAGGCCAAATGTAAAAAATTATCCTTTAATCTTGTGGCATTAAACATGACACGTGAAATGCTGAAATTAAAATGTTATAAAAAATAAATAAAGAGATAATTCTTTTTGAAACAGACTAAAAAGGAAAAAAAATCATTCTTTTTTAAACGAAAAGTGTACTTGTTAAGTGAAAATTATTGGCCTCAACATATAGGGTTATAGGCTGAATTTTTTTGAGAAAACAAATATTTCTTAAATTACTTTAGATTAAAATATAACATATAATTATATTTTATGACCCATATATAAAAAAATTCACTCATATAAGGTATATACTAAATTACTAATAATATGAGACAGAAAATTATATTAAGTAATAATTTATTTTTATCCTTTTTTAGAAAACAAAATAGAAGTAATATAATAGTGGCTCCAACAATTATGAAGGGGCACAATTTGTTTTAAAGTGCAGAAAGCCAAGAGAAAGGATAGCAATTTCTTGGTTGTTGTGTATTCAGTAGGACAAAAATCTCACACTCTCATCATTTAGCTTTTTGTACTTTCTTATTGGCTAACTCTATCAGACTGTCATTTGCTAATCGGATACTAACTTGATTAAGTAATTTTATATCATCTTAAATTTGTAAATAGTAGGATAAAATTACTATTTATGTTTCATTTACCACTACATATAGTATAGATATAGAAATACTTTAATTTGTAAGAGAGAAAAATCCAATAATTTGTCACATGATTTTATTGGTATTACAACAACAATCATGACTTTTGAGTTAGATATCCAAACTATAAATATTTCTCAAAAAAAGAAAAGAAAAGAGGGAAGATATACAACTGAAGAATATTTATCTTTTAGCTGCTTAATATCTATCATAAATGTCATGCATTATTTTGAGAATAACTTTGATGTATGGGATGGACATGTTTTATATTTATTTTCGCTCAAAAAAGAAATAAAAAAACAATTATGTTCATGTATTTCTTAAATGATATAAAATTGTATCGTGATGAGTTATTATTTGTAAAAAAAGTTTCAAAAATAGCATACAAAAGAACAATATTCACATAATTTCTTGAATTATAGATAATTATGTCGTGATAAACTACTATTTTAAAAGCAATTGATTATAGTACAAATCATTTTAACTGATTGTTCACTCAAATTCTGAAACACTACAAACATGAGAATTTTCAACGTAGTATAACTTCTCAAATTAAAGTCAAATAAAAATTTTGAGCTTCCAATTATTATTTTTATTTTTGAAAATTTGGTATTTGAAATCAAAATTTGCCGTTGCAGTTGAAGTTTTGTACAATTTCATTAGCATGAGCTAAGTTGGAATAAAAAAATCAAACTTGCAAATTATATGGTCAAACGTCTATTTAGTCTTTATTTCAATAAGTTCAAGATTAAATTATGAAATGATTATGTATTTTTTGTACATAATTCATAATGTAAGAGTTGAATCTAAAAAGTTAATACTTAATAGCGGCCCAAACTTGATTTGAACTCATATTTTTGTTTGGTCTAAAAATAAATAATAAAATCATTTAATGATAAACACACAAAATAAAATCATTTCATGATATTTTTGATTATTTCTGATTTCAAAAAAATGGATTATTTCTGATTTCAGAAAGAAAAAAAATTACAGAAAAAACAAAAGTATAATATCAAAAAATTATCCCTTGATTAATGTCACACTTTAAAAACATTTATTTTACAATGAAACGAAAATACCGTTATATTTATTTAGGCAGGAGCAATTATAATAGAAAAATACGAACGATACGGATGCTTTTTATTATTTTCTGTAAATTAATTTGTCTCATAAATTCGAAAAAATAAGAATTGTATGCGATATCATTAATCAATAAAATGAAAAGCGTTCATTTTAAGTCAAACTTTAGCCTTCATAATTTTCCTCTCGAACGATGATGAGAAATTAATTTCAAAGAGAAAGAAATTGATGAAAAGTAAAATTAATCGTAAATAATAATCAATAACAATACGAAATACAAATTTAGAGCAACTTTACAAATGGAGATTAATAATAATAATAGAATGTATACAAATCTCGTTCTAGTAGACTCGGCCTAAAAATAAATAAATATGAATATCCTTTTAACTCAAAGGGAAAAAAGGAATGTGAAGCTCAATTATAAAAAAAATAAGATTAACAAAAATTGAAGACAAAACAAAGCGATAAATAGAAATTAAATATTAAAAATATAAAAAACATGATATGAAATATTCACATTAAAAAAATTCACCTTATGAATTCAAAATACTTAAAATTTCTTGTTACGAATATGACTTGTGCACGAATTCTCATTTCGACCTCCACATTAATTACATAACTGCATTTGTACTTTAGATACTCTATTTTGTATTCCTAAAATAATTAATAGCACATTTATAAAATATGGTAACCAGAATATTATAGGGAAATAACAGGTTATATATATGTTAATTTTGTCTTTTGTGTGAAATTCTCACTATTATATATTCAGCTTTCAACGTTGACAAACATTTGCACTAACTGGCAAATTTGCATGAATTATATGAGCTAGTAAATCCAAACGGGTGGTGCGTGTTATGTTATCCATCATACATTTTTTTCCTTCAAAAATATTAAATATGACATTTTTGCACTAATTACGCAAATTATGAAACACGAATAAATCGAGAAGCTGGTCATAGGATACACGTTAAGCTTTGTTTCTTCACAAGTTTATCTTCTCCGAATAAACCAACATGTATATATGGCACAACTTATCAACCTGGGTTATAGTGCAACAACGATTATTTCATCTTTAATTAAAAGTCTCGAGTTTGAATTCTAAATACGGAGAAAATCATGTTGAAAGCAGTTAACATCACCCTCGTGTATGATTCGAATTTTGTCGAAACTCCAATACAAATTTATAAATAAGGGGAAAATTAAATAAATTAAATAGATAGCACTGCTTGTTTCTTCTCTATTCTATCCCAAATCCATTTATATTCCATTTCGAATAGACTGTTTGAGAAGCAACGTATCGAATAGTGACTGTTCATATTCATCATGGAACAATATAATACTCTTATTTTTATTTCTTTGAAAATTAGGGAAAGGAAATTGCATGATGGGAAACTTAACTGTTGTTGATTATAAAGTAGAAATTCACACAATTTAATTTTTGTTTTAATCAATAAAAAAATGATTTTAAAATAAATATATGACTTGTCATTTGATGTGAGATAAAAAAGAGAAAAATCAAATTGCTCATTGAGTGTGAAAATTCTGTTTAGAATAGTAAAATTATAGCAAATACTTACTATTCACAATTCTACTCGTTATCTAACCCTTGTTGTCATCATTGCAAACCCTACGTGACGCCGTTCTTACTTCTTTAGGTTTTAATGTTGTAAACCTAAAGACTATCCTTATATTCATAGTCTTTTTTTATTTTTCACTATTATATTTATAGTCTAATATAATGATTATATTAATATTTTTTATTTGGTATTTATGTATGGCTAAAAATTAAAATAGTCAACTATTATATTTTTAATGAATTATCGGTTAATCCAATAATTCAATAACTTTTTTATAAAACTATTAAATAATTATTAATTTAATAGTACTTTTTTAATTCGATTTATCAATCTGTTCGAATTCTACACTCTAAAAAAACTATTATTAGAAAAACGAAAAAGAAAATTACAGAAAAGTAATATTTACTATAGAATTATTACTTACGTCTTTTGAATCAACCATAGAAATATCCCCAGGGTAACATTTATCACTTCATCCTAAGCTTATATTCCATTTTATGTATAATTTAATTTTAATATATATTACTGGTATCTAGTAGTCATTTTGTGGTCCAACCTTTTTCTCCTCTGTGTCTCAAAAATCAAAATATTGCCGCTGCTTGCAAGTTGAATGAAAGAATCACCGCGTCTTGTATTTTACATTAATTTTATTTATTTTTGTAGTTCAATAAAATCTATAGAAACTGCCATAATATGTCATTATAATTCTGAATGTTAAATCTCAACCCTTCATTCCTTATCACACACTCTCATCTCTCTCTATATCCTCCCCACACAATTAGATCCCCTTCTTCTTCTTCTACTTTCTTTCTATTTTCCAATTTTCAAAACTCTTATACTCATTTCTTCCTTATCTACTTCACACCTTCGACCCCCCCCCCCTCTTTATTAAAAAAAATAATTCCCAGTCTTATCATACACTACTTCATATTAATAACATAAATTTTATACAATCACATTTATAGCCTCAGGTGTGTCATACTTGTTATTCAATGAAGCATTAAATATCCCTTTTTTTCGTTAAGTTTAAGCAGCGAACGCACTTGTCGAAACTTCAATTTTCCTATATATCAGGTAAATTATTCTCAACAACATGCCTAATTTATACTAATACTCTGTTTTTTATTCTACTTCTAAAAATTACATATTTAATTAGATTTAAGAATGAAGCAACAGTATTGCAAAAGCGGAGCCATGATTTTGAAATTTAATTATTCTATTTCTGTAAAAATATTGAGTTCTATAAATATTAAATTTGGTCGAATTCATAATCAAAGCTCTCGCAGTGTCGCCCCTATTGTTTACTATAAAAGTCTCATGTGAAATTTTTGTTTATAGGTGTATTATTTAAAAGAATTCGAAAGTTTGAAAATTTGAGTTTAATTTACAAATGGCACCCAACAAGAATGGTCGTGGCAAAACAAAGGGAGACAAGAAGAAGAAAGAAGAGAAGGGTATATTATTACTTTTTTTTTTCTTTTTTCTGTTAGTACTAGTATACATACATTTTTAGCATATGTTAAAAATTAAATGTCAGTATATATATAATCTTTTATTTCTTATACTAATGATGATATATTTTATTTGTGCTGCTCAGTTCTCCCAGTTGTAATGGATATAACGATAAACCTTCCGGAGGAGACTCAAGTTATTTTAAAGGTTCGTCATTTACGAACCACCTTTTTTAAATTGATATTGCTTATATAGATATACAATTGTTAAAAGTATAACAGCTTATATAGATATATAATTGTTAAAAGTATAACGCGAAGTATATTTAATCGTTTTTGTTTGTTTAAACTTCTTTATTTTATTCGAGTACTTTTTTGTTAGATTTTGGTTGATGTTTTGTTGCTTTTTTTCAAGGAAAGCAGATTCAGCTCTGACAGCTTGGCTTTCTAATTATATTCCAAAAGAAGAAAAATGAAGCGCTAGAGCTATTTTTTTTAAACAGTTGGTTAACTATCTCAATAGTTCACTGGTTACTTGCACAAGCACAAATTCAAATCTTTCTTTCAGTTTTGATATCAATTAATTCACAAAATTGGATGGTCAATAAACAAAGTTAAGAGAAGCCATAGAAATAAGAAATATACATCTGTCATAAAAGCGTACACGCAACAAATAGTGTTAGATAATTGATAACAATAAAATATTTTAGTGAATGTGACATAACTTAAATACATGAAATATGATCAACTTTTATTTTATTATTAACCATATTATTGAATATTACTTTTTGAAGAAAAAATTATTGCTACACGATTATTATTAATGATATTATTATTATCACTGTTATTTTGTTTTTAAAATATCCTTGAATTTAATTATATCATTTAACAGTTTTGTTTTTTTATGAGCAGGGAATATCTACCGATAGAATTATCGATGTTCGTCGATTATTATCTGTCAATACAACAACTTGTAATATGACTAATTTCTCACTGTCTCATGAGGTAAGGGGACAAAATAACACGGCTGTCATATTTTTTTTTAACTTTTTGGTTTAATTAGGACCATCTGATTTTTACTGTTTTTAACAGTTAAGGGGTCCACATTTAAAAGAAACAGTGGACGTTTCCGCACTGAAGCCCTGCGTCCTGACTCTAATCGAAGGTAAAAAAATTTACGGAACTATAACGACGTCGTATAGGGTATTAGTATATATCTATTTTAGGAAGTGGTCCCGGGTCGGTCAGGTCTAGATATTATAAAAGCCCGGTTATACCCTCAACCATTTTGATTTATTCCTTCTTCTTCTTTTAATAACAGAGGAATATGATGAAGAAAGCGCAACGGCGCATGTTAGAAGGCTGTTGGACATCGTCGCTTGTACAACGAGTTTTGGGCCGTCGGGGACTAGTGCCAAAGAGTTGAAAACTGACTCTAGCAAGAATGCGCGGGGTGCGCAGGATAACAAGAATGCCAAGAAATCCAACAAGGTTCGCGGGAATGATAAGTCATCGTCACCGCCACAAACGCCAACTCCGGCGGCGCAACAGCTGGGTAAAGATGCGGGATCGGTGGAAGTAGATGGAGAGATGAGCAATACTTGCCCTAAGATTGGAAGCTTCTATGAGTTCTTCTCGCTTTCTCATCTCACGCCTCCTCTTCAGTGTAATGCGCTCTCTCTCACACACATTGTTTCTCTCTTCCCGTCTTTCTTGTTAAAATTTAAGACTAATCTTGATTCTTGTTAAAATTAAGACTAATCTTGATTCTTGTTAAAATTAAGACTAATCTTGATTCTTGCAGTCATAAGAAGAGCAACAAGGCAACAAGATGATGAAGTTTTGCCAGATGATCATCTTTTCTCTCTTGAAGTAAGCTTTCTTGGAGCCAATTTCATTTTCTTGAGTCTAATGAGTTGAATGATCTGATTTCTAGGTATGATTTATTCATAAAATAACATATGTAATTGTTTATAGGTGAAACTTTGTAATGGGAAGCTGGTTATTGTTGAAGCTTGCAAGAAAGGATTTTACAACTTTGGAAAGCAGGGGATTCTTTGTCACAATCTTGTTGATCTGTTGAGACAACTCAGTAGAGCATTTGACAATGTGCGCTTGGGCAGATTCTTTTTCTATAAATTCAGTCATGCTAGTTTCTCGTCTTATTTCATTGTAAGATATGTTGTTGTTGAAGTTGACATTGCTCATCCCAATTTTCAGGCGTACGATGATCTCATGAAAGCATTCTTGGAGCGTAATAAGGTGCAGATGATGATTTCCCTTGACATGTTTCTATCACCTTAAGTTTTCTAAAACTGATTACACACGGGAAGTTCTTTCTTCGCTGTTTAACCTTCTCTAACCCAAGGTTGTAAACTGTTTTTCTCTTCTTAATACAGTTTGGGAATCTTCCATACGGATTCAGAGCCAACACATGGCTTATACCACCTGTGGCAGCACAGTTGCCAGCTATATTTCCACCTCTACCTGTGGAGGATGAAAACTGGGGAGCAAATGGAGGTGGTCTAGGCCGAGATGGAAAATTTGATTCGTTACCTTATGCCAATGAATTTTTGAATGTTGCATCCATGGCTTGTAAGACAACAGAGGAGAGGCAGATCCGAGACAGGAAGGCTTTTATTCTTCATAGTTTATTTGTTGATGTCGCCATTTTACGAGCCATTTCAGCTGTAAAGCATGTCATGGAGAAAGTTAAACCAGCTCATTGTGATTCGAATGGAGAAATCATTTTTAATGAGACAGTTGGGGACTTGAGCATATTTGTTACCAAAGATGCTTCAAATGCTAGCTGCAAAGTAGATACCAAAATTGATGGATTTCAAGCAACTGGAATAGCTATGAAGAATCTGATGGAAAGAAATTTACTGAAGGGGATAACTGCTGATGAAAATACTGCTGCCCATGTAAGAAAATACTAAGAAAAATTATATGGGTCCTAATTTTATTGTGGTACTTCTGATGTAGTGCATCTGATTGGAAAAAAACTTACTGCATTTTGAATTCAGGATATTGCTACTTTAGGTGTTTTGAATGTACGACATTGTGGTTATATTGCAACTGTAAAAGTTCAAGGAAAAGAAAATGACAAAGTGGGCAGCCCACCGCAAAGCATGGAACTTCCTGATCAGCCTGATGGTGGTGCAAATGCCCTCAATATCAACAGGTATTACTTGAAAATCCTCATTATAAGCCAATAAGTAATAATAGTAGTTTATTGATCTCTTTCTGCTGTGGTTTCATGATGCAAACAATAAGTAATAGTCGTAATTTATTGATCTCTTTCTGTTGTGGTTTCACAATGCAAACAATAAAATATTTTGTTCTTTTTGACTGTTAAAAGTGTAAAGACAAAGTTATGTTGAGCTCTTGACCAAAAAATTTCCTTAGTTTGATAAATTGAGATTCTCATTCTGGTTCAACTTTTAGAAAAAAAAAGTTTGTAGGAGGAAGAAGTTATCCTGGAGGAGAAGTCTCTAAGTAGGAGCTTTTTCCGAAATAACAGTGCAATAAACAACTGCATTCTGATAGCTTCTTTCTTTGCTCTGATGATATAGCCCTTTAAAATACTTCTTGGTCTAGGATCCCTCCAAAACCTCATTGACCACAACATCAATGTAGATTATATTTGTAAGGTCTTCTGAAGGTAAAAACTAAAAGAGGAATTAAGGAGAAAGGTTACGCGTCAAATGGGGTAATGATAAAATGTAATAGCTTTAGCACAATTCTAGACCTTGCACAATCTGATAGCTTCTTTCTTTGCTCTGATGATATAGCCCTTTAAAATACTTCTTGGTCTAGGATCCCTCCAAAACCTCATTGACCACAACATCAATGTAGATTATTATATTTGTAAGGTCTTCTGAAGGTAAAAACAAAAAGAGGAATTAAGGAGAAAGGTTACGCGTCAATTGGGGTAATGATAAAATGTAATAGCTTTAGCACAATTCTAGACCTTGCACAACAATCATACATGATGTGTAAAAATATGGATAATTGTGTGCTACATCTCCCAATGTACTACTATTAGGTTGCTTAACTGTCATGTATCAGAGCTGGGTCTGACCCTGTTTGGGCCCCAATCCACGCTCCAGTTGGAGGTCTGGGCGTGCAGGGGTGTTAGAGTGGGTTAGAGTTCTACTTTAGTTGGCGAATGAACTGGTGGTCTCTTTATATGGACTTGCACAATTCTTCCCTCATGTGCTAGCTTTTGGGGTCGAGTTAGGCCAAGGGCCATTTCTTACCTAATTTATTTTCTCCTGTTAATAGTTTGTCATTTTGGTGTCATATTCACCATATTACTGGTCTTGTATTTCAATATCAATTTGCTAGTGGATGGTGCATTCATCTCCTCAAGACTTAAGTGCCTATGTTTCTTACTTTATCACGTAATCTTGCAGTTTACGCTTGCTCCTTCACAAGAAAGTGGACAACAAGGTAATGCATTCAAAACCTTCAGAAACTGAAGAGCCAAATTACTCTCAGGCATTTGTAAGGAGAATACTAGAAGAGAGTCTTACCAAACTTGAAGAAGAGAAAATAGAAGGTGACTCTTTCATCAGATGGGAACTTGGGGCATGCTGGATACAGCACTTACAAGATCAGAAAAAATCAGAAAAGGACAAGAAACCCTCCGCTGAGAAGACAAAAAATGAGATGAAGGTTGAGGGACTTGGAATACCTCTCAAGTCCCTTAAGAACAGAAAGAAGAGCACAGATGGAACTAACATGGAATCCCAGTCTGAAAGCTTAAAATCTGCTGCAGATGGTGTTGGAGGGGGATCAGAAAAAGCTGTCCTGCAGTCTGGGGAGTCTCAGTTTGAGACTGATACAGATCAAAATAAGGTCATCCTCAAGGCATTATTGTCTGATGCTGGCTTTACAAGGTTGAAGGAGTCAGAGACTGGACTTCACCTTAAGGTAGAAATCTTTTTAATTTTTAGTGATAGATCATGAGAAGACCTTAATATTTTTCCATCTTCTAACCACTTCCGTCTGTTGATAGTCTTTGGAAGAGCTGATTGATCTGTCACAGAAGTACTATAATGAAGTTGCCCTACCAAAGCTGGTAACACTTAAAATAGTATTGTGTATATATAAATCTACAAAGAAAATTGTATGATACATACATCAATTTGTGATAAGTGGCATCTTAGCTTTGTTTCATTTCACAATGCATTGCAGGTGGCTGATTTTGGCTCTTTGGAACTCTCACCAGTAGATGGTCGAACCTTAACTGATTTCATGCATACCCGGGGTTTACGTATGCGTTCTCTTGGACAAGTAGTAAGTCTTAATGATAATTTTTTACCCTTAGTGATTTTCTCCTTATGTATGTCTGTGTGTGACACATATATTTGTCCAATTAGACTTCATTTTGTGTCTTCTTGTTTAGTATTTTTAATCTCCAGGTCATAATATTTTTACTTTAGTATATTAATTTAACCGAGATTATCAAATATAGATGTTGAATTTTGTTAGAACTGTCGAAGGTTTGAAAATTATCTGAAAGTTGAATTTCTCATTCTTTATCCTATTGCCTCTACATTGATTTGGTTTTAGATCATGATTAACTCTTATGTGCAACTGTAAAACCATAGTAGGCCAATTTTTATCTCATTAAGCTGCGCCTGAATTGATTCTTGCTCTTTTCTTCTTCTTGTGTAGGTTAAACTTTCTGAGAAGTTATCACATGTGCAATCTCTTTGTATACACGAGATGATAGTCCGAGCTTTTAAACATATTCTGCAAGCAGCTATTGCATCAGTTGTTGACATTGAGGATATGGCTGCGATAATTGCTGCTGCCTTGAATATGATGCTTGGGGTACCTGAAAATGATGATTCAAATGAGTACGGTGTTGATTCTTTGATCTGGAGATGGCTGGAATTATTTTTGAAGAAAAGATATGAATGGGATGTTGGCAGCCTAAACTACAAAGATATGAGGAAATTTGCTATCCTCCGTGGTTTATGCCATAAGGTACTTGAAACTCTTGTTCTAAACAATTGACATTTAAGGATGACCTCGGTGTGGGACTACACTGGGTATGTTGTTGTTGTTGTTGATGCATAATACATCAAACATTTGTCTTTGGGTGGTTGCATTTGAATAGATTTGGTAGGCTTTCACACCTGGCTATTTCTGACCTTTCTTCTGAGAATGTATTGAACACTTGAGGGTAAATAAAACACATAAGAAAATATGAAAAGAAATTGAAGAAAAATGTTTGCTAAGACATAGAGACGCTTTTTGGTGTGTCAATTCATTAAATATTTAACTTGGGCAAAGATATAACCTTTGTGCAGATATCTTTGAATACTTTGGTGATGGAAATGAACGTTATTAAAGTTTTTGTTCTATACACAAGAATACTTATGAGTAATTTTTCTGTCTAGGTGGGAATTGAACTGGTTCCAAGAGATTATGATATGAGTTCCGCAAGTCCTTTTCAGAAAGTAGACATTGTCAGCCTAGTACCAGTGCATAAGGTGATAATGCAACCCTGTCAACATGTCTGATACTAGGAGATATTATGCCGAGTTCACTTCTGTTCCTACTTATCATTTTTCTTCTACTCCCCTTGTATCTTTGTGTCTCCTTTTCTGCAGCAAGCTGCTTGCTCTTCTGCAGACGGAAGGCAGCTTTTGGAATCATCCAAAACAGCTCTGGATAAGGGAAAACTTGAAGATGCTGTCAGCTATGGGACTAAGGTAATTGATTTCCGAGATTAGAAAAAAGTTGTACATTACATTCTCGATTCTTCCGATTGAAACTTTCTATTGTAGAGAAACCAAGTTACTTTGGTGATTGCTTCTTAGATTTCTTCCCTTTGTTGGTCTTGGGTACAGATTGAAATATTGGAATTAGAATAAGAAAATAAGGTAAGCCTTGGTTTTGAATGGTATAAATTATTGCATACCATGTGACAACTGCTGCATTTTTGTGGTGCTTTCAGGCTCTTGCCAAGCTGGTCGCAGTATGTGGTCCATACCATCGAATGACAGCTGGAGCTTATAGCCTTCTTGCTGTTGTTCTGTATCACACCGGTGATTTTAATCAGGTATTCTTCAGAAGCTCGTCAGCATAGACCTCCTTGGTCCTACATTGTTACTCTTTCTGCCTGCTTTAAATACTCTGACTTCTATCCTATTTAACTCTTAAATGTGTTGATGATGGTGGTATCCATGACAGGCCACAATCTATCAGCAAAAGGCCTTGGACATAAATGAAAGAGAGTTGGGCCTTGATCACCCAGACACCATGAAAAGTTATGGTGATCTTGCAGTTTTCTATTACCGACTTCAACACACAGAGTTGGCTCTCAAGTATGTTTATATTTGTTAGATTGCCAAGTACTTAAAATTTCTTGATGGTGCCAACAACTAAAATAAGCAAAAAAAGAAAATACAAGAAAAAGAAAAAAAAAGAACAAAACTACAAAAGTGGAGTTGGAGGTTCATAATCCTAAACTAGATTTTTCTTTTCTTGAGTTTCTGGTTTTCGTTTTGTCAATGGTCATGTATGTTTCTTAGTTACTCCCCCATCCCAATAGGACTATAAAAGTAGGCATTGTTTTCCTCGGCCTGTCTTGATAAACTTGTCATCTTTGCTAGGATGGCAAGTTACTCTCCCCTTCAAGAATTCAAGCTAGTGTAAAGAAAATACTACTGTACTTTATATTAGTCAAAACTTACTTAATCTAGCTTGTGAAATACATATGATAGATTGAAATTTGGTCGTGGAATATGTTCTTGAATGACGGTTCAAATAATAAAGTTTGCATATGGGGTTTGATTATGTACACAACTTTTAGGCTTACTAGCACTAAATCAACATGGTCCTTGTCAAAAAAAAACAAAAAGAAAAAACAAATCAACTTGGTGAAAACTTTTGCCCTCCTAATTATGAAAGATTGTACAACTCATATCTGCTCCTCAGGTTTAACATTAAATAGTAATGCTTTAATATCTGTTTTTGATTCTTCTTTCCACTTTTCCCTGTTGTTATTCACATTTCACACTCTATTGCAATTTACCATTCCCATTTTTACAGGTATGTAAAACGAGCTCTTTATTTGTTGCATCTCACATGTGGCCCCTCCCATCCAAATACTGCGGCGACATATATAAATGTGGCTATGATGGAGGAAGGGCTCGGTAATGTGCATGTTGCTCTCAGATATCTCCATAAAGCTTTGAAGTGTAACCAAAAGTTACTCGGTCCAGACCATATTCAGGTTTCTTTCTTCTTCTTCTTCTGGAGCTTATAAGTATTTACTTTTCATTTTAGCATTCACAGCTCCCTCTAGTTCTCTAAGCTTGTCAAACTAAAGTGGCTTTATTCAGAAAAAAATGGCCGCTTATGTCCTAGTTTAGGAGATTTATTTCATGTCAAATAGTTTACTTGAGTATGTGTTATTGCTTTCCATCAACTACTACATATGCATTATGTGTATTTGACTATAGGAAAAGAAGTTATTGTTTCTGATGGCTATGGCCTGGCTGTTGGGCTAAGGTGTTCACAAATAAGAACCAGTGCAGGAACAGTTACCCATGTCAAAAAAATAAATAAAATAAGAATCAGTGCAGGTGTATGGTTTCCTTTTCTTTTCTTTGTGAAACGATATCTGTCATCTGTCATTGACCTCAGATACTCTCAAGATGTGCAAGACATTCTAACTATTGAGTTTCAGGCCTAAAAGTTCATTCAATGTTCCATTTACTTTTTTGTCTTCACATGTTTTCATTTGTTTTCATTTTAATCGAGCAACTTCAATGTGATCTTAAATGAATGACCGTACTTGAGGGTTCCTTTTGAATCTGGCTTCAATGTGAGTACTCATTGTTGGCACGTTGAGGTCCCAAAGTGCGAAAAGGAAATATAGGTCAATCATGAAGCGATCCAATCTTTCCAATTTTTATGGCCACCAGTCCACGAGAGTCATTTTTATTGCAATAAAGGACTTGATTGACAATCTTCAGTGTATTAATAGCCTTAGCTTGGGTTATTTGGAACTCCGTAATCTCTATCTGAACTCAGAGCATGGTGTGCTTGTTTTTGTTTTTGGTACGTCACTATAAAGTTTTTGGAAACAAGTATGTCTTATTTTGTTGCTGCATAATAAGACACCTTTCATTTCTGATGAACCTGGTTAATTATCTCTACAGATTCTTGCCTAGATCTCTCTCTTATCTAGTTACCTTTTGTGGCTCTGTAATCTCCAGACAGCTGCAAGTTACCATGCTATAGCAATTGCCCTCTCTTTGATGGAAGCTTATCCTTTGAGTGTCCAGCATGAGCAAACAACCTTGCAGATACTTCGAACAAAGCTTGGTCCAGATGATCTTCGCACACAGGTTAACTTCTGTCTTACACACATGTACACAATAAGTAGGCTCACTCTTTTGCTTCAGAGAAAAGATGGGTGAACAGCTTGCATTTGCTGGCACTTTAATTTCTTTTTTCCTTGTGAAGTTATAATACCTCAAATCATAGCAATCGGTACAGTTTCTTACGGGTAAACTACTAGAAGTACAACTTCAGATGTTTCTAACTAATTAGGTTGTCTTTAAATTTCATGTCACCTCTATTTTGATCACGTCTAGGTGATGACACCATTGAAAGTTGAAATACAATATAGGTTTTTTTTTTTTAAAAAAAAATTATGGTTGTTTTGTTCTTACTTCAGTCATGTATTTTCATAATTTTGAAATTTCTGATCTTTGCTGAAGGATGCTGCTGCATGGCTTGAGTATTTTGAGTCGAAGGCTTTTGAACAGCAAGAAGCTGCTCGAAATGGAACTAAAAAGCCTGATGCATCAATAGCCAGCAAGGGTCATTTGAGGTATATTTGCATGTATTGCTTAAATTAATTTTGTTTGGTAGACTTAATGAGTGAAAAGACAACCTTAATATCTGTTCTAGCCATTATTAGACGGCAAGATAATGTAATAACTGAGGGACTTGAATCGTCATAATCTGTGAGAGCATATGTTTGATATCTCGTTTGCCCACTGTCTCGTACTTTTGCTTTGAAACTACAAGATAGTTCACTATGCCTTCATGTCCAGTCTCTTCGATTTATGCTCAAAGGCATCCTGATTATTTTATTGAACCAATCCCTTCAGTCCATCTTTTTTATATTTGTTATGACACTCCATTTGGTGTCTCTTTTTTCATTTTAAGATCCTCAGTTTTAGGAATATGAATTTATCTAGAAAGGACAATGTTCAATGGCTGCCAATGTAAAAGTTTTTTGTTCCTGACTTTGTAATTGCATAAAATTTATGCACATAGGATTTCACAAAAATATACAAGCAGATAGCCATACTCTAGATAACAGTAAGTAAATTTTTTCAATTTAAATCTTGTGGTGACATACTCTATTGCGCAGTGTGTCAGATTTGCTCGACTACATAAATCCAAGTCCAGATGCCAAAGGGAGAGATGTTGGATCAAAAAGAAGAGGTTTTGTCTCAAAGGTACGTGGTGATTGGAGTACAATATCTTTGTTTCTTGCTTATGATTTTCCAATATGTATCAGCATGAATAGGTTCATGAAAATAAGCTTTGATGAAGAGTTTCATCTTATGCAAACTTGTTATAAAATAAGCAGAAACAATCATGTTCTTTCTGGAAGGTCTACCATCTGTAATACCTGCCTGGAAGAGGAGAGAAAATGTGTGAGAACTAGTTTAACAGAAAACTGGTAATGTTTAGAAGCTTTGACACGTTTCAGGCTCTCTAAAGGTCTGTTTGCCTTATGTTCTTCCTATTTTCCTCCCTCAGTAGGCATTGACACACATTGCATATACCTAATAAACTGCCTATCATGCTTCCACACGGAATGTGCAAATAATGCTCCATATATTGTAAAAGTGGACATGCTCCCGTTTTCTTATCCTTTTCCTTTTTGCCATATTTTTTCTCAGGCTCTTATTTCTCAGGTGAAGGGAAAATCTGATCAAAACAATGTTGCCATACCAAACTCTGACACTCCTAAAGATGTTCTAAAAGAAGAGACAGATGAGGAGAAACAAATTGTCGAAGATCACACTGATCCCAAGATGAATATGGAACCTGTTGATGCAGTAATTGAATCCCATCACGATGGAGATGGAGGAATTACTGAGAACAAACCCATCCAATCTGGACCATTGTCAAAGGAAACTTCAATTGAGAAGTCTATATTCCGTGAAGTCTTATCTGAACCTTCTGCTGAAGCAGAAGATGGATGGCAGCCAGTGCAGAGACCAAGGTCAGGTGGTTTCTATGGACGAAGACGAAGGCAGAGGCGTCAAACCATCAGCAAGGTTATTGGTTACCAGAAAAAGGACCCAATTTCTGATGTTGATCATGCTAAATTGAAGAATAACTATCAAGCTAGTAAATATTATGTCTTAAAGAAACGGACATCACCAGGAAGTTATGCAGATTATTACTTAGCAAAAAGTCAAACTCCTGGTACCAAACTTGGTCGAAGAGTCATAAAAGCTGTAGCCTACCGTGTGAAGTCCGTGTCATCTTCTGTCAGAGATGCTGTTCCTGAGATCTCCACAACTGTAGGAGATTTGTTAAATACTTCATCAGAGCAGGTCCAAGTTTCTGCAACAAAGGAGGTTGGATCACTATCAAAGAGAAGTTCAATAGTAAACCTAGGAAAATCTCCTTCCTATAAGGAAGTAGCACTTGCCCCACCAGGTACCATCTCTATGTTGCAGGAGAGAGTTTCTGAAGATGAAATTCCTGATAATCAAGATGTTATGAAACTTGGAAAGGAGAGCAATGGAGCAGAAGAAAATTCCAAAATAATGGGAAGAGATGCAGAGTCCATGGAGAAAGAGAACATTCAGGATCTAGTTGCAGATTCTGCTGATCATGTACAAAGTGAAATAGTAGCTACTGACAGTAAAGAAGAAATTCAAATGAGTGATCTCAAAGGTGGTGAAATTTCAGATGTGATATCTGCAAATGCATCTATTCAACCCGGCCATGTTGATGTTAGTCCAATGGAACAGGGTAGTGTCAAGACTCATAATGTCCCTACTTCTGACAATTCTCCTAAAGTGGATCCCTGTGAAAAGGACTCATCTAGCAATTTAAATCCTGGCTTTATCTCAAATATGACCTTGCAAGATATGGATCATCTGAAGGTAAAATCCGCGTCATCTCATGCAAGTGATGCAAGTCGAGAATTGTCCAGAAAGCTATCCGCATCAGCAGCACCATTCAGCCCTTCCCCAGCCCTTCCCCGTGGTCCACCTTTACCTATGAACATTAGTCTCCCTTCTCCTCCTGGAACACGACCACCTATTGGTCCTTGGTCAGTGAACATGTCTCTTCATCAAGGACCACCGACCATCTTGCCTAGTTCATTGTGCTCCTCCCCTCATCACCTGTACCCTTCACCTCCACACACCCCAAACATGATGCACCCATTGCACTTTATCTACCCTCCATATTCTCAACCCCAGACGTTACCTCCAAGTACATTCCCCATGAGTAGCAGCACTTTCCATCCGAATCATTATGCTTGGCAATGCAATATAGCTCCTAATGCATCAGAGTATGTTCCTGCCACAGTTTGGCCTGGCTGCCACCCAGTCGAGTTTTCTATCTCACCACCTGTGATTGAGCCTACTGACTCAATTTCCGCTGCTAAGGAGCTATCTGATAATCCTGAAAGTATTAGTTTGACAACAAGCTTACTAGTAGATCTCAACACCGGGGATGAAGTCAAGGAAGATGTAAATCTTCCAGCATCAGAAACAGTGGAGAGCATAGCTGCAGTTGGACCAGAAAAAGAGAGAGCAAGCAACACTCCAGATTCACATTTTGTTACCTTGTCTAGTGATCAATCAAAAGAGGGCAGTGGATCAAATGAGAAGGCCGTAAGTTGCAGTGATAATCATGTGCAAAGAAATCTTACGGAGACGGATCATGAGAAGACCTTCAACATTTTGGTACGGGGCCGGAGGAATCGCAAACAAACTCTAAGAATGCCTATAAGTTTGCTCAAGAGACCATATTCTTCTCAGCCCTTCAAAGCTGTATATAGCAGGGTAATAAGGGAGACTGAGGTTCCCAGCTCTACCAGCTTTGATCCACATGAACATGGCATAACAACTGCTACTTGAGGCTGTTTCTATGTCTTTTACGAGATAATCCTAACAGAATGGTCTATTGAAGCTGCGTATACATATCTGTTGGTCGTATATCATGACTGCTGGACTTTATTGCTGTTCCAATTCTCATGACTTTGATGTTAGTTGGCTTTCAGACTATGCCTCAGTTTAACTTGAAGGTTAGTTCTCTTCAAGAGATATTACTCTCCTCACCAAGGCCATTTTCTGCTGCCAATTGGGTGAAAAGATCATCCTTTGCTTAGTCGTTCATTTACCTTCTGGGAAGTAGAGATACATCTAGCTTCTTCTTGACCAAACTACCGTTGAGATAACACTAATGGAATAATTTAACTCTGAGATACAGTAAAAATTCTAAAAGATTCAGTGGGTGACATATCAGTTAGCGAATAAGCAAGTTGTAGCCTCATGTAGCAAACAATTGCAATACCATATCCTTCTATAGAAAGACTTCTAGAAATGATTGAAACTGCATACTGTTATGGTACTATATTTTCAACTCTTTGATCGCATCTGATATTGATTTAGTCCATGTAGCTACAATGCATGGTTTCTGATTATGTATTGTTTTTTATTGACATGCAGGTTTACTTCTCAACATACTTTTTGATGCTAAGGAGTTGTCTTTTCTGTGTAAGCTTCACAGTTTGGTTAGAACATTGTCTTTTTAGGAGCATAGTGCAATATAGAATTAAATCGTTTTCTTGTTTCTCAGTTGCTAGTGATTATTGGTTTCACTGACTTGTATACGTTACCAAATTATTCTTCAACTGCTCCAACAAAGTATATCTGCATCTGATTTAGGACTTGCAGAGTTGTATTCAATGCATTCTTTTGTAAGTTCAATCTAAGATCTGGAAAGAATTCTGAGATTTTTGGGTTTGATTTGGATGGAGTTCTGGAAACTGCTAACTAAGTTTATTGTGACCATTTAACCAAATTGCCTGTGCTGACTTTGCCATCGACCATGTATTACTCTTTTGTACCTTTATTCAAGAATGAGATACGTTGTTTATGTTTTCTGTATATAACTCCTCCCTCTCATTCACTCTCTCTCTCTCACACGCACGCACATATATATATATATTAGCATTTCTTTCTGATTCTGGCACGAATTTGTTTCACTTTGTAATGGGATGCACAAACATCTTGTTTCTCATTCTAATAAAGAAAGAGCAACTGCAATGTTGATCTAAATTTATGTTCCAAGTTGTACAAAGGAAGCTTGCAGAGGCACACTTATTTAATTACAGTATTTAGTAGAACTTAGAGTTAGATAAAATGATTCCGAGTTCCGATGTTAAAAAGTACTGAAAACTGAATGTATGTCACTGCTGAGAACCACTCCTGTTCATTCCTCCTATATGCTGGCTGGATATTATCCTGAGCAATCATGTAGCATACATTGTAAGACTATTAGGTGTCTAACAACAGCTCTGATAGTAAATGGTAAAATACACACTGATTCAATGTCACAATGCTATACTGGTGATCTCCATAAACAAATGTTTGCTAGGTAAAAGTTGTCAATACATGTACCAGCAAAGGTGTTGAGTTTGTTTCAAGGAGGCTTGACCCCTTAGAGTACTGAGCCTGCTGAATCCAAATTCACCCACAAAAGTATAATTTGGACAGAATTCTATACAGCTATGGTAAAGCACTCCTAGTGGTGAATGAAATGCTCGGGGGGGGGGGGAGGGGGAGGGGGAGGGGGGGGATATTTGCTTACTTAGTCCACCTATGACAATTAAAGTTTTTAGATCTTTGCTAGATTGTATTCATAGGGTAGTTTGCAGGAAGAGTTGGTTCATCCAACTTCTTTAGCCTTAGCAACGTTTCTAGGATGATGCATGCCAACATTGTTGAAGCGAGAATAAAATTTTCCATCCTTGCTCTGCGCCTGCATAATGCATCTCCAATACTATGTTCAAAGCTCCAAAGAAGAGAGCCGTCCTCCCCACCCAACTGTTATAATAATTCCAGTACTTGTGATTCTTGCTGTCTTTATCTGGTCTTACGAAGAATGCCAAAACCTACACGTGATTGTAAAAGTAAGCGAATGTTAGAACATTTTCTATGATCCTAAAATATGTAACATAACAAAGACATTGAGTCATTGACACAAATTTTAAAAAGGAAAGCATCCATTCAATAGAGTGAACATGTTTTGCCAATCTTTTCTACTATATTCCTTCTCCATGATTAGTGTTCCAGCCACTAAAACATAGTTTTAGCATATGATCGATCAAGTTTTCAGTATCATTTTTGCTGAATGAGATTAGGGACAAACCTGAAGATGCTAAGCACAAGAATAAGAATGCCTATGCCTTGATGTCCTGGAATATCGGGCTGCAGCTTGTTGTTGAGCTGAATTCCAAGAACCACTCCGGCAAGTCCTAGTATGAATCCTATGAATTGAGCAGATAGATGAAAGTAGTACCATAATGGCTGGCTCCTAAAATATCTAGCGAAATGGTTCCGAAGGGCAAGAATAGTCCCCATCCCAATATACCCAGTACCCCATGGGTCTTTGAGCTAATATAGTTATTAGGTGTAGCAGTGACAGCAAATTGAGAACCTGAGGAGAAAGAGGAAAACATCTCAACCAAAGCAGACAAACATTTAAATACAAACTTTATGAAGATAACTGAGAATGGAGCTAATATGTATAAATTTCTGATTGTGAAAAAGGCCATTGCTTTAGTGCACATGTGATATACACTTAATTTTGATGCACTTGTTCTTAAACTTGATTCTTACAGACAGAGAAAACCAGATCTGAAGAGAAGTCAAATTTTATGGTTGTTTTATCCTCGTGAGCGGTTAGATGGTGGTGCTGAGGATATTTGGTGGAGAAGGCTAGTAACATTGGTTGAGTTTTGAGAGGAGTTGGATACTTCAACTGGAAGGCCAAGTAAACTGTGGCACTGGCACCTTGAAGATAGATGAGAGGTGGAACAGTTGTCAATGGCAACTCTCCTTTATCTGATATGATTTTAGAGGGAGTGAAGCCCTCAACATAGTACTGTTTGATTTTTCCATGACCTGCAGGAGTCACCCATCCAGCCATACAGCTAGAATTGATCATCATTCCACCGCGGGAGAACCCCATTCCTACCCATCCACTTGTGTGAATGGTTGATAACACAATGGTGATCACATTGTCTTTACTCTGAGAGTACTGTAATCAGAAATTTAGTTGGAAGTCACTATAATTGCATTATAAGCTGCTACATGATGTTCAATATTGCTTGGCACTTTATCTTCTTCTTTTTCTGTCCTGAAAAAGACCGACACCTTTCGTTATCTAGAAACTCCTAATATTTACCTTCTAATTTTGTCCTAAATGAGATGTTGTTCTACAGGTTGACATGATTGTGTGGACCTACTGTAAGTCCTCTATTTCTTAAACTCAATGTCTAGTCAAATGATGCTAAATAATTGGGAGGATGGGAGTACATCAGCCTCATCGTTTTTAAAGCATGAAATGTTCAAACTTTTGTGTTTTCTTGTTGTATACTCAGTTGGCAATACAATGGCGACAAGTGACAACATTATCTTTACTCTGTGAGTACTGAATCCTGAAACTAAGATTGATGTCATTCAACTTTATTGCTCTGTTAGTGTAAAATTTTGAATCATTTTTTGCAATCTTATTGTTAATGACTTTGCATTAGGGACTTTTTCTGGTGATAAATTGGAATACTAGCAGGTCATTGGTTAAAACAACGGGATGATGAGTTGATAATGTTAGGACCGTAAATAAGCAGGTGTAATGCGGAAGCTAGCAAAGCAAACTTGAAAGACCACGAGTAAGAAGATAAACGAGAAATACACCAAAAGACACAAAGATTTAACGTGGTTCGGTCAATCGACCTACGTCCACAAAGGAGATGAGCAATCCACTATAAATATGAGAGTACAAAATACAGAGAGAAACAACCTCAACCAATTCACTCGGAATACATGGGAGGTTCACACAAGTGATAACGTATCAAGCTTGTGACCCATAAATTCTCTCCCTAACCAAAACTCTCAAAGCCCTTAAGACTACATTGTGAATGCTGATTAAGTTAGAAGGAACATGCCTCTATTTATAGAGTCATAAACCTTTTCCTACCAGAAAACGGACTAGCCAATCCAAAACCTTTTCCTAAAAGGAAAACCTATTTATGGTAAGAAATTTAGGGCAAATAAAACCCAACAGATAATAATAGATGCTAAGGGGTCGTTTGGTAGAAAGAGTGATAATGCAGGGATCAGCAATGCAGGGATCAGCAATGCAGGGATTAACAATGCAGAGATTATTTTTTAGCAAGTGTTTGGTTCATTATCTCCAACCTAATCTTGTGTGTGGCTTAAGATTTTACATGAAGCTTATTTTCAATTATACCCTTAAAAATATTTTGTGATTTTTTATTTTATATATAGCATTATGACATATTTTCATGTTCATTCCATTGGTGAGCTACAATGCATTCTATTGATCAATATTACTCATCACATTCTCCTATTTTCTCAAATGTTACTATTTCGTGAAATGAATTGTTATAGAGGATTTGAAATTAAATAATCATACAAGATAAGTGCTATGAGCAAATGTAGAAGGCTAGACAAAATGCAAAAAATTGAATCCAGATCCACAACACCTTCATATGTCAAATAATAAAACAACACATTTAACATGAATATAGTTTATGTTAATAAGTAAACACAACACAAAATTGCCTGAGAAGAATTTAAAACGTTGTGATCATTGGGCAAAATTGAAGAAACATAATTTTTTAGTAACTAAATATTTATAGTACCAAGTAAGAAATCTCTACAATGTCCCAAAGAGCAGACCTGCCAAAAAAAAAATAACTCTCAAATTAACCTCAAAAAATACGCATAATAATTGGTAAAAGATTGGCAACAAACTACTAAAAAAAATTCAACGATCACAACTTTTTCTTTGAATAACTGGCAAGAATCCGAGCAGCTTCCTTCTTAATTTTTCCACTAGAAATACTTCGTGACACTTTGTTTACATAACGCATTGCACGAATTCGAGTCCTTCCTTGGTTAAGTTTACGTCCAGCTTATTTGGGTACCACAATTTTGACATGTCCAATTTTATATTTGATTCAAAACCAATGAAACTAACACATGGTATCAAAAGAAGGAGGCTGGAAAACAATACACATGTTTCATCTCGTGTTTATTTATATAATTCTGAAGAGTATAAAAAAAATTGAGGGGGGGGGGGGGCAGTTAAGTTATTTTGTTGCCTTATCCAAGGCTTATTTAACATGGTATTAGTAATCCCTAGGTATCCTTGGTATTAGATAAGGCCACATATGGTGTATTAAGTTATCCATGTATTAGGTGAGTTTGAGTTGAAATGTGTTACCAAACATTGTATTGGATGGATTAAATTTTAATCCAAGGACTATTTAAATTAATAAATCCTACCAAACGACTCCTAATAGTGTTGTAAATTCAAATGTATATTGTGCAATGTTTAAGAATACTTACACGCAGCAGGAAAGAGTTCCAAACAGGTTGACAAACCATATTTGATACGGAGGAGGAAGAAATTGTGCCAGATTAACGCTACAAAGCGCTTTTCCATCTTCATCAATAGCCATAACTACCATAGTCTTCTCTCTTTGAAAACCAAACAAAATCACAAAGAACACTGACAGCACCAGTAATTTTGAGATTTCATCTGTTTTCATTTTTTTTTTCTACCAAGAAAATGAATCAATACTTAGAGCAGCCTATGTTGTACTGCTGTATACGCAATGAAAAAACTGTTGAGGATCAAGTTTAGGTAAAGGTTGTGTGTTAGTAAATTATTTTGTTGAAGTTGAAGAAGAAGTGGCTGGTGATTATCCTTGAATCATAATTACAAGAATCTATATTTGAGTACGAAGGAGATACATTAGTTACATTTATATATGAAAATTCAGAGATCTGATATCATAAATTTATTCCAGCTGAATCTTTTAACAAACAACATTGACAGCAATACAGAAAAAAATAGGCAACTTTCACATATAGTAAATAAAAAATTCATATTTGTATGCTATAGCAAAGTTTGCATAATTGCGCTTCATAGCAAACATAGAAACTGTATAATTCGCTATACATATACAGTTGAAGCGAATTGTATAAAACGAAGTGTATAAAACGAGAAAGAGAAAGACACTTGGGCAAAGAACTGTATAAAAACGAAGTGTATAAAACGAATTGCATGATTATAAGTGTATAGAACGATTATATACAATTTGAATTTGTATAAAATGAGAAAGAGAGAAAGACAAAAGATACTTGGCAGGGAATATACAATTGAATCGAATTGTATAAAACTAGAAAGAGAGAAATTAGATACAATTTGAAATTTGTATAAAACGAGAAAGAGAGAAAGACAAAAGAAACTGGGCAGGGGAGTATTTTTATTGTATAATTATAAGTGTATAAGACGAAAATATATGTACTTGCATGTGTATATACAATTTTCTCACGCTTTATACAAACAAAAACGCAACTTATACAATTCGCTTCTGTTTGTATAAGTGAGAAAGGCGAGGGTGACGAGCGAGATTTGGGAGAGTGGCGAGCGAGATCTGAAAGAGGGGAGAGAAGGGAACAAAAATATATGTATTTATACAATTTTCTCTGCTTTATACAATTCGAAACAATTTTTATACACTTGTGTTTGTATAAAAAGTGAGGAAGCGAGGGAGAGATTGGAGGAGAGTGGCGAGCGAGATATTGGGAGAGAGGCGCCTGGCAATTTCAAACGTTTGCTATGGAGCACAATTAAATCAAAACCTAGCTACTCTATTTATTTTAGGTTATTAGTTTGCTATTATATACCATTATCCCAAAAAAATATTGTCCGCAGGAGATAAGTCAATTAGGAGGTCATAATTCGAACTGTAATTTCACGTGTACATCCAATGATCCTCTATGTTAATTAAAAAAAAAAAGGGAAAAAAAAACTGAAAGTATACCTATTGAGAAATAACTGACCGTGGAGTACTAAAATAAATAAATTAAGAACAAATCGACAATCTATTTGAAAATTAGAAATTTAATAAATTTTCTCTTGAGAATTAAGAAAGAAAACGTTACCAAGTTCTCTTTTTGAATTTTAATTTATTTTAATGTTGATTAACTTAATTCCATATTCATTGGTTGATGTTGGGAAGAAAAGGAGTACAAGTTGAAAGAAATGCATTTGAGAATTAAATGTTTGGGTTTGAACATGAATTTTACTTGGAAAAAATGGGTTAAATTTTGTTAGTCAAATTATTATTTCACTTAAAATACCCCTCAAAAAAGACATGTAACTAATTCAACTTTTTTCGATAGAATTACCTTATTATAGTGTTGGCTTTTATCCACAACTAAGCTCAACAACCGAAAAATCAAGAAAGATTCTAGATCCACTAAGCTTTTCTCAAAGTGTACTTAATTATTAGTGATTATATGGACTCGATTCCTCTCCATTTTTTTCAAATTTTTATTTGTATTAGTGATACATGACATAGGTTCAAATAAATGGCTAAGATTTAAAATTTAAAATAAATTTCTAACTATGATTTAAGTAATAAATACAGTATATATTTAGTATTAAGAAAATATTATAATCTCATAATCTTAACAACATATTAATATATCTTATTCATAAATTATAGGAAAAAAAAAGTTCTTTCCTAATTACGTGGAATCTTTTTTAATGTTTTTTAATATATTGAATTGCTGCCACATATAGCTAATGTTAATTTTGGAGGAAATAGAAGAAAAAAAAATTCCCCTAAATTTATGAACAAGATAATATGTTGCTAAAATTGTAAGATTATAATAATTTTAAATACTAAATATATATTGTATTTATTAGTTAAATCATAGTTAGATTGAAGTTGTAGAACTATATATATACTACTTATTATATATAATCTATATGTGTTTTTCTAAGTAGGATAATCAATACAATGATATGCCATAAGATGAAATCCTTAATTTTGTCTTTGGAATAGATATATAACAAAGTAACAAGAGACCATTCACAATGTAAATTCACTATCTCCTCTCCTAAATACACCCAACAATCTCCATTAAAAAGGGATGGAAATAGAAATTAGAAAAAAGGGTATAACATAAAAAATTATAATTAAAAATAAAAAACTCATTTTACAAGTGCCTTCACATTTTTCTTCAGTTCATTTGGAAAATCATATCAGAGCTCCTTTTTTTTTTTTTCAAGGTGTAGATGATTTTGGCATCCTATAAATATGTTCTTCACCACTTTTTTCATCCACAACAAAAACCCATTTGCTCTTATCACCCTTTTTCACTACATGTCCATTTTTTTTGTCACTGCCTCTAATTAAATGTGAATAACATCCTGATTTGCTCTTATTTTCCTTTTTACCAAACTCTGTGCTTTTACCAATCATTGTAACTTCTAATCCTTTACCAATTGGATGTTGTAGTGATCTTACCTTTACCTTATTCTCCACTTTCTTTAAATGTCCTCCTATCCCTTTCTTCCCTTGTACATTATTCGTAACAACCACTGATCTTCTTGGATTAACGTCAAGTTTCTCCATCAACATTTCGTAATCATCTGTCTTGCGATCTACTAATGAGAAATCAATGTTCTCGTAGTTGTGTAAGATTTCAACAGGGTCCCCTGTTTTGAATTCTACCATGTCGTTTAGCCCTGTTTCTTGAATTACTTTTTGTGTTTTGTCGAGTATTGGTTCGGGAATAATGCACACTAATTTCCCCCCTGTTTGACGAGCTGCCGCTGCTAAGGCTACGGTGGAGGGTGAGCCTTGTGTTGTGACTTCCACTATTAACTTCGCGCTCATTCCAGCTGCTAATGCGGATAGGAATTCATTGCTCTCTGGTTCTTGTGTTCCAGTACATGAATTGCACATTTGTTTGTGTTTGCTACACTGCAAATTATTCCAATTAACACAACTCAGCTATCTGTGGACTTATATACATGTATATTGTCAGCGTATAAAAGTTTAATTTATGAGTTCCATTTGGAATATGGTATTCACAAATGAACAAACATTATAATGTTTCATTACAAGGAACATGGTGGTAATTGAATTTTGATCTTGTGACCTTTGCAATGGAATCTATGGGTTCAAAATTGATTTAATGTGTACTAGTTTAATTTTTGAGATTATACAAACGATTCTCATTTGATTAAATATCTTATTATACTAGACTTATCATATGCAATAGGTTCTTTTTTCTGAAGGCATGATCTAATTGATAACATCATTTGGAAAATGTTTTCTTTAATGGGTTTAGGTAGACATTATAATTTACACATTGGATGCCACATCTTATTCGTTATAAGGAAGGTTAGGAGTGATCCAACAATTAGACAGAAGGGATAATTTTGAGTCTAAAAATAATTGAAGGGTATATTTAGTGTATTTCAAATAGTTGAAAGATAGTTTTAGCCCTTTTCTGTGAATGTTAAATGGATATCAATGCTTTTTCAACAGAAGATGAAACTTTTGAAAAGGTAAACTAAAAGAATCGATCTTTGAAGAAAATATAGTCATTCTTTCTATGTTACACAAAGGAGGTTTTGTTATTATTATTATTATTGTTATTATTATTTTTTAGTTTTCCGAAATATATAGACATACTTCCATTGGTTTCTCATCCACATGCGCCAGGATCAGAATTTTGTTCGAGAATTTATATGTGTAGGACAACTTGGTGCATAAAACAACGTATATTAGAAAGAGTCACAATTCAAAGATGGTCAAAACAGAAGGAAAAGGAAGAGATGTAAATAATTAAATAGGAGACTTACCAATTTGAGGGTGTCAAGATATGCATTGGCAGCATATTTTGGGGACCATGCCATTCTAAGTATTATTAATTAGCGTTTCAATAAACAAACAACACAAAATTGTAATTAAGAAGCTAATTAATCAAAATCGTTGCAGGCTGCCTTGTTTAATGATCACCTCCTTAATCTCTCTATACTCTTCCTTGTAACGTAATTTTGTGATATTTTTTTTTCCAAAGGTAGTTATCAATTAGTACCAGAGAGATATTTAAGGACGATTATGTTACTTGTGTGATACATAAGGGAGTTTAAAGTCTTGCAAATTTGTGGTTAACGAGGATTAACCGGGGCTTAATAATTAATCCCACGCATTTTGGGGAGGGATATATCCTCGTTTTGACCAACTAGATGTACCTTCCGAAAATCTATCGTATTTTTAATTTAAAACATGGAATTTCAAAGAATTTGTGTTTGAACAAAATCGTTAGAGTAAGTACAATAAAAGAAAAATTTATAAATGTCACACACTATAATAAAAATGATAATTAGCGACATTTAATTCTTAATTGCCGCTAAATATGTATTTTTAGCGGTAATTGTCACTCTTTGTATATGCCCCTAAAGCCTTTAGTGACATTGATTTTAATGACACTTAACTAATGCCGGTAAAGACTTTAACATTCTTTATTAGCTAGTATCAATATTTAATGCTGCTAAAAGTTGTTTTTATTGTAGTGACACTTCGTAATTAATTAGCATTTAAATGGATGAAATTTTACAAATGGAAGCTTTGATCTTTTCATACCTAGTGATGTTATTAACAACATTGAAAGAAATAATTCATTTCTATATACATGCAACTTAGATTTATTTGTAACATATCTTTCATTTGTCTTCTCAATTTTAAGACTTTTGAGCTTTCTTTACTTTCTGGAGAGAAAAAAAAAACTTTTTTTATTTTTTATATTTTTTTCACTTTTATTCTTTTGAAGTGAAATAAAATTTGATTTTATTGTGTCCAAATTCTCATTTATTAATTAGTAGCTATTTTTATATAATAATAATAATAATAGCGATTTAATCACTATATATATTCTACTTCCACTATTACATCGTGACTCCCTAGCTAACTTCTAATAATTTTAATGGACAACTTTCACGTATAGTAAATATAAAATTTATATTATATGTTATAGCAAAGTTTGCATAATTGCGTTCCATAACAAACTTATATATATATATATATATATATATATATATATATATATATATATATATATATATATAATTTGCTATACATATACAATTGAAGCGAATTGTATAAAACGAGAAAGAGAGAAATTATATAAAATTTGAATTTGTATAAAACGAGAAAGGCAAAATAGACTTGGGCAGAGAAATATTTGTATTGTATAATTATAAGTGTATAGGACGAAAGTATATGTATTTGCATGCGTTTATACAATTTTCTCTCTCTCTTTATATAATTAGAAACACAATTTATACAATTCTATTGTATAAAGCGAGAGAGTCGAGCGACATGAAGCGAGCGAGAATATGAGGGAGAGAGGGACTGACAAACAGTTTGCTATGGAACACAAATATATCAAAGGGTAGCTACTATATTTACTTTATATTATTAGTTTGTCATTCTATACAATTATCCCAATTTTAATTGGGAAACTTTCACATAACCAGTTAAAAATAATAAAATACACTTCATAACTATAGTTTGATAATTACAATTTGTAGCTACATGTTATTTGGAGAAGAGAGGCGAGCGACACTGGGAGAGAGAGGAGAGAGGCGCGAGAGAGGGGGAAACGGTTGGAGAAAGGTGAGTTGTATATGTATATTGGTTAGATAATTGGATATTATACATATGTAATTGTATATATGGCAAGAGAGATTGGGAGAGGAGGACAGAGGCGAGCAAGACTGGGAGAGAGAGGAGAGAGGTGAGCGAGATCGAGAGAGGAGGAGAGAGGCGAGCGAGAGAGGGCAGAGAGTGGGAGAGAGGTGAATTGTATATGTATATAATTGTATATAACTGTATATTATACATATACATTTGTATAAATAGCAAGCGAGATTGGGAGAGGGAGGAGAAAGGCGAGCGAGATTGAGAGAGGGAGGAGAGAGGCGAGCGAGAGAGGGCAGAGAGTGGGAGAGAGATGAATTGTATATGTATATAGGCTAAAAAATTATATATTATACATATTTATTTGTATATTCTGGCAAATTACACATATACAAACATGACTAATTATACAAACTCGAAGTCAATCCACTTAATTAATATATAATGTTAGTCGCGAGTGATAATTATTGCAAACTATAGCTATGATGAGTAATTAAATAGTATAAATTTGCTTATCCGCGTAATTTTTCCATTTTAATTAGTTAGTGTAAAGATAAGATTGTAGCGAAAAAGAGAAACTATACAAAGATCTCCCATCTTATTTGAGTCACTTAATTTGCAATAATGTGGTATGCATCTAAATTCATCTGTTCGTTTGGAACAGAAAAGTTTGACTAATACTTTTCCCAACTGTCTCAGCTATTTCTCTTCTACTAACAAACAAAAAATGGTACAAGGATAGTCATTGAACTTTAAATAATAACATCAATTGACCTACCGACCTTTAAATGCATCGTACTAATTCATTATTTCATTTTACTATTTATGTTTTCAGAGAATTTAAGATGTAGGGAACAAATTCACTTCCCTATTCCGTTATTTGCATTGAATCCCAATGGTAACACTGATTAGTATAAATTTACGAGTGATCTATTTATCGATTCAACGATCTAATAATTTTAGCTTAAACATTGTTTTTATATATCAAAATTGATTTAATAAAGTTCAATTTTAAAGCTATTTTTCTTTTAATTCAAAATTTGTAAACTTAAAATTGGCACGTACGTCACCTTTGACTGTCACTTGACTGTTCTAGTCCCTAGCATATAAGATATATAGTACTTATTTTATTTAAGTTTGCATAATAAAACACATATCATCATGTTAAAACCACGTAATATCCTTTCTTAATCAAGTGTTGACTAGCGCGATACCCAATTGACTTCAACTCGAGAGGATCGATCATTATCAAGCAGTTGTGCCAATAATTTATTCCTTTAATAAAAGCTTCTCTTTAGTTTACAGTTGAAATGTAACTACTCTTTGTCCACCCAATTAAAGCTAAGCTAAGCTTCCTTTCTTCTTTAAATAATTTGTCTAAATTGTATAGTTCCATTAATATGGAGTGTGGTGGAAAGAAAATGGTTCTCAAGCCTATACGAACATCAAAGAAATTTGATGATGAAGGAGAAGCAATATTATTGAGTCCAGGTTCTCGAATATTCCATGAACCTAATTTCAATATTCATATTGTTGCAATCATGGGTTGGAAAATACCACTTGACATTGACTCCCTCAAAGCCCAAATACTAAGCAAGTTGCTTAAACACCCACGCTTCTCTAGTTTGCAGGTAATTACTATATATTCCAGTTCGTTTTATTTTTACTTGTCCATTATACTAAAAAATATTGCATAAAATCTAGTAGTAAAAATAAATTTAAATATATTACGTACAGGTTATGGATGAGAATGGAGAAATGAGATGGGTTCCGACAACAGTGAATATAGATGATCATGTCATAGTACCCCACCTGGATGTTAATAATAATATGGACACAGATAAGTTGGTCGAACAGTATATATCAAACCTAAGCACGACAAATATTGACCTATCGAAACCTCTATGGGATTATCATATACTTAACGTGAAAACATCCCATGCTGAGGCAACTTCTGTTTTCCGTTTTCATCATTCTCTTGGAGATGGAATTGCTCTCATGTCCCTCTTACTCTCTTGTTTTCGAAAAACATCGGATCTGTCTTCTTTGCCTACACTTCCAGTTTCTTCTTCTAAGGACAAATCGAATTCAAAAAATATTATGTCATTGATGTGGCAGTACATTGTGAGGTTGTGGTTGTTCATCAGGCTTTTGTTCAATACAGTTGTTGATGTTTTGATTTTTGGCGCGACTGCTCTATTCTTAAAGGATTCTCAATCACCTTTTACCGTTGCAAAAGGATTTAATAACAAGCACTCTACTCGCCGCCAGAGATTTATCTATAGGACTGTTAGTTTGGACGATATTAAATTTATAAAAAATGCCACAAACGCTGTAAGTATACATTAATTAATTTGAACGTTGTTTCACTGTTTTGGCGTTTAATTATTACTTGTATCTAATAACACAAGCTTCATGTTTAGACGATTAACGATGTTATTTTGGGAATAACACAAGCGGCTTTGTCTCGTTATATCCACCGAAAATACGGTAATTAAATTCTTTTTTTTTTCTAAATTGAGGGGGGATAAAATTCTATTTTGGGAATTATTTACTTCTTGTTAACTAGATGTTGAAGGGAAGATCATGAAAGAACAAATGAGATGCAGAGCCAGTGTTCTAGTGAATCTGAGACCAGCTTTGGGAGTTCAAGTATAATTTCTTCATCATGTGTTGCTATATGTGTACTTGTCTAATGGCGCAATTAATTATGATGAGTTGGCATGGCAGGCCGTAGCAGAAATGATTGAGAAGAATGCGATAGTAATACAAGGAAACTGTATTGGATTTGTGATAATTCCTTTAGATATAGCTGAATTACAAAATCCTCTGGATTATGTTCACAAAGCTATGATATCAATGGATCGAAAGAAGCGTTCTCTTGAGGCTCAATGCACCTTTTACATTTTACAGCTTTTCCGTAACTTGTTTGGCTTTAAGGTACTCCAAATTTCCCCCCCTCCTTACACATTAGCTGTTCCTGGATCAAAAATCTAAATGTAACATATATTTATTTTTTTTGGTTGCATTGGCATATATCATATATGACACGCTAGTGTGCAACAAAACTTGCTAAAAGAGTTCCATCTCAAACAACACTAGCTTTTTCAAACGTAGCTGGTCCACTTGAAGAAGTTTCTTGGTCAGGCCATCCATTGGCATTCCTTGCCCCTACATGCTATGGCCACCCCAATGTAAGTAGAAGTAGTACTATTTTCATACTGTTACATTTTTTGAAAGAAAAATAAACTACTTAGGTCGAAATTTAATCAGTATATTATATTGTAGGGGCTAATGGTTCATGCGTGTAGCTATGCGAAGAAGTTAACATTTGCGATAACAGTTGATGAAGGAATGATTTCAGATCCTAACCAACTTGGCGATGATTTTGTCGATTCATTTATAAGCATCAACGACGCTGCTCATTCAAAATTCAAAACCAAACTTCATTAGCTCATTACACGCTTGACGAGTACACTTATGATATCGAATTACTATTTGCTAAAACATAATTATAGTACATTGTCTTTACATTTTTAATGAAATAGAAATGTAGAATTATTATGCTTCTGTTTCTACCAAGTTTATGGTCTATAATAACATATCCACTTCCTGAAAAGTAAAAATTACTGCAGACATTTGAGTTATCAAGCTTATATTTAGAACATGTTTGAATTGATTTATTTTACGTATTTTAAAACTAAAATAACTCTTAAATACTTTTAGAATGTTTCAATAAATAAAATAAAAGTGCTTATGTTTTCAACTAAGCAAGAGGGTTGGATACATTATTAATTAAACGTCACATAGATGGAAAATAGATGATACACTAATTTGATACATTAATGATCAACATTTTATACATGATACACCAATCTCATGTATTTTGTTAAGCAAGATACATTAATGAAGTCTGATTTTTAGTGCAAATTTTTGTATCAGCGATTTTTGACTTAAGAGGAAAATGAGGAATTTATAAGATTTATAAAACTAATAGGGGATAATATAATAAGTAAATTAAAATATGATATTTCTGTAATTTTCGAAAAACGAAAACTAATCCAGGTAGAGTTTTAGATTTCTAATTAACATCCCACACACATTTAAGATGATAAATATCAAGTTATAATCATACTCTTTAAAAATAAACTACTTATAGCATATTATTATCAAGTTATAGCATATTAATTAATTATATATTAATTAAAAAAAATTAATTCATACTCTTTAAAAATATCAAGTTATAGCATATCAATTAATAATATATTAATTAAAAAAAATTAACTCCTACTCTTTAAAAATAAACTACTTATAGCATATTATTATCAAGTTATACCATATCAATTAATAATATATTAATTTTAAAAAAATTAATTTATTATTTAAATAATAATTAATATGTTTAAATAAATACTTTTATTTATTCACTTACCTTTTATAAACCAAACTTTTTAAATTTTTACTGATTAATCAATTACCTTTTAAAGCTTTTAATATAAATAATAAACTATTATTAATTAAATATTAATTAAACTTCACATTATATAGTTACCTTTTAAAAAATAATATCTAAATAATAGGGATTTTATTTTAATTAATTCCCTATTATACGGTTACCCAATAACTATCCACCCCCCATCTCAATCAATACACAATCATCTTCCCCCAATACACTCCATCTCTCCCCATCACGCGCGATCAATTTCCAATACGCAATCAATTTTTTATCTTATCCAAATCTGGCCTCAATCATCTTTCCCATTATCCCTCTCTCTCAGATCAGTTCATCCCAAAACACAAACATCCCTCTTAGATCAGTTTCCCATTAAGTTCATATAGAATGTTTAAGAAATGTATATATAATGCTATATACATAATTCATCGTTGTGTATGTAGGGACGTCTTTGATCGATTTTTACTCGAAGGGTGGAGATGTAGGGTCAGTGAGGCGAGTCTTTGATGATTTGTTGGTGAAGAGTACGGCTATTTGGACTGCGATTATTGCAGCGTGTGTTAATGTGGGGAAGAGTGAAATTTCGTTGCAGCTATTAAGGAATATGTTGGAGACTGATGTTGTACCTTATAATTATGTGGTTTCAAGTATCTTGGGTGCTTGTTCGTCGCTTGAGTATATTAAAGAAGGAAAGAAAATTCATTGTTATGTGCTTAGACGGGGAGCGGAGATGGATGTTACGGTGAGTAATGTTCTTATTGATTTTTATATGAAGTGTGGTAAGGTTAAGACTGCAATCTTTAGATATGAGGGCAGTTGTGTGAAGTAGAAGACAAAATTAGAGGATGCAAAGAGGCAGTGATAAATTCAATATTCAAAGCTGTGAGTGAGAAAAAAACAACTCTTTTATGAGCTACGTAATCTAGGTTAGAAATGTCTTTTTTTTAAGTGATTTTTTTCACTTTTATCAGTTACCATACAAACAAGGATCTCTTTTTCTTCTTTTTTTGATTCTTTCCAAAGAAAAGTGAAATGTACAACTTATTGCAGAAAGAGTTTCTCAATATTGTCACACTCTCAAAATAAATTGACGTGAAAACACGAAATAGGTGGTTGTTTGTGTTTTTATTTTTTTATATTATTTGTCAATAGTGTACTACATGAATTTTGTATGATTTATATATCAATTGAGTATTATTTTATTTTTTCAAAAGTCACAATTGTTTTTTGTTGAAATCGAATATGTATTTTATTATTATATGTATTGTATATGAATTGTGTATGAATTGTGGCATATAGTTGTATAAATTGGAATTGAACTGTGGCATGTAGTTGCATGAATTGTGTATGAACTATAGCGTATATGTGTATGAATTGTGTATGAAACTGTGATATAAAGTTGTATGCATTGTGGATGAAACTGTGGTATTAATATTGTATTTTTTTTGTTTGAATACTGTATGAAGTTTTTGTATGATTTATGTATGAAATGATTTGTGGTATATAGTTGTATGATTTTTTATATATAGTTTTATAGTATATAAAAAGTAATAATTCAGTTTTACAAATTTTATAGGAGAAGAAGGTTCAAACACATTTATCTTCATGTATCAACATGAATGTGTTCGCTGATTTGTTGACCTTCCTCGGTCAAAATAAGTTCAGCAATTTTTACAAGAAACTCCATTTGGATATTTTTATGATTTACATAACATAAAAATCCAATGTCAATTGTGGCGCCATATTTTTCTTCTTGAATATGAAAATGGCAGGAATGACATGTTCATTATCAATGTAAATGGTACAGAGTTACATTTTGGCTTAAAAGAGTTTGTCGCTGTAATCGGTCTAAAATCTGGTCCAATTTCTGATTTTATTTCTGATCCATCTGTTCCAAATAGATTAATTGCAGAAACTTATTGTAAAAAATGGACTTGAACATTGTATGAAAAATGTATAAATATTGTATAAATTATGAATGTAATATTAAACTTTGATATATGTAACAGAAACAAATGTATATGAACATTGTATGAACACTATATAAACATTTTATGAATGACAATAAAGTTCAATGTATATATATAATGTATAAACATTGTATGAATTATGAATCTCATATAGAATTTGGATATATGTAACAGAAACAAATGGTACATATATGAACATTGTATGAATACTGTATGAATATTGTATGAATACTAAATAAACATTTTATGAATGGCAGTATAGTTCAATGTATATTTATAATGTATAAACATTATATGATATGAATGTCATATTGAACTTTGACATATGTAACAGAAACAAATGATATATATATGACAATTTTTTACGAAACCAAACTTTATAAATGTCAATGATAACAATTGCACTCAATAAAACAAAACGTATTTCTAACATTCAAAACAACACAATAACAAATGTAACATTACGAAATCATTGTTTTTGCACAGGATAATTTGAACATGTCTTTCTATTGTGTCCAACTTGACGGCATCTATTGCAAGTCATTTTTGTCCTTTTGAATTTCACGTCAGCAAACCTCTTCCATCTTTCAAGTTTTGGTCTACCCGCTGTACAAAATTAATACAAAACATATATTCTAATTTCATTAGAAACATATACTGTAATTTTAAAAAGAAAATGGATTTCATACACAAATGATACACGTTTCGTATTAAAAAAATATAGACTTCAACGTTACACAGATTTATAATCCGTTCATATAATTCATACACACTTCATACACAGTTAATATATCATTCACTGTCCTATACAATACTACAATTAAACAAACACAATACATGTTCAATACAAAATTAATACAAAAACATATATTATAATTTAAATAGAAACATATATTGTACGCCAAAATTTATCAGGTTACTAAAAAATAAGAAGTGAAATATGCAGCTATGAAAATATTCTTGAATTTTTAGAAAAAATGACTTATACGTTGAAAGCAATCTGAAAATAATAGTGAAATTTTGGAATGAATAATAATTGTAACGTTGATCCAAATTTGATTGAAAATGCAAATATGAAAATATATGTTATTATCTGGTTGACAATATTTTTTAAGGAATTAATTCAAAAAAAATATTATTTTAACTAACTAGAGATATTTAAGGCAATGATGATAATTTGAAAATGTTTAATATCCCTAAAAACGTGCTAATCATATATTTAACTTTAATTAAACTCCCTAAAAAGTGCAACTATTCATATTCACAAACGTGTCTACATGCATTAAATGTAGCAATTAATAAAGAAACAAAAGTTCCATGATTTATATTTTCTTCAATATTAAGTTGAGTTATTATTGCATTAACTAAACCAATATAGAGAGTAGAGGCATCATATATGATGTCATCCATCTGAAAATTGACGTATTTTCATGTTTCACAACATTAAAATAATATTTAATAAAATATAATGTATTCATACACACTTCATACACATTTACTATATGATTCAATTACCTATACACTAATCAGTTCATATAATTCATACACGTTTAATTATATCATTCACTAACTTATACAATACTCCAATTAAAGATACACAATACATTTTAAAAATAAAATTCATACAATAACATATATTATAATTTAAATAGAAGCAAAATATTGTACTTTTTTACAAAAAAATCATACACAAATGATACATGTTTCATATACATTTCATTCAATAAAAAAATAAACTTCAGACTTCATGTACGCTATATAGAACATACTGTTTCTTTCAAAAAATAATAATTTACAAACTGTATTACAGATAATACAGTTAACAAAAAAATTTAACACTGTTTTAAATGTAAAAAATAACAAATCTAAATAAAACCAACAATTCATGATTAAAAGAAACAAATCATAACTAAAAACTAACCCGAAGAATTCCCCTTTCCACCATGTTTAATTGAAATTGACACAAAGTTATCCATCATAAGTGAAATATGCAGTTATGAAAATAATCTTGAATTCTTGAGGGAAAAAATGAATTATATGTTGAAAGAAATTTAAAAATAATAGAGAAATTTTGGAATGAAGAATAATTGTAATCCTAATCATTTATCTACCTTTAATTTAAATGAATAAAAAGTTAAAATATTCAAATTTTCAGACGTGCAACATTGAATAAATGCAGTAATTATCACTGACAAAAGCCACTTTAATTTATGTTGTCAGAATTCTTAATCATTAAAATTAATTACTCATTATCACTTTATCCACTTAATTTTTAATTAATTTTTAATAACAACTATTTTTAATAAATTATAATTAACAATATAATTACTAATAAAATACTATAGAATGAGATATTAAATGCTACAAAATAAAATTAAAACTCTAATATCATAACTTGATAATAATACTACATAATATAATGATATATACAAAATTTACACTTTTAAAAATTGGCTGGCCCAATCTATAGCCCAGTGAGTTGGAGATTACGATAGTCTAGCCCAGATCTATTATACGTCTAAAAGGGCCTCCAAAATGCTAATCCAATCCAGTCCTAAACGGGCAGTGAGTTAATCCGTCGATTAACCTCACAATTATTATTTTTCTTTTTAAAAAAAAGAAAATCTATGAAAATTTTATTTCGAATAGAGATTAACTATGGACATGACAGTGAACAAGAAAATTACACAGTTAATTGTGAACTCCTTCCGCTTCATGTGCATATGCCTTTTTACTCTTCAAGTGAGTTGGTGATAAAGAACTTCAGAAACTTGATTTTTAATTCGATAAATTTATCATCTATATTCAAAAAATGTGATAACAAGTTTCATTAAATCTTTTATTTTTTCATTTTCTAATTTACTTCAATTTTCTTATTTACTATTTTAAACACGAAATATCAACAAATGTACAAATTAGACTTTTGCTATATTCTAGAATAAAATTACTTCTGAGTTCGCCTACTACACTAAAAATCATTTACTTTTCCCTAAAATATTAGTTAAGTACTCTAACTCTATATTATAAATATTTTGTTAAGAAAGGAACATTTTAAATATTTGAAAAATTGACCGAATATGTGAGGACGGATCTAGGGGTTCAAAAGGCACGCACTTGAATCTTATATTTCTGACAAATAATTATATTATAATAAAAGATAAATTTTACTATTTTTTTTCTTTTAAATTTAAATAACTTATTTTCTTTTAAGTTAGTCTTCAAAATAATAACATATTTTTATATTAAGTAATAATTTAGTGTTAATATATCTATTTTTATCTTCAACGAAATAATTTATAGTAAGAAACATATCTATAACTTAGTTTAGAGAACATGTTTCAAAAGTTCTTTTCTATTTAAACTTCCTAGCAAGTTAAACTATATCAAATATATTGAGACGAATCGAGTATGTATTTATGTACCTAAATGAATTTTGAATTCTCTAATAAGATGGAAAAAATTATTAGCAACTTCGAACAGGCTTTATTTTTTTTTTCACGAAAAGTTTGACTCTCTAGCAGAGAATGTAAGCAAATTGGATGCCTCTCATCACAAACTTGCACAAATTAAAGTGTGTTTAATTACTTTTACTCTTTTCGCATCACTTTAATGTTTATTTGAAAGAAAACCATTCAAAATTTAGTAGCTAATCTACATTAATTAGAGACGTGACATATTTTGTTTATGTGGTATACATAATTAATGCAAAAAATCGTTTCACTTAGAGTGTGTTTGGTATGAAGGAAAACATTTTCTGAAAAATGTTTTTCAATTTTTCCATGTTTGGTTGGAATAAAAATTATGGAAAATGTTTTTTCAAATCAACTCATTTTCCTCAAAATTAAGGAAAATGACTTCCCTTCAAAAATTAAGGAAAACATTTTCCAAAACTCTCCTCCAATTTTAAATTATAATTATTTTTTTGGAAAAAACATCGATTTTAAAAAAATATTTTCAATTTTAAAATTTTATTTTTTCACTCAATCTCTGACCCCCCTTCACCGGTCAGCCCCACCCCAACCCCTCCCCAAAAAATTAACCCACTACCCCCACCCCACCCCACCCCAACCTCAACCCCTCCCCAAAAAATTAACCCACTACCCCCCACCCCACCCCACCCCAAAAAATAATAATTTTGATTTTAAAAAATATTTTCAATTTCATAAATTATTTATTACTCTAATAAAAATAAATGATGTCTCTCAAAAATATTTTTCATTCATAAATCAAACACTAAAATTCATTTTCCAAAAATATTTTCTACTCACCAACCAAACATGAAAAATAAGTCCAAAATCTACTTGTTTTTCCAGGAAACACATTTTCTAGAAAAATATTTTTTATGAAAAACATTTTCCTTCATACCAAACACACTCTTAATTTCATACAATTCATGTAAACTTATTAGTGCACGTTTTATTTTCTTTCTAATTTATCTTTTTAGCCGCCTTGAAGTGGAAGGAGGTTGATATGAAGTTATGAACCTTGCCATATAAATTAAATTGCGCCAACTACCAACTTTTCGATCTCTCATTTTTAATTATTATGTTATACTTTTTGAAAATTATTTTTTTAAATTAAATTAAATTATATTAATTTATTATTATAAAGAAATAATTTAAATATTCAAAAAAAAAAATTATTTTCTTGCATTTCAATATAATGAAAAAGTGGATCATAAAATGTTAGGCAAAGTTATTACTCTTTCGGTCTACTTTTATTTGTTGTGTTGCATTTTTTAAAAATTAATTTGACAAAATTTTTAAATTTAAATTAGCTTATATTAATTTGATATTTTAAATAAAAAATTTAGATATTCAAAAGTTATATAAAATGTGATATAAATTATAATTTTTTATATATCGATATATATTACAAATTATTAATTAACATTTCTATAATAATATGATAATTAAACCAAGACGGAACTATATTGTCATTGCATTGATTATTTCTTCATTTAATATTCCTCTTTAAGCCTCACACCAGTCACCAATGTACGATTATTGTCTTGTCTTCTCATAAAAATATGTAAGTGGTCCAATTTCATTTAATTATGAATGAAATAATTCTATCCATTTATCAGTTTGATAGGACAATTTTGCTCCGACCAATAAGCCCATATAATAAAATTCGAAAAATATAAATGACACGACATCAATTTGGCATGAAATGGTAGGAGGAAGAAAATCTTGGTATTTTTGAAATTTGTGTGAAAAGTTAAGGGTGATTGAGTAGTTTTCTTAATTTTTTGGTCTCCAAATTACACCAAAAAATAAACCACTTTCTCTACTTTTTAAAAGTCAAATATTTAATTATTATTTTTTCACATACATTGCCCAAGAAATTTATATTTAATTTGACTCTCTTTTACAGATTTTTTTTTTAAAGGTTCTTTTATATTTCTACTAATTTTTTTGTTAGGTTTTTTTATATTTTTACTAAAAAAAATTTGTACGGTTCTTTTTTATTTCTACTAAATAAACAATAATTGTGAATTAATTAAATTATATATGTTTTGAATTATTTCGTTGGTATGAAATAATTCTTCTATTTTTAATAATCATAGAATACGTGTATGTATAAAATTAAATATCTTAATCTTCTATATATTCAAAAGGCATGAATCTGCAAATTTGGCAATAATAATTGAAGATTCGAGTAAAGAGTGAAATTTAGCAATGAAAGTACTTTCGAATCTTTTTATTATTAATTGCAGTAAAGAAACCTTTATTTAAACCTCAATATATACTTATGATAGCACTGTTTATTGTGGGATTTGTTTTTACAATAATAACGATACATTAATTTGTTATGACGATTTTATGATGTTATTTACATTTAGCATTGTATAGTTCTTTGGGATTGTGTTGTTTCATGCATTGTCTTTAGGTTTGGACCTATATTTTTTACCTTTTTCTATATTGTGGATTGGGCCTGTTAGGTTAAATACTTTTATTTACTAATTTAAAAAACTTAAATAAAAATAAATAATATATTGATTCTTATTATCAATGAAAGCTATTGAATCGCGAAATGTTAAAGCATAATCGGTTAGTCCATATCTAAGGAGTTTGAGGCTAGGTTATAAGTATTCCATTTGAGTTATCTATTTTAAAATCACTTTGTGGTTTTCGGGTGTCGGGTAAATTTAATTCATTTATGATTTAAAAAATAATAATTATAAATGTGTTTATTTGAATCGTTTTTACACGAATTGATGATCCTTCATTAGTATCAGTAGAATCATGATGATATTTTACAATTGTAATGTATATGGTTAATTTATGTTTTTTTATCTTCAAATTTTAAGATTTATTAACCATAGGTACTGATTTATGTCTCATTTTATAATATTTCATAGTCATTTACATTAAACAATTCAAATGGAATTGACTAAATACATTTTCCTTCGTCAATATGAACGAATGTTATTGCAACACAAATGGTTTAGGATTAATCGTCTAGTCTATAGGTCACGAGTTCGAATTTAGGATTGGTCACAATTTTAATTAATTTTTTTAAAAAATATACCATATGAATATTTTAGTATTTAAATAATTCTTAATTTCATATTTTTTTCTTACATAAGATTGTAAAGTGTATATTTCATCACCTTGACCTTATAATGTTCAGATTTTTAATTATTATAAGTAGAATCAGTATGATGAAAATATACCTTTAGTATATGAGAACATATGAGTTATGGTCCCTCACAAATACAAGTCAAATAAATGCATAAATATGCATGATGAAGTTATAATTGGTTAACGTACATATTTTTATCTTCAAACTTTAGGATTGATTAACCATATGTATTGATAATGTCTCATTTTATAATATTCCATAGTCATTTACATTAAACAACTCAAATGAAATTGACTAAATACATTTTCCTTCGTCAATATGAACGAATGTTATTGCAGCGCGAATGGTTTAGGGTTAATGTATAGTCTATAGGTCACGAGTTTGAATCTAGGATAGGCCACAATTTTAATTAATTTTAAAAAAAATATATCATATGAATATTTTAGTATTTAAATAATTCTTAATTTTATATTTTTTCCTTAAATAAGATTGTAAAGTGTATATTTCATCATCTTGACCTTATAATATTCAGATTTTAAATTATTATAAGTAGAATTATTATGATGAAAATATACCTTTAGTATATGATAACATATGAGTTATGATCACTCACAAATACAAGTTATAACTTTTGGAAATTTTTATACATATAACATTCAGTCTCATGCATATTAAATGTGTCCAATACTAATAAGTTCAATTTTGTGAGGTTCAACAGATTATTATTTTTTGACCTACCCACCCATTATAATTAAGTCTAATAAAAAATTGCACGTCATAGATGTTAAGATGATCGATCTGATCGAAAACTGTACATTTAAAGAAGCAAACTGTTAACTGAATTGAACTTGTTAGTTGTTATGACCTACCTTAAAGACTCTAAAGTAAAAAAAAAAAAAAATCGATATATCCACATCAATTAATCTAAAATCAAACTTAAAATATAATTTAAATCCAAACTTATTTGAATTGCGATTCCTTCAGTTCAAAAATAAAAAAATCCAAATCAATTTTTTTATATCCAATCCGAATAACCCCAATACTCATTCCTACTAATAATGGATACGTCGACTATATTTGTTGCCTAAAATTATTTAATTTCGTTTGTTCTACGGAATTCAGAGGATTTAAAGCATACGTGTATATTATAATTAGGAATATTTCTTTACATGACACGTGCAAAATGTTTTCAACAATTATTAAATTTATTTATGTAATGAATAACTCAATTGACACCTACCACTATTTTTCCAATTTTGACATTTCTCTACGTTCTGTATCATATGTATAAGGTTTCATCAAAGTCATTAATTTCTCCAAAATCAGGGTATATCTAAAAAAATCCACAAATTCCATCAAATTGATAATTCAAAATAAATCAAGAAAATAAATTAATTTGTGTCGTTTGGTGTTTGGGAAGGAAAATTCGATCATATGAGGTGGTTTGATTTTAATTTAAAAAAATTGAATTGAATTAATTCGACATTATATTTATATAGTTTTTTATAAGTATTTTATAAATTTCTTCATAATTCTTTTATTTTTAATAAGTTTATTATTTCAAGTCTGGCCTTACAATTTTGACTTGTTCAAAAAGTTTTATAGCTCATAGGTGCATGTTATTAACTCAAATAAACCTCAACTCGATATTAATGCTAACAAAAAAAGATTAATTTACAACATCAAAACTGACAATAATATTTAGATATGTATTTGTTAATTTTGCATTGGTTAATTTAAAGGTAAGGTACATGACTTCATTTTATTTTTCTTTTAACGTTTAGTATTTAACTAATACTTATTAACTGTATTTATTTTGACATGATTAAGTATTTTTAAACTATGATGATTATCATCATGATCTTTTAATTAAAAAACATTTATTATACAAAATGTCAGCTCATTAGATTTATTTACTATTTTTGGACAAATTTATCTAAATTACTTAAGCCTCTCAGCTCTGTTTTTTTTTTTCCAAAAAAAATGGCGACCTGCGTTTCTTCTTCCTTCTTACTTTCTTCATCTTCTTTTTTACTTTTTTTTTTAAAAAATAAAATCGACTTGACTTAAATGTGAATTATTTCAAATAGATTAAAGATTAAAAGATTCAAAATATCAAAAGATTTCATATTCAAAATTGCAACAAATTAGAGGTGCTTTTGAGTTTGTCAAGTCTACTTCATGTATAATCGTGTATATTTTTTGAGTATATCATAAATTCATGGTGTATAGTTAGTGTATCATATATATATAATGTATAGTTAGTACTTAGATATGACTCATATATAGTTAAACTATATTGTATAGTCAGTGTGTAAGTAGTATGACATTTGACAAGCTATATTGTACAGTGTATACTTCTTAATTAATTTATTGTATATATTTGAAACTAATCTCATTTTAGTGGATTGAGTTGGTGGTTTACATACTTGTGAGGCGTCGATCAACACTCTTACACACACACACACATACATATATATATATATATATATATATATATATATTGACACCACTAGTCGAAAATCTGTCTTTATCAGACTACCACGAAATGGGGTTGTGGTGGGATGAAAACAATGCGACTTATTTTCTCCACATTCATTAGAAAAGTCATTTTCTTTATTATTTTTTGTTTTCCTAAAAATAATATTTTTCATTTTTTTGGACCAATCAAACACTAGAAAATAGTACACACTTTTCAGTAGGGGCGTACTCACTCTAAGCGGAGGGGTGTCGAGCGAGACCCTCTTCATTAGAAAATTATATTATACGTAAGTATTGATACTTTTTGACACAAATTAAAAGTTTAGTTTAGTGGCTAAGGCGTTAGAAAACTTCTTCGAGGTTGTGGGTTTTCGAGTCCTACTAGCCTTGAGACCCCTTAATAACAATCCTTTACTACAAACAATTACCCCTCTGTGTTAGGTTGTGGAGCCTGATTAATATTTGATGTATTGTCATATATATTAATGTTTACGCGGTTTATTCTCCATTTATTCTCTGTAACAAAAATACTCTGATTTATTAATATATATTTACCGTACCGCCGTGGAAGTTAACTCACGGGGTGTTACCACGAAATTTCTCTCTCTAGATCTCTCATCTTCTTCCATCTAAAGTTCTTGTGTTCTTCATCCATCAAGTGTGTGTGTGTAAATTCGATCCTAACAACTGGTATCAAAACCTAAGGAGATTCAATACGATCACCGAAGATGGACAGTTCGAAGCTTGGAATAGAGAAGTTTGATGGATCCGATTTCAGTTTCTGGAAGATGCAGATCGAAGATTATCTGTACCAGAAAGGTCTTCACGAACCGTTGACCGGGGTGATGCCGGAATCGATGACGGAGGAGAAGTGGAAGATCAAGGATCGCCAAGCTCTTGGGTTGATCCGGTTGACTTTGTCAAGAAACGTGGCGTTCAACATCGTGAAGGAGAAAACCACGTCCGTTCTGTTGAAGGCACTGTCAAACATGTATGAAAAACCATCGGCGATGAACAAGGTATATTTGATGCGTAGATTGTTCAATTTACAGATGCCTGAGAATGGATCTGTTTCTGATCTTGGTAGGGATGTTGACTCGAGCAAGAGTACATCCGGGTACATTTACACCATAGGTGGAACAACAGTGAGCTGGATGTCCAGGCTTCAAAAGTGTGTTTCTCTTTCATCTACTGAAGCTGAGTATGTGGCAATAGCTGAAGCTGGGAAAGAGATGATATGGCTGGCAGATTATCTGGAGGAATTGGGCAAGAAGCAGAGCGAGAAAATTCTTTATTCAGATAGCCAGAGTGCCATACAGTTGGTGAAAAATCCAGTCTATCATTCGAAGACAAAGCACATCAGAAGGCGGTACCATTTCACTCGCAGGGTAGTAGAGGATGGTGATATGTGTCTGGAGAAGATAGAGGGTGCAAAGAACCCGGTAGACATGTTGACGAAATGTGTTGATGTTGGGAAACTGGGGTTATGCAAAACCTCGGTTGGTCTTCTGTAGTTGTTGCTACAGATGTTGCGGTGCGGTAAAGATGTTGATGATGAAGAGATTTTTTTTTTTGAGAATGTAATTTTTGGATGACTGAATCAGTCTCCAAGTGGGAGAATTGTTAGGTTGTGGAGCCTGATTAATATTTGATGTACTGACATATATATTAATGTTTACGCGGTTTAACCTCCGCGGTGAGGTTGCCAGGGGTATGGGGGGCGGGAGCCCCCCATCCGAAGGGGTGGTTCGGGGCAGCGCCCCGACCCTAAATTTTAGGTTGTACTATTTATTCTCCATTTATTCTCTGTAATAAAAATACTCTGATTTATTAATATATATTACCGTACCGCCGTGGAAGTTAACTCACGGGGTGTTACCACGAAATTTCTCTCTTTTTCTCTCTAGATCTCTCATCTTCTTCTCTCTAAAGTTCTTGTGTTCTTCATCCATCAAGTGTGTGTGTAAATTCGATCCTAACACTCTGGCCCTCCATCACGACTTTTATTGATTTGATTTGTAGATTGAAATATATACGGAACACAATTATTTTGATTTGCTATTTCAAAATGTTAAACCAATCCAAATTATATACATCTAAAACTAAATTATCAAGGCAGGTAGCTGTGCTTTTAATGAGAGCGTTCATTTAAAGAATAAATCCACCTAGTCAAACAGAAAAATCTTTGTGGACACATAATGGAGCTATAAATACCAACACCTTTAATCAGCAAACACATATTTTGAGATATCATCACTACTATAATGGAAGGTGAGGGTGGTAAAAGAAAAATGAGTGTGAAACCTCTTAAAATAATATCAAATACTAGTAATTTAAATGGAGAAGCAATGTTATTAAGTCCATCTTCTCGAATGTTTCATGAACCAACCTACAATGTTTACGTCTTAGCCATTATGGGCTGGAAAGTAGCAATTAACATTGATTCCATCAAAGCTGAACTACTAAGCAAAATGCTTAAACACCCACGCTTTTCAAGTTTGCAGGTTATGGATGAGAGTGATGGCGGCGGAAATATGAGATGGGTTCCGACGACAGTGAACATAGACGATCATGTCATAGTTCCCCAGTTTGGTGATAATAATAATATGGACAATGACGAATTGGTTGAAGATTATATATCAAACCTAAGTACAACAACTGTTGACATGTCGAAACCTCTATGGGATTTTCACATTCTTAACGTGAAAACGTCTCATGCTGAAGCAACTTCTGTTTTTCGTATTCATCATTCTATTGGAGATGGAGTTGCCCTCATGTCCTTCTTACTCTCTTGTTTTCGAACAACTTCGGATCCTACTTGTCTCCCCAAACTCCCTGTTTTTTCTACCTCTAACGACAAATCATTACCAACCAAAAATAGGAAAAAGAATTTGTGGCATCAGTACCTCGTAAAGTTGTGGTTCCTCATCAAACTTTTGTTTAATACAATTGTTGATGTTTTGCTGTTTATAGCGACTGCGCTCTTCTTGAAGGACTCTCAAACACCTTTCACAACTACACAAGTGTTTAATGCGTCTGCTCGTCAGAGATATATCTATCGGAGCGTTAGCTTGGATGATATTAAATTTATAAAGGATGTCACAAACGCTAAGGTTAATGACGTTGTACTCGGGATAATACAAGCAGCGTTGTCTCGTTATTTCCATCGAAGATACGGCAAGAAGGGGAAGTTTTCTGTAGAAGGAATGAGATGCAGAGCCAATGTTATAGTGAATTTGAGACCAGCTTTAGGGGTCCAAGCTATATCTGAAATGATTGAGAAGAATGTTGCAGTGATACAAGGAAATTGCTTTGGTTTTGTCTTAATTCCCTTACATATATCCCAATCAGAAAATCCTCTTGATTATGTTCACAAAGCTAAAACATCAATGGATCGAAAGAAGCATTCTCTTGAGTCTCAATGCACCTTTTATGCTTCACAACTTTTCCTCAACTTGTTTGGGTATAAGGGTGCGGCAAAACTTACTCAAAGAGTTACCTCCCAAACAACACTAGCCCTTTCAAACGTAATTGGTCCGCGCGAAGAAATTTCTTGCGCAGGCCATCCACTGGAATTCGTTGCCCCAACATGCTCTGGCTATCCCACTGGGATAATGGTTCACGTGTGTAGCTATGACAACAAGTTGACATTTACTATAGCAGTTGATGAAGGAATAGTTCCAGATCTGAAGCAGCTTGGTGATGATTTCATCAATTCATTCATGCTTATTAAAGAGGCTGCTCATGCTCATGCTCATCACACAAAATTGGCAACCAAACTTGACTAGCTCATTAATTACGTTGAAGTGGAAAGTTCAAAACAACTTGGTCCCCATATATTATAGACTAAATATTGTACTACTAGTATTTGATTATGTAATATCATTAATTTTCATGCAGTAGAATTATTATCCTTGTGTACCTATGATAATTATATATTAATTCACTTCCTAATAATAAATAAGAGTGGATGTAAAATATTTCGATTTCTCAGTTTTCATACTTGGAAGTATTAGGGTATCCATGTGAGACTCTTACCTAAACTATATCCACAAATGTTTATCAAGCTGTATCACTACATCAATTCAAAATATCATAATATTTGAAGTGTGTTTTATACTCTGCGCTCAATTAAAACAATGGCAACATTTGAGTCATATATAATTAATACTAGAGGTGGATGTGGTACTTTGTTTGATTTTTAAAAATAGTATGTGATGATCATCATATCAAATTAATTTGATTTGGTTTATTATTTTAAACTTTGGTTAAGATATTTTGTACTATAATAAATTGATAATCATAATTTATTCAATTTTGATTTACACATACTCGTTGTTGACACCAAATTTCGGTCTGATAATTTTAAAATTATTACATTTTTACGTATTTTATTTTAAATAGTTCAAAATACATGTTTTTGTCATTTTAATGAAATTTGTTGATAATCATCCTCTTTGTTAAAGTGTTAGAATTTTTATCGATTGTTATGTTTATATTATTTTGTCACAGCCAAACGTTCAAATATTTGTTCATTTCTTATAAAATTATTAATTTTGTTAAATCGCATTTTTATATGTAATTGATTTTATTTATTACATTTTCTTATTCATTTTTTTTCTTTATTACACTGTTAATATTTATTTTAATATTCTGTTCAGTCTAAAAATTTATTCAAATTTTAAATATATTTTGCATTCGCAGATATTTTATCAATCAACAAGTCTTGAATCATGATATGAAATTCATAACTTAGGTCCCATATTTTTCAACATCCCTATATATGTAATAGTTGGTCCATTAGATTTTTTTTTGGGGGGGGGGGTGGAATAAATTTTTTGAGTTTTTTTTCTTTGTTTTCTTTTTTAATGTTCATTACTATTCCGGCTAAAAGATCACCGGAGCTCCGAGCTCCGACCGCCATCCCACCACCCACAAACCCCCAACCCGAGCTCCATAGCCACCTGAGCAACCAACAGCTCCAAACAATCCCAAAACTCATCTGCCTTATTTTTATTTTATTTTTTTTCTCTCCATTTTCTAGGAATAGCTATCAGTAAACGACAACCTCCCCTGCTTCATTTTCCGGCGAGCTCAGACACCAAAACGAGCTCGCCACCATCTCTCCTCTACCAGTCCAAAACCCCCCTTTATTTACTTATTAATTATTATATTTCAGCGGATTACAGCAGCTACAACCAAACCAGTAGCTCCGGCGAGGAGTTCAAAGCTTCGATGAGCCGGAGCAAAAAAAATAAAGGCCCGTCGGTTCCCATCCCCTCTCTCCTTTTACGATTTTTACTCCATTTTTTTTCAGGTATTCATTCAACTAGTAAATCAGCAATTCAAAAGTAACAAGAAAACATCATCTCCGGCGAAGGAGCACGAAGCTCGAACAACAACAGCCTCGTCGTGATTCCGACAACAACGAACTCCCAGATCTGGCCGGCAAAGTAGTAGCATGGTAATCCGTAGTCATCACTGTTTGTTCTTATCTTCATATTAATTGATATTGTTTCTCATATTTTTATTTTCTTGTAAGTTTTAATCATTGCTTTGGTGTCTGTTATATATTGGTATTATCTTAGTTATAGTTTATTTTTGTGATTCAGTTTTTTTAAAGATTTTTTCTTCTTACCTTGTATGCCTTGTTTCACTTTTTTTTTCCATTTTATGTTAGTATTAATGGGCTGCACATGTTTGTTTTATTTTGTGTTAAATGATTATTTATTCTATTTTTAATTAGCATAAAGAGTTGTTCGTTAGCTCCTTATATTTATGGCTTTAAGTTATTTATATTTTTTTGGTGATGTCTTGATATTTTTAAGAAGCATTGTGTTTTTATTGGTCTGATAAAAATTATTTGTTTGTTATTATTTTCTCTTTATTTTATCCAACAATATAGTTTTTTCATTGTTTATTGTTTTATAATGTTAATTTTATCATGTATTATTATCCTGTTAGATTTCCTTGTTAAGTTAAATTAAAGTTTGTTTCTGTATTGTGATAGTAGTTGTTAGTTTCATCTTCTTTATTATATTATTTTATATTTTTATCTTGGTTTGTTATTTTAGTCATTTTGCAGATCTATATATATACTCTTAAATTATTTAGCTTCATCTCATTTAGTATAGGGTTAAAAACTCAAATAAGTTATGTAGTATCATTTAACTATTATTTGTTAGTAGTTTTATATTATTTTTGGTCGGTGCTATATGTTTCATGTGTATGGGAATCACAAGTTAAAAAATGGTCAATGAAAAAATTCTCCATCGATTTTGAAGGTCTACCCAATATTAAAAGACGGAAATTTTTTAGTTTAAGTTCATATAACTTGTTTGTTAAAATTGGTAAAATGGTAGATGAAAAAATTACCGACGATTTTCAAGGCCTCCAATGTTAATAAAATGGATTTTTATTTTTAAGTTATTATTTAATTTATTCAATTTTATTCATATTTATTTATTACTAACACTTTCGTTAAGTGTGTTTACAAGTAGCCAAGACTTGTTTCCTTGAAGCTATTCGATAGAATTTCAAATTATATTTTTCAATTCATTATTTTGTATATATCGATGTTAGGCAAACCTTAGTCCGATATTATTATTTTATTTTTTATTGTGTATATTGCATGTTTATTGTATTTGCATATTATTTTATTTTTCTCCTCAATTTGAAAAAATGAACTCAATCGGGACCCATATTTGCATATTATATTTGCACATCATTTTTTTTTGCATATTAATATGATGAGAGAGTACATCGTAAAATATTAATTAAAGCTTTTACCATTTTAAAAAGGAAACTATGACAGTTAAAAGTGGACGAAGCTAGTAACTCGTCGTAATTGTCATTCCTCTACCCCTTTTATTTTTACCCCGAATCAAAATCTCTTCGTTACTAATTAATTCTTTTAAAAAAACATTTGTTCTTCAAATTTAAAATAAAAACCTCTTGTAAGAAGATACAAGCCTCATTGATGATTCAAAAATAAAAAACATTCAATTGTGTTTATGAGGAAATTTTGACAAAGTATCATTTTAATTGAGCAGGTGGTGCATATTGCATAAAGGAAAATTTCATATTATGATATTACTATTGCTTACAAGATAGTATACAATTAAGAGGAGATGTTAGATATATCTTGTATGTCCTAACTAATACTGATGAACATAAATATGTCTCCATAAGTTCATTTTGTTGTTATCCTTCCACAGAATTGAAGACTTAAAACAAATGAAAAAAATAATCTAAAATACTCGGGTAAGTAGTACTTTAATTATCCAAAATAAATATTTTGTTAAGAACAAAAACTTGACGTAACATACTACTTAATGATATATCTAGACGATTTTTTTTTCTTACAAAAAATTTAATCATTCTAGTTCTCGCTTTTTATTAGTAAATAAAAAATTCCCCTTAATTTGATCTTGCAAACCGTTTTATTTGAAATATTTTGAAAAACGTAACGAACCTCATATAATTAAATTGGGAAACTTACATAAATATACTATAATAAAAAAAAAAAATTTACCATTTATAACAATAATATTTCTTTTTTACTTAATCACTTTTAGTTCATTTATAATACAAGTTTAATTCATATTATAAAGAATAATTTTTTATCCACATATAGTACAAATTTTAATGATAGATAATTCATTTATCACACATTTTAATACACTTATAATACAGTGTGTCAAATTTTACCAAACAAACATAATATAATTTAAAAACCAATTATAATTCATATATATTGCATAAATAATTCACTTTTAATATATATTGCAGATTTAACATAATATTGCTATAAATAATAATAAATAAAAAAATATTACTAAAATAAGTAATTATTTATTAAAATATACTAATTTATATAATTTTTCCTTAAATAAATCAAACGTCTGGTACACAAACTTGGATGCCGTTTCATTACAGACTTGCATTGCACAATTACTTAAAGGTTTGTAGTAGTTAATATTTCCTCCTCTTATTTTTACTTTGTCCATAATCAATTTTATATTTTTAAAAAATAAATAACTGAAACATATATTTTACTATTAGTTGGTGTATAGTTTTAATGTACTTGAAAACTTATTTGGGATATAAACAATTAATATTAAGAATAATATAAAAAATAACATCTTTAGCTTGATATGTTAAAGTGAATAAATAAATATAAAAAATTATTTTTAAAATAATAAACAAGTAAAACTAAACTAAAAAGTATGTTCACATCAATGTAGTTCGAAAGCAACCAGTCAAAAATTTAGGAGCAAACCTACATTATTCTACACATTACATTTAATTGGAAGTTCGTTTGCTATTGCCTATTCCCCAAGGTAAGAATAATAAATATTTTTCATGCGATTCATTGTATTCGTCTTGTTCTTTTTTTCATGCCTTTTAAAGATATTAATTAAAAGAATGACAAAAAAAAAAAAAAAAATCCCAGAAAAGTTTATTAGAATGATATCTTACCTATGGACTATGTTATTTTACTTTTTAAAATATTTTTACCTTTTTAACTTTAATATCTTTTAATTAAAAAAAAAAATTATTTTATAATAAAAGTATCATAATTTTTTTAAAGTTCTAAAAGAATAATTCGATTCAACTTTTTAGATTTTCCTAAATATCAATTTAGTATTATTTTTAGAATCATATTATTCTCTCTCCATATTAATTGTATCTTTATTTTTGTAAAATAACGATGGGAATACTCTCCATGTTCATTTTTGTATTTTAATACGTTTCATAAGAAATTATAATTAATAGAATATTTAGAAATAATTTAGAAATTAATATTAATTGATATTTAATTAGATCTTGAAAAATAATTTAGAAATTAAAATAAATACTTAATGCTAAGAGTAAGATTGAAAAATGTATCTTAATTTATCAAAGGTGACAAATAAAAGAGAAGATATATTTTTAATATTGTAAACAACTAAAATTAAAAATAAAGAGTATTTTGGAGTACTTATTTTTAATAAATACGAGAAATAAAATAAATCGTTCAAAGTAATTTTAAAAGAAAACAAAGACTATATATGATCTCACATCTTAGATTTAATGTCCATTATGGTTTCGCTTACTCTCTTCGTCATCAAAAATTATATCCAAAAATATTACTATTTCTCATGTCAATATGATTAAAATATACGTTGCGAGTCAAAAACATTCCTTTTCCAAAAAAAAGAAAAAAGAAAAGAAGAAGAAAGAAAGTTAGCCCTTGTTTAATTAATTTCCTACAGAGTTGGTTTAACGTGTTAAAATTGTGCAACTCAAAAGTATTTACAAACTCCTCTCTATTGTGGCTTATATATAGAGAGAGAAATTGAAGCTAGCGTTTTATACATCCAAGTATCATCACTTAATTATATTTTTGGTTCTACCATAGTCCATATACATTAGACATGGAGAGTCAGGTTAGTGGCAAAAAAAATGATTCTGAAACCTCTCATAATAATACCAAATACTAGTAATTTAGATGAAGAAGCAATATTACTAAGTCCATCTTCTCGAATATTTCACTTACTATTTGTTTATGTATTATTGTCATTTACTACTATAATCCTTGTATACACAATGTTTATTCTATACTGCCTAATAAGAAAAGAAGTGCAATAAGGATACATTGTTCTTGTTAAACATTTTATGCATCAATATACTATTACTCTATCAAATGATTTTACCCGTTATAGCAAGATAACATGTTTTAAAATTTTCAAATCTTGTATTTTAAAAAGGCTCATCTTAGACTGTAAATATATTTTGAATGACATCATGATGCAACAAATTATTTACATCGATGATCCATTAAGTTCATAACCTGAATTCCAGGTGTTGGTCTTAAAGTTTACTAGAAGACTTTATCTACAGTAAAACCTTCATAAATTAATACTCGGTAAATTAATATCTCTCTAAAATAATTGTAGACATTGAAATTTTGTGGAACTCTACAAGATGCATTCAATTCGAACAAATTTATGTTTCTTCCGATTTTATTTATGTGGTTTATTTATTTTCATATATTTAAATATGTTGCAAACGGTAATATTTTCCTCCAGTCCCGACTTGGGCCAATGGAAAAAACCACTAATTTCGATAAGATAATAAGATAACATATTTCAAGAATGAGTATTTTCTTTGACAGTAGTGGCATAAATGAGCCAAGCTTTTAACTGGTGACATAAATGAGCCTTTTCTGAAAGTTTAATGGCATATTTGAGTCTTTTTCCTTTATTTTTTATATGTTTAAAATTTGTTGCAAACAAATTAGCACGCCCAGTGAAACCAAATATGTTATTTGTCTCTTCTCTCTTAAATCAAATATGAAATCTGAACTACAAAGGAAAAAACCACCAATTTCGATAAGATAATATATTTCAAGAAGAACCCTATATAAAGATATGATACCATTAATATGATAAATTAATAATTCTTCTACGTACAAATATATCACCTAATCAATCCATCCATCATTAAATCCAACCATTCATAAAATTCCCGTTTAACGATGAATTTTTATCAATCACATCTAATAAAAGAGCACAAGAAGAAATCACTATCCAATGGAGTAATTGATTATTAAAATTCATTTTGAACAATACGCAAAGCCCAGCCATTCCTTAGCCGATCATACCAAACAAGGGACTTCCAAATTGAAATGGATTTCAGTGAGTGGAAAAAACCAAGGACAGCACATCCAAGATATCAAATGTCAAAACTCGAGTATACATTTGGATTCAATAAGCACGAAAAAATAAGACGAGGCATAGAAACTGCTAGCGTACCTATAACTATATATATATCTACTTTTTATGGAAAGAATAATATGTCGAAGCAAAGAATGACAGGCCACCTATCCCTACATTTCAATGGTGATGAACAAAAACTGAAGAAAAACAAAGTTTATGTCTCTACTTAGCCCATGCGACTGTATCAATCTCAGATTGAGCAGCTCTGTACAACTCAAGTCTCTTTGCAAGAGAAAGACGACGCTGCATTATAGCTGGATCCTCATCCAACAAAGTACCCAGCTGTCTCCCCTACAAAAAAAAAAAAAAAAGATGGAAAGTGGAGCACAGATTAGTATCAAAGTCATCAGCATTGTCACTCTCTTCTCCCACTGCAAACCCCACCCCTTTCCCACCCAAAACACTTACCAGATCAAAAAAAAAATAGAGTTCAGGTTAGTTGAACAGTGAGGTGCAAAATTCTCACCTCCTTCTTGCCCAGGTCTGTGAAGAAATGATCAAGCAAACTACGTTTGGCCTCCCGAACTTGACAATAAACAACAGACTTAGGAATGGAATTCCTTAAACTTGCACAAACCATATTGACATAAGACAAGACATTTGATCCTGTTGAAAAGAGCCCAACATCAGAGGACACAATCAAATAATTTACAGCAACAACACGTGTAACATAATGGCAAAATTCACAAGACTAATCGAAAGACCATTGAGTTTCAAGGACAAAAGTTAATTCAAAACTCACCTATCCTTCTAAGATAGGACTCATTGTATCGGTCAAAAATTGAATGTGTTGGATTCCCTCCCTTCTCAATATCTTGAGGAAGTTTCCGGAAGAAATCTACAGTAAGGTAACTACACTCCATTTCAACAAGCTGTAGAGTTGCTTTTTTGCTTTCATCCCTCATCCTTTCTAATGATTCAACAGCTGCACCATTGACCTCAACTCTTAGAGAAGGATATTGCTTTAGCTCCTGTCAATAACAAAAGACCCAGTATACACATTAATTTATATGCCCCTTCAACTGTTTAACAAAAGATAATCATGGTAAAGAGAGAATTATTTGACTTCTTTGGGTTGCAATCACTGAGCACAATGCATTACTGGGGATTGTTTGTTTAAATCACCTGAATGAATTTTTAGAATCCTAAATGAGAATGGCTGAGATTTATAGCATGTGTTTAATTAGGTCTTTCATATATCTTAAACTCAGAATAGTAAAATTCAAAATGGCAAGTGAACATACTGTAGTCTCACTAATTGACTTGTGAACCAGATCCTTCAGTATAGCATGAACCTGAAAGCATTGCAGATGAAATAGTTAAGGAATTATTTTTGCTCAACCACACAAAAATGTACCCATTAGACCATTATGCTGAACAAACACCCCTAGTTTAGTTTTAGATTGATTTTAAAGAAAAATCAAAATCAATTTAAAACTAAAGCGACCCAAAATGACATATCGCGGAAATCAGGCTTTTCATTTGCGACATTAGTCCTAAATACTTATGAAATATCACACTCAACATCGAGCAGTCATTGCCCTCAAGAGTTCAAAGTCAGAGATCATATTCAACACTTTTGTATCATACCCCACTAATAAAAACAAAAGCCTGGAATAAGAATCACGAAAAGGCAATTCATGCAGAGCTCTCACTTCAATAGTACAAGCATGTCAGAGAAAATTTAATTCTGTACCGCATCGACAGCTGCTTCAGCAGGACCCTTGATAGAAATCAAGGAAGATTCAATAAGACGACGATATCCTTGCTCAGGAGCAATCAGATGGGGCTGATATCCATCAGCTTCAGTTATAAGTTTCCTTACATTGTCCATTGAAAGCTGCTTATCAAATTGCAATCTTTTCAATGCAGCTGGGAGCTGGTTATCAAAGACATTATATATTTTATCTCCACCTGGTCGACTGCAATGAAAATAAAGATTAGAACAATGCAGCATAGCTAATTAGTCTTAGATCTAAACAACAGACACAGCAAGGAATACTTACACTCCATCCAGATGTTCTTTAAAGATTCCATCAAAAGTACGACAAACTTCCATAACCATGTACAATTTTCCCTGCATTGATAAATGTTAACATACATAGCAAAGACAGGACACACATTTTTTCGGAAGGTAACAAACAAAGAGATCAATTCTGTAGCCACAGGAAAGCAAACATACATTAAAAACTAACATGAAAAGTAGAGAATCGACTCATTTCAGCTAGACGAAAATAATCTCTGGCAAAATTGGATAACCAATTCACAGAAAATTCAAGATGATACTTACTCCAGCATCGGTTGCAATGGGCTTCCCAAGACGACTCAATTCATTTTCTAGGTCAATGATGGTCTTGTTGATAAGAGACTGGAGACCTGGAATTCTTGACTTGATAACAGCCTCTAAGTGCTAAATATGCAATACGAAAATTAAACAAAGCAGTTAGTTTTCTGAATAAACTGAGAATCCTGACTAAGTCAACTAGGAAAAAAATAAAGACCTCGAAAGCTTCATTTAGGGCACCAACAAAAAATGAAGTATGTTGAGGAATTAGTTATAGAAAATGGCGGGTGAAATGAAATTAAAAGGGAGGGAACATGCTCTAAATAAAAAGGTTTATGTACCAAGGCATTTGGACAACATTTCAAAATTAGAAAAATATTCTTTGAGAATTCAACATACTTTTGACATAACTTTCCCAAGATGTTCTGACCCCATCCTATTGGTAAGATGCCTGTACTCAGGGGTGCTAGAAAAATACTCCTTTTCTCTACGCCTGGCAGCAATCATGTCAACATTTTTATTAATATCCGCTTGAGAACGGTTGACAACACCTATCCATGGAAATTGTAGTTTGTATGCTCTTCCTTCCAGCATCTGAAAATCCAAGAAGATGATTTAATATAGCAACCACTGACAACCACCTAAAAGTGGCTTGAAAGTTTGTTTAAGAAAAGAACTAGGTATTTTGCAGCACATGTGAAGACATTATTACTAGATTTGCTCACAAAATAGCAGCAAAAAGAAATAGTGTAAACCATGGTACTTGTTTATTCCAAAAAGTAGAATTCTGAAATGCTCAGATAAGATATCAAAAGGCGGACAAAAGATGGGTGTTTTCGCTGCATCTTATATATCTGTAATCAACTCAAATCCATTGCTTAAGAATTTTTAATAGAGAGTTATTCACTTGATGAAATTTTAAAGTATAGAGACATTAGTAGTTCACATAAAAATACAATCCAAAAAGGCATATGTTGTTGCCAAATCAGTGCCACAAACCAAATCTTTTTCCATAACCCGGGAAGATATCAACAAAATTGGAACAAATTAAAATCTTATCTTTGGATTGCTGTTGCAAGGACCATACCTCATCAGTAACCATTGTCTTTGAAAATAAAAACCTTAAAGTGAGTTCAAAATTAACCTTATCAAATTTGGAATGATAGATTTACTAGATTTAGATCAGTTTGATATATCCACTGAAATGGACATTGAGATTTAGATTAAAGTTAGATTTTCTTTAACCATTCTTACTTTTGACATCTTCACTTAAAAAACCTTCTCCTTTATATAGAAACTACTTTTAAAGACAACATGTTCAAAATACTTGAGAGAAAGCATGCTACCCAGACTCTTCATTTATCTTTCATATAGATCCTTCACAATACAAAAGAAACCTACTGTAATTTCACCCTTTTTAGATACCAAAAGTATAGATTTGGATTTGGATAAACATAGGCAAAATTCATCATTTCCCTAGCTCCTACGGAACTCACAGCACACTGTCCAAACTCGACCTAAATAACTTGAATCAAACATGACACCAGGGTTATGTCAACAGTCAACGGAGGACTCTTCCCCAAAGTTCTCCAATGTAACTATCAACAAAAAGCAAGACTTGTTAATAACTTCATATATAAATGAGTTCCCCCTATCATTTTCCAGACCCACTAACAAGTTAAAACATAGATTCTCTATACAAGACCAAAAACTCAAGAAGAGTAACCCAAGTACAGCTTCTTTTAAAATTACAATACCAAATAAACAACTTACACAAAGGAGCTCCAACATCACTGAATCAATTCATGCTTAGAGCAAAGATACTTTTACCCAACAAAAAAGAAAGATGTAAAGTTATGTGACCTAGTAGGGAACTTACATCAACAGCATCAGTACCCTTATCCATAAGATCAATCTTAGTCAGAACACCAAATGTCCTTTCCCCTGAGGCAAGTAACCCTTTCACAGTGTTAAATGGCAATGTGTATGATGTATCTTCTCATTTTCAAAATCACTCTTGATATAGCACAATTTATAATGCAAACTAACTCAAACAGTACTTAATAAGAACTAGTGTGGGCCATTGCATCACACTACACAACAGAACACAAAAAGAAAGATAGCAAAATATAAAGAGATTATGACTCAAGAAAAAACTTCAGCACCATTATTTGCTCAATCAATACTATTTGAAATGCACCAGAAACCCATAATTGTATATGTGCAAAAGATAATAATATTGACATTTTATTTAAGCTGTCATAAGAAAATATTTATATAATTATAAAAGGAATGATTTTGCAAATCTCGATACTTGAAAAACAATTCAGGAAGCCCCTGAAAGCCTAGAACAAAAAATTAACATTCAAATAAAAGCAAGAAACAATCAGACAAAAAGTGCCCCTTAAAGTGACTGACTATACAGCCTATTTGATCACTAGCAGCCACTCCGTTTGGTTAGGTGATAATTTTTGTTAAATCATAGGAAACACTAAATTTACATGCTTGAAAGACTCTCAACTCTTAAGATATAGGGCAACGCGTTAGAACATGAGAAGCCATGGGGTGGGGGTTAATAAGCAGGTGGAAAAATTGGGAAGAAAATTAAATTTGCTTCCGTCTTGAGGGGTTATCAGTATGTTAAGAATTTCAAATGTAATTCTCAATTCTCACATAAACAATAGTTGGGAAGCTTGGGTGTCTTTCTGCAAAGGATGTTATGCATTCAAGACAATAAAGTCATTCTAAATACCAACATGAAGAACATTAGTAGTCCTAAAACCTTTAAATGAAATTGGTTGCTTAACCCCTAAGCGGCTTTTGGTTCAGCCAGACACTCCTATTAGCTTTCATCAGATTAATAGGTGTAAAAGCAAGCCACTCCTATTAGCTTTCATCAGATTAATAGGTGTTACTCCTACTAGCTTTCAGTGTATGAACAGCTGGAAACCTATTCCAGGAACTCTCTATTGAAATACTATACTCACCTGCAAATTTCCACACCTGCTTTAATTTTGTCAGTGGTAAATCGTTAAATGCAAATATTATGTCTTCAAAATGCTACTACAAGAAAATATTTTTCCTGACATTTCCAAACTCTAACCTTTTGGATCTACTTCACGAGAAATCTTAATAGCATCTGATGTTGCAAGATCTTGATTGGCAGGAGAAACAGCAAGAATAATGCAATTCGGCTGCAATGTAAGAAAACAATAGAATCAGAAAAACTCTCCTACACATATGTCGAGTAGTAACTGAGATCCTTTCAAAAGCCAATATATATTTACCAATATCTTGAAGTATAGAAAGTAAAACCGCTGATAATTTATGGCATGTTTGGGGCAATGGAACAACAACAAAATGGAATAGGCAATATTCATCCCATTTCCATGAGCCGGAATAATAGTAACTTCTGAATCACAATTAAATCAAGAATTCCAAACAACATAATGGAATAGGTGAACATTGCTACTCCATTATTTGTTTGTCATTTTGGAGTTGTGATTCCGATGTTTTCCATTCCACACCTTAATTCAATTTCCCGTTCCATTTTGAAGTGCCCAAAATGGCCATTCAAAGTAGGGGGGGAACTAAAGAGTGGATCAAAAATCACTATTCCACCTCAACCTTTCATCAATGCCCATTTAATCGCCAACCCATTGCCATTACATTCCTTTCCTCTTCAAGCACCAGATAACCCACATCCACCTGCTCTTGGCTACTCTGTACAACCCCCGCGTTCTTTTAAATCATCCCACTTCTCTACTATTTTCAATCCTTTCCGAACTCATTGGAAGTCAGAGGTGAACTAGGTAGGGTGTACCCCAACATTGATTCCAGCTTATCTGAAGAATAAATCCAAATCACACAACCCTTTTATACCATATTCTAATTCCATTACGTCAGACTTCCTTCCACAATGTACCATATTGGCCCATAGCAAACTCAATACTACATTATTGTTCTCATAAATGTAAACACACAAGATAAATTCCCATAGAAAAATTATAATATAAGAAGGAACAACTAACCTTCTCAATATAAGCGCGAACCATGTTTTCAATATCCGCAACAATGCTATCAGATTGTCCCTCTAGATAAATGGAGAGAAATTAATTCAAAAATAGTTCATTATCAGAAAAAAGGCAAAAACAAACGAAGACTGATGATTCAAAACAAACAACTCACCAACTGCTACTTTTGTAAGTCCAGGAAGATCTATCAGTGTCAAGTTTACGACTGGCATGATCAAAATCAAAATTTAACTGTCAAAAGCCTGATCAACAAGCAGAAACATACAACCCGGAAGAACAATTGCAGATCGTGCTTATTAGGGACTATTTCAAAATCATTTGATAGCCAGAAAAGAGGGACACAATTGGCAACAGCAGAAGGCTGCAGCTCTCCTACATGACATTTTACCTAAGATGCTTTAATCGTCCACTTAATACTCAAATGAAGAGTTTGTTTAGTTGCATTAATTGACGCAAAAAGCCAAAAAGCTAGAATCTCTTCATACCATTGGGAGAATATATACTGAGATAAATTGGTACGCTAGATATTTGTTTGCTACGGCCTGTCTCTCGGTCAGTCTCGTCAGCGATCTCCTTTCTCACAGCAGCTGAATAAGAGATGCACGGGATTTTAGAAGTCAAAAAGACAATATAGCAAGGTGAAACTACAAGGAAGATGACAATAAGAATACACTTGAGTATATCAGGTGATACATGCGGAAGGAGAAAAATAGTAATTCATAAACAATGCACCCTCTTCACTTATCGAGATTCAAACTATGTAAATTCTGACCAGTAATTAAAAAAAATCTTCATATTGACATGAAAAGTATGCATCTCATTAGTACTTTTCGTATAGTAGTTTGATATCCAAATTTGGATTTGAAAATTAGTCAAATTGACTCTCAATAAGCAAAAAGTGTCATAAACTGAGACGGAGAGAGTAATAGTATATATTGCCCAACGACTCACCAAAATCAGTAAACTTCTTCCTTGGAAGGTGTCCAAATTCTGCATATTCTCTACTACCTTGTTCTAATCGGTGAAGCTGTAGGACAAGGGGTCGACGAGTGACAATACCTGTACATAGTATGTTAATAATATTTCCTGTGATCTGGTATTCACAAAACTTAATGTAAATAGATAGCACTACTAATGAAGACAATCTTTACCAGATCCACGAGGCAAAAAATCCTTTCCGACAATGCTCTCAAGCACTGAAGACTTCCCAGAGCTCTATAAGTCAAACAAAATAGGACAGTTAAGCAACATGACTAAACCAGCAAATCATTAACCAGGAGTGTTCAGAAGACATTAAGCACACACTATATTGTTTAAGACATACAATCAGACCAAAGACACGATAATTCACTGCTATAAAACCATCAGAGTGCAGTAAATTGAGTCAAAAGGAACTGATAAATGTACATGAGTGTTCACAAGCTGAAACACAATGAGCTACAGTATCCTATATTCATGGCACTATCGCAATAACATCCAGCAGCTCATAAAACTTCATCTGTACACAGACTCTTCCACATTTAGCTTCTATATTGCTATGGAGACAGCATCATCACATATTCCGACATGAACCAAAATTACCCACCAAAAGAAACTACAAATTGACTCGGTCAAGAATTCAATAATAGATCGGAACCCTAGATATTGATATTCATCAAGAACTGCATCTTATCAAACTAAAAGATATAATCAAAGATTCAGAAATCCTGATCAGGGACAAAAAAAAGAATATAATAATAAAACACAGATCTAAATCGAACAAGAAAATCGTTAGAAAGATGACGGTAAATGATAAAGGAGATCGGAGAGACCTGGCCACCAACGACGGCGATGGAAGGAAGGGCATCCCAGAGAGTAGGCAATGCACTCTCTTCACCATGATCGCCAAGGGCAGTGCAAGCTCTCTGTAATCTGTTAACCAATTGTATGAGATTCTCCATTTGATCAGAGTCAAAGATCGACGACTTGACTCAGGTGACAAGTGAAACAATAAATGAACAGCGTCGGCGCCGGTGATTTACAAATTGATCGATAGATCGACGTCGATTCAAAGTCAGGAGAGAAAAGGCCAACGGGTCGAAATAAGAATTTGAAATTGTAACGGGGACACGGAGAATTTAAAAGACGGGTCCGCGTCGACGTCGGTTGGTTCCGTTGTAAATAAATTAATTAAAATGAGAGACTTGTATGTCAGTTTAAAGCTCCGTGCCGGCCTAGTTTAATTTTCTTGCGGAAAAGAAACATAATTTAACTTTTGTTAATATATCTACGGTAAATGTATTAAATTTTAGAGATATATTTATACTTTATTAATGTCTTATTATTCTCTAAACTTATTTTATAAATAATTTTTTATCTCTTTTCGACCTACGTGATACTATCTTGACACGTGTTGGGCCCACAAGATAGTGTCACGTTGGCCGAAATGGGTTAGAAAATTATTTATAAAATAAGTTCAAAGATAATAGGACCTTAGTATAATATAAGTGTGTCTCTGAAATTTCGAACATAGGTTGGGGGTACTTATGCAGCTTTCCATATATCTATTGACCATTTTTAATACTAACACTATTTGGATCATTGTTACATATTATTTTATAATACATTATATTATTGTACTATATTGTATGATAGATATAATGTTTGGCTAGACTGTATTGTCTGTTGTTGTTTAATAACATTTAATTGTATTGGTTTGATTGTATCATATTGTATTGTAAATTATAAATTTATTAAAATATCCTTAATTATTCTAGGTTAGGAGGTTTGACTATATTTAAATAATATACGGTAAAAGGTAAAATAGTATTTTAAAATATTATGTAAAGATATAATTGAAAAAAGATATTAAGTTACAATGAAAACACACCAAATCGATTGTTCCGTATGATATAAGTTTTCATTGTTACGTAAAAATAGAATTAAATAATTCAATACAATACATTTTATGTAACAAACAAATAAACATTGTATGTATACTAACGATATAATACAATACCATGGGCAATAATGATCCAACAAAGTGTAACTATTTTTAGTCAAATCAAAACTATAAAACCATATCTTCGTTAGCAAGAATATTTTTAAATCCAAGAATGACACAAAAGATTCAATAATGAATTATAAGTCGACTTAAATCAAAATTTGTTATAAGTATTCTATAGTTTTTTTACAAAGAGCTTCTTAAACAATGTAAATATTTTTTATTAATGACACAAAAAATTCAATGGTGAATTATAAATCGACTTAAATCTAAATTTGTTATAATTATTCTATGATTTTTTACAAGAAGCTTCTTAAACAATATAAATATTTTTTATTTTCAATCTAAAAATTGTAAATACAAGTCATTAAAAAGGCAAAAAGACGTACTTGTAAAAAATAGTAGCCATCCTATTGAAAGATTAATTATTAAAACATGTATTTACGAACAATATCAAATATTAAATTTAAAGTTCATTATTTTTTTGTGAGATGTTCATGCACAATTGCTTTTAATAGAGTATGAAAAAATTACGTGAGTTTGTAAGCATTATTAGTTTATTAGTCACTATATTATCGTTCTAATTAATTATTGTGTGTGATTATAGCTTAATATAATTTGTAATTAATTATGTGCCAAAGAGTCATTCCCTTATTTAAGTATTCCTTTATATAAATCTAATTTTATCTCTCCTCTCTACATTCTCTATTTATTTTAAAAATCACTCATACACATTGATTTTGAATTTTAAAATCTACCTTCTTCCTCCGAATCATGGCATCACAATTCAAGATAATCGCTCAAACATGTTTCAACTCTTTTTTTTATTATTGTTTTTCGTTTGTGTATGATTTATGCTTATCTTTTTTTCTCAAAAATCTTTCTTCAGTCTTTATATACAAAAAGGTTGTCAATTGTATATATACAAATAGATGTCTAACATTTATTATTAAATAACTTTCACATATAGCAAACATAAAAATCATATTTGTATGTTATAATTATACTTTGCATAATTGCATCTATAGCAAACATAAATATGTATATTTCTGTATACACATACAAAAAAAACAGTTGTATAATTCGTTATACATATACAAAGAACCAGTTGTATAATTCGCTATACATATACAAAAGAAAGCAGTTGTATACAAAAGATCAATTGTATAATTTTGTGTATGTATAAAACGAGAAAAAGAGAAAGACAAAAAAAAATTTGGACACGAAATATTTGTATTGTATAATTATAAGTGTATAGAAAAAAGATATATGTATTTGCATATATATATATATATATATATATATATATATATACACACACAATTTTCTCTCGCTTTATACAAATAGAAACATAATTTATATATTTTGTTTCTGTTTGTATAAGCGAGAGGCGAGGGTCCCGAGTGATCCCTAGGAGAGTGGCGAGCGAAATTGAAGAGAGGAGAGAGGGGAACGAAATTATATGTACATATACAATTTTCTCTCGCTTTATACAAACACAATCACATTTTATACATTTGAGTTTGTATAACAGCTAGAGCGAGCGAGCGAGGGAGAGTGCCGAGCAAGAGTTTGGAGGGAGAGAAGCGACTGACAAACAGTTTGCTACAGGGCACAATTAAATCAAAGTGTGGTTATAACATTTAATTTGAATTATTAATTTACAATTATATACAATTTTCCTTTTATTATTTATATATCTTATACGATTGAATTTCTTAATAATTTTCTAGAATTTATTATTTGTATATATTATACGATTAAATTTGTTAATGATATTTATATTCATTTAATTTGTATATCAAATGATATATGTATTTGTCGTTTTTAGAAATAATAATTGTAGATATGCACCAGTTGTATATATACAAATAGGTCTCATGCATTTATCGTATGCATATTTTATACGATTATATATGCTCATGATAATTATATACATTTTGATTTGTATATGCTAGAATTCATGATTTGAAATTAAAACTTTTTGTTTCGAAATGAATAACTAAATTGAATTATTAATTTTAAATCGGAAAAATATTTGTTGTATTATATAGAGGAAAAAATCAAACCAAATTTTTTATTTTTAGAATCCAGTAAAAATAAATATAAAATAAGAATTGAACTTTAAGGGAGAATTTTATAGCTTGAAGAGTCCATTTGGGTAAAAAGTTGCAAGGAAATACACTTGGCATAAATCGTGGGACATTTTCCTTTTTTAAATTGTTTTTGTCCCATCAATTAAGGGGCTGTTTGGTTACTGGTTAGAGTTATGCAGGTATTAGCTATGCAGGGTTTAGTTATACAGATATTAGTTATGCAGAGTTTAGTTATGCATGTATAGCTATGGAGGATTTAGAGATTACAATACATGAATTATTAACTATTGAATATTAAACTTATTGTAAATTATTAATATATATTATTTACAAAATAATAATACATGCTAATAAAATGTGAAATATATTGAATAATGTATAATGCTAATATTTGATTAGCATATGTACCGTTAAAAAATATACAATCAATTTCTAATATAAAAAAATATTTATATTTTCATAAATCAATCAAAACGGTAAGTATATAAAAAGAAATGAAAATAATCTATATATAATAAGAAATAAAAACAACACATGTTGATAGGAAACAATAAAATTTCCGATTAAAAAAAATAAAAAGAAATAAAAATGGTCTAAATATTAAAAAGAAATAAAAATAACAAACTTATATATAGGAAAACAATAAAGTTTTCAATTAAAAACAATAAAATAAATTAATAGGGTAAATATGTAATTTATCACTTTAATACATGTATAACTAATACCACATAACTTATTCCACTTTCTACACTGCATAACTTTATATATAGATTCCCTCATAAGTTATGTTGGTATTAATTATTGAAGATTACAAAAAATACAACCAAACATGGTATAAGTTATGTTGACTTTCTACTTAAACAAAAATGTCTACCAAACATAATATAACTTAATACATTATTTTATACATGAATAAAATGTCTCTTATATCGTAATCAAACGTCCCCTAAGGGATTAAGTAACAGTTATATTTTGTTACCGTATTTAGCGTTCAGCTATTAATTTAAATACTAATTTTTTTTTGTATAAATTTAAAACCAAAAAGAACAAAATATACGAATCCAATACTTTATAACAAATTAAAATATACTCATAAAATGTAATTAGATAAACCATAATTTGCTTAAATATTTTGTCATATATATAATTTACTCGATTAGGAATCCAATAAAAACATTGCTCCATAGTCCACATGAAAGAGTGAGAGGATATAGTGTTGTTATATTATATATTAATACACAATAAAGGGAGACCAACCAAAGAAAAAATCTATAATATACAGATCTAAATATATAGTCCTTCAAAATAGAGCGCAAATCAATAGCTTTTAGCATGTTTTTTTCTAAAATAAAATTTATGCTAGTATTTAAATGTAAAATTTTGTAATTTCCTCTCATTTCATTGGGCTACTAAGTGACATGTTTGAGTGCTAGACAATAATTTAATTGAATGCTATATATACAAAAGTATTTTTAATAGTATTACAAATTTACAACAAAAGCTTACTTATGTGATTTTTATATCAATTTATTATAATCAAGTTATTTAATAAGGTGTAAATATATTTTTTAATTATTTGCATGACCAGTTCAATTCGAGGAGTACAAAAAATTTAAAAGGACGGTAACTTTTTTTTTAATGAGTCTATGAACCCATTTTAATTGACTTAAAAAAGAAGAAGTAGGTTTTAAGTTAAAAAAAAAAATTAAATTAAAATGACTCTTAATCAAAAAATAAAAAGTAGGAGTAATCTATTTTGGTCTTTGACTTCTTTTAAGTCATTTAACTTATTTTAAATTATTTTTTACCTTCTGAAACAACTTCTAATTTATTTTAAGTTATTTTCAATTTTTTAAAGTTATTTTTATATTTGTCAAACGTATTTTCAAAAATAAAAAAAATAAAAAATATGTTTAACCAACTTTTAAGCCAATTTAAACACTTTCTATAACTTATTTGGCACCGAAAATTACTTATCATTTATTTTAATTATTCATCATTATTTAATGCATAAATATAATATCTTATACAAACGTACCTTGCACGGGACTTAAACTTATCCCCTCTTTTATAAAATTTGTTTCTAGTCGACTTGAAATAAGAAATTAATTTTCCATATTCATATTAAATACCGAAAAAACAATTCAATAAGTTAAAAATAAAATAAAATGTAGTAGTAGTATTTTGGTAAAATAGGGATACCACCAATGTCGTAAGAGGAAGCATATTCTTAGAAATAAGTATATATCTCTAAAATTATGAAATTTGGCCGTAAGCTAAGTTTCAATTACCACCTCACGTGCCAGCGCTCACAAGTGAAGCATCTAAATAACCAATCGATACTCTCCTTTTTCCACAAAAAGCCTCTCGAAATTGCCAGAACCTGTATCAATGCTGCCTCAACCTGAACTCCCATTATCCGGTGTTTTCCCATGGATTCTCTCTTAATAAATTCCCCATATACAGCTCTGGCTTCTTCTAACATTCTTAACTCTAACATCACTTCTTTCAATCTTTCTTCTTTTTGTTTTTTCAGATTCAAAAGACCTAAGAAATTGAATACATCTTCAGTTACTGTTTCATACTTGAATCCTCAAAACCCCAATTCAGAATGGCAAAATCAGAGCTCATACTTAAAACCCTTTTCGCTTCTTCTTCCAATTTTCAAGAAAGTTAAAAACTTTGCAGCAAAGAATAAATGGGGCTCTATTTTTAAAGGTTGTAGTGGCACTGAGAATGTTCCTGAGGAGCTTAGAGGGGATTTGTTGCAAAATGGAAGCTTTGGGATGGCTCTTTTGAGTATAACTGCAACAGCTAAAGTGAAGATAAGTCCAATTGTAGCTACATTAGCTGCTAACCCAACGTTTGTTTCGGGGTTAATAGCTTGGTTTATGGCACAGTCAATGAAGGTCTTTTTGAATTTCTGTGTGGAGAGGAAGTGGGATTTTAGGATTATGTTTGCTTCTGGAGGAATGCCTTCTTCCCATTCAGCCTTGTGCACAGCATTGACTACCTCAGTTGCTATATGTCATGGAGTTGCTGATTCATTGTTTCCCGTTTGTTTGGGATTTACTTTAATTGTGATGTATGATGCTATTGGAGTTAGACGGCATGCCGGGATGCAAGCAGAGGTAATTAAGTGCTTATCATATTGTCTTCTGTATTCTTTTTGCGGCTGTGGTTAATCTTTATGTTTAAGGTCTTGTGAGTGCTTTAATTGGGAGATATGGTAGGCTGGTACAGGATAGCAAGAATGCAAAGGTGCAATTTTTATCAAGAAAGATCTTGAAACAAGGTCCAAGATTGTTATTAAGGGGTGTCAATAGTTGTAATAAAAAATATAATTATGAGGATAGTAGTATGATTAGAATCCATGACTTTAAGGAATTTTCACAATACTTTAACCACCAAACTAAATATTTAATTTGTGTCGAGAGGTGTCAATTCTTACACATGTATTTAATTAACCAAAATTTAATACGTAGATACAATGTAATTTTCCGACGAAGACACCCCTTTGGTAAAGGTGGGTACGCCACTGGAGATAATGTGGTCTTACTTACAAGTGCTACATCATTAATTAGTTGTGGTGAATGATGCACGGTATATTTTATTTTCTTAAATGTCAAAGTCCCTACATCTATTAATGGAAAACATGGAAGTGGTTTCTGGTACCTGAATTCTTTAGGTTGTAAATTGACTAGGTCCCAATCATAACTCTGCTTGATGACTATGGTAGGTGATAATTGTTTGCTTATAGCTAATAATATGAAACAATGTTATAAATGCCCCTTAAGTCATTTATATAATATTTAGGCATGAACTAAAATAAGAGCAGAAAAATCTGGCAAAGCAGAAAGTTACACATTTTTGTTCTCTTGAATCCTAGAATGACTTATTAATACCTCAAAAATTCTGAAGCCGCTGACTTTGAGTCTGTACTCTTGCTGAAAAACCCGACCACATGATTTTATAAAAGATAAAGTAAGGTAGTTTTATTAAGGCAAGTACCAAGAGGTACCGCCAACATACAACAGAAAGAGTAAAAAGCTCTAGCTCCATTAGCCTTTGAGGAATCCAGGATCTCAACAAATTGGTTTGAGTCTACTTAGTTTCCTTAGTTCACATATATCAACTTTGTATACATTTACTTTTAATGAAAGCTAAATGTTGTTTTTTCCCTCGAGAACATCTTCTGTTTCTTTGAAGCTAACTAGTCACATGATGCACAAAGTAACTGTCCTCCAAATCTTCTTGAGCCTGCTACAAGTCTTCAGATCTTCCCACCATTGGTGTAAACTCTTCACCTCTCCTGGCACGAGCCAATGAATATTGATAACATTGAAGAACAAAGTCCAAATCTGCTATCTACATTTACAGTGCAGTAGTAGATGATTTGTAGATTCTGCTGATAATTCACATGGAAAACATCTACTCCATAATGTAACACCCTCCCCCCTCCCTTTTCTTTTTTACTACATATCATGGGTCAAACAAGCATTCTTTGCAGCAACCCAACCAAAACAAGCAACTTCGTGGGTGCAAATGTCTTCTACAACACTTTCTAGGGCCAATAGCCCCTGACTGTTAACAATATCAGTAGTAATTATAGTCAATTCCAGCTGTTGGACTTGAGGACTTTTATAATGACCCACTTTGCTCACGTTGCTCAATTTGTTTTGATTTATTATTAGAGAGTAATGATAGTGTCCTGACATCTAACTTTTATGTTAGGATCAGCACCCTCTATCCTATCTGGCTCTAAATAACCTGTGATCTATCCGGTCTCAAGGTTATATGGTTGATGATTTAGGTTAATCTATCAACTACACAAAATCTCTCAAGTCGGATCACCAGCGACTATGAATAATTTCTCATTGCTTCTGCTTGTCTCAGGAGTAGATATTAGAGTTGATTTACTTACAAATTACTCGCATGTCTTCCTCCATACTGTTATTACAAGGGGAATCAGTAAAACATAAATTGTTTTCAGGCTAGCTGTAGAAAGGGTTAGCTTCACCTAGAATGCTAAGTTTAACACTTTTTAGAAGCTGAAAAGTGCCTTGATAGGCGAGCTAATGTATAGGAGCGGGGGTTTTACCCTGTGCGGACCCAAAGGGTAGCGGCTGCGGGTTTCCCGTGTCATAAAAAAAAAAGTGCCTTGATAGGCTTCATATGATTTGCAAAATAATAGATTGCATTAGCAATTGGTCAACGACCCTTTTGCGTGTCTTTTTCAGAGTAAAGAACCCTCTAGAAAAAAATTAACACCAAGTGAAACTCTGAGGAGTCTCATGCTTTGTGACATTCTACTGCTGGAATCTAATCCCCTGTTCCTCGTTTTTTCACCCCATGTTCTATCTACTGGAGAATCCGTTCTTCCAGAAAACATAGAAAGTACTTCTCCAGTTCTAAAGTCGTGTGTATACGTTCTCATCTTTTTGTTGCAGATGCTCTGTAGATTCGCATCTCTTGTTTCACTAATCACAAAAAATTGTCTTACGTCCCTTTAAAAGAGTAGTAAAGGAATCTCTTTTTGTTGATTATATCCTTTTCACGACCACTGCCGTGGAGACTTGCATTTTTGTGTGATGGATAGCGTTCTGATTAATCAAATCTTATTCTGTCATCTCAGGTTCTCAATCTGATCGTTGAGGACTTATTCCAAGGGCATCCCATCAGTCAAAGAAAGCTAAAAGAACTTCTTGGGCACACCCCATTACAGGTTTTTGCTGGGGCTTTGCTTGGTATTATGGTTGCTTGGATGTGTAGCCAGGGTTATTTAATTGCAATCTGATCAGCTTCAGCAGGTATACTTTCCATTACAACTGTACAAGAAGCACTCGCTTTTTGTGTGAACAGTTGATGCCTATGGTTCATTCCCAAGTAAAAGGAGAAAATATTCTACAGCCATTTGAATTTGTACTCTAGTGTATACTCAAGCCTTTAGGATTTAGTGATCTGCTATTGATTTTGTCTATTGCGTAGTACTTGATTTTCTCAGGTTAGAAAACTTTATCATTGTGGAGAGAGTATTATGGCACACTCCACGGAATCAGAGTGATTCATGCCTTTCAAGACTCACATTTTGTTATTTTCAGTTTGCTTTCATCTGTTTTTCTCTTTGTAACTGTATCTATCTGACTTTGAAGTACATGATGAAGAAGAGTGATTTGCAATGATGTCGACATTAAACATAAAAGATCTCTTGGATAATGCAATCCTTCATTTTGAAACAATAGCCATTTCAACTCCTTGTTGAATTGGCACATTCTTGACATTTCCAGCATATATTGTTATTTGTTACCTCTTGCACTTTACTGATTGGTTAGAGTTGCTGAAAAAAGAACAGGCTTGTGAAATCATTTTTCTTGTTTGGTTGAATATCAAATCATGTCAATATTGCCTATGTTTAGGGCACTTCTTGACTTGACTTCAAGATTAGATCAATGTTGTTGATTCACCTTAAACTGAACGTTTTATAAACATCACAAATATGATTAATAAGCTTATTAGTGAACTTGATTGTGTATATATATTGAGTTCAAATAATATACACGGATGGTATAAAAGCATTTTACCCTATCACAGAAGCCAATGGCAGAAACTTTTATAGTTACTGTGGATTGATAAACTGCAAAGGTAAATTTATTTACACCAATCCAATACATGCATATCATGTGTTTAAATTTATACTTCATTTTACTTAATCTTAATTAATTAACATGTGTTTTATTTCATTAAATCATCATATAATAATGAAAATTGCATATGTTTGATGTAAACATTACGTACGAGTAAATTTTTTCTCTGTTACTTGTGTTGGTAGGAGGCGTAGAAAAAAATATATATATATTGAAAGTAGTACTCATTTAGATTGAGGTAAATATTGCCCTTAAAAGTATTTTGTCCACACAATGAGTAACTTGTATTATCTAGGATCTAACAAGTTGTCCTCGAGTTTCATTATAAACTCTAGGAGAAAAAAGAAAGAATTTTAGAAATCATAACCCAAGAAGAGACGGGAAGAATATAAATGATACTCCATTAAATCATCTAAGTGCATACAAACTGATTTAGATACGATTGCCTTTTTCTAAAGGCGTAAATGGAAAGATGAAAAATTGTGATTTTTATAAAAAATTGCGATTCAAATGAAAAATATTAGAAATAAAGAATGCAAGTCATAAAAATAAAAAAAAAAACACAAAATAAAATCTTGATAAATGACTTGTTACATCAAATAAAACTAAAGTTATACTTAAAACTTTTGTACCACTATCAATGTCTTCTACTTAACTCTTTTCTGTTTTCCCATGAACTCAAATTAAAGTATGTGTATAATGAGTCATAAAGGTGTAATAACTTTTTGGTCAGCTGCCATTTTTATGGTGGCTTTGTGTCTTTAATTAAAGTGAGAATAATGGGGTATTAGGTAGTTCAAAAAACAAAATTGGACGTATGTCTTTTACCAAGATACGTTAGAAAAATTCTGCTACAAAATTCTTCCTATGACTTCAATGAAAGTTAAAACAGCAACATCACACAAGAGTTGAACAGTCAAGAAAAATATAGCATCAATATGGAATATGCTCCTTTGAACTCTTGTTTTGTTTGACAATATAATTCCTTAAATGTGGGATTACCACTAATGTTAATTGTTAACAAACAAATCTTTTATTTTTTATTTTTTTATCATTTATGAATTTGTGTCTAGAATGCACCTTATAATCCATTCATTCTGTTACTACCAAACTTCCCTTTTTTCCTCCATCTTCACCCACCCCTTCCAACTTGTAGTAAAGTCTTTTTAGTCTTCATCTTGTTTTGGTGTAATGGGTGAACCTACAAGTGTGAAGGTGTTTACTGTATTTGGTGAACCTAATTAATACAGATAAAATGTTGCGCTCCTCGTGATGATGACACTTTTTGAGTCCTATAAACGTTGAAATCACTAATTTGTTTGATAAGAGAAATCTCACACGACTAATATTAATTAAGTAAGATGAGAAAAAGAAAATATGTCACAATACATGACCTTGGTGACGTCAGTAATTTATAAGTACAATTTACATTGTGGATTCAATGACCGTTGCTTATCATAATTATATAATTAAACAAATATATATAGACAAATATCTTATAAATCTAGCAAAGAAGATTGTGGATGTATTAGTTGTAGCCTTGTAGGTCACAATTTTCAATTGGAAATACTTAATTATTAAATTTGATAGGTTTCGTTAAAAACTTCCCAATTTGAAATGTCATAATACAATTTTATGCTCTTAAACATTTTTTGACATATAAAAAAGAAAACGATTCAATTTTTTTAAATCTATGTCCTTTGAAATGACTCAATTAGTTTAAAGGATGGTCATCTACATTGGTTCGTATTAAAAGATTGACAAAAGTCTCACATTTATAGTTAATGAGATGTGTGAACTCTTTATAACGTTTGGACAATCTTCCTCCCTTTAAGCTAGATTTTGAGGTAGGGGCTAGTTCCGAAATCTAATTTCACATTATATGAAATCATGACGCATCTCATTCAATGTTGAGGTCCCAAAATCAAAAAATTTCACGCACTATATACATAAAAAAAAATAAAAAAATAATGGTAGGTTATTACCATATTATCATGTTTTAATTAATATTTTTCTATAAAAAGTTACTTAAATCACATTATAAATTATCTAATTATGGAAAAGTATTTACACTAATTAATCAAAACCAATAAGATTATCAAAGTGGCATAGTTGAAAAGTCTAGTATGGGCCAATTTCGTGGAACCTACCTTCACTACACAGTACTTTAACAACGTTACCATTTTCTCGTAATTTGTGTCATCAATGATGGACTTGTTCCCACTTAACGGCGTCTTGTCATTACTTGTATCGCAAACCAAAAACGAGTAAACGGCGTTAATGATCCACGTCAAAGTCTTCATTCAACGCTCCACTATAATAATTCCCACGTCTACAGCGCATATCTTCTTCACACTACCAAATTTCTTCACCTAACTTTTTCACCGTTCAATTGCCGGAAATTTCGCCTGGAAGTCGGAACCATTCAAAACCTCATCGTTGATCTGTTTTCATCTTATCTATATACAAACCTTCCGATCATCCATTTCGTCTTCGGTTCTTGTTTACTCCCTTTAGGATCCACTCGTTGTTCTCACTGCCTTTCAATTTTCTCTATTTAAGTTATTTTCTTTTTTGCCCCAAATCCAATTTCTGAAACCCTAATTTCCCGTTTCCCAAAGCTTCTAGCTTTTGCTTATCGATGGCCCATTACAAGTAAAAATTCATATATGGGCCAATTATGAATCTCTAGGGCTTTGGGAAGTTTTAATTTGGTTTCTTCTTTTTTTTTTTTTTGATCTGTACAGTTTCGATCTGTGAGGAGGAACACAGATTGTATATAGAAATGGGTTTGTGAAATTCTCGGTAAATTATCTTTTATTAATTTTTGTTTAGGGGTTTCAGCTTGGTTTGATTTTTGGAATTTAGGGTTTGAGATTTTTTGGATTAGTGAAAGATGTCTTCAGCTGGAGTGATTGCAATTAGTCCTATTTGCAAGGAGTCTATGGTGATTCCTCCACATTTTTTACATAGCCAAGAATCTATTTTGATTTACGTGGCTATGTCAGGGTCAATGGTACCAATGAGGGTTTTGGAATACGATTCAATTGACTCGGTGAAGCTTCAGATTCAGACCTGTAAAGGGTTTGTTGTGAAAAATCAAAAATTGGTATGTGGGGGACGGGAATTGGCTCGAAGCAATTCCCTTATTAAGGATTATGGAGTTGGTGATGGAAATATTCTTCATTTGGTCCTTAAGTTATCAGATCTTCAGGTTATTAATGTGAAAACTGCTTCTGGTGAAGAGTTCACCTTTAATGTGGACAGGAGCAGGGATGTTGGATACGTAAAGCGTCAAATTGCTAAAAAGAAGGGTGCTTTAGTAGATAGTGATGAACAAGAAGTGCTTTGCAATGGTGAGAGACTTGAGGATCAGAGGCTTATACATGATATCTGCAAGAACAATGATGCTGTGATTCATTTGTTTGTGAGAAAATCTGCAAAAATTAGAGCTAGACCAGTGGAGAGGAATTTTGAGTTGTCTATTGTGGCACCACAACTGAATGACAAGGTAACAGAGAACAGGAGTGGGAGTGAAGTAGATAATAAGCTTTTGGTCCCTAGGGAGCCACCTGATAGGGCTAGTATTTTGGAACCTATTATTGTTAACCCGAAGATTGAAGTGCCTTTGGTGATTAGTGATTTGATTGGTTCTACACTTGAAGGGTTAGATAGAGGGCATTATCCTATTAGATCATCCGAAGGCACAGGAGGAGCATACTTTATGCTTGATGCTACAGGGAGTAAGAAGATTTCGGTGTTTAAACCAATTGACGAGGAGCCTATGGCTGTGAATAACCCGCGAGGGCTGCCTTTGTCAGTTGATGGCGAGGGCTTGAAGAAAGGAACGAGAGTTGGAGAAGGTGCTCTAAGGGAGTGTGCTGCCTACCTTTTGGATCATCCACAAAATGGTAGGCGTTCATTTTCTGGTGAGGCACTGGGCTTTGCTGGTGTTCCACCAACTGCCATTGTGAAGTGCTTACATAGTGGATTCAATCACCCAGACGGTATCACTCCTAAGATTGGGTCCTTGCAACAGTTCATGGACAACAACGGAAGTTGTGAGGATATGGGACCTAGTGCTTTTCCTGTGGGGGAAGTGCATAAGATTGCAGTGCTTGATATGAGGATGGCAAATGCAGATAGGCATGCCGGGAATATATTAATGGGCAAAGGTGAAGACGGACAGGTTGTCCTCATTCCAATTGATCATGGTTACTGCTTGCCTGAGAGTGTAAGTCTTCATTTCTTTTTCTTCTCTTTGGTGTATGATATGAATTGTGGGTTGCTGCATTTCCTGATATGTCTTCACTTATATTGGTTAAAGTAGTTACAACATGATGTTAGTCATCTTTTACAATTTTGTATTGTGATCTGACATAACCTTACAGCAAGTGTCTTTTATGATTTTAAGTACCCTCTGTGATGGAAATTCAGACTTTCAGAGGCATGTTAAGTTTTATTCATTATGATCAAGACTCAAATTTCTGGTTTTAGGGTATTAATGTCCGTTCAGAACTTCAGATTTAATGTAATCTGGATCGAATTGTTTACCCAGCATTACTTAGGTACTTAGATAGAAGCCCTTTAGATGATAAAATGCAAACCAAAGGATTAAAAGGAAATTATTTTCATGTCAAGTTCAGTATTCGCCCATGGATGGCTGTGCAATGCTGGGGCTGACCACCACCTCTTTCTTACCCTGCATTTCGGGAAACCTGGTATTAGCTGCACTGCACTAGACGTAATAAACACATTTGAAGTAGTATAGTGTGCTCTTTCAAAAGAAGTTTCAAAGTGCAATTAACAAAATTTCTCACTGCTCTCCTTGATACTGCAAAGAGACAACTCGTGTAAAATTTGTAGAATTTTTAAAGATTGTTTTAAGTTATTTATAACCTCTCTTGGTCTCTCTTTTTAATTCAAGATTGGCAATAGAAGGAAGATACGTTAGGACTTTGGTAAAATTATGGTATCCTTTGGTTTTTGAGTTGCTTTATCTTTTATGATATTGCAGTTTGAAGATGTCACTTTTGATTGGCTGTATTGGCCACAAGCTCGTCGGCCATTTAGCTCTGAAACCATTGAGTACATAAAATCTCTTGATGCCGAAGAAGACGTTGCCTTGTTGAAGTTTTATGGGTGGGACATGCCTTTGGAAAGTGCCCGCACACTCCGCATCTCTACTATGCTTTTGAAGAAAGGTGTAGAGAGGGGCCTCACACCATTTACCATAGGGAACATCATGTGCCGGGAAACCTTGAACAAAGAATCTGTGATTGAGGAGATTGTTCAAGAAGCCCTGGACTCTGTACTCCCTGACTCAAGTGAAGATGCATTCCTTGAGACTGTCTCACGTGTTATGGATCGCTGCCTTGATGAGATTGCCTATTGATAATTCACCGAAGAATTGGTATATAGGTGTACATAGGAGAGTATGCAAACACCTTATGTCTGCATGCTCAACTTCAAGATAATTTCCTGTTTTTCAATTCATTTTCGCAGTTAACTGGAAATGACCCTAGCTAGGTTGTGACCAAGTTCTTTATCTCAAGTGTCCATTCTCAAAATACTGTAAAGTTTGTTGATCATTTTTTTAATGCTGGATTAACTTGAAGGAACTATATCCTTTTCCTCGAATAATTATTTATGATATTGTTTTTACTCATAGTTTGCAGGAGTCAAGGTTATTATTGCAGCATATTTTTTTTAGTTCAAGTTAAAACCAAGTTAGGGGGGAAACTGAGACTCAGAAGATGTATGGGCCAGTTTAAGCCTTTTGTGTGGCAAATTAATCAGAAAGAACAACTCCAAGAATGAAATGTGCATATCTCAACTGATCTCTTTTATTGTACAAAACTAGGTAAACTATTCTTTTTCTGAACTGGAGGTGGAGGTTCACAATATTATAGGTTATATAAATCCGTATTAGGTAACTAATGTCAAGTTGTAAAAGTCTCTGCAAATAATACGTATCAACTTATTATAAACATAGTGTTCCACCCTTTTGCAACGATGGGTTTGGTATGAAGTGGGACATTAATCTTATTTTAACAAACCTTAACTTGATGCCTAGTTCACTTCAAACCTAATTATGCAAACCTTATTTCTCACTCAAAACTCTTTAAGTAATTGTTAAACCTCCAAGAAAACACAAATGAATTTGATTGGAATGATACTTATACATCTTAATATCAATCAACTGACTTCAATTTGTTCTTTTCGAAAATCATTTCACCCATTAAATATCAGATTTAATGCAACTATGACATCAAACATCTAAGTGTTGCCATTTATGTCAGCCTACAATACAAAAGAAAGTGCTTACGAGGATTTTGTTTGCTTCTTTGGAAAACAAAAGGATAAATATGATACAAAATTGTAACTTAGCCATTACTGTGATGAATGTATAACAAAAGAAAATTAAACACAAATCAATAGTTTAAGAGTAAATCTAGGCTTTATTATTATTATTATTTTTTCTTTATATCCATGAATCTTTGCTGGTTACAAACAGTTATTCCTTAACAAGAAAGAAAAGCAAAAGGGGTAAGTAGCACTTTTCTTAATTTTGACAGAACAAATCACTGTAGTAGATCCAGACAATTTAACCAAGCAGTAGCCACTGATGTCTTTTTCCTTTTTCTTTATTGCTAATGATAGGCTAAACCCAGCACTTTATTGACATCCTCTCCATTTCTTATTCCACATTCTTGGCACCATATTTTCCCAACTGGGTTTCATAATAGAGTGAAAAAGATTGAATCTTTAGCCATGAATGATCCTTACAGATCTAAACCCAGTAGCGGGCGAACAAATTTTGCTTCATGTATTTGTGCCACTGTCTTCTTGATCTTTCTCATTGCAGGCATTGTTGTCGCTTACTTCTTCCTCTTCAAACCCAAAACTCCCAAAATCGCCGTTGAGGCAGTTCGATTCCCTACTTTCTCCGTCACCAACGGCACTGTTAACTTCACCTTCTTCCAGTACGTCTCCGTCACAAACCCAAATCGAGACGAGTTTACTCACTATGACAGTTCGCTTCAGCTAAGTTACTCAGGGGAGCCAGTGGGTCTTGTTTTTATCCCCGCGGGGAAGATCGACGGTGGTAGGACCCAGCATATGTCGGCGAAATTTGATGTTCAGTCTTACCCACTTCCAGCCAAGCTGAAAGCTGATGTCTCCGGCGGGGTGATTCCGACGACGGCGGTGAACGGCTTTGGAGCGGGACCCACAATGGAGGTGGAAACGAGGATGAAGTTGGTGGGGAGAGTTAGGGTATTGAAAGTGTTTACACATAGGGTGGACAGTGGTGTGAAATGTGGAGTGATGATTCAAGTCAGTAGTGGCTCTGTTTTAGGCGTCCGTTGCTGATGATGAAGAATGGCAGTTTGCAGTATGTAGAATTAGGTCAATGGAAAGTGCAGAAATTGATGAAGATTGTTTTTGTGCTTTGGCTTATTATGTGTATATGAAGATATTATTGAATTTGTCCAATTGCAAGATGTTTTCTTTTGTGAGCATTAAAATGGTCAGAAGACAATTCCTTTTGCCCATTTCCAGATTTGTCAGTTTATCGTTATTGTGCTTAAGTTGCAATAATTGAATGATTCTTGGAAATCAGTGAAACGGGTAAGGCTGTGTACAATAGTCTGATCCATACCCAAACTCCGTATAACACAAGCTTAGTGCCACTGTTTTTTTTTTAATCTCATCTTTAGGATGTTTCTCTAAATGAATGATCACCATGTTTCTAAGAAATAGAGAATACTAAGAAACAAATACCAGCTCCAGAAAATTATCAAAGCAGCATATAGAATAATCAACTTTGTATTCTTTAGTAGTTTTGACAGAAGTCGCTTAATATAATTACATGAACTATCCACATAAGGGAGATGTCTAGAGATGCACAGAGACTAAACCTATCATGAATACAAAAATTTCCATGCATTCTTCCACAGCTGGAGTCTAATTTCTCATTCTATAATTAAAGCAACTCAATATGTATCATGGAACTCATCTCTAATGGGTAAAGAAGCAAATGATAATGTACATGAGTCGACTCGTTGCTTCAGGCTCAGATTTTAAATGTCCATCACAATTCAAAGAACAATACCATCTGAGCTAGTTGTGACGCTCCACCACATGCAGTATATGGTGTTAGTCCGTGACAAATTGTTGTTGTCCAATAGAAACTAGGCAACAGTTTCCATAAGAGCCAGCCTGTCAAAGGTTGAGGAGTTATCCAGCAGCTGAAAATATGCCCCTCATGGTCTCTCATTTGGCTAAGCACCGGCTCAACCTCAGGGAACATAGTAAATTATCCAATTAAAAGGACAACCAAGACCGATATAGAGCTCTCCTTTCAATTTCTCAGAGTACATAACACGTGCTCAGTTATGAAGAATCAATTAACAGGGGCTGCCTCTGCCAGTCTGCCAGTCTGCCATATAGTTCCTCTTTCAGCAACAACAAATCATCGCATCAGTTTTTCAATCAATGATTCTTAAAGCTTCCAAAAAATTAGAAAATATCACGTGGGACGTACAAGAAGAATCCAACATGGTAATATAGTTTTACTTACATACAACTTTTCATTGTTTTCATGAGTTTTACTCTCTCTAATAAAGTATCTACTGGTAAACCAACTTACAATTTGTCTCTAGCTTATCTGAATTAAGCTTACAGTTGTGAAAGATCACCGTGATTTCAAAATTAGAGGGATACAACTGCAACTATTACTAGAAGGAAACGAGAGGTTTGTTTTCCAAGAAAGGACATAGGAAAGTGAAGGGTTAAGAAAATTGAGAGATACAGAAATTAAGTTAACGAACTCTAACCAAATTTTCTTGCTGATAAATTATGCACATCAAACAAAGGTGTTATTGATCTTCTCAGTTTCTACTGTAATCCTAACTTGAGTGGATCTCAAAAAAGATGGGCAAGCCATGTTCAAATCTTTCTGCTTATATGTTTTTACAATGTCTATGGTGAGGGTTGATAAGATTTTTGCGCCTTGATAACTAGCAAGTAGCCAAGTATAAGCACAGCGGATAATTAAAATGCAAACTGGACTGTTTGGCAGGTACTTTACGAACTGTTCTTAAAGTGTCATCAGTTCACAATAAACTAGAACTAAAACTAACTAAAACTGTAGTACCTGTAAACATCAACATGACAGCTATTTAGAAGTGGGTTTTTTTAGCTTCTTCCGTGACCTCCTCCTGAAAAACATGAAGGTTATAATCAAAAGAAGAGTTCTTATAGTGGGAGAAACTAGGCATCATATAAATATCTGGCTTTATACAGTTCACTAGAAAAGATGTGCCTGCTTTAAAATTTGGCAATAGGTGTATGATTGCAGTGTACCTCTTTTTGGTAGGTTTTCCAGTACCAAATACACCTTTCATTACTGTAGTTACATCCAAAGATCGTTCACGCATGATTTTGTCATGATATATCTTACTCCCAATATCCGTGATAGCTTCCTCCACCTCTTCCAATGACTGGTCCACATTGAGCTGCAACTGCCCTTTCTTGATAACTGTCACATTAAAACCATTTGTTTTGGCATCCCGATAAGCATCCTGCACAATAGGCAATAATGAAACAACAAAATAATATTTCCTCAGCAATGAAAAATAGTCGAGAGCAGTATTATGATCTTTAACGTAACAGACTAAGAGAAGCAAAAATAAAGCAGAGAACAGACACAATACGCCAGCTATTTCATTATTCACATAAAGTGAGAAGTAAAATAATAAAGAAATAGAGAGGAAATGGAATCTATCTGGTTTAGCATATGAAGGATTTAAACAATAAACAGTAGCATTAATGGCATACCTAGCTCAGAACACCAGGAAGATTTAGCACATTTATAAATTGAGCTTGACAGCACATTTATACAATTTCAAGATTTCTAGGAAATTTATCAGGAGAGTAGGAAGTCCTACTTTCTTTTGTCCAACTAAATAACATCCCAAATTTGGAAGGAGATATCGCTTTAAGAGAAAACACAGATCCATAAATGTTCCAAAAAATGTGATACACATGCTAATCAATATGCATTCTGACAGTTTTAGGATCTCACAGAAAAAATATTACACAGATACATAAGCACCCCCACCACTCATCCCCCGAACCCTCCTCTTATGCATTGGGAATTTCTCCACCAACGATGTTATCCACTGTTTTAGATCTGGAAGCACTGTCATTATGTAAAGAACAAGAATAGGGCCAGTTAATCAAAGAAATGCCATTACACCACAAATAAACAAATTTACCTTAGGAGGTCGTGCCACAACAAAGGCATTCCCATTGCCGAGCATTTCCATATGAGCCTGTATTATATAGCAAAGGTTTTTACAGTCACCAGCATCCTCAAAAGCAATTACGTGATACTGCTTGGGATCCAACTCCAGATCAGCGGCCATCTCTAGTGAATAGAATCCTGCCTTCATCTCTCCTTCTTCCTCAGTGTACAATTCAATACACTACAAACAAGAACAGAAACAGATATTGTTTGAGAAATCACGATGTAACTGGGAAATACAAAATAAGACTAGACTTTAGAGGGCCTTAACAATGGGAAACCAATGAAAATAGCTCCAAAAGTTCCCCAATATAAGTCTTTGGACAAAAACAACAACAGATCTGGTGTAGTCCCACAAGAGGGGTCTGGGAGGGTAGTGTGTAAGCAGACCTTACCCCTACCATGGGTGGTAGAGAAGCTGTATTCTATAGACCCTTGTGTCACGGACTTAGAATATTTACTAAAGTTCCGTGTGGCCCTTGACAACTTACTCACTAATCTTTCAAGGTCTTGCAAGCTCAAGGAAGCCTTTAAGACTTAGATCGCTAAGAGAATGCTTTAAGGAAGAACTTAGAGAGAACAAAAGAGAACTTTTTAGAAGAAGGCTTTTGTATTGCTTTGGAAGATTGCTTACAACTTGCTTGGTGCCTTTGCAAATGAGGGGCACCTCTATTTATACTACTTCCTAGGGACTAAAGTGCAATTAATATTTACTTTACAAGTCCCTAAAATATTTACACTTTGGTCCCTTTTCTAGAGAATTCTACACTAATTTGGGACCTTCTCTAGCCTTCTAAAATGTTCTAGAGTTCTCCGCATAACTCTAGACCAATCTGCCCCTTTCCGGACGCGGAATTAGGCTGAAATTGTGGCGGGACGTCACACGCTCCCCCACCTGATGATGCGACGACCGCGGCGCATTGCTGTAAGAACTCCTGGACTTTGTCCTTGAACTGCCACAGATCTTCATATTTCTCCCATGTGGCCTCTTCCGGAGTTTGTCCCTTCCAATGCACAAGGAACATGGCGCTGGCTTGCTGACCTCGCTTTCGTATGGCTTGATAATCCATGATAGCTTCGATCTCTCGATCATGCGAGGCAGTGACAGTAATGGGAGCCCGTTGCGATAGGTTCCGATTAGGATCCTCCTTGTCTTCATGGTACGGCTTTAGGACGCTCGCATGAAATACCGGGTGGATCTTGAAGTGTGGAGGTAACTCCAACTTGTATGAGATTTTTCCCACCTTAGCAATAATCTTGAACGGACCCTCATATTTACGCACTAAGTTTTGATGAACGCCTCTTAGTGCCTTGAACTGTCTTGGATTGAATTTTACCAAGACCATGTCGCCTTCTTTGTAGTCCGTGGGACGACGGTTGCGGTCGGCGAACTTCTTCATCTTCTTGGCTGCCTGGTCCAGGTATGACTTGGCAGTGTCAGGTTGTTCCTCCCAGCCTTTAGCAAGATGGTAGGCACCCAAACTCTTTCCCTCAAAAGCAGTCGGCAGCGAATGCGGAGTTTGGGGTTGTTGGCCTGTTGCCAACTCAAATGGCGTGCGCCCGGTGGACTCACTCCTCTGCAAATTATAAGAAAATTGTGCCATGTCTAGGAGTCGGGCCCAATCCTTCTGATGCGCACTGACATAGTGCCTTAGATAGCACTCCAGTAGGGCGTTGACGCGTTCGGTCTGGCCATCGGTCTGCGGGTGGAAACTTGTGGAGAAGTGAAGCTTCGTGCCAAGTATCTCGAACAACTCTCTCCAAAAATTTCCAGTAAAGCGGGGGTCTCGGTCGCTTATGATGTGTCTTGGAAGCCCCCAATATTTCACCACGTTCTTGAAGAACAATCGAGCGGCCTCCTTAGCGGTGCAACCGGCTGTGGCGGGCATGAAGGTAGCATACTTTGAAAACCTGTCCACCACGACCATAATAGTACCAAACCCGTCGGACTTCGGCAAGGAGGTGATGAAGTCCATGGTCACGCTCTCCCATGGGCGTTCTGCTACGGGTAATGGCTCCAGTAATCCTCCCGGTTGCCTTTGCTCCCCCTTGTCTTGTGGGGACACAAGAAAAGTCTGGACATAGCACTCGATGTCGTCCCGCATGCGTGGCCAGAAGTAGATAGCCTCGATCAGGGCCCTCGTACGCCGCTGTCCTGGATGCCCAGCCCACGGTGTGTCGTGGCTTTCCTTTATGATGCGCCGCCTAATAGACCCAAACTTAGGTACATAAACCCTCCGACCGGTAGTGAGCAAGAAGCCATTTTCCACCCAAAAGCGTCTGGTTTTGCCTTGGGCAGCCAACTCCATCAGCTTCTTGGCTTCTGCATCGTGTTGCATGCCATCCTTGATCGCATCTTGAATGTCACAGTGAGTTGTAGTGATGGCAGCAAGCTCGGTCTCCCTCCTAAGTGCGTCGGCCACGCCATTGCCCCTTCCTGGCTTGTACTCCAAGACGTAGTCAAATGCTGCCAAGAAGTCTTGCCATCTAGCTTGCTTCGGGGTGATCTTCTTTTGCGACTGGAAGTAGCTAGTGGCCACGTTATCGGTCTTGACTACGAACTTGGAGCCTAGTAGGTAATGTCTCCACGTGCGTAGGCAATGTACAATGGCCGTCATCTCCTTCTCTTGCACTGTGTACCGTCGTTCGGCCTCGTTCAGTTTGCGGCTCTCGAATGCTATTGGGTGTCTATCTTGCATTAAGACTCCCCCAATGGCAAAGTCTGAAGCATCCGTATGTACTTCGAAGGTCTTTGAAAAGTCGGGCAGCATCAAGACCGGTTCTTCTGTTACTGCGGCCTTGAGACCTTCGAACGCTCTTTGGCACTCCTCGCTCCAAACCCACGGCTTATTCTTCTTTAACAACTCGGTCAGTGGAGCGGCTTTAGCGGAGTAACCACTGATGAACCTGCGATAGTAGTTCGCAAGCCCAAGGAACGATCGCAACTCGGTCACCTTTGTGGGCACCTCCCACTCTTGGATCGCCCTAATCTTTGCCTCGTCCATCCGGAGTTCGCCCTGGCTGATAACATGGCCTAAGAAGTGTACCTCGGGCTGGGCGAACTCGCACTTCTCCCGCTTGACGTAGAGCTGGTTCTCTCGCAAGATTTGAAAGACTTTCCTCAGATGCTCCACGTGTTCTTCCAAGGTGTTGCTATAGATGACTATGTCATCCAAGTACACCACCACGAACTGGTCCAAGTACGGATGAAGGATTTCGTTCATCAGCGTGCAAAAGGTGGCGGGTGCGTTGGTTAGGCCGAAAGGCATCACCAACCACTCGTATGCTCCGTATCTAGTCACGCACGCTGTCTTTGGCTCATCCCCTTCTGCGATGCGCACTTGATAGTATCCTTTCCGGAGATCCATCTTGGTGAAGTACTTGGCCTGCCCAAGTCTATCGAACAAATCTGCGATCAGCGGGATAGGATATTTGTTCTTGATGGTGACCTTATTGAGCGCCCGATAGTCGATGCATAAACGCAACGACCCATCTTTCTTCTTCTGGAACAGCACTGGCGCGCCATAAGGTGCCTTGGATGGACGAATGTGACCGGCCTCGAGGAGCTCCTTCAACTGCTTCCTCAGCTCCTCTAACTCTGGTGGAGCCATGCGGTAAGGGGCATGTGCAGGCGGTTTGGCTCCGACCTCTAACTCGATTTTATGATCTACCTCGCGCCTCGGAGGTAGAGTCTTCGGCAGCTCATCCGGCATCACGTCCTTGTTCTCTTCAAGGACTTTTTCTATGAGTAGTGGCAAGGACTCCACAGTGCCATTGCCTTCTCCCGAACTTGCAATGGTAGCTAGGAACGTCGGCTCTCCTTTCTTTAGGCCTTTCACAATCTGCATGGCCGATAGGTGGGCGTGTCCTTCTTTTTGGGCACCTTGACTAGAGGTACCATGCACGACCCTTCCCGCTCCATGACCATGAGTCGTTGGAGGTAGGGATCGATCATCGTGTGGCAGCGCTGGAAGAACTCTTGCCCGAGAATGATGTCGAATATGTCTAGAGGAGCGACGGTAAAGTTTGTCTTTCCTTGCCACTTCCCCAATGTGATGCTTACTCCTTGGGCGACTCCGCACACGGGAGTCGGTGGGGCATTGACAGTCTTGAGGCGGGTGTTGCTTGGCACATATCTTAGCCCTAACCTCTCCGCTGCCGTCTTGGTCATGATGTTGGCTTCCGCCCCAGAGTCTACCATGGCACGAGCTGGTCTTCCATTTATGGAGATGTCTACATACTGCGTGCTGAAGTCTCCCGACTTCTCGGTCTGCTGGGCTATCGCACCGCACAATCCAACCATGCCCAATTGCGTCGTGCCTGCGTCGTGCCCTTGATCTTGTGCATCCTTCTCCTTTCGTTCGCGTAGGATGGCACCAAGATTCTTCATTTCGGGGCACCTGGCATAGCCGTGTGGTCCACCGCATATGTAGCACCCATCTCCTTTGCTGGTCTGCGCCCGCTTCTCTGCGTAATTCTGGCGCAGGAATCGCTTGTTGTCCGGCTTGTGGGGGTCGTATTGCTTGGGGTGTGCCTGTTGTTCCTTGCCTCGGCCACGGTCTCCCCCACCTTTGGCATGACTACTCCTTGAATCTTTGCTCTTCGCCTTGTCATGCCGTTCATGTTTGAAGTCCGTCAAGGACTCGGCTTGCGTGATGGCTTCGTCTATGGTCTTGACTTGTCGCCGCTCCAACTCCGTCTTGGCCCAATTCTGCAATCCGTCCATGAAGTGGAACAGCATGTCCTCGTCCGTGGGGTTGGGAATTTGAAGCGTTAGAGTCGTGAATTCCTTCACATACGCCCGAATGCTTCCCGTTTGCTTCAATTCCCTGAATTTGCGCTTGACCTCGTACACGACATTATTTGGGAAGAAGGCTTTCTTGAATTCTTCGCGGAATTGCTCCCACGTGTTGATGGTGCACGTCCCCTTCCCGATCTCGGCCTCTTTGCGCCTCCACCACAGCATTGCCATCTCGGACAAGTACAACACGGCGGTGTTGATCTTGTTCTCGTCACTTCTCACCCGACTACACTTGAAGTAATTCTCCAAGTGCCATAGAAAGTTTTCCACCTCTTGAGCGTCACGGACGCCTTTGAATATAGGTGGCTTGGGAGCCTCGACCCTGGCCTCCTTATCACGGTCGGGTGATGCAGATCCTCCAACCTCTATGCCTTCCTTGAGTGCTTTCACCTCGGCCTTCAGGGTATCGATTGTGCTAAGTGCTTCTGTAAGCTGACGCTCTAAGGAAGTGATTGTCTCCTTCGTGTTAAGCACATCCATAAGCCGACACTCCAAGGAAGTGATGGCCTCCTTCATCTCGAACTCGGCCCGCTGGCGACCTTCCAACTCCTTACGGATGTTCTCGGTCTCCTCAAGGGTGAAGTCCTCAAGGGTCTTAAACTTGTCGTCTGCCACGTTCATGCGCCGGCCTAAGATCTCGACGGCCTGCCTTGCCACTTCCACCCTTGAGACCCATTCTTCTCCAGCAGTGACGTCTATGGCCTCTTCGCCCAATTCCTCGTCACTTGCTTCGGCAGTCGAGGGTGGATGAGATGTTAGCGCCTCGCTAGGTGTGGGATCGGGCAGCATCTCCTCGTTACCCTTTTGCTGTTTCTTCCCCTTTCGGTTCTTCTTACCACCATCCATACGGACGTTGGTGGTGCTAGCGCCGTTAACGTCTCCTTCGGTAGCCATTCCCTTAGTAAACCTTGCTCTGATACCACGTTGTCACGGACTTAGAATATTTACTAAAGTTCCGTGTGGCCCTTGACAACTTACTCACTAATCTTTCAAGGTCTTGCAAGCTCAAGGAAGCCTTTAAGACTTAGATCGCTAAGAGAATGCTTTAAGGAAGAACTTAGAGAGAACAAAAGAGAACTTTTTAGAAGAAGGCTTTTGTATTGCTTTGGAAGATTGCTTACAACTTGCTTGGTGCCTTTGCAAATGAGGGGCACCTCTATTTATACTACTTCCTAGGGACTAAAGTGCAATTAATATTTACTTTACAAGTCCCTAAAATATTTACACTTTGGTCCCTTTTCTAGAGAATTCTACACTAATTTGGGACCTTCTCTAGCCTTCTAAAATGTTCTAGAGTTCTCCGCATAACTCTAGACCAATCTGCCCCTTTCCGGACGCGGAATTAGGCTGAAATTGTGGCGGGACGTCACACTTGGCTCAAGAAAATAAATCGCACCAATAACCTTTGGACAATATGTGCACCAATTACCTCTAGATTGCACGGGTTCTATCTTACTGCATTAGTAGTGGTATATTTTGGCAGGAGTGTCACTATTAATAAAGGAACAAGGAAATAGTCTTGTCTGCAGTAAAAGGAAGGATATCATATTCATTTTAATCATACAATTACATGCCCGCAGTTCAGAAGCCTCATATATGAAGCCATGCTCTTCTTAATTGTGTTTCCTCAATTGATCAAATTCGTTTTTAAGTAGGAAAATGACAAATGAAAAAGGTAATAATTACCAATACACGGGGTAGATCAAGCCACCATAGGTAGTCCTCTTCCTTTTCATCTGCATATTCACGATATTTGCTCACTACTGCCTGGGGTCCAAACAGTTCCATTTCTCTTTTCACCTTATCAAGTTTCTCTTTGATTAATTTCTTTCCCTTCTCAGGTAAGTTGTCCATCAGATCGGCAGCTTCCTTTATTTCTCTTTCTGTAATCCACTTGTCCAAGTCCTTTCCTACAGCCTTCATTACAGATTTTATTTCCGGATCTGTCTCTGCATTGTAGGATTCCAAGAACCCTTGGGACCATTTCTTTGTATGCTGCCAGTACTCTTTACCAGATTTCTTGCCAGCCTTGATGGAACCATCACTACTTTCAATGATGGTCCTGGGAGTTTTTGTCTTTGCATCTTGAATAGATATAGCTAAAGTTGAATCAATTTTACTGCTCGATGGGGATTCTTGCAATCTTTGAGGCAAGTCTTGTCTTTCTTTCTTTATGAGATTTGAACTTTTTATGCTTTCTGCAACTACCTTTCGCTGTTCTACAAAGTAATTGAGAAACTCTGAACTTCCTTCCAGTGGTGGACCTTTCCAGCGTGGTATAATTTTCTCGGGTGGATCATATAAACTGATGCCATCTACAGCAAAAGAAAGTAGTTTTATTAGCATAGCCTAAAATTTCAAAATAATTTTGTTTTTTCCTCTGACCACCCACTCACCCGTAACCTTACCGCAACCCTCAAACAAGAAGGAATATGAAATTAATCCACTAAAAATCAAGATTTTGGTCCTGAAGGCGGCTCAGAAATAAGAAAGGGACAGATATGATGAACAATAAAACTTAATTGTCGGGCTGTATCTTTCAAAATGTTCACCAGGTACAATGACATTAGGATTTATTTATCCTATTTCCAAGAGGGAGTTTGAGCATGAAGAAAAAGTAAATACCTGCTCCATAATCAAGGTTTTCAATGTTTGAGTGGAGCCACTCGTGCAAATTCTGTAGTTGTTTATTCTCTTGATCAACTTTCTTCTCAAGGCCACTGAAGAAGGCAAGTTTATCTTCATCATCCATCTGATAAAATGGTTCTCTACCAGCAAGCTCATTTTCTCTAACTTTAAAAACAATTTCATTAAGTCTTTCATCTTTCATCCACTCAAGCTCGGTGACATTCTCATTATTCTCAAGATGAAACATCTGAGTTTTCAGATTCAGCTCCTCATCAGATTTCTCCTTTGCCACATGGTAATTATCCCTAAATCCCATCTGAATCTTCTTAATGACTGGTTCAAATTCATGGAAGTTCTTTTCCAACCAGCTTCCATTATTTGGTGATGGTTCCAGCTCTGCAGTTCTGCCGTTATCATCTTGATGAGAGTGGGTTTCAGGTATTACAGTAGGTGGTGCTACTTTATCAGCATGTTCAGAAATGTCATTGGCTGGAAATGCTTTATTGTTCTCTTGACAATGATTTGAAGAAGATGACGAATCCGAGGTTTCAAGTGGAATCGACCGCTGAAAGATTTTGATCTCATCAAGTTGTGAGCTTAAATCACCAACTGTTGCTTCTTGTTCAGGTGATGACAAATCAAGTGGTTTAAGCTCTTCATATCTGCTGTTTTCATCATCATCTGAACTCAGACTTTGATAGCTCTTCTCTTTGTTCAGTGCAGCTAGAGCACTGTTGCTTGTTGGAAGAAATTCTTCTTGTTTGAAACTAGAATCTTCATAAGCAAAATCAGATGTTCCACATAAAGGCAACCGATCAAATTCTTTTCCTGCTTTATCAGACAGCTGGTTCACACCACCAATGCTCTCTTCTTCCATTAGTGGTATTGATACATTTTCCACCTCTGGTTCACATTCAGGGGTCCTTTCTTGCTTTGTTTTCAGTTTCTCGTTTTTCTTCGAGAGGTATTCCCTGGCTTCCTTAACTGACAGAATGATTTTTGATTTTGATGTCACAGAGATTTCACTTGGCTTGCTTGATTGTCCAGACGTTATAATAGGTTTTTCAGTTCCAGAGGTGGAGATTACGTCATGCTTTGATTCACGTGAATCTGCCATAGGACTTATGATATCATCTGGTGGTTCTAAATTGCTGTTGGAGGTCTGAACTTCATGATTCACCAGTGAAGATGAACTGGTATGGACTCCACTATTGTCAGAGGAAGTTGTTGGCCCAAAAAATCCACTGAGATCATGTTGCTCATTAATATCCTCAAACAAATTATGTTCAGCAACTACCATATCATTGGAGAGTTCGGTTGAGGCTGGATAATCTCCTGATTCTCCTCCATTATCAGCTTGAAGAGAATTTCCTTTTTCCTGTTCTCGTGCATGCCTCGCCATCTTTCGGATTTCCTCAATCTCTTCATAGAATTCGGCATTCTCAAACTTCTGATTCTGAAACTGCTCTGCTAGTGCTAATTTACCATCAACTTCCCTTGCTTTCTTTATGCTGCTCATAATTTCTTGCTTATCGAGCCAAGGCCTTTCGAGAGACATGTTATCTGGCTCTATGGTACCCTGGATAACTTCCACCTCACCTTTCACGGTCTTCTCCTTCTCCTTTCTAGCTTTCATTTTCCTCCTCAGCATTTCCTTCTCCAAACTTGAGTACTCTTCTTCTCCATTATTTCCAGATATGAACATTTTCTTCACCGTCCAAATTAAAAAGAAACCACAAAACACCACCAATCCAATTCTAGGCAACTTTTTAGATAGATTTGGATTTAGAGTAAACGTACTGAGCCTATTGACAGTATTGGGCATCTCCTCAGATACTACAGTATTGGACATCTCTCCAGAAACTAAAAATTTAGCCACTGAACTATTCTTAGGAAGCAAATTTTTGCCACTTTCCATTTCCCTAGCTAAAACCTCCGCAAATGAAATTTTTGCTTTTACATCCTCATGTTCCTCAATCGTAGAGTTCCGATACAATGTTGGATCAATTCTGCTTCTTTTCAAAATTTCATCCTCACTTACAACTACCCTTTTGACCTTACCCTCGGAATCTTGAAAAACAGTAAAGATAGGACCAGTACCAATACCCCAAAACTCTGTATCTTTCTTATACTGCTCAACCCAGCTCTCCAATTTATTCCACAAAACAGACTCCCCCAAACCCTTCGTTTTCAATTCTTTCACTGATTCTTCAGTATTACCAACCACCCCAGTATCAGAAACAAGATTCTTACTTTTTTCATCACCATGTTGAGACTCAAATTGAAAAATTTCAGAACTTGGGTTGTGAGTAATGGGGTTTTCAATTACCTGTTGCTTCTGAGTAAGCTTTTTCCTCAGATAGTTCTGACGTTTGGTTCTTCGGCCGAATTGAGCTGAAATTTGGAATCTTGAAGGGGTGGAGAATGGTGAGATGGGACTGCAAATCTTGAAATTGCGTGCTAAAGGGGTTCTTTTTCTCCATTTTGAGATGCTGAATTTGGGTGAAAAAATTTGAAGAGGGTAGAGAATTGAACAACTGCTTGATATTGTCAGCAAGCTCATAGTATTACTCGAACAAAGGAGTATTACAAACGAGAACCTTAAACCCTGATAAAAGCCTCATCGAGTTTTCACAAACCTTTTTTATTTATTTATTTATTTATTTTATTTTTTAACTAAATGCAGATAATATTTGATTTTTGTAAAAAAAAATAAAAACACAGGAGTCCTACAAATTGGGTCTTTTTTTCCACCCACCTTATATATTAAGTACTAGTATTTCTTAATTTATTTTTTATTTTCGTTATGAATTAAAAGATAAATGTGATATTTATCCATCAGTGATCATTCAACTGAGATAAAAAGTTGCCTGTGACTACAAATACTCAGATCATTAAGGCAAATGAAGTTGACAAGAAAACTTATTAATTGATGGATAACAACTTACGCTTTTTTCATACATTTTATGGGGAATCTGAATTTTCTTATGACATTAGAAAAGAAACAGTGCCATTAAGCCAAAAATACAGAACATAGGACAGGCAAGAATAACAAAACCCAATAGATTAAAAATGCAAGCAGCATTAACTACAGAGATTTGGTATGCATGCTCCTTCGTCTGGACTCTGTTGTTCCTTCCATATTCTTCCAGTCACCCGTAGCTTGAGCTCCTTTCTGTCTCCTCCGGAGAAGAAAAGGGCCATGTTACGTTGGATAACGAGACCATCATGGCTATCCCTAACTTTCCTATGACTGTCTCTTATGCTTCGGGGTGTACCCTCCCAGATAAGCTTCCTTCCGTTTCCCCCTACTTCTAGGCTGTAGGTGTAGTTTTGTGCATCTGTCTCGTCTCCCATAAACCGGAGGAATGCCATGTAAACAGGAGCCATTCCAAGCTGAAATGCCTCGAAATGGAGACAGAAGTACTGACCAAAGCAATTGAAAACCTGGAAAACGTGACGGAAAGGGTCAGTCTAGTTTAGTATAACTAGCTTTGGAACAGTTCCAGAAGGAAAAACATTAGCAAAATACATGAAATTTTCAGTCAGAATCCTCCTTACGGCAAATTTAAATTGAAAAACTATTAGGACAGAGCGTACTTTTACTTGAAAATAAATAGAAGATATTCAACTTACTGTTAACATCCATGTAGCATTTTCCACTTCTCGGGGATTAGATTTGACATAGCGATGGTTAAAAGTGCATCCAGAGTGCATGTCTACCTTGTGATCATCCCTCAAATGAGTAACCAAATAAGGAATATCACCAACAGCTGCACACTCTGACCCAGCATACGGGCAGTTGTATGGTCTAAAATTACAGGCAGCCTCGTGTTTCAGCTTACTGTAATAAGGAAATATCTCAGGACATCCAAGAGAGCCAAATTTACAAGGTAGCTCAAGTGATTCAGCCACCTTTTCCAATGCTAAACATCTGATATCACCAAGCTCCTGTCTACAAGTGGGACATCGGTTGTGTACCCTGGCTTTACATGTTGAACAGATAGTGTGCCCATTATGACACTGCAGCAATAACACGTGAATATGATAAGGTAAGTATGCTGACAAAAGGTGATCCTTGAAGGACATTTGATAAGATTCTTTAGAGCTCCCAGTTATCATTAACTAAATTCACTTTGGCTTGACTAGTTGCAACACTCATTTTAGTATCGGTGTTTGGTGAAGTAGACTCTAAATTTCCGTAAAATTGAAGGAGTAACCTTCAGGATTCAATAAATTTCTTTTAGTTAGATAAGAAGTTAATGCATCACTTTGGAGGCATTAGTTGCTAGAGACTGGAAAAAAACCTTGTTTAAATAAGAAAGTGATCCATATGATTCAAACCGTACTCATTGCTACCCGATATATAAAGGACAAGGGTTTTTTTTTTTTTAAAAAAAATCAGTTTTAACTTCCAACTTTGCTGTTCAACTAATAAACAGACCACATAATACGAAAGTACATTGCTTCACTAGCCATGTTCCAGAGGAATCATAACGATGCTTTTCTACCAGTATCCAAATAATCTTCCAGAATGCTTAAAGACTCCCAATATGAAGAAGCTAAGCTTGCCCTCCCTGGACAAATAAATACTCAAAAGTGCTAAAACATATTCCAACTACCAAAGATGAATTTCTGTCGATGGACATAGGCAGAATTTAATGCCTCAGAAGAGGCTACCTCTAGGTCACCATAAATTAACACTAAAAATGCTATAGCCTATCAAACTATCAAAGACAGACGTTTTTAAATATTGAAGGTGGACTTGTTTCTAAATCTTTGGCTTATCCTCCCCACGCTGATTCCATGAGCTATACTCAGATGCTGACAAGCCTATTACAATCAGAGAGCTGAGAACTTGTAACCCTATTAAGAATTTAGGACTTTTCAGTGCATGCACTTCTGTTAAATCCAGGAAGCTTTTGGAAAGTAGTTACTTTTGAAACATGCTTAACTGAACACAACCCATATGAAGATAAAATACCAGCTGCTAAACCAACAATTGGAGAGGTAAAAGGCATCAATGATGCCTTTACTAAGAAAGAAAACAAGGCAACACACATCACATTCTGAGTTATGAAAGCGCAAACACTCCTCCTCCTCAATGCAGCATCCTAAATGTCACTCTCCAGCTACCTTAACAGAATATGTAAGTGGTGTTCCCTGATTTCCTATTCTGAGGACATAAAGAAGTCTTCTTATGACCTACTTATTTTATATGTATGCAATGTGAGTATGCAACTGCTGTCATTAACCACTGAACTTGACCTACATAGCAGGAGCCAGGAAGAAACAAAAAGACAAGATTTTGTAAAAATAACATATAAAAAACACAATCTATAGTAGAAAACATTACACATGGAACAGGGAGAAAAACCAGCAGGACGACTCAATAAGAATGCTCTCTTCTCTATAGATTATTGGTTGATGCTCTTCTTCCTAAACCACCTCAGTGGACTTCTCCCACTATTCGCTAACTCTAAATGGACAAGCATCCCATGTCAAACAAACTCGTAAAACCCGTTGTAATGACTCGAGCTCCTAAGACTAGAAAGAAACTCCCCAAATCTAATTCATTCACTAACCACAAACAAATTATCATATTTACATCATCTCACCCTACTCTCAGCCTATCCACCCAATAGAAAAAATATTTTAAATAAATAGAAGAAAAGACATGGTCACAAAAAAAATGGACATTTTCTCAAGGAAACAGATCTTGCTAAAACGTTCATGCCATAAAGACATTGATAAAAATAAAACTCCATATTTACCTGACATATATAGTTTGAAAAGTTACCCTTAGGTACAGAAATTATTTAAGGAAAAATTAGAGATAATATATATATCAAAATCCAAGAAACAAAAATCAATAAATCCTCAATCAGCCCATCAAACGGATTAGGGACACACCAAATTCAGAAATGCACAATTTGAAACATCAAATGACCCAACAAAATTCAATCTTCGCCCCCATTAACCCATCAAACGAATTGGGAAAATCCAAAATAGCAAAATCCAAAACACAACTTACCAGAACTTCTTAATTCATCAAAAAGTAAACGAATTTAGCAAAACCCCAGAACATTTTCGAGGGAAAAGGGTCAAACCTGATGGATTGGAGGGTACATAGAATTGGTACAAACAGGACATTCAAGAAGCTCATGAACGCTAGTCGCTGGATGAATTGCAATTCCCCCATTATTTCCTTCACACAAGATACTGCTTCCGTTGTTGTTGTTGTTGTTCTTGTGGGTGGTCGTCTTTGAGGACGAAAACTGAGAACGAATGATATGTGGATGAAGTTGTGGAATCTCATCTTCCTCTATACCATCAGAAGATGATATACATTCAATGCTATCAAACTCCATTCATTCAACAAAAATGTATTCAATTCTTGATTCAATCAAAATCAAGAACTGATGAAAATAAATCCTCTTTTTGAGTAAATTTTGTGGAATTATTGAGGGGTTTTCGTTGGGGGTGGGGTGGGGTGGGGGGTCTCTATACTATAAACAATTGTTTGATTTTCAAAAAGAGGAAAACAGAGGAGCGGGATGGTGGGGAGGTGGGTTTGGAATTTGTCTTTGGGGAAGGTGGAAAAAGGACGGTGCTTTTCCCTTTTTTATTTTTTTATTTCTATCAATTATATAATTAATTATATCTTAATTTTAAATTAATTTAAGTACATTATAACAATGATCTATCTTTATTCTATTCAAGTTTAAAATATTAACTTATCATTTCTTGTTCTATTCCCTCACACTAAGATGAATTTTGTGATGAGATTCCTTCTGTTTTAATATCATTCAAATACAATGTATTATTTATCTAAATGATAACAAAGACAATTTAATTAATTAACATATATCATCATTACGTTAATTAAAACTCTTAAATTTTGCAGTATTTAGCTTTGTTTTATATATATATTTGAGTTTGTTTTCATTTGTTAGGTTAATTCGATAAGATTTTAGATAGATTATATTTTTAATTTGCCTAATATGGAGATTAATAGCTGAGAAGTTAATTTTTTTTTCTTTTTTCAATTCTAAGATAGATATGATAACTCAACTTATTTCTAAATAAAATATAACAAGTACATGTAAGTCAATATCATGATTTAATTAAACCAATTGGAAATTAGTGCCTCGTAGCTTTTACTGATTTTTCTAAAATATAGCACTGTAGTGTTGGTAATTTTCATTTATTCAATTTTGTCAAACATGGAGGTCCACAAAGTATTGAAATTTAGTTTTGTAATTAGTGTAATAAAAGCAAGACTTGGGTTAAACGCTACTTAAAAGTGGATGTACTTAGTAGTAGCATATTGGCTTCTTTTTTTTCTTTTTCATTTTTGTATTTACTCTATTTTGGCATTTGACTTTTTCACTGCACTTATTGGCTCAAGAAAGAAAAGAATAAAACCCATCATGCTTTGGAAAAGGGGAACCATGTAAGAACTCACAAGTGTTAAATACAACCAACATATACTCTTTTTTTTTTCTTTTTTTTTTTGAATTTAGGAAGTTTCACAATTGATGTACGAGATCCTTCCACTGCCTAAAATTTAAATGAGTGGAGCCCCTAGGTCAGTTCAATGTCTCAAGGCAAGCCTCGTTTAAAAAAAAAAAAGTCATGTCCGAGTAAGTTTGGGTGGATCAATTAATTGGCTACCTTTAAATTATTTCATCGAGTATTTGTTATTTTTCACTAACTAAGCTTTTATATCAAGCATATAGTATGATTTTTGAATCACTTGATATATAACTACTTTGCTTTTCTGATGTCAAACATCACATATTAATGGAGGGAGAATCTAGGTTTCATTCTTAGCCTTAGAAGAAGAATTAAAAAGCATAGTGACATAATACAGGATAAGATAAATTATCAACTTTTGACAGCTTACTTTTAGTTGGTGGTTGCCTCTGCAGAGTTGTTGCAATCTTATTCAATAATAATTACTACAACTCTATTTTTTTTTCTTACATCAATCCCTGACTTTTGCATTTGAGGTTCATGCACCCTTAGTTTAAACATGTGCTGGCACATGTGATATCAGTTCATGAGTTAAGAAAAATTACTCGACATATAAGTTGGTTTTGGAATATAAGAATGGTCAGGGATAGAATCATCAAAGCTTGGTGGACAGTTAAACACTACATGTGCTGGTGTGAATTAACTAAGTATCCAACGCATGCAAGTTAACCAAATAACAAAATGGTCAGGGATAAAACTGATTTCTCTAAATGCCATGAGGAACCAAACAATCAATCTATAAAAAGTTAATTTAGGAAGTTGTACAGTATCATCAGACACGGAATCACATCATCTATATCCTTTACTGCTTTGTAAGTTCAGTCTTATATTGTGTGGATTGACTGGCTGCATTCCAAGAACATGGTAACCTGTAAATTCTTACATCCAGAAATACTGCAGATTTTTCTTTTCAATATATAAGGCTAAGAAGAGAAAAACATGCAATACTGTAAAACCATAGACTGACAAAACTTCTCCTTTATTGGGGAATGTAAGTTCCAATGTGTAAAGTAAAATTTTACAACTTAACCTAAAAACTAAGCAGATGTGGGACAGAACAAGAAAAAGAATGTTTTGAACCACCAGGTGCAACCTTATATTACAAACAAAATACAACACCTGGAACAATGTCAAGAACCTACGAGCGAAAAAATGTACCCTTGAGTCATTAACTTACCACTGATTTGGAAAGGCTTCACGGTAATTTGAATCCTCGGCTACGGTTAACTGTCGTACTGTTGCATCTCTAGCACGGGCGTTAAGAAGCCTTTGACCCAATCTATCTTTGGCAGTTTCTTTCTTTTTTAACATAGATGCCAGAGTTTCTTTCTTACTCGTGGACGAAGATTTAGATAAAGACGATCTATCCTGATCTTCTCCAGCATGTAAGGATCTTGAGGTGGACGCCAGTGCAGCATCACGTAGAACTTCTTGATTATGTTCTCGAACTTTTGCAAGCTTTGCCCGCTTCAAAATCTGTTTGTCCTGCTCTCTCTTCTTTGTCTCCTCTCTATCTCTTTGTCGGACATTTTTTACAGCCTGCTTGGCTAATTTTTCCACAAGTTTATCATCCAAATCATGTATTTTCTCTGCTACTGAAGGGCATGCATTGATGGGCTCTTGCTGATCCACCAACTGTGCAGCCTGATCTTCTATTGATGAGCCTGTATCAATTGGTTTGCCTTCGTCATCTCGAGGAATAGTAGGTCCATGAAATGGACAAATTTTTAAATCTCTCCTCTGACAAAGTTCTCCATTTCGCAAAGGGGCTCGACATGGTTGGATTTCAACAGGGTCTTCCCTATAAACAGTTGCATGGACTTTTAATTCTGCAATTTTTTCAGCAGGAATCACCGCATCATGGTCCACCCTACCCCAGTGGCCGTCAAGATCTAATCCTCTTTGGTTCGCCAAAGCATCCCTGCTGGTTGATCCCCAATCATCCAGGAAAGAACCCCACTTCATAACGGGAGCTTCAGCTAAAAGCTTGCCTCTAGAGGTGTCAGTTTCACTGCCACCTTTGGCCTCCTGCAACTTCTTCTTTCCCTTAAGACTAACATTACTACATTCAGGAGCTTCAACTCTCATTCTATTAAAATTCAGATTCAAGGAACAATCCTCACCTTGGTCAGGCATTTTAAACGATATTCCATTTTCTGGTTCCACATTACCCTCTTCCCATATGTCTTCATCCTCGACACTTCTAGTTTTAGGCAGAGTACAACCAGATTCTTCGCATTTTTTCTTCACTGATTTGAGATGATTACGAATATCAATAAAATCCTTTAATATGGCGTCCCTGAAACTAGTGTCTGTTGTTTCCACTCTTATGAGAACAGAGATCCATTCTTGCAATGTGACCATATGGTTTGTTACTAGAACCTTGAATAGTTCCCTCAATGCATCAAATACAACTTCATTCTCACTGTCAACTTTAATCTTTTCCCCCTCCTTCAAGGAATCAAGACGGATTTGTCGGAGTTCAGAGTTGCGGAACTCCACAATATCTTCATCATCTAAAGAAGGCAACAATATATCTTCTTCGTCCTTTGTGCTTAAGATGTTCAAACACTCGCCAATTTCATCAACTGTTGACTGAATTTCATCTTTTATAGAAGCAAGGTTCTCCTTCAAGGTTTCAAACTTCTTCAGCAGGATCTCCTTTGTCCTCATCTCTCTTTCCCTCCTTTCCTGCCGAATCCTAGCTGCATTTGCTTGCAAATTTGGAAATTGAAAGCGGAGGGTGTTCTTCAAATAGTCATACCCCAGCCTGAGCTGCCTATAATGAATACCAAATGAAGAATTCCACTTCTCTAAGAACTCAATTGCTTTGGGGCGTAATACAGAAGCAACAGAGGCAGGAGGCGGAAGCGGCAGATTCCTTCTGAAGCCAACACTTAATGTGAGTAACTGATCCAAGTTCTCGACAACAATAGTTCTAAAAAGCTTTGAGCGCATAAAGAGTTCATCTATTATGAGAAGAGCGAGATATCGTACCTGTCAAGAGAAACCCATAAAACAAGTTCCTATCAGGAGACAACGCACAAATATGTCAATTTATTTCTATACATGATGGGATGAATGTAGCTTAGCACCGATCTTTAATCCTATCACAAGAAATAGTTTGTAAATCAGGAAAATATCCTAGACCATAACTGGAGAGTAACCATGCACGATATTCTCTTGGAGGAATTGATTACATAATTGAATGTCATACACACCACTTAATTAAAAAATCATCTAGGTAAGTGCTTCAACTCAAATTCTACTAAAGTTTTCTTGAAAAGAAACCAACAATGTACTACAGCATCGTTCATTATATATCATCTCAGACTTTAATATGCTTCTAAAGAGAAAACCTTTTACCTTGGATAATTAAGTGGCCAAATGTTTGAACTGCAAGTATTTATGACAAGTACAAAAACAAAAAAAGATTACACCAGGAAATTGGACTTCGTCCTGGCTATTGCCAACCAAAACCATACAACCAAGTATGATGAAGGACTATATCATGAACCAGTTTTCATCTAAAGATCAAAGAGAGTTCTCCCGTCAAAGTACAACTAAACTAACATTTCTATCAATGACCAAAATAATCTTTCCACTGGATTTATAACGATGTCCTCACTTAGTTCCCATAAAAATCACTCAACGCCCCTCAATAATTCTATATCTTATTTTAAATCCAACATGAAAAATCTTCAATGCATTCACTTGCACATAGAAACCATTGACAGAGTATGTGTCAGCAATGAATGTTAAAACATCAGTTGGTATGAAATTCAAAATTCCTATGGTCTTCAATTCAGAAATTCCTGCTCTATTGATTTGCAGTGAAAAATGTCTTATTTTTCTGGCAACCAATAGAACTGATAAACATTTAGCTGAATCAATAACTAAAAATATTCAGCTAGGCATTTGTCTTAATCAGTCAACTAAACCTCAATCCAACCTAGTTGGTGTTGGCTATATAAATTCTCTATATCCATTTTTCTCTGTTCAGACCTATTGCTTTCAAACTGGTAACTAAATGGTCCTTCAAATCAAATTAAAGTTTCTGTAAAACAAGACATTCTCTACATCTTACACTTATCACTTACGCCAAACTCTTTTCTCTTCAAATCCAACATTTATCGCTAACATACAGGTGTCTGACCAAGCTGAAAACGAAACCAAAAGGTCTCTGTGTAAGCTGCTAGCTTAATTACCATAACAAGAAAAAGGTGCAGATTCTTACTTACCATAACATCAAAGATACAAACTTTGGAAATCCCAAAATTAAATTACAACACCCTTTCTAGTTAATAAAGAACACCAATAGTAAATAATTTGAGTTAAAAGATTAAATTAGGGTTTTAAGAAGGATTAGGGGTCAACGAACCTGAGAGTGGTCACGTTTCATGAGGGAAATTAGGGTTTGCGCAGCGAGTCGAAGCTCGGAATCAGAGGAACGGACTACCGATTTGATGGATTTGAGAAGTCGGGGCTCCACTTCCGGTCTGGTGGAGTTGGTGGCTTTATCAATTAACCCTGCTACCACCATTTTATCTTTTTCTTCCTCCATCGCCGTTGCCGATTTCATGGAGTTATGTCCCAATTTCGGTTTTTGTAAATGAAAAATTCAACAAAATTTAGGTTTATCTCATTCTACTAATCCTATGAGTCAAAACATTTACCTTGGAGAAGAGGATTTCGTTGCGTGTAATTAATTAATCACTAACCAACTTTAACCACCAACAAGCTCAGCCAAAGGGCGTCATTTAATTCTCAGTTTTGGTGCCAACATAATAAGGGGTGGTTTGAAGTGGATAATAATTTCACTATAAATTTTCATTTTGTATTTGGTTAAAAATATCGCAATTATTTATTTCATTAGAAACTTTTTAGCTTTTAATTATGATTAAAGTTTTGAAAAAACATTTAGATATTCATTTGTTCTTGTATTCATTCGCTTTATTATATCGATTGTTATCAATTTATATCACTTATTCAAATTGATATATCAATAATTATCTATTTATATTACTTTTATTTATTCACTCTAATAATTGTATCAATGCATACCATCTTAATGGGTACAATCACAATAGGCTATATACGTTTACTTAATTTTGCTTGGTACACTAAAATTGAAAAACAAAGTCATGTGTATGATGATACAAACAACAAAAATAAATTATACCATCAAAACATAGTATAAAAATACAGTAATTATCGGGATATAAGTGAAATACCAAAAAACAATAAAGATTTGCAAAAAGTTTTGAGGTGCAAAATTAAAACAAAAAATCACAGAAATAGAGAGTTTTGTCGGGAAAAAAAATGTCTTTCAAAATACAGAAATAATGTCTAACATACAAAAAACAATAGAACAAAAAAGGCTAGAGGCAAGAGAATAAAGTATAGTTATGAATAGTAAATATGTTGCGGAGACTTCCTCTATTAAAAATGAATAATATTTTTTTTTTAATTCCATTTTAAAAGGATCGATATTTTTCTTTTTTTCCAATATTTTAATTTTAATGTGACATTTTTAAGGCTATAAATGTAAAGAATATTTTAGTACATTTGATATAACTTTAATTTAAAACTACAAATTAAAAAAAAATTCTTTTATTTTTTTAAGGAAAAAAATGAAAAAAGTATACAAGTAAAATTCCCAATGTAATATGAAAGCCCAAGTCAGATCCATAAACAACAGAGCCCAATGTAGTGTACAGATCCAAATCTTTAGCCTTAGATCCAATTGAGTCCATATTACTATCAAATTGTGAAAGTTTGCACAACAAATATTTACGTGTATATGCAAAACTATACAAATAGTTATACATTTTGTCCGTGTCAAAGAGAACAATTTAACAAGATATGAGAATGAAAATCGTACAAAATATATGATGTGTGCATTATATTTTGTGAAGAAATTTAACGGAAGCAAATTTTTGCAAAGTAAATAATTTAACAATTTATGAAATAAAGATGGTATGTATACTAGTGCTAAAGTTATGAGACACCCCTCACAACTTGTAGATAATCGAACGCATACATGTCAAATCGATTTAGAAAAAATTGTGTATAATTTTACATGATGAAAAAATAAATATTATACTAAAGTTATACCATATTCATCCTAACTTGTTGAACTTGATTTTTCATTCTTCCGTGGTTCAATATCACTGTCATTTTTGCCCAAATTCTTTAAATTGGAAAGATGAATAAATAGTGACCACTAAATGATCTAATTTCTACCCATCATTCCATCAATTTTATGTTTTAACTTTTAAAGTTTCAATATCAATCCATGGTTACTCATACAAATATTTATACAAATAACCCCCTTTTTAATATAGTTTTGATTTTATGCATATTCTTAGAAAATTATGTTGTATAACCGGTGTTGCACTGACTAAACATTATATTATCCCGTAATATATGAAGAATCTTAGATTATAATCTAATACTTTCGCTCAAAGAGATCTCAATCATGTTGCTTAAAAGATCCACAAGCTTTAAAACAACAAGTTTCATTTACTAAAATCTAAGCAATTGTCCCAATCAAGGAGAACGAGCGAAAATTTCTCCAATTTGTAGATGAATTATTATTTTTGAAAAATCTCAAAACATAAATTTAAATATCCTAATTATATTTTTGGAGATTTTAAAATTTCATCTTTAATATAAAATGAAGTAAGCGTAAAAACAAATATCCGAACTCTTACATAAAGAAAAGAGAAACCCTAATACTTGACCATGTACACACACCCCTCCACATGTCATTGTAAATTTGTACTTAAGGTAGCTTAGGAATGTCTTTATTACAATGCTCAAATCAGCAATAAATGTTTTTTGGGACACCTACATTGTTGGTGACAAAAGATAAAAAAAACCTCATGGATTATTATCTATGGATCAATAATATGGTACACTTGGGCACATGGTCTGTCAAATCCCACATGGGGGGGCTCTTTGTAAGAGAGTGATGATTACTTATTTTTCTATTTTATCTTCACATGATAGATTTTTTATTTTCATGTCAGGCGATAAATAGTGTACCATAACTTACGGATATTATTGTCTTTAGTCCTTACCCTTAAGACAATTGTTGATTTACTTTAAAAACATTATTGTTTTCAATCGGAACATGGAACATGCAACACTTTTCACATTCTAAAATCAATAATTTAGTCTGTATATGTGTATATAAGTATATAGATTATACACTTTGGTTTATTACCACATTATATATGTGTTATATTTACACTAGGATGACACTAAATTTATATATCACATGAAAAACAGAATACTTTCACACATTATACTTGAATTTAATTGATTGAGAGAATTTTTTATATGAATAAACTAAGTTCCACATAAGATCAGAAAAAGTATGGGACAACTTATTTCTTGGAAGAAGAAAAAAAAATCGATCATGTACATGCAGATCCAGAATAATTACACATCTCAATACTATACAGTAACATGATTAATTATATATCTACCATCCAATTTAATTTATAAGGAGAAACGTGGCGGTTTTACGATTTTTATAAAGTGATTTAGAAAATAATTTGAAGATGAATTGTTAAAGGCCTAAGCTTCAAGAACAACCTCTAAACTCTTGTATTCAAAGTGATTCAAAATATATATGTATCGTAATTGTTCAGTTGAGAACAAGTTATCTCATAATAAGTTATTTTAAAGTTAAGTATTCTGAGATAAGTGATTCCATCATGTATATAAATGACTTATTCTATCACTATGATACAAATACTATAATAAATTATCGCAAACATAATAATCAAATAAGATATAAAAACTTTATCCCATCATTATATATTTCTATCCGTCCCTATATGTGCAGCTAATTGTTTAGACCCCACCCCGCATGGAGTCCGGTGAGAAGAGAAAAAAAATGAAAGCGTTGGGGCCCAATAGATAGTGGCTAATCTCATTGTTCCACCGCAATGCACGGCTGCCGCAATTTGCTCGGAACTTGGGAAGATTGACATCTGCAAAATTGCTCTCTCAAATCATTAACTATGAGTAATTGGTAACCAACTGCAAGTTCAACCCATAATATCAACAAGAAAAAGAATAAAGAAAGAATTCTACAGCAATGGAGATTTTTATGTTTAACTGTACGCTAATTAATTGCAGTATAGTACCCAGTGGGTCTTGTTTATTTTATCAAAACAAAACAGACATATATTATCTGTCAACACCCCGTCCAACTGAAAACCATTAAATCTTATGAGTCACTTTCATTATAGAAATTTTAAATTCAGGTCATGTGAAAAAATTGGACTTATAGGTACATTCGCCTTTCATTGTACTTGGCGGTGATAGTATCAAAAATAATACTTAGAGGGAGTTATAGAATATTAAATTTATAAATTGACAAATTAACTAAAAGCAGGTAACGCAAATAAATTGGAACATTATTTAGCTCTCTCTTCATGACCTATGATTCAAAACTCAAAGCCTTTGTTAAAAAAGGAAGTTCTATTTCTTTTTGCCAAACAAATATTTGAGCTGTTCTGTTTCTGTACGACTTTGCATAATGGCTCATTAACTGCGCAACCAGAGTAGCTCCACCAATTGTAGTGTTAAATGTAACTGCCCTACTCTCAAAATTAGTCCATACGATTACATTAGGCCACAAATTTTGAAGTTATTATTCATTGTTACTCCAATTCTTTAACTGACATTGAACCAAATCATCAAAATTGTCGTCCCAGAAATTCCAAGAAAATCAAAACATAAAAAGAAAAATAATATTAAAAATATATAAAGCAATTGGCAAGTTTAAAGCAGCGCCTCACATTTTGCAGCTACTATCAACTTCGCCCCATCTTACAGAAAACAGAGTGTTTTGAGTTACAAATCTACACTAATTGTCACTACGTACTTGCAATTTGCTTCTTCTCTTAACCCTGTATTAAAACACATACATAATACAAACACACAACATCTAATCATGTTCCTTTCTCTTATCCTAATCCACCCCCAAACCAAAGAAATCATCAAACATAATAAATTGGGGATTTTTTTTCCCGAATTTTTGAGCAGTTAATTTAAGCGCAGCCACGAGGAGCAAAGCCTAGGCGATTACCAGCAAGGTCAAACACTACCCTGAAACCTTGCTGCTGAATGTTTCCGATGATCGACAATCCACTCATCGTACCGGCAAATGCAAAGCAGAATGTCCCATCACTGTCCACCGGAATCAAGTAATTCGACGCCGGCAATGACACGTCAGCTCCACGGAAATGCAAAACCACAGTCGGCACCTTCACTTCCGTTTTCCCTGATAGGTCGAAGCATGTATCGAACAATGAGAAATCTGGTGATCTCTTCAGATCTTTAGCACCCATTCTGAAAGCGTCCCTTAGAGCTACGTAAGCGGGTCGGGTCAATCGAGTCACTGAAGTTCCTGAATCTACTATGACACCACCATCACCGGCCGCGTCTAGCTTGAACAGCGACGGCCTAATTGAAGGAACCCTAGCGCCGCCGACGCTGATTCCGGTAAGCTCCACGTAATAAAACGTGTCTAGTTTTGGGTTATTCACGAGTGGGGTAAACACAGCGGTTCGAGAAACTGCAGATTCGCCGAAGACTAGATAGGATGGTCTAGAGGAAGCGGATCGGTCGACAAGGCAGTAGGAGAATTTTCTGCCGAATCTCCGACCAGCTTGTGTCGGAAATGATAGTCTACCCCGGCCGAGACCCAGTAAACCAGCGGCTCCGACGAATAAACCTTCGTTATCGTGTCCGCATCCAAGGGCCACGTTGTTCACACGTTTCCCCCTGAAAGTTAACGTTTCAGTTGAAAAATCTCCGACGGTGAAAGAACCGTCTCCGTAAGAAACCTGATAAAGACATTTCTTTCGGTTACAGCTACCAGAATCCAACCGGCGACACAAAGGCGACCCACATGCAACACCAAGGAAGGAAGACGATTTACTCGGGTCAAAAACCGGGTCGGATTGAGTGTAGCACTTCTTACAAGGCGAACACTGGATCCAAACGACGTCACTTCCCGTATCCAACACCATATAAGCATACTTAGACGGAGTACCAACGCCAATTCGCGTGAAATACTCTCCACTCCCCTGAGACAGTCCAGAAACAACAGAACTAGAGAAATCCCTACCACCAGCATGAGGCTTACCTGCGCGGCGTCCAACGGTGGCGTTAGCAGAGGCTAGGTCAGAAATTGCCTTAGCTCTATAGGCGTCACGTTGTAGACGGAGCTTAAACAGAGCATGTGGTGTAGCATTGAAGGATGAAGGAGATACTAAGTCTACATGATGCAACTGTAGAGAGAGAGTATTATCGGATCCATCGCCGGAAAGTAGTTGAGCATCGAAATCTATGGATTGAAGTTGAGTTAGTGGTAGGGAATGTAAAAGTAATGTATGGTATTGAAGAGAAGTGGAAGAGACAGAAATGGCAAAGAGAAAAAGGAAAAAGAAGGAAAGGGAAATAGTTTTTCCTTCCATTTTTTTTTTTTAAGAGAAAAACAGGGGAAGTGAGAGTGGGAAGGGAGGGGTGGGCATTGGGAGTATAAATAATGGTGACAGAGACGGTGGATATTTGCTCTCTCGTGGGTGTCAAACTGTACGTAGCGGTGATGTACGGGGAAAAAAAAAAAAGGTTGTTTGTTGTTTGGAGTTATACTTTAGATATTTATTTAATTTATGGAGAAAGAAAGTAATACAAATATCTTAAACTAAAGTCCAAAGATATGCATCTTTCTCTCTGTAAAGTGCATGTGTCTTCCTCTTCTATTCAACACGCCCTCTTTATTCTTTATTTGTACTTCTCCATTTTAAGTTTTTATGATATATATTTAATTTATAATTTAAAAAATCTTTTTGATTTATATTAAACAAAAATATCAGACAAATTTAAATCAGAATGAGTAAAAGATTTTGAGTTGGTATATAATCGACCATAATAATGAGGTGAGGTACTCCTATAAGATTAGGAGTGGCCAATTAAATTTGACATTTTACCAATTTAGGAGTGACATATCCTAGAAGTACTGACACCTGTGCTTGCCCGTAAACAAAATTTCATACTTAAAACTATTGGTAGCCTCAAAAAGTAAGAACAGTCTATATAGTATAGGATTAATAAATTATTTACTATGATAAATAATTCGATACATACCTTACACGTAAATCCTAATCATTCAATTAAAGCATAATCAATGGTGTTACCATTTTCACTAAAAGATATTTTCTCTATCTCATACTATTATCTATTTTTTCTTTATATAGACCTCCATTGAAAAATCATAAATAATAAAGATATTTTTATTAATTTAGTCTAATTTAATACTCCATCATACCAAAACTAATATTAGAGGAATATTTTGTTGAAACTTACAATAGTATGCTTTCAAAAAATAATTAGTGTTAAGAGAAAATATTATTCAATTCTTCAATAAATTATCTATTGAATTTTTGAAGTCGATAAATAAAAATGTCCGTCGTCTTCTAGACGATTATATATTCCTTCTAACACTTTAAATGTTGTACTAGTTAGCTATCAGCTTCTTCTTCCAATTATCTCTTATTCATCATAGTTTCATCCATCCCTAAACTGCAAAGAGAGGTAAAAAAAAAAAAAAATTTGCAAGAAAATCACAGAGCATCAATGTAGTCATTAATAAGAGAGGCGGACCCACACTATGGAGAGAAAGTGTATGTGCATCTGCTAACTTTCGAAAAAATAATATGTATATAGGTATGTCTATTTTAAAAAACTGGTTGAAATTAGGATAGAGTTAAAAGGTGAACACCATGAGAAGCATATAAGTGATTTTGTGCTACTGGTACAAGCTAGAGATTTCACCTTCGAAATCAGAGTTTGAATCCCAACTAAAGCTCTTTTTTATGGTTTTATTTTCAGTTCGTTTAAACATCATATTTGAGCTATGTTTATATTGGTGCACCAAACTCTTCAAATCTTCGTTTCTCATTAATAAGATTGTCTTATATGCTACATTTTAGCAAATATTATCCAATATTCAATATATATAAATATGTCACTTAATTTAATTTCATTTGATGTTTATATTTCAAATTTATCTTATTAGTATACATACATTGAATATAAATAACTTTTTTTCTACTGCCTAACGTACCTATATATAATAGGATACCCGCTTTTTCTGCATTAACTATACCAAACAACTTATAACAGTACCTCCATACCCCCGCCTTCAATTCGTTGACTAAGAACTCGACGATTGCTTATTCATAAGCTATTATGAATTTAAAACATGTTAGTCATATGATAAATTGATATACTCACTAATTTTAAGAAACAATGATAATATATCGCGATTTGACTTAATATATATAAATTGGACTGGTGAATAAATAGCAACATCAGATGTATACTACTGACTAATCGATACCTCGAAAAGCATAAATATGCTGTCTTTTTAGACCAAATATTGCAATTTTGATGGACCAAAATACAAGCGTGTGGACATTTTTACTTATAATTATATCATAATTTCAATATTGGTTAGGTTAGTATATTTCAATATAGCTAGGTTAGGTCAGTTTGGTAGATCTTTCAATTAATTTTGTGCAGTAACACATTTATAGATTGATAGCTTTGCTCTATGGTCTATAGAATAATCTTAGATATGCCTAACTTGATAATAGTTTGATGAAAATATTCATCATTTTGGGCTTCATACTAAAATAAAATTAAGCGTGTTGAAATAAAAATACGATACATCTTTGTAATATATTTCAACGTACCACCAATTTTTTTGAATTTGAGGTATATAGCTACTATATCATATATAAATAATTTTTGGTGGCAATTAATTTATTATTAGATTAATTATCGCTCAATATATATTTTTAAAGACAAACAACACTCTTTGTAAATATCTCTAAAGCAACGACATTGAATTCGATGACAATTAACTAATGCAGGTACATGTTTTAACATTCTTTGTTAAATTACTAATTTCATTCTATTTATGTGGCATCATTTCACCGGAGACATGTTTTAAGAAAATAAGAAAGACTTTGTTATGATTACCATATTGTCCTTATTAAAACACTTAAATGCTTAATTTTAATTGATTTTTCTTCACAATAAAGTGTTTAGTAGAATGAGTTAATAACTTTGATGGTCACTCAACTATCAATTGTTTTCATAAAAAGTCACTCAACTTTCATTTTCAACTCAAAAGTCATTGTACTATGATCTCTTTGCAAAGAAAGTCACTCAACTATGATCTCTTTGCACAAAAAGTCACTCAACTTTCATTTTCAACTCAAAAGTCACTCAACTGTGATTTCTTTGCACAGAAAGTCACTCAACCTATTTAATTGTTTTTTTATTAAAATTTAGTGACATATAATTTTAATTATTAACCAAAATTTTAATAAAAAATTTTAATAAAATTTTAATCAAAATCTTAAGAATAATATATATACATATATCCATTTAATTTATTTAATGACCCGCCCATTTAATCCAACCCCCTAAAAATATAATATTAAACATTTTATTTTTTTATTAATTCCTAAATCATTCCCATTAAACATTGAACATTTTATTTTACCATTAATTCTCTAAAAGAATGTGGGAGACAAGGGAGAATGATTTAGGGGATTAATGATAAAATAAAATATTCAATATTATATTTTTTGCGGGTTGGATTAAATGAGCGGGTCATTAAATGAATTAAATGGATATATGTATATATATTATTCTTAAGATTTTGATTAAAATTTTATTAAAATTTTGGTTAATAACTAAAATTATATGTCACTAAATTTTAATGAAAAAAATAATTAAATAGGTTGAGTGACTTTCTGTGCAAAGAAGTCATAGTTGAGTGACTTTTGAGTTGAAAATGAAAGTTGAGTGACTTTCTGTGCAAAAAGATCATAGTTGAGTGACTTTTGAGTTGAAAATGAAAGTTGAGTGACTTTCTGTGAAAACAATTGATAGTTGAGTGACCATCAAAGTTATTAAGTCTTAGTAGAATTCGATAATAGTGTTAACAGAAATTTAGACAAAAAAATATATCAAAAAGCTCTCAATTTTCGTGGCTCTAATTAAATTCTATTGCGATCGGAAGTGATATTATCCCGACTATGTCATTTGATATTGGACTATTAGCAAGAAAAACAAAACCCAAATTAAGAAAAATGAACATGATGGAAAGTTAAGAATACAACTAATTTGCTACACCTTAATTATCAATTAAGAATAGCTTTAATTAATTTGTTCACTAAACATGGTGGACCCCTAAGCATATATTATGTTCACAAAAAGAGAAAAAGGTAGCACTAGACAATAATGACAAAAGGATTCTTCACCGCAAAGTGTAGAATAATTAATTGCACATCACAAACACACCAAACAATATTACTACTTACATACCTAAAGGCTTCGATATCTCATTCAACAATAAAGACTACTACTCTAAAATCTAAATCAAGATATTTTATTAAAAATCAACTATTTTTTTACAAATCATGTGATAATAGTATAAGTTAGGTATCAAATTCACCCCAAAAATGAAGATCCGTCAAACATGTCTAGACTTATTTTGTGCTAAGAATATATTCATTAATGATATACAGTATATATGTATGTATAATAGTTGAAAATGAAAGGACATAACAAAGAAAAATCAGAAAAGGGAAGGCAATATAACTTTGTGAAGCTTCTGCAGAAGAGCAAAGTATTTGATTCTATGAAGAAATTTGGAAAGCTAAAATTAACTAATTGAATCGCATTCGTCAAAAAATTATAGTTATATGCAAATAGTACAATAAAGATGATATATACACAAAATACTAAACCCCTTATTAGTAATATTGTTTCAAGTTATATTTCTTTGGCTTGCTTTCGTAATTTACTATAGTTCTTATTTTCCTGACCCTTTACTAATAACTTTTTGATTTGGTACTTTATTCATGGAATATATTTCTAGAAGCTAAAATATAAATTAAATAGGGATTTGCAAAAAAAGTGAATATCAAAGAAATGTGTACATACATTAACACATGCAACTGAAAATCAAATTGTGTTTATGACCCACTTTTCCACTTGCCATGTGACAAATACCATAGTGCAAATGTACTGAACACTATTTATTTTCTATATTTAATTAAAATATGAAAAAGTTAGGATTGTATGAATTGAAAGTGGTTTTGGGTAAAATTTATTCGTACCGAGTGTTTATATCAAGTCAATATATATATTTCATGTGTTTAAAATTATACTAGTTCATTTTACTTCATGAAATCACGTAATAATAAAAATTACATTAAATTAATACAAATACCCGATGCAAATAATTTTTTTCTGTTTTAAATAACATATGCATCATTATAAGAACGACCTAAAGTTAGTATAGTGGACTTGTCTTTTTAACAATCGGATAGAATGTTATTATTTGTCTCTCCACTATATATAATTCCCCACTACTCCTGCCCGTAAACGGACGAAGTTCGACCATAAGTTATTGGTTCGATTGAATTTGATATATTTAATTTAAACTTAAATTTAATATTTTTACGGTTATTTTTGAGTTGTTTGAGTTGTGTTGTATTTCGGCAGTAATATAAAGAATTTTTAGATTTGAAGAGCATGAGTTGGGCTCGCCTTGTCAATTTAACGGATTGACTCAAATGTAATTTAAACTTTATTTAAGTCATATATTTTGAGTTAAAATACTAATTCATTTTTATTAAGCAGTAATCTGAATTGATCAATATATAATGAATTTATGAATTAATCTAAAATTTAACATGAATTTATCAATAAATTTTTACTGTCTACACTAATATCCTCTAATATGAACAAGAAAAGTTTGAAAGAAAACAATTAGATCCTAATATTCTACAAAATGTGCCTCGCTGAACATAAATTCAATTGTTAATAGAAAAATATTAATGATCCATACGATTTGAAAGGAAATCATGCAATTAAATGATATGATTGGAGACGGTCGCCAAGAATGGGCACCAGAAGGGAGTAGGCTACTTCTCATTTACAAGTTACAGAGAGAAGAGAGGCGAGTGAGACTGGGAGAGAGACGAGAGAGGAGAGAGAGAACAAAAAGTGGGAGAGAAATGAATTATATATGTATATTGATTAGATAATTACACATATGTATTTGTATATATGGCAAGTGAGATTGGGAGAGAAAGGAGAGAGGCGAGCGATATTGGGAGAGGGAGGAGAGAGGGTAGAGAGTGGGAGAGAGGTAAATTATATATGTATATTGGTTAGATAATTGTATATTATACATATTCATTTATATACAAAGCAAGCGAGGTTGGGAGAGAGATGAGAGAGGTGAACGATATTGGGAAAGGGAGGAGAGAGGCGAGCGAGAGAGGATAGAGAGTGGGAGAGAGGTAAATTTTATATGTATATAGATTGGATAATTGTATATTATACATATGTTTTTGTATATTCTGGTGAATTATACATATACAAATGTGGCTAATTATATAAACTCGAAGTCAGCCCACATAATTAATGTATAATATTAGTCGTGAGTGGTAATTATAGCAAACTATAGCTCTGATAAGTAATTAAGTAGTATAAATTTGCTTAATCGCATAATTTTTCCTATATTTATTGGGTAATTGAACGTTTTGGACTGGAATTTTTAAAACGTTTTGGACATAAATGTTATGAGGTACAAAAGTATCAAGTACCAAATGGTTAGACAGCCCATTATCTTGGCATAACCTTCATGGGCTCATATTTCTTGCTTTTTTAATTGGGTTTCGCAATCAATATCACATAAATTAAGAACACACATACAATAACTATATATATTTTAAATTTTAAACATGGATCAAATTTATGCATGCGTTACTATAAAAAAAAAAAAATTATCACATGGTGTTCGGGACTCGGGAGTCTATATTGCAGCCCCCATAAAATCTGAATCACGCACTGCAGGGCTCATTTAAGAGTTGTCAAAATTATTTCTCCTTAAAAGTTTATACTCGATTAGACTTTCCTCGGCTCTATTGTATCGAAACTCTTAAAATAGTTAAGAAAACCTGAAAATTTAGAATCCAGAATTCTATTATATTTCTTCATCTATTTTCTCTTTGTTCAATGCATTGTCTAACAAACATACTCCTTCCATCTCTATTGACATACCAATATTACTAGACATTACAAAATATTCGATATATTTTCATGAATTAAATTATGATATAACTTGTGACAATTTAACTTCATCTAAGAATTTAGATGCTTAATATCTTATGATATATTCTATACAAAATTTCTTTTAAACAGTCGCTCAACATTGTTGGTAGTCAAAATATATATTTCTAATAAGTAAAGGTAAAACAAACTTAGAGCATCAAGTTGGTTCCATGGTCTAGTGGTTAGGACATTGGACTCTGAATTCAGTAACCCGAGTTCAAGTCTCGGTGGAACCTATAAATTTTTTTTTATATTTATCGTAATCCCAAATTCACTAGAAATAAAAGATTTTACTAGCTCCATTAATATTTTTTTTGATAAAATACTCATGGTTCGAATAAATCAATCACAGTAAAATGGAAAATCTTAAGTCTATGCACAAAAATAACTGATAATTTCTGTTAATCATAATGAGTTTCTACCTCTCCAACATATAGAGTTATAGATACATCATGTTATAATTGTTGAGTCTCGCGATCAACCTAAATAAAAAGCATTATTATTTCTGTTAGTCCACAAGACACTCCCAGTTAGAATATTTGATTTTTCATGTTTATTAATTCAAATTTTGCCAATATGAGCTTTCCTCAAATCGTAATTGATTTATAACTTTGAAAAAAGAACACTAATCAATTATAAAAATAAATAAAATACTCCATAATAATTTATAGTAATTCTTATCTATGACGTATAATAGATTCTCAAAGGAAAAAGTACTACTAAAAGCAAACATGATTGATATCCACTCAAATGCGCGTTGATTTCGCTTTAATAATCAACTAGAAAATCATTATCATTAAGACTTATTTGTGTATTGTATGATTCTCTAATCTTTGAACTTTTATGTAAAAGCCACAAAATTATATTAATTACCTGCATTTTAATTCAGGTAGTTGATAATACGGTTGATTTACTCTTATTTTTCATTTGAATCACTTATTTTAAGCAAATGTTGAGATTGTTCTTTTTTTAATCAGAAGTTTTTAAATTGAGCTTTAAAAAATAGATAAATTCTTGAGAGCGAAAGTTTTCCTCTGAATCAGGCCTTACCGAGCTCAAATTCAAATTGATTGGACTCTAATGTTTTTTTAGATTTTAAGAAGTCAAAATTTAATTGACATTTTCCTTCTTCTGATGTTAAATTGTGATATAGTACTCTCGATAAATTATTATATCATTTATTCATTTGGACTAGTTTATATTAAATGAACTAAATGTAATTGGGTCTTTTTCTTGACTTCTCTGCCTACCTATTTGACAAAAACAACTCCATTTCATAATTCTTTCTCATCCAAACAACAAATAAAACGTTTTTTTTTCTGTCCAAAATAATAACACGTTAATGTTAATTTCTTTGAAAAAGTCTGGTAGAAATTGTATTGTATAGAAATCACCGCCACATGATTATACTTATTTAAGGTACCAAATGGCGGAACGTTATTTTTTCTAAATATCATTCCGCAGCTATTAATGAAATTTTGATTCCATCATTGATAATATAATTTTTTTAATGATATTCAGTAAAAATGTTCTTGATTTTTTTTCTCTTTATTTAAACGCCGTGTCTATATAAGATGTGAACAATTTTCTACGTTTACGTATTCATCCTCATCCATAGCCATTAGCTCCTCTTTAGTTTCTTGCCATACTTAAATTTATTCTCTTTGTTCGTCTTTATTATAATATTGATTTAACATATCTTTTGATGGATAATAAATAAAATAATAAGCTACGTATATTATTTTTAAATATAATAAATTTGATGTTTTGAAATTTCTTTTTATACTTAATAATAAAGTAAATTAGTGTTTAAGTCATAAAATATATATATATTTAATATATAGTGAATGAAAGAAAGTAGTATCTGACTAAAAGGAAAGTGCTGTTATTACTAGTTTATTCTTAGTTAAGCAGTAGTATCTAATCTCCTATGTCAACTTATTTATCTTGAATTCTAGATAGAGTTATTTAAAAATTTAAGACAAAATTAATTATACTTTGGTTACTTGTATTAGTAATAATTGTTCACTACAAATATCTTAAGATATCATATAAAAAGAGAAAATATAAGTATTTTAAATATATATATATAAGGGTAGAATAGTTTTCTTTTAAAAAACACTCTTTATAATTAATTACTCCAAATAACTTGAGACAAGGGAGTGTTTTAGAATCCTCTAAATACAACAAACAGTTTCTTATTTACATAAAAATCTACTCATCTAATTAAATGAGGAAAAAATATTTATTTTGTTACGTGAAACACCATAAATTTGGGATAATGCATAAGTACCCCCTCAACCTATTGTTCGAAATCTCAGAGACACACTTATACTATACTAAGGTCCTATTAGCCCTGAACTTATTTTTTAAATAATTTTCTACCCGTATTCGGCCTACTTGGCATTATTTTTTGGGCCCAACGCTGGTTGACTTTTTTTTTTCAAACTAGTGTCACGTTGGTTGAAAAGGGGTAGAAAATTACTTATAAAATAAGTTCAGGGGTAGTAGGACCTTAGTATAGTATAAGTGTGTCTCTGAAATTTCGGGCATAGATTGAGGGGGTACTTGTGTTGGGTTTTATTTGCCCTGATTTCTTACCATAAATAGGTTTTCCTTTTAGGAAAAGGTTTTGGATTGGCTAGTCCTTTTTCTGGTAGGAAAAGGTTTAGGACTCTATAAATAGAGGCATGTTCCTTCTAACTTAATCAGCATTCACAATGTAGTCTTAAGGGCTTTGAGAGTTTTGGTTAGGGGGAGAATTTATGGGTCACAAGCTTGATATGTTATCACTTGTGTGAACCTCCCATGTATTCCGAGTGAATTGGTTGAGGTTGTTTCTCTCTGTATTTTGTACTCTCATATTTATAGTGGATTGCTCATCTCCTTTGTGGACGTAGGTTGATTGACCGAACCACGTTAAATCTTTGTGTCTTTTGGTGTATTTCTCGTTGTCTTCTTACTCGTGATCTTTTGAGATTTGCTTTGCTAGCTTCCGCATTTACACCTGCTTATATTTCGGTCCTAACAACTTGTACATTTTTTTCCATAAATTTTAATGAAAATAAAAAAGCAAAAACACCACCTAATATGAACATGATGGGTAGTGAATTGACATGTTATTCAAATAAAACTGTGACTTAAAGGAGCTTTAAAATAGTGCATACGCATTTGACACCAAGTTGTTGCTGTGGTAACTGTTGTACTTCACAGTACTATAACTTCCTCTACAAGAATGTTCTCATCATTAGTTCCAACCTCTTTTTTTCTCAGCCAACTTGTCTCTCTGCTTCTGATTATCGTGATTGTCGATAGTAACTGATGATTAGTATGGTAATAATAATAGGTGGAGAAGATTGTAAATAATGGTGAATGAAGATGATAACTGCCAACTTAGGAGATTTAGGAAAGATAATAGAGTAGCAAAACTAAATAAAGAGTAGTGCTCCATACATAATGATAGTAATTATGGATACATGATTATTACATTTAAATGAATTACATCTTAATAATATTTTATTAAATTTATAAATCGAGATCTAAATGATTACGATTTGACATAAAAAAATAAATAAATAAATTCATAGCTCTCAAAATCTTAATTTCCATAAACGGCTCTACCACCACACAAGAGATCAAGTTGATGTTTGTGAAAAAACATGTCACAACACTGATTAAAACAGCGTTGAATGATTTCGTACCTTAATATTCTCAAACAGGATCTATCATTTTTTTTTTATTTGGTGTGTGTGTGTGTTTGCTTTTTTCCTTTTTCCTATTACAAATTCTTTGTTTATCTTTTTGGAACTTTACTATATGTTGCTTTCTGAAAAATGTTTACAGATACCTCAACAACCTTCGTGGCCAAAAGCATTAAAGAAAAAAAATATCCATCTTTATCTTCTCTTTACTTTTCCGTAGTCACGTAGCTAGAAATAATTTCATAGTGTTCAAACTTTTGAAGTAAATAGTAGTTGTTTGACAACAAATAACAACTAAAGTTAAAAGAAAAAAAACTAAACTATATATCTAATAACACTGTATAAAATTAAGTAGCAAGATCCAAATTTTGTTTTAGAAAAAGCAAGTAGAGAGAAAAAAGAAAAAAGGAAAAAAGAGTAGTACTACTATATTAATTGTTGGTGTCATATCTATTGGCCCACTGCAGTTAAAAAGGTAGAGAGCCAACCCCATATGCCATATTCAAAACGTTGTGGTCACATTCTTCTTCTCTTTAAAAATTTCTTTTTTTCCCACTTTGCCACGACTACCAACTCTATCCTTCACATGTTTTTGTCATGATCAATAAATAACAACAAACATATAACCACACTTTACTCCGAGATAATTCTTCTAACTGCTACCCCTTTTACAGTACAATTATATTTTTACAGTACAATTTTTCAACCAACAAACTTAAAAGTATTATTTTCATGAATGTATCATCAACTGGCCACATGGTACTACAAGGGGAAACCATAGATTACATCAAGAATTCTAATAAATTAGTAACTACTCCCTCTGTCCCTATTTACTTATCTTTATTTTTTTTTATATTTGTTCTTATTTACTTGTCCATTTTACTAAATCAAGAAAGAATAATAATTTTTTTTGAATATGCCCTTATTTCATTCTAGAAAATTTCTAGTATTACTAAATTGTAATATATGCTTTTTGGAACCAGAAAATACATTTATTATACTTGGAGAGTTGCATAATCTTTTAAGTTAAAGGATAAAATTGTAACTAACCTACGATAATAATTGATGCCTTAATATATGTGTCACTTCTAAAGTGGACAACTAAATAGGGGCAGAGGGAGTATATAGTACCTTCTTTTGCGCATCATGGATTTTCGATGATATAAATGATGAACAGTACAAAATAATGGTATGCTAAAGGTAGTTAAGCTTGCAAATAAATTCATCTTAGCCTTGATTATGATAGAAAATGTACACTACTATAGAGACAGTCACGGAAAATTTGCTACTACTTTGTCAATAGATAGTTATTTTCCACCTATCTTGAACTGATGTATACGAAAAATTCTGCAGAAAAGAGAAGAAAAAAAAACTACGATATGGATACTTCACTATATTTTTATCCCTAACAACTATATATATAAGAAAAAAAAACATGATACTGTTATTGCCCTACCGGTGAAAGTTGCCTTAACGAGTTTGATTCGCTGGAAAATGCAGCCAGCAACTTTTCCTTAGTCAGCTGTTCAGATCCACTAGACTTGATGACAAATGTGTGATATACAGTACCATTCCCCGCGGAAAGTTTTGATTCAACAACGTTGATTTGTGCGTCGTTGAATATTTGGATGATTCGAGATAGTGGATGGGTTTCCAGTGAGCAGCTCACCCTTACAGTGACTTCATCATTGGCAGCTTCTATGTTGATGTCGGGTCCTCGGATTGGAATCTCAGAACTAGGGCTGTCTTCTGAAGCGATTGCGTCCCTTGAAGTGCTTCCTAATCTCAGTTCCCTCTCAGATTCCATATCTCTTAGTTTTTTCTGCAGCTCAGTTATGTAAGCAATGGCATCTCCTAAGAGGGAAGCTTTGTCCATCTTGGATATATTCGGGACAACAGCTCGTAAGGCATAGAACCGCTGGTTCAACTTTTCCCTCCGCTGTCTCTCTGCCTCTACATGATTGAGAGGCTCTTCCCTTCCGTTGGCTGGCTTTCTTCCACGTTTTCGAGGCCTCTTTTCATCCACTGGGCCTGCACGGTCTTCCTTGCACGAAGCTTCAACATCTGAATGTTCAGACTCAACATTGTGTGCTGGGGAAACAACGGTTCTTGAGGTTGCTCCGGTGAAATCAATTTGCATTCTAGCAGCTGGTTTTTGATGTTGAAAGTTGTTCAAGCGGAATTCTTCCCTCCCACCATTGATTAGGTTTTGTCCTGGGGTTGGAGGACCATAGAGCTCCACAGGCTTTCCCAGCTTCACATTACTGAATTGAGCCCAAGAAGCAGGATTTAAACCATTACGTGCGTTAACAAATGGCATCCTGTTACCATTTTGGTACATGTCCCATGGCCTCTCCTCCGCTTTCCTAACAGCAAGTTTTTCCCTAAAGTGAGTACCAGAATTCAAATCATGCCCAAATATCTTAGGATTTCCATCTGTTCGTTCAGCAACAGCGCCAGAGTTGGAAAGGCGGGGATTGTTTCCCTCGTTTTTCTCAGGTACAACTTCTATACCTGCTGCTTGCTTATCCCTAACAAGTGACAAAAACGACGAGAAGCAAGATTTTATATTCTGTAATAGCTCTAAACTCTCCGGTATCGATCTGACTGACCCCAATTCCACAACTCCTACATCAGTTGGAATCAAAATAATCGTTTGCATACCAGCAGACTTAGCTAAGAAAGATCTAGCACAATAATCTAGATTAGATGTCAATGCATCTGATAACCACAAATACTTACCTGATCCAAAACACTTCCCCGGACCTCCCTCTCCTCGAGAGAAGGAAAAATACATCGAGGCAAGGAAGAACATTTCAGTATCAGTAACTCTATCTAATCCAAAAGCATAGTTATCTTCATCTGTTCCACCAAATAACATATGCAGCTTCTGAAGTACCCTCTTCCTCATCCTTTGTTGACCCTCATCATCGAGGCGTAGATTGAAAATCTTTTTAACTTCACGCTCCTCTCCTTCCTTAGGCTCTCTGCAACACCCATCCCCCCACCCTAGCACCAATTCCCCGGACTTAGACCGAGAAATTTGCCAAAAGATGGCATAATTCCAGCTAAAATTAGCGGCGTTTGGGCGTTCCACGAGATCTGAAAGCTTATTCTGCAAATTCTGATCATTACCTATTGCCATTAAAGAACATTCTGCTGAAACAGAGCCAGACATCAAATATTCAAAAGCTTCCTTTCCTAAAACAGACGCCACCATAGCCTTATCCTCACCACTCCACAACATATTCCCAGTAACCATATCTATCTACCTACTAATAAAATCCTTTCAACTACAAAACACCCAAAAAAAAAAAAAAGATTCCAAATTTTATATTCCTAAGATGAATCAAGAACTAAAAAGACAATTCTTTTTCTTCTTTTTTTCTCCAAAGCTTCAACCTTTAACACATTTTAAAACACCAATTAACCAATCCAATACAAACCCATCTTAACTTCATTCAAAACAATTGATCTTCTTCATTTTATTGAACACCCAATTGTCCATACCTCAAATTTCAGATCTCAAAAGCTTAAAAATCTAAAAGGTATCAGTAAAAAGATACAAACTTTGACATAAAAATGCATATATATGGACAAAAAAAAGAAACAAAGATTGGTTAAAAGAAGCAAAAAAAATACACACCAGTAACTCTGCACTGCAGTTGCAGTCAAGAAACAGAAACAAGCAAAACTTTAGAGCTCTGCAACAAAACTGATGTTTTCAATTGGGAGAATTTTTATAGTTTTTCCTCAATAAAGAAAGATTTGTGGTTTTCTCAGGGAAAAAAAATGAAAGAAGATGTTTTCTCTATTTTGTTGCACAAGTAAAAGAGAGAGAAGCAAAGTTTTTGGGTTTGTTCTAAATCCCAACTGTATGTATGTGAGAGGGTTTAAATGGTTAAAAAAGAGTTAACCATGGTTGGGTTAAATATGAACATGCTTTTTCGTGATTGGGGAACAGTCGCCATTTGAGTACTTTTGGTTATTTAAATAAAATTATTCTTAATCTTTGTAAATGGAAATTTAACTTTGTCACGTGGTTAAGAAAAGAATGAAAAAACATGTGCACACTTTAAAAATAGCACCTATCTAGATTTTTGTGTGTTTGGTCGAGAGTTTTTTCCTTTTAGGTTGGTCCAAATTTTTATTTTAAAAATATTATTGATATAAGGTAGTTTATCATATTATCTGTTATATATATATAAAATTTTATAAATTCATTATAATTTATGACCTGTCTTTTTTATCACACGTTATATTCCACTATTACCCACGTAACCTCAATCCTATCACCCCACACCCTTTAATCATATTTCACCATTCATAATATTTATTTACTAAAAAATAAATAGTTTTTAAAAAGTAATTTGTTTATCAAGTAACGAAATAAAAAAAAATTTATCATTATTTCTTTATTTATTTAAAAAAATCATCATATCAATAGTCTCCTAATATAATATTTTTATCTATTTATGATTAACACGAGTCTTTATCGCTATTAATTCCCTCCTTCTCAAAATATTTATTCATTTATCGAGATAATCAAATCATTAACTTTTTAAAGTGGAATGAAAAAACACATGCGTCCTCAATCCTCATTATGGATTACTATCAGATTTGATCTGATATTATTTCCCTATTTAAGTTAAATCACAAATAGCCCATATATTTTTTTTTTCTATTTTAAAAAGAATAATTTCTTTTCTGTTTTGATAACATTTTAACTTTAACTTTTCACATGGCATATTTAATACCACAAGATTAAATGACATTTTGATACATTTAACATAACTTTAATTCTGTTTTATTATTTTTTGGTAACCAATGTAAATTACCATTAACAAACAAAAACCAAATACACCTAAAGAGCATTCAATCCCCTTATAACCCTCTAAGAAAGATATTAAGAAAGTTAAGCCTCATATAGAACTCTAATTACACAAATCTCTTCAACAACCAACTATACTTATTCGCCTTTCTAGACCGTTTAACTGCCTCAAGTCTATCTACAAATTCCTTCTTAATTTGTGTCACAGACGTATCTGTATTTATAGTGATGCCTTTAAACAATTTTCAGTTCCTTGCTCTCCAAACATGGTATATCATTGCTCCGCACAATGCAGCGTTAAGTTTCTTGTGAAACTGTTTCCAATTCTTCCTTCCCAGTCTATTTAGAATATGTTTGACAGTTCCAGCAGGAATATGTGTTCCAGACCAATGTTGCATTTCAGCTTGGACTCTCACTATCCATTCACAAGTAAAGCAAGTGAATATGGATCTCCTCTACTGATTTCTCACACAAACAGCATGTGTCATCTTCCACTAGAATGTTTAATATCTTGAGTCTCTCTTTGGTTAGTAATCTATCTTGCACAACCAGTCACAGTATGAATCTATGCTTAGATTGAGCACATCTAGTCCAGATTAAGTCAATCACTCTAAGTCTAGCATGTTGCTCCAATAGTGTATTATAACTCTGTGTGAGTGAGTACTTTTCCTCATAAGTGAGCAAGTAAACACGAGATGAATACCAAATCTGCATCTCTGCTTTCAAGGCATTAACCTTCTTCCAGTACCAACTTGAGTCCAATGGTGGAGTATGTATCCATATGTTATTCATATATACTCCATGTACCCACCTTATTCATAACACATCTTCCTTCATAACAAGTTGTCATAGCAGTCTACCAACAGAGGCCATATTCCACAACTTACTACTTTTGACTTTCAAGCCACCAAACTTTTTAGGAATGCAGACTTTGCCCCCATGAAACTAATGGCACTTTTCTTGCTTCATCAGTACTTCCCTACAAATAATTTCTACATTTTTATCCACATTCTTTAATATACTCTGAGGCAATATGAATACGGAACTCCAAAATTATGTATTGAGAAAAGGATAGCATTAATTATTTGAAGTCTACCTGCATAGGACAATTACTTGGAATAAACACTAGTGATCTTAGATGTTATCTTGTCTATGATCAGTTGATGACTAATACTTTCTCTGTTCAATTTATTTATCATATTTATCAAAAATAATTAATTTAAGATATTCATTTTTTTTTTTAAAAAGTATCTATTATATTATTTATTTCACTTTTATAGTTGATTTAATAAATGTGGAGAGATATTTAGATTATCAATATTTATGGAAATTTACCCCTTTACCTCGAGAGGTAAGCATATAAGTTTAGTGACTCGATGTATATCTTATTTTTTTCAGAACTCACATATAAAGGTATGTTGATATTTTATCAATATTGTTGTCAAATTTAATACCCGCTTACACTTTAAATGGCGGTGTTGATAGTGTAAAAAAGTTTTGTAAGTAGAAAAACTTAATTAAGCCGCATAGTGAAAGATATTCGAATAACCTACATATGTCTTTTATATATGATTATGATACTATGTTATTAATCTTATAATAATAAAATAAAATTAATGAGTTATAAAATATAAAAATATATTTTAAAGCTGACAAAAAAGTGTTTATAGAAAATAAAATAAACATAAGAATTAAAATAGTACTCTATAATTTATTTAGCTAGGACAGTTGGTCAAATAGACCATCGATAAGTAAGAGCCAAAGCTAATTAGGACGGATGAACGAATATTTTTGTCGACAATTCCGATATATAAATAATGCCATGCATGCGTAATTTTATAGAAAATTATAAATATAAAGTATAATATTTTAGTGCTTTTTGTTTGATACCGCAGATGGGGCTATAACTTTTAACTTTTCTCTAATTGCATTCATTTATTTATATAAAATAATATATAACATATTCCATAAAAAATTTAAAAATAATAAAATATTAATTTATATTTATCTTTTAAGATGTAGCTAACTCTTTATTATTAATTATTATTTTTATAATACTTTCCTCCCCCAATGAGCAAGAAAGTGATTATATCATGTGAATATATGATGAAGTAAAAAGGGCTAAGGTGAAAAGCAAATCCTAGGTAACAAAAGTATTAATTAGGCATTTGATTTTTTTCCTATTTAAAGCTTTTGATGAAGATTAAGGGACAAATAAAGCTTTAACAACACACCAATAGGCCAAATTGAGTAGAATCTAAGGCTCCTGTAATTTATTCCAAAATAAAGTGCTTCATTAAGATGTGGGGTTACCCTAATCACTATTTTTTTATTACTATAATATAATTTAACAATATTTTTTAATAAAAACCTATAATTTTCAGTTATGTAAGTACGTGGACCCCACGTGGGTCCCACCTGTTAAGTCAATTAAATCATAATTTATGTAAAACTCAGTATTTTCAGAAAGAAAAATAAATATATTGTAGTAGTATTTTGTTAAAGGAAAAAGTTTAAATTTACTCATCTGTTATTTAAAAAATAGCAAATACTTTTTACCTTCCATTATACTTTTTTTTTTTTGTCTATTAGAACTTTGGTAAATCTAAAATAGTTTTGTTTCAAAATATTACAAGAACAAATTTAATTATTTTGCTGTTAAAAAATATATATATTACGATAAATTTTATATCGTTAAAAGAGATATATTTCGTGAAATTATAATTCTTACCTATTCTTGAATACGATACATTATAATTTTGTTACATTATCACTTATATCATTACACTTTCATTATTAATGACTCAAACTCATAACCTTAAGATTGAAAATAAGAATGCCTATAACAACTCTCTCTTGACTCCCTATAGATATTATACTGCAATTACAACTTTAATCATGGTTAATATAGCTCAGTTAATTTCAGTGGTTATGAAATGAATTAAAGCGATAATTTAAAAAAAAACGTGATTACGTAAGCGTTAATCAGGGATTAGTAGTGGGATTATAATGGTGATTGATTAAATGGGAAAAAACGTGAACAATCTGAACAGGGAGAAACTCGTGAAAATGTAGATGAGACTATTTCATGACATGTGACCCAAAAATAAAACTTGTCCGACAACTTGCTTTCTATCAAAACAATTAAGTGGTTACAATATTTTCGTACAAATTAATATTCCCTCCGTCAATTTCACTTTGTTATATTTAATTAAATAGATGAATCTTATTTTTATTTTTATTTATATAAATTAAAAACTTAATATATAAATAATCACTTTACTCTTTACTTATTTATATTATCATTTAAAATATGTCAAATTAATATTTAAAAAAGTAATAATCAGAGTCAGAATTAAAAAAATTGCGGCATTCCAATTAAGGGTTTATTTGTTTCCATTAAAATAAGATGTCTGAATCTGAATACACATTTGAATATTAAGATATGCATTAAGATCTAGATGAGTAAATCTGAATAAACATATGAATATTAAAAAATTGTCTCTAAATCTGAGCACTAAATTATTGGTATTGTTTGTTTTTAATATCTGAATGTGCATATGAAATTAATATCAATAAAATGTTATAAAAACACTCATTTAAGTAAAATAGTTGTTTTATAGAAAATAATATTTTAAACATTTTTATCGTAACAAGGTAATATGATTTATCGATTAAAAATTCAAAATTAAGTTACATCATTAATATGACTATTTTTTGCACTCAAAAACTTCGAGAATACAATATAATGTTTTATAAAAATATTTTATTTTATAATGGGCATTTGTTATTGTTATCGATCAAATAATTAATACTTTCTTATTTTTTGGAACCGTGCTAAATATCATATCATAAATGCTTATCAATTTAAATATATTGATTAATTTATGAAAGTAAAAGACGTATATTAAGTTAGTAAGAATAAAGAAAATTATAATGGTAAACATATAATTATCATTAATTAAATAAGAAAAAGAATTTTTATGAGTTGTTGTGAAGTAGTTAAATTAAGATATGAATCTTATTTTTAAGTCTAAACGATATTAAAAGTATATTATAAATCTGATTCATTCAAATGTATTTAGACATATTAAGAAACTTAGGAAAATAACAAATAAAATTAAAAAATTAAATAAAATAAAGCTAATTGATTAAGATTTAAACTCTCATTAAATATAAAAAAAAAATAGGCCTAAATGTACCTGGTTTGTCTAAGTACGACTACACACTAGGCTTGACTTTTAAGTCAGATTTGTAACTTTGCTATATTTTAGATACAATGCTAATATAATATTTACATATTCGGATCTCATTTTTTAGTTTAAAGTTTTTCACTTGTTAGAATAAATTAGCTTGCACATTTTTTCTTTCACTCAATTAAAGGTGTAATTTCTATTTTTTAATTGTTGACTCGACTTGAATATCTTATTAATAATTACAACTACATATAAGTAATTATTAAAAGCACATATGTCTTCGACTATGTTGGTGCTTTTAGTCATTAGATTTTATTAAAGGATAATTTTGTCATTTTGATCTAATTATTACTACAAGAGAACTTTTTAATATTTTATATATATTCAAAAACCATCTACATGGTATTATAAATCATAATAACTATAACTAATGAGTTAAAGTATTCTCAAAATGTCATCTACCTCAAATAAACTAAACTAAAGAGGATAACCAATATTATTTAATAATTTAGGGAAATTATTTAAAATTATTATGTATTAAATTGGTAAATATAAAACATATTTTCACTCAACAAAAAAAGAGAGGTGATTTTGGGGGGGTGAATGAAACACGCGGATAAATTCACGTGAAAAGTGGAGTAAAATGCGTCACGCACCGCCAGCTTGGCCGTCACGCCTTCTGGGTTTTTCTTTTATGAGCTAATAATAATATTCTTTGTGCCAATAAAGAAATACTAAACACGTTCACAACAGTACTATACTACTACTAATTCCTATTTACGTGGCACTCAATAAACAAACTCATTAACACGTGTCCTCATCTCAATCACCTCGAATTCGACCAACAAATAATTCTCAAAACTAGAACACCAACTATATTAATATCTTTATTTTCTTCGTCCACTATTATTTGTCAAGATATGATCATATATCGTCCACTATTATTTGTCAAGATATAATCATATATGATCATTAAAAAATATATATAATGTACAATTTAACAGATATAACTTGATTGCTTATTATTATTAAAATAATTTATACTTTCTAAAAGCGATAAAAATAACTTTTTCACATTAAAATAGTTTTGTAATTTTTTTCACGTTAAGGGTAAAATTGAAAAAAGTTACTAATTATTTCTTGATTGTTTTAATTTTGAATAACTATTTTTAATATTTCTGACAGACAATAGCGAATGGTTCATTTTAACAAATTAAGAAAGAATAATTTTTCTCTACTTATTTAATTCATTTATTTTATAATTAATAGGAATAGACTGATAGGCTAACTATGTTAATAATTGTTTTTTTTATAATATGTATATTAATTCAATAGATAAATAATTAAAATCGAGGGAGTACATATATATACTAAAAGGATGAGACATGAAACACGCCTAGTGCACTATAGTAAAATTCTTAATTATTCATCTATCAGATTATTCTGTGTCCTTATTTATTTGTGAAATAATTTTCTAGTTTGAATTTCAATGAATATTTCTTTTATCTTATTATATTTTTAATTTTATTAGCATTTACTTAATACCTTTTCGAAAAATAATGTGTAAATATGTTTAGCATTTTATTCTCTGTGTCTTATTTATATGTTGATTTCATTAAAATTAGATTTTCTTTGATACTTTATCTTTTCACAAATTAATATATAAATGACATTATTCTTCTTAATTTGTTCTTAGGAATATGAATTTGATGAAGATAAGAAAAATTAAATATTTAATTCATGTCTATTAATTAACTTGATTATTCAAAATAAATTAATTACGTTTATTTGTTGAAAACTTAACTTCAAGTTAATAGTAAGTAAAAGAAAAAACATAAACATACATAAATCCTAAGGGTTTGTTTGGAAGGAAAGGATTTGGTATAAGTGGGTGCAATTACTCTTCCTGTCATGTTTGGTTTGCTCATCCAATTAAATTACACTTATCAATTCACAAGGAAATCACTTTTTGTTTTATTTTTTCCCTTTTAGTTCTATTTATATCTTATGAGATTGGGAAAATCTGCAATCGCTATTCTTTAGTGTGCACAGGGTAAAATTTTCGCTCTTATGCAATAGCTTGTAAATCATATAAGAGAGGTGACCCGTACTAAGCAAGCCTGGTGCAACGAACTCGACTCAGAGGGCAAATCTCTTACTTTCGCTGGCTAGGAATTTCGAACTTGAGACCTCTAACATGAAAGTGTCAAACTCAAATCACTGGGCCACCCCGAAGGATAACAAATTAATTTATATTTATTTATTGGAAAACTTAACTTGAAGCGAAAGAGTATAATCATAAACTTACACAATTCCTTATAACATGAAATCTAAAATGTTGTTGTATAAATAGGAACAAAGAGAGTTTAACTAACAAGTTTAAAATGGTATACACTTTATATTTATGATTATTTTCTTAATAGATGTGTTAAGTCAAAATCTCTCTCACACACACATACACCCGCTCCTCCGCTTTACTTTAATTTTAAAAAACACTTCAACCCTCTCACGCAAGTTTAAATTTGTCTCACTTTGCATAGCCTTAAATCCACTGCGCACCGCCCTGGTACCATCACTTGGTAGCGTAAAATAAAAATGGTGATGAAAAGCACGTGAATGAGTTGTATGAGGCACGTGATGTGCATTGAATTTAGTTGAGAAAATGCATTTATGTGTAAATAAGATAGGCGTTGGGCATGTGGGGCATTTCCCATTTTTAGTCTTTTAGCTCTTTAGGTGATGCTGATGTTACAACAGAATCGTGTCGTCCGTGTTCATTTCAAATTACAACACCAAAACGCATGTGATCTTCGCTAAAATACAATTTTAGCCAGCTAACTTTTCCAATTTCATATTACTTCTATTTTTTCTACTAGTTTATAAGACCCTTCTTATTTTTACGGATTTAATATACGTTAAAAAATTATTAATTATTATAATTTATATGTATATAAATTCAAATGATAGCTTTTTTTTTTGTCTCAATTTGCATGATAAACATAGAATTCATCTAAAATAGTTTAAATTATTAATTATTATAATTTATAGCAATTTTTATAGAATTTTAAATAATATATGTTGCTTTTTTTATTTTATTTTATGTAGAACTGCTAAAATACAGAAAGTTAACTAAAAATTTTACGTGTATTTTAATATTTTGTGTTGTTAATCATAATGATTTAAAATACTATTTACGTAATTTGAAAATATATAATATATTAACAAAATTAAATAGAAAAATCACAACAGTTCCATTAAACAAATAATCAAATTGACCCTTTGTCCAGGAAGCAAACCTGTAAACTATCAGTTGGTTCATACATTAATTTTTTTTTTTAAATATTATTAATAATGAATTAAGTAAAAATACACTGACAAAGCTGGACGAGAAAAAATGGAGAATAATTCCACCACAAATTTGCACAGCAGAAAGCTAATAAAACATGCACAAGAATTAGCTTATGTGAATCATAGGACAAAAAAAAAATTAGAACCAAATCCAATGACAAAAATGCAATCGGCAAAATATTAATAGTTGTCTACTAATAATTTGGAAGATTACTTAAGAAATAATAAATGATAAAGGATAGTATTGTTATATTATTATTTGATTTTATTAAAAATTTAATGTTTTGATCCATATGTTAGATGTTAAATAATAGTATTTAATAGTAAGGAAAGATAAATTATTTTTTAACTTAAACTGAACAATTATTTTAGCATAGTGAATAATTATTATTAGACTAAGGAAGTATTTCCTAGTCTTATAATAGTTGTTCACTATACTAGTATCTAACCATAAGTGTTTATTTTATGAAATCATAAATAATTTTACATTTTAATTTCTAATTTACCTTTATCTTTAATTATATCATTTCTCTATTTGTATTTATAATTCACTCTTTTCCTTTTTAGTTTTTACTTGCATTAAGAAACTATATAAATTTATAATTCTATCTTTATTTAATATTTTTTAAAGTCAATTTTTAATAATTGATAAATAAATTTATTTTTTATTTTTAATTTGTTTGTTCAAATTTCTTTTTCAAAATCAGATTTTATAGAGTAATATAATGACGAGAGTAATTAGTCATTGTATAAAGTAATTACAATGAACATTAATCACTTGCTCTCTCCTCTCATGTATATTTTACATTTTTACTTTGCATTTGCATTAAGAAATAATATAACTTTACTCTTCTAACCTTATTTAATTTTTTGAAACTTAAATTTTCAGTCAATGAATATGAATTAATTTATTTTGATTAATTTATTTAACCAATGAACGTGAATCATTTACATAACTTTTTTAAGTTGGTCAAATATATTTTTATGCTAATAACTCATAAGGTAAAAAAAGGAACAAATGTTAATTTATGCATTGAAAAAGATGACTTATAAAATAAGACGAAGGGAGTATTTTAATTTTTTTTCTAAATTGGTCAAATATCAATTTTAAGACTAATTAACTATCAGTGTATAATAAAAAGAATATTATAATTAATGCATTTGATTTTATGAAATGAATATAATAGTATGGTCTATTATAAAGATGACATGTAAAATACTCTTTTTTTTATAATTTAGGAAAATGATGTTATGGAAAAAATTAAATACTATTCCAAAAGAAATTTCTACTTTCTTATGTGAAAAGAAGAGAAAGAAGGCAAGTCACACTGTTCACGTGCTCCTTGAATTTGATGGCGTGAGAACTTCACGTGACCCACCCAACCGCGCGCACTTGGTCAAAAGTTATGGGTTCTTTTTTTTTTTTCCTAATAATTAATTGAACTTGGTCAAAAAGTTTTACGTGCATTATTTTTAAATATCGTAGTTAGATTTGAACCCGAGTTTCGTAAGTGGTTTCTATAGTTTGTACTAGCAGAATAATGGCCAATTCATACAGTCTATGGATACACAGTAAATTATGTTCTAATTTATAGTATCAATTTATCAATATAAATACATATTTTTTCTAAAGTTGATAAATGCACGTATATTCCATCCTATGTCGTGAATGATATGTGATGTTTGTGTGTACTTTCCAATTTTAGATAATTTTATCTGCAAATGTGGAGTACTTGGGTCCTGGAAATATACAGGCAAAGCAATTTTATGCATAAGTTCATTGAATTGAGAGAATATTATTTTGGGAATCAACTGTTTGATACAGACTTGTAATGCAAAATACATAATGAATAAATTTATAAAAATTGCTTGAATGGGGTGTATACACTTTTCTCAAACAATCAATTGATGAGTGGATCCCAAATTTGATCTGAAAATGATAGGACATGTTTACTTTTCAAGAGAGATTTCGTCATTTTTAAGCCAAATGCTACGAATACTAAGTTGTTGAAATGTGAGGGTAATATTAAAGTGAGAAAAATATTGATAACATTTTTGAATTTGGCATAAATTATTAATATTGTTTATTAATTATTAACAGTTTTAAAAACACTTATTTACATTCAGATACACTTACGATATGCCACATGACACAAGTGATCTCAAACTCTTATCTGAGCATGAGATTCTTGATAAAACAATCGAGAGAGTATTTTACTCATTGGCAAAAATTTAACAGAGTATTTTACTCATGATACAAAATCGGGCTATATTTAAGTTTAATTAGTTAACTAAAGATGCATTTTATAAATCGTCAATAATTCAAAAATAAACTAGAAAAAACTTCAGAATATAGCAAACATCATCATACATTTAAGATATATAGCTATTGTTTAATTGTATTTTAATTTATGGATACAATTAAATATTAAATAACAAAAATAATTATATTCAAATAAAAATAAGTGTTTTTTGGGAAATTTACATAAATATACTATAATAAAAAAATATTTACCATTTATAGCAAAAAAAAATAATCCACTTGATTACCTTTAATTCATTTATAATAGGGAAAATTGTATATAATGGCAAACTAATAAATTAAATTAATTGCTATAACCACCCTTTCATTTAATTGTGTCTCGTAGCAAACTATTTGTCAATCACCTCTCTCCCTCAAAATCTCGCTCGACACTCTCCTCTCTCGTTCGCTTCCTCTCACTTTTATACAAACATAAGTGTATAAAATCTGTTTTTATTTGTATAAAACGAGAGGAAATTGTATAAATACATATATTTTTGTTCCCCTCTGTCCCCTCTCCCAGATCTCGCTCGCCACTTTCCCTAATCTCGCTCGTCACCCTCGCCTCTCTCGCTTATACAAACAGAAACGAAATGTAGAAATTGCATTTCTGTTTGTATAAAGCGAGAGAAAATTGTATATACACATGCAAATACATATATTTTCGTCTTATACACTTATAATTATACAATAAAAATACTCCCCTGCCCAGTTTCTTTTGCATTTCTCTCTTTCTCGTTTTATAAAAATTCAAATTGTATATAATCTCTCTTTCTCGTTTTATACAATTCGATTCAATTGTATATTTCTCTGGCCAAGTCTTTTTTGCCTTTCGCTATTTCTCAGTTTATACAAATTCAAATTGTATATAATCGTTCTATACACTTACAGTTATACAATTCGTTTTATACACTTCGTTTTATACAATTCTTTGCCCAAGTCTCTTTTTCTTTCTCGTTTTATACAATTCGCTTCAATTGTATATGTATAGCAAATTATACATTTATATGTTTGCTATGGAGTGCAATTATGCAAACTTTGCTATAACATACAAATATGAATTTTATGTTTGCTATATGTGAAAGTTGCCCTTTATAATACAAGTTTAATTCATATTACAAAAAATAATTTTTTATTCACATATAATACAAATTTTAATGATAGATATCACACATTTTAATACACTTTTAATACAATGTGTCAAATTTTTATCAAACAAACATAATATACTTTAAAAAATAATTATAATTCACATATAATTCAAATATATTGCATATATAATTCACTTTTAATACATATTGCAGATTTAACATAATATTGCTATAAATGACAATAAATAAAAAGTATTGCTAAAATCAGTAATTATTTATTAAAATGTACCAATTCATGTAATTTTTCCTTTTTCTAATATGTATGTAAATAAGTATTAAATGATAAAAAATATCATCACACACCTAATCAATTATAGTTAGACACATTTTACGGTGATATTTTCATATTTACCGATCTTCATTACTTTTCATTACTCTCTCTTTCTCAGATATCACAGATTTTTTTTCATTTTTTTTTTCAAGTCCTTGAAATTCACGACTTATTTAAGTAGTGATCTTTATGATTCTTCTTTATTAAGACTCTTGTAATTGCATTTATTTTTTCTTTTTTTATGACGATTATATTTGCATGCATTTATATTTTCCTTCTTATTTCATAAGGTTTTATTTGAAATTTTGTTTTCTCCATTACAATGACGTAAATTAGTATTGCAAGGAGGGTTATAAAATGTATACATTTATTTGACGAATTTTTGGATGAACTATCTTCTTTCAATTCGTGTATTACTCAAAAGCAAAGTAAATTTTCAGTGGAATACATGCATCTGAATATTTGTATTGCATTATATTTCTTTGCTTTTTTTTTTGTTTTTTTGGTTGTTCATTTTTGTATTAAAATATTAACACAAGTTGAAAACTTAATTAACTATACAAGTACATTTTGATACATAAATACATTAAGTTCGTGTTTTTTTTTTAAAAAAATACTTGAAGTAACATTATTTGTCCATTGTATTCAAATTTTGTTTAACAACAAGATTATTTATATGTATACTATATAGTTGTATTAATAAGGTAAATTATATTTAAATTCTCTTATTCATATACTAAATTGTTATACTTTACTTTGTTTAATATATTGATACATTAAGGGAAATGGACCATCGTATGAACTACATTGGCCATGTCATAGATCAACACGAAAAAAATGAGTGTATCGGCCTAAACCACAGAAAGAAACTTAAAAAGGGAATTTTGCGGATAAGTAAACATATATATATACAAGTTAATTAGTTAACATAATTACAGTTTAAATTAATTATCAGTCTCACTAGTTTTTATGAAAAAATTGTGTGGCCTAGTTTCAGTTATATAAACATGTAATTTTTCGGAATTTGTAGTTTGTACAATATAATTTGTATAACTATTTAAAGTTTTGAGTTTGTGTTTGTATAAATTTATTATTTCGAGCTTATACAAAAATAATTAAAGTCAATTGACACTAACCACTTTATACAAATACAAATGTATATAACTCAATTATACAAATAGACGTGAAATATACAAACGCGCACGCAAATTATACAAATGAGGTCTCCCACAACAACTTAAACTATAGCTATTACCCGTAAATATGTAAACTATAACTGAGAAGCCTAATCAAATTTACTATAGTGGCTATTTACGAAATTTGCTCTAACTTACATTGTTTGGTGGGCTCAACCGTGATCCAACAACATCCATCTAATGTTTGTATTTTCAAATCCAAATTTGATTGTCTTTGTCATATTCATATAATATAGTTCCCTTAGCAATATTAGAGCCGATCATAATATATTATTTTACTCACTAGATTGACGATTACTATGCCAAATCTCTAACTACACAAAATATTTATATATGCCAAGGGAGATGACTGAGGAAATAATAGTGAATTTTTATCATGCATTTGTCCTACTTATGATGCATTATCATTTATCGTCCTTTGATGAGTGAGTTTTTTTTTTTTTATATACAAAATACCCGGTATATTATTAGGGCTAATACGTTGAATATCTTCAGGACATACAATTCACGTATTGTATCTTAATAGTACCTTCCGAGTGTACTATTATGTAAATTGTATATCACTAAAGTATACAATATACAGAACTGTACTATCAAATTTTTTAATGCAAGAATTCTGTAAATGGACATATAATTTTTTGACTCACACTTAGGTAATCATGTATAAGTCCTTATTTTCTGCTTTGGGCTTTTTTTTAACAGGACTCTATTAAGCTTAACGATGAGTAACATCAAACAAATATTAACAACATTATTGTTTTTCATGAATATGAATGGAAAGAAAGACGAGCATTGTTAAGTGTTCATAGTCATTTTAACTACAAGTATTGACACCCCTTAATGTTATACTAGATTCGGTATGATAGTGTATATTTATATATTTCTTGAAGAATTTTAAGAATTGAGAAAAGAAAATTCTAAAAAACATGAACCACATAGATCATATAGGAAGTAACCATTTTATTTTTTTTGAACAAAAGACAAATGAGTGATCAATATGTGGAAATTCAATTATCAAATTAAACTCACATGTCCCTTCTTTGAACTTGCCCAATGGCCAGTCCAGGTAAAGGAAAAAAAACATGATAGGCCCAATAATAAAATTACATGTCCAGGCCCATTAAGAAAGAGGCAGCTTAAATTCCAATTTCCAAATTCCCCCTAATTCCCCCTTCACTCAGTTGTTCAAACTTTGGAAATCGCAAATCCATCACTGGAAAAGGTAAACTCTTCAATCTCCATTGCTTCTCTTCCATTTCTTCCTTTCAAAATTCCTGCAAAACCCTATAGTTGTATCTATATACTATACGCATTTTACAGATTATACTCTTCTTCCGTAGAATCTCTGTAAAACCCTAAAATGGAGTGGAACCCTGAAACCGCACAATTTCTCTCCCAATGCTTCCTTAATACGCTATCTCCGCTACCGGAGCCTCGCCGTCGAGCTGAAACAGCACTTTCTGAGGCCTCCGAGAGATCTAACTATGGTCTCGCCGTGCTTCATCTTGTAGCTGAGCCTTCTGTGGATGAGCAGATCCGTCAATCTGCTGCTGTTAACTTCAAAAACCATCTCAAGGCCCGTTGGGCTCCATCACCTCCTAAAGAACCCAATCTTCCAGCATTAAACCCCATTTCCGACCCTGAAAAGGAGCTTATTAAGAGCTTGATTGTTTCTCTTATGCTTAAGTCCTCAACTAAGATACAATCCCAGCTCAGTGAAGCGTTGGCTGTGATTGGAAAGCATGATTTCCCAAAAGCTTGGCAAACTTTGTTGCCTGAGCTTGTTGCCAACCTTGATACTTTGACACAAGCAAATGATTATGCTTCTGTTAATGGTGTATTAGCTACCATTAATTCTTTGTTTAAGAAGTTCCGTTATCAGTTTAAGACCAATGAGTTGCTTCTTGATTTGAAATACTGTCTTGATAACTTTGCAAAGCCACTTTTGGAAGTGTTTAAAAGGACTGTGAATTTGATCGATCAAGCTGTGGCGTGTGGGGCTGCAAATGCCGCAACCCTTAAACTCTACATAGAGTCTCAGAGGTTGTGCTGTAGGATATTTTATTCGTTGAATTTTCAAGAGTTGCCGGAGTTTTTTGAGGACCATATGGATGAGTGGATGATCGAGTTTAAGAAGTATCTCACTGTGAAATACCCTGTGCTTGAGGACACTGGGGATGATGGTCTTGCTGTTGTTGATGGACTGCGTGCTGCAGTGTGTGAGAATATTGGTCTTTATATGGAGAAGGAGGAAGAACTGTTTCAGAAGTATCTAAGCGGGTTTGTGGAGGCTGTATGGAGTCTTCTTGTGGCTTCATCTGCATCTTCTAGTAGGGAACGACTTACTGTTACTGCAATCAAGTTCTTAACCACTGTTAGTACTAGCGTGCATCATATTTTGTTTGAAAGAGATGACATTCTGGAGCAGATTTGTCAGAGTATTGTAATTCCCAATGTGATGCTGAGAGACGAGGATGAAGAGTTGTTTGAAATGAACTATATTGAGTTTATTAGACGGGATATGGAAGGGAGTGATCTTGATACAAGGAGGAGGATTGCATGTGAACTGCTCAAGGGCATTGGTATGCATTACAAAGACAAGGTCACAGCGAAGGTTTCCCTTCAGATACAAAATTGCTTGGGCTTGTTTTCCCAGAATCCGGATGCAAATTGGAAATATAAGGATTGCGCTATCTATTTGGTTGTTTCCCTTGCCACTAAGAAGGCAGGTGGTAGTTCAGTATCAACTGATCTTGTAGATGTTGAGAACTTTTTCGGGTCAGTTATTGTACCAGAGTTGCAAAGTCGGGATGTGAATGCCTTTCCAATGTTGAAGGCAGGTGCATTAAAGTTCTTTACTATGTTCCGAAATCAGCTGCCAAAGGCTGTTGCAATGGCATTACTTCCAGATGTTGTGCGTTTCCTTGCTTCAGAGTCAAATGTGGTTCATTCGTATGCTGCGAGTTGCATTGAAAAACTGTTGCTTGTTAAAGATGATGGGACACGAGCAAGATATACAGCAGCAGATATTAGTCCCTTTTTGTTAGTGTTGATGACTAACCTTTTTAGTGCCCTGGAGAAGCCAGAATCTGAGGAGAATCAATATATAATGAAGTGTATCATGCGAGTGCTAGGAGCTGCTGAAATTTCTCGTGATGTTGCTTCAGCTTGCATAACAGGTCTGACAAATGTTCTCAACAGAGTCTGCGAGAACCCTAAGAATCCTATTTTTAATCATTATCTCTTTGAATCAGTAGCTGTTCTTATTAGGAGAGCCTGTGAGAGGGATCCTACTCTTATATCTGCTTTCGAAGGGAGCCTTTTCCCTAGCCTCCAGATGGTCTTAGCTAAGGATGTGAGTGAATTCTTTCCATATGCATTTCAGCTGTTGGCTCAGCTTGTTGAGTTGAATAGACCTCCTGTACCTCAGCACTACGTGCAGATCTTTGAGATTCTCCTCTTACCTGAGTCATGGAAAAAGTCCGCAAATGTTCCAGCTCTTGTCCGATTGCTCCAAGCATTCCTCCGGAAGGCACCCCATGAGCTTAACCAGCAGGGCAGGCTATCTAATGTTCTGGGTATTTTCAATACGCTGATTTCATCTCCCAGCACAGATGACCAAGGTTTTTATGTTCTCAACACGGTTATTGAAAATCTTGGGTATGATGTAATATCACCTTTTATGGGCCACATTTGGGTTTCACTTTTTAACCGGCTGCAGCATGGCAGAACGGTGAAGTTTCTGAAGAATCTTGTGATATTTATGTCTCTATTCTTGGTCAAGCATGGGTTACAGAATCTTGTGGTTTCAATGAATACAGTTCAGAAGGATGTATTTCAGACCATTGTGGAGCAATTTTGGGTGCCGAACCTCAAGTTGATCACAGGATCTGTTGAACTCAAGCTGACTTCAGTTGCTTCAACAAAGCTAATTTGCGAATCTTCAACATTATTGGATCCCAAGGTTCGGGGCAAAATGCTTGACAGCATTGTCACTCTTCTCTCTAGACCGGAGGAAGAGAGAGTGTTGGATGAGACAGACGTTCCAGACTTTGGGGAGACTGTGGGTTATAATGCTACTTTTGTTCATCTTTATAATGCTGGGAAGAAAGAAGAGGACCCTTTGAAGGAAGTGAATGATCCAAAGCAATATTTGGTGGCTTCCATGGCGAATCTTGCTGCTCTTTCCCCTGGAACATATCCACAGCTTATTAGAGAAAATCTTGAGCCAGCAAATCAAACAGCTCTTCTTCAGCTCTGCAGCTCCTACAATCTCTCAATAGTTTGAGAAGAATCCATGTGGTGGACCTGTGGTCAAGAAGTCGATTCGTGGAGTACACGGGAATCAGTTGTTTCTGTCCTTGCACTTGTCTGATTATGTTGCTTATGGATCTGATGAAGCATGTAGCTCTTGTCTATCTGATAGGTTGAAGGGAACAGTTGATAGAGTTTGCAGCTCGTCTGTTATTGTTGTGGAGTCAGCATTATGCTTTGAGTTTTCATTCTTTCATCTTCCTGTCGTCAGTGGCAGTAGCCTCTATTGCCACGGACATTTTGGCCGGAGAAAGTCTCTCTTTTTTGTTTTTGTTTTTAGGAGGGTGGGAGTGTCCAAGCATATGTGATGATGGGGGATTTGCTTCATTTAGGATTTTGATATGTTATAATGTGGTAAAGCAAAATAGAAATGGTTAAAAACACCTATAATATTCGGGATTGAGCTGTTGTCATAGTCATTTTTCTGTCTTGTGCTTGTCAAATTTTGTATAATGCTTGGTAAGATTTTATTTTCAGCTTCATTTTGAGAATGTGCTCATTCTTTCAGTGTGTAATTAACAGGACTAGGAGACTGAATAGCAATTAGTTCTTTCACAGGCACAATCTACTATTTCTTCCATGCAATCAATTTTTGGGCCTAAAAAGATCCCCCCAAAAAGATAATTGAGTGTCTATGACCACAGGTGGGGACTAAATATTGTACCCTTACTTAAATTCTTTTGGGACCACATGTTTTAAATTTTAAATCGTAATATTAATCGTGTCCTTCAAATGACTGATTATTAATTTTCCTTTGACTGATTATTAATTTTCCTTTTTAGCAATCGAACTTATGCATTATGGGATTTAAATTTTCTAGAAATTGAAGTCAAGTCCGAGTACAATTTGTGGGTTACAATGATATTAAAATGTAAATTTAAAAGGTACTTATTATTTAGAGGTATCACTAGGACAAAAAATAGAAGACTAAACACAAAAGCGCTAATGACCCATTTCAAACTATTTCATAAAAGCAACCAAAATCGTTGTCTTTTATATTTAATGTACAAAAATAAAATAAAACACAAACGTAACGTCATCTCTTTGGCCCTTCGTTTTATTAAGTTTTGACATACCTCAAATTTGCAGTAAATCTTTTATAAGATATTGTCAAATCATTATGTTCTTTCTTCTTCTTTTTTTTTCTTCAAAATGTAAAATCCCTGCTTTAGTATAGTGTTTAATACACGTTGCTTTAGAGATTGTTCCAAGAATAAGAGACAATCCAAACATGATAAATTTGATAAAGACAGTTTACTAAAAATGGCCGTCCAAATTATCAGAATACCACCATAAGTAATGAATTAAATTTCTCTTTTGACCTTTCCAAGTAAATATTTTCCACCTTTGGTCTCCTAATTGCATAATATTCTTTGAACTTAAAGTCATGTTTAAATAAATATAAAAACAAATAGTACTGTACTGTATAATATTTTCCACACGTTAGGGATTTCTCTTTCTAACATCATGCTAATGACATGCTGAGAGGGGTTGTTTGTTTCATAGATTATATATATAATGCTGAGATTAATAAGTTTTTCTACTCATATTATATGTTATAAAATTAATAACCAATACCAAATATGTATTGTTTTTAAAAATTAATGTGTACTTGTTTTGAATTGAAAAAAAAATGATATTTTTAGTGATTTACAGTACATACAATAATTTGGTACTCTTTTCTTAAGTGACTTTTAATGGTGTGACACCACATCTACCCCCTCTTTGATTAACTTTATAGAGTAGCTCATAAGGTATTAAAGTTTAATAATATATTAATCATGATTAGATACTTTTTATTCAACATTGTATTAATTAAAAATAGACTTTGCAAATGCTGTGAATCTCCTCCACCCTTGCCTGATTTCCACTTCAAATACTATATTTTAAATTGTTTGAATTTATATGATTTTTCCGTACGTTTGATTGGGATAAAAAGAAGATCTTTTTTTTGTTAATTTTGAGTAGTGGAAGAAAAAAAGAAGATTGGTTAAGTAATTTCTTTTGCTTCATATAGGAAAAAATGAAGTAAAAGTAGTAAGATTAAATAATTAATCCTAAGATATATTTTTAGTTAATCAGATCAAAATTATATTTTACTTTCAACCAGGAAATTTATTATATCAAAGTAAAGTAAATTATCAATAATTCTCAAAAAAAAAATGAATAAATTAATTATTCATCTAGAAACTAAATATGACTTCGAGGTATGATGAGATAAATACGATTTAACCTTTGTTCTTAATTAGAAGTCTCAAGTTATAATTTAAAAAACAAAAAAATCCCATATATATATATTAAGTTAGTGGAATTTCAAGTATTCTTTTTTAACCACTTTGAGGAGTGTTTTGGTTCTTCTAAAGTGTAGTAGTAAGTGGTGGAAAAAAATTGTGGAAGGAAAAAAGCCAAAACATTATGTAGAAGTTTATAAAATCTATAATTATGTAGCCAATTTTTGAAGCACCAAACTTAGGGTGACCCAATGAGAAGATACTTGTAATTGACTAATTAACTAATTAATTCTTCAAGTAGTGAATATACCTAATTTTGACCAACACTTGGACATTATATGAATTCACCAAAATAGTGGGCGTAAAGTTACCTTGCCCTATAAATTATGTTTGGCCAATACAGACCAATCCCTTTTTACTATAAAAATACTTTAAATTTACTATCTCCGTCCACTCTTAATTATCATAGTTTTATTTTTAGAGTCAAACGATAATAATTTGATTAATATTTTATGATGAACTTTTTCTTCATATTGATATGCAAAAAAAAATATGAAATTTATAGTACTTTTTGTATAGTTTTTGAATTTCTACATTTGTTGTTTAAAACAACGAATTAATGTAAATCTAATTTAACTTTAAAAATTAATCAAATTCACTTTCGAAAAATGCAACTTGACAAATAAAAATTATATGTTTTCATAAAACTAAGAAATTTATAACTATTCTAGCAAAAAATAGCTTATTACACTACAACAAATTTGCTTATCAGGGACAAATAATTTCGTCATTAATAAATCATATTTCGTCACTAAAAATCTTGTGTGACGAAAAATAATTTGTCACTCAGTCGTCACTAAATGTGTGTCTCTAAAAGTATACAAAGACAATTTAGTGCTTTGTCGCTAAAAGTATTATATTAACTACAAAAATAAAAATTATTTAAAAATGTTTAAGCATTTGTGACAAATTTATTTGTTGTAAAAAATATATTTTTTGTAGTTAATAATATATTGTTTCACTAAAAAGGTTATTACTACCGACAAAATTATATCGTCGCTAATTATTTTACTTCAATTAGTGACGAAATGAATTGTCTCTAAAGTTATATATATATCGTAGTTGAACAAATCTAATTTCGTCACTAATGACTATATTTTATACACAAAAAATTATTTTGTTCTTAAATGTATATGTGATACATTTATCATTATAAAAATGGTTGTCATATATATATATATATATATATATATATATATATATATATATATATATATATATATATATATATATATATATATATATATATATATAATGTATATATTCCCCCCCCCCCTCCACCCCACCCCACCCCACTATAGAAGCTCACACATTTGTTTTATTTTATAATTCATTCACTTCTTTCAAATTTAATTTTTGTAGAAATAATATATTATATGATTATTTATACTCATACACGAATGCATGAAATTTACCATCCACAATTCATTCAAATGTAGATTACATTTGAATTAAACTGTGTATTTTTTTAAATATATTTAAATATATTCAGTATAATTTTATTATTTTATTTATTTATTTATTTATTTTTGTAAAATTTTAAAATTATTCAGTACAATATTAAATTTATTTAAAATTAAATTTTTGATTTTATTAAAAAAATGAATAATTGGTTCAAGTTGAACATCGATATCAATAATTACAGTATTTCATCATAATATATTAGAAATCCTCGTTAGTTCATTTCTTTTATTTGTGCTTTTATTTTTTAGTTTATTTGAATTTTCACACTGATTAAAAAAGTTAATAGAAATTCATGAAATATATTGCACCTTTGCAAAGTCTAAGTTTGTAAGTCGATGTTATCTTTGTATAGTTACTCTACGAACATATGTGGAATTACTATTAAATATTTACATATTTATATACAAAAGCAAAGAGATTGATTTAATCTATGTAGTTTACCAATCACAAATCAATAGACATGCACAAAACTTAGCACAAAGATTTGACAAATTATTTTTTTTATCGTGCTTATTAATGAAAGTGTATTAAATAAAAAATACAAGTGCTAAACAAATAAATATTAGTGATCTAGTGATAGAACCGTGCCCACTCACAATACCTATAACCTGGATTGTATTTTTCAAATGATGCATTATATTATGTCGTAATTTAAGAAAATTGATGTATTGAATTTTTTCGTTTTTACAAAATCGACTAAATTCATTGATTTTAATATTTTAACTTGCCAATTAATGAATGGACTCTGTCTACTTCTTATGAAGCACTTGTATTATTCATTTTTGTAAGTCATCACTTGTAATTATGAACAATTGTAGGAAAAAAATTGTATTTAACTATGATTTTTTTTCGTAGCGAATAGTTTAATTATTCACTACAAATTTTAAGTCGTCGCTATTTAACACCTTACATATTTTGTGACAATTTTTTTGTAGTCACTAAATCAATGATTGATTAGAGACAATTAAATATTTGTCACCAATTATTTATATATTTAGTGACGAAATAAATGTCATAATTAATATAAATTTTCATAGCTAAATTTTATAATATTTAACTACGAACTTTAATTTGTTGATATTGTAACAGTATTTTTTTAGATGAAATTTTTTTGTGTTCAAAATTTAATAAATTATAAAACAAAAATATTTTGTCATGAATAAGATACATTACTAGAGACGAAATAATTTGTCACTGATAAGTTTAAATTCGTGATGAACACTACTTAACAAATGACGTCAATTAATTTTTTGGTGGAAAACTTTAGTAGAAAAAACTTTGCTACGGATTTTTATGTTTCGTCATTAAAAGAATGTGTCTTATATATATACGCACGAAAAGTAAATTTTGTCATTAAAAGCGAATAATTAGTGATGAATTTGATGTCATAGTTTGTCATAACTTACATACACTATTAGTGACGAAATAATGTGTTACCGATAACTTTAAGTTCGTGACTAGCACTACTTAACAAAATGACGCCAAATAATTTTTTGGTGGGAAACTTTAGTGGACAAAACTTTGCTACGGATTTTTATATTTCGCCACTAAAAAAATGTGTCCATATATTTAAGCGAATAATTAGTGACGAATTTGATGTCATAGCTAATAATTTCATAGCTATATATCATATTTATTGTAGTGTTAGGAGCTTTTTTTTTTAATATCAAACACATGGTTATATTAGTTTTATATTTTTATCCTTACACATGGTTATATGTAAAATTAATTTAATTAGCACTTAAGAATGTTCATCAACACGTAATACTTATAACTTATTTATAACCACTAATCCAAACAGAATCTTAATATGTATAAACTTTTATTTATCCCATTGTTATTGTAGTAATTATTGCAAGACTTTCTTGATTAGAAAAAAGAAATAGTGTCTTTCTGAGCGACATTTATGAAATTGAGCCCTTGAATTTATTTTTTTTGTATTATAGGCACTCATGTATGATTTGTTTGAACTAAAAATAAATGATTCAAAATAATTGTTATTTTAAAAAATTAAGATATAATTAGTTATTGGCATTGTTTCTATCTTTTTCTTACTCATAAATATGGAGAAATATTAATATGGTGCAAAAGAATAGAAATATTAAATAAGGATATTAATTTAATCAATTTATCCTCTAATTTTCAAAAAAGTATAGAAAAAAAAGAACATGACAAGTAAAATAGATGGAATAATATAGCTCATTATTAAAATGTACTAACTACTAGTAATGAGAAAAAGTGAACAAATATTTTTCAAATCCACCTTCCAATAAATTTCCCCAAATAAAAATCTAGTGATAAACACACAAATTTGTTGAATGGGTTGTTGGAAGTTTCGAATACCTTTATTTTGGAAAATTAAATTGGACTTTTCCTCTTTTTTTTGAGGTCAATATTCTTCTCTTATGAACGAACTCATGATCATTTTTTTACTATTTATATATTCTTCTGTTTATTGACTAATTCACTTGTTTTAACTTTTTTCTATAATTGCCCAATAAATCATACTATCTTCTCTCCATATCCTCTTTGTTTGGTATTTGGACATGCCAAGCGCATGTAAAAATAAATGATATACGGAGTAAAGATTTTTATTAAGTAAATTTAAATTCTATTATTTTCTTGATTTTGATTAAAAGAATTTGAATAAATCACTTCCGTCCTCTAGCTTCACCTATATATTAGACATCTTGAGTCTGTTTAAGATAAAAAAATTAAAATAATGAAAGATCAATCTTAAAACTCTTTAAATATTTTTTATAGTAATTTAAAACAATCTAAAAATCGATTTCAAGATTACATTATAAAAATAATTAAAACCAACATTATATCTTCTTAACATCTAATCTTAAAAATAACGCATAAGCTTTCTTCAATATTTTTGTAGAAACAAAACAAAACAAAACAAAAATGCCAGCTAACTACTTTTTCAGTTAGTAATATAATTAACACACCTCAAACCATAATTAGTTATTCTTAAATCGTTCATGGAGTGTAGGAGTAATTTCTCATAACATTAATAATTACTAATAATCTATTCTCTCTAATCTTCTTCTCACTTTCGTGGCTGACGCAAAAATGAATATTTATCAATTAAGTTAAAATGTGGTCCAAAGTATTAGGAGTTGAAAGAAATAAAAAATTAAAAACATTGGGAGAAGGGACCAAAGAAGAATATTCCGTTCGGACAAATTTTTTTCTATTTTGAAAAAAAATATGTATTTGGTTAGATTTTTTTATTTCTCAGTTTTTCAGATTTTCAAAGTGAATTTTTTTTTTCACTCAAAAATTTTGATTTTTTTCAAGTGAAATTCATTTTGAACGTAATTTTAATTTTAAATTTATTTTTTTAATTTCAATTCTAAATACTTTAATTTTTTCAAATATCACCTGATTCATGTCTTATCACTTACTAAATTTAAGTCGAACAAGAATCTTATAGCAATAAAGACTATGGTAAGTTTAAAACTATTTTCTCCATTTCCCCTTTGAACTTTCATTAGATGCACCCATTGTTCAATATAATTATAAATTATCTTAAATAATTTGAACGATACTGTAGTCAAGTATAAAATCTTGCTAATCCAACTGGAATCTACTGATGATAAATTAAGATAAGATATGGTTAATTCCACTTTATTTATTATTATAATCATAATTAATTATTCTGTATTTTGGAGTGATTAGAGAATTAATCCAAGTCCTTAACCTTTGAAAGAGGCCAGGAGTCAGTATTAGACAAACATAATTATTTTACCATTATTAACGATGCACAATATATTCTATTCTTGGTTAAGTTTAAACAAATCGAATTTCAAACTGACTTTTTGTCTATGTGCTTCTAGTGGAAAATTTACCCAATAGCATTTTAATTATAAAAAAATTACTATTCTCTCACGCCAAGAATATATATTTGATAAATTAAGCATCTAATCATGTCAATACTGTCCAAAAAAATTCTCATGATCCCAATAAGTTCAATTAAGAAACTATCATGAAACTTTATACTATATTATTTAATTCAGAATTCATGTGGTACACTCACTTTTTTTTTTAATAATGAATTTACTCGACCAATAAAAAAACTCGGGGTCTAATTAATTATAATTTGATCCTAAACACTAGTTTATTTTACTTGATTATGGTCATAACTTACCTACCGATGAAATTTCTTTACAATTTTCTATGAATTTTATAAAGTAAAATAAATTAAAGAAAAAAAGAGAAGGTGTTGACAGAAAGAGGGGTTAGGATTGCAAAATCACAGTTGCTTAACACAAATTAAAGTCAGAGGAATCAAATCTCATTTTCAATTTTGTAAAAAGTTTTTTTGCTTAAAAAAAAGTTTGTAAAAAGTTGGGGTCTTCAAAACACATCCTATACTTTATCTCTTTAATATAATAAAATAATCTTTAGAAAGGCGTAAAAAAAGAAGTATAAATAGACAATAATGATGTATCCTATCATTGATTCATTTCACACTTAGCTTCCACAAACCCCACATGCATTATGTACAGTTAAGAGATGCTTAAAAGGTTAATAAATTGCTAATACTTCTTAAAACAAAAAATAATAATTGATTCATAAGTTTATAATCAAAGAATGTGTTTCTTCCTTAACAAGAGGTTTTAGTTCGAGTCTTCAATATAAAAAAATCTGAATAAATTCTACTCAATATGAATTCAAATTAGTCAGACTCTAATATGAAAATCTTGTGAAAACTATTGATGATCGGAAGTGGAAAGTAAAAGTGAGTTTCCAGGAAACAAGGGTTGATGACGCAATCCTAAGAGAAGAGAGAGATGATTATTAATTTTATGATTAAAAATAGTTTTGCCATATAATTGCTCAATTGTCTAAACTAAGTGAAACACTAAAGCTTAATATAAGGACGGCTTACACGATTAATTAATGAATAATTAATAAATAAAATAATTAATAGTACTTAGGACCCATAATTTGGACTCCACCCTTTCCCACTCACAATAATTATTCTCCCTCCGTGCGCCCTATAATTATATTTTAATATTTTCTGCATATTATATTGTCTACTTCTAATTTCAATTTATGTGTATGTAACCATTCTTACACTTGTATTATTTGAGTCTATTATGGTTTTAATTACTATTTCATTAAATTTTATTAGTTGCGGAGTTAAATATTCTTTTAACTCGTTTGATTTAAGCTAATGTTGATTAATTATAAATAGAACAAGCTTACATCATAATCAACTTTTATAGCATATAATTCGTTATTCTATCTTTCCATTATTAATCATATCTATAAGTAATATGTAGTTGGGAATTATTTGAGGATAAAAGATTTTAAAAGACATTTTTGTGATCCAGCTAATAAGTCAAATTTTACCACAAAACGAATTACAATTTATCTGTTATATTTTTTTTAATTATATAGGTAGTGATTCAATTTAAATTTAAATTTTCTATCTAACATATTTAAGATAACAAAATTTTATAATATTTTAATAGATTTTATATATTCTTAGTTTAAGACGACAAGATTAAGAAAAATCTATATTTTCTTAATACAATATATAAAAAAAATCAGACAAATAAATTAAAATAAAAAATAATTAATTAATACTATATAAACATCTTCAGATACTCCATTAAAGAAAAACTAAAATGCATTATTCTATACGGGAAAGGTAATGTCAAATATTATAAACGTCATTTATTATACGAAGTTAATTTATTTATATACACCTAGTATTTATAATTTTAGCAAATAGTACTAATAAACCCATTGTTGTTGTAATTGTTACAAATTTACAGCACAACTTATATTATCTTCGGCTAAATTCAAGAAATTTGGGAGGCAAATAAATAGGTCCATTACTTAAAACACAAGAATTAACAATGATCATTTTTTAAAAAATAGATAAGCAATATATTTTATTGTTGATTCTACGTAACCACAAATTATATGGTTAGTAACAAGCAATTAACTCTTTCATTTTTTTTTATTAAAGTAAAATTCGATTATTTTTGAAAAATTGCAATCCTTCCGTATCGTACATGAGTAAGTTGGGGTCAAATTTTGCAAATAATGCTCCTAGAGTTTAGTTATGAATATTTTCTTTCACCTTATTGGTATAAACTAAGCAAATTATAATATATAAATTTTGCGTTGTGCCCATGCTATGCGTATGAATTTAACTGCAATATTATAAAAATATCTTTGTAAGAAATGAGGAATGATGGTTTAGGGCGAAGAGGAAATTTGAGATTTTGTTTTGGGTTTTAAATTAACATTTTTTGGTAAAAAAATTTAAGATTATTTTGATCATATATAAGAAGAACATAACATGATCACTTATTTACCAACACAATAATTATTTATTTACAGTTTTGACTATTTTATATAAATATAATGTGGTAGCTGTTTATTTATATAATAAAAATCTTGAAAGCTATTTATCATTAGCCATCCCATATAGTCTCTAAATTTAATTTTTCTTTTATGTTTTTTTCAGAAAAATGTTATATCTAAATTGTCAGTCTCCTTATTTGGTGCCAAAAAGATACATAAAGAATCTTATAGCATTTGACGGAGAAAACGTGGAGATTACAATCTTAATAAAAGTAACACACTATACCCATTTTGGAGGCTTCTATTTTCCCAACAAGTTTATTATTTCTTTACATTAATCTATTAATCCATTTTGTATTTGACTACATTTGCAAAATAAAACAATTAAAAAACAGTTTTTTAAAAAAAAAAAAGTAATCAATAAATAGGAAAAAAGAAAACGTGGTGCCTTTGTGTTGAATAAGAATATCCTCGAAAAAGCAGACTACCAAAACAGTGACACGTCTGAATCACTGTGCCAAACACACGTGGCGACCAATTATTACTGAGCGATGATGACGTGTCGGTGGGACCTATCTCCTCACACAAAAAATTTAAGAGAAAAATATACAATAATTACTACTGCCAAGTTTGCACCCACCTCCTGCACAATAAGGGGTTGTTTGGCCGGGAGTTACGTATGATATTATTTAGCACTATTATATTTTATAAGAATTTTAATTTTATGTATAACTAATTTATGAATTAGTTATATATTACTTTTTATGGTATTATAAGATGTATTATTAGTATTTTTTATTTGTTGGTATTGCTAAACATAAGATTTTTAATTGAATGTATGATTTGTTGATATATATGTGAATTTCTAATTATTTGTATTTTGAATAATTTATAAAATTACATACATATTAAAATTAGAAAAAAAAATCGAAAATAGTAATGATAATGGATATAATGAGGCCTATAACTATGGTTTTGATAATTGCGATACTTAGCTATATTGTTTGTTATGGAGGCATGGTATGCATATTTCGCTTGCGAATATACAAACATGATAAGTATATACTAGTTTTATATGTAATATGAAATTTTCCATAAATTGTATATAAATAATTAGGGTAAGCATATACAAAATCTAATTTATACAATCATGAACTAAATTATACAAATTATAGATTTATACAATCCTGAACTAAATTATACAAATTCTGAATTTATATAATCAGGAATCGAATTATATAAAATTTGAACTTATGTATCAGAAAATTGAACACAAATTCTAATTGAAAACCTGACCCAGACAAATATTGGTTCAATTTAAGAATGAAGAAGACTTTTGTTATAAAATGTTTTCTTAATTTTTGAAGGGAAGTAATTTTCTTAGATTTGAGCAAACTGAGTTTATTTGAAAAATATTTTTTAAAATCCAACATAAAAAAATTGGAAAATATAAAATATTTTTCTTCATACCAAACACACCCTTAACTCAACATAAGATGAGTTGAAAAAAATGAATCAAACACTTGATAATTTTTTTTATGCATTACAATCTATGCACGCAATATTAATTCATACATGTTATTAATATTTGTATAAAATGATTCCTAATTGTCTCAGTTTCAAATAATTTGGATTGATTAATACAATTTATATGAATTTTTATTTTGTTAATTTATTTTATCTATTTTAATTTGAAATGAAGTTTAAAATATATTAAATTTTATGATCTTCAGTTTTAACATATTAAATTATTATTTTTAGTATATGACGATTTGATCTATAAATCTGCCAACTCGTCTTACACGTCTTTTGCATGTCAAAAATTCAAATGACTAATCTGTAATATGTGCAATTTTATTTACACTCAAAAGTCACAATCGAACTTAAGAATCCCAAACCAAAGTATCATTTCTAATATATTCATATTAAATTATTATTTATCGAAAGATTTGATCTATAAACCTGCCAACTCGTCTTACACGTTTTTTGCATGTCAAAATTTCAAATGACTAATCTGTAATATATGCAATTTTATTTACTCAAAAGTCACAATCGAACTTAAGAATCCCAAACCAAAGTATCATTTCTAATGTGTGTATATATATATATATATATATATATATATACAAAATTTGATTATGACTTTTGAGTGTAAATAAAATTGCACGTATTACAGATTAGTCATTTGAATTTTTGACATGCAAAAGACGTGTAAGATGAATTGGCAGGTTTATAGATCAAATCGTCCCATACTAAAAATAATAATTTAATATATTTTGACTTTTAAATATGAAAGAAAGTGACATACATATACAGATTATTATGGCTAATCTGTATATGTTCTGTTGGGAGTTGAATTGAACCCACGCTCGTAGCGATTATGGATATGATAGCTACATGCATCAAACCAACTTTTAACCGGCCAGCTCTCGGGAGTGTCTCAACATTTTCAAAATAATTAAATATAAAAGTAGGTATTTTTTACTATTTATTTTTTATATTTAAACATTTGATTTTTCGAAAATTACTTTTAAAATTTTATTTTTTAAAGTTATATTAAACGAGTCCTAAGTCCCACGATAGAAGTGAAAAGTCGAGATGAAACACACTAGCTACTTTTGAAAACTAATTCAAATCTATGTTGGGATAATCAGCTTCAAAAATCATCTATCTTAGGCAGTATAGAGATGATAAGGCATACTTACATATAATATTTATTTACGTAGACAATGCATGTATATAATGAAGTCCCGAGAAAGGTCCTTTTGGAGATATATAGAGTCTAAAGGTGTTTTGTGATTTACATTTTAAGGATATTAATGTGTGATGGAGCCAATATCAAAGTTAGCGCAATGAAAACTTTAGCCGAGGATATGATATTAAATAAAAATATATAAAAATTAAAAAAATTAATAAATAATTGAGTGTTGTTCTACTAGGAAGTGATCTAGCTTCCTCCTTTGCTCTTTATCTTTTAGTTGGGGAAAATACATAAATACCCCTCTAGATTATAATTGAAATTTTAGAAATATCTAAACTAAGATTCTATTATCTCTAATGAACTTATTTTTTTGTAATTTTGTGCACCTTTTATTTTACGTGACACACTCTGTAACTCCACACAATTGAAGCGCGTGGAAGATATTTGGATACCACCTAAGCTCAAAAAAATGTACAAAATTACAAAAATAAATACAGGAGGGTGATAGTATCTTAATTTAGTTAAAATATGTCTCTAAAATTTCGATTATAATTTAGGAGTACTTGTACATTTTTCGAATAGTCATATATCATGTAGTATAATTTTTGTGTTCTTTATTTAGTTTTCAAATTGTTAATTGTGTGTAGTTAATAACTAAAGGTTGTTATGGCAGTGCCACCACTTTACCGTGGAGGGGCGTGTATGTGGGTGATGAAGGAAGGTGGGGCCAGAAAAGTAGAATGGCAGGTTGAGTAAATTAGGTGCTATTATAAGGTTAAGATTTAATTTAATGGTAAAAGAGATATCATGGGAAATATATTTTGCCGTGTTTACTCTCAACCAACAGAGGTTGCCTGCCATTGTGCAGACAAAGAAAGGGACGCCATAGATCCCCGTTCGTCAAACTCAACACTTTCCGTTACAAAAACCTCTCTGTATTATGGAAAATATATTTACCATTAAATTACAAGTTTGCGTTAAATCCAGTTGCTTTTAATATGAAATATTAAAAAACATTTCTACCTTTTCTTTCATCGAAAAATAAATTTTAAAACGACTCAAACACAAATATTAAATCATAGTAAGACATAATTTTTTTTTTTAGCTTTTAATTATATTTAAATAATTGATGGTTTTGATATGTATGTAAAAATGATATCTGAAATTTTTTTGATACAAAAGTGTAAGAGATTTTTAATAATGATGGAAATGAGAAGAGGTGAAAATAAGTACAAAATATACTGTTAAGAGGTGATTAAATAGCTAATTAGGCATGATAGAGTTGCAACTTATAAAAGACATCATCCAAGTTAACAGAATGTGAAGATAACTCATTAAAGTAAAAGATTAATATATAATTGCTCATTATCATATTCTTTAGGTGAGATTATGCTTGATGGCATGTCATAGTATTAAATTTATTCATATAGATTTTTGCTTTTATCATCTATTACAAATCACGAATTTTAAATGTTTAATAAAAAGAAATATATCAAAGTAATATATGAAAGAGTCAAAGAACATCAATATATATATAGATTTTTTTAAAAAATTAAGCTACACAACATAATTTTTAATCAAGGATATCAATTGACACTTAATCGTACTTAAATATATGCAGCTTCGTCATTGTAATATTTCATATATCTTTTTATTCTTTTTGTTTAAGCTATATATTTTCTTTAGTAGCTATTTTAATTCGATACACTTAAAATAAAAATAATTTTTTTCACTTTTATAAGGCAGGAGCATGATTGTGTTTCCTTTATCCTCTTTTGGTCCCTAGTTGTTGTAAATGTAAAAATAAAAACCAATTAAATTTTTATTAAGGCTGCTATGAATAGAGGAGGGGTTTCATTCGTAAATACTTATTGTGGGGACCACAGCACTGTTACGAGTTAATTTAACTTAACTATGGTTAAAGTTGACTTTTCATAGTACAACAATCTATTCTTCTTATTCCATTCATGGCAAAATAAATAGGTATCCCTATGCTCTATACTTAGCATAGATTAATGATATATTGTCCAACAAAATAAACTCTCTTCAGTTAAAATAATACTTTTATTTGAAGCAAAAATGGAACAATTATAGAATTTATATGACGCATTAAATGTAATATTTGTTTGTTCACATTTTATAAATCCTATTATTTTATGTTATCTTTCTCCCATATTTCAGTTATGTTACATAAAGAACTACTATAAACAAATATGGCTCATATTTTAATGAACTGTGTTCGAAATTCTATAATAACTTATTCGTTTTCTATTCTAATTAACAGTTATTTATATAGTACATATAAGTTCTAAATACAAATTAAAGGTATCACCTTTTGACATGTAAAAATTAAAATGAGAGAGTGATATTTACCCCCAAAAAAGCTGAAAAGACAGTTGAGGACGGTGAGTGGCAAGATCGAAGATTTTTCTGATGTCACTTCACATATATATTATGAAAATTCACTATAAAAAATATATTCTCGTTAAAATGGTAAAAAAGTTCTAACTTTTCTTTTTCTTGTGTAAATATAATTAATTTTTATTTTTCGTCTTTTTTATTAGAATATTATTATCTATAAAAATAATACTATTTTTAATAAAAAATAGTGTTCGTTCTGTACCATAAAAAAAATATGAAGAGATCGTTTGATAGAATGCACTATGAGATATGAAAGATAATGCATGCATTATTTTTACCTATTGTTAATACAGTTTTTTTTTCTAGCTATCAACTACTTCTACATTAGTTATACACTCTACTCTATTGTGTGTATTATTAATACCATATTAATTATGCAATAATTTTAATACACATATTAGCATTGTTAAAGATCCCATTGCCCATCAAAACCTTGTTTACATTCCCACCCTCCATAATTGTGGAAGTTTATTTATAAATAGCTTTTTTGCACTATTTTTAATTCATCAAATAAAACCATGCATAAAAATAATGTACATATAATAAATACAGTGATAACAAATACAAATATTTTAATAAGGGAAAATTATGTAAAATAACATACTATTAATTCAAATTAAATGCTATAACTATAATTTGATTTAATTATAACCCGTAACAAGCAGTTGTCATTCGCCTCTCTCCTTAGATTTCTCACTCTCCGGCCTCTCTTTCGCCCTTTTCACTTTATACAAATACAAATATATAAAATGCATTTGTGTTTGTATAAAGCGGGAGAAAACTGTATATACAAATATAAATATATATATTTTTGATTTATACACTTATAATTGTACAAATATTCCAGTTCTCTTTTATCTTTTCTCTCTCTCGCTTTATACAACACCAATTATAATTAGTGTTTTATAAAACGAGAGAGATTTGATATACAAGTGCTTTATTTTTAATTTAATTGTATACAAATTCAAATTTTATGCAGAATACAAACAGATAAAATTGAATTGACAGACTGCCAACGATTTATATAAATGAGAGGCGATTTATACAAATCTGATGCATCATAGCAAATCTAAAGTTTGCTATATAGTAAGTTAGAATAACTATAACATACAAATATAATTTTTACATTTGCTAAAATCTAAAATTTACTCATTTAACAATTGCTATATTTAACATAATCCTTATACCGTCTACTCAATAATTTATTGGACTATGGTGATCAATGTGGAACTTATTTTTCGTATTTTTAGTAGGAGGAAAGGTCATTTTCTTACTTTCATCAAAATAATGATTTTTTTTTTTAAAGAGAAAATAGTTTTAAAAGTTTTTTTAATCAGAAAACATTTTCGTCTCCTTCGAACAAACCCATAAAAGTAAAATCATTTTCCAAGTAGCTTATAACTTTTTTTAAAAATAAAGAAAAGGTAGTTGCAATAAAAAAATAAAAAAAAAGTTACTAGTATGAAAAAGCTTAACTGGGGTTAAATATTAACCTGAGCATGTCCGAGGTGAGTGAAATAAGCTTTTCATTTTGTATTTCAGCTATATAGAGGGAAGACGAAAAGATATATACAGAGAGAAGGTAGATAATAACGAAGCGGTTTTGGGGGTATTTGGTAAACGTTGATTATTCAGGTGATAAATTGTTGAGAGGAAAAAGCGGTTTTTGGAAATCCAAAAAAGGTGGTATTGGTTACTGATTACAAGACTCAAAAAGGCAAAGAGTGGTTTTGTAACTGAAAAAAAGCAAAGCTAGAAAAAAAATCAGTAGAAAGAGCACAAAAGCAGTTACATACACTTATGTGTGTTTACATTTAGAGAGAGAAAGGTGCAGAAAATATGGGTGATTATTATTAAGTATTTTGTTTGCTAGCTAAAATGGATCTTTGCAAGTTTTTGGTTTGGATTTGTAATGATGATAATTGGGTATGTTGAAGTGCGTGAACACTGAGAAAGGTTTCTTCTTCAAGCTTTGTTGTTACCATACCTTTTCTGTTCCTATCTTCTATTCTACTGTGAAATTTTGGGTGATTTTTTTGGGCCTTGTTGGTTTGAAGGCCATAGAGGAGCTTCTGAGTTACATACAGGTATGGGAACTGAGGATTTGTATAGAGATCTCTGGAAGGCATGTGCAGGGCCTTTAGTTGATGTTCCTCGGGATGGAGAGCGAGTTTACTACTTTCCACAGGGTCACATAGAACAATTAGAGGCTTCGACAAATCAAGCTGTGAATCAACAAATACCTCTGTTTAATCTTTCTTCTAAGATACTCTGCCACGTTGTTCACGTTCAGTTACTGGCGGAGACAGAGACCGATGAGGTCTATGCCCAGATCACATTGCACCCTGAGGCGGAGCAAGAGGAGCCTTCTAAACCTGATCCATGCCCACCTGATCTGCCAAAACGAACGGTTCACTCATTCTGTAAGATCTTAACCGCATCAGATACAAGCACGCATGGAGGATTTTCTGTTCTTCGGAAGCATGCTAATGAATGCCTCCCGCAATTGGACATGACTCAGGCAACTCCGACCCAAGATTTGGTTGCCAAAGATCTTCATGGGTATGAGTGGCGATTTAAGCATATCTTTAGAGGCCAACCTCGAAGACACTTGCTTACTACTGGATGGAGTACATTTGTAACATCCAAGAGATTGGTTGCTGGTGATGCTTTTGTATTCCTGAGGGATGATAATGGAGAACTACGTGTTGGGGTTAGACGTCTTGCTCGTCAGCAAAGCCCTATACCTCAATCTGTGATATCCAGCCAAAGCATGCATCTTGGAGTTCTTGCCACTGCATCTCATGCTATTACAACACACACTCGGTTTGTTGTATATTATAAACCAAGGACAAGCCAATTTATAGTTGGATTAAACAAGTATCTGGAGGCTGTGAGTCATGGATTCTCAGTGGGTATGCGTTTCAGGATGAGGTTTGAAGGAGAAGATTCTCCTGAAAGAAGGTTTACAGGAACTATTGTTGGAACTGGTGACATTTCCTCACAATGGTCAGAATCTAAATGGCGATCCTTGAAGATTCAATGGGATGAACCAGCATCCATGGTAAGGCCGGACAGGGTTTCACCATGGGAGATAGAGCCCTTTGTTGCTTCTACTTGTGTAGATGTTGCACAACCAGGAATAAAGAGCAAAAGACCCCGTCCCCTTGATCTTCCCCGCTCTGAGATTGCAGTTGCCTCTGCTGCTTCTCCATTCTGGTGTCCTGGATCTGGTCCTACTCTTGAAGTGAGCCACTTAGGTGGTATTACGGAAGTGCAAAGCCGTGATAACCAACTATTCTGGTCCTCGAAGCAGAGTAGCAGCCTCTCCAACGGCATGAGCAACACTAGTTGTAGGACACATCTCAGTGGAGCTTGGCAGCATAATATGCTTGCAAATGGTTCCCTCAATCTGCTCCGAGACTCTATTGAAGACAACAAGCAGCTGATCACACGATCAGCTCTGTTGGATTATGGTTCTCCGATGTCTTCAAGGGCAAGTAGTGGCCTCTTACATGACCAAGTCAATAGGGGTAATAAACATGAGATCTCTTCTGCTTGTCGGTTATTTGGAATTGACTTGCGGAACAACTCTAATAATACGCCTACTAAGGCGAAAGAAATGCTTGGTCCCAACATTACATCGAACTGCGCTGATGAGGCACCCATTGTGCATGACGAGTCTGAAGTTGTTAAGGACCAGAATGTTGGGCATCTGAATCCTTCAGAAGAAAAGAAACAAGTCCAATTGGTGGTACTACCAAAGGATACACAAAAGCAAGGCCCCACTTCGTCAAGAACTCGTACTAAGGTACACGAGATAGTTTATGTTAGTTCTTTAGATTGTTGGAACCATCTGTTTACTTATTTGTAAGCATATTTATCCAAATTATAGGTGCAAATGCAAGGGGTTCGTGTTGGACGTGCAGTTGACTTGACTGCACTAAGTGGCTATGATGATCTCATCAGTGAATTGGAGAAGATATTTGATATCAAAGGAGAGCTTTGCCCTCGAAACAAATGGGAAGTTGTGTACACAGATGATGAGGGTGACATGATGCTTGTGGGGGATGATCCATGGCTGTGAGTTGCTGCAACCGTTTTTATTTTCATTAGCTTTTTTTGTTGACTAGTTTTGATTTATTTTATTGATTGCAGAGAGTTCTGCAAGATGGTGAGGAGGATATTTATATATTCCAGCGAGGAAGTGAAGAAGATGACTCCAAGATGTAAGCTTCCTATCTTATCATTGGAAGGTGAAGGGACAATGCAGAGTGTAGATTCAGAGCTAAAGGCTGAGGGTTGATGACTTGCACAAAATTGTTGATACAAGGGCTTAATGACTAGACTTGTTTTTTTCTTTACTTAATATTCGCGTGTTTCTCTCCTCTCTCGTAAGAACTAGGAAGACTGGAGTTAGTGATTTGCTCCCAAGTAGAAGAGCAGTAAGGAAGTAGATTAATGTTAGATTTTACTAATGTTGTAAGTTAAGGAACTTGGTGAATAGTTAGTAGTGGAAAATGTGAATACTTTTGTGTTTGTTGACAGCTTTTGGTGGGGTTTGATTTGATCAGTCTGTGGAAAAAGCAAACAAACTTAGACATGCTTGTTTCTTGATGGCGAACTATGGTTGTGCTATTTCTTTCTTTATAGCGCTGAGTGGAAAAGAGTGACAGTAACTGCAACATAACAGCTGTGAATTTGTGGCCCCCCATTATCTGCCTCAACTCCGTACTATTAATTATTTGGCACATTACCACTGACTATATAGATTGATTTTTCAAGGTTACATACATATGCACATGGTGCCCAGTAATGGTCCTTCTTTGCTCTGCATGTGATCCTCAACTAAGATAAATTAACCCTGTGGTCCTAAAAACTTGGACTCTCATTTTTTTGTATATAAAATAATCGTATAGTGTTTGGTGGGATTACAAATGGCAACCCTTTAAGGGGTGATATGATATTTGTGGATCTAGTCTGGCTGTGAAGAAAGAAAATGTGCTATAGCTAGCTAGTGGTGTTGTCTTTCTGGCAAAACTAAAAAAGAGTTGCTTTTGAAAGGAGATAGTAAAAATAAAGGCACAGTATCTATGTGACAAAGACGTGAGATATTTTTAGTTTAGGCAAAGTCATTTTCTCTAATTTCAAATCTTTTGAGGTCCTCATCCGTTGTGTTACTCATTACTTTGCTTAGACTTGTTGGACTGTCCTTTTGTTTTGGAGCTTAGATATAATTTGGAGGAGGTCAATGCTGGATAATGGGCCAAGCATTGAATAGCAACAAGACAGTGCAATTAGCAATGACCCCTGCAAACTGGACTGCATGTGACTTGATCTACTCTTCTATCTGTTAGACCCTACCTTGGCCCAAGTCGTTTTCAGAGTGGGCAGACTGTTATCTGAGTCCCTTTGGCCCGTAGAGCAAAGCTTGAAGGGGCATGCCAATGAGAGCTTGTGCTCCCACATGCCACAACTAGGGCCTTATGCAATTTCATCCCCCTTTTTTTTTGAGCTCGACACCATTGTAGAGGCCTATCTCATCAAAATCCTACACACACAGAAATTGGCTTATTAGGTCAAGCACGTAGAAATTTTTTGTAATTTGGATGGCTGTTGAAATTAGATTTCAGGACCTCTGTCAGTTGTGATACCGTATTGAAGCTTAAGTTATTAGAAAGAAAGACATTTTTGTTGGTTTCTTGTATTTTCAACACATGTACAAGAAATAGTCAAATTTGATCATGTTGCTTCAATCTTGCTAAATACATGATGATGTATTGGAAATCATATTACACGTATCGAACCGAAAGACCTTCATTATTTTTTTTCTTTTGTTTAGGAATCGAAGGACTTATCTCGGACTTAGATGTTTCTCTATTTTGATTTATTGAACTATGTTTGTTATCATGTTATTTGTTTTCATATAAAATGTATATTTTCAAATAGTTAACAACAACTACGGAAGTGCACAAATATCTGATTTTGGGAACCATCATTTAACCCATAGACATAGTGCGTAAAATTTGCAAAGTCTACCAACTTCGAAATAACATCATATAGCCTTGGTGAAAAGATGCTCATAAGTCATAAGGTAATTTAGGCCCAAATATACTTGGGCTAGCCCGTACTAAAAGATGGGCCGTGAAAGATTAATGCGCCCACAAGTGTTGCAGGGACCAAATCGAAGGTCCTTCTTTCTTGAAATATTTTTGAGTATATATATATACAATTGATAGTTATAATTAACAATAAATAGCTCAATATTAATTAGTATTTAATAGACAAATAGAAAAGGGAAAATTGTCTGAAATATCAAAGTATTGATTCAATTTAAATATTATAGCAATAGTTTAGTTTATTTGTAATTCGCAACAAACCTCCCTTATTTTTGTCATTAGCCATTTTTGATATACAATTAACCATATTTCGGTATAAAATGTGTTTATGTTTGTATAAAACGAGAAAAAAGTGTCTATATATACAAATACATATATTTGTCCTATAAACTTGTAATTATACAAATACATATCTTATTATACAAATTACAATGTATAAATGAATTTATACAAAACTAAACAATTTGTATAAAATTGAATGAACTAGAGAATTATACAAATCAAAAGCTTCATAGCAAACATAAAATTTGTTATGGAACGCAATTATGCAAACTATAGCTATAATATACCAATATGATTTTTATGTTTGAGTGAAAGTTGCTCTTTTAGGGAAAATACGCGTATGAATAAACATATACTAGTTAATTAGTTAGCATAGTAATAATTTACCTTAATTACAATTCGCGGCCTACTTTTAGCCACAATTACGCAAACTCAACTTTTTAGTTTTGCATAATTCGCAAGTTTGTATAATTCAAAATTTGTATAACATTTGTATAATTCGGAATTTTTATAACCGTTTACACTTCTGTTTTTGTAATTGTATAAAATCATGATTTCGAGTTTATACAAATATTACTAAATTATACAAATGTACCCGTAAATTATAAAATCTGGCGAATTATACAAATAAGACAGCTTGAACTGTAACTATAGCCCGTAAATATGCAAATTATAGCTATAAAATATAGTTAAATTTATTATATCAGCTAACTTTCCTTTTTTAAATTTATTTATTATTATTATTTACGGATTGAATTCCTAAAATAGAATTGTTTTCTTACTTAAAAAATGTCACGTGATTTATAAAAATTACCTTACCCATTTACTTCATCCCCTTGAGACTCAATTAACTAAAGAAAAACCCAATCCCTCTTTTATTAGGACCTGATCCAAACTTATTTTATTTTATGACAAAGTAGAAAGGGCTTGATTTTTTTTTCCGTCTATGAATGTAATTAACTATGAATCATTTGTTAGACCGTAAAGATATATATGTATCATTTTTTACAGATATATTCTCTTTAAATAGTTAAGTTAAGGATATATTTTCCCCTTTTTCCTTATAAATATTTTTCTCATTTACTCCTTTATTCTTTTTCTTCTATATATGGGTATAGCCCACGTTTCAGAGCTTCATTATTTGTGCAATGATATAAAAAAAAATAATTCAAGTCAATAAACATGCAAAAACAGAATAAAAATACATTAAATTTCTGCTTTCTCCAAACACCTTTTTATGATTTTTTTTAATAATACAAAATGACAAGAATACTTATAATAAAGCTAATAATTATACGAATGGTATAATGGGTTTCACGTGATATATTAATAAGAGAAAACTAACGTGTTATTGCTAAAAAAGTTGTCGGTCTCGTAAACCTCTCTTTCTCTATGATATATATATTTCCTATTAAAAAAGCATAACAAAAGTGCCGTAATAGTTTTGATAAAATAAATAAATTACACATTCAGAAAATTCTATTAAATATTTTAAGTCATAATTATGTTAAACATTATTTTTAAAGTTAATAAAATGCAATCAAATTTTTGAATAGTAATAGTGTGATTTGATTCTTTCTTTACAAAAAGTACGTACGTTATATCATCAAACTTGATAATTAAGGCTTTTTGTGAGACTAATAATTTAGTGGAATTAATTTTTTCTTTATTTATGTGGTGTTCCTTATGTTACCTTTGTTTTCGTTATGTTGTCCCTTCTTGAAGAAAATAATTAAACTTTTTAGTATTTGGAGTTTATCATGAATTGATATTATCTTACGCCATTTTCCATTTATTTACAATTTAGGTAATGATCCTTTACAACTTAATCACGACATGCATGTTTATCCTCGATCATCAAATTATAAAGTAGAAAATCTCATACAATAACTATATATATGAAATTGTTAAAAAGAGAGATAATCATTTTTAAAAGTTAATTCATAATTTTAGTAAAAGAGAGGAGCAAAGTAAACATAATCACTCTCTTGATTGAGACCTGTAATACTATTCTTTCGATTCTCATTTTTTTTTAAAAATTATCATTGATTTTTGTTGACAATTCACAATTTATTTCTTTGCTAATAAAGGAGTTGTTAATGCGTAATGATGTTAACACCCTTATCTATAAGATTGAATTTGCCTTTTGCTTTAAATAAAATCGAATCAAGTCATGTCGTAAATCAACTGCCTTCCTTCCTATCTCTTAATTTTGCTATCAAACTGGGTGATGTTAATGTATCCAAATGTTACATTACGTGACATTTTATGAAGAAGCAATTTTAAGAAAGATTGTACGTTGGATTTTGAATAGACAAGGTGATTAATGTACGCTGGATTTTGAATAGACGGAGTGGGGTGTACTGATGGGTGTTTTGCTTATTAATTCACCACATGTTCACTGGAAGGCAGTGAATATTAAGTAAATGTGACATATCAATCATAATTTATTTTGGGATTTTTGATGGACAGAGAAGACAAAACATATATCAAATCAAGCTTTACTTTTGGATCAATTTTCATTACTTCTCATCCCTACAAAAAGCAAATAGCTGGTCAGGAAAATGCACATTTTTTGTTTTTTTCTCCATATTCGATATTTATATAAAGTGATCTTAATTGATTCTGATCCACATCTCATTGAGTCAAGAGAATGTATTCTACAACATGATTATTTTTATATCTAATGTTAGAATTCGAAATCTTCATTTAAAAATGAAGAAATTTTAATTTCTATTGATCCTATCACAATTTTGTTGGTTGCACTTTTTATTTCTACCACCATTTGATATAAATGGTGGACAATTTGTATACTAATACTATAACATATGCCACTGCCTCTTTGTTTTTCTATGGATTTACGATTAGTTTTTTTCGAAAAGAGTTTGGATTAAATGTTATTTATTTTTAAGTGATAAGGATTTATTTGAGGAAAAGAGCAAGACAAATCAAAGTCAAAGGAGGAGGCCAAAGGTAAAGGTGCCCCCCCAAAAAATATACTACTATCTTTAATTTGTTTCTCTTTAATGACTTAGTATATATATATATATTATTACTAGTATTCTTTATTTTTGGTTGTCTCCTTTTTCTTTCTTTAATTTGAAAATGATGTAGGAAAAGCCCAACTTTTTCTTTCTTTTCCTTTTTCTCTTTTTTCTAAAAAGTTTGAGCTTCTTTTTTTTTTTTTAAGGGTAGAGGTCTAAAATTGCAATTTTTATTGTTGAATCATTTGCCCTTTTTACATTCTCACCTTTCTTCATTGCCACCTTTGATTTCTAGACTTGGGTACTTTTGTGTACCAATACCAATATTTCTCCCCTTTTACTAGAATTGTCACACATCAGGCTAATATAAAAATATTTACTCATGAGTTGAACAAAATATAACTTAGTAACTTCGAGAGATATGTGCCTCCTCACCAAAGGAGTCCCAATGATGAGGTTGGGCATGGGTTAATGTATATCAAAACCCTTAAAATTATCGTCAAAGACGTGGTAAGTAAAAGTGAGTCGAGAGAGTATAAGGCTGACTTACATCATAATGACAAAATTAAGCAATTTTGTATAAAATCAGGATACTAGATTCGATTGGGAAAATAAAAGCATCATCTAGTATAGACGAGCCATTTGCAGATTCAACAGAAACAGAAATATAATTACTGTTTTTTGCCGTGGCGGATCCAGGATTTCCATTAAAGAAGTTTGAAAAAAAAGAGTAATGGTTCGAACTCCTAAACCACTAAGCCAATCTCTATTCTTATATTCGGGAGATTCAAAATCAATATATAAACATAAAAATTCTTTAAAATACCTTAAATATACAACATAATTTTTTGTCCATGGGGTTCACCAAGGGGGTTCCAAAAAAAAGAGTAGTGGTTTGAACCCCTAAACCACTAAGCCAATCTCTATTCTTATATTCGAGATGTTCAAAATCAATATATAAACATAATTTTTTTTAAAATACCTCAAATATACTACGTAATTTTTTAACGAGGATTACTTTAGGCCCCTGGTTTTATGCACATTGAAGTGTACAAAAGTTTTGACATATGCGTGAGAGATTGAATGAGACATTTTTACGGTAAAATTCAAGCAAAAAAATCCAATCCATCTCTGAAAAAGAGCTGACATTTCCTATTATGCTTTAGAATCCAATGCTAGCCTTCATCCTAAAGTCCTAAACACACTCTAAATTCTCATATAAAAATAAATAAATTCTCCATCCTACTAAATATTATTGTCAAAACAACATTAAATGTTATACCAAAAAATGTCAATCAGGCATAGTCTGTTACTATCTTTACAAAAGTAACCATAGCCATTCAATATTCATATAGTCAATGCACTACCAATAATTTAGCAAATTTATCTTAGTCAAAATTTTAATTTTTCTTTTCAACCTCCCTATACTCACGGCTACACGCTAGCACAACACATTTTTTTTTATTTCGAACTATATATATAAGAAATTAATTTTTTAAAAAATTAATATACTAAGTTTACATTTACTATGTCACAAAATTTCACTTGTTTTAACTAATATTTCCTTAAAAAAGATCTCACAATTAAAATCACAAATCCTAAGATGAATTTTTTACTGGGCACACAAGTATTCCTTCCCTAACATATTTACTTGTTCATGTTCAACTTCACATAACTTTTATGAGTCTTTTGATTGGAAATAAGTTATTTCAGAATTAATTATCCTGAAATAACTTATCTTATCATGTATGTATATGAGATAACTTATTTCATCACTATGCTATAAATGGTGCGATAAATTGTTTCAAACATGACAACCAAACAGGACAATAAAATTTTATTTCAGGATTAATTTTTTATCCCAAGACTATACCTCGCACCAGATGACCCCTTCGTTAAATTTTATATCAGGTCAAATTAGGTTAAACAAAATAATTGCAGTGTTAAAAGTAGTTGATTAACCTTTGCATTTACGCAACTAATGAACAGAAACAAGAAAAGCAAAAGTTATTCCCATCATGTCAGGCAGCTAACAAGTAAAGAGTCAATTAATTGAGCATCATAAAATCCAAAGTCAAGAACGTGCTAGCAAATGCATTATTTATAGTCATTTGCTGTTTTCCCCTGTACATAAAACATTACCCATAACTCTGCTCTGTACCAACAAGAACAGAGCACCATGGCTACAGAAACAAGTTCAACACTAAAACTTCCTCTGTTTTCAGTAAATTCACAAGAAGATTTAGGGATGTTAACTCCACTTCATACTTTAGCTTCCATTCCATTTTCTTGGGAAGAAGAACCTGGAAAGCCTCGTCCATGTACTGACCTTATCCCTTTACCAAATTCCATATGCTTAGAGCCACCTCCTAGGCTATACATGGAATTAACCAAAAGTTCTTCTCCTACAACTGTTTTTGATGGGCCTTATATTACTAGCAAGCCTAAGTTTTCATCTTTTAGGTTCTTGAGGGATCGACGTCGACAAGGGTCATTTGATAGTACTGCTAGTTCTGAAACAGGGCAACTTAGTGCGTTTGTTGTTGGCAAGAAGAAATTCGAAAGTAAAAGCTGGTGGCGTCGTAATAATGGTGGTAAAGGAAAATTTGGTACCGATTTAACAGATTGTGTTAGTTTGAATGATGAATGCACTATGAAAATGGCAACACTTAAAAGAAGTGGAAGCTTTTCAGGTCTCTCACAGACTAAGACTCACATTTGGGTAAGTCTTAATTAATTTACAAATTCTTAGTGAATCTTGCTATTAGCACTAGTACTGTTTATTTTTTGGTCCTGTTTCATGTCAAACAGTTGTGTTAAAGCTTGATTCGTACTCTGCCCTAATACGTTAGAGATAATAATTTCGAGATAAAATGCAGTGGGTAGGATATTAGTTAGTGTTATCACATATATATGGTGGATAATTTTATCTATCTCATCTCCGTACCGAACAATTCCCATGAGATCTTAGAATTGAACCTATTTTACGGTTCAAATCTATGATTTTTATAGTTATAATAAGTTTATACATAAAATTAGTTGTGCATCCAAAAAATACTGGATTCAGATAAAATAACTAGAACTTGTTAATGCTTCATCCCTCTCTTAACTACGAACTTCCTTTTAACACGCTGCTATCTTAATAGTTGCAATATAGTGATAAATTTCACGCGATCTAGCCTCTAAGCTAGATCCTATAGGTTGGCCGTCCTATCCCACCTCTTTAAAGGATCAGTAGTTTGTTCTTTGACTATAAAATTATCAATCATTTCTAACAAAAAAAATAAAAATTGTTGTAAGATATTGTGAGTTATAGCAACTTAGTTTCCATTTTGTTGTTAAACTAAACTTTGAAGGATTGATGACTGAATTCATAAGAATTAAGTAAAAACACCTTTTGGTAATGATGGACTAATATATGAGAATGAAAACAAAAGAGATAGAGTAATGAGAAAGCTTAATAATTGAGGCAGGTGATGATGTTGAAGAAGACGGCAGTGGGGTTAGAGAAGGGGCCTAGTTAACTTCACTTTTAGGCAAGAGGTAGGTATAACACAAAACACAAATATAGCTGTTAGCAATTATCTGTTTTATTTTCTATCCGTTGCATAAGGCCTCATTTGGATGAAAGTGCTCCTACTAATAATTTTTTTTTCATACCCATGACTCGAACCTAAGATTTTTTAGTAAGGAAAAAGCGATCCCATCGATTACATCCATCCATTATTTGTGGTGTTAACAATTATATTTTTTCAAAGATAATAGATGGGGTTGAACGAGCAGGTAGGTAGGTGATGCCCCAAGTTATAGGGCGCCCAATGTCATTGCAGTTAATGGGAAAAAGGGACTTAAGGATATGGGTTGGCTGATTGAACTATACCTGTTTTATTAGTGGATTGGGAAATGTGTAGACTTTTCACCATTGCAGTTTTTTTTTGCTATGCTATCATTATCATTTATCAACATTCAACATGCCCATCCATCCCAACATTTCTCAATCGAAATTAAAGGATGTGTTGGTGAACAATTATGACATATAAGACTCTAAACTCGGACGATAAAAAAGTGGGTGAGTTCTTTAGTTTTGGTAGGCACAATTACTAGATACCATGTAGTGCTGAGATAATAGGGATTACTAACAAGTATCTCGTAGAATTAATTACGCACCTGTCATTGCGTCATTGGTTGGCTTTCATAAGTAGAATTTCATGTCCTCTTCTATTTTCCATCAGCGTTACTACTCTCAAGTATTGTTCTTGTTGAAATGTTACAGGCAACAATATACGAGGGTTTCAAGCAGGTAATAATACCATGGAAGAGCAAAAAATCAAAGAAAGAAGCGCTCATTGACTAAGTGTCAACAATGTAATGAAGTGAAGATTTTATACTACTTTCTCTAGTCATTTAAGTACTCCTGGTTAAATACACAGGAAATATAGTAACAAATGTACCACGTCTCCTGACTTGATTGTAGCAATCTACTATCATTAGCCTTGAATTTCACCAGAACCTATTGTAAATATTGTGAGATCATTTTCTGGATTCCATTTCCACTTATATATCCTTGCATCATATTGAGGTAAATATTTATGGTTTGCATTTTGGTCATGCCAATTGCATAGCTACATGAGAAGTACCCTAACCTGGATTTTTCGATTTTCCACCCAACAAATATACTTTGGTAAATACTAAACAGAGATGCAAACAGTGAACTTTCCTCTCCAACTCCAACCAACATTAAAATTTGAGTTTCCATCGTGACAAATAAAGAAATATGCATATGATAGTATGGGTATACTTCAGAGAGTGAAGATTTACCCGCCAACAGTCATCAAAATTAGTTGCATGTGATCATTTCGGGTTCACTTCAGTTATATACTAACTAAAAAGCAATTCAAACAGAGACAAATTAAAATCATGACAAGCCTCAGATGCATTTGATTAGGTTATAACTGAAGTCAATTTGGTATTTGAATACAAGTAGCACTGGCTCTGTCAAGTGCTTACAAATGAGGAGGGTCTCCCTCCCCTTGCACAAAACATTTAAAGTATCCACAAAAGAAGACCTTATTTTCATTTCTGATCAGGATGAAACAAGAAGGATGGAATAAGCCTACAAGGAGTTGGTTGAAACTAAAACCTCACAAGTATCTTATCCTTGTTTTTTACCAGTCATACCCGCAACCACCTGCACAAAGTAGATTGAAGAAGAGAACGAGAATCAGCTAAAGATCTGCATAGTCATACAACATGAACAACTTATAAGCAGTTTGAAAGCATTTCAGTTCAGAAACTAGTTTAGAGTCTTTGGAATGCCACATGCAGCCAATTTCTGAAGCTCTATGATATTAACCTTAGAGAGATATCTGGCAATCGGTATGAAAAATTGAGACAACGTGAATACATGGATGTTGGTTGATCCGAAAAACAAGAGGCTATATCTACTAATTTGCAATTCAAATCTCAACTTAGCACTTATAACAAAAATCATCAGTTAAGTTGGCACAACATGATGCTATAACACACTCGTACAATCTGAGTCAAAGAATTTCACCTACTGGAAAAGAAAAGTAAAAATGGACGACATTGACAATTCTATTTAGTATACACAAGAATGTGAACTAGCATATTGTAAAAGGGACCATTAATACTTATCCCCAAAAGAATACCGCCTTTATGCATAAGCAAAGATCAAACAAACCAATAAACATATCTACACATATCAGGAATATGACTAATAAGAAAGAAAAATACAGTTGCATAAGCCAGAAAGAACATAGAACAAAGATGGACAATTACTCACATCGCTTAAAGGAGCTGCCGGAACTTGCTTGGATGATTCAAAAGAGTCCAGAATAGGCCTTACAACCGCAGGAAGGAAGAGGCCTGAAATTGCAAGCAATATAAGACAAGCTGATTCTCAATCGAAGAGAAAGGCATATAGGAATAGAAGGTCAATACGTGTCCTTTCAAAAAACAGTATACAAAATGTACTACTTCAGTAGGTAATTGAATGGTCATCATTACACGATGCACATCGACTCCAACTTCTTGAGTTGGTAATAAGAATCACCAAGTCATTAACAAAGGTAATTCTTCTCCTGAGCTAGTAACACACACTTCTTTTGCAAGAGGGTTTCACAGTAAGGCTGAGCTAATTGGCTTGTGCCATACAGGAAACTAATCTATTTAGGGTTACTGAGAAGCAATAACAGACAACACCCATGTATATGACTAAAAGGCAGTAAAGGCCTCTGTGGAAGCACATAAGGGACAACACAGAGTTATCAGTGAATCTTACTTGCATGATCAATGGCTAGACAGTTGCAGAGATAGGCTTCTCCAAAATTCCTGTTACTAAATTACTGGTTTTCAAACCCAGTGGGACAGATGAATATGTCCATTAGTAGATTAGTTTTAAAGAAAATATCTCGCTTATTGAAATCCCTCTATTAGATCAAAATAATAATCTGAAAAAGATTAGCTTTTAAAATCTTTAACTAAATATAATTTGATGAATGTAGATAGACATGTGAAGAAGCTGAGGTTGATAACCACTGCTCTACCATCATTCCATTAGTAAAGGACATCCAGATCTATTATTCCTGTACTGTGGATTTCTCTGCTTGATCTGCAGATGAGAACATACTTAGTGCTAAAAGAAAGAAAATGTACACTCTTCTTTAGGTCTCACTTTGTCACCTCTGTCAAAATGCAGCAGGAAAATAAGACTAAGAGTATAAGATGCATACTAGGTTTTATTGCATATGCCTCATATATAGCTTTTGCATTCAGGAATTAGGCTGGTCTAAGCATGAAAAGCAATAAGAGGAACCCACTCTCTACAGTCAGCTCACATATTCTGGGCTCCCATCCTTTACTCACTCCTAAGGAAAAGTCATAAAGACGTCCATACATAAAAAGAGACATTTTTTGGGGGGAAGTGATATCGGTGGCATCAATAAGATGAAGATATAGGAAAGACAACAAGTACAAAAGAGAGCTTGCATGCTCTATTACAGTGAGACATATGAATATATGTCATATGCACGCTCACATATGTAAAATGCAAGAATAAGGAGTCATCTGGTAGCAGATTCCTGTTTGGGCAATAGATCAACTTGATGCTTTTGTAGAAATCATACTTGTGACAATATGCGGAGGTTATTGTTCCGAATTATCTACTTATTTTGCTGTATATTCCCTACTATCAGAATAAGAGTTAGGACAAAACCTTTTATATTCTTTCAATTAGATAAAGTGGAAAATCAGCTGCCACTACAAGTTCTAATTGACCCACTGGCCACTGCTAACCAAAAACCTACAGCTCAACTGACAAATAAGCAGATTCACTCACAAAAGAACTTGATACTTAGAGCTCGCAATGAGAAACAGATAACCTGAAAACTGTCTCAGACTAATATCCTAGTATGCCTATTTAATCACAAGAAACTGTGTTCTCAACAACGGGAAAGCACGTTATCCAATTAATCACAATGTAATAAATCTTCGAAAACCTCTATATATATCCTCCAAAAGAGATCCTCTACCTATTGAAACCAATGACTACCTTAAAGGTCCACAGTATATGTTATGAAGAGCTACTTGGAACCTCAATTATATCAAATAAAATAAAAATATTGTCCAAATGAAAAATTACAATACCCAAATTGAGGATTACCGTTAGTAATCAAGCATTAGTACATTCAGAGAAGCTGGTATCGAAATAATCATTATACGGACCAAAAAATATATATGTCTTAGCGGCTGATTTGCAGGGTTTTGTTAGAAAACTATGAACTTTGAAAACATCAGATTTCATAGATTCAACCACAATAGGGTCCATGAACGCCTGATTCCCACCGATATACAGTTCAAAAATTATGAACTTATGTGTAAAATTCAATTGTCACTAATGAAAAAACAACTTCTTATTTTTAACCAACAAACATAAAATCGAAGATTTGGCGATAGCGTAAAGATAGAGAGTAAGAATCACCGAATCCAGCGATGAGACAAGAGGCAGCCACGACTGGTTCTTGAACCACGAACATTCTCAATTTCCCCATTACCGCCATCTTTTTTTCTTCTTCTTCTTCTTCCCGTAGATTTCCTATCACTCAGAAAAGTCTCGAGATGTTGGCTGCTGTGTAACAACTACGATCGGTTATTTTGAAGCAACCCGGCCCATAACGTTGTTCCCAGGCCCATGTATTTGTACTTGGTTATACCGTATATAAAGAATAAATAAGATAAAAAGAATAATTAGGATTTAGGGATTTAGTTTATGTGACAGTGGAATCCTATTGACATGCAATGTGACATTAAAATGACATTTAATAACTTTCGTTAATAAGAAGGGTATTTTTGACCAAATAGTTTGACGGAAAGAGTAGTTTTGAGCTGAAATATAGTTTAAGGGTATATGTGAGCTATTTCGGATAGTTTAAGGGTATTTTTGACCCTTTTCATTTAGTCTATGTGGCAGTGTAACTCTATTGGCGTGCAATCCATGTGGCATTTAACAACTTTCGTTAATAAGGATATTTGACCCAATAGTTTGACAGAAAGGGTAGTTTTGAGCCGAAATATAGTTTAAAAATAAATATGATCTATTTCGAATAGTTTAAGGGTATTTTTGATCCTTTTCCATTTTATAAATAAATAACTATAGTTTCGACCATAATTAATTAATAATTTATCTAATTACAATTCAGAGCAATAGTTTTAAAGAATAGAGAAGCAAGCGAAATAGAGGAGAGAGGTGAATAGATTGTATGTCAGATAATTGAAATTGAAATTATCTTTGCCAGAAAAAAAATCCCTTACAACTATTTTTACTAGAGCAATTATACTCTAAGTCTGTTTTTTGGCAAAAAAATATGTTAGTCGAGCAGATATGTCCCGCTCCTTCTAACGTACTCCACATTAGAGGTAAATTGGAATACAATAATATTTCGTTTGCATAGTTGGAAATCCAGGTTGAAAAAGAAAATCTTAGTAACAATAATATCAGAGTTCGTGTACTAGTCAAACCAATAATCTCATTCACAAAATAACACAATTAGCATTTTAAAAATAATAGTAATAATTAATTAACAACTCTAAGAAATCCATTAATCATGACAATACAAAAGAGTCTAATTTTGGTGAGGAAAAAACATAATTCTGCCTAAAATATATACATGCTTGCTAGTCTTCAAGTACACAAACTGAGGGAAAGCTCAGTATTCCATTTCAATTCAAGTACTAAAAGCTGAGACCAAAGAAAATGGAGAAATGATCATACAACTAACATACATAGACACAACCACCCACTCAACTCCCCTGTAAACCAATCTTTACAAAACTACTATTAACAGGAAAATTGGATACAATCTACAAAGCTCAGAACGTCGGTACCATCCACCCGACTGTCCACCCAAGAAGCAAACCTGCACCAACAAGACCCAAACCTAATGCAAAAACAACTGCATATCTGCTCAAGTCATACTTGGAACGACCACGTTTGGCTCTTTTCACCCTAGCAGACTTCTTCTGCGGTCTCTTAGTTTTCTTGGGTACCCTTGGTAACATTACTGGTAACATGGCCGATATTGGCTGTTTTTTGTTGTTTTTAATCTGGAAGTACAAGTTCTCTAGTTGCAGTAGCTGGAACCATTGCTTGTAGGCAAAAAGTTGTGATGCTTGTCTAAAGACCAGCTGAACAACATGCTCCTTCTCCGCAAAGGCTTGCTTCGCCGCATTCTCAGCTTCCCTAGCACGCGTTTGAGAATGGCGAAGTGCTTTTAGTAGTTGGGCCTTGCTTTCATCATCTCCAGATGTGTTCATTTCAGGCACAACCTTTTGGCCAGGGGTGTCACTGTTCTTCAAACTATGAACAAGTAAAAAGGAGTTCTTAAGCACCTCAAACATGCTCTATAGAGCAAAGACACAGTAAAGAAATACTACTCGAAATCAATCTAGAAACATTAAAATGCAAAAAGTGGTTATCATAGTATATGCCATTCGCTTGGAGGAGTAGATGACATTGTTATCTTATAAAAGATCACTTGTTCCGATGACATAAAACTGCTAACATGTTGAATGCACCAGATTGCAGCTAATTAAAAACATAACAAATCAATATTACTATCATGGAACAAATGAACATCTGAAGAGCTGCAGAATCTGGAGAAAAGTGTCAAGTTACCAAAAGAGCAATGCAAGAGAATTAACAGTCCTCATGTTCATTGCATTTGATGTATGAGACAGTTACCAATGACAGCATATGAAAATAACACACTTAAATAAATAAAAATATATCATTGTTTCCTTGAGCTATCGAACATGAAAGTGAAAACACATGCTACTAGGTTTTGCAATTGAGTTCATAGATTAAGACCCAGTTTCTCTAAATGACTGCACTTTGACCCAAAAGGACCAAGCAAGATAAAACAACTATACATCATATAGGTGACCCATTTCATATAAGTTGTGCAATTCAACATGGAAAAAGGGCAGTTTTGTCAACCAAGTGCAAAGAAAACCTGCATGGAAGTCTAAACTATTAAGATAAGCATATGAACACTAAAATCAAATTACATTCTAAGCCGAGAAGAATGCTAGAGACACAGGTATGGACCACAAAGTTCGAACACTCAGCCTTATATATATATAAATGCTAGTAATTGTATGTATGTGCAGTAGAGCTTTTCTCCATATTGGTAGCATAATTGTGAGTATAAGAATGATATATAGTACACTAAGTGCAGTGACGGAAGCTAGTCCTACACAATACCTTGATGACTTGCAAGTGTGAAGCTGCAACTTCCCTTCAGCATCTAACTGTGATGGGCGCTCAAATGAAAGATTGCCACGTTTATGAATATTCGTAATCTGTTGGCGCATACTTCCAGCTTTCGGACCCATAGAAGAAGCATAAATCTTACTGTCAACATCCACGTCGCGGTCTTGTTTAACAAAATTGTTCTGAGGTTGAGGAAGATCACAATTCTCCATAAAATCATGTGATCGCTGTGCAACCAATAAAGCAAGTTCCTCTGTGTCTGCAGTTCGCCACCATGGTTCTGTTTTCTCAACACCAATCCAGGGATATTCTGTATCAAATGAAAGCTCATCTATCTGCTTACCAACTGTGAGATCAACCAGACCTTTCTTACTCGCTTCATTGGGATACCCTTTGTCCTTGAGGTTAGGACTATCCTTGGAAATCTCAGTAAACACATCTGTCAGTTCTTTGCTTCCGACTCCCAAGTCATTGTTTACATAGCTTGCAGATCTTGTAACCTGAGAATCTAGAGATCCACCTACAGTAAATTTATCCACACAACTACTATCTGCTTCACTCTGATCACACAACTTGTTATATTTAGGGATTGAATCTAAAACTGGTCCAATATTCTCCATCTCTGCTTCAATAGAATCTACCAGTTCACTCACTAAGCCTTTTTGATACCCATAATTAGGTTGAAGATGCAGCCACCATCTTGAATTAGGGGATAAATCACAATATGAAGAGTTCCTGTCAAAAGGCAGGAAGCATGTGCCAGAAGGATTTTGTGCATCAGCACCATTTGCAGGTCCAGTATCAACCTGTTTCGATGAGGGTGATGCTGATGAGCAGCATGCCAACTTTGGAGCTCGTTTGGCATCTTCCTGGACCAAACATCGATTAACTGCTCTTTGCCAAGCGGTTCTTGCTTCTGCCACAGCCATTACTAGCTCATTCTTCTGCACATTTTGCTGTCACAGAAAAATCTATCAGACACTGAGTTCATCAAGATTCATGCATCAGTCTTGATGACATACATATAAATATGAACAGTATTTGACAAATAGATGAAACCTGATTTGCAGGAAAAGGATATCATTACCAAAGACGATCATTAGAAAGTTAACCAATATTTTGTACAACAAAAAGAATATCCAGGAACAAGACTCAACATAGAAACAAGTTCTTTAAAGAGGAGGGGATGAAAATGCATGACGACAAGCAATGGCGGGGTTAGGATTTTCAATTAGCGGATTCAAAATAAAAAGAAGTACCAAAGACGAAGGGGGTGTCAATGACTCCCCTTGGCCAAAGGTGGCTCCGCCACCTTAGACGAGAACCTTTTTCATCACATCTGACAATCTCCTCTTGCAATAATCCAATCCCAATTTATCTTTTACCCCAACAAAATAGATCTTTTGGTAAAAAGGAACAGAAAGCCCACTTACACTAACAAAATAGGCAAAGAAGAAAAGAGTAACATGTGAAGTTCTCATTTCAGACTTAAAATAGTACTCTGTATCTCAAGTTTTCCAGATGATAATATGTACAAAAAGAGAATAAATTCAATCAAAAAATCATGTGAATGAAGAATCTAATGCCTGCTACATCCCTATCTTTTCTATAGATAATATTCTGAAACAGAGAAATAACAATGATAATAGTTGCCAAAAGACAGCTATACCAAAAGATACAATGGTAAATTTGTGCATGCATTAATTAGGTAACCTCACCACTACAACAGTCTAAATCTGCCACCAAATATTATAAAATCCAATGGTTTTTTAAGAGAGCCAAGCCCCCCTCACACAACAAAAATTCCTCAAAACAGAACCAAAAGTACCCAACATCAAGGATTAAGTACCATTCAAGATGTTTGAAACAGATTCCAAATTTACCCCAAACTCCAGTTCTGAATATTCTGGAAGAATCTTTTTTTTTCTGCCCTTCAAAAAAAAAATCCAACAACTTCCTACTTGCTAAAAGTCCTACTCCAGGGAATCTCCCTGGAAACAATTTACCAGTCTTAGCATAGCAAATACACCAAAAAGAGAACTTCACACCATCACATGCACAGTCAACACCACCAAATTAGCAAAGATTAAATCCAAAATTTGCCCCCATTAAAATAACTCATACTAGTAGATATCAGAGAAAACTACAGATTTCTCTCTATCACAATTCACAAAGAAGTAAACTAAGCTTGAATAATCAAGAACCACAAAGATCAAATTTTTATAACCAATCTTGACTCCCAAAACCCATATTAATCCTTACACACTCATCATCATCAGCAGCAGCAGCATATACTAATAAAGCTGAGATTTTTAATCCACCCCAAACCTCCACTCCTTACAAACATGGAAGATAGCAAAAGAAGAAGTAAAAAAGTCAAGAAAATAATATAATAATACCAAGAAAATCACGAAGAACTTGAAAACTCAAACATGTTCATTAAAATAAACAATTATCAATGAACATCAAGAGAAAAGTCAAGAGAAAAAATTAACCTCAAAACAGTGGACACAAGGGAAAATTAAATGGATATACAAGAGGGGTTTATAATCTAGACGAAATGTTTTTCCTTTTTTATTCAAAGGGCACAATTTTCACTCATCCTCTCTCAGAAACAAGTGACCCACCGCCCCTCAGCGCCAGCAGTTTCAGCATCCCTTTGTTTTTTTTCTTTTTTCAGTTAACTTGTAGCATCCCACCATTTGTCTGTCGGTTTTTGTTTACAGTTTGCACATTAAACGGTGTCGTTCTAAGAGCTTTTTGTCCTAAACGACGTCATTAGAATTTTTTTGTATAAGTCACACTACACTATTTCTAGCTTATGTACATAAAATTGTTTTGTTTGTCATGTGTAGCTTTAAGAAAAAGACTTGTGGTTAAGCATAACTACAAGTCATGTTTTGCTCACATTTTGTTTCCAATTATTTGAAAAAAAATTACATTTTAAGCAAAGAGAAAACCAATATTTGTGTATAAAGGCAAGTAAAGAATGATATTAATCATTATATAACAGGATAAAATTATATTTCACCTAAAAATACATATTGATATTATCTTGACACATCACGTCAATTAGAAATATTTTATATATGTAATAAAAGAAAAGTATTTTCAGTTAGAAATATATATTTTATAATGAACTACTAATAAAGAAATAGTTAGTGTTATATTAGGAGTGGAAGTAAAGTATATATATTATAATTTTATAATTAGGAAAAAAAGCAATAGTATTAATTATAGAAAGTATGTTGCTGACTGGATGAATAGATAAGTAGAAGATTATGATAGGGAATGGTGGGTCCAAGCAGTGATGACTAAAGGGTCCAGGTTGTCTAATAATTGGGATCTACTAAATTTTTTTTTCCTTTTTAGTACTATCACTATATATATATTTGGCTTTAATTTGCAGGGCATTGGTGGAATTATTTTTTGCTTGGAGATATTTTTAGGATTATGATAATTTACCTTATACATATATAATATATATTATTGATGAAAATGACTCTACAAAGAGATTTCACGTTATAAGCAATCTGTTATTTTCAAATGCGACGTTGTCTTTTGAAAGAAAGAGAATTGTAGATGAATGATCTCTTCATGACCAAAGGAGCAATTTTTACTTCTTTACTACTTTTCTCTTTAATCATCGGCCGATATTCAAAAATATATTGTGATATGATTAATTTAGATTTATATTATCTACAACTTATTAATAAAGAATTTTTTTTTTGGATTTTTTCATTGTTACAATTAAATTTGAAATATCTAAAAAAAAAAAATCTCTAATAAATTTTTTTAATCATGATTTAAATCAGATTGATCTGAAATAGAAATTTTATTAAACATACATTTTGAATCTCAATAAGTTATACACACATACTTTTCCACCATAAATATGAAAAATTCTTGATTTATAAAAATTGTAGAAGGCTTTCTCAATTCTCATAATATTGCCTTTAAAAAAATTCATAGTTCTTAAACAATGTCTTAGAAAAGAATCTTAAGTTGTGGTATTAACAAAATATACAGTTTTATATTTTTATTTATAAATAAATAAACAAATTAAATGATATATACAACAAACTTAATACACATAGTTTTACCAAGTTCTACCAATCTAATAAATTAATTATAATTATAACTAGTCCTTAATATAATCCTCTCACAACGTATCTATAATCTTTTTATGTTGAGAAAATTTATTTATTTTTTGTAAAATTTAAATTTTAAAAAAATTTATAACCCAAATTTAAAATCCTATTTTTTAATGAACTTAAAATTTTAAATTACTGTTAAAAATTTATTTCATATTTCATAAACAAACACTTTCAAATCAGAACCTCAAGTTTGACCTTTAAATTTTTTAATCAAACACTTACTAGGAATAGTTCATTTCATCACACTCCCTAGCATCCAAACGAAAGGTCTAATTAATTAAATCTAATTTACTTTTCTCCACATAAAAATAGCTCCTAATTTCCTTGTATCACTTTCAGGATTAGGCTTCAATTAACTCCTTGATTACATTATTAATTTGAAGAGACCAAACTTCAACTACTCCATCTCCCGGTTTTTACTAAGAAGAATTAATAATTAACAAAAGAATCTTTTAGTTCTTCGTTCAAACTAAGTCTCAGGTATGAATTATTTAAGATAAAATAATACGAATCATCTACTTCCAATTTTTTACACTATATACGACAAATTTAACATAATTTTTATTCAATGTTTTAATTATTTATCGCATATACTTTTGAAAAAAATTGAGATTCGAAATAATATACGCTTCATCGTGAAAAAAAAATCTTCTTAATTAATTTAGGTCATTTAGATAAATGCCTTTAACTTTATGAAAGTTTTTCATTTTTGTTCCTTTTATGATCTTTAATTTTTATCCTGCAACCTTAAATAACGAATAAGATCATCTCTAACTCACATCAAAATTTACACTAAATCTTATTTTAGTATAAAGTTTGATATTTTAAGTTAAAATTATCTCTGACATTAAAATAAAAATTAACTTTATATAAATTTAAATTTTTGTATTATAATATAATATAACATAAGCTATATCTTAAAAGAAATAATGCAACTTAATTCCTAAGAAACTTGCCGGCATATGATTAGTTTTTAAAACTCGCAAATTATATTTTAAGAGTCTTGATTTAATTCAACTCATACATAATTTATACTATGCACAAACATCTTTTAAATTTGTCAAACGAATTAGATACTCTAAGTATATATTAGAAAATTAAATTTTTAAATCATGAAAAAATAAAAGTGAACTTTTTTTTAAATTTATGTCAATAAAGTTATATCATAAATAAAATTACTCACACAATATTTTATTAAAATGAGCCGCAAGAGCATATAAATTTGGTGCAAAAACTTGAATTAGTATCAATTGAGACAATTAGAGGATATAGATAAATGCATGGAAACTTGTACTATACTGGTTGTACTTGAAAAATAATAATAAGAAAACAATGTGTATATATATATATATATATATATATGCCCATAGGAATCAGCAAAGAGAAAGTTACATGGAAGAAAGTTTGTGCTTTACTCACCTAAATTGTTCTCCATCTACGTGTCCTTTCCAAGTTAGGTAGTGCCTCACTTCCTTCTAACTTGGGATTAATTATCCATTTTCTTATTGGTGATTGATTAAGCCTCATCATTATTCATTACACAATTAGACTTTTTTGGTTAAGTGTTTAATTCCCGGTTGACAAGGTGTCACTCTCCTATAAGTCTATATCTATTAGTGTATGCTGACTTGAATAAGATATTTTACAAGGATTAAGCCATATACTGCTAGTCAATTGCTGATTTGATTTATGAATCATTCATTTTGTCATGTTTAGCACAAAAGTTATTCCGGGCAATTCTTTTAGTCAGCTAAAAAGAAGGAATTAATTATTTTTTTGGTTAGTCATCAAACTCACATATTAGCAATTTGACAATGTTTACAGCTAGAGAGGGTAAAAGAATCAACTGTGGAAATGAACAGAAATGTCGCTATTTTGGTAATCCACACTAAACACTGATTGATATATCTCTCCCATCAGCTGGACAACTGAAAGACTGAGCCATACTCTTCCCTGCTATGATATCTTGTTTAACTCGCCTTCAGTAGTAAATCGTTTTTGTTCATTCCTGCTATAGGCCCCTGGGAAGTAGTCTTTTAATATATCAGTGCAAGTAATTCCTCAAACCATTCAGCTAATCTTGGAAGCAACCACAATAAGCTGGTAATGCACCAATAGCAAATTTTTAATACAGGTCAGAGTACCAACTTTTTTTTTCCCTTTTTTTTCTTTTGCATAATGTACCCACCCACCTGAAAGAACCCCCTCTCTATCCAGGAGTCGAGCAATGGCCCTTTTCCACTTTGTTCCCTTTGTGACCCAAAGCACCACCTGATGGTTAGATGTAGAGATGGTCTTTATCACTAGGCTATCCTTCCAATGTCATGTCAAGGTACCAACTCTATTAGAGCTTAGAGAAGTGGATCCCAAAGAAAATTACAAAGGAGAAACCACTGCAGACAAAACAACACCTTCATGCAACAAAAAGTTCTTTGTGTCACTTATCCATGACTTGTTCACAGCCCTAAATGATCATTGAGCATCACAAGTTTTACAGTACCATCTCCACCACAGGTAAGAAAACCATGAGAAACAATTTGAATATCTGTAACACCCGCCTGAAAACAGAGGAAAAAAGGTTCTCTTTAGTTTATCGTGAAGGCTCAAGAAATCAGTAATTTTTTTTCCAACTATTTACACATCTGATCAAAGAGGTTACCTGAACCACACCACCAAAGCCACGGGAGCTTGGCTGCAAGAAGGTGTGTCTTTCATGCAATTTTGGCCAATGAAATACTAGTTTTGCACTCTTAGCATCCCAAAGTTTTACATCTCCATCTTTACTTCCCGTCAAGAAAAAGCTGGTATGTGGTATGGTAGATATTTTGGTAACACTCCCTTCACAATACAATGCAGAATTAGAGAAAGATCTCATTATATACTGCCAATCAACTTTCTACAGCATTTTCAGCCACAATCATGTAAAAATGTTTCAGTACCTGCATGAGCCTTCGGTATATACCAGAGCATCCCATGACGATTCTGATCACCGGTTTTCTTGTGTGTGTCAACCATGGAATTCACACCATGGTCACCAATTTCTGTATGCTTCTGTCTTTTTGTCTTTCCAGTAGCTATATATCGGAAGTCATGAAGTCCAACATCACCACCTTTCCCACCCGTTACAATGAGTGGGGAGATAGAACCACTTCCTAAATCATTATCAAACACTGCAAGAGAGCGTGCACCTCCTGGAAACGTGCAGAGGAACAATAATCTTAGCTAGTTAAAAGCTTATTACAGCTAACAGAGTAAATGGACCCATTATCCAGGGTTTGCTTATGTTCTGACGACAAACTCAATAAAAGTAGATTTTAAGTGGCTCATACATATGTTCATGCCAAGAAGATGAAAATCACTGCGAGTCAGCTTATTAGCTCTTTATAGATGAAAATACCCATCTCCCTCCTCCAAACTCCACCAACAATCCTTATACAAGTAAACTCACATGTTTTCTTCTCATAAAGTCACCCGCTTTCTAAACAAGAGCTTTTTCTTTTTGCTGTCACCATGACACTGATATGTTAAGAATAATTGACATCTTATCTCTGCATTTTGCCTTTTTGCTGGAAATAATATTAGAAATTGTCCCATTTATCGACAGAAAGGAAAAATGTCAAAGGGAACCAACCTTCGTGACACATTATTGAGGCCCGAGACGTTGCTGGCGGAGCAAGGGTGTCCCATATGACAACATTAACACCACTGGAGCTATACCCTGCGGCAGCTATGATTGAACCACTCGAAGTAACATATGTCACATCCCTGCAACCATTACATTAGGGTATAGCAAGCTTTAAGAAACCACAAGATGGAGATTATAGCACTTATTTAGCCACCACATAGCAAGGATGAAAGTAGGAGAGCAGAAACAAGGAAGAAGATGTGTGTGACTGTTTTAACTTTCAAATCAGAATCAAAGCTGCTAGATGGAACTGATTATCACCGCTGTCCATGTGGAGGTTACTAATGACACAATGAAAGAGCAAGTTCAACAAATACTATGCTCAAGTCCCAAACAAGCTGGGGTATCCTATATGAATCCTCACCGACCACGTCTCTTCGTTTAAGTTCAAGTGCTCAACTCATGTCATCATCATTACCAAATAAATATAGAAGTAAAAAATAAGTTTTATATATATATAAATGTTAGTAACAATAGCAATAATAATAATAATACTATTGAAAGTTCTCTATATTTTTACTAGCATTTAAATGTATGAAAAAGTCAAAATATTCCTAGAAAAGCAATATGTTCAAAATCAATGTACTAACAAGACTAAAACCTACTCCCAACTAGTAGATCACCTATAAGGACTTTTTTTCTCCTATTGCATCATATTAGCTAAATCTGTTGATTCCAAAAAATTATAGATCTATCAAAACAACTTCCTTTCCTGTGATTTAGGTCTATCTCGTCCTGTAATAAGACCTTCATTCATTGTAGTTTCACACATATGAACCAAATGAGTGCTTTTGTAAGTTGACACTAGACATGACCAAACCAAGAAAGGGAAAAAGGGAAATAATGTCAAACACTTGCAGCCCCTCACCCCCCTCCAAAGACAGCAAAGCATATTTGCAGGGTTCCATGGTGGTAGTTAGGTAGAGGAGACGGACGCACCCAAAGAAATAAGAGACCTTTTCCTCAAATAATGTAACATTTCAGCTTGGAGACAATTTTGAGGAGATACTTATATTCAATTTCACTGTATTATAATACTTAACCAAAATAAAATAAATAAATAATAATAATAATAATAATAATACTTAACCTGGAAATTCACACAATTTTGGGTGCTTATGTTGGATGGCAATTAAAGAAAAGAGAGTGCTACATCCACTGAATGTTAGTAGGGAGCGACGAGGCAGTAAAGTGAAGGAAAGCATATCCATTGATCTAACATTTCAACTTGGGTATAATTTTGAAGAGGTCCTAATACTCAGTTCCCTCCTAATATAAAGTTACACAATTTGGGTACTTACGATGTATAATTATTAAAGCAAAGAGATGATTCTGTTGGCCGAACGTTACTCCTCCCTCCTACTTCAAGCTGCCATGTGCACACAGTACCATCTGATGCAGCAGAGACAAATCTGTGACCACAATGATCAAACTTCACGGCAGATACCGAGGCAAGAGCATACGGGGGAGGGACATTTGCAGCGGGAAGCACTCCATATGTAGCAGTAGCTCTATCTTTGCCAAACTACAGACACCATAAATTATTCTCAGTACCATGTCTTAAGAAACGGACAATGACAAGTATGTAATGAATAAACAAGTTCTCAATTTCAGGCCAATAACTATAAAAAGGACATAGACTATGAACAATAAAAGAAACAATGGAAACACAAATTGGCGACACATAACGTGCCACTGTGTGAGGATCTGGTACGGAGTGTGTTTCTTAGCTAATACTAACTAATTCACAGGTATTTTGTCACATCCCTTTTAGGAGCCAAATTTGTTCGAAGTGCAAATTAGCCCTTGCTGTTGCAACTGCAAAAAAGATCTAACTAATCTATTGATTGTAATTTTTACCTCCCATAAATATATGTGTGTATTGCTTGATCCAACCAAGAAAAAAGGCCTTGAAGGGTGAGCTGAGAATGCCCTTGTCCGAACATTTTCTACTGTTGCAGGAGGGTCAAGGAAATCATCAAAATCCTCTTGAACCCCCCAGCCAAGACTGGATCCACCTGTATTGGCATAACCTGGAAGCCCAAATGTAGGTCTTGCCAAAAAACCAGTCCCAACGGTTGCTCCACCTAACCCGAGGTGTGTACCCTTCTTACTCCCCAGACCCACTCCAGGAGAGACGCAAGTGGGAATTGGTGTAGACTCGGATCCTGCCCAACCATTATGTGGCCAGTCAGCCTCTGCCCAGACATTGTCAGCTTTATTTCCACAAGGAAGTCCATCTTCCCATTTGAAGAATAATAAACCCTGAATCGAATAAAAGTTAATTGAGTTCAAATCAGGAAAAGATGACATTGATTTTACAAATATAGACGACTAATGGGAAATATAAGATGCGAAACAAATAAAATACAAACAAATTTACTTTATGGTATGCGCCGAGTGTACACAGACCTTACCCCCTATGTTTTCGGACTCTCCAAAAATGTTGTCGTACCTATGTCAGATCCTTCAAAATAGTGTAATTTTGGAGGATACGACACGCACCCATCAGCAATTTTGAAGAGTCCGAGCAACATAGCTTACCCCTACCCCGTGGAGGTAGAGAGACTGTTCCGAAAGACGCTCGCTTCAAGTATCGCATTTCAGAGAAGTATAAAAAGGACGTAAGGTAGTAAAGAAGAAACAAAAGGTAGTCACAGAAAACGAGGGGAAAGCTCTCTTATTTCTCCCTCTCCAAATGACCCACATCAAGGCGAAAGGAGTAAGATTCCAAGACTTATGCCTTCTTCTCCTAGGTCCACTCTTCCAACAGAACATTAACTCCAAAAATTTTGCATTAACCAAGAAACGCCAAATCATCTAAAGATATCCAACAACATAATTTTGATGCCAACTTACAATAGAACAAAATATGATCAAGTCCTCACCTCCCTCCTTACAAAGAAAACATCAACTTATGCATACAACCTTTCGTTTCATGAGATTTTCCGTCGTCAGTATCACCCTCCAAGCAGCTAACCAAGTGAAGAAACACATCTTTCTCGGCACTTTAGGAATCCAAACCGAATTATATGGAAAGCTATCCTCCACCCTAACGCCTAACCAATCACTTTTCATAGAAGGGCAACAGAGAAAATTTTGTTATTCCGCTTTACTTGTGTATTTCAAGTCAGTGTTTTTGAAGAATGACACTGAGAGCTGAATTTTAGGTTGTGTTTGGTAGGAAGGAAATATTTTTCCTTGAAAATAAGAAAATGAGTGGTTTTCTTATTTTCAAGTGTTTGGTAAGCACAAAATACTATTCCAAAAGCATTTATATAAAATCTAGGGAAACCCCATGGGAATACCGGGGGGGGGGGGGGGGGGATGGGAATGAGTGAAATATCACTTATGGGACTTGTGTTCCTACTTCAACTAGTGAAGTCATTTCCTCATTTTTAAGAAACTAGTAACCTAGAGAACCTGTTTTCCAAAAATTTTTACCAACCAACCATGGAAAAATTGGTGCATACCAAACAGACTTAATGATCGTAAAGTGACGTTAACTCTGGTAGTAAGTCACACATTGGTTTTTCACAACCAAAATGAGGTATCAAATGCACCCTAAACACTGGTAAAATATCAAATTCAGATGCATAAGGAAACAGACAGCTAAAGAAGACCCACAAGCACTATCTAACCTTCCGATTGCTAGCAAGAGCAGCCTCATGTTGATCAATGGAGTTGATGCACAAAGCCTGCTCAAAATAGGGGTGTTGCAATTGTTAGTTTCAATAAAGAAAATCTGCCATTAAATTTACATGTAATCTCTAAGAATTAGAAATTTCCAAAACAATACACAGGTTTAGGAGAAGAATTACCTCCAAAAGTTCTCCATTTCTTTTATATGTCTCTATCGGACTACGGAATGGCAAAACCTTCTTTTTATGGTGAGTATCCTTTCCGCCAAAACTTTGAAAAGGATGATTATTTGGCGACAAACAAGCAAGAGGAGATCCAGCTGCGCTACTGGGACTACCAAGCCTTTCTTCTCTGTCATAAGTTTCATCAACTTCACACTCTCTGACAATACTGGGGTACATTTCACTCCATCCTTTAAAGGACTTATGCAAGGTATGCTGTAAACATTTCTGGTCTTGAAGCACAAAATCCTGATTAACTTTCTTAAGCTCAGAACAAAGATCCCATAACGCCTCAAATGCCGATAATTCATCTTCACCAGTCACCTTATCCAGATCATTGTTGCTATGACTAAGCTTAGTATCTGGCGCTTTATGTTGGGACTGATAATCTTCAGAACAGAAAAGTGCAGTTGCACCTGTATCTATGCTCTCCAGCAGGACAGATGCAAACTGATTCACACAATAAGAAGAGATGTGAGCACATGTGACCTTTAGTATCTCAGCCAGAAGTCCTAGAACCATCCCATTATGGGTTGAGACATTGTTGCCATTTAGGAGAATTGATGAAGTTGATATACTGGGATGTCTGCCTGGAGGTAGAAACAAACCGCTTTCTTCAAGTTCCAGACATAACTGATTTAACTTGGGTTTTAAAAGACTAAATACACATCCCCAAAAGGAAGCAACCATGACATGCCATCTCTCCTCTGGAACTGACAATATGACATCCCCAAATTGCGCTTGTGGCATTAGATTCTTGTTCTGAACAGAAGATCCAGCAGCATGATTAGGTAAATCAGAAGCCATCATTCTGAGAGACTCACGAAGAAGTTTCGGTATGTCCTTTATGTCTGTCTGGTCAGAAATTTTTGTCATCAAGAGAGGTTTCACAATCAGGATAAGATCACCAAAATTCCTTTGTACCCAAGCAGATGCAAACAGTAAAAGATACTCTGACAAATCAAGGACAGTTAAATGTGGTCCTACAAAATTTTCTGTACAAGAAACAGACGAGAACTGCATCATGGCTTTAATACACCAGAATGACCAACATAATCTCCTCTTGTACAGCTCGGGAATGGCACAATAGGTGTTTCCATCAGCTCTATCACTCCTAAAGGTGAATGATTTCAAGTAGAAACAGTCCATGCTACACATAACGATGTATCTTGCAAAAATATAAAATAGTTCTCCAGATACTTTGAGAAATAGCCCTGGAAGGCAAGGATACAATGAGCAACCATCAAGTCCATTGCCTTGCTCACTTGACAGATATTTATTTATGAAGTCACACAACAAGTGGCATCCTATATACGCCAAACCATGGTTGCAAAATGACAAGAAGATCTGTACAAGGGCAAAAAGGAAAAAATCTGACAATCAGTCCTCGCGGAAAAAAACAACTGCAAACATAACATTTGTTCCATGGATAAGTAGATACCGAGTAAATAAGATGTAGAGGAATTAAGGAGAACTTCAGTTGAAAGGACGCAATTGTAGTCATCAATTCATCTTGAAAAGCTTCAATTAAAAGCTTGTATTCTTGATTCTCAGATACAGTACACATTTGTTCCTTAAGACATGTCATATCATTGTCTATCCAACTTGGATGTCTTTTTAACATCTTAGACATGTATTGCATAGACAAGTCTGATCTCATATGTGAATCTATCTGAAAAGCCACATCCAGTGATAGCCAGTTTGATGAAGTTTCATTAAGCAGTGCACTCAGCATTTCATGCAGGCATCCAGAGTCCACATTATCAGGCAAACTTCGTCGATTTGAATCACCAGTGACGCTCACAGAAGATGAAAGGCATTCCAAAGCTTCAAGCTTACAGAGAAAAGGAATAAATACCATCAGGCCTCCTACAAAAATGTCTAACTAAAATGAACATATAAGAGTACACCCATCCACATGGACAGGCTGGTTGAGAGGGTCACCTGACATGCAATAACATTAAGGTATACTGCCTCTTTTAAGGAATATTGGAGGAGAAAGCCCTAGATAAACTGGACATGGAGGAGAAAAGGTAGCATAGAAGTCAACATGTTTGGATTTTGATGCCAAACAGTCACATCAGTTGAAAGATGGAAGCAGTTACAATTCAAACACTAATCAGCAAATAGTGTTGCCATTGGAGGTAGGCCATCCTACCATCACCCTGACGTGGTATTTCAGAACTTAATCTGCTTTCAGTAGGATTTAGCACATTACCAAAATTTTTGCTTTACAAATATTAAAGTCATGTTTTTTTAAAAAAAAATCTGTAATAGATAAATTAGATCAGCCCTGATTTCAAAACCAAGATTTTTCCAAGTAGTACTTGACATGCAAAAGATGATTTAGATTTGGGCTGCAAATAGAGAATCATTTTATACATATCCAATGTGTTTGTTTTAAGTCCTAAAATATCTAATATGTTACAAATTCATATATTATATACATGAATACTATAAGCTATGTATTGACTTGAAAAAGAGAACTACTGTAGGTCAACAAATTCGCCAAAACTCAAGTTACATTGGAAAGGGACCTTAACCAATTTTGTTATTTAAGAGAAATATTGAGATGGATCTATTATAAGAGAATGCTTTACAACAAAATCACTTCCAAGTAGTTCAAGGGAACTCGAAGATGGTGAAATGTGACAGCTTTTTTTGATCAAGTAAACACATTTGCACTCATAAACATGGGGAAAAAATCTGGCCGAATTACAAGGGGTATACCAAGGGTAGAGAATCCATACAAAGAAATGATTATCTACAAACTCCACCCAATCTTCTATTCATCTGGGAATCTACGGGTGCACCAAAAGAAAATAAGTTATCGGAGGCTACTCCTCAACTGAGAAAATCTCGAGTTTACCCCCTCAAATTCTCTCCTATTTCTCTCCATCCACACCACCCACATCAACGCGAGTGGAATCACGTTCCAATGTGACAATCAAAGTATGAGGTCAGGGCATTGGTCGGTGTTTGGAGATATTTATGTGTAGCAAAGAGCGAAAGCATGCTTACATATTGGTAAAATACGTTATATAGAGTAGCAGTGAAAAGAGTAAGGCAGAAAATGAATTACGACCTCCAATTATGTAAGTCAGTTTCTTGAAAATGTTTTTAAAAATCAAATAGCAGAATGATTTATCAAGAAGATGTTTCACCTAATCACGACCTGAACAAGAATTTTGGATTGAACCAAAGTTAGATCAGTTCTGCATTCTAGATCTCAAAGAGGGATATAAAAATCTACGATCTCAGAATCCTTGAAGAGAATCTAAAAAATAAGGAAGCTTGTGAAACCCCAAACTTTAGGAAACACACAAAAAAAAAATAGATGAACTTACAGGCAGTCCACATCTGCTTAAGGCAGTGGCCCTCATCAAGATTGCCCATCTACTCAAGGAAGCAGCATTTTGCTCCCCAATAGCATTCTTCATGGTAGTCTTGGCTGCTAACATTAGGCAAAAGTCTCCAATATTTGGATCTAAGAAGGCAGGTTGACGTGATGAGAATATACATTTACTATTCAAAGACCCCGTTGGGTAAGCAAGCATTCTAAGATAAGCGTGTGAATACTCCCCCAACATCCACTGCAAATGACAGAACTTAAAATAAATATATAAACAAGGGAACAAGATCTACAAGCACAATCCCTTAGAATTCAAAGCATCACTTTATCGAAAACTACACTAGATTTCTTGCTGAATACCTCTAGAACACTTGCAAGCCAGTAGTCAGCTTTTGCAAGAGCAGATGGGAGGAGGATTTTCGAAATAAGACATCGCTCTAATGATCCACCATAACCGTCAACAAGACGACAAATAACAAGAGCAAGCTGCTCATCCCCAAGATTCTTTGCACAAACAGTAACAGCAGACGTTGTATCTCCTCCAAGCAAAAAGAAAGCAATCGCGAGCTCCAACTGATGTTTCCCCAGTAAGACGTAGGCATTCTTTAGAGCAGCAGCCTTATTTTTATCTTCCTAACAAGGGAATCAGTAAATTTCTAAGCAACTAAACATTGAGCATTGGCTCCACAAGAAGAAAACAAAGTTTCATTACAAACAAAATTAAATTTAGAGTGTCTCACAGGACTTAACATTTCAAAACGGATGTAGGTAAACGCGACTGAAAATGAACTAACAAAAATTATGTATTGCTCTTCAGCTGTTAAGAGTTAAGACCTTTAAGAGTACTCAAGAAACCACCAATTTGAATTTTGTAAAAGACGAACTATAAGACGTATACATGAGAAGACAAAAGATACGTAAATTTAAGAGAAGGCACAAGAATCATAAAGTTGAGATAAAGTCACTTCATTTAGAACCTCTCCCCCTTGGCACCCCAAAAACAAAAGGTTATTACATTTGCTTTACCATTTTAATACAAATACTTTTAAATGTAAGCCACAAAAAGACATTACACAAGATCAAATGATAACAACTATAAATTCATCAAAACTTTGTAAGAATACCTACCCAATTTTAGCACTTGTGAAAAAGAAAATTTAAGAAAAGATTCAACATAAATGTTTAAAACTCATGCATAAAAAAATTGGAGAAACTCAGGAATAATTCTTTGAAAATATTTGTACAGGCATACAAATAAAGTAAGCATATGTTTAATAATACCTGAAAATTGCGTGAAAGAAATGCCACCAATGGCTTATCTTTCTCATCTTTGCTAATCTTAAAAAGGCCCGCCAATACTTGAAGTCTATTTAAAGCAATATAAAGAAGTGCACATGCCTTGGGATCTTTATTCTTCAAATACTGTTGTCTTGCCAGCTTTTCCATCTGCAGAAAACCCACCCATGTCAAAGTTGCTATCCAAACTATAGAGGGGAAAATGATAGCTACAATATAAGACATTAGGTCTTCCCAATTCTTTCATCCCTTTCAGAGGAAAGAGCATAGGAGTAGCTGTAGTTTAACGTGGAGCTTTTGAGATAACATTCTACTATAGGTCCTAACAGTACGTTAACTTAAACTGCCGCAATGCATTATTGATAAGGAACAAAATTGTGAAACTAAATAAAGATAGCCCTTTTTTGCTTTTTGATTACAGAAAAATCCTTCAGTTCTCGCAATGAAAACTTTGTGGATAACTGGCCTGCCACATTAACCTTTTCCACTTATATATTAAAGGTGGTTCACCACAGGCAGGAGTGCACCCACCACACATCCAGCAATGTACTACCCTTCTATACTAATACCAGCAGAGTTTGGACCTATGACATTCAGATAACTCACACATCATGTGTTGCGCTTTTACACTAGATCAAAGCCCTAGGACAAAATTGATCAAAATATTTAAGGATAAGAGTTCCTTGGTACGTGATAAATAATAAAAGTTAACAAGAAAAGGACTCTTCTCCACTATGGTTGAATAGAAAAAAGAGTAAGAACAGAACCTTAACTCTACAACCTCTTCACTAATTAGACACAACAACTAAATTTAACCCTAATCACAAAAAGGGGAACAAAAATGGTAAACTAGAAGATCATTCATATTTCAGGAGAAGCTATCGCCCAAAATATATTCATTTAAAAAAAACTAGAGTGATGTAAGTACATTACTGTGTTGGAATAAACCAACCATTTCACCAAACAGTTCATAATAATGAACCAAAAAGAAGCTGAATTTATTCAGAATTCAGAAATATATAAAAATTTCATGACAGATCTTCACAACAGATACCTTAGATTTGTTGAACTCCCTTATTCCGTAGTGTTAAGCAAGTTTTATTCTTCATTTGATAAGTTATTTAGTGTTACACAAGTTCAGTTTTTTGTACTGATTTTGGTACCTTCTTGGTACAATATCAAAAAGATATTGATGACAGACCGACCTTCACTATTTTTCTAACATTAATAATTGATGAAGAAGGTAAAGGATGGTGTGCTTAATGAAGTAGGAAGGAACATGGAAAAGCAAATGATTAACACTAGAAAAAAGATTCTAATTTTCGAAACTCTCATTGTTGACCAGCAAAAGAGGAAGGAAAGAAAATTGAGCTGACTAGTTTGAGAAAGGAAGGAACATTAAGAAATGTAGAGCAATGTACTTGGACTGCGTCAATATATTAGTCCCAAAAACTAAATATTGGGAGTCTATTTCACGTAGTCATGTTGATGATGAGGAATTGTTTATTTCTATAAGAATTGCACTGCACCTCCCAAAAAGAATAACTATTAAGAAGATCCAGCTGGTTTTTTTATATGACTAATCCTACATTCCTAGCCCCCAACCCCATCCCGTGCAGGAGTCCATAGTTGCACCTTCCCCCTTTGGTCCCTGGGTGATGCGAATTCCCAACCTCTAGGTAAGAAATAAAGTCCTCACACCACTGGACAACCTCACTAGTCATGCTACAACTGAATTCATTATCTTAATGAAAACAAATACCTTCAATCGCAATTGTGCCACACTTGTATACCATAGTCCAGCACCCATATCACGCATCTCTTGCCAAGATGGTTGCTTAGATAAAAGAGAATCAAACAAATTCTCTTGGCAATCAGAGTGGAAAGCCCATCCAATCAGTCCCGAGTTCACAACCAGCTCACCTTCTGATGGTAGTTTGCCAAATCTTTGAACAAAATATAGCTGCTGAAACCTCACTGAAACCCAAAACCTATGAAGAAAAGATGAGTAGCATCAACAAATGATAACTCAATTAGAAGCCACTATAACTGAAGATAAAATTTTCTGCATGACTCCATGTCCTCTCATTTACTGTGCAAGATAGGGCAAAAAGTTACTTGTCTGATAATGAATAAAAAACGACCATGAGAGAAGAGTCACTATTTTATTGATATTGGGGAAATCTCCGGATACACGGAGTATGCGAAAAGTAGAGACCCTACAATCACATCAAGTTATTTGAATATTGATATAAAAGATTTAAAGATATCACTGCACACACTAAGAAGAGAAGAATCTGAATTCCATCTAGTTTTTTTGATAAAGCCTTAGTGTTTGAACTTTGAAGTGTGAACATTTGGTTTGCCAAACTTAATCTTTACAGGCAAGAAATCAAAATCATTAGTAAAAACACCAAAGAGAAAAAGAGTTAGACATCAACTGGCTGATGGGAAGTTTGAAAGGAAGCATGGTGCAAGAATACCTAAGATCAACTGAGACAAGATATTTTAATCCTTCAACGTCTTTTCTCCATTTCTTCAGGGACCCATTTCCATTCCATTCTAATACTAAATAAGGTGTCCTCTAAAACTAGAGGTTTGCTGTTACTCACATTTACCCCTATATTGACATAGAAGTCTCTGACCAAACCAAAAGTACTCCTACCAAATATTGGAATTAATAGAAGATAACACATTCAAGAAAATAATGTCAACTCTATGAGTTGAGCTATATGCACACGAACATTAGGATGCTCATTACTCTAGTTGGTATATTAGATCATCACGAATTATCTACCAGGCAGCACTGAGATTGTCAGGGTACAACTAAGATGAACCCATACATGAGAATAGCCCATCTTGTACTACTGCCATGACATGACACAAAAAACGAAAGTGAGTATATCATCGTCCCTTGAAATTGTACCCAAAATTGTCCCCACAGCCATGAAGCAGAGTAATACCCACAAAAAATTTTGGCTTATCTATCAGGGAATATTGACGTGTAGCAGAACAATTGGATTTTTATCCACATATATCACCCATTTACAGCTTTTGCAAACTCCATTCCAACAGTAGGAAAGCAGGACATAGCATCATTGAAACTTAAAGCATATATATCTCAAGGAAAAACTTGGAATATTTGTGCATGTTCGCCAAAAGCTACACTTCTCTAGTTGATATCATAGCATACATATACAGAAAAAATATCGAATACAAGGAGAAGACTGATCATAAAAAAATGTATGAGCCTTTACAAACTTTTCATACCAATACGTTCACACGGAATGGAAGATTATGTATTCTAGGCTTCTAGCATAGACTTACCTACGACCAGGTCCATCAAGGCTATTATAAGCAGAAGTGGACTGCATATTGCTAACTTCATCAAGAAGATGAATAGCAGCACGAATTTGCATCATTTCAGTGGCAGATATAGTTGCAAATTTCTGAAGTTTATCAACGGCTTCAATAAAGCCGGTTATTTCAGATCTTGCTGATGAGATAGAGAGCGCATTATCAGATGCAGCATATCCCCAGCTTGAGGAATCTGAAGGTCCACCCCATTGAAATGACTTCTCATCAGAACTTGACAAGACATTTCCTTCCAGATAGTTTGACAATGAAATGGGAAATATTAAACCACTGAAGGCACGAAGGCAGCATATTTTCGCCGATAACTTTGTAGAATTTACATGTTTACTGAGACACTGCAGAGCCACACATGAACGTTTCCAATTACCTATACATATTTGGAACACACAACCGTGAGGTCAAACTCAGACTAGAAGTATATTAAGTCCAATAGAATGACTGGGATTTCATGATGGTAACATTTACATGACATACAAATTGGCAACAATCTTCTCATGGCAGACAAATCTGGCTGTATTTTCAGGCAAGTAGGAAACATAAAACTGAAAAAGAACGATACAATAAAACATTTATTGTGACCAACAGAGGTGAGGATGTAAAAGAAAATAGCACTCCAAGAGTAAAAACAAACAGAGAACAAAATCCGGAACAGGCAAATGATGTAGACAGAAGAGATAAAAAGTTTCCCGGACTTTGTAATCATACAAATGTTTCCTGAGAGCAAGTGCTTCAAAATCTACATCTCCAGGAGTAAATGAGCACAATTTTTTTCTACTTTTAAAGAACTTTATGTGTCATTAGGTTCATGGCATAAATTAGTAATCCAGAGTTTTCACAGACATTTCTTATATGGGAAACCAAACAAGCCTTAAGTGCAAACTTCTTCAACAAACAACGTCAGCAATGCCCTTTAGCACTTGCCATTTTGATAACATGGAAAACCTGCCACCTCTTCTTCTTAGATGGAAGGAACTTCTTTGAAATGAACAGGAAATTTCATTGATATAATGAAGCAATCCTCAGCTTACAAAGTAGATACAAAAAGTAGAGAATCCAACAGAAAAATGAGATTCTCTATGAAGAACATCCAATCTGCTACTGTTGTTGGGATCTCCAAAGTACTCCAAATACGAACAAATTTAAAAGTAAAGAGAACTTTCCTAAGTCAAACAGCTCTACAAAAATCTAAATCAATTTTGGCAGCAGTATGCACTTGATTTAGTTGTGGGCATTCCTGGCTTCCTCAAGTGCATAATTGTTTATGGATGGAAAAATCTACTCAGTTTAAGCTGACTAACCAAGTTGCCCACAACTCAAAAGTTCTCACAAAGTTAATGTTTAAATGAGCCAGGCAGCCAGCTTTGGTTTAAGTTAACAATACTGAATATTGCTATCATGATTTCACTAGGAAAGTCTACGAATTGAAAAAGAAGACCACGAATAAAATTAATATGCACAATATATTTCTTATTGAAGAGCCTTTTTCCTTCACAAGACCGGACACTGGCAGTGGGAAAGATGGAAACCAGTTGCCCAAACTAAAGTAGAGTTGCTGTTGAATGCTGTCACAAATCTTACATAGAAGAATAAGAAAAGATAAGAATGAGATATAAATTAAGAAATTCTGATCTTCCCACATCAAGAGAGCCACAAATATTACGTACTAAAACCTAGCAACATTATATTAAATTTCTCCTCCTAGTTTTATTTATTCCTAGTAAGCTCAATCAAGTGACTTCTTTTCCTTCTAAGGATGATACATTGATACATTTACTAGTTTTAAACCAAAAACAACTTTAAAATGCATCTTTACCCCTTTTTTTTCCTCCCGAATTTTTGTTCCAGAGTAGATTGTTTCTTGAAGTACAGCCAAGAACAAGCTTTTAACTTTAAAATGAAAGACAAATGTCATTACTTTCATAAACTTTCCATAGTACTTCAACCCTCAATTAAGAACATCGAAAACAAAGATATTTGATTTTCAAAAAGAGCACATAGAATATATCAAAGAAAAAGACTTAAAAGGACGAATAGACCGATAGACGTGCTCATTTGTAAGGCAAGAAGGACAAGGAAATTTGTTACCTATTTCAAAAACGAAAAGGAAAGCCTAATAACTAATAAGATAAACAATAAGATCCTTGGTCAAAATGTGCATGAGTATTACAAAATGATTTCTAATGAAGAGACAAGGATTCACAACCTTAAATACATATCAATAAACTAATTAATTAACATTGGAGAACTTCATTTGATCTGTATGCTACAAGAAATGTTTGGCTTTACTAACTAAAAAGTAAAGAACGTACTTCAGTTTTTAGTTGTCAAGAAGCTGCTTATTGTTTGGTCTAGAAGCTTAGATACAACAGCATCTACTTCCTAGATGCACATCTCAGTTCCTTAAAGCAGCCAACCACAAAATAGTTTCTCTGATGCACAACGAATTCGTAAACACAACAAAAGGTTTGCCCACATCATATTTAGGATGTCTTCGATGAAGAAGAAGATGGCGCTTGGGTATTTAAGTTTGGGATGGGGGGAAGCGGAAAGAGAAAAAAACAATTCATAAGTACCTGAAAGTAAGTTAACAAGGAATGCCTCCGGGTGAACAAGAGGAAGAGATCCTCCTACAAGTTCTGCTATCTCTAAAATGCTCCAAATCCCATTCTTAACAGAAGTAGAGCCTTCTTTAGATTTTGTCATACTACTAAACAGTGAAGTCTCATTCACCTTTTCCATATTCAACAGAAAATCAGACTGACGCTGTGCATTGTCACAATTTTCATGACAATAAAATACTGGCACTTTATTACAACCATACTGACAGATGGAACTCTCCTCGCAAACTTCTGCACCAAGCTGGGGCAGAAGTTTCTTGTCCATAAAATATAAGAACTTGCTAAATACAGAAATGTATTCGTCATGAACAACCACTATCATGGTTTTGGGTCCCCAAAAGAAGTCCTGAATGGTTGGATTGGTATGACTTGTTGCAAGACACAACCAAATGTTGCCTTCTAATGATCTTTCCGGTTCCAAATTGCACTGACCCCCACATCTCTTTTGAGCATACACATGTAACTTATCTCTTGAGCAAACACCAAGTAAAAACTGACCATTCCCAATCGTCAACCAATTTGAAGCGACAACGTCACCGTCAAAATATAAAGTGTCTTCAAGTATAAAGCTGCCAGTACCCTCAACACGCACACATTCCCATATATGAATAGTAGTAGAAGCACTTAATGGACCATCTTTCAATATAATTGCAATCTTTCTGCCACAGACACTTGCAGATACAGCCGAAATAGGGCCTTGATGCAAAGCAACCGTACCAACAAGATCCCATAGAGAATTTGAGCTCACAGCAGGAACACTTCTCCATAATTGCAAACTACCATCAACACAACCAGTAACCATATGATAAGCAAAGTAGTTGCTATATAAACTATTAGCAAAAATCTCTTCACTGAATCCAGAGTTTGTGGGACAGATAACAGCAGAACTTGAAATTTTATTATGGTGATGAGGGTCTGGAAAAGCTGATGAACAAGGTTCCACAGAAACAAGGTACGCCTTACCAGAATAACTACTCTCAAACTTCCATATATTGTCCTGGCAGGTGTTTGTACTGTCAAAACTGCACCCACAGCGACTTCCAGACAAATCATAGTGATGAAGGTAAATTTTCCACGATAAAGCCTGAAAACCTTTCTTCCACACAGCTACCAGCAAAAAGCTATTGGAAATGAAGGTTTTGTTACAAGTGGCAGGCAAAGGAATTGAGAAGACGCTGTCCGGTCCCTCTTCTTGACTTCCAGCAGTAAGTGGTATTGTACATATTTTGTGACAGACCATTTCCAATTCTTCAGCTTTCAAAGCCTTGACTAATAAGAAATCTATTCCATCTGCATGCCCAATGACGAGAATTCGTTCTTCACTCAACAAAGTGGGAGCCCAGCTTAAGCTTGTATACTTGGGTTGAGGGAGTGCAATAGCACCTTTCCCAAAAAGTTTCCAAGATGGACTCAAAGTTGGGAGGCCCAAAATAGTATTTGAAGCAGAAGAAAACAACCAAAAAAGGAGCTTTCCATCAGTGTCCAAAGAGGAAGCAATTTCCAACTCTGATAAACAAGGATGAACTGCTACCTGCAGAATTTTATTGCTGTGACTGTCCGCATTTGAAAGTCCTGTTGCACATAATGATAACAAACATTCACTCTGACATTTATTTGGCATCGAATCTTCTGTGCTAATCAGTTCTGAAGATACCTCTGCACCACTGGGGAATTTTGAGGAATAAAATTGCATCCAGGCTAGATAGTTACTCGGTAATAGATTAATAAAAGAACATACTGTTGGTGGACCAAAGACCTGATTTCTCATAATAAAGACTTTATTTAAGAGCAATCCCCTTGGCATCTCTTTAGGACTGTTCAACTCTTTTCTTTTCCACAATGTCACCCTTGGGGCTCTCAGGGGAGAAAACTCATCGAGACAATGAATGGCCCAAAAAGTCAGTGTTGTTTGGGGACCTACAGCAACTAACCATTCACACCTACTAGCATTGCCATGTTGATGTTCATCTGGTGAAGCATAAGACACAGCCTCACCATTAACAGTTATTATACCATTAATATCTGTTGCCCATCTTACATATACATCCAAGCCCAGCCTTCCATTTAATGCTTGGTTTACCTCAACTACAGCAATAACACGAAAAGAGAATTTATTCATTTTGTGTTCATTACCATCCTTGCCAACTTTTCTAACCCTCCCATCATCAATCTCAGTCCAGAGCCTTGTAGCTCCATCTAGGCAGCATGTTAATAACACCAACCTGCTTGAATATCTGCCATCTCTAGTTGAATGTGTAACTGTAGATGGTCTCCACTGAATCATAGAAACAGGTAACGGGTGTGGTAGCATAGCTTCTAAATGTCTGGAATCTGCATCTCTTTGACATACCAAAACACATTTGTTTCCTGCATGGATATGGGAACCCGAACCTTCAAAGTGCAATCTATATGGAGGTGCAGCAGCAAAAGGTCCTTCAATTGACCAAGTAGCAGAAATTAGAGTCTGAGGCAGTTCTGGTTTAAATCTCCAAGCTATTTCCCATGACCTCTCCTTCTTTCTCCATAAGATCAATTCAATGCCACCTGAAATTATCCCATCTCCTGACCCCGTCCAAGTGATTGATTCCACTTTTGTGGATTGTACTAGCATTGATGTCTGGCTCCAACAAAAAGAACCTGAATATGAGTAAATAAATTTATACATCTAAGAGGGAAGGGAGGAGGGGGAGAGAGACACATAAGATCCAATCGACCAATAGTACTAATTAATGATAAAACAAGTGATTAGAGTTCCATATTCATACCCATTCAAAACTGGATCACCACCTAAACAATTTGTTTTTTAGTTTAGCGCATAGGATCCAACTAAGGTAATCCAACTTCATTTAGATGAAACACGCTCTGACTATGTAACCTACCAAAGGGGAAAAAGTTCTTTAAGAAAAAACATGTTTTCACCAAGTTTGACATCCTTCCGAACCATTTTATTAGGCATAGATTTTCATCCAGCTTTAATCTCTCAGGAACTCCTAATTAGACTTAAAAAGACAAATAATTTAGTATTGGAATGAAATAGACCCAAACAAGCAGAATGAAATCAAAGATTTCAGCAAGCAGTTCCTAAATAATTTTTGAATGAGACGTAGTTAATGAATTTTACTCACCATTGTTCTATACAAGTCCCAAGGGCCATAAAAAAGGTAATTAAATTGCCTCAAGATGATAAAGAACCCAACACAATTGCTCTGTTGTGAAAAATATCAAAGATATTCTCCTAACATGCACCCTCATGTATAAATATATCACTCATATTGCTTGTTGATCCGGAGTTTCTTCCTTTAGATTCTTTTAGTTAACAAATGAAGTGTAGCAAAGTAATCAATGAGAATAGTGTACACATTTGAAAGTGAGATCAGAAAATTAAAGCTTACTATGAAAAGCGTCAGAGTTGTAAGAGAACAATCCAATGCAGTTATCGAGTGCGGCAGCGAGGTCTCCAGATGAAGGCGTCACAGGGGACCAAGCTACGGCGGAAACAGTACCAGTGCCATCTATTGACAGTTCGAGAACCTGCTGAAAAACTGTGCCGATTACAGTCTCAGTTTGTGATAGAGGGTTAGGAAATTGACGTATGACGAGGAGAGACGAGGCACCATAGGCGATCCATGAGTAGCCAGCGAAGTTCGGCTGCCAGTCAATTGCTGGCTCGAATTCGGAAGGAGATTTTGATCGGTTCGGTGCCGGAGGAATTATCTCCGATTTAATCATCTGAAGTGGTAACTTCGAAACGACGTCGTCATCTGTGTTACAGCAACTGATTTTGTGACTCTCCATTGTACAGAATTTGAGAGAACGGAGGTGTTCTCCCGTATAAAGTCTTACCAGATTTAGCTTCGCCTTAGAGTGAGTGATTTGTAGTTAAAATAAGTCACATTGGATACCCAAGGTTTTTGGGTAGATCAATTGAGTCTCTTTTCTATTTATTTTTTTTAGTAAATATTTCGTTCCTCTCATTTTATATATCATTTTTTTTTATAAATAGTTAATCATAATATTAGTCATTTCACAAAATTAATGCATAAATTACCAAATTTTTTTTTTTTATCCTTGTGAGTTATTAGCCTTGAAAATATACATTTGATCAACTTAAAAAAGTTAAATGATTCATGTTCATTGATTAAATTAATTAATCAAAATAAATTAATTCATATTGATGGATTGAAAATTGAATTCCCAAAAAATTAAATAAGAGTGGAAGAGTAAATTACATCACTTGATCTTAATGTAAATACAAAAGCTGACTTGTTTCTATGCACTAAGGGGCCGTTTGGTTACGGTATAAGAGGGCATGTTATTCATGTATAAAACATTGCATTAGTTTTACTATGTTTGATAAAAAAATTATTAGGTTGAAAAGTCAACATGACTTATACAATATCAACATAACTTATGAGGGAATCTATGTATAAAGTTAGATGGAATAAGTTATGTGGGTATTAGTTATACATGTATTAAAGTAATAAATTACATATTTATCCTGTTAATTTATTTTATTGTTTTTAATTAGAAACTTTATTGTTTTTCTATACATAGGTTTGTTTGTTTTAAAAAATATATATATTTAGACCATTTTTATTTTTTTAATTTATTTTATTTTTTAATTGGAAACTATATTGTTTCCTATCAACATGTGTTGTTTTTATTTCTTATTATATATAGATTATTTTCATTTCTTTTTATACTAACCGTTTTGATTAATTTATGCACATATAAATATTTTTTAATATTAGAAATTGATTGTATATTTTTTAACGGTACATATGCTAATCAAATATTAGCATTATATATTAGTCAATATATTTCACATTTTATTAGCATATATTATTATTATTTTGTAAATAATATATATTAATAATTTACAACAAGTTTAATAATCAATAGTTAATAACTCATGTATTGTAATCTCTACGTAATTAAATAATATCTACATAATTAATATCCACATAGCTAATACCCGCATAACTAAACCCAACATAACTAAACTTGCATAACTAAATCATGCATAACTAATATCTACATAACTAAAACCTGCATAGCTAATACCTGCATAACTAAACCTGCATCAGGGGCGGCTCTATCCTTCAAGAAATTAGGCATTTGCCTTAGGCCCCCAATTTTAGGGGCCCCAAATTTTTGTTAAGATTAAATTATGTGTTACATTTTTTATAAAAAATTAATTATTTATGATAAAATGTATAATTTTTTTAACAATAAATTATTTTATCCACTTTAACATCTTTTTTACTTTGTTAAAAATAAGAATTAATAGTGAAAAGTGTTGAATAAAGTGAATTACAAATTCTTTTTTATTTTTTTTTTAAATTTTAGTTTCAAGCATTATTACAAACATAATAAAATGAGGTATACCAAGTCATCAACTTCTTGAGTCAAATTCTATGGTTCTAATTCTTATCTTTATTTAATATTTGTCAATTTATTACTTTTAGCATTATGTCAACTATACATATAATAATTGTCTCACTTGAAGGATGTTTTTTAGTGGTGAGTTGATGAAATCTTACCAAAAACTAGTAATTGGAAAAATAATATTAAGTACTAATAATTTCCATCTAAATAGTGTAAAGAAAATATTTTTTGAATAAATACGTATATAGAGTGTATTTATATTTTAGGTCGCGAATTGAAATTTCGCTTTAGGCCCCCAATTACGTTGAGCCGCCCCTGACCTGCATAACTAATACCTATATAACTAAACCCTGCATAACTAATACCTGCATAACTAAACCCTACATAACTAATACCTGCATAACTCTAACCAGTAACCAAACAACCCCGCATTTCATCACGTATTGTAGTCGAGTTGTCAATATATATCTTCGAAATAATCTTATAAAGTAGATTTCAGCATGATATTGGTCTGTACTGTGTGATCCTATCCGGGTTTGGGATTTTAGGTGATCCTATCCGGATTTGGGATTTTAGGAATTAAAGTGAGACAGTTGATTGCCTTGTACATGACTCATTTTTGAAATAATTCTTCAACAACTTCTATTATGTCTTCTCTAATCATATGTCATGTCTTTTTAAAAAAAAGTGCATTAAATCCATCACACCTTAGGGACTTTCAAATCATTTATCCCCTTCAAAGCGTCCACAATATCCTCTTTAGATACAACCTTCACTAATAACATTTGTAGGTCTCTATTCGATACTTTTCCGTCTTTTATTCATTATGCGTGAATTCAACCTTACATACAACAGATCCATTGTTCTTAGTTGTTTCTAATCAATTGATTAGACATAAAATTAAGGGGAGCCTGAGGTACATATCAATTTTATATTTATTATTATGATATATAGTTATTTTTAATAGGTGTTCTGATTAGAAAAAAACTATTATTCAAAAACAAGTTTGAAAGTCATATATATATATATATATATATATATTATTTTGATTAGGCTTGCGAAAAATTCGGTGGTATGCTCCATAACTTCATAGTGTTATTCTAATTAGACTCATAATATTTGACCACATAATTTAATTGACCTATAGGATAACCTTTAATATTGGTATTTGAAAGTAAAATTTTATTAACAATTATAATTAATTAAAAGCTAATATATCAAATATTGATGATTTATAGTGTGGAAAATATTTTGTTTTCATTTAAGACAAGCACATAATTCAATACAAAAAATTTTAAACATAATAATTTTTTTTTTCCAAAATAAATTCTAAAACAGAAATTTTACAATAGTATTATAAACTCGTTGAACACTTCGTGTTTAGAGTTTTACCCTCTAAATATGTCATAAAATATAGTTCTACTTAAAGGGTGTCAATGGTACGATTCAGTTGATTATTTTTTTTAAATTATATTATCTCAATTTTTTGCGTATTTATAATATATAACTAAAATTAGACTTTTTAAAACCATTTCAGTCATATCGGTTTCTCTTCGATTTGGTTAATTTTTTATTTATTTTTTCTTTTAAGAATATCACCTCAAAATATACTATCATTATTATATTTTTTCACAAATACATTCCTAAAAAAACACTTTAATTCTTCACCAAAAAGACAAGAATGTAAAATCTTGTTGCTATATTGTTTTATCTTAAATATTTAATAGAGTGCTTGAATAGATTTTGTTGCATTGTTTGATAGAGTATTATTATATAATCTTTTAATTTTAGAACTAATTAAGTAAAGACTATTTAAAGAAAAAAAATCAGATTCGTCTAGTCAGAGGCCTAGGACCTAAGTTATATTTATGTTTAAAAAATGTTATAATATATATATAATTTTTTTTTTTACATATTTTTATATATAAGATATATTTACATACATCTAAGGTTATTCGCTTCAGTTCGTGAAATTTTTGGATTTTTTCATAAATTAAAAAAATCATCATTTTATTGAAAAAAATAGCATAAATGGTTCAATTTGGTTAGATTCAATCGGCGATTGGTTTGTCATATTCTTTTTGACACCTCTAATTCTACTGATATGAGCCTCAAACCTACAAATAATAAAAAATAAAATTACCAATTAAATAATAATTCATTAATTAAAAGAAGGAACAAAAATATCAATAATAAAGTTACCACTATTGATTTAAATTGCCAAAAAAATTTAAGCTAATTAATAAATAAAACAACACAATATTAATAATTTGAACGTTAGTATTATACTTGTAGGGTGTACATCAACTAAAATATTGGGGCATTTTGATTGTGATTTTTTAAAACAAAAGTAGCTCGTTGAAGAAAATTAAAATTAAGAACCATTAGAAACAATTTTTGTTGTCAATTGTTATATTTTTACTCAAAATACCAAATGTGATTAATGTAGAACCCTACAAATAATATAATATTACCTCCTCCAATTGAACGAAAAAAATATAAATAAATTTATAAAAATAATTACCATATTAATATTGAAAAAGATTAACGATACCTGAAATTAAGGATGATTTGGGTTGACAGGTTATTGTTGAATTGTCCTGAATCTTGATATTATCGATCAATACAAAAATATTAATTGCATTTTTCTTTAACTTTAATACAAAAATATCTAGTAGCAAGTGATAAGTAAATAATGAAATAACAGAAAAATCATTTGCAATGAATTAATAATGTATTAAATTAAAAAATTAATGTTGATACGACATTATATCAGACTAACGATTCAAGAACGCAAAAATTAAACTTAAAAAGCGAACTTACCAGCTCAATCTCTTGAGCACCAGAGTGTTTTATAAAATAATTTTTTTTTTGAATAAAATACGATACAATTCAGTACTTTTGAAATGAAAAGAGATATTTTATTTTTAACTTTTAAAAAATAATCAACAAGACTATAGAAAAAACATTTAATATTGAAGAAAGTGCAGAAAAATCAATGTTTAATTTTCAAACGTGTGTGGGTTATAAGAAAATTGAAATCTCACAGCCACACTTAAAAGAGTCAAAATGAACTTTGGCCCAATCTGGTCAGAATTTTATGGGTTGGACATATTAATTTATTCAATTAAATTAAATATTTCATTAATGCATTTTACCAAACAGGTAATCCGTATTTAACGACTAAATTAAACAGTATATTCATGCATATAACGAAACAGAAACAGGACATTTCCCAACACTTTCAAAAAAGGATATCTTGAATCAAACAACTCATTTCAACATAAGGGTTTGTAACATCACTCCAAATAAAATGAGTCGAACATATCATCTAACATGTTGAATGCTACACAATTTGGGGAGCCCAACAATAAATACACATAAGTGATAGTACTTCTATTTTTATCCAAAATCATCCGGGAATCATCACATACATATATATATATATATATATGAGATACAATCAAGCAAGAAATTATTATCAAACAAGTGCAATAAAAAAAGTTAAAAGAATTGAAATGAGACCGAAATTAGAACCAAATTTTGTAATAAACACCGATACGATATGGATCTTCACCATCGCACACAAGCTCAAGTATACACGAGCTATTATTTGTCAACATTAACAGATACTTTGTTAAGTTTTAGGGTTAGTATCAAAATGATCACATTTTAAGTACATTAAGGACTATATCTATTAAGTGATATATATAAAGGACCAAATCACTTTAACCCCAATACATTAAAGATCATTTGATCATTTTCTCAATATTTGCGCAAGAAGCAAATGTACAAGAATTTGCGCTCATTCAGATGACATTGATGTGTCAATTCCTGACCCCATTAAATTTCAGGTAATAAAATAGGGGGGGGAGGGGGGGGGTCTTGAGCAACGTATATGTATTTTTTATAAAAATAATCTTTTATAACCACTTATAAATTTGAACAGAACTCAATGATTTTTTCAAATTTCTAAATGTAGATCTATGGTATCGAAGACATAAAACTAAAAAAAAGTGCTAAACAAATTTGTCAAAAGGGCTATTTATAATACGCTTAGTTAGTGTAACTATGCCCATATTCTAGTACAGTTTTTTTCTTTTGAGAAAATACTTCAAATCCCCTCTGAACTTGGCAAGAAAACTCGCTTTAGTACTTAAACTACACGGGTGTTTAAATTACCCCCTTATCATCTTCGAAGTGATTTAAACACCCACTTAGGGATGACGTGGCAGGGAGAGTGAGTGTACTCTTCTTAAAGCGCGTGAAAGAAGAAAAAAAAAAGTTAGAATTTTTTGAAATCCTACACATGACCTTTTTTTATTGGTCAATATATTATTAATATTTTAAATACTTTTTCTTGATATATTAACTCTCTAAAAATATAGAATTAGTGGGTCCCCTTTTAATTTCTTTAATTTTTTTTCTTTTCATTTTGTTGTCTTCCCATTACACTTTTTTCTCCATTGAAACACCTCCTCCTCCATCTTCCTCCCACTTCAAAAAAAAACTATTTTCATTTTACTAATTCTTTACTAATTCGTAAAATTAATATCAAAGTTATTTTATTGACGTTGATTTCGCTCTATATTATTGGTGTCGTTTTTGTAAATGTAATAATTTTGAGTGACCCATTTTGATTTCTAGATCTATTCAAATATTTCTCATAGAATTTATATTTTTTTTATCAACTTTCTTATGTAATCTTCATTTCTTATTTGAGTTGACAATAAAACCTTGGCTTTCAAAAAAAAATTTTCCTCCAAAAGGGTAAATGCGTGGGGTGGATTCGAAGAAGATAATGTGAATATTATAGTGAATAATTTCATTCTAGTTATTTAAAAAAATTATTGAATAGTGTAGAAGAAAAGTAAGTATTGAAGGTTGAAATGGTGAAGAACAAGGAAGATGAAAGATAGGGGGTGGGGGTATGCATTTATAAATTAATTAATTGATATAATTAATATTAAAAGTGTTTAATAGAAAATAATGAATAAGTAAAAAAGAACTAAAAATTAATGATGTGGTACCTACATAGTTATGATGTGAAGTTTACGTGGATATGATGTGGCGGGTGAGAGTGATGTTACCGTCTCAGGGTGGAAAAAAAATAACTTCAAAGATGATAAGGATAGTATTTAAACGCCCGTATAGTTTAAGTACTAAAACGAGTATTCATGCCAAGTTCATGAGGGATTTGATGTATTTTCCCTTTTCTTTTTTAAGAAAAGGTTAATTAAACAAGTAATTTTGTAATTGAAGAAGTGGCTAAAATTCAGGTTAGCATGTAATTGTCTTCAAACTCTTTAAAAGTCAAAGACAGGTTAATCTAAATTTTAGAGCAACTGAAGATGACCTTAATTTATGCCTCGACACATTAATTAAGTTCAATAAAAATGAACAATGTTAAAGTCGAAATTTACTAAAGACAAAAAATCCTAAAGATTTTTAAGATTAAAAATGTTAGCCATCATAACAAGTTGGGAACCTAGTTTCAAAATCAAGTAACAATGGCTCCAAAAAGAAATTTGACTAAAAGGCAAGTTGAATTTTAAAAATTTGGTCCTTTTCAAACTGGAGAAAAGGCTAAAGAGATCATCATTATGTCTTAGCCAAAAATAAAATAAAATATGCGTGGAATAATAATAATAACCTCTGGAGAAAACTGTTCCACACTGAGATATCTGATAGAGAATTTTGGCCCTTCATTATTAACTCTATTGCACGGTGGTGGCCAAACCCAAGTGTTAAGTGTCCCATCATCACATGTTACCCGTTTAGTTAATTTATTTATCATATTTTAATTTTAATTCGACACAAATTTAAAGAAAATAAATTAATAAAGATTTTAAGTTTTGTGACTTTAAGTTAAATTTATGTCAATATACTTTTAAAATATTTTATAATTTTATATATGTCATGTGAAAAATTAAAATTAAGACATTTGAAACAATGGAAGAGTAGTGTTGTATATACTATGCACCATGGTGACATCTTTTTTCCACTAATTTCAAAGTATTAAGGGCCCCTTTACAATTCTGTTGTCGGCTCCTCTCTCTATGTACCTCTCATTCTTCTTCTTCTTTTTCTATATAGTAAAAAAAAAAAAAAAAGGAATATGTCAACCATGAATTTTATTATTAAATACATCTATTTTTTGGGCATGTTCTTGGCCTGGTCAGGCATGGTACTGTAAAAATAATTTCCTTTTTGAATTCTCTAATATTTCTGGTGTTGATTGATCACATGCATGCATGTTTTTCACCAGATATGATTTATAGTATTGAAAAAAAAAAGAATTAGATTCTTTCGTACAATATGTATACACGGATTGGAATAGTGTATAACGTAACATTATTAGTTTATATAAGTTAAATCTTTATTATATTCGTAGACATCGAATAAGGGCCAGCAGAATGTACTGTAAGAAAATCAAAAAAGTAGTGGACCGATCGATCGATATGGTTGAAATGAAACCATAATGTCTTCTTTTTTTTCTGAATAATTTCTAAAGGTAGTGAAGAATGCTTTAGTAAAGTGAAACACTGAAAAGTCTATATCATATATCATATCATACTTAGATATGAAGTAATTTACTTTACGTACTACAAAAACAGAAAAGAGATGGAGATAATAGAGGACAATTAGAACATGTTACATTAAAGTTTAATTAGGAGTAATAATAATATTCACACGTTGCCTAGCTACAAGTGACAAAAGGTGATGAACATTACAAGCAATATAGTTACTTACTTGATCATATATTATCTTCCCAACTAGCAAGGAATATTGTTCCCTAAAAGTTGCAATGACAAACAAAAAATGCCAAAAGATGATTTTAAAGTGTGCTTGACAAGTTAAATAAAATTGCATCATCGTTATATAAAAAAGACTCTGCCTTTCTCAATATAAGATCAACAACTTTTAACAAGGCACTTTATTAGGACGTATAAAAAAATTATTCAAAGTGAAATCCCAATGAAGCTTTTACTTTTTCCCACACAAGAACAGGTCGATCAACATGACATCACATGGACTTAATTATAAAATACTATATACATGCGTCGTAATAATAAATCGTAAATTTAAATTTAATTAAGAACTTTAACTATCAAAACATTAACTAAAAAATAAAAAATAATCTAGCATGGAGTGGGGAGTCTAGAATTTCTATGTTAAAAGAATCTAGCTGTGTGTAACTTAAAAATTATTGTTATGAATTTAATAGAAAAATAAAACTCATTTATTCATTTACATAGTATATTTTAATTAATATATAATTTAACAAGTTCGTATGTTTTATTTTTTAGGTCAGCAACACAAATAATTATATTAATTCTGAATATATCTACACGAAAAAATTGAATAACTTTTATCTTCTAGCTATCTTAACGAAAATCTAAAACTTTTAGATCTATCTTTTAAGCTAAATATCTAAGATATTACTTTCTCCGTTTTACAAAAAATGACCTAGTTTGACTTGGAACTAGGGGTGGGCGTTCGGTTCTTCGGTTCGGTTTTATCAAATTTCGGTTCGGTTCTTCGGTATTCGGTTTTAGAAAAGTATGCACCATACTTATACCAAACTAATATCGGTTCGTTTTTTTCTACTTCGGTTCGGTTTAAATCGGTGTTTTTAAATCGGTTTTTCGGTATAAATAAAAATAAAGTGAAAATATATTAAAGTGTTAAGAGTTTTATGTGCTTAATAAAAATAAAAATAAAATAAATATGCGACGATATTTTTGGTTTCTCCCATACCTAAATGAATAAAGAAGAGAGCAATATAAGGACTCATGTACATAAATAGAAGACGAACTAAATTGTCATTATAATGTTTTATCAGTAAAATATTTTTTTATCGTAATTGCTAGCTTAAGTAAAACATTTAAATAGATCATGTAAATATTTTGAGTAAAAAATGTATAAGTATTATTAACTAAGCAATATAATTAAATTTTTTAAAATTTATTTAATAAAACTTCGGTTCTTCGGTGCACCGTAGTTTTGGGATCCTTGCACCGAACTCCGAACCGAAGAACCGAAGTTCCGAAAATCAAAAACCGACACCGAACCGAAGAACCGACACCGAAAAACCGAAATAATTCGGTTCGGTTCGGTTTTTTGGTTTTTATGCCCCCACCCCTACTTGGAACGGAGTTTAAGAGTATAAAGAAGACTTTGAATCTTGTGGTCCTAAATTAAAGTTAGGTCAAATATACAAAATTATCCTTTGATCTTGTGGTCTTAAATATGCCACGTGAAAAATTGTTATAAAAAAAAGAAAAAAATCATTCCTTTTGAAACATACTGAAAAGGAAAAGAAATGACGGAGGGAGTCAATTCGGATTAATATTTAGGTACCGATATTACCTATTTTTTTTTCTACTTTCAAAAAAAAAAAAATGATTGAAGTTTTTCTATTTGGAATCGTGTTAGGTAGTAGATCAGTCTAAATTAACTTAAGTTCTTTCACATTGGGATTATTTATTTCTATATATAAATGCAGTGTGAGACAGCAAATTAATCCACTCGACCTAGTGTAAAATGTATTGGGAAATAAAAATAAAAAATAAAATGTGTATACTTAATCTAAGCATAGGATTAATAATGATATATATATAGTCCCTCTATACTATTAAAGGGTCAAGAAAAGGAGAAACTTAACCCCACTACAGAACATATCCATTCATAATTCCACTCAAAATATAACAAATTGAATTCTCTATAGTCTATATATATCTATATCTATATCTCCTGTTTTAAATCCGGACAAAAGTTGATTGTTACTACTTTTTCATTTCTAAAGCTACTAGCTGTAGTAGTCAAAACAAACACATAAAAATAATAATAATAATAATATCTTCTTTTACTTTTTCATCATTTGATCTGGAAAGTAAAGCTAACCCCATTAAAGCCAACACACAAACAACTCAAAAAAAACATTCTAGGATTTCTTTCTTGCACTAAGGTCGATACACCTCCAGACAAATCTCTCAACCTTTTTTTTTTTTTTATCTTCTCAGAATTATGGAAACTATTCAATGGTCGACACATGAGGTGGGTAATATATACTATACAAATTCACTTAATTATTTGCTTAAAGAAATTTGTGTCTTTTTTTTCTTCTTCAAATTAAAGTGTTTCTTGATCTCTCTTTACACATCAAAGTTCAGTGCACTTTTTTCTTTCTTCCACTTTCCACATGATATATATCATATAATTTTATTAAAGCATATGGAAATAAAGTGTTTTACTTCTTCGTTATTATTGTTTGTTTGCTTTATCAATTTAATTTTCAAAGTTACAAGTCATCCACTTTTGTAGACGTAGTACTACTTTTGTAGTTTTTGATCTTCGATTTAGGTTTGTTTTGTTATTATCCTTTTGCAAAAAAAAATTTGTTTTATATTTTCTCTTGTACTTTCTTTACATCTTTTTTTAAATTGTTTAATGTTGAGATAAAGATAAAATCTGTGTAATCCGCTTTATGGATCATCTATCCCTTTTGCATTTTCTTGATAGTTTTTGTTTTTTAATGTTTTGTTAATAATTATTTTTAGGAAATTGGAGTAGTGAAATCATCGATGGGTGCAGAAATAATGAATAAGAAGGTGAGGCCAGTGAAGGATGGGGCAATAAATTGTCCAAGGTGTAATTCAACAAATACAAAGTTTTGTTACTACAACAACTATAGCCTAACTCAACCAAGATATTTTTGCAAGACTTGTAGAAGGTATTGGACTGAAGGTGGAACTCTAAGGAATGTTCCTGTTGGTGGTGGTTCTAGAAAAAACAAAAGATTATCTTCTTCTTCCCAAAAGCTCCCTGATCTGAACCCTAATCCCACTACTCATCATCAAAACCCTAATAATATTGTAATTGGAAGTAACCAAGATCTTACCCTCGGATTTCGAACTATGCCACAAGATCATCACACGTCGTTCCATGGTGTTATTCCTCAGTTTCTTGAATTCCCAAAGATGGATGGAAGCAACAATCATCTAGGTACGTATCTTAATTAAAGAATGACAAAAATCTCACTATCGCTCGTTAATGAGATGGGTGAACTCTTTATAAGGTTTGGACAATCCTTCTCCCTTTGAGCTAGCTTTTGGAGTGTGAGTTAGGCCTCTGACCTAGTTTTAACAACATACTTATTTTCTGACCATTCCATCTAAAAGAATAAACTGATACAAAAAATATGTTTTTAATTACTTCATTATATTTTCAATAAGTCGCGGTTCTTGACCTCCAAGCCTTAATTAATCTTTTATTTACTTATGTACTTTCTATGATACCATGTTGAGTTATTGTGACTAACCATCTCATTTAAAAGATTAAATAATCAAAGAGAAAAAACTTTTATTTACTTAATTATGTATTTTACCTACGTGAAGGCCTTAATTTATAGTGTTACGTAAAATTCTCTTTAATAATGTCATGATTGCGAACTAAATGAACTCAAGTGTCTGCTCTGATATCATATTGAAAATACTTAATTATTTCAGGTAGTACTCAAATTTCAGCTCTGGATCTGCTTAGGACTGGAATATCCTCAAGAGGGTTTACTTCATTCATCTCCTCAGCATCAACACCAGATTTGAATGCTTTATACAATTCAGGTTTTCCATTTCAAGACTTAAAGCCTAGTGCTGGTAGTCCTGATCATGCAGCTTCTTTAAGTAATAGTAATAATTATTCAAGTGGTGGGCCAGGGGGTCTAGTAAATGGATCAGGTGCAAGAATAATGTTCCCTCTAGGAGGATTAAAGCAACTTTCAAGTACAAATCAAGTTGATCATCAGACTAAGGGACAGGAGAATAATAATTCAACTGCTGGATTATATTGGAATGGGATGTTAAGTGGTACTGGAGGATCTTGGTAAATTAAAGAAACATGAATAATGTGCACAAATCTTTTTTTTTTCCACGTTAATCCAGACTCCACGTGTGGGATTACACTGGGTTGAATATGTCGTTGTTATACGTGCTTTGGTTACTAATAATTTGTTTGTTCATGTTTAATTAGAACTAAGTACGTACTAACATATAGTAGAAGACATAGTTGATTTGGTTACATTGTTGTCAATTTGTACTAGGATTATTTTGAGATTAGGGAAGCTAGCTTGATTAAAGTAAGGTTCTAGGGTTTCTGTACTAGCATGTATGTACTATATATATATGATCAATTATAATTACCGCCTAATTATTAGCTACATTTTGTTCTGTTTAATGAACTAATTTGTCGATATAAACACCTTCTTTTTTTCAGTCTCTCTCTCCATATATACTCACCATAAATAATTATCTGTAATTTAAAACTAATTTAATAGGGCATAAAAGATCTTTAGACACTTGATAGTGTTGCAAAGTTATGTGCCTTAATTTGGCGGAACTTTAGGATACACTTTTTTTTTTAGAGAGTCGAAATTTATTTTTATTGAAAAATCGAAGAAAAGCCCTTTTTGAGATAGAACCTTTCAGTAAAAAGCAAGAGGACTGAATATGAAACTTATTAAGTACCTTGCAAAAAATATGTGTTAATTACACAATAGTTATTTGAAATTATAGATTAGTAGATGATCAGCTATTATTGGAATCAATTGAAGTTCTTTGGTCTAACATTTAAATAATAATAATACTGATAGTTAACAACGCCACTAAGCAAATTGTAATTTTCAAACGAAAAGAGAACCTACCTGCCACAACCAATACCTAATCATTTTCTTTAAATTATTAATTAGTTACTACCAATTTCTTTCAGTTCCTAACATACCTGACTACTGTAGGATAGACCGTTTTAACTACTACGTGTCTTCTTTTCTGAGTTTTTATTTCACGCTTACAGAAAAAAAAAATAGTTGTAGCTTGACTTTTGCTCCCCAATTTCGATTTATCCATAGAATGATTTAACATGAAATTTAAGAAAATATAAAAAAAGTACAACAATCTTGTTGTTTAAACTAAAAACATGTCAACTATATTATAATATCTTTTAATCTTGTGATCCTAAATATGTCACGTTGAAAGTTATAATTGAAGAGTTATCACATTCTTTTTTAAACAAATTAAAAAAAAAAGTTGGAGAAACATTTTGAGACAGAGAGAGTACTTAAGTTGATAGTGTACCAAAGACCGTCCATTTTCCAGCATAAGCTCATAAAAGATCTTGAAATGGTAGTATATATAGTTCACATAGATTGAACTAATTATAATACTCATATAAAGTTTACAAGGAAAATTACACTGTACAGAAAACTTGTTACATTTTTATTGCTTCACTATCTAGAGAAGCAGTTGTAAAAGACATTAGAACTAACGCAGCAAGTACACTTTCCTGTCCTGACTTCTATACAGAGACGAGCTTTACGCAGAACAGCAGGAGAACGAGAAAGCTTAGATTTTGAGAAACACAAACTGGAAACAAAAAAGAAAGAACCATTTACGGATCCCCATTAATTCCGAAGATTCGGACCTTGTGCATATTGGGGAATTTGGCAACAACCAGCACAGTCACAGCAATGGTATTGAAGAAGAGCATTGGTTGTTGGTAATCAGTTGTATGTGAGGCTATCAAGTACCTGTCAGTTAAACAAGTAGAAAAGAGTTTGCTAAGAAATCTCAGAAGAAACATGTCATCAATACAGTAGAAAAGAAAAGGGGAAAGACGAAAAATAACTATAAGGATAGCATAAAGCATCCCTGATATGCCTCATTAAACAACTTGATCTTAAAGCTCAAGTTATTGCCTATCCCCTCATAAATACTCACTGAGAGTTCGCAATGCATTAAAAGTACCAAAGACCTCTAGTGCGTGGACTGTTGGTTTCTTAAGAAGCAACTTCAATATTTAATTTTGTTTACAAAAAAATTGTGTTTTGTTCAAACTACCTTCCACATGTACTTTTGCATATCAAGAATCAAGTTTAGAACTATCACAGGCTTGGCATGCTACAAGGCACAAATTCTTGGTTTTAGCCCCCTTAGAGTATCTTTCAAATTGCCCCTCAAATCTAAGAGTGACAATTTTAGTACATAATCTTGGTGTTTGTGCACAAACAGATCTCTATTTTTCAATGGGAGTATAGGCTCACCATTGACTCCAGCCTTACATTTTAACTTGCTACTTTGTCGAACTTCTCAATCCTCGAGAGAGTGCCACGCACCTCTATACTTTTTCTCACTATAGTCAGAAGACAGCTGCTCATAACAACTGGTTATTCGTCTAACCCCAATCATAATGCACATGTTTTCTCTTTTGGATTCTAAATTCACATTTTTTGTCCTTTATTCGTATTAGGGTAGAAGGCTATTAGGGGTATAGTGTTGTCTTGCCGTGTGGAGGTATAGTGCCTGTCATAGGACTAGTCGTGCCTTTATAGTTCTTGCCATATATTGTTTATTGCATTTCGATTATCATATTAGTTTATTGTTGTTGCTGTTTTCTCTCTTATGCTCTCTCCATTATTTTCTTCTTCTTTTTCCTGGTTTTGATACACTTGAACCAATGGTCTTTCGGAAACAGACTATACCTCCACGAGGTAGTGGTAAGATCTACGTAAACTATACCCTCCTCAAACCCCACTTTGTGTGATTTCACTACTGTATGTTGTTGTTGTTGTCCTATATTTGAGTTGATAATAATAACATGTGGTAGGTTTCATTAATAAAAGAAAGCAGAGGCATGCCATAGCATGAAGTTTGTGCAAGAATTTTTTTTTTGAGTTGATAATAATAACAGCTGGTAGGTTTCATTATTAAAAATAATTGCAGATGCACACCATAGCATGAGATTTGCACAAAAACATTTTGGCTTAAGTTCCTTTATGAGGCATAAATTGGGGACAATTTATTCAATTAGCTCAGAAGACTAATTAACTTTATAGATTAAAATCTAACATAAAATTAACCATCCAACACTTTCTTGTTGCACCAAAAATGAAAAAAAGGAAAGGACAAGCATTATCTTAGCACGTCTTATTTCCCCCTTTTAGGATTTCATGATGATCACATCATTTTCCAAACCAAATTGTGAAAGTAAACAGAAAAGAAAGATGGAACTTACAGCACGACAGGCACAACAGTTAAGAATTTTCTGTTACGAGTGAGCTGCTTCCCATTGTCTATTTGCTCCCACCAAGTCAATTGATTGTACATCCCCTGATCATCTGCAAATGGAGTTCCTTTCTTCCAATGGAAGAAGTGATATGTGACCTGCATGTTGAAGCATGTTCAGTCACATTTGAAGATAAATCATTTTCTTTCTTTTTTGTTAATAAATCACGTAAATGTATCAAAATAAATTAATCAACCCCATATCAACAGTAGCCAAAATAAAAATGAGGATGCAGCCAATCAAAGACTAAATTAAAGGAAAATATTTGGAAATTGAAGTTAAAAACCATACTTTACCCAATTCTGTGTAAAAGTTTAGTCGTTCATCCGCTGTTTCCTTAATAGGTTACTCATTTCATACCTCTGTAGAGCATTACCCAGTTTCTTTAGGTTGCAAAAGTTCAAGAATAATACATTTTTCGCTTCCTTTGCTTTTAGTAAATTGAATTCATTATATAATAGTTCAAACAACTACGTGCTGAAAGTGTTTGTGATTAATTGATAATAAATCAAATTGATCTTACTCAGTTGCTATGCCTTCTTTTAATATGAGCTCAAGTATATTTCCCAAAATTTACAGCCAACTCAGAGCAAAGGACTAATTCTGTCCAATTTCATAGCTCAAAAGATAAAAGCCTGAGACTTCAAATCTGAAAATTCAAGTTTTCATGATTATTAATCCAATCCCTCGATTGCTTAAACCTGGCATCTTTATGACACCTAAGAGTTAGGTACAGAACCTTAAGGAATATACATGGTGATTCCAAAAAGGTTCTGATATTAGTTCAATCTACATCTCGATTCCAAACAAGTTGGGGTCAACTATATGCGCATCCTCACTAACCATGTAAGCTCAATTCATGTCAACATCATAGCAAATAAAAAATAAAAGTGAAAGAATAGTTAAATGTACATAATAAAGTAATTATAATAATAATAATAAAAATAAAAGTTCTTAAAAATTTCTTTTGATGACTGAAAGTATTATATATTTTTATTGACATATAAATCTATGATAAGGTCAAAATACTCCTAGAAAAGCAATAGGATCAAAACCATAGTACTAACAAGATTAAAACCTATTCTCAACTTGTAGATAACCTATATGGATCCATTTTGTACCCTATCTTTAGCTAAGTCCTCATTCATTCCAAGAAAATGTAGGTCTTTCGAGGGAACTTCGTTACATATGATTTTAGGTCTATCTCATCTCCAAATTAGCTTCAACAACATATAATGTGTGAATGCGTGCATATGCTTGTTCATTTTTCAGGGGACGACCAGTATGGATGAGAATAGACATAAACTGAAGCTGAGTTGGAATAAAAGCAAAAGTGAAGGTAATGAGATACTTGGAAGTTGGAGAAAGCAAGACATAAGATGAGAAGAGAAGTAGTCCAGTTAGTTGATTGCCAATTGTTTACTCCCTCTAACCAAAAGCAACCCGAAAGTAACCTTATTATACTTGTGGGTTGTGCAAATGTGTTGCAGTAACTTTTGTACACCTTATGAAATCCATATAACTGACAACGGACCCACTTTAAGAGGTCAAACGGTTAAGAGGCCCTGGTTTCAATTTTCATGTGTTATTTTTTTTTTAATTAACTATAAGATCTCTGTGGGTATTTGTTTCACTACTAACATGATATAGTTTTGACTCCCAAAAGAAAGAGGGTATTGCGTCAAAGTGGAGGTGGCACGAGTGGAAGAAGTGCTAAATATCCTAGGACCTATTTATTTTCAAGACAAAGCTAAAAGTGGTTCCTAGTTATAGAACACTAAAAGGTCACTAAAATGAAGCACATTGCTTTGTTATAACTTCTAAGTAGTCAAAATATTCCAAGGTCAAACTACCTTGTAAAGACTGCAGTTAAGCATAAAGCTTTCCTGCTATCATCTAAGCTTGATTATATCTTGAAAAGCCATGGAAATGCCCACATTGGAGTAGCTAGTGCATCAGCAGCTTACTTTGTCAAATAGCAAATAAGAACAGACAGACAACAACAGATAAAAAATAGCTACTGTTAACGAGCTAGGACTTTTTCAGGGCACAAACTGGCAGGAAAACTTAAGACACACAAGAGCCTCACATATTATATGAATTATTTGGCTTTTCTATATAACTCATGCAGATTATATTAACTACTTGAGTTTTTTTTTAATGAGTGTATCTTTGAAGTAGCAAGACTATAAGATGCAAATGTAGCCAGATGGGTCATCCATCAGTAGGTCTACATCTTAACGCTAGATGTTATCCCAATGAACAAAACATAAATGCATAAAGTTTGACCAATCCGTAATGGTTTCGTATGTTGCTTTAAAAAGCAATCTCTCTCAATAATTAGCAGCAAAGGATACTTAATCGTAATTTACTTTTATGACTTTGACAAGGAGAGGTGTAAGAAATTTTCTTTCAATGTCTTAGAACTTATGGTAGTGCAGAACCTAGACTTTGGACACTCCAAAACATTGACTGAACGCTTTTCCCCTTTAGCTGGATACCAGCAGTACAAACTAGAAACAAGAAGGGTTTAGTTCAAAAAACATGCAAATGATATACAGACAATGAAAGCAAAAACTGTAAAGCCCCAAAATCTACCAGCTGGGAAAATGTTGACGTAAGCAATTTTACGTCCACTCATTCTCTTCAGCAAAGACGGAGGAATATCTTTATCGGATAATTAACAACCCATCTCCATTCCATCTTTGAGTACACCATGTACATTCAAACTATATTATGCTCAGTTTGCTTCCTTGGATTAAACTTATCTTCTAGATAGAATCCTTAAAAGTGGAGTAAATATCATTAACTAGGAACTAGAAATCCTTGAACTCTAGGTAAAGCCTTGAATCAGAAACAATTTGGGCCAATCTTCACCCATTCAATTTCACAAAAAAGCAATTCAAAATCTAAGGACACCTGAACTCCCAAGAAAAGAAAAATAAAGAGTACAAATTCGTACTATGGGTGAATTTTACACCATTAAATTTCGCCGACGAAATCAAAATCCTGGACCAAAAGATCAAATCTTTAACATAAAATGACTCACAATCTTTTACTCCTACAACACACACAAGGGGAAAAACAGAGACGCTTATAGATCGAAACCAAAATGGGGGGTTAATCTTAAACCACTCGAAATCAGGAAAACAATCAAAATTCTGAAAGAAAAATGAAATCTTCAACATAGAGGATTAAACCAAAAACTCTATAGAGAAACCCCAAACTCTTATAGGCATATAAATCGCGGAGAGCTAGGTTATAAGAGAACATACAATAAAGTGCGAGAGATTGACGACGGTCCAAGCCATGCCAGGAGAGCAGCCAAAAGCGGTGAGAACAAGCCATGAGAAGAAGAGGATGAGTATATAGGTGGTCCATACTCCAGGGTACATAAACCAGTCCGTGTTCCGGTTCAGATCCGCCGGAGGCACTGCCTTTACATACAAATTAGCCATAACAATTTTCCTTTAGCTCAATCAAAATCTATCAATTGTAATTGGAGTTCATGCAAAAATTTGCTCAGTGTTTCTGGGTTGCTCTGCTCCTATAGGAAGATTGAAGAAGGACTAATATTTTGGAAGTAATAGGCCACTTCATAATTATCCACTCTGCACTAATAATAGTATCTTTCTAGTTAGGATTTTTTTTTTTATTCAATGTTCCTTTTTTTCTGATGTAAATTCGTTTATTTTTATCTGTTATATTTATGTTAATATAATATCTCAATTTAATTAATTTTTAAATTAAATTATATTAATTTAATTTTTAATAATATATAAATATTATAATTTGTCATCCTTCTTATATTAATATGATAAAAAATATATTTTAAAATTTAAATTATTAAATTTTGAAAAACGAAAGTGAATAAAAAAGTAATAAAGTTTCATATGATTTGTCTAACCAAAATGATAGTCTTTTATGTTTTAAAGAAATGAAAAACAGAATGAGAAAGAGTAATAAAGTCTCAAACTTAATTAATTCGCATTTCATTGGACACTTCTCTTTATATTTTTTTTATCATAGAAAAGGAAATAAATCGACCGAAATGTCTTAATATATGTAACTAAACCCATTTAATAAGGTTTTTTTTAGTTGGTAGTTGAGAAGATAATTATTTATGTATTGAAATTAATATAATATTTTTTAAATTTTTTTATAACCAGAGTAGCCAAATAGTGGGCTAAGATCTCAAAAACACACTCAAGTTTAAAAATTTATTAAAAAAGTTATTAAATTTTATTTTATATCAATAAAATCATTCAAATTAACTTTTTATTAATAAAATCACTCAGCTAAATTTCATATAAAAAATAATCTAACATAGCAAAATAAAATATCTTATTATGTGATATAACTATAAACCCTGTAAACAAATAAAATTCTGAAAAACTTATTAAGATATTTTCTACAAAAAAATTTGATTAATAAAATGAATATTATAATATTAATATATATTTAAAGCATACTGTATATATAATGATAGGTGATATTTTTGAAGAAAAAAACGGATCAATTGTTGTAGATTGGTGATTAATAAGAGGAATTGTAGATTACAGTTAGAAACTTGAAACTGTTGCAGATTTTAACTTCTTTAGTTTCACTTGAACAGAGTAAAAAAACTGTTCATTTTCAATATAAAACAACTTTTATTCTTTAATTTCTTATGATATGCATAAAATCTGTGATATTTTTTGTCCATTAAAACTCTTTAATAAGTTTTTAAATTTTATTTATTTATTTATTTTGGGATTTATGTTTATATATGACATAAAAGCAAAAAAATCATTTTGCCATAATAGATCCTTTAATGTAAAATTTAATTAGTTGAGTGTTTATTGATATAAAAGTAACTTAAGTGATTTTATTGATATAAAATAAATTTCAATAATTTTATTGAATAAATTCTTAAAATTGAGTGATCTTTTGAGATATTAATTCCCAAATAGTAATTCTTTTGTGAAATTCATTTGGTAAAATTGTAGTTCTTATTAAATTAAGAAAAAGAATCTTATCAATAGAATTATAAATTGGAGCTCAGAGTTAGAATAGTCACTTTTGGGGCAAAAATGTTATAAGGGTCGATCTTTTTGAAAAAGATCTAAAGGAGAAATCAAATTATAAATTTTAATGGACAAACAATTTTTTTTTGAGACAATTCCCTCAAATTCCCTCAAATGATCGTTTAGTCATTTAGTTTACATTTTTTGTTTGGTTGTTAGTGAAAATCTCACGCAACTCGTAATGATACATCCTTTTTTATTTGGTATTCACACTATTCATATGAAGTTCTTTTTTTCTCGTTTGTCATGATATGATTTCACACTAGAATTGATCATGTAGGTGTAAGTATATTAAAAAATATATCAATTTAAGGCGTACGATTTTTAATAACAAATAATCAAATAAAAAAAGCAAATAACTAAACGACTATATTCCAAATGACATTTTTTTTCAAAGAGATTTGACTATTTGTCCCGAGACAAATTCCTCCCTTACAATTATTTAAGCTTATAATTGACACTATACCACCACAATCACCATATTGAAAATTGATTAGTCATGCAGCTTACCTGCTAAAATAATGATTATTCGTACACTTCAAATAGAGTTCATATTTTCACAAATGTGCAACACAATCATTAAATTTAAAATTGATTAGTCATCCAACTTACATACTAAAGAAAAAGAATAAATATACCCTCAAATTATCGTAAATGATAAGGAGATACTTTTCGTTATATTTTTGAAACATTAATACCTTTGTCGTTCATAAACTAAAGCATATATCTGTCCTTTTTTTCTACATACTAAGATAAAGATTATTTATACATTTTAAATAGAGTATTTTTGCAACGCAACTTATCAATAACAAATAATGAACTGAATGAATCCCACAGCGATGCCTTGAGAAATCTTCCTTAGCTAGCATGTTGGGGTATGAACCTAATTTGATAGTGGTGTCAGAGTCGAGTCCAATCCAATATGGACCAGCCAAGGTCCCACACAACTCCGGGAGTGAAAATATCCAATTCTATAAATGTAGACACATCAAAAACTTTAGAATGAAAAATATCTTAATATATAGAACTCTAAATTAAAAATATTATTCTAATACGAGGGGAGTGATGAAATTGGTGAAGAACTAGAAGTACTAAAGTTCCTTACATTTTATGGGCTAAATTCCATACATGCCAATGCGGCCATGGGCACTTTACACTGGGCCTGCATGACAATTGCCTCTTTCTAACTTTCTTTACAAACCTACAATGATCAACGATAGCAATTAGCATATGAACCAAATTATATGTCTTTTCATATATATCTAAACAAACATGACTCATATTTAAATTCTTTAAATTTTTCATACCTCCAGCTTCATGGTAATTTATCTATTCGTTTTGTATCTTGAATATGAATATCTTTAAGCGTTTTACTTATACGCACTATTAAAAAAATTAATTAAAAGATGTTTACGGATAACCCTCCATAAAAATAGAAGACATATAAATTAAAAAAACACTGTATAACATGTAAAAATCGTGAATAGTAATAATTGTGTAAAAGAATATTTACATTAACGATAATTAGTTAAACTTAGTGATTAAGTTCTACGCACTAAATTATCATTGAGTAATATTTATTCAAAAAGTTAATGATATCAGTATATATAACTTACATCGATTTTAAATATTGATACAACATCACACCCGTCAAGTTGCAATAAAAGAACTTTTTCGATGATCCACATCAAACCCTAAGCTGTACAGCACTATAGAATATTTGCTTGCATGGTGATGTGCATGGCCACATACTATATGCACTTGCTTGTACGTATCAACTTTTATAGAATTAAGTAAACTTTTTTTTGAACCGCCAAATATTTTAACCTTTAAGTCCTCTAAATATCACTTTTACGTGGTTCCAATTAGCATTACGATATTGATCCACTCAATAATAAAGACTATATTATAATAAATAGATTTGAGTTTTTAATTAAACTATTATATATTCCAAGCATGTATAATAATCTCATGATTCTTTTCTTAAATATCTTCCTTAGTATATTAATTCTTTCATGTATAGAACGGATCAAAGATGTCTAGTTACTCGATAAAAATAAAAAAGATAATATAGCTTTTATACTATCAGTGTAATTTAAATTTTTTCATAGAAGGTTACTTGTCTTACTTATATTTTAGAATACTAGTTAATGAATTTCTCTTGCTGTGTGTAATATAATTTTATCTTTTAATCGATGTGATAGTCATAGTCATTAAAAAAAATGTAAAATGTAGGTCAAATTTAACCTAAAAAACTTTGATAGTTGAGCTAGCTTTTCAAATTATATGTTGTTGTTCGTGTAACGTGTGATTACGTTCCTTATAAACTAATCCAACTGATAATGGCATGCTTATCAGGTTTTAAAAAATAGTTAAACAGACTAATAAGGAGGGATATTCGTGAAATTATTCATGACCTAATTTGAACACATAACTAATTAATTTAATTTTTTAGACATAGGATTAACTAATAAGATAATTTTATAAATGTGATTGTGATGTTTGTGGGTCATAGGCATATTATAACCGTTTATATATGTTTTTATTTATATATAATAATAACTGTGGTGAGCACGAAATCAAATTTAAATATGAAGGTTACTTTTAAGGGCCTTTTTATTTCAGTTAAAAGGCACTAGCTAATAGTAGTAGTGCAAAATTAGGTCATGTTCTTTCCAACACAAGGGCCTAATTTAGGTAGTATTAACTACGGAATATAATTTCACTTTACTACAAAGTCATTGGAGAACCATTTTCCATTCTTTTTTGTTTTGCCATTTTAATTAGGTTCTATTTCTAGACTATTTACTTTTTAAATTTGAGTAATATATCGCGCTAGCAAATTTTTAATTTAATATGTTATAGCAGATTAGTTATTATCTTTGTCATCTTAATTATCACTAATGTTTATCATAGATAATTGTACATATAATTACCTCATAAGTGATCTGATTGAGTAAAAAAAAATTTAGATTATCGAGGAATTGATGAACCTAAACTTATTTAACTTTTTTTTTTCTTTAGAGTTATGCGCAAGTAGTGAAGATTTACTTTTTTGGTTAAGGGCAAGTTGAGAGGATTTCGTTGTTATGTCATTCCAATCTCTGCAATTTGTCTAGACATATAGCACTAATCAGACATAGGTAGAATGGAGCATAAACACAAAGATAATATTTAGTGTGGATTGAAAGATAAAATTTATTTTTACTTTGCCTTGTTATTGGATATAATACATCACGATCAATTTAAAGTTTAGACTAAAATGTTGAGGAAAATGAAATGCATTGTGATCTCTTTCTCTCTCCGTCACGCATATTTGAGATTTATCGAAAACGATCTTTCTAAGAGAAAGATTGTGTATACACCACATCAACTCCCTAGACCCTAAATATTACTTGTGGGATTATATTGAGTATATTGTTATTGTTGTTGTCGTCTTGCACTATTATTTTGATACATTAATCATGTGGAATTTATTTTTATTTTTTTTAAAAGGAAAAGACATGTATAGTACATTAAGGATAAGAAGGACAACAAGGAAACTAAATGGAATACAAATTCTTTGGTTTCCATTTTGTTTGTGGTGGACCGATAATTGCACTAGAGCAACTTAAGATAGAATTAGAAAGAAATTAAAGAGAAAAAAAAGTAATTTGATTGAATGCAAGCTGAGGTTGAACTCATAAATTTTCCCACTTATTCTTAAAATTCTGATATATATGTAGAAAATTAAGATATGAAGATAATCTTAGTCGATAAATAAACAAAGCAAAAAATCAAATTAGTGATGTTCTACATTCGGTTCCACTAAAAAAAAAAGTTTCGATATGTTAGTTTTTAGGCAGCCTGTGAGTGTTCTTATAACAAGCACTATGAATAAATATGAATATCAAATCAATGTCCACTATTTGTTTAAAAACAAAAAATGCCTGAGCTTACCTAACTAAAATATGAATTTTCCCGTACAATCCCTACAAACGTACAAATTAAATGTTGGAGCATGAGTATATATATATATGTGATGTGTGCATTACTATGACATACTTGTCCAACAAACACATGGTAATTTGAAGTTTAGTCTTAAACCTCAGCAGTCTTCCTCAAACAACCTTAACCAAATCAGTCTCAAACTTTAGCAGACAAAAAAAGAGAATTTGGACAAGATGGTTAAGGAAAATGAAGTGTCTGGAAGATTGGAATGGAGGGTTAACATGCCTAATGGCTCATCGCGAATTTTAGCGCCCGAGTCTAGGGAGACATGCAGTAGATTGCAAAGCTTAGTTATGGGGATTGTTTTAAACATCAAGGCATTTCTTGACAAGGCATGGACTTTAGCTGTAAATGAGCCAAAAAAGGTTGTTCATTGCCTTAAAGTAGGATTGGCTCTCTCCCTTGTGTCAGTGTTTTATTACATGAGGCCTCTTTATGATGGTGTTGGAGGGAATGCTATGTGGGCTGTTATGACTGTTGTTGTAGTTTTTGAGTATACTGTAGGTGAGTGTGATTCTTCTCTGTTATGTCCTTTCTTTTATTGATTCATAGTGCATGTATATGAGTACTGATTTGGAGTCAAAATGGCAGGTTCTACACTTTATAAGTGTGTAAATAGAGCTATTGGAACATGTCTAGCTGGATCTCTAGGAATTGGTGTTCATTGGGTTGCAAGTCAAGCTGGAGATAAATTTGAACCTGTTATTCTCCAAGTTTCAGTTTTTCTCTTGGGTATGTAACAGTTTCCTATATATATATATATATATATATATATATATATATATATATATATATATATATATATATATATATATATAGTTTATGAAAACTTTATACTTACTAGTTATGGATTGCTGTTTGATAAATGACTGTAGATGGACCTAATATGTTTATACATGTCTTCCTTGCAGCTGCTGCAGCAACCTTTTCTCGGTTTATACCTACAATAAAAGCGCGATTTGACTATGGTGCAATGATCTTCATACTTACCTTCAGCTTAGTGTCAGTGTCAGGCTATCGCGTTGATAAGTTGGTTGAATTGGCTCATGAAAGGGTCTCCACTATTGCTATTGGGGCCTCCATCTGTATTTTCATTACCATGATTCTCTGTCCAGTATGGGCAGGTAATGAGCTGCACCATCTCATTAGTAACAACCTGGAAAAACTTGCCGATTCCTTGGAAGGTAATATACATTTGTTAAATGAATAATGATATCAAAAGTATATGCTCTCAATGATAGAAGAAACTAATAGTTCTTGGACTTCAATATTCAGGATATGCTGCTGAGAACTTCAGTGTAGACGGCAGTAAAAATGTACATGAGAAAGATTCCAGTAAGAGATTGCAAGGCTACAAATGTGTACTTAATTCTAAGGCTGCTGAAGAATCCATGGTTCGTAATCAACTCTCTGATAACGATTGATCTAGCCTGTAATATCTGTCTCCTGTTTAGCTAATAAAAGATAATTAAATTTCTTAATATATATGACAGGCCAATTTTGCCAGATGGGAGCCAGCACATGGAAAATTCAATTTTCGACATCCATGGAAACAGTACCTCAAGATTGGAGCTTCAATGAGAAGCTGTGCCTATTGCATTGAGACTCTCCATGGCAGCATTAACTCCAATACTGAGGTAAAAACACTCGGATTAAAACATCTCTAGCTATCTGAATGAGTATTGCTGATATCTTTTCTGCAAAGATAGTATTTGAGCTTAAATCTTTCTTATTTGCCTTGTGCCACAGACTCCTGAGTTCCTTAAGAAGCCTCTCAATGATGTCTGCATGAGATTAGGTACTTCTTCCTCCAAAGTGCTAAAAGAGATGTCGAGTATGATAAAAACAATGAAAAGATCAACAAAGCTAGATATACTTGTTGATGAAATGAATTCTTCGGTAGAAGGCCTTCAAAATGCCCTCAAAATCTTCCCAAGTTACCAGCATATACCAACCCCAGATCCCGCAACTGAAGAGGCCCCTAATGGTACAGAAGAGCCTAGCTTGAAACCTACTGCTTTATCGCTCATGGAAATTGTTCAAATGGCCACCCTAACATCACTGCTCGTAGAAATAGCATCAAGAATAGAAGGGATTGTAGAGGAGGTCAAAGAACTGGCAACCCAAGCAGAATTTAGAGAGGAAAGCAGCAAGAAGTCCAGACAAACTCAAACAAAGATAAATGGAAATGATGGTAATGAGCATGAAGTAACAATGAAGACTCTTCAAAAAGTCTGAGTTAATCACCATTATAGGATGAACCAGACATGGTGCGGTTTTGACAGGCTCTCCGCTTTTATGAGACATCTGTAACTGTAAACTGCATATTGTACAGAAAACAGATGACTTTCATTACTATTGTAGGAACATTTGAGGAAATAGGATGAAGTTTCTTTCTCCTTCTCTTTTGCTGCATCTCTATCTATCCTACTCCATTTTTCTACTCTTGAAATAAGTGCAGAGGATAAAGAACCATGTTTTTAGATATTCTGAGCTTTTTTGTCGACACAAATGCATTTCAGCAAGCTTAACTAGTTAGTAGAAATATAAATGATACAATGATAACAACTAAGCTATTTGAGTTTGTTCCTCCATATGAATCTGTCATGATATTATTATTTGAGTTTAGATAAACCTAATTTTCTTTATGAGAACAAAAATAAAGGTGGCACAAGTTCAGCCTCTTATTCTTCATGTGATTGAACAGAAATATTATCAAGATAGTATGTAGATCTAAGGTAATTAAATTGCATGAAGCAGCATGCATCAAACCCAGCTCTAGTTATATCTAAGCTACTTTTAAATTTTAACCGTATCTCTGACTCGTCGCCAGAAGGCATACAGTCAACGAGGCATGAATTTACTGGTTTTATTTTTACCCTGTCAACTCTAGGTTGAAACAGAGAGAATTATGAGAACTCCTTATAGTGCAATTCAACCTAAACATAGTGACCTCACTGATCTCAAAATTAAATAATAATGAAAAATCATAATAGTAGGTAATCTTGTGTAACTAGATATAATGTTATATGAAAGTTTTTTTGGTAAAGAAAATCTGTTGGTAAAGAGAAATGGACACTCTTTTCTCATATATCAGAGGTGAAATATTTGTTGTTGATATCAGTAGGTCAACCTTTCTACTACAGGGAAGGCCAGGGAGTCCATGGAATACTTCTCTTCTCTGGGTTTCTTCCTGGAATTTGCAATGATCTGGCAGAGTTCTTGCCTATCAAATTCAAGGAAATGTTTTCCCCAACCATTAAAGGAAAAAAGGGGTCGACAAAGAAGGGAGGTGTGGTAGGGAAGGAGAGTGTTATTCAGCTGATAATCTGCAGCAAGTCCATATTCTACATGATTAGAATGACTTGATCAGAAAATGTTAAGACATATCTTTGCACGCAGGATAACAAACTAATACCAAGAACTTATTTTCAATGTACATCGGATATGGTAGCACATATGGACAGCCAAATGGCAGTTCCTGGACTAGAATTCTTATCACAAATCAATACAACATCAATAGCATTTCCGACAAAATACACTGAGAATGATGTCACCTGTCAAGTAAGTGAATAGAATCATCATGTTCCACAATAGCTCCTTCATTGCTGCTACCCCAGCCAAGGTTTACAGCTAAGTCTTCGACTGCAACTTTTATGACATCACTTCGAACACCAATGTCAGTAGCATATCTGCTCATACAGTACATTCCTGCAGTAACAGTGGCCACACCGACGGGACTAGGAATTAGAAACTTCAGGGGGGAGGAAAGAAGCGCAGCTAAAGGAGCGCCAACAACAGAAGAAGCTTGTCCACTTCTTCCAACTCCCAATCTATCAAGTGTCAGAAGACCTGTTTTGCAATACAACGCAAAGTCCTCACAGTTGTTTTGGAACACATCATAGTTGCCAAATCCATTCTGGAGAAGATGCATTGCTCGATGGATAACCATCTCTGGAGGGTCTGACACAGCAGTAGTGCAAGTTCCCCCTCGCACTTTGGAAAGGAAAACGGAGGGGCTTACTCCATATTCAAAACTGTAGAGTGAACCAGTGCGGAGAAAGCAATCCAAACAAGAAAGTACAACACCGCTGTTAGGAAGCCTAAATCCACAGTCTGGAAAGATTGGACAGGATGAAGAAAGGCCTGATATTTCATTAGCAGCATCAGAAGAGCCCTCAACCCGTGTAAAATGAACCACTTTGCTTCCGCCAACGAATATACCTATCACACCAAATTGCTTAGAAGCTAAGACTTGTGAATATGATGATTGTCTCTCTACTAGTTTTTGGGAAGAAAAATGCAACTACCATTTATCATCTTCATCAAGAAAATGCAACTACCATTTATCACTAGTCCAAACAGTATAATAAGTTGGATCAATATGAAATATGAACCAGCAGTGACTCAATAGTCAATAGTGACTTGTATGCCTTAGTAATCGCAGCTGATTCACAGGAATTATTTCTCTTTTGAAAGAAGACCACTTATCAGATCTACCAACATCAAAGCATACATGACAGAATTTTCAAACTAGTTCGACGAGCGCAGAGTACTTCCATGCACATGATATTACAGGGTCTCTTTGTGAGTGCCTAGGTAAAATTAACTTTTCCAGTTATTATTGTCATAAGGTATAGATAGCACGCAGAAAACAACACCAGAGAACAGTGAAGCAAAATCATGAGAAAAGGAGCCTGCAGAGACCAGATTTATGTCCACAAAGAGTTACCATTTAATATACGAATCAAGGCTCAAGAAGTCTAGAAGTGTATAAGAGTTGATTCAACTCCACATATGACATCATGATTGTAACAAGATTTTTGGATGAATCAATATTTGTACAACTCAAATTTAAGAACTAATGCATCAACACGGAGACCACCGAAAAAATAAGGACATATCTTTAACCCAGCTCTAAACCTTGCATGCAAATCTGCAAACAGTAATCACATCACGCAGCAAATACACGGAAAACTTGTAAATATGAGAAGATTTGGAAGGTTAGTTTAAAGGCATAAATGATCAAGTTGATTAGACTAATATTATTCTATGCCATCTCAGGGAGACTACCGATCCTTTTCCAAGATTTATCAAAAATTCACTTCCTAAAACTAAGAATAGCATCCAAGTGGAACAGGATATGATTAAATTTAGTGGCTGCAACTTCTTTTCCTAATAACATGGGGTGGGGGCTGTTGTAGGTGATAAAACACATGCAGTAACCATAGTGGCATAGTCTAGAAATCTGTATTCAATACAAGTTTTAACTAAGTTACCCTGTAGGAGATTCGGAGGTAATTTTTTCCACGACATGAACAACTTATACGCCTTAATTTTACTAGGCAGGAGAACACGATTATAAGATTCAGACCTAAAAACCAAACACACTTAATGGGTTCAATCTAAATCATTAAGATTCAAACCTCCATTAAGTGCAAACAAATGAGGCCTAACACTGATGAATCAGATGACAACACAAACTAGAGAGTGACTAATCATTTGAGAAGCCAATACAGGGAGCACAAGTTGGTCCATTTACACCTAAAAATGCTAAAACAATGCATTTTGGGTACCCCACCTTCATTGAATGCCTGAAGCAGTTTGCGGAGCTTTCAATTCAGCACTAAAAACAATGTTGCCATTACGTTAATGGATTTGTATTATAAAATACACAAACACATCCATCTAATCTAAGAAAATTCTGAATGCAACATCAAGTGATTTGGTAGGATAAAAGTCAGTGGTTAGAGAACTGGCTGATGGTGTAAGTGACATCTCAATGCCTATTCTAATTTGATCAATGTCATCCCACTGTGTCCAACTGAAACAGAGAAGTTTATAGAGTATTTCAATTTATCAGATAAAATGGCCTCTCAGAAGTTTATATGTGTTGCTCAAATTAGTCTTCGGCTTTTCCTGCTTTGCATAGCTAAAGTCCAATATAAAGCAAATATACATTATTGAAATATACACTCCATTTGCAGAATAAACTATTTATTGCTCAAACACAAACAAAAAAGTTCCTTAATGCATGTAATTTCTACCGATTTTAGGGTCACAAAAGAGAGGACTCTAATTAACAAATGGAAGTAAATAAAAACTATTAATCCCTCTTAGTCAATTTGTTCATCTTTCTTTACTTTTTAGTTTGTCTGAAACTATGGAAGTTTCAGAACATTTTGGTAAGTTCAGAGGGGTTGACTTTACCCAGACCATACCCAAAGTCTTTTATGAATCTTCTTTTGCAGGTAGTCCTACTCCTAGCGAAATGAAAGCTCCTTCTCACCAGAAGAAAGACTCCATTGGAGTAATTAAGTCAGTTGATAAATTCTCGCCTGACGAGAAAAAGCTTCATAAGTGGTGGGTAAGCCCCAAGCATGCTTTAAAGAGAGCATGGTATGTGGATACATACCCAAGAGAACAGAGAGTCTTGTTCAAAGACAAATGGTTCAAAGATATGAAGAGATTCAAAATGGAAATTGAATTCTTCAAGTGGTTTGAATGTACAAGCCAAATGGGTGGATCCAATCCATCTTTACAGGTTTTGGTAAACAAGTGGCATACCAAAGATAAGGTTGTCGAAAGTATTACTCCTCCTTTAGAAGGATTAAACATTCCTTACAGAAAGGAAGTGTTAAAAGCAGCTCCTTTTAAGAAGCCTTCTAAAGATAAAGAAAGCAGCATTGTAACTGTTTCGGAGATAAACAAGGTGTTCGAACAGAACAATTATACTAACCAGGTTCTTCATGTTGTGTCCAAACAAATAGAAGAGTCTAAGTATAATTACAGTGGTACCAGCTCAATTGGTAACAAACCCAGTTCTTCCAAATCAGGTTTCAACTTAGAGACCAAACCTATTTTCAAAATCACTGAGTTTTCCCCTGAGGATTTCCCAAAACCAAATAGTGAGTTCATCAATACTCCAGAGATCCTTGAAAGGATAAGTGATCAACTTAAGAGAATTAAGATTTCTCAAGGAGATAAGGTGGGAGCTATTAAGGATAGACTTCCACATTCCAAAAACTTTTATCCCAGACCTTCTTTCCCTGACATCCAGTTTGAGGAAAATTTCATGCATCCCCAAGGCGTGGCAGATGGTATTGGTATAACAGAATGGAATATAGATGGAATGGCAGATGGCCAAATCTATAACAAACTCCAGGAAATTGGTATGAACATCACAGCATACAAATGGAAAGGTGCTACCGATAAGCAAGCAGCTAACAAAATTGTTGCAGGCTTTACAGGTACTTTAAGAAATTGGTGGGACAATTATCTCACAGAAAACAACAGAATTGAAATCTTTAATGCTGTTGCAAGCAAGAATGTTGTAAAGACAGCAGGTGAAGTAACCACTTCAACAATTGAGGTAGTTGAAGATGCAACTGCAACCCTCATCTACAGCATTGCTAAACATTTTGTGGGTGAACCACGATTATTCCAAGACAGGAGTTTGGAAATATTAAACAATCTATACTGCAAGAAATTAACTGATTTCAGGTGGTATAAAGATATGTTTATTACTAAGGTCATGCTAAGAGATGACTGCAATAATGATTATTGGAAGGAGAGATTTCTTAGTGGATTACCTCCTCATTTTGCAAAAAAGGTACGATCCAAAATCAGAGATCGTTGTGAGGGAAAGATCCCATATTCAGAAATGACTTATGGTGATCTTACTAGTTTGATTCATTTCGTAGCTATGGAGCTATGTACTGATCTAAAGCTAAAGGAACAGCTTAAGAAAGATCAGAAATTTTCAAGTAATGAGCTTGGAAGCTTTTGTCAAGACTTCGGATTTCCTAGTCTGAAACCTCCTTCAGCCAAGAAAATCTCTAAAAAGGAACGATGTGGAGAATCGTCACCAAAAAGAAGATCTTCTAAGAAGAAGAGTTATTCAAAAAAGAAAAGAAGTAAGAGAACTTCTTCTAGCACTTCTCAAGACGATAAGTGTTACACTTGTGGAAAATCAGGTCATAGATCTCCTGATTGTCCTAGAAACAAGAAAAAGAAAAAGAAGATAAATCTTCTTAATGTAGATGAATAAACTAAGGAAAAGTTTCTCTCTATTCTGGACGAAGAAGAATCAGAATCAGAGTCTGATTACTCTTCTGAAAATGAGTCTGAGGATGAAGAATTCCTCAATGTTGCACAAAACTCAGATGATAGTGATCCCAATTGCAATTGCCAAGGAGCGTTTTGTCATTGTGATAACCAATCAATCAGAGTTCTTTCTGAAGATTCAGTAGAAATCCTGTTCAGCACAATCGAACACATCAAGGATGATGATGCTCGAAAAAGTTATCTTTTGGAGCTTCAAAAGCTTGTTGTCAAACAGAAGGAAAAGGAAGTTGTCAGGAATGTAACTCCTTTTAGCATGAAGGATATCATGCACAGATATACAGACAAGAAGGAAGAACCTTCTATCAGTGATCTTCGTTCAGAAGTTAACTCTCTTAAAGATGAAGTTAGAGAAGTTAAGGCAAGACTTAACAAGATTGAAATTGATGCTTTAGCAAAACAATTTCTCAAGGATGCTGAAGTATCTCTTAAAGGAAAAGAGATTGCTTCTTCAGATAATGAAGACGAAGATAACAACTCTTCAAATCATTCAGCCCCTTCTTCACCTAAAGGTATTGAAGATACAGGTATCAATTTGATTACTAGAGTGAGGCCTCAGAGTTCTCACATTATGATTAAGTTAGTTGTTAATTCTAATTTTGTACTTAACAAAATTGCTTTGTTAGACAGTGGTGCAGATCGTAATTGCATTGTTGAAGGTTTAATTCCAACCAAGTACCTCCAGAAGGGAACTACCAAATTATACAGCGCGACTGGTGAGCGTATCTGTATAAATTATAAACTTTCTAATGCTCATATCTGCAATGACGGTATATGCCTTGCTAATGATTTTGTCATAACAAAAAACATTAATGAGGAAATTATTTTGGGAATACCTTTTATTACCCAAAATAAACCTTATATTTCAGAATTTGATTCAATCAAAACAAAAATTTTGGGAAAAGAAATTTCATTTCCTTTTATCAAGACACTTTCTCTTGAAGAAAGTAAATTTTTGCATCAACAAACTGCATTTAAAATCAATCAGATTTGTTTTCTCAAAGAAGATATTAAAATTAAGAAAATTGAGCAAATTTTAAAAACCCCGGGAATGGTGACCAAAATTACCAATCTTGGAAAAACTTTTGAAAGAGAAATTTGCTCAGAATTTCCAAACACTTTTTGGGAACGCAAGTCCCATATTATAGATTTACCATATATTGATGGATTTGATGAAAAGGCAATCTCTACCAAAGCTAGACCTATTTAGATGAACCATGAACTTATGGAAATCTGTAAAAAAGAAATTGAAACTCTTTTGAATAATAAAATTATTCGAACTTCTAAATCTCCTTGGAGTTGTTCAGCCTTTTATGTTAACAATGATGCTGAACAAGAACGAGGTTCACCAAGACTTGTAATTAATTACAAGCCCTTAAATTCCGTTTTAAAATGGATTCGTTATCCGATTCCTAACAAAAGGGATCTTTTAAAGCTAATCTTTACAGCAAATTTGATTTAAAGTCAGGCTTCTGGCAAATTCAAATTTCTGAGAAAGATAAATATAAAACAGCTTTCAATGTCCCGTTTGGACAATTTGAATGGAACGTAATGCCTTTTGGGTTAAAAAACGCTCCATCCGAATTTCAAAATATAATGAATTCATTGTTCAATCATATCAGTCAGATTTCAATAGTTTATATTGATGATATATTAATCTTTTCCGAGGACATTGATTCTCATTTCAAACATTTAAATGTTTTCTTCAAAATTGTTAAGCACAATGGTTTAGTCATTAGTGCTAAAAAGATTAAGTTATTTCAAACAAAAATCAGATTTTTAGGACATGATCTTTATCAAGGTACCTATAAACCTATTTGCAGATCCATTGAGTTTTCTGATAAGTTTCCAGATATCATTTTGGATAAAACACAGTTGCAGAGATTCTTAGGAAGTCTCAATTATGTAGCAGACTTTATCCCAAAGGTCAGACATATCTGTAAACCTTTGTTTGAAAGGTTAAGAAAGAATCCTTCACCTTGGAGTGATAGTCATACAAACTCTGTTATTCTTTTAAAGAATATGGTTAAGGTATTTCTAACCCAGACTATTTTATGATTGTTGAAACTGATGCTTCAGATACAGGTTATGGTGGAATCCTTAAACAAAGGAAAGACCCTAACTCCCCTGAACAATTAGTTCGTTACACTTCCGGAATCTGGAATTCTACACAAAAGAATTATAGCACGGTTAAAAAAGAAATTCTTGCTATTGTTCTTTGCATTACTAAATTTCAAGATGACCTTGTTAACAAAGAATTCTTGCTTAGAGTAGATTGTAAATCTGCTAAAGAAATCCTCCAGAAGGATGTTAAGAATATTGTCTCCAAACAAATTTTTGCTAGGTGGCAGGCTTTATTATCTAGTTTCGATTTTCAAATCGAATTTATTAAAGGAGAAAATAATTCGTTGCCTGATTTTCTAACCAGAGAATTTTTACAAGGCAAAAATGAGACCACAGGTTAGGCCCATAGCGGGTAAGCAACCAGCCAGGCCCAATCCAGGAGGCCCAACAAAACCAGCAGGCCCATTTGCTATAAGGCCTGAAATAAATCAGATAAGGCCTGATTTGAACAGGTACTCGGCGTTGGCCCAATTGCCTCCAATCACTCCTGAACTACCTCAGAGTAGTTCATCAAAAATGTTGATTATGAAGAAGCCCTTCCAAAAGGAACAGGAGCATTGTTCATCGTCAAGCCCAAGTGAAGAACTTAGATTCTCTCAGAAGCAGACCAGCGACTGTTACACTATGAAGCAGCCAGCTAGTTTTGCAGAAGTCGTTTCCCCAATGGAAACAAAGTCTCCTTCCAAAGAGAAGGAAAATTTTGATTTTATCTCTTTGCAGGTGTTCCCAATATTGGCCCTAGACAAAGATTATGAAAATTATGAGATTAAACATCTCCTTAAACCTGTCTACACTAATAGGAACTATGTCGACACAGGCAATTCCTTGAAGATTAGGCGGTATTATGAATTTATCCTGGTAGACACAGGATCAGTTGATATTGAACATGAATTAGCTAACAAATCAGATCCTGACAGTATAGCTTATTCAAAGTTCACGATTAAAAAGATATTATCACCGTTCAATTGGCCGGTAGATCATCTACAAACACCAATCAGTCTCTCCAAGAGATTTAATCCCCAGACGTATAACTGGTATGACTATAAAGAAGTTTGGATTAACTTCTTATATGTTAGACCAACTACACATACGTGGTTCGTAAAATACAGTCCAGAAGTATCAACTTCTACTATCCCCAGATGGTTCTACGAATGGTGGAATTGGTTTGGAGGAAATAAACAAGTTATGCCTCGACAGTTTGCTGAGAAATATCCTCAGTTTCAGATCGATGAAGGCATCTCAACCCTACCGGAGAATATCAAACTCTGTAAGTATTTTATAAAGAAGCGTTTATCTTATATCATAAGTTGGACGTTTATTATTGCAGATTTCGATAGGATTAAATTCTTATCAAAAGAAATCAAGATCAAAGGCTGGTCTCCAGCTAAAAAGAAAGATCATTCTTCTTCAAAGAAGAAAAGCTCGTCAAACAGTCCTTCGCCATCAAAGAGCGAATTAAAGAAAAGATTACAAAAAGCTTTGTCAGATTTAGACAATAATCCAGATGAAGTTGAAGTCAATCTACTTCTTGATGAAGCATCTTCTCACAGTCTTAGTGATGACAATGGTGATATGTTAAACCCTAAAGCATTAGCTAGTGATTATTTGAATCCTTTTGATTAATGTCTTGTTGAGATATTAAAATCAGAATAACATGTTTTACTAATTGAAATCCTAAAAGGATTGGAATAATTCAGTAAAAAGTAAAGGAGTTTTCAAAGAAAACGAAATCTTTACTATGTTAATCAGAAGGTACAAATAAAGTATAAAGCTTTGCCGACAGGATTGACAATCACGACTTTAAAAGGAAGATGCTTTTTGACAAAGCAAAAGAGGATAGCCGACAAGAGTGGCTATTACTTTATTAAAGCAAAGACTTTAACAAAAGCAGATGCTTTCAGGAAAAGCAAAAGATAAGGAACAGGAAAAGCAAATCTCAAAGAACCAATCAGAGAAAAGCTTTCGGATTCCCTTTACCCTTTGAAGTCTATTTAAGACTTTGTAAATTTACATTTCAAGCAGAAGAAAATTTGGCTAGACTACAATTTTCTAAATGCTCTCTCTCTCTCTTTGTAATAATATGCTTCCTATGGAATAAAACTTTGGTTTTTTGTAAGTTTTCTTGTCTTCTTTACTTTTTCGCACTTCGATCATTTTCAAATGGTATCAGAGCCATGTTAATGGCGTAATTTGTTTAGCATGAATAGCTAATCTCTCTGTTGTCTTGGCTGTTAGAAATCATGTGATCTTTAAGTATTAAGATGATTCTAACTTAGATTATTATTCTGTTAATATACCCTTAACTTAGATTAAGATAATTTTTTAGATTTATAACTTTTATTATATTCGTTAAAATTATTATTAACATTGAAGAACATGTTTTGGGCTAAGGTTTCCTTAAATCATGTTGAGGTTTTGTCTCTGCATAAGTCTAAGTGTGCCGATTAATTCCCGGCTTAGGAACTTGGTAAGCCTCTGAAGAGATCACTATAAGTCCAGGTAAGACCCAGGTAGGGCAGGCAACAGATCTTTGAGGTGTTCCGTTCAGCTTTTAGACTTGCCAAAGACTTGTAATATCCAACATGTGTAAAGACTTGCCTGCCCTACCTGGGTCTTACCTGGACTTATAGTGATCTCTTCAGAGGCTTACCAAGTTCCTAAGCCGGGAATTAATCGGCACACTTAGACTTATGCAGAGACAAAACCTCAACATGATTTAAGGAAACCTTAGCCCAAAACATGTTCTTCAATGTTAATAATAATTTTAACGAATATAATAAAAGTTATAAATCTAAAAAATTATCTTAATCTAAGTTAAGGGTATATTAACAGAATAATAATCTAAGTTAGAATCATCTTAATACTTAAAGATCACATGATTTCTAACAGCCAAGACAACAGAGAGATTAGCTATTCATGCTAAACAAATTACGCCATTAACATGGCTCTGATACCATTTGAAAATGATCGAAGTGCGAAAAAGTAAAGAAGACAAGAAAACTTACAAAAAACCAAAGTTTTATTCCATAGGAAGCATATTATTACAAAGAGAGAGAGAGAGCATTTAGAAAATTGTAGTCTAGCCAAATTTTCTTCTGCTTGAAATGTAAATTTACAAAGTCTTAAATAGACTTCAAAGGGTAAAGGGAATCCGAAAGCTTTTCTCTGATTGGTTCTTTGAGATTTGCTTTTCCTGTTCCTTATCTTTTGCTTTTCCTGAAAGCATCTGCTTTTGTTAAAGTCTTTGCTTTAATAAAGTAATAGCCACTCTTGTCGGCTATCCTCTTTTGCTTTGTCAAAAAGCATCTTCCTTTTAAAGTCGTGATTGTCAATCCTGTCGGCAAAGCTTTATACTTTATTTGTACCTTCTGATTAACATAGTAAAGATTTCGTTTTCTTTGAAAACTCCTTTACTTTTTACTGAATTATTCCAATCCTTTTAGGATTTCAATTAGTAAAACATGTTATTCTGATTTTAATATCTCAACAAGACATTAATCAAAAGGATTCAAATAATCACTAGCTAATGCTTTAGGGTTTAACATATCACCATTGTCATCACTAAGACTGTGAGAAGATGCTTCATCAAGAAGTAGATTGACTTCAACTTCATCTGGATTATTGTCTAAATCTGACAAAGCTTTTTGTAATCTTTTCTTTAATTCGCTCTTTGATGGCGAAGGACTGTTTGACGAGCTTTTCTTCTTTGAAGAAGAATGATCTTTCTTTTTAGCTGGAGACCAGCCTTTGATCTTGATTTCTTTTGATAAGAATTTAATCCTATCGAAATCTGCAATAATAAACGTCCAACTTATGATATAAGATAAACGCTTCTTTATAAAATACTTACAGAGTTTGATATTCTCCGGTAGGGTTGAGATGCCTTCATCGATCTGAAACTGAGGATATTTCTCAGCAAACTGTCGAGGCATAACTTGTTTATTTCCTCCAAACCAATTCCACCATTCGTAGAACCATCTGGGGATAGTAGAAGTTGATACTTCTGGACTGTATTTTACGAACCACGTATGTGTAGTTGGTCTAACATATAAGAAGTTAATCCAAACTTCTTTATAGTCATACCAGTTATACGTCTGGGGATTAAATCTCTTGGAGAGACTGATTGGTGTTTGTAGATGATCTACCGGCCAATTGAACGGTGATAATATCTTTTTAATCGTGAACTTTGAATAAGCTATACTGTCAGGATCTGATTTGTTAGCTAATTCATGTTCAATATCAACTGATCCTGTGTCTACCAGGATAAATTCATAATACCGCCTAATCTTCAAGGAATTGCCTGTGTCGACATAGTTCCTATTAGTGTAGACAGGTTTAAGGAGATGTTTAATCTCATAATTTTCATAATCTTTGTCTAGGGCCAATATTGGGAACACCTGCAAAGAGATAAAATCAAAATTTTCCTTCTCTTTGGAAGGAGACTTTGTTTCCATTGGGGAAACGACTTCTGCAAAACTAGCTGGCTGCTTCATAGTGTAACAGTCGCTGGTCTGCTTCTGAGAGAATCTAAGTTCTTCACTTGGGCTTGACGATGAACAATGCTCCTGTTCCTTTTGGAAGGGCTTCTTCATAATCAACATTTTTGATGAACTACTCTGAGGTAGTTCAGGAGTGATTGGAGGCAATTGGGCCAACGCCGAGTACCTGTTCAAATCAGGCCTTATCTGATTTATTTCAGGCCTTATAGCAAATGGGCCTGCTGGTTTTGTTGGGCCTCCTGGATTGGGCCTGGCTGGTTGCTTACCCGCTATGGGCCTAACCTGTGGTCTCATTTTTGCCTTGTAAAAATTCTCTGGTTAGAAAATCAGGCAACGAATTATTTTCTCCTTTAATAAATTCGATTTGAAAATCGAAACTAGATAATAAAGCCTGCCACCTAGCAAAAATTTGTTTGGAGACAATATTCTTAACATCCTTCTGGAGGATTTCTTTAGCAGATTTACAATCTACTCTAAGCAAGAATTCTTTGTTAACAAGGTCATCTTGAAATTTAGTAATGCAAAGAACAATAGCAAGAATTTCTTTTTTAACCGTGCTATAATTCTTTTGTGTAGAATTCCAGATTCCGGAAGTGTAACGAACTAATTGTTCAGGGGAGTTAGGGTCTTTCCTTTGTTTAAGGATTCCACCATAACCTGTATCTGAAGCATCAGTTTCAACAATCATAAAATAGTCTGGGTTAGAAATACCTTAACCATATTCTTTAAAAGAATAACAGAGTTTGTATGACTATCACTCCAAGGTGAAGGATTCTTTCTTAACCTTTCAAACAAAGGTTTACAGATATGTCTGACCTTTGGGATAAAGTCTGCTACATAATTGAGACTTCCTAAGAATCTCTGCAACTGTGTTTTATCCAAAATGATATCTGGAAACTTATCAGAAAACTCAATGGATCTGCAAATAGGTTTATAGGTACCTTGATAAAGATCATGTCCTAAAAATCTGATTTTTGTTTGAAATAACTTAATCTTTTTAGCACTAATGACTAAACCATTGTGCTTAACAATTTTGAAGAAAACATTTAAATGTTTGAAATGAGAATCAATGTCCTCGGAAAAGATTAATATATCATCAATATAAACTATTGAAATCTGACTGATATGATTGAACAATGAATTCATTATATTTTGAAATTCGGATGGAGCGTTTTTTAACCCAAAAGGCATTACGTTCCATTCAAATTGTCCAAACGGGACATTGAAAGCTGTTTTATATTTATCTTTCTCAGAAATTTGAATTTGCCAGAAGCCTGACTTTAAATCAAATTTGCTGTAAAGATTAGCTTTAAAAGATCCCTTTTGTTAGGAATCGGATAACGAATCCATTTTAAAACGGAATTTAAGGGCTTGTAATTAATTACAAGTCTTGGTGAACCTCGTTCTTGTTCAGCATCATTGTTAACATAAAAGGCTGAACAACTCCAAGGAGATTTAGAAGTTCAAATAATTTTATTATTCAAAAGAGTTTGGAGCTACGAAATGAATCAAACTAGTAAGATCACCATAAGTCATTTCTGAATATGGGATCTTTCCCTCACAACGATCTCTGATTTTGGATCGTACCTTTTCTGCAAAATGAGGAGGTAATCCACTAAAAAGGAACGATCTGGAGAATCGTCACCAAAAAGAAGATCTTCTAAGAAGAAGAGTTATTCAAAAAAGAAAAGAAGTAATAGAACTTCTTCTAGCACTTCTCAAGACGATAAGTGTTACACTTGTGGAAAATCAGGTCATAGATCTCCTGATTGTCCTAGAAACAAGAAAAAGAAAAAGACGATAAATCTTCTTAATGTAGATGAAGAAACTAAGGAATAGTTTCTCTCTATTTTGGACGAAGAAGAATCAGAATCAGAGTCTGATTACTCTTCTGAAAATGAGTCTGAGGATGAAGAATTCCTGAATGTTGCACAAAACTCAGATGATAGTGATCCCAATTGCAATTGCCAAGTTTGGAATAATCGTGGTTCACCCACAAAATGTTTAGCAATGCGGTAGATGAGGGTTGCAGTTGCATCTTCAACTACCTCAATTGTTGAAGTGGTTACTTCACCTGCTGTCTTTACAACATTCTTGCTTGCAACAGCATTAAAGATTTCAATTCTGTTGTTTTCTGTGAGATAATTGTCCCACCAATTTCTTAAAGTACCTGTAAAGCCTGCAACAATTTTGTTAGCTGCTTGCTTATCGGTAGCACATTTCCATTTGTATGCTGTGATGTTCATACCAATTTCCTGGAGTTTGTTATAGATTTGGTTTAAAAAAGAGTGCCTCTTTCCTTTTTTTTTTTGGCAACTCTTTAGTTCCACTTCCTACACGGCATCATGTATAAAAATCACAAGATTAAATGACATTTTAATACATCATTATATCTTTAGTTGAAGACCCCAACATTCAAAAGTAATTTCTTTAATTCCCTTGTTTCGTCTTAATTTCTTAAACTCTATACCAAGTTAAAACCAAACAAATTAATTAAAAACTGAGGGAGTACTAGATTAAATATTCTCAAACACATTGAAGAAATTTGATTTCATTGTGAAAAGACAAATCTTGTTTTCAGAACCAAATCAAAGACTTAAGAGAAAAAGAAATGAAAGAAGAAAGTAAATCAAGGACTACAATAAAAGGAAAAAACTTAACAAAATCAGCACACTAAAAGAGTCAAACTTTACACAGCAGCGATTTGCCCAATGCAAGTAAGTAAATAGAACTAGTAGTAGTAATTTAGAAGAACCCCACATTTCAGCTTTCTAATATGCATCAAAGATCATCACTTTTGGCCAAAAAGAGATGAAATAACAAAGGAAAACACACCCAGACATACAAAATTATCATAAATTTCTTGTTTATGAGTGATTGGGAAGGAGGCATTGTAAATTTACCATGGTGGGAGTAAGCAAAAACAGCTCTGTAAGTATAGATATGGTCTCCTGGTTTGATCTCACTTCTGTCCACTCTGTTTGTCAACAAACCCATCTTCTCTCCCTCTTCCTTTTACTCTTCCCCAGAATGCAAATGTACTTGGAATAAAGTTGCAATCTTTAAAAAACCCACCTACAAAAAAAAAAAAAAGATTTATTAATCAAAGAAACGTAGTGCATTTCATAATGAAGACAAAATGACGTGGTAGAAGGTTATTGGCTAACCGAAGCATCTACTCGACAAACGTTACCGATGAAAATTATTACCGATTTGCTTTTTCTGTCTCTATTCATCTCCTTTTGACTGCTAGGGTCAGCAATTGAAATCACTGAGCAGCATGAAAGAGCTATTTCCAGTAGTAAGGCATTTTTTTACCCTTTTCCGTTTTACTTAAAAATCTTTTTTCCGGATAAAAGGGATCTAGAATTGTCAAAAGTAGGGGTGGGCATAAACACCGGAAAACTGAAATATCGAATCGAACCGAATTTTTTTTGAATTTCGGTTTTGATATTTCGGTTTTCGGTTCGATATTCGGTTTATATTTTTGTATTTTTCGATATTTCGATTCGATTTTCGATACGTATCTTTTTGTTTTTCGATATTTCGGTTTAAACCGAAATATTATATAATAATTTATAATATATATTTATATTATATTAATTATTTATATTAAATATTTATAAAAAAAAAACTGAAAAGTAAAAAGTAACTTTTTTTTGTCTTTTTTTCTTTTATACTTTACTTTAGTACTACTTTTATTAAAATAATTCATCTTCCTCTCTTTCTCAATTCATTCTTCCAACTTCAATCTTCATACTTCATTCTTCATTCTTTCAAGTTTCAAGTTTCTTCATTCTTCAATCTTCAATCTTCATCAGCAGCAGCCACGACTTCAGACGGCCAGCAGGGCAGCAGGCAGCCAGCCGCCAGGCAGCGACTTCAGCGGGCAAAGACCGGCGACCGGCGGCCAGCGACCTTAGGCCAACCGACCAGTAAGTCGACCACCAATCAGTGAATCAGGTTTGTTTAAAAGACTTACTAAGCAGGTCCATTAAAAACCGAAATAAAAAACCCGAACCGAAATAATAAAAACCGAACCGAATCGAAATATTTCGGTTCGGTATTCAGTACACATTTTACAAGAACCGAAAACCGAAAAAACCGGGAAAAAAAACCCGAAACCGAACCGAAATACCGAATGCCCACCCCTAGTCAAAAGTCAAGTAGGTTCAAGTGAAACTGTATATGCAGATGCAAGGGCAAGAATAATTTTCAAAGATTATACTAGTAGACAGTAGAGACATAAAATACTGCCAAACTCGGAAAGGAAGGAGTCTATACACAAAGCACCGTTCAGCTTTTGCGTTCCTTGTAAGAATTTGATTCCTTGCTCGTAACATCACTTTTTTGAGTGAGTTCATTAAAACTACAAATATATCAGGAATTACGTGGTACATTTGTGTTGATACCGAAGCTCTCTCATAATTGTAAAATTCTACTATAGTGTGTACATTTTCAAATATACAGAATGTAATAATAATTAACTGATAGATTAACTTCAGCTAGTTCTCCAAGAAGATTTTCCAGCCATAGATTTTCACGTCAAAATCAGAAGTATTCACGAGTGAATGTCTCAGTTCCACAGCTGACTCAGCACTTTTTGCCAATAACAAGGCGAAACCCCCACCACCTGCACCTACAAGCTTGTATCCACAGCAATAGTGATCACAGAATGCGAAAAGCTTATCAACAAACTCATTGCTGCAGAAAGGATCCAGCTCCTGATGTAATCTCCATGCCTCCAGCATTATGTCCCCAAGGGCATCAATGTCGCAACTCATTAAAGCTTCTCTAGCAATCTTTGCAAGTTCAGTGAGACGCTTGATACTTGAAACAAGCAGGTTGTCTCGTTGAAGGTAACGAGTAACCACCTTATGCAGCACTTGGTGTGCAAGTCGAACCTGCATATACATTGTCAACAGCTGAAGTTGATAAACTCTAGAACAGAACTGGTAGTTGGATTGTAATGGGTGTAAATTTGAAGATGAATTAACCACTAAAAAAATCATGAGCACCATGATAAATGCAAACATGAAACACAAATGAAATTAGTTAGAGTTCGCAACTTACTTGACCAGTGAAAACTACAAGAAGCCGTTGCTGCAACTCCTTTATTAACTGAGGAGAAGCCAAGAGGGGAATGACTTGAAGCCGCAATGGTATTCCGGGAAAACTTGCAGTAAATTTGATGCCAGCATATAGACCTCCAATTTGATCTTGCCAACCACCTCCTGTGCCCATGAGCTGTTCTAGGACTAAAACAAGTCTTGTGACATTTTCGTTACTTTCGTCTCCATCAGTAATACGTAAAAGCCCTTTAACAACGGCTGCTGCTAAGATGCTAGAAGTTCCCAAGCCACTGCCCCTAGGAACATTGGCCCAAGTCCTGATTCGCAGGGCCACTGATTGAAGGATCTTTTCATGGATAACACTGGTTACAAGCAATGCAGATTTTACAAGACGAAATGGATCACTGATTTCAAATGGAAGGGCAATAGATGATAGATCTTCAATTGATAACTGGTTTCCAACATCATCACTAATAAATATCCCAGTCCCTTTCTCTATCTCTATCACTGTGCCAATAGGAAGAGAATTTTCCAATGTTATTGCCATGTTCAGAACGCAGCCAGCACGCTCTAGACTCCAAGGAGGTGTATCACTCCAACCCCCAACAAAATCCACTCGAACTGGTAGTTCAATCTTCACCGTCCTATGGTGGAAAGACTCACCGCAACAACCAATAGTAATACCAGGATTTGATGCGATAGAGAACCAACTGGAAGACCCTGCTAAGTTTTCTGATAAAGAAATGACATTTCATTATCAGACTGTATTTACACCACATGTGAAGCATTGCAAATTGAAGGAAAGGAAGGAAAGAAAACAATAGGAGGAAGATAAAAGAAGCACCACACTGTCTAGTCGAAAGAGTACCCAGATGTGAGAGAGAAATTAGATATCAGGTCTTAGAAAAACAGTTCTTGGATTTAGTTGGTCAGTGTTCGTAACAACTTTTAATATGTCATTTTACCTTTGAACCCGTATCTCACAGCAGACGCAGTTTCATCAGCAATGGAAGCCCATACCTTTTGCTCAGTTTCAAGTGCCATTTCTTCATTGCCGCACGCTCGTAGAAGATCAGCATGAACTTGATATGCCCTGCTCTTAGGAAGGATTGCTGAATTTTGCGCTTGAAGATTTGGGCAATGGGATAGAAATCCTTTGCAAACTTCAATTCCGGTTGATTCCTTTTGAAGAATCTCTTGGCACAACTGACTTAAGTTGCGGCCAAGTAAGCCGAAGTTAAGGCAAGCATTGACTATCCCTGAAGCTAAATCAGCCTGATGATTACTAGAACCTAAACACATGTGTGGAAAGTTGATGGATTTATGCAACTCCTCCAAACTAATCCGCTGGGACCGCTTCCATGAAGAACGTAGTGTTTCATTTCTTTGGTTATCCAAGCCCATTAACCATGACGCCAAGGTGAGCATTTCAAAGTATGGAAGAATAGGGAATATTTTGGCATTCCACAAGCATTTTTCCAGAGTATTCTCTGAGATCCACAGATCAGTATCTTGAATGCCTAGATCATCTAAAACCTTCCTCCAGGGTTTTCCACAAAAGGTACCATTTGAGAGTGGAATCTTTGGGTTATCATGGATGCCACAGTACACAATAACTCTTTCCGTGCGTTCCACTAAAGGAACCTCCCAAAAGCAATGACGATCTGGAAGCATAAATCTGAATGGTACCCTTTCTGTCGTATCACTGGCAGCTGGCACATTAACACCAACAACAATAGACTGGGAACCAATCTGTATACCACCAGAAATGAAGGAATCATAAATGAGAGAGTCTTCTCCTATAGAGACTCCTGGCTCTATTTTACTGGAAAGGATAATAGCTGAGGCAGCGATATCAGAAACATTAGTTGCTGGAATAGAACAGAGGTGCCTTCGACCAACAAGTCCAGCACCAGTTTCACTCATGTGGTCTAGAACTTCACTTGATGTTCCAAAATGTAAGAATAATAGATCACCTGCATCAAACTCAAGAAAAGAAGATGAGTTTAATTCTAAAAATCAGTTTACACGTATCATAAGCATAGTAAATGCACAGTTAAGGTTTCCATAGAGTGCAACAGTAGATATTTTGTATGAATAATACTGGTTTGGTCCATAATTCTTTAACCAAGTTTGATTCAGTGAAATTCCTCTAGAATTTTCAAATCATAGAGTCCTAAAGTTATAGTATTTAAGATCCACTTACCTAGTTGAGTGACTTCTGAATTAATTAATGTAAATTATGTCACCTATAAATCGTGTCCAAGATGGGCTAGCAATCCCATTATGTTTCAGGATTTTAAGACTAGGATATTCCCATTCAAATAAAGTCACTATATGATTAAGTGATTTCATTGAGACAATCTCTTAATTAATTCACGACTCTTGTATTTTTGGAATGCATTTCAAAAAAGTGCTTACTTTCCAAAAAAAAAAAATAATAATGTGTAGACGGCCATTTTGGTTAATGCTTCTTTACACACATGAAAAAAGGAAGCAGACTCTGAAATATGCAATGACTTAGGAAATTACTAACATCATCACACAGTCAACAACATTCAACCTACAAGCACAATAGCTGAACATCTCTTGTTCTCCCAAACTGTTGACAAGTTCATCACCCAAAGGGCGGGATCGCAACCATTCGTGCTTTGCTGGTACCCAAGCGGCTACAAGGTCTTCATACAAACTCATCTGCCCAATAACAGAAGTCAAAAAAGTAACTCACCTACATAGATCAAGACCCACTTGAATGTAAATAACAAAACTAAACTATGACTTTAGATAACTGGAAGAGCAACTTCTTTTCACTGTGCCAATACAAACAAGTAGAAGTACAGACACAATAGCAAGAAAGAGTTTTCTGCAACATATGGAGCTAAGGTATGTCAAACTTATGATTAAATGAGAAATAACAAACTCTAACCCAATCGGTTACTGAAATGGCTGCATATCAAATAGCATCCAGATTAGGGAAACGGTGCATAAATAAAGATATATGACGAAGAAAAAGAAAGTCATCAGCGAATTAAGAGTACATCAAAAATGGAGGAAACAAAAAAATTATAGGATGAGCAAATTTCATGCTATATTAAACATTTGTTGTTTTACGGGCCAAATTATTGCATCTTCAGAAACTAGCTACCAAGAAAATATCCACCTTATATACAAATTATCCTGGGAAAAGATATTAAAAGACTCAAATGGCTCTGCACTCTTTGGCCATAATAAAAGAATGCTTTTGGTGAAATAATACACCTCTGCACATCAAATGAAGTATCAATTATCTAGTATGATAAACTTCTCGCAATAAACGCAGAATATTTCTTCTAAAAGAAGAGTACACATTTCCAAGTATTAGATTCTGGTACATGGAAATACAAAAAAGAGTTGAGTAAAGCCACTGATAAATGATCACTTGCCTCTTTTTTCTTTTCCAGAAGTTCTGAGATCATTGATTGGCTCGAACAGGCAAGTTTTACTAGATTAACCCATGCCTGACCTCTAACTGCTATTATCCCAGTATCAAGCAATGTTCTACCATCATCCAGAATAGCTTGGTGCCTAACAAGCTCGTCCAAGCAAGGTTTCTGAAGCAGATTCTCCACCAAGTTGATGGAATAAGTATCATTTGAAATCCCAGATTTTGCTGCAACTATAACACCATGATTGGAAGCAATGTCCAGCGTAATAGGGACAGTCACAATGCAGGATGCATCCTTCGGCATAACCATAGTTGAGGCATCAAAACAAGGAAGAACGTCCCCAGTCATTGTAAGCATCCCACCTGCAAAAACTCTTTGACTCTGCTCAAAATGATGTTTCATATAGAAAACAAAGATTATAGCCCAGTACATTAGCAAAAAGTTGACATATAAGTAGATAGACTATGTTTTTTAACAGAATAAAAGTATAAGAAAATTAATCAACTATCTTAATGAAAATAAGTATCACTGATTAAGCATGCTGATTATTTGATAGGGTTAAGTACCTTCATTCTGAAAAGCTTGTCTTGCACAAGATGCAATAGCAAGGATGTGATCAAAGAGCAGGGGAACTGGTCCATCTTGGTCATCAGCTGCCAAATAAGGAAGTGGCAGAAACACTTTTCCCATAGGATTTGCCCATGGTACCCTTTTAGAATCACCTCCAGCATGAAGTAATAAGATGTGTTTTTTGGCAATCAAGTCGATAAATGATGGAGACAGTTCTTTCCTCTGAGAATTTCTGCACTGTATCAAAGAGAAGCAAGTGATTTTCTTACAAAGTTACACCTGCTCCTTGCTGATGCATGATAAATTGATATAACAAAAAAGATAGCAAGAAACACTTGCGTGGCTGGTCTTTAACAGTATGAAATTAGGGACTGTTCAATGGAGTTGGTAGCCTAAAGTCAAATCTTAATAAGAGTTCTCAAGTATATTCAATAAAACTAGTTTCTGTCTGTGTCACACGTGCATCCCCTGCACCACATGTGTATCTCATGTCAATTAGTAAAACTATTTTAAATTTTACATACATATTATTGTTAATAATGTGTGTGAGAGTTCCTAAAATTTAGGGGCTTAAACCACTTGCAATAGTGACTTGTTTTATTGAGTCGGCCCTGCCTCCACCATCTGTCGGCCAAAGGCCATGGATGGAGAACTTTCCCTTAACAGTAGTTATGCACCTAAAGTAGGAAGCCAGTGAAGGACGTACTGTATAAGCTGATAATTCAGCTAAGTGGACAAATAAGAGTCAACAAACAAAAAGAGGATGATCCATGCTTCCTAGCAATTATATTGTGTGTGTAAGGATGATGTGCATGTCGTAATATGATCTACTCATGTCTAGTACTAGCTATTTATAAAGGATTTCAGAAAATGTTGCAGATGAAAAATGATTTTGCAAAAACCTTTCAAAATTATGAAGTGCTAAGAAGCTGGAATGGAGATGGCAATGCAGTGAAGAAGGAGGTGAGATGGAAGATGGTCCCTGCATGTATTTGGTGAACCATATCGAATGCGATGAATCAGAGATGTTTTGAAGGCAAAAAGAGCAACATACTCAAGATAGACAATATTCATGTAAACAAGTAGTTATAGATAGCACATAAGATGTTTTTAATGCAATTGATTGGTTATAATTAGAATATTAGGATTTTGTAAAAGAGATAAACTTTTGTGATGGGGACTACATTTTGTAGTATACCTGTGAATATATAGAAGTAAAGTTTACCCTCTCAAAAAAAAAAAAAAAATCAATTTCCATTAGTTTTAGTTTGTTGAGTTATACCTTTTTACTACTTCCATTTCAAAATAAAATGTGTCAATTAATCTTGGTGAAATTTGGGGCCCCCAACTAAGGCATATGGCTTACTGGCCCTATATGAAATTAGAACTTGGCTTAGTGATCCATTTAAAAGCAAGAATTCGCTTGGGAGTTCAAAGTTTCAACCAATGACATCAAGAACAGTGTTCACCCTTTTTTCATTTAACTAATGGAGATACCTGAAAATCCTCTCAAGTTAATATAAAATTTACCTATTCTCAAAATTTATGCGTTTGTCTTGTATAGACTCATGACTTGCATCAAGATTTATATCAAACTAAGCTTTTGCGACCCATACTCAACAGAGTTGATGGAGATTGGTGGGATTACGTGTAAACTGGTCCAATATGCCCAATGATCACCTAAGCATTTCGAGGTGTCAGTGGAAAAAATAACAAAAATGTCCTCTAATTCAAATGCTATAAGTAAAAGCTATGGAGATGAGGAATTTGGTCTAATGTATCTCAAATATATAGGCTTAGTGCCGAGACCTGAAAAGGACAAGTGTTTTTGTCCAACACCTTTCACCAATACCCGGATTCTCATGTCAAATAAAGAAAAATTTGAAGTTCATATATATACACAGTGCCTTTAAAATCCTGAATCACTCTATAAATTTTTCAAATTTCCATAAGCATTACATCAGAATTGGTACCTGAGATTCGAGAGAAAGCTGTTGGTAATGTTTAGCAAGTTCCAAAATGGCATGAAGAGTAGCAGCACCAGAACCGATTCGCTGGCCATGGGGATCGGGAACAGCGAGTGTTACAGTAGAATCGGCGATGCGACCCATGCGTTTGGCTCGATTGAGCTGCCATTCATAGAGCTGAGCTTGTTCAGGGCTCGCCGCCGTGAGCACAATTGCATCCCACGTCGGAACCCTGGTCGGGTGCCGTACCGATAATCTTAAATGATACCACGATTTCCGTAATATTGCAGTCATGTCTGCTTTGACTCGGCTTCTATGGTTGTACTTCCTTTTCATTTCTGCTATTATCGGAATATGACCGGAGAAAAACGCAGATCAGTAACAGAGTATGCATATACTGCTTTGAAGCAACTTTGGATATTGTTAGGCCAAAAGTAGAATCAAATATCAGTTGATTGAGTACAAAATAAGGAAACAGTAGATCGGAATAAAAATTGAAGATAACAAAGGACAAAAGAAAAATATATGACACACCGTTAAAAAATGGCGTCGCCCGGACTCGAACCGGAGACCTTCAGTGTGTTAGACTGACGTGATAACCAACTACACCACGACACCTGATCGTTGAGTTTCGCATATACACTAAATATAATGCATCTAGCAGGTAACCTCCCATAACAATTGCTGCTTTGATCATCTTGTATGCTAAATTTATAAATATCAATGAACTCTACTACAAGTTTGAATATCGTTTATCCCATAGATAATTAGTTATGCTTCAACCTCTTTTGTTATATCATAATAATCTATGTTTATATTCGTGATTTTGATAGATGTGTGTAGTGATACAACAAAAATGCTATTTAAAATAATTTATTTTCCATCCCAGAAGAATAATATGTATCCTTTTTTATTTCTTAAATCTTGTATCCATCCAAAAACCTTGCTATAAAATGGGACGACAAGAGTAAAACATAATATATAAGATTTATTTTGAGTGATGAGCAAACATTAACCGAAACAAGTGTTCGTTGGAGCATTATTTTCTCAAAAATTCCACATACCCCAAAATTATTACCTTTTCTCTTTCTCTTTCCTGCTGCTAAAAAAGTTAATCGATTTTTGCTCTATGTCTATCATCACTTCTTATTATCTATAATAGTTTATACTTTTTTTTCATTTTTTTTTCCCCTATCATCTTTTAGCCCTTCTTTATCTTAATAATTATATAACTTTTATTTGGAAGGGTTAATTAATTAATTGCATGAGGAATATATATATTTATATGAAGAAGAAGGTGATGGTATAATTAATGTGAAATTTGGGAATTGGGATGACAAGAATTACATTGTTATTGTAAAGGATTTTGTTGAATCCTAATTAGCTGTTTAAGCCTCGAATTTGAATGCCGATCACTCCACACGCGATCGGCATTCTATTTATCCGAGGCATTTATCGACATGCAAAGTTGATATATTTGTTTAGGCAGCATTTGAATACCCTGTTTTGGGTTCTTCTTGTTCTCTCTTTTCCTTATTCTTCCTTTGTTATTGTTTGCTCCATTGCCGGAATGAGTTTCGGGGTTGGATCAGGATCTTCTTATCATTCCGGAAATGGATTTGGAGTTGGAAGCCCTCTGCAGCGTTCTTCCAGTAACAAAGGCGGATTTTTAGGTTCATCTGCTAATGAGCGACCGGCTCACCAAGTTGATTATGTAGAGAAAGACCCAAAGGGTCGATATGTTCGGGTAATTCACTCTACTTTTTGGTATTACTTCTGAGATTTTCAATACTATTACTCTATTAGAATGCAAATGCAGATTCATTTCTTCTTTAGTTGGTTTGGATATTTGGTCCTTTAATTTTTCCATAATTGTTAAACCATAAAGCATAAGCGATCTCAAGTATTATGATGCAAATAAAATTCTTCATTTGCTGTTTTATGAGTCTGATCATGCCCTTACTCTTAATTCAAAATCCGTCTCTTTCTTTCTATTGTAATTCCTCTCCCTCCCGTGCCTGTGAATTAAAGAAAAGAATTAGTCAAATGTCCAACTGATCACCCTGAGTAGTTTACCACACAAATTGAGTTGTCGTGACAATACCTTTCAACAGCAGCACCTGAAAAGGAATCAGACCAACCTCTTTGTTTGAAGCTTTGCCAGGAAGCTTCTACTTTCGGTGAGCAAGAGCTTATTTTATTGTTGCTTCTTCAACAACAGATTTCATCTAGGTCAAAGATACAAAAACACTATCTTCATGTTGCTTCTTGATTAACTCAGAAAACTTCTTTTGAACTTTGAAGACGTTTTGCTTAGTTTGTGTAATCCCTTTTTTCCTAGCATTGGTAACAATAAAACAGATGTGACATCTTTTTTTCTGTGGGTGAAGAATAAAGGCCTAGACAGAGGCCAGCTTCAGCTCAACTCAATTTGAAGATATATTTAATCAAATAGAAAAAATTTGGCAGCCAGATAACAAACTACCCAAACTGCCTGCTCAAGACCATGCTACTCAAACAAAAATATATTGGACTTTCCAAATTGCAAACTCCTTTAGTCATCCTGCTTCCTAAATTTGGTTTTGGGAGGTGGGGTTTGTGCGAAAAGAAGAGACTAATCGAGAGAGGATACTTCTAAAAAGGGTACAGAAGAAAAGGATCTGAAAATACTGGTTTATGTTGATTCCTGCTGATATGGGGATTTGAATAGTAAGTCCAATTCAACTGCATTAGAGTGCTGAGTTTATGCTAATCCAAAGTATCTTTTTCTTTTTGCTGAATCACCAAATGGGATGATACTGTGAAATTTCAAGTTCAAAATGCAATAGAGAATTTTCTTTATAATAGAACATTAATCAAGGCACAAGTGAAACTCTCTGTAGTATTGAGATAGTTGTGAAAAGGAAAAGAAGGAAGGGGTATGGGATTCTCGTGTTTGCGTGAGACTGAATTCTAGTTCTTTAGCAACTTAAATAGCCTTTTTGCTTCCAAGCAGAAGATTTAAGAAGTCTGAATATTAAGACAAAATTAGAACATTATGCTGTTTAGCACTGAAAACTCAAAGAGTATTATTTCACTGACAATCATTTATATCACCTGCTTGTGTTTCCTCTACAGTACAGTGAAGTGTTGGGCAAGGGAGCATTCAAAACTGTGTATGTTCCAAAACCTTATTGCTGATTTTTATTGTTCCTTTCTATAGTACTAATTGTGTATTCAGAGCATAAAGCATTTTGTCTTTTTTATTAAAAATTGTGTTTCAGCTACAAGGCGTTTGACTTACTTGATGGTATTGAAGTTGCATGGAGCCGAGTGAAAGTTGAGGATGTTTTGCAGTCGCCTGACGATTTGGGAAAGTTGTATGCGGAGATTCATATTCTTAAACAATTGAAGCATGACAATATAATGAAGTTCTGTGATTCATGGGTTGATGACAAGAAGAGAACAGTTAACATGATCACTGAACTCTTCACATCTGGGAACCTGAGGCAGTGAGTTTCTCTCATTTTCTTTACTTACAAATTGTGTTCTCCAACAATAACTATGTGAGTTGTAATTTTCAGATACCGTAAGAAGTATAGAAGTGTTGATATGAAGGCAATAAAGACTTGGGCAAGGCAGATACTTCAAGGGTTAGACTATCTTCATAGTCAGAACCCTCCTATCATCCACAGGGATTTGAAATGTGACAACATATTTGTCAATGGAAATCATGGAGAGATTAAGATTGGGGACCTTGGATTGGCTACCATTATGGAGCAGCCTACTGTTAAGAGTGTTATTGGTATGGGTATTTCTTGTATTACTATGCTTTGGAATAATGTCCCCTCTTGTTAAACGCTGACTATATCTATTGCTCTGAAGGGACCCCGGAATTTATGGCCCCGGAGCTTTACGAAGAAGAATACAATGAACTAGTAGACATATATTCCTTTGGAATGTGTATGTTGGAATTAGTAACCTTTGAATATCCTTACAGTGAATGCAAAAATCCTGCTCAAATATTTAAGAAAGTTAGCTCGGTAAGTTTGATGAAGTTGCTTCTTTACTCTGTCTAGTCATTACATGTTTTTGTGAATCTAAGAATCTTTATTCTCAGGGTGTTAAACCTGCTTCCCTCGGCAAAGTTACTGATCCCCAAATCAAAGGATTCATCGAGAAATGCCTGGTTCCTGCGCCTCAGAGGTTGCCTGCCAAGGACCTTCTCAAAGATCCCTTTCTTCAATTTGAGAATTTAAACGGGCCAATCCATAGTCTGTTGCAATCACCTTACCAAAGTCCAAGATCATTAAGTTCATTGAAATCTGCACCTCATTCAATGGATGTAGATTCCGATTGTAACCAATCAGTATGTACAGACTCCCATTGTGGAAGTCCTTGTGCTCCAACATTGGAGTTCCAGAGGTTTCATCAGAATAATGAATTTAAATTGACGGGTAAGAAGAATGATGAGAACTCAGTTTCATTGACCTTGCGGATTAAAAGCCCTTTGGGTACGTAAATGCATTCCAATTGTTTATTGTTTTTATTTGCTTGGCATTTTGGAATCAAATGGCTCTTGTTTATCCAAAGGCTTAAAAATTTGCAGGCAGAGTGAGGAATATACACTTCAATTTCTATCTTTATACGGACACTGCACTCTTAGTTGCGGCTGAGATGGTTGATCAATTGAAACTAGATGATCATGATGTAGATTTTATTGCCGACTTCATTGACTATCTAATAATGAAAATTGTGCCTAGTTGGAAGCCTTCAGATTATCATTCTAGTGGAGGGAGAAGTCAAAGAGAAGAGGCTCTACAGAACTACCTAACCTTGTCTCCCTTACCTACCACATCCAATGCTCGACAAGATCATATTCCAGTTCTCAATATGAATAACCAAATTAGCAGCACTGCTCATCAAGTTGATGAAGATAAATTGTATGCTAATTCAAATGGAACTTCTTGTCGTGTTACTTTTGCTTCCCCTTCACATTTGGCAAGTGTGATGGATGGAGAGTCTGTTACTTCTGAAGTTATGGGAAAGATTTCATCTCTAAAAAATTCATTTGGATTTGGCGATTACTTTACATGTGCAGAAGTAATCTCTAAAGGTTCTAGTGGAAACTTATCGGAGCTGGATTTCATGGGCTTGTTTCACGATGAATGCAAGTCACAGGGAAATGGTGGCGATTATTTAGAATGCATGTTAACAGATGGATTTGGAAAGAATCTGGAGGTGACCTTGACAGATACAAATAGAGCTTCTAAATGCATGAGTTTATCAAGCAACTGTTCATTTTTATCGTTAGTATCGAAAGATGAGGAGAGTGAGTTAAAGTTGGAGCTTGACTCAATTGAATCAGTATATCGACAATGCTATCAAGAACTCTCAAGAATGAAGCTGGAGGCATTAGAAGCTTGCAGGAAGAGATGGATCACAAAGAAAAAGTTGGCATGTAATTAATTGAAGGAGAATAGCTGACAACAATTCATTCTCTTTTTTTTTTTTAATCTTATCTTAATTTCTGATCACATATTTGAATCCGTGATGGATTTTGGTACATCATTTTTTCAGACTTGTCTTCCTTCATACCCCTTTATTTGCGTGGGTGAAGATTGATTATATGTACTTTGTATAAAGTGTGTATATAGTCGTTTAGTTTTGCTGGTTTTTAGCCTTTTTAAAACTCTTCTTCTTTGGCCATGGTTAGGTAAATGTTTTGGAATAATTGACTTGTAATATATGTTCATCATCCACTTTTTTTTCCATACAAAACAACTTATTAAATTGAATGTAAGTATCCACAAAAATTGTGTAATATTTGAACTACAATTTATGCTAAATAACGAAGACGGTATGATTGTGTAATATTTAAAACCATATGAGAGGTATTTATTACAAGTTGCAACTTCAAGGGAAGTTTGTGAAATTGTTTCAAAAAAGAATTATTAAAATTTCGAGGTAAGATTTAATTTTACAGTAGATAATTACGATAACTCAATTAGTTAGAATCAAGATTCAAGCATATCCTTTTAGTTATTCAAATTCCGCTTATTCTTCTGAGTCTTAAATGCAATTCTATATATTAATAACCAAAAATAATTGCTTCGAATAATATATACATAAAGTTCATTATTTTTCCCTATAATTAAATCATAGAAGTTTTGTGAGATGGATAAATCAGTTGGATTACGAGGGTATTGCTGCTTCAATTGCCGGAATATTGTAGCAGATCATAATGATATCATTAACAAGGAATTTTTAGTTAAGTATATTAATTCGTTTCTTATTTTTCTTGCAATTAATGTTGGTTTGCTTTAAAAATATATAGTCAAACCTACCTTGACATGCAGATCTCATTAGTTGTTACATAGAAGTAAAATAAACCATGAAAAATAGAATTTGATTTTTTTTTTAATGATATATAGGGCATACATGAAAAGGGTAGAGGACGAGCATTTCTATTTTCTCATGCCATCAATGTTGTTGAGGAGCCTCCATATTACATGGTAATGATAACTGGTCCTCATGTGGTGTCTGATATTTTATGTGCTGAATGTGGCAAGAATTTGGGCTGGAAATACCAGAAAAGTTTTCGTCAAGTTAACAAGTACAAGGAAGGCAAAATTGTCTTACTTAAGTACAACATCATCAAGGTTTAGGTTATTCATCCTCATTTCAATGATATGAATCTAAATTAATTACTTTTAGATAATGTTTTAGTTCATTTTATCATATTTAAAGTTTTGAACTTTGACATTCCTAAATTATTTATTTAGTTATATATGCACCAGATTTTGAGATGTTCCATATGGTTTTATTATAAAGTCTCTGAGGGTTATCACTGAAAAAGAGACCCCAATTAGACTTGGATATAGAGATATGGAAGTCATTAACAATGACCCTTTGTATGAACAATTGACAAAGAAAGTTAAAATGAGAAGATAGCTAGGAAGCTTCAAAGGAGGACAAGTAGAAAGACAAACTAAGGAAAAATCCTTGTGACAAGTTTGACATCACTTAAAAAGGGATATTTTTAGTTCAACTTTCTAAGTACCCTGAGCTGGAACTTTCTTTTGTACAGTAGATATATAGCCAAGCACAAATGGAAAGCGAAGTTGGTAAATATCAGGCTTAGCCCAGAGATAATGCAAGAAGCTGAGTTATGGCTTGAAAAAGCACTCCAACAACAGTTCTTGGAACACCTGGGCGGACACGCTGATATTGTTTGAATGGGTGCTGAAACCGAATAACCCAGATTACAATTTCGGTTTTACTCCCTCAAACTTAAAACTTAAATATTTCATTTCCAGAAAATGATGGCATTGGTATGATTTTTCTGTTTACATTCATTCAGTACAAATTGACTAGAACGTTACTTTGATGCTGCACAACCCGTTTAAAGTTGGGGCAACAATCAAAACGAGAGAAAGAAAAGGCAGTATAAACAGCAGACATCAGTCGGAGCATAATACTATATCGTCCCAATTTGTGCTGAATGTCATAACTCATAAGCTAACAGGTACTTTCTTACATGTGTTTCTTTTCATGAAGTCATGAATACGTGCAAACTGCTCAAAAGAAAAAAGCAGAGGCAAGGATTCCACCATGAAAATGTTTCTCAACACCCAAATTGAACTGCCAAACTCTCTAAAGTTTAAGCAACAATCCATTACATTCATACAGCATCTATATATATTACGATACCAGAAAGGAGTACTGATCTTCATCTGATAAAGTACTGCTTCAAGTTCATTACCTCCGAACAGGAGACCTGCTGAAGTTATGGAGGTAAAAGAAAGTGAACAAAAGCTCTCCGATTTATTTTGATAAAGTAAAAAGTGAACAAAAGCTCCCCACTTACAGAAAATTACAGAACTTCCTAAACAGTCGCTAGATTCAAATAGTAAAATGAATTTCTGTCAGCCACTACGAATCTACCTGCGGTAACTTCCATACTCGGGACTCCTGTACCGATCATATGATGAACCATTGTATTTGTCATATGCGGGGCTACGAGGACGACCATAATCAGGACTAGGTCGACCCCTGCGATACATTGGGCTTGGTGACCTTCGGTAAGGACTATCACCATGCCTGCTATAGTCTCTTCTAGGGCTATCATACCTGTCACCCCTCTCGCCATCATCCCTCAAAGCATACTCTACAGAAACAACTCTGTCGAGGATCTCACTGCAAATGCCAAAAACTCACTTCTTGTCAACAAGAAAAATAGCACAAAGTAGACATGAAATTGCAATATAAACAAACAGAAGAAAATGCAGTGACAACCTCATGTGTGTACACTCCAAGGCTTTTGAGGCATCTTCCAGATTTTCAAATTGTACAAACGCAAAATTTCGGCGTATTCGAACATTAAGGATCTTTCCATACGGTTCAAAGTGCCTCTCTATGTCACGCACCCTAGTGCGAATAGGGTCAAAGTTAATGACAAACAAAGATCTTGTTGGTCTTTGGTTTGCTGCAACCTTGTCATCACGAGGTCGAACACGGTCACCCTGCCAAAACAAAGATACAAACCATAGTTCTTACAGAAACTGTTGACTACAACTTCAATCCTATTGTCTCTTGGAGAAGGTGATGACATTTACTGAATTTGAGAAGTAAAGAGTGCAAAGAAAATACCTTTGCCCATTCTACTGATAACCGGCGCTTGTCATACCCAAATGGCATGTTATCAAGACTACGGATGGCCTCAGCTGCATCACGCTCATCCTCAAAGTAGACAAACGCAAAGCCTGTAATTGTAAAGACTCAACAAAAAGCAAGACAAGAAAGTTTGAAATCTTTTGAGCAGAGTGTACATCACTAAATCAAATCCCTCATCCCCTTTAGTAAATAAAAAAGTACAACACCTGCAAGTATGTGAAGGCCTGATGAAATAAGGAGAGAGAGAGGCCTTGCATGAACAAAATCATGATGATGATGAAGGCTTATTAAAGGTTTAAATCCAAGAAGTCAAGCCTGAGTAGTCATTGCTAAGCATGCTTCACCAATTTCACAGCACGATTCAGAATATGGAGGCAAGGCATGATAGAATTCATTGATCCGCTTATTAATAGTGGTAGGCATGGCATGAAGAACAGATAGATCCCACCACAACCATTCTTGGAAAATGGCAACATGGGCAATGAAGTAAGTGAATGACAGAAGATTGATCTAAGAAATGCAGAATGATTCATCATTGAGGAGAACAGGAAGACAGATAGGTTGCCTTGCAATAGAAGTTTTTGCAAGTGTTGAGCCATGATACAAGCTCTTTTTCCTTAGGAGATGTTCCTGCGTCAAAAGAAACACTTAAAATATGGAGATCCTCCGAATGAATTTCACATTTGGCTCTCCACCATGTCTTACCAGGTCCTGTTGTGCACATACATAGCTACAACAAAGTAGCTATGTACCAAAGCAATTACATTTAAGCAAAATATCACTAACGTGTATCCAGAAAAAGAACACTACACTCATATATTGGGAATGGAGGATCAGCACGATAATATGAATGAAGCTATTAATCAATAACCCCGATAGTACTCGTCACAAACTGATTGGGGTTCAGATATATGAAACCTGGCAAGACATGGATTACTTATCCTAATCGGGACTATGTTTACACTGGTGACTAGTAACTACCAGCCTACTCCTTTTACACGAACTGGCTGTGGCGTTCAAAAAACAAAAAGAAAACATTAATAGCTCCAGAAAGGTCAACACTGCTGGTATTTGAAAAACAAGTGTCCTGACATTAAAGAATCATGTAACTCTAACAACTGAAGATATAGTAACCTAATGTATTTTAAATTGCAACACAATTGCATGAATAAAGCTAATTTAGGGTGTTATTTTCTTGCTACTCTGTTTTAACCAGTACCATTACCAAACAAAAGTAATACACCTAAAGAACACCCATCTCCCCAAATACCCTCCAGGAAGAATGCTACAAAGAATGAGCCTCCAACAGAAAACACTAGTTACATCTATGCACTGTGAAAAAATGAAACTAAGTACAAAGTAACCTATGCATAAATCCCCTACTCCTATGTGCCCTCTTTGATGAATTTATCCTCTCAAATTTTTGTACAGTTTCCTCTAGCTATTATTTTTGTATTTATCTTTATTATTCATATATATCATCAAGAATAAATACATTAAGAAGCCAACACAATTTAATCTTAACCCTTCAAATGAACATAATCAATCAAGTAATCAACTCCGCCTCAAAAGAACAACAACAGTAGAAAAATAAAAGTAACAAAATCAACAAAGAAGGAGGAAAAAAAATACATAATGGTTACCAGATTTCATGTCAAGACGCTCGATCCTTCCATACTTGGAGAACAATCGCTCCAGTTCTGGTTGACGTGTATCATACTCGATATTCCCCACGAATAAAGGCCTCATTTTCGACACCAAACTATCGTTTACCTGGAAAAAAAATAATCAACAGCGCTGTAAATTGATTTGTGCACAAGCAAAAGAAAAATTCCTTACCATCAATCAATGAATTACATGTCAATTCCAACAATTGAATTACTATTTGGCAATTTCGCTTCATACAAACGATTTCAAGTAGAAATTAGGATTAAGGGGAACGGAAAATATTTACCTGAAAATCTTTAGAACTCAAAGAAAATCATTCGTCTTCCAGAAAAGTTCTACGGGACCGAAACAGCTTAAATGTTACTTTGGGGCCTGTTTCTAGCCTGCGGGTGGACTAAAGCCCACTTCGTTGGAAATTTTTTTTTTAAAAAAAGGAAAATTGTATATAATGACAAAATTAATAAATCAAATTAAATGATATAATCACCTTTGATTTTGATTTAATTGTGTCCTGTAGTAAATTGTTTGTCAGTCACCTCTCTCCCTCAAAATCTTGCTCGTCACTCTCCCTTCCTTACTCGCTCCCTCTCAGTTTTATACAAACACAAATGTATAAAATGTGTTTGTGTTTCTACAAAGCGATAAAAAATTGTATATATATACATATATTTTCGTTCCCCTCTCTCCCAGATCTCGCTCACCACCCTCGCTTTTGTCACTTATACAAATGAAACAAAATGTATAAATTGTGTTTCTGTTTGTGTAAAGCGAGAGAAAATTGTATATACACCTGCAAATACATATATCTTCGTCTTATACACTTATAATTATACAATACAAATATTTCACTGTCCAATTTTCTTTTGTCTTTCTCTCTTTTTTCGTTTTATACATATACAAATTATACAATTGATTTGTATACAATTGTTTTCTTTTGTATATGTATAGTGAATTATACAATTGGTTTCTTTGTATATGTATAGCGAACTATACAATTGATTTCTTTGTATATGTATAACGAATTATACATATGTATGTTTGCTATGCAGCGTAATAATGCAAACTTTGATATAGCATATAAATATAAATTTTGTGTTTGTTATATGTGAAAGTTGCTCTTAAAAAAATTAAGTCGGATAAGCGTAATAAAATTAGATTGATATGTAGTTTAAATTGATCTACAAAATATGTTTATTTTATTTTGAGTTGTTATATATAGTTATAATAAATTAAAAATTTTATTAGATAATTAAACAAGTCATAAAATTAAAAACTTTAAGTAGTAAGAATTGGAAAGTTTGGTTATAATCTATTGACATGTTTGTAAGCTTATTTGTCCAACACATTTATTAAACAAGTTCCAAATTCATTTCAACTACCTATTTTGACATTTTTAAGTCGTATAATTTTTGTCATTGTTTTAAAATAATTTTGCAAAAATAAATATAGCCAACATAACTTTTATCTTCAGGCTCTGCTTCTTCATTCTTTTCCTTTTTCTTGATAACATTTTAATTTTTTTATGAAAATATTGTCTTTGCTCAAAAAACCTATAGTATTTTACGATAAACGCAAAGTAATTATGAGGTTCTAGGTTCTTATTAGGGAAAACAAATGATAAGTACAAGGATTAATCCCATCAATGGTAACTAAGCTTATTATTTATAATAAGTATTAATTAAACAGAAGTCACAAAAACTCTCCTTTTCTTATACTCATTAGGGGTTATTTAGTTGGGAATAAGCTATCTCATAACTAATTATATTCGGAATAACTTATCCCACCATATAAATGGAATAACATATTTTATTACTATGATATAAATAATAAAGGGAAAAGGCTCAAATATGTCATCGATCTTTTAGAAAAGGCTCATTTATGCCATCAGTTAAAAGTTTGGCTCATTTATGCCACTACCGTTAAAGAAAAGGCTCATTCATGCCATTATTTTTTAACGGTGGTTTTGCAAAACCATTTTTGACATGTGGCCAATTATAATTCGGCCACGTCATCATTTTAAAAAAAAAAACATAATTCTGAAAAAAATTGAATTATTTTTTTTTGGATTTTTTTATTAAATAAATTGATGACGTGGCCGAATTATAATTGGCCACGTCATCAATTTTTTAAATAACAAAATTAAAATTCTGAATAAAAATTGAATTTTTTTTATTAAATAAATTGATGACGTGGGCGAATTATAATTGACCACGTGTCAAAAATGGTTTTGCAAAACCACCGTTAAAAAATAACGGCATGAATGAGTCTTTTCTTTAACGATAATGGCATAAATGAGCCAAACTTTTAACTGATGCCGTAAATGAGCCTTTTCTAAAAGTTGAATGGCATATTTGAGTCTTTTTCCAATAATAAATGATGGGATAAATTATCCTAAACTTACAACTAAACATGACACCAAAATTCTATCCCTTGACTATTTTTTACGCCAAAATTATTTATTTTTATCCCTTGTATCAGATGATCTCATACTGTACTATATATATATATATATATATATATATATATATATATATATATATATATATATATATATATATATATTACATGTAAGCCATTTTATATTTAGTTGGATAAAATTTTGTATTTTGACTATTCTTAAACTCCAATTTATTGTTTCTATAACCAGTCTTGTCATTTTCACTTAGCAGTTAGCTTTCTCGTGCGAGAAGAATTTGCAAGGTTTAACTGTCCTTGACTTCTTTGTCCCTCACTTGCAGTCTTGTACATCACTCATAACATCCACACAAAAATTCTACTCCTACATATTGTAATCAATAATGTAAAATTAACATTCCACACACATTTAAGAGGATAAATATCAAGTTGTAATCATACTTTTTAAAAATAAACTACTTATAACATAATATTATCATCTTATAGCACATCAATTAATAATATATTAATTAAAAAATATATTATTAAATGTAAACTAGTTATAGCATATTATTATCAAGTTATAGCATATTAACTAATAATATATTAATTAAAAAAAATTATTTTATTATTTAACTAATAATTATTATGTTTAAATAATTAGTTTTATTTATTCACTTACCTTTTATCAACAAATTATTATTTATTAATCAATTATCTATTAAACTTTTTAATATAAATAATAAATTATTAAATATTAATCAATTACCTTTTAAATTTTTTAATATAAATAATAAATTATTAAATATTAATCAATTACCTTTATTGTTTATAATATAATTTATAAATTATTATTTATTAAATATTAATAAATTTTTTAATATAAATAATAAATTATTAAATATTAATCAATTACCTTTTAATGTTTATAATATAATTTTTAAATTATTATTTATTAAATATTAATTAAACTTCATATTATATAGTTACTTTTTAAAAAATAAAATCTAGAAATTAGGGATTTTATTTTAATAATTGATTAATATTTAATTACCCAATAACTACCCACCCCCATATCAACCAATACTCTTTTATCTTCCCCCAATATACTCAACCTCTCCCCTATTTACACTCTTCTCTTTCTACCATATTAATTTTGCACACCTTTTTTCATGTTTCTCTCTCTATTAATCAATTAAAGGCAGCAAATGTTTCTCTCTCTATTAATTAATTAAAGAGAGCACGCCTAATTTCTCTGTCATATTAAATCTGAGCATATATTAGAATACTGATTTTCCAAAATACTGATCAAACTTCAAAAAAACATATTTCCCTTTCAAGCTTTAAACCAATCGAACTCAGCATCTTTCGAAGGTGAAATTCATTTTTGCGGATGTTCCGATTGCTTCTCCTCATCATCCAAATCGTCTTTCACACGTTTTTCGCCGTCTCCGTCACTGTCAGCCAAAGTATCACATGCAACTTTCCGGTCACTTCCGCCACCGGCACCGGCCGTAACTAGAGTTTCTAAATCAACTTGAGGCATTCTAGAGAGAAAGAAGAAGGTGAATAAATGATGAATAATATAGTAGTAATAAACCATGGACTAATGGGATTCTTTTTCTAGAAGGTGAAATTCATTTTTGCTAAAATGAAAGTGAACGAAAAGGAAACTTCCAAGACTTTTTTTTGGTTACTTTTTGAAATAAGTCAAATGATTTGATGAACTTTTTTTTTTGTAACATTTTTTACTATGAATCTGTGGGACACTTTAGATTCTTTTTATTTGTGCTGAATTTTAAGATTGTTATTTTTATTTATGGCAAAAAAAAAAAAGAAAAAAAAAAGAGTGAAGTTATAAGAGGGACAATCATTTTTATGCTTAAAGATCTTGTAGAGATCTTGTAACACTCATCTCTACATGTTGTATGAAATATATTTAACTATATATGTCATAATATATTAACTATTGTATTTAATGGTAGTATGCTTAAATGAATATTTGCACTTTATTAAATGTGTATGATTTTTGTATAAATTTTGATTGCAATATGCAAAAATATATGAACATTGTATGAAAAATGTATAAATATTGTATAAATTATGAATGTCATATTGAACTTTGATATATGTAACAGAAACAAATGGTATATATATGAACATTGTATGAATACTATATGAACATTTTATGAATGTCAGTAAAGTTCAATGTATATATATAATGTATAAACACTGAATGAATTATGAATCTCATATTGAAATTGGATATATGTAACATAAACAAATGGTGCATATATGAACATTGTATGAATACTGTATGAACATTGTATGAATACTATATGAACATTTTATGAATACTATATGAACATTTTATGAATGGCAGTATAGTTCAATGTATATTTATAATGTATAAACATTGTATGAATTATGAATGTCATATTGAACTTTGACATATATATCAGAAACAAATGATATATATATGACAATTTTTTACGAAACCAAACTTTATAAATGTCAATGATAACAACTGCACTCAATAAAACAAAACGTGTTTCTAACATTCAAAACAACACAATAACAAATTGTAACATTACGAAATCATTGTTTTTGCACAGGATAATTTGAACATGTCTTTCTATTGTGTCCAACTTGACGGCATCTACTGCAAGTCATTTTTGTACGTTTGAATTTCACGTCAGCAAACCCCTTCCATCTTTCAAGTTTTGGTTTACCCGCTATACAAAATTAATGCAAAACATATATTCTAATTTCATTAGAAACATATACTGTAATTTTGAAGAAAAAAATGGACTTTCATACACAAATGATACACATTTCGTATAATCTTCATACACTATTAAAAAAAAATCAGACTTCAACGTTACACAAATTTATAATCAGTTCATATAATTCATACATACTTCATACACAGTTAATATATCATTCACTATCCTATACAATACTACAAATAAACAAACACAATACATTTTCAATACAAAATTAATATAAAAACATATATTATAATTTAAATAGAAACATATATTGTATGCCAAAATTTATCAGGTTACTAAAAAAAAAGTGAAATATGCAGCTATGAAAATATTCTTGAATTTTTAGAAAAAATGACTTATACGTTGAAAGCAATCTGAAAATAATCGTGAAATTTTGAAAAGAAGAGTACTTGTAACGTTGATCCAAATATGTTTGAAAATGACAATCTGAAAGTATTCTGAAAATCCGAAAATATTTTTATTATCTGGTTGAGTTTTTTAAGGAATTAATTCAAAAAATAATATTATTTTAACTAACTAGAGATATTTAAGGCAATGATGATAATTTAAAAATGTTTTATATCCCTAAAAACGTGCTAATCATATATTTGACTTTAATTAAACTCCCTAAAAAGTGCAACTATTCATATTAAAAAATGTGTTACCTGCATTAAATGTATCAATTAATAAAGAAATAAAAGTTTCATAATTTGTGTTATCAATGTGTTAATTATTAACATTAATTATCCATTATTACTTTATCCCCTTAATTTTTAATTAATTGCTAATAACAACTCCTTTTAATAAATTATAATTAACAATATAATTATTAATAAAATGTTATAGAGTGAGATATTAAATGCTACACAATGAAATTGAAACTCTAATGACATAACTTGATAATATTACTGTATAAAATGCTATATACAAAATTTAAAATTTAATTAAAATTGACACAAAGTTATCCATCGGAAGTGAAATATGTAGCTATGAAAATAATCTTCAATTCTTGGGGGAAAAAATGACTTATATGTTGAAAGAAATTTTAAAGTAATAGACAAATTTTAGAATGAAGAATAATTGTAATGCTAATCATTTATCTACCTTTAATTTAACTCAATAAAAAAGTAATCCCTTCAAATTCTCAAGCGTGCATATTAAATTACTGCGCATTAATTATAACTGAAAATTAGTTATCAGAATTAATTACTCATTAGCACTTCATTTATGTTGTCAGAATTAATTACTCATTAGAATTAATTACTCATTAGCACTTTATCCACTTATTTTTTAATTAATTTTTAATAACAAATGCTTTTAATAAATTATAATTAACAATATAATTACTAATTAAATGCTATAGAGTGAGATATTAAATGCTACAAAATGAAATTGAAACTCTAATGCCATAACTTGATAATAATACTACATATTATGCTATATTCAAAATTTACACATCAATAATTAGTCCAGAGACTTGCCCACTTTTTATTTATTTTTTCACTTAATATTTGAATTGAGTAAATTTAGATTCACATATTATAAGACTCATTTTTTAGAACGATGATCTCAATAGAACTTTTTCATTTTCAAAAGATCAAAATTTATGATTGACACTAAAGGGTTTCATCACTACTCATATAATAATTACATATTAAAAAATAAAAGCACTCAGTTTGTTATAGCTACAAATTTTTTTTTAGCTTTATCATACTTACATACATAACTAATTACAGTTAAATGGTCATACGACATGTAATGAATGCCTGATTGTGAGTAATCTTTGTATTAAAGTAATTCTCTTACTCCCTCAATAGAGTTATTATATCAGCGGCGGAGTCTGAATCATTTTTGTTGAATAAGAGTCAATTGACTCTTCTTTATCGGAGTTATAGATAGATCATTTATTTTTTTACAGTGAACGTATTATATGTTGATTATTTTGATATATTTATTTATTTTAAATATTTTAATGAAAATTCACATTTTGTAATTAAAAGGTTTCTTGCCTTCAAATATTAGTACTCAAAATGATAAAGGTTTTGGATCTTTCCATAAATGGAAAAGTACAACTTACTTACGTTCTTGCACCATTTGCTTATGATTTCGCTAAGTCAAATCAGACAATAATTCTAGATATCGCTAAGAGAACGGAAAAAATAACAGAAGATAATTGCTTGGAGAGATAGTATTGTGGAGAAGTTTGTTGATTTTTGGTTGATGCTTTTATATTGTTGTCCCTCTATTTATGCTATTAATTTAGAGCTAATATATAAATAATATTGTATTGTTATATAAGTACCTACATATTTACAAATAACTCTTTACTCTAGAATACCTACAATCCTATATATTTCAAGGACTTCCTATATAATTCTATAATTCTCCAAAGAAAATATCTATATTTTTCTAGAATCATCCGTAAATAATTTATATTTGCAATTTTTCTTGCATGTGGCACTTACATGATGCTTGTGGAGCGTGATGATACAGTGGCTTGCATTAGTTATTAGATAGATTGTATTTCCTAAACCTAAAACCAATAGAAAACTTCACTTGCAAAGTGAACTTGGAAACTTTAATTTATAACTATAAATTGTTCATTTTTTCCATTGAACATGTCTTTTAAGAATCCTCATCGTATATGTTATCTTAATTAGGATTAGCATAAAAGCGATTGAATAAATTACCTCTTTCATTCATTTTAACTTGTCACATATAATAGAAATACATTCGTTTTTAGCATATCAAAAATATTCTTTTCTTTCATATTTTACCGTTATTAATATTAATGATTTATTTTAATAATCAAATTCTAAAACATAAGATTGAACATCAATATGTACTATAGTACTGTATCTCTATTAATTATTATCTCTTAGAAAAATATGGAAATTTTAAATTGGACAAATAAAAACGAGTGAAGATAATATATTGTATGAAACTATTGTGAAAATAATAACTCCACTATTAAACTCTTTTGATATTTTTATTTTAATCATAAGCATCAAGCGTTATGAGTGAAAAAATTTATTATGTATGAGGCACGCCATGTCATACTTGTATGAGACATTGTTTGATTCACAAATGGACATAGATGGAACCCATTTGTCAAGCTAATAAAGGAACATTTTAAAGTTTTTTTGTCATTTTTTTGTTTTACGTTCCTTGCTCAATATATTGTGTTTTAATTTTTTTTAAAATATGTTTTCCTTTTTTAAGATTATTTTAATCATATCTTTTAAGAATTTATTTGTTGATCTAATTAGTTTATGCTTTCCTTTTTTTACGTACTGAGTTTTTATTTAAATTTTACGACCATTATAAGTTTTTAGTTTATTATTTTAATATTTTTTTTATTTTATGCTATTTATTCTATTATAATAAATATTTGTTTGAAATTTAGTTTTTAGTTTATAAAATCAAGATATAATAGGTTTTCTAATCCTAAAAATTATTTTTTAAAACTTATAAATAAATTTTATAAAATTGCAAAAATTCTTTTAAGGAATAAATTATTAAAATTATTATTTATATTTATAATTTCTTAAGAAATGTGTAAGAAAAGTTAATAAACAAAATATTAATTAAATTACACCTACCTTGAATTTTAAGAATAAAAATATTATATAAATTGATTTATGTTGGTGTTTATGGATGTATTTCATTTTTGAATTTCATGACAATAGTATCAAAACTTATATAATTATTTGTCAAGATCATTAATGTTCTTTTCGTTATATTTACTTTTGAAGAGTATTTGTGGATTGAATTGCTTTTCGATTATAAAATTGTTGAGAGAAAATAAAAGAACATATTAAATTTCTACCTTCTTTATTTTCATATTAATAATCTATTTTTTCTTTTACAAATTTCTTAAGAAATCATAAATAGAATAATAGTTTTACTAATTTACACCTTAATTTTTTGGGGTAGCTTTATAAATTTTACTTTTAAAAATAATGAATTGTTACAATAAAATAGAAAATTATAATTAATTAAATCTTTGAAAATTAACAAATAATCTATTTTTAATAATATAAAGAATTATTGAATGAAAAAATAATATCAAAAAGTTAAAAGTAAAATAAGTCAGGCAAGATTTTTGAATTTCATATTTTTCATGAATAAAGTTATTTAAATATGAAACTTGGAACAATTGTTAGAAAAGAAACCAAAGAAAAAAAAGAAAAAAAAGTTTTTAAAGAAAAAAGAAAAAAAAGTAAGTAAGAAAGAGAGGGAAAATGTGAAAAGGAAGAGAGAAAAAAGAATTTGGTCAATTTTTTGAAATAGATCCACTTGACAAAATATAAATGGGTCTCATACAACTTTTGTTTACTACATTATATTTGTGCCTCATTCATCATAAATATTTTCGTTACGAGTACATTGGAAAATATATTTTAGTTGATTACATTTTGACTTGACCCTTGTGAAAGTTGTGATCACCTTCAATGAACACCAAAAGAAATATTGGTTAGAAAATAATTTCATCCATTTTCTGGTCCTTTTTTAAAGCAAAGGTGAGCTTAAACACTTTGTTGTTGAAAAAAACAGGAAAGCGTTCTTGGCATTTGAATGAAATTGGGGATATTCGAAAATAATTTCTCTATCATGAGTTAGGTTTGCGTACACTTCATTCTTTCTAAATTTCAATTGTGTTGTTGTTGTTCCTTTAAAAATCACAATTAAACGTAAAATTACAGTATCTCAATTTTAAAATTACTACAGTAAAAATATTTTTAGCGGCAATTGATCTAACAGTAATAATTAATTACTACCATTAAATATATACTTTTAAAGTCAATTATCACATTAGATTAAATAACAATTAATTAATATCGATAAAAAAATTATTATTTTTTATTAATTATATATATATATATATATATATATATATATATATATATATATATATATATATATATATATATATATATATATATATTCGTTAAAAATTGTTTTGTTGTGATAATAATTAATATACCATACACATTTACAAAAAATCATAAAACTAAAATATTTACAAACGTCATTATTGAAGGGAAAGCAACCACTTTGAAGTAGTCACGAGTACGCTGACAAATACAAGACAACATAATCTTTTTAAAAAAAAAATGATGGAAGATGTTACAACAAACAGAACATGTCTCAATTTAATTATTCATCTAGATGAGCTACTTCAGCATTATTTTACAAATATGCTTATCTTTGGAGAATATTGTTTGGTAAATTGATTATAAAATAAAGAAATCCCACTTATTCAAGATCTAAGAATATAATCTATTAATTAAACTAAGGCGGGTGTTATTATTATATATTAATAATAATATCTATAATATTAGCACTAGAATATGCCATGATGCGGTTTTCCATCACGAAGTTTCCAAGAAGATGGCTCAACTTGGAAAAATTTGAGCAAAAAGTACCAAGTCAGTAGACTTCTAGTACTATAGTCTCATCTTTTGACAACCTTTTTTTTTTAATTTTTTCCCCAAAATTGATGGATAAAGAAATGAATTATTGGAGATTGAAATAACAACAAATTTTAAATGACAATAAATTAGATAACAAAGAAAAATATACCCCGAAAAACATAACATTTTGATATGATTTAACCAGTTAACCTATATATGAAAAAAGAATATAGAAAACTACATAAACAATAATCTACCGCTAAAGAAAACTCTTAAATCCTTAAAGAACCATCTTGTAAATATTATTATGTTGTCTACACGAATAAATAATCTTCTATTTTACAGACGTCCAAAAACTTATTTTTCAAGAGAAATATAAGTATGGAAGAGTTCATTTCCACCAAGAAAACCTTTTCTCACCCAAGACGGACAATTCTAATTTTTATACTATAAATAATTAAATTACCACTATTTATATTTATTCAACTTACTTAAGATTTTCACAAAGTACACCTTGCTTTTATTTAAAAAAGAAAAAAGTCTTTCTCCACTTCGTAATCGTCTCGCATTTCATCTACCTCCAATTTTATTTTTATTTTTAAAAAAAAAAATCATGTTACCTAAGTAAAAGGGAGTGATTGTTTAGTTATAAAAATTGTTAAAAGACTTCTCATGATAGTTAAATAAAATTGAAATGTTTTTTGGTTACAAGGATTGTTTAATTACTTTTATGGTATTTAACTAAAATAAAATAGATTCTTATACCTTTATCTAATAAAATAAAAATTAAGTGGCGATTCCATGAAATTACTGGACTCGTTGCGTTTTTCTTTACCAAACAATGAAGAGAGTCAAAAAGTAATCTTGTTGAATGGTTTTCTTATTCATGGTCTTTGCCTTTTTCCTAACCAAACAACTTTTAGAAGCTGTCCCACCATAATTCTTCAATTTTCATTGAGTCATGGACACCATAACCAAAAATATTTTAACGGTAATTGATTAATAATAATAGATAAATTATTATTAAATATATACTTTAGTAGTAATTAGTATTTTTTGTGAATATTTTTAAAGTTTATCCGATAGTAGATACAATGATAATTAATTAATATTAATAAACAATTTAACACTCTTTATTATTAATGTATATTTATTATCGTTAAAAATATTTTTATTATAGCGTTATTATCTTAATCATTAGGGAGGAGAAAAAAAAAGCCAAAACTAGTCGTCAATATGAAAACATGCTTTGCAATTGAATGACGAAAATCTATATAAATGACTTTGTTTTATTTTCTTTCTATTTTTTCTTTTAGTTTAAGATAACATATTCTAGTCTTATCACTCCTAATATATTTACAAATTCATTTCAATATTCATATTTACACAGTATGCATCTTTTGAATATGTACACTCAACCTCATATAACTAGGACGGTCTAATCACCACTCTGTAGTTTAGGACTAGCAAATGTTTGGTTGCTTGATCAGAAACACTTTTATCCAATCAACTACTTGCTAAGAGCCTGGGGCAAAATATAATTAAGAAAAATGAATGAGTTATTCTTTATAACGTATTTCAATTTTCTCTATAATTTGAGAAATCTGTCAAAAAATAATTTTCTTACTATGCTAGGCAAGACTTACACCTCTTATGGTCAATCCATCGATTTTATAAGAGTCCGGAGCCTAAAGGGTACAAAATATTAACAAAAATTCCAAAACGGTATATAAAATTTTATATTAACCAAAACGGCAAAATCGTTGCATCAGCAGCGATTTACTCCACCGGAAAAAGCAAAATCGCTGCCTGTGCAGCGATTTTGCAAAATGTTTTTTTTTTTAAATCGCTGCCTAGGCAGCGATTTATATAAAAAAAATTAATTTTTTTTTTTTTTACAAAATCGCTGCCTAAGCAGCGATTTTAAAAAAAATGTTAAATCGCTGCCTTGGCAGCGATTTTATAAAAAAAAAAAATTCTTAAAATCGCTGCCTAGGCAGCGATTTAACATTTTTTTTTTAAAAAAATTTTTTATTTAAATTTTGTTTAAATTATTATTATTTTTAAATTTTATTTTTTATTTTTTGCTTCTTTTTTTTAAACAAAAAGTTTAAATAAAAAAATAATTATTTTTTTAAATAAAATCTTTGCCAAGGCAGCGATTTTTAATTAAATTTTTTAAATCAAATCAAAAAAAAAAAATTGATTTTAAATCGTTGCCTTGGCAGCGATTTGATTTTTTTTAAAAAAAATTAATTAATTAAAGGCAACTATTTTATTTAAAAAAGAAAAAAAATTATTTTAAACTTTTTTTAAAAAAAAAAGAAGCAAAAAAAAAACAAATTTAAACAAGTCGCTGCCTCAGCAGCGACATTTAAAAAAAATTATAAAAAAGGTTTTTTTAAATGTCGCTGCTGAGGCAGCGACTTGTTTAATGTTTTTTTTTACTTCTTTTTTTTTTAAAAAAAAGTTTAAAACAACAATTTTTTTTTAAAAATAAAATAGCTGCCTTTAATTAATTTATTTTTAAAAGAAAAATCAAATTGCTGCCAAGGCAACGATTTAAAATCAATTTTTTTTTTCCGATTTGATTTAAAAAATTTAATTAAAAATCGCTGCCTTGGCAAAGATTTAATTTAAGAAAATAATTATTTTTTTATTTAAACTTTTTGTTTAAAAAAAAGAAGCAAAAAATAAAAAATAAAATTTAAAAATAATAATAATTTAAACAAAATTTTAAGTTTTTTTTTTTTTTTATAAAATCGCTGCCAAGGCAGCGATTTTAAATTTTTTTTTTTTTTTTTAAATCGCTGCCTAGGCAGCGATTTAAAAAAAAAAAAATCGCTGCACAGGCAGCAATTTTGCTTTTTCCGGTGGAGTAAATCGCTGCTGATGCAGCGATTTTGCCGTTTTGATTAATATAAAATTTTATATACCATTTTAGAATTTTTGTTAATATTTTGTACCCTTTAGGCTCCGAACTCGATTTTATAAGCTTGCTATATTTCTTGGAGAAAAAGTATAAGAAGTATGAACTCTCAATGTTTGTATACAAATTTTACACACTACAGTTATCTGAAAAGTCAAAAAACCCAATTTAAATATGAAGTGACACTATCTTTTTAACTTATTTTACAAATTAAAGATAATGCAAAAGTCAAATAAGCCAAATTAAAGACAAAAGTATCACTAAATAAAAAAGAAATCGAAAGACTTATTTGAGTTGGGGGTGACTCTGTATTACTTCCTCCATTTCAAATAAATTTATTTACTGCGTTTTTCTTTTTACATTATCATTTTAAAAAAATATTATTCAATTTTTAAGAAGTTACACCGCATAATCAAACTATATGCAGTCTTCAATAGCAATTATTAATAAGAGTAAAATAAGAATAACAATTTTTTTAAAAAAATTGTAAATTTAAAATAAGTTTTTGTAGAAATCATTATAGATAATTTGAATTAATGGAATAATTGGAAATCCACATTAAATTAAGAGTAAATTTTAGGAATAATAAACATAAAAATCATATTAATGTTTCATAACTATAGTTTTGTTATTTGCACTCATTTTACTATGGAGCTTCTGATTGTATAAAATCGTAGACATATGATTTGTATAAATCACAATTATTTGTATAAATCACAGTCGTTTGTATAAATCGGGCGTATGTGTCTTTGACAATTGTGTTTTATATATGTATATGTTCGTTGTGTTAGGCTAGAGTGACGAGCGAGATTAGAAGAGAGAGGAGAGAGGCGAGCGCGAGAGGGCAGATGGTGGAGAGAGGTGAATATTATATATGTATATCAGTTACTATATATATGTAACTACTATTCATATGTATCAATGATTGTTTTTATATATCTGCATAAAATTTGAATTTGTATACAATTCAGTCGAGTTAAAACATTTCTATTTGTATGTCAAATCTCTCTTGCGCTTTCAAAAGTTATACATTTTATTTTGTATAATTTGTGTTTGATATAAAGAGAGAGAGAAATCAGACAGATAGATTCGCATATTATTTATATATACAATCTCTCTCGCTTTATATAAACACAAATATAATTTATGCATTTGTATTTGTATAAAGTGAGAGAGACGATGGAGAGTGGCGAGCGAGATTCAGGAAGAGTGATGAACGAGATATGCCGCAAATTAGAATTAAATGAAACTGTCATTATAACATTTATTTTGAATTAATAGTTTGCTATAATGCACAATTTTCTCTTAAATCAACTGGATAAAGTAGCGTAGAGTTCAAATCTAATGTTCCCTCCTTTACTTACTCCCTCTCCAACTCATTCATAAGTTAATTATCACCCAATTATATTTTACTGAAATAACATTATAAGATTGATTTTGATAACACATTCTAACTTTACTCAAATATACATAAAAGTCACTAAATATATATATTTTTATAACAAAAGAATTACAAATTGAACTTTGCTAAATATCCCAATAAGTCACTAAACAATTCTCTTGTAACCAAACGTCATTCAACATTGCCAATCTTTTTATTCCTCCTAATGACTTTCTATGATATTTAAATAAATAAAATTGAGTATATAAAAAATAATTTAATGATTTATAATTTTAAATTCTATAGTAGTATATACAGTTTACGCGTACGGCTGTCTACTTGTCTCCGGCTACTACACACATAAAAGTCAAACTCCAATTTTAAGGGCATTATGGTAAATTCATTATCCACTCCGATCTTATAATCCCAACTATATCAAAACTTATTTTTGTAGAAGTTTTTCTGTCTCTTTCCAAAGAGTAAAAACAGTTATTCCATTTCTAATTTCAAGTTAAGTGTTGTTTTTCACTAAAAATTATTACTTTATTAAATGCTTTTTGAAGCAAAGAAATTTTTGTGCCGTAAGTTTCCAAGAATTTTCTTTCTCATCATATTCTGTCAGTTACTTTCTCTCAAAGCCACTGCTTTTGTCCCCTTATAAGAGGTACTACAACATTTCCTCAACTCATTGTATTCCTTTTTGTCACTTCTTGATTTTGGGATTTATGGTTGTTGCCTTCCTTGCAATTGCTAAAGTTTCAATCATGTGGGTACTGTATTAATGACATGATCTGTTTTGATTCTTCTTTATGTGACCGTTATTCTTGTTTTATATGTATAAAGTTGTTTGCTTTGCATGGTTTTAGTTTCCATATTGCTGTATACAAGTTTGTGGGGTTGTTGATTTTGTTCTTTGATACTTTAATGCTGCTTGGCGTCCCTGTTTTGCTTTTAATTTACTTGTGGTTCACAATTTGTTAGGTCTGTCATAAAAAGCTGTCAATTAAAACTCAATAGAGTTGTAGTTGGAGACACCCCACAAAGTTAGGGTAATGTCTGTGTACCTCATACCCTCCTTCTCCGGACCTACCCTGGGTATGTTGTTGTTGTTATGGTAGTGTTTTCTCTTATTTGGTCTTCATGTTTTCTCTGTGTGTTATTTGGTTTGGGCAAAGTCTAATGATATAGTTTACAGGTTCAGTGATGTTTATTTAGCTTTCCTTCTCTCTTATATTGATTAAATTTTATGGTTTCAGTGTTGCATACTAAAAATACTACTCCCTCTGTCCAATTTTAAATGGAGCAATTGGAATTTTGAGATTCAAATTTATAAAATTTCAGTGTGATTCTTTTAATGACAATTTCAGTGTGAATTCAAACATAGAAGTTTTAAGCTTTTTGAAAATGAAATTTGTATATTTGAAAGCTACTCACAAGTGCTATAATAAATCACAACAATTAACAATTTAAAATATTTAATAGGCATATAAAGAAATTCCGGTTAAAGAAAAACTCGTTTGACTCTCGAAATTCCAGTTGTGCCACATAAATTGGGATGGAGGGAGTATATTAGTACTTCTAAGCTCAAACTGTTAATTCTTGTACCTCTTTTCAGGGAATGAGATTATTGAGGATAATTCCTGTGGAATTTAAGTTAGATTGAGGATTTGATTTGCGATGGAAGAAAAACCATTCCCTGCCTGGTCCTGGTCTGTCGATCAGTGTCTGAAAGAGTACCAAGTAAAATTAGAGAAGGGTCTAAGCACTTATGAAGTAGACAAGAGGCGAGAAAGATATGGTTTGAATGAACTTGAGAAAGAAAAGGGGAAACCTTTGTGGAGGCTTGTTTTGGAGCAGTTTGATGATATGCTTGTCAAAATCCTCCTTGGTGCAGCCTTCATCTCATTTGTTCTAGCTTATGTGCATCAGGATGAGACTGGAGAGTCAGGGTTCGAGGCCTACGTAGAACCCTTAGTAATCCTCTGGATCTTAGTACTCAATGCAATTGTCGGAGTTTGGCAAGAAAGCAATGCTGAGAAAGCACTGGAAGCATTAAAAGAGATGCAAGGTGAGACTGCAAAGGTACTCAGAGATGGATATTTAGTACCGGATTTCCCAGCAAAGGAGCTTGTTCCTGGGGATATCGTGGAACTGCGAGTTGGTGACAAAGTGCCAGCTGATATGAGAGTTGCCACTTTAAAATCCTCAACCCTAAGGGTTGAACAAAGTTCTTTGACAGGGGAGTCAATGCCAGTTACTAAAAGCACCGATTTCCTTGCTATGGATGATTGTGAATTGCAGGCCAAAGAGAACATGGTTTTTGCTGGGACAACAGTTGTGAATGGTAGCTGCATCTGCATTGTTGTGAACACGGGGATGTGCACAGAAATTGGTAAGATTCAAAGACAAATCCATGATGCGTCAATGGAAGAAAGTGACACCCCTTTGAAGAAGAAGCTTGATGAATTTGGTAATAGGCTTACATTTGCCATTGGCGTTGTTTGCTTAGTTGTGTGGGCAATCAACTACAAATATTTTCTTTCCTGGGAGGTTGTGGATGGCTGGCCTTCTGATTTCCGTTTCTCATTTGAGAAATGCGCATATTATTTCAAGATAGCTGTTGCTCTTGCGGTGGCTGCAATTCCTGAAGGTCTTCCTTCTGTAATTACTACTTGCTTAGCTCTTGGTACTAGGAAAATGGCACAAAAGAACGCGATAGTGAGGAAACTTCAAAGCGTGGAAACCTTAGGATGCACAACTGTGATATGTTCAGATAAAACAGGAACCTTGACTACCAATCAGATGTCTGTGTCAGAATTCTTCACATTGGGAGGGAAAACTACAGCCTGTCGAGTTTTTGGCGTCGAAGGGACAACTTATGATCCTAAGGATGGGGGAATAATGAACTGGAATTGTTGCAAAATGGATGCTAACTTGCTTCTCATGGCTGAAATATGTGCAATCTGCAATGATGCTGGGGTCTTCTGTGATGGTCGTCTGTTCAAAGCAACTGGACTGCCTACTGAGGCAGCTCTTAAAGTTTTGGTGGAAAAGATGGGAGTACCAGATATCAAAGCAAGGAGCAAGATCCGCGACGCTCAGATTGTATCGAGCTATTTGATTGATCGCAATACAGTTAAATTAGGTGAGCATAGCTTTACTTCACTCATCTATCTATGTGCTACTATTTTCACAAACCAATGTATTGAGATTTTTTTAAATATAGGATGCTGTGATTGGTGGATGAAAAGATCAAAAAGGATTGCAACATTGGAATTTGATCGTGTTCGGAAATCCATGGGTGTTATTGTGCGGGAGCCAAATGGGAGCAATCGACTTCTTGTCAAGGTTGTTTCATGTCCTTTATGGTGCATCAATCAATAGTGATGGAGTCAAGTGTAATTGCATATTTCTATTTGTATAACCGGTTTCTGAACTACATTAAACACTAGAGATAATTGGTCTCTAAAATATTTTTTTTCTTCGTCTGTCGGCCTTGATATACTCAGTTTTCTGGAAAAATTGTTATTTTGAGTCTTATTCTAGTAATTTTGTTGGCGTTCTGTAAGCTGTGCACACCTAGGAAATTTCAATTGGCAAGCAACTGAGTCTGTATTATCTTCATCTATAAGAGTAGGTTCAATGTGGTTCCTTTCCAAGATGCTGTGGCAGTTTAACTATTTTTTAACATTCTCCTGTTCCCAAAAGTGGAAATATGGGCATCAACAGTTTGTCAACGGTCTTCAGTCTCCAAACATGAAAAATAGACATCAACAGTTTGAAGTGTTGTCTTTTCTGCAAAAAATGCTTCTGTGTAGTTAGTTCCACAACGAAGTCATTTAGCTCTAGGAAATGCTTAGGTTTTCTCTGATGATGTTGAACTTCCCACTTGTTCAGAAGTTGAGCTTGGTAATCTGTTGACGTCTGATTACAACTTGTTTTGTCTAGGGTGCTTTTGAGAGTTTGCTAGAACGTAGTACATATGTTCAACTTGCCGATGGATCAACTGTTCCGCTTGACGAGTCTTGTAGACAACTATTGTTGTTGAAGCAATTGGAGATGAGCTCAAAGGGTCTGCGGTGCTTGGGCTTGGCATATAAAGATGACTTAGGTGAGCTTTCTGGATACTATGCTGCGACTCATCCTGCCCACAAGAAGCTGCTTGATCCATCCTGCTACTCCTCCATAGAAAGTGATCTAGTTTTCGTGGGAGTGGTTGGTCTAAGGGTAAGTAGGTTTAAGTTTCCAAGAATAATGAATGACTATCTAGAAAACCTTCATTTTTCCTTACCGTTTGACTAAATGACTGTAATGCAGGACCCCCCACGTGAGGAAGTTCACAGGGCAGTAAATGACTGCAGAAGAGCTGGGATCAAAATCATGGTTATAACTGGAGACAATAAATCCACAGCTGAGGCCGTTTGCAGGGAAATTCAGTTGTTTTCTAATGGTGAGAATCTTAGGGGAAGTAGTTTTACTGGCAAAGAATTCATGGCATTTTCCTCTCAGCAACAAATTGAGATATTGTCACAAGATGGAGGCAAGGTCTTTTCTCGTGCTGAACCCAGGCACAAACAAGAAATTGTAAGGATGCTGAAGGAGATGGGTGAAATAGTTGCAATGACTGGAGATGGTGTCAATGATGCACCTGCACTAAAACTTGCTGACATTGGAATAGCCATGGGTATTACAGGAACTGAGGTAAAAATAAACTTTTCCTGTTTGGTCATTACAACACATTTTCTGAATTGTTATATAAGTGCTCTCACTCCAATTATTAACCATGTACCACCTAAAAATACACTCTTGAAATAGGAGAGTAGTGAGGTCTTCTGAGGGACTGGTCGACAGCTGTGGCACTAAGTTTATTATCTAAATCTCTAGAAGTACCCATGAGTGTGCGATTTTTTCCTGAATATGTTTAACTTATTGATCAAAATTAATTAATTAGCTGATCAAAGATTTATATGTTTAGGTTGCAAAAGAAGCTTCTGATATGGTTCTGGCGGATGACAATTTCAGTACTATAGTCTCTGCTGTTGCAGAGGGACGTTCGATCTACAATAACATGAAGGCCTTCATCAGGTTAGTCTTATATTTCTGGTATTGAATATGTGATTATTCCTAGAATTAGTCATGCACTTCTTTCACTTAATTTCATTTGTATTCTTTGCTGATGCAGATATATGATATCATCTAACGTTGGTGAAGTCATCTCCATTTTCTTGACTGCTGTTTTGGGCATACCAGAATGTTTGATACCTGTGCAGTTGCTCTGGGTAAATTTGGTAACAGATGGCCCACCTGCTACAGCTCTCGGATTTAACCCTGCTGATGTTGACATAATGCAGAAACCACCTAGGAAGAGCACTGATGCTCTCATAAACTCCTGGGTTTTCTTCCGCTATATGGTCAGTTTGGATAGCTATTTCTTATTCTTCGATGTGTATTACTATAAGTTGCTGCATTTGTTTTGTATCTTGCTTCTTTGCTGTTTCTTTTCTTACAATCCGGCACCGGATACTGCCCTTTTGAGCCGAGGGTCTTACATTCTGATTCCTGAGATTATTTTCAGGTCATTGGTTCTTACGTGGGCATTGCAACTGTCGGTATATTTATAGTGTGGTACACCCAGGCGTCTTTCCTTGGTATTAATATTGTGAGTGATGGCCACACGCTTGTTGAACTATCACAGCTTCGCAACTGGGGTGAATGCTCAGCATGGACAAATTTTACCGTGAGCCCATTCAAGGCTGGTAACCGCCTGATTTCCTTTTCTGACCCTTGTGAATATTTTACTGTTGGTAAAGTGAAGGCCATGACACTGTCACTCTCTGTCCTGGTGGCAATTGAGATGTTTAATTCTCTCAATGCCCTCTCTGAAGACAACAGCTTGATCAAAATGCCACCTTGGAAAAATCCTTGGCTTCTTGTTGCAATGTCACTCTCGTTTGCCCTACATAGCGTGATACTCTATGTTCCTTTCCTAGCAGATATATTTGGTATTGTCCCACTAAGCCTAAATGAATGGCTTCTAGTCATCTTGCTTTCTGCACCTGTTATTCTTATTGATGAAGTCCTCAAATTTGTGGGAAGGAGAAGAAGAAGAACTAAACTAAAATCTGCATAATTAATTCTTCTAGGATATGCTCGATTTTACTATTGACTAAAGGAGGTTTGATTAAATGTATATTGTTCAGAAATGAAAAATCTATTTCGGGTGATAGTTTTTGAGGAACTCTGGAGGCTATATAGCTTTTGATCACATGCTGCTTGTTATCATAAAATTCAAGGTTTCTGAAGCAAAACCTGTTGTTTTTTCCCTGATCCTTTCTAGGAGGGGTTTCATGTATTATAAATTCTAGTTGTATTTTCATTTGTTGGATCTGCTATCTTACCGTTGATTTTGATGAACTTAAACACCTTTTTCTAGTTTTGGTGCTTGAAGTTATATATCTCCTTTGTCGGTGTTATTGTTGTTATTTTTTTTCTTTTTCTGGGGGGTGGGGGGCTGGCTATTAGAGTGGAATTAGTGATAACAACCAGGAGGAAGTTAATTTCATTAATCTTGTGAAATTCTAGTTGGTGGAGGAGGATTAACTCTAGAAAGAATAGGAAGGAGACAAATGTAGGTCCAATAACTATTCAGATTTTTTGCAAAATTTCTATTCAACAATAGAATCCAAGTCAATTTCCGTCGTGCTTACATCAAACTTTAATCTAGTTGTGACTAAATCAAGCAGTGAATATATCTCATTTGATTTTGGATGGGATTTATCCTCTACTATAAACTTATGAATATCACCTCCCTCCTCAATGAAGCTATACCCTGCTGCTTTTGTAATCTGAGAGGACTTCATCAGTTTCCTTAACCTTGCAACACCATCCCACCGGCCAGCTCTTGCATAGATGTTTGAGAGAATAACATAATTCCCAGGATTCCACGGTTCCAACACAGAAAGGAATTCGGCTGCTTTCTCACCCAATTCAACATTGCCATGGAAACTGCAGGCTCCAAGAAGAGTTCCCCATATAACACAATCAGGTCTCATTGGCATGCTCTGTGTAAGATCATAGGCTTCTTGCAATTTCCCAGCCCGGCCTAAGAGATCAACCATACAGCCATAGTGTTCCAACTTTGGAGCTATGGAGAACCTTTGCTCCATCAATTTGAGGAGTTCCCAGCCCTTTGCTACCATGCCTCCATGTGTGCATGCTAAGATTGCTCCTACAAATGTTACATCATCAGGTGCGTTTCCTTCTCCCTGTGTCAATAGCAGGACAATCATGTAAATTCCACTGTAAAAATTCATTCTTGCTGCTGTAATTGGATGTTCATAGGCATAACAACAGCAAATAAGAACAAAGAGAATATTTGCAAAGGCTTACCAGCATTTGGTTGAAAAGCTTAAGAGCTTCATCACCTTTTCCATGGACAGCTAACCCCATGATCATGGTATTCCAAGAACACAAGTTCCTCCTCCTACCAATCTCGTGAAAGAGTTGCATTGCCCTATCAATTCTACCACATTTCGTATACATTTCAAGCACCGCATTGCAAACAAACATGTTCTTAAAGTATCCATTAGCTCTTGCATAAGCTTCAATATTCTCCCCAACCTCCAGGGCCCCAAGATTTGCACAAGCTGGAAGAACACTAGCAATTGTGACTTCATTAGGCTTTACCCTTCTGTCTTTCTCCATTTCCTTGTAGACAGCTAGTGCATTTGCATACTTCCCATTTTGCGAGTAGCCTGAGATCATTGCAGTCCAGGAAATCACATTCCTTGACGGCATAACTGAAAACAATTTGAAAGCTTCCTCCACATTTCCATTCTTAGCATACCCGGCAATCAAAGAATTCCAAGTGGGGACATCCTTCATTTCCATCTCGTCGAAGAGCTTTCGCGCAGAAGGCAATGAACTCATTTTAGCATACATGTCAACAAGTGCAGTTAACGCGTAAATGTCAAATTCAAAACCCCATTTGATGAAATGGACATGGAACATTTGGCCTTGAATGGGGTTGGAACGATTGGAGCACGCTGCAAAGAGAAATGTGAAGGAGTGTGGGTTAGGGGAGCAGCCTTGCCGGCGCATCTTGATGTAGAGAGAAAAACACTGGCTGAGAAGTCCATGGGAAGAATAGGCCTGAATAAGCTTGTTGTAGAGGAAGACAGTTGGTTTGGTAATATTGTCGAACACTTTGTGGGCGTAGGGGATGTTTGGAATTTCAATAAACTTAGTGATCAAGAACTGTGTAAAGTCGATGCCATTTCGGAGAGTGTTAGCGTGTATTTGTTTCAGTTGGTTCATAAGAAATGTTTGATGCAAAAATCTATCTTATAAGTGTCTTTTTGAACCATTCGAAACTTGATGAATAATGAAAAAATAAAAAATCTACCTTAAAAAGTTGGTATTTGAGACTTGATGGTTCCAAACAACCCTCCCAAGGACCACAATAAATTTTTAATGAACATTGGAAACGCTTACTTATTTAATTACTCTATTCTGGAAACATAGGTGGACTTTTATAGTAGATCTCAACTTGTTTGGGATTGAAGTGTAGTTATTCTTGTTGGAACAATTGAACGACAAGTTGTGGACAATTGAGTTTGATATAACAACTATATCTTAATTCCAAAGTAAGTTGGGTAGATTAAATGAATTCTAAGTTACTCCCTTCGTTTCACAAAGAATGACATAGTTTGATTTGACATGGAATTTAAGAATATAGGGTGTGTTTGGTATGGAGGAAAATGTTTTCCTAGAAAATATTTTCTTGGAAAACAAGTAGATTTTGGACTTATTTTCTCATGTTTGGTTGGTGTGTAGAAAATATTTTCCGAAAATGATTTTTAGTGTTTGATTTATGAATGAAAGATATTTTTGAGAGACATCTTTTATATTTACTAGAGTAAAAAATAATTTATGAAATTGACAATATTTTTTAAAATCAAAATTATTATTTTTTTGGGGTGGTGGTGAGTGGGGTGGGGGTAGTGGGTGGGGGCGAGGGAGGAGGGAGGGGATAGGAGAAAATTTTGATTTTGATAGTATTTTTAAAAAATAAAATTAATTTTTTTGGGGGTTGGGGGTGGGTGGGGGCTGGCTGGGGGGGGTAGGAATTCAAAAGTAAAAATTTTGAAAATTGAAAATATTTGATGTTTTTCCAAAAAAAAAATGTAATTTGAAATTGAAGGAGAATTTTGGAAAATGTTTTCCTTAATTTTTGAACGGAAGTCATTTTTCTTAATTTGAGTTGATTTGGAAAATATTTTCCAAAACTTTTGTCCCAACCAAACATGGAAAAATTGGAAAACATTTTCCAGAAAATGTTTTCCTTCATACCAAACACACTCTAAAGAAGACTTTTGAATCTTGTGGTCCTAAATAAAAGTTAGGTCAAATGTACAAACTGCCTTTTGATCTTGTGGCCTTAAACATGCCACGTGGAAAGTTGTTACAAAAAAAAGTTAAGAGGTCATTCTTTTTTAAGCATACTAAAAAGAAAAGGAGGTTATTCTTTTTGAAACGGAGGGAGTACAATTTAATCTCATCTAATTTCCATAATATGTATTGCGAAGATTTTGACTAGTTTTACTGTGGTTGTTAGACTACTGCAACCTCATCTTTGGGCTCAGACCAATAATGTGAGCAAGTTCATGGAGTTGAAATACTGGATTTGATATAGCGAAAATTTGTATATCGAAATATTGTTCAAATTTAGTAAAGAAAATCAATAAGCTGAAGGGAGAACAGACCTTACAACTGATGAACATATAGTGAAATTCAAACATGAGTGGAATGCTAGCTGATGAACAACATTCAAAAGAAATGATATGGAAGTGCTAAAAGAGAAAAAAAACTGCCAGTTTAGCGAGGATCCCGTCGTCAAAGCTCATGACAACCAAGTGTAAGAAGAAACAAAAGAATCAATAAGCTATTACTTTGATCAGTAAAGAATTCAGAATATATTACAGTGAATCAATTGGCTATGACTAAAGAATTCCATTACATATTTTACAACAAGGACTTGAGTAACCACTCTATCATGGGAGGTCAGCCCAAATTGCTTGTTTCCCACTTACACATACATCAGGTTTTATCAATGATAAAGAATCAAAGTATTTGATTGTTACTCAACCCCTACTCTTAAGAATGCAAGAATTTCAAAAAATAAAATAAAATTATATTACCAGTGGTTCCTGAATGTTCACCACGATTGTCAGAAAGCACCACAAGATATCAGATGTAAGGGCTTTGCATTTCACTTAAACCAGGGCTACCATGCAATCTTCAGTCACTCAAACTCCTCCCTTCCTAACTGAGGTTCTTTCTCATAAAGCTGGGGTTTTATGCCTAAGACAGACATATCTTGCTCTAGTCGCAGCCTAACTCTAACCAATTTCTTCATCTAATTGCACTGTGTGTGCCTTCAAGGATCATGGCTCTGCCTTAGAAATAAGAGGACTGGTCATGAAGCACATTCAACTGAGCAAGTACCTTTGCTGCTACAGATTTGATGTTGCTAGTTCCTCGTTGTGTCAAGTCAACTAAAGGCATGTGAGCAGACGATCCATACCTCTGCTTGTATTCCACCAACCTAAAAAGTCTTTCTAATGAATTCAGAACCTTTTCTTGCAGTCTAGGGGAAGGACTATTAAGTAGTTTTATCATTGATGGTATGGCATTTTCTTCAGCAAGAACTTTAGCACCACTTTGAAGTTTTTCATCCTTAATTAAAGTCAATAAGGCATCCAAAGAAGCTTCACAGGCTCCAGGATCGGGATCCCCAAGAACCCTCACCAGAGGTCCCACGGCGCCAGCCTCTACCAAACAAAATGAAGTTTCTGGTGTGCATATCCCCCGATGAATAGGGCAAAGTTCTACTTGTGAAGGTGAGAAGCACCATAACCCCGAACGCTTTGGGATTGTACGACTCAGTTTTTGTGAATTCTCTGAAAGCTGTGCAAGACAAATTGCCGCTCGGTTTTTTGTCAAGCTTGTTCCCTGGTCTAGCAGTCGTATCAGCTTGGGAACAAGGCCAGCTATCCTCTGTGTTTGTTGGTTTATTGAGACTGTGAAATGACATAATGTCCCGACAGCATTTTCTACCAGCTGAAGCTTACAGGAACTCTTATGCTTTACGTCATCAAGATATTTGGAAAAGACTGGAAGTCCTTCCGCTGCAAAAAGCCAGTCAGAGATTTGAGAAGATTTGGGAAGGTTGGAGGTAATCCCCATTGCAGAAGCAATCTCTTCTTCGTCCTGTGAAGTCTTGATGATCTTAAGTAATATTTCAATGAAGTTTTGATCCACGTACTCCTGGATCACACCTCCATTACCATTTTCAATCAAGCAGCATAATAATTTGATTGCATCTGACCGTACATTTGAATTGCTATGCTCACAGAACTGCATTAGCACTTGGACAGCTGAGCACTGTGGATGCAACATTCTCAGTATTGAGTGGAAAATAAATTTAAAAAACAAGATATAAAATACTAAAGGAGACACCATCAACAGCAAAGCTACCACCATTTTGAGTGGGAAGCATACAGATAGCAGAAAATGTGTCGAGGGCAGAGCACAACTTACACGCTAATGTGTACACATTCAGGGCGGTGCATAAGTGGGTTTGAGTTGACTATATTATAGTATGAAAAAGTAGAGTAACAATTAAGTTTTTCAATTCAGGAAGTGGTCAGCTTTGGAATTATGATGTAAACCCCATGTTTGCAAGAATGGGTCTATCTCAGACCACACCATTCCATTCAAATGAAGGGAGTCATCAAGACTTCCTAGTTCAATTTTGCGAGAGTAGAAACGAGTTGCTGATATTCTCTGATTGACAAAACTAAAGAAAAGAACAGAAAACAATTTTACATATTGCAGGTTCAGAGCTTTTGAAGGGACTTTTTTTTTTTTATAGAAGTCATGAAATATTTTTGTAGAAATATCCAAAAATCCTTTAGTATCGACGAGCTTGACAGCAGGAGCATCAAAAAGTAAAATGAGTAGTAAGAAACATAACGTAATCATATAAAACTGTAACAGTCTGTCAGTCGTTATGGCTAAGCATGAGTTTTGCGTCACTTTCCACATAAAGGAATTCTATGTAGCTGTCTCATGATATTGCTTATTACAAGTCTCAAAACAGGTAGCATCTATGCAAGTTTCAAGAAGGATGTACACTAGTAACTCAGTTAAATCTAAAAAGCAAGTTTTAGTTACCACATCTGTTGCTGCTTACTTAATGGGTGAATTTATTTGGGTAAAAGTAGATTTCTTGATGACGATACATGCTATTACTCAGAAATACTATTTCTTTTCTAAGAGGGGAATACCTGTGCTAGCTTGGTCTTGACATTAGCGCCAGATGGAGACTTGCACATGGCGCAGAAAGCCTGGAGTACGCTTTGCTGCACAGCTGGACCATTCAAGTTTACTAGGGAAAAGAGTTCATAAACATCTTCATCAGCATCAAGCAGTGAAAGCGCTTCACTGCTTGCAGAGAAGGCAAGATTTGTAATAGTGGCTGCTACCAGTTCCCGCAGACTTTGGGAAGCTGTGTGACGGTACAACATATCAAGCAGTGGACGCATAACACCTTTTCTGATCATCTCCTGTCCATTCCTTGGTAAACTAGAGAGGTTTAGAAGAGCTTTCACTCCTGCTTGTTTCACTTCAACTTCACCGTGTGATAACGAGGAAAGAAGGGAATCTAGAACTCCTTCCTCAAATAGAGATGACTTATTATGATCTGTCAACTCCATCTCTCCTAAGGTTTTTGCCATTAGGAGCTTCACATCACTGGATCCTGTTAGGTAAGGAGAAGATAATTAATGGTAATGATTTAGTACTCCATAAGCAAATATTAGAGCAGACTCTAATACAAGAAGCTGTTGAATGTAAATTTTGCTCCTCTAATGAATTGTGTGTCCAAGTATCTACATTGAATTCTTCTGTCATCACTCCTATCAGTGGGCATAACTGTAAGATTTTGCTAAATGTATTGGGCACTTTGTGGCTTCGGCAACATTATATTGAAAAAAGAAAAGCAGATGTGCAACTTGTAACTGATACTCTACTACCATTACAAAGAAATAGAGAATTCATCCATGCTCAATAACAAGAGTGGAACCATTCGAACCAAAAAGGAGTCATTCTGACACAGCTTATATCAGTTATATGAATACATTTGTTAAGAGCAGGAGAACTTTACAATTTAAAATTGCCAAGAAGTACATTAGGAGGCATTACAAACTCAAGTTTGTGCCATAGGAACTATTTATAATATTACAACATACCCAGTTTGGGGAAGGTGGTATGTACGAAGGCTTTACCCCTATCTTGTGATAGATAGGTTGTTCATGATAGACCCTCGTCTCAAGTAAAGGCATGAAAAGGAAATACATTAATGAAGAAGCCATGATGGAAATAATGGAGAAAAGAACAGTAGTAACAACAAATAGTATGATAATCAAAGCAAAGAGAAAAACATGTATAAAAAATGGAAGAATAAGTCAATACTGGATAACAGTGTTAAAGAAACTATTTGTAATATTGTCGACTGTAAACTATACAATCTCAAAGATCTACCGTGCCGCACAAGATTACATAAGTAATAATGCTATTGGTTTGATGCTGAATTTTTTTCTGCTGCCATCCTCCATTAAATTGCCTGAGTATATCACAATGTGTAAGGATTCCAAATTTAAACAAAGAAAAGAAAAAACTGTTCTCATCAATATCCCAGATCTTGGTAATTAATGACATGCGAACTGAGAAAGCCGGCAACTGCGACAACCTTAACCATTCTCAGGTTTCTATATATTCATCAAGTTATCCAAACCAAAAACTAAGAACCCACATCAGAAAAGTGTCGGGGTTCTTAAAGGTCAAAGAAGGCAATATGATTGAGAAACTAACCTGAAGAAAGGCGTTGCAACAAGTACTTGAAATAGTTAGACTGGGCCATCAGGATAACATTGTCATCAGAAAATGAAATGTTCTCCAAAACGTCTCTTGCATCTTTGGCAGCTTTGTTGTCATCACAGCTTGACATAGTAACTAACAGAAGTATGCAACCTTGAACCTTCCCAATGGACTCCTGAACTGACTTGCATTTTGACAATTCCAGTAACAATGCTACTGCTGACTTCCTTTCACCAATGCGACGTCCAAGAGAGCGAACAATAGATTCCAATGCATTATCAACTTCAGCAATTCTTTCCTGCAATACACTTAATGTGAGAGCCTTCAACAACTCATTAAAACTATCAAGTTTGCAGGTATGTGATATTATACTCTGCGCGTGATAACAAATAATTGATTCTGATTATACCATATTCAAATAATTGATTCTGATTATACCATATTCCAAATAATTGATTCTGATTATAACATATTCCAAATAATTCATATATGCAAGTAAATGACTTCATGACCATTTAGTTGACGTTGTATTGGATCTAGTTCCAGTCTGGGCGAGAAGCATGACATTTCAACATCACGCGTCTGAAACCATAAGTATATATAGGAAAAATACAGAAATGCGGGGGTCCGGTTCAGGGGAAATACAAATACATACAACTGGAGAAACATACTCTCCTCAAGGGTGTTAATTGCTCAGAGGTTTGAACTACCAAAGTTTGCATTATCATATCAAACTCGTCAGGATTTCTAATATGGTAAGTGTGATATTTTCCTGCATACACATCAACTCAATGTGTAGGCCTATAAAATTGCCAGACCTAGAATCAAATGAAACTGTTAGAAAGAATGTATGACATTCCTAACAAAAATCATAGGAAACTACACATAATGAACCATAAATTTCAACAACTAATTTCCATAAGCCCAGAAATGAATATTTTTAACCTAAAAGAACATGATATATGTGAAATTAGGTCTTAGACCTAACTCACACCCCAAAAGCTAGCTCAAAGGGAGGAGAATTGCCCAAGCCTTATAAGGAGTCCACTCATCTCATTAACCACCGATGTGGGACTTTTGTCATTCTTTAACACCCCACCTCACGCCCAGTGCTTAGCATCTGGTGCGTGGTAAATTTTGATTTCGGGGGTCCCAACATCGGGTGAGACATGTCCTGCTCTGATACCATGAAAGTTTAGATACTGAAAAGTATATTTTATTCATATTGTTTGTACAATATTTATAGGAGAACAAGTAAAGACCAATTAAACTAATCAATCCCTAAATCTTAGGAAATCCTTGAATCAAGGGATTTCCTCTAAACTATTTTCCTAGAATAATATATTTTAATCCTATATTTACAAAAACAGATTCTAATCAAATCTGCCAGCTTTATTTGTGGGGCAGATTATAATCAAATCTGTCAGCTCAATGGTGGAGCAGATTATGACTAAATCTGCCAACTCATTCAACAATATACTATAAAGGTTCTTTCTCTCTCTCTCTAAAGCAAATACCTAGTATAGATGTTCAAATGCATTTTGGCTCAATATGTCTCACATCAGCGATTAACTGTGAGAGATCCTCATTGCACAGCAGTTTTTCATATGGTCGTACGAAATGCCATTTCTGACTGAACTGGGCAATAGTGGTTCTCATACTCATACCTAATGACATTTAAATTATTTATTTAGAAAATTGTGTGAGGTCCACAATGCACCAAGGTGGATCATATGGTGCTCACATCGGCTACTCTACACTGTCAGTTCCCTCTTGGGCTTGTCATGATACTCAAATTGTTGTGCCCCAACCATGGTGACATTGTCGGATGAATATGAACAAAGTCAATATCTTTGGTCAGCCATTTCCACAAAGATTAAAATTAAGACTTGAACCTAGTGACAACATTCAATACATACACTGTTTTCAACTTCCATTTCCCACATTTTGAGAGATTAATAATCTTACATAAAGAAAGCAGAGACAGCGTGATCTTATAGGCCCTCAAAGTAAAGGACACATTGAAAAACATAATTTTTCAAAAAGAATAAGTACCTTAGCATCATCACCATCCTTTGCTAGTACGCAGAGCACCTCAAGAACAAGATTCCTGATATCCCTACTTTTCGAATCCAGTAGCTTGATTAGAATAGGAATATATTCCTCCATAATAACCCATTCTCGGTGTATTTCTCTCTGCGCACAAATATCCTTAACCCGTTCCAGGCAATTGAGAACTTCATCCTCCTCGGTGGACGATAGTTTCAATTTCATGTTAGCAATAGTGATCATTGTATTTCGGTCTTTCCATTCCTCAATTGACTGCCGCAGAGTTTTATTCGGCCGCATCATTGTATTGTTCAAAGGTGTAGATGTCATGGGACACAAATTTCCCTCTGCCAACCACTTCTCTATTGCACACCTTTCAAATGTATGCCCTGAAGGAGTCTCAACAGGATCAGTCATAACCTCACGTGTGATCGGGCAATAGAATGACAAAAGAGGTTCCAAAGGTTGATTGCCCAATGATTTCCGCTTTATGAAGTACTTCTTTTCTTTTTCCTGACGGGATGTTGCAGCATCCGCCCTTTCTAGCAGAGCAATTATTTGGTCCATCTGCAAGGCTTCAGCCTGGTCTTTCCTTAGCCGTGCATTGTCTATTTCATCTTTGAATTCTTCAAATTCTCTCCTTAAAGCTGAGCTTTCAGTTGAAACTCCAATGGCCTCAGCAATTGAAACTAACAACTTGTTGGCATAGGACCGATCAACATTTCTCTGATGTATACCTGAGTCTATCTTATTTAAAATCTCTTCTTCAGCTATGGCTGTTTTAAACTCCGCTGTACGCATACTATCAATCACCTGGACAATCTCTTCCTTTATACCCGAAGAAATGTCAAGAGAAGCTAAAGGAATGCAACTTAATGCACGGCTAATTTCCCTGGTGATATTTTGTATGCGCTTTGCAATATGCCGACAATTCATTAAGAGATAGACCTTGTTTTTCTTACTGCATTCCAAGATGAGTTGCCTTGCATCCACCGTCTGTTGGTTAAGAATTTGTATAACATTTTCCCAGGGTGTGGAATCAGTAATTTTCTTCCTATTGATCTCCTTAAGAAAAGGAACAATACGATTCAAATAATCTGAGAGTTCTGCAAAACTCTTTTTTTCTATAAAGACATTCTTGGAAGTAAGTACTATTTCAAGGATGCACTCTAAAGTTGAAGAGAGGACATCTACAAAAGGACCACCAATTACATCAGGCACCATGTTTTCACCCCCGAAAAACTCTCAAGGACCAGAGTTGAGGCTATCTCATCCCATGTGATTCAATCTAGCAAGTAGTAATTCCACTGTAGGAAAAGCCTTCACTTTGCTTTATCTTACCTCAACAAACCTTCACTACAATTTCCAAGTATGCAAATCAGAACACCCATTTTAAAAAATATATAAAAATTGAGGGTACGGGGAGGGGAATTTAACTGAGTTCAGGTAGGGAGACAAGCTACTAAAATTCTGCTCACAAAACACCCACTACTCAAAAGTTGTAAAAACACAAAATATAATTGCTACAAACTTTATATGCTAGTGAATTCAAGCAAATTGTGTTTTGGGGTTTTAGCTTGACAACACAAAAGTTGAAATCTTGGTAAAAACTTTCTCAATTCTACAGCTTTTTCAAGAACATGAGATGAAAAATGCTCATGATCAAGAAAGGGAATTAATAGATTATGTTTATACATTCATTTGAAGCAAAAGGGAACAAATCAAGTAGAGCAAGAAGACTTGTTTAAGTCAACGAAAATTATACTAAAAGATTAATGGTTGGTTGTTACAAAGTCTTGGCAAGAATTGTAAAAAATTTATAGCCCCAACTCAAATAATCAAAAGCTTTGTTGACTGTGCTGCGAGAGTTACCTGGAAAAAAAATAGAAAATTGGAGAACTCGAAACTACATGATATTTTGGACTTGGCAAGAAAATGCAGGTGAAAATTCCAGGAAGTACAATAATAATAATAACAAATTTAACAAAGTAGATTGAGAAATTGCATTGAACTTTTCCAAGTGGTACAGTATAAAGGACTTGGCCCAAGTTTCTACGTGGGGTTCCTCCATTTTTTTCCTGGCTTTTACGTATATATAATTATTAAATTCTACTTACTAATCTTTTCTACCTTTTGATACATATTTTTCCAGGGGTTCAAGGCACGCATAATATATTTATTTTAATCATTAAACTTCAAATTGCTTAGGCACCTCCACTACACTCTAATACCTATTTTATTCTATAAATATAAAATTTTCTATTTTTTTAACTATAAACTTTAACTCAATTCTCTATTTTACTTTCTAAGAAATAATTTTTTTCTCTGTTTTCAATATTATATTATTATTTTATTTATATTTCATTTTCTTACTTTGTCATGTAAATATGTTCTCTTTTTTAAAAAAAAAATAATCACTCTAAAAAATTTTCATGTAATATAAAATTATTACTTTCCAAATTCTTTATTTAATATAAAATTATATTTATTCTAAAATTTTACAACTACAGATAATTGAAAAAAAAAAAATTACAAGCATAACTACAACCACAAGCATAATAATACTTTAGTTCATACATTATTTTTTATCTTAAATTTAAAAACGACCTATCAAATTACTAAATTATTATTGCGACTTTTAAAATTATTATGTTATGTATTGTGTTGTTACTTTGTATTTAAATTATTATGTCATGTATTGTATTTTTAAATTAAAATTTCTGTCTTATCATTTAAATTTTTACGCATTCTTCATAGTCAAAATCAATAATAATATCAAATTATCTTTTAAAGTGACGAAAATTGATTTTTTTTTTTGAAAATATTGTTAATTCGGGATGAAAGTAGAATGTATTAAATAATATTTTTTTAAAATGTTGTATTACATTTAAAAAGAATTACAAATATTAAAAACTTAATCAATAGTCTTATATGAAAAATAATATGTTAGTTATAAATAATAGAAAAAAATATTAAATTAATAAAAAAAAGTAAAATAGAGAAGATGAACTATTCACCTCTCTATAAATAGAGAATAGAGAGTTTTTAGAAAATAATCGGAGACTCAATTCTTATTTTACTCTTTCAATATAAAGAGTGAAGTGTAAAATAAAATGAGATTGAAGATAATCTAATTAAATTTATATCGCGAATGGCTTATTAATTCTAATTACTAAAGATGCTTGGTTGGACAGTGGACTGGTGGTGTTGACTTTTGCAAGGGATAAAAGCTAAAAGGTTTAATTTTAATGGATGAACCTCTAAAATTGTCATGATTTTCACTTAGAGACTTTAATTAGATGATATTTATTTTAGATATTATAGTATGGTTTTATTATGTTTTTTTAACACCTTTTTAAATATCAATACAAATATATAATATATGTGTTACACTCGTAAATGATGAATTAGACCATATCTATTATTTGAGTCAAAAATATTTTTTATACAATTGATTTTGAGTAATAATTATAAACCCACTAAAATAAAATTTAAACCTAGAAAAGAAAGTCCCCCACACCACCAATTAACAAACCACCACCACCCCCGCCCCCGCGCACCGGTTGTCTTCTACCCTTACCTCTTTTGCAGAAACGTCTACTTGCACACAAGATTTGCGCACTATTTGAAAATAAAATTTCCTTACTAAAAGAAAATACAATCCCTTGTTTTGCCTAATAAATAACTTGATAGTGAATAAAAGATGTTTGCTGGTTCAAACATTTCATTCAAGAAATTTAATTTAGGGTAAAATGATATAATGAAACATGTCTAAAAATGAAAATTATTCAGTTAAAATATCTAAATATAAAATTATGTTTACTTTAGAGAGCTAGGCCCAAAAAAACATAACCATACGTGTCATTAATGAGCAGATGGCCGCGTTCTGGTCCCGGGAAAGTAATGAGCGCTTCAAATTTGGAAAGAATAATAGTACCAAATTTTGTCCCTTATGTCTTTTTTTTTGGGGGGGGGGGTTCTTTCACGAGTCATCATGCGCGGATTCACACTAAAGTGTTGTTATGCAACTTATAGAAATTACAGATATCACAATTTAGACAAGGTTTAAATTTAACTTAAGCCTTTTTTGCCTTTGCATGTCATGTATTTGTATTGAAATTTGATTGAATAAATTTACGTATTATAAGACCTATTTTATAAAAGGGTGGAGGAAAGACATATTAAACATCATTTTTTCAATTTTCAAGAGCTAGAATTCAAAATTTAAATTTATTTCACGATTGTATTTTGTCACTTTTATCTTTTGAGTTTTTCTGAGTCATACCTAACAATTAGAAAGAAAAACAATACGATAACAAATTATAATAAGTTATATTATGTACTTTTTGAATATTTAATTTCAAAAAATGATCAGGGTTAGTGATCTTTAGAGTGTGTCAATTTAATGAAATCTCTAATATTTTCTTCGAAACTAAATTTAATGGTCTTTCAACTTGATCAAACATGATATAACTTGTATTATTGAAGACATAACTTTAGATAAAGAGAAGTAGAAATTACGAATTAAAATAAAAGATTAATAGAGTAAGATTATGTTACCGCGTAAAGAATTAGGATGGTTAGTAGCATGATGTACACGTGCAGCTATGGTGATATATTAGGATTACTGCCGCTTCTTGTCCACATACGAGTTTACGACTATTGGCTAAGAAAGTTCTCCCTTTCTTTTGTGGGAAGACTTTTAGGGGTTGTTTGGTAGGGAGTATTAGGAGACATAGTCCAAGTATTATATATAGTATTATTTAATACTATGTTTGGTAGGAATTTTGGATCTATGTATTATCAATCTAGGGATTAGTTATGCACCCTACATGGTATTAGAGGGTGTATAACTAATACCTTCCATTTGGTGGTATTAGCTCTAATACCATGGGACTATTCTAGGTAAAGACAAAAATACCCCCTCAAATCCTTTTAATATTTTATTTATTTTTTGATTTTATATTTTATATTTTATATTTATACTAATAAATTTTATTTAAATAAATTAACTTACAAATTTTATTATTTAGATATAATTTTTTGTTTCTAAAATATGAATTATTTAATCTATTTATTATTATTAATATAAAATATTATAATCCGACTAATATGCTAATGTTGATGTATGAATTTAAGAACAATTCATAAGTAAAATAATGTCTCTTAACGAAAGTTCATTAAACATTACACAAGTAGTCTAAAACAAGAGTGTGTGTGTATAAAAATAGTTTAATTTATTTTTTTATATTTATTTTATTTTATGTAAAGAGTTTTTTTTTTAATTTATTGATACAAAATAAAGTTCAATAAATTTTCTCTATAATCATTATAGTTGTGTGACCTTTTGAGTTATTAACTCCAATTTATTAAGATGACAATTATTTACTCTCAAATAATTTAAGTGAGAAAATATTGAACATGGCAATAAAAATTTTGTTCTCCTAACTAGTTAAAAATGTTATAAAAAAAATAATATTCTCCGTTAATTATCTAATTTGACTCAATTACATAAAATAGAAAATCTCATAATAACTCTAGGGTATAATTGGAAAGAATTTTTTTTTCAAACTTTTAAACCACACATAAAATTAGATAAAAAACAATGAACCAAACACTTGATAAAAATAATCCCTGCATTACTAATCTCTGCATTACCAATCCCTGCATTGCTATCCCTGCATTACTAATCCCTGCATTATTCATCTTTGTACCAAACGACCCCTTAATTGCACAAGTTGCAGTAGAATGTTGCTCTTGTTTCTGACTTATGTGATTAGTTTTTTGAATTTCAACATTCTAATAAATTATTTTTATTATAATTATTTTTTGAATATTTTAAATTATTAATTATAATGACTTTTAAATTTTATTTGAAAAAACTTTAAAAATTCATATAAGAATTTACGATAAAAATTAAACTGTTTTGACTTTTGAAATTTAAATTATATCATATAAATTAGAATGGGATAGAAGAATAGTTGAAATCATCACTGGTTTTTTCCTGTATTGTACTTTATATTCATATAATGTCAAATAATACATAAAGACTTTATGAAGAGAGAAAATTCCACGAGGTCAGGATTTCCACAGAAAGTGTTTTTTTTCTTCTTCTTATAGACGTAAGATGGAAATGTGCTGAAAAACGATTGAGATGAACCATTTACTTGATGCTGAAAGAAGAAGAAGAAGACAAGTGTGGAAAAACTCTTCTTAATATAACTATTTAAGTTTTAAGTGGGAGATAAACTTTCAAAAACAAATATAAATTATCGAGAGCGTGAGTTTCATACTTAAACTATCACTTTTTAATTTGAAAAAACATATTTCTCACTTTTGTATCACTCTCAGGTGTGTAATACACTCTCTTTTTTATTTTAAAAAATTATTACATTACACACCACATGAACAAAACATTCAACCTTGACAAAAATTAAATAAATTCTTAGTATTATTTAAAATTAAAAATTAAAAAATTATTATCCAAGAAAATAATATTTCTTTTATAAAATAAAATGCAAAGTATTTCTCTTACTCTACTCCATCACTTCCTCTCACAACGCCCCCCTCCCCACCTCGAAGACTAATTAAGATATTAAATTCTACCCACCCCACCTAATTCTCTTCTTTCAATTTTTTTTCTCATTTGTGTTAAATATATATATATATCAAAATTATCTTTTACTTGCTGTCGCAAGACATTTTTTAATTTGTTACTTATTTATGTTATATTTTCTAAAAATATGTGTATGTACAGAGAAAATAACCAAAATGGTCCTTAATGTATAAGGGTTAATTAATATTGGTCCTTCATATATACTACCTTATTCAAATAGTCTTCATGTATATAAAAAACTGAACATTTTAGTTCTAACCCTAAAACTAATCATAAAAGTTAAAAAATTTGTTCACTTTAAGGGATCCCATGAAATTAAAACGTGAAAGTATCAGTTCTATCTCAATCTTCTTTCTTCTTTTTCTTTTTTTTGATCAGACTCAATCTTCTTTGCTCATGAATTTTTCTTTCAATTGACAAAACCCATTTTTACTCGCAATCTCTTTCTTTTTTTTTTGCAAATTTCAAACAAATATTTTTAAGATTATATTCTATCCTTGTTCATTCAAATTATTTGAACAGTAAAACAAAACAAGTAAATACATTAAAAGATTATTAACTTAGAAAAGGGGAAAAACAATATTCTTCCCGTATAGAGCTTTCATAAGAGAAAATAGTTGGTTAAAGCTTAGAAATAGTTGACTTATGACAGTCTCGCAGGAAAAATGAAGTATTTTATCTACTTTACTTGATTCACATTTGTACGAATGATCTCGTTTTATTTATGTTTATGTATGAAAACGTGAGTTGCTGAAAATTTTGTATAGTGGGTGATAAGAAATGGGGTGTAATGTTATTTTTCTTATAAGTATATTGGAGGTGGTGGTTGAGGATGCAGAATGAGATTTAATGGTGAAAGAAAAAAGATTGAGGAAGAATGGCTAGTTGTCACTGAGACTCACAATTTAACAAAAATTTTAACCTTGATGGTTAATTTTAGGGTTAAGGATCAAAATGATCTCTTTTAACATACATTAAGGACTATTACAATATGGTACTCTCTCCGTTTAAAAAAGAATGTCTCTATTTTCTTTTAAGTTTGTTTAAAAAAGAATGACCCTTTTCCTTTTTTGGCAACATTTTAACTTTAACTTTCCACGTGACATGTTTAAGACCACAAGATTAAAGGACATTTTGATACATTTGACATAATTTTAATCTAGAACCACAAGATTAAAAGTCTTCTTTCTTTTCTTAAACTCCGTTCCAAGTCAAACTAGGCCATCCTTTTTGAAACGGAGGGAGTAATATATATGAAGGACCATTATTATTCAACCCTTATACATCAAGGACCATTTTGATAATTTTCTCTGTATGTACATATCTAACACAAAATAAGAAAAATGTAGAAAAAAAATATGTGTAATTTTTCAATTTCGATATTTTATCCATGTGGAATGTCATGTGTCAAGGTTTTTCAAATAAAAAGAGAGAGTGTGTTACATACACCACTAAGGTGTGTTTCTCAAACTAAAAGGTAATAGTTTAGATATGAAACTCACACTCTCAATAGTTTAGGTATGAAATTCAAAAAAAGAGAATAATTTAGATGTGTTTTGACACTTTATCTCTTTTAAATGGCACACACAACAGCTTAGGCTTCTATAAAACAACAATTGTATTAAGCCAAAAAGAATCTGAATTTTACTGCAAAAGGTATCCAAAGTTGCGTTCTTGAAGGTTCGTGCAAAAGGATGCATCAGGATGCTAAGGTGCCAGAATACGTTTCTTATAAAAAGATCAGCAACTGCTTCACCCCTTGCTCCTACAACAAATTTTAGTGAGAGCCCAAAATGAAGAGGCTAGTACATTATAGTCAATTAGAATTCAGACAAAAGGACTGAAGAACTTACAACAGACACTCAGTATAATATAGTTACAGAATAGCAAGCCCTGCAGTTAGCTCCCACGATATTGCTACAGACCTTAAATAAGAACAACAACACCAGCTATCTTACAGATTTGTCTATTTTATGCAGTTCTCTATATGTATCAGGATAAAGTAGCTCAGCAAGAATCTTTTCGAAAAAATCCTGTCCTTTTCAAAGCTATTTCCAATCACTGAGAAACAGTAATATGATGTAAAGAGTAACGAAGATAAAGGACTACCGTACAATTTTAGACGACCACTTCCTATGACATCAGTAAGACAAAACCATCTTATGTACAACCAAAAAAAAAAAAAAAACAGAAAAAAACATGGAGGGAGTAATCACAGAAAGTGGACATGGAGTGTTTGCAACAAAACAAAAGACCAAGCAATCTCAGCAAATATCCTCAAAAAGTGGACATGCTAAAATGATTAGACATACAACTAAAGCAGTCAAGGCTTTGTTACTGAAGGACCAAAGCAAACATTTAAAATTGTTGAAAGTTAAATGTTCAATGTTGTGGATCACGACAACGAAAATCAAATTTTACCAATTACTGAAGGACAAAAAATGAAATTATCTGAAAAACAAATCTCTAGAGTTCAAATCTTCATAACATACATATGAATTGCACATGACCATTATAGAGGTGAAGAAAAGCCAAGTTTTGCGGCAGAAATTAGGAAGCTATATTTTAATTATGTGCTAGGAATCCTACTAGGTATAAGAACTCGGTGGAGTTACCCTACCCTCACAAAATAGAAATACATAAGAGTTGGAACAGGATGATGTTAGATATCATAAACAAAACATATACGATGCCTTGAGAAGTAGCCTTTGTAAACAAGACAGAAACTCTAGAAAAAGAAAGAAGTTCAGGAAATAGCAAACGTGTTACCAACTTCTTTGAAGCAGATGAAGGCATCTTATCCAGTTATGATGCTTGCCTCCTCGTGAAGTACTCTTTTTCCGCAGCAAATCACAAACAAGGCTTGGGAGAGGGTGCTGATTCTTTCATTAATCAAATGAAAATAAATGGACAAATAAGAAACCCCTCTATATTTTGAATATCTATTGGAACAATTCTGGAAGCAAATTTGAGAAGTGCAGCAAGATAATTTTCTGAAAGTTTGCTTGGTATAGGCATCATATCTCTAAGTAGACAATTTTGCTTCAAGGCTTTGCTTTTTTTCTTCCATAGATCTCTCTTCTTCTTCTTCCTTTTTATTATAGGCTGTAATGTGATTGGACAACTGCAAGAAGAGTCTCTTATGTTGTAGTGCTAGAAATGACTAACATAAGTCATAGTTTTCTTTCTACTTATACGTGAATAATGGAAGAGGACATTTCATGATGATGTAGTGTAAATATTTATGTGAAGTGCTAAGGGATTAATTCTCCAAGTTTGTTCTTCCTTTACACATAATAAGACGGACATAATTTACAACAATATTAATTAACCTACTCTATCTCAGAGCAATACAGTACTAGAGCTGTATACATGGTTAAAAGCCATTTCCTTTTACTTGTTTGATCCTTTTATGTTGTCATCAAACAGCATATCCCATGCTTCACATTATTATTTCCAGCCTCCTTCCACAAATGGCTCCGACACTGTCGTCCAAAGAATATCAAGGTTCTTCTGAACTTCAGACATGTTTGCACAGGGGAACTTGTACCATCTTGAACCAGGCACCGAGACCATCACTAATACTCTCATTAATGGGTAATTCTTGAGTGAACCATGCTTGCTCCCACTTTAGAATCAAATGTTGGGTATGAGGAACGATAGAACAAACATTTACACTTCATTCTCTGACAATGTCTCATCCAAAACGGAACATACATTTCGAATATCAGTAACAAACTTGGCCACAAGGACTCCCCAAGTTTCAGCATCAACATCACCTGATGCAGCCAGAGCAAGCACCCTTAAAACTTCTGTGTTGAGTTCAGAGTCAAGAAGCCCCTTAATTAAGATGAAATAAGTAGATTTGTTTGGGTGACACCCTTTGTCAAGCATCTCTTCCAGAACTCTAATTCCTTCCTTAGCATTTCCAACTTTGCAAAAGCCTTTGATCAACATGTTGTAAGTAAAAGCATTAGGAATGCAACCCTTGTCTACCATGTCATCCCATAACCTCCCAGCTTCATGCAGTTCTCCTTTCTCACACATCCCAGCAATAAGCATGTTATATGTCAAAACACTAGGACTCGAACTCTTTTCAAACTCGTCAAATAATTTCCTTGCTTCCCGAATCTGTCCCTTCTTACAGAGCCAGTGAATAAGTGTGCTTAATATTGTATTATCTGGAGTACAATTTTTTACCAACAGTTTCTTCCACAAATCACACGCCTCCTCAACCTTCCCCTCTTCACACAAGACATCAATCACCTTAGAGCAAAGTGTTGGGCTTGGTATATACCTCTTATCTAGCATATCATTAAGTAAATTAACAGCTTCACCGGACTTCTTTTCCTTGCAAAATGCCTCAATCATAATTCCATATGTCACTTCATTAGGCCCAATCCCATTGTCGTCCATCTCATCCATTATCTTAGCTGCATCAATAAATTTCCCTTGCTTAACATAACCATGCATCAAGATAGTGTACGTCGTTGCATCAGGCAACCACCCTCTATCAACAATTTCATCAAACATCCTCTTCGCGCCCACTAAATCACCAAGTGATACATAACAACCTAAAATGGTTGTGTAGCTCACAACATTGGGAACTATTCCCATCACAGGCATCTCATCAAGAACTTTAATTGCACTATTAATATCGTCTTTCTTACAGAGAGCATTCAACAAGATATTACAAGTAAACACACTGGGCGTTATATGCAACTTCTTCTGGCAATTCTTAAACAAAGCGTAAACAAAATCATACTCTTTGTTTTGTACTAAAGCATTCAATAAAGCATTAAATGATCTGACTGACCTCTGAACTCCAAATTTTTCAATACGCAGAAAGGTCTTAAGGGCCAATTTTGGCTTACTAGCAATCCCATAGTTCCGAATCACATTTACAAACAAAACTTCCCCACATTTAATGCCGGAATTTCGTAATTCAGTTAAAAGGGTCTCTACTTTATCAAAGGCACGAGCACGGCAGAGCTTGTTGATGATGGAGTGGTAGGTTTCGTAATTATGGAAAAAACCAGGGTGGAAGTTGCCAGCGTGGTGAAAAATTTGGAGGGAAAGGTTAACATCATGCTGGGATTTGACGAGTGAGATGAGATTTTTATGCGAGAGGTATCGGGGCCACGGTTTGATGGGTGGGGTAACGGTGTAGGATTGGAGAAGCTCCGATTTGGATTTGATGGTGGCGAGGTGCTGGTACGACGGGTGGGTCTTGAAGGGGTCATCATCATCGGAAGCGGCGGTGGTTGAGAACAAGTGGGTGAAGTTGATTGAGGTGTAGACCCGCCGTCGGTGGCCGGCAAACTTTGAGGGCATTAACATGGCCGAAACTCGGTGACTACGACGTTTCGATGTTGGTTTCTGAGTTTACCCGCCGCTCCGAGACAAACTTCTTGCTTAATTACATTTCTTCCTTATATATCTTACAAAACTACATTTAACCCCTCCTTCTTTCAATCTTTGTAACATTAAGTCTATATATTATTTTACACTCCTAAAAGACCTTAGTAAGTAGTTAGTTACCTTTTGTTTTCTTTACTAACAACGTTAACAAATCTAGTGTAATCTCACAAACGTGGTTTAATGAGAATAATAGGACATGGCATGTATAGTTATAGGGTAGAAAGATTATTTTGATTGATCCCCAAATATTTCTTTTTTATTTAAATTTAAAACCGATAATATAAACGTCTTACAAATAGAGAGGGTTTGAAGAGGATAAGAAGACATGACCTGATCCATATAGTTATAGGGTAGAAACTAGAAAAGTTATTTTGATTGATCCTCACAATTTTTCTCCTTTATTCAAACTTGAAATCGACAATGTGAACGAGCTTACAAATAAAGAGTATTTCTTTACTATAACATTACATAACAAATAATTGTGTTGGAGAAGAGTGAAGATGATTGATCCTAATTTTCCTATGCGTAGTGACATTTTCCTTTCCAAAAAACTATTCTTCGCCTCAGCGATTCTTATCATTAATAACACAACACTCGATGCCAGTATGCCACATAATATATACTTTCACGTCCATGAAGCACTTAATTCAAATAACTTAACCAAAACAGTTCCAAATTAAAGGAAAAAATGATTATCAAGTAATATGAAATCTATACGCCAAACACATGTATTGCCATCATTTGAAGAGAAAAAAATGTAAAAAACCACACTTAAATTATCTTTTTTATAAAATTTCATATCTAAACTATTTAGAGTGTGATTTCATAGTTAAATTATCACTTATTTGTTTGAAAAATACACGCTTTTCTTTTGTAAAAAAAATTATCACATCACATTCCTCATGAGTAAAACATTTCACCATGACAAAAATTAAAGGCAAAATACATAAAAAAAAACTTAAACTTGGCACGAAAACTCGCTTTAGTACTTAAACTACACGGGTGTTTATATACCCCCTTAAAGAACTTGTAAGTGAATTATATATCACCCCAATGGCTGACGTGACAAATTAAAAAAAGAAAAGTGCGTAAACAGAAAAAAAATTGAAAAAAAAATAGAACCAGTGGGTCCAACTTTGTCTTCCATGACCCTCTGTTTCATCTCCTTTCTGATTTTAACTCTCTCTCTCTATTCCGTCGACGGAAAAAATTTGATGACAACTACTCGCCGGCGACATCATTATGACTCCCTTCTTACTCGTTTATCATTGCTCCATAAGAGATCAACCACCCGATCTCATAAAAAAAAAATCACTACTTCAGTGATTTGACTAAATGCCGTTCGTACTCATCTCCTTGGCTTTTTTCTATTTCTCTTTAAAAAAATTATTCTTTTTATGTATTTTCGTATTTCGGCGACCACAATAAAAGGTTTGAAAACCTTCAGATCTATCAATCTTAAGTCTATTATAACAACAATAACTCCGATAATTGCCATTGAAGCTCTAGCAACTCTAGCTTCAATTATATATATATATATATTAAAAATTATTAGAAAATCATGTTGTTTGTGTTAGTTTTCTATCTAGGAAACTTTTAATTTTAGCATTATAATGGAGAAATGGAACGATGAAGGAGACAACAACACTGAAAATGGGACAAGAAATTGTATGGAAGAATAAAAAAATGAAAAAGAAAATATGACATGGATAAAGAAAAAAAAACTAAATCTTTTCACCATTGACATATTGTCGAAGTGTCACTGAGGTGGCGCTGATGTGGCCGCGTGTATATCACCTCCCAACCATGAAGTTTGTATTGTATATATAAGGTTGTATTTAATTCACTTACAAGTTCTTTAAGGGGGTATATAAACACCCGTGTAGTTTAAGTACTAAAGCGAATTTTCGTGCCAAGTTTAGGGTTTTTTTTATGTATTTTGCCAAAATTAAATAAATTATTAGTATTAGTCAAAATTAAAAATTAAAATTGTTATCCCAAAAAAAAATTATAAAATAAGTAAAATATTTTTGTTATCTACACCTCCCCCACCCATTTTTTTGTTGTTTTTCTTTTACATTTAATAATTTAAATTCACTTTTTTAAAAAAAGTTGGGATAGTAATACTTTAATGTCTAATTTTTTTTTTAATTAATATTAATAATTTATTATTAAATTTTTGTTAAGGTAAAATAATTTAGGGAAAATTACGCGGCTAAGCAAACTTATACTATTTAATTACTCATCATAGCTATAGTTTGCTATAATTACCACTCGCGACTAATATTATACATTAATTACGTGGGCTGGCTTCGAGTTTGTATAATTAGTCATGTTTGTATATGTATAAATAATCAAGATATACGAATACATATGTATAATATACAATGTTTTAACCTATATACATATACAATTCACCTCTCTCCCACTCTCTACCCCCTCTCGCTCGCCTCTCGCCTCTCGCCTCTCGCCTCCCTCTCTCAATATCACTCGCCTCTCTCCTCTCTCTCCCAGTCTCGCTCGCCTCTCTCCTCCCTCTCCCAATCTCTCTTGCCATATATACAAATACATACGTATAATGTACAATTATCTAACCAATATAATATACAATTCACCTTTCTCCCACTCTTTTCCCCCTCTCTCTCGCCTCTCTCCTCTCTCTCCCAGTCTCGCTGGCCTCTCTCCTCCATATAACATGTAGCTACAAATTGTAATTATCAAACTATAGCTATGGAGAGTAATTAACTATTTTAAGTGGCTATATATGAAAGTTTTCCAATAATTTATCCACGTGAAATGTCATGTGTCAAAAAATTTTCAAATAAATAGAAAAAGCATTACACACCGCTGAGTTGTGTTTCTCAACCTAATAGGTGATAGTTTAGGTATGAAACTCACACTCTCAACAGCTTATATGTAAAAATAAAAAAACGAATAATTTAAATATATTTTTGACACTTCTCTCGATAAAAAATAAAACAAAATGTACTAGTGAAGTTTGAGGTAGGATGAGGGGTAAGCGGAAGTTGAGGACATGTTGTCAACCACCTAACACATGTTTTGTAGCTTCTTGTTGTTTTTGGGCCTATGCGTCAGGCCGAAGGAAACCATTTTTGGACCCGCTGTTGCCAGCCCAGTTCTGACTGTGACCTGCTAGTTGGTACATACGTTAGTGAATATAATTAATAATTAAATAATAAAAGTGTATTCTATCTAATTCTCTCTAACACTTCAGTTTTTTTTATTAGATCATCACACACTTCAATATGGTATCATAGTAAGCAGAGGTCTTGAGATAGAATCTGATCGCTGTCCAAAATTAAAAAGAATTTTCATTGGCCCACGAAAAAGAATCAGACCCGCACGTGAAGAACCATTGAAATGGTCACACTGTAACAATACAAACCTACTGGGCACATAAGTGAGATAGATTTTGGAATATTGTGGTAAGAGTGAATTGTAGCACTAAAAGATTGACGGTACTTGTTGATTGTGCTGTTTGTAACTATGACAAAAAAAAAAAATGATCCTAAAGTCTTTGATTATGTTGTCTGTAACCATAATTCAAAATGTTTACAAGGCTGGATATTTTGATCAATTTAAGGTTGCTCTCTAGCTAAATTGAGATAAAAAAAAAGATAAATTCAGGAGGATTGGTATCAACCTTTGATCTGAAAAATTGTATAGATAGTTATTATTAAGATAAACACATGAGTAGCAAATTTCGATTATTCCGGTATTTTAATGTCCATATTCTTTAATTTTTTCGTATTTACATAGTTAATTTCCTTAGGGGCCGTTCGATCACGGCATAAGAGGGCATGTTATTCATATATTAAATATTGCATTAGTTCTATGTTTTATAAAAGTTTTTTACTAGGTTGAAAAGTCAACATGACTTATACAATGTTTGGTTGTATTTTTGTAGTCCAACATAATTAATAACTACATAACTTATGAGGGAATCTATGTATATGAAGTTACGCAGGGTAGAAAGTAGAATAAGTTATGAGGGTATTAGTTATACCTGTATTAAAATGATAAATTACATATTTACCCTGTTAATTTATCTTATTGTTTTTAATTGGAAACTTTATTGTTTTTCTATATATAGATTTGTTGTTTTTATTTCTTTTTTATATTTAGACCATTTTTATTTCTTTTAATTTATATTATTTGTTTTAATTGGAAACTATCGTGTTTCCTATCAATATGTGTTGTTTTTATTTCTTATTATATATAGATTATTTTTATTTCTTTTTATACTTACCGTTTTGATTGATTTATGCAAATATAAATATTTTTTAATATTAGAAATTGATTGTATATTTTTTACTGTACATATGCTAATCAAATATTAGTCAATATATTTCACATTTTATTAGCATGTATTATTATTTTGTAATTAATATATATTAATAATTTACAATAATAGTTAATAACTCATGTATTATAATCTCTACGTAACTAAATAATATCTACATAACTAATATTTACATAGTTAATACCCGCATAACTTAACTTGCATAACTAAATCCTGCATAACTAATACCTACGTAACTAAATCATGCATAACTAATACCTACATAACTAAACCCTGCATAACTAATACCTACATAACTAAACTCTGTATAACTAATACCTGCAAAGCTAATACCTATATAACTCTAACCAGTAACCAAACAACCCTTATTTCATGTGACTGTCGTTTGGCAGTTGGCACTGATACTTTGCAAACTTTTGCTTATAAATTACTGTCTGTCCCTAGTTCATTTCTTTTAGTCGTTTTTAATTAGTTGTTTATTATAACAAATTAATGATAATTATTAATCTATTTTATCTTTAATTAATTACTTCAAAAAAGATCTAACTTCTTGAAAAATTTTAATTTTTAATTATATTACTTCACAATTTTTTTGGCAAAAAACAAAAAAAATGTTACATCAATCATTATTTTCATGAAATATCAATTTAAAAGTAGATATGTAATTAGAAACGAAGTATTTGGCTCAAGTTTGGAGACTTTCCTGTGCCAATTATGGAAAGCCTGTTTTGGGCCTACAAAAAGAAGATTCAATCTTGATTTAAAAAATTGTTAAAAAAAATTAAAAATTAAAAATGAATTTGAAAAAAAAAAAAGAAGTTGATCGAACAAATTGAAATAAAATGACATAACACATGTTAACCATAGTTGTGCATTCTAACTTGAATTTTTCAACAATTAAAGTTAATTACTTTATTTGATATAAGCAGCCCCTAAATCTAATAATATGGTTTAGACAACAAATTGGCAAATAACAGTGTCGGTGCTGCCACTCTCAAGAAAATGAGAATCCCCCCTGCTTTATTTCTCTTTTGACCATTCAATCATGACTTGTTACTTCACCTACAGTTACCATGCCATATGGCACTTTGATCCACACAAACTAACCTTCTGCAGCCATCCGATAAAAAATATTTTTTCCGTTTTAATTTATATGATATAATTAATTAGAAATAAAATTTAAGAGATATGTTTAGAAAATTATGGTCTAATGAAATTAATATGAGTGCTTTTCAGAAAAAGAAAAAAAAAGTCAAATAACTGCCATAATATTATGTCTCTTTTGTGGGAGAGTTATCAGATTGCATTAAGGTTTACATTATTGTCGTCACGTGAATTTGCTGGAACTGTACACTAAAGCCCATTATTTACTTTTGAATCCTTTTTTCAACAACAAAAAAAGAGGGTAAGGAGAAACAAAAAATGTATATTTTAATGTGTGAATTCGTAGCAAAATTCCAGATGTTTAATTCCTTTTTACCCCCATTATTCGAAATAACAAATGAATCAAAATTTATGTGTGCACAGAGGCCTCATTTTGCACTCTTTGTTGTTGGACCTTAAAGTTGAGATTTTTCTTATGATACAGATAGAGAAAAACGAATTGGTAGAAGTTATTTCTGACTTCAAATCAAATGACTTATGTGCATGAATTCTAATGAGTCAAATTCCGTCAAAGCATATAATTAAAATATTATTCTAAGCAGGCTCATAAATATAAATGTTACTTTACTCTGCTCAGTGCACCAACCGTTCATTGAATATGATAGCTATATTATTTCTTTCCTTTTAAATTATTTATCTCTTTATTAGTCTATTTAGAAATAAAAATTGCTTTTTTAAAAATAACTTTTCATATAACATATTTAAACTACAAGATTAAAGAAAATTTTAATATATCTATATTTTAAAATCAAAGTTTTATTTTATTTTAATTTTTTCTTATGTCAAATCAAAATCAGACAAATAAGTTAAAGTGTACGAAATATATATCACTTTTATATTGATGCAACAGAAGTTACGGAGATAATGAGGTTTTGTCATTTTAGGAGGGCCCCCATTTGGTTGTCTAATGTAGGGTTCCACACCAAACCAATGAACTTTAGCTTTTTGATTAAATTTTCATAATTGGAAAAAGGTTGTCGTAATTATAAGGCACATAAGCACTATGGTCCCTCCATAATCATAAGTTGTTTTCTTGAAAGGCTAATTACAACGCATTTTCCCGGGCATTTCGCCTTAAATTAAGACCCCCACATTAAAAATGAAAATAGTAACAATCTTTACATAAATGTACAGTACATTCAAGATTTTAATAAAACACACCAACATACACACACATTTATTCAGTGGTCGAATTGAAACAATTCATGTCATGTCAGGTTACTGTCCAGTGTCACTATATACAAAATGCATCAGCAAGACCAGTAAAGGAGTAAATTACTAATCATCTAATATTTTTGTGTGTGAAGAATTTCAGGAACAAGTAGTTGTATTGGGACGTTGAAACAAGACGATGAACCAAGAAATGAGTGGCTTTGAGGATCAGAAGCAGCAGCAAGATCAAATGAAACGTGTAAATGGGGTTCATCATAATGAGGATAAAATAGATTATGTGTTTAAGGTGGTGGTGATTGGAGACTCTGCTGTTGGGAAAACTCAGGTTCTTTCCAGGTTTGCTAAGAATGAGTTTTGTTTTGACTCAAAATCAACAATTGGTGTTGAGTTTCAGACTAGAACTGTTTCTATTCAGTCTAAAGTGGTTAAGGCTCAGATCTGGGACACTGCTGGACAAGAAAGGTTTGCCTCTCTGTTCTTCTCATTAGTAATTGATTCATTCATGTTCACATATATGCCCAGTTTAGTTTCCCTTCCACTTAGTTGTTGGGTGTACGAACAAAGTCTTAAATAAGTAGCTAAAAAGAAAATGAATCTACATATAAGGTTGTGAGGTTGGCCTAAAAGTGGACAATTTGAGTTGTATTAGCTCAACATTAGTTTCATGATGACTACTGCTATAAGCATTTTACTCATTTTCCCAAACCAATAGGAACTTGCATTACAACACTAAGTCAATGGAGTTGCCACAACAGAAAATTCACCGTAAAATGTTCTTATGTCCATAGATACTTCAATTGGATAGGTGAGAATCGAAAAAAATTAGTAATGTTTTCATATGAAAAAATCATGAAGTTTTTCACTTTTTCAGTGAGAATAGAAAAAATGGTAACGTTTTCATATGAAAAAATCATGAAGTTCTCCACTATTTCGGTGAGCATTTGCTTTCCACTATTTCAATAAGAATGTGTGTTTCACTATGCATTTTTTAGTGACCTTGTTCGGTGAAAAATGAGTAGAAAAATCATGTTCTATAGCACAGAATTCCCACGGTTTGCGGTGAAAAAAAATTTCTCTGTTTCTAGTAGTGAGACGAATAAGTTAATTTTGAGAGATTGTAGTGATGTTTTAGTCAATCTAAGCACAGTAGCAGGAACATGGTTGTGGAATTAATAAATTGATTGTACCTGCTACCTTTCACAATCTAACTTAACGAGGGCCCAAATCATATTTGATTTTGTAGCTGTTAAGATATGATGATATCATGTTTTTCATATAATGACAATGTTATTCCAATTTCACCCTCCCTTAGCAGCTATATTAATGATGAAAAACCTACTATGAATTTAAGAATTTAACTTACTAGTAAGCTATAATTTTTCAAAATCTTTTAAATATATATACAGTTCGAGCTAAAGTCAGTGCAGCTATATTAATGATGAAAACCTACTATGAATTTAATAATTTAACTTAGTCGTAAGCTATAATTTTTTCAAAATCTTTTAAATGTATATACAGTTCGAGCTAAAGTCAGTGTGTCTCAATAATGTACATTGTCCCCTGTATTGAACAGATACAGAGCAGTAACAAGTGCATACTACAGAGGAGCTTTAGGAGCCATGTTAGTTTACGACATAACAAAGAGACAAACATTTGATCATGTAGCTAGATGGGTTGAGGAGCTCAGGGCTCACGCGGATAGTTCCATTGTGATCATGTTGATCGGTAACAAAGCTGATCTAGTAGATTCGAGGGCAGTTCCAACTGAAGACGCGGTTGAGTTTGCAGAGAGGCAGGGGCTATTTTTCTCTGAGACATCAGCTCTTAGCGGGCACAATGTGGAATCAGCCTTCTTGAAACTTTTGGAAGAAATATTCGACATGGTATCGAGGAAGACTTTGTTGGTGGCTTCTGGTGCTAATGGAAATTACATCAAAGAGACTAGTAATGGATTGCTTAAAGGATTGAAAATTGATGTTATTTCTGGTCCTGATTTTGAAGTTAGTGAGATGAAGAAACTATCTTCTTGCTCTTGCTAAATATATTCAAACAAAAAGATAAAACTATGGAAGAGATACATATAATGACAAGTGTGTTAAAAAATGTGGTTGTATATGGGAAGCTTGTCAACAGGATTATTGCTCCCTCTTTTGGCTTTATATGTAGCTAGTGATAAGATTATATGAGAATGTGGAGTGTGTTGTGATCAATATTTTTGTATGCAATTGATTCTCTAATGTAATGAATTTTAGTTGTTCTGCGTATTAGTATGTATGTACATGATTTTCTCAAAGTATGATACTTGTTATGATATTACCTTGGCATCCCACTTTAGCTCTTTTTTCTTGTTATGATCATGTACATGCTTATTTTAGTTTGATTCTTTTTGTTTGTTTACATTATATATACATAATCATACACTATTTATACAATATTAATACATTACATCATATGAGGCCATTTAATTGATTTTTTCTATCGTCCATACAGTTACGTAAAAAACTGAATTTGAAATTTTACAACTTTACAAAATGACTTCAAAATTTTAAAAGAGACCATCGGAAAATAGTTAGACATGATTATATTTCATGCTTTCTAAAGAAATTACTAGTCACAACATTTGGTTAGATGTGTAAATTAAACTCTATGAACACTCAAATATTTGGACTCATATCCACTAGATTGCAAATTGTCAATTAGTAAAGGGAATAACCTTAACTCCTTATAAGTTGGAATAATATAAAACAATTCTACACAGGAAGTTATATTCTATAACTAGCGTAGCTATTTCGGAGTTGTATGATATAATTAGGGGCGGCCCCTTAAAATCGTGATCCGTTTAATTCATTTAGATTTGAACAAATTAATAAATCATTTATTTTATGAAGTCAAGTAGCTTTGATTCGATTGATTCAGTCTTTTTAGAAACTAGACTAAACATACAAATATAATCAAATAACTACTTGAGAAACTTTGTCTAAATATTTTTAAAAAGATACTCCTAACATTTTTTATTTGAAAGATATTTAGTGCTGCAAGTGTAGAGGCGTGGGAGAAAAAAGGGTCCGGATGGATGAAGAAAAAATAGTGATTTGGTAATGTTAGGCAGAAGAAGAATTCAATATGATTTGACAACTCAACAATAATCAAGTTATTGTTCAAATATCCACCTAATTACTATCCTTAAGTACCCCTCCAATAATTCCAACTTCCAAGTCACAATATGTAATTAAACGTACTAATATTTCAATTTTATTGTAAAGTACTACTTTTTTTTTTATCAAGTTATTAATCTCACCTTTTCTTTAAGTGTTATATCAAATTATTTTTAAGATGACTTGACTTTAACAATAGTGCGTAAAGCTCTTTCAATTTTTTAATACTAAACAAATGATGTTGAGTGAATAAATCTATGTTGAAAGGTTATCTGAGTTTTATGATTTGTGTAAACGGGTATGTATTGGAGTAGACCAAGCACAGGCGTGTTACATTTGAAACATCAAAAGTTCCTCCAATTTTTTCCATTTTCTTGGTTTATCATATTTAATAAGACGCGTTTGACCATGAATTCTTTTCAGAGTTTGAACTTCAGATAAAGAAATGTTTTTACTTTTTTCACTCCAAATTACTCAGTAAAAAAGTTAAAATCAATTCTAATTTGTATACATGATATATATTAATAAAATATTATTTGTCACATTGAAAAAATAGTAATTTTTTTCTTCGAATTTTATAATAAAACGTGGTTAAAAATGCAAACTTGTCTTGGTTGAGCATATGGAATATTTGTTTGAGCTATATCTCGAAAGAAAGTTATTATTCTAATTATCAACGCTTTGTTGCATCTTTTAGATGTCAAATGTTATTATTCTTGTTCTCAACGCTTTGTTGCATCTTTTAGATGTCAAATCCGATACTGTGATATATTCTTTTGTCACTACATTTATATAGTTCAAACTTTAGGTAGGACCATATTTTGGTTCTATTAATTAGGTTACCTCTTTTCTACCAGCAAAATAATTAAAATCTTTAGTTACAACCACCTCTTATAACTACTTATTACTTACTAAAATTTACAAATTAGGAAGTGAGTAGTTTTCTACACTTCTTATACCTTTAAATGAGATCACATCGTTTATAAAGGTTTTTACTTTTAAAAAAAAGATTTAAATAAGTCTTTCACTATTTAACTTATTTTTTTGTTCTTTATTATATCTATCTAAAGGGAATCCTAATTGACATAATTTACCACAAGATTAGAGTAATCCTATCCAAAAAGAGAACCGTAAGCTTTAATCTTTTTTGTATTTATCTAAAAATTATTTACAATTTGAAAGCTAATTGCGATCTAAACCACAAACTCTAAAATATAAGAAAATAAATAAAAAGACACCTACTAGACAATGACTTTATAATTTTTGAAGTGAAAAAAACAAGAAAATAATAGAAAAATTTGTCACCGTTCGATCATACCGGGGTCATGATCGAACGAACTAGGACTCTTACAGCTTTTCAATCTCAACAGTCCGTACAATTTACGCACCTCCTTCGCTCCCGGAACAGAGTCCTTCCAGTTTGCGCCACTTGTCTCCTCCGCATGCGGCGGCGGCTCCAGCCGTAGCGGCGACGATGCACTGTCACTCAGCCGTCTTCCCTTCCCCCCGATCTTTCCCTCCATTCCGTTTGATTGTAACGCCGTGATGACGGACTTTAGAGCTCTGCTTGGGGAGCTCCGGTTGACTATCATCAACTCTCCGATCGCCGCCGGACTCATTGTTGCGCCGGTATGGAAAATCTCCTCTACTTGTGGAAACAGCTTGTGTTCCTTAACACCCAGATAATTGTTTGCTAAATACTTGAAGGAATTGAAATCACAGAAAGGGAAGTGTATGTGTACATCGATTCTTCCTGGTCTTAGCATCGCTGGGTCAATTTGCTCTTTGCTGTTCATCGTGAAAACCATTATCTTCTCGTCGCCGCAACAAGAATTTACAATTCCGTCCATGAAATTGAGCAACCCTGATAAGGTCGTCGTCGTTAATTTCTCGTTGATCAATCGATCGAGATCTTCGATAACAATTAGGGATCTGCTTGAAGTTTGTAGCAAAAGGAGTTTGAGATCTGAATCATCGGAAACTCTGGATAAATCAATGTCGTAAACATCGTAGTTCAAGAAATTCGCCATGGCGCCGATGAAGCTAGATTTTCCGGTGCCGGAGGGACCGTAAAGGAGGTAATTACGCTTCCAAGCACGGCCCATTTTGTGATAGTAGTTTTGGGATTTAATAAAATTTTCAAGATCGGATTTTACCTTGTTCTTGAGATCTGCGTCCATGGCTATGGTGTCCAAAGTAGAATGATGAGTAAACGGAACAGATCTCCACCGTCCGCTTACGGGATTTTCCGACGGCCCATTATTGATAAACAATTTCAATTCACTTCTTCGCTGTTCGATATCATCGGAGACGGTATGAATATGCTGAAGATACGGCCGAAGAGTTCTGCGTTTATCCTTCTTCTTAATCCTCAACAAGAAACTCCGATTACAAACTCCCCCATGATCGAATCTTTCAACTTTGTTCACCCAATCAACTCTTGCTCCGAGAAATTCATCTTGAATCACCTGATTATCATCCAGAGATAGAATGATATCAGTAGATTTCTTACCGGAGAACAAATTAGTGAAATTTGAATCTTCGATGGATGGCAACGAATTGATATATAGGAAGACCCTCCGGTAGAACTCATTATCCTGGCCATTTTCATTGAGCTCTGCAACTTTAAGATACTGATGAACATGAATTTTGTCATCCACCCAATTCGCCCATTTTCGCAAAACTAAAATCAAAGCTGTTCTGTACAAGATAAATTTAACAAGAAACAAAAAACAAGGAACCAAGAAGAGAATCAGAAGTATATTTACAACCAACATGGTGCAATAAAGTTGGAATCTTTCGCCGGAAAATTAACAAAAAGAATTCATATTGGAGTTATCGGTGAAGAAGTTTTACGAAGAAGAAAGTGAAAGTAGGAAGGTTTATATAGTTTTTTAAAAAATTCACTCTGTTTGTTTTGGTGTCAGCCTAGCAACTTTCCAGCCAAAAACGCAGTTGACACTATCTTTTCCTCTGGCCCATCTATTGAAAAATAAATTCTTTTTATATTTATTTTCTCTTTTCCAAAATAATTTTGGGTAGCCGCGATTTTATACTACTGGCATGGCTTGAGTCATATATGCGCTCCTAAATTTATCCGCATATTTTATTTAGATATCTTAAGTTTAATTTGTATTTATACGTGTATTTCAAACGCTAAAATAAAATTGATTTACCAATAAAATATTGACACGTAGTATTGTATTTAATTTTTTTTAAAACCTTATTTAAATAATCAAAAAAGTTTTTTTTAATTAACAGCCCCATCTCCCTCCCTTTCCCTTCTTCTTCGATAGACTCAATTCTGATTTTCCAGGTGGACTGACACCGGCGACGCCAATAAATTCCTCTATCTCTTTCTTCTCTTTCGTTGGCGTTGACAGTACAAAATACACTATTACTATCCACTCAAACTAAAGATTCATTCTTCTTCATTTTGATAGCATGAAAATTTTTTATTCTCTTCATCTTTTATCCATTAGTAACTATTTATTAGAATTGAAAAAAATAATAACAAACTTTGACCCAAAATAAATTAATTCATATCTTTTTATATAATAAATTGAGCTTTATCAAAATATTTAAAACGTAAATTAATGCAAGTAAAAAAGGAAATAAGAAGAAGAATGACAAAGGGTAAGAGAAAGAGAGGTGGAGGGGGTGGGTGGGGTTGCAGGTATGGAAGAAGAGGACTGCTCCTTCTTTTTTTTTAATTAATTATTTTTTTACTATTTTTTATTAATTCAGGTGCATAAATTAAGAGAGAAAAAAATATTTTTTGATGACTTCATGCGCTCAAAGAAGGTGAATCATATATTTTTGTCATGTCAGTATTTTGTGTCCAATAAGAATGATTTTTGAGCAAATAAGATGTTTAATTGGCACAAAAATAAATTAAAGTGTCTAAGTGAATTATACGAATAACTTTAAGTGGCCAGAGATAACTTAAGCCGAGTGATATTGTCACATTATTATAATAATTTGGCTCGTATCAAGAAGGGTTTGTGGTGAGTGCTAAGCAATAATTTAAGTTTTTGAATTTGAGTTATCCTGGTTGCAGTTAATTTTATTAAGGAGCGATTGAGAATTTTTTTATATAAATATCAGAAGTTAGATTGAATTTTTTATATAAAAATAAGGCTCCTAAGTGAATTAGCATTTGAAATTATACTTCATTTGTTTCCAACTAATTGTCATATTTTTTGTTTAAATAAATTTAACTCATTTTCTAGGTTAATTAAATAGGATTAATTGAATATTTTATATTTAAAATAAATATATGATGAATACTATGTAACAATTTTTTCATGTTAATTTGATGGAAAAAATATTTTAAAATATTACCTAAAATTTATAGTTTCTCTAAAAAAAAATGAAATATGATAATTAATATGAGACGATAAAAATAGAGGTGTGTAAAAATCAAATCGATCAATAAATTAAGTCGATAAAAAGTTATTGGGTGATAGGTTTTAGATGATTTTGTAAAAAAATAAAATTATTGGATATTGTTTGATTTTAATATAAAATATTTGGATTATTGAATAATCTGATAAGGCAATAACCCATTAGAACAATAAGAATTTGCTAATTTACCCTTCATAAACATCAAATATAATGACTTAACATAACTTTGACACTATATCTATACTCTACCTACAACTATATAATTAAATATTATTATATTTGATTTACTTGTCACATGTACAATATTTTAAAAAAAAAAAAACAGTGTTGGATGACATTTCTTTGTGAGAAAAAATTATATATTTATATATATGTGGTATTTGAAGTTTGATGGGATAGTAGAACCCCACGTCTAAATACAAGTGATACGAGGTGCATTTGTGACCATTCCCTTCTTCCTTTTCCACATAACGATAATTATGAATTATGAGTATGACTTGGATTACCTTTTCCACTCATTTTATTTTTTAGACATTCTAATGCATTATGTTTTATGTGTTTTTTATGCCATAGTCTTGAGTTTATTGGGCACGAAGATCAAGACAATGTTTTTTTAGTTGGCTTTTCTTGTGAAATTGGTATATGAATGGGTAGGTTCATATATACAATACGTCAATTATAGTTTTCTTCCACAATACGACTCTACTAGCAATTAAACCCTATTTTCTTAGACTTATAACAACTTGGCATGACAAGTTATATTCTTTTTTAATTGCTAAGCATTAATGGTTCAAGTTTTAAAAATGGCATGCTATGCTTTTAAGTCATGTTGTTAATTATATTTTCATATTGATAGATTCAAGAATAAGCTAATTAGTATAGCAAAAAATAGTTACTCTTTTTTTTTTTATCTAGCAGTACATAAGTAGATCGACTTACATAAGAAAAATAGAATTAAAACAGTAAAAAAATATGTAGTAAAAAATTATTATTTATATCAGTTAAAAAAGTTACATGACTAATGTCTTCCTAATGGAATCGTGGAATTCTCAATTTATTACATTAAATGTTTGAATTCAGCATTCACTTTTTATTCAAACTTTGACAAACATATTTCAGCATTCTTACTTCAAATCCCCAAGCCACTTTTATCCAACCACAATTTTCAACCGATTGATTCTATTTAATTCAGTTTTTGGGATTTTTTTTTTCTTTTAGTCATTGTAATTAGTATCCTTCTGTTTTGATTTATGTGATAATATTTTTATTTCCGCTTTTATTTGACCATAGTTTTTAAATAAAATTTTGAAAACAATGTTTGCTAGTGAAATTTGGTCCTTTTTTAAACTTAAAAAAAAAGAGTTCCAAAAATTGGTCTTATTTTTAGTAAAACTTCGCTTTCACTTATAAAATTTCACATAAAATACATGTCTAATCACATTTTAATTTCAAAACTAATCATATTTTTAACAAACTTCAAATAACTCTTTTTTTTCCTATTCAAGTTTTAATTAAATCTATCGACAAGTATTTAGTCCGTTTGAAAAAGAATATCATTCTCTTTTATACAATTAGAAGTAATTTAATTTTAATTTTTTGGGTTTACTTTCATTAAATATTTTATAACTACATAAATATCCAAGACTTGTTTTAGTCTACAAAATTTATGTATATATTTTTTTAAGAAAAAAAAATTAAAAATAATATCACATTAATCGAAACGAACAAAATAAGAGCAGTTTGAGTTGGCTTAAAAAATACATTTTAAGTAAAAAAATAAATAGAGGGAAACATATACTTTTGATTTTTTAACTTTTTCTAAAGTCATTTTTAATCCTGGCAAACACTTTTAAAGGGAAAAAACTTATTTGCACCGAATCTTTTAAGTCAATATAATTTTCATTATTATGTGATTAATGAAGTGAAATACATGTCAATTAATTATGATTAAATAAAATAAAGTATAAATTTATACATATATTATATATATATTGACTTAATATAAACACATAATACAGATAAATTTTACCCCTTTCAAAAACTTAAAATTACTTTTAAATAGAGGTTTAAACCAACTTGTAAGTGAATCTTCTCTCATACAATGAATTCGTGTGGTCAAACTTGTTGACCCAAGTCTAACACTCCTTTTATCCGTTTATAGTGGTTTATTATATTATTTTGAAATGTATAACATTATTAGTTCATTTTATAAAATTGATGGATAATTTTATATATAGTTTATAATTTTCCCTTATTATTAACTATATTTATTTTCTTATGATATTTTTTAAAATATTATATTTATTATATTTAAAGAATCATCTAATAAAATTACAGTTTTTTGAAAAGCGTACAAAATTAGTAATGAACAAATATTAATGAACGCGGAATTAAACATTGCACTATAAACGCAATCTTTCGAGTGGTAAATTAACTCAATTACTCCCTCCATCTGGAATTGTTTGTCATGTTGCGCTTATTAAAAGTTAATTTGACTAATTTTCAAAAGATAAATTAGATTACATTAATTCGATATTTTAAGCAAAAAAAATTAGATATTCTAAAACTATATGATAAGTACTATAAATTATATTTTTTACCTATTAGTATGATAAAATATATTTTAAAATGCCAGTCAAAATTTTTATAGTCTGACTCTAAAAATAAAAATTATGACAAATATACGGAGAAAATATCTTTTAATAAAAATAATGATGAGTGACGAGCTGATCCATTTACAAATTGAAAATGAACCCCTTCCTTAAATTTATATGTCCGAGTCAGGATTATCTTTTGAAATACAAACTCTTCAAAGATTAAACGGCTAAGTAACCCCTGATTAAGTCCAAAATCCAATTTGTCATCACAAATCACAATTAATTAGCATTAATCCATTGCAGAAAACGACAAGCCCCCTTGGCCCCAATTTCATACTTTTCTGGCCAAGCCGAAAGGTGCTTTAATTTGTCCGCAAAAAAAAACCTTTTTTTTTCTTTTTCATTTGTCAATTTTTCTTGTACTTTTTTTTGTTTGTATATCCTATGTTTTCTATTTAGTTAAAAATAAAAATAAAAACAAAAACGAAATTAAAACAATTTTTTTCTTTTGTTTTATACTTGGGACAAATAATAGAGGAAATTAAAGCATTACAAATTCAACATTCCATATAATGAACTTTTGTCTTTTTCCTTACTTGTAATCCAAACTAAATATGAAAACTGACATAAATAATTTGATAAATATATGTTTTATTAATGTAATATATTAAAAAAATAATATTTATTTATAATGTAAAATAATATATTTGACTAACGAATGTAAATATTTTTAATCAGTACTAAGAAAATATACAAAAGCCATGCAAGTTTAAGGGTAACTCTTAACCTATTTTCTTAGATGAATTATTTCATTTTCATTAATAATGTGGGGAATATAAAAAAAAGTCAAGCACGTTAGGTTTCTAAATATCTTAGTACATGATTTAATAATGTCTTCAATTGGGTAATTACCTTCCTTAATCCTAGCAACTTGTCTATAGAATATAGATGCACAGAGCAAGTGCATAAAAGGGAAAAGTCCAACTTGAACTATTCCAAGATCCTTATTGTCCAAAAATATGAACATAATTGTAGATTATAAATTCTCTTTTTGAAAAAAGAAAAGATTGGAGGATATATTAATCTTATCTTCTTCTTTTTTTTCCTTTTCCAAATCCTCATTTCATCATAGAAATGCAAATTTGAATTTTATTCATTAGTGCAATTTTTAACGGTGGAGAATTGATTATTTGAACTTTATGAGTTGTGTCCTAAATTCTATTACTAAATTTAAATATATTATTTATATTAATTTAGTGATTTTTAATACTCCGCGGGTTTGAGATCCAATTAATCTGAATTTACGACCTCACTTGCTTTCTTCATATGATTCTTCTAACAAACACCAAAAGACTTTTCGAATGCTAAAGTCATGTTTTAAATATTTTGAGTCTAAAATTAAAAGGATCAGTAATTCATGATGATACGTATCTTAATCAGAAAGAGATTGTACGTAGATGCTACTCATCAAAGCACAATTGATGAAGACATATAACTACTAGTATTTAGTTGCTTATTTTATACCTATAACCTATGAGTCTATGACCTATTCCTTTCACAAAATACATTAATATGTATTGTTTTCCCTCTACCTTCAAGGTAGTTGCAACTTGCAAATCCATCTTCAGTATATATGTACATAGTAGTTTTATATTACCCATTTTTGGGCGGTTCTCCCAGTAGTATTTTTTCTAATTCCTATTAATATCGAATTCAAAATATATAACTAAAAATGGAGAAATCTTAATCATTACACCACGATCGTTCCTATTTATTATTCGTTAGTGAGTCAAGACGTAACTTTAGTTCGTAGTATCATTTTGGACCTAAGCGAATAAAAAAAGTTGTGTGCTTTACTACTTTCTGTGGTCTAAAATTCTTTGGCCCTTTTCATTTGCCACAGTAGTTCTGTGCTTGAAGTGCTTTTAAATGTAAAATAGTCAATGATTATTTTGTTTTATTATTACAGGCATGTAATCAAAAGAGAAATAATAAACAAACACAACAATCCAAAGATTGTTTCTAAAGTAAGAACTTGAAGTACAAATAATGGCAAGGGACTATAATTAATAATTACATAGTATAACAAATATAAAAGTATTAGGAAGTGAATTGAATTTGTTGCCACTTGATTCGAAAGTTTTTTCGGAAACAGTATGTCTACCTTTAGGAGATAGTATCAAGGTTTGCATTGTTGAAGAAGAAGGAAGCTGACGACTGGAACATGTCCAACGAAATTGATTAACGTGTCTACAATGTTGATGAAGTAGGAAGCTGACGATTGGAACATGTCAAAAGAACGTCCGACAAAGCTGATTGACGAGTTGACATCACTGTTGTTGAATTACAGTCACACTACTCTATATATCGACTAGGTTGCTACTTTTTGTACTAGTTGAAGTTGATTAGGATTCCAATCGTCATCTTCCTTCTTCATCAACACTAGTCAATTTTGTTGAACTTGTCCAATTGTCAGTTTCTTTCTTTTTCGACATGTATGTATTCCACCATCTCTAAATCTCACTCGTAGTATTTTAGTTAGATTTGGTGTAGTTGTATTAGGAAGTGAATTTTGATTTGTATGGCTGTAAGTTGTAGTAGGTTATTTTCGAGTATTTTAGTTAGATATGTTGTAGTTGTATTAGGAAGTGCATTTTGATTTGTATGGCTGAAAGTTGTAGTAGGTTATTTTGAGGTACATAAAAAAATATTTGATTAATATTAGAAATGTTGAAGGCCATGAATGTGGTCCAATCCAAAAACATATTTAGTCAGTTAGGCTATCACATCATATTAAAAATTAATGGCCCCTTCGAACAGCGGCGATATGCTGGTGGCTTACTCATTCTGTTTCAATGTCTTTACAATCAATATCATATTTATTTTCTTAAAAAACAAAAGTAAAAAGGTTCAGAAATTTTTAAATAGAACCTGTTAAAATAAAATTAAATACCATAATGCAAGAATAATCTTTCAGAAAATTGGTGATTCCAATATTCTTAAGCGATAGTGAGAATTATTATACAACTAAGCATATTCTCCACGACATATAATAATAATTATTATAATATTATTATTATTATTCGAAAGATACGTCAATTAACTTCACAATATTTTGATCATTATGTTTATGCTACAATTTTCTAATTAATTGGCTTTAATTTGTTATCTGTGCTCCTTTTATTTTAATTAATAATGCATAAAATTAAACAGTATATGTGATTACGCGTACCTAACGTGTAAGCTATATTAATAGTTCCATAACAAGGAACTACCACATATATTATACTACTATATAATATGATTATATATATATATATGACCTTTTCATTTCAGCTCTGTTCTTCTTTAGTATTTTATTTCCCTCTCATTATTTCATGGCATTTATGCTGTAAAAACAGCATTTTATAACTAGAAATTGCCAATCCGACAGAAATTTCTTCTGGAAATTAAAGCTAGTTGGTAACGTTGTTTTCGACTAATTTTCGTGGAAAATCCTTGTAAAAATTCAATATTTTTTCAGTTTTTAGGAACATATATACTAACAAGAAAGTAATATTAATAAATTCCCTTATTAGGTTACCTACCCTTTTCGATTTTCTGTTTAACAATTCTTATACTATTTGGGATTATTGGATCAACCAAAATTGGACTTGTTCACTAAGATGACTTAGCCTGCACGATCGATCACCATGTCTTAGATTTTTCTTGCTACAAAACATGGCTTTAAGTTTCTCTTTTCTAATAAAAAACTAAAATTATAGAAAATATCAACTCTTAAAAAATAGATTTTAATAAGAAAAGGAAAAAAAAAAAAGGTGAAAAGAAAAAGAAGTAGACCAGATCTTACAGCCAGGGTGGCTAACTGGAAAAACATAATTATGGGCAAAATTAAGAAAAAATAAAATTCCACTTGATTGTTTTGCACGTACGTATAATAAATAGATAGTACTCTATATATTTATATAATATAATATGTGTAGGATGGAAAATAATTTGAGAAACTTCCTCGCAAGAAAAAAATTTGTCAATTGCAAGTGTAGCATAAATCTTCTACTTGTATCCATATCCACTGCACATGTGTGCATGTCTTTTTGTATAATTAATTACACACACCACATGACTAATGTATATTGCATTTGCCAAGGTGTATTGCTTTTTTTAAAAAAAAAATTTATTTGGGTAAGTATTCTATCAAATTCATTTCTAAATTATTGATAGTCTTAAGAATATCACTTTATTTAAATACACATTCAATCTGTAACATGAGTGAAATACAACACCTAAGTTCTCCCCAAATTTAGGGGTGTTTCGATACTTCTCTCAGTTTTATACTAAGAGTCTCATGCTCCTACAAGAGTTTGACATCATTTGTTATGTCATGTGATATATCGGGGGTGTATCTAAGTTTAGTCAATCAAATAGAAGAATGTTTCAATAACTATCAGTAGTTCGGAGACGAAACTAATAATTTATGCTAAATTCATGAATTTTTTCAATATTTATGAAAATGCTTAAGTAGTTCTGTATCATCCCTCGGAACATAGAGGGGAGGTATATATGACCTCTTCATTAGCAAAAATAAAATTGTTCAACATTTTGTTTTTGAGGTTAAGTTTTCACTGTTTGATTTGTTTGTCTAGAAATGTTCAAATTATAACTTTAAGTAACGGACTTTTCTCATTGAAATATATCATTTCATATTGAGAATTTGAGATCATGTAAAGAGAAGTTTTTCATACTTAAAAGATATAGAAACATGGGCCTGCTAAATTAGTTGGGCCAATGAGCATGGGCCCATATTGTTATCCTATCGAATAATTGATTCATGGGCTAATGACTAATGATCATGAAAAATGAATGGAATTGAATATCTTAAGTTTATAGTTTCTACTACTTTCTATTAAAGACTTGACCATTTAGGTGTCCTAGTGAGACGTTACTCGAAGTTTCATACTTCTAGTAAAAAGGAAAAAAAATTATGGGCCACAAATATTAAAGTACGAATGGCTGTGTTTGGTTTGATATGAAAATATCAAATATGTGGCACATAACGAACGTAGAATGTTAAATGTAGTAAAAAATTTTATTATAACTGAGCTAAATAAGTGTATTTCAAAACATATACTCTCAGTACTTCTATTTTTTGAGTTGGAAAAAATATCAACTGTCGGTAACTTATTTTTTACCATATGGAGCTTATCCAATAACAACAGCATGATAGTATGATTGTTGGCAACAATAAAATATATAGGTTTTTTTATGACATTTCTCGAATGTAAGATGATGTAAATTTTTTATGATGTTTTGATTGCTGGAATTATTATAATATTCGATATTTCGTATTTAATATATTGTAGAATTGTTTATTTATTAACAATTTTCTCAAATATGGAATGATTCCAACCTTCTTAAAAAATATTTGATCTTAAAAACATCGATCCACACTTCTAGTTGATCTTAAGAAAAAATATCCTTTAATATCTTTAACTTTGAAAAAGACAAAGTTTACGAAAAGTAAATATTCTGATATTTTAATAGCTCAATAAATATGCAAAAGTATAAAATATGCATCCCTTTTGTAGATATGCCTTGTGAATTCAGTTTTAGAATGGAATAACCTATACTGATCCTCAAATTTTAATTTGAAAACTACTAAAGATGGACAGTAATGTTATGAAAATATATTTAACAAAAGAACTAATAAACCTAAAATAAGTAAGAGCATATTTTTTTTTTTCTTCTTATTTATAAAAGTAAAAATAATAGGTACAAAATCAATTCTTTGAAAAGGTGCGGACAAAAAATTTCCTTATCTTTTTCTCCTCCTGTCAATAACATTATCGTTCCCTTTTGTTTTCTTGAGGTTTCTCCTTCCTAAACGTGTCAGACAAAATCTTAGCAGAGACCATGGCTGCCACACTTAGCCTTCTCAAACTTCCAATCTTGCCCTCAAAACCCAAATTCAAGATTTCAATTCCCAGCTGCAAACATTCTCCAGTTACTCTTCTGCCACAACAATGTCATCAAGATTCTTACAACCAACAAAAGTTGCTCCTTCATGACACCATTGAACAGCTCAAATCAGCTTCTCTTCCTCTTACTGCACTCACATTACCTTTCTTTCTTGATGCCCAGGCATGTTTTTATGTTTTTATTGGGAAAGTTTTGATCTTTTTGTGATTTTACTTGTCATATTGATGATTTTGAATCTTGGGGTTTTGTTAATTTTGATGGATTTACAGGATGCATTTGCAGCAAGTGGAGAATATGGGATTTTTGAGGGGAGGAGTTTTGCTCTGATTCATCCCATTGTTATGAGTGGTTTATTTGTTTACACTTTATATGCTGGTTATCTTGGATGGCAATGGAGGAGAGTTAGGACTATACAAAATGAGATTAATGAGCTCAAGAAGGAAGTTAAACCTGTCGCTGTGACTCCTGAGGGCACCCCTGTTGAAAACCCCAAGCCATCCCCTGTTGAAGCTAAAATCCAGCAACTCTCTGAGGTCCATTATTTTTTGTATCAGTGTAATTTTGTTCTTTATACCCTTTAAGAATGTATTTAGAGGATCTAGAGGGGTCCTTAGGTTGTTCACCCAAACCCTTTGGCAAAATATTATACTGTATATATAAGGTAAGTTTTTACATTTTTATGTATATATAGAGATTTTGAATACCCTAATTAGAAGACTAGAGGTTGACTTAGTGGTTTAAGGAGTTCACTTTTCATCTTGAGATTCCAAGTTCAAATCTACGTTTTTCAAACTCATCTTATGCAGTGGGGGAACTATGTGTGTTTTTTAGGAAGAAGCATTATTGATCCTTTGTAGCCAAGCTGTTGAAAAGTTCACAACACGTTTTGTGGATATACCTCTGTGTGATCTAATATGACTAACTAGTAGTAATTATTTGGTAGTTCTGGCTTTTTGCGATCTTAATGGCCTATTTTGAATTAACTTTCGTTGCAAATATTGTACGTCACAGCAAATGAAGAGATATTTCACAATGTGTTGATGGAATTTATAGTTTTAATCTTGTATTTCCTGTTGGTTGAGTTCCTAATGAAGTGACTTGCAGATGTACTACTAAAAGAACTGGTGGTCATGCTTTATCCACTTCCCGAGTTCTGAATGTTTTATGTTGCTGCTTTTGAACTTTCAGGAGCGGAAGGAGTTAATCAAAGGTTCATTCAGGGATAGACACTTCAATGCAGGTTCAATATTGCTTGGTTTTGGGGTGTCTGAGGCAATTTTCGGAGGTTTGAATACCTGGCTTAGGACAGGAAAGTTATTTCCAGGGCCTCATTTGTTTGCAGGGGCAGGTAACGTTTACATCTTTTATCAATACATGTATCTACATTAATATAAGTGTGTCATATGTTTCATCCTATTTTGTGTTTTTTCTCTTATTTGTGAGCACTAAATGATTGTATCATCTTTAATTTATGTGACAAAAAAGGTACTCCGTTAAAGACTTTTTCAAGATAGGACAGTGTTTAAATATCTTTGTTGTACTTAAACTCAATGTTTTATATTTTCTCTCAACTTGTAGTTCTTAATTACTCCAAACTAGTAACAACTAGGGGAAACAGTTCTATAAATAAGAATCTTATATTCTATACTTGTATTCAGCTATAGTATAACAATTTTTATTTGTTGTCACCCCTATGATTTTCGACTTAAATGCTACCTCACAGATTAGAAGTTGGTTGAGACTTGAGAGCTCACTTATGGTTTTGAGGATTATCCATAACTGCCTTTCTAGTCCCATGCCTCTTGCATGCATTTTCCTCCTATGGTTTTAGCCTTTTAGGCTGTAGTTTGCCTTCATTAATCTTAACATAATACTATTTCGAGATTTTAAGCAACTTTATTCATATTAATCAGTACTCCATCTAGTATTGTTTTAAGAACTGTAAATATTTTTGGTAATACCTTAAATAAAATCATGTATGGTTATACTTTAATAGAATCATGTGGTCCACAGAAAAATTTGGCTTTTTTTCCTTCTATTTTTAGTAGTTATGAGCAGCAGTCCTTGACTATAAATAGGAAAAGATGTAGAGGTGCATGCCACTCACGAACGACTGAAAAGTTGATGAAGTAGCGAGTCAAATGAGAGGCTAGAGCCAAAGATACACGGAATAAAACACAAAGAAGGGCAAAAAGAAAAAAACAATACAAAAGCAACACGAATGAAGAACCATTTGTTCTTTAAACGTTATTTGCCCCTTTCAATTGAGACGAAAAAAATATGCCTGGATCATACTTTCATTCCACTTCTAGTTCCTATGCTAATAGGTGTGGGACTATTTCTTTTTCCAATGGCAACAAAAAAAATTTCGCTGTATGTGGGCTTTTCAGAGTGATCTATTGTTGATCATATACATAATTTTTTCTTGGAGAACTTTGTAATTGCTGCCCAAATGTGATTTTTAATTAGGAGTGGGAGCATAGATCTACAATCAGTGGACATTGGGAGTTGTTGCTCCGGCCAAATCAAAATATTATTATAGCAGACTCTAATATCCAAATAATTCCTGTTTATAGAGTTTGATGGAGTAACTCAACGTTGTAACACCTTTGTATAGTTCTTACAAGTTCCAAGGGTATAAAATGTTGTAGAACATAATGTTGGTGCAAACTTGCAACCTTATCTGGTATATTAATTTCTAGATCATTAACCGGGTAGCTCTACATGACTTAATTTGTTTCAACTTTCATGGAACAGGTATTACAGTTCTATGGGCAGTAGCAGCAGCTCTTGTACCAGCAATGCAAAAGGGGAACGAAACAGCTAGGAGTCTGCACATAGCTTTGAATGCATTAAACGTTATCCTATTTGTTTGGCAAATCCCCACTGGAATTGACATTGTCTTCAAAGTATTCGAATTTACCAACTGGCCTTGAATTGGCTTGAATTTTGAAGGTCGAGGTGTCTGCATCCTTGTGTGTAAAACATTCACTATAGAAGAGATCCTACTTAGTGTGGCAAAGTTGTTCTACACCAGATGTAATGACCCTTTGAAGGAATTGTCTAGAAACAAAGAATGATTAGATGTCAAAACTAGTTGTGTAAGTATTGTTATATCAATCAAAATTCACAATTAGTTGGGGTTTACTATATTAAATCTTTTTTTGTATCCATTCAATTCTGTTCTGGTATTAGAGTTCTTTGTAACAATCCTTTGAATTTATATTCCTTAATTTGTTTAAGCTAAAATACTTCATGGGATCAATAATACACAAGATGTAAGAATGGATGGTTGAAAAGAACTTACTATTCTACAACTTAGATGGAAGTACTAGGAAATCAATCAAGATACAGAAAAAGTAAGAGAAAAGGACTAATGAAAAGAAGCTGATTTGTCTTAGAACCCTGTCGAAGCCTCTTGAAAGGGGGAGACAGCATCATATTTCAAGCAAGCAAAGTCAAGACAAAGACAGTTGAAGTGAATTACACCCCATATCAAAATACCCCTTTTTGTTCTACTTCAAACTCAAGAATCTTTATTAGTCCAAAATACAGTAACCTGTTATTCGTTATTGCTGTTGATTTTCCCCTTTTTGCTTTTGATGTCTGTGTTCTTGTAACAAAAATGAATCTTGAGGCAAGGATAAACAATGGGAAGAGGAAGGACCATATATCATAGATAGTTTGAAACAGAGTCTGCATGATCAACGGTACTTTACGATTGTAGAAGCCGCAATTCAAACATTTTACTTCATATACACACAATATCTAAGATATATTCTGCAGGGAATATGAGCATTTCAGTCTCATCCCCCTGTCTGTTTCGAAAATGGCTTGTTCTAGACTCAAAACTGTTAAAAATTCTGTTACCCCACCACCAGGGTTGTTTCTGGTGTAAGTTTTTATTTGTTGTCACCGAGCCTTTGAGAAGCCAATCAAAGTGAAAACTTCATTCCACTAACAAAAAAGTATGTGATGTATTCTTGATGAATGCAGACAACAAAGATTTGATACCAAACCTTGTAAATGAACCAGATGCTTTTCTTACTTCTTTTTCATCTTTTTATCTGTTAGTTTAGGTAACTTTTTGTCCCCGTTTCCCACGGTGAATTCATCAACAATCCTTACTCATACACATGTATAAATTTATGTGTGCATCAAAGAATTGAATAACCAAACTCATTGAAGTTACCTAAACTCGAGTTTAATTTAATTAGTCCAGTGGGGGTTCTCTATTGTGTGGTTGTGTTCCTAAAGAATGTCTAACCAACAAAGACCATTCTCATGGTTCCGTTTAGCTCCTTTTGGTCGCCAAACGCAACCAACTCCACCACCAACCCCTCGGCCAACAGCATTTCGATCTCCTGCTCCACGACCATATAGGCCTCCTGCCCCTCAGCCTCGACCAACCATTCGACCACCTGCTGCCACATCTCCTCCTCCACCTGCTACTCCAATTCGAGCATTTTTCCCTACACCAAAATCTCCAACACCATCTACTGCCCCTGTCTCTCCAGCCAAATCAATACTTTCTTCATCACCTACATCTCCTGCATTTCTCCCAATTGCTTCCTCTTCCGTCGGCTTAAAAAGCCCTGAAACCAAGACCCCTGCCCCTTATTCCTCTTCATTGACAACTGCTCCATTCCCAAAACCAACAGCACCTCCACCTCCTTCCCCTGCCACCACCACTCTCACTGCTCCTACTACTTCAAGAATTGTCAAGTCATGGAACGGATCTCCACCAAAATTACACCCCGAAACAAAGCCTCTGTTTCGTCTACACGGGAAAGAAACCGCTGGAAATTCTAAGATGAATGAGAAATCTGCTATGGATAACAACAAAGTTATTAGTACTAAATTTGAAAAATTACCAAGGAGGTTGGTAACACTGATCGGCGAAAACAAAGGGGCAATAATGCTATTGAAACCAAATTCCATCAAGAAATCTTATACTACTACTAGTAATGTGTTTAAAGGTAAGTCCCAAACTGTTGGCAAGAAAGAAGAAGGCAATACTGATAAGAAAGAAGATGAAAGTGACATGGAAGAATCTACTATGTTCATTAACAGTAATGTACAAGGAGTGAACAACTCGATTTTAGACGAATCGAGTTTCACTGATCATGATCCTGGTTTCCATATCTTCTTCTCAACGGATTAAATTATAGATACAATGTGTTCTTGGTGAAATGCAAGCATATGAAGTTCAGATAACAATAACATACTATATACTATATGATGTTTGAGAAAATTTTCCAATTGATAATAAACAAATTAAAATGAGGAGGACGTGGATTTCTGGATTCACCATGTTTGAGTTGTACTCCACCTTTGATGTAATATGTTATCGGCATAAATTTATGAATTTCCTTTCAAGAAGTTGTTCTGTTTTACAAATATTTGTGTATAGGCTAAGCCTTTTGGACAAGCAAAGTTAGCTCTAATTTGATGTTATCTTTACTGTATCCAAAAATAAAGTCCACAGTGTTTTTAAGAAACTTAATCCCCGTATACAACGAACAACCAAATCATAGAGCTTACTTTGCAAAGGAAGGAATTATTGCACATTAATTAATTGATGGAAGTCTATGTACAAACACATGTCATGCATCTACTGATCTGGTGTAAACGTATATTTGGAGGCGGGTAAATTTTGTACCTCTTCTAGGGAAAAAAACAAGTCTCCGCGACATCCCCATCTTCCAAGAGTTGTAGCACCGGAATTCTTCAAAACGTTCCATATGGAATTGATCTACAGAGTTGGGCATTGGAAGGATATCTGCAACATTGCTTCATTTTAGTACAGCAATTTACGAATGATTATAAACTGTATTTAACTATTTCAACATGCTATTTACTACTACTTTTTTTTATTTGGCATATTGTCTTTCAAGTAAACTAATTGCGTACCTGGCCTGATTGTACATTTAAGAAAAATTATAACGGAATTAAGCATTGAAACGTAGGGTGACACTTATGCCCCATTTTTGCAATTAAGTGACAGTAACGTAAGTACGTAACGGTGCCTGGCCTATGATTCAATTGATAAAGACGTGAGGTATAAAATCCTTTAAAAAGAATAAAGATGTTTTTGCCTCTAAGTCGCTATTTGACTATTATGAGCGTAAAGATATTTTTGATTTTTCACTCATCCTCAATTTTGGATCAGCCCATTAACAAACCCCAAGATACAATTGTTCCACTAGTTTCTTGGCTTTCGATTTTAATTACTACTCTTGTATCACGATTAGTAATTAGCATATTATTTTGTTCTATTGGTTGTTTTTATTATTATAGATTATTTTTTATACATTCTATCTTTTTTAAAATTCATTTTGTGTGTTTATACTGAATATTTTTTGTTATGTTATTATATAAAGCACATTATTGTCACTTTAGATAGTCTTAGAAAATTACTTAATTATTATACACTTAGGGGTCGTTTGGTAGAGAGTATTAGGGAAAATAGTCCAAGTATTAAGTGTGGCATTATTTAATTCTATGTTTGGTAGGAATTTTGGATCAATCCATGGATTAGTTATACACCCTACATGGTATTAGAGGGTGTATAACTAATACCTTCCATTTGGTGGTATTAATTTAATACCATGGGACTAATCTAGATAAAGACAAAAATACCCCCTCAAATCCTTTTAATAATTTTGTTTATTTTCTTGATTTTATATTTTATATTTATACTAATAAATTTATTTAAATAAATAAATTTGCAAATTTTATTATTTAGATATAACTTTTTGTTTTTAAAACATGAGTTATTTAATCTACTTATTATTAATATAAAATATGATAATCCGACTAATATGCTAATGTTGATGTATGAATTTAAGAACAATTCATAAGTTAAATATTGTCTCTTTAACGGAAGTTTCTTAAACATTACACAAGTAGTCTAAAACAAGAGCATATACATATAAATAAAATATCTCGAGTATAAAAATAGTTTAATTAATTTGCTATATCTATTATTTATTTTTATTTTATTTTATGATAAAGCGTTTTTTAAAAAATTTATTAATACAAAATAAAGTTCAATAAATTTTCTCTATATATTATTATAGTTGTGTGACCTTTTGAAATATTAACTCCAATTTATAGATGACAATTATTTACTCTCAAATAATTTAAGTGAGAACGTAGTGAATATGATAATAAAGTTTTATTCTCCTATCTAGTTAAAAATGCTATAAAAAAATAATATTATTCATCAATTATCTACCTTGACCCAATTACATGAAATACAAAAATCCCATAACAACTCAAGGGTATAATTGGAAAGGATTTATTTGTAGAGCTTTAAACCACACACAAAACTAGTTAAAAAATAATGAACCAAACACTTGATAATTATAATCCCTGCATTACTAATCCCTGCATTACTAATCCCTGCATTACCAATCCCTGCATTACTAATCCCTGCAGTATTGATCTTTGTACCAAACGACCCCTTATAGCTAGTAGAAGTCTAAACAAACTAGCACATACACCCTTCGTCTAGTTTTATTTGTCATATTACATTTTTCGAAAGTCAATTTGATTAATTTTCAAAGTTAAATTAGATTACATTAATTCGATATTTTTTTAAAATAATTTAGATATTCAAAAACTATATGAAAAGTACTATAAATTACAATTTTTTGCATATCAATATGATGAAAAAATACATCTAAAAATATTAGTCAAAATTCTTATAATTTGGTTTTAAAAATAGAAATCATGACAAATAATAATGAACGGAGGGAGTAATTTAGTTAACTGATTTTTCTATTACTTCATTACTTGGTTGAAGGACATATCTAGGGGAGCACCTGCACGCAGTAGTACTATAATATCTACCTTTTGTGGTAAAAAAAAAAAAGGGAAAAAATGAGAGGATCAAAATAAGAGAAGACCCACGTCTATAAGAGGAACAAATGCAAATGAATGTTGAATGAAATACCACAATTCTTGTATTCAGAGAATCCAAATCAAAATCTTACTCATAACAGACTGGCAGATGAGAATTGGTTGCAATAAGACATGCCACAACCCGTCAAAATTACAGCCTCTCCACAAAGCTTGATCATCTATCGTACGTAATACCGAGTACTAGATGTGTTTGCTAAATTATCATGATTCATTGCGCGTTATGTCCTTTTAAATAAGATGGTCAGTCATGAACTAATTAATATATTATTATTTCACAAAGTCGTCTTTCATATAGATTTCAATATTTCTTCAATAATAATAACTACTACTAGTCGATTGACAATTGGAGAAATCAACTCTGCACTATCAGAAAGATCGGATATTATAACTTAAATCCATTACGTGTTACAGTTGTTTGATAAAAGTCTGAGAAAATTAAACTCAAATAGTTAGATTCGTAGTATATAGTACATATTTATCTAGGTGCATGATCTTTTGTTACTATTATTTAGATGACTTTTATAGTATCAATCTGGATATTGGTTATAGTCTGACTGTGTGAAAGTACAATTGATAGGTGTGAATGCAGAAGATATTATTAGCACCTACATTAGTCCTTTTTGTAATAATATTAAGTAAGAGTGGAACTTTTTTTTCTCTCTTATGATATAGGAGGTGAACTTACGGGTAGTTTGGTTTGAGAGATAAAATAAATAGTTCTCGAATAAAAATTTGATGTCATGTTTGGAATAACTTATCTCACCATTTATACTATAGCGATGTGATAAGTTATCCCATATACATGGTGGGATAACTTATTTTCAACCAAACGACCAGTTAATGGTTATCTCCATCTTCCTTCTTTTTTGTACAGTATGATACTATCAAGGGTCCGCCTAATTAGTATTCCGACATAAAGAAAAAGAAAAAGGTATCAAAGTAAAGATTCCAAAATGGAAGTCTATCTTAATTCTTACATATTGCAATAATGCAAAGGTGGCAGCTTGGCGATTTGTTAGTTCAAGGAAAATAATTGATGAAAAAATAGAATTTTAGTAAGAATAATTGGTAGCTTTATTGTGTGTATGATTTACTATTTCTTACGAAATATCAAGGTAAAGTGCAACAATTATTTGCATCATTGCTTTTTTTTTTATATATTTTATGAAACAAGGACTTGACCATATGCATGCACTACTAGATGATTGTCATGGCATTCTTGGATTAGTATTAGCTTCTGCCCATTGCCTAACTCATATAATGGTCGGGTTTATCATGTGAAAATACCTTACAATAGAAGCCAAATGACATGACAAGTGAATCAATTTGTGGGATGTTCTCTCTTATTTGCCATTTGCTTCTACTTTTGCAGGTTCAAGTTGATCAACATTAGTTATTATGAGCAATGACACATACCAATAAGATAGGTAGATGTACAAAAGCCTATCAGAATTTTAAAAAGATAGTTGCACAATTATGAAGAAGTGGATTAGGATTATTTATCTTTAATGAGTTTAGTTTTAATATCAACTTATTATACTTTTGATCATACTTTCAAGAAGTGAACAATTTGTTGCACCTAACATCTCGACTCAAAGTCTTGAGCCACGTAAATCGAACCCAAAGCTAAAAGACGTTGAATAGAGTTAATTAAAACAGAAAGGACTCAGAATAAAAAAATCATTCTTTATTACACGCAGATCTCATCCATTTCGCCACAAATCTCTATCTATTCGGTACTTCTGGACTGTATCGAAGAAGTCATAGAGATATATAGAGATGGAACGTGCGTAGTTTTTTTTTCCTACAGAAACATGCAATAATATATGACATGCAATATAATCTTACAAACAATGGTCCCTCTATTTAGCCTTATACATTTGTCAAGTAGTTCAACCTTGTACCTAATTGGTCCCCCTTAATTCCCCCACCCTCCACAACGCCACTTATTACTTATTTATCTGCCCATTAAGAATCCACTCCAATACTGCTTAACGTGTCACATATTTCAACTTCAATCAATTTCCCATAGCCAACTTCCCAAACAACAAATGAAGGTATACAATTTAATTTAATCATCTATAGCTCACCAGTCTTTTCTTTTTCTTGTTAATAAAAAAAATGTATTTATTGTCTTTCAAATTGTTGTGACATGCTCTAAACTCTCTTCTTTTTTTTTTCTTTGTTCGACGCGCGCGGGTGTAGATCTTCAGTTGGGTTCACCGCAAACTTAATCAGAAAGGTGAAGCTATTCGATCCTCCTTTTATTTAATTTTCTGGCTAATTAGTATTCCCTGTTTAAAAAAGAATGATCTTTTTCTTTTTTTGGTAATAACTTTTCATGTGACATGTTTAAGACCACAAAATTAAAGGATAATTTTGTACATTTGACATAATTTTAATTTAGGACCACATGATCAAAAGTATTCCTTATTTTCTTAAACTCTGTGTCAAGTTAAATTAGACCATTCTTTGTGACACGGAGGGAGTAGTATTTTTTTTTTGTTTGTTGAAGATTTTACTATATTATGGCAGATGGATTGTTTTGTGGGAATGTGAAAACAGATGAGGTCATAATTAGCAATGATCACAAACAACTTCTTATTCAAGATAAGTTCTCTATGTTGGGTGGCTGGAATGAAGGAATCCTTACAATTGGCACATTTGGATTCGATCCGATTAAAGAGCAGTTAAGTAGTTGCGTAAATGACGAAAATGAAGATCATGAGATAATTGCAGTTAGTGATCGTGAAGAACGTAACGCGTTGATGTCTGCAAACAATGAACCTGAGGAGTCTCCAATTATGGCAAATGTGATTACGAGCAACAATCCTCTTATTGCTGCTGGTGATGAGTCAAACATGGATATTAAGAAGGAAAGGATCACACTAGCAGATTTATTCTCAGGTGATCTTTCTGATGATGATGATGACAAGGAGAAAGTTTTGTATGATGACGTTACTAATATTAATAAGAAATCGTTGAATTTACCTAAAGTGAAAAATGGTGTTACTTTTGCTAAGAAGATTATTCCTCGAGTTAAAGAGGATTCTCGTCGCATACAAAAAGTGAGCTAGCTAACAACTTATGAATCACTTAATTGACATGTTTTCAATTGATTATAAACGTAACGATTTGATTGTGTGTAGTTGATGACAAAGGCATTGAAAAGGAAGATTCATCCAGATATGGAAGGAAAGAATCAAAAGAACAGTCAGGCTATAGCAGCAGCAGCCAGTACTATGCTCGAGCTTTTCCCTATCACCTCCAAATCTATTTCACTTCGCGAAATTCTAGGTGCTCCTTACATTATACATGTTCCTTCTGTTTCAGTTTATTTGTCTTTCCTTCTTTTTTTTGACAATTGCGTTGATATTTATTTTTGCTTCATTGCATTTGCAGAAATTCCTGCCTAAGCTGTTCTGTTGCAGTGTCCTGGATTCTAATTACTTGGAAATGAAGCAATGTTTATCCTTATATTGTTTGTGCAAGCTGTAGTGATTGTTAATTTGTCATGTGGTAACCGTACATTCGTTTGGTGAAAGTAATATATTTCCAACACAGCTAGACCCTGTGAATTCTACATGTAAAGTGGCTTTTGGTCTTCGTTGTAACGAGACTCTATTTCAATTTATGCGAATCTATTACTCTACTTATTTGACAGCATAGAGTTTTAAAATGAGTAGATATTTACATATTTGTGTAGTTATACTTGACGCTTTTGAAACTGATGATAGAAACAAATCTAAGATTTAAAGTTTATTATTGATTCCGATAATAATTTTAAGTTAATATATAATAACAGAATTTACAATCGACTACTATATTAATTCTTCATACATATATATATACATGATACCCCACTTCGTGCGTAACATTGTGAAGCTGTTATATATGCATGTGTAATGTCAAAGCACCACTTACAAACACCAAAATAGAATGATATATTCTTAGTTATGCCATGTGTAATGTCAATTGTTGTCAACTTTGGTATATATGGCGAACATATTTCTTCTTGTCATAGGAAGTCGTTATCTCATTCCCTTTAGTCAATCCCCTTTGCGTTTAGACGTATTATTTTTGGTGTTATTAATTGGAATCCATCAACTAACGATCGACTCAGTCACGTAGCTTAGTTCCCATGCTATTTTCTTTGTTTTTTTGGTTGAACACGCAGCTATTACGGACAACGAAAAAGGAAAAATATATCCCAAATTATCAAATGATATGTAGATACCCTTCATTATACTTTTGAAACATTGATGCCCCCGCCATCCAAAAACTAGAGCATCTATGTCATTCACTCTAACGAAAGACTAATTAGGAACATGTGGCGCAATCTTATCCGTCGATTCGGTATTTAATAAATTCGGATCGGTAGATAAGATTATGACACTTGTATGTTTGTTAGTATAAAAGATATATATGTTCTAATTTTTGAACGGCAGGAGCGCCAATGTCCCAAAAGTATGATGAAGGAATTTGCATATACCATGTACAATAGTTCGGGATATATTTATCATTTTTTGCATTACATATATAACTGGCAGAGTTGTGGATGCGCTAAAAATAAGAGTTGTGGATGCGCTAAAAATAGGAATCCGGAGCCAAAAGAGCAAAAGAAAATTGTCAAAAATTCCAAAAAAGTATATCAACTTTTTTTTAAAACCAAAAGGGCAAAAGCGCTTTTGACGGAGCAATTTTCTTCTGATTTTTTTTTTTTAATATCGCTGTGCATGCAGCATTTTTTTTAAAAAAAAATTCAAATTGAAATTGCTTCCTTTTAAGTTAATACAGACATTTTAGGGAGTTTGGTTTAGGCATTTTGGTCGGGGCCTCCACCATTGGTTAAAAATAAACACGTTAATTTTGTCAAAAGAAAATCGCTCCGCCCTTTTTGGTTTTTAAATAAATTGATGTAACTCTTTTGAATTTTCGATAATTTTTTTTGCCCTTTTAACTTTGGACTCCTAAAAATAGTGTTTTGAGGGAAGTCAACGTTGCTATTACAATAACCCGATCGAAATTAGCTTGGTTATACTCCCTTAGTTGTCATAGTTTTCTTTTTTGAGAGATACGAAATTTGACTAATATTTTAAGATATATTTATCAACATATTTATATGGAAAAAAATTATAATTTATAATATTTTTTATATAGTTTTTGAATATTTAGTTTATATTTGGGCTTTTGATCTCTATACAAGTTTTGTTAATTCAATTAACTAACAACTAAGGGAAAACGCAAGTGTACTTAGTACTTCATGAATATTTACTTCAAACCATTCGTCAAAAATTACAGAAATGGTGGATCCAATTTTCATGTTTAAAATTAATATACATATTTTTTTTTGGAGAAACTATTTGATCATATATCAAATAATTGATCCATCTTATTGTCATATTGGCTCAAGACGTCTACCATATATGTAGGAAATTCACACAATTGTAGAATTCAACTCATCTTCTCACAAATTTTGATTAAAATTATACTTAACTAAAAAATATAATTTTATAGATTGAATCGAATTTGTATATCACATTCTAAATCTTAAATAATAAAAAAAATATAATGAATAATGAATTATCTAGAATAATGTAGGAGATATAATGTATATCGAATACACTAAGTACAGATATATCCTAAAATTGAGAATGAAATCAAGGACAATGAAATCTTCCAATTTGAGTTCAAGTTGCCTTATAAGTACAAGACGTATTTACTTAAATAAAGTTTAAAATAATTAAAAGTTGTACTTATTGTAATTCTTTAAAGTAAACTTCAAATTAGTTAACTTCAAAAAATAAAAAAGAAACTCTGTTAGTAATGATGTAAAATAAAGTTACACTGAGGATACTATAGTTAAGCTTTTCTATTGTATCACCTAGGGTGAGCATTTGTTATTCGATCAGATTTTTTTAATTTTGAATTTGATAGTTCGATATAGTTAAAAGTGGATATTAAATATCATTTTTTTTTAAAATTTAGATTTTGTAATTCGATAAACGATAAATTAAGTTTCGATTTGGTATGTATGCACTAATACCCTATGGCCAATTGTACAAAATTAATACTATTTCTCCAATCATTTCTATTTTTTATGTAGAGGAAAAATATTATAGAAGATAATTAAGTAAGAAGACATCAAAAAAGCAAATTGATACACATGTATTTAAATTGTTTATGCTTAAAGCCTGTTAGATATTGTTATTGGGAGGTCAAAAGTGTTTTCTCTTTTTTTTTTTAAAAAAAATAAAATTAAAAATTAAGTATTTGGCAAATCCTTAAAGTTGTAGATGGAAGGTTTTGTTTGCCGGAAGAACAAAATTTTAGGTTTTAAAAAAAATTAAGAAGCAAAAAATTATTTATTTTAAAACTAAAATATCCTTTATATATACATATTTATCAAATATATCTTTTATTAATTAATTCAAAGCTTAAAATATCAATTTTTTTCCTTTTTAAAAAAGTAGAAGCATATTTTTTTATCTCATAAGTTTGATTAATTTTCATTCAGGAATTTTAGTTTTTATTTTTAATTTCTTATATTGTAATTTTTTGTTTTATTTATGTTTTTAGATTATTATCTATTTTTATATTGTTTATATTAATTTACGTATTATTTTATAGAATTAGTATTACTAGTAACAATAATATTTTTGCAGGACTAAGAGATACAAAAAAACAGATAATAAATGACAAAGACATTCTTATTTCAATACTTTTCAACAAGTTTTATCTATGCATTGCATTGATTGAAAATTTAAATAATGTACATTTGGATTAATTAAATTAATAATGCAATTAAAGTTTTGTATTAAAATTTTAAAATAATTTCTCTCGATAAAATAATCTTATTATTATAAACACATTGATACTTGTCCTTTTCGTAATTTGACTCTCAAAAACACTTTTCTTAATAGAAAATTAGTCAAACACAAATTGTTTATCAAAACACTTTTCAAATGAATTTACCAAACACATTTTTTTAAAAAAAAAAGCACTTTGTGTAAAGAGATATTTAAAAAAACGCTTCTAAAAATAAATACTCTCTTCGTTTAAAAAAGAATAATCTCTTTCTTTTTTTGGTGATAACTTTCCACGTGGCATGTTTAAGACCACAAGATTAAAAGACAATTTTGTACATTTGACATAACTTTAATTTAGGACTACATGATCAAAAGTCTTCTTTATTTTCTTAAACTATGTGTCAAGTCAAACTAGGTCATTTTTTTGTGAAACGGAGGGAGTAACTTTTAGCAACAATGTCAAACAAGTTCTTATTCTTTAACATTCTCCTTGAACATGTATTAATGTGTAATAAATATGTTGATAGATGACCTTTATTAGGTAAATAATTTTGTATTCGAGAAATACCGAATGTCAGATGGCATTAATGTCTCATACCAAACACAAACTCACATATTATAATACTAAAATTTTACTCTCGAACATCATAACAAATGCCGAATTATTGAATATACAAATTACCAAAAAAATTGATTCAATTCATGATATTTTATGTCTAGCCCTAATATCACCTTTTGAAGATAATAAATTTAATTTATTAAAAAATAACTTTAATTAATAATCAAAATAAATTAATAATTAACTGAAAATCAATTTTTAATTTAATAAATAAAAACAAATATATTTTTCATGTACTAGACAATAAAAATAAACGGAGAAAAACATTAAGGAGTCGTTTGGTAGAGTGTATAAAAATAATGCTAAATAGAGTGTATTAGTAATTAGTGCATTAGTAATGCATGTATTAATTATGCTTGCATTAATTATACATAGATTATTTTTATGCATTGTTTATAGAATGCATTGGATTAAAAAAATTGTTTACGAAGATATGGAAAAGCTATAAAAAAGGTATTTAGGGGCAATTGGGTCTTTGATTGAGTTAATGCATCCATTAAAACCATTGCATTGATGATACCTAGAAATCCATGGTATTAACGATACACACCTTAATACATAATAGAGTGTGCATTAGTTATACATAGGTTGGAAAAGAGTACCAAACAAGGTACTAGTAATACACAAGGCTAATGCATGCATTATTTATTTTAATACACTCTACCAAACGACCCCTAAATGAGAACTTTGGAGGTGTAAAAGGGGTAAAATAATACATCCTATTAGTACAAAGGGATCGGGCATTGGTAATCCCAATTTAGTATATGCATACCAAACACGTTACTCAACTTTGGCTTCTGGTGTGCGTTCGGCGGAAGTTCAGAGGTAACCCTCAATTTCTGCATTCTATAACTTTGATTTTAGTTTCTGCGTTTAATTTTTGTGTTCCCATTGTAAGCAGTGATTGGTGAAGATGACCAAACTTCATGCTTTTAATGACTTGTTGGAGCACAACAACAAAGATGATTGCTGGCTTCTCATCTCTGGAAAGGTAGCATCTACAACTATCATTCTATAAAGCGATTTCCATTTGCTGTTTTTGATTTTTAAAAAAATGTTGTTGTTGGGAGTTTTTATAGCTTCCCAGTTCGAAGGCCATTTTGGGGAATTGATGTTCATAAGTAGATTAATTAATCAATTACAACTAGGTTTCAATCTCAAACTTGTTGGGTTGGATATATGAATTTATGTGTGTTCATTCTCTCCTATTTTGATTTTTGGGCCATTGATGTTAATTTTTCTTTTGAGGTAAATTATTGTTAATATAAAATGAACTGTTTCTCTTAAAAAAAAAAAAAAAAAAACGAACTAAAAATGTCGGTAAGTGGGATCTAGGATTCTTAGCAAATATCGGTTAGTGGGAATTGGGATGGAAAAGACTCTTAACTATTATTGGTCAGTGGATCCAGGATTTGAAGTTTATGGGTTGCTACAACGTCCTCAAGTTCACGCACAACTGTAACTGGGTTCATAGTCTGAAATTTTGTGAATTTCTTAATACATATACAATGTTTGAGCAAAGCTTATGGGTTTTGTGAATCACCATTGGCGAGTATAACAAAAGCTGCTAAAGTATCAGTTGTAACTAGTTAATATTGTGTATATAGATACTCTGTGTTAATTGTGTATTGTTGTTAGCTAAGTCCATCTTAATTCTTAGAAACTAAAGGTCATATGAGATACTTTCCGTAGTAGCTCTCTTATTCATTTCTTGTACCATAACTATATTGCAATGTAGTCTGCCGAAATCATGTCTGAATCTACCGAGACATGTCCATTCAATCTTCCTAAATATATTGTTGGTGATTTGAAAGCCCTTTCATCAAGGTGGCCATACTATTTTTAAGTTCAGGTTTAGTTTCCTCATCTAATTCTATTTGTGGAATGTATACGTTAATCTTTTTAATTGTCTAATTTTCCTTTACCAGTTCTGGAGGTAGCCTATCACCAATTCTCTTTTACAGCTTTATTCTTATTCTGGTTTAACAATTATTACCATCTTGTCCTAATATTTTACACCCCGTGGTGTCACAACTCATAACACGTGTTATTGATCTTTTTAGCATTATACTCTCACCTGGATTAGTATCCTGGAATTGGTTAGTAGATTATCTAAATGATTACTAAAAAAAGCTTGCAATCTTTAGATCATATTTGGTTTGGAGCAGGAGATGGGATGAGGTGTCATCATCCTCATTCATCGAGTACAAGGGGACATTTAATCCCAGGAAAGTAGTATTAATCATTCCAAAGACTATTGACGGAATTTGGAAAAATATGCTTTATGTCGTAAGAGAATAAGATATAAAATACAAGTTGAATGAGAAATAGGGTATAATGCACCGCCCCACCCTCCATGGAAACATAAATTGTAGATTCTGGTAGATATTACATGCTGTTTAGATGAGGTTTAAGAAAACATTGATGTTGTTTGCAAAAAAGTGAGAAGAAGATGGGCTAGAAAGAAATTAAACCATTTAAGAAGAAGAAAACAATGATGTTGTATAGTTGAGAAAATATCATTAGGATGCAAACAAATGCCACCAAAATTCATGGCTCCCAATTCCATAGCAAAGATAGTATAAGGAGGGAGGGAGGGAGGAAGCATGTGGCAAACATATGTATGAGTTCGAATCCCATCTGTTAAATGTATGTAATTTGGTGGAGAGAATTAAAAGGGAGATCCATTGCCCATTGAGTTTCAAGAGTAGAAACAATAGGATTTATAGGTTATCAAAATGAAATACCCATAAGCATACGTTGTTTAAGAAAATTGGAACTTAATTTTGCACGACCATACTATACATATCTTTAGTAAAGAAAGACTTGTATAATATTGTTTACTTTGCCATTACTCAAGTAATTGTTTATAAAATAATCTCTTTTCTAGAAATACAAAATAATTCTTGAAACTTAGCAATCAAAAGAATTATCAGAAAGTTCATCATACACATGTGCAAGATGGTTCCAGCAGTGATCATCTGGTGCAGTTGGGAAGGAAGTAAACAGCGCAGTTTAGAAGGGATTTCAACTCCTAATACTTCCCAAAGGCTAGAGTATTGATGAATCTTATTTGCTTGGAGTAGGGTCTGTAATGTAGATAGTAGTGAAACTTTTTTGCATTTAATAGCTCTTGAAACTTTGTTAGGAGTAATTTGGCAATGTACAGGATCTATTTTTGTTTTTGTAAGTTTTTGCATCTTCTGGATGCTGAGTGTGATATTTACCTTTACTTCACCAAAAAAATAAAAGTTGACAATTCAGTAACAGGATTGCTCATCTGAAGACTTCTCATAATAAGTATGGTTTATATCCAATAATATAAGCTCCAATTTTCAATTTTTCATTTTGTAGAGTTGGGAGACCTATGTAGTGGAACGGGAAACCGATAATTTAATAAATGGAGTAAATAGAAATAGGAAAAGGACGTGTAAGAAAGATGCACTGGACCTTTTCTAAGTAAGGTTTGGTTCAATTGAATCGCCCGATATATTTTTGAAGCTATAGACTATAAAACCAAATACTTTTTCTTTTTTGACATGTTTATGTTCATTTAATTTAACTTCCAGTTCAGGCTCCTCTTAGACCAGGAAGATTGCTTATGACATCAATCAGCTAGGTCATCTTGTGTCAAATAGTTTGTCAATGTATGCTTTCTTTTCTTATGCTAAAGTTAGTCTTTACAAAGTTCTCTGATGAATGCAAGAACGTTTGATCACATTTCTAAGTATGGAAGAAAAAGATCGTCCATTTGCAGGAAGAATCGTTCAAAAGCACGGGATGGACATCCACAACTCTGTCCTATCCACTCTCTCCAAATCTCTACTCGTAATTTACCCAAAAACATATAGAAGTTGCCAGTTGACAGGCAAATATAGAACAAAGAAACCCCTTTACCCCATCGTTAGCATTTATTTGTCAAGGAAGAATTATAAGTATCAGGTAGGGGGAGAAGAAAACGTAGCAACAGAAGGGAGAAAGGAATAGAACATTGAAGATAGAGAAGGGTGAAATGCGATAGGGAAAATGAAAAGCAAAGGGGTTATAAATTGCAATGAAGTAACCATTTTATGTTGGTTAGCATCAAAAGATATAAATTGCAATGAGATGGATTGGGATTTGGGACGTGATAAGTCCATATAATTGAGTAATTAGGGGAAGGTAACAACAATAGTTAAAATATTTAAGTAAAATCAACATTAGGATAAATAACTATTCGTTTTCTCTTATCAGAACAACTAAGAGACATTTTTCCTCCTCCTTCCATTGCATGTCATCCCATGACTTAAGGGCTCATAGGATTAGAATTAAGAGAAGAAAAATATGAATATACTGAAGTTAGGTGAATTAGAATTTTAAGAGTGAGAGCACTAAGGAGATAGCTGGAAAACCAAATAAAGAAAAAAGAAAGACGAAGGGAGAGATCAACGTAGAGTGTTAAGTACTGGTCTTAAATTCTTAAAACTTTTTGGAATGGTTTGAATTTCAAAGTGACAATGAACCTAGAAGTTTACCTTACCTTGTCGGGAAAAGAAAGAATTTAAAAGTGAAGGGGTCAAAGCAAGTCCCAGGTATAAAAGAATCAAAGATAAAAAAAGAATGTCTTCCTGAGAATAAATTGGGATAAGAGGTACCTCGAGTGTTAAGGGTATTATTGTGTTACATTAGGGGAAGGATGCTAGAAAAAATAAAGAAACTAACAAAGTATTACAATTGAGAATGTTACAAAAAAAATTAAACTAAATTGATAAATTTGAATGTTTGTCCAACAGAAAAGATAGTTTTGTGAGACTCTTCTGTGTTTAAAAAGTATACAGTAAAGAAAAGAGGAAATATGAGAAATAATTTATATTTGGATTTCAACAATAACTGAGATAAAGTCTGTTGAGGGAAGTTAATGCAACTTGGTTTTATTTCTTCTATGATATTTGGAGTGCTAAGAAATGAGTGGACTTCTAACTTGTTCCTAGAAGAATAATTATGCACAATGGTCTTTCAACTGGACACGGGACAATGTCACGAGGTAGAAGACACTCTTCTATTACCATTAGCCTTGTATGATATCAAGGTAAATGGTCTAAGGCTTGTACATGTGTTCTCTTTCATTGAACAAGCTGTGTTGACCTGCTCTGTGATTGTACTTCTTCCCAATTATCCATTGGTATCAGTAACTTCTAAATCACCCTTGGTTTCCAGCTAGACCAATTTATTCATTATCTCTTTTCATTTCATTCCGCCACCTGCATTCCCTGGTTGCAACTTTCTCTTACGATTGTAACTATTACCCTTGATCAAATCCGAGTTACAAGAACATTGCTCATCATGTAATGACTACATGTATATATACAAAATACATGGAGAGAAGTTTTTCTTCCTTTGACAAAGAACAGTCTCTGTCAGTACCAGCCACTGAGGCATAAAAGTGCTTGATATAGCTTGGAACTATGCCTCTGAGGTTTAAAATTTGTTCCAATTTTAGTGTTAACTGGCTTTGATGCATTGTAGAATGGTTTGATGTTCTCTAAGATTTCTTAGATGTTGAACAAGGTATACGAAATCTGGATGAACAAATACATGAGCACCTGAATCTGTAATAATACAAGTTTGTCATTATTTTTGGTGTTTCACACTCTCTTTGGTAAAAAATTATTGCTCTCTTCAGGCATTCATCAAAACCATTTCAGCTGGAGGCATTATATTAGTGGTGTTGTTCTAATCGTTGTTTACTATTGTTATCGTTTAAGTTCCATCCTATTGTCTCTTGATTCCATGTTTGACAAATCTATGTTAGGTTTATGATGTAACCTCTTTTTTGGATGATCATCCTGGAGGTGATGAAGTGTTGCTAACTGCAACAGGTACTTAAAATCTTGGTATTACATCGGTTTGTCGTGAACTGAACTTAGATATGATACATGTAAATTTGTGTGATATATAGGCAAGGATGCGACAGATGATTTTGAAGATGTCGGTCACAGTGATGATGCAAGAGAAATGTTGAAGAAATACTTCATTGGTGAAATTGACAGTTCCACCATTCCTGCTGAACGCAAACATACCCCGCCTTCCTCAACCACACCATCAGCTGGAGGACAGGGTTCTGGAAACTCATGGAAGCTATTGCAATTCTTGTTACCCTTGTTGATATTGGTTGCAGCCCTCGCCTTCCGTTCCTTTTACCAGAAAGAATAGATCAATTGTCATGTTTCAAGCTGTGACTGGATACAATACAACCTTCTCCTCTGCAGCTTGTCATTTCATATGTTGTGCTTTCCTATTCAGGTTATTATGTCTATTTGCTACCTTTGTTGGATGTCCTTTACTGGAGTAATGAGATATTAAGATGTTGTTAGCTGTGTGTTGGTAATGTTGTCTTTTAGAATAAAAGTTATATGGTAAAAAACAAATGGTGTACTATGCAATTTGGTTCTTCCATGATTGGCATCATTTGCCTATTTTCTATTACGTAATAGTTCACTCAGGTCACACTATACTTGTATTCATGGTGTGATATTGTCCGTTGGAAGATAAATTCACATGGTCCACCCCCTAAAGGTCTTGCAGTCTTTTCAGTTGGTGGGAGGGTGCACACTGCCATTCCTTTTACTAGTAGGGGTCCTCTGGTTCCATGTTTTACATACCTTTGACATGAAGTGATAGCTTCTACTTTAATTGAAAAGTTGTAAATCATTACGAGTATCACGTGATCTGTTTATTTCTACTAGCGTTCAATGTGAGAACAAAATGAAAAAAGAGAAAACTGACATAACGTAGATAATTCTATCAAAAAGAAAAAGGAGGGAAAATTTACATAAGTTACACCATAAACTTGTCTAGAAAAATCTGAACTCGCGTTTATCTCTACAAGTCTATTGAGAGCGGTGTGTTTATGGGAGGTGTCAGGTTTTTTATCATCCTGGCGTGAGCTTTTTATTTCCGCAGGACCTCCCCTATCGTAGTCACCGCAGAATAAGGGGTAAAAAAGATGTCAAAAAAATTTAACTGTGCAACCCATTGTTAGGAACTTAAAGAGGAATGTATTCCCCCCACCCCCAGCAAAAATTTGCATAAAAGTAGAAACGTTTAAAACTATGAAAATACTACTCGATCTTCTGTCGAGCTCGGAACCTAACTAAGCCACAAAAAAATAAAAGTAACCAAAATAAGCCACTATTTTAGAATGTAACTAAAATAAGCTTAGTGGAAGAAAAAATTTCACTTTATCCAATATTTCAAACGTTTTCCGTTAGTTCATAACGGGTGTATTTTAATATATAACGGAATTATTTCTTACACTTTACAAAATGTAAGTTTTTCTTACACTTTGTAAAGTGGAACTTTTTCTTACACTTTATAAAGTGGAAGAAAAACTTACATTTTACAAAGAGGAATATTTTTTAAGTTTTTCTCCTTATGATGTTTTTGTAATGTTTCTGATACAATTATATTGATTTGACATATCATAAAATAAAAAAATTAATAACCGATATCATATATTTCTTTCATCAATTTATAAAAGAATAGGGTATAAATAGTATTATTATGATTATAGTCGAAAAATACCTACTTCATTTATCACAAGGACAAGCAAATTTTGGAGATGATTATCTATAATGATGTATCGTTGATTGATTTTTTGAGGGTTCCAAATAATTACATAGATCAAATCAAGTTAACAATACTTGAAATCTATGTTAGAAAGGAGCCTAAGACTATCCAACAATGTTCTTCTTTGTCGGTTGATGTTCATCCCCGATTAGAAAATCAAGCGTTGATGAATTTCCGATAACTCAATCTACTAATTTTCTAACATGAATCATTATCAAAATATTCTTACCGATCGATATGATTTTGATTTGAACGAAACTATCTATGAAAGTGACTGGTAATGCTCAATAATTATATTTCGATCAGTATTTGTTCATTTTGTCGATTATTTATTAATTTATATTATTATTATTATTATTATTATTATTATTATTATTATTATTATTATTATATATTTTGTAGCGATTTACTTCAGCAAGATAGGAATATTGCTCCAAGTTATGGACTAGATATTTATTTTGGTCAGTCCTCACAGTTTGAAATGATGGAAAATGTTGGGACATTCTCAAATTTTCATGTCTCGCCTTTTTTTATGTTAATGATTATCAGTATGTTCAACACTTGATTTTTTTATTTAAGTTAATTGCATGTGATATATATTTATATTTTTTTTACATATATAGGGAAAATATCTCAATTGTACGACAAACATTACAAAAGTATCATAAGGAGAAGAAAACTTGAAAAATATTCCTCTTTGTAAAATGTAAGTTATTTCTTCCATTTTATAAATTATAAGAAAAAGTTTCACTTTACAAAGTGTAAGAAAAACTTACATTTTATAAAGTGTAAGAAATAGTTCCATTATATATTCAAATATACCCGTTGTGGACTAACGGAAAACGTTTATAATATTGGATAAAGTGAAATTTTTTCTTCCACTAAGCCTATTTTAGTTACTTCCTAAAATAGTGGCTTATTTTGGTTACTTGTATTTTTTTATGGCTTATTTAAGTTCCGAACTGTCTTCTGTCACATAAATTAAAACAAAAATAGTAAAGTTAAGAAAAAAGAATTACACAAGATTTTAATATCCTTTAGCCCATGAAAAATATACGGAATAATCCTTTATTTAGTTTAGAAGTTAGTATATAGCCATGAAAATTTGAAATTCAACTTTGATATTGTATTTCGATATTTAAAAAAACTTATGATCTATTACTTTTAAAGTCATATTTTAAGAACATTCAAGCAAAAAAAATAATATTCATTAATAAAGCATTTTCGAACGACCGACAATACCTGCGATACTGAACATCATTCCAAATATTTTCAATAAAAAAATATAATCAAAGACATATTTTTGAATTCTATAAAATTGAAAATGTATAATTAAACGCCTAGTAAGTTAAAAGACGTGTGATATCTGATGATTGACAGTCTTAAGGGGCCAGATCGATGAGATATCAACATCAGGCATCGTGAAAAAAAGATAAAACACCGACGCGAAGTAAAACAGTAAATTGAAATGAAGTGACTTCCACCAGAATCAGGTGAAATCTATCGACCTGTCCTTTTAGAATCTAATCTTTTCTGATTTTTGTCTCTAACAATTTTAAAACACATTTTTTAATTGATACAATATCTCTAAGGTCATTTAATTATGAATTTTTTTCTTAGAAAGTTATTTCTTTCGTTTCACAAAGAATGACCTAATTTGATTTGGCATGGAGTTTAAGAGTATAAAGAAGACTTTTGAATCTTGTGATCCTAAATTAAAGTTAGGTCAAATGTACAAAATTGCCCTTTGATCTTGTTGCCTTTAACATGCCACGTGAAAAGTTGTTAAAAAAAAAAATCATTCTTTTTTAAACGGAGGGAGTATTTAGTTTTGGATTGTTAACTCAAAACTCACTCAACTATGGGATATTTTTCTAAGAAATCACTCAACTATGAGTTTATATCTTACAAAGTTACTAAATTTTATTTTTTCAACCCAAAGGTCACTCAATTATGATGTATAATAATAGATGTTAAACCTCCTTCAAAATTTATGTATTATAACTCTTTCGATATTAATTTAGTAGATATGAAATTTTAAAATGTCTATATAATTCTTTAAATTTTGTAATTTTAAATTAATTATCGAGCAAAATGTTAAAATTAGAAAAGTTGCTAAATATACAAAGAGAGATACACTCTTTTTGAGCAACGTCGTTTAATGAGAAATGGTAATGTTAAATTTATATAAGGTCAAGAACACGTATCTTGATTTAATTCGGTAAGTTTAGTTATTAGCATTTAAATATATATGTTTGTGAATAAGCTAAAGTATTTGAAAGAGACTCGTATGAAGCTGTAGGGCTCCGACTATGTTCGTTTGTATTAGATCAGGCGCTATTCAAGTGTTGGGTCTCAATGAGTAAAAAATTGAAGTAAAAGACTAGTATAATATGAAAATAAAATAAAATAAGAGTACAAAAATATCAATATATTATTTTAGTATTGTTAAGAATAAAAATCTCTTATAATTGTGTTAAGACTACTACTTATAAATAGTACACCATGTGATACATTAATCAACAGAAAAGTTCGACTCAAGTTCTAAAGTATTAAACATGGTCATTATATTTTTACGTGAAAATATTATTAGTTGTGCCAACTAACATTTCATTATCGTTAATAATATATATAATTATACAAATATATCTTGTGAATTCGTCCTTTTGTTAGGTTATTAGGATATGCAGTGGTGGATTTAAAATTTCGTTCAGAAAATTTGAAATTTAAAAGTTTAAACGTATAAATAAATCTTTAAAAATGAAAACCTTGAATTTTTTTAGGTTTAAAACTACACTTTTAACACGTTTTTTAAAGTAAAAAGATAGACTAAAAAAAATGAAAAATAGAACTAAAAATTAAAAAGAAAAAAAACTAAAATGCTTTGATTGGGATTTGAAAATTTCAGAGGAACGTGCCACTGCGCTATCGAATCAGTTTCTATAAGCACCCTTTGTAAGTTTATCGATGCTACGTGTTTGTAATTCATACCGCCATAAATATTGAATATTTTCCATTTAATATATCTAAAAATAAAATAAGATATTCAAATTGAGACAAAAAATAAACTTTTTTTCCTTATGGAAACTAGATAGCAACTTCCTAATTAGAAGTTGAGGGCCTCATGCAATTCACAAAATACTTTTAACAACATTGTCGAGTCAATCGAATGATATTTTCTTTCTAATTAATATATTTCTGATTAAAAAAAAACAATGAACATGTGGTGGCTTGTCCTATGAATATGATCAGACATGTCTTTAAAACAGTTGAAGAGTCACTAATTGTTATAACAGACAAATGAACGTGACTTTTAAAAAATATATATGGGGCAACGATAGGAAAAATAGGAGAGAGGATCGATTGCAAGAAATTGAATTTTCATTAAAAAAAATTGTAAGTATGAATAATCAATTAGTTGAGTTATTAAGATTCACGTATAAATAAATGTGACAGAGAATATGTGTTATTAAGTAAATGTTCATACTGGGGAAAAAAAAATCTACTCAACATGAAGAGATCATATCGTATAAAAAATTATATTAAAAAACAATTAATTATTATTATTATTGCCAAGTAGATCTGTCTAAAATTATGTATATAAAAATACTTAATCATTAATATTTATTTATAAAAAAATATAGAGATATGCAATCAATGATCCTTAGAATATCCATATATTTGTTTGTGAATTATGATTTTACTTCTTTGGTAACAATCTATTATGTTAGACTTTGAGAAAATCTTGGTAATTTTCACATTTATCATTAAAAAAAAAACATCTAACAAATTTAAATTATATATCTAAACAAAAAATCCACTTCACAACAATTTAATTTTAAATTATAATTTTATATTGCTTGTCCAAGACCCGGACCCTCAAATAAAGAATTCACTGACAAAAATATTCCTTCAGCAACTTGTTTTAGTAGTACATCTGAATGTCCACATAATGTGCTAGGGATATGCCAGCAATGCATCAACAATTATAATTACTCTATATTGCCTATTGCCTTGTTGAAAATAAATAAACTACTATAATATAGGACTATAAGAAAATCCAACCAAACCCAAAGAGTTGAATTTTTGTAATCCAAAATAAGCATGATGTAAGGTCTGGTACTAGGAATATCCTTTTTCCTTAATTTACATGAATATCGATGTTATATATACTTTGTTTAGTCATCAGATATGCCTTAAAAATATATATGTTTCTTTATAAGAAATATAATGTACATGGGAAACTTACAAAAATAAAAATATTTTTTTTGGGAATGTAATTGACATTAAATAAATAACTTTTGTGACAAGTGGTACTAAGTTGAAATAATTCAGAAATTGATAGAATCCTCTCTAAAGACTCTTTAAGATTTGAAAGGTAAACATAATGCAAGTTGTTGATTTTAGTTAATTTGAATATGCGTGGTACGATAAAAAAAATGTTAATTCATTGTACAAAGTTGGCTCGACATGAACCTAAAGCTTCATTTGTTTTTATAATATAGTTGTAATTAAAACATTATATTCGTACAAAGAGACCATGAATGTGTAAATCTGATTCGATATTAACATCTTCTTCCTTATCCAAACATTGGAAAATCGTACGTTAATTTGTTGATTAGTGTTTTTGATTTAATTTTGGATGTCTCAATCAATTTAATATAATGTTCATAACATAACCCACAACCCACCCTTATCGATGCAACTTGAAGTAAAATTTTGAATATATAGGTGAAAGGTCGTTTTCAACACATCAAATTAAAGAAAAGGCTAGGATGTTTGTTTCATACGTAGGTTCATTACAAATCGGAATTGGTCATGGAGTATGTTTCATTGATTTTCAAGTGTTTTTATTTCGAGTTGTCTAAAAAAAGGAGGAGGCAAAGACCAAATCTCTTCAGTATATTGGTGAAATAACACTCAGCCATTACGTTTGATGATATATTGGTGAAATAACACTCAGCCATTACGTTTGATGAGCAGTATTATTATACTGTTTAATTCATTTGTTTCTATACTTCTTGGCTCTTTATGGAAACAACAATTCGACATAAAAGATTGTTATCTTAATCATGTTTCACGGTGTAAAATTAACTACACATAAGCAGTGGCGAAGTCAGATATTTTAATGAGGGGTTCAAAATTAGAGAAGTAAATATACGAATTAGTGGGAGGGAGTTCGACATCTATTATAAATACCTAAAAAATAATTTTAAACATATATAAATAGTAATATTTTTTCGCTATGGGATGCGTATCATATCTTTTTTCACCCAGAGATACATATCATATATTGTTATACGTAAAGACGGATCCGAAATTTCAACTTCATATAAGTTTGAATCTTTATGATTTTATCACTATTCATTCCACTTTTAGATTCAAGATATAATTGCAAATTATTTTTTACTATTACATAGAGGGTCAAGGAAGGGGAAATATGAAGAGGATTAATACAAAATAAAAAATTACACTCTAACCTGCACACTGAAAGTTTAGATAGTCAATTAAATTATCGACTAAAAGTCCCAAAAGAAGTACAATTGGGTTCTTGGAGTTTGCGTTCCTCAAGATGATGGCACGTTGGAGAGATAATTAATTTCCAAACACAAAATCTTGGAATACATCAAACAGAAACAATATTATTTGATGATTTGAAAAATAACCAATTATTCATGGTCATTAGCAGCATACTTACTTTATAATATTTGTGCTAGTGGTAGACTTGTCCCAGGAAAGAATTAAAAAGACAAATTAAAACAAAACCAAAAACATTAATTGGACTAGTTACATGGATTATTAAGAAGCATTAATTTAAATTTAGGATTAATTGGAAGTTTCAACACCAACAAATAGCCTTTTCTTTGCAAGTCATCACCAGTTCATTAACAGCTAATTCCTGACGATGTTATTCTTAATTTTGTAGTATATATGCCAAGTTGACAGGACAACTTTGTAATTTGTTGCAGGATTAAGGCTTTCAACGATGTCATTAAGTTTTTAGTTATACTCCCAGTTAACAGCATAAATTAAATAATAATAGTATTCACAAATCCCATCCTTAGTCAACTTTAAGATTCCCTTAGGGTGCAGTAAAAATGTTTTTCTCGGAATTTTAAGAAAATATATTATTATTATTTTTGTAAAAATAATATCTTAAAAATGAGAGAAATGACTTTTATAGTGAAAATAGAGTAAACAAGTTCGTTTTGCATTCTCTTTCCCCCTATAATATCAAGTTGCAGAATCAATTATCTTTGTTGCTTTGGACAAATAATTTATGATTCAACACAAGAGCATCAACACTATATCAAAAATGATTTTTATCGACAATTAATTAATGGTAATAGCTTAATTGAAGCTAAATATTTATTTTTAGCGGCAATCAACACTCTTTATATATGTCTTTGAAGCCGTTAGCGACATTGAATCTAATGACACTTATTTAATGTCGATAAAAATTATAACACTCTTTATTAATATGCTTATTTATTATCGCTAAAAATTATTTTGTTAATGTGCATTCAGTCTTTTTAAAGTACAAAGCAAATATTATTAGATCAATTCAAGAAAATATATTGGCTCTATCCAAAAAGATCATGAATTCACAAAATCATTTAGCAGGATCTATAATTTTATTAGCTCAAATAAACATACCTAAAATTGAAAGTGAAAAAGATTTACCATTCGAGCAGTTTTTTTTTTTAAATTTTCACACACTTTCTTGTCTAACTATTAAATAATGAATTACTCATCTCTATATTCAGATGTCGATCGAATGACGATATTATTACATTAAATCTTTATGTTTCTTTAGTATATACTTTTCCTTCGTTGTCGGAATTATTATTATTTAGGGCTTACTTTCTCAAATTCTTACACATCATCCAAGATTCATTTAGTTGAATATTTTGGATAATTACATTATTAGTTTCCATGACGTGGAGTTGACTTTTGCTAATACTAATTTTATTCTATAAATATGTTAGCTCTTATTTTAGTAAAAAATCTAGGAATACTATATACCGTACTATATATTCTATGTATATGTAGAGAGAGCTTTGTGAGTGATATTAAATTTATTTCGTTGTACCTAAAACAATTGTTGAAAAGTTTAAATAATACAAACTAATAAAAGTTTCATACATACGTATGCAAGTATTTTATGTATTGACAATGTACATTAGGACTAAAAGAAATTGTTTAAAAAAATGAAAAAGAAATAAATGTCTATGAGAAGTTAATTGGGTAATAGTGTCATCATGGTCCAACACTTGGATCAGATGAGGCCCCATGGATAATGCACAATATTAACCCTACAAATCTACAATTATAATTTCTTTATTGGCTTGATATATAATTAATAAATTAACCCCTTAATTTTTTGTACTATTTCAATTGAAGACCTCGATTTCTAATAAAATGTATTGATTAGACATTTAAGGTTTAAATTTTGAATCTCTTTTGTATGTGTTCTCGTTCATTCATTAGATAGTTAAGTTAATTATATAAAATATAATATTTTTTTTAATATACACATTCGCCTTAATAAGTCATAAAATCCTAAATATTTTCAAATTGAGGAGGAGATAACATAAAATTAACTTAACCATATTATAGACGAAACATGCCAAAAGGTACACCTTTAAAGAATTTTTTCCATGTATTAAGTCTTCTTAATTTAATATATTCTACTATAAATGCAAAAAACAAATGATCAATCAATAAGGATTATAACAGAATGGTGATTAAGTATCTTTTCATCGAGTCTCCGCAATTTAAAGAGTAATTTTAGTAGAAATTATTTTACTTTTAAATTAGGACTTTAAAAGACTGAATCGAATATTATACATGGAGAAACGAAAAGACAAAAGAACAAGAAAAATGAGTCTACATATTTATTCAACTCATAAATAATGCCCATTTCGAATCCATCAATAATTGTGTTATGCCAAAACTTTGTGAAATTAGGTCTTATGCCTAACTCACACCCAAAAGCTAGCTCAAAGGGAGGGGAATTGTCCAAGCCTTATAAGGAGTCCACCTATCTCATTAACCACCGATGTAGGACTTTTGTCATTCTTTAACAAAACTAGAACGACATAAAAAGGAGAGTGTACAATAAATATTTTATTTTAATGTAAAATAAAAGCCTTCTTTTAGGATACATACGTAGATTCTCATTAATGATTAAAGAGAAAAGTTGTAGTACTTGTCATGCTTATTCTTGTAACTATGGTGTACATTAATCACATATCTCATTTCGTAATAACAATGTTAGCATTAATAACGCTATTTGCGTTAAAAAGTATATGTAGAGAGTTTGCTTGATTATAAAAGGTAGTTGCATTTTGATTTGAAATGTAACCACATACTATTTGAGTATAAAATAATAATGTAAATGTGCATACAATATCTCTACAACGAAATACATTGTATCTACATATGTTATATAGGGGTATCTAGCCCACATAATTTTTTCCTTTTCTTGAATAGACATTTGACTTTAATAAGTATCATTTAGTTTAACATATATAATGACATTTTGTATTAACATTATAAAATAAATGCATAGAATATATGTGTCTTATGTGAAACTTATGTTTAATTTAAACATATCATTTGTACATCCAAAGTCAAATGAGCTCTCTAAATATCAAAATACAAATATAAAACAAAACATTAAAACATATTTATAAAGAAGGGGTTCTAGAAGATTAAAAAAAAATCTTTTTTTTTGAAATTGCAATTATTGGGTTTGGTGAACAGCATGTCTTGGTCTGACCCTAACGGTAAGTGGGTTGACCATTTCACAAGATAGCCTCAATACCTCAGATAAGTCAACAGGCCCGTTATTCTCAATGGACCCAAAACGAAATTCATGCAGAAGCGTTGCGACCCAAAACGTAACTGTAGTAAGGCCCAGTGTTTTACCGGGGCAAGTTCTCCTTCCGGATCCAAACGGTGCAAGCCTCAAATCGGATCCTAAAACGGAAAAGTCCGGCCCGTTGAAAAACCTTTCGGGTTTGAATTCAAGTGGGTCAGCCCAAACATCTGGATCTTGGGTTATGGCCCACATGTTTACCATGGCAGTGGTCCCAGCCGGCACGTGATACCCATCCACCGTTGTATCTGTTATAGCAAGACGGGCCCATGAGAGTAGTGGACCCGGAGGGTGTAACCTTAGTACTTCTTTTATTACAGCAGGTAGATATGTCATTCCTGATACATCGGACTCCGTCAAGGCACGTGATATTCCGACGATACGGTCCAACTCTGCTTGAACCTTTGATTGAACTTGAGGATGAATTACCATTCTTGCTAATATCCATTCTATTAATACTGCTACCGTATCAGTCCCCCTAAATATCATTTCCTACAATTATCATAGTACAATTTTAATCATAAAACTGTATGATTTAAGAGAATTTAGTGCATTCTTTTGATTTTATGTCCGCGTGTATGTTGAAGTAGAATAAGATAATGTTATTACATCAAGTGCAATGACGAATATTTTCTTTTTATTCTTTTTAAAAGGTACCATTTATTTGCCATCCTATTTGTTTGTAATATTTAAAGGAGTTAAATGAAAATGAAAAGGCAACTAGTTCCACGTAAGAAAAGAGGGAAATATAAAAAGTAGTTGCTTTCAGAACAAGTGCGATTGTGAAATCAGAAATTGACCTGAATATATTCTCACAAGCAGGGATGGCATGGTTGAATTTTTTAAAATTTACGACAAAACTAGATATTTATAAATTTTTTACTAATTGCACAGAAAATGTTAAACTAAGTTTCAATTAGTAAACCAACGAGTAATTAATTTAACCATAATTGTGAAAAAGGGTGTATAAACCATTGTGGCATAAAACTTAAAAATTCAAACTCTGTTATGCTTACATATATCATTAAAAGATATAGTGACATATTAACAAACGCTATGTGGACTAAATGCATAGGGAGAATATAATGCTTACCCAAAGTACAGCGATCATATCAGAGTGTGATAATCGTTCAGAGCCTTGAAGAGAGAGCAATACATGCACAAAATCATGATGAACATCACCAGATTGAGCCTTATGTTCGTTGATGATCCTGCTAACAAACTTGTTCACTTTAGGTACCAAACGAGAGCACCTGAGCCGTATTTTTTGTGGATCAAATTCAGCTAGCCAAGGTAAATGATCAGACCAATTAAGCATACCCAAAAGCTCATAACCTTCCTCAACCAATTTTCCCAATTCCTCTGTTTCTTCGTTACAACAATCAAGATTATATTTTCGCCCAAAAACAGAACACATCATGTTATTTAAAGAAGCCAATTTTAAAGCATCTCTAACTCGAACTACGTCCTGTCCGCCTAATTGGAACATTGTAACCATCTGTCTTGCAATTTGAAAACGTTGAGCTTCAGAAGATTTAATTTGCTTGGGACAGAACAAGTGTGTAGCTGCAATTTTTCGAAGGGTACGCCAGTAGACACCATAAGGAGCGAAACCAATGGCTCTGTTAAACATTAAACTGTATGCTGATTCTTTTACAGGACGATCAGCGAAAACAGAGCTATTTAAAATCTCCTTAGCTACGTCTGGATTACACGTAATGATAACTCGGGTTTCGCCTAGGCTAAAGGACATGAGACGCTTGGCTACACAAGATTCAGCCATCGCTGCTATTTTTTGATGTGCTAGACCAGACATGAGGTTCATACTTCCTATGATAGGAAATCCTCTAGGACCTGATATATTATTATTATTATTATCATTATTATTAAAAGAAGCTAAACGGAATTTTTTGCTCCAATTATATTTTCCCCAAGCAGGTCCTCCAGGGTGAGACCAGTAAATGATGTTCATAAGTAGCCAAAACAGAACAATGAAGAGAATAAAGTAGATAGAGGTGAAAGATTTGCATTTTGAAGCTAATGCAAAAATCCAAAGGCTTTCTATATCGGTTCTCATTTTCTCTTTGTTTATTTGCAGTTTGTTGGGAAGAAATTGTTTTAAGATAGGCAGAGTATTGCAAGAGTTAGAAGAGAGCGAGAGAGAGCGAGAGTGAGAAAAGTGTTGTATTTGATTATGGGGCATCAAATAAGGGTGCTTTTATAGACACAGAAAAATAGGGCATACTTGGGGAAAAATAATTTTTCTTGTAGATAAAAAATATTTGTTATTTTAAGTAAATATTAGTAGTTATTTATGTGAAGATGAATTATTTTATTTTAAAATTAAATTGCTTGTAATTATAAAATAATACTTTCTCCGTTCGAAATTGTTTGTCATATTGCGCTTTTCGAAAGTCAATTTGACTAATTTTCAAACTTAAATTAAATCAAATTAATCTCAATATTCTAAACAAAAATATTAGATATTCTAAAACTATATAAAAAGTACTATAAATTACAATTTTTTGAATATTAATATGATGAAAAAATATATCTTAAAATATTAGTCAAAGTTTTTATAGTTTGACTATAAAAATAGAAAACATGACAAATAATACCGGAGGGAGGGATTACATTTTTAGTGTGGATTAAAATAAAAGATGTCACATAATTTAAAACATAAAATAATAATAATAATATTATATCACTCGCACCATCCTACTCTCCGTCAATTTTATCTATACATCGATATTTTATTGAACATAAAATTTAAACACAAATAAATATTTTTATAAATTTTGTAATTTTAAAATAAATCATATATAAATATTTGAATAATTATAAATTGTGCTATTAAATATATAATAATAAGGTCAACAATCAACTATTTTAAATTTTAAAATGAATGATTGTTGGGTAAAAAGAGGACTATGTCACCTAAGTTGGAAGGGGGAAATACTAATTTTACTGAGTCGTACATTTTTAGCCGCATAGTAGTTCAGTTTTCTGTTGGCGTGCGATTAGTAATAGCCTGTTCTTCACTCTTAAATCACATGTTTCTGAATTTATCTAATTGAACGAATAATTAAGAATAACTAAAAAAAATATATAGATAAATAATTAAGCATAGATTACTAAGCACGCTCTAATAACAATTAGATTGCTTCTTTTTTTTTAATCGTCCCAAGCTACCATCTCTTTTGCTCCCTTAGTGACTCGAACTCGCAATTTTCAGGTTGAAAGTGAGGAATGCCTACTATCCAAACAATTCGGTCTTATCAACAATAGATTGCTTGCTACCTTGCTAAGCAGGATTAATTAAATAGTAATGGTCCGTAATTAAGTTAATAGTATAGTGGACTTCAGAATTATTATTTATTTAGGTCAATCTCCCCATGAGGTCACCTGGTGTCGGCACTATGCAGTTATCAATAGAACCCAACATTTTTTTAAATCTAATCTATGTGCCTCATTATTATAATCTTTTACATGAATTATTAGGACCTTAATTTGTGTTATAACAAATTACTCTATTCCATTAACTTTTTTATTTACTAATTTTCAACTTCAATTCTATCCTTTTGTTACGAGTGTTAAGAAGTCACTTACCTCTATCATCTAAACTTATGTAATTCTATTTATAATTGTAAAATTTTATGTTTTTAAAATTATTAATTATTACAATTTGTAATATTATTTATATAACTTTTAAAAAGTTAAAATCTTTTATAACAGAATTCACTCTACTAAAATTAAATTTGTCAATCGAAATTTGAAGGATAAAATATAAAAGGCATAACAATGCATGTAAACAAGTGTAATTACACTGATCTAATTGATTAGTATAGTAATCAGAAAATAACGCATAGGTTCATCTCTTTAATTTTTGTGAACTTTAGATACTTGATAGTCCTAATATTTGTGAATTTTGGAAGAAGCTTCGTTGTACTTGGTATATATATATATATATATATATATATATATGTCATAATAACAATATCAATGTGATCAGAATTTAATTCGAACTTTAGAATTACCTTTAATCTTCGGGTGAAAAACAAAAAAACAAATTATAACAAAATACAACATAGGTAGCTAATGATCATTCAGTAGATTAGTTAACGAAATAAAATAGTTTTTGCTACTGACAGACGTGCTAGCTAGTAGCATATTTGCGGGATATGCCATTCAAAATTAATATCTTTGTGTTTTAATGTGAGATTGTTTCTTTTGTCTGATTATGAGTTTCACTTTTAAATTTTATTAACTAGTACACTAAATCAGTATTAGTTAAATTAATACATTTGTGTTTTAATTTATGTAAAGAGTATTTTGATTGAGCACGTAATTAAGAAAATATTTCTTTAAAAAATATAAATAACTTATCTCACTAATAAAAAAATTCATGTATTTTGGAAAAAAAATGTTAATTTTTATTTTAAAAAGATTAAATGTATCACACATAATAAATGAAGCAGAATGTTCGTATCCACTCAAGCAAAATAGGTACTGTACCTCATTTTTGTTGATCGGATTTATTGAAAATACATTTTTCGCCTTTAGATTAGATAAAGATAAAACTTGTGTTTACATTATCATTTCTAAACTCACTTTATGAAGACCATGGGCGGAGTCACGCGTTGATTTTAGAGATCATTCGAACTCTCTTCGATAGAAAATTACTATTTTTATATGATTAAAACAGTAGATATCAAACTCCTTGTCACTCATTTATTTGTCTATTTTTTAGACTTTAAGCCTCTTTAATGAAAATCTTAACTCTATGACGGAGACTATGACGTACATTTGGTGAGTTGTATGTATACCTCATCTGCCGATCAGTCAGTTGCTATTTTTTCAGTAATTGGATGCATGTTGGAAAAACGGAACAAGTACAATGGATATATATAATGGAGTAAGGAGTGGTAATATTGAGGAGAATAATTAATGTTAGAATATATTCTCACCGTTCACTTTTATTTGTCATGTTGAGCTTTTCGAAAGTCAGTTTAATTAATTTTTCAAAATTAAATTAGATTATATTAATTCAATATTTAAATAAAAACTTTAGATATTTAAAAGCTATATGAAAAGTAATATAAATTACAACTTTTTACATATCAATAATGTTAGTTAAAATTGTTAAAGTTTGACTTTATAAATATAAATCATGATAAATAATAAAATACTAACAAAGTATATATAATGAAAGATAGCGCGTGAGCAGCATCTGATGAGATGATGAGTAAAGTGTGTGAAGACAAGAAAGAGCAAACTCCAAAGGAGTGTGGGTGTTTATTGTGGCGTGAAGTTGTCGGGAGAAAGCACATGAACATCAAATGTCAAGCCAAAAACGAGGCTCAATTCTTCATATTTTTATTTATACCGCAGTCGTGCATTTAGTGGTTGGCAGAGACTGCCCATGAGCGGTAGCGCCCATCGAGGTACACAGGTTTTATCAATGTTGTGGACTGATCGGTATGGCGCCGCCTGGTAGTATTTGCCTGGTTAGCTCCTCTTTTTCTTTCTTAGCCATCTTTGTTGTAATGCCACGTTTCAGTAACTAAACATGCAAAAATTTCCAAAACTTTACCATTATCCTAACAAGATGGTGACTACTCTTTCACCCCATTTCCCCAAGCTTCTGGCGGTTATGAATACTCATTTTTACACGTGTACTTTACCTACCATAACCTTTCAAATACCACTCTCCCATGTTGTCATTTTCCTTATTGGATTTTTTACTAAAATCCAATTAAATTTAGGTCCACGTTAAAGATGAAAATTGAAGCGTACCATTATTAAGATGACTCATATATGAGTTCTTAAAAAATATTTATTATTTTATAATTAAAATTTTTTATTGTCATGTTGTAATTTTCCTGCCGTACTTTCATTATTGCATTTAATTACTATAGATCCAACTTATGCTAGTGTTGTGTATAAATATCTTGTTCCTGGCCTACTAATAATGATGGTCATTCTGAGATGCCTTGGAAGTTGATGCCTTAATTTATGATCTAAGATGCTCAAGACCAACAAGTTACAATGAGGTTCAATATGACCATTTTTTTCCTTTTTTAAGTTACCCTCGTTAAATTTAACAAATTAAGAGGATAATTTTTTTTTAATTATATTCTCAATTAATTATTTTTAAAGTAATTTTTTTTTTTTAAATTATAGGTTTTTAATACATCCACTTCATAACTAGTAGAGGTAAATAAATTCACTATATCAATTATTGTTTTCTTAATTGGTGTGTTAGTACAATAGTGGGCAAATAACGAGAAACAATGGGAGTATTCTTATTAAAACGTAAACCATACAATATATCGAATTAACCTATCATAATCTATAACTACTACACACTAACTCAGACCTTATTAAGTGATGCTAAATAATTTTTCGGCTAACAAAGAGACATTAAACATGTCTTGTAACATGATTGGCCAAAAAACTAAACCAAACAAACTATTAGAATGACTAAATGGCACTAAATATATATATGGTGGAGTACTCACGGGATAAAATTGGAATGTCCTATGACTCTGATTATGTTCCTTACATAATTTTTTTCACTTTCAAAATTTAAATCTAAGATTTTTAATAAACAATAAAATCAACTATGTTGGTCAAACAAACGTTTAAGATATATTAGGATCTGATGAACTGTGTTAGATTCCTGTCATAAATTGAAATAAAGCCCTGTCCATCGATATTGGCACGGGAACTGCTCAAATGGGACCCACCTTTTAAAGATGAACTACGGAAGTTGAAAAAATAAATAAAAGACATTATTTCCTCGTTTATGTAATCAAAATTAATGAAGTTGAATATCCTCTCAATATAGTTGAAGAAATCAGTTGTTTTAGGCATTTAAATTTGAAATGTCTTAATTTATTTTAACTACAATAGATTATAAATTATTTTATTTTATTTTTTAAAAAAAATATTGACTACTATTTTTGTAGGAATATAAAATTTTCATATATAAAATTTAAAAATTATTTTAAAAAATTGATATATTTTAAAGAAAAATTAAATATATTGGTCATATTATCAAGTGAAAAAAGAATTCTTAGAGAAAATCGATTACAAAAAGTAATTTCTTAACAACTATTACATCTGAAAAACTAAATTTTATTGCTAGGTCACTAATATAATTAAACTGCTTTATCATATCCTCTGATTTCTAAGTGCATGTTAGGCTATAATTTATTAAGGAATGACTAGTGTTATTGTGTTTGATCAATTATCTCTTTTGTGGCAGAAGAAAAATCCTCAATTATCTCTGAAAAACTAAATGTACACGATATTTACGTCCACTTAATTAGCGCTTACTCATTATAATTAAAAACATTAAAAAATAGTGATGGATAAGGGAGAAGATATGGACTTGTTGGTTATACTAAATAATTTAAAAGAAATTTTTTGGAGTATTATAAAAAGGTAAAAGCAGGGGAAAAAAATAATATTTGATTACGGCCAGAAGGGCAATAAATAGATGCGATGACAATATCATCAACAAAATCTCCTGCCTAGCTAATCCAATGAACTCGGTCGCAACCAAATCTTAGAGGTGTTCATATCATAGATATGATTCTTAATTATATCACTTATTCAAATAATATAATCATCAATAATTTATTCAAATAATATAATCATCAATAATTTGAATGCCCTTCTTTTTTCCCCAAGTAATATCTCCATTATTTCAAAACTACTCAAAAGAACAGAATGTGTAAGTGCATAAAATATTTTACATTTACGTAAGATTCGAAAAAGAATGAGATGTTAAGAAATGACAATTTAGACTAACAAAAGTTTAATGATTATTTTCATGACTTAAATATGTAATCTATAAATCAGATGAGGATAATTTTATCATTACTTCGAGGCTCTCGTTTAAATATATATTGTGGGGAATTTCCTGGAGACTGTTCCCTACCTAATTCTTCAAATATTAATTGATGAGTGTATGATTGTTGCAGTTAGTGGTCCTTCCCTTTTCTGATGTTGTTTTGTACAATTTATATATTCAGTCACGCTCTTTATTGCTTTATTCGTCAGTCCAGTATATTATACAAATTAATTATGACAAAAAAAACTTGATTCATTCACTTAATTAGGGGTAAAAAGAAATTTATTTTCTCAAGTATCTTAAGAAAAAACAAATAAGCGAAATATGGATTTTGCATCTAGTGAAAATTAAGGGGAATAGAACTTTATTTACGGCATTAAGTTTATTTTGTTTTGTTTTGTATAGCTCTTTAGCTAGTATTCAGAATTTATTGATTCAATTAGTTAAAAGTTTGAGTTATCTACGATTATTTAAGGAGGAAGTGTTCCTATCCTAGCTATTCAAGAAAGGAATTTTATGTATCCCATCACATTCTTTGATGATATTTACAATTATGATGAAAGCAAAAGAATTTTTTTATTTTTATTATAAAAGCCTTCCAAAATAATCAATATATATAGTAATTACCACACATATCAATAGAAACTCATTATTATTTAAAAGCTATTAATAAAGCATAACATTATCTTCAAATTTCAAACCATCCTAATCATCAATCAAAATTCATCCGATAAAAAAAATTGTTTCAACAAAGATATAATTTAAAATATAGAAACTCATGGATAATAATAATTTTTTTTTAAGAATATACTAGTAATAACAATATAGGAAGTCATTCATTACCTCACCCAAAACTACATCAATCAACAAAGTACTTTACTAGTACTAGTGTACTAATATGCATGTACTAATGTACTAAAGATTACATTAAGCAATGAGAAAAGATATAGACATAATAATGTACTAATGCATGTAATGGAGCAATAAAATGGCTTCAAATTGAAATACGCATTTGAGAAGGGAAAAGAAATGGAAATGAAAGAATCTTATTCCTTTGGAAAATTTGAATTCGAAAAATCATTTATACTAATTATATGGTGTAATTACTAATAATTATCATCTCGTCTTTAATAATATAATGGAAGAAATTGATTATTTCCCCCCTTATCGGAATAAACTCATATGAGTAAACTATGTCCTGCAAATCAACTCCTAAGTTCCACCTATAGTACTTATTATTCAAGGTAAATGCCTAAAAGAGAGAATTAATTACAAAACTAAAAACAAAAGAAACACTAATAAAATTTAGAATGTGCGCAATAGAGAGTTATTAATAGTATATTATAAACAATCTCTCTATCTTTACGAGCGAAGATGGTGATCATAAGACTGTATTTATATAAATTTTTTAAATATCATGACTTGTAAAATCTCACTGATATGATGTTTACTTTATATGATAATTTGAAGGGGAACACAAAATCCAACTATGTTGTTACTTTGTGGGTCATATGCAAATGAGAAAATGTAGATGGACTACTACTTTTGTTACCACATATGATAGTCTCAAAAGAACCTTAAACAAGGATTAAGATTACCGTAATCTTGTAAAGTATGAGTAGTGCATGATTGCAAATAACATCAATTCTCTTCTTTTAGTGCGCAAGCTAGCTGTTCTTGTTGCCTAACCCACTTTCACATTATTTTAACTTTAAAAATTGTTTAATCAACCAATCAATCGAATTTAACCACCATAGGATTCGATCACATATAAGACTTAATTATAATTCTCTCCTTGACCCCCTTTTTTGGTTCTTAATTAGTTAAATATGTATTTGCCTTTCAACTTCATGATTTGTTTCAAGAATATGTTCATATTCTTTTCCGTTCTCCTATTTTTTCACCCCTCTTTATGCCTTTTCAATTTTACTATTTTAATCAAAATCGTATCACGTTGGGTTCTCTGTGTTTCCACAAGTTGTAATTGGATGGAGCTGTATTTATTTGCCACTAGATCATACTTTGACTAAAACAGTTCGAACAAGTAGATTTATTGACGAAGTTAGAAATTTTATTAAAAGTGTTCTGGATTTAATATATATGTATGAAGAATAATTTCTCACGCTTTTTTTAAATTTTTTATGTATAATATAATTTTTTACGAAAGATATTCGACTAATCCAAGTATGTCTGCAAGTAGCTAGGACTTCTTTACCAACAAAAATTAAAAAATTATTAAAGATAATAAAAAAAAAAACATTAGCATTTGGGTCCTATTCTACCAGCCCTAGATTTTGGATAACAATATCTTTCCTCTTTGGGTAAACTTGGATTTTCATATATACCTCCATCCATATTGTGTATGAATTTTATAATATTTCGTCAAAGTTTGATAAGTTGTGGGATGATTACCACAGAATCTGCATGAATTGTGGTTTGCCAAGTGGTTGGAATAATGTTAAAGCTAATTATCCAACAACAATTGGAGAAACCCTTTTATTAAGCATCCACTTATTTCTTGATTAATTAATCCTTTTTCTTCAAATTATAACTAGGAGGTCACCAGCTAGCCTTACTAAAATCGAATCATTAATTTTCATACATATAAGTTTAAAAAAAAAAAGAAAAAAAAAGAAGGCAAATATCTGAGCAAAAAAAATACAAAATATTATTATTCGGATGAATTTCTTCTTAAACTACGTGCTATCAAAATTTTAAAAAGCTCATCAATCTCTTGTTTTGTCATTTAATTTCTTGAGGATTCCATAAATATGAAATGATAACGAAGTGACATCTATTCGCGTAGGGTTTCGTATTCTCTACTGCCAATGGTTGGATTTGATTTGTGAGAATGATTGGTTCCCTAATCAAATCCTAATTATATCTAACTACATGTAATTAATTGCTCCTTAACGTTTATACCTACCTACCTAGAGCCTAACTTTCAATATTACAATGTACAGATTTGTATTTAATTGTATATAATTAACTTAAAAATGGTATTTTGTCTTTAAATAATTTCATTCCCGTTATTAATTAATAATTGTAATCTTACATTTTAGCTCGAATAAAATAATATATATTTTTTCAAATGAATTATATATATAATATTAATACGGCCAAATATATGTCACATTATATTATGCATGACGATTTTTTATGAGATCAACCAATCACTATGTTATTGTTGTGGAATTTTAATGTGGCATTAATTGCTCCAATATATCACAACCAAACAACCCTTATGAGATCATCCAAGCACCATATTATATTATTCTTCAGAAATTAAGAAAATTACCTTCATAGTAAACGTATAAAAGTGACATTCTCTAATAATGATGGTCATTCTCATCCGGAATAAATTAAACAATCTAAGTTATTAGTAATTAATAATATTACGTGCTAATTGTCTTCCACAGTGAGGCCTACCCCACCCCACACTCTAACCCAAATCCCTTACCTCCCCACCAAGTAAATTAACAAATCGAACCAGCGTCTATCATTATAGTACTCGTTAAAATTATATGTTTAGATATTTTTTTTTGTAATTATTTACTAATTAAATACCAAAATATAAGTATGAAAATTATTTATCAATCAAAAAATATTTTCTTTTTATACCAAAAAAAACCTAAATCATGTGCTAAATAACATAGTAATCAAATTTTAAAAACTCATTTTGTTTGAATAGTAATTAGAAGCAAATTAAATTAATGTGAAGGAAGTTTGGTGCAGCTGTAAAGTATGTTTGTCGTCTGTGGGGTATATATTGCACTATTTTTTGTTATGATCGGTTTGCATAACAAGAACAAAATCCTTCTTTTTCGGATGTTAATTAAAGACATAATTCATGTAGTGTTATTATTTATTATACATATAGACAAACTAGTATTAAATAGACTGAAGAGTCAACTAATTAAAACAAATTAGGAGGTCAACTTTGATAAGAGACTAATAAAATTAAAATGAATGAATCCCCTAAAATAGTACACAATTAAGTTGGTTAGGCTGTTAAAATCTAGATGACTTGTATGGGTAGGTAAGCGGCAGTGGCATCTTATCCTTCATTTTCAGATGCACCATATAATATATTACACTGAAAATGAAATCTTTGATGTGTGTACCTAGCTTCATCATAATATTAATATTTTCAATCAAGTGGATTATGTCTAATAATATAAGAATGTACACATTTGACCCCTCATAAAATAAGGTGTACCAAAAAAATAAATGGCACGACTGTTGTTGATACGAAAAAAAATGAATTTATAAATTTCTTTTGTACTTGATAGGTAGGCAGATATAACATAACAATTATATAATCAAGATGAAGTGTATTGAAAAATAAAAAGACACGATGCATTTTCGGTGTTTTATCCTTTCTTTTTTAGTTTTTAGGTGCATTGTCTTTATACTATCCTTTTCCACCCTCGTTATATTATAGAGTACAAATTACAGCAGAAAATAAAAAGAGAAAAATACAAAAACGCTTAGCTTAATAAGGATTCAAAGGCGAATTTTAGGAAACCAATAATTATTTTTCTTTGTTGAAACATTCTAGAAATGAAAGTTTTCACTATATTAAATATCATTAATTTGTTGGCATTAAACCATCATCGTGATGTAAAGAATATTCAATTATTTTGTGGATCTATTTTCCTATCCTTTTTATCTTGTGGGTTCTTTTCCCACTTTTACTTTATATTTTATGTGAAAGATAAAAAGAATCTATTATTGATTTGGAGGAGGAAAAAAAAAGTCCTCTTTAATTATTTCTAATTGAAGGGCTAGTAAAAAGGAGTGATTTTGTGCACATGAGAAATGGACGAGCAAGATTGAAAAAGATCGATCTTCCAAACGTAATGCCAAATTCAAATCAAAATTACTAAAAATAATATTTGTAACATTTTAAGCCACAAGAAAAGTGTCCAAATACAATGATATATTAATAAAATGTGTCCAGATTCGTTCTAAATGCATTCTCTTGTAACATCTAATTTGAATCTTATAATAGCCCGTTTGGGAAGCGGCCGGCTAGTATAATTTGTATGTTTGTCGAATCAAAATTGCTTACAAACATATAATATAACATAATACGAAAAATAAATAAATTTAAAAGAGAACAAAATATTATTATTACTCATGTGGACGTGATAGATAATGGATAGAGAGTAATATTTACACGTAGCGTTAGCATGAAATAATTACACTTTTCCTTCTAATGGGTTCAAGCGTGACACACCGTGGGTTTAAATTTAGACAACGCAGCAATAAAGGTGGAAAATCTTTTCTTCCTTTAAAGATTGATATATAAATTTTAACCATGCATGGACAAGAACAAATAATGACTAATCATAATTTAATAAAGTAGTAATAATTATATGTGTGAAGTGGTCAAAACAATGATTGATACATAAGCACTATAAGTAGCAGTAAATAGTAGGTCATTCTGGTTTGGAACACCCATGATCGTGAAATACAAAAAGTAACAGAAAATGACCTTTCTTAGTTAGCGATTGTAATTTTATTCCATTTATTTATTTTGATTTCAAACTCGTAAATTCAAATTTGATCAAGTTTTGAATTCATATATTATATGACTTATTTTTTAAGATATATAGTAATTTTCTTCAGTCTCAAGAATTTATTAATAATTAAGGTCTCTGATTAAAAATAAAAAAATTCGAGCCATTACAATTCTCATCATCAGGACAGAAAGTAACCCAACCATGTTGGTGTGATGGAAATGAATGTAATAGAAATGACAAAAATAGGAATTGAGTGATGAAGCCCATATTCAGTGTTACTTCGTTAGGTTGTGGGCTTGATATATCGTGTATCGACAGAATTACTCTACCTTATTTTAGAGTATATTTCTGAACTTGGGCAACTGCTAAACAAGGAAAGTTGAATGCATCATGACAAATGTTGGAAAACAAAATTTGACAAAAATTGGACACAAACACACATATATATAGTAAAGTAATGTTGGTTTAGGCTTTCAAGTGTCATCGAATAATGTAGAATGTTTTTATCTCAGTACGTACGTATGCACACGTTGCTGCATTTGAGTGTTGTTTTTGTCGTCTTAGACAAAGAGGGAATGAACATGTGCCTTCTAAGCTACGTCGAAAATAAACTCTATCACTATATTGTACATACTGTTAACGTTATCATTTGCCAACCATTTCTAGCAAAAATACCTATAATAAGTAACATTTTAGTGCTTTCTTAACCCTCTACCACATCTCCAGATCTAATTATCTGGACTCCTGAGCATGGACCCTATGAAAGAGTTGGTTTTGGTTCTTATGGAATCAAACTAAATTGAAGATGAATTAACATGAATATTTGGTAGGAAGATAATTAGTACAAAATAAAAGTCAAAGATTGTATCTTGGTAGGTGAAATTTAGGCAAATTATAAAATGGTTTCATATTCTTAACCTTGACAATTTTGACACATAGTGATGTCATGTATGACATCAATAGGATGAATTTATTCCTATAAATAGGTAGCTCTTAATTCATTTTCATATCATCCTCTCACTTGCCTTCTTACCTTCTAAGGCATTTGTGTTCTTTCTCTTGTAGTATTTCACTTGTATTCTTTGTAGAGTGAAATAAATATTGGTGCAGTTGTTCTTTGGTGGGCATAGAATCATTTTGATCCGAACCACGTTAAATATTGTTGTTCTTCCTTGTTCTTTAGTTTCACGTTTCCACTAACACCCTATAATATGTGGTACAACATTGGTGAATAAAGAATCGATATAGGTTTGACTTTGATACCTTGTAAAGATGGATCTTGAGTCTAATTCAATCGCAAAATTTAGTTCATGTAAAAAAGAACTTCAGCGTCGTAGCGCCTGGTATTCGAACATTGGCTCGAGGCATTTTCTCTACCCCTTCTTACCCTGAAAAAGCAGGGACACCTTACGTTCTTGAACCGATAACCATCTTTCGGCTAACCTAGCCTCCTCCGTCCCTCGGGACTAACAAGGGGTAGTACAGGAATATTCACCTGTTGTCCATCGACTACGCCTTTCGGCCTGATCTTAGGCCCTTACTCACCCTCCGTGGATGAACCTTGCGGAGAACCCTTAGGTTTTCGGGGCATTGGATTCTCACCAATGTTTGCGTTACTCAAACCGACATTCTTGCTTCCGCTCGTCCACCACCGCTCGCGCGGAGGCTTCTCTCTAAGGCGGAACGCTCCCCTACCGATGTATTTTTACATCGTCCAAGTTAATATACGAGATCAAATTTTCATCTCTTTTAAGATGTGGAAATTCTTAACATCATCTATCAGTGCAGTATTGGTAAATCCACAGTTCCACAACTTAATTTATTAATGCCATACTTTTAACAAATTTGCCAAGGCGTGTACGTTGATGACCACTAGATTCGAGTGTACTTTTTTGATATGGTAGGTACATAGCTTATATTATAAAAGTTTTTCTTTTTTCAATTTTCGCATCGAATCAAATATTATTACAAAAAATTAATTGGATTATAAATTTTCTTATAAGATAATGGTATGGATTACACGTTACGTTATATCTATGTACTTAATATTTCTAGTGTTTAGACAATTAAATTATAATGCTAGTGAAATTTAGACTAAATATTGTAGAATATGTAGAGCTTCTTTTCAATTCTCCAACGTATAAATTGTTATCAATGTAACTCAAAGTTACTTCAGCTCACGTTGTTATCAATGTAATTCTAATTTGTAACTTTAGCTCCCAATCATTGAAAGATTTAGTCTTTGACGATTTACAGTGCAGTTGCATTTACTACTTTTAATTAGCTCTAACCATGTATATGTATGTGACAAATTAATTGTAATTAATCAAAATGTACATACAAATTTCTCTCCAAACAAGTTTCATCTTCCAAAATGTAATCACACCTTATAGATTTTCATTTATGTTGTAATCCCACATCGATGGGTTCAAAGGTCCTCGGTCTCCTTATATGATCTTCGGTCTAACTGACATTTCGAAGGTGAGCTCAAGAGGAAACTGTTGTTCAAGACTATAAAAGGAGGAGACCAAGAACCTTTGGAACTCCAAGGGCTATATGGTCTTGATCAACTTTTCCCCATGAGCTTACTTTTTTGAGATTCAATGTCTTTTTATTTTTATCAATTCAGAACTTTATTTAATAAAAAATGTATATATCCCAAGGTTAGCAAGTGTAAAACCAATTTTTGTGTCTATAAGCGTTGGCTACAGCTAGCCTACTAGTCCTTCCATAATTTCAAGTTGCACCATTCACATAAGGAATAGCACATGTTACACTTTTAGTTTGGTAAACTCTAAAGTGAGTGTAAGATTAAATCACCAAAAATCATAAGTTAGTTTATAAGTAATTTTTTAATTTACGAAAAATGCACAAGTACCCTCTCAACATATGTCCAAAATTCAGAGACACACTTATACTATACTAAGGTCTATTACCCCCTGAACTTAATTTATAAGTAATTTTCTACTCCTTTTCGGCCTACGTGGCACTAGCTTGAAAAAAAAAGTCAACCAGCATTGGGCCACAAGATAGTGCCACGTAGGCCGAAAACGGGTTGAAAATTATTTAAAAAATAAGTTTAGGGGGGTAATAGGACCTTAATATAGTATAAGTGTGTCTCTGAGATTTCGAGCATCGGTTAAGGGGGTTGTACATTATCCCTTTAATTTATGATGATTTCGTTTATAAACATCTTTAGTTTGACCAAATTTTTTACCACTATTTTATCCTTGATTTTTTCACTAATTCTCGAGATATTATTTTCATAACAAAATTACTAACTTTCCCTCTTAATTTCCATATCTTTTGTTTATTTTCATCCTTTTTTTCTTAATTACAAGATACATTATCAGACATTTAATCAGAAAATCAATAAAAAATATTCAAACATTCAACTACTTGTTATCAATTTAAGAACTTTTATTCAATTATATAACTGCTTATTTATAAAATTAATAAAGGCAAATTATGCGAAGGGATCATTCAGCCTTTACTTTATCATAATATTAGCCCAATTTTAAAAATTACTGAAAAAACTTTGTCTTCTTACTTTGAGTTTCATCATTAATGACTTCTTTTCCTTCTTCCTCTAATCCTCTTCAGGGATAAAGATCCGATCAATTAATATTAGGTCAAGTAATATTCAATGACCTTATAGATTTATGACATGTGTACTATACAATAATTTATGGTTGAGATTCATTTAAATTATATACTCATTATAATAATAAAAACAACAAAGTTGTCAACTTTTTTATTTTTCAAAACTATCAAATAAAGCAATTAAGTGTACCAAACTAATATTTTCAAGAAAAAAATTTAAGATTAACGGGAATAATCGAACTTCCTGACTTTTTACCCACCAAACTTCTTTGGGAGTAGTTTCACACATGCTTTCTCAAAATTTTGAAGCGATCTCCAAAAATAGATCAAACTTGAAAACACCATTGAGTTATAAATAAAAATTCAACTAAAGAATATGATAATATATTTTTTAAAAAAGAAAAACTTATTTGGAGGTTTTCAAATAATTATAAAAATATATTTAATCAGATTTTTTAAAAGTTTCGGGTTCTTTAAAATTAGTATTAATTAAAAAAATCCAATACAAGTACGAGGTTTGGCAGGTAAAAAAGTCGGAAAGTCCGCATATTCCCGCTAGTCTTTTTTTTTTCTTGAAAATATTAGATAGGATAGTAGGATACACTTAATTGTTTTATTTGATACTTTTACAAAATAAAATAATTGACGATTTTATTGTTTTTATTATTATAATAAATATATAATTTAAATAAATCTCAATCATAAGTTATTATATAGTACACATGTCATAAATCTACAAGACCATTGAACATTACTTGACCCAATATTCCCCTCTTCAGTCTTCTTCCTCTATTCCTCATTTCTCTTCTAGTTCATCATTCTTTTTGTCTTGTTCTCCTTCTCTTCCTTCTTCTTCTTTTTTTTTTTTTAAATAAAAAATAAAAAATTTACTATTGTAAGTGTAAATCTTTTCAAGCAAATTTTACATCAAAAGACTTAAAATGTCAAGAGGATTTCATATCTAAAATTTGGGACTATTTTGAGGTGATTTTGAGTTGATTAAGTTTGAATAGTTAGTGTATAATTTATGTATATTAAAGTCTATACTTCAGATATAGTTAATCTATATTCAATTTTTCGAGTGTATCATAATGTAAGTCAGTGAATAGCTCATGTACAAGTAAACTATATTGTATAATCAATATATACTTTTTATGATTTTTATCAAGCTATATTGTATAGTCAGTGTATACTTTCTAAATTTTTATCTATTTTCTTTATTTAAATAAAATACAATTATATTTGTTATAAAGTAATTATTTTATTATATATATTTAAAATTAGCCCAATTAGTAGCAACCAGTCAATCCACAAAGCTAGGTGTCATTTAGACATATATTCTCAAATAAATTGGGGGGAAATTTAGAAAATTGTGTTTGTCCATGCAACTATTCATTACTTGATAAATATACTTGACAAACCTTCCTAAGTCCCCAACTAGAAAAACGCCAGTATTTTGGCCCAATTCAATATTAGAGATCTTTTTAAAAAGGGCAACTTTCACATATAACAAATAAAAAATTTATATTTGTATGTTATAGCAAAATTTGCATAATTACGCTCCATAGCAAATATATAACTGTATAATTCGCTATACATATACAATTGTATGATTCTCTGGCCTAAATTGTATAATTCGCTGGTATCACCATACATATACAATTGTATAATTCACTGGCCTAAATTGTATAATTTGCTGCAATTGTATAATCCGCTGCAATTGTATAATTCGCTGCAATTGTATAATTTGCTATGGAGCACAATTAAATCAAAGGGTAGCTATTATATTTATTTTATATTATTAATTTGTTATTATATACAATTATCCCTTTTAAAAATGGTACCTCAAAATTTTATATTATAAAAATCCACCTATCATTTATACTAAATTATAGTCCTAATTTATTGTACAAAAATTAAATAGTAATACACATATATTATAAAAATTTAATTTGAGCTTGTTCTTGGAAGTCACTTCCAATTATAAGTACTGCTACCAATGATTTTTTTATTTAAACCATTGGTATTTTCCTTTAGTTCTCTTTTTTCATATTCATATTATTTTTGTTTATTATCATGACTTTATCGGAACATATTTATTATAAAATGATAATACAAATTTATGAATATTATAAAAAAATTTGGATACAAATCATATATTTTTAAAAATTAAATATTTCTTCCTAAATTTATGATGTACGTATTCTGAAATTTCATCCAAAAATAACTTGCCAAAAGTATTTGAGAGTTTGTAGCCAAATGTTAAACTAAAAAAACACTAGGGATAAAGGAAGTGCAAAATTAAGACGTAAGCAAGTAAGATTGGGGCGCCAGTGTAGTAGTAGTAGTTGGGATTGGGCCATTATCGAATTTGTTGGGCTCAACAGAAGAATTTAACAATTGGGCTTCACATGCCAAACCCTAATATACATATAGAGAAGGAAAGGGATACATGTTTTCTATCAGAGAAGAGAAAGGGGTAAGAGAGATAGAGCGCCGCCAAAATGCAGATCTTCGTGAAAACTCTTACGGGGAAGACGATCACGCTTGAAGTTGAATCGAGCGACACTATTGACAATGTCAAAGCTAAGATTCAAGACAAGGAAGGTATTCCACCGGACCAGCAGCGATTGATCTTCGCCGGAAAGCAGCTCGAAGATGGACGTACTCTAGCTGATTACAACATTCAGAAAGGTAATTATAGATTACTGTATATGTACTTGGAATTGTATAGTTGTATCGGTTTTGTGATGGTTTCTCGGGGGCAATTTTTGTAGAGTCAACTTTGCATTTGGTTTTGAGGCTTCGTGGAGGGATTATTGAGCCTTCTCTGATGGCTTTGGCAAGGAAGTATAATCAGGAGAAGATGATTTGTCGCAAGTAAGTTTTTATTTTTCTTTCTATATTTGCCATTGCTTTTGTTTTGTATGAAATAATTTTAATTTTGATTTCTACTACATTGTGTGCATCTATACTAGTTATAGAGATGGCTTGCTCTTCTTATTTTAGGTTGCTTCATACTTCTTAGTCTTTGAAAATATGGAAAAGCTAATTTGTTCCTCCGAATATCTAGATTTTAATTTCCATGCATATTCAAATAGAAATATTTTAATCCCCATTTGGAGTGGATTACCCTGTTTGAAATTCAACTCATAAGTTAACTTGTAGTGATTATTCATCACGGATCCGTGTGAGTTTTGATTGTTAGTCTCTGAGGAATTTGAGTTTTGTATACCTTACTATGATTGCCTATTATGTGACTGTTGATTGCAAAGTGTTTGCTGGTGTATTTGTCTATATTCAGAACATAGAAGTTTATACTTTTGACTCTGTTGTTAATTTGTTTAGAGTATAATACATTTGAATGATTGATAATTTCGACATCCATTGACCTAGAACCTATTTGTTTTGTACTTCCTTCAACCAACTAGTTGTGGACAGTTCGTATTTTGAGCAGAAATCTTCTCCTAGAAACTATTTCTAATTATAAGTGCGCCTCCAAAACAAAGTTGTATTGATATTGTGCATTCTTTTGACTACTGTTAGAATGTTAAGGTAGAACCTTGTGTGACCTGCATACTTGTGAGCTAAGTTGCTCGGGCTCAGGTGCGGATCTAGAGGTTGGATCCTACATGATCTAAATTTTAAGATTTGGGGATATGATGAATACGGGTGCGGGAATTCACCTAAAAATATCTAAAATTAGAGTGATAAAATCTAAATTATGAGATATTATGTGGAGAATCTTCGAATAAGGTTAAAGAAAAGGAGTGACATAGAAATTTCTATATAGAAGATATTTCATTCTAAGAGTCTGGGCAACTTAGAATTTGAGGCTTAAATTACTTTTCTGCATTCTATGAGTTCAATTATTTATCGTAGAGCTTTTACTGCTGTGGCTTACTCTAAAACCTTGGTTTTGATTGCTTAATCCTGATGCCTGTCTATTTGTTGTAGGTGTTATGCTCGCCTACATCCTCGTGCTGTTAACTGCAGGAAGAAAAAATGTGGGCACAGCAACCAGGTTAGTGAATAATTTGATTTTCACTCGACTTCTTTCCCGTCAAATTTTGGTTGGGCACTCACAAATGTTTCTTCCTTTGCAGCTGAGGCCAAAGAAGAAGATCAAGTAGGTGTGATACCTTGTTTAGCAGAGGGTGTATTGCAGTTATACCTCCAGTCTGTGGTCTTACAACTTTTTGTCCTGCTTCAACTTGCTGTAATAGAGAGTCTAGCATTTTCTTGAACTGAAAGTTTGTTGTGAAAAGATATCACTATGCACCCAATCTATGACTATTTCGATGAAGTTTTTAATGTTATCCTGACAAGTACAAGCCTACACTATCATGATTTATTCACATATCCATTTGTGAACTGTTATCTATGCTGCATCTTTTCTTGATATTATCGCTTCATTGGCAAAGTGCAACACTGGGTATTCGTGATTTGTGAATTTAATATGATGTCAACGGTAAACGGAATTATATATTCCTCATAGTTTACTCTGATAACACAGACAAATGTAAAATTTAATATACATTTGTATGATCAAGTAGCTCACCAATTTTTTGGGTCAACTTTTGAGTGTTGCTTTGCAACTAAAACACAGGCTTTGGGCCTAGATGAAGGGTGAGACCAAGCTGAGCTTTTCCTTTCTTGAACAAAATGGCCCCAGAATTTTACCCATTGATCGTGCCATTCGACTTGAAAAAATACAGAACTTTTTCGACAGAGGTTTAGGGGTTGTAGCTTATACTAGTTTGACGATTGCAAGAAACAAAGAGGGAACTTTTGCAATGTTAACCAAGCCTTAGGTTAAACAAGATAATTCATACGTATCTGAAAATAACAATAGCACTAACTACTGAAATTCTGAGCCAAAAATAAGCCTGCCTTCCTTCAGGCAAGTTGCTGTACATGCGAATGGAAACAATCCAAATAGGATGCACAGTTAGTTTCCTTGCAAGGGTTTGTCTCCTTTATCTCTGTTGCATTTCTAAGTTAGAGTTGGTTCCAAAATTTGCACATTATGGGATTGCAAGGATCAGTCCATCAACATCAACAGGGAGAAGCAACTTTTTCCATAGACAGCCAGTAGAAATGAGCTCCTGTGGCGGAGTAACCACCATTACATCATTGCTCCTTTGCAAAATACCAAATACACTTATCGAGCTACCTTCCTTGACGTATCTGCCAAAAGTACAAAGAATTTCTAGTTATAAGTTTTCCAAATACATATCTGGCGAAAGAATGGAGAAAAGATCAAGCAAAAGCATATGTTACCCTTCTTCTAGACGTAGTAAACGAGCTTCAGATGAAAGATTCCTGTCCCTTAACCATTTTCTCAAATGAGAAGCCAAAACCTTACAGTTTTTTGCTGTTGTAACCAGTCTGCTCTCTTTTATCAGCGGAATAACTCTGGAGTCAGGTCCAGCCTTGACAAAAGCTCTAATACCAGAGTTCTTGTCAGTTATGTAGAAGTCAGTTGAGAGCCTCTGCCAAGAGAAACTCAACCTGTTAACTAACTCTGCAGTGAACTCAAGTGAAGGCGCTAATTGAAACAATCAGAATAGGGTGCTTTTTAGATTGCTTTGGTGGGTATATCTGTAGTTCTACTAACTACAGTATATAATCTTCATACAAAAGGGGCAATTTTGGCCAAGGGTAGGCACCTTTGACATTCATGGTAGCACCATTCAAACAAAAACTAGGAGTTAGACATACAATGGGGGTAAGAACGTTGATTAAATTTTTCAATTCTCGTTTGGTGAAAAATGTGACCATTCGGTCTCTTTCAATCTTCCTCCTACTCTTTACCCCTTCTTGACAAGGTTTAAGCTCCATTTTTCTGCTTTGAGTGTATCCTGGCATAGATTTCTAATATATTTCATGATGTCATGTGAAGAAACTTGCAAAGTGAAACCGGTTACTCGGGACTTATACTATGAGATTAGTACATATAAGAACCCGAATTTTAATAATGTCACACTATCTTTTCTATGCTAATTATCGTGTAACTGGTGGCCAGTGACCTAGGACTGGAGAAAAACAAGTTAAGAATGAGGCATTGACAGGGATGGTTCTCTAGTGAGGAAAAATAATGGAGTAAAGAGATGAAAACTATCTTTTCTTTAAAGTCGAAACACTAGATTGAAAATAAAAGATGATGCCAAGAAGCAACGTTAAAGCCAAGAAATAAATATCTTAGATCGGAATTGTTACAAAACGTAATGTTTGATACCTCAGAATAAGCAAGTCTCCATCCGAAGCATGATTCTTTTACATCAGCAGGCTTCAAGCCAAGTTTTCCACATTCAAACAACAAGGTGGATGTATAAACACATCGTCCAACCTTCTCATAAGAAGACTCCAAAGAGACATTCCCACAAGAGACAAGCTGAAATCATCAAAGAGAAACAAGGCATCCACTGATGTCAAGAAAAGGGAGGGGAAATGTATTGTTCTGAACACCAAGCTAAACACAACAAATATGTTTTTTATTTAGATAGGGCCAACAAGCTCATAAATATATAGACTGAATAAACAATAGTAATGTTCTTTGGTACATCTATGCAATAATGGACATAGTAAAGCTTCCTGTTGTCAATTTTACATACCAACATAATACAAGTCTAGTTAATCACAAAATGTCACCCTAACAATACAAGTCAATAATTTCAAATGCACACAAATTTGTTTTCTCTTTTACATATTTTCAGTATCCAACTCTTCAATTGAAATTATCCATCACAAGGAAGGAAATGCACACTAATACTATGGATTAAAAAATCAATCTTTTCTTGCATTATACAGAGTAGAAATTACTTTGACATTATCAATCACAAAAATCAAGAATGATTTCCCCAAAATAATTCAAGAATTCCTAATGTAGCAATCAGCTGAGCTCCCAGATAAACATTGGGACCAGTATTCTTACCATTAGTCATAGTTTCACAATACCCATCAAATAAAAAACACAAATATTACCAAAAAAAAGCCAATAAATACACAAAAAAGAAAACCCCAGATTGAAATGAAAATGGGTACAAAAGTTACCCCAGTAATCTTGAGCAGGTGTCCATGGCGGGCGACGGTGAGGTCAGCATCAGGTAAAGAACGAAGATAATGAAGAATAGTTGTGTTATTGCGGAAAGAGATAGAGTTCCATAGTAGAAAAGCAGCAATAAGAGCAAAAAGCAACAGGTAAGAAAGGAAGAAGAGAGGGTTATGAACAACAAGTAGTATGAAAAGAGAAACAGCAAGGCCAATCAAGAAAAGGGCAAACACAAAGTATAAAGCAAGTGAGGGAATTAGAGGGTGTTTGAAGCTTTGAGATACATTGGAATGGGAGAAGTTGTTTTGGTTCATCCCTCTCCCTATTGTCTATTTTGCTGATTTGGTAATGTGAAGCTAATACAAATTTTGGTAAAAAAAAAAAGTGGTAAGCAGATGAGGGGTTCAACTGTCATTTTCTTTCACTTCCCACTTTCCCATTCCATCCTTTGGGGTAAAGTATCTCATGGATTATTTTTATTTTGAAAAAAAGTCTTAAATAATTTCGTACCAAATTTCAAGATAGATATATCACTTTTTTTCAATCAAAAGCTTGTATTATACTATATGTATATATTTATCATTCATCTTGAATACATTCTATTATATATAAATAATAGAAAGAAAGGCTACATATGTACTTAGCATATTTACAAAGATTTTTAAATGTCATTAAAAATATGCATATAGCGATGATTAGAATAAATATTTCAAAAATATATAGTAATACTAGATTCAATAACAATAACTAATATTGATAAAAGTTTTATCATTCTTTGAGTAATAACAAATATTTTTTGATATTTGTGCTTGGGAATCCTCATGAAAGTTGAGGTGTTTGACAACAATATTCGTTGCGTCCCATTTTAACATTGAATTTAACTTTTTTTTAATGCTAAGAAAAATAATAATATAGTTTATTAAATTGCTTTTATTTAATAAAAAGTAAAATATATTTTTTCTTTTAAATATTGTGCACACTTCTTTAATGTTAATAATATAATTGAAGACAATTGTCAATTTTAGTCTTGAATTTCTAAAATAATAATCTTTGAGTTAAAACAAAATTAAGGAATTATCATATTTAGAAAGTTAAACCGTTGTTCTATGATTATTTTTATATTTTTTTCTGAATTTATTAATTACGTCAATTTATAAATGTTCTTTTACTTGATTTTCAAGTATTTGAATTTTGAGAATAATTTAGGTAAAATACAAATAAAATTATATATTTTGGCCTTCGCGAGTTATAATTATTTATTTTCACTTATAAGGGATGCAGTAAATGTAACCTAATAAGCTTACTCCTGTCATCATCATAACATATATATATATATATATATATATATATATATATATCACAACGATGTTAAAGTAGTTCATTGTTCTTAAATCTTACTCTTTGTATATAAAATAATATTGAGTAATCTATACTAAATTCCAAATAAAATTAGATTAGATAAAAAGAAGAATAAATGCTTTTTTTGAAGAAAGTAGATCAAATAATAATCCCAATCCTTATACTAAAAGTAGCAATTTAGTGGTTGCAGTACACTAATTAAATAGTTGATTAGATACGGATCTTTATTGGTGTGCAATGAGGGAATATTAGGTGAATTAGAAAAATACTACTTATATAGCAATATACAAGATCTTTTTAATCCCCAGGCCATTAGGGTTTCATATATTTTGGAGACTCCATTTTTAAAAAATAATTATTTATAAACATTTTTAAAAAAAAAATAATTATATGTACTATGAGCGTTATGATTTCTACTAAGAAAATTACATATGAAATAAAAATAAACCTGAATTTCGTAAGAAGCAATTTGATGAAATATGGACAGCAAAATCACAAAGTCCCTTGAAGCATCTTTTAGAGATGATTGTTTTATATACGTAGAGTAGATAGCTTTAGGCCCCCAATGTTGTTGAGTCGGCCCTGGCAATATAGCATTATAAGTTTATAACATTAACAAAACGAAAAGGCTTAATATCCCGCCCTTCTTAAATTTATCAATAAATTTTATTTAGATATTTCAATTAAGCACCTAAACACAAAATAAGTGTTCATATGAGATACTTATAATTAAAATTTTAATTTTTTCTTTTTGTGTATTCTCAACATCTTTTACGTAATCATTTTAACCAAAAAATATACTACTTATTTTCACATTAGCTTCAATTGCGATATGTCTGAGGTTTACATCCTATTAAGACTATGTAAATAATAAACGAAGATAACATTATTTAAGTGATATACATATTCACATATATGTATTTGGGAATGGTGCGTAAAAGTTGTTTCAAAATTTAAATCGAAGATATCTAACACGAACACTTTATTATGTGTTTAAATGCTCAATTATAATAAGTTAAAGTGTTTAAATAAAATTTACTGACATATTCAAACTAATCTATCAATTTGAAATCTGAGTCAAATAAAAATATTCTTCGAGTGAATTAAGAGTTACCTTGAATACACATTATTTATATATTTAGCTACAATGATGTGATCATTAACCAATTGTTGTCCTAAAACAAAGGAAAAAGATTCAGTATAGCAATAATATTAACATTACTTATTGTACTAATTCCATTAATAACTCTTGTAGTCAACATGTGATTAGAATTTCCTCCCAATATGTCAAGGTGAAAGCACTAGATTTAAAGAAATTGATAGTATCATAGATTATTTTTTTAAAAAAAAATTATCAATATTTATTTAAGTATTTTATTTTGCAATTAAATTATTTCATTATTTCTCAAAAGCTAAGCGTTTTACCAATTAATTGAAGAATGTAATTATCCATGTCAATTATATTACTTACATATTCAATCAAATTGAATAGACTGTGTAATTTCACTGAATTATATCAAATCTAAATATCAAGGTGACTTTTCAAATAGACTCTTAGAAACTCCGAAGATATTCAAACAAATGTTGAAATAGATGCAAATCACATCAACAATAATTCAACAAAAAATGAAAAAGATAACAACAAGGGTAATTTCACGAAGCAATTTCCTTCCCTAAATTATCAAATTGGTACTACACCCTATTGCCAAGAGGCATTATTTGAGTAATTTAACTGCGGTTGTTGGATATGAGAATGAACAAAATGTAAAAAATGACAGCTGTGGGATTTGAACCCACGCCCTTTCGGACCAGAGCCTAAATCTGGCGCCTTAGACCACTCGGCCAAACTGTCACATATTTTTAAAATTATCAGATATGTTATTAATATTATATATATTTCTCTTAAATGTAACACTCCAGTTTTCCAAGTACCCTACAAAAAGGTGTAGTGGTAAATAGCAAAATACCCTACATACGAGGATTTTACGAAGTGAGGTAACTAGAAGTTATGAATTAATCATGTCCTATATTTGTTTATATATAACAAAGATATTAATACCAAAGTATGCACTGCCGTTTAGAAATATATGGCACTAATAAGTAATAACAGGACGATGTTTACCTCCGTGCACTGAGCAGACTGCATTCTATTGGTATTCTGGTTAGCCCATCACATACTTCATAGTTTTCAAGTGGTTACCTATATATTTCAGTTGTCTAAATGCATGCTCCATGAAAACATTAGTAATTGTTTCTTTTTTAGTTTTGGGATATCAGACTTAATATTTATTTGTTGAAAAGCATCAATATCAAACTTATATTACCGATATATGGTATGATTGAATCACCACATTCATTACTCCTAATTCATACAATTTTGAATCGTGACACATCATCACACATACCAATTTAATTTTATGAAGTACTAACATTTTTTTACTTTAAGTTACATACGTTTGCCTTTTAACTTATAATAGCAGATTATTATCGTGCATAAAACTTAAACTCATTTCAACAATATCGAACCTCCAATAGCTTCTATTCTGTTTGATTACTTTCTTTTAAACTATATCTCTGATTATGAACTGCTGGAAATTATTACTTCTCAGCTATTCTGGTCTGATAATTATTATTACTAAGTAGCATATTTCAAGGCATACAAACTAAAACCACCATGGACTAGTACTAGTATACAAGATTACAGTTTGTCCAGTAGACAAAGGCACTGTAAGGCCAATTGCTGAGATAAACTCAACTCTTATGAAAGTGATAACAGAGGGTGCCAGCATGCTCGATCAAATGTACAAGAGCCACTAGCAATTTGGTATCTGATCATTTTTAAAGATTTGTCAACAATTCTGATTCAAGACCAGAAATCCCACCACTGATCATAACTAGAACTATTAGGCTGATGGTTTAAGATACCATCGTCGTCTAAACAGCCCCAATTTTCAGGGGAAGTTAAAGAACTATCCCCTGCTTCAACAATTTTCAGTAGATGATGTTCTGCATCATCATCTAACCCGAGATAATCGGCTCTTATACTGCTGTCAATGTCATCATCTGAAATAACACCATTTGTTCCATGTTGAGATGATAAGTCAAAAGACAAGCTTGGCATCCCTTCCATTTCATTTTTCTTAATTACAGAGCATCTGTTGTCTGACTCCATTTCTTTCAGCTTTTGTAACTGCACATAAAAAAAAAAATTGAAAATTGGACATTAGTGATGTAGTAATATGTGGTATTTAATTGGGTGGAATTTGTGTGATTAAGTACCTGAATAAGCAAGGATTGTTTTTCTTTCTTTAAAGCTTCGTATTGAGAAGCAAGATTGTCATAATTGGATTTAAGTATACTGTAATCCCTTTCGAGTTGCTTCGATTTCCATCGAGCTCTCTTGTTTTGAAACCAAATTGCTACTTGTCGAGGTTGCAATCCGAGTTCTCTGGCTAGTTGCAGCTTTTTTCTTGGTTCAAGTTTAGTCTCTGTTTCAAACATGGTTTCTAATGATTTAATCTGTTCATCGCTGAACCTCCTCGCGTTGTTACAACTATTAATCTTCTTCTTCTTTGAGGATGATAGACTGCTGAAGCAACTGCTACTGCTGAAACACTCTGCAGACAGAGCAGCTGTTGAAGAACTTGGAGAAAATTCCCCAGCATCAAACATGTTATTAATTCGGATTCAATCATGCAAATCTTACACCAAAAAAGGAAGGATGAGGAGGAGATATCTTGTTTTGGGATATATTTATGTGTGTGGATGTTCATGTATCATCTCTGTGGCAGTAGTTGACAGTTGATAGAATGGTATCTTTATGGTGTTAAGCTCTGATTGGGAATTATTTAACTTGTGCCATTCTTTTTATATCGATTTCAATAAGGTATGGGGTCCAACATTACGATTTACTAATACAATAATACTTTTTTTTTTTTTTGATAACTTATGATCATCGTCTATTGCTTATTTTTTTGAACTCTCGAACTATTATGTTGGATATGTGAACAAAATTTCATATATATAAATAAATTGAAAAGATATTGTTCGAGCAAGAAATATCTTATTTCAGACAACAATTATAAGATGCGGGATGAATCATAAATAAATTTAAATTAAAAAATAAAATTATGTCTTTGATATCAATTATAACTTTAGCATAATAATAAACACTCGATCGTAATCATTTTGCATTAGTTCTGTCAAAAATGTTTTTTATTCCATAGTTTATTAGATGATTGGTTTTTCTTTTTTCCCAATACTGAGGGGTTGCCACAGTTGGGGCTTTTAGTCGGCTGGCTTCAAGGCTCAAAGTCCCAATCGAGCCATCTCGGAATATTATAAGGAATGAGCCAACAAATAATCGATCCAATCCTATAAGTATTATTATTAAATGATATATGGTTTATGAAGCCATAGTGGAGTTAATTAGTGGTGTTTACTAGTAATCATGGTTATTTTCATTATAATATCATATGGTGTCGGCTGCGTGATTCACGTTTTGCCTTATGTAATTATATTTTCAATTTTCAGTCAGCCCCTTTGTCCTTTTAACATATTTATCATTCCTATATGTGATTTCTTTCGTATGATACTCGTGTGGATGAACCATTCATAGTACAAAAATCCACCTTAACTCAAAAATTTCAATTCAAATTATATTTAATTTTTCATTACATTTGAGATATATTTTATTCAGATAAAAAAGAAAAAAAAATCTTTATATAAATGCTCTGTGCATGTCTATTTCATGGAAAAAATAATTAAAATATCATAAGATATTGATTCCCAATATAAGCCATTGACAATCGTTATATTGTTTGATCCTTGTTGGATTTAATGCTAGCTGACTCTCCAAAGAAGGCCTTTTACTTATAGTGTAATTGTTAATAAAAGTTCTTATGTGATATCAGAATCAATAAAATATTCATAGCTCGTACTTTGTAATTAAAAGAGTGGCTGAGCTTGATCAATGGCTTTCTTTAAAATTAATATAATAGAGAGAATGTATGGCCTCGTCAACATTTCTTTTCATGTTGTTCCTTAAGACATATCAAACACGTGTGTGTTTCTCATAGGAAACTGAACTCTTTTCATGTTGTTATTTAACTTTTTTAAAAAAGTTTAAATTTTATAAATTTGCTTACATTTTTATAAAAAATTAACCATAAGAGAATTCGATTGAGAAGTCATTTTTTATAATAATATACACAATTAATATGACATGAAAATAGTAATGAGCAAATACGAAAGATCATTAACGAGCCGTTGTCATTACATTCTTTATTTGTTCGGACAATCCTCAAAAAGTAAAGAAATGCAAAACTTTCAAATTTTCTAATTAGAAATGATAGATGTATAATAATATTTGTTCACTGCTAATCTTGCATATTTTTATTAAAAATATATATAAATAAAAAAATAATTTTATTATATCATTCTTTAAATATAATAAATATTCATTTAGTTTATATCATGGTTTGACTTGATATATCAATTAAGTAAATAATTATTGATATGAATATTTCATCTTTATCAAATGATGTTTAGTATTAGGTCTTGAAAAATGATTTAAAGAATAAATATTTAATGTTGAGGGTAAAAGATGAAAAAAATAATTGAATTTTCTTGATAATTTATGATAAGAGTAAATTAAAAATAAATATAATTTTTTTTTATTAATTTTATAAAATAAATAAATATTATTAAATATCTTACAATAGTATAATGGACCGTTATTTATTAAGAGGAGGAAGTACATAGTAAGAGGTTCACGTAATTAAGCTAATTAAAATAGAGTAATAAATTAAAACTCTCGTATGATGCGAAAAGTATATGTGATAATTTCATATTTATCAAAGTGAAGAAGAAGAAAAAAAAGGATTAGGCTTAGCCGAAGAGGGAATTGAGTTGAGCGGAGCCACCACCACCATATCCTAAATAAACATTTCTTCCACTTTATTATATTACTTTATTTAAATTAAAATAATATTTTGATATATTTTAAATATATTTTTTATTTTTAAAAATTTCAGATAAAATTAAAATATGTTAAACAATTTTTTTTTTAAAAAAACATAGAAATTTTGAAAGCGAGTGAGCCAATAAATTTAGTTGCCAGACGACAAAACATGAAATATGTGTCACACGTTGTCCAACAAAAAGTATCCAGCTGGGCAGGAAACAAAGCAAATCCCCTTACGTCGGTGTTATGAAGTGGCCAAAAACTGGTGGTTGTGCTTTCGGACAAAGCGAATTCCATCTTCTACTCATATAATAATATAGGACACGTGCCCGTTCCACTGGGGACCAAACACTTTTTAAACTACACCTGTCCATCTAACTTCCCCTCTGTTTACGTGGACTTCTAAGGAATTGCCCATACTCCTCCTTCCTCGTTTGGTCTGGAACAAAGTTATTTTTATATAAATTAATATTAATTTTAATAGTTGTGGTCACATATTGTTCCTCATTAGAAGTTCTTTTTTAGGATTTAAATAAGATTAACAATATGTATCATAAATATGCACCCTTCATTAGAAAGTTTATGTATTGACTCATTTAAATCATTTACAAAATACTTCTGTATCGATTTAATTAAAATGATTTTTTTTTAAAAAATATCTTTATCAAAAGACATGTTTATTTCAATTTTGGGCAGACAGACATCCTTACATATCTCAAATATGACAAGGCCTTTATTGGTGTCAAGGGTGGGTAGGTGGAAGTGAGTGTTTCCACACAAGACCGTCCTAAACAAGTGGATACAGATTTCATAGCATTAATAATGGACCTAAATATAATTAAAATATGTAATAGTCTTAATTATATATTTAAGGATTTTTAAAAATATCAATTATCTACTTTATGAATTCATTGATATCGCCGTGTTCTTATTGTCTCATTTTTTATCATCATCGCAGTTAGTCTTTATAGTTATTACTACCAATTGTTAAGTATAATTTCTCATCAATATTATGATAATTATATGTTTTTGTCTATCATCACTGTATTATATATCATCAAATAAAATAATTTTTATTATCGTCATTAATTATTATTATCAGCAACTATAATTATCAGTCTCTCCATCAATTACTACACACTATCAATTAATATTGACAACTACCACCACCGTTTGGCTACTATTACCACCACCATAGTAATATTAGCACCAATTGAGATTCATAACTATCAAAACTAGCTGTCGCCATCACTAAGCACTATATATATATTATTGATGCATTATAAAATTAATGATTATTTTATTAAACTTTAAGTATTTATTGATTTATTAAAATCATAAATGTTATATATTTAGATATTTAAAAATAAACAAATTTAATTAGTTGATGTTCAAATATTAATATAATATGTTGATTAATATTCTAATATGTATAAAATTCAAATATATGGATCTCAATTTATATCTTAATATTCGTTGAATATATATTTAGATCTTGAAATCATAATTTTTATAAATTAAGAGAACACTTGAAATCAAGTGTCTCAAAATGTAAAATTGCACTAGAATTGGTTGATTTTTACCGACAGAATTTAGAAGTAAGTGCAATAAGTGCCTAAATTGAAACATCCAATATGATAGCTCCAATTCTGTAATTTATTCTCACCAATATAATTATAGTAAAGTTGTTTTCTCTTGTTTTTGTTGGCTAGCTTCCCCGTTACATTCAAGTTGATTAAATACATAAATACATCATTATCATGCTAAACTTAAGCTTAGATCCAAAATAGGTGGAAGCTATACATGCATAGTTTTAACATAATAATATTATTTTCTCATTGTTAGCTAAACACATACTATCAGATTATTCTAACCTAGGGAAATTAAATCCCTTTAATTTGTTGTGGTATTATAATTTCAATACTATACTACTACACAAGGGCAAGGGCAAGGCAGAGGGTAGCCTTCGAGATACCTGTTAGGAGGACTTGACCTGACAATTCTGACTCAAATTTTATATATAATGTCGTTATGTATAAAAATTATATTTAAAATACAATTAATAATATTTGTGTTTATCATCCTAAACTGTATAAAATTTATATTTTATGTTCACCACTAATACCGTGTATATACATTCTAGTAAGACTTATTTTCATACTTCTAGATTCTTATATATACTAAATTTAAACGAAAGCGTATGAATGATTATGAACCTATTAGGTGGATTAATAATTTATGATTTATAAACTAAAAGTTGAATTCTAGCTTATGACTTATATTTTTCATTTTAGTTTGAACAATAGGTTAAAATAAGTGAATGCAGACAGGTTTTATGTATCATAATGAGGAGATTTCAACTATATGTAGCACGTTCTAGAAGACATATAAAGTAGGAAAAATTGTACGTAATAACAAACATTTAAATCAAAATAAATATTATAGCTACTTTTTCATTTATTTTTAGTTGACAGCAAATGTTACTTGATTTTTGCCATTTGATTGTGGCATGCTAATTTAAAAAAACGGAAGACTTATTTTTATACAAACATCTTCCCTATCTTTTCTCTCCTAGTTTTTGTTGAATTCTCCTCAAATTAGTTTCTTTTTTAAAGTTGGTTGGGGCCCATATATTTTAAGAAACGGAAAGATTTATTACTTTTATACAAATTCTTTCCTATTCCAGTTTCTTTTGATTTCTCCTAAAATTTCTCTTCAAATCAATTTATTTTTTTTGAAAAAAATAGATTATGTAATTTTCATTAATATAGATTTTTAATTATATAAATATTACACTAGTACAAAATCATATATTTAGATTTCACGTATACATATACATATATGAATATATGCATATAGAATTGACAAGTCTAATACAAGAACATATACATATACTATAATAGCTAATACAAAATTTTATTTATATGCAAATTCCATATATATAAACTATGGAATATACAATAATATAGTTATATATACATATACATATACAGATTTATATTTAAATATATATATAATAACATATACATATACAACTGAATCACCACCAAAAAACATATACTTATACAACGTATACAACCAAGTAAGTTTCTTATTTACATATTTCAAATATATACTTATACAATTGGAATGAATACCAAAATATACAAATTAATAATCGCCATATACACTTATAATTATGCAATACAAATATTTCCCTGCTCAAGTTTCTTTTGCCTTTCTTTCTTTCTCGTTTTATACAAATTCAAATTAAATATAATTTCTCTCTCTCGTTTTATACAAGACACTTCAATTGTATATGTATAGCGAATTATACATATATATGTTTGCTATGGAGCGCAATTATGCAAACTTTGTTATAGCATACAAATATAAATTTTTTATTTGTTATATGTAAAAGTTGCCCTATAAAGTATATACTATATGACATCATAATAAATAAAATAAATAAATAAATAATACTACTACATGTTGGTGGAGGAGTCACGTCTACTCTCTACTTTGTTAAAATGAATAATAAAGTGAGTTACGCAATTGTCAAAAAAGGAAGGCTATATCTCTAACTCTGTCGGTTTACCAACTAGGCCAAAATAATAATAATAATAATAAGGAAAAATAAATAAACTCATATAAAGAAAGAAATGAAATTTTATCTTTCAACTAACACTTACTTTAACCTTAAGCCTGCTTTACTACTTACTTAAGATGTATTTGGTATGAATATAATTAAATTCTTCCTGTATATATATTATTTTGAAAATTAGTAAATCTTATAGATAACTATAATATGTTTTCTTGATAGGTAAATTAGACAAATTCTCTATATACGAAAATGATGGATTGTGCGTGTCAAAGTTCATATGGATGTTGTGATTAAGATAGGTATAAATTTGACATTTTGCATCGATTTATCACTCTTGGGTGGAACATTGATTATTCATATTCCGACGTTTCATTTTAGGTATGCCCCTTTATTTAGTTGATTAATTATTTCAAAAAAATTATTTTTTTTCCACTTAACTTTTAATATTTTTTTTATCTTTGATAAAATTATTAATAATCATGTAAATATTTGAAATTTACATTACATCACAATCTTGTAAATCTTTACTATTTTTTATTAAGATTTTTGTTTGTCCATTGTCACATAAATTGATATGTAAGAAATATTGATATTGTTGAAAACCATCGGATTTCCTGTAGCACATTACATATATAGTACGTACTATATATATGAACATCAAGTAACGGAATGACCTTTATTATATCTGTTAGATTTTACGTCACTCTATTATTAACTAATTACATTATACATTAATTTTTTTTAAAAAAAGAATTAAACTTAAACTTTTTTATTTTAAAACGACACATTAAATAAAATCGATCCAATACATAAGTATGAATCAACTAGTGTAGAAACATATGATCATGAATTGGACAAGACGACACATTAATTCATATTTCATGGAGAAGGATAAGGATAAATGGATATAAAAGGGGTTATCAATATATATTATTTATTATACAGATGGAGTGACATATATGGATTTGAGATTCTGAGTTCAATATAATTGCTTATGTGAAGTGAAAGGAACGGATCATACTAAATTTTATATAATAGGTCTTGTGCCACGCAAAAACTTTAATGAAATTAAGGTCCATCAAGAATTAATAATTTATATTTTTACATATATATGTGGCATTGAGTTAAGCCTTGGTAACATCAATTTTTCTGAACTACCTCGTTGACATTAATAATTTGGACCAAATATAATATACTCTATTAGGACTTCTTCAAACTCTAACCTCAGAATGTGATAAGTATAAATATCTCACTAGATTAAAAATGATCTTTCACACAAATATCAACCTCGTACTCAATTGATTAAAAAATGATCAAAAGGTCTTCAAATTAAGTGCACCAAAATAATGTGCATAACATGTATTTTTTAAACGATTACTCTCTTCATTTTATTTAGTTATTTAGCTTGTGTTTTGAACCTATCTAAAAAATTAAAGAAATATCTAAATATTTATTTTACTAATTTAGTTTTATTGATTATTATTTGTAAATCTAAATTCTACTATGTTTTATAAATAATAGGATAAAATTTGAAGAAAATTATTGTTCTCTCTTTGATTTGTTAAAGTAAAAGGGAACGAAGATAGTATTTTGTTATAATCAATTTAATACTTGATCTTATATATCTCAATTGTCACTTAGATTTGTTTTTTTCATTTTTAAAAAATCTTCATATTCATGTGGGGCTGGAGATACATTATTGTTTATTAATTTGGGCTATGGGTGCAAACTAGCAATCATATATGTGTGAATTATGAAAATTTTCTCCAAAATAAACCAACCCAAATTCAAGCCCAACTACCCATTTGACACTCTTAATTTGGGATATACTTCTCTATGTAAATATATAGGGAAAATTACTTGAGATGACAAACTATATTAAGTAATTACTAATAAGGGTATAGTTTAATTTATTTATTTTTAGTGATTATAATTTTATTTTTTGTCATAATTAATTGGATCCACCATCCATTTGTATAGCAGTAAAAAAGACTTATTTATGATTTTCTATATATAATTTTATACTAAATCAATTTTATTTCTTCTATCCCCATTATATCTATTTCTCCTAAAATCACTTCTCCACTGTATTTTGAATTTCAAATTTAGGAATATTTCATGTTCTTCATTTCTTCTTGCTCTCAATTTTTGCAGGTAATCGCCAAAATCAACCCATGAATTTATTTTTTTAAAGAAAAATTCCTTCATCAACAATTGTATATGTATTATACTTCTTAGCTTTTCATATATTGTTTTTTAAAAAGACTTTTTTTCTTATCAAATTACATGTTTTTCAAAATCAGAACGGAAGATTCATCTCCATCCGTAAGAATTACTTTCTTGAATGTTGTGTATATAGTTGTTTGTATATCAAATTATTATATATAAAACTGATCAAGGTATTTGTGTTATTATATTCATATTTTAAGTTTTTTGTATATTCAACTAGTTATATATGTATATAAGTAATTACTTTAAAAAATGATACAGTTATTTATTTTAAATCACAAATTTTTTGTATTTTACGTTATTATATACAAAATTGCTTGAGGGATTTGTGTATGTACAAGTACTATATTCAAATTACTTGTATATGTATATAGTAATTACCTTACAATTTGATACAAATCAAACAATTTATATTCATTTTATTTACATTCGTATATAAACATTTTTAATACATACACAATTTTTGTAGATGTTTATTTACATTCGTATATAAACCTTTTTTATACATATACAATTTTTCGTATATTCAACTAGTTATATATGTATATAAGTAATTACTTTAAAAATTTTGATACAATTATTTGTGTAATAATTTGCTTTAAATCACAATTTTTTTTCTACGTTATTATATACAAAACTGCTTGAGAAATTTGTGTATATACAAGTACTATATTCATATTTTTATTTTATACATGTACAATTACTTGTATATGTATATAATAATTACTTTACAATTTGTATCAAACAATTTATATTCAATTTATTACATTCGTATATAAACTTTATATACATTAAAGAGTTTAGTATCCCGGAAACAAGTTTGTATAGTCTTTCTGTCCCTATAGAATTCTTTTTTGAGAAAATATTTAATTTTGAAATTTTAGCTTAAATCATGGGATTATGTAAATGTTTGTTACCGTATTTAAGGCTAGTTTTTGGCCAAAAACATCCTTCAACTATACCCCAAACATAAACTACATCCTTAAAGTATCATTTTTAGCAAAAAAAAATCAACTATACCCCAAACTTAAACTACATCCTTAAAGTATCACTTTTAGCAGAAAAAATCCTTTAACTACACCCAAAACTTAAACTACATCCTTAAAGTATCACTTTTAGCAGAAAAAATCCTTTAACTATACCCCAAACTTAAACTACATCCTTAAAGTATCATTTTTAGCAGAAAACATCCTTTAAGTATTTGTAAGTGAATAACTTTCATCCTTTTGTTAGATATTGTCAAAAAATTAAGAGATCTTACGAAAAAATGAGTAGTTAACGTGACTATCAACAAAAGTTATTCTGGAAAATTTCATTACTTTCTATAAGAAGTTCTTTAAAAATAAATCTTAGACACTGTTGCTCATGGAAACTAAAAATGATTGGAAGGTGTGAGTGCACATGATTTGCTTTTTCGTAAAGAAAAGAAGTTGGAGATTAATTATTTTTACCTTTTTCTTAACCAATTAAATGAATAGATTTTTGGGTCAATCGAATATCAAAGTGACCAAAATAATTATTATATCTCGTATTGAGTTTCATTCTACATTATTAGAAGCGGAAGTCTCCAACAAATGTCGCTTCTAGCATATTCAATTGAGAAGAAATATATTTAAACTAATAATATTTTTAATTAAAATTACATGAAAATGAATGAAAAAAACGGTCAAATTAAAAGATTTTGCATAATTCTTAACTCAATTACGAAAAAGTTCAGGATAATATTCTTGGCATAATTAAGAATAATAATTAGGCAGGGATGACTTAATTTTTGTGGGATATATCGATTAGTTTTCTAATAAATTCAAGTAGAAGGATGAAAATTATTTACTTTAAAATACTTGAAGGATGTTTTCGGCTAAAAATGATACTTTAAGGATGTAGTTTAAGTTTGGGGTATAATTAAAGGATGTTTTCTGCTAAAAATGATACTTTAAGGATGTTATTTAAGTTTGGGGTATAGTTGAAGGATGTTTTTGGCCAAAAACACTCTATTTAAGGCTACTAGTACTATTTGATGGAAAAAGAAATTATAGTACAATTTTTTTGAAAAATATATTTTATACAAATTTAAAGCTAGATAACAAACTAAACTATACTCATAGAATGTAATTATGTAAACTATACCTATATAGTGTAATTTCATCAATTCAGTTTACCATATATGAAATTTTCCCTTGTATATATGGCGAGCGAGATTGGGAGAGGGAGAAGAAAGGCGAGCGAGAGGGTAGAGAGTGGGAGAGAGGTGTATTGTATATGTATATAATTGTATATTATACATATGCATTTGTATATATGGCAAGAGAGATTTGAAGAGGGAGGAGAGAGGCGAGCGAGAGAGGGTAGAGAGGTGAATTGTTTATGTATATAGGTTAAATAATTGTATAATATACATATATATTTATATATTTTGGCGAATTATATTATATACAAACATGACTAATCATACAAAATCGAAGTTAGCCCACATTATTAATTTATAATGTTAGTCGCGAATGGTAATTATAGCAACTATAACTAAGATGAGTAATTAAATAGTATAAGTTTGCTTATCCACATAATTTCCCCTTTTTTATATAATCAAATGATAATAACTTTGATTAATATTTCACGATATATTTTTTCATTATAATGATATGAAAAATAAAAAAATGAAAGTTGAGGTAATATTAATTGGGCTTGAATTTGTGAGTGAACAGACCAATTCAACCGGGCGGGAGAAAACAAGTTGAGAAAATAAAAACATCACAACAAAAGCCCAACTCAAATAACGTCACGTTTGGTTTAACAAGTACCAAGTTATACCTAGCAAAAAAGACAATTTTCTCTTCCATTTCAATTTACCTGGATCTGTACACTTAATTGTTACGTATTCTTTATTGGAAATATACATAAATATATTATAATAAAAAAATATTTATCATTTATAGTAATAATATTTCTTTTTCACTTGATAATCTATAATTTATTTATAATATAAGTTTAATTCATATTACAAAGAACAATTTTTTATTCACATATAATATAAATTTTAATGTTAGATAATTCATTTATCACACATTTTAATACAATTATAATACAATGTATCAAATTTTTATCAAACAAACATAATATGTTTTTAAAAACAATTATAATTCATATATAATTCATATATATTGCATACATAATTCACTTTTAATACATATTACAGATTTAACATAGTATTACTATAAATAATAATAAATAAAAAGTATTGCTAAAATCAATAATTATTTATTAAAATGTACTAATTCATGTAATTTTTCATTCTTTCTTTATATTTATTCATTTTTCATTTCTGCAAATCAAAATAATTTTGTTATTTTTTCCAGATATTATTCCTAAGTTTAAATAAGCACAGAAAACAATACTCCATAGTAGTGTTAAAGTCTCAATTTTAAAACATCATCAATGAAATTTTATTTCATAATAAATTCTTAAGACTCGTATATAGTCCCATATAATCTAGGCTAAGTAATTCTTTTTCCTGTTTACATAATTTGAGGTTTCAGAATTAAACAACTTATTTTTAATTATGAATTTAAGTATAATAATAACTAATTATTGAGATTTCACCGTACGAAATATGTGGGGTAAATTGAAATGTAGAATAATAAAAGGAAAATGCATTAAATATTACTTTACTTCTGTTACAACAGAAAAAAGAGGGCAGAGAGAAAAAGATGGAAGCCTGACTCAATACTTCTCCTCGATTTCTTCGCCTATCCAAAAATGCCGCGCCAAACGAGGGTCCCCTTCCTTTTTACTTGTTTTAATTTCAAATAAAAAACTCTATTTAAATTTGGATCAGCATAATCAATTTGAAAATAATATGTTATGAAATCTCTCATTAAGAATAATAAAATACTATTTTTATTATACTACCAAGTCATCAACCATATTAATTTTCGTTTTGATTTCTGCGAGAGTCGGTTAAATTCAAAAGCTTATAATACTGTAGAGAATTCTAGCATTTCCAGGAAATTCTGTTGGTTGTGAAACACTTACTCGGGAATCAAAAACTAAAATTTATGAAATCAAGATTATCACTTTTTAAAATTATTGGGTGATAAACTACTTTTGAGTACTAAAGCATATTAACATTACGCGGATATACGTTTTTTTTAAATTTACTACCTTCTTATTTAATTTTTAACGCGTAGATTATCCAACTCTAGAAAATTCAAATTTATACTAAAAAATCCTACGTTGAAATTAGAACGCTTCTCTAACTATAGCAATTCTATACCTTAAAGAATTCAAATTTAAAACATATGATTAAGAATAAAATAATACTTAATACTTAACCAGACCCATTTTTTTTATATCTATTCGTATGTATGACATTTGAATCCAATAAAAGAGAGGAGTAGGAAGAAGAGGACAAGTCATATGAAATTAAAGAATGGAAGTAAAAAGGATTATATTTAGTCCATTATTATGGGTTATCTCAACAACTCCTCTGACTCACTTGTGTGCTCTCATTAATTTATGCTTCTCATTCACAATCATCACTTACTCATCATTTAATCAAGGTAAGGTTACGACTCTTCTCGTCTTATTTATACGAATAGTTATAATTTTTTAATTACATTCAAATATAAAAAGTTTGAACATATTTTATGGTGTACTTTTTTATCATATCAATATGTGAAAAATAATAATTTATAATATTTTTTAATATCGAGTTGATGTAATTTAGGTCAATTTTAAAAATTAATCAAATTGATTTCAGAAAAAAACACAACATGACAAGTAAAAATAAATTTATATATTTAAATTCATACGATTCACTTTTATTTTTAATGAAATAATATATATTCGTACAAGTATATTAATGACTTGTATTTGTTATAAATAAGAAGTTTCAAAAAGTTTTTCTATGGGGATTTAAATGATGTGTCAAGTCAAATAAAATCACGTAAATTGAAATAGAAAAAAATATTTATTACTTCAGATCATTTTTAATTGTCGTAATTTTATTTTTTATAGTTCAATTATAAAACTTTGATTAATATTTACTATGTTATTTTTCATCATATTCATATGTAAAATATTATAATTTATAGTACTTTTCGTATAGTTTTTAAATATCTAATTTTTTTATTTAAAATATTAATTTAATTTTATCTAATTTAACTTTTTAATCTAATCAAATTAACAATTCAAAAAATAAATTCATTTAAATCTTAAAATTCATAAACGAACACATTAAAACGGAAAAAGTATTTTTAAATTTCATACTAAATAAAAAAAAAAAAAAAAAGGATGGAGGACTGTCTATCCGTGTTAGTAGAATGTTAATTTACACAGTATTCGAGGTTTTTATTGTTTGTTGACCAAGCTGTAAAAAAAGAACTAATATAACTACTCCACATATGCGTTGTTGGATTCATATGATATTCTTTTTTATATATCCATTATTTTAAATTTTACGTCAATTTATAAAATTATACAAGTTTATCATTATATCTATACTTAGTTCTATTTTTTAAAATCAAATTTTTAATGGACATAAATTAATTTATTCTGATTAATTAATTAATAAACATAAATTAATCATTTAGTTTCTATATTAGTTAAGTTCATACTTTTAAGGTTAATATAATCTTTAGCATTTTTAATTGTCATAGTTTTTTTTAAAGTTTAACAATAATAACTTTGACTAAAATTGTACGAGGTATCTTTTTCATCATAATGACCCAAAAACTTGGAATTTATAATACTTCCGGCACAAATTTTAATATCTAAAATTTATTTAAAATATCAAATTAATGTAATCTAATTTAAATTTAAAAATTAGTCAAATTAATTTTCAAAAAATGTAACATGATATTTAAAAATGAACAGAGAAAATAACTCTTTATAAATTAACTTTAAAAAAACGCAACATAACAATGAAGAATAGGGTCATACATGTATTAATTTTATAAAATAAAAAAATATTTATTTATAGTAAGGGCCAGTTTTAAATAGAATTAGATGAAGTATAATTTGGTGGAATTAGAGCAGGGCGCATTTTAGATTAGCATATGATATTAGGGATGTGACAAAAATCATTAATCATTTCTCTCATAATTGATTCCAAATCTGTAGCTGTTTGACCTACTCGTTTAATCTACTTTAGACACTGATTACGATTACAGATACGTACTCATTAATTACCCATACGCTTCACTCCTATACAACTACCTAAATCCCATTAACACCCTAATTAAATTTATTGCCCCCTCCGTTACCATTTACGTGGTTACTAATTGAATAGCCAATATTTATTTGATTAATTAAATTTTATTACATCTTTGATTATTCAATATGAGTGAAAACACTCCTAAATAAGTGTTTTTAAGCTGTCAAGTGATTTGAAGACGATGTTAATAATTTGTTTGTAATATTTTCAATACATTAGGCAAATGTATTTGGAATAATTATTAGTATTATTATTATAAGTAATATTCTTCATTTGATTAGAATTTAGAATAATGAATGAGAATTGAGGAGTGTGCATGGGGTTCGTGGTCATTTCAGAAACCCCCACAGCTGGTAGAGTCAGACTGTGCCCCTTATTTTTGTCCTATTAACGAAACCCTCTTCTTCAACTCCTCTTTATTTTACCCAACAAATCATTCTCTTCATCATCACATATTCTAATCTCTATCCCTTTCATCTTTTTCTCTGTTTTCCCCCATAAACTAAGCCGATACTTTTGGGGGGAAATACCATCTAACGGGAGAGAGAGAGCTTTTGTATTGCGGGGAATGTTGTCTGGCTCGAGGAATCAAAAATTCTTTCTTATAGATCTGTATATTGTTTATAGATCTATAATGTTTTTGATGTCGTCGGACCAGGCTTCATTCCCCACAATGAATATTGCTCTCTCACAATACTAATTTAACTTAGATCCGTTTCAACATTTTACTGGTAAGTTTCTTATAACTGTATTTGTTTTGTTTCCGTTGATTTTGTGAAGCTATTTGTTTGTCCGTTTGTGAATCAATCCTTTTTTGTTTGTTCTGTATTGTAGATTGGTGTAATGATGAAATATATTGACTTTTTATGTTGTTACAAATCCCAACCTGAAAAATGAAAAAAGTTTCATCATTACTGCCTTTTTTGGGTCATGATCTGTGTTTCTTTGGTCAATAACGTATGCCTATTGTTTGTTATAGTAAGTAGTATATAGTCATGGTGTGTTATGATTGTGGTCATTATAGCTTTTTGCCTGCAAACATTCAGATCTGGTTTCCTGCCTTAGCTTTCTATACTTTCTTCAAAAAAAAACTTTCTTCTTGAATTTTTTTTTGGCTGAGGGTCAATATCTTCATGAATACAGTTAAAAACAATTGACTAGAAAAACAGCTAATAATATTGAAGGTTAGGTAGAAAAACAGCTATTTACTTGTTACCTCTAATTGGCTGCTAGTTCAGAATTCTATCACAGAAAAAGAGAAACACTGTTTGTTAGGTGACACAGAGAAAGTTTTTCTGTAAGACTTACGAAACACGGTGCTTGATGTAAATCTGATAACTTTAAATATAATGGGTGCAATCCGATCGAGTAGTACTATTTCATGTATTTCAGAGGTGTTATTGATCTTTATCATATGCATTTAAACATTTACTTAATATATCTAGGTTATAATTAGTTTTATCTTCTAAATCTAATATTTACCAACTCAAAATCCTAGCTCGTTTCTTTAAATTCTCAAAACTGGTGGGAATCTAGATTTGAGACTATCGGAGCAATGTGCTGTTTGGTTGAACTGAAAAAGCTGTTTTTTTTTTAATTATTTGAAAAGCTTAGCATCTATTCTCAGTTTACCTTTCAACTTCATTTTAGATTTTTGATTGAAGTTTGTGATGGTAAATTGTGTGGACATGAAATAAGTGGGAAACTATAGAGGTTAATTGCATTATTGGCATTCATCTTCTTAGAGTAACTAATATAGGTTGTAAATGTAGATGTATGAAGTCATTTACAGAGCTGGACTAGTAAAATAAAAAACAAATATGGAGTATAAAAAGTGAGTGAAAGGGAATAGTGTTTGTGGAGATGGAATCTTTTTGACTTTGCAAATCAATAAAGTGGAGGCTGTACGCATATTGCCTTTTTGCTTTTGCTTTCTTTTATTTCCACAAACAAACGTGTACACAAAAACTAGCTGGCAAAAGTTTGCTTGATTTTTATGAATTCTCTCTTCCTTCGTTCCTCCCCTCAGGTTAATATTTTTTTTCGTTTTAATTTGTTTATCTTAATTTAGTTTAGTTTGATGATACAATTTTTGAAAAGGTTAAGGAAGATACTTCGTGAAACATCTATATGATAGAGTAGTTGTCAACTTTGTTTTCGCAGTTTGTATTTAAAAAAGCACTAATATATTTCAATGTTAATGCGGTTTTAATTTCAATACTGTCATTTCATTGTTAATTCACCATCTTATAAACTTATCAGAATTATATTTTACGTACACATACTCTGGAAGACTATAAAATTCAATGATCTTATTTATTCTTAAACCTTCATGATCAATATAACTTAGGCTGACCCATGCCTCTTTTGCTTGCATCTTCAATTTCATTTAAGGGAAACTTACATAAATATACTATAATAACAAAATATTTATCATTTATAACTATTACTTACATATCCAATTTTTTAAAGAGACGCGTTTTTTTTTAATTTACACTTAATAGCATGCTTAAACTTTACACTTTAACAGTTACAGATTCTGTACTCTTTTAAATTCTAACGCTTCCCATGTAAGATTGTTGAGGTGTGTTCCTGCTATAAAATGGGATTCCTCAGCTTCTTTTTACTTATTATCACCGACTCAACTTTTTGTGTAATTAGGCGAATTGACTTTCAAAAAGTAAAACGTGACTACTATATTAAAAACAAGTAAGAGAAAAGAATGAAAGAGAACTTACAAGGTTCTAGCTTGGGCCAGATTTTGAGTTGATGCGCTTAAAGCCCAAAACATGCCACGGCCCCTACTTTCATTTGGCCCAGCAATACAGAGGGCATAAAGAAGTTATTTATAAGGAAAATCGTATATAATGACAAACTATTAATTTAAATTAAATATTGTAATTATAATTTTGATTTAATTGTGCTCTATAGTAAACTGTTACCACTCACTTCTCTCCTTGAAATTCTCTCTCGCCAGTCTCTCTCTCGCTTTATACAAATATAAATGTATAAATTGCGTTTTTGTTTGTATAAAACGAGAGAAAATTGTATATACACATGTGAATACATATATCGTCGTCCTATACACTTATAATTATACAATACAAATATTTTTCTGCCCAGTTTTTTTTTCTTTCTCTCTTTTCTCGCTTTATACAAACACATATTATACAAAATAAAATGTATAATTATGTTTGTATAAAGTCTGAGAGATAGATTCGATATATAAATGTTTTATTTTGATTCAACTATAAATTTAAATTTTATGCAGATATACAAACATATAAAATTGAATAAAGAGGCTGCCAATGATTTATACAAACGAGAGGCTGACAACGATTTATACAAACGAGAAGCTGACAACAATTTATACAAAATGGTTTGCCAGCGAAATTATACAAATCTGAAGAGGAGCCGAATTATACAATTTAATGCTCCATAGCTATAAAATTTACAATGAAGCGCAATTATATAAATTATAGTTATAGAATATAAATTTGATTTTTATGTTTGTTATATGTGAAAGTTGATAATTTAAAAAAACTTTTAAGTTTGAAAATAAAATTAATCTAAAATAGTTGCTTACTCAATAAGTTAATCAAAAAATAACTGATAATAATTATTTATATCAGTCAAAAATAAAGAGAAGCAAAAAGTAAAATAAAAAAGGCTTCATCAAGGATGTTAAGAGAGAAGCGAATGAAATCTTTGTTTTAGGCCTCAGAAATATACTTGATGTTCAATTAAATTGAGACCGACAATCACTCATGTAACTTCTTCAATTTCATTTAATGTGAAAACATCTCATCAGTGCGCTAAAAAAAGAAATGTTTATGTATTTAAATTTTTTAGGACTCATAATTAAATTTTAAGGGAACTTTCACAAATAGACATTAAAATAATTTTAGTTATACTTCATGGCTATAGTTTGCTTACTACGATTCGTAGCTATATGTTAGAATAGGAGAGAGGCTTGCGAGATTGGGAGAGGAGGAGAGAGGCGAGCGAGAGAGGAAAGAGAATGAAGAGAAGCGTGGTGTATATGTATATGTCAGATAATTGTATATATGTAACTGATGTACATATGTATTTTGAATATCTGTCATATATATATACATATATGTATTTGTGTTTGTATAAGCAAGGAAATAGGCGAGAGAGAGAAAGAAAGGAGAGAGACACACATAATTACATGTAAAATTAAGCTGCTAGCTATTTAATTCAAACTATAGTTATCTTAGCTAATTAATTGATATATGTTTGTTTATCCACATAATTTTCTCTTAAATTTTATTTCGTCGAAATATTTTAAAATGTATATTTATGACCTGTAGTCAGGGGTGGGCCCACATAAAGTGCGCCGGGTGCTCGAACACCCATGAAGAGGTATTTGTATAAAATTAATATAGAGCACCCACTAAAGCAATGATCTAATTAGTTTATTGACTCCTTTGTAAATAGTTAAGGTTTTTTAGCGTTTTTTAGCCTGAATTCAAATCTCATGTTAACATAACTTTTTTATATTTTTAATCTTCGACAATTGTAATGGTCTTAAATGCACATATGATATAATTTTCTCTTACTTCAAAATTCTTTGAATATATTGATGAAATTAATTTTTTTAAGATTACATAATTTGTGGGTTCTAAATTCATTTTCGTTGATGCTCTAAATGTTATTTTTCTTATTTAGTGCTTTGGGCAGAATCTAATATCAAGGCACAGAAGTGGTCTCATTGCAATTATTCGACTTTTCTTCGTGCAATCTGTTTCTTTTATCACACTTTATGTGAGTTATTATATAGATAAAATTTTGATTTTAGAGACTTAATTAAATTTAATATAATATTAAAATATTTTAAGTTGTTAGTAATTATAATTTGTAGTACTTTTTACGTAATTTTTAAATAATATATATTAATATTTTTTTATCTCAATATATGTAGCACAAATAAAATTTTAAGAGTCAACCAAATATTATTATTATTGAGATTTTTAATTTTTTTATGTAGTTTTCAAATTAAATAAAACATGTTACTTTTTTTTTTTGTATTATTTTATGACATAGATAGATTAAATTTATGAATCAATCAATTTTTCTATAAGAATCGAATTATTTATATGTTTTTTTAAAAATTGTCAATTATCTTAATTTATAGTATTTTTTACGCAGTTTTTAAATATATAAAAAGTTTAAAATAAAATAAACAAATTAAAAATAAAAGAAAAAATAATTGAATAAAAAAAAAGTTGCTAGACAGACATGTCGACCATGACCTGCTTGATTATTCCCTGACTTAGTAGGGGATATATATATATATATATATATATATATATATATATATTTTAACGTGAACGAGGAATTCTTCAATGCCAAGAAGTAGTTCTTATATGATAGTAATAGCAAAATAGTTAACCTCATAATATATATTTTTGGAATTCCATGTAATAAAAATCACTTCGAATTAAGCAAATTTTTAAATGGTACATGGAACAGGACTCCATACATCATATAATACCAAAGATTTTATCTCTAATTAAGCAAAATTTCCAATTAAGCTCATGGTATGACTATGATCTCATTTAATATCTTGGTGCATATATTATAATCACCATTTATTACCAAGATTTTCTTACCAAATTTTTGTTGGCAATTTTTTTTCTTCAAATTCATGGACTTCAATTTACGAAGTGTAATCCTCTGATTGGCAGCAGTATAATTCCAGAGAATTGATAAGATTCTCATTCTCAATATGTGGTGAACATTTATTTTTGTTACCTAAAGCATCTTAGACAAGAGGAAAACTAAATGCATGATGTATATTGTATGGGACCATTAATTCATAATCTACAAATTGAAAAAAAATAAAAAATCCGACTGATTGGATTTTTTGATTTTTGACGTAATATATAGTTACAATCCGTTAAACTATTTTCATATTAAATATCTCAATTTATAATAAAATATTTATATTTAATTAAGACTGACCAAAGATGATTTTATATGATTTTTATGCTATTATAATCCGTACTATTTTAACTAAAAGTGAATCATCATTTACTCACTAAAACTATTTCACTTTAGCGCTCTAGGGATGGCTACCGTAGAAATTGCGTACAATTTTTACTAATTATTAAATGAATATTTATAATTAAGAAGATTTCATATTTTGTATTGTTAACTTAATTAACTTATAGATGAATTATCACATTAGTTTAAAATTTAAACCATAAGTATATAGGTGAACTACTTTATTAGATGGTGGGGTGTTCAGTTTGAAACATAATTACGAGAAAATTAACCTATTTTAAGGTTGATTATTTTATTACTAATCTCTCTAATCCATATTAAGTAAACTGTTAAAAAAAATTTATAATCCAATATGAATTGTGCAAAGTTTAATGTATAGATACTTTTTTTCATTTAATGAGATTTTTCTAATGATTTTGCATATTCTAGAAGAATAATGAAAAATAAATAATAATAACAATAATAATGAAAAGTAAGTTTTAATATATATATCGAGTAAATAAGTTTTTTTAGTAGCAATATCAAATATACTCTTAATATTTAAGGAGACTCACAATATGAAACCAGGGGCGGATCTACGTTGATGGGTGGGGGTGCTGCGGCACTTAGTGATCTCGGAAAAAACGTTTTATATATATATAATATATGTATAATAATTAAATATGTATTACTTTTTTCACCTAGTGATTGTACTGCGGAATAGCCCAATTGGCAAAGGAGAGAGTCTGCCACCTTGTCAATGCGGGTTCGAACCATCTATTGAGATAAGTGTAACGTATTAGTTTTTTTTTATCAATCAGTGAGGAATATTACTTTAAATAGTAGTTTTTAGAAAACATAAGTTTCAAAATGTTCTTTTTTTATTTAAAGGTTCTTTCGATTTTCACCAACGTTTTTGCTAAGTAAGATGAATAGGCTGAAACTACAATTTTTATTCTTTCCTAACTATATATCTCCAACAACACATAAAGTCAATGAAATATGAATATATTATGTTAATATGATTAGATGGTTTATACAAGCTCAAATTTTAATGTAAATTTTTTTCTCTCAAAGTTTCAGCGTATAAGACATCTAATTTAAAAAAAAAAAAAAAAATTAAATTGTTTAGTTATCTCTGATCACATAATATCTAAAAGAAAATATTACTATATGCACATTTGATCGATTTGTTTATAAAAATAGAAAAAATTAATAACCTGAATTATAACCCAAAATTAAGCAATCGGTCCTTTATATATCTTACTAGAACATTGTGGCACCCCCAATCTTCAAATCCTAGATCCGCCTATGTTAATAGAAACCTTTTATTAAATAGAGTACTTACTTACCTTAGAGCTTGTTTGACATTGTTGCTAAGAATTGTTTATTTCTACAAGTGTTTTTTTAAAAGGCTTTTCAAAAAAATGTTTTCCAAATTCTTTTTTTGTGTTTGAAAAATTCATTTGAAAAGTATTTTCGATAAATAATTTGTGTTTGACTAATTTTCTTTAAAAGATATTTTTGCGAGTTAAATTACAAAAAAGAGTAATTATCGACTTGCTTTTAATACAAAAATTATTTTATGAAATGAAACTATTTTAAACATCTAATACAAAAACTTTAATTACATTATTTAAAATATACCTATTTAAAATTTCAATCAACATTATATATAAATAATATTGTTGAAAAAGTTGAAAATAGGATTTTTTTTATTTAATCTATTTTCTCCGATTCAATCTTAGCTATTATCATTTTTTTTATATTGTTCTAAAGTTTAAGAAGTTCAAACCAAAATAAATTATTTCCTATAAGATTATTTCTTTTCTTGGTTATTTGTTACTTTTTTGGGAGGATCTACATTTTAATTTTTTTTTTTTAATTTTACAGAAATATCTTTATTATTTTTATTTCTAATTCTGTAGAATAATACTTAAAGTGATATATAAATGACAATATAAAATATAAATAAAATAAAATTATTATTATATAAAAAAAATTTGAATAAAAATTAACCAAACTTATTATGTATATTAATTAGTAAGAAATATATTAATAAGTATATATATATATATATATATATATATATATATATATATATATATATATATATATATGTATATAAAAGAGAGATATTTTAGTCTTGCAAAAATTAAATTTTCTCTTTCTGTTTTCATTTTTTATTTTTTAAAATTTTTCTTTTAAAGCTTCTTTTCAACAATAAAAAAAAATTATTTTTGTTTTCATTTCAAAAACAATTTAAATTTTTTATTAAACACTTATTAATTTTTCAAAATAAATATTTTTTTTCTTCGAGAAAAACACTTCTATCTACCAACAGCAATACCAATCAGCTCTTAATTTCATTTCAAATAAGCCAAATTCATAAGATTTTTTTTTCCCCCACGTGTCTCAACTTCTGCCACTCCACTACCACGTATCTATTCTTCTTTTAACCACTTCTCTCTCCATCTTTTTCACTTTCGGATTCTTCTTGTTAATATTGTTATTAAAATATCAAAATTTGAATGAGTTATAACTAATAACTAAAAAATTTAAAATCAATCATATATATATAAGTAATAACTAAAACATTAAAAATATTCAATATCAATTATATAAAAATTAAAATTATATTAATATTATATAATAATTTAATTATTCATTAAAAAATTCAAATGAATCTCTCGATTTTATGTTACAAGTCCTTTTATCTTCAAGAACTCGAATATTACTCATTAGTTGCCCTTCCACGACCTTCATACATCACGAGTCTTGTGGGACATTCCATAGAAATTCGATATAATTCTACTTTCTTTCTTCCAATTTATATTATTTTATTGAAAAAAAAGCTTAAATATAATATTGAACTTTTAAAAAAAACTCATTTATCATCAATTAAAATTTTAGCTCATTTATGTCATTAACGTTATAAAAAAGGCTTATTCATGCCATTATCTTTTAATAGTGGTTTTGTAAAAATAATTTTTGACACGTGATCATTTATAATTCGACCACGTCATCAATTTTATTGATAAAAATATAATTCACTTTTTTATCAGAATTTTTATTAAATAAATTGATGACGTGGCTGAATTATAATTGGTTACGTATCGAAAATGGTTTTACAAAATCACCATTAAAAGATAATGGCATGAATGAGTCTTTTCTTTAATGGTAATGGCATAAATGAGCCAAACTTTTAACTAATTACATAAATGAGTCTTTTCTAAAAATTCGCATATTTAAACTTTTTTCCTATTTTATTTAACTTAATATAAAATATTAAAAAAGATATTTGAAATTATGATCTAAATTAAGTTATAAATGTATAAAATATACTCTCATATTGAAATTAAATTAGGATAGACAAGAGTAATAATTGCGTCACTTATTATAAATATTACGTAGGATATATCTTTTTTTTTCAAAAAAAATAAATAAAAATTGGAGTAATAGAGAGTATATAAATTGTGTAGTGGGTCTAGAAATCCCCTCACACTCTATCTCTTCCTAGTTATTCTAATTTCTTTTTCTCTCTATATATGTTAATAATCAAAATTCAGCCATGATTAATTTTTCCATATCTCTCAGATATTCATCATTAGCCCTTTTCAAACAAGCCATTTCTGCTAATCCTTGGCCTAATTCCCTCTGAAACAAATCTCTGTTTTCTAGAATTAGTATAATTTTGTGTTGAATTTGCAGGAATTAATCAGTTACATCAATGGGTGGTGGAGAGAGAAGTATACTTCACTTTCCACACCTCCCTATTCATCAAATTGGAAAGAGTAAACAGGGTAAAAGAGATGTGCCGAAAGGATACCTGGCGATTAAAGTAGGGCAAGCAGAGGAAGAGCAACAGCGATTCATCGTCCCTGTTTCTTACTTCAATCATCCACTTTTCATTCAATTACTCAAAGAGGCGGAAGAAGTTTATGGATTTCATCACAAGGGAACGATTACGATTCCTTGTCATGTTGAACAATTTCGATGTGTTCAAGGCAAAATTGATAAACACCATAACCATCTTCATGTTCCGTGTTTTAGGGCATGAGATGAGATTCAAATTAGGACTTTTTTTTTTTTTTTTTTTTTTTGCTTTTGGTAGAGGCGGTTAGTGCTAATGAAGACAAACTTTTTCTGTTTTGGTTTCTGGATGGTTTGTTATGGGTCACTGGAGTTGTTAGTTCAAGTAATTAAATGAAATGAAATTTTACTTACTTTCTCCTTCTCTTCCTCTTATGGTTAAATTAAATTTACATACATGTTGTTTGTAGAATACTTTGTACTATGTTTGATCATGAGTTTTTTTTTTTTTTTTTTTCCAGAGATCTAACTTTAGAAAATATTTTAGCCATAAAATTGCATGTCGCTGGTGGAATCGGAATTATTTTTTGTTACTTTTTCGTGAGATTGAACTTTAGAAAATACCATTTCATGATGAAACATGAAACGCCCATTCAGGATTTTGAATTTTATTAACTCAATTTGTTAGTTTTGAAAATTTATTACTCATAAATTCATATCTATTATTTATGGTAAAAAATATTTTCTTTTTGACTTAAAATCAGTAACAGAGCGTTGGCCATTATCATTTAGATGTGAAAAATGCCTTATAAGTTTATGTTTCATATCAAAATTCAAATTACTAAATTTAGATGAATTATGTTTTTTCCGGTTCTTAATATATCAATGACAATGGAGAATTGCCTTGCGGATAGTTTTTTTTATTTAAAAGAAATATTCTCATATTAATAAATTCCAAGAACCCTTTTTAAGTTCATTTTGATATGCAATTCATCACAAAAAGATATGGATTGATTTGAAATTGAGTAAATTGATAATAATTCATGGAATAATAGAAGAACGTAATCTTCAAGCTGAAAAATAACAAACGCAACTAAATTTAAATAAGTACACTTGTAACGTAAGATCTAAAAAAAAAAGTACACTTGTTAAGTACCCGACGTAAATGGTAAAGAATAGAATAATGTTTTACTTTTTTAAAAAAAATTGATTTGTTTTTTTCTTTAAAAAAAACGTCTTTTTCTGTATTTATTACAGTTAGGCAGACACCTCCACGGAATTTAAAGCACTACAGTCTACCTCCATTTTTAATCTGAACACCTTAGACCGATGATTGTTATATGCTGTATCGTATTAGTTAATAATTATAATTTGTCTTATATTTTTTTTTATAGTAATTTTGTCATGTATTTAATTTATTTTAAATTTTTTATTTACTTATGAATGTATGACATTATGTAATGACTGAAGATTATATAATCTATCAATTAATGAATATATGATATTATGTAACAATACATATAAAATAATACATAACAATCACTTAAAACAAAATATAAGATTAAAAGAACATTACATTCATCTCTAATAAAAAGAGTTGTCTACCTAACGTGATCTAGAACGTAGAGGCATGTGGCATGTTAATCAAACACCAGGAAATGACCTTCTTCAAAATAATTTAAAAAACTAATTTAATGTTTTGCTGTTTTTAATGTTTAAAATTAAAAGGAAACATTTTTATTTTCTTATAAAATAAACTAAAATAGGAGGGTCGCTTTGCTTTCATGGGGTCCATTGGCTTTTGGGTGAACGGCAAGCAGCAGCCGCTGCCGTCTTAAAAAAGTAACACAACGTATTGATCACTTCCAATTATGACATAAACCAAATGACGAAACAAAGAGAGGAAACAACACGTTGACAAATATTAACAAATACTAGTTGTTCTGATTTATGTAACATAATTTCAATCCACAATTAAATATTGTGAACTTAAACCTGCCATAACAACCCTAACCCTATCTTATTATAAGAAAATTCTCATTATTCAAATTCAAAATGGTCATACGGACTAAAAATATAAATTGTATGGACTTGACTTAGGCTAGATCACATGCAATGGTAATGTCTAAGTGACATGACAACATCACAAACTTGACAAGACCATAATTGAAGGCAACAGTGTTTGGTGGTGGTGGTAATGGCTGGAGGGTGGCCTTTGTGTTATCTAATTGTGGTGGTGGGTGATGGTGATATTGGTGGTAGTGGTTGGCAGGGGTGACCGCTTTATTGTTGGAGGTTGTTAGTTACTATGATGATAGTTATGACGATAGAGATGATTTGTGTGGTTACGATGATTTGACACTCTAGGCTGCAACCAAAGTACAACTTGTAAAAAACAAAAAAGAGGAAAGCAAGAGCCAAAGAAGTATAAAAAATATCTCTGCCATATCATCACTACCTATTTTTCAATCAACAGTTAATTTCTTTCTATCATTTGCCAAACGCTATTTGAAAAGAGAGTATCTAATGATGTCTCATATATATATATATATATATATATTTTGATGAGGAGCTAATGACGTCTCACAGGTGTACTACGAAGAGTGACACCATGCAAAAATTTTGTATATCCAAGCATGTTGAGTTTTCCATCATTTCTTATCCAATCTCTGAGAATGGAATGAGCAGTTGGACCCACATTCAACTCCTGCATAGTTATCAACCAGATTCAGAATTTGTTGAATACTGAGGAATACTAACAGCTATGGCAATAGAAAGATACCCACCCTTGCCAATTCCTCCACGGAAACATGCCGATTTCCCTCTTGCTCAAAATGCTGGAATGCCACGGCTGCAATCTGCTCCCATTCCTCGACAGCCTCCAATTGATATGTGCTGATAGCAGCAGCACAAAACTCTTCAAAGTCCAACTTCTTATATGACAATGCTGTCATCTGAAAGGTGAAAGGACAATAAGCTTCAATATTAAGGGTGTGTTTGGTATGAAGGAAAATGTTTTCCATGGAAAATGTTTTCCTAGAAAATGTTTTCCTGGAAAACAAGTAGATTTTGGACTTATTTTCTCTTGTTTGGTTGGTGAGTAGAAAATATTTTCCGAAAATGATTTTTAGTGTTTGATTTATGAATGAAAAATATTTTTGAGAGATATCTTTTATTTTTACTAACGTAAAAAATAATTTATGAAATTGAAAATATTTTTTAAAAACAAAATTATTATTTTTTGGGGGTGGGGTGGGGTGGGGTGGGGTGGGTGGAGGGTAATGGGTGGGCAGGGGATAGGGGTAGGAGTGAAAAAATAAAAATTTGAAGTTGATAGTATTTTTAAAAAATAAAATTAATATTTTTGGGGGGTGGGGGTGGGTGGGGGGATGGCCGGGGGGTGGGGGTAGGAGTTTAAAAAATAAAAATGTTTAGTTGAAAATATTTTTAAAAAGCAAAATTATTTTTTTGGGAGGGGGTAGGGTTTGGGGGGTGGGGGGGCTGGCCGGTGGGGGGTCAGGATCGGGTGAAAAAATAAAATTTTGAAATTGAAAATATTTTTTTGAAATTGATGTTTTTCCCAAAAAAAATGTAATTTGAAATTTGAGGAGAGTTTTGAAAAATGTTTTCCTTAATTTTTGAAGGGAAGTCATTTTTCTTAATTTTGAGGAAAATGAGTTGATTTGGAAAACATTTTCCAAAACTTTTGTTCAACCAAACATGAGAAAATTGGAAAATATTTTCCAGAAAATGTTTTCCTTCATACCAAACACACTCTAAGTGTGCAATTGAAAGAAATATCCATGTATGGACACAGACAGAAGACAGATAATACATCTATGGAAGCTAGCCTTTCAGTAGTAAAATGGCTGGATCACATGCTACATTATTCCGAGATGAAAGAAGGCTACATTATTTCTAACCACTGGAGCTTAATCTCACATTTACAGTAGAAAATAGTTTGAACTTGAATTTTGACTGATTCTAAAGATCAGATGAATCTTACCGCATTCAGAATATCATGCACCCTTGACTCCCTCATAGCTTCAGTAGCATTTCCTAAAAGAGCCTGCGGTTTCACAACACTTTGTAACTTCTGATTTCACAATTGACAGAGATAGCTAAAGAGAAATTGATATCTCTTCTATCATATTTGAACAGTTGAGTCTTAAATGTCTTGTTCTATTTATTTAGAAAAAGATAATAGAGAAGTTGTCAAGATACTAACCAATCTGAAGTTCTCAATCGAGACACGACCATCTTGACTAGGTTCCAGAAGCATAAATTGAGCTCTTAGGTAAACCAGTTCATCTTCCGTTAAAGCTTTAGAAAGAGCCTGAACGCATAAAGTCACAACAGTATTTCAAAACTTAGCATATTGTTACACTGACTATTCATTCTAATCATACTTTTGTCGAATTAAAATTTGCACATCAGAAGAGCAATCCATACATGAAGAAACAGCACCAAAATAAACAAATTCATCAAATAAACGACACTACCATATCATAAATCACTAAGAAGATTACTATTAAAACAGGGTAAACCATGAGACTGATTAAAGGTGAGAAGAAAATGAATTTTTCATGCAACACCTATAAGTAATAATCAAACAAATGCCAAATAAATACACTCTGGGGCATAGAGCAAAGAGAACCATCTATTTTTTTGAACAGGTAGCATCTAAAGAGAACCGTCTATTAATCGACCACTAACCAGATTGCTAGAATGGAGTCTTCATTTTCTATCGAGTGTTAACGAGAAAAGCTCTAAACCAAATCAATGGAACAACTCAAAGGTAATAATATGGTGACACGAAGGCCCTCCACATATTATCCGGTTGATGCTTAAAATGCAAGTGTATACAAGGAGGAAAGTTGGACACTAGCAGAAATTTTTTGAAGTGAATGGCCAGATAAGTATTCCAACTGTAGACTTGCAGGTCGACAGTTATCTAGCATGAATGAGAGCCAAAAGTTGAATGTGTAGTAATAAAAAGAAGAGAGCCAAAAGTTGAATGTGCAGTAATGAAAAGATACTAACTTGGATACCCACCATGCCAACTGCATTATCATATTTGTCAGTACCTGATTTGGTTTTACAAATACTCTTTTTTTCTTATGAAATTTCTACTTTCTGTTTCCCATCAGCCATCGTTTGCTCTTCTGGACTACCAAAAGCTTCAGTAATCACAGGAATTTAATCTTCCAAAACCTAACTCCCCCAGAAATGAAAACCTTCTATATAGGTTCAAAAATTATTCCAGATGAATGCCACTATTTTCTTAATTCGAGAATACAGTTCAACTACAAGATGTATTTTGAACGTTATAGTCGAAGAGCGCCCTACCTTACCACTTGACTAGTAAGGGAAAAGCCCTTTACTAAACTAAGAAAATAGAATAGATAGGCTGTTGTCATGCTATAACTGTCAAACAAGGACAAGGAAAAACAGGAGAAAAAGAAAACATCATACCTTTAGTGCTGCACGTTTGAGAGGTGTAGCATGCAGATATGACTTCACCAACTTATAGACAAATATATCCAGAGGAATAGGATGACTTTCACTGCGCAACCATGGATGCGCTGTAATTGTAAAAATCTGTATTAGTTTATACTTCTACAAGAAACTGTGTATGGACATAACGAACACCCAAGAAAATTTAATAGATTATGGTTTAGCCAAAAAATAACAAAATAAGCAATAATAACACCACTCCCACCGACAACCCCCACCATACTTTTTAAGTTCAGAAAAGCTCTTAAAGCATATATCAAAGTACACCTTAATGGAAGTTTTTTCACCAAATATATTGACCATCCTATGGAGTTGAAATTAAAAGGTACACCATCCATCACATCGTACAGAGCTCTAACCATTCGATTTGGTCAAGCCGACCTACCAACAGGTTGGCACTCTCATGTGGAAAACTAACAAGCTGAGAAGTGATAACCAATGAATTTGTGAAGGAGTGAAAAACTTACTCAAAGCTTGAGCAGCAGTCATCCTCTTACGATAGTCCTTATTTAAAAGTCTCTTTACGAAGTCCTTGGCCTCGGGAGACACAGAAGGCCAAGGCAAGTCTTCAAAGTTGGGGTCAGATCTCAATACTGAGCGAAAAATCCCAGATTCAGTCCTTGCCCAGAATGGTCTGCTTCCACATAACAAAATGTAGGTAATCACCCCAATACTCCAGATGTCTGCTTCCAAACTGTAAGATCTGTGGAGAACTTCTGGTGCCACATAGTATGCACTTCCCACAATATCGTTAAGTCTCTCATCTGCAAAACCCCAAATGCAGGTCGAATAATATTAGGCTTGTGGGTTGGTCAAAACATGGATCCTTTGAAAATAATACACACCAAGAGAACTTCTCAATTAACCACACATATTAACCACAAGGAGTTAAAAGAGTTTGTAGGTAACCAAACTGTAGTTGTGGCAACAAAGTTTCTTAAATCACTAATACCATTGCCCATGACTTTTTTGTTATAAGAAACAACCATTGCCGATGTCTTGTTTCGTTCTCTCTCTGTTTTACGGGGTGGAGGATTAAGCACCAGTAGCCAAGTTGTTTTCTTTAGTTGTTTCACACTTTTACTCCAGTACGACACCATGATAGCAGGATTGTTTCTTCATAGCTCATCATTTATGCTGTATTATACCAAATTCATTTCGGAACAAAACAAGCAGACAAATACTAGCAATTCATTTCTGAACAAATCATGAAGCCAATGAAACACTCAACTATAAACCTTAACGGTAGTTTACTCCAAATATATAGAGAACAAATTACTAGCTCGACACCAATAACTTAATGTGAAAAAGAATTAAGAACTACTACTACAGCCATGGCTCAATACTAAACTAATTGCCGTTAGCTGTTTGAATTGCCTAAATATATCTGCTCTATATTACAAGTTCCCTAAAACTATGAATTCTCTAATTCTCAAGTACCCTTACGCTATCATACAAACTCTTATGAAACTAAAAAAGACTTTATCAAACCCAGATCTAATGTGACTATCACTTACACCTAAACCTTACTTCAAACTTGTTGGAATCGCCTATGCAGATACTTTGTTTTCACTGTGTTCTGCTGTTCACCAAGTCCACATGAACTCCAACAGATTGTTGGTCTGTTGCAGCAAAGTCTACCTTGTCTCACTGTAACAACTTCAATCTTCCTGGTGTCAAACCTTCCTATTCACATCAAGTGAGAAGGAAGAACTGGTTTAAAAAGGAATTCTGTTCGCTGGAACAGTTTGGATGTCTCTAAAGAAGCTTTATACAATGCCCAAAAGAAGGCAAAAAAGTCACTACGTGAGAAAAAGATAATCATATTGTGGAGAAGATCTAGTAGTCCTCTAGGTTAAGTGCTTACTGACTTGAGTGATTTCATACATAATTAACTAGGTAAACTAGTAGAAATCATCGTACACACAGAGCATCAGAAGCCTAATTGATACACATTGCCTAGAGGCAATGATGTGTCCTCTCATTCTTCCAAGCATGTTAAAATTTCAATCATAAGTCACATGCAACAATAACCCCCCATTGCAAAAAATGACATCAATAACTTGGAACAAAATTCTTGTATAGTAGCTTATACAGATTTTAAGAAAGCGTGCTAAAAAAGTTACCTGGTCTTATAAAGTCAGAAAGACCAAAATCAATGAGCTTCATATCAGCATCTTCATCTCGGGAGGTGAAAAGGAAATTCTGTGATGCAGGCAAATGAAAAGGCATTGTTAACTACAATACCACAAGGAAGAAATTACAGTTTTCATAGAGAGCAAATAACAACTACAAACCTCAGGCTTCAGGTCACGGTGGACAACACCTTGGAGATGACAAAATGCAACTACGTTTAGAATTTGAACAATAATAAGTTTGGCATCATCCTCTGAATATTTACCACCTCTGCATAGAATCATAGAAAATTGAAATACAAACTTTTTTTTTTTTTGACAAAGATAATGTTGTTGAAATACAAACTACAAGCAATCAAAGAAGGTTATATAGTTTATGAAGATTATTCCGTTTACCTTGACAATATTCTGTCAAGTAATTCTCCTCCTTCACACAATCTGCATATTCAAAAGTTAAAAAGAACATAAGGGACAAAGCTATACTAGTGGGAGGAGAATATTATCTGCTCATTTACTTAATTCTGGCAGATCCTGAAATAATTTGAGGTTTGGCATTGGTTACAAAAATCAGCTTATGAGAAGTAAAACGAAATATATAAAAACTGCCAAAACCAAATGGGAATTGAAGCACATACTCCATTGCTATGTACACATTATTAGCATCCTCACAAGCATCGTGAAATTTCACGAGATGTTTGTGGCCTGATAGAGCCCTCAAAATCTTAACTTCCCGTCGCACATCTTCGATGGAGATCGCAGTTGTCATCTGGACATAAAATTTGAACATCATTCAGTAAGTCAACAATCACTGGGTAACAAGCTTATGCAAGACTGGGTATCAAATAGTAGCAATGTAATCAAACTATTCAACAAAAAATTTTGTCCGTTCCAAAATGCTGGATTAAAAGAATCAGACCAAATAGACTTTGCTCAAAAAATAAAACGAAGACACGGATGTTAAGCAATTCAAAACAATAACAATGAATGCTCCAGTTCGAGCTTCACAATAAAGTCTTTCCCGCTTGTCATTGTAGCACATATCAACAAAAATAGAGAACAAGACCAGTTGGGTTAAGACGGTAAATAAAAACAACTCAGTAAATATTTGAATATGTGGGAAGTAGATCTAGGTATAAAAGACAGCAAAAAGGTAAGAAATGTATGCATAATCTCAAATGAATTTAACATGACAAATTGTTTAGATAAGCATTCATTTACATCGTCCACAGATGCATGAATTACAGTAATCCAGGAAATACAATTTGTGATCTTTGTGATTTCACCCGGCGAATATAAGTTACCTATGGGGCTGAGCTTACGCAATTTGACATTGTCTTATGGATTTCAAAAATTTCTATGGATTTCACAAGTTTCACCTACAAGAATTAAGACAAACAGGAAAAGAAATGGGAGCATAATTAAAGATGCGTGTATTGCAACTGAGATGCTTTATGTATGCCTTCTCCTATGTAGGTTACATTTCCCAATGTAAGACACTTGCACTCTTCTATGTTTCATGTACATCTAATCTATTACGAACAACCTACCAAACTCTCCCCATGTTACAGGAGAACCAGGAACAAAAGCCTTGTTTAAGAGAACTCTAGATTGACTAAATTAAGAACTTCCTCAATTTGCATTAAATTTGGCCAAACAGATCTTTACAAGAGAATCAGTGAAAACTCTGTGGTGCTTAAAAACTCTTCCAGATAAGGAATACTCGGTGGTGCCAAGTAAATAAAATTGCCTTCCCTTCCCTTCTTTCAGAAACCTCTTTCAAATAAGGAAGATACTACAATTACTAGAAATTCAACCAATTTAGGAATGAGGAGACTAAACCCAGTCTTTGTACTTTCCTATATATTTTAAAATCATTTTCACCATCATGATGAGAGTAGTCATGCATCTAGACATTCACATGTACTACTAGTACACATGCTTAGGAACCACTACTACATACATTAACAATCCGTAGCGGACCCTGGATTGTCATTAAGGAGTATCAATGGTTTTAGTAAAAACAAATATAATTACGAGGCTAGTTTGACTAAAACACACAAACTCATGAAATTTTCACAACGCCTTAACCACTAGACTAAACCTTTACCTTGTGTCAAGAGGTGTCATTACCATATATGTATATATATATATATATATATATATATATATATATATATATACCAAAATTCAACCTCTATATACAATGTAATTTTCCGATGAAGGGGTGTCATTTGACACTAAGGGTGGGTCCACCCCCGTTAACAATGTTGCACGCAACCTTTATGTAAAAATGGTTACAACTAGAAGAGTCCTAATATTTGCTATCCTCAAAATCATGGATGCCACTCAATATGCAGCCACTTCCTAGTACTTTGAACAAGAGATTAATTCCAAATTTCGAAGAAGCCCTCAAACATTTCAACTAAATCGTTAATGTTAAGTCATAAAAAAGTGAGGATAAGTTGCACACAAAAGTATGACCTAGTTGTCAATGAAGCACGTAAACATTTTGGATCCAATGATCATTTAACAATTCAAACAAACACACTTGGTGACTTCTTCCCATCGGCCTATTCGCAATATGGACAAAAAACGATAAGTGACTTCTTCCCATTTGCGCAAGTCTTGGTGTAACAAAGTGGCCCAATAACTTTTTAACTAATACTTGTGATGTTGGGTAGTTGCTAGTACTTCGTGAAATAATTCAGGTGTGTGCAAGTTGACCTAGACATCACCTTTATAAAGAAAAAAAAAGTTGAAAATGAGTTGAGTGAAATATATATTCTTGAAATACAAAATGAAAGACCAATTTTTCCTAGATAATAGCCGGCAAACCCTAAAGCAAAGTATGGACCAAATTCATTGTTGTCAAAGGCGTGCTTAAGCCCTGAAGCGAGGCTCAAAATGTGTTTAGTGCTTCGTCCCACTTCATGTGCGCTATAATGTCATCATCTAAGTTCTAAAGCATACTTTTCCTTGCCTTATGAGCCTCTTTTGAGGAGGCGACAGTTTGCAATTGGTATTTCACTTCATCATAATTTTTTTCAATTTCTTTGTTCATATATTGTGATCCATGCTTAACATTATTAGTTTTGGACTAAACATATATATGCACTTTGCGCCATTTTTCATTAAAACCCACACTTTATTTGCTCTTAACGCTCTAGAGGACCTTAGAGATTTTCTGCGCTTTTTGCTATTAATAACACTGACACCAATCACTTATAGCATTCTAACTTAATCTCTCTTAAGTTGCTTGGACTTTTCACTTTTGGTGCCGCACCCGTGTCGTCACGATGTAGGTGTGAGTGTGGGATCCGTACCCAGTCAGGTCTATCGGTTTTGGTTACTTTGACTAAATTCGAGGGAGGAATTCTGGACAAATTCAATGATTTCAATAATTAAAACAAAAATTAAGGTGAAATTGAAGAAAATGGAATTCAGTGTATTAATAAATTTCTATTGTCGCTCTCTTTCCTTTTATCTTCTTCCAAGATTCTCCTTTGTATCTCAAGGTTTTATAACTCTAATTTCAGATATTTAAATCATTTTTAGCCGAATCCTTGTAGAGTGTTCTCGAATCTTAAAATTTTGATCATAAAGGATCCGACCTCTAGATTTGCACCCTTATCAAACACTCGCACTCGAGTCCGAGCAACTTATACTCTCTATCCTTTATATGAAAACATCACTATTCAGGGAGTCAAATAACTTTTTCTTGAAAATTGTTTCACATATTTTTTAGTATTTTAGTTAATACTGTTGATCTATATATTTTAGTTAATATTTATGGTATTCTTTGTGTAGTTTCTAATTATTAAAGGATCCAATTTCAAGATCAATTCGACAATGAAACTCTTTAAGCAATGATCTTATCTATGTCATTTCTATGAGAGAAAGAAAGCAAAGTTCATATAGGAATTGAAACCAAAAATTAGAAAGTTTGACCCTCAATGAACCCTATCATTCTTTCTAAAATGGATGGAGTATAAAAAAGACTATTTGACATCAAAATCACTAGCATACAATTCCCACAACGAATTTAAGATCAATTGATCAATACAACCCAATCAGGGTAGCTCAGATAGTTTAGCTTGGGAATTTCATATGAAGGTCTGACGTTAGTAGCCCTGCGACAACAAGAGTTCGCTTTTAGGGTTGAACTCGCCGCACGAGGCCAGCCTAGTGAGGTTTACTTTTCATAACTGATTCCAAGCTATTGCACAAGTCTTCTCGATCCGTGGACCCTTTCACGCTTTAGTCTTCTCGTCTCTTTGACTTCTATCTCTTCTTTTCGCTGGTGGGGACTCCTTCTTTGAATACTGATTGACCTTCTTACCATGGGTCAGTGTTATGGAAAGACGGTCCCCACCGTCCGGGATGTTGACGGACCAATCACCGATGTAATCGGTGATTCCGATCATCCGTTGCAGCAGACGCCAGTCAGCAGCAACAATTTGCCGTCGGTCAAAAGCACACCAGCTCGATCCTCGGCCAACAGTCCTTGGCCGAGTCCTTACCCTCATGGGGTAGTTGGTCAAAAGCTCCCACAAATTAGTATTTTATTTTAGAGAAGATTTAGTGAAGCTTGTCATATACACTGCTTTTCTTTACAAAACAAAGAAACACACATTCCATGTGTTAGATGATTGATAAAGACTTACGTAATGCAAACCCAATTCAAGGATGAGAAAATTGACGAGCATATTTCAAATCAAATTAGTTTAGCCGACACACATATACCCCAATAATTGAAAATTCATAAATGTTACCAAATAAGAAGAGAAGCAACAGTTTATGAGTTTCCAAAAGAAAATTGGAAAACAGATTCAGCAATCTTCAGATTCCATTGTATTTATTAGGCACGAAGCAGGTAGGAATAGGTCATGAAGTAAAGTTCCTAGTTAAGGAGAAACGAGTTGAGTAAAGTCCCGCAGAAATGAGAACATGGCTAATAAAAGCCCTAGAAGATCGATACAACCCAGGGAGAACCCAAAGCTATATAAACCCAAATAAATCGATGTGGGACTCAAGTCCCATACCTAGCAATAGAATCATAACAAACCACGACACTCCGCATTTGTCGTCCTCGACCACTGTGCGCTAGACGATTTCTAGCCTCGGGCCAACACTGCAATATTAGTGTCACCCTCCAAGGCACAGACACGAAGCGCGATGGGTGGCTCGGATACCATTGATACAACTCAAGGAGAACCCCACCCTAAAACTAGTTATTGAGGTAGGAGAGCCCAAAGGCTATATAAGCCCCATATTAGCTCGCCGATGTGAGACTCAAGTCCCATACCTTGGAATAAAATCAGAACAAAACTCTACCAATTATTTGGTTTTAAATTGGTTTAATCAACAGGTCATACACAATATCATTCTTAGTATTTTAGTTAAAATAAAAACTATGTAGGCAAAGAATGAGTTCAATAGTGGATTACAGAATTTAAAAGGGTGCGATTACATCTTCTTCAATGTTTCCACCTTCATTTCTCGGTAAGTATTTCCTTCATAACATGTTATACCTCATTCATCTAGGAGTAGTAGAAGAGAACAAGGTAGATGTCTGAAACCAAATTAAAACATAGAAGAAGGGGCAGAACCAAGGTTAGGAGTTTGGGGGTTCTAAATCAATTTTGTTTGGGGTTTACATGCTTATATACATATAGGAGTATTTATTTAATTTTCTAATACAAATATAAGGTCTATGAAAAAGCTAATGGGTTCGTTCGAACCCATGAACCCCACCTAGCTCCGCCTCTGCATAAAAGTACATGTGGAAGATAATCTGTTGTTGCAGGTTACAGCAACTTTAATGGGTTTACACTAGCAGTATGCATAAAAACAATGGAGCATAATTGACAAGTTCAATGCTTTTTCAAACAGGAAGAAACAAAGAAATGAAAAAAGTACCTTGGTTTTGGAGATGATTTTGACAGCAACAGGCAAATCCTTAAGTTCTCCTTTCTTTCCCACAGCATGACAGGTGTGACCAAAATGCCCACGGCCGATCTCTTTCCCCAACTCAAACTTCGCCCCGAAATTCTTGTTGTAACCAAAATTCTTGTCCAGCGATTGTTCAGGTTCAGGTGTACCATCCTCAGGAATTGGCCCCTCGGCGGGCGGCTTGGCATGGCCAAATCGCTTGGCAAGGGACGCCTTTATGTGCTTAGCTGGAGACGGCGGAGGAAACGGCCGTTTGAAGAACCTTCTAGGTGTGGACCTAGCAGGTGACGGCGTCACACCAACTACCCCATGAGGGTAAGGACTCGGCCAAGGACTGTTGGCCGAGGATCGAGCCGGTGTGTTTTTGACCGACGGCAAATTGTTGCTGCTGACTGGCGTCTGCTGCAACGGATGATCGGAATCACCGATAAGATCGGTGATTGGTCCGTCAGCATCCCGGACGGTGGGGACCGTCTTTCCATAACACTGACCCATGGTAAGAAGGTCAGTCAGTACTCACAGAAGGAGTCCCCACCAGCGAAAAGAAAGAGATAGAAGTCAAATAGACGAGAAGACTAAAGCGTTAAAGAGTCCAGATCGAGAAGAAGAAACAGAGAGACAGGGCAAAGAGAGAAGGATCTGCGGCGAGAAAACGATAAAAAAAGAGAATGAAAAGGAGAGGAGGAGGCAGTCAGAGTCAGAGTCAGAATCAGAAAAAAAAAAAAAGTGTGTATGTGTGTTTGGGGTGAGTTTATATATAGGAGAAGAAGAAGAGAGAAGTAAATGAGAATTTGAAAATGGTCAAATTGGAAGAGATGCGCGTAATCTGTGATTTTATTTGTTTGAAAGACAAGCCCAGATGTTGTTCCATTCTTCATCTTCCGCCCCACAATTTAGCTCTTTCTTGCGGCTTTGTCCTTTTTCAAATTTCCCCTCTTCCATTTTCCTGCTAATTCAACGCTACTTTTTTTATTCTAGTTTATTTCTTGTCTGAATTTCGGAGCTGATTTAGTCTTTTTGTTTATACCCGTCTTCCATTTTGTACCCCTTACTTTATTATTATTATTATTTGCACCTTAATCTTTTTATTTTCTTGCAAAATAATAAATTTACTCTAATTAATATTCTTTTCATTTTAATTTAGTTATTAATGTAGATTTGACATATAATTAAAAAGAAAATTGACTGGTGGTCTTAAATTAAAAATAGCAAAATGTATTAAATGTTCTTTAACCTTCTCGTCAAATGTTCTTCTTATGGGAAGTTAATAATTTTGACTCAACTATTAACGTTTTTCTATAAAAAGTCATTCAATTTTATTTTTAATTTAAAAGCCATTTAATTATGGTTCTTTTACACAAAAAGTCACTCAATTTATTTTAATTATTATTTTACTAAAATTTGCTGACATGTAATTTTATTTTAATCAAAATTTTAAGAACCAAATATATATTCATTTAAATCATTTAATGACCCGCCCCATTTAATTCGACCCGCTAGGTGTTAACGAACTCCCTTTTTTTGAAAAATTATACCGTATGTACACTCTTTGACTTCTTCTTGAATTTATACCGTTATTTGACACTTCTAAATAAAAAATCTAACTTCACCGCTGGTCAAAAGCTCGATCCAATTTGTTAGCCTCAATCTATGTCTTATTTGATTCAAGCTATTAACCTCAATATGTGACTAAAGCAAGTGAGGTATCTGACTCTCATGTTTTACCAATGATTATGTGATACATAAACATAGTGGATTAAATCAATGATCGATTCTTTTGTGACCTTACAATGGTTAGTATTTCTTATCGATTGAGTTGCAATAACTTTGAATTGTAAGAATCGTGGTAAAATCGACTCAATTAAAAATTAATTTTATTAGATACTTTTAGTTAGAAGTAGAATGTATTGGGATTTTGATGATTGGGAGGGAGAAGAAATGTAGAGTGTGTATAGGTAAGAAATGATGTGATAGTTTGGTCGGATTCTCTATCAACCCTATTTTTGTGGCCTTATCTGTCTAGACAAAACACAAGAAAATTGCCAATTTTTGGATCCAAATTGTCTTTTCATTTCTTTGCCTACGTGCGTCGATACTTATTCAAATATAAAGTACTCTTCGAACAAGGACAACTACTTTATAAAATAGTACTATTGACTAATTATATATAGTATTATTTTATTGTACTACCTTCTTTTCTTTTCTTTTCTTTTCCTACGCTTTTATTTATATATATAATAATTATTTAATATTTGAAATTTACTAACTCAATTATTGAAATATTCTTAAAAGCTTAATAAAATAATTGTGATAACTATATTGAAATAGTTTGAATTTATTATTGACGTTGATCTTTAAAAAATAAATATTAAATAATTTGTTTAGTCAGAATTATACGTAAGTAACATTTTATATTCTTTATTTTATTTCTCTTATTGTCTATGGAGTTGTTATACTTTTATTTAATATGGAAGATACTTTCTTGCAATTTATTAGCTTGTTTTATTCTAAGATTAGATAAATATATCCCACATGAACATTCATTGTATAAAGGTTATATAGAGATTTAAAAATTCTCCTTAACTACTCCAACCATTACTATAAAATGTTGATTTGTTTTTCGGCTTTTAATTTTATTTTCCTATATATATACATATTTCCAATATATTTTGTGGCAATGACATTTTTCTCCTGGAACTGAGCTAATTTTAGTCAAAAATTTTGTTTGAGTTATGACTAGCTAGACTGAAAAAACAAGGTGTTTGAATATCAATGGCAAATCAAATTCATAAGTGTGAGAAAAATGAATTTTGGATTTAATTTAATCCCAAAAAAAAATTATATAGTTAACATTGCACTGAAATTAGAATTAAGTTAAAACGTTGATGTGAGAGTCTTTCATAACTCCCTAAATATTCAAGATTGGACATTTAAATAGTGAACAATTTATTATGAGCGGCCAACAATAGCAAACAGGAATTAGGAAGGTTACTATTTTGATATCGGATGAATAAATAAATATTAAATCTAGCTCAATTTCAAAAATCAGCTAGCTTAGAAAGTAAGAATTGCTCAATTAATCATATACATAATTAAATAGATCAACATAACTTATCATGTGAAGTACCTAAACGTCAATTCAAAAAAAAAAAAAAAAGTTAATAATTGAGTCAAACATATTATACTCTACTATTTAAATAAAAAATTTAAAGTATTAAAATTTAACGAGAAAATTGTGGTCCATCTTCACTAAGTATTAATATGATATTACGAATTACTAATGTTTAACTTGATTAAGGATATAACAAGATAACTACTACATTTTTCTCGTCATTTAATACTTTCATTAATTTCCAACTCCAACCTAATTAAGAGGGATTTTATGTGTAGCATCATTTGTACATAACTTGTTCCTTCTTATTCTTTATTCGAGAAAATAAAATTTCTAGTCCGTTGACAATTTTAATAATAAATATTTTTTTAAAAAAAAAATCTTATAAAAAAGACATAAAACTAAAAACTAATTCATAAAGGATTAAGAAATCATTTCTCTCTCTGACAAGTTACAAGAATAACGATATATTGAGGAAAAAATTGTGATAAATTCGAAATATTTTAGTTATGTGATTAAGATGTTATTTAATAAAGTGGCTCAACAAACTAAATACTCTATCACTTAAATACTCCACTTATTTAACTAAAATGTATTTTTCAAGACCCATAAATAAAAATATTTAATATGATATACCAGCTATTAACTTCCTTACACTTTAAGCGTAAAAGTTTAAGTTATTTGCATTTTTATTAAACATAATATTTTTAATTTTTTTGAATGGTAAGATAATATATTTAAAAGTAAAAACATTAGTGAGTTACAGAGTTAGGAGGCCTATTGGCCTCTACATTGTTGCCATAGTTGGCTAAAACATAATATTTTGATACGAGGAATTTCTCTCTTTTTAGTTTTGTTGATTTATTCAAAGTTAGTTGGATTGACTTAAAAAAAAATATGTTTTTTAAAGTTAAAAATAAAAAGTTAAAGTTAAATGGGTTTAAAGTCAAAAAATGAAGAGCAAGGAGAAATATTTTTGGTCTTTAAACTTAATTAAAGTTATTTTTGACTTATTTTAAGTTTTTTTTTATATATTTGACAAACACTTCTAAAAGTAAAAAATGACTTAAGTATGTCTGATCAAATTTTAAGGGACAACTTTCACATATAGTAAATAAAAAGTTCATATTTGTATGTTATAGCAAAGTTTGCATATAATTGCGCTCCATACCAAACATAGAAACTGTATAATTCGCTATACATATACAGTTGAAGCAAATTGTATAAAACGAAATGTATAAAACGAGAAAGAGAAAGACACTTAGGCAGAGAACTGTATAAAAACGAAGTGTATAAAATAAATTGTATGATTATAAGTGTATAGAACGATTATATACAATTTGAATTTGTATAAAATGAGAAAGAGAGAAAGACAAAAGAGACTTGGCAGGAAATATACAATTGAATCGAATTGTATAAAACGAGAAAGAGAGAAATTAGATACAATTTGAAATTTGTATAAACGAGAAAGAGAGAAAGGCAAAAGAAACTGGGCAGGGGAGTATTTTATTGTATAATTATAAGTGCATAGGACGAAAATATATGTACTTGCATGTGTATATATAATTTTCTCACGCTTTATACAAACAGAAACGTAATTTATACATTTCGCCTCTGTTTGTATAAGTGAGAAAGGCAAGGGTGGCGAGCTAGATTTGGGAGAGTGACGAACAAGATCTGGAAGAGGGGAGAGAGGGGAACAAAAATACATATATTTATACAATTTCCTCTGCTTTATACAAATCAAAATATTTTTTATACACTTGTGTTTGTATAAAAAGTGAGGAAGCGAGCGAGAGATTGGAGGAGAGTGGCGAGCGAGATATTTGGGAGAGAGGGGACTAACAAATTTTGGCAAACGTTTGCTATGGAGCACAATTAAATCAAACCCTAGCTACTCTATTTATTTTAGGTTATTAGTTTGCTATTATATCAATTATCCTATTTTTAAGTAGGTTTGACCAAAATTATTTTAAATAACATTTTTTTGAGTAATTATCTGCCTTTTAAAATTAAGTATATTAAATCTTAATTTTGATCTTTAAACTTATTTTAAGTTTTTTTTTATTTGTCAAATACTTTTAAAATTCAAAAATGACTTTAAGGTAGGTCTGGCCAATTATTAAATAGATTTGACCAAAATTATCTTAAAATAACACTTTAAATTAATTAATTTGTCTTTTAAAATTAAGATTTAATATACTTAATTTTGGATATACCTCATTGGAGTGTAAGTGCAGAATTTTCATGACATGAGAGGTGTAAGTGTTTATTTTAAAATATAAAAGGTATATCGGTAATTGTGTCATATTATAAGGTGTTTAAGATAATTAACTCTAATTAAAATAACAAAATCAAGTTCAGATTATATGGAAAATTGACCCTTTGGATTTATTTTTTACTTTTCAGAAAAGAACTATTTTGATTTTGATGTGTACTTAACCTTTGAGCTATAAATTATGACGTGATAATATCCAAGGCAGAATTTGAAATATCTCTATATATAACATCACGAGGGAGCAGGTAATAATAATAATAATAATAATTTTTATAATAGTAATTATAAAGTCAATTACACGATTGACATAATATTAAGATCAATAATGCAAATCTTGTGATGCATCCAAAATAGGGATAATTTCATATTTGGTCCTTTAGTTATTGGTGATTTTTTATTTTACTCCTTATAATATTTGCATAAGCATATTTATCTTCAATTAATCAAAAAACATGTATATTTGATCCATTTATATAAGAAATATATGATCTTTAGAGTACTTTAGGAGTCACCCTCAAATATGGATTACCAATATAATTTCACATAATGCATTAATAGTTGAGCGAGTTAATACTTAATAGATTTGTGAAAATTCGTGATTTAGAGGATCAAAAGTGCAAATATCAATTGATCACAGATTGAATGTGCTTACCAAAAATTACGAGGAGCAAAATTTGAATTTATTGATAATCGAGGGACTAAACGTGCTAATAATCTTTCAAAAATATATATCAAGTGATTAATAATTTTTTTGCTGAATAAAATCAAGGATAGTTATATTACAATGTCTATAGGTAATAATTTACAAAATAACTAACAACAGTGTATGCTTCCTTGCTTGTATATTTAAGTATAATGTATCTATACTATACATATAATATACAGTACACAGACATGTGATATACATAATTAGTATATACATTTTATATATTTTGATCAAGTTAATTAATAAGTTTGAATGAACTATACATATTACTCCCTCTGTCCCTATTTAGTTGGCTATTTGACACACATATTAAGGCACCAATTATTATCATATGTTAGTTACAATTTTACCCTTAACTTAAAAGATTATGCAACTCCCCAAGTATAATAAATGTATTTTCTAGTTCCAAAAAGTATGCATTACAACTTAATAATACTAGAAATTTTCTAGAATTAAATAAGGACATATTAGGAAAAAATTTATTGTCCTTTCTTGATCCGTTAAAATGAACAAGTAAACAAGGACATATATAAAAAAAAATATAAACAAGTAAATAGGGACAGAGAGAATACTAAGTTTCCTTAAAATAACAAAATCTAGTTTAAGATAAATGTATAACTATCACGAATCAATCTAGAGCTTGCTTGAAAATAGCCTCTCTTTTTTTTATAGTGAATAGGCCAATGAATGAATATGAATCATCTATTTTATTTTACGGTTATCTTTCTGCAATGAAAAAAGAAAGATATTACGGTCACCATATTTATTCATTCTTTTTTTTTTGTTTTGAGTTTTTGGTGCATCTTTTCTTCTTTATCATCCAAAAGAAATCACCAAAAAATATATAGAATCTGACTTTCACATAGTATATTTTATGTATCATAAGTGTATCCATAAAAATGTAAAGTACTTAATATGGCCTTTGAAGTACAACTGATGTAGCCAAAGTGTATATTCAATGTCCCTTAGGCATATATTGCATGTATTCAGATAAGGTTAGTGATTATAAATTGAGTATACAATAAAGATACATAAAATATACTATTTTTTTACCAGTGTTTAATGGGTGTAACTATTTTGGTCATCCCTAGCTTATGACGTTTCAGTTTATAAAAACTTCTGATTTGATCAACACTAAGTATTATTTTTTACTATTTAAAATTATCTCTTTTTTTTTTTAATCTTCAAAAATATTTTCTTAATAGAACTTTTAACTTCCTTTTCACTCCATATTCATTGATCATCCATTTGTTTGCAAGAAAAATATTTAACTTTGTAACTTTTTCCCAAAACAATAAGGGTATTTTATTCATTCTTACAAATGAAAAACGAACTTTTTAACAATTTTTAACTTATTAACAATTTTTACTTACTACGCAAAAATCTGTTATGATTGATTTTTGATTTATATAATAAGCCAAATGTTATAGGTTATTCAACTTATGACTTTTGATATATTTTTTTTCTCTTCATTTTTGCTCTAACCCAAGTGCTTATAAGCACCTTTTAAATTATTCAGACATTTCAAAAGTGCTTTAATACTATTTTATTTTTAAAAATATTTAAAAGAAATTAATTTAATACTTCTATTCAAACACGTAACAGTTGTAAAATTAGTTTCAAACACTTAAAAACATTTTTCAATACTTTAAGCATAATCAATCAATGTTTCGGAGAGAGAAATTAATAAGAGATGCAATATTTATATCACTAACTCCGCAAAACTGTGTCCAAATCCCTGACTATGTAATTGGCCTAAATTTTTAACGTTAAATGAATGTTGTAAAACAGGTTCACATGGCTTGACTAAATATAATTAAGAATTGTTCCAATAATTTAATGGATCATATTATATTTATTATAATATAAGTGGAAAACATTCTGCATTAGTTCATCTAAAACAGGTCTTCTTCGATCGAGTTTTATACAAATGTCAATATTATGTGCCTTCAATTAACCCAAAAGGAATTAAAAAGTTCACGTAGTTCCAAAGTTATCTTTGAAAGTTAATTTTTTGCTTACTATTTTAGCTTAATCAATTCTGGATCTCCTTTTTGCCCCTTCTTTTGACCCTAATCCTCTATTAAGACAAATCTCATAGATATATTTGTATCATTTTTCGGTTTGTGTGTGTTATCTTTTTACAAGAGTCATGCTAATCTATTATGTATCGTTTTAATTTTATCGAATATTCCGCAAAGATTTGGTTGAGAAGCCCATTAATAATTGACTATATTGTTAGGGGTTACGTAATAAGAGTAGGAAGCCTAAAGGGGAGAAAAATGTCAAAAGTTTCTAAAGGGTATATCAATTTTTTTTAATCAAAAGGGCAAAATCGCTACTGATATAGCGATTTTACTTTCACGTCGTTTGCTTAAAATCACTGCTCCAAAGAAAATTGCTGCATGGCAGCGTTTTGGCAAATTTGTATTTAAAAAAAAATAAAATTACTGTGACTTCATCCTTTTCATTGGACATTTTTTAAAATTTTTTTAAATATCGCTGCATCGATTAAGTGAGACTTTTATTTTTTTTTGGAAATCGCTGCCAAGGCAGCGATTCCTGAGGAAGTTTACTTTTTTAAAAAAATAATCTTGGCAGCTATTTTTGTGAACTAATTTTTATTAAAATATTGCTGCCAATTGCTTTAAAAAAATTATATTAAATGTTGGTGAATAAATTTTAAAAAATAATTTTACGATTTTAAAAAATTGGCACTGATTTAATTTTTTAGAAAAAAATTCCACCAAGCAGCATTTTTTATAATAAAAAACTCACAAAAATTGTTGTGAAAAAAAAAATTCACTAAAAAGGAAGAGTTTTTTTAAATATAAATGCTGCAATTGCAGTGATTTTAAATGAAATATAATAATTTGGATTTATTTTTTTAAAAAAAATTAGTGAAATATTTACTAAAAATTGTAATGCGATGTTTATTTTGATCAAAATTAAAAAAGAAAAATTACAAACATTTAATATGACTTTTTTTAAAAAAGAATTGACAACGATATTTTTAAAAAGAAAACTTTACTAGTAGCAATATTTTTAATTAAAAAGATTTTTTTTTAAAATGTTTTTTTAATTATTTTTAAAAAAAATTAACCAACATTAAATAATTTTTTAGAAAATAATTGGCAGCTAAATTCATAAAAAAAAAATAGTTTATGCTGCCTAGGAAGTGGTCTTTAAAAAAAAGGAAACAAATCGCTGCCATTTGCCCGAAAAAGAACAAAAAAATTCCCACTATAGGCAGCGATTTTCTTTTTTTTTTTAAAAAATGAACAAAATCACTCTATCATTAGCGATTTATCATTTTGATTTTAAAAAAAATGATATACTTTTTTAGAATTTTTGATAATCTTTTTTACCCTTTAGGTTTCAGACTCTACTTAATAATCACACCTACTTTAATTTCCCAACCCCTCCAATATTTTCTTCCTTTTATCATTTTCAACATTCATATATATAGTTGACGCATTGTTTTCCTTTTTGGTGTGTGCTTAGGAGTAGCTTCAAAGGGACTTTTCTCCAAGTGTACTCTTTAGCTCCTCCTTTTTCAAATAAAAGCTCATGACTTGTTTGTAACGTTATGGAACAAAGCATGCATCAGTACCAAAGTGTTGCTGCAAGTGATGTGACTTACAAACGATATGGATTTAAGATTTGAAATTTATAATTTTTATATTGGAATTTATTGATGGTGACATATATTTATTGTTTTTTTTAATTGAATTTTGTACTATATATTTGGGCATAAGGTATTAATCTAGATTTGCTCTAGCTAACTTATCATCAATAAAGAAAATAAAGCTCAAACGTAATATTGGAGTATAGAGTTCAATTTTCATGCAATAATAACAACAAAATTCTTATATATCTATGAATTGTTGGACAAAATAATCAACTATATAGCTTTGTATGAGATCGTAATTCATAAATATTTAAAGTGCGCATAAACTATTAAATATCAATATGTATCTCAGACGAGTAGCTTCTACACAACATTGTTTTCAACTTTGTTCTTCCAGCATGACAATTGACATGCTTCTTTTGGAGAAAAATATCATTGTAATTGATGTCATGGCTAATTTTTATTTTTTTTGGTTTAAAAATCCAAGAACAGACACCTGCCACTAATTATAACATCTCATTTGATATATACCATATATACACAATTATGGGAGGGATTACATACTAGTTACTACTTCTGGGTCTTTATAGTCAATTTGGTCAATCTGGTTTTTAAATCATGGAAAACCACATAAATTTGAACCTATTATATAACGTATTTATCTAAATTGGACTCAATTTAATATATTTACTTTGACTAGATCTATGGTCCAAACTATTTATCGAATTATTAATTGTTTTATTTACTGAATCATTATTTCTTTCATCTTTTTATTTACTAAATCACTGTTTTTTCATCGTTAATACCATTAAAGTATATATATATATTCGCTTCTAAATATATAGTTTAATTGATTATACAATAACTTTACTTTATCATTCTTCCCTTATTGGAGATTATCAACTCATATTTACGTACCCTAAATATTCTTCTCTAGTTGGTCCTTCAATGACTTAATAATCTATAAAATAAAGATAAAACATATCTCATACTTAAAAGTGGAGGTCCGCTCTGTGAACTTTGAATCAAATCAATATAATTATTGTGTGTGTTTTTAAAGAAAATGCATAGTTCAACACGGTAAGGGGTACAGTACCCCGGGTACTTATACATTTACCCTTCTTTTTTAAATAATCATAGGTTAAGGGGGCACTTTCTTAAATAATTTTTGTGTCTCTAAAATTTCGAACATAGGTTAAGAGGGTACTTATGCATTTACTCTTTTTTTTTAATATCATTTTCGTGTTAACATCATTTATTGGATATCATAGAAACCTGACGTATATATATATAATTAAAATTTTGGTGGTCATAAAGGCCCAAAAGAGACGTGCATTGAGTATTCTAATTGATAGTAGATTTTAATTGGCATGAGAGTGAAAGAAAAAGGGTTAGAAGACCTTATTTTAAGTAAGTGTTTTGTGAAATAGAAAGATCTTTTGTTGTGAAAAGATCTCCATTATAATTATGTTCATTTAAAAGAGCATGCACTAGATGTACAAGTTCAGAAACATTCAATTTATGAGGATACAATAGTCCTAAATCAACAAGAGGTCCCAAACTAAAGAGGAAGGTGACTTAATATAGAGAGTAAAAACAGAAGAAAGGGTCCCAAAAGAGACATCTCACATGCCCTCATGTGACACTATTTTCTGAACTATTTGGGATAAAATTAAAAATAAATAAATCAAACTGTCATTTAGGTTAAAACCTATTGTTAACATCCAATTTTCGTACTTTTGTGTCAGCTTATGATCTAAACGAGTCACATATCTATTTTAGTACATGTTTTTCGATGATGAGGGCACCCCAAAGATGCGTAATTAAGCACTCAATCTTAGCTTGTTTGAAAAATGTAGTTTTATCTTTGTTTCAGTTTGTGTGTTTAGTTTTTTTTTTAATTGATATAAAAAGAAAACATATTTTTTTTAATAATTTTAATTTCAACTTCACACATGACATGTTTAAGGCCACAAGATCAAATGACATTTTGTTACATTCTACGTATCTTTAGTTTAAAAGCAAAATTTAAAAGTATCTTTTACTTTGTTAAAGTCCATATCAAGTTAAGATAGGTTAATCAAATTTAAATCGGGGAGTATTTTATTTCCCATTTATTTTGAATATCCCACTACCTCTCGTAGATTATATACTACTTTTCTCATTGATATGTTTTTTCATTATTTTCTTCAATTTTTACTTGGGTTTGAAGTATTTGAGCTGAGAGTCTTTCTAAAACATTCTCTCTGTCTCTATGAATTAATGGTCGGATTTACGTAGTGTTTATTATTGTTATTACAAACAAGCATGTATGGCTAGGTTTTGGTTTTTTCTGTGTATAAGAATTTGGGATCCTATTTTAAATTATCTTAGGGAAAAAGTTCAAAAATACTCTTAACATTTTACAAATCGTTCAAAAATGCCTTTCTTTTACCTATAGGATCAAATTTGCGCTTTCTTCCACCAACTAGGTCAAAGACGCCCTTAACATATTAGAAATGATTCAAAATGCCTCCTTTCACCTATTGAATAAAAAATATCATTGATATGTTAGAATGATTCAAATTTTCCCTTCTTTCTACCTATTAGATTAAAAGTTCCCTTAACATATTATAAATGACTCAAAAATATTTCCTAATTCTAAAAATACATGTCAATAAAAATTTTTTTATTGTACTTTGACAATTATTTAGTTTTCTTTTGATTCGCATTTTATTTTTTCAAAAGTTCTTACTTGTTTGTCCAAATGTCGAATATAAGTAATCTCTGTTTTGAATCATTTCTATATGTTAAAGGTATTTATGAACAAATAAATGAAAAAAAGTATTTTTAAATCATTTCTAATAGTTAAATACATTTTTGAACCTTTTCCTATTATCTTATGGAGTAGAAAAGGTTGATAGATTCTTGGTTGAGTTGTATAAGATTTTGGTTGATAATTGAAAAGGACAAAAGAGAAACTTTTGAGTTCAATTTGAAAGGGAAGAATCCAAGTTAGCAAAGAAATAGGCATTATATTAGCTAATATTAAGTACATAGTCTATAGATTAACAAATATAGAAAAGAAAATTGTGAAGGAGGAAGGTCCAACACACTTGTCAATTGTCATTTGCCAAATGCCCAAATGCTTCATATAGAAGACATTTTGCATAATACTCCTTTGTCCTTTTGGCAAAACAGCAGACAACAACTGAAATAACAGATAATTAAGAATATTTATCTCTTTTTTATAAACTTTAATTGATATTATCATTTGTATTAAATGATTAAATTAGTAATTTCAGACAAAAGATAGAATATTTCAAATCATAAAATATTCTTGTTATTTTATTTCACTTACTAAACGACTCTAGTCATCAATAAAAATATGTGAACCTTGAAGATCAAAATTCAACGTAACAAAATAATTTATTTCCCTCTACTTAACTAAACCTTAGAAATAAAGCTGGCAGAAGAAATTAAACATTACACAAAATAATGTGGAGTATTTATTATTTAAGAAGAGTACAGAGTACACACACTATTAATAAGTAGAGTAAATGATAGCACTTGGTATGAGTATATTAATTATTCGAAGGTGCGAGTAATGCTATTATTCCGTCCATAACTATTCCATAGTCCTACACTCGTTCACCTAGCCCCTCTCTCTCATTCTTTTCGCTTTAATTTATTTAATTGATTAAACAAATCTTGCTTTTTACAATTTTTTAATTTTAAAATTTCATGTCAAATGTTAAAAAATTATAAAATATAAAATTTAATTTTTTTTATAATCATATCAAGTTAAAATTGGTAAAATGATGGACAATTAAAATGGCGGGAAGTAATTTGCGGTGCAAAGCACTTATTAGTTCAACCGCAGTTGGTTATATGATCCGTCAATGGGTCACTACTCATTTATATTATTCACGGTGTTCACACTTCTTTGATTTTTGAGCTGGTTTATGTAAACCTTATTCGCCCACTTCACTCCCCTGACATTTTATGGCGACACTCTGTTTATTACTTTTTTTTTGTTTAAAAAAAATGTTTTTATTTTTTTTAAAAAAAATAACTTTTTTTAAAAAATATTTTAACTTTAATTTTACACGTGATATATTTAAGACCGTAAGATTAAAAAATATTTCAATATATATTTGACATAACTTTAAGTTAAAATCACAAAATTAAAATGTTCTTTCTTTTCTTAAATTTTATTCCAAATTAAATTAGATTATATTTTTGTAAACGAAGAGAGTATAATATTTATTTAACATAATAAATATTTAATATTAATTACTTATTACAAATTATTTTTCAAGCTTTCAAAATTTATACGTAGAGTGCAAATGAGAAGATAGAGGTAGGTGAAAAATCGTGAGTTCAAACAAATCCATTAATTTTATCATAAATTTTATATCTGTACTAAAAAATTAAATAAATATAATATACTCGGAGGATGATGTAAATTCCTGTTATAATGAAAATTTCAGACTAGTCTTTTTTTCTTCTAAAAAATAAATAATTTTGCAGCATAGCAATAGTGCGTGTCTTCTCCGGCAGCTTAGTACGGCAGTGACCGTCGGTTGAAAGCAAAAAGGAGTTAATATGTAGCTGCCATTTCCAGGTAAGTTAGTTCACGAGCGGAAGACACAAAGATCCAAAAAGACAGAGCATTATAATAATGTATTGTGTCCCCAACCCCTATCGCTGTCATTACAACTATTCCTTTACGCTCACTTTCATGTCCATTATTTTCCCCCCTCCCTCACTCTATCTTCTTCTCTCATTCACAATCAATTTCTATTTGTCAGTTCCATCTTCATAAATTCATAATGCATGTATATTATTCTCTTTCCAATCTCCTTATTATATAACCCTCAACTTGTTTGCAGGAAATTATTGGTAAGTAATTCCCAATTATGACTCGTCTTTTGCGATCTAAGTCGTATACTTTTGGCCGGGTTTCTGCTTCCAACTCTTCATCAGTTCTAGACTTGTCTCCTCATTGTTCCTCTCTCTATGATTACGAACAAGTAAGTAAAGAAGAAGAAGATGAAGAAGAAGAAGAAGGGGAAGAGGGATTTATAAGCCTGGACCCAAACCGACGGAGTCGGGTTTCCGGTGATGACCGGGGACGTCAGAGCCATGACAATAACCAATCACCAATTCTGGCGGTTTTGGTAACGGCGCTCCGGAAGTCGTTGGTCACTTGCAGTGTGGATAGAGATGATGTAGCTAATATGGACATTGGATGGCCCACTGATGTCTGTCACGTTTCTCATGTTACCTTTGATCGCTTCAATGGCTTCCTTGGCTTGCCTATTGAGCTTGAGCCAGAAGTTCCCACTAAAGTCCCTAGCGCAAGGTACCTCTTCAATTTCTTATATAATTGAAAGATTAATGTCCAAGGAGGTGAGTTTATCTTACCCAGATCCGGGAAGTTTCTCTTCTATGGAAAAACCACATTCTCATTTGATTTATCCAGCTTACAGTCAAGCAGCAAATTGTTTATGAAATTGGACTGAACAGAGTGGAATCAATGCAATTGATTCATATAGATAGTCTCAATTAGTTTGACATTGAGTACATCTATGCTGTCTGAGTTTACTCGAGAAAAGTGATAGTTCAGATGTATTTAGATCTAATGCTGCGCGAAAATTAAATGCTGAATCTGTTTTCGTTCTTATCTATTACATCAGAATAGAGAATTGTCCATTGTTAGGAAAGGGATTGTCGTCGGAAAGAGTTTCATGATAGTATAGATATATTTTGTTCTACTATTATCAGGGGTCTTAAATTAACACTAGAGACTGCTATTTGGTGACTTTTATTGTTTCAGCTACTGTTGGTTGCACATGTTCACCTGACTATTCCTATCGTCTTGCTCATTTGTTTGTGCTGATTCTTTATGCTGAATACATTCAATTCTCTCATTTTAATTGTATTTTGCAGTGCAACTGTTTTTGGAGTTTCCGTTCAGTCAATGCAATGTTCATATGACCAAAGAGGAAACAGTGTGCCAACAATACTTCTTGAGCTGCAGAGTCGTCTGTATACTGAAGGAGGCCTACAAGTATTGTTCTTTCTCTGTACTTGAAAAATCTAAAATATGGCTATTGGCATTAAATATGCTGAAACTTGCAGTCTTTTCTGCATTTGGTTGAAGGTAGAAGGAATATTCCGGATTAATGCTGAGAATAGTCAAGGAGAAACTGTGAGGAACCAGCTGAATAGTAAAGGCGTTGTTCCATATGGCATTGATGTTCATTGTTTGGCAGGATTGATTAAGGTAGCTTTAACATATTCATCCATCTCCATTTGTTACTGAGTTTTTCCAAGTTGTAACTAACAATTAGAATAGATGCTAGTAAGATTTGAAGCTCTGAATTCCAATTTCAAATACCCACCTTTGCTATGCCTAGCTTGTCCAAAGTACTTTCCCAGTCTATTGGCGCGTATGTTATGCTAAATGGTGTATGGATAATCCATTTTACCTCTGGAGTTCATTACAGGTTCGATTAGAAAAAAGAATAGGCAGCATCAATGGTTTGGTATATAATTCTGGGTTTGAGTAAGAATGGAAAATCAAGTAAATGTGTTGAAAACATAACATGCATTTCAGCCTTTTGTTTAGTATATCCTTCTTGTGCAATCTTTGAAAGTGATAAAACTACGAAATTTGTCAACAACAAAGGACTACAAAGATGAGCATTGAAGGTGCTTTCCCTGCGATAATTGTCCGAAGAAGAATATCTCAGGTCTTAGTTTCTCAGTTCAAACTCTTTCTGTACTTGAGGTAAATGCACTGTGTATTGCTACTGGGACACGATACTATATAAGTTTATACTAGTCAAGATAGTTAAAGCTTATTGAACTTCTGTTATAGAGAGGTTTCGTAGTCTCATATATCGCTTGTCGTTCTGTGCTCAGGTTGATAAACTCAATTTGTGGTTGTTGTGGTTGTCTTTTGGTTACAAAGCTAGTAATCAATCTCTGAACTGCCTTTATTTCTGAAGAGAAGTTCCCCTTGTATTATATATGTCTCTCAGGGGCTGGAAAAGTACACCAAAAGAGTTCTCTATGGACACTTCGTTTTTGTTTTCAGATAGACCCCTTAAATATCTATGTAACCCTTAATTCAGTGACGATCTACTTGGCCCAGAATTATAGTCCTTACCACTCTTATATAATTGATGAGCCAACATTTTCCATATGTTTTCAGGCCTGGTTTAGGGAGCTGCCTACAGGTGTACTAGATTCTCTAACCCCAGAGCAGGTGATGAATTGCAACACTGAAGAAGAGTGCACCCAACTAGTGAACTTACTTCCTCCAACTGAAACTGCACTGCTTGACTGGGCTATCAATTTAATGGCAGATGTTGTGCATAATGAGCGTTATAACAAGATGAACGCAAGGAATATTGCCATGGTGTTTGCTCCTAACATGACTCAGGTACTTGAGAACTTCTCAGAAGTGTATTTATTATTATGTTCTCCTTCTCAAATGCATGTTTGATGGAAACTGAGTTTAAAGGGTTCAGTTTTACCCAGATGTCTAAATTGGGAATGATATGGTATGCCTTCTGGTGATTGTGTTTCATATATACTAATAATGAGATAGTAAATCTCTTGCAGATGGTTGATCCTTTGACTGCACTAATTCATGCAGTCCAAGTAATGAACCTCCTTAAGACACTTGTTATAAAGACCCTTCATGAAAGAGAAGAATCACATGGGACATGCCAAATGCAGTCACCACGTGCTAACATATCCAGTTGCATGGTAGATTATCTCTCAACACAATCAAATGGAGTAATTACTAATGAGCCAGCTCTGGATGGCTATTCTCACGAAAAACAAACTGCTGGTGAACTCTCAAGAAGTGCCACTTTAGACAGTACAGAATGCGAGTCAGGGGAGCAATTCTGGAACTGTAGGAGTACTACAAGTGATGCTGGAGAGGAATGTGATTCCGTTGTGAAGACCTCTCCAGTTGCTTACAAAAGACAAACACTAGAGAGTAGGTTTAGAGAGGGATTCGACACTGAGGAGGTTGAGAACAGAGTGTTTAGACTTGGTTTAAGGAAGGGAATGCAAAAGCTATGCAGGCATCCTGTATTTCAACTGAGTAAGCCCGTGAAGAAGAGCAGACTTATTGGGATTGTAAATAGTAGGAGAGGAGGCAGAGAAGCATTGGCATGAAACAGGTAACCTCAGGATGGGATCTTTGTTTTCACTTTGTCCTTAATATTTGCTGCAGTTTGTACTAATATTGGTATCACTACTGTTTGGTCCAGAATTTAGTGAGAGGATCATTTTATTCATAGAGTGTTTCAGGTACTAACATGTAGTTTGATGAACATATTGATAGAGGTGTGCCTCAAAAGTATAATTTGTTGCTTCATTGCCAGCCTACTGTAGCGCCTTAACAGCACTGGAGTAGTCTAAAAGAATGAGAAGTATATATAATTGGTGGTGTTAGAATTAAACTTTAGAAATGTGAGCAGAAAGCAGTATTGTTTCCATTGAAAAACTCATAGTGTTTGGTGGATATATATATATACCTGTGTGATTTTGATCTCCATAATATTGTGTAGAATTGGTAAATAACAAGTGCAATTTTTTTATAGTCTTCATACAAGGTTGGAGAAACCCACGTTATAACTAGACCTTCTGTGATGGCACAAAATGGTGAAATTTGATCTTTATTATACCTTTTTTTAATATATTATTTTTTTCCTTCAACTTTAGAGTCAAATTTGCCCTAATACTCTAAAAGAAAAAGGACAAATCTCTGCGAGCTATTTTATCGCGCAGGATAGTGACAGCGGATTTTTAGTTGAAAAAAAAAATCTTCATGTTCCATCTTATATTTCCTAGGCAAGGCCTATGATCCACATATTTGATATGTTATATTTAATACCATCTCCAATAAGGCTATTGTAATTATTGCTCAAACTATGAAAACTCGTTGATGAGGATTGTGCAATTAACTTGAATTGTGTTTTATTATTATGCTTTGATATTTTTAATTAATCTAATATTGTTATATAAATAGTCATATATTTTATTTTCAACATAACAAGGCCTGCAAAAAAAAAATTACCTAACACAAAGGAGTTTTTTGTAATTTTATTTATTTATCATAAATAATCGACAATTAGTATTTTGCAACGTATTTGATATCAATAAATCTGTGAATTTAGAAATTTATTTGAGTCAATCGAACCTTTTTGAATTGTTTCAAGAAAAACAAAAATTTGATATATAAATCTTGAAATACTATTTTTATATCGTAAGCTTATAGTCTAATGGAATTGGCAAAAGTTATTCATTCAAAAAAATGTGAATAGAAATCTCACCGTCTCCCTTTCCCTAATCCAGAGACCACAAGTATAATTTTTTTAAAAATTAGAAAGAAAAGGGGAATAAGAATAAAAAGAAAATAAAGGCACAAGAAGAACAACAAAAGAAACGTGACAAAATTTTGATTTTCTTCTGTTTCTCCGTTCCAAAACGAGAGATATTGATATTCTTTGACCTCTATCATTTTTCAAATAAAGATAGCATTATATATATTTCTATTATTATATAGAAGGATAAAGTGATAGGACGATTAAGGGTAAAAATATAATTTTATTTTAACAAGAATTTATTAATAAAAATAGTAAATAATTTTAGAAACGTCTTTCTATATATGAAGTGTAATGATTAAGGGTAAAAAAGTAATTTTCTGCTAAAAAAACTATCAAGAATAATAACAAGAAAATTAAATATTTCTAAAAACCTCTTTAGTCTCATTTCATATTTAGGTGTGTACAAATAGATATTTAAATCTGTATAAAACTAAACAAGTTGATATATTAGTCCTATATAGTACAACAAACATAGGATACCATGTAAGACGTTGTAATGTAGGATGCCACATAAGACGTGTATGTCTATTTATTCAATTTAATATAAATTTAACTATTTATTTTTATACATTTAAAATTAAAAGATAAAACTATAAAATGAGGCAAATTAAACGGCATATCATTTCTTATGCCAATAAAGAATTAATTACACATCTTTTTCGAAGTAAAATAATAAATTACTCCGTAAATAGAGTACATCTTGCCAGACATGTTGGGAAAGAAACTACTACAGTAATATTCTTTTATCAAAATTCAAAGAAAAGAAATTAGTGACGACTCCTTCTGACTTTTCTTTTTATTATACTTAATAAAATTTATTATTATTATTTTCTCTGCCTCTTCTTAATCAATAGTTCTTCTAAAACATTACAATAGATCAAATTCTATGATAATCTTTTCCTATGACTCTCATCTAATTATACAATTTGAAAAAAACTTAATCCCAATAGGATTATGCTAGTAATATCGTAACTGGTCTACTTCAGAATATTTCTTCCATCTAGTATAATGGTAAATAGTAAATCATAATAGGCTTTTAAGATATTCATAACTAGTGAGTAGTAACTAGTCTGGTTTGAAATTTACTCCATCTATATGGTAAAAATCTAGAATTTGCTAGATATCTTTAAATATTCGAAATTATTATCATTTTCTTCTATTTATTTTATAAGTGGTCAAAAAAATCTTAATTCTATTTTTCGAATTTTGAGATTCAAACAAGTCTATCTTTGATAGTAAATTTTATCTTTTATAAATATTTTAATTGTTAATTATAGTGAATTATAATACTTTTTACGTAGTTATTAAATATATAAAATTCATTTCAAAAAATTTAAAGATTTATACACAAATTTTTAATCAAACTTAAATGGTTTAATTCTTAAAAAATAAAAAATATCACATATTTATGAACAGAGGGGTATATATTTTTAAACTACTTCATCTGTTCACCTTTAATTATGTGAGCTTTTTAATTACTTACTAGAGTTCAATAATTCCAACTAAATTGAAAATTGAGGGAGCGCAGCGATAGTAGTAGGCGAGTTGGCAAGAATAGCCAGGCGCGCTAAACAAAGGGTAACTAATTAAAACAGTACTAATCTTCTAGATAGTTAATCAACTGAGTTATAAATTAAGGAGTCGTTTGGTACAAAGATTGATAATGCATAGATTAGTAATGCTGGGATTAGTAATGTAGGGATTAATAGTGCAGGGATTAGTAATACAGGGATTATTTTTATCAAGTGTTTGGTTCATTGTTTTCGACCTCATCTTATGTTTGGATTAAAACTTTATAAAAAACTTCTTTCCAATTATACCCTTAAATTCTTATGCAATTGGTTTAAGGTAAATAATTGCCGGATAATATTTTTTTATGACCTTCTAACTAGCTAAGAAAAGAACAATTTTATCGTCATGTTTACCTTGTTTTCTTAAATTATTTGAGGATAAATAATTATCATCTTATTAAATTGATCACTTACAAATGTCAATTTTCAATTTAAAAAAAGATAAACTATCAACTTTTAAAATTGAAAAGACGGTAACAATAGTAAAATTGAATAAACCATCTACATTTACGAATAAAATTGCAAGTTGTAATTTTTGTATGTATTCAATGTTATAAATTGTTGAAAATACAAAATATTAGAAAACCGCACAAACATTTAATTATGTATTTATTTTCTTGATTTTATGTTTTATGGTTGTGCTAGTTAATTTATTTAAATAAATTAGCTTACAAATTATTTAGAGAGAGAGTTAAATAATTTGTAAGCTAATTTATTTAAATAAATTTACTTGCACAACCATAAAACATAAAATCAAGAAAATAACACATAATAAAATGTTTTGAGGGATATTTTTGTCTTTAGGTGACTTATCCCATGGTATTATATCCCATGTATTGCTAATACCTCCAAATAGAAGGTATTAGTAATACATCATATAATACCATGTATGAGGTATAACTAATCCATGGATTAGTTATACATAGACCCAATTTCCTACCAAATATAGTATTAAATAATATCATCTATAATACATGGATTATTTGTTTTAATACGACCTACCAAACCACCCCTAAGTGTCGTACAATTTATTATAGCTTGACGTTCGAATATTTAATTATGGATGGTCCTCTCACATTTCATGAATCGTCCTTACTGAACGGCTGAAGTTTGATTATATTTTTACTCTTTCATCAATTAAATAATATACTCCGTACAACAACTAGAAGAAATGGAAAAACTCGTGGTTTCCTCATCTCCCATGGCAGCAGCTCCTCCTCCGGTAGACGTTAACCAGGTGCCGTTAGGCCTACAACAGATGCTTCAATATGTTGTCAAAAGCCAACCAGAATGGTGGGCTTATGCTATTTTCTGGCAGACCTCTAATGACGACGAGGGAAAAAACTTTTTAGCTTGGGGAGACGGATATTTCCAAGGAGATGGTGTAGTTATTAACAACAAAGGCGGCGGCAGCAGCTTAAATTCACAGGCTCAGTCCGAGAGAAAAAAAGTTATTAAAGGAATTCAAGCTTTAATGGATGGTAATGGAGATACTGATCTAGTGGACGATGGTGATGTAACTGACACTGAGTGGTTCTACGTGATGTCGCTGGCCCGTTCTTTCTCTGCCGGAGATGGATCTGTTACCGGTAAAGCTTTTGGAAGTGATGATTTTTTGTGGATAACAGGTCCGGACCAATTTCAGCTTCATTACAGCTGTGAAAGGGCTAAAGAAGCTCAGATCCATGGGATTCAGACTCTGGTTTGTATTCCAACTTCAAATGGCGTGTTTGAATTAGGCTCCACTCAATTAATCAAACAGAATTTGAGCTTAGTTCAACAGGTGAAGTCTCTGTTCCTCTGTTGTCCCCCTATTCAATTTTTAGAAAAAACAATTAGTTTTGCTGATATTGGCCTTGTCACCGGCTTGCAACAAGATGACAATGACGATAAATTAAGAGTAAGTAGCAAAAAACCGCACCCTGTTGTAGCCAAAAAAAGAGGGAGAAAGCCTAAAGGCGGCGAGGAGGATGCTCATATGGCGGCATTAAACCACGTGGAAGCGGAGAGACAGAGGAGGGAGAAGCTGAACCACCGGTTCTACGCGTTGCGCTCCGTCGTTCCCAACGTATCGAGAATGGACAAAGCGTCATTGCTATCAGACGCTGTGTCCTACATCAATCAACTCAAAGCCAAGGTAGATGAACTGGAGTTGCAGCTAATTGATCACACTAAAAAACCCAAAATCGTAACAGAATCATCATCAGCTGATAACCAGAGCACCACCACCTCATCCGACGACCAAGTAATTAAAGTAGCTAATTCCACAGCGGCCCCAGAGGTTGAAGTGAAAATAGTAGGCACAGATGCAATGATCAGAGTTCAATCGGAAAACGTGGATTATCCATCAGCAAAACTCATGATTGCGCTTCAAAATCTACAAATGCAAGTCCACCATGCCAGCATTTCATCAGTCAATCATCTCGTCCTTCATGATGTTGTTGTTAGAGTTCCTCAGGGATTGAGCACCGAAGATGAACTAAGGACTGCTCTTCTTACTAGGTTAGAACATCACTAGCTCCGAATTAATCGAATCAGGTAAGCTCTAAATATTATTAGCAAGCAGTAGTACAATCCATTTTATTAATCGATTAATCATGTCTACATGTTTATCTTTCATGAAAAACTATATTATGCGATTAAATTATATATTTCTAGTGTATGTTCATCAAATTAATAATCATCATTAACATCGAAATAATTACTCAAAAAAAGTAAAAATGCATATATAACACATGTTTCCGATTTGCCAGCTATGATTTGTTAAATATGTGGGAGCATCCAACAAACATGGTGGGTATATATATTAAAAGAAATGCTGCATGTTCTTATATGTGCGGTTTGGTCTGTTTGATTTTTTTGTTGTATACTAGTATACCAAAATCGTCATGTATATGTATTAAAATTAAAAAAAAATGTATATCACAGTTTATCACGTGTGTTGCTCTTTGCTTCGTGCGTAAAATAATATTCCACTTGAGTTTGTTCATTTTTTGTTTCATCGTGTAGATGACAAATAATGCGCTAATCCTAGTACATGAAAATCCTGCTGCCATATCCTGGACCCTACCATTATACAAATGCTATATCTTTCGAATTTTAAAAGTTAAATAATTAATTTATTTAATATTGTAGTTTTGCTATTCCACTAGACCTAATTAATAAGTGATGCTTACAAAAGATAAAAATACGCTATTTTTTTAATATAATGTCACATTAATTCAAAAAGATAGCCCCCCATTAGACGTACCTCCTCACCTGTCATTTTGTAAAACAGTTATAGGAGCTCCACATTTATGCATGTGCGTAATTGCTTTTCATTTAATACCACATCATTGTCCTACTTTTACTCATTCAATGTTGACTTCTTTATTTATTTATTAAACAAGTTTTTAAAAAATATTTTTTATTTACTATATACTCAATTTATTTAGAGGGTAAATATCTTTTTTTTAAAAATAAAATCTCTTTATTGAGTATTTTAACTTTGAATTTACTCAATATTATTTTTAATCAAGTATGTCAAATTAAAAATAAACGAAATAAATAAAAATCGAAAAGTATATTAGCAAGGGTATAAAAATGACCACCTTTGCAAAAATATAAGCTTTGGGGAGAGGTTGGGCCCCCTAAATAGCCTAATTTTTCTTTTGTGGTCCAACCCAAAACATAATTGAAAATTATTATGTGAAATTGAATGTCCAAATGCACCCAAGTACAAATCTTTATCAAAGCAAAACAAGGTGTCTCGTAGATATTGGTTGATTTTATTATTATTTGTTTTAATCCAAATTTATTTCTCTATACCATGAATGATGAAATTGTCAAAACAGAGTGGTCCTAAAAAAACTAGTACGTCCATTATCTGGTGAATCATCTTATCAACATACTATTTTACTTTGTCTTTTTATGATATTATAAAGTATATTTTATTTAAATGGCAATTAAAAAGACCACGTGATCCATGGCCATAGTGACTTGTGACCTCACATTTAAATTTATCACATGCTCAAAGTAAGAAAAAGCTTTCCATTAAAGGACAAATATGTCGCTTCTATCTTTCAATTCAATATCTCTGCATATGGTGCTACATTACTTGCCATTTCTTTAAAAGAAGAAGTTTTTGCTACTATTCAAAATTATTTATTTTTATTTTTCTGAAAGTCCATCTAAACACCATAACTTCTACAAAATAATAATCCAATTATGTTTTCACGTGAAAAAAAACATAAGATATACCACTAACTGGTGTATACGAAGAGTTTCCTTTGATATATAAATCTTATAATGAATATAATTATATAAAGGCCAAATACATAAAAAAATCTCTAAATTTATTGGGTGTTTTCCTCATATATCTTAACTACGCTATTTTTCTATTGAATTATTGAACCGTCCATAATTTGTTCCTTTTAAACACCATTGGCTGATGTGAAACAAGATTTTATGAGGGGTATTGATAGAGAATACATATGTTGTTCCAGAACTCATCAGTCCAATTAATAATGAAACTGTTTGAGAATAATTGTGTTTTACTTCAAGTCATTTGAACAAATTAGAAAACAAATGAGACTAACACACAGTTTCTCTTCATTCCTTCAATCAAAATCATTACAATATGAATACAATTGAAGGCATTTACAATAGAAAAGTCGATCAAAATCAGCCAATATTGTTTAAAAGGAAGAAATTATGGGTTGTCCAATGATTTAATAGAAAAATGACATAGTTGAGGTACCTGAAAGAAAAAAACCAACAAGTTTAAGGATCTGTTTATGAGTTTGACCTTATATAAACAACATAATTGCTTCCATCCATAATTTAGGGACTACAAATTGCAAATTAGTTCCTAACTTGACTAAAAAAATTATGCACAATTTTCTGAATAAGGTAATCATATGATTGAAAAGGTATTTAGAGATCGATAAAACGAAATGGCACGATACTTTTTTGACAGGAATAACACGACAAAGGATAAAAGACCATAATACTCTATCGACTACCACATCATCTAACTTTCCCTTCAAAAACAATCATCTTTAATTTGACTTTTCTTTTTAATGTTCTTCAAATTGCTTTACTTTCTCTTTTATTTTTCTTATTTTATCTCTCAATTCATAAAATATTTCTTAATTTTCCCATATTTGATCCACTTAAATATCTTGGAAATTATTTTTCAAATAAACTTATTTTCCTTACCTCACATCATACTCAGGGGTGGATTTACTCAGTGCGGTGGAGGTACCACGCCACCCACAAACTTTGACAGAAACTTTACGTATATATAGGTCTATATATGCAACATGTAGATAAATGCTAAATGTGCCATCCACAATATAAAAGTGCTCTGTAGTGTAGATGGATAAAGGCTCAATGTTTGGGTTGGGGGATCAAATCTCCTTGACACATTTAAATTTTTTTCTTTCCAAAAAATGTTGGAGCGTTTATCAGCTTTTCAACCTCCTTTTTCTTTTTTTTTTTTCTTTTAAACATTGTTTCAAATTATTTTGCTACTTTTTTAAATGTTTAAATAATTTTATATTTATGAAATTTAGCCTAATTCATCATACTTTTAATATTTATTATCATTTTTCTATTCTATAATAATTATTTACATTACTATAATATTTGTCAATTAACAAAATTAAACAATTTTTTTTTTATTTTCATTATCCTAACAATTAATTTTTATTGAAAGTGTAAACAAAATTTGTAAAAATTTGCAAAAATGATCTTAAAATAAAATAGTTAATTGTCTTTTTTTTTATGATATCTTAAAGAACACGGCAAAAAAAAAGTTGATTAACTAATACAAAAAACGAAAGGGGTATAATTTATTTTTTTTCTCAATAATTTGATAATTTCATAAACATTTAAATGCATTAAATATACTCCAACAAGAAAATATAATGGAAAGATCGTCAGTAATCTAGATAAATAATTACATAAATCTTGGTACTATTTTCATGTAACCCAAAATCAAAAATATTCATAAACTCCTACAGTCCAACATATATATATACTTTCTCGATTATATGATATCTATTTATTCTTAAAATACAAACTATGTGAGGCCCTCAAGTATTATTAATTTTTTCGTAAACAACCTTCAGACACTTTTTGAAAAAATTAATTGATTTGTCAAATAGATCGAAAGATGAATAATTTAAATTAAACGTAAAATTAATTTAGATAATGTATCTACTTGGTACCCGTGGATTCTAAATCTTGTGTCCGTCTCTGACCATACTCGACCCTCACCATTAGAAAAAATCAAATTACTATGTCTGTAAACCCTCCCCACCCCCCAACAAAAGAAAATTAAGAACTTACAATTTTATTTTTGAAAAATGGTTCAATATTAGATTATTATTTTTTACGCTACTAAACTCCTGACTATCCCTACCCCATTTTCCAAAAAAATAATTAAATTTTCCCACACCTACTAGAATCTCCCTCCCCCCAAAAAAATTAAAATTTTGTTGTTTAAAAAATATTGTTTATTTTTATTCATATACCCTACCTATATACTATATATCTAGTAAAATTACTCATGCTTCGCGCGTTCAGTTGTAGAGAAAATTAATAAATTTATTTATTTTGTCATTTATAAAAGATAATTCTATAAATTAATAGTTTTTAATTATAATAAAATAGTATGAGATATCTTTTATATTCAAGTTAGTGACATAAAAGACAATATAAACCTGTCTTCATATAAAACATGATATGTCTTTTCATTATGCAAAATAGGCTTTATATGCATATGGTAGAATAAAAAATTCAGAGTGCAGTGCATAAATGAAAGAAGTAAGTAAAATAAGGATTTAAGTCATTGACTGCCTCTTAAAGTTATCTCTATAATTCACTTAGAACCCTCAATTATGACACTTACTTATTAGATATTTTAATATTAATAAATATTTATCTATTGAACATAAAATGACAAGTAGATTTAAATATATGTGTATAATTCAAATACATTTTCTTGAAAAAATCACGAATTAAATTACGACATGTGGCACATAGGTCCAAAATTTTAATTTTAAAAAATAAAAAATATTTTTAGGCCTTCATAATTTAGAAAAATTAAATTAAAAAACAAAATAATAAAAAGGAAATTTCTCCCCCACCTAACCTATTGTCCTTTCTTCTTCCCTGTCATTCCACCATGATTTCTAAACTATAACAAAAATGAAAATATCTCCCGTCTCAGCCTTAATACACCCACCTAATCTTTTTTTTTTCTTCCCTGTCACCCATTGTATTCTACTACTTTGGTGATTATTGAGATTTTTATGAAAATAATTGATATCGCTAAATTATTTCAAAATTGACAATGAAGAGAAAATCAAAAAAATATCAATCTTTTAAAAGAGAAAATTACGAGGATAAGCAAATTTATACTATTTAATTACTCATTATAGCTATAGTTTGCTATAATTACCACTCACGACTAGCATTATACATTAATTATGTGGGATGACTTCAAGTTTGTATAATTAGTCATGTTTATATATGTATAATTCTCCAGGATATACAAATAAATATGTATAATATACAATTTTTAGCCTACATACATATATAATTTATCTCTCTCCCACTTTCTGCCCTCTCTCTCTCGCCTCTCTCCTCCCTCTCTCAATCTCGCTCGCCTCTCTCCTCCCTCTCCCAATCTCGCTTGCATTTATACAAATGTATATGTATAATATACAGTTATATACAATTATATACATATACAATTCACCTCTCTCCCACTCTATGCCCTCTCTCGCTCGCCTCTCTCCTCCCTCTCTCGATCTCGCTCACCTATCTCCTCTCTCTTCCAGTCTCGCTCGCCTCTCTCCTCCCTCTCCCAATCTCTCTTGCCATATATACAATTATATATGTATAATATACAATTATCTAACCAATATACATATACAATTCACCTTTCTCCCACTTTTTTCCCCTCTCTCTCGCCTCTCTCCTCTCTCTCCCAGTCTTGCTCGCCTCTCTCCTCCAAATAACATGTAGCTACAAATTGTAATTATCAAACTATAGCTATTAAGAGTAATTACTTATTTTTAAATGGCTATATGTGAAAGTTTTTCAATAAAATCATTTTTAATAAGTTAATGAATGGTTGGTTGCTTTATCGGAGTTATTGAAAATAGAGACGCATGAATATCGACTAACTTTTTAACTCCAATGATAATTTTTTTCTTCTTCTTACAAATTCAATTAGTTTGTTTATAACTAAAAATGAAAAAAATAAATGAACAACAAAACAAAAGGTAGAGAATTTAAAGTCTTAAAATGGTAGGTTGAAGAAGAAGAAGACTTGTATATGGGTGTGGGGTTACTTTTTTATAAATAAAGACATAAATGTTTAATCAATTGAGTTTTTAGTTATTTAAATAATAAATGCCAACTATCAATAAAATAAGTGCTAGTTTTTTGTTTTTTTAAAAAAAAGCCTATACAGGCACAATGAGTTACACTTAATCTTAAAGATTATACTCGTAAATTATAAAATTATTAAGACTAAAAATAAAGGGTATGAGTTACGAGTAGTTAATATTCAGAAATATATTAAATTAGAAGAACTTAAAATTTTAGAAGTTATATTTTGTCATTATATAATAAGAAAAAGAGCACAAAGAAATTCTTGACTAAAAAATTTGTCAAATAACTTGAGTATAAATTTAACTATCTTATACATGCTCTTACTTTTAGGGGTCGTTTGGTACAAAGACTAATAATGTAGAGATTAGTAATGTTGGATTATTTTTACCAAGCGTTTGGTTCATTGTTTCCCACTTCATCTTGTGTTTGGATTAAAACTTTATAAAAAAATAATCAATTATACCCTTGAATTATTATGCAATTGGATTAAGGTAAATAATTATCGGACAATATTTTTTTTTATGGCCTTCTAATTAACTAGCTACTTTAAAAGAGCAATTTTGTTGAAATGCCTTTTTTTTACTTAAATTATTTGAGGATAAATAATTATAATCTTAGTAAATTGATCACTTACAAATGTCAATTTTCAATATAGAAAAAGATAAACTATCATCTTTTAAAATTAAAAAGACGGAAAACCATAGTAAAATTAAATAAATCATCTACATTTACGCATAAGATTGCAAGTTGCAATTTTAATATGTACTCAGTTTTATAAATTGTTTAAAATACAAATAATTAAAAAACCGCACAAACATAAAACATAAAATCAAGAAATAAAAAAATAATTAAAATGTTTTTGAGGGATATTTTTGTTTTTAGTAGACTCATCCAATGGTATTATATCCCATGTATTACTAATACCTCCAAATGAAAGGTATTAGTAATACATTATATAATTCCATGTAGGAGATGGATTAGTTATACATAGACCCAATTTCCTACCAAACATAGTACTAAATAATATCGTCCATAACACATGAATTATTTGATTTAATACGGCCTACCAAACGATCCCTTAGTAACAACAATTACATGAATAATGAAAAATCAAGGTAAAATGATATAAAAAAAAAATACAATAAATAAATAAAGGAGAAGGTAATACAATGCAAATATCATTTTTCAGCTTCTATTATTAAAAAAAATATGAATTTAATAAATCAATTCATAATTCTTCAAACCCTTGTTGTTATAGGTATTCATTTCACAAGCCGGTCTTCAGTGAAATTTTTTATTCTCCTAGAACTGTATAACAGGTTAACAGATAGCGTGATGTATGAACAGAAGAGACATATATTTGATGATTAGACATGGTGACTTACAAGAAGCCAATTATGAGGTTCAAGACGGAGAAAAATTAGTCATAATTGAATGTAGTATGACTAATTTTTCTCCGTCTTGAACCTCATAATTGGCTTCTTGTAAGTCACCATGTCTAATCATCAAATATATGTCTCTTCTATTCATACATCACGTTATCTGTTAACCTGTTATACAGTTCTTATAAAATTTCAGTCTCAAACAAGTCGAAATCGAGTGTAGAATCATTAGTTTCTTTTAAGTTCATTTTATATTATCAAACAGACTGTTCTTTGAAAATCTTTAACATTTTGTTTTTGCACTCACATCTGTTCGATTAATTGTTGCAGTCGAACTGCTGATATTGTGATTATGTGTCATCTGACAATACTACTTGATGGCTTTATTTTGAACTTGTAGTTGCATTTCAAAACAAATCTATAGTAATTCAGGAATGAATCATTTCAATTGATAGAAGTGTGCAACCATTTATGGGGAAGAGAAAAAGGTGAACTTATGCTGTTATGCAAACAAGTAGGAGAAACAAAAGGAGTAGATGCATAAATCACAACTGTTTTAAGTACAAATGCTCACCATGTTTCGATATCATTTATTGTTCCTGAATAAAAATACAGAGAACAGGGAAACAGTCTCTCGGTTTGAAAATTTCTCTGACAAATATATATATATATAAAATAAATTTAGCTTTCGTGAAATAGCTACAATAAAGTCACAACATTGAACACACAAAACTAAAAAGGGCCATGACATTGCCTCACTTCTACCAGCAGAAACAGAGTGTTTATCTTGTGGATCTAGTAAGTAACATCATTATTCCAATAACAATATCATTAACATAGGTCCTTCGGCATGGCTCAGTTGGTTTGGATGGTGGTTATCCACACGGATGATTCAGAATTGATTCCCTCTTAATGTCTTCTAAGTCGAGTCTGTCGTATAGGGCTTGCCAAGTGTAATTTATATCCCTGTGTCGTTTGCAGGCTATTACACAGTGGGGGTTTACCAAGTGCACACAAAATGCTCACTCAAACGGCAAAGACTGTGACAGAGATTGTAGTGGCTGTGGGTTATCATGAGGTTAAAAAAAAACATAGCAAAATCAGAGGCCTCACTTTTCTTTATATACTGCAATCTCATTGTTAAAAGACACGAATTTGGAAAACATTCCACTGAAGCACACATTTCAATTTATTTGAACAAGTTAAAGCGATTCTTATTCCAACATAGCACACCAAAAAAAAAAAAATGGGGATCAAATGGAATAAGTAATATGGACAGAAACGGTTGGTATTATCATATTAATGAAGAGGGAAAATATATGATACTACTAATTGATTACTAGAGTGTGAGATACATATTATATACACAAAACAAAAACTGAAAAGACAACAATAATAAAAATAAAATAAAACCAGATGAACAGACCAAAACGCTCAGTTATATCTTTTAATTAATTTGAAGTTTCAAACAGTTTCTGTTTATCTGAAATAGTTAGATGGACCAAATGAAAAGGAAAAGGCCCAAAAGGTGGTGTTTAGGAACAAAAAATTCATCCGAACCCTCTTGGCAGAAAATTACACTGTATAGACAAGATTGAAATTATTTTTTATGTGCATACCATACATGTTAAATTAAGAATTCCCCTTTCTTTGGATGTTCACTTCTTCGTATTTTGAATCCTTTCATGAAATCACTACTTTAACATTGAATATGATCGACTAGATAGATATTAATAGATGTTTTGGGCGTACAGAATTCAGATTAGTCTAGTATATGGTTTCATAAAAGATCAAATATAGTCTAGCAATATAATATGTACACATCTCTCAATTAGCTTCAAATAAATGTAACTCTTTGTTTTACAATAGCTTATACGATACATCAATATATGAGTATTATGATCACAAACGATTGCTAATATAGAAAACCCAATGCTGTCCATCAACTTGAACAGTGAGATTATGAGCACGAGCGAACAAATTGACAGCCCTTCTCACTCCTCTGTTATCAGCCGCGGTGAAATAGTCATGTCCAAATATAACTCCGCCTTCTAAACCGGGCTTCAACAGCTTGAATGCCCGGTTTATATCAGACCAAGCCGAGTGAAAATCATGTCCAGCATCAACCTCAATCAACTCACCAAACACACCCCACTCACACAGCTTCTCCAGCGCTGATCCGCTGGAGAAAGGCATGTACACTACGGACTCCGTAGCGTTTGCCTGCATCACGTTCTGCATGAACTGATACATCAGCAAAACATCTCCATTCACCATCTTCATATCTTTCATCCGTAAATAATCTGAAAAACCCGGCCATCCACGAAAATCATCTATACAGATGATTTGAGTATCGTATAAACCCAATTCACGGGTCAATTCGAACATATGAAGAGCAGATGCACCCAAAAACGTACCTACTTCAATTATCGTCTTGGGTCGGACCTTCCGGATTAAATTCCCGAAAACCGCGCCGTTTGATCCCCATCCTTTGATCCACTTTTTCCTGATGAGACTCTCCACGTGCGATGGCGGGAAATTCTCCCACGGAGATGTTCCCTTGAAAACACGCTCCAGAATTTTCCGACGGATGTGTTGCGGCGGAACCGCCTCACCACATACCGCCCCGAAATCACTGTGGTCGCCGCCTAATTCTGTGGTTGCACGGTTAATTATCGTGTTTACACGGGCGACCACAGTGTTTATACGATCAGGTGATCTGCTATTGTTGCACGTAGAGGTAGACAGGTAACCGATCGAATAAGCTAAAAGGAGACAAAGGAAGTACAAAACGGGTTTAGCAAAAGATGAAATTTTCTTTGATGAGTAACGAAGATGCTGAAGTTGTTGTTTCATGCTAGGCAAATTTTAGTGAATAATTATATTTGACCAAAGTATTAAAGCTTGGAATTTTTTTGGGCTTTCTACCTATTTTGTTGCTACAATTATATTTATGGTTGAATAATTAATGATTTTCTTTTTGTTTGCTTGCTTATTGTATTTTCTCTCTTTTTTCTTATATCTGAATTAGTCAACTATATTATTAAATGTAGAGGGAGCCATATTTAGGTGCATTTTTACATTATATGTAGTAAATAAATTGTTAGGGACAGAATCAGTGATCTCATCAGATTTAGCTTATTTATATTAACTTGACTATCTTTTATAATAATTCTTCTTTTAACTTATTTATTATTAATGTAAATTAAAAAATTAATATTTGGCTCATTTGTCCTTTTATAATACTCCCCTCCGTTTCAAAATAAGTGAATTATTAAATATTTTGTTATAATTTAAAATAAGTAAATTGTTTAAAGTTCAAGCTAGAGGATTGTTGGATTTTTTTTTTCATTTTTGCTCCTCATTTACAGCTTATAGGTGATAATTTCAAGAGAGTTATTCCCTCCGTCCACTATTATTTGTCATGATTTCTATTTTTAAGTCAAATTATAAGAACTTTGTCTTACATTTTAAGATGTATTTTTTCGTCATATTGATATGTAAAAAAATTACAATTTATAGCACTTTCATATAGTTTTTGAATATCTAAACTTTTTGTTTAAAATATCAAATTAATGTAATCTAATTTAACTTTAAAAATTAGTCAAATTGACTTTTGAAAAAGCAACATGACAAATAAAAGTGGACGGAAGAAGTACTTGTTTACATTTATGATTTTATTCTTCAATTATATTTTCAAAAATAGTTTGAAAAAATCCAAAAGGGCAAAAGTGGAAAATGATATTTATTTTATGTCCTAAACTTTTGTTCTTAACAAGTGTGCATTGGTTTAACAATTCAATTATTTTGAAATTAAGAGACTAATATATACTAGTATACTCTTTTGATTAATTAATTTTCTGAGTTTTCTAATTTATTTTTATTTTTTAAAAAATTAATGCCTTTAACCCCTTATTTTCATAGACTATTGGCACGGCTGGTAGAGCCGGTCAAATTATGATTATACCATTCATTTCCAAATTACAGTATGTAAGAAAAAGAAATACTAACTAATAAAAATCAAGAGTCTTGTTCTATGAATCACCAAAAATTCATCTATAATTGTCCAACTTCCTTTAGTTTTATATGAATTTTAGTGATATTTTTATCTGAAAATAAATTATTTCTATGTATATAAGATAATTTATTTTATCATTAAGTATAAGTGATTGAATAAATAATCTCAGAATTGTTTAAACCTTCAATCAAACACAAAATAATGTTTTATCCCTAAAAATATTATACCTTATGTTGCAAACCAAACGACTTATAATCGTATAATATTGTATCAGTTTCAGACCACATTTCATTTCATTTGCCTACAATTTTCAATATTTTAGTTTGTCAAATCAGGTTACCTTAAATTGAACATTAATTGTATCTGCAGTAGAAAATATAACTTTATAAGGATAAAACTTAATTGTTCAAATAACAAAACTTATCCACTTTAAGCAACAAAAAAAATGGCAAATTGGAAAATGAATAAATGCTTAAGAAGATGAGTTTGTTAATTTTCAACGAAAGAGAAGTATGTTTTTGGTGGGTGTTTGATAGGGTTCACGAGATTGATGACTCTTTTTTTATTTAAAAAAAAAAAGATTGTGAGAAGAAATAGGTTACATTTGTTAATTTTATGTATTATCGATCTGACTTATTAATTTTTAAATAGACTAAATCAATAATTAAATCAATAAAATATTTTTTAATTTATCTTTTTTTTGTCCTAAACGATTCGATTTCGATTAATCAATAAAAAAAATCTCATATAATATACATATAATTTTTCCAAACAATTGGGCTCAAAAAGTCAATGATGTAACTTTACATCATGCTCATAAAATATAAACATTAGTCAATGAAATGAGAAACACTATACAAGTGCAACGCATGTAAATTGAAGGCTAAATGAAAAGGTAGTTATCAATAAGATAGTAATATTAGTATTTAATATTTATATAGGGGGTAAAGGAGTAAATTGCTATTACTTTAATGAATTATCAACTTATCAAATAACTCAATAGTAAAAATTAAAATCAAATTGATAACCCAACATATTTTTTTTTATATAAAATCATTAAAAATTGCTAACTCAATAATCCAATTACAATAAACCAATAGCATTTTTTGATTTAATTTGTTGATTGGTTCGATTTTTACACACCTATAAAGAACTCTAATAGCAACGGCTAATTTAAAGGGGATTATATCTTTTTAGGTTAAATGGAATTCTTAAAAAGATATACAATAAAGTATTTAATTAATTAAAAGAGATTAATGTTTAAAAACAAGATCTAAATTAGTCATATGTTATAAAGTTTGGCTAATTGGACTTTTATTTATATTTATATATAAAAAGTCCAAACCTTAAGCTGCTAAAACGTCATAATCTAGTATCTTTCTTTAAATGTCAAGACTTAAATTTGAATATATTATATTAAAAAATGTAGCAATCTTGTGTAATATATCACAACTGTTGTTAGACGACTAATAAAAATGTTCAAAGATGGAAACATGAAAGAAATTGGTTAAAAATAAAATAATATGGGACTTCTTTCTAACAAAATATTTATGCAATTACACCAACAAAAAGAACTTGAGACTTAATTTTATCATATACATTTTAAAGAAATTCAAAAAAATGAACTAAAAGTATAAATCTTGAAATTAAAAAATAACGATAGTTTAGTAAGATCAAAAGAAAAATGATTTGACTAAATTATTAAAAAAATATAGAGCATATTAAAATTTTAAAAATCTTATATAAGATTAATCTCCTACTTTTAAATTTCAATATATATACTACGTTAAGTTGCTAGTTTTTGCATTCGTTATACTTTGTCAAATTATACTTAAATCTCTATTGTCCGCATAATGTCTCAGGTTTATTTTGCAATTAAAAAAAATATAGTGTAAAAAAGTTAGACTCCGTGTGTATTATTCGAAAATAAATATTTAACATTACCTCTTTATTTTTAAATATAATTTATAATTATATTTGAATATCATTTTTTATTTAACAAACACAAATTTTACAATTGTTGTTTTTTTGGGTCAACTCCCTCTCTCTCTCTCTCTCCCTCTCCCTCTACGCCTCTCCCTCTCTCTATAACTTTAAAACGTGTGTTGTACGTAGATCTCATGCTAATAAGTATAAATTTTTAAAAATAATATAACTATTGTTATGATATGTTTATGATGAGTGACAATTTTTCTATTATGTCTTTGGATCAGAGTATGAGCGGTAGAGGTATTTTTGAATTAAACTAAAGATGATATAAATATTTCTAGATCAAATTATTTATTGTTGACATAAGCATATTTAGATTAATTTTATTGAACAGGCATTTTCGAAACAAACTATTGATAGCATACGAATTTGCATGAATTGCATCAGTTATATTTTCGATCAAATTATACTTAAATCTTTTACTGTCGGCATAATGTCTCATGTTTATTGTGCAGTCAAAAAAAAAATTCTACTGTGAAAAAGTTGGACTCCATGTGCATTCTTCGGAAATAAATATTCAACATTGCCTTTTTTATTTTTTAGTAATTAAATTTATTATGTAGATCCATTAAAGATGTAGAATAAAAATAAGGTCTTTTCATAATAATCAGGTAGATTGAATAAAAAATTTATCGAGTAAACATAAATTTTATACAATGTTTTGGGTCAACTTTTCAAGAAATATAGTGAACTTAGATTCTATATATTTCATGCACGGAAGAAGTAGTGTTCTTTTGTAATTGTATCGGATTAATTACCTACTCTAATTAATCTCTTTCAAGCATTGATCGGGGCATTTCTTCATTAGAGTATTGTGGCAAAAATACTGTGGATATGTGTATTTTAGCTATTAATCTAGGTCTCATTTGTTTGCACTTAATGGAATTCTCAATCTTAATTCTTCAGATTTAGCCTATTAAATACGTTTGATTTTTAGATCTGAATTTGAATACCCATTGAGTTCATTTGTTTTATTTTAAAAAAAAACTCTTAATGGGTCTGAAGAGTTCTGAACGAATTAGATCTGTATAAAAACTCTTAACAACTTCAGACTCATTTGATAAGTTATCAAATAATAAATCATAGCATCTCTGCTTTGGGCATGCCTTTTTATGTCATAACTAAGACTGGCAAACGGACAGGACCGGGTCAACAGGACCGGTTTTACCGGAATCGGTACCGGTACCGGATTTTTCTTACCGGTACCGGATTTTACCGGACCGGATTTACCGGAAAAACCGAACTGTTCCGCCCGGTCCGGTAGTAACCGGTTTGGAACCGGTTTGGACCGGTTTGGAACCGGGTCTTACCGGTTCATCCGGTACTTTTTTTTTTTTTTTTTATAAATTTTAATTATTTTAATTATTATATAAATATTATATATTTATATTAAAACTTCAATTGAAAACTTTAAAGTTTATATAAGTTTGAAATTGAATTTATACTTTAAAGTTTATATTGAATTTAAAGTTTCAAATTGAATGTAAAGTTTTATATTGAATTTAAGTTTGAAATTGAATTTAAAGTTTAAACTTTATATATTGAATTGAAATGTTTAAACTTTATATATTGAATTTAAAGTTTGAAATTGAATTTAAAGTTTAAACTTTATATATTGAATTTAAAGTTTGAAATTGAATTTAAACTTGAAAGTTTAAAATTGAATTTAAAGTTTAAAATTGAATTTAAAGTTTAAAGTTTATATTGAATTTAAAGTTTGAAATTGAATTATTATATTCCGACATTGGTCTTTTACTCTTTTACCACTATTTCTTTTCGAATTCATGTTAAAATTTAAAATAATTAAATATTATGAGAAAAACAAGCAAAATAATATAATAAAAGAGATAAAACAACTTAATTAATAAATAAATAAAAAATTAAAGTTGAAAGTTGGAACGAATGTACCAAACGTCTACGTAAAAGTAGACGTATATTTAATTATTTATAGTGTAAATTGGTTAGAAAGTAGTGAATTTGTGATTTAAAATGAAAAAAAAATGGTATATTTATAGTGTAAATGGGTTAGAAAGTGATGGAGTGTTATTTGACCTTTTTGGGCCCCAGCCCAACGGCTAGAAGGGCCCAACGGTTGAAATAATATTTACCTTTAAAAGAAAAAAAAAAATAAAAAAAATAAAACCGGCTAAACCGGACCTTACCGGATCGGACCGGTCCGGAACCGGTTCTTACCGAACCGGTTCAACCGGATAAAAAACCGGGAACCGGTCCGTGAACCGGTCCGGTACACCAAAAGACCGGTTCCTTACCGGTTCAACCGGTATCGGACGAACCGGTACGGGAACCGGACAGGAACCGGACCGGACCGGCCAAAAACCGGTCCTTTAGCCAGCCTTAGTCATAACTAAAAACTTTCTTTCTCACTTTTCTGAATCAAACACCATTTTTTCCCAACTGATAAGTTTTCTTAAATTCTTTCAAGTATTTTTTTATATTAATAATTTTCTTGTATTGATGTGTGTCAAGAACACTGGTTGCAACAATTCTTTTGGTGTATTGTTATTTATTAAGGTTCTTGAACGAAAAAATAGTACTCCAAAACATGATTATTAAAAATTTTAAATTTTTTAAAGCAAAAGTGATATATTTTGTTGAAATAAATTTTTTTATAATATTTTATTGATATAATATTCAATTTCACTTTCACATTCAGATATTGAAAACAAATTGCATTAATATTCAGATGTGTATTCAGATCAAAACACTCAAATCTTAATGCAAATCTAAATATTCAGATGTGTATTCAGATTCAGACATTTTAATCTTAATGGAAACAAATGAGGCCCAAGAGCGTTTTTATTCAATTTCATATAGTTTGAATACATTTTTAAATTCGTAATTAATTTTAAATGGCGAAATGATTTGGTGGACCCTTATACTTGTATGTGTTTGTATTGTGAACCCTTCTACTTGTTCATTTGTCATCTGAATCCCTGAACTCATCGAAACAGAATATTTTAAACACTATTTTTAACTTAACATCCTATGTGGTAGTTAATATCAAAGAGCGTGTGACACACACTTAGTAGGAGCGTGAGATCCTTTAAAAAGGGTCAAAAGTCACACTAGGGCTTTATGAAGCCATCGTCATCCTATTTACATCTAACATCATTGTTGGACAAAATTTAAGGTTTTCTTGACCTCTTTTTCGATCTTTTTCCCTCAAATTTTTTCTCTATTGTTTCTTGTAATTATACAACTCTCTTTCTTATGAAACAAACCATGAAAGACATAACACAAAATATCTTACACTAACATTAGACACAAAAATGCAAACTCCCCCCCCCCCCCCCCACACACACAAAAAAAAAAAAAATCAACAAAATCAATGAAATCGATTAAAATCCAAAACCAAACAAAGACACAAATAGATATCAAATCCAAACTAAACAACAAATAAAGTTGAAAATAAATTGAAAAATCTACATAGATATGTTAAAAATCAAACAAAAAAAACTCAAATAATTTTTGACATTGACCCCTTATTTCCGTTCTAAACCAAACCAAATTTATTACCGGAATGACTTCTTCTCGTCCTCCTCAATAACAACAACAACAACAACAAAAAATCCAAACCAACTCCACCAGTTGTTAACAATAGAAATAATATAGACACCCATTTTTTCTTAGCGCTATCGGTCACCACCAAAATCCTAATCCAATATAACCCAAAATTAACTCTGAACTTCGACGAAATTGTGAACAATAAAAAATTGTGTCAACATTTTTTACTTCGATGAAAAGAGTATAAGAGATTGGAAAGAGAAAGTAGGTATATTAATCAAATATAATAAAAGAAAAAATGACATGGAGTGACCAATATATACATGTGTCATTTTTTAATTATTTTTAAAATTATGTGTCAGGCGTTTGTGATACACACACAGTTGAGTAGTCAAAAACGTGTTTAAAATATTGTGTTTTACTGAGTTCATGAATTTAAATGACAAAAGAGCAAGTAGAAGAGTTCACAATACAAACACATACAAGTATAAAAATCTACCAGATCATTTCGCCATTTTAATTTTGATGTACTTGCTTTACATAACATAAGGATCCAAACCAAAATTTATCAATAATCAAGGGACCATAAATTTATCCTCATTATATTTTAAGACAATGACATCTTTACACTTTTAGCTACGTACAATTAATTCAACACACTGTTCAACAATTTATGCACATGTTTCCTTTTTTTTTTATCTTATCTTATATATTTTTTAGGTGTGTGCGTTAAGTTTTATAACTAATTTTATAAACAAAATACAATTCAAATATATGAATGGTGAACCAATTTGAATACTAATTTTTAGCACATCTTTGCAAATGTATTTCATGTAAATATAAACTTTGCATCGATTATGTGTATGATCAAAACATATTTAAATGTTTTTTACTGTTAGCAAGACGTTTCATATTTATCTTTGTACTAAAAAAAACTTTAATGTGAAAAGATTGAACTCCATTTTTTTCATTGAGATTAAATATCTAACTTTACTTTTTCAACTCATACAACTTAAAATTATATTTATGTATTAAGCAGTTAGAATAAAAACAAGATCTTTATTTTCAGCGGTCAAAACTTTATTAAATAAAAATTTAACTGAACAACACAAATTTGACTATTTTTGAACAACTTTTGTAACCTTCGATTAATGCACCTTGATTATTTTTTCTAATATATTTCTCGATAAATGTGTTTTAAAAGAAAACATTAATATATTTATTAGAAAAAAAATATATATTTGACCATTAAATAACAATAAGAGCATTATTGGATCAAATATCTTGTGGCAAAATTATAAACGATATGTGTATTTTAGCTATTAATCTATGAACAATTTTATTCAATTTCATATAGTTTGAATACATTTTTAAACGTTTTCCGCAATTAATTTTAGGGAAAATTAACAATTAAATCATAATAACTAATATAATTAGTCAAAATAACAACACTTTAAATATTTATTTAAAATGACAGGATGACAAAATTTTTATAAATTAATATGTATTCAGATTTTAGCATTTAAAAATAATTTTATTTATGGAGAGGGTTCTATATTGGACCAAATTATATACCAATAACCATTTAAAGAAAAAATAATAATCAAATCAATACATATTAACCTTTTTTCAACTCCATTCGCGTTTCTTTCCCACTTTTACGTTTTTTCCCCACCTTTTACATTTCAAGTTTATCTTTCTTCAAGGTGATTGTTGTTCTTCAAGAAATCTTCTTTATTGTTAAACAAAATCTATTTATTAATTCAAACAGATTTCTCGATTGGTAAGATAATTTACATTATCCATTTTGATTTATTTTGATTTGATGTTTAAATCACCGATTTTATGAATTTCCAGTCGAATTTTTAGTTTTTCATGTGATTTTGTGTAGTTATTCATCAAATAGTCATATTTTTCATTTTTTTGTGATCTTCCTTTAATTTTTCAGATTTTGTAGAATCTAGAAATGAATATTTATGTTTATTTTGTTTGATATTTAATACATCCTAATTTTTGACAATTTCAAAATTTAAATCATCAAAAATTTTGTTTTTATATTTAAGATTAAGTACATTGTAGTAATCTATATTAGCACCCATATATAACATATTGTTTGATTTTTTTATATATTCATATTTAAAAATTTTGAATTTTGCTTATAGAGTTACTACTGCATAAGTAAATACGGATTCAGATTCGATTTTGATGAAAAAAACAGGAAAAAAACATAGTAGATGATGAAGAAGAAGAATAAGAAGAAGAAAGACAAAGTTACAAAAGAAGGTTGCAAAATTGTTTTCATACCAAATTGTATTCATATCAATTTTTGTTTGTCAATTGTTTTTCTTTTACTCATCGTTTGTATTTTTATTTTAAATTTTTATACTCCCTCCGTTTAAAAAAGAATGACCCTATTTCCTTTTTAGTTTGTTTAAAAAAGAATGACCCATTTCCTTTTTTGGCAACACTTTAACTTTAACTTTCCACGTGGCATGTTTAAGACCACAAGATTAAATGGTGTTTTGGTACATTTGACATAACTTTAAATTAGAACCACAAGATTAAAAAGTCTTCTCTCTTTTCTTAAACTCCGTTCCAAGTCAAACTAGACCAATCTTTTTGAAACATAGGGGGTATTTCTTTTTTAGTTTTTAGTAATTCAAATAGGTATATAATGTATTTGTAACAATTCTATATATTATGATTGAATACATAATTTATAGAATTGTGACGAATACATTATAAGAAGGGAAATGGAAACTCATTGGTATTCCTTTTTCGTTTGAAACACAAGATTATGCTCATATGCAACATGATATTTGACATACAAACTTAGTAAGACATATTTTGTATTTTATTCGGCTAAAGCAATATAATTTTATGAACACATAATATATAAAATTAGGACGAATACATCACAAGAAGGGGAATACAAATTATTGTTATTCATTATGTGTTTGATACACAAAATAATATTGAAATACAACCTGATATTTAAAATACAAACTGAGCCAGAAAATACTTTCTGCAAATTTAAAGTGAATTAATAATATAACAAAACTGGATATTGAATATAAATACAGTTTATTTTGAATAAAATTATTCTATGTATTATGTATACATCACAATTGTATTTTTCAATATTATTTCGATTTACAACTAATTTGTATTTATATTTTGGTATATACTTCACAACTGTCTTTATTTTTGTACTTGAACTATATTTTCAAAGAGTTGTATTCATCATAAATCAACACCGACATTTTTTTTGTATTTTAAATTAGTTATACATATCATTAAGTATTCAAATACATTTCGGCTGAATACATATTCAAAAAAATTCAAACATTTAAATATCCAAAACAGAGGGCACTAGAAATTTTTCAACACTTCCACTCATATAAGATAGTATAAAATACAAACTATTGTTTTCAATTTTCTTTTTGAAATTCTTAAGAACAAAGAAAATAAACACTAGAAAGAAAAATGACAACATATGCTCTTTCAATAATGTAACTGATGTTAGATTTAATTATTTTTTTTACCTTTTTTTAAATTTTATGTTCCATGATTTTCTATATTCTTATTAATTATTTGTATTCCTTTAAATTAGTTAAAATAAAATAAATACATAACTCAATCCTTAACAAATTAAAATATTGACATTTTAAATAAATAGTGAAACTATTACTAAGGAGTCCCATTAAAAGCTAAAATATTGTTATTTTAAAAAATTTCCCTTAATTTTAAATTTAATATACTTGCTTTACATAATCAAGGGATCACAAATTTTATCCTCATTATTTTTCAAGGCAATGGCATCTTTACACTTTTAGCTACGTACAATTAACACCACTCATTGTGCAACAATTTATATACATATTTCCTTTTTCCTTTTATATTATATATTTTTTGGGTTCAAGTTTTCTAACTAATGTTATAACAAAATACAATTCAAATTGATAAATTACAAGCCAATTTATATACTAATTTTTAGCACATGCCTTATACGTGTATTTCATGTAAATATAAACTTTGCATCAATTACGTGCCTGATCAAAACATATTTAAATATTTTTTACTGTTAGCAAGACGTTTCATATTTATTCTTGTACTAAGAAAACTGCAATGTGAAAAGACTGGACTCTAGTTTTTTCTTCGATTAAATGTCTAACTTTACCTTTTCAACTTATACAACTTAATATATTTATGTATCAAGCATCTAGAATAAAAATAATATCTTTATTTCTGACGATTAAAATTTATTGAATAGAAATTGATCTGAATGACACAAATTTGATCATTTTTAACCATCGACTAATGCATCTTGACTATTTTTTCTAATATATTTCTCGATAAATGTGTTGAAAAAGAAAATATTAATATATTTATTAAAAAGTAATGTGTTTGACCATTAAATAACAATAAAAGCATTATTGGATCAAATTATTAGTGACTAAAATCTTTTATGGCCAAATTATTGACCATATGTATTTTAGCTATTAATCTAAAAACATTTTTATTCAATTTAATATAGTTTGAATATATTTTTAACGTTGTTTTCTTGTAATTAATTTTAAATTTAATGTACTTACTTTACATAAACATAGGGATCAAAATTAAAATTTATCAATAATCAAGGTACCACAAATTTTAATCTCATCATTTTTTTTTACACAATGTCATCTTTACACTTCTAGCTATGTACAATTAATATAGCACATAGTACAACATTTATACACATATTTCCTTTTTCATTTTATATATATCTTTTTAATAAAGAAGGGGAAGGACAGAAAATTTATATTTTCTCTCCATTCTTCTCTTTTTTCCCAATTTGTGAGCCCTCCAAATCACACTCAAAGTGCCACTCATTCTGCTGCTACATGCACTAAGAAGAAGCTGTCCTTTTGTAGCTACTGGGCACTGTAAAACCCTTTGAAATTTGTCATCTTTTTCTTCTTCCCCATACTGTAGGCGACACTAGAATGCAATTCAAGAATTTCTCCCAACTGTTTCTGTGAGGAGAAAACAAGAAACACAGTGTGGTACAGATTTGGTATACCCTTTATTTTTTTTCTTGTTTCTACGATTTGTGTTGGTAATTTAAATGGCATTCATTTGTAGTGGTTCTTTTTGAGTTACCCATTTGTTTAAAAGGGGTATTGACTGTTCATTTGCTTTATGTCTTGTTTTTGGGTGTATTAATTCGGGGTTTATTGACAGAAACCCTTGTTTCGAATTAACGTAGTTCTGCTTTGTGAGGTTTGCTGTTCTTGTAAACTAAAACTAGGGTTTTTGAGTGTGTTCTAGGGTTTGATTCTTGGTGGGGTTTGCTTCTTGCATGTGGGTTCTGCTTAGAATCTGTTACTGTTTTCTTGTTTTTTGTTTTTGAGTTTCACTTCCCTGTTAGACTCTGTTCTAGTCGTACTTTTTGCTTGAATCATTCATACCTTGGTGGAAATTGTTTTTCTGCCAATTGTTTTTGATGTTTGGTTGGATATTAGCAGTAGAAAAGGTTTTTGTTAGTTATATTTGCTGTTCTTGACTTTACTTTTGCTGTTCTTGACATTACTTTCGTCGTTCTTGACATTGTTATTTTCGCCGTTCTTGACATTGTTATTTTTGCCGTTCTTGACATCGTTATTTTCGTCGATCTTGACATGTTATTTTCGTCGATCTTGACATTGTTATTTTTGCCATTCTTGACATTGTTATTTTTGCCGATAGGTTTTGGTTCATGTTAATCAATTTGTGAAGTTACAACACTTCTAAAAGATTAACAAAACACTGTATTGATGAATCTGATTTAAAGTTGGCTTACATTGACTATTTTCCTTGTCTGGAAATGGCGGTCAGATTAGATTCTTGTTAAAGCTGCATTTCTGGGTCACCTAGTGATTTTTAAACTTCTCTTTTCAGCTGCAGTGTAGAAAAACATGGAGGAAAAAAGTCTGTCATCGAAAGTATCGGATGGGATTGTTAAACGTATCAAATTTGGTTTGGCTACACCACAGGAAATAGTGAGTACAAGTTTATGCAACTTTAGCATTTGTTTGTTACAAGGTTTTCGAGAAAAAGTAAACCAGGCTTTAGTCTGTACACACATTTTATCAAACAACTGGGCATTTCATACTTCCTGACATAATCTCGATGAATAGTGCTTGAAATTTTTACTTTTTTGAAGACAAAGTAGTTTTTAGTCATTTTCTAAACTTTTCAAGTAATTCTACCAACTGTTCCTAGTTTAACTATGAACCAATTACCCTTACAATTAAGTTTCTGACTTGAATACTGTTTTATACTATGTGTCAGTTACAAATTCTTTTCCTTTCTGGTGTCTGGCAGTGTAAATCATCTATTAGCGATTGTCCGATTACCCATCCGAGCCTACTTTTAAATCCTTTCCTTGGTCTGCCTCTCGAAGCTGGCAGATGTGAATCCTGTGGTACTGCGGAGCCTGGCCAATGTGAAGGTACTAAAACATTTTCATCTATATCACTTTTATTGTTTCTAATAGAGATAGGGGTAATGCTAAGCTGCTAGTGAAGTGTATAAACAAGAATAGTCCCACTTATTGATATGTCATGCGTATATCAATAGATCATTGAAGTTGAGAAGTTGACAGGGATTAAATACTGGCTTCATGCATTGTTGAAATTATATGCGAGTGTTGTGTTCTTCTTCAGAAGGCTCAAGTAACCCGATTTGTCTGATTCAGGTCATTTTGGATACATTGAGTTGCCCATTCCTATTTATCACCCTGACCATGTCAGTGAGTTGAAAAAGATGCTAAGCCTGCTTTGCTTGAAGTGTTTAAAGATGAAAAACAGAAAGGTATTAGATCTCATTAATTTCTCCTTTATAACATAATAAGTGAATTATTTTTCGTTTCTACAAAGATTCTACTGGAGGAAGTTTAAGATCAGTAAAATTGATGATTTTCATGGACTTGTATTTGGAAGGTGCTTTGTGCATGTTGTTTCTCTTGATTCCTGCATAGATGTAAAGTTATTCAATTTTGCCGCAAAAGCAATCTGTGCGATCTTCTAACCTTGTTGAAACAATACTCAGTTTCAGGTCAAGAATGCTGGTGTTCTTGAACGAATGTTGTCCTCATGTTGTGAGGTGAGTATCTAGCAACCCATGTAATAGTGTTTATACTAATAAACAAAATATTGTGGTTGGGTATCAGCATTTATGTGCCTCCAAATTGTTCAGAGTTTCTTATTTGGTGTAAACACAGTTATTCTTTTTGGTATATTAAACAAGCAAGGTCAGGTTTTAATCTATTCCTTGTCCATGTGATGATTTGCATGGTTTCCGCTTTATATGCATTTAACTCTTTCTGTTTTTTTTTTCCTATTGCAAATAATGAGACACCAACCAAAAGTTGCAATTCAAAGCAATTTAAATGATGGGGATGTGATAGTAATTATTATATGAACTACATAGAGGTTTAATAAGACCCTTCATCACTTCTTTTGGAGAGTATCACTACTTTTTGTTCCCTCTAGCTAGTGTCCTTTTCTTTTGTACTTCATATAATAGTGTGCATTTTTTTTGTTAACAGTGAGGCCGGGCCAGCTTGCGCACACCTCGACTAATAGTGTGTGATTTTACCCAACCCTTTTTACTTGTCCCCCTGCCTCTTAGCTAGTAATGCAAGTATTGTTAGCCTCTTCACTTCTTTCAACGAGATAATGAAGTTTTCTTATTGGGAGCATAGAGTGGTGGTCCCTTTTCTGTCTTTCTATTAACAAAAATGAACGTTTGACCAAAAAGTTAATAGAAAAGAATGAAGTTTTGAAAAAGTGGTCTTTCATCCTTAACTCCAGCCTTACTCACAGAAGCGGCTTGCAGGCAGGGTGAAAAAACCAAGTAGGGAGGAGGATTGTGCATAGTGCAGAAAGAAGATGAGGTGTCTTAACACTTCTAAATTTTCGTGATACATTATTTTTGAATTTTGACTATCAATAGGCATCCTTTCATGCTGTCTTTTATAATTTGGTTAGATTAAGTAGGTCAACAACAACGACATACCCAGTAAAATATCGGAAGGTAGAGTGTACAGAGACTTTACCCCTCGTGGAGGTAGAGAGGTTATTTCCGAAGGAGGTTATATTAAGTAGGTCAATGCCCTAAGATTGGAATGTCATATTTAAATCCGATAATTCAACAAGTGTAGGAGTATACATGTACTTGTGTTTTATGTGGTGAAACAATCACTATGTTTAGTTCATGACTTCTTGAAGGGATTTGCCTTCTTTTTGACATTCCTAAATATAGTAGACTGATAAACTGACTATCTCTTCCACATTCACCTATTTGCTTATCTGTTCGTTGGGATATGTATTTTAACTGTTTATCTGAACAGTGTTGTCTTACGACGACTGTTAAGAAGAGATTCCCTGTAGGAGCTAAAAGAAAAGGATTTCAGGCTTGTTCCCTAGCCATAATCCTGAACTGAAAGATATTCAGCTCTTTATTTGACTATGAATGTTTTAAAGCTGGAGTCTGTTTAAATTTGTAGTAATTTTTCTTATTGCATGTATAACCAGAAGCTTAACTTTCTTCTTGAGTGATGTGATTTATGGGTTTAATATATTCTTATGTAATGTAGGATGTCTCACAAGTCTCAGTATATGAGGGCAAGACCTCAGATGGTGCTTCCTATTTGGAGTTGAAAGTACCAAAAAATGCTGCAAAGCTTCAAGAGTGGAACTTCTTGGAGAAATATGGCTACCGCTACGGTGACGGTTATTCTCGACCTTTGCTTCCTTCCGAGGTTAGTTTCTCAGTCTCTGTAGTATCACTCCACAGCTTAAAAATAGGGTCTGAAGAAAAGCTGCTTATAAATAGTTAATTTTTGTATTGAGCTGAATTGAATTGGATCATAATGTCTTTGTTCTACTTGTTGAGTTACTCATAAAAGTAAGTAGCTTTCTGGAGCCTCTTGATCTGTTTCTAGTGGTTAATGTATTAGATTTTGGCTGTGTTTCCTATGCTGCCCTTCTGATATCAAAGCTTCATGATTCCATCACTGATCACTTAGACGTCCATGCGAATCCATTGCTTGTGAAGTCACAGCTTTGGCATTTCCTGGCAAACCAAAATGATTGGCAGCTGGGAAAATTGTGACTGCATTACTAAAAGGTGATAACCCTTGCCCTTTCGTTCATGCCTCACGATTCTGACACTGAAACCTGTGTCAGAAGAGTATACTGATGCAGTCTCTATGATTTATGAATTCTGACCTTCTTGACAATTAAACCCATTTTATAATTATCTTATAGAAAGACCAACTGAGAAATGTGCCTAAAGATATTCTTTAGGGGAACCAACAAAGAGGGGAAAATGAACTGATAGTGATACTAATATTATGCTTGTTGATTTTTTTTTTTTCTGTGGTAGTGCAATTGACCCCCCTAGAAGGAGGGTGGGAATGACTAGGTTGATTTCTCTTTCACTGGAAATCAGTATTTTCTTCTAGTGACAATGTTTAAGTTGGGATTTTATGAAATGTTATTCTTGTTAATGTATTTAAACTTTTGATGATATTGGTGATTTAATTTGTTGGATCATCCCCCTTGATCAATTTCTTGGCAGTTGTACCTATTTTTTATAAAATGTTCTGGAGTTCCCTTTCTGGTTCGTCAATCAGTTTTCTTTGCATTGATAATTTCTCATTGCCAAAATTCAATTTTGTGTTCTGGCTAAAAGATATCTGGTTCAATTTGCTTTCTCTTGTTTTCATTTTCACACACGATTTTAGGTTCTTGCCATTTTGAGAAGAATTCGTGAAGATACAAGAAAAAAGCTATCAGCTAAAGGCTATTTCCCACAGGAGGGATACATCCTGCAATACTTACCAGTACCTCCTAACTGTTTGTCTGTGCCTGATATATCTGATGGGAATAACATCATGTCTTCGGTAAGACACTTAAATTGAATCTTATATATTATTGGCATACACTTGTCTATGTCAAGTTGCAAGTTTTCACAATTTCATGTTGCTTTTTCAGGATCACTCTATAACAATGCTCAGGAAGGTGCTGAGGCAGATTGACATAATTAAAAGTTCAAGATCTGGTACACCTAATTTTGAGGCTCATGAAGTGGAGGCAAACGATTTACAAGCAGCAGTTGTCCAGTATCTCCAATTTAGGGGGACAGGCAAGGTACTGAGTCTGCTTTTATTGTTAAAACTTGAATTTGAACAATGATCAACTTTTGCCATCTGCTTGGAGTGGTTTGTGATTTTATTGTTTCAGTCTTGCAATGTTATGTCCCTCATAAATCATATCATGGAAGTAGTTTGTAGCACTTGCAATTTCTAATAATTAATTATCGCACCACTTTGTGCTTTTGCATTGTCTCCTTGGCAAGACTAATTTTGTTTTTTTGAGTTTTCGACAGTTTTCTGTTTCTTCTTTAATTCCTGAGTATATGTCAAGTGTATGCACTTATGAGACTTGGCTAATTTACAGTTTTAAACAAACCGAAAGTCAATGACCCCATAGTTAAGGTAGTGACTTCGAACTGTTGTGTCTCATATTTGAAGAAAGCATAGATCTTTCTGTTTCTGTGTTTTCTTTTGTAGTTTATTGAGTGTTTATTTGATTTAGCTAGGGAGTATCTTTTTATTACCAAGCAATTTAAGAAATAGCTCGTCTGCTCAAATAAGTTCCTCATTATACTTTACTCCCAAAATTGTTGGTTCCATGTAACATAGAAGGAAATGTGGAGAGAAGATGAAGATGGTTGGTCACCCTAAACTGCACAGTGTATTCTAACAGTCTTGCTGAGGTTGATATCAATTTGGTGGGGTGGGTGGGGGAACAGTGATAGATTCATTCACTGCTTCAAGTAAATGGCCGTGATCTTGTTTTGTTGTGGAGAACAGGACTGTAGCTTTTGTGATTTCATCTGTTACTGAATAAATAGGGAATGTTCTAGGAAGTACCTAATCTAGGATGAAAATTCTACTGTCTGAAAGTGTGTTTTTCTGCAAATCAGGTAATGTAGGAAAACAGAGAATTTCTGGGTTTGAGTCGAAACTTTAGTTCTCTGATATTAGTTCATTAATAATTAATGTTCTTCCACTGATACTTTTGTATCCATGCAATGAAGATGGTCTCATTGTCTTTTTCATTCTCAATACTAGGCATCCCGTGATGTTGATAAACGTTTTGGAATACACAAGGAAGCAGCTGATACCACCACTAAAGCCTGGCTAGAGAAGATGAAGACCTTGTTCATCAGAAAGGGGTCTGGTTTCTCATCTCGAAGTGTCATAACTGGTGACCCATACAAAGGGGTGGGTGAGATTGGTTTGCCATGTGAAATTGCTCAGAAAATCACTTTTGAGGAGAGAGTAAGTCAGCACAATATGGCATATTTACAGAAATTGGTGGATGAAAAGCTTTGCTTAACCTATAAAGACGGGTCAAGTACTTATTCTTTGAGAGAAGGGTCAAAGGGGCATACATTTCTACGACCTGGGCAAATAGTGCATAGGAGGATAATGGACGGTGATACTGTTTTCATTAACAGGCCACCCACAACACATAAGCACTCCCTCCAAGCCTTATCAGTGTATGTCCATGATGATCATACTGTGAAGATCAACCCACTTATGTGCGGCCCCCTTAGTGCTGATTTTGACGGGGACTGCATTCATTTATTTTACCCTCAGTCCCTTTCTGCCAAAGCAGAGGTTTTGGAGCTTTTTGCTGTAGGGAAACAGTTGCTGAGTTCTCACACCGGTAACTTCAATTTGCAGCTTGCCACCGACTCATTGCTGTCGTTGAAGTTAATGTTCTCACATTACTTCTTTGATAAAGCAGCTGCCCAACAGTTAGCAATGTTTCTTCCGATGGCCTTACCTGATTCTGCTGTAGTAGATGTTCGTAAATCTGGTGCCATGTGGACGACCTTGCAGATCTTGGGGGCTGCTTTACCGGATGGCTTTGATAGTTGTGGGGAGACTCACACAATTGGGAAAAGTCAGTTCCTTGGAATAGATTACCACAGAGACTTGATTTCATCAATTCTGAATGATGTTATCACATCTATCTATTTTATGAAGGGTCCGAATGATGTATTGAAGTTCTTTAATTCTTTACAGCCTCTTTTAATGGAAAATTTGTGCACAGAAGGTTTTAGTATTAGTCTCCGAGATTTCTACATGTCAAAGGCTGTTAGGGATGGTATCCAGGAAAGAATTCAGTGCATGTCGAAGTTGCTACATCATTTGCGGTCATCCTATAATGAATCCGTAGAAGTACAATTGGAGCATCACTTGCGTAACGAGAAACTTCCAGTTATTGACTTTGTGCTCAAGTCGTCTGGCATGGGTGTTCTAATTGATTCCAAGAGTGAATCTGCCTTTAATAAGGTGGTTCAGCAAATTGGTTTCTTAGGCTTGCAAATATCAGACAGGGGCAAATTTTACACAAAGACACTGGTGTATGACATGGCTCGACTGTTTCAGAAGAAGTATCCTTCTGTTGGTACTAACCCTTCCGAGGAATTTGGGTTGGTTAGAAGTTGTCTGTTCTACGGGTTGGACCCTTACCAGGGGATGATTCATTCGATCTCCAGTAGAGAAGTGATTGTCCGCTCAACCAGGGGATTAACAGAACCTGGGACATTGTTCAAGAATTTGATGGCCATTCTCCGCGATGTAGTCATTTGTTATGACGGGACTGTTAGGAATGTTTCCAGCAACTCAATTATTCAGTTTGAATATGGGTCTAGCGGTGGGTCAGATTTACCAAGTGAATTTTGTGCTGGTGATCCAGTTGGAGTGTTGGCTGCAACTGCTATGTCCAATCCTGCATACAAGGCAGTTCTTGATTCATCTCCAAGCAGTAATTCCTCCTGGGAGATGATGAAGGTAGTGCTTGGAAACAAGTTTTTTGTCTGACACTTAGTTCTGACCAGCTATGCACTCATCTAACTGTTTTCCGCAACCCCTTTTTCTTATTTCAGGAGATACTGCTTTGTGGAGTGAGCTTCAAGAATGATGTTTCTGACCGTCGCGTAATCCTTTATCTGAATGATTGTGGATGCCGTAGAGGGTACTGCAGAGAAAAAGCGGCGTACGTTGTCAAGAATCATTTGAGTAAAGTATGTCTTAAGGATGCTGCTGACGAGTTCTTGATAGAGTAAGTATGCTATTCTTTCAATTTTTCTGCTGCCACTTTCTTATCTACTAAAGTGTGTGCACCTCCTGCTATCCTGTAATGTGAGCATACTATGACCAGATTGTCACCAACGTAGTTACTGCTTCAAACATATTTTGCTTGGTCTAATGGAATTGGATTGCCGGTTTACAAGTTATTTCATTAGACTGCCCTAGCAATTCACTTGGTTCTGAAAATTGTCAGTCGAACTTTTGCTGCAATTCTCTGAGGCCTGCAATTGCCTTTTGTTATTTTTAGATTTTAGAAGTCCATTTTGTTATGCTGCCCAAGTGGTATTTCTGGAACTACTTTCAGAACAGAGTTTTTTTTTCTTCTTCCAAATCTTTTAAATTTGGGATAAAGTATAAGATTTATCCACGAAGTAGAAAAGCGTCATAGAAAACATGAGTATCTGCTCATAGAACCCATTGTTTCTACTTACCGAAATATCAAAGGTGCTCTAAAAGTATGAAAGACCAAAAAAAGTTTCTCTAATACGAACAAGACTTTTTCCCTCCCTGAAGGCGAAGGGAGTTGAATCAGCTACCAGAAGGTGGAGACACCCTTCAGAATTTGAATGACGATTACTGTTATTTTTCGAGTATTTATTCTTCTCATGATAAAGATCTGGTCAGTTCTCCCCAGATGTATCAGACATGAAAAACTTGTATATTCCGTTCATAAACTATCAAGTACTTTAGTTCCATTGTCGTAATTTTGACTTTGTTGTATTTTTTTTTCTTCAATTTAATAGCACCACCTATTGAACATATAGTTCATTCCTTTCCATTATAAAGATACTAAAACATTTACTTCTCAATCTCATGCTAAACCTATTGATTGTTGCTCAAATTTGGAATTTAAGTTTGCATTATTATATCTCAGTTCAGATTTTACATATCCATAAATTGTGTGATACAGTAGCCAACTCTGTGAGAGGAAAAATGAAAATTATCTAATTAGCTTTATTTGGTGATCTTATTGCTTCTGTCTTGTAGATACGCAGGCCAACAAGCAGGATATGAGAATTCTGAAACAGGGACAGGCCTCATTGGTCATATTCGTCTCAACCAGGTTTTACCTATTTTTCAAACTTACAAGCTTTGGAGTAATTTTTTGTGAACTTTTGTGTCACTGATACTGGTAGTTGTTGTATTGTGTCATTGATACTTCTGCTTGGGTTGACAGGGGCAGCTGGAAAATTTGGGAATCAGTGTTCTTGAGGTTCATGAAAGATGCCAAGAAAATATCAGTTCATTCCAGAAGAAAAAAAAAATTGGCAATCTTTTCAAGAGAATAGTTTTGTCAGTGAGGTGAAACACTATCTTTCACTTGTTGTTTGGATATCACTTAGCTTGCTATTTCATCAATCAGTATGTTAAAAAGTTAATTTAGCATCACAACCACCAGATTCTGAATGCACCATATGGTTAAGTAGACAGTTTGATTTTAATGAGTATGTAAATATTGTTGTGTGTGTATACATCTCTAGAGGAGGGAGTCTTAGAAGCTCTTTATTTGTGTTAGCACTGCAGATCCACATCTGTGAAACTGTAAACATGACACACACCTTTTTTTCAAGTCATCCTACTTACCTGGATATGACTCTTATCAATTTAGAGAAGAGGCTAGCGGGATGGCAAAAAATGATATTTGTCCAGAAGAGGAAAGAAAGTGTTACTTAAGAGTATTCTTTCTAGCATACCCACATATTCCTTGTATCTGTTTCTGTCTCCAGCCATTGTTACAATAAAATTTGGGACTCCAAAGAAACTTTCTATGAGATTCCACTAGGGATGGGGGAGTTTCACTAGGTGCTTTGGAGACTGTTATGATTTCGAAGTGTTGGGGTGGTCTTGGGGTTAAAGACCCAAGAAATAAGGCTTTATCTGGAAAGTGGTTTTGGAGATTTGGGTCCGAGGTACGTACTACGGTGGTAGCGGAAAAATATGGGGTTTTAGAAGGGGAATGGAGGACTAAAATTATCATTATCTTTTTGGGTTTGTATTATGGAGGAATTTATCAAAGGGATGGGAAAATTTTAGAAGCGATTTGTGTTTTAAGGGATTAGATTAGTTTTTGGGCAAATAAGTGGTGTGGGTAGAACGAGTTGAGGGAAGTCTTCCCTAATTTTTATCGTGTGTCCGTCCAAAGAGTTAATGGTCCAACCAATTTGCTAATCTCACAAGGAGATTATTCACAGGGACTCGGGACTTAAGTTTCAGAAGGAATTTTCATGGTTGGGAGATAAGAATTTCACAATTTGGTTGAGTTATTGTATGGGTTAGTTACACAGAACAAATCTCCGCATGCATGGAGATGGGGGAGAGTGGAGATGGGTTATTCAATGTTAACTCTTATTATAAGAGGCTAGTAGTACGAGAGGAATTTACTTCCCTCCTGACTCCATTTGGATTCCTAGAGCACCGAGGAAGGTGTGCGTCTTTATTTGGTTGGTGGCAATGGGTGCAATCTTAATAACGGAAAAATTTAGGATGAGGAGGATCAACTACATTAGTTGGTGCTTTATGTGCAAGAGTGCAGGTGAAAATGCAGACTATCTCTGTTGCACTTCAAGGTGGCTAATTAGTTATGGAGGGTGGCTCTCAAGATGTTTGGGATGCAATGGTTCATGCCAGACACAGTTAAGGAGGCATTGCAAAGTTGGTCTCATAGGATGGGAAAGAGAATCCCAAGGGCATGGAGAGTTGCCCCTTTAGCAATCATGTGGGTCATTTGGAAAGCGCATAATAGGAGGGCTTTTGAAGGGATCAAACAAGATTTTGTAAAAATGCAAAGTAGTGTTTTGTCTCTAGTTGCTTTTTGGTGTTTTTACGAGTTCCTTATTTGTATAGAGGATTGGATCTCTTTTGTTGAGAACCATATTTTGATGTAGGTTCTCTTCTTTTGGTATACTGCTTGTATTTACCTTAACAAAACAAAGGTAGGGGATGGGAGGAGAGTAGAATTCTGGGACATAGGTGGTGCAGGTACAATACCTTTAGAAATACATTCCCATACCTACACAAAATTTCAAGCCAAAATGATATGACAGCTGATCAACCTTAAGGTCTCAAAGTTGAGAAGAAGCTTTAATAGGTATCTACAAGATTGGAAGGTGACAGCTTTAATATTTGATTGACTTGCTCCATACATATAGCATACTGCAGGATCTCCACGATATATGGGTGCTGTTTGTGTATGAAGATTGGGAGTTGTTTGTAGAAAACCACCTCTTTTTGTAGTTTTTCTACCTTTTGCTATACTAGTATATGGTCTCTTCTTGCCCATTTATTATTAACATCTTATTACGTTATCAAGAAACATTTTAAAGGTGTAGTAGTCCACACCTATGTCAAGCAATCAACTGTGCCTCATTCCAAAACTTGTCAGCTTCGGCTATATTAATCTTTATATGCAGTCTCTGCTCTCTTCGGATCTATTTCATTTCATATCTATTTCTACATGTTAGGTAGATGGTGGCTATCCGTGGACTTGGGACTAAATTCATGTATTTACATGTCCTAGAAGACGATTTATCTTTGATGTGTTAGTATCAATCAATAACTAAACTCGAGCCCAATAATGTTAGCATATGGCTAAATGAATCCTCTGAAACCATTTTTTCTTTTAGGTCATTGCAGTACAAGTCATTTCAATATTACTTTGCCTCTAATTTATTCGGCAAAATTAGCGATTCTCTAAAACTAGAGGTTCTCTAGATCTCATGCTTATTGCCTATACTTTTGACTAAAAAGGCGATTCTTTCATTGAATGAACCATTGAAAGATAAATTGACATCAATCTAGTATCCCTTGCATGTTAGTTTGTACCATCTGTATGAACCACATCCCAAGGATGCCTAATTATTATTTTCTGTGGAAAATATATCTTATTGCACATTTACATCATTGTGAATTTTTATTTTATGCAGTGAATTTTGTTCGTTTTGCCACAATTCTGGAAGTAAGTGTCTGAATGCACCATGTTTGAGGTTCTCTTGGCCAGATGCGAGTGACAATCACTTGGAGAGGGTTTCTCATATTCTTGCTGATATGATATGTCCAATATTGTTGGATACAGTTATCAAAGGTAGTTTTGTTCCTCTATATTTGAGTGTGTTTGTGGTCATTTTTACGGTTACAATATTAAGAGTGTGCTTGTGGCCATTTTGAGTTAAATCCTTCTCAGAGCTTGTAGTTAATTGAGTATGTCCCTCTTCTAAGTCTCCCCTATCTTTCATTGCTGTTTGATAAACACAGTTTTGCTGGAAGTTATAATTTGCCTGCTTTGTGGTTTGATTTGGCATCATAAGGATGGTGTTAACCATGACTCAGATAACTGAATAATGACCTGAAGGAGCTCCCTTTCTTTTATTGAGTCACGTTATTTGATTAAAAGAGCACTCTTATGGGAGAGAAGTGGCTAGGACTCTGTGTTTTTGATGTTTTGTTTCGGAAGGAACCTCTAAAATTTCCACGTCTCAAGAGCGTAGTTGATGTCCTAAACGCATGCTAAAGCAGAAGCTCTGTCATGCTACTTTACTTTAGCATTCGAAACATTGGAAAAATGGTGTTGGTGTGAAAAAGAGCCAAGTGTTCGAGGGATGTTGCAGTACTTAGTTGGGTTTCTGAGTTTGCAAAAGACATTGAGAGGATGAAGAAAGGAAAAGTAATGCTGGAACTACTAAAAACTCTATTATGATCTCTATATTTTTTGCAACAGCCATGTTATACCCCAAAAAACAGTAAAGAAATACATCTGTACTTACTGCTAACTACAGAGTCAGTTGCTCTAAATATTTCTTGTATTCTTTTCCTTCTAGATGACCCACCAGAGTGCTGATTAATTGAGTTCCATGTTTTCAGCCTTGCCTTTCCTATTCCTTTAAAGCTCCAGCTTTGCAGCAGTTCCATTGTTTGACCTTGGCATCATCCAATTAATTCCCACTGTTCATACATTTCGAGAAAGAAGATTACACTTATGAACCTCCCTTTTTGTTTGTCCTGATCTGAACTTACATTCAAAATCTATTTCTATTGAGTGCTGAAACTTGAAATGTCTAGAAGCTGGTGTATCAGTTAAAATGAAAAACGGATGGCTTCTGTATCATGAAAAGAAGGTAAATGTTTTTGATTTTTAAGGTTTCTCTTTTGAATGTTAAAAACCCAAGTTGGATAAGCAGAAAATATGGTAGTTAAGAACTGCTAACAAGTGTCATTAACAGTTAGTACTGTCTGAGAATTAAGATTACGCTAATAAGCTTCCCATTTTGTCTATCCTTTCCAAGGTCAAAAGGTTGATGGTTGTTTGTCATAAATAAGGTAAAACATTTTGAAGAGATTCTCTATTCTTGTTGGTGTCATCTTAGGGTGTCAAAGTATATACATTCAAGTCCTATAATTTGTATTTTTCTGTTATGGCTTCTTGGGACAACTGGAGTTTGCGAAGAATTGTAAGAACGTTATACTTCACTTTTTCTTGGAAATGAATACGTGATACTAATATAGTACACTCGTAACGTACAGGTGATCCAAGGGTTTCAAGTGCAAATATAGCGTGGATTTCTCCTGACACAATGTCTTGGATTAGGAGCCCTTCCAAGAGTCAAAGAGGTGAATTAGCTCTGGATATTGTTCTCGAGAAAGAAGCTGTTAAGCAAAGGGGAGATGCTTGGAGGATTCTCATGGATTCTTGTCTTCCTGTCATCCATCTGATAGACACTACGCGCTCCATCCCATATGCAATAAAGCAAGTCCAAGAACTGATTGGAATTTCTTGTGCTTTTGAGCAAGCTGTTAAGGTACCATTAAATGCCTTGACTTTCTTTCTTTAGCGTGGTAATGCTCTGTGGGATACACTCCGAAACATTGTTATGAACAAACGTACGGCCTTCTCAGCATCTCCTCTCTTGAATACTGAATGTATCTGTGAAGCCACTTACTGAAACTTGGAGGTTGAAATACATCTTTCCACGAGACATAAGATTTCAAATAGTAATTGTATATGAGTAAATCTGATCTATCCATATATCTGTGACCTTTCTGAGATTACTATGGTGATTGATTCAGCTGCATTCTTATCCTTAATCATCTTGATGACCAATTTTTTCTACCTAGTGTGTACTTGACAACCTTATATGTGCAAAGCAAGAAATATTACCCAAAGGTGTTCCTTTAAATTCGTAATCTCAAAATACTTACAATATGGTTTCTTTTGCAGCGCCTATCAACGTCAGTTACAATGGTAACGAAGGGTGTTCTCAAAGACCACCTAGTTCTATTGGCTAATAGCATGACATGCGCAGGAAATCTGGTTGGTTTCAATGCTGGTGGAATAAAAGCATTATCTCGATCATTAAATGTGCAGATACCATTTACAGAAGCAACACTATTTGTAAGCCACATAAATTTTCTTCTGTTCTGTACAACACTTCATTTTGACAACTCCTTCGGTGAGCTATCTTTTTAATCAGAGTCCTATTTATTTATTTATTTATTTATTTTTTTATCTTTCTTAGACCCCAAGAAAATGCTTTGAGAGGGCTGCTGAAAAGTGCCATGTCGATTCTTTGTCAAGCATTGTGGCTTCTTGCTCCTGGGGAAAGCATGTGGCAGTTGGTACGGGATCTCGATTTGAAGTCCTCTTGAACACAAGAAATGTATGTGTTCCTTTTAATATCTACTTGGTATTGTCTTTAAAATAAAAAAAAAATATTTAGTTGGTATTGGAGTGCGGTACATTGATTTTTGATTTGATTGTGTCATGCCACTGGTCGATAACTGCTTTTCACATACAACAATTTCTCTATTTATGTCTCGTTCATTCATTAATTGGCCAGACAGAGTTCAATCAAATTACAAATCATTGCATGCTCAAAATAATTTTGTAGCTGTGTGACATCACTTCTCTGTCATGATTGCTCTATTGTGTTTGCATGTTATGTTTTGGAGCACCTGTTTTCCACTTCTTCAGTAATAGCCTATTTTCCTTTTCTATCAGTCCCAAAATGGTGCCCACTTCTAAGTTGTAACTTTTAAAGTCGGACCAATTTTACTAGTTTCAATACATGTGCTCCTGAGCCAGTCAAACTAGCACAAAAGTAATGGAGAAAGTATCTAGCTAGAGATATAAGTTCCAACATTTATTTCTTTTCTTTTAGGATAATTAAATTATGCTTTGATGTTACACCCCTCTACTATGGTCCTTTTGAGATAGTATGTGAGAACCAAAATTGTGATCAAAGGATGCAGAGAAGTGTTCTGTTGACCTTCCTTTTAATGATTAGCTTGTCTAAATGTGTTTATGTGACTGTATAAATTAAAATTCAAAAATTACCAATGTTTTATGTATTACAAGTGTAACCTGTGCACGTTTATCCATACATGTATGACAACAAATTGTTGACTAAAAAGGTCTATATTTCTTTAAACTTCATGCCAAAGAAATAAATCTGATTTTGTAGATAGTGAGATCTTAGGTTTAAACTTGGATGCATTTTTCTTGTTTCTTTTTAATTTTTTTAAAAAAATAGGTATTAATGTGCCTCAAACACCTGGAGGGTTCTGATACTGTTATGTGATCTCTGTCATTGGCTAAGTTTGCTTCCTGCGGCAGCATATTGCAGTAGACTTGAAAGTTGCTTCTTGTCTCCTTGAAGTGGAGGCAAACACATTCTGTCTAATACCAAAAGTAAAGTAGACACTTCAATGATCAATAAAAATATAATGACTAAGTTTATCGTATATTTGTATGCATGTACAAATGCTAAAAAAGTGTCATGCATGCAAACACTGCATAGGAAGCTTATTCTCTCATGTCTAGACAATTTGTGGAATAAGATATTTAATGAAACATGTAATCTTCATTGAATTAGTTGACTCTTCTATACAGATTATGACGTAATTTTAAAAGTGAAAAACTATGATTAAATCAGGAAAGAAATACCATGTTAAAATCCGGAAAAATTAACCGGAATACTGTAAAATTTTGAGCAAGGGCATTGCACTTTTTTGGTAGACCATGAGCAATTATGTTGAAATTGAAATTATAATTGCTTGATCCTCTATGGCCATTAGACGCAAATTTGTGTTTCAAGCAGGTTGACAACGTTTTACTTGGTTGGAAGTTCTGTAGTTATCATAAATGACTTTCTTGACCTTTACCATTAAGTTGGACTTTGAACCAGCTACAACTAGCATGTGTGTTTTCTTCTATCGCATCCTTCCTACTTTAATGGTTTAGTGCACTTTAGTTATTTTGTCTGATAAGCAACTGAATATTTATTCGTTGTAGTTGCATATTTTCTTGGTTGAGCGTCTAGACTGAAACTAACATGTGAAAGTCTTTTCTTTGCAAGGTTGAATGGAATATACCAGATACACGTGATGTTTATAGCTTCCTACACTTGGTGAGGAGCACCTCTGCTCAAGAAGTTGAAGGTACCAGTTGTCTTGGTGCAGAAATTGATGAACTAGAGGAAGATGAAGATATGGGATTATACTTGTCTCCCAATAGGGACTCTGGTTCTGAAATGCCCACTTTTGAAGATAGAGCTGAATTTGATTATAATGAAAACTTAGATGAAGGAAAGCCAAGTGGCTCTGCATGGGAGAAGGCCTCATCTGAGAGTGTCAAATCTGGTGGTAGCTGGGATATGGCTGGCAAAACCCAGAATGGCGCTGAAAAGGGTGTCAATCAGTCAGATTCCTGGTCTGCTTGGGGTAAAAAGGTTGATGGAAGTAATCCTCAGCAATCTGGGGTTACAGAGGAGTCAGAATCTTGGGGGAAAAGATCAGAAAGAGATGGTGGTTCTTCGTGGGGGCAAAAGGTTGAGACTCACCAATCTGGGAAGGAACAGGAGTCAGGATCTTTATCCTCCTGGGCGAAAAAGGGGGAAACAGATGGTGGTTCTTCTTGGGGGAAAAAGGCGGAAACAGATGGTGGTTCTTCGTGGGGGAAAAAGGCGGAAACAGATGGTGGTTCTTCTTGGGGGAAAAAGGCGGAAACAGATGGTGGTTCTTCGTGGGGGAAAAAGGGGGAAACAGATGGTGGTTCTTCTTGGGGGAAAAAGGCGGAAACAGATGGTGGTTCTTCGTGGGGGAAAAAGGTGGATAAAGATGGTGGTTCTTCTTGGGGGAAAAAGGTTGAAACTGAGAACAGCCCTCAACTATCTGCGAAAGAAGAGCAGTCAGGATCTTGGTCCTCATGGGGGAAACAGGTGGAAAAAGATGGTGGGTCTTCTTGGGGGAAAAAGGTTGATGAACCTGAGAAAAACCTGCACCAGTCTGGGAACGGTGAGCAGTCAGCTTCTGTATCCTCATGGGGGAAGGTGGAAAAAGATGGTGGGTCTTGGGGTAAAAAGATTGAGAGTCCCCAATCTGGGAAGGGTGAGGAGTCAGGATCTTTATCCTCATGGGGAAAAAAAGTGGAAACAGATGGTGGTTCTTCTTGGGGGAAAAAGGTGGATAAAGACTCTAGTTCATGGGGGAAAAAGGTGGATAAAGATGGTGGTTCTTGGGGGAAAAAGATTGAAACTGAGAATACCCCTCAACTATCTGGGAAAGAAGAGCAGTCAGGATCTTTGTCCTCATGGGGGAAAAAGGTGGAAAAAGATGGTGGGTCTTCTTGGGGGAAAAAGGTGGAAAAAGATGGTGGGTCTTCTTGGGGGAAAAAGGTTGATGAACCTGAGAATAACACGTACCAATCTGGGAGCGGAGAGCAGTCAGGATCTTGGTCCTCATGGGGGAAGAAGGTGGAAAAAGATGGTGGTTCTTTGGATGGGCCCAAACACTCAAATTCTGAGTCGTCTTGGGGAAAAGCTCCTAATGGTGGTGGAATAGGTTCAGGGACTGCTGAAGGCAATAAAAGGCCTGACCAGTCAGTTAATGATTGGAGCTGTAGTGTAAGTAGAGATGGGCAGTTAAATGAATCAACACATGATGACTCTACAAAAAATGGTGGTTGGAATTCTTCAACCGTTGGTGGTTGGAACTCTCATAAGGTTGGCGTTGAAGAGAGCGATAAGACACCTCAATGGGGTCAGCGCAGACGTAATGCAAAAGGAGATTTTAAGGAGAATTCGCGAGGTTGGGGCTCTGCTAGTGGTGGAGAGTGGAAGAACAACCGGCCTGCAAGATCAGCTGATGACTCCAATAGAGGTGGACATTTTACAGCAACAAGGCAAAAGATTGATCTTTTCACAGCAGAGGAACAAGAAATAATTTCAGATGTTGATCCTATCATGCTGAAAGTCAGAAAGATAATGCATGGGACAGTGTAAGTATTATGCTTCACTGAATTTACTGTATACATATTTGGTGATACGGCTACATGAAGAAACAATTAATTCCAGCAGAGAAATTGAACTTGTTTCCTGCTTAATTTTTCTGCTTAGAACTGTCTGCTACATGAGTTATAATTTGTTTGTGGTATTCTTTTCTGTCTGCAAATGTTTTGCCTGCATTATTTTTTCTGGGTTAGTCTCATTAGTGTTAGTGAAAAACAAGGGATCACAGCTTCCCTCGTTATGGTCAAGTTTTGGGATTCCAGAAAAAAAGAGGTTGACCAATGTTTTGGATAGAGAGGTGGTGGTATGAGCAAAAGGTCGTTCGAAAGGGGATTAGTTATAGTCATCTAGTGTGATAGGAAAGGTGAAAGTCATGGATAAAGAGAAAAGATCAATTTCCTTTCCATCCAAAAGTGGGGCAAATCAGATAGAATTAGACCTCTTGTATGGAACTTTTGTTAATGGCTTAATGCCGAAAAAGATGTAGCATTACACATAGACTAGGCACATATTAAAGTTTTCACAAAATTGGTGTCCATTACTTGCCCTGCCAATCAATAATGAAAAACTAGTAATACTTTTTTCCTTCCGCTCATCTCTGTTCTGGTTAGATGGTCTTTTTTCTCCCAACGGCGATAACATTTTCTGGTTTTATTTTCTTTATGAAGGAACAATGATGGTGACCCCTTATCTGCTGATGACCAGTCATATATTATCGACACGGTTCTCAATTACCATCCGGATAAAGCTGTCAAGATGGGAGCTGGTCTTGATTATATTACGGTAAGTGGCACTATTTAAAAAAAATAAAAAATTATAGCATTTTATAGTGCCTTCAAGATATTTTCTTACTCTTGACCATATTCTACTCAGATTGTTAGTACCAAGGTTTTGAGCAATTTTCTTCACTTGTTAAATTTTTTTAATTGTACAGCAAAGTGTGGACTCAAATATGTCAGGAAAGGGATTGTGTGAGCATATGATATAATTGTTTTCTGTACAGCTTTCTTCAAGTTGTACATTAGTATTGATACCAGTGGTTGTCAGCTCATCATATTCCAATTGATCGTATGAGCATTTGTGATATGATTGAATGTTTCAGCAAAGTGAATCGTGTCAGTATATTTGCTCATATTTGCAGAATTTGCTGCTTTCAGTGCTGGAAGTTGTACCAATTGTCTGAAGAGACCGAAAACCTTGTGTTAGCTTGCCTTTAGAATTAAGTTTTTACCTGGTTGCCATTAGACTTGAGCTTTTGGTTAGTTAGTACTTGCTTGAGTAACTTCTGTTATTCAGTTATGTTCTACTTATCCAATTTGAGTCTCCCCACTTCCATTATTGGAGAACTTTTCTTCAAGGGAGTAACTCATTTAATCAATCTATACAACTTTTAGCTGTCAAAGTTGTAACAGTCAGAGTGTGGAAGGCACCAAGTTGTTTTTATAAAAAGCTATGTTCAGAGAACTAATAAAACAAACAATTTAGGGGATGTAGAAAAGACGGACTTGGATGCTGAACTTGTTTTATTTAGTCTTCAAGTGAATGTCCACCTTTCTATAGTCGTTCTCAAAGTAATGCCCAATCTCATAAATACAAATCAACAGATAACACTCTAGCACAAAATACATTGGAACCCACTTTCTCATGTTTTCATCCAACTTTTATGTCTTCCACAGTTCTCTCACCTAATTCTAAGTTCTAACATTTTCACCTAAATTCTTTCCTCTTGAAATGGATGGGGTACTTTTTATAATTTTGGGGTTGGTGGGAGTTGCAAGTAGGTCCTACACGAAACTGAATTTTCTAACTTATCTCATAGATATCTTCCGAGTTATTGAGGAAGACAATGATTTTTTTATATATATCATTAGTACAAAGGCAGTGCTAGATGCCGTACGTACAAACCCATAAAAAGAAAAAGATGCAGCATAACTTTTAAATCTTCTGAAAAGAACTGTAGCTTCCTCAATACATTTTGAATTTCTATCCTTCCATATGGTACACCGTATGCAAGCAGGAACTTCCTATTTTCCATGTCTTCTTCTTTGACATGATGCTGCCCAGACTATTCCAACAGCTCCCTAGTTGATATTGGCATTGTCCATTTAATTCCTTTCATGTTTAGAAAAAGCTTGCACAGGTGATGACTGATTTCACTATGCAAAAAAAAGATACGAATGTTGTTCTCTGACTCCTTCCTACATCTTGAGCATAAAAATAATGTGTATCACTGGTAGGGGTTGAATCTATGCCTTCTGCTTAGGAAACAGACACTCGCTCCATCCACTGAGCTACATGCGGTTTGTTAGAGATCTTCTGAGTTTTCCCATCAAAACCGGTGAAAAAGGAATCATCATAATTTAGGAACTTCAAACCGTTAGGTCTCATATGCAAAGTCAATGAGCATATTTTGCATCTTAGGGTATTATTCTGTTGTATTATTTTCTTAGAACTATTGCATGTGTGTGTGCCCATAGTACACATTATGTTCTTCGTGGATCTAGTCTAGCCCAAGTTCCTCTTCCCATTACGAATCTTCTTTTCCGGAGGACTATTCTCATTCGCTAAAGAAATGATTTTTGTCATTGTGTTCAGATTTGGATGGTTACCCCTTTTGCTTCTTCCTTTTACTCTCCAGGTCAAATGCACTGGTCCCTACTTGCCCAGTGCTCCCTGCTATATCATTTGCTTCTAATGCACAGTATATTCCATTGAAATTTCAGTGGAAAGTGTTTAATCACATTATTTTCTGTGAACTTTATTTTTAATCTTGTTGCTAGCATGATCTTAGTTGCGCTTTTATCTTATATGTGTCAAAGTTACTTTCAGCATTTTATGACTTTTTAAGTTTTAGTTTCTGTGACCTAAGATTAAATCTGTGTAAACAGGTCAGCAAACATACAAACTTCCAGGATACTAGATGCTTCTACGTCGTCTCTACTGATGGTGCCAAGCAAGATTTCTCCACCCGGAAATGTTTGGAGAACTTTGTCAGATCAAAATATCCTGATAAGGCTGAGAGTTTCAATGAAAAGTACTTCAAGAAGCCGCCTCCACCTCGTGTCCCCAAGATTGCTTCTCCACCTAAGACTGCTTCTCCAGCACCATCAGTTGGTTGATCTTCTCCTTAGTTTGGATAGTTGTATAGTTAACTTGTCCGCCTTGTGTTAACTTATGGTAAAACAAAATGTGCATGTTGACAAATTGACAGTTAGAAAGGTTCTTGTGTATATAGTTTAGTCCTTTTTAACTTATACTAGAATTTTCAACAAAGTCCCTTTCAAGGCTGTTTGGCAACTGAAGCTTAGCCCAGAAGAACCTTTGTAATCCACCACTACTGGCGTTGATGATGATTGATATCTTCTTTTTCTCTATTTTGTTACTATTTCCATTTCTGTGTCTTTTTGTTTGCTTATTTTCCTTTGGTTAGTTTATGGCAGGGAAGAAAGAATATAACTAGGCATTTACCTTTCCCAGCTCTCAGAAATGGAGAAAAAAATATCTAAGTAAATACCTCAATTCAGCTATCATGGAGGACTTTTGTATTCATAGTTTATACATATAACCCCAACTTTATATTTTTACCTCTTCAGAAAAGAACACAAACCTCTGGAAAAAAGAAGAAAGCTTAATACATCAGCGCTAATTTCGATTCAACAATTGTACTCTCAAGTATTTTAGTTACTCTCTTGAATAATTTAATGTGTGTTGTCACTTGTATTTAATTGTGGACATTTTGCCTCATTAAGTCTTAAAATCTAATTATTGATAGTCAGAATGAAATTTTTACAAATTGGTTGTTTAATTGAAATAGTAGTAAATTCGCTGTCTAAATAAAATATTTTGATAAATTTGTTTATAATGTTCAACGAGAAAAGCATGGGGGACGCCATATAGCAGATATTTCTCCTACCTGGATATCGTTTTTTTTTTCTTTTTCTTTCTAAAAAGAGGATATGCAAAATTCATTCCATTTTTTTTTCTAGAAAAAGAGGAATATCTTGTTAACAAAAGAAAGTGGGAAGCTATGAGTAGTTTGTCTTGTCAATGGCTTTGTGGAGCGGGAGCCTATGCCTATCCTTCTGGAAGATTCTGCAATCTCTCATCTTCCAACACTAGCACCTCCTCCCTAGCTGGCTTCACCATATATTGCAGCAATTCTCAATTTACACCTCGAGGTCCCGGTCCCGGCCCCGGCCCCGAATCCTCGAAAAATGATCTCAAATTTGTTCTTCATGATGCTCTCGATGCGTCTGGGGTCAATACAGCCCATGCCCGGGTATGTATTTTTGTTTTCGATCAATTTTTCATTAGATTCAGATTTTGTTTGATTTTAGTTAGTTTCATATATGAATGTGTGATCATTAACAGATAGCGAGAGAAGGATTCTGTTCACAAATTCGAAAATTATCAAATATTGAGAGAGAAACCAGTATTTGCATTAATAGAGGGGTTGATTTAGGAAAAGCTGCTCTTCATATAGCAGCTGAGGATGATTCCCTTGTTTCGCATTCCTCTGTTCCGCTTCCTGTGGATGATTTCTTGGAGAGATTGGATCATCTTTCAATGGGATACTGCTCGCGATATAGCTCTTCTTTTACTTCCTCTCCGGAACACTTCATTCACTGTTTAGAAAAGTATTTGTACGTTAATAAGGTAATTAAGTTTATTTGATTCTTATCATGTTGCTTCGAATCGAGTTAATCTGTTTTAGTTATTTGTTGAGTTCCCTGTATCTGTTTGGAAATGAATGCTTATTGATCAATTGTAAACTGCTTCACCGCCTTATATTGTATATTTGATATGAAGAAAGAAGCTTACCTGCTTCATTGAACGGTACCATCAACTGGGAGATTAATTGAGTTTTTTTGTTTTTTTTTTAGTGTAAGAAGCATGGCACTTGACAGATTTTTTCTAATATTGTAGAAAATTTCTTCAACATTCTGTTCCGTACTGCCATGAATGACCATTATTACTGAGTTAACTGAACTTGTCATTTACAGCAGTGATTCAAGACCCGATTCATCACTTGTATGTTTCTTATAAGAGAGGTGAGGAGTAAAAAGTTAGTTGGAGCAACAATTGAAACTGCATATATCAATTGTGATCTTTGTCTGAACCTTATCTGGTTGAATTTGATACTATGTTCACAACTTCACCCTTCACCCTTCACCCTTCACCCTTCACCCTTCACTCTTCCCCATAATTATATAAAGCTGGATAGCTGGACCATTTGTGAAATACTTCAAATATTGAAAGATGGCTCTCCTGGGGAATTACCTTCTTTTCCCACAGTTCGCTTTAAGTCAATGGGAAGGGGACATATATACCCCACACTAAAAGACATACTTAGTGGAAAGAGTTACAGCTAGGCAAAGGGAGGATGCAATTTTCAACAAGAATCAATGGAACTTTGATTTTTGCATTTTACTTGAAAAAGTCTTGCACAAGAATCCTATGGGGATTAGATACAAAAACCTGTCTATGCCGTTCAACTGGATAATACTGCAAAATAGTTACACACTAAAGAAGTTCCATTTTCATGACTATGGCACAGATATTATTTCATTTGATTGTGGTGCAATATTTCATGAGAGCAACATGAACTTTGATTGTTTTTTTAATTCTGTTATCGGAAACCTGTTGAAATATTTCAATTAGATATTGTATCTTCTTGCTTGCATGTCTTTCCTTAATTTATCAGTAGGAGATACTGTTTGCTTGATCGAAGTTTATGGTTGGTCTTACTTCCTCTGTTGATTGACATTATCTTTCAAAATCCTGATATGGTTCAATTCACAGGGTTTCAGAAGGACTGGTGCGACAAATCAATCAGAGCCACGTGCTCTTTATCTTCACTCAGTGTGCCTCTTTCCCGCTTCTATTTATTGTGTATACAACCTATAGCCTTCATGTTAAACCAACAATTTTTGCTTTACTTCAGGTTTTAACACATCGCAGTGGTTCTGCTTCACTGCTTTCCCTTTTATACTCAGAGATATTGAAGATGCTGCGCTTGTGGGGATTTTTAAGTTTTGATATTGAGGTTTTCTTCCCTCATGATTCTTCGAGCACTCCTCGAGGCTACTGCAAACAAAAAACTAAAGAATCTGATCAATCACATGTCATGACTACACAATCATTGCTAGAGGAGGTAAATTTCCCTGAAGAATGTGATTGAATGTACTTCCATTTGATTTTCTTTCATTGACTTATCATTTATTAACTGTGTGTTCTAATGTATCCAAAGAATTTTGTTTCCTTTTACATGAGAAAGAGGAGAAGTTTCAAAGCTGTTTGTGGTTTTCTAATTCGCTTCAGTCAATATTTTTCATTAGAGATGGCTAATCGTTCCACATATCAATTCAACTTCATTATATAGTTATTTGACCTGATTTTGTAACTGATTGAAAGAGGTAGATACCGCTTTTACTTTGTCATACACTTATTAGCTGAGTTATCTTTTGGTTGCTTTGCTTTTATGTTGCTGGCACCTTTTTCTGGGGCTCGTTTGAGACAGTTGATTTACTTACGTAAGAGGTATACTGCTACTGTTCGTTCTGTTTCTACGACTGAGAAGATATTCTAAGAGAAACCTGGTAAACTACTTTTGGACAATATAGCTAATCCTCATTTCACAATGTGCCTTCAATGTAGTTACATTTTCTTGCTGTCATATTTTGAAAAGCTCCCCATCTAATTGTCAACAACAACATACACAGTGTATTCCCACGGGGTGAGGTCTGGGGAGGGTAGAGTGTACGCAAACCTTCCCTCTATCTTAGAGGTGAGGTAGAGAGGCTATTTCCAATAGACTTAAAATCGTATGTGCTTCAATTTGTTTAATTCTTCTTATAGTTGTTCCATATCCGTATACAGATGCTGAAAGATTTGAAGGATGCTTTCTGGCCATTTCAGCTTGATCATACTAAGAGTCCTTTCCTGAGAGCAGCACGAGCTGCCAACTGTTCAGAAAGTACCAATGATTCCGATGAAAGGTGTTTCAGCTGTTGCAAAATCCATCCCTAAATTCCCTTTTTATACTAAAAGACTACACTTGGTTACCCATCTTTTTATATCATTTCTTATTTTGCAACCCATCCTTCTTATATCATTCTCCATGCAGCGCATTCGAGCTTGCATCTGTTAAGGCTGCTCTGCATCGGCTAGAGCGTGGTGTTTGGACCAGTGTTCGTTTTGGGGACATGAGACGTGCACTCTCTGGTATGTGCATTCAAGTTTTTCCCTCTTTCCCATGAAAAAGTGGTGTTATATTTTTAAGAACTGTTATCAGCTCCATTAAGGCATAACCATTGTACGCTTCAATTTTGATAAGTAATAGTTGTACATTTGGGGTGTGTTGGGTACGAAGGAAAATGTTTTCCATGGAAAGTGTTTTCTAGGAAAATAAGTCGGTTCCTTACTTATTTTCTTGTGTTCGGTATGTAAGCAAAAAATATTATCCTCAAAATATTTGTGTATAATCTAGATAAACACTATGGGAGATGGGGGTGTGGGGTGGAGGCTGGAGGCTGGAGGCTGGAGGCTGGAGTTGAAGATGCGGTGTGTTGGAGGGTGAGCAGGATACAATCAATGTGGTATGCCATTTGTAGAACTTGTTTTGCCTACTTCCATTAGGGGAGAAATTGTTGCCGAAATTTTTTCGGCCAACTGAACATGTGAAAATTGAAAATGTTTCCTCCATACCAAACACTCCCTTGGATGACACTCCAATAAATCTAGCCGTTCGTATTTTCTTTGTAAATTTCTATAGCAGTGATTGTTTGGATTCTGTAGATACGAGGGGTGAGTTTTTCAAGAACATGTTTGTTGCTAAAAATAAGGCAGCTTAGTATGTTATGTAAATAGTTACTTTTGGAAGATCTTATTTTTTTGTTGCAGTATTGATTTCTATCTGATGAGAATAGGGATACAGTAGTTAGGAGTAGGTTCAGGTGTACTTTATGTGCCATATTTGGCTGCACAATACCAACTGAAGGTACTAGCAAATTAAACTAGATAACCTGATACCAGAGCCTTCCAAATGTGTTGCAACTCTACCAGTATTTCACTTCAAATAACATTGTTCTAGGACCACATGCCATGCCAAGTGAAGCGAACATTTTTGTTGAAGCAGTCGTGCATTTCCTTTGAACTAAACAAACCACGTAATAGCCAAAAGAGCATGATGTTGTAAAAATATACCTGCATTTCTCTTCCTTGATCCTTCACTCTGTTACAAGGGTATGTGCTGGCCTCCGGTGTGACATGTATTCTGGTATTTCCGCTGTTTATTGGCAGTGACATGAGCATATCATCAGCCTTTTCAAGTGACTTCTGAGTAGCAAATTAGTTAAACAAGGAAGCATACAATTGCTTCATATGATACTCCAAACAATCTCTTCTGCAGTCCTAAGTAAATGAGCAATGCAAAAGGATATGCACACATTTTTCGTCAATATCACTGCGCATGCAAACAATAGCTGAGAGAACCATTCTTTTATATTTGAACCTGCAAGTCTGAAGTCATTGCGACGAGTTACTTAGTTCTTAGAAATTGAGGAGGATGTGAAAACCTTCTTTGAGGAACTATAGTGTTCCATATAGAATAAGCTAAAGGGAAAGGGCTCTAAGGTTTTGAACCCCTATCAGAAGTAGAAGAAGATGTTGCATGCCCATAAAGGTAAATGAATCTGAAAAAAGAAAGATCAGTACCTAACATTGTTCATTGTGTTCTGAACCATCTCAAGACCTCCCTCACACCAGAAGTACATAGCTAGTCGGCAAGACAGAAGGAGGTTGTTCACGTCTTTTCCTGATTTTTTGTACATAAAACACCAACTAACATAACTAGTTCTTCTTTTGCTCAAATTTTCAGCCGTTATGATCGCTCCTCCAGCCTTTTCCATGATTCCATATTTTTCCGCTTTCACCTCCCTTCACGGTGCATGATCATCTGTCAAATTCCACAGTGCATAGTTGAAGGTATATTTAAGTCAGATGCCTGCAGTCAAATTTCCTCTTCATGACTCCAGTAGAGCAGGCTTCATCCTAATCTGCGACGGTGATTATTTTGGACTTATACTGCTCTAAAAGGATGCATACCATGAGCGTGGATCTTGTTTAAAAACTTACTGAAAAAGCAAGAAACTTTGGTTCTGTTTAATGAGTGATATTCCTTAGGGAATTCAGCTCAGTTGTATTTCGATCTCACTTGACCTATTAAATTCAATGACTATGTTAGATAAGAAAGGTCAAAGGTTTTTCAGGAGAAAAACAGATGAACTTTCCCTGCATGGAAAGATACCCACTTTTTTTTTTAAAATCTTGTTTCTTCTAAAAAGGGTGGTTGGAGGGGGTATTAGGACAGCCATCGACAGTGTATCTAAGGCAGCTCATATGGTCCAATATAGGCTGGAAGACAATTCTTCATGTTTCACTTCCATTTTAATATTTCCGCTGATAAGAAATTATGGTGAGCTCACCGGAAACCAAATTCAGCCTTTTTTTGATGGTTGATATGTTTTTCCAAACTAATCTAAAGAACTGGGGGATGTGGAGATTACTCCTTAAAACTTAAAAGTGATAAAAATGTTCAGTATGGCTATATCAATTCAGTTTGAAGTTCTAACTTGTTTTCTTGTGATATACCAGAGCCTTTATATTACTAAGTTGTCTTCTTGTCAGAACTTCACAATTAGTCTGGTCTATCTCTGCCTGTTAAGATCATTATTCTCTTGTCAGCATGTGAACGTCTTATCCTCTTGCAAACTGAACCAAAGGAATTGAGGGATTATGGCGCTCTACTCTACCATTGTGGATTTTATAAGGAAGCACTGCAGTACCTCACAGTATACCAGGATGGTCAGGTAGTTTTCCTCTGCTCAGGTGACTGTTTCGTCTTCATTTTTATCATTGACTAACCTGGGAAAATTGCATAATGCAGAAGGAATCGCTTGATTTGATTGATAATGTGGAGGAAGAAGAAGCTCTGGAGAAATTAATGATTCGCCTTAACCTTATCTTGATGGAGGAAGGTTGGTCTCCCCCCACAGATAACAAAAGTTTCCTGCGCAACAACTCTGAGCCCTGGTAACACTTTACGATAAGCAGGTTCGGGTGTATTTTAAGTATTCACTTGTGGAATCTACCCCTCCGAAGGATCTAAAAATGGACAAATCCTTTGTAGGATACTGTAACTAATGTATCAAAGAATAGGTTAAATGTAACATAAAATTCAGTGTCATGTGTATAGGAGAATGCTATAGTCCTGTAACTAATAAAATTATGATTAACGATTCCAATTAACCAATGGAATAATATATGTCTGTAATGACAAAAAAATCAAGCATAAACTTACTTAGCTCTTCTTTAATTGGTTTCGACTTCTGCGAATAAATGGAGTATGCAGAATTCTTAATTGATCTGATAGCCCTTTTTTATTTTCTTTCTTATTTATTGGCTGTGGTAATTTTTAGGGATTTATATATTATATAGCTGTCAAAATTTTAGGAATTAAGATAACAAACAAATGTCTGTACCAATTTCTTGAGAGATCGAGCTTGTCGGCAGTTGTATTAACTGGAGCACATGTAAGCAATTAAGACTTGCAATCAATCAAACTTTGCATGAAATCACACTAATTTACAATATTCAATTATTATAAAGAGTAGATGATTCACAACAGGATATGAGATTTGTTTGTTTGATTTACAGATTTTATAATATAATTGAAAAAAACTCTCTCTAATGTATTTATTTTGTGGAATTATTGTTTTTCTTCAATATTTGGAGATAAAACGCTCCCTTTCTGTTTTTAGGTTTTGAAATCAAGGTCTCTATAGTCTATACCCCCACTAGAACCTTTAGTGGTCCTCCACTTCAAGTCTTGCTAACTTTGTAGTCATGTTCTGATTTTAAAAAATTCTTCTTGACAAGGTTTAGTCAACTTTTTTATTTAAGAGAGACAACTTTTCCTTACATATCAAATTGATAGTACGAGAGTTCAATGCAACCCACTCTCCCACTACTGATTCATAGCTATATGGCGTGCACACATGTTCATAGAATCAGTATTTTAATAAACCAATATAAGACAATTTCAAACTTGGAAGTCGGCTAATTTCTCCTCAGTTAAGACTTCCATTCAAAATCTTGCAACAGATCATCTGTTATATTCATTTTTTAAAGACTCTATTGACATCCAAGTAAATCGAGTTGGTCAGACTAATACAGTGGATTGCTCTTACTCTTATCATACTTTTGCTGCCCTGTAGGAGAGCATTACCCAAGCTAAAAGTATGAGCGCTTAAAATAAGATTCATTTGTGCATCCCTATATAGTTAACAATAAGGACCTTTCCCTTGAATTAGTAATCTTTATGTGTCCTCGAGATAAAGAGAGTGTTCTTTTTATCTTCACCTTACAATGGCAATCAAGAAAGTGGAAAAAGGCTCGTACCTAACTTGCTATATATTGTTATCCAAAATTGTCGTCCTCCATTACTCTAAGTAGAGTCACATGGAGTTGACTATACTGCCTTTCAGATGTTTGGGTCAGCCAGACAGTAGTAGAGAGCTTATATCGGATCAGACCTGCAGGGTCTCGTCCTTTGACTTGGGAACAATGTTCTGGTGTTTTCCTAGAGAAATTACCTAACCGAGCAGGCTCACACACAAGTATGCTAGCATGAGGCCCTGACCCGATAGATGAAGAGTGGGTGGTTAGACTTGTGACAACTACTGTAGAGAAGTATAACATTTTGCCCAAATTAAAGACTTCCAATTCCTCTTTTTCCCCTTTGACGCGCTATACATGTTTATTCCATAAGTAGATTTCCAGTGACTCGTCACTCTAGATCAAAAAATTGGTTTGCAAGAAAAATCCACCCTACCTCAGCTTCACCCTTCTATTTTCATGTACAATTGGGTCAGGCAGGCTTAAAAATTACATGGCTGGACATTTACTCACAAAACTAATCTATGCCTTTCTGAGTTATGGATTATATGCATGTAACTATATAGAAACATAAAGGAAAACGAAAGTTCAGTGCCCTTCTTTTGCCATGGCTGCTTGTCTTGATGGGGCACATAGCCAGAACCCCTCGTTCCAGGAGCAAGTGTCCGAGCTTTCATGACCATATAGTTCTCATCACTGTTGTGTGGTTAGCATGGTTACCTCAGCGAATACCGTGGAAGGCCTACTAGCTTTTCTGAAGTCTCAGGTGTCTTCTGCAAAAACTTGTAATATGAAGTCCCGAAAACGTTTTGAATACTGCTTGGGATCAACTGCCGAGATTGAGGTTGGATCATATTGAAATGCTTTATATGCATGTTCCAGCTTCTTGCTTATGTCATAATTCTGTAGTATATCGATTATACTAAAGAATACGATGACATCATAATACTGCCCTGTAGGCTCTCCCACTAGCTGTGCCTCGAAATCGCTTCTTCTTACTGTTAATTCAGCCTTTGCTGGCATGTTGATGCCCAATCTAATGGAAGCCCACCTGCCAACACCCAAGGGAGAAAAATAGGTTGTCCAGTCAAAATCCATTCAAGTTAGAAGAAAAATTTGACAAATGATATCCTCATGAGTGTAGTTTACCCTGAAGGATCAAAAAGAAGGTCCATGTCAGCCCTGGAAATTCGAGGAGTTGATACATCACCAATCTGGTCTGCATTAGCTGAAACAAAAGAAGAAATGAAAATCCTTCTTCATTTATCATGAAACGAGTCTGGAAAGACATTATACCAGTAGGAGTCCGAACTCCAGAATTACGCGTCTCACTTGTGACTGGTTCACCAGAACCTGAAACTTCTCGAAAGTGAACTCCCACCAACAGACTGTAGTCCATGATTCTCTCCTGTTCAAGGAAGTCACAGTCGCGGTCCACTTGCCTGTGGAATAGAATGTTCAGCATACTTTGTAAAAGGAGCAAAACTGAAGGTAATATTCGGACTGCAGTTTTACAATGGCTACATGTCCATGACGGAACATCAAGAATAAAGCTCTATTGGGAAGATTAATGGTATGTCTGTCACCATTGTAGGAAATATCATGCTTTTAGATTACAGAGAAAGCGAAGAGAAAGAGGCACCTGCAGAACTCTTGGAACCAAACTTTCTGCAGCCTGAATATAAAATTGAGATCCAGGTCCTTGAGAGTAGTAGTGGAGTCAATTTGAGATTCAGCTTTCTCAGTGACACGGCCATGGGAAGAACCTTTCAAGTCAAAACGTCTGTGAATGGCATACTGAGTACAGAACAAGTTCCCCATTATGACAAAGCGAACCTGCTCATCAGTTGTTATTAAGGATAAACTCGATTAACAAGAAAAGGACAGACAAACTTTGATGCAACAAAAGCATGAACTCGTCAAAATACATAGTTCTAGTTGTCTCATATATACCTTCTTCTGGGCAGGTCCAGTCAATTTCACACAATGTAGACCAAAAAATTTAGTAACTAGAGTGTTCTCAAATGCTCGAACATGATTGTAGTAAGCTGGAAGCATTCCTAAAAGAACCTGCAGTTGTGTGAACGAAGCCCCATTAAATCGTAGAAATGTTTAAGTAAACAGAGAAAATATGTGAGATATGATTCCACCATGCTTTGCCAGAGATTATTGGCTAGATTAATTAGAAAATTCACAGAGATGCTGAAATGGAAGTTGATTACTAAGAACTAGGCATCAGTACAGAGGCTTATCAATGATACTGAGCATTTTACATAAGTATTTATTTAGTATAGAGATGAAAGGAGAAAAAGATTCAGACTTCCATCTTAACAATCGACAAGCAGAAATTTAACTTACTTTTACTTCTGCCTTCTTTAAGGTCTTGATCATGTACTTGTCATCGTTGGTCAAGTAAAAAAAGCTTCCACTTTTTCCGGGGGATGAGAGCTCTCGAAGTGCATCATTTCCACATATAGATATCATGTAATCAGCTGGATCCACTTTAAACAGTTTTCTAAGGGTCCTGAAAACATAGTTATATTTTTAGACCAAGTTCAACTGATGTTATAATGTTGAAATATTCTCAAAGCTATTCTGATGTGTCCATTGACTGTCCATGTGCAATGCACTGGAACTGCAATGTTTGCACAATGTACCTGCAACAACACATTAAGCTGAGCAGTACTCAAATTTCGCTTCAGTTATGCATTTGAATTAAGATATGTTAATGGAGAATTCAAAATAGTCCATTTATTTGAGAGTAAAGTGTATCAACTCAACCTGAAAACTAACGGGCAGTAATCCTTCCATTTGAACTCACACGACTGGTGTGGAGGAGTATGCTTGGATCCTTCCGTAGGGAACTTTGTCCATACCTTTTCTTTCGTGTCAAAAGCTGTAGCTCTTAGATCAAGTGATGTAGCTGGAGCAGGCCTTCCTACAGAATGTCTGAGATGGCACCATAAATGAGCTACAAGCATCAAGATATTGAAAAAGGATATAAAGATCTAAAAGCACTGCTATGGAAAATGCAAATTTGTCCTTCTTAGATACTCGAAACTTATAATTGTGCATCCAGTAAAGAATCCTTGCTACCATAAATAAGGAGCAAGGTAAAGATCCCAAAAAGAATTCGTGTGTAATGGTCCTAAAACATAGAGATTTAACCAACTTTTTTTTTTTATTCCTCATGATCCTTATAAGCAAAACAAACTGGAGGGCTTCTAACACACATTTTCTTTTGTTTCTACACTCAAGAGATTTTGCAACTAAGGATGGCAAGGGGAGGGGAGAAAGTGTTTCCAGTTCTTCTGTGTCAAAGATTATATGCTTTATTTTCCAAAATACAATGAAGATAGGATTAGGAGCCACAAGAAAAAGACAAGAACAACAGTGGTTAGCAATAAAACCAACAGTTTTAGACCCAAAAAAAAAATAGTTTTATTCAATTCAAATGAATACCTTATTCCCAGCTGCAAATTAAGCATGAGCTCATAGTTTTTATGCCCTTTCGATATTGTTGTTCCTGGCTTCTTGTTGGGTTGAATTTTGATGCAATGTGGTTGAAATCCTCTTGAATTATCTGAATCATCAGTTCGAACGCTTCTCGTTTCTTCACTTGACTCTCTTGGTTGTTCTGAATATACACTATTTGAAGCTGCATCAGTTTCTGACCCCCAACTGTAGCCATCTCCATTGCTCAACCTCCCATCCACAGAATTACGCTTAGGCCTTGCATTATTTGCTTTTGGAGACTTTGCTATTGGCAACTTCTGCAGAAATTCCCCTTCACATGGCCAAGTAACCATTTTTTGTGAAGGGTAAGCTGATATTCTTTCACCTGGACTAATGTGACATCCTAGAAGATCATTTGAATACACATCCTGAGGATCCCAATCGAAAGTACCTGTTTGTGAACCTGAAGGATAATAAGTCCCACTCTGCTCCCTAGAATCCTTACTCCAAATACCAACATAAAAACTCCCATCTGCCCATCGAAACGTGCCATTCCCTTTAGGAAATCCATCTTCCCAAGAACCATCATACCTATTCCCACTAGCCCAAATCATTGTACCATTACCATTCATTTTCCCATTTCTCCATTGTCCAATATATTGATTCCCATTGATCCATTGATATCTCCCTTGTCCATCTGGCTGCCCACGACGCCATTCTCCTTCATAATGATCTCCATTCACATAATCCCTTGTTCCTTTACCATGTTTCATATTGATCACCCAAGAACCTCTATACGTATCATTCGAGCACCCTGTATAAGTCCCTTCACCATCCATATAACCATTCTTGAACTTGCCTTCATAGGTTGCACCAGAAGGCCAACTGAACTTTCCCTTCCCCATTGTCTTCCCTTTAACCCAATCACCAACATACATACAACCATCTGACCACAAATACTTCCCCTGTCCATTGGGGCAATTATCGCTCCATTTCCCCGTATAAATATCCCCATTGTTCAATATTTTCTCTGCATAATAAACCTCACCAGGGGCATCAAGGTCATCATCAACATGTGCCACTGACATTGTTGTAAAAATGATGTTTTTGGCTCTTTTCTTTGCAGTTGCTTTCTTTACTGTGAAATCCCTACAGGCCTTCAAAATGCCACTAAGTTCTTTGTTCATCTCTCAACAATAATCCCTTTTAAAAATTTCTCCTTTCTCTTTTGAATTCCACCAATAACCCCTTTTCCTTCCTCCTTTACCCCAAATCAATCTTCATTTGAATCACCAATGTGAGCTTCACATGAACATCAACAATCATTTCTATAACTACCCAAGATCAACAAACACAAAAAAATCCAATCTTTATTGTTATATCATGTTTTTGGCTCATTTCTTGAGAAGGCTCTGGATTTTCTTTGGTTTCTAAATATACCAAATTGATGGAGAAGCTAGCTATTGTATTGGAAAAAATAAAAAAAAGCTGTCTTTGCAAATTAACATTAGAAAAAAAAAATGAACAATTTTTTTCTCTATGTTTCTTTGATTGATTTGCTGAACTGGATTTATCTTTTTGTTCCTTTTTTCAGCTTTTCAGGAATTTGGTGTATTAGGAATACTTTGAAACAGAAGTTGTTAGGTTGATGGAATAGCAAAAGAGCTGAACAAATCAATGACTGGTTTTTTATTTAGTTAAAGCTCTTTTCTTTTTTATGTGTTTAAATTAAAAAGAAAGAAAGTAAAAAAGAAAATTAATATCTCACCTTGTTCTTTTAACTTTTAAAAATTAAAAATAATAATAATAATAATAATAATAATAATAATAATAATTTTTGTATATTTGTGATTGGATATGAATTTTGAACTTGTCAACTAAAGGTTGAACAGCAGGGTATTCTTTGTCTCCGAAATTGGCTCCTAAATCCACTAAAACACCTGACAATTGGATGAATGAAAGACATGTTAGGCATTATGTGTTGCCCAAATTATTTTCCGGTCTTAATTAGGGCTTTCCGACCCCACATATAATATTAAGATTTTGGTGTAACCAACCTGACTCATCGTATCGTTTTATTCTTGATTAAAAGTTTTGAATTCAAGTAATTTTTTTTCAAAGTGACATATCATATAGTGCGTAATTTGAATTTAGTCGAGGCTTGTATCTTTTTCAATCTATTTAAAAAATAATTTTAGCTTTTCAGAAGACTTATTAAGATCATAAGATTAAATGATATTTTTTTTATATATCTTTAATTTGAACTATAGCAATTAAAATTCTTTGTCAAGTTAAAATAAGACACAAATTGAATTAAAAAATATATATATTAAATAAATGTAATATTTAATATTTTACATCGTAATTAGGACCAAATATATATTATATCGAATCCCGGTAATCAAACAACTCCTAATTATCTTGTCGACCTTTTTACCATAATATTGAAAAGGTGTTTTGGTTTTATCGTTTTCTGTAATTTCTATGTATTTCTGCAACTATTTGGACAATATTTGCTTTTGGACATTATAAATAAGTTATGTTTAAACGTGAACTTTCATTTGGAAAAAAATATTTTTGGAACGATCCGTTTGTGGACATAATTCACTTTAAATTAAGTATTTTACTTGGAAGTTCAAAAATTAAGATTTAGCATTTGCATATACAAAATAACTTCTTTTTTTGGTTGCAAATATTCATAACCAGACAAGTATTTGAAATAATATTTACGCCCAAAGTGAACGTATACACTATTGCATTCTAGTGCATATAATATGAGGTAAGTGTTATTTTTGATAGATCTTCGTCTATAATGATTATTTTTAAATCTTAATACAAGTTAAATATGTTTAAAGATTGTCTTTTTAAATTAATATCTCCACAAGATATTAAATTAAATTTCTATTTCAGAACCTGAAACACCTATTAATTTGAAACATAGGGTGCAACTATTAGATTCTATATATGTGGTGGTTAACTGAAAATATTAAGAACTTTAATTAATTAAGATTAAGAATCTAATTCAACCAACGTCAATTCATATATATGTTATTTAAGAATGAAAACATATAGTATATATCTAACTCGTAGATAACAACATAAGTCTATTTTTTATTTTATGTTATTTATAATGAAGAGTGAGTGGTGAAGCAGTTTTGTCATCCCTTCCCCACGTTTTACAGGGAATATAATATACTTTATTTGTAATTATATAATAATGCTAATTATATTGTCTCCTACCCTAATCTCATTTAATAATCTATTGGGATTTAATTAAAGAAAAGTTCTAATTCATTTTGTTATGAAGAAATGCAACGCAGGTTCTGCTCATCGTCACTAGTCTACAACAATTAACAATATAAGTGATTTTTAGTGACAGACACTCTATGATATAAAGGCAAAATTAAGTGAATTTTTTGTTATAAAAAATAATTTATGAACTTTGACGTAATAAAATAAAAGTTGACTGATCATACTAAAAGGGTAATGCTATAATTTTACTTATGAATCCAATAAAACTTCGTAAATTTGGTCTAGACCTTACATTTGTAGTCTAGGAAGCTGCCTTTCACTAATTCAATAATAAAACTCATAAACTTAAATTTTAAAGTTATAAATTACCCAACAAACTTGCACCTTAGATTAATTAAAAATTATCATAAATGAGAGTTCATGAATAGTTGAAATAATTTTGTTGTGGTTGGTCATTAATCTTTGATGAATCACAATTGAAAAAGTTAGTTGGTAGTTACTCAAACTTTAAAGTGAATTAAAAAATATTTTAATTCGTGCAAAATGATTAGTGATAAGTCATTACCGACAATATAATTGACAATTGATGTTTCTCAAATTAGCGAATTTTTTTTTTTTTAAAATATGAATATGTTATTGTTTCTGTTTATGATTACTTGTCACTGCTTGACTTGACACACTCATTAAAAGATAAATTATTGATAAAGCTATTTTAACAAACTAACCCTATTAAATGATGTTATCATTAAGCCTTGAAAAATATTTTATCCGATAAATATTTAATGCTTAGGATAAAATATGAAGAAAAAAATCATCTTCTAAGTATATCAAAAGTGACAAGTAAAAATAAAAATTTATTTTATAAAATTAGATGACAAGTAAAATGTACGGATGAAAGTATTAAAAAGAAGAAGATGTATTTAGTGAAAATTGATCCCAATAATCTATACTACCATTTAGTGTTCTTATAAAATAACAAACATATAATGTTATACTAATTATTACAAAATATATTTATAAGATATTTAATTTTACAAAAAAAAAAAAACTACGATTTCACGTGCCGATTAATTTAGGCAATAAATTTGGCCTTGCTCGTCGTACTAATTACTATGAAAGGAGAAGTAAACAAGAATAAAATTAGCATAAACCTTAATTATTTGAATTGCTTGGTCCCTCCAACGTGCGGCCCTTTATTAATCATAATCGTCAGGGCCCGACCATTGTCCTTTTGAGGAGACAGGTCACTTATTAAGGATTAATTGATGATTAAGACAACAATTTATTTTACTCTTATCTACCCTTCTCCAAAATAAATTTTACTTTCTCCGTTTCATTTTACGTGTAACTCTTTAGATTTTAAAATTTCAGTAAGTCTATTTTTTATCGTAAGTTTTAATAGATCTTTTAAATATTTTAAAATATTAATTATTTTGACTAATAATACATTTTACGTAGTTTACAAATATATAAATTTCATTTCAAAAAAATTTAAATTTTTTATGTTAAGTTATCGATCAAACTTAAATTGTTTGACTACCAAAAGGACGAAAAATATAACATAAATTGAGACCAAGGGTGTACAAATTACAGTTGACTCCCTTCAAAGTTCTCATTTGCTGTAAATGCCTATTCCAAGAGCCACCTAATTATAATAACAATATACTAATTTTCATTGTATTTATATTATTAAGCAAATAATAATAATAATAATAATAATAATAATAATAATAATAATAATAATAATAATAGCATAGCCTTAGTTTCAAAAGACACACAATAATACTAATAATTACTTCATCGGTCTCAATTATCATTTGACAAGGGATAGTTTAACTTTGATATAATTTTTTAAAAAAGAGTGAAGGGTAAAAAAATATATACTTATAGTATTTTAATTTTATATTTATACCATTAGGAGTATGAGTTTCCTATTTGGTTGATCATTGATTGGTTAGCGAAACACAAACACACTCGATGCTGACCAGACGAACAAAGAGAATACAGTACACACGTACCATCAGATGTTCTAGGTGTGTTTCACTTGATAACAATAATAGTTCAGACATGAAATTTAAAAAAAAAAAAATTGCATATATTAAGTGTGTTTTTGACTTTTCACTCTTAAAGAAAAAATAAAAATTGTAGTTTAAATCACTTTTTGATTATTTATATGACTATAACTCATTTTATTAAGGATAAAAAAAAAAATTCAAATTAAATTATTTTCAATTTTAAGAAAACTTTTTTGGGGGGAATAATTACAATTAAAAATTGGTATATATCCAATGTGGTATCTATTACTTTGCATTATATCCTAGATTTTGCCAAATCCACATTAATTTCAATGATATTAAGACGTGCTATAGAACCTCAAGCTCAACTTATTAGGCTAACTAAAAGAAATTTTTGATCCCATGGATATTCATATTATAGTCCGATTAACAAATTAACAATAATAAAAAAAAATTGCATAGACAATTTCTCTATGAAACTTGATACCCAATTTTATAATATTAGGCAAAATGTTTATAATGTTGATGTCCAACACGTACAAGGGTGAATATGTAGATAAATATTAATATTCATAGTTGGTCTCTGTGACAATTCAATATCAAGAATTTGTAATTACTTTTTTCGTTACAAAATAAGTATTATATTAGTAAAAATTATATCCGTTAAGAAATAAAAATGCAATGGATAATTTACTAAAATATCCCAAAAAATTGGAAAATTGAAATCTAGTAATAAGCAGATGGAGTAAAAAGTTTTTCTTTTTTTTTTGTTCTTTAATTCTTAGGATAACACTTGTGTTAAAGATAAATTTCTTTTGGCTAATGATGTATTTTTTGTATTAATAATTATTTGTAATATAAGTTATTCTTACAGATAAAACTTTTGTGGGAATACGCTCTTTGACGTGGAAGCTTATTGATCAGTCAATGGCAAACATGCAGGGCCAATGAATGAATTTATTTATTCTGTCAAGAGTAAATAGCACAACGTCAAAAAAGAAAAAAATAATAGATCAAATTTATTTTCGTGACGGCTCAATCTACTAGTAATATTATTTGCTTTAAGCTCAGAGACGCACACAATTTTAAAATGTATTACTAGTACACAAATTAACATCTCTTTCTAAATTAGGATGTCAAAGTGTATTCCTTTTCTTTTTTCCCCTATTGTTTGTAGAACCATGAAATGAAATTAATATCCAAATATGAGGAGGAAAGTTAGATATGTGTAACCACATTAAAGGACAATTGAAAACAGCATGGGTGGTGTATTGGTGGGAGTGCTTCACCTTTTATCGAAGGTCTCGATTTCGAGCCTTATAAGAGAAAATCTTGTAATTGGAAGTGTCACCATTAAAAAGGCCCTGCAATACGCGATTCAAATTTAATTGAAATTTCAATGTAAACTTCGAATATTGAATTGAAAAAAAAAAAAAAAAGAATTTGAAGAAAGATAGTAACATGTGATGAAAAGAAGCATTGGGGCTAGCATTGTCGAGAGGCAATAGGAATGTGTATAATTTGGAATAGCAACTTCACTTCAACTTAAAATTGTCTTCCTCAATTTTGTCTCAATAATATATTTCCCCATTTATTAACAATGTCTCGTCGGTAGCTATATTTCCACCTTTCTCAAATACCATCTTGTCTCCTCCTCAATTCACTTTTATTTATTCAATCATATTAAAAATATAATTTTATTTTTCATTTTACTATATCAAGATAAAAATATTTATTTTTATATATATATTTTACCTTTACTCCTTTAGTATTAAGTAGTTGTTTCTCAAAATCTAAGATTATATTTTAAATACTTATATTAATCAGCTTTTAAAAGGAAATACAATGTCAAAGTAAGTAAATAAAAATGAACAGAGAAAATATAATTCATCAAAGTTTATACTCAGTCTAAGGCTGTATTTTTTTTTAGATTAAAGCTGATTGTGGATGGGATGAGTAATGAAAAAGTTGGCTAATTTAGAGGGGAAAAAAATGATATTTGATTTTTGTTAAGGTTATCATTTCAGTAAAAAAAATGTTTAAAGTTTAAGTTTTGGTTAATCAGGTAAAACTTTAGTAAAAGATTTCAAAGTTTGGTCTTGTCAAGTCTAGAAATTCAATAAATAATATCTGAAGTTGATATTAATAAGTCATACCAAACTTCAGGCAAAAATGTTTGATGTTTGGCGTTCACAAAGCTATATTTCAGACAAAAATGTCTAAAGTTTGAAATTTTTTAATCGCATATGTTTGAAGTTGTTACCAAAAGAGATAAAATTACACCACAAACAAAAAATTAAATAACGATTTCAAAAGCGAAATTTGCACACTTCCCCCAATTATTTGTCCATTATCAAATTCAAAATTGTTGATAATGGGTTGGGCCTTGATTGCCAGGAGAACGAATTAATTCGGCCCATCTCGTTGATTTCTTCTTCTTCCTTTTCTTCTTTTGATTCTAATATTTATAGATCCCTTTTCTAATTATTTTGATTATAATATTTCATTATTATGGAATATTACTCCTTTGCTCCTCTTTTTTTGTGACATGTGACAATGTTAGATTGAACACAATATTCAGAAAAATGAACGGATGTAATATATAAATATTGTATAGATAATGTATATGTACGTATATATGTCTTTAATACATAATTATACATCATATACATAGTATATTCTATTTATTCAATATTAATACATTACATATAGATATGACCATTTTTGTTGAATTTCTTTCTTTGTTGCCGGTATATATTAGTATTTGACCCAGTTCAAAACTTGCCCCAAAGTTTGTATTTTTTTATCTTTTTTAATAGAAAACCCCTATCTATGTGGAAAAAAAAATATTTAACTATGGATAATTACCATTGTTAATTTATTTCTTTTTGTATTGATAGATATTCGTAACTAATTGTATTTTGATAAATTATGATAGACTGTAAAATTTCAAATAAATAATGTCTGGGTCTGAATGTGAAGGGGAATGAATCTTACATCGATATAGGATGGGAATCATGGGCTCTTAATAAAAGTTGAACAATCATCTTCCCTTGAGCCTGTTTATGAATGTGAATTATGTCTATGACTTAATTGGACAATATCAGTTCTTATTAAAATATGGTATTATGATTTTTAAGATAATATTTGTTCTTTATTGAAAATAATAATATGTATCAAACTTATCTGTACATCAGCTTATGATTTGTGATACTGATAACGAATATCATTAATAAAGATTCTACATGATTCGAAATTAACAAATATGTTTGATCACTACAATAGATTACTTTTATAGTTCTTAGAGCTTATAAATATAATTAATACAATTGATTACCTTTAAAAAATTTAGAGCTTATAAATATAATAATTCATGTGAGATACTTTTCAAATTTATCATCAAACACGTTTCGAAATTAATATTTGAACATTTATAATTATAGGGGAGTGGGGACTATCTAGATTGAAAAAATGTTATATTAATGATTTAAGAAAGAAAAAGAAACTAACATATCTTACCTCTATTTGTATACATTCCGACTAATATCTCATTTGGTCAAATAAAATATTTCCAGCTTAGGATGAAAGAGTATGACAATATTAAAGTCTAGGGGTGTCAAATGAGCGGATTAGATTAAAATTGAAAATATTGAAATGGATTTAATAGAAATCGGGTTGGGTATTGACCCGCCCAAATTTACTTTGGGCTCGAGTGGATTGGGCTCAAATGGGCTAAAAAACGGGTTGGGTCTTGACCCGATTAATCTCAATAATTTAACATATTGATATTTAACTTTTATAATCACAATTTGAATTTCTGCTCAAGAATTTTTTGTTAAAAAGGTAACAAATTGATAGATAAATCCTAAAAAATGTTAAATAAATAATAATTCATACCTTCAATGTAGGAACATATTTTAATAAAACGTTTTAAAACGAGTTGAAATTGGAGATTGAATTGCGCTCAATTGAGAATTCTCTTCAAATTGATTAAGCTTGAATGAGTTGAAATGAACCTAATTCAAATTATCTTGAGCTCAACCCTTAAAATTTTGGGATGATTGGGCGGGTTACTATGTTTGAGTTCACTTTTGACACCTCTATTAAAGCCCTCCTGATTTCAATGTTAAAGAATACGAGAGCTAAAAGGAAAACTAAGGGGCCGTTTGGTAGCCCGCAAACACATGAGTTATGCGGATATTCCATTCTTAATATTATTATATTTCAATTCTAATAACTAATACTGGTAAATTGTTCAAATATAAAATTAGTATTGGTTTTAACTTGCTATTTAGAAACCTATAAAATTATATATATATATATATATATATATAAAAGTTATGAGAGATTCTATTTATTATTTTAGCATGTTAAAAGATGAATAACTAATCATGGCATAAAATAATTTATAAATATCTTTGATGACTAATCCATACATTAGTCCAACCAAATGATTAATGAATACAAATGAATAGTATTCATAAGAAGACAGGAAAAATCTTCACTGTTCGTCATGGCATCCGTCAGGTCTTCCTAATTCCTGTATATAAATTTGTGATGTTAAAAACTAATTACTACAAGTGAAGAAGAAGAAGACCAAAAAAAATTAAAAAATTTACCAAAGTGGCGATGGCGACTGAAGCAGTAATCAAGGTAGTAGCACTCTGCGGTTCCCTCCGTGAAGCCTCCTATAATCGCGGTCTCCTCAACGCTGGTACACTTTTTTTTCCTCCTCTGTTTCTCTGTTTTTTTTCTTCTGTTTTCTATCCGGTGTTTAGTATCGGTATTGGAGTTCAATTAATCTAGACTCACGCCGAATAGGGCTTCATTTAGGGGTAGCACGGAAATCAGGGTTTTTTTATAGCTAAGACTCGAATCTTTAAACCTCTGGTTAAGGTTAAGGAAGGAACACCACATGTCTAAATAGAACAATAATTAAGAAATAAAACCTTGTAATCATGTTGTGTAATTTGATGATTTGTAATTGTGCATAGCAATGGAGATATGCAAGGATTCTATAAAGGGAATAGAGATTGAATACGTCGATATATCGTTGTTGCCGTTTACAAACGAGGACCTTGAGGTGAACGGAACTTATCCAGACGAAGTAGAGGTTTTCCGTAAAAAAATTGAAGAAGCTGATTGTTTCCTATTTGCTTCTCCCGAATACAATTACTCCGTCACAGGTACGCAGATTCCGAGCTAGAATTTTAAATTTATGAATACGGAATTCAAACATGGTTAACTCTTTACTCTGTTTTTGTTTTCAGCGCCGTTGAAAAATGCAATTGATTGGGCATCTCGACCTCCTAATGTTTGGGCGGATAAATCAGCAGCAATTGTGAGTGCTGGAGCTAACTTTGGTGGAGGACGATCACACTATCATCTTCGACAAATTGGAATCTACATTGATCTTCATTTCATTAACAAGCCTGAACTTTTCGTGTTTGCATTTGAATCACCACCAAAGTTTGACAGCAACGGTGTGCTGATACATGAAGAAACCAAGCACAAACTCAGATCAGTCCTTTTGGCTTTACAGGCATTTGCCTTAAGACTCAAAAGCCAAGTCTGAATAGCTTCTAATTGTATCCCTTCAACAATTTCCGACTCTATTTGAAATTGAATCATAGTTATTATTATTCCGGTTGTTGTTCAACATATTTTCAGCGTCTTCGATTAAAGAAATAAAAAGGTTATTATCTTCACCCACTCGTTTTGTCCAAACAAAGAAATTAAGGTCATGGCTGCTGCGTTTATTATTCTATATAATTTTGTTTTTAAATTATGAAATCTTTTACATAAGATATGATTCTATGAAGCTTAGTGGATGTTGACTGTTTTTCCACTCTTTCTCTCTTCTATCATACACAAAAAAATACAGTATAATATTAATTTTTAATGTTAGTTATTATAGGGTTTATGTCTAGCTTAATTAGGACTAAAAGTGTCCACTTTTTGAAACATGAAGGACTTTTTATGTGTAGCAGTATAAATAAAGGATCAAAAATAAATTTACACCCATACAATATACGTATAAGGTAAATATAATTGTCTATTGACCTTGCACTATTCAAAGTAAACATGTTTGATTAATGATATGCAGTGATAGAGTATATCAAGAGTCGTGACTGAGGTTAAAAATTAACGACTTATTCCAAGTAAGTGCGTGAATGTATGATAAAATATTTTTATTAGATGTTTTTTATTTAAATTTTGAAAAAACAAGTTCTTACGTATTTTCAAAAATCCATTAATACGTTGATAAGTTAATTATATGAAACATGTCATCTCTCTTAATTGTATATACATCAACTGAAACATGTCTGAAAATTTTACAATTTATTGAGGCTAGTGTGTATAATTAAACAAGATAATATATTTTAAGTGGTTAACTTATCTATATAATACCACTTGAAATACACACACTGAAGTTTTTTTCTCTAGAATTTGAACGGAAAGTTGATATGAGAACACTTAGTCATTTATTTAGGCGGTTAATTAAAAAATATCCTAATTTAAGTATTTAAATAAAATTTGCTAAAAAATTTAAAAAGTTATCAATGTATTAAGCTAAAAATAAAGTTCAAATAATATTAAATAACTACATAAAGTTAAAGTAGTCAAATTTAGAGTTCCATAGCATAAGTAAACAAAAAATCATAAAAATTGTGTCAAGTCAATATGATTGAATTATCGCAAAGCGCTACGTGCCTTGCAAGTCAACTCATGTTTATTAAAAGTGGTCATTGGTGATTTTTCTTCAAGGGGTGAGCTAAACTTTGGTATGAACACATGTTGGGCCACTATAGTCTATTCGAAGTAAATGTATTGATGATATTTTGTAAAACAAACGTGTTACTGATAGAACAGAAAACGAAAGACAGAGAACAAATGTAGGAGCCATTACATCAATCACCATGAAATTTTCAATACAATTTAACACGATCAGTCAACTGAACAGACGTTTCAAAAGTCTATAAGTAGATATTTATTCCCATGTGAGCTGGAAATGTCAATTCTTCACCATCCACATCGGATGAAGAAATGGACCACATTTACTGGTAGAAACTATTCACACTTGCCTTTGAGTTTCAAGGCAAGTGCTTGTAAAGCCAAAAGAACTGCTCTGAGTCTCTGCTTGGTTTCTTCATCTGTCAGCACACCATCACTGTCAAACTTTGGTGGTTGCTGGAACGCATTCAGGAAAAATTCAGGTTTGTTAATGAAATGAAGATCAAGGAAGACTCCTATCTGTCGGAGATGATATTGTGATCGTCCTCCACCAAAGCCACCTCCAGCACTCACCATTGCTGCTGCTTTATCAGCCCAAACATTTGGAGGCCGAGAGGCCCAATCAATTGCATTCTTCAATGGTCCTACCCAAGGAGCACGAAAATGATGGTCATCAGTACCAAGAGTGTCATCACAAGAAGTAAAAATCCATCAACAATAGTCTAACAACCTAAAACTACTTGCATATACAGAGCCTAATATACCATACTTTCATATTATAATTGGTTGGATTTAACCTAGGGGACCAATTTCTCTGTTTGTATTAAAATGTACAGATTATGATTACCTCAACTCTAGTGGTCACACCCATTGTAGTGCTCATCCAATCAGATGAACCAAGTTAACCCATAGGAGAAGATATACTAACTATTCATCATATCAACCTGAAAGACAAGCTAAGAAGACATCTCTCCCGCACCTTAACTTGAACAGTCTTAGGGAGTATTTCAGCTGTCTACGGATGTTGGACTAAGTTCCAGCTAGTTACCACATTCACTTATTCATGGTTTTACAGCCAAATACATTTAGGTATCCCCATCAAGTTCTTTTTCTAAAAATATATATAAAGGGAATCCTATCAAGTTCTTAATTTTGCTCTCATTGATCTTCTAAAGAAAGCTGAAATGAGATAAATATCACGGATAATAAATATATTTTCATATCATCATTTTGTGCTAACGCGGAACTTTTTCTTTAGCAATAACAGTTTCAACTACAGCTTATGTATGCTTTCATTTTTTGCAAAAGAACCATTTCCATTTGAAACATATCCCTGGTTCAACCTCCATCAAATAAAAGCTAAAGTTGCACCAAATAAGTATGTGTTTTAATTAGCAAAAGTGACCATGGGCCTGAATTCCTTTTGTTCCTTTTTTGATATAACAAGCTCTGTGGTTCACCATAGATTATCATGCATGATAACAAGTATTCAGATTCTCTGTGCATAGAAGTCGAAATAGCACTGGAGTAATCAAATCTCAGACCAATTAAAGCATAAATTGGAAATGACAATTCATAGTTGACATGTTCTTATCCTCCTTCTCCAGAACCAAGCTACTTTTGATTCGAGAAACCTTTCAAACTATTCTAATTTTTACCTAAATTTAGACTAACAACAGTAAGATCTCCAAAATCAACAATCATTTTAAGTCTAATTAACTTCAAGGTAGTTAAGGGGCATCAATTAGAGAAAAATGAAAAAAGGTTAAAAAAGTTGGATACCTGTGATGGAGTAATTGTACTCTGGAGAAGCAAAAAGGAAACAATCAGCTTCTTCAATTTTCTTACGAAAAGCCTCGACGACCGGGGGATAAGTCCCGTTCACCTCAAGATCCGTGTTCAGAAACGGCAACGGCGATATGTCGACGTACTCGATCTCCATTCCGGTTATAGAATCCTTGCATATCTCCATCGCTAAGCCCAAAAATCACACAACATGAGTTGCAATTACAAGCACGGAAGCCCCAAATGCATATACTGAAACTATAATTTTTAAAAATAAACAGAAAAAAAAAAGTTTACCGGCATTGAGGAGACCGCGATTGTAGGAACCTTTACGGAGGGAACCGCAAAGCCCAGCTACCTTGATTACTGGTTGAGCCGCCATCGCCGCTGCTTGCATTCCACTGAGTATATATATATATATATTTTTTTTTTTTCTTTTTATTTTTCGATTTTGTTGTTCCTATTCAGCACAAATATATATATACTGAAATTTGGAAAGCCGGACCTGACGGACGCGATGACGAACCTTTTTTCCTGTCATGTAAATATACGCTTTTTCTTATCATATATTGTCCCTAGTTCTAATTTATTTATCTAATTTTAATTTATTATCATAAAAAATTTAAATTTAGTAAATTAAAAAATTCTCTATTCTATTCATTTTGTCTTCTACTAATCATTAACATAATTTTGGTTTAGCTGTCAATTTGACATAAAGTTAATTAAAAAAGAGATTCCAATACATTTTAATATTTTAAACAAACCATGATAACGAGTCTTTATCAGTAAAGTGTTGTAATGGAGTATTTAGTAACAAATAAAGATAAGTTTAATTTTTAATAAGTAATACTAAAATTTCAAATACAGAGAACCGCATTTAACTAATCTAGAGGTTGTGTGTCACCCGCCACTTTGTTTGTCCAAGTCCAACTTAAAAAAAGTCATGGCTGCTTTTTGCCTTCGTTATACTATAATTTTCATATTGTATTGGAGATTATTTTTTTTCAAAGGATATCAAGGCACCAATCATGCCATCAAAGAATATGTCATCATGACATATTTTAAATTTTAAAATTAAATCCAATCAACCGGAAAATTAATTTTTTTTTAAAAACAACTCCATTAACTCAAACAACGAGAGGAGGTAGTGAAAAAATTGAAATTCATTATAATTAGTTGTGAAAGAAAAAAAAATCACACTAAATAGATTGATTTTACTCGTGGACTACTCCACCATTAGCCTTAAATTTTGATGAGGATGCTCAACTCTTTTCATGGTATCAGAGATGACTTTTTGCAAGCTTATTTTCTCGTTTGTAAGTCATAAGCCAAATTTTTCTTAGCTCGTTATTTCACCCATAAGTCTGTTCTCACAACTGTTTGCTCTCCAATTCTAGCCACTTGTGTATAGTCTCTGCATATTACATTGCTCCGGGGCTCTCTTTCAATTATGCACATTGAACTTCTTGCTTCAGTCTCTCCAAGACAACCTTCAGCTTGCTGAGCAACTGCAGGTTCCTTGGACCAAGCAGATGAGCAGCAACAACAATATACACAGTAAAATCAAGCAGATGAGAAACCCAAAAAAAAAAATCAATAAAAAACGAATACTTATTTAACCTAGAGCAAGGTTATGTTAGAAATATACGATATCCAACATAGATAGTGTATAGGCTTCCACATGATCTTTATAATATTCGCGAGCTACTTCACTGATTTTTCTTCGGATTTTGACTTGAATACTCAAACTTTTTCACAAGCTACTATTTCAAAACAAAACCAAATTCCTAAACCACTAGAGTGTCTTGTGAAGAATATATTAATACTCTGGAAGTTTCACAAAAGCTACCATTTCAAATGGAACCAAATTCCTAAACCACTGGAGTGTCTAGAGGTAAACTCGTAGTTTTAAATTGCTAAAGCTTCAACAAAATTGTCCCTTATCTATTACAGAATCCTCGTATCAAATCTCTAAGAACCAAATTCGCCTCGCGTAAAGAGAACTTATCAGCCCATTATGTATCACATTTGAAGAATGATTATTAAAGAGTGCTTGTCAATTTCATGTCTCAGAGGTAAGTTACTATAAGTGTTATAAAAGCAAGTGAACCAACACAATAGATATTCCCTGTCAAAATTAAAAGCAAAGGCTTGAGGCAAGATGGATCAGGATTAGCAGAGCTGAATTTTAATAAGGTACAAGTGGTACATCAACCAGAGTTTCAGAAACTGTCGTAGTAAAAATTCAAATAGAGATAGCAGTATACCTCAGAGCTGTTGACTTTATATTTGGCCGTTAGCCTATCCCAGCTTCTTCATACTTCTGTAGTGAACTATGAGCAGACTGGTTTTGTGCTTAAGTCAAAGAATGCAGATATAACCTGCGATCAATAGCAAGAGCAGAGACAAAATTAGTAAATCGTGGTACCTATAGGAATTGTCATATTTAGGGAATAACAACATTAAGAAATTTAACTATCTCGTGATTTAGGAGAAGTAATAGGCATGTCATCAATACCACTTCACCCTAGTGAAACATTTGGACGCTGGAAATGGGATCTTCAAACAAACAACCTGAAGCCAGTGGTTCATAAAAAACTGAACGGTTGTGATAGCTAACAGGTCCATGTGAAAGAACAATCACAGCTTAATCACAAAAATGAAAAACATTAAATCAATGAGCAGAAACATTACCTGTGCACCAAATAGGTGGATACCTGCACGTTAATGATGGATCCATCTGCTGCTCATTACATCAACAAATCTGAAACTTCAAGCAGCAAGGACTGTATTATAGGGCCTAGCATCTGATGGTCATGTTTCTTACCTTTAAGATAAGTGATAATATCTGGAAAGACAAAATTCTGCCTCATTTTTTTCTTTCCCAAAATTTCAGCAGGACAGGTTTGCACCAAAGCTCATAGTTAGTCGTTAAAAGTAGAAAGCTCTGTACATGGTTACAACCTCTTTCAATCATATCAAGAAAATGCATCATCTTCAAAGAAGTATGAGCTTTCAGTTTGAAATACGTATCCAACATCCTTCATTGGATCGATGAGTTTGGTTAGCAATTCTTTTATTTCTTCTGACCGACTGTGGGACTGGTCTTTAGCGACAAACTTATGTCTGATGTTTTTTATCTCAATCCAACTGTATGCTGCTTCTTTCACCAATCCTCTGTTATTCATGTACCTTCGCAGACTGCGAGCATCATCCCACCTTCCTGCTGCTGCATAGATGTTGGATAACATAATATACCTGGCAGCATTATCAGGTTCCAGCTCAAATAGAGCTTCTGCTGCCCTTCTAGCAAGTTTTAAGTTCCCATGTACCCTGCAAGCACCCAGAAGCGCGCCCCACATTCCAATATTTTTTGTTCCCCAAGGAGCTCCCTTGATTAATTCCGCAGCTTCCCAAAGTCTATTCTTCCGTCCAAGTAAATCAATCAAGATCCCATAGTGATCTAATTGGGGCACTATACCGTATTCTCTCTCCATTGAATTGAGATAGTGGAATCCTTCAGATAGTAAACCACAGTGGCTACAGGCAGATAAAACCCCAAGAAAAGTTACATGATTTGGTTTTGTACCTGCTTCAATCATTTTGTCAAACATTAACAATGACATCTCTCCATTCCCATTTTGAGCAAACCCAATTATTATTGAGTTCCAAGTAACTCGATCCTTCCCATCTAACCTCCCAAACAATGTCATAGCAGATATCATGTCTCCACATTTACAATACATGTCAATCAAAGCATTAACTACAAACACATTATGCAAATCAATTAAACACGTATATCTAAAAATGTGTCCATGAACCTGCTTCCCTTTTTCTATAATAGGTATGTCTGCACAAGCACTTAGAACACTAACATAAGTGGATGCACTGGGCACAATACCTTCTTCCAGCATTTCCTTAAAAGTACACAAAGCCTTCTCTCCTTCTCCATTCTGAGCAAACCCCGTGATCAAAGCAGTCCAAGCCACCACATTTCTGACCGGCATGCTATCAAAAAGTGAACATGCATCTTCCAATCTAGATGCACGTATATAAGCAACCAACATCGAAGTCCAGGAGAATACATCAGTCTCGTGCATTTGACAGAAAACAGAATACGAGTACTCAGGCTTGCCACATTTCCCATAAGCATCAATCAATGCATTGCAAACCACAAGATTAAACTTTACACCAATCACAGTAGCAAACCCATGCAATTCACGCAACAACCTCAAGACACCCAAACACGCGCAAGCATTAACTACACCAACAACTGTAAACTCGTCAATCAAGAACTCATCCCTACATCGTATTCGCGTTCTTTTGAAAAAGCCCATAGCTTTTCCTGGAAACCCATGATGAGTTAAGCTAGATATAATCGAGTTATAGCTCACAACATTTGGTTCAGGCATCACATCGAGCACCTGGAAGGTTTCCCTAAAAAGACCCTTTTTACAATAAGCTGAGAGTATTGTGTTCCAAGATTGAGCATTTTTGTTTGATACTTCATTAAATGCCTGTTGCGCATATTCTACAGAGCTACATTTAGCATACATGTCAATCAATCTGTTGGCGAGGAATGTGTTAAAGTTTAAAGCTGTCTTTATCAGCCGTGAATGGATGAGTCTCCCAAGATTGAGATCATTAGTTCGAATGCATTTTGAAAGGAGGTTCGCCAAGTTATGGGAAGGGTCTATAGATATCGCTTCAATTGGTTGCATTAGAGCAAACATCAATAAACTCGAGTTGATTGATAATTATGAAAGAAATTGGATAGATTTTGTTAGAAACACAAGATTATTACCAATTAAGCAATACCTGAAACTCGCCATCAATATTTGATCAAGCTTAATTCACACCGAGTTATGAGCTTGTTCCCTCCATAGCTGATATGATAACCCAATTGAAAACAGGTCGTTGGATTATCCAGGTTCACACGCTCTCTTTTGTCACCTAGATTAAAATTTCATCATATTTGAAAATAAAAAAAAATCTTAAAATACCTTATCTTTATTAAAATGGTACGAAACTATCATCTTTTAATCTATTGACCTCGAAATATCTCTAACGTCTACTTTTATGTCTTATTACCCTTATTTTTTAACAGCCTTAAATTTATATCCAATTAATAAATTAATTAACTAGTGATGCTCAACTAGTACTCCACTTATAATTAATCTAAACCAGTGTTTTAAAAGACTCTTCTGGAACTCGTCTCAAGATTCGTCCTGGGACGGGGCTCTACCAAAACGCCTCGAGACTCAAGTGTGAGACTTAGTTCTACAAGACTTACGTCCTAAGCGCCCGACTGTACACCCTAAGCACGCCCAACGCCCAACGCTCGGGACTCGCCTAACAGATCTTACACAAATTATGTGTTAAAATCTTTAATTAACATTGTTAATCCTCATAATTCTTGAATAAATGAATAATACATAACCTTTTAATCTATAAAGATAACAAGATTGAGAGTAACTCAAACAACAATTGTAGTATCACATATTTACTATTTGGTAACACTATGAAGGTAATTATATATTACGTAACATTCTCTTAAAAATATGTAGAGAAATTTTACTTTTTCACTTATCATTGACCTTCATGGTTTTGTATAAGAGTGATGTTTATACTATAATAATACTTGTAAGGTTATTGATTATTTTCTTTTAGGGTTTTGGGGGGGGGGGGGGGGTTAATTTCTAAAATGGTAATTATAATACTTTTTTTCTTCATTATAGATTATTAATACTTATCTCAAATAAATTTATAATATAATTTCTATATATTATAGGTTTTTCATAAAAAATTATATGTAAAATCATTGAAAGATATTTAATTAGTAATAAAACTATACAATTGAATATACATAAGACTACGCCTCGTGTCTCGGGGCTTTCGCCTCGCCCCATACTGTATAAAACGCCTTGCCTCACGCCCCCTCCTTTTAAAACACTGATCTAAACTAATAAAAAATCCACTCTCTTCCAAATCAAATCAACCCACTGTAAATTGCAATTTCCAAATCAAATCAACGCACTATAAATTGCAAATTAAAAATTACAAGGAGGAAAAACAAACAAGTTTGAATTGTTTTTTTTTTTTTAACTTCAACTGCCCCATCATATGAAATCCACAAAAGAAAAGAAATAAAATTAATCTATCAATAACGTCTAGTAATAACATAGATGAAGTATCTTGATTTTTGACCAAGATAAAAAAAAAAAAAAGAAAAAAAAAAAAAAAAAAAAATCATGTTATTTGAATATTTTTTATGCAAATTTACAGCTTCATTATTTTTCGAAAAACGACATATTAAAAGATAAACTTTTCTAATAGATAATAATTTTACTCTTTGACATAAAATGTATCAAATAATTTATGAATTCTATGATATACTCGCTTGACTACTTTCATTGGAGTTCAAAATTTTCTTTTCTTTGAGCGGTAATAGTGGTAGAATTTGATTTTTTGCAGGTCAATTTGATTTGAGAATCAACTGATTTTTAAATTATTTTAAATTAATTATAGGATGATTTTGATAATACCTTAGTATTTGTATATGAAGTTCTTCGGTAATTCTTCATTTCATTTTTCCTCATTCTATTTGATATGAAAATTTAAGATAACAATAAATAATTTTGTATTATTTATCATAAATAATTAAGTAATTACATTTTCAAATTTATTATATGAGGAAAAAAAATGAAAATACCTTATGCAGAAAAATATTTTTTTTTGTAACAAAATAATTTTTATATAAATTTTAAAGTTAAATTGTTTGTAGTTATAATAAGATGACATTCTTTTTTAAACACACTAGAATAGATTAGAAATGGTGGCAAATAAGGATAGAAAGACTATAACATTAAATAGCTATATAAATATTTCATTATAGTAAATGAAAAGTTTAGAATGAAATAGTTTATTTTTTAAAAAACAATGTTTTTTAAATTTAAATAGACTACAAAATGGTCATAAACCTTTTTTAAAAAAAATGAGGAGAAAATTGGGGATGAGAGAAATGGAAGAGTGAGATTTTATACGATAAAACTCTACCAATATTGGATAAATGAGAGAAATCTCACCTTTAAGTTCTCTTATTACCATTATCCTTTATTAGTTTTACAAATTTCCAAAATCTCTTATTTTCACACATTAAATTAATGTATAGGCGCATCAAATTAATGTATCTCGAGCATCAAATTAATGTATCATGTATGAAATGTACATCAAATTAGTGTATCATGTATAAAATGTAATGTATCTTACTTAACAATTAATGTATCTCGCGCATCAGATTAGTGTATCAACGCTTATATTATTGTATCATTTGAAGGATTTTTGTCATTATAAACTTATAAGGGACAAATGATAATTTTACCTTAAAGTATGTGATTTCTGTCTTTTGTCCAAAAAAATATCCATTATTTTTAGGGCAAACTACATGACTTTCACTAGTTAGGTTCTAATTATTAAGATTTTTAATTGTTTCAAATATTATTTTCTCTATCATATTTTCATGCTTAGGATACATGAGATTGAATGATCTGGAGATACATGTATCTATCGAATTTTAAATTGAGATACGTATTTTATTTTATTTGAATTAATAGGTTATAACCGATTTCATTAATTAGAGGAGTAATCAAGGATTTTCATAATACATGAATAATTAATTCTGAAAATTTAAATTAATCACATCCATTATTATAAGGCGAAAATCAAGGAATGTATCTATATTTTATTAATTTCAATTTATAATTTCAAAATTATCCTTTGAAATAATAAAGTCATTATTTTATTAGTAATAAACAAAAGCATGTATATCTTGGTGATGTAATTTGATTAATTTCATTTATTACTCTTAAAAGAATAAATTATTAATTTGATGTATCTATTATCAATATATGATGTATCCAACAAACTAAATACTTAGATACATGAGTATTATACAAGTACATTCATATGTATCATAGAAGTACCCAGTATTAATTTGAGTTCGAAATCTAACTAAGCCACAAAAAAATAAAAGTGACCAAAATAAACCACTATTTTAGAAAGTAATTAAATTTGGCTTAGTGGAAGAAAAAATTCTACTTTATCCAATATTTCAAACGTTTTCCGTTAGTTCATAACGGATATATTTTAATATATAACGGAATTATTTCTTATACTTTATAAAATGTAAGTTTTTCATACACTTTGTAAAGTGTAACTTTTTCTTACACTTTATAAAGTGAAAGAAAAACTTACATTTTACAAAGAGGAATATTTTTCAAGTTTTGTTCTCCTTATGATGTTTTTGTACTGTTTGTCATACAATTATATTGACTTGACATATCATAAAAATTAATTTTTTTTTAACCGATATCATATATTTCTTTCATCAATTTATAAAAGAATAGGGTATAAATATTATTATGATTATAGTCGAAAAATACCTAGTTTATTTTTATCACAAGGATAAGCAAATTTTGGAGATGATTATCTATAATGACGAATCGTTGATCGACTTTTTGAGGGTTCCAAATAATTAAATAGATCAAATCAAGTTAACAATACTTGAAATCAATGTTAGAAAGGAGCCTAAGACTAGCCAACAATGTTCTTCTTTATCGGTCGATGTTCATCCCCAATTAGAAAATCATAATAGCGTTGATGAATTTCCGATAACTCAATCTACTAATTTTCTAACACGAATCACTATCAAAATATTCTTACTGATCGATATGATTTTGATTTGAACGAAACTATCAATGGAAGTGACTGGTAATGCTCAATAATTATATTTCGATTATTATTTGTTCATTTTGTCGGTTATTTATTAATTTATATGATTATTTTTATTATTATTATTATTATTATTATTATTATTATATTATTATTATTATTATAATATATTTTGTAGCGGGTTTACTTTAGCAAGATAGGAATATTGCTCCAAGTTATAGATATTTATTTTGGTCAGTCCTCACAATTTGAAATGACGGAAAATGTTGGGACATTCTCAAATTTTCACGTCTCACCTATTTTTTATGCAAATGATTATCAGTATGTCCAACACTTGATTTTTTATTTAAGTAAGTTAATTGCATGTGATATATATTTATATTTTCTTATAACATATATCGGAAAATATCTCAATTGTACGACTTACAAAAGCATCATAAGGAGAGCAAAACTTGAAAAATATTTCTCTTTGTAAAATGTAAGTTTTTCTTCCACTTTATAAAGTGTAAGAAAAACTTACATTTTATAAAGTGTAAGAAATAGTTCCATTATATATTAAAATATACCCGTTATGGACTAACGGAAAACGTTTAGAATATTGGATAAAGTGGAATTTTTTCTTCCACTAAGCCTATTTTAGTTACTTCCTAAAATAGAGCTTATTTTGGTCACTTTTATTTTTTTGTGGCTTATTTAGGTTCCGAACTCTAATTTGAGTTCGAAACATGACCGTAAAGTATATGATTATGTGGATCTAAATATAAAATGCTACTGAAACACACAAATTTTAGGATCAAATCATGACCGTAAAGTATATGTCTTATCAGTTTTCCAAGAAAAAATAAAAAAATTCAAAATTCTTTCTGATAAATACAGATAATCTTAGCTTAGATATATGAACTCTTAACTAGATACATGTACACCTGATGTGTATCCAACGTTCTCGGCTTGAATGTTGGCGAATAAAACAACAAATGTAAAACATTGATTCATAAAGATTAAAAATGCATCAAAACAAACTCATATTCGTATATATATACAAAATTGAGATTCAACACTAGTTTGAATAGTCCAGTTGAATTGAAATGCAAATATTCATAAAAGTTCAAATATCTAGAACAAAAAAATAGAGATATCTAGGAGAACAGATATATGGACAAACTGAAGAAGGACTTGCAATATCGATTTTAACAAAAAAAAAAAAAAATACAAATCTCAAGACAAAAAATAAAAAAGTTGACTTGTTAATGGATCATTAGTTAAGGAATTTAAATTTAAGATATTTATTCAATACTATATTTAAGGACTTTGTGTATCTGATTAAATCTTCTAAAACATATCATAAATATTAAAAATGATAATATATGTAATTGTTCTAAACTAGAGGTAAATATAGTAGACATGATAGTGATATATGTGTAGTTAGGTAATTTTTTTCTTATTTTTATTTGTTGTAAATAGTTTAAATTTGTAAATTATAAAGCACATTTTAAGACAGCTAAACCTACATGCTACAAGTATTATTTGGACAATGTAATGATGTAATTTTTTTTTAATTTTTTCCCAGTATGTATGTAACACAAACTCAAAACATTAATTAGTTAAGGCATAATACATAAAATCCCCCCTGAACTTGGCACGAAAACTCGTTTTAATATTTAAACTACACGGGTAATTATTTACCCCCCTAATCTCTTTTCAAGTGAATTAAAATACACCCAAATCGCTGACATGGCAAATCAAAAAAAATGAGGCGCGTAAAGATTAAAAAATAAGGAAAAAAAGAATGACTAGACCCTAATTATTTTTATTTTATCCAATAATCTTTTTTTCTTCATCTTCTTCATACCCTACCACCCCCAACCTTTAGTACCACCACCCCCACCTCCCGTCCTTTCATCTTCCTCACACCCAATTCACCCCTTCCGCCCTCATCCACCACTTGCACTACCCTTTCTTCTTCTTCGACACCCCCCACCCCCAACGAACCCTGACTCTACCCTCTTTATTTGTCTTTCAATCTCGGTGCTTCACACTTTTCTTCTTCTTCTTTTTCTTTGTTATACTTTTCATATTTTTTCTCCTTCAAGACGGATCCATCCCACCCTCATTTCCTTTAATTTTTATCAATAAATTCAAAAAATGTGATGAACAAGAAAAAATTGGAAAGTCATCAATTTGTTCTTGCTTCCAATTAATATTAGCATTTATGGCAAGATTTGAAAGAAGGAAGAGAGAACCTTCCTTCTGATGAACTTGAAAATATTTTCAATGAAACTCTACAAATTTTCATTTCAAATTAAATTTTTAGTAGTTATTATTTATTTGTTTTAATTTTGTTTCTTAAAAATTGAGTGTTCTTGTGAGAATGATTTTGAGATTTTGAATCTCTTTCAATTGATTTTTTTTCTTATATTAATTCTTATTTTTGAGATTTTTTTTTACTTTCTAAAATTGTGAGTAAATAAAAAGAAACAAAAAAAGAATTAAAAATCAAAATTTAAATATGTGGAATGGGATTCTGATGTGGCAATGACGTGACGCTGATGTGGCGCTGACGTATCGATGATATGGCGCGTGTGAAATGCACTTGCCATTGTGAGACTGGTATTATTATATTAGGGTGTATTTTAATTCACTTAAAAAGAGATTAGGAGGTAAATAATTACCCGTATAGTTTAAATATTAAAGCAAGTTTTGTGTCAAGTTGAGGGGCATACAAAATAGTGAGAACTTTTGGGCTGGCTTTCCATGCTAAGGTTAGGCAGCCATATTAAAGAAGAATCTTCTGCCCCCATGATTTTGAAATGTTTCTTCATCCAAAATAAAATAATCTTAGTGATGAAGACATAAAGTTGTGTTTTAGTGGGTTGTCAAAAACGTCACGTATACGATATAAATATATCTTTTAATTTGATATTAACTGATATTCTATATTATAATTTACGTTCAACATGATGTTTTATATGTACTATGTCACATAAAATATATATATATATATTTGTTTAGCTTTTAAAAAGTTTAAGTACCTATTAGTGAACACCCAAAATTAAAAGATATAGGTGTCAGTTGAAGCTAAGTTACACAACACATTTATATATTATATCATTACTTTCATAAATTATTTAATTTTACATATTCAACAACTACACTTCATATGTAACCCACTTCTTCTTCTTTATAAAAAAAATAGTTTAATATAAATATTAAAGTTAAATACAAAATCAACATTTTTATTTCTATGTCAAGTAAAAAAAAAGAAAAAGACAATAGTCAAAATCTTATTTGAAGCTGGTTTCTACTTTTCAAGCTTATTTGGATTAGCTTATATCAAATGTTTTTAAGTTAAAATAACTTTGAACTGACTTCATAATGTTTGAATAAACTAAAAAAATGCTTTCTGCTTTTAAGGACTTGTTTTGTTTTAATGCTTTTCAAAATTTAAGTTGAAAGTATAAGGAAATCCTTTTTGAATAATCTTTTAAAATGTGAAGCTCTTAAATACGTTATATCAGAACATTCGTTTTAGGTGAACACATTAAGTGGAAGTCTTCATCAGTAGATTTAAAACGATTATTCATTAATCATTGACATATCATAGTCCATCGAATTAGAATATGTATAAATATATATAGAATCATGATTCGTATAATAGAGTATAGTACTGATGATTGACCTTAATATTAATGTCTAATTGTATCATCTTAATTTCTCTCTTTTATTACTAAAATATAATATATAGAAAAGAACATTACGCAGAAAAGCAAACATATACTAGTTAATTAGCTATAGTTTGAATTAATAGAGGTTCGCAATTTAATTTTAGCTATAATTACGTCGCATGTCCTCTTTTATACATATAAATACAAATTATACACATCTATATATACAATTATATGGCATATATACAAATACATCTAGTCTATCTCCACTCTCAGTCCTTTCTCAGTGTCTCTCTCCTCACTCTCCTAATCTCGTTCATCAGATATACAAATACATATGTATAACAGTTTTTATATATATAATTATCTAACAGATATACATATACAGTTCTCCTCTCTGCACTCTCTACTCCGTCTTGCTCGCCTCTCACCATGCCCTCCCAATATCGCTCACCTATCTCCTCTCGCTTTCAATCCCGCTCGCCGGATATACAAATACTTATGTATACCAGTTGCATGTATACAAATATTTGACAGATAATACATATATAATTCACCTCTCTCCATTCTCTACTCTGTGTCCTCTCTCGCTCACCTCTCTCATCCCTCTAACATGTAGCTACGAATCGTAATTAGCAAACTACAACTATGAAGCATATTTAAGTTATTTTTGAGTAGCTATATGCAAAAGATCACAAAGAATAACTTTCTTCACGGTCCGTCAACTTTTATTTTATTTTATTTAATTCAAATTATTAATTATTATTTTTATATAATAAATCATTCAACTTTATTTAGATATCATATATTGCTGGTGTTTATACATTTTAATATTAAAACTAAAATATTAGGTGCATATAGTAGTGGGTCTAAGTTGACAAGAATGTGGTCATTATTTTGGTGTAACTCTTGTAACCTCTATTGCCATGATCTACAACTAATTCCACCCATTATTCTACCCTGTAACTTATGTAGTCTTTGGGCAATTCATTTACCCAGCCAATTTACTACTCATTATCTTTTTATTCATTGCATGGAGGAATTCCTCACCTATAATAGTGTGATCTTACTTTTTACGGAGAAAAAGAGAAATAATATAAGAAAAGATGAGAAGTTTATATTGAGGATACTGTAGTGAAAAAGAGAGTTGAGACAATGAAAACTATTTGAAGTCTTCTAACTATATTCACTTTACAAAAGAGAATATTTATATGTTGAACGAATGCGCTCTTTTTGTGGAGCTTCAACGTTGTTGAACTGTTGTATCATGAAGGGGACAAATCAAGAATATTATTGCTGAATTGGTGTAAATTATGCCGCAGACCTGAATATCTTTTTTATTCATTTTATTTTCAACGATAATTTGTTATAATTATTGTATATTACACCAATATATATGTATATATTCATTACACTATTTGTTGTAGTTAAGAAATTCACTTAGTTTTATCAAAATTTCAAAGATTCTTAAACACTTGAACAATTTTAGTTAAATCCAAAAAGTCGCTTAACTTCGATGAAAGTAATGTCTCCTTTGTTTTCTCACAATGGCTTTATATATGAGACGTAGGCAAAAATTGTGTATTTTTGCATAGGCAAAGTAAAAGTGATCTTTCTTCTATTCTAATAAACGAGAAATACGAAAGGCACTGACCGGAATATTCGAGGCATTTTTCAAATTGTGTAGTCAACTCAAGCAAAACCCACATACTCATTAAAATAATGTATACCTAGGCACTTACAATTACGAAAACATATTAATTTTAGCGAAAATAATATAATATAATAAAATAAAATAAAATTGTGTGATCATCAGAAGGAAGGTTCTCTCTTCCTTCTTTATTTAATAATAGCAAAGAAAAATAAAGCTATATATAGGACCATAGTTTTGCTTTTTTTTTGTTAAAACACCTTTATATTGTCCAATATTATGATACTAGCCTAGTATTACTAGCTTATTATCATAATGTTAATATTTTGTTTAGTTTAAAAATGCGATTTAATTTGATTTGATATAGAGCTTAAAAAATAAAGAATAATATTTAAATTTTATATTTTTAAATTAAAATTATAAAAACATACAAAATTATAAAGGTGGGTGTGATTATGTCGGCACAATAAGTAGGGGTATTTCTCGTGAAGTTTAAAAGAAATTAGATAAGTGTTGCCCATTAAAGAAGTGGGGAGAAAAGTGAAGAGAAAAAGCACAATGTGTGAAAAAGCTGTTAACTCACCACAAACATATTGCGTGATAATTCATAAAGAAAATGGCCTTTTTCATTTCACCTTCTTTTATATTTATTCATGATTGGAAAATGGAGACACGCATAGTGACCCTATAGGATGGAGACTATTGGAGTGTTTAAGATTAATATTAAATAAAATATTAATTGAACAAAGATATCATTTATAATAATGAAAAAGATGTAAAAAGAATTTTAATTGTTAAGATAATTGGTCCTTCACTATTCTAATAAATGCACTAAAACCTTTTGCATTATTAATACTATATATAGGTTTTTATTTATATTGGTAATGCAAACCTTAATACATATAAATTAAAAAGATATACTCTATCCGTCTATTTTTACTTATCAAATTTTGAACCATACTTTTCTTAATTGATAAAATTTCTAGTATTTTTATTCACTACATTTTAAAACAATATTAATTCAATGTTAATAAATTAAGGTATAAAAAAAATTAAATTATTTTCTTATTTATCAAATATGAGAGTAAAAAAAGACATCAAATTAATTAGAAAATATTTGACAAATAAATAGAAGCCGATCAAATATCAAATAATATAGAAAAATGTCTGAAATATATTCGAATTTTATTCAAAATTGCGATACTTTTTAACCGAAATTGCGATCGAACTTTAAAAAAGACCTTTTGGTCTGCACCATCCAATAATGTATTTTAAAAGTATATATGTGTTCACATGAACATTATAAATATTACATTCTTATAAATAATAAATTGTCCACGTGAACACATATATATCCTTAAAATACATTATTAAATAGTATAAGGGATATAAAGTTATTTTCAAAATTTAATATTATCACAATAATTTTAATTAAATTCAAATATATTTCAAACTCTTTTCCAAATAATATGATACGGAAAACGCACAATTAATGCATGAACTCTACTGTAATCGACCCCTTTTGTTACTCCATCTGACTTCCTGTTCACGTCTTTTACCTTCCATTTCTTTTCTCCTTTTATAGTTTACTGCTTCTTTTTCCCCCTTTTACTGTTTGAGTCTCACATGTACTATGAATTTTTTGTCGGTAAAAGAAATTACCTACTACTACTATTTGATTTATTTCATGAGCCTATGATTTTATTTTTATTTTTATTTCTTTTAGTACAGATGGTATATAAATTTAATCTCAAAATTTCTGTTTACTCTATATTAAAATTAAAATATGTAAACATCTAATCTAAAAACTTAAATTATTTTAAAAAAATTATACTTTATTATATAATTATATTTTCGAACTCATCCAAATTTTGGATCCACCTATCACATCTCTTGAGTATACTCTTGAGCGACAATTTTTCTAGTTCAATATTTTTACCCCCTTTATTCTGTGTATAAAATATAAATTACTGCACATAATGAATTGACGAATAAAACAACATTTTCAGAAACTTGAAAATGACTTTGGCCGAATAAAATTAAAAAATATCACCTTATTTTTCGAAAAAAAAGGAACCAGTCATGAAGGAGGCTGTTGTTCTTTTTCTCTGTCAAAAAATAAGAAGTACAGTCACATGGCAACACACTTGTTCTACACATTGCCATTTTCTGTATCTGACAAAATTGAGCAGTTGAAATATATCGATGAGCTAAACTGCACAGTCAAGGCATTGTCTATTTTTGTTGTCTTTCTATACTTAGCCAGCCTCTTTTTCCTCTTTTTTTTTTGGTCTTACTGAGTGAGTTATGGTGTACTCATAAAAATATTTCACCCTTAATTAGAGGTTTCGATTTTAATTCTAGAGATGAAGTAAATCATATTAGGAGTGCCGTCTCCGAATAAGCCCTATATTGTATGATTTGAATTTAGTGAAAGCTTCAATATAGACTCCAGACACACCAAATAAAAAACCTAAAAACAACTGTTTTTTTTGTGTTTTTACCCATGTCTATTTCACATTTATTGCCAATGCTTAAAAGATGCAGAAGAAGGTAAAAAGCATATTCTTCACCGACACTCAATACCTCCTTTGGCTTTTCTTGGTTTGGTTTTTTGGGAGTTTATAAGGTTAAGGATGGATGAGTTGATTTTATGATTATAAACGTATTTTATATTGAACTAGGTTGAAATATGGTTATATGCGTTATCATTATGAGAAATGTTATCAAATGTGTGTCAATAATATTTAGACAAAAAATTACGAGATTATTCCTTTTATTGTGGGGGTACTATATGAGCCTTTCTGTTTTCCCTTAACTTGATATAGTAAAAGCACTTGGGTGTTTCTTTTTTGAATAAATAATAATTAAAAAAACAATCAAAGTGTACGTCCAAATGATACAATAACAAGATAATAGTAGTTTTTTAATCTACATTCACTATTTAGTATTCACATTAAAGTTTGATTAAATTTGAATTCATATAAATTTTTTTTTATATTGGTGATAAATATTCCTTAACAAAAACGACTCCACACCTAAGAGACTCAAACCAAGTACCTCTAGATAATAATGAAGAAATAACTTACCACCCCACTATAATAACCTACTAAAATTATTAGTAACTAATAAATAAATGTGTTTTCTTCCGTAAAGTTTTTTCAATGTGGGAATTTACCATAATAGAGCTAAAGAATGAAATTGAGGATTCGAGGCTTGCTTGCACTTATCAACGAGAGAGGTACGTAGTAAATCCAATAATTAATTTATGAAAGAATCTTGCAAGGCAAAACATTTAAATGTCAACTCATGCTATAAACCCGATATAAACTTTAGATTAGGACGATAAACAATAATAACTCATCAATAATTTAAAGCGCGCATATCCTCTTAAGCACAAAAGTGTGTAGGGTAAGATTAGGACGATAGACAATAATAACTCATTAATAATTTAAAGCGCGCATATCCTCTTAAGCACAAAAGTGTGTAGGGTACGTTGGGTGTCTCTTGAAGCCTAAAAGATTCCCCTAACTCCATTTTATTTTATTTTTCAGAACTTAAGTTTAGGTGAAGGAGTCCTTAATTAACTCTTTGAATTCACATGAATTAAGGAAACTTCCACCAAAATCGAGTTTTCACGCCAAATCAGTAAAACATATTTGCATATACATTTTTCAACACTTAACATGAATAACTATGCATTGTTTTCATTTAAATGTTGTTGATTCTTAAAAGTCAAATATGTAATGTAAACACATGATCTCTAGGGTTTAAATGATCTTCTTTTTTTCAATCCTTTTTTACATAGAGTATGGTATCAGTTTATCTTTATCAGATCGAGTTCTTAATTACCACATTTGAATAATCACTATAATTAATCTTCTTTTATTGTTCTAAGTGTCCCTACTCTTAACTTGTCTATTAGTGATTGAATATCTCAATCATTCTGAGGACTGACAGTCTTTATTTCCCTCATGCATGTGATATGTTCACTAAATTTCATACTAGTAATATTCTCCAATGGTACGTTAAATACTAATTGCAAATGATCTATCACACGCAAAAAATGTTTCCGCTATATAAATGTCATGTCTCAAAGACGGAGTCAGAAATTTATATAACAAATTAAAAAAATTCTACTATGTAATCATTGTAATTTTAACATATATATGACCTTAATAAATATTTTTGAACCCCCATTACCGCTACATTTAATTTTTTCTTCATGTCACGGGGAATCAACAATTTTTATATAACAAAAAAAGTTACACTATTTGCATATATAGTAGTATAATTTTTTAACGAAAGCATTTCAATTAAATCCCCTTCATAGTACTTGGTTCCACTACTGTCAAAAATAGTTTGTTCTTTGCCTTAATTTATGCACACATTTTTCTATTTAGTCTTTGTCCCAAAAATAATATTACATTATTATAATTAGAAAGACCTTAACTTTAAAATTCTTTTTTTAACCTTTAATTGAATGATTTATGATCACCCAAATATTTAAGGTTTGTCAAGACTATAAACTTTAAAAATCTTATTTTTATATGTGTCTAATAAAATAAGGGCAACTTTCACATATAGCAAATTTGTATGCTATAGCAAAGTTTGCATAATTGCGCTCCATAACAAACATAGAAACTGTATAATTCGCTATACATATACAGTTGAAGCAAAATGTATAAAACGAAGTATATAAAACGAGAAAGAGAAAGACACTTGGGCAGAGAACTGTATAAAAACGAAGTGTATAAAACGAATTGTATTATTATAAGTGTATAGAACGATTATATACAATTTGAATTTGTATAAAATGAGAAAGAGAGAAAGACAAAAGAGACTTGACAAGGAATATACAATTGAATCAAATTGTATAAAACGAGAAAGAGAGAAATTAGATACAATTTGAAATTTGTATAAAACGAGAAAGAGAGAAAGGCAAAGAAAACTGGGCAGGGGAGTATTTTTATTGTATAATTATAAGCGTATAGGACGAAAATATATGTACTTACATGTGTATATACAATTTTCTCACGCTTTATACAAATAGAAACGCAATTTATACATTTTTCTTCTGTTTGTATAAGTGAGAAAGGCGAGGGTGGCGAGCGAGATTTGGGAGAGTGGCGAGGGAGATCTGGAAGAGGGGAGAGAGGGGAACAAAAATATATGTATTTATACAATTTCCTCTGCTTTATACAATGAGAAACAATTTTTATACACTTGTGTTTGTATAAAAAGTGAGGAAGCGAGCGAGAGATTGGAGGAGAGTGGCGAGCGAGATATTTGGGAGAGAGGTGCCTCGCAATTTTCTGCAAATGTTTGCTATGGAGCACAATTAAATCAAACCCTAGCTACTCCATTTATTTTAGGTTATTAGTTTGCTATTATATATAATTATCCCATAAAATAATACTACATGATAAATTAAAACGAAACGAATAGTAAATAGAATTATTTAAGTGGGTCTCTCCCTTGTTGCCTTTTGCTTTTTCATTTTCGTTGTTGTTGGGGTTTAGATCCATTATTTATGTCCCAATGTACTACACTAGTGCCCTGTGCCTCATATGATTCGCAAAGGGATTATAAAGTATGATTTTAGGGTTCCATTTGGTTATAAGAAAAATAAAATCTCGATTTTTGTTCACTTTATTTAATTTTTTTAATTATAATTTGAAATTTGAAAAAAAAAAACCGAAATCTTCTTTTACTTTTATTAGATATTTTCCTTTCGTTCAAATTTTACCTATTTTTTATATTTATATAAATTACTTCATTTAAATTTATATTATATGTTTTTTAGGAAAAATTAATTCAAACAGTCAAATATTATTTATAAAAATTATAATTAAAGTTAACTCCATTTTTAACTCTATTAAATTTTCAAATAAAGTAAATAATTTTTTTTATATTAGTATGTAGTAGCTCGTATATGAAATTTAATTTATTCCATCACATTATGTATCGATTTTGAGATATTACTAGAGTAAATTTAATTGTATGTAATCAGTTAAATTAATCAAGTTGGTACTATTAGCATATATAGTAGAAAGTGACAAAGGAAAAAAAAAATATACGTTGAAATGTCACACTCTTTATAGAGAGTCAAACTTATAAATAGTTACAATAACATGTATAAAAAAATCTATTTACTTACAACGGTTCTCTGAATTTAATGTGTACAACATTTCAACGGGAAATAAACGTTGAAACTTTTGACACAGAGTGGATCATCATTATTCATTACCCAAAAAAATTTAATTGCAATGTATAATTAATAATATGTATGCTTTAGATTAGGAAGCTATTAATTAATTAATTAGCTAGGGCTAGTGTTCTAGGAACTTCACTATATATGCAACTTATTTTCTTAGTATTTAGTTACTTATACTTGCAGCAAGATATGTATTGATGAAGAAAATGTTCTAACAATTAATAATATATTTAATAATTTCTCGTCTGTATCAGTTATATATATTATTATTAAAAATTCAATGATCCACGTAACTCTTGAGAGTAATAATATCAACAGGTGGGAGTACTTAGCTTCATTCTTAATCAGAAGTTTTGAGTTCGACCTCTAAATATGGAGAAAATTCGATTGAGACCCACCCTTAATTGGGCCTCAGTGCTCGATTCAGGGTGAGAATCCCAAGACAAAAAAAGTAATCCATGTATAACAAATAGTAATCCTTTCTTTTTTATCTATGTAACATTATCTTTAAGAAGGATTGATTGTAATAGAGTGATAAATGTTTCTTTATTTATAATTAAATGTTTCAAATTCGGCTTATAAACCAAATGATATTGGCCTTAAAGAGAACAAGGTTTTTTGTTTAAACTATTTCTTTCTTTCGTAGGGGTCACTGAATATGATATGTAAGAAATATTCTTATATATTTTATCAAACGCTTTTGTAGGGTCATTGAATGTGATATGTAAGAAATATATTTAGGATAAAAAACTGGATCTGGCCAAAAGCAAATCTGATTTTGACCAACATACAAGTGGTGTTATTAATTTATGCATGGCACTATAAGAACTTGATTAGATGTTTGTAGGAAATAAACAAATTAGATAGAATGTTATTAAAAATTAACTACTGTTTACTAAGCTTGTTTCTTAATGTGTGTCCATAGTTTCATATTCCATTGGTCCTCAATAGATGACAAATTTTAATTGAGTACAATAAAAATTGAATAAGAATTAATATTTATTTATTTATTTATTTTATGTGGAGAACAGAGAGGTGAGGGGCATGAGATGATAAAGTAAATGGAATACACTCTGTATCAAACTAGACATCACACACTACCCTGTACTTCACTCTTACTCCAAGTCCCATCCATGTTCTAAATAAAAAAAGAAAAATTAAATTATAAATATTTTTTATTAAAAAATATGATTAAACACAATTTTAATTTTAATTTTTTTAAAAATAAAATGAATACTAATATTTAATAGCCAAATGCCTACTTAATTTAAAGGATAATGTCTTGAGGATTATCGATTGGAGCTCTCAATTAGGAAACATTGAATTTTTTACTCTAATGCAATTGTGTGCGTTTCATGGTATAATTCCTATTTTAATTTTTTATTTTTTTTAAAAAAAAGAAATCCTCCATCTTGATATTTTTTCGATAGATATGAGTAATTACACTTTTGATCCCTTAATATGTGTATGTTATATTTAGCTTAATTTTAGAACTCTACTACCTAATACTAAGAATTAAGAAATACAAATCTAACCTACTACAAGATCAATAGTATCAATTAAATTTGTGAAAATTCAAAAGTAGAAAAACTATAACAACAAAAAAACTCAGTGAAATTGCACAAAGTGAGATCTGGATAGAGTAAATATACATAGACCTTATCAATGTCTTTAAGAGGTAAAGAGACTGTCTCCGAAAGTCTTCCAACTCAAGTAAATCAAAGAAAAACATAACAACTAATAACAAAGTAGTGCAACAAGTATATATGTGAGAAATCGTCACCTCATGAAAATAGAAGGACTAAAATTGTAAATAATTTAAAAATCAAAGAAGATCAAACTCAAAATTAATCAAAAAAAGTGAAGTACACCCTTCCTCTATTATATATAGAGGTAGGTAAACACCCTTAAACCACACCAAAACCCAAAACAAAAAAAAAGCCAAATGGAGGTCTCTATCAATATTCTCTCATTATCCCTTCTCTTAATTTTGAGCCTAGCACAAGGGGGACTAACCAACCCCAATTGTGCCAAGTTTTACCAAGACAACAAAGACTCATCAACACTACAAGTCATTCATGTAGACAGCCCTTGTTCACCTCTTAAACAACAACACTCATTATCATGGGTGGATAGAGTTCTCCAAATGCAAAATAAGGACACAAATAGGCTACAATTCTTGGCTAGCCTTGTTGCTGGTAGATCTTTTGTCCCAATAGCTTCTGGTAGACAAATTCTACAAACACCAACTTATATTGTGAAGGCTAAAATTGGGACACCACCTCAACCTTTGTTGGTGGCTTTGGATAATAGTAATGATTTTTCTTGGTTCCCTTGTGGTGGATGTGTTGGTTGCGCTTCTAATGTTTTTTCATATGATAAGTCTACCACTTTCAGCAATGTTAGCTGTGAACGTGCTTCATGTAGCCTGGTAATTATTTTGTACAACTCTCTCGTTGTTTTAATTTGTTTGTTTGATTTAATTAATACGGTTAAACATATCAAGTTTAAAATTGAAATTTTAGAAGTTGTTTAAAGAAAGTAATATAAACAAATTAAAACGGAGAAAATGAGATTATTATACTCTCTTACTACTTTAGCTGTTTTAATTTGTTTGATTGACGATGAATTTAAGAAAGTAAATAAAGATATTTGACTCCTTCGATTGGAAATTTAAGATATATAGAATGTACTAAAATATAATTTTTACGTGTCTCGTGAAAAATTAAAAGGATATGGAGTACAATTTATCCTCTTCTTGTCGTTTCCAAGTTTTAAGAAAGAACCAGAGGCTTTTGGGTTTATCAAAAGTGGAGATCTCATCAAAAGTGTTTTTATTCATAAAGATGCACGTGATGACATTGATAACTATAAGAGCTTGAGTTAAAATATAAAGGGAGTATTATTTAATAAAGTATTGTCATGTATCATTCTTGTCATAACAAATTAAACACAAAAAGTGTCAAAAAGAATAACATTTATGCAACATATACAGGATTACTTTTGTGTTTTAATTTAATTTAGCATGAAAATTAACAAAAACTTTTAATTTATGATTAACTTAAGTATGTCATAGTATGTTGGAATTAGAAACTTATACATGGAAAATGACATTTGTTTTGAAACAAGACATAAATTTGAAAATGACATTTTTTGAAATAAGAGACTAAAGGGGACATAAATTATAGTAGTAACAGAATGAGTAGATTTAGTAGTTGTAACTTTAAATATTGTAGGTACATTTCTTCTACCACTAAATATCAACAACATTTTTGTTATTTTTGGATAAGTTCATAACCATATGATGAGAAATTTAGCCTTTCTCCATTTTAAATTTGGTGATCCACCACCTCTAGTCAAATTTTTTTCGAGAACAATAGAGGTAATGTTAGTGTACTATGAATTTTTCTTAAATATGACTCGTGAAAAGATAATATTCGAGTCAAACAAAAGCTTTGCTATATCTGTTTATACTTTGTTTTACCATAAATACAAAGATTTCTTTTGAAATAGGGTTTAAGCTATGTGTAACATTAATTGATTCAGAATTAAAAATAATATGATTTTAAAAATGCTTTCATGTTACTCGATGGAAGAGCAAAATCAGAAAAAGTAGGTAGAAATTAGATTAAGCTAATCATTCCTTTAACATCCTGTTAGACTTGTAATTATTGGTGCAATAGCTAACGCGCTTGATAGAGCGCGTGAACCCTGAAAATTATTCTTTGCTTCCTGGCATTGTCGGTAACAATGCAATCAGCCGCAGTGTTATCCGGCCCGTGACTTTCGTCACATGATTCGATCAAACACGCTGTTTTTTATTTATATTTTTTCTTAAGTATAAAATATTTAATAAGGTAAAAGTTTAGGTAATTAATCAAATATTTATTCAGGTACCAAAACGGGTCTGCGACGCAGCCACCTGCACCTTCAACCTAACCTACGGTGGTTCGAGCGTAGGTGGAACCCTCTCATCGGAAACATTGGCACTCGCCACCGACCCGATACCTGAATTCCTCTTTGGTTGTGTAAAAAAGATCTCCGGCAGCAACACACCACCTCAGGGTCTATTAGCTTTGGGCCGTGGTTTATTATCATTTATATCCCAATCTGAAAGCCTCTACAAGTCCACATTTTCCTATTGTTTGCCCAGTTACAAATCTCCCAATTATTCTGGCACACTTAGATTAGGCCCAAAAGGTCAGCCCCTAAGGATTAAAACCACTCCGTTGCTCAGAAACCCAAGGAGATCATCCTTTTACTATGTCAATTTAGTCGGAGTTAAAGTCGGAAAACGAATCGTCGATATACCTCCCAGTGCATTCGCTTTCAATTCCAACACAGGCGCCGGCACAATAATCGATTCCGGTATAATCAAATTTTAAATTTATTACTTGTAATTAATATAAAATCAATCATAACTATAATACTAATTTTAATTTTTTTGGGGAATTGTTAGGCACTGTGTTTACCAGACTAGTTGACCCAGCTTACACGGCGGTGAGAAATGAGTTCAGGAGGAGAATGGGGAGGAACACGACGGTGACATCACTCGGTGGATTTGACACCTGCTACACCGTCCCTATAACAATTCCAACAATAACATTTATGTTCGCCGGAATGAACGTGACGCTGCCGCAAGACAACTTCCTGATTAAAAGTAGCTCAAGCAGCACCACTTGCTTAGCAATGGCTGCTTCCCCTACCGATCCAGTGAATTCCGTACTCAACGTAATCGCCAGCTGGCAGCAACAGAATCATCGGATTCTCTTTGACGTACCAAATTCTAGGGTTGGGGTTGCTCGTGAAACCTGTAGCTGAAAAACAAATGGAGGCTACTTAATTGGGTTTTGGGATTTTTCTTAATTAAGTTTAATCATTTGATGGGACTCTATTTTTATTTTTATGTCTTCTTTTTTTAGTTAATTATTAGAGGTTTGGCACTTTAATATTGTCGGTCGGTGCATTTTCGTGTTTTTTCTTTTTGGATTTTTATGTGTTCACGGGTTGAAATTAATACATCCCTGTTTGCAGATATTTCTTGTTTATTAGTTTCCTACCATCAATGGAAAAAAAAAATGTTTACTGGTCCCTTCATTCCAATACTGATAGATATTTATTATTGGTCAAGACTCATGATTATTGATTAGAGTATTTACTGTTAGTTTGATTGGTGAACAAATACGTACCAAATAATAGTGATTGTAATATATTTTTAATAGTAGATGATTTGTTAGTTGGATTAAAAATTTTAATGTAAAATATGTATTACTTCTATTTTGTATCACTTATATTTATCAGCGATATAAAAATACAGAAAATATTTAATAAATATTTGATACATACAATATAATGTATAGATTAATACAAAATTGCATGTGGATACAACAATTACACTAATTTAATTTGATGATATATTCATTTCCTATATTTGATAAAATATAACTAGTACAATTAAATGATCTTATGTCTCTACTGTAAAATATTGTCGAGTATTAGGCGAAAAACATTATTTATCTATATTCAAAACTTAATGTACATCCTACAACAATTATACTGAACAAAAATCATCCTTAATGTATTCAAAATTTAGCAAGTTTCATCCTTCATGAAACTTCTGTTAAAAACATTAACAGACCAATCTATATGCAAGTCACGTGACTCTTGACACCCCAAATATCAAGTTCCTCAAACCCGTCACATACCATTTTCTTTGTTCTCCCAAAAATTTAAAGCGATTCCAATTCGTTGATTCTAAATGAACCATAAATGTTGGACTCTTCTTCTGCATAATAGTTGGACTGTGATTATATTGATGTGGGTATTAATTTAGGAAGAAAGAAAGGTTTGAGACTAATAAAAAATAAGGCGCAATGAAATTTGTTATGTTCTGATTATCAGAAATCTTTATCAATAATTTAAGAAAAAATTATCGGGTCTTGTGAAAATGGGGAGAGAACAGTTAGAACAGATTCATGTCGAAGAAAATATTCTTAAAAGATAAAGAAATGCAAAGAACAAGAAATATAAAGGGATCTTTGAATTACATCAGTAAGAAAGTTACCACTAATAATTATGAAAAACAAACCATTATGACAGCAAAAGAACAACAAATATTGAGTTTCATTGTACAAAGCAACTTATATTACAATTTTTTTTAAGCTGGAGAATTCTAAATTCATTCCTACGAACTTGTTGGTAAAAAATTAACTCAGAAAAGCTTTAATTTTGAGAAGAAGAACATAATACAACTAGTGGACTCATTTTAGGATGCTTGTAGTCATGTGATTTGCACATGAGATTGGGTCCGTTAATGTTTTTTAACAGAAGTTTCACATAAGGATGAAACTTGCTAAGTTTTGAATACATTAAGGATGATTTTTGTTCAATATGATAGTTGAAGGATGTACATTAAGTTTTGAGTATAAATAAAGAATGTTTTTTGCCAAAAACTCAAATATTGTCCAAAGTAATATGCAAAATACAAAGAGAGGGGCAAGAAAGGGAGAAGATACAAGGGAGAGGGAAAGATGAGATGAGCGAGTCTAACGCCTTTTTCATTCCGTCTCTTAATAATAGAAAAAAGAATAAGATTTTATTTCTCATTACGTCATTGTTCATTTCGAGGAAGAAATAGAAAACAGAGAGAGCAGAAAAATGCAAGAGGTAAACTATAGTTAGAAAATGCATTCTATTTAAAGTATAATTACGTATAATAATTACATTACACATTTTTTGCTCCATCTATTTAGTTTCATTACTATGACCATATCTTCCTTGTCCCTCTCCATAATTCCCAAATGTCCCATAATGTTTCTTATCCGCCACCATGACCCACGAGTCCATTAGACATCCACCTTCCCCTGACATATTCCATGGGATAATAAACATTCCCAATCACCTATCTATCTATTCAGGGAGAAAATGAAAATTCAGACTATCGATTTTATAATTAACAGTAAAGAATACTTATAAGCCGAGCAACTCTCTTTAATAGCTTATTAATGGTTTCATTGTATTTTTAGGAAATAACTTACAAAGAGATATTACTACAACAATATTGAGTGTGACAATTTACCTGAGTTCACCCCAATGCCTTATTGGCTATTGCGTTGTTATATAACTTCATTATAAAGTTTTACCAATTCTAACAAGTGTCACAGTTTTCATTTAAAAAGTTTTAAAAAGTCCAAATGGCAGTATTTTTCAATCTTTTAAATGTTTTAATTTGGAAACGATGTCTGTACACAAACCACGGCACACCAAACTCTGTAACACAAAAGTCAACAATGGTGTATTTATATTGTTGATGTCTATGTATATCCATTATATAAAAGCAATTTCTGATTAGTTCAACGAATAGTAATGCGGAATTTCCCCTAGAAAAAAAAAATATCATCGGAAATGGAGGTCAAACGAAGGGCGGTGAAGAATCTCGTTACGAAACTGGGTTCGGTATCGGAGCAAACACGAACAGAAGCAATTTGTGAGCTGAGATTGATTTCGAAGAACGATTCCGATAGCAGACCGTTGATCGCCGACGCCGGTGCAGTTCCGTATTTGTCGGAATCGCTGTACTCGTCGAATAAATTGTCTCAGGAGAACGCAACGGCGACGTTGCATAATCTATCAATTTCTCATAAAGACTTGTTGATGTCGACGCGAGGGCTCCTTGATGCTCTCTCTCACGCTCTCCGGAATCCGTCTTCTCCTTCCGTCGCTCAGTGCGCCGCTGGTACCATTTTTAGCTTATTGACTGTCGAGTCTTATCGGTCTATTATTGGGCACAAGCGTGATATCCTTTTTGGTCTTATAGACATAATAAAAAACCCTAATTCGGATTCTAGAACTGTAAAAGATGCGCTCAAAGCTCTGTTTGGTATTGCGCTTTACCCGATGAATCGTGCTCATATTATTGAGCTTGGAGCTGTACCTCCGTTGTTTTCATTGCTGTGTAATGATGGTAGAGCAGGGATATTGGAGGATGTTACTGCGGTGATTGCTCAAATTGCTGGTTGTGAGGAGAGCTGGGAAGCGTTTAGGAAGATATCAGGGGTTGGGATATTGGTGGATATGTTGGATAGTTCTACTGGATCAAGCAATCGAACTAAAGAGAACGCGATTTCAGCGTTGCTCAATTTGGTGCAATGTGGTGGAGAAGAGACAGTCAATAGTATTCGTGGCATAGTTTTAGGGGCAGTGGATGGCATAGTTGAAGTGGCAGAAAATGGAACGGATAAAGGGAGGAGCAAGGCAATGGCGTTGTTGAAGATACTTGATGTGAGTTCTTGTACGTTTCAAGAGGAGCATATGGACTACTTATCAAACCATTCGTTATGAGTATGTCAAATATATCTTTTTGGTTATGCTTGTATAGATATCGTTCGTTTAGATTTTGTGTTTGTACTCTTTGTGGTATTATAACAGTGAATGGGGTGTGAAAATGTGTTAATGTGGTTGTAAGAATTAGTTTGGATTGAATACTAACTAAAACAAATTGAATAACCACTTGATTTAAATCTTCGCTTTTCCTGTTTCTATGTTGTGGATGCAACATTTCGTTCTTAAGAATTTTGTATTAACAGACTATTCAGAAATGTATTGCAGTAGCTATATATTGTTAAAAGGGCCATTGCATTACCTGTTTGACGATGTAGTTATTGCCCGTGGGTGAAAACCCAGAGAGTAGGACCTGAATAATTGTACATACAAGATGGTTTGCCCAGTCTTATGTGTGCCATTTCACTATCCTTCATAACTTATAGCAGTAGTTTGGTTCATCGATGTGTAACTTTAATAGGTTTAACTCTATGATTTATTATGCACAACACAAAATACAATAGATTCAAAGGCTCTACATGTACATGTCTAAACCCAACAACTTCCCTTTCTCTTTAGCTTTTGAATTATGTGGTCATGCTTATTTCAAAATAATTAGTTGTTCGATTTGTCGATTCTCATTCTTTCCCTTCAACCAGTTTGGTGCTTCAGATGAACAAAACTTAACCTTCTGGGATGGGGGATGCTATTCCACATTGTTTTGGGATAAATCACACATCATGTTTACGAATGGGAACATATTTTTGGACTTGTGACAATTGGAAAAGTAGTAGGTTAGAGCAGACAAGAATGGACAGACAATAACAAAACGTTATCTCCTCTCTCTGCAACATGGCCGCAGAATAAAATGTGGGACTTGGTACAAATCCAATTTTATGAAGTTAGATATTTTGACGAAGTTGAGTTTGATTGTTCTCTGTTACTTTGACTTACTGTTACCTCAAAGCAATGGACTACCACCAGAAGACTTCCCCTTCTCCATTTCCTCGTTTCTCTCCTCATGAATGTCACACCATGCAGAGCATTAGCCTTCCAGTGTGTGGGTTGAGCAGCCCGTGACATGGCTACAATCTCCATAAATGAGGCTCCTGCTCAAACTGTTGACAGCTAAAGAGGTAATAGATACAACTGAGGAAATTAAAAGTTTGGTAGAATATGAATTGGAGTTGGAGAAAGATTAAGAATCATAGAAGAATACTTTCCTTATTAAAAGTGGTTATTTTACTTTTATAAGCCAATGTAGGTCTTGCTGAAGAGAACATGGATATCAGATTTTTCTCTCTTCCAAAGGGCCGTGGTACTCTCACTATATGGTTCCCATCTCATACATATTCCAAAAGCACATGTTTCAATAATAAGATTGAATTTAAAGCATAAAAGGCCGACTTTGTGGGGGTTATTTCTAGATTCTTTTTCATGCGTAATAAATGGTACAACAAAGATTTATAAGGTTTAGAAGGGGAATAGAAGGTGAAACGGAAAGGAGACAGAATTGCTCGATAATGACTCCTGAGTGCTGCTTACCCAAAAAAGCCCACCTTATAAAAAATAACGCAATACTCAAAGAAAGTCTCTATGAAATCAACTTTCATAGCAGATGATTGATCATATGCCAATTTTGATTAATTCAAGGACACCTTAGCTGTCATCATGCTTGCATATATTGTGGTTAGATTTGGTTTGTTTCTGCATTTTTAACAACTAAACCCCATTTTTTTTGGTTCCTTCTTAGCAATCCTTTTCTTGTTTGCTCAACGAGAGAGACGGAGTGTGTGTGTGTTGTTGAATGAACATCCCTACACCTTTCCCTTCCATTTGAGTTCACGCTGGTCTGGCTTTCCGGTTCACTACTGTCTTAACACATACATAACAAGAGACAGTTCTATATTGACACAAAACTGATTTCACATGATAAGTTTACATAGGGCCTAGGGGTAAGCTGTATGTAGACTCAGTACTGTTATATCTGGGACTAGTTTTCTATACAATTCACACATATTTTGCAGATTATTCACGATTCTCTGTTTAAGACTTTCAGCCTCGTAACCTTGAAGAAATGCTCTTTGGTGCATCTAATGTTGGAGCCATGTCTGCTTTTGCATGTTATTTTACGAGTTATCATCACTCTATTTGTTTCTGTTTTCTGATTTAGGTGCAAAATGTCCTACTGAAATTAGTAATGAGTTTGCTATCCTAGTTTTTACGCTAGACTAAAAGAGTAAAGATCCCCTTCACATAATAGCTTCCTCCAGTTTTGATTATTATACGCTACGTAAGGACTAACTGTAGTGTAAGGCATGGGTTTAGATACCATCCAAGTAATCCTTGACAGTCCTCCGTGCTTGATCACCTCTGATTTCTATTTCTTATACATAGATTAAGATGTTGTTAGGTAAGTGAAGACTTTGACTCCCTCCCCTTTCCAACTTATCAAAACTTCATTTTAGTTTCTTCTACTCTTTTGTCCAGACTATAAACCTAATCAGATAAGCACTATAATAAGACAGGCTTTTGATGGAGAAAAGATCTGGTCCGCCTACATAATATCTTTGAGTTGATTGTCAGTCCTCACGTGTACGTGAGAAGTCGGCAATATATGTGGAGAATAGGGGAAAAAGTGAGTGGAAAAGCCTAAAAGTGAGCAGCTAATAAGAAGTTGGAATGACGATAGCGCATTCTCTAGTGGGCAAAACAAGAGAAAATCCATCATGAAAAAGACTTATAAAACAAAGAAAGAAAAAGGGATATCAAACTCTCATTTAAATAATAATCTTCAAAAGTTTTCTCAGAGATTAGTGCATTGGATACCAACTTTCTTTTTTAGTATCACTGTAGCACTTCAGTCTTAGCCATAACAATATTGAAGGTAGAAAATAGCTATACTCTTCAACAACAGTTAGTTTTAAATCTAAAATAGTTACAACTTACATATGCTTTTGCAAAGTTAATATATCTTTGCATCTCTTAAGTGGATGATAATATGCTTTGTCAAGTGCTCATTGATACTCCAATACTATAAAGTGAGATATCTCATTACATAAAAAATAATTAAAAAGAAAAAAAAAACGACAGGTTATATTCATTATTCGGTACTTGTTATTTTACTGTTCTTTATGTTTTTTAAATTATTTCGTGTGTTATATACGCTAAATCGATTAATTTGAATTCTCATTATTCGTACATCTTGTATTCACATTTACTAACCATCTCAGTCTCACTTTTCTCATCTTGTTCTCCACGAATGTCATTCTCTATCTTTTTCTGAAAAAATCTACATCATATAAAGCCCAAAAAAAAAAGAAAACACTCCTTGTCAGTTTTTTCTTAAAAAATTTCTAACATAATATAGCTCTAAGTATAAAAAGATTCTATCAGTATTACTACATCTCTTGATCGTACTGGTCCAATTATCTTAAATTCATGCTAAAACTTGTTAAAAAGAAAAATACTTTTAAAATAGTTATTTTTTTATTTTGGAAAATAATTTAAATTGAAGAGTTTTTATTTTAATTATGAATACAGCAGGGGATGGTGTTTGATAAAATGAAGTGGGTGACAGTCCCACGTGAGTGACCACCAATTTATAGGTGGATGTCATGGTTGGCTTCATATCAACGCTAACAGCCAAAAGATATATGCCCAATATCAATATTTCACCAAAACAAAAGTCACAAAACTAACACTATACATATTCACTAAAAAGATAACACTAACAAAAAGTTGGAAGAAAAGTTGGATTACCATCATTAACTCATTTGACAAAGTTAACAACATTTCCCCCCTATCGTTTCGTTAGGCACTATACTATGTCTTGCCCTTTTCCTCCATTTTCCATCTCTCAATAATATGATAGGGATAGAGTTAATTTTTTTTTAATTATAATAAAATGACAGATTAAAAAGAAAAAAAGTGTTACATAAAATATAACGGAGGGAATATTAAATACATGTATTCAAAAGTAGAAAGCACATTGATATAATGGTATTGTATCTATCTTTTTTCTTTCCGCCTATGTAAAGTGTAGTTAATAGTGATTAACAAGATTCTTAGGAAATAGTTAAAGCATTTTAAAGTAATTAAATAGGATGATTAAGATATGCCGCGTCCATTAAAAATGTTTACACAGTCACAGGTGTCGAATGAAAGCTTGATTTGGGTATTGGGATATGAAATGAAAGTGGTTCAATATCTTTAAACAATCCAATAACAAGATTTTCTTATGTCACTATGAAATTCCATGATTCTCCTTAATGCACAAGAATCCTAAAGTTGACAACCTTTTGAAACTACAAAGAGTTGTTCTTAACCCTACACTAACCACTTTCTCTCCTCTTACTAGGCCACTCCATGACCTTTTTTCTTAGTGATTCAAAGTCATAACGATAGGTCGGAGATAGAGGTTGCTTATCATCTAAATAATTCTTATTTATATTACTCTTTGTACAGATATGATACTTGATATTACTAACTCCAAAAGCTCATAAATCTAAATATGATAGCTTGCAAACTAATGTGCTCTTCCCAAAACATAACTGCTAATTATCTTTTTATTTATTTTTCGTAATTCATTCTTTTATTTTTCTATGTGAAATTATTTTTAAATTTATGTTTCTCGTAAATTATTTTTTTATATAAGTGTGTTTATCAACATCTTTTTGCCAACCATAACCATTGTCATCTATTTCGATAATGCTTAATATTACTTCCAATCTAAACATATAACTCACTTATTTATATAATCAATTTAAACATCTAATAAGTGTATCATTTGTTTCCTTTTATATGACACCTTTTGACTTAACATAATATTTTTTAAAAAAGATAATTTTTTAAAATTTATAATTTAAAACAATCTTTTATATATTTGTGTGGTTATAAATTACTTTATTAAGGGTGAAAGGAGAACTTTAAATAAAATTTTGTTTTTAATTATAATAAAATATTATTTTAATGCTGAATAAATTTTTGACGATTGAACAAACTTTAAATATGACTTAGGCGAAAGTGGAAGCTCGATACAAAAAAGACTACAGTTGGCCAAAAGCTTGCAAAACCTGTTGTGGTTGGTGCAAGGCTTCCATTGAGCAGTAGGTCCTTAGCCAATGAGATTGTGTTGCGCTTTTGTGATCATCCTATAATATGTCCATCTACACATCACAAATCAATTTTTTTACAAAATAGAATTCTAAAAAAGCTTTTCTCTATGAAATATTGCTCAAGAAGAGCCACAAGACTTGATAGAGTTGTCTTTGGTCTTAGTTGTTGCTAGAGCTTGTATTTTCGTTGCGATCTATTCCTAATCTATAAAAGAAGTGAGTTCGAAACCTAAATAAGCTATAAAAAGATAAAATGATCAAAATAAGTCACTATTTTAGGAAGTAACTGAAATAGGTTTAGTGGAAGAAACACTTCACTTTATTCAATATTATAAACGTTTTCCGTTAGTCTCATAACGTTTATATTTTTATATATAATGAAACTATTTATTACATTTTATAAAGTGTAAGTTTCTTACACTTTATAAAGTGAAACTTTTTCTTACACTTTATAAAGTAGAAGAAAATCTTACACTTGGAGCAAAATTCCAATCTTGCTGAGGTAGACCTCTATAAAATATAAATAATAAGAATAAGAATAAGAATAATAAATCATATAAATTAATAAATAATTGACAAAATCAACAAATAATAATCGAAATATAAGTATTGAGCATTACCAGTCACTTTTATTGATAGTTTCGTTCAAATCAAAATCATATCGACCGGTAAGAATATTTTGATAACGAGTCATGTTAGAAAAATCAGTAGATTGAGTTATTGGAAATTCATCAACGTTATTACGATTTTCTAATCAGGGATGGACATTGACCGATAAAAGAGAACATTGTTGACTAGTCTTAGGCTCCTTTCTAACATAGATTTCAAGTATTGTTAACTTGATTTGATCTATGTAGTCATTTGGAACCCTCAAAAGTCGGTCAAGGATTGTCATTATAAATAATTCACACTCCAAAATTTACTTGTCCTTGTGATAAAAATGAAGTAGGGAATTTTTCGCCTATAGTCAAATTATAATTAGTATTATTTATACTCATTCTTTTATAAATTGATGAAAGAAATTTATGATATTAGTTGAATATTTAGCATTGTGTTTGGGAGAACAACTATAATAAATGATATTTCATCATGTATAATTTCGTTATCCCAATAAATCGAAATTCTAACTTTTAAGGTAAAGACATTTTTTTTGTGATTGAAATGAAGAAAAATAGAAGACTAAGATGTTGAAGGTACTACGTATGAACGTCCTTAATTATAGCTTGGAGGAGTCTTCAAAATAAAATAAAAAGTACATAATGTAATAACTTTTTTCGTTTTTATGATATGTCAAATCAATATAATTATATGACAAACATGACAAAAGTTTCATAAAGCTTCAAAACATGAAAAATATTTCTCTTTGTAAATATAATTTTTCCTTCCATTTTATAAAGTGTAAGAAAAAGTTTCACTTTACAAAGTGTAAGAAAAAGTTACACTTTATAAAGTGTAACAAATAGTTCCATTATATATTAAAATATACACGTTATGAAACTAACAAAAAACGTTCAGAATATTGGATAAAGTGAAATTTTTGCTTCCACTAAGCCTATTTTAATTACTTCTTAAAATAGTGACTTATTTTGGTCACTTTTATCTTTTGATGGCTATTTAAGTTCCGGCGTCAGAAAAAGTAGATTAGTGTTTCATGTTAGAACATAACAAAGATTAGTTAGAGTTAGTTACGTTGCGTTCTGAAAAAATCTAAATCGACTAGAGCTAATTGATTTAGTGGGCAATAGAGTTATTGCTTCGTTGTTACTGGTAATAGAGTAACAACAAGTTTCAGTAAGGAGTAAAAGATTAATGAGTTTTGAGTGAAATGGAGTTTGGTTGGAAATCTTGTAAGTACATGCAGTAGTTTTCTCCTCCCTTAAGCAAGAAAATTTCCAAATAAAAATTATTGTGTCCATTTTACTTTGTGTCTATTACTTTCTCCATTGATATTCTGTTTCGGGACCCGATCTAGTAATCACCAACAGATCTTAAGGTGATATTTTTTTTGGAACGAACTAAAAAATAAAAAAGGTATCACATAAAATGTAACGGAGTAATGGATTACTATTTTTGAACTTGATGATTATAATAAGCATCAAGTTTCAATTAAGTCAATCAAAACGGTCTCTAAAACCCACTCTAATTTATTAGCTTTTGTTTCACCTTTTTCTTCCTTTAATTTAATTCTAGTGGCTTGACCTCCATCATTTCCCCTCCCCTTCTTTCTACCACTAATCTCTTCTCCCTCACTGTCTTTTTCTTACAGGTCTCAAATATTGCTAGCGGCTAAGTAAAACTCATTGGGAATGAAAGAGAATTATTAGCTAGTTAATTACTAATGGATAAAGAAGCTGCAAATCATCATCAAAATCATGAAATTTCTAACAAAGATGACTTCTCACCGAGGATTAAGCCGCTGCAAAATTACCATGTTCCCACTGGAAACAGTGATAGACTGAAGAGGGATGAATGGAGTGAAGGAGCAGTTTCGTGTCTTCTCGAAGCTTATGAAGCTAAATGGATACTCCGTAACAGAGCGAAGCTCAAGGGACAGGATTGGGAGGATGTGGCCAAGCACGTGTCGGCGCGTGTCAATTCAACTAAATCCCCAAAAACTCAGACGCAGTGTAAGAACAAAATTGAATCTATGAAGAAGAGGTACCGATCGGAATCCGCAACCGCCGCCGATGCTTCTTCCTGGCCGCTCTATTCTCGCCTTGACCTTTTGTTACGCGGAAATAATGCATCCGCGGCTTCCTCTTCGCTAATTCCGCCGCCGCTTCCGCCGGCTGCGCCGCCTAATACTATTTGTGTGATTGACGCCGTCGAACCACCACTACAGCCACCAATACTACTACCTCCACCTCCGGCTACTTTTCCTCCTCCTCCTCCTCCTCCGCTCCCGCCGTCGCCGGCTTTGCCTTTTGGGAATGGTGATCAGAATTCGCATGGTTCTAATGGTCTTGACAGAGGAATAAAGGTTAGTCGAGTATGTATTTGCTTGTTTCAATTTTTAAAATAATTTTGAAGTCCAAATAATTATGATCTCTCCTTTTTGTTCTGATTTCCATTTACCCATTTTATATATGATTTCAACAGACAATTGAATATATACTTGATTTTTTTCTTTTTTATTATATTAAAATATAATCAATTAGTAGTTGAAATTATTGTATAAGAGAAGAGATTAAGTGTATGATTTAAATGATATTTTTGCATAATAGGTAAGAGAGCTCACTCATAAGGGATTGGACTATGAAATATTCTCAGTAGTTATTATTTTTCTACAATAATATATACTTTACATATAAAACTATATGAACAAACGTTAATAGTAAAAAAAACATACTACACATAATAACAATATGTTAAGTTTCTAATTAGAACTCTCATATTGGAGTCATGGTCATTAAGTTAACTTTTATAGTGGGTGTTAATACTTACCTGATGTAATTTGAAATAGTATGAGCCCTCAAAGGTTTTTCTGAACTAGCAAGTGAAAAACCAAACTATAATGAAACTAACGAAACACATAGGTTAGTGGTGTAGTGATGAGACTGTTCCACTCATAGCCACAGGTTTTGTCTTCGAGTTATGAGTATGTTAGAAAATTCTGTTTAAAGCGTCAGAGCCCTAGCCCTGAATTGTGCTCCAATGCGAGCTCTGGACTGAAACAAAAAAAACTTGCAGCTTTATAGATTGTATACACTATCTTCTACTATAATAATGAGCAAACTAAAGTTGCCTATTTGTGTGACCAGGAAGACATATTAATGGACGCCAAATTATCTGACAATGCAGCAGCACCAGATCACAAAAACGCAACAGCTACAAATAGCAGCAGCACGCCAGCACTGTACAGCGACAACAAGAGCAAGTCGAAATTGAGATCAAAGAATAAGCGAAAGAGGGCTGTGGAAGGGTGGGAGATCGGAGAGAGCATACGTTTGCTAGCTGAAGTAGTGGTAAGATCAGAGCAAGCACGAATGGAGACGATGAGAGACATCGAGAGAATGAGAGCAGAAGCTGAGGCCAAAAGAGGAGAAATGGATCTTAAGAGAACTGAGATCATTGCCAACACTCAGCTTGAGATTGCTAAGCTCTTTGCTAGTATTACCAAAGGATCAGTTGACTCTTCATTGAGAATTGGAAGAAGTTCATCATGAGCTAGAAAATAATAATAATAATAATAATAATACTCTAGCTAGCTGTGGAAATAGAAATAACCTTGTTATCATCTTTTAATTTGATGATATATCCTTCTTGACCCAGCCACTACCTAATTATGGAGAACATTTTATTTAGATTACTAATAATTAACTTCTATTTTCATCTTCTTGCTGATTGTATGTTGAAGACTTTTTACTATATCACTTCTCCCTTTATCAATCATATATGAATGGAAAAAAAAAGATAAAGAGGATTAAATTAATCAACCATATTTTGTCTCATAATTTGGTATATCTGAATTATTGAACTGAAATAGTAAATTTAGATGCTTCGATTTATTTTCTTAATAATAAAAGATGTTTATCATAGGTGCAATTTCATTTTATTTAAATACCATACCATGGTAGGTGGTAGCTAGTCTGTTTATAGCCCTAAGTCACAACCTGTTTATCTCTTCATTGTTTGGTTAAACATAAAAGATTTAATAAAATAACGAAGGTTTAAATTGTGTGATTTTAATTTGAACATTACCCAAAATACCCTTCGTCTTGTACTATTTCCATTTCGTATTTAACCTTATCTTTTTGTCTCGTTAACCCCTAAAGGAATTTTGGCTATCTCTTTGCTCCTTAAACCCCAAACAGAATCTCTCTCCCTGTGTGTAACTCCGGCAGAGCAGATAAAGCTATAAGAATGCAAGCTGCCAGTCTCGCCTTTCACCCTCCGGCACTCCATACTTCACCTTCTTACTTCTCCTCCAAACTTCCCCACCACCTCAATTATTCACTCTTCTCACACACTCCTTCAACTCTCACACTATCAAAAACCCAAACACTCTCCAGAAATTCCATTTGCAAACCCCCAGCTGTTGGAAAATATGTCAGGGAGGATTATCTTGTGGTATGTTCCGATTCTTTGTTGTTGGTTGTTCAGTTTCAGTTAGTTTCTCAATTTTAGTTCAATTTTTCTGAATTTCGGCTATTGGGTTTTGTTTTAAAAGTTCAAATCAATTTGGTAAGTTGGAAGTATGTGTGGTGAAATTACAATGACAATTGAAAAAACAAAATGAGGTACGGTTTAAGCTCAGTGCAACAAAACTTTGCACCGGTGTAGTAGTAATCTTCTTGACGAATTTTGGCTGTTGGGTTTGTTTATCTGCTGGGAAACTTTAGTAAAATTTATATCAATTTGGAAATTTATGTTGTGGATAAGCTTTGTTTGTTGCTGAAACTGGAAAAGTGGTTAAACAAGAGCAAAGAGGAACCAGACTTAGGCGACTGTTTTCGAGGAATTCATCTGTTATTTGTTTTTACAAGTGTGGTTTTGTTTCTAATGAGCACGCTACGCAAGGTTTTGCTAATTCCAATTCATTTTCCCTAATTATATGGGATTGCAGAAGAAATTGTCTGCCAAAGAGATTCAAGAACTGATAAAGGGAGAAAGGAATGTGCCACTGATAATTGATTTCTATGCCACATGGTGTGGTCCTTGTATTTTGATGGCGCAAGAACTTGAAATGGTAAGTTTGGATTTTACACAAAATGTCTTAAACATATCTTTTATCTGCTATTGATGGTTTAATGTAGAGTTGGGATTGTTGGATAAATGCTCTAGACGATTCGTACAGTGGTTCGAATCAAGTTGGTTACTTGAATTGGTCAATTTTCCAGTTTGCAGAACCATTTGGTTTTGTAATGACTCCATTTTCTAGTCCAAATTCTTAATTAGTTGGGGTTGGCTATAAAATTAGAGTATCCTATCATAGTTTGATTATTTTTTAGCAGTCCGCCAACGACCAACCTATGCAACTTCTTCTATATCTGGCTTTAGGACATGCTATGTTTGTGAAGTTTACATATTGGGGGTGAGGGTATCTTTTTGCTCCAGCAATGGTCAGGAATTGTTTTAAATGCTTAAAATCACTGTTGCTACATATGAGGAGAAAACCTAGAGAAGGGTAGAGGAGTGGTCCCATTATCCCTGAATTTCTAATGTTGCGGAAAAAATAGTGAAGTTGGGAGTGGAAATTTTCTATCAACGTGAATGATATAATGTGTTAGACCTGATAACTCTATGAATAAAGCACGATTTGTCAATCATTGGTGGGATAATCCTTTTAAACTCTAGGGAAACCTTATGCTCATTGATACGGTGTATTTGAAGATATAGCAACTCTGAGGGCCTACATTCAATTGTTGAAAAGATAGGGATAAATCTCAGGTGATTATGATACACATGGTTATTTTATCCTCAATTTTCTGTAACTCACTTGCTTGGAGAAAAACCTTGTGTTGACCTTTTCCTCCGTGTTTATTGTTCCTGTTAGAAATAAATATACGTAGACAGAGTGGATATGGAGAGTTTCGTGATTTTCAATTTTCCTAGTAGCTTATCCAACAATGTCACATTAATGGTGGCACAGATCGTCCATTATTCAGTGTCAATAGCGGAGTGGTTAATAAGCTGAGAGTTTGTCTTAAATGGATGAGGTGCTGCTATGCGGTGAAGGAATACTATTAGCTGAAGAGCAACTATTTTTTTGCAAAAACTTTAAAAGTAAAAGTTTGTAACTGATAAGTTTTAAGTAAATTGAGAAGCTATGAATAATGAAGTTAAAGTCTGCTGTCTAGTAACTTTTACCTATTCTAGTATTTGGAGAAAAGATTGACATTGATCTTTCTATAGTTAAAATGCGTAATGTCCTAGTGGAATTTGTCTATCATAAACTGCATGTCACAAATCGACTATCGAAATCAATGGATTGTATTACTTCTAGGCCTTTATAAGTTTATTTTTCTTTGGATAGGCATAAGGAGTAAGTTCCCCTCTCTTAGTGTGATTGCAAGATTAGAGATCCTACCGTCTAATTCAAGTATAGCTGATATCGTTGAAAAGAAAAGGAGATTATTTTGTAATATTAGAATGATGCAAAAAGTATCAAAATATTTTTTTCATTTCAAGTATACTTTTGTCTTTTGGTGTAAACATAGTCTCACCTTATGCATGTATATTTGGGCTAGTAAGTTGGGTGATTGTAAAAACTAGACACAACCAACTATAAATAAGTTGGATGATTGTAAAAACGAGACACAACCAACTATAAATAAGTTGGATGATTGTAAAAACGAGACAACCAACTATAAATACTTTTTGGCACAACCTTGGTGTATTGATTATGAAATATATTCCACTTACCCCAACCCACACACAAAAATCCTCCTCAAAATCAGTAAGTCAAGTTTCGTTTGAAATAGTTTGCTTGGAGTTTAGTTATAACTTGCTATGCACACTAGGTTATCTTTGCTAACGTCAAAATTATTCCAATTTCATCTGACAGCTTGCTGTGGAGTATGAAAACAATGCACTTATTGTGAAAGTGGACACAGATGATGAATACGAATTTGCACGTGATATGCAGGTACAACCTCTTACCATCATTCTGCCTTGAATCAAAGTTTGTTTCTCTTTCAATACTATCAACGTTTTTGAAGAGAGTTCTGTTTTCTCTCATGTCATTTGTGAGTCGTGAGTATACTTATCAATTATCAGAATTCCTTGCTTTCATCACATATTTCATAAGTGCATGCTCTTGTCTTTCAAGAATTTGCAAAGGTAACTGTTACAACTGAAATAATCTCCTCTCAGGTTCGAGGACTACCTACATTGTATTTCATAAGTCCAGATTCAAGTAAGGATGCTATCAGAACTGAAGGGCTCATCCCGATACAAATGATGCGGGACATCATTGATAATGATTTATGATGAATAATTCAGTAGGTTCTTTGTTAGTGGAATCCATTGCTCTTTGCTGTATTTGTCAAGCTGCCTTTTATTAGTTCGTATTGATGTACCAATATGTGGATCTCAATATAAATTTTTAGCAATTTCTTTCTGAAGCTCTCAGGCTTGGTATCTGCCTAGCAGTGGTAAGAGGAGTTGTAACACAAATTTTGCACTTGGAAACAGTTAAAACAAGTAGTGCAACAAACTGCAATTTCTGGTGTTAAAACAGAAATGGATGTTTATAATCTTACATTTCCTCTAGATTGAAATAGTGTGTTATGTACTCTAAATGTTCTCAGTGGATGCTTGAGTTTAATCAAGTCAAATTTTGATTAAAAGTTTGATAGTCTGATCTTGAATTATAAACTTGAACACTGATTTAAGGTATTTATTTAGCTTATTATATGCCATGAAAACTTCCACAATAGTCGTAGAATAAATAATTTGTATTCCAAATGATGCACAAATAAGTTGGGAGTTTTGGAAAAAGTTGACATATATTTTCTACCTCTATATTTAGGTGTTAAATCTTTCTTGTTATCCTTTTTCAATTCCCAAATTTGGACAAAATTTCATAATATAAAGGAAAGATACATTAAAATCTTACCATATTTCACCAACATAAGAGAAAAAGACAATAAATTCACATGCTTCTCTATTCAAACGGTTAAATAACATTTTACAAAAATATGAGCAGTGGCCTCAGCATCTTCTAAATGACAAAGATAAAGGAGAGAAATGTTCGAGTCTAGTGTAAGTGAACTATGTTTCAAAGCTATGAACTGAAAAATTACTTGTGATTTGTACAGAATAGAAATCAAGCATATTTCTGTTACCGCAGCTACAACGAAACATATGCAGAAAAATCCCCAACGCAGGCAGCATTTTTGACTACACATCTGAGGTTGAACTTCAGCAATGACACTAAATCAACCCCAACACCTTTTTAACCTTTTATCCATCTCTCTGTCATCACAGCTATACTTTGTGTACATCTGTTTTCATGGCTGTCAACTGCACAGGGGCAGCCTATGACGCCATTAGCAAAGACAGCACATGGACTGCCTCTCCTATAAATTAAAGAAGCCCTTGGCTTGCCCTGCCTGTTATCTAATGAACGGAGGAACCATAATAAAGACAAACCCTTCATTGATCATTGTGCTCATGAAGGACAATATCAGCAGGGTCTCCAATCCATGGACGCCCTTCTCTCCATTGGAACTTAATTCGTAGCTTCCCATTAGCATCTACTCCAACAACCTCACCTCTACTCGCATGAGTCTCCATCCCCCATCCCCACCGAGGTGCCACCAGCCCATCTCTGATCTTCACCTTATCCCCAATTTTAAATGCTCTAATTTTTTCCATTTCCAAGGCCTTGCAGAGCCATAGCCTATCCAAAAAGCAGAATGCAACCCAAAGATCTCCATCTTCTATGCGGTGCACTACCCCAATACTTGAATGAGAGACATCCCCCCACTGGTGTGTTGGGTTAGACACATTCTCCCTAACCCTGACCCAGTCACCAACTTGGATTTCCTTTTCTTCCACAAGTTCAACTTCTGAAGGATCAAGCATCCAAGATTTTGACCCCGCTGGTGTGTAGATTCTTAGTTTGCCATCTGCATCAATTGCTGATATAGTTCCGACACTTGCATGACTATGACCTGACCAACCAAATCTTGGCTGCTTCACAGAGTTCCTAACTCTAACATGCTGACCAACTAAGAGTTTGTCTACTTTCTCAAGATGGCTGCAATATCCCGTCCACTGGTCCTGCTCTCCACAAAAAGCAACAAAAACATTTCCATCCCACTTATCGCCTTCATAACTCATTCCTTGCACAACTCCAATGCTACCTGGCCCTACAGATTTCCAACCACTTGCAATCTCTCTCAACTTGACCCACTCTGCGACTTCAAATGTTGGCTCTATCTCGAGATCTGCAGGATCTCCTTTCCAGAGACATTGCAAACCGAAAAATGCAACCCTAACTTCTCCATCAGCATTAACGCCAGTTATCACACCTCGAGAATCTGGATTAGTGCCTCTCCAGCCCCATCTTGGTTCTACCAGACCAGACCTAAACCTAACATGCTGCCCAATTCGAAATCCAGAAACCTTTTCAATGTCAGTGTAATGAGTCATTAGACGGCCTTTGCGGAAACAGCATGCAAGCTCTAAATAACCAGTGTCTTGAACACTATGTACAACTGCTAAACTTTCTTTGCCTATGCTGTACCAATCATAACTGGGTCTAGTTCCCAGGCTTGGTTTTGAACGTACCCAATCACCTACATCAAATCCTGAAAGTCTTTCTGCATCTCCAGCAGAAACCTTCCATAAACTGTCTCTCCCAGCAACCCTAACATTTAAAGCACCATCCATGTCGATTCTCGCAATCTTCCCAACTGTTGCTGGTGTCTCATTGGACCATCCAAGTCTAGGCTGAGAAACAGATGGCAGAACATGAATTTCCTGTCCAACTTCGAAAGGCAGCACCTTCTCCACATCTGTCACTGAACAAGGGAAAGGCTTGCTACGGAAGCAAAAAGCAATGCCAACATCACCATCTTCTTCCAAACTGTGGATTATTCCTACACTATTCCTTGTGATGTCCTCCCAACCATATTTGGGTGAGGGAACTGAAGCTTTTACTCTTACCCAGTCACCTACCTTGAAATCTTCCACCTTCTCCATGTCCGAAGGATCTGCCTGCCACGGGATGGGCCGATTGGGAATTTCTATGATCAACAGACCGTCAGCCTCTATATCAATTATTTTTCCTACACTATGATGTGTTTCACCGCCCCAAGCATATCTTGGCTCAGCAACAGTGCGCTTCACACAGACCCTATCAGCAATTCTGAATGGCTCAACAGGTTCAACCTCTTCTGGCTCACAATGCCATGGATGAGGAAGGTAGCTAAGTTCCACCATCAGACTGTTGTCTGGTCTAATACAGTACACTACACCAATGCTTCCTGGTGTTGCAGATCCAAATCCATGTTTAGCTGTTGTAAGTGTAGGACGAATGCGGACCCAATCTCCAACCTTGAATTCCTCCACACGTTCCATTTCTGCAGGATCAGCTTTCCACCCTCTAGATGCTCCAGGAAACCCAACACGAAGAACCCCATCATCATCTACACATAAAACAGTTCCTATGCTGTCATGGGCATGGTCACGCCAACCAAATCTTGGTTCTTTCACATCTGCCTTGAGCTTCACATGTTGCCCCCTGTCCAGTGGAATCACTTTTACAACTTCATCTACTAATACTTGAGCCTCCCGGCATACTTGAGCCTCCCGGCCCTCCCCAGAGCAAAAGGACACGATGAGATTGTCTCTGTCAAGGACATTTTGAACGAAACCAACACTCTTATGTCTAGCACCTTGCCACCCATAAGTTGGTGTCACAATGCTTCTCTTGAATTTCACCCAGTCCCCCACTTCATATCTGAATAGCATATGAACATGCATATCTTTAAAATATCATACCCAATCAACAAGCAATTTATATTTATTATAAAATAGTGACAAAAATAGCAACAGATAAAAATCTTTATGCTTACACTGTGGGAGATAGACGGACCCCCTTCTCCCTAAGTGCCTCTATCAAATCTTCTGAAATCCATTCACGAGGAAGAGCCTCCAAATAGTCGCATAAAGTTTTTCCACTGCAACAATAGACATTGGTGAAGTCAATGTCAAGCTCAGATACAAGAGTGTAAATTCATTTCCTATGATTAACATAAACCATATGAAGGAGTGGCACGGGCTAATTGAAACTTGCCTGTGATTCCTAACTTCAACAGCAGCATCAGGATACCTGAGCATAAGTACAATCCAATCAAGATTTTCCCGTATCATATTAGCAGAGAATGCTGCCACATGGAAAGCATTATCACCTTCATCATCCTGATATCAGGGAGAAATACAAAATTAGCTAAAAGTGGAATATAAGAAAAGAAATATCGACAGGTATTGAGAGCAAGCAAATATAACATGAGAAAATGGAATAGCCATGACCAGTATGGTTGAAACTATAATTTCCATTGAAGTACCTACATATGTGAATGAGCTTCACTAAAACAATTTGCAGAAGTAAATTCAATGAGGTCATTCTTTTTTTGAATAGGAACCTTATGAGAAAAAGTTATATGACCATGAACTACAAAAACTCAGCAATTTCTCAAGTTCGGGGTGTATCTGCTGAAGATTTGCACATCCAACCTCTAAGTGAAGAAGTTTCTCAAACTTTGCAGTTATCAAAGTCCAGCAACGTTCCAACACACAATGCATTTTATTAATGATGACAGCACCATCAGGTGCAGATATGTACAGAACAAAAGCCAGTCTTTTTATAATTGCAAGGAGCTGTGGAATTCTAAAAAAGTATGTAATATCAAATATATTCAGTAAATTACCTCTAGAGGCCAAATTAACTACAGAGCTACCATTATGATTTATGATTGTCTTTTACATTTAATACTTCTTCTAATTACTTATATGCTTCTATTCATCTTGCATTACATTCAATTCATCCTGTTCCCAAAGGAGGATACATATGAAACTCTAATCATCTATTATTTCCAACCCTAAGGTGAAATCACACTCTGATAATAGATACCTAAGAACGGACTTTTTAAGGAATCTGCTAGATTGTTTTTTTTTTTAATGACAAGCAAAACCCGCAGTCGCTACCCTTTGGATGCACAGGGTAAAAAAACCTTTCCTATGCAATAGCTCGCAAACCACACAGAAGAGATAACCGCACTAGGCAACCCGGGTGCGACGAGCTGTCGAGCTCGACCCAGAAGGCAAACCCCTTATTTCGCTGGCAGGGTTTTTTGAACCTGAGACCTCCAATATGGAAGTGTCAAGCTCAAACCACTGAGCCACCCTAAGGGTATCTGCTAGATTAGTTTATAACGTTAAGACCTAAATTTGTCACATTTGTCCCACGGTGAGATAATTTTACATACTGCAATGAAACTACAAAAGAAACTTGTATTCACGCATTCCACAAACTTCTTCTCTTCTCTTATTTTCTTATAGTACCAAAGAAACGTATAACTTCATCAAGGTTTAACATCAAGAAGTCAACACCAAGCTGCTGGAAGCCTGTTAAGACCATAACCAATTATGTAGTCATAAATTAATGAAATTCTCAAAGTCATGAAAAAAATTCCTCCTATTTAATCTGGTGTTAAAAGTTATGCAGTCGACAAAAAAAAATTGGGTTTCCAAAAATGTCATCTGCCCATCTAATACATGTTGGAAAGAATAGCCATGCTCCGCCTAAACTCTCAACTCAAGCAATATGTCCGAAAATAAGTGAACACCTTATTCTTTACCTTAGTCCTGACTATGACAACAAATTTCAGGTGTCCTTCCCTTTCTCAGGTGCAAAGTACATAACTGGCTGGAGTGTTATTCTTATCCACAAATTTCCCTCTTTTCTGTTTTCTTTCTTTTCATTCTCTTTTCTTAATTTGTAATTATATATTTGAGGAGGCAAGCAGGGATCTGATAGGCTTATACTCCAAGGAGGACAACAAAAATGATAATTCCAGGTTAATTTCAAGCAAATTAAGCGGCCCAGATGTAGAACGGATCAAGAGAAAATATCATATATACAATTAGGTGATTAAAAAAAATACCATCACCGCAAAGATAAAACAGAAAATTACCAGAGAAAAGGAGCCAAAAGACAGCTCAATATATCTGTATCTAGTGATTGATCCAAAAAGTGTCAATTACAGACCTGAATATTACAATTTGCCCCAGCAGACAAAAGCAATCCGACACAAGATTTTGCACCTCTATTCAATGCCACGTGAAGAGGTATTGTATTATTCACATTCTTGATGTTTACATCAACTCCTGCATCGAGGATGATCTAAAGAAATTTGGAAGTTTGTGAGACAACAAAAATTATAGTGTATAGAAGTTATTAAAATGAAAAACAACCCTCACTTAACTACTGTGCAGAACTAAGAATTCAGTCTCTTGGCAGTAAAGGCATGCACTGTCTGACAAGGACATTAAGACATGTATAGTTTAAATAATGGGGGCCCAACAAAATAGGACATCAGATCACTCCTGCACCAATTCTTTTATATATCATTGATCTATCAAAGCTAGATTAGAACCACCTGATCTTCATCCTGTATGAACTCTCCCGACATAACTTGTTAACAAAAAGCTGTTCCGCTGGAAGCATGGTTAAGTGGAGCATTATAAGATCATGTCTAATATTAAGTTTCGGTCCTTACAGAAAAAACCATTTACTTGACGAGAAATGATTCTATATACCTTTATATCTGTATCAATGAGAACAACAGAACAAACAAAATATCATTTTTTTCTAACAAAAAATCATTAGAGGTGTCCTGAAGACTGACATGAGATCAGCGAAAAATGTAACCTAACTTAAAATGAGGCACTATCCAGGGAAGCATGATTTGGATAAATAATCTAAGATTTATGTTTTTTCTTCTTCCAAAATAGTACTCGACAAATTCAAGTAAATATCAGCATACCTTGACCAACTCAACATCATTTATCATAGCAGCAGTGTGCAAAGCAGTTCGAAAATGTTGTGTGTCTTGTGCAGCTGGATCTGCTCCAGCAGCTAAAATTAATCGTACCAGTTCTCTCCCCTCTACAAAAGTAAACAAGATTACTGCAATGACAACCAAGAACATGTACGGCTAGTAAAAAAAAGTAAAACAAAAAAGAGGACTACCAACTGTTATATCTCGTAAAACAACTATATTTATGTTTATCCATGCAAAAAGATCGTCAACTTACCCGCTTCACGATCTTTCTTTAAGGCTGCTGCCATGCACAGTGCAGTACCAACAGGACTTGGTATGTCAATAGCATTGGCGATATCTTCAATAGATGCAAGTTCCACCCACCTCTTGACAACTGCAACATTCCATGTCGCAATGCACGTGTGTAGTGGCCTGAAGAAGGAAAGACACAAAATATGCACCATGTAGAAAAGGGAGAGAGGAACCCCATAAAGATAAATACAGTTAAAACATAATAGTGATACTTCAACAGTTAAATTAATTATAAAGCACCTTCTAAATACATATAACAAGGTGATATCAAAGACCTCTAAAAAAAATTAAATACGACTAGTCAGCTCCAACAATTTACTTCAAGGTCCATTCTTAACTTAAAGATGTCACCAATTCAATTTGGTTCCATCTAAAACAACATTAAGTCAAACAAGTGGACCACAAAATCTTTTTTGCAAAGGAAGGCCACACTTTTCCTAGTAAACTTTGAGCTCTTTTCTTCATGATTTCCCTTGTTATATACATATTCACTTTGAAAGAATTGACAAATCTGACTGACATAAGTGTCCTAAAGGAAAATAACTTAGAAGAATTCAGCAAGTGATACTCTATCCCTTCGGAGACATACACTACGAAACTTGTACTTTTCATCTGCAATTTTCACAATCACAATGATTCCCTTTTCGTTCTGTTATCCTGTGCTTTGATTTAAGATATAATTTGCACTGTTTTTTTGAAACTGGTAACTTTATTTTTTGCACTTTTCTCTATCCTTTAATTTTAATCTTGTTTTCCAACATTCCTAGCTATAGGGTCCTCCCCATCTAGATTTTTTTTTCCACAAAACATTTCAAAGAATGAATAGGAATCACATTTGAACTTACGTTAAATTTTTGGAGTTCAAGATACTCATTGATTTACACCCTCCATTTTCAAGTATGATCTTAGCACAGTCCGTATATTTCTTAGCAACTGCTCGATGAAGCACCGATTCACCTTCATCATCGACAGCATTTGGATCAGCCCCAGCCAATAATAATTCCTGTTGCAAGGAAACATAGGTACTAACATGATGAGTGACAACGAACCGATATTCTATTCAAAAGAAGGACAAAACAAAACAGCATCCTATAAACATCCTGTCTTCTTTTTTTCCTTTTGACGGGAGAGTATTGAAGAGAGACAGAATCGGCTTGCCGAGGACAAACCTTGGAGATTTGAAATACAAAGTTGGGAGTTCCACCAGTGAACAAGCATGAATCTGTTTCACATGGTTACTAGCAAAGGAAGCAGTGCTGACACAAGAAAATATAAAGAAGAGGAAGTTCCAACTATGCTCAAGATGCTATTTGTGTGAGGAACAGGCAGAGACAGTCAACCATCTCTTTTTGCATTGCAAATGGACAGATCAATTATGGAGAATATTCAGCAGCCTTAGGAAGATCACTTGGGTGAAACCAAGAAACATAGTACAACTCCTAAATTGTTGGATCAATATTGGCAATACTACAATTAAGGAGGAGAGATGGAGGATTGTCCCAGCTTGTATATGGTGGACAATGTGGCAAGAAATATCAAAGATATTTTGAGGGCAAGAAAAACAATTTGCAGAATTATTTTTTTGACACTGGTAACATACAATTTGCAGAACTTCAAGATGAATCGCATAGCTCTTTATTATTTTTGGTGTAAACAGAAAGTCTAGTACAGGCAGAAGATAAGACTATTTGTGACAAAAAGCACAGATGGAGTCGGTCTAGTTTGTAATACTTTTGGAAGGGGGGCTACTTTGATGTAGTATATCTGTGGATAAATAGAAAACAAGTTACCATTCTCAAAAAAAAAAAAAATTGGACTACGGAATCTCTTTTATTTTGTTTTGTTCACTTTTTTTTATGGCAGGAGTGGAGGAGGTGTGCCAAGTAGGGCAAGGACGAGAGGACGAATGAGAAATTGCACCTGCACCCCCTTGGAAGCCTTCTACTTTTATAATCTAAAATAGTACTTATCTCCTTAGTAGCCTAACTTTCCATTTGTCCCCCACATTTCAGTTTTAGCCTAGCATCTTTCTCAACATACACACAGAAGGACAAAAAGACCTACACGCATGCAATCTGGTTGGCCATGGTATGCACAAACATGAGCAACGGATGGACCAAGGCCCTCTCTAAGTCTAGACCTGACATTGGCATGCCTCCTGATAAGAGCACGAACACATTCAGGTGATCCAGCCGCAAGAGCAAACACAAGGGGTGGATCACCATCTTTGTCTAGGACATCCACATTTGCCTGCGAGCATTCCAAAATGACCTCAACAAGTTCCACACTTCCTCGTCTACAAGCAAGGTGGAGAGCAGTTTGCCCATCAGCATTTTGTGCCTCCAGCACGGAGCGTAAAGAGGTAATACTTTTTCCTGAAACAATCTTCGCTAGCAAGTCTCTGCATGCAGAATGAAAAAGGAGATGAAGTACATAGAAAAGAATTCTTAATATAACTACCAAAAGTTGCAATAAGAGGACACAGGGAATAATGTTCCAGAAACTTCTTGAAGGAATATGTGATTGGCCACAAGTAACCTCTGTAAATTCCCTTCCCAAATTTGAAAATCTTAATGACCTAATATATTCAACTTTTGTCTTTTACATTATGAAACTTCTCCTTTCAAAATTTCTGGTAGTTTCTCGATTAATTCTGTAAATTCCCTTCCCAGATTTGAAAATCTTGACGATCTGATGTTTTCTACCTTTTTCTTTACATTATGAAACTTTTTCTTTCAACTTTCAGGTAGTTTCTCGATTAAATTTGCAAAATAGAATATCATCCTCCTTAAGAAACACATAAAGACTTACCGAACACCATTCACATTGCCTTCAGAGACAAGTCTGTGTAGAAGACTGGGATCATCAAGAGAAACCTCTGAATGATATGCCGCAGGAGGTACTACACCATTCGTTCCCAAGTACTGCAAGTTACTGCATTTTAACATATAATAATCAACACTTATTTGAGTGGCCAATGATTAAACTCGAAAGAACTGCAAAACATTAATAATTAACAATCAGAGCAAGGAACACACAGTGCACTGAGGCAGCCTCTATTTAGAAGCAAGACAACTAAGTACTGAATGCTACCTTCCAACAGCTAAATCATGTTTATATGACAATCCTGCTACAAAATATCAGCTTAGCTAAATGTTCTTACTTATCAGGGCTGGCAGGAGGGCTTCGAGGGATCTCTTGCAAGTGGCGAAGAAACGTGGCTAACATTGAACTAAAGGTTGGTCTCTTGGAAACCTTGAACTGCAGACACTCACCAATCATCTTCCACAAGTCTGGCGGTATTCCAACACCCACTACACTTGCATATTGAGGAGGTTGTCTCCTTGCCTTTATAACAGAACGATAAATTTCCTCTGAACTTAAGCCAGCCCAGCTGCATAAGAATGACAAAGGGTGCTCAAAGTAAATCAAACAAAATAGAAAAAATGTATACACTAAAACATAATAGAAACGAGAAGACGAGAAGCTGCCAAAGAAATATAAGTAGTCACTTACGGAATAGAACCAGTGCACATTTCCACCAATGTGCAACCAAAGCTCCAGGCATCTGACTCTGGAGATATACCAATGGCACCGTCCCAGAAAAGATTAAGTGATTTCTTTACAGGCTCCCACGCTTCTGGAGCAGTGTAGTTTGGGCTAAGCATTGTACAATCCATGCAAGAATGAGCTATTGTGGACTCACACTCCAATCGAGCTTTCCTACAGGCAGGCTTCTTTAAAATTGCAGGAAGCCCATAATCAGATACCACAGCATGACCATTTGCATCTAAAAGAAGATTGGACGGCTTAATATTCATGCAAACAATACCAGCTGCATGAAGTTCAGCCACCCCACGCGCAATGTCTGCTCCATATCTGCATTTAAGATGGGATAATACATCAAGGTTAGGAGATGCATGAAACACCATCCTCAGAGAACACATAGAAAAATGACTAGTTTCTGTAAACTGGACTCCAATGAGGAGCCTGGGGAAGAGTTGGAAGGGGATGAAGAAAGAAAGTACTGGGTGGAATTGAACCGTAAGCTAGAGTCTGATAAGCTTCAAAGTTCGAAAATTTGATTCAACTGACTAAAATTCTAGATAGTTACAACATATCCAACCAAATTCATTTCCTTATCATTTCACCCTTTCAGTTATGGAGGATAAAATGATCATAATTAAATTGGAAGAATACTGGTGATTGGTTTAGAATCTACAGAAGAGCTCCCATATGATAGAAGTGCAAAAAGGATTTGTAAATTAGTAACTTATCCAACTGAGTTTGTCACCACTATTTCATACAAAAGCTTCTAAAAACCCTTGGCTGAGTCTTGCACTTCTATGGAGAACCTTCCCCCTATCTTCATGCTCACAACCAACAAACAGGCTTGGTTACAATTTATCTCACCATTAAAACACACGTGTAATTGTGAACTCTTGGACATCATTCTCAGAAGGCTGAATCATTATTAGGAAAATACCTCAAGTCCTACAACAGCTTACATCACTCACTGATTCTCATTCTCCCATTTGAAATGGATCCAATGATGACTTCTTCTATGTCAAATCTTACTAAGATGACATATTATGCACAATGAAGGGTGGAAATCTTTGTCATGGCCCATGGCAACCCTTTTGTTGTAAGAGATGCCTCAAGATTCTATTTGTAACCCAGCACTTATAAGATGTCCCTATTTTTTTCTCTTTTCATAAACACAACAGAAACTGTCCTTGGGCATTATTTGTGAAAAAGTGTGGGGAAAAGATACTTAGCATTACATGAGCAAAAGAATTAAAAAAGGGACTTTCAACCCACTTTCATAATACAGTGAAGAGCAAACGCCTTTGGCTAGTTTTGCACTTCTTTTCCTTCCCCTCCAAGAACAGGAACGGATATAGAAGATTCATATAGCCAAACCAAACTAGTATGGAATTGAGGTATAGTTAATTGGTTTTTGACTCTCTTTTTGGTTACAGACTGCAATGTCATTCTCCATCTAAGCAGGTTGCTTCTTGGATGAAATGTGAACTGGCCAATATGGGGCAGAACCGCAGAAGTTGAAAATGGTAGCTCACAGTCACTGCCCCTTGTGTACTTCGCTCAAGCAAGGAAATGGAAGATGATCGCCCTTGAGCTTTGGTTCAACGGTTAAGAAGCAACACATAAGTGTAGATTAAGTGCAGGGTCGAACTTTGTCATGGACAAAATCTAGTATTTAAGTTGGAAGATGAGTAGAGAGCAGGTCCATGCATTCCGGAGTTTCAAACCTACTGACACCTTACAAAGTGGGGTCGGGTCCATAAATGAGGTCACAGGAATTTATCCAATATCAAAAGAAGAAATGAAAGATGATTTAAATATTACCTAACCTATATCCATAATGTGACATTTGAATTTCAGCGCAACCTTCTATTTTGGAAAAAAGAAGTGCATGCGGAAGGGACCGAAGAGTTGGTGCAGTCCAGTGAATATTAAAAGGTTCGCTGAATATTAACCATGTCACCTGTACGGGTATGAAATTTAAATTTCAACCATGTGTTTCATGAGGTAGACGGTTATAACGCATTTAAGCATTTTCAGATTGGTACTGTTCTTTTTTAAACAAAAAATGGTAACTCAGATTGGTGCAGAATTCTCAGTTTGACATTTGATCTAGTTATGTTTGATTTGGTTTAGTGAAACATAAGAGTTGCACCTGCATTTTGAAGGATCAATCTACATTAAGATGTATCAACTGATACACAAGTGAACTGTTAAGATCTGTATTGTTGATGGCATAAAAAACAAGGTGACTAGTGACATGAATGGTGTAGTATCAAGTATCTGTCAATAGTCCGAGAAAAAACGACTGAATTGTCAACATATCAGCATTTAAGGAGAATGTCAATCACCAGTTGATGCACTGTCAAAAAGGAAGTGAGTTACGGTGGACAGCAATGAATCTCTTCGGTATTAAGTGAATGATGCCAGCAACGATGCAAGATGTTATGTTCAGCTAGGCTTTCAGACAAAGGAAACAATGATGAACATTGGATGCATCTCCTTTGACATTAATGTGGGTACAATGGAAAGTAAGTAGGAGAGTTTTGCGGGGATGGAAAATACACTTGTACAAATTACGGTGAATTTCATTTCGGGTAAAGTTACAGTGCACCCACAAGGCCCCAGCTAGCATAGACTACTGGGTATGATTTGTGAGAACAATATCTTGGTGTAGGTTCACGAATTCATATATAAACTTGTGTACCACTTTTCTTGTTCCCCACCATACCAATGAACTTATCATTTATCAAAAATAAATATCAACATCTTAGTGTGGCCTAATGGTCAATGAAGTGGGATAAGCCATGAAAGACCAAGGTTTAAATCCCACCAGAAAGAAAAAATACTACATGATTTCTTCTGTCTACTGAAGCCTTGGTGAGTATACTTACCCAATACCTCAGTTGAGGGAAGGTTACAAGTATTTGGTGATTAGTCAGGTTGTGCAAAAGCTATCTAACACCTACCTTTATTACCTATATCAGCATCTTAGTTGCTATTTTATTAGAATAGTAATGCTTATCTAAGCGTTGAAAATTTCTTTTATCCAGGAATTTTCCTGCAAAGACAATCTAAAGCAAACAATAAGGCCTTGGACTATTGAATTATCTCAAGTGCGATAGTAAGCCTGTCATACACTTAAAAGTTAGCTCTCTTTTACTTCTTGATTTATAACCAATTTTGGTATAATATTTGACTGGGGAAAGAAAGATTGAGAGAAAAGTTCCCAATTTTGTACGGCTGTTCCACAAATAAAAAGGGAAGGTGATAAAAAAAAATTCAAATAATGGTTGACGGTTGATTTTCAGGAGTGGCCTCAATGATTCACTGAACAATGCCAGTTTGGAGGATAACAAGGAATAATCATTGATATGGGCAGCACGCAATGATGGAAAGTTCACAGCCAGAAAATGCTATAGTCTATTACTGAAACAAAACGAATTGTGTTGCACAATGGCCTTGGAAAGCAACATGGCACCTGTTAAAGTTACTTGTTTTGCATGGGTTGCAGCAAAAGCTTGCCCAACTCGGGGAACTTACAGAAGAGAGGAATCGCTCTTAGTAATAGATAGTATATGTGTAAAGAGGAGTTGGAGATAGTCAAGAATCTATGATTCACTCCAAGGTAGCAAGACTGTTGTGAGCTCTTTTCAAACATGACTGGTGTCAAGTGGGTAATGCCTCCTGATGTTAAGAGCTTATTGAGCCAACATCAAGAAGTGATAATGTAAACGATATGTTTGGAGCACAATCCTTTTTTGTGTTTTATGGACAATAAGGTTGGAAAGAGATAGGATCTGCTTTGAGGGGAAACGACAACATATATCCAGGATTAAGAATAGATATCTATTAAATGTGTATTTTTTGTGAAAAAGGAGTATTATGGCAAGTATGGAGCAAAATATGGACTTAATAGAAGAGACATGAGATATGCAGTTGGCATGTTAGTGATTGACGTTGTTTTTCAGTAAATTTGTATCTTCTTTTAATAAAAGCTTAACTTATCCGGAAAAAAAGTAGTAGTAATATAAATAAAACAGTGTTTATTTGGAAGCTGTTCTTAAAATTCCATTCTTTGGTTCCAATTTAATATGGTCAACCTTCTATCATTTGGTTCAATATAGGAGCTCTAAGTCTCTATTGCTTAATATATTTTCTAGCACTCTTGGTTTGTAGGAGCAAGTCAGAAAGATTGAGAAATAGAACCATCTGATTCATTTGTTCTCAATAGCAAATACTTTCAGGACATTAATAATTTGAAATGTGTGTCTCATACCTAATGCAACAGATGAGAAGTGCCATTACACTGACTGACTAACACGTGGTATAAGTAGCCGATATAATCAAGGCGATGCTACTATTTTTTCCATTCTTGGTATCTTTTATCTACAAATACATGTATTTACTCAAAGTTTGAGTGTGTGGAAAATCAGGTGCAAGATAGTGACAAAAATTCAGCTCTTGACGAGCATTACAAAGCACGTGTGATAGATTGAGGATGTGAACTTTTTCCCATAATTTAAAGTTCTAACTACACTAATTCCAGTTTTTTACCTCCAAAATCTGGAACAAGAAGATCAACAAGGTAGACCAAATGGAAATAGGAGTAACCCTCAATCCAAGACACAAGAAAAAATCAGAACTTTTACCTCAGAATTTGCTCTAGTGTGAGTCGCCCTTCGTTCCGCTGCATCTCCGTCTGTACTGATCCTTTACACCTATCCATAATCAAGCACAAGCTTCTTTCCAATTTGGTCACACCATGGAAAGCACACACATTTCTACACCACATAGACTCCCTCCTCAACCTCTCCAACTTCTCTTGCACCCACACCACATCCATTTCCTCTCCAACTCCCACCTTCTTCACTGCCACTTTATGCCGACACCTCCCACGGCTACTGCTGCTTCTACCAGAAACAGTTGCTGCCCACATCTCCACTCCAGGCCTCATAGACTCACCCCCTATCCTCCTAATCAACTTAACTTCCTGATGCGAACCTACCTCTATCCTCCCACCCCCACACCCGGAGCTTGAAGCTGCTCGGGCACCATGCCTCCGCCTTGAATCATTCTCCTCATCTTCAGCATTCTCATTAAAACCCCTCTCATTTTCCTCTTCTTCATCCTCATCATCGCTCGAATACCTGGAGTCCCGGATTAAAGCTAGGATCGCGTAGTTCTTCTTAAGGGCAGTAACAGAGTTTCCGACAAGGGATACATGGCGGCACCTGGGACACGATAAGCTACTATCCGGGGAAGCGGAGAACATTCTAGAAAGACACTCCCTGCAAAACCCATGACCGCATTGGAGCAGTAAAGGGCAACGCTCCTCCTCGTCATACCTATTCTGACAAACTGAACAACAAGGTACTCTCATAATACTACAATCAAACAAAGAATCAACAACTATAATTTTACAAAAAAAAAAAAAAAAACGCCTCAGAGAAATTGAGATTGTTGAATCCGGGTCAGATTGATAAATGGGAAGTAGGTACAGATATGTACTTGCAGATCCACGGAGAAACAAGAATGTAGAGAGAGAAAGATTAAGGGTTTTAGAGAGAGAAAATGGAAGGTGGGTGGGGTTAATAGTTGAGTTGAGGAAGAAGACGGAAGCTTTACTGACCGATTTTTGTTTCTTGTTTTTTTATTTTTATTTTCAATCTCCCTGTAGTTAATGCCCGAGAAATTTTTATCTACGTACAAATACTCAACCGCATAGTACAACTTACTTAATGCACGCTTAACTCTCTGAATAAATCTTCACTTGGTAATGAACAGTACATTTATTAAGTGGACTTACCCTCCCGTTAGTTTAAAATTATTTTGGAGGTCTATCGATTAAGTTAATATATTAATGATTTGACCTGATAATTTAAGGATATATCACAGATAAATTTAGATCAATCGCAATTTATTAGCATTATGCTTGCCTCCAATTAATGATGGATGGTAAAGACATTCGCAAACAATATTAGGTATGTTGTTATTTATATCTTTAAGTGAACTTACCATAACTTTACATAGAAAACCTATTGTGAAAATTTTAAAATAAAATAATAAGTCATTGTAATTAATTAAATTGAATTGATTATACAAAAAATATTTACAATATATATACACACACTTGTACTTCCATCTTAAATTTGATAAATACAATATCAAAGTTTTCATGAGCCTTGATGGTTGTTTTACAGAAGAGGTCTGTTTAAGCATATAGAATAATTAGTAGAAGATAATCCATTACTAGGAGCTCATATTCAAATTTAAGGACGTAAGAATCTCAACTATCTCATCACAATTCATGTGGTCTTTATTTTATTAAAAGTAATATTACTTTTAGATTTTAATTATATATTTATAAATCATTAAAAAATTTGTAATAAATGCACTAAAGTATTGCATAGAAGTCTATAATATAAACCATTTTCTTTTACAATTGTCTTGACCAAATTAAATCGTATGTGAAAAAATTGAGGTGCTTTGACTAACAAAAAATTTGAGATATGACGGTATTTCTAGTAACTTTATTGTCCCACTAGTTTAGTAGTGCAAAATTATTTGTCTAAACATGCACCCCAATATGTATTTGTTTCGGTACGATGGAGAATGTTATTTTTTTTAAAAAAAAATGATTTCTTAGTTTTAGTTTGATAGTTAAGTAGAAAATATTGTTTTTAAAAACATTTTTATATAATTTAAATAAAGAATACGAGAAATATGGTAGGAAGTAAGGGGGTGAAAGATGGGGACTAGGATACGAGGCTAAACGTAAAACTGAAGTGTGTTAAAAAAAATAAGGATAACACAAGCAGTGTGAATTACCACATAGTGAAACGCGTCTTCAATACTTTCATTATGATATAATTTTCCCAATATTTCAAAAAGATTGGCAAACCGAACATTAAAAAAAAAAATTGATATTTTTTTTTGTATACAACACGCCTTTAATGCTTATTGTTTCTCATTAAATATAGTTTATATTTCCCAGGAACTCTTCAAGTATTAGCATTTATTTGGCACCTCGATGTGGATTCACTCTTTAAGTATGGAGTACTTTTCAAGTGTTTAAATAGCAAATGAGAAAAGGGAAAAAAAAAACTTTGGGCAGAATGATCACAATATCTGAATACTTGGCAGACTGAAAAATTTCCAACAACCAACATACAAAAACAAGTACAAAAATATTCTTTTTTTAGCGTGTTATTCTTCAACGATCTGCCTAACCCAATCAATCTTGTCCCCCTGTCCTAAATTATTTGATATAGTTTGACAAAACATAATTTTCAGAGAGAACCAAAGATATTTAAAAAATCAGCCAAATATGAATTAAATACCAACCTGTCCTTGTACACAACAGTTCGTTTTCCGTCCTACAACAGGTCATATCGATTCTAAATGTGTTTAAAATGCTAGAGTTAAGTTGTCTGAATGAAACTTCGTGAAGTACAACAACCAAGATGACATAGCGGAACAAGTACAGGGTCTCCCAGACCATTCCATCATCTTTATAATCAAACTTATTTTCCAAAACTTCCCACTACAACCAAAATGCCTTTAAATGACCACAAGAAAAGGAAAAAAATAAAAGAAGAAGAGAACTCATAACTGCTAGAAGCACACACCTTCCTAGGCCTTCCTTTTGTCCATTTCCAGCTGGTGCTAGGGTTGTTTATGTGGAAATGAAAGTGGAGAGAGGGGAAACTGTTGAATAAATAAAAATTTCTTTCCTCAACAATAGAAAAACAATAATTTACACGCTTTATCAAACCATTACAAGGGACATGGCCAATATTCATAGCAAGCCAAATCAAAAGGCAAAAAATACAAGTTACGGCAAAGGGTACATGTTAAGATATAAGCTGACATATAATTTTTGAAAAATGAAAGCAACATTGACAAAATTTACAAGGACCTCAATGACGAATAAAGAGCTGAATGTTGTAGCCTGAAGGAAGAGAGACCTATTGAAGATATACATGGACTCCATCAATCACTTGCAATTACCTGGGGCGCGACCAATAAGCCTGCACTGTTCTGGAAGCAAGGACGAAATCACTTGCTCATTTACCGGGAAAAGTTCACCATCAATACCACAGCTACTGTTAGAGTGCTTCCCAGGCTTAACCTTTACTGCCTTAACCTGCATTTCAAAGAAAAGAAGCTTACTTTGATTTCAATGAGCACCAATCAACAAAACCACATTAAATTTATAAACCAGATTTTCTTTTTCTGAAAATGGGTGAACTCTAAACTGATACTGTATGTTTCTCGGTGCAGTTTATCTTTGCAAAGTAGACTGAATTTTTGAAAATATCCATACAGTTAATGGCCTCCATCCAAGACAAGGAAACTTTTATTAATGCTCTAAAAAAACTCTCTGCCTTGGTGGGAAAAAATGTGTAAAAGCATCTAAAATACGGTTGCTGCTTTACCTTGACATACTCAACGTACGGGAGGGAAAGGTGTCGGCCCATTTGCAGAAGCAAGAAGAACCTTATAAGCTTCAGTCTTCCACTTCCATGGACCAACAACAGATCCAACGTGTTGTCATCAGGTTCTGCTTTTGGGGCCACAACCTGTGAACTTAAGCTTTGAACTGTTTTGCATGAATGATTGCATACCAGGACACCAAGAAATTGACCTTTGGTAGACACCCATTCTTCAGCAGCCTTCTGGACAATATCTTTCCGAACAACATCTTCAGTATCTTCTGCTGGTCCAGGCAATTCAATAGGATTTTCTAAATTCCAATGAGGTTCTGTATCCCATCTTGGTTCTGCGTCCCAAATTGGGCCGGGGTCTGACATTGTTGATGAGATATCCTCTTTATCATTTGTAGTTGTATTTGCCCAAGAAGATCTAGTGGGGTCATTTGCAGCAGTCAATCCAGCCCACCCTTTATCTGTTTTTGATTTGGACCTAGTCCTGGGCCAATTCGGTGTTACTGAATGTGGAACCTGAGGGTGGATAACTTCCGGTTCAGAAGTTGTGTTGCCACTCCGTCCAGCAGACAAGCGCTTAGATTTTGCATCAATTGCGCGCACATATTCTGATGGCTCAGTGCTACTACATGTAGTATCCAAGTCTACTCCAGACATTCTACTTGGGGTCATTATTGAGTCAATACTTGATAAGCTTGAGGCTCTGGGAAGCCCTTCCTTGCTTGACCTTCTCATAATGTCTGTATACAGTTCAGACATATCAATGACTGAAGCTTTTCCTTCTCCAGTTGCTTCTTTCAGTGCTGGAAGATACTCCACTTCAAAATTGTACTTTGGTAAGCACATGAATTTGAGGAACCCAGCGACAAAGTAGCGTAATGGACCAAACCGCTTCTGGTATTTCTCGGATAGTTCCAGCACTACAATAGGCAATTGAAGTCAACTATCGGAAAATATATGCAATTCAGATAAAAATATTAAATGGTAAATATTAAATATCCATGTGAAAGACTAGTGATACAGCCAACAATAATGGAAAGTAGAGAATTCGTACAGGCATGTCAACCTTTTATTTATTTTCTTTTTTTAATAATCAAGAAATCCTCAAAGACCAGTGGCTCATGGTTTGAAATTAGGGGGATAAAGGGGTTGTCTCTTTACCCTTATCCACTTAAATACCAAGCTTTGTTTGCAACATGTTTCAAACCTGTGACATGCACCAAACCCACACATTACGCGTTGCGCTCTCTCACCACTAGACCAAAGCCCAACATGCCAACCTTTTCAATCACCAGACCAACCTTCTATATTCTAAAAATTACTTAATCTTAAATCCTGGTGTCATCACAATTTGCGCAGCAGCTATATAAAGGCATCAAGTTGGTGCAGACTTAATCTTAACATCCATAAGCTATTTCGCAAACCACATAGAAGAGGTAACCCGCACTAGGCAAGCCTGGTGCGACGAGCTCGACCCAGAAGGCAAACCCCTTGCTTTCGCTGGCAAGGGGTTTCGAACTTGAGACCTCCAACATGGAAGTCCCAAGCTCAAACCACTGGGCCACCCTGAAGGGTGTTACATCATACATGACCCAATTTTCCTCCAAGTTACACGTAAAACTTCCATTTCAACACAATCAACAGGCTATCCATGAGTTATTACCACTAATTTGTCCTATACCCTAATAAAACACAAAGTACTCGTATACCCTAATAAAACACAAAGTACTCACATACCCTAGGCCTCCATGGTCCCGGCATTCAGAATCATTAAATCTGGTGGGTCCTAAAGATCCAAGACGCAGGAACCATGGCAGTCCAAGACCATGGAAGAAATGCTCCAATATAACTCACATTAGTCTTTAAGACTAACTCATTGCTATACAAGAAGTGACCATAAGCCATATAAGGAAAAAACCCTTGTTAGAAGATGGAACGACGCTCTGGGGCGACCTGTTCTAGCAATTACCATGTTCTAAGGTTCACCAATTTTTAAAAATCATGTTCTGGGGGCGACGTGTCCCGTACTTATCCAAAATATTTCCTCTTATGTATCTGAGTCCTTATCTTACGCTACTCAAGCATCTGCATTCGTGTAGGTGACAATGACAAAAGTGTTCAAACGACATGATTAATCTAAATAACAAAAGTTAATGTAAGGCATAGACATTAATAACTGCTAGGGGAAAAAAGATGAACTAAATTACCATCGCTTACAAAGCCAAAGTAGGTGACAGTCGATCCAAAGTGAATTCTACCACTTTGAACCCATTCAACAGCAAAAACATCGGTAGGTGTAAGTCCCCCCTGAAAACAAGAAATTGACACTACATATGAGGAATAGATAACCTAGCAACAGTAATGAAATATTTTGAACAACATTTCAGATATCTGGTTTTCTATTCATATGTCTTTTTAATGGAAAATACTGAAACTCCAACTTTATTAGATTTATTCAAGTTCCACTCGTGAAATAAATGCCTCTGAGTGATAGCATTAGAGGAGAGTCTTTCTCTACTTAATCCACAGAAAAAATAAAAGAAAGTACTATAGAAAAGAAACTACACAGAGAATAAAAAAGCAAAGATTTTAAAATCCTGAGAAGACAAAACGATAAACCTGGGAAAGACTAAAGATCTAGAGCAGACGAATAGAACCAGTCTTCTAAAAGAAACTACCTGACCAAACAAAAGATGTTCTTAGCTTTGAGAAAGTTATCTATAGTTATGAAGTAATAATTCTATTGTTTGGGAAGTTTTTGTGGAGCAAGTAGTATTAACAAGGTAGAAAATCTAAGCAAAAGTGTGATTCTCTACAAATAGCATCCAATCATCTACCGCTAGACGGATTCTCATAGGTGCACCAAAAATATACATTTGAACTGGGACTCACTAATTCGTACAGAAGAGTTCTCCACCCCTTCAAAATCTTCCTATAATTTTCCCTCCAGCTTGTCTACATAGGAGGGAGCTAGCGGGACCACTTCCCATCCATATTTCTCCTTCCTACTAACAGTCCAATCTGAGCAGCAATGGTAGTCCATTGTATGCTAAGCAAATTCAAAGCGGTGCTCAATAACTCACTACCTGACTCTTATAATGAAGTTTTTGCCTCCATCCTAAAGACCTAAACTTCCAACTATATTAATTTCAACCTTCATGACAAGATACATAAGATAGTCACAAAATCCATCACCACTTCCAACTCAAGTTCACAACTGAAAACAAACAGTAGTATGGGACTTACAACTAAAGTCATGCCTAGTGAAAGGTTTGCTGGAAGGTTGGCAACAGCAGGTGACACCAAAACAGATAAAGCAGATATTCCATTGTGCATCTTATGGACAATATGGCTGGAGAGGAACAAAGCTTGCTTTGAAGGGCAGAGAACTCACATTTCTAGAATTAAGGATAGATGTTTACAAACTACAGAGAGTGAAGTGCATAGATATTCGTTTATGGTGTTGTTACTTAATGTGTTTTAACTTATAATTTTTTACAAGTTCTATCTATTTTTTAAAACTTCTGATTTGAAGGTAGTTAATAGATAGTTTTAACCGGTATATGAATTTATTGGATATGCTATGAAGAAGGGTGTTGTAGGCTGCTTTTTGTTTTATGTTGTTTTTGTTTCTTTTCCTCTACCATCTTGGTACCATTTAATAAAATCTCTACCACATCATAAAAAACTTACTAGCAAACTTAGTTGTACTTCCATGTCATGTTCATAACATCTTCCATTAATCACTTTAACTGAACTCCAACAATAAACATCGAGACTCAGTCTTATTTTGCAAAGAGACAAGACGAGAAAAGGTATCACAGGGTAGAACTCTAGCCAAGGTCCAGGAAGTATCTATTTAGAAAAGGTCACTAGACAAGTCCCTATGATGTCAGTGATCACTATACTAATTCATTTATGTTTCTGAGACATCATTACAAACATAATTTAACTGTCCTATCTGAGAGTGGGGACCATGATCCATCAGTATCAGCTTACTAAATAGTAAATAGTGCTTGTCCACAGTCTGAGCAGATCATCTAAATCAAAGTTCTCTTTTCTTATTCTTTTTTTTAGACTGGTAACAATATTATATATGTGTAGCTCAAAGAAATCAAATCAAAAGTTCTTTCAAATACTTCTTTTTAGGAAAGGAAATGTATATTTTCAACTATCCACCGAGTTGAAATCTATAATTAGCATGAAGACGCATTGAAGAAAGATAAAACATACCTTGACAATTGCTATGGCAGCTGACACTGGATCTCTAACTCCAAGCACGGTCCAGACCAAAGAATTATCAGAACCAGCAGGAATGATTCCAATTGGAACCGAAATTGCTTCTTTCTGGTTATCCCTAGTGAGTAACCCGTTTAAAACCTGAATCAGAAAAGCTACATTAAGCAAGTTTAACATATTTTTCTAGACGAAGTAAGAAATATTAATTAACTCTGAGCACATATTTCAAATATCAACCAACAGATATTGGTACAGTTCTCTTCTTGTTCAGAATGACTAAGTTAGCATTTCAGAAATTTTCAAGAAACAATAGTAAAAGTCACCTTATTATCATCAACAATGTCAAGAAACAATAGCAATGGTTGTATTAAAGCCATAGCTCAGAAAATGTGAAAATTCTATTTTAACACAACATCAAAAGCCATATATAGGGTGACTAAGAAGCTCAACAACAACATACCTAGTGTAATCCCACAAGTGGAGTCTGGGAGGTTAGCGTGTATGGACCCTACCCCTACCTCGTGAAGGTAAAGTGGTTGTTTCCAAAAGACCCTTGACTCAAGTAATGAATAAGAAGCTCAAGAAATTATTATTTAAAAAAAAAAAAAAAAAAAGCCTGATTGTAAAGAAAAGTAGAAATGAGATTGCAAAAGGTGGGGAAAGAGGTAAATTGGTTCTGTAGCCCTTCTCAAATTTGTTTTTAATTTTATGTCCTTTATACTAGATCTTTTCAGGGTCAGTTCTTCACCTATTTCCTCGGCATGAAAGCTAAAGGAAGATACAAAAATAAAAAGAACCTTGGACTCATTAAACTGTGTATATCTTTTGGATCACAAATGATGTTCCAGCGTTTAAAGATGATTGGTCTGATTCCATGGAGAGAAATCCCTTTATATAGGCTTTGTACACTCTATACTTGTTGTATAAATGATCTTCTCCCTTTTGTCAATGACTATTACTTGCTTGGGAAGAAAAAGGAGTGAAATTCCACCGGAGAGGCCTTAAAGGGTGATTATTTTTGCTGAATTTCAAAAATTAGGGGTCGTATCAGCCTTTCATGTTCTTCAACCTTTTTGCATACCCTTTAACAAGATTGGCCGCTCAGGTGAAACTGAGATACCCAGATACATACAACCCCCATACTTAATAAATGCAGCACTATCTTCATAGAAAAGCATATGGCCATAATTGACAGACCTTACAGTTTGTTTTACAGGGTAAAGGAAATTACACTTTCACAAAGGCTGATTTTATCCTAAAGCGAAAGAAGTGCAGTGAATCAAGTAACTCTATGCACACCTAAATTATGCCACGACAGCTCTCTCAATTTAGTGCTACTTGAAAAAACTTTATTAGCTTAGCAACAGGCTTATTGATGCAAGAAATGAGACCCATTGAACTATATAAGCAAACATACAACCATACACACTTGCCACTTATCAAATTTGAGAAAGAGAGACATAACTAACCTCATTCACTATTCCATCACCTCCAACACATATAATACCTGAACATTTTGCAAATCAGAGAATATAAGAAAAACAATGATGAAGATAATCTAAGACATCTAAAACTGAATAACAGAGAAGTTATAAAGCATTGAAAGAAATACCATCAGGACATGTGCTGAAGTCTACTGTGCTTGCAAGTTTTCTGGCATGACCTGCAGATGTGGTTTTGACTACTTCCAACTTAAACCCAGCAAGCTGTTAATTCAATAGAAACAGAGCTAAAACTTGAGTTAACAAGAACAAACAAGGATATCCAGTCTGAGATGATTTGCTGGATTGGAGGACCACCAAAAACAAATTTTGAAAAATGAGAATCTCAAGGATGCAAAACAGAAGGCATACGTGACTAAAACAAAACTTCCTCAATCTGCACCTTATGAAATCAATTGGCAATATCCACAATTGACTCCCACGACAAATTACACATGAAAAATTCTTCCTTAAGAGCATATTTTAAAGTGCTTATTCCGGAAAAAAAAAAACATGTTATTTGAACACTAAAGACTTGAAACCTATAAATCCAGCAAAAACCATCTAAAACTTATTTGCAACGGTGCTTTTCTTTTTGACATACAGCAGCATCAATCACAAATGAGTCGATTCACATAAAAAAGGAAAAAGAAGCAAATTGAACTTGGAAAAGGCACATGATTTTGTAAATTCAGACTCTGCATTTCACAATTGAGAAGATGTGATTTGTTAAGAAATATTTGATGACAACTATCAAGAAAAATAGTTATTCAGGTGACAATATTTACAGAGATTAATAGCACCCAAGGTTGCGGCTAGTGGCTCATGAAATGGTTGAGAGCCATGAGATCTCAAGTTCAAACCAAGCGGAGACAAAAATCACTAAGTGATTCTTCCCATCTATCCTAGACTTGATGAACAGAGTTACATGATACATGTTGATGTTGGAGGTGGCAAGTATCACGTAAAATTGATCGAGGTGCGTTAAAATTGGTCTGAACACCATGGTAATCAAACCAAAAACATTTGCATATATTAATGTTTTTTTTGGACACTAAAATCTATATTTGTCTTTCCCAGACATGTTGTAAGTTTTGCCAACCCCAATTAAATTGGGATGAGGCGTAGTTGTTATGTATAGTTGTATTTTGCAAGTTTGACAGTTTGGGACGGGAGAACACATAAAAGACTTGTGGACAAGCAAAGAGCAACTATGTAATTGGATAAACACTGGAAAACAAGTAATAATGACCATTAGTTATGTAGGGAGACATATCATATAGCCTGCATATCGCAATGAACAAGCAACGCTTTCAAGGGGAAAAGGATGGTTGGTGCTAAGAGAAAATGCAATTAGAGAGACGACTTATTTCATTTACATCCAAAACCACTATACAATATATGATGCATTTAGCTTACCTTTTCAAAAAAAATTATTGTGGTGCAGTTAGGGAGCGAAGAAAATTGCCAGATAGACAACAAGATATTACAGTTCTAGAGCATACCTTGAATATAGGTTCAACCTTGCGATGGAATACTTTACTTGAACGACCACGACCAGACCTTGGGTTTAGAATGACAAGCATTTTAGGAGGATTTTTACATCGTACATATGACTCAGGAGGAAATTCATTAGTAACCAAATCAGAAGCCTGCTTCTTTGATGAAGCCAGAGGATGAGGCAGTAAATTCACATAACAGTGTTGATCTGCAAATGCATTTACCCATAGAAGTGCTTCCTCGGATGAAGAAGCTAAGAAACGGAAGTCCTTCTGACTTCTTCGATTTTTTAAAAAACAAGAAAGAGCACCGCAACCTCTTCTCAGAGGATATGAATGGATGGTGAAATGCCGGAGTCCAGGACAGTGTGATACCTGTGGTACGTGCAGAACCTACTACTTAGCAAAACTCAAATGGAAGAGATACAAATTCTGACAAAAATCCATAATCCCTTAAAGAACCTTACCGAAATAACATCTTCTAGATGCAGCATATTAGAACCCCAAACCATAGCCTTGCTCGTAAGTTTGGCTTCAACAGCATCCTGGCTAGTAACCTCCTTTGAGGCTTCTAACTCCAAATTTTTATGTGTCTTTCCCTTGTCCAAAACCAGCTTTCCAGAAAATACTTCATATCCAAGCAGGTCAGACTGCTCATCCCCAATGTCAATCCTATGCTCCTCATTTTTCTCTTTCTTAGGATCATTATTATTCAGACTAAGTTCTCCACGCGTCAGATTCCTTCCTTTGCTCCGTTTTTCAGGGAAAACAACCGGAGATGAATGCTGCCCAGCTGTAATCTGGGAACACAAACCGAGACGTCGAAGAGACTGCTGAGTTGTAATTTTCAAAGAATTATTTTTAACAAGATTCCCACTCTTCTGCATATTTCTGCCGGCTGAGCAAAAGAGAGAGAATACAACTGAACAATAACGGGTAGCTATAGTGCTAATGTATCAAGATCCAGAAAATAGCTAATTCAAGGCCTAAAATTCACATCCAGCAGAAACACCAAACCTGCATCATGATAATTTAAAATTAGTGAATACATTGCGGGGAAAAATCACTAAACCATTACATGTCAACAAAGCAAACCAATAAAACCACACTCTCCAGATCAGAATAAGCAGAATTCATCAAGAAAACAACCACCCAATCGACTAAAATTGTCAAGCCAAAAACTAACTGTAGTCTCACAACATCAAAACCTGCAAATTTACGAAAGTATTCACTAAATCATAACGAAATGCAAGCAGCACATCACTCTCTAGATCAATACTACCAAAATTGATCCCAAAAAAGAAAAATGCCACCAAAACGGTTAAAATTGACGAACCAGAGATTAGCTTTAGGCGTTCCACCTACCAAAACACGGACACGAACACAAAATAAAAAGAAGAAAAAGAAAAGAATACCAACCTGATTGCTAGGGTTTTTGAGGTCAAAATCTACGGTTCTCGTGTGCTCTGATGAAAATCGAAATCCTCAATTGATGTTTGCAGTGAAAATCTCATCGGAAAAAAAATGCGTCCTGAAGTCGGCACGACGGCAGTTCACGGAGGAGCCGATGAGCGGAGAAGAGAAATGACCCGATATACTTCACATATGGGAGAGAGAGGAAAACACAGAGAAATGAGAAATCGCTTTTTCCGTCCACTTTCTCTCATCTACCAAACATGAGCAAATAAAAAAAATAAAAAATAAAAAATTCTTCTCTCTTCTATAATGCTAAAGTATTTCTTCATATCATTTGTTAATTTTTAATGGATCTACTTTTATTTTTAGCTTTAGGACATGGAAATTATAATTATCTAATTGTCCTTATTTTAGTTAAAATAATATTTTGTGTGTTTCATTTGAATATCTTAATTTGGTTTTGTGTAGAGTATTAGGTAAATGGAAGAGTTGTTAGTAGGTGGATTATGTGAGGTCATTAGTACACATGCTTCTATTTTGGGTTGTCTTTTGCTTCTCAAACTCACTAATTTTTAATTCCTATCCTGCAAAATTATAAATAAACAAAAAAAGAGTCGAAACTTATGGACAACGTAAATACGCATAAAAATCTTTTAAGCTATAATTTTAGTTAAAGTTATCTCTATAGATATAAGTTTAACGATAAAACTTGAAAGTAATGTATGGAGGTTCAAAAAAATAAGCAGAAGATATGCTCCAAACTAGAAGTTTAGTTTGCACAAACTATATGACATAAGTTTTAGTGGCATAATTTATACCTCAAGACATGCATTATAACCTGTTTGGATTGGCTAAAAAAAATGTTTTGAAGTTAAAGATAAAAGGCAGAGGAAATCTACTTTTGATTTTTAATTTTTTAAAAGTTATTTTTAATTTACTTAAAGTTATTTTTATTTTTGTCAAATATTTTCTAATTTATTTTTAAGTCATTTTTTTTTACTTATTTTAAGTTATTTTTATATTTGTCAAACGCTTCTAAAATTCAAAATTGATTTAAAAATAGGTTTAACTAACTTTTAAGTCAATTTGAACATCCTCCAAGTCCAGTGACAAAAATTATTTCTTGATACAAAAGTTCTCTAAAAGTTTTATCCTGTGAATTAAAAGTTACGTTTAAGAAATTATGCTTTAAGGCAATTTAAAAAGTTTTATAGTAAAACTAGTCGTAAACAATGAATTTAGATCATTAAACATTTAATGATACTTTTTTCATAAATAAACAATAAGGAAAATAAATACTTCTATCGTAATATTTGAATTTGATATACAAGAATATAAAAAGTCCACATAGCAAGAATGAATTTATAATTTTTTCAATCTTGACAGATCTATTTTATTGGTCTAATATATATTATTTATTTACGCGAGTAACATATAATCACAAATTTTTAGAACTTTCTTTAAAAAGAAACTTCTAAAACTTTTCAAATAAATCCAAAGTATTTAATTACTTCTATCATTTGGCCCTTAAAGGAATTTTATGATGATTTGAATTGTTCAAGAATAGTTGTTACTTTTTCTTTTTTAAAAGTTACTTAATGACATGTATATAAATGGAAGTGTTCCATTCCGAAAAAGAATATGTTCAACAATTTGCTCCAAAAGTAGATACTCTGCGTTTCAACTTTTACAAGTAACCTATTCAATCTAATTCCAAATGTAGAATTAGAGAAGAATAAAGTTTATACGATTCATATTTTTTTATTGTGAAATATAGTATTTATTTATAAAAGTTTCTCAACTCGAGTAACACGAGTTAAAATAGTTAATAGTAAAACAATTAAAATAAACAAGGTAGAAATCATTATGTAACATTTAGAAAAAAAAAGAGTAACAACAACAAGATAATGTGATAATTAAAGAAAAAAATAACATGTATTAATAGAAATTGGACGATGAAATTTTTTAGGACTAGTACATATGATACTGAACAGTGAACATTGGTACGCAAGAAAATGCACGTACGATGCATGAAGCTTGTCTCGCAGTGAAGCGAGATAACACACAGACCTACAAAAAAAATTTACCTTAATCTTTGACCTTTATATTTTCCTATCTAAGTCATGAGGTCTTCTGTTGGAGATACTTCACGACTTGTATAATCACTTCTCCTTAATATATTTTTCAACCTATCTCTACATCTCCTAAAATCAACCATTGTCAATCTCTCACACCTCCTTAGTTGGACGTCTCACAAGTCTGAACCATCACAATCTCACTCCACTCACGTTGTTCACCAAAGAGATGACTTCCAACATGTCTTAGATATGATGTCCACATATCCTTATTTTTGCAACTCTTATCTTCCGAATGTCAGTTCTTAATTATCCATCAATTTGTCCAACGTAACATAGTCAACATGATTATCATTCTATAAAACTTGTCTTTAGGTTTTGGTGGACATTCTTATTGTTTCATCCTCTTCATGCTAACACAATGTGTGAAACATCCTTATCAATCTCTATATTTCTTTTAGATTAGAGACCCAAGATACTTGAAACTTCCTCTATTGAGAGTGACATTTGTATTAAGTCTCGCCTCCACACCAACTTCACGTGTCAAATCATTGCACTTACACTCTAAATATTAAGCTTTAATCATGCCTATTTTGAATTCTTTAGACTTTAAAGTTAGTCTTTGTCCTTCACCCAGACAGTACAATTAAAATTATATCATCCACAAATAACCTATTATAATATGATACTATATATGTCTGCGATATTTTCTATTTAATAGGTCGTTTTAATTTGAAAAACCACACCTTTATTATGTCATTTAATTTTCTTCTAAAAATATACTAGTCTTTTTTTTTTTTTATTATTCTTTATCACGTAAAGTAATATAGTATAACTAAATCATGATAATTTTTCTAATTATAGATCAACATGAAATTAATTCAAGAAACACGTCACTTATCATATAAACAATCAAATAAAACACGTCATAACCGTCAATCCATTGGTTATTTGTTCTTAAAATATTTTTTATACAATACCTCAACTAATAGTTGAAACTAATTAGAAAAATGCTGATTAAATAAATGGTATAACCCAAATCAAACAGCTGCAAGTACGCAGTCTCATTATTAGTTTGGAATCTGTCTCTTTCACCGTGGAAAGAAAAAAAACAAATTACTTGTCTTTTATTTCACTTATTTTTATTATTTTCTATTATTTAAAAAAAAAATTAAAATCTCTTATTTCTTTTATGTATTCAAGTTATATATTAATATATCCGAGCCACATATTATATATATAAACTAATTTTTAATGTATACAAGGTATATATTAATAAATTCGAGCAAGTATTTGTATCCAAACTAGTTTTTAATGTATCCGAGCTACATATTAATGTATTCGAGACAATATTTAATGTATTCGAGCTATATATTATTGTATATGAGCTTTAATTATTGTATTCGGATTTTTTAACTTTTTAGGGATTAATGTAATTAAAAACTTATTAGGAATAGATTGTAATTTTATATTAAAAGTATTGGATTTATGTAATTTACCAACAAAAAAAAATACTCTACGATTAGTGAGAGTTAATTTAATCTCAATCCTTATCAGCAAATACTAAATGTTCCAAAATTTACAATTTAGAAAAAATTACATCTTGTCGATTTTAGTGTTACTTCTTATTTATTGGAGTATCATTTATAGAAATACATAATAATAATATGATAAATTTGAAGCATAACTGTTTTAATAAATTGACATTATATTAAAATATGTGATAAATGTATTATCCATCAATAAATTTTGTATTATGTGTTTTATAAATTGTTATCCGTAATATGTATTAAAAATGATCAAATTAAAAAAAAACATTATTGCTATAAATAATATATATCTTTTAGTGTAATATATTTATTTAAGTTTAAATTTCCTTCAAGCTATATGTACTGTCACATTATCTTTACATATTATATTAAATGATGATATATTTTTTTAAGATTACAACTCTCACAAAGAAACTTATATAACGTGTTCGTAAATAACTTTGAGAAATATTTTAAATAATCTTTCTACTAATAATAAATATTTATAACTCAAACTTTTTTTTTTCTCTTCATATAATACTGATGATACAATACTATCTAAACAATATCCGCTTAGTATTAAAAAAAAATACATACATATATACATACATACACCTACTAATTAAGTCGATTATATCTAACCACCTAATTAATTATCCAAAAATAAAATAAATCTAAAGTAGTGCATCATAGCTTCCAAGAACATCAATTTCAGCTGAATAATCACTACTACTAGGTGGCAAATTATAATTTGATGAAGCCAAAAAAGCAAGGAATTGCTCTTCCATTTGGCCATTAAATAAATCATCAAAATTAGGCTCCATAAAATAATTATCAGATTCTGAACTCATAGGAGATGAATTAGATGATTTTGCTAGCAGCAAAGACGATGATGATGATGGTGATGATGATTTTAGTGAAAGTTCATTAAAATCATCGCGTTCACTATGAATATCTTCATACTCCGTTATCGACCCATTAGTCTCCATAATTCTCGCTATATCCGAGTCCCGACCCGTGAGTTCTTGCACAAGTGACCTAAATCTCGAGGCACTTGTCTTAACTTTCATCGGAGTAGAAATGTACACAACTTTGACATTTGACTTCTTCGATTTATGATCGTCTTTTCTCTTTTGTTTCTTGTTATAATTCATTATCATGATAACTACGCCTCAATCTCAAATTAGTTTACGATAACTAACTTGATCGATAGAATCTTAGAATTCAACTAGAAAGTAGTTAATATACGATGATAAAGTGAATGGGAAATTGAATTTGTTTGAGAGGTATAAATAGGTACTGATTTAGGAAAAATTAGGCATGAAGAGGCTGCTTCTTGGAAATGGATAATGAAGAAAAAAAGGACAAAAAGGACAAAAAGGTATTGGAAAAAAAGTCTTGACTGAAAAATGGGAAACTTAGAGGAAATAAGGGTTTAGGAAGATTCTAATTTTTTTAAATTTAATTATAGAGATAGATACTTGGGAGACCCGCAAACGTTATGTGGTTAAATAGATAAGAGAACTATATACAATGAATCAAGAATTATAAGAGTAGCGGAGTGATAAATATTCTTTTTATTCTTAATTAGATATTTTGATTTAAGTTATGAAGCTATTTTTAATGTGAAATTCTTTATTATTAAAGTGAAATTTTTTTTAATATTACTTTTAATTAATCGTGCTTTAAAATAAATATAGTATGAATTAAATATAAAAAAAAATAATATTGATATAAACCCACGTGCGCAGACAAGGATGACTCGAAAAGGTATAATATATGGAAAAAAAGGTGATTATTTGGTTTTATATAATTTAGAGGTACTAGATAGAGCTGGTAATGTGTGGACATGTTATTGGTATTTCTAGAAGTAGATTACGACCTTTTTGGTAAGTACTTGTTCGGAACTTCCACGACATTTCTGAAGATGAGTGTCCAATTGAATTAAAGAAGCTAACAATATTATGAGCGGTTTTTCTTAATGAGCTCTATTAATATTAAATTTAAATTAGTTTGAATTTTAACGTGAACATCAAATATTGAATGAAAATTAATTCTTTTTATAAGCAATCTATTCAAGAGTTTAGACCCCTAATTAGGTTTATGTCTGGACTGCTGCCGTACTCAAAGGCGAGGGGCTCCAAAAAAGTATTCATCAAACATGTAAGTTTAAGCTATGTGCTTATTTTTATATTGAGTTGATTGATTTGCTGGTTTAAATCTGTCATTTTAAGTGTAGGGTATGGGTTTGAACCTAGGCGGCAATATCATTTTTAAATTTCTATTTTTATTTTTATGCATTTTAAGCTTTTGACATTTCGTATTAGGTAAATATATTGTGTATTCATATTTTAATTATTCCATCTTTTATTTTACATAAAAAAAATGTTAATTTTTAAATTTCATCTACCTAAATGATTTTTACTTAAAAAAAAACATATCAAAAAAATATATACTATTTAATTAAGTGTAGCAGAAATATACGATAGTTATAAATTTAAATAACTTACCTTTTATTTCGAATATTAATGCTAGATCGATAATATATTATTATTATTATTATTATTTTAAAAAACAAATATCATTAAATTTTAAAAAATTAAAAATACCACAAACAAACATTGCAAAATTTAAATAATAATGATTCAGCCCGTACTTTTCATATATTCTTGACTAATATACATATCATACTAGTGAGTCGTTGCCTTTTTTATATATATAATAATTGATGGTCTACTTTTTATCATGTATTATAATTTAAAACAGTTGTAAACGGGACAAATTATTTTACCAATAGCAGCCATACTATAACGACATATAAATTGAAGGAATTGATTATTAAAATAAGATACTTAAAATAATAAAAACCTAAATCTAAGTCATTTTTATAGTTGAAGCTAAAGCAATCAACATATAAAGTATTTATATAGGAAGTCATCGAGTATATATAAGTTAGTGGTGGAGTCAAGATCTCAATTTTATCAATTTTAAATTTTAAAATAGATAATTCAAGTGTTAATTTACTGGTTTTCAAATTTAATATTTACTAATATTTAATAAATTTCTTAACAAAATTTCATTTATTTAAGCAAAAGCTATTGAGTTCGGTTGAACACGTTACCTGAATTTCTAGATCCGTCCCTACATATAAACATAATGTTTATTAACTTAAGTGAAAACTTTTTAAAATAATGAACCTGACCCGTCTACTATAAAATTTTAAGTAACTACCGTCACGAGAATTAATATCAAATAATTTAATGACTTGCTCGGATCATTTTAAGAGTTAAAATTAGTCTAAAAGAGTTTCCTAGCCCTTCAACAATACATTGATCCCTCTATCATGCCATTCTTATTCCTCCCGCTATACAAATATTATCCTTGCTAGTTTGATATTTAGGATGAAAATTTTCATTTGGATTGGACATAAATTAACCATACTGTAGAGTCAAGGATGTGTGTCCCTCCATACATCGAGAATGAAGGTTAGGCCTATTTTGATATCAAACTTTGACTGATTGAAAGACCAATAAAATAAAATACATAAATTTTAGTATCGATTATAGATTTCATCATGACTCACGATATGTTAATGTTAATTAATTTATTTGTAGTAAACATTTTATAACACTAAAAATACATATCACATATTTTAAATTTACATTATTTTTGCTTTGGTGGACATGAAATAGGAAATACCAAATGATCTAATTATTATGTGTGTTATGAAGTAAAGATGAAAAGAATATGTAGCATGTTCCTTCCAATGCAATATAGTTTGACAAGTCTAGACTCAACTTCTCCATTGATAAGACATTTAGGAAGACCTATATATTATGGGGGAGGAATTAAATCCATTGGAGTAAGAGGTATTAAAAAGGGTATATAACATAGATAAATGTACTTATATATAATGGTTCTACCTATATATGTATCATATAATATGGATTGGAAGGAACAAGAAAGTTTTCCAAAAGAAGTATAGAACTATTCATGTTTGTAATTAAATTGATTATCCAAGAGAGTCGTTTGAGGACGATTTATTTTCAAAACTAGCTTGGTATGCGTAGAGATTAAGTTTTGACCATTAACTATTTTGGTTGAAAGTTACTCCATCTTTTATTTTTAATTGTCATAGTTTTCTTTATTAGAGTCAAATGATAATAACTTTGATTAACATTTTACGATATATTTTTCATCCTATTGATATGCAAAAAATTTGTAATTTATAGTACTTTTCATATAATTTTTAAACATTTATTTTTTTTACTTAAAATATCAAATTAATCTAATCTAATTTAACTTTAAAATTTAATTAAATTAACTATTGAAACACACACAATTTAAGGGGAGATAGTATCTATATGGAATTATGAATTGAGCATAACTAGTCTGTCTAGTTAGATTATTTTTTCTTTCTTTGAGATATATGTTTTCCTTCATATATAAAAACAATATTTAATTATTAAAAAGGAAATTTACATAAATATACTATAATAAAAAATATTTATCAATTATAGCAATAATTTTTTTTTCATTTGATCACTTTTAATTCATTTATGATACAAGTTTAATTCATATTACAAAAAATATTTTTTATTCACATATAATATAAAATTTAATGATAGATAATTCATTTATCATATATTTTAATATATTTATAATACAATGTGTCAAATTTTTACCAAACAAACATAATATATTTTAAAAAATAATTATAATTCATATACATAATTCACTTTTAATACATATTGTAAATTTAACATAGTATTGCTATAAATGGTAATAAATAAAAATATTGCTAAACTCGATAATTATTTATTAAAATGTATCAATTCATGTAATTTTTCCTTATCGAAACTAATTAAATTATGATATCACGTTTATAATGTTGATTTTATGGATTATTACTCAAAGTTTCATTTTATCATAAGAAAATTATTAATTTACTTTTAGAGCAGAAAGTTAATACCTAGATATCACAAAAAATGGAATACTAATATTATTTTTGATCTTTATTTATAAAAAGAATTGTTGTGTGATTTTTGTATTACAAAAAATAAGTTAATACTTTCTCAAATACTATTTTAAGTATTTGAAAAAATTCCCCTTTTGTTGTGCAAAGCGGAAGGAATATTTTAAAGTTAAGGAGAAAGCTCGCAATAGAGTAGCGCAGAGCAAGTTCTCCGCTAATTGCAGCTCTTTCTACTTCCAAAAATGGCGTCTGGCGGCGTGGGAGGAGGGGTGGTAGAATGGCACCTAAGGCCACAAGTACCAAAAAACCCAGTTGTGTTTTTCGATGTAACAATCGGCAACATCCCTGCTGGTCGCATCAAGATGGAGCTTTTCGCCGATATTACTCCCAAAACTGCTGAGAATTTCAGGTTAAAACTCTCTCAAATTAAATAAGGTTTAAGCAATTCAAAATGGGGATTTTTCGTGTGTTCATTTCTTTATATTTTGAATGCCTCCGTCCTCCCCCAATCCAATGGACAATTAGTGGAAAGTGGTGATATTGATGTATAAGCTTAATATCCCTCAAGTTATTGTAATTTGGCCAGTTGCAATGCCTAACATAGCAAGAGTTCAAGATTTTCTTCTTAAATAATGAAAGATTAATGAAATCCTTTAGGCGCATGATATGTTAATACTTTTTCATCAGTGAGACTGTTAAAGAACTTGCCACTGGCATGATAATTTGTCTTTTATCACTGTGCTCAAAGAGCATTCTTTTCCTTTAAAAATCATGTTGCTTATTTCTTTTTTTCAACTGCTAAGTTCTATTCTAAAGCTCTTTTAAATGCTTAATTGCAGGCAACTGTGCACGGGAGAATTTAGGTAAGTTTATCAAATTATGTTCGTGTTCCATTCGTTTTTGGTTTTATTTTATGCTAGTTTTATGAATTACTTGGTTTGTGAAAGGATTAGTCGGGATTATATTAATTTCTAATGGCTTTTGGTTATGTTGTCTAACTCATCTGCAAATCTGATATATTTTAGGAAAGCAGGTGTACCACAAGGCTTCAAGAATTGTCAGTTCCATAGGGTGATTAAGGACTTCATGATCCAAGGCGGTGATTTCCTAAAGGTTGCTTTCTCTAGCCTTAACCTTGTATTAGGATTCTACATTAAGGGTTGTTCTGGAACGGAGGTTCCCAGTCCATAGGAATTGGGGGGACTGACGACCTTATGTAGGGGTACTGACTCTGTGTGTGTGTGTGTAATCCTAACCTGTTTGACATATACTGTAATATCTCTGAGCATCATGTTTATATTCATGTTACTGTTATGTCCCCAATAATTATTGGTGCGAGCATCACTTACACCTTCTTCATTGCCCCATCATCTGTTTGAACCGAGCATGCTTCATTGTTAATTCCTGCTCTCTTGGTCTGTACGTAGAATTCTTTATCAAGTATTTATTCTGAATTCAACCTGCCCTCCCTTAGCTTTCCTTGATGCTTCATGTGAAATTAGAATTTCCCAGATTATTGTACAAGTATCTTACTTTTGCTAAGAAGATGTCAATGCAGCCTACAAGGATGGGAATCTATAGATCACTGATAGAAGTCTTCTGCAGTGTTTTTAAAGATTTGTATTAGTTTTCTTCGTGATAGATCCTTTTTCACTTATGATAATGCATAAAGTGATACCATTTTTTTTTTTGATAAAATGAATCTCACGAATTGCCGAGGTACTTCTTGATCTTTCTAAAAGAATATGCTTCCTGAGATTCTCTCTCCCCCCAGAAGGGTTGCTATACCCCAAATGCATCATATTTTTCTTGTTAATCCTGCCAATTTGACTTCTAATATGCATTTAATGATGCACTTCATATGTAAGAATATTAAGAAAGTACTTTCTTTTCCTGGAATACGACTCTGTAAGTTTCATTAAATTCTTTCTACATGAAAGATTGTGTGCTTTTTCATCTATACAATAAAATATTTGCTTTGGTTGATATTTTGATTCATGATGTAGAGACAATCTCCTTAAATCATGATAACACCCCAAAGAAAATGAAAAGAAATAAAATAGAGAATTGATCCCTTCACAGTTCACTCTTAATGCTGGGTTTGTTGTTGAACTCTAAAGTTTCTAATGAATCAAAAATCACTGTTATCATATTTCTTTTCGTTCCCAATCTGTATTGGATGTGTTAGTCTACTCCAAAGTTTTTGATTACTCAAAGATGTAAATACAATATGTCAAAGTATTTGCAATTGAATCAGCCAACTATTAATTACAACTGAGACTGGTAAAAGCTCTTAATTATTCAGAGGTTACATATTTAGCTTTCAAATATTTTACTTCTGATCAACACAATACTAGCTTTATTCTATGTCTCTTTTAACATTGGCTAATTCTTTTTTCTGCAGGGAGATGGTAGTGGATGTGTTTCCATATATGGAAGCAAGTTCGAAGATGAAAACTTTATCGCCAAGCACACTGGTCCTGGCCTATTGTCAATGGTATCCGTTCCTTTCATGTTTGTTGCTAATGGCATCGTGATTTTTTTTATGACAAATAATTAATTTTTGCTGAATTGTCAGCTTATACTTTCATTATTCTCCTTTGCAAGTTGTTTAACTTGATTTAACTGCATAATATATACTAATGGGGGAATAGTATGGAGAACCTGAGTTGCAAAAAAAGAAACTTTGACTCTAATCACTTCTAAAAACAATCACTCTTTGGTGATTCAGATCCCTCATGCACCTGAGCAAGATGTAAAAATAAAATAAAACCCTGAGCTGATCAGAATTGATTTACCACCCCTTTTTTTTCCCCATGGTGTCCGGGTCAACTTTTGTGCACCTCGACTGAATTCCACGGGATACCTGTCACCTCCCACGGGTACAAGGTAACTCTGTTCACCAAGGCTAGGACAGATGACAAAAATCATCTAGTGTTTTTGTCTCTGACTGAGATTCATTGACCTCAAAGCTCTCAACCACTTCATTGACTACTAGGCCACACACTTGGGTGCAATTGATTTACCACCCTTAAAGAAATTTTCAATCCCTTTCCTGATAGATACACCAAAAAAGACAGTTTTGATCTACTGCCATAACTTTTTCTCATCCCCTCCCCAATACAAGACCAGCTTAGGACCCTTTATGTTGCTCGCATCACCAGAAAATCCCTGTCAGATTAAAATCCAGCACCAAACATTCAAATTCTATTACCATAGAGAAAGAGGAGGAAACTTTTTACAGAACAGTGACCAGAAATTCAATGGTCAGAGGAGGGACTCAATACTCAGAGTCTGGTGTCATAGAGAGGGAATAGAGAAGGTAACAATGAGTAGAAATTCAATATTCTGAGTAGGGAGACAAGACTAAATTATAATATCACAGAGAAAATAGAAAAGAAAAAAGGTGACTTTTCTGGAATTTGATGATTAGACTAAAAGATGAGGGATCCTTCTCAAAAGAAAAAATAGTCAATGTTAAGATGATGGACTCAGTACCCAAGCGTCACTATTTGAAAAGATGAGGGATCCTTTTCAAAAGAAAAAATAGTCAATGTTAAGATGATGGACTCAGTACCGAAGCGTCACTTGAAAAGAAAAAAAGAAGAGAAAAGGTGTTTGCCTAATATTTTGTCCGCGAATCGTTGGAAGGATTCCCATGTGGACAGAAGAAGTGATGCCTTAGGAATGATCACCTAGGAAAGGCTCGCGCCATTGGAACAATCATTAGAAGTCACAATCTGTCAACAAAGGTCTCAGATAGTACTTGAAGCCTGTATTTTTTCCTGAAATAGAAGGGCAGATATTCTGGTTAAAATAGTTGATGAGATGGTTGAGTCCATCAAGGATAGGTTCGAAGAAGGATGAGATCTACTTGTGTCCCTGAGTTTGTGAAAGCAGCCAGATAGTTAATTTGTCAAGCTAATATGGAATAGATTTGATTTTACCTTGGACATGTCAGAATTGTGTATTTGATTGCATAGACACTTATTATGAGTTCACTTCATTTCATTACCTTTGTATCTGTTCAGAGTCTTCTTACGCAATTATGTCAATTTAAATTACTTAAAAAGTGTTTTAACAACTGTGAAAGTTGATTCTTCAAGTGCATACTTACCTTCCATTTTGACATAAATTACGAAATCCTTATTTTGGCAGGCAAATAGCGGACCAAACACTAATGGATGTCAGGTAAGTCATAAGGATCATTTATCTCATTTAGGAAAAAAGTAGATTAGATCACAAAGCCTATGTTTCTGATTCTGCTGTTTGCTCCATGCAGTTTTTTGTCTCATGTGCCAAGTGTGAGTGGCTCGACAACAAGCATGTTGTTTTTGGGGTATGCTTTGCCTTTCACCCTAGCATCTAGCATTTTTAGTATTTTCCTTGACATTGTCTCTCCTGCTAATCATGACTAGTCACTTAATACATTCCTTATTTTAGAGCCAGATACTGCATACCAAAGTTCCATCAGATTCAATTATGTTTTTTTTTTACATAAATTATATCAAATTCACTCTGATAAACATATCAAGCAATGTGTTTTTCCATTTTGTCAACCATTTGTTTCATCTAAAACAAGAAACTTCTTATTAATGTTATGTGATGAAATTTTCTTTTTCCTGCTTTCTTCACAGCGTGTTCTTGGAGATGGTCTTTTAGTGGTCAGGAAGATTGAGAATGTGGCTGTTGGAGCAAACAACAAACCAAAGCTGGCATGTGTGATTGCTGAATGTGGAGAGATGTAACTAGTGAAAATAAATGTACACCTAGTGATTTGAAAACACCCATCTGTACCTGGTTATATTTTCTTGGCTTAGTCTAGAGGACCTGTTGAGTTGATTAATCAGCTCTTTATCAATTTCATTTGACATTAATGATTAAACAGTGAACTCCTCTTTCTCCAGAATTGTAGCAAACAAGAAAAATGTACTGGATACAAGTGTTCCCTAAGTCAAAGTACATCGGAAGATTTTTTATAAGAATGCAAGTGCGTTATCTATGTTTCTATTTAGTTAATCGTCTAGTGAACATACTTCTGAAATTCCTTTACTATTATGGGAGAATATCAACTTGTGTCGTCTTGTTTAACTACACGCTGTCTGAGGTTATAGGAACCTGTAGACTTGTTCAAAGTGGAATTCAAAGTCGTCCATGAGCTAAGTATCCCGCTTTTTCCTTGAGGTGAAACAAAATTTTAAATATCAACTTCATCGCTTTAAAGATAACACATTCGAAGAACCCAATTTATTATAGATTTAGCTAAATTATTATGTGTGCTTTAAAAGTGGTACAAGTGTATTTGTGCTTTATTTACTTGTACTTTCTCTACAAAATAAACCAGTAAAATCACCAGAACGTATGCGTTCTCTGTTAGCTCAATATAGCAATTAACCGAACGCAATAGCAGAGGAACTCTCATGGCTCCTGTGGTACCCAGATCCGGAGACGCCATTTTCGCCAACGTCGAACGAGTGGTAAACACAAAATCCTAATGAAAAACCTTACAATTTGAGATTTTGATTTCCATTCATTTCAGTATAAATTGTACAATTAGTTACTAGTATTTGTTATTTGGTGCCAAAGAACGCAGAGCTTTGTAACATCTTAAGTGGAGTAGTCAGGGGAGCATTGGAAATGGTAAGCTTTGTCTCTCGATACAAACTGATTATCCAATTTCTTGCAATGACCTGTCCTGTGCAAAACATGCATAGCTTTAATATGTATTTTTCCTCTCAAGTACAGGAAGGTTTTTAAAAATTTTAAGCAATACGGAATGAACTGCCATGCTATTTGACAGTACAACGTTGGTTCCTGCTCCTTCTGACTTTATGTTACAGTGTATTGGTGTTTTCTTCATAGTCAATTCATATTATTGTTACCATCTGGTCGTTATCCATGCTACAGTACAACCCTGTAAATATTGGTTTCATTCTCTTGCTTTGGGTACCTGGAAAGAGTAAAGTAGTTATTGCAATGAAAAACTCTCTATTTACCCTGTGTGTTCAGGTATCTATGAAAACAGAGGTCACGTGGATTCGTGATATGCTCAGAGGGGATGATGCATTTGAGTTGCAACTGAAGCTTCTGAAGCAAGTTCCTGAGGAGTACCCTTACAAAGATGACGAGTAACATGCCTCCATTTTGATGCTTGCCATTTGGAGTTCTACGACAATCTATAGCAAATGCCTGAATCTACACACACAGATCTCTGTCTATTATTGAGTATGTAATCGTACGAGTTAAGTGTAAGTTCTGCTATTGAGTTCAGTGTTTGAAGGATTATTGTTCAATTTTCTACTGATGATCTATGCTCTGTAATTGGAAGATCTCCTATCATTCATGGATTTTATAGGTCTTGTCCTGCTTCTAAATGTCTCGATATCCGAGTCTTCTGAGACTCTAAATTAGTTCCTGTGACACATGAAACCACTTTCGACCTCAGATGAATATATCCGTTTTAAGTTGATGCAATCATGAAATATAATATGTTTTGAAGTCCCAAAAAGAATCGATACAATCTTAATGTCTGATGGAAAGGCCTTTTCAAGTTTTACCAGCTTAAATTTTCAGGCAATCTATTTTTGCCAATTCCTTCTGTTGTAGGTATCAAGTATGATTTTCAATTTTTGTTCTCTAGCTTGCTCCCTCATGTGAATCTCTCCTATTACATGGTGATAAACCAGAAAAAAAAGGAGAAAGCAGATTATACTTGAACTGTTTTTGCAACAACGAAAAATCTTTTAATACCTCACTTACCAGAACGATGCATGCCTCCCAAATAGGTTTTAAGACTGCACACTAAACATATACACATGTAACAGTAAACAAAAAACTACGTTTTAAGTACATTCCCTGAAGGAAAAAAAAATCTGTGCAGCAGATTGTCTCATTGACAAATGAGATCCTGAAATTAAGGGGGGAATAGAGTTTAGATAGTGTATTATGTTACAATCTCATCAATGGCACGGCAAGTACACTAAGCTCCAGATTTGGGGATTTTGAATTGCTTCTTGACAAACTGAGAGGCCTCTGACTCTCCCCGATGACACAGGATCCTAAGAAGGGTCTTGGTATCAGCACCTAATTTGCCCCTTCCGCCCTGCATTTCTAACTCACTTGCAGATCTCAGGTCTTCTATTATTTCCCTAGTCTGTGGACCATAAGAAACAAGCAGTACGTAAGTCATGTAGCATTCTCGCAGAGAAGATTCAGGATAAAATGTGTGACATAGAAACCAGATTAGATCAGCTTAGCATCTACGGGGGTTAGTGCAAGATACGGCCCTACAAACAATGTTCGAGCAGCAAGCAGACTTTGAACGTATACATATAATTTCTTTCTAGAATGAAAATTAGCATTACAGCATCTTATAGGCCAATTCTACATATGCAAAGCAATTATATTCATTAGAATAGTGCTATATGTAGACATTGTTATCAGGGGAGAGAAAACAAGAATGCCAAAAGTGCATATTGCTCATACAAAGAGTTTCATGATAGAAGAATGGAGAAACGAGGAAACAAGCATCAGTAACCGGATGGACAAAGGTTTTATGCAGTCAACTCTACTACATTTTGGATGATATTGCTGAACTAACCTCATAACCTTGCAACTTTATCACCTGCCGAACACGTGCAACTTGATTTTCAACTACTCCACGAGGAAGCCCGTCCCCACCCGAAATGAAGAATTCCTTTCACAAACAAGCAGCAGTAGGTTAGAAATAACCATATTGTAACTCCACCACTTCGAGATATCAAGTAGACAAATATTGGTTTGGATATCATTAGGAGACAGATAGTTCCCGAGCATATCCAACCAAAACCATTTTAAATACCTTCAAGATCTCTAGATCCTCCTCCAATAGCTTAGCATCAACCAGGGAGAATACACGTGATGGTCCTCCATCTAATATAACTCTGACTAGGCCATCCTGGTGAATACGATTTTCAAGAAATTCAAAAATTACTACAGTTTAAAACAGAAAAACTAAGCAGTAATAAGTGCACAGACCAGTGATGCTTGAAGCAGTCCTGTTACAACACGATCCCGGAGTGGCTCCATTATCACATCACAAAGTTGATTAAGAACCTGCAAATTTTGGAAGACAGTTATAACCATCTCTGCTTCTCTTTTTCCCAAGTAAACATGAAAAGCGGATTGATGCGCTAGTGAAATCCATATTATTTTTATATCCCTCTTAACAACAATCTAAATCAGGGATCTAGATGGCCAAATCGATTTGCTCAGAGGGTTCCCTGCTGATGCTATCACATTTCATTGATTTCAATACTAATTTTGATATGCAGTGGTATAAAAGAAAGCATGACATTAGTTACAAGTATACATGTTACTATAGGTCCTTTTATGCAGATGTAGAAAAAAAATTCTCAACTCGAGTTTCTAACGATATAAAAAGGTGCTTCATGAACGAAGTTCCGATAAGATTTATGAATCAGATTTCTATTTCAGTGACTGTAGTTCAACTTTCCAGATCTCAACATCTCATTACATGAGCGGTTTAAACAAATATGAAGACCAAAAATTACATAGCCGAACTTGTTTCCATCAAAAGAGGGAGATAAGAAGTGAAAAGATAGAGGCAGACAAGGAGCAAAGGAGATGAGTGCATTAGTATTGAAATCTCATGGGATGATTACTCTCAATTGCTGTTAAAGCGATAAGTTATTTCTTTTTCTCCTTTCCACATTTATAACAACCTATCAAAAGCATAGTCTCAAATATAACACGCAATACCATATCGAGTGGCTCCATTACTGATTCCAACCTAGACTGTGAAACACTGGGTTTATAGAGATTCTCAATGAATGGTTCTCTCAAGTCACAGAAAATGATTTTTGTTCCTGCAATATTAACGAAAATGAATTAGGAATTATCTGCAATGAGCTCACAAAACTTGAAGAAGAATTCTATCACTAGTTAATTCACATTCTTCAAAGTTGTATTGTTTGCAAAGAATCCAAAGAAGATAAGAGCACAAAACAAAAGTCTTACCAGTAAATTCACACATTCTGTCAATTGCAGCATTGATATCCTTTCTGCTTCCATCAAATGAGTCCTTCTTCTGGGAACCTTTTGCGGTTTCCTCCGCAGGGTTCTCTTTGTGTGGAAAAAAATAAAGTTAAGTAAATCTGTTCCACAAGGAGTACCACTACTCAAGTGACACTCATCATGATAAGAATTATACCTAGACTCTATGGGCTAAAAATCCGAGTTGATATTGATTATCTAGCAGCTATGCTTAACGGTAAATAGATTTAAGGTCAACTATCTCCCCATTTTCGTGTGTAAAACATTCCAAGCAACAAAGTCATAGGCTGTACCATACATATTCAAAGCTTAAATGCTCAGTTCGTGAAATAAGAAAAGTTTTGTGATTCCCAGCATTACTAATTATGATATAATTTTCAAGAATATTCTTTTTATTTATCTTGACTAACATAATCATTTAGAATATTTTACACTACCTTAGCAATTCTCTTGAATATCAACACGCCTCTTAAAACTAAAGGTGATGAAACAACTTAAGATTGCTTATAATATTAGTAAACAAGAGGCTAAAAAGCGTCTCTGGAATAGTAAACAATTGCTTAAATTATACCAGAAAGAAAATAGTGTTGAAATTATTTTTCCAACAAACATTGTCGACAATGCAGAACAGAAAATATTGCTTCCGTCAATTGCTTGAATTGACAGCTGAAGAGTACAAAAAAATTGTTCAAACAAGGATCACTAATTTCAACATTTAGAGAACAGATTCAACACTCAAACTCTGATAACACAAAGACAAAGAAGAGAACATAACTTTTTTAGGAACAGTGACTTGAAATCAATGTATAGAAGAAGGAACTAATTACATTGTTTGATACCATTAAAAAGATAGTTTTTCTACCAGTACCAGAAGTTCAGTGTTCAGACTTTAGAGGAAGGACTCGAGATCCAAATTCTAATAGCACAAAAAGAAAGAAGAGAATAACAAGTCTGGGAATGTTTAGCTTGAAAGGCTGCAAGGAAGAATGGACAGAATTGTGGTCGAAAGAGACAGTACTGCCAGAATGATCTATAAGAGGTGCATTGCTGCGAGATAAGTCACCGGACGTAAGAGTGGTGTCGCTAGAATGGTCAAAGGAAAAAAAAGATAGTGAAGACGGAAATAATTTAGTTGGATAGGTGTTCAAGAGTAGGGAAAACTACATAAATCTTCACCAAAATTGTACACTATGATACCATGTGAAAGAGGATAGAAGAAGAGAAAAAATTGACTGAAATCGGGTGGTTAACTACAAACAAGAGAACTGCTTTGTATACTAGCCCTTGACCTGGGGCTCTATCGGAAACAACCTCTCTACCTCCCTAGGTAGTACGGGTAAGGTCTGCATTGGGTATGTTGGCTTGTTGTTGTAACAACATAAAAGGAGCTCCTTATATAAAATCTTGAACTATTAGAACTAAGGAGATTCTCAATTTGTAACTATGACTAAAACTAAATTGTAACTATGAATAGTGAGGAAATATGATCTTTTTTCCCATTTTTGCACTCTCTAAGGAATTACTTCCTATTGTCTACTTTATAAAACATCAAAGATGGAGAGCACCCTTCAAGATAACAAATAATTTTAAACCTATTTATAAGACAAGGTAAAACGACAATACTTATTACCATAACTCAAACATGTTAGAAATGTAATTAGCTGCAAAGCTAGAATAACATACTAAGAGGAGACAATAAGACATCTCAATACATTCAAAACTCAAAACAAACTGTTTCTTACTTGTCAATTTATCATGATGCTTTTTCCTCGTCCATCGCGCCCAAATGCTGTCCTCCAATTTATTCAGTTGGCTAATAGCATACTATAAGGATAAACAAAGAGGTAAGGCTTAGAATTGTTCAAGACAGAAAGATATGATCACACATCACACATGTTACAAATTCAGAAGAAAGAAACTTGGCCTGTCTTACTAATTCAGCCACAGAACCTTGCTGAACAGGAGTGAGATTTTAATTAATGAGATAGTTACCAATATATAACATTCACCCATCTAGTTCACCAAACATGGCCGAAGCATACACTACATATACACTCGGGTTATATGGTGTGTATACACATGTATATGTATGCATATAATATGTATATTAGCATAAGTATACACTACCTATACATTGTGTACCTATTTTGTGAACTAGATGGCCCAGTGGTATTGGGCTGTGATTTTCTCTTAATTTTATTATATTTTCTTTGCTTCAAACAGAGTACTGGCCAACTGTAGAATATAAGGTTCTCACTGTAGCTCCTTTCATTCTTTTAACCAAAAGGACATAAGTTGATGAAACCTGTCTTTGCTTCTTAACAAATAAATAATAAAGCATTAGGAGCTTATATTTGGAAAACACTGATCAGCATAGTATTTGAGTGTTAAACTGCATGAAATTTGCACAAATGCAAAATTTCCATAAAGATTAGTAAGTTTAGTGCCTAAGCATTTTGGGCACATTATGCAAACCTTTTATAATGTTATTTTGATAGTTTGCCTCGATATGATAACGCCCCAGTCACAAACAAGTTGGGGTATAGTACACTTCGATATCTTGGAAAATCTCCGAGCATTGTTTGTACTCTAGTATTGATTCGCTTGTTATGGTGGATATTGTATAGTGAAGCACAACGCGTGAAGCCAAGTACATCCTTTCTAACAGAAACAAACAAAAAGTTTGTTGATAACAAGAAGTTTGGTGTTTCTACCATCCGTTGCTTCATTTTACTTTGTATCTTGATATTTGTTGTCATTTCTTCTTCTTGGAACCCCGCTATGACAACTTCCCTATAAGCCGAGGGTCTATCAGAAACAATACGCCAAAAAAATAGGGTAAGGTCTGCGAACATCTAAACCTCCTTAGAACTCGCTTGTGGAATTACACCAAATATGATGTTGTTTACACAAAATGTTGGGCCACATGGACATTCTGAGCATGACATTTCTTCAATCATCAGCAGAAATACAAAAGAAACCTTCGAATACAATGATTACAAGAATCATCCAAGAGTGTGCTTATCCTAAGACTCTCGTGGAACAGTTGAATGCTTATTACAATCTTGTCTTAGATCAAAGCATCGAGTAAACAGAAATATTGCAAGAACTGAATTAACAATCTTTCTTTTAAAACTTAACTCTATGCTTAAATACTAGGTATATATTTTGAGATGTTGATAGAATTAAGTTTCTTCGGGTGCCACACATCCAACACGTAAAAGTTTCTCCCATCATGTTATTTAACATGGATCACCTGTGATGATAACTACATTGGTTAGTGTCCCACATTGGTTGTGGGACGTGGAATTGGTATCCTTACGTGATCTTTCAACAATCTAGCTGTTGTGATTGAGTTAGGCTCAAGGTCCATTTCTTCTCATGGTACTAGAGTCGTGCCCATTCCTGTTTTTATGTGTACTAATGTTGGGCCCCATATTATGTTGTCCACACTCAACTCCAGTTAGCAAGCCTTGACATGTGAGGGGGGTGTTAAGTGCCATACATCGGTGAGAGATGGGTGGTTTATCTCATTTTATGGTCTTTAGACGAACTAGCTTTTGAGATTGAGTTAGGCCCAAAATCATTTCTTAACGCACACCTTCCTCTCTTTTTTGGAGGGTCATAAGCCAATTACAATTCTCAACTTCCAAAATGTAGTACTAATTGACTTTCTTCTTTGTCCTTTTCCATTTAGTTTGTGGGCATAGGAAACATACACATCTGATTTCCACATATCATTTCTTACTGCATGAAATTAATAATCTGTAGAATTCAAATTAAAGATTTTGAGAAAATGCATTTCAACTTTTACGAAGAGCACAGCAGGAATTATGGATAAATCAAACCAGTGCAGCCAAATACACCCTTTAGATTCAATAATAAAGGGGAACGTGAAACATACGAGAGCAAATGATTAACAGCTTGTGATCTTATCATACATAAAAAGAGGGAAAGTAGAAGTTAACTAACATGAAGGCTATTCAACTGCACACAAAGTGTTGATGTTGCCACTACGTCAATTTCAACAGACTTCAAGACATCTGGTATCCTTGTATCTTTCAACTCCTTCTTTACAAATGCCTTAATTCCACTTTCCCTTGAGTATCTCGTCAAAATAGGCACAGGTGGAACAATATCTTCCTTATTAGCTGCATGCAAATGGTAGCAAGTTCACCATAAAATATATAGGTTCAATTTAGCAGCAAACAGTTCTGCAGAAACAAATGCAAGATATGCAAATGCAAAAGATGAGCAGAGAAGTAGAAGAATACAAATAATTTACACGGTACAACTTTTCGTTGCCATAAAAATAGAGCCACTAAATAAAAGCTTCAAAGCTATTTGGAAATTCAACATGCTAAATTCTGTCAATGGGAAACTGGGATGGCGATGAAGGGTCGTCAAATGGGTACATTGGTAATTCATCCATATCATTTGCAAGAGAAGAGTGAAATAATAAAACTAGTATATCCAATTATTGGTGACTTGGACAGAATATTTACAGTTTCAGTGGGAAGGATAACTTTGAAATTTATGCTGTAAAGAGGTACCACGCCCTTCCCACGGTAAAAGGGTTTTGTATACTGCAGAAAACAGATTCTGATCTAATAGTTCCTCCATCCATTACATTGATGTCATTCATCAAACCACAGTGCAAGACACAAAATGAACCATGAGACAATTAAGCTAATAAACTGCAACAACAGGCATGTAAAATTTCAGTATGAAGGATTTTTCACTGTGAGGAAAAAAAAAAGGAAATCTTTTGAAGATTGGGCAGAAAGAAACTATATACCAATCTTATCTAAAATGGTCTTTGCATATACTTGAAATGCATTATCAATGCCGCGAAAGAGGCTACCCAGTTCTCCTGGCCTCATTGGAACTTCCAGAGAAAAGAACTGATCGACCGTCTGCAGTGATAAAATTGTTCAACTCATTACAAAATGTGGTATCGTATAAAAGCATTTGTAAATCACTGTAGGCATATCAGAATCAACAATGATAAAAGCAGAATGTTCAAAATCTGAGCCACAATTTAAAGTTCACTTCCTCTTTCTATTTTAGTTCCCACCCACCCCACACCCCATGGGTAGGAACTGAAGCTTTAGAAGCTTGTGTATCTTCAAGTGTATATGTTCCAAAAGCTAAGTATTTTTCAGTTAAGTTTCATGCACCAAAAGTAAAAGAAGCTAGGCTGCTATAGATAACATGGACAGGAAGAATACACAAACTTCATCTTGCAGCTGAGACTAGTTTGTGATCTAACTTAGCTCTCAAGCACAAAAGCCTAGAATTTAGATTTGGCTTTTTTAAGTGTAGCATTATGATTTCATAGGTTACTAATTTAAGTCCAGTTCTCCCGCTGTACATAGAACAAATCAATAAAGAAATAACTTCCCTTGTTACTGACAAATTATCGCAGCTCTTCTTCCAGATTACTGTAATTTCATTACGAAACACAATAAACTTGTGCCGCGGAAGCTTGAATAAACTGATTCCAGAAAACAGAGAAAAATAACTATGCAAAAGAACAGAGTCTAATTTGCTAACCTCTTCCACAATCCTGTAGACTTCAACAATTGAACTTCCATGCCTTTGTTGAGGTGAAACCGGTACCCACCACTGGAAAACCATAAAAAGGCAATCAACTTCATATGCTAAAAGACTGGTCTTTGGTCAGAAGGAGGATCTCAATTTACTCTTATCATCATAACCGTGAATATTGAAACCAGGAGATGATGCCTAATTTAACTTTATTTATACATATAAAAAGGAGATAAGACATGAGATAGAAAAATTCAAAATGATAAATGACTAATGACAAATGGCACAGGGAATAAAGTATAATAACAAAGGAACAGCTAAATAATTGATATAATTGTTAAATGAACTACAATCAATAGATTTAGAAACTCCCTAAGTTATTACCTCCTGCTGAATAGCCCGATCAACCCAATTCAAAATCCTTGCAAGTTGTGAATTCACCCATCGTAGTACCAATGTCCCAGACACAGTCTCAATCTACACTTGAAACAAGAAAAGGCTAAGAAAAACACCCAGATTCACTCCGTAAAATATTGAGCATGACACATGGAATCTTTATTAGCAAAACCATCCCGCCACCAACCAATAAAAAGATTCTGAGCAGTTGGAGTGCCGAGGTCAGAAGAATAAATCCAAGAATCTTAATTTACTGGCTACAAAATCTTTCATTTGGAACTGCCCCATATAAATTTGGCAAAATTATGTCACCCTAAGTTACTCCATTATAAAAATATTAAAGAAGCCCAGAAAGAGTTTCCTTACCTTGAACAAATTTAATTTTCTACAATAAGAATCTGATGTTCCATCAGCACAAGAAGATACGATAACTTGCATTACATCATGCTCAAGACTATAAGCAGCAGGAAAGACAGCTATTGTATCCTCGGTCAGATGTTCCGCATTATCAAGGAATGGTCTCTGAATGAATGACAATCACTCAAATCTCCATACTAAACATATTACCATGAATTAATCAAGCTACAACTAGATCTCCAGGAGTTAGATTAAACATTACTTACCAATTTGATACCATAAAGCTTGTGAAGTATGGATGCAGAAACAGCAGCAGCATTTTGATGCCGTTGAGATAAGATAGGCATGTAAATAGTATTATCTCTTTGCAATAGTTTCTTCGTGTGTTCTGCAAGCAGTGCTAAAGGATGTTCATTTGTTGCTTGAGAAATTGCCTCAACATCTTGTATTATCTGCACAAAGCGATTATTCATGACAAACAGAGAATTTCCCTTCATGCCCAATATAGAGGAAACACAATACTGAATAACAACACTCAGAAACTAGCTATGATACACAGGGAACAGATGCTCCCAACGATCAACATCACACTATTATAAGATGAGAACTCTACCTCTACCACAATCCAGGGAAAGTTGGTCTACTTCTGTTGTTAAAACCACATGAAGCAAATCAATCAAATGTAACTTGTAGAAAACAGTCATTTTATGGGAAATATTAAACACCCTCTTGCTTCCTGTGAGAACCTATTTAACACAAGTGTACCATAATCTAAGGAGATTCATAACATGTTAGCCGTGAAATAGAAAGTAAGAAGACCTGGGGCAGTGCTCTTGGTCTTTTCTGATCCGGTTCTCGATTATTTTAGTATACCATTATAGTAAAACCCATTGCATGTCAACGCCTCACTTATGGTGGGAAATGGGGAACAATTTCAGTTTTGGAAAGATATCTGGCTAGGAGACATTCCTCTAATGAATGTTTTTCCGCATTTTCCAGATTGCGTCTAATCCAGACTCAACCTTCTCGCAATACAGGGAAGACAATGTGCGGAATCTGATCCTAAGGAGAAATCTCAATGACTGGGAGTTGGAAGAGGTTTTTAGCCTCATGACCACCATTCAGACTAGTGCAATCAACAGAAAGCAGGGACAAACTTATCTGGAGACATAGCAGGGATGGATCCTACTCAGTTAAAGCATGCTACCTTCAACAAAGCTCCAAGAAAACCTTAGTTGATCAATGGCCATGGAAATTAATATGGAGAACTAAGTTGCCACCTAAGTTATTTGTTTCAGTTGGATTATTCTAAAAGACTCTCACTTGACTCAGAATAATCTCATGAGGAAATTCCAAATAGTCAACAGATCCTACATGTGCTTGTACAACTCAGAATCTATTAATCACCTGTTCCTTCATTGCACAGTTGCAACAGGCCTATGGAACATGTTCTTCTCACTTGGGTCATGCCAAGATCATTGAGAGAGGCTTTTGTGTGTTGGAATTCTTGGAAAGTTGGGAAGTCCATCAAGCACATCTGGTCTTTGGTTCCAGCTTGTATTTTGTGGTGCTTATGGACAGAGAGGAACAAAAGATGTTTTGATGGCACTGCAACTCCCATCTCTACCTTTATAGCAAGATGTCGGATTACTCTTTTAGGTTGGGTTAATCTCTCTCCTGTACTTAGAGTCGATTCTTTCCTGGAATTTATCAGCTCCATAGATCTCTGTTGTTAGCTGTTTAGGTAGCTTTTTTTTTGCCTTTTTGGGAGCTGATATTTCTTTCTTTTGTAATCTGTGCATCTGCTTGATGCTTTGTTAGTGACATTCTTCTTACTTCATCAAAAAAAAAAAAAAAAAACATTGCATGTCATCAACAAATGAGAAATTTGGATGGACTGGTCAGAGGACATATTTAAGCCACAATGACATTTATATGTAGCTAAGAAATAAAAGAACAGAGAACAGATTTAAAAGAACCACGCTATGCGTACGGATATTCATAGTTAGGGTCCTCTAATATCTGAAGCCAACTGAACGTAGCGTTGCACTTTTTTACTGATAAACGAGAAATCTGACTGTGACCCAACCTTTGGACCAATCACAGCCTTCTAAACTCGGCGGGTAATGGGTCCGCCCCTCTACCCTTCTCCACTTAAATGTTGGGCTTCGCTTTGCAAGGTGTGGGGCTTGAACCTGTGACCTAAGCCACAAATCCTCCACTTTTTGCCACTCGAGCTAGGCCTTGGAGGCCTGATCGTAGAGGTGCACTTTACAGTTAGGGCTTTCTACCAACTGACGAAACTAATTTAACCAGTCTTTGAACAATCACTGCCCCAACATACAGAAATATTTCGACAGCAGAAATTATAGTCCGCAACCAATTTGAGTTTCCTTTTCCAACAAGTAAAAACTCTTTACCCTTGTAAATGCATTCTTGATTGAAGATGTCACGTAGAACTCTATCTGCTCTTTATCTGATATTGTTGCACACTCCATTGCCTACATAAACATCAAAGTTGAATACAATATTATTATCTATAAGTGTCCATGTATGTGAATCTTATGGTTTATAGTGAATGCACAGACAGCACATATAACATATGATTCAATATCCCAGAACAAACTTAAGATAGTTCACCAGAAAAGGTAGGTAGTCAGACATACCTTTTCAGGTTCTTCTAGAAGAAGTCTTCGAACAAGCATAGCAACTGCCACAGTGTTTTCCATCATCACCAACCCCTAAAGCCGATAACATCAACTAGTTTTTAGACACAACTTTCCCGTACTGTTAACTTCAACTAAATATATTTTTGAACAGAAAAGGCAGAAAATTTGAAATATTGGCTACCATTATTCATAAGAAAGAGTAAATTTGGAAGTTAGTTTCTTAGTTTTAAATTGCTAAACAGAGTTTTTAGAACAAGCTATAAGATGATCAGTATCTGTATTACCAGAAAAAAAATTTTAAAATAGGAATAGACTTGTAAATGTAAGTTAGAAAAATGACTTATCATGCGCACAAGATTTGCCATCGCCTAATCGAAGTAAAACAAAATTGTCACGAACCTCAGCATAATTGAGATGGTAGTCTCCCAACTGCTTATCAGCCCATTTTGAAATTGGCAACAAGAAAGACTGCAAGAATGTCAACTCTTGGAATCCCTTCTCCATTTCAACTCTAGAATGCAAACTCTTCAAGTGCATTCTCTCTTGCGGTCCCCTTTGCTCCTTTAATGGTATTTTTTTTAACTGTTCAATGACATATTGCAAGATCCTTTGCTCTCCCGTTATGACAAACTGCAACAACACACGGGGCTTATATCGAAATAGGACAATCGTGCACCAACAATAGGCAAAGAGGAATTGATAAAGAGATCAGCTCCAACCAAGTAACCAAATTGAAATAAGGGTGGGTAACCAACTAAGAAGAAATTGTTGCAACATGTCATGAATTTATTTACAAACAGTTAACTAAACAAGATGGAAGCAATTGCCTAACAGCCGATTGCTTATTGGGATAAAAAGTTTTACTTAAATTTGCAGAATTTAAATAATGTGGATCGAGGAGAGGATGAGGATTTTATATTCCAGAAAACCAGTTTTCAGTCCATAGTGAAGTTAAGGCAGTTATAAATTATAATTAGACCATAATAGCACATTTGATTCGACAAAGGTCACATTTCTAAGTTAAATAACACGATGAGAAAAACAGGTCTGAAGAATAACACTGAACCAGAATACTACTAACATGACTAGAACATAGTCCCAACTATATAAACCTTTTCTATTGTGACCTATTATTCGCTATGTCTGCATGAATTCTAAGAGATTGGAGGTTTTTGAGACAATTTCCTTCAATTGATAAAGAAGTAAAATTTATTCCAAACAATTGATATACCATCGGCAGGTTATTACTTATTAGTCAAGCAAATGCTAGTTATGTTTTAAGCAACTCTGAATAGAAACCAGTATTTTTCTTTTGTCATTTTATACCTGTCGAAATAATACCCAAGCATAGCAAGTGTAGTGGATGGTTTCTGTGATTCCCAAAATACGCCATGTGGACTTAAGAAGCTCCAAAATTTCTTCAACTTCCTGGTTGGGAAAAATGAAGTTCATAGTTAATCATTCAAACCTATAAATCGATTTCAAAAGGAATGTACTCACATAACACCATTCATTGCACTACTGTTCAAATTTTTTACTATTTTACAAAGAGAACAGGTTATGTTGTCCACATGAAACAACTGCTCAATCCCAAGCAAGTAGGGGCTCAGCTATATGAATCCTCAATGATCATACCGTTCCATTTTAAGCTCCTTAGACCCATATTATTTATAATAATTAAATAATAATAAGCTCTAGAAGTTCTATATATTTTCGAAATGCATAAAAATCTCATATAAGACAAGACCTAAATTACTACTAACATGACTAAAACATAGTCCCAATTATATAAACCTTTTCTGTTGTGACCTATTATTTGCTATGTCTGCATGAATTCCAAGAGATTGTAGGTTTTTCGAGACAATTTCCTTCTATGTGATTTTGTGGCTCATGCCCTTTGTTACATGTCCCCTTGTTACAAACATAACAACAGAACATAACAAGACTGTAAATCAAATGACCCTTAAGAATATTACCTTCTTCATTCAAGAGAAAGGTGACATCCCATGAGTATTAATTTCTAGTGTACAAGAAATAAGATGGTCATCTTTATCCTGGCACCGTAAGGCATAGCAAGAATGGCAAGAATTAGAGAGAATGACATTCAAGTGGATTTTAACTGACCTCTGTGAGCTTTCCCTCATCTAAAACATCAAAAATACTGAGAAGTAGTTTCTCGTATAATTTGACATTCAGGTGATAACCATCAGCCCAGTGGCATACTTCACCAGTTAAGTCACCTCGAGCTGGCCTTTCTGCCAATGGCATAGCGATCTCTCTCAAAGATTTTAAACATTCTGTCCTTTGCATCTCTGCTGCAGGAGGAGGAAAAGACTGAAACAAAGAAATAATAATTTTTATTGCATATCATCTGGTATAGCATCAAGAACCCTTTCTTGTAACCTTATTTCTCAGGACATGGGTGTTCATAGTATATGGTATCAATGATAGCATGTCAATGGAACTAATTCCATGGGTTAACAAGATTTTTTGGGAAATCCTTTTAAGAGAGTACAAAAGAAGAGACAAGAATAAAAAGAAGTACAAGAAGATAAAACATGTCAATTTCCAAAAAAATAGACACTTCCTTAACCATGAAACCCACGAGAGCCAGGGACAGACAATTCGGAATTCAATATAGCATACCTCCAATCTAAAAGATGAAAACCCTCTTAGCAACTCAATCTTTAATTCTAAGCAATCCTATGATTATGCATATGATGATCAAACTTCAAAACAGAACTCTCAAGTATATCAAAAATGTATTTAATTTGTTTGAAAGAAGTGGAGTACATTTGAAGTTCTAATCCATCTATTTAATATTTAACATACTTATTTTCGACAATAAAATTAGGAAAATGAAATCCGACTACGATTACTACAAATTTACATTCATTGCATCGACCTTTAGGCAAATTGGTAAATCATGATTCAATTTGCAATTCCCTTACTGAAAAGAATGATATGTTAAATTCTAATGTTGTTAGTTCGTTGTTTATATAGATGTTTATAGGGCCACATGTTTCCTGTCGTTGTTTGTATAGATGATAGACAGACATGTGTTTCCTGGCTCTTCCTCTTATATTATAGGAAAATAAAAGAGATCCCTAAACTTAATTAAAGCTGAAGTCATAAAAACGCAATTAACAAATCATTTTGGTTTGATATGTTTCTTTATTTATGAACTAAAAATTCGATTAGAAACTAACTAAACCAACTGAATGCATAATGTTACTCAAAGTGAGAGATGCGGTGTATACTAAAGCATGTGCACCCACTGCCTTCGGATCCTAAGCCCGCCACTCTGAGTTGAAGTTCAAAAAAAGAGTACTGAAGTTCAACTTGAAAAAAATTGTGAAAGTTGAAGATCAATGAGTAGAAGCCAGTATTTTCTTGAAACCACTACTTCAAGTCTGAATATTGAATTTCACTATTTTCAAAGAAGTTAAAATACTAAAGTTATTTGGATATTTGCAAGGATGCATGCCCAAATTAGAATTACAAATACTTAAGTTAGGTATAAAAATATATCAGAAATTTCTCTTCAGCAAAAGAGGGACTGAGAGAAATGTACACACCTCAGATTCCTCTATCTTAGCTAAAAGAACCCTTAGTTCATTTGCTTTTCGCCCAGATTCCCCAAACCCTACGGCAGGATGATTTATGAGCCCCTCCTCCAACATGTTTAACTGAACTGACAGAAAAAGAATATGTAACACAAATGTTAAATACATTATCATATGATTTAAGTTGCATAAATAAACAACTTCGCAAAGTTTGTTACAGAAATTACAAAGAGGAGGAGAGGAAACAATTGGATCATCATATTAAGTGGGAAAGACAACACTTACTTGTCTCTTTTGCCACTTAAAATACGACTTTTTGTCGGAAAATTCGGTGCGTGAAATACAACATAATAATTCCAGTGGGATCAAGATTGTATCCATCCTTTTACCCACTTTTCCAACCATCGCATTAAGGAGACCAAGTCTTGTCCTGACATCCATGGCCTCAGAAATCTGTACATAATAATCAGGTAAGAACCCAGTAAACATGAAACTGTAAATTCCTATATAACAGAATTTGAATCCACAACCTGTGCCTAACTCATATATAACTAGTTATTTTCTTACCACTAGACCAGTCTTGGGGCTATTAGAAGAGTAAATTTCTTATTTGATATTTCTCCACAAATATCACGTGTATTGAGGTTAACACCATATAAGTAGGTGGTCTTCCGTATTTGTCATATCATCGGATCTTCAATATCTCTCTTCCCACTTTATCTTCTAACATTTTACTTTGGGAAATTTATCTCTTTTTGTTAGCTAACACTTCTATGATTGAATAATAACGTTTTAACTAAATTAATTATCAAAAACATCGAATCTATAACTACCTTTTTTCCTGTCCAGCACTAGGAACACTATTTATGTTATATACACACTAACAACTGGCAACTGGTGTAGACTAGCCCCATATACCAAACAAATCACCAACATAACAGCTCAAGGCAACTCACTCTGTACTTTGGTAGTATTTGAACACCTCTTGGCATAATATCTCGACCTTAACTAACAAATTGTAGCCTCATCAGCCTTATGCCCTTTCATTAAGGAGAAACAATTATTGCTTTTTAAGTTATTTCATTTCCTAAAAGATTTGCAATGAAACAGCAGGCAAGTTAACCCAACTTGTTGAGTTAAGGGCAAGAAACAAATTAGATATCAATCCCATTACTGGTGTGAATCAAACAACAGAACACCAGACAGAAGGTAACAATGTCATTCATTTTCCTACCTCCATCTGGACACGCATTGTCTCCAACAAACCAACCAGTCCAGATAAATGCTGTGACTGGGTCATTACATTTTCACTCTTACTACGGCCCAGCTTCCTCATCAATCTAGATTTCTTCTCCTTCTTTTTGTCCTTTGACGGTACAATGAGGCCCCTGTGCATACAGAATGCATATTAAATGCGTTTAATTAATCAGATGGGAGATGTTGCAAGCCAAGAAACAGAAAAGGCGGAAATACCCTGAAGCTCCAGCAGCAGCAAGAAGGATCTCATATGCTGTTTCACGGAGATCATCATCGCCAATAGCTAGGAAGAAATACAGGCTGAAGTATAAGTATCTCCCATCCATCCACGTAAAAGCAAGAGAAGAATACATTTTGAAAGAAGATAGTGGAAGATTCTACACGTGAAGTAGTGTAACAGAACAGGAAATACTGGAATAAAATATTATATTAAAGTGTTTGCTCATCACATACTTGCTCCAGTAATCAGTCTGAAAGTGCCTATTCCGTGCCAACACATGAATTCAAGGCTTCAAACATTGTATAAAACCAAAGAAATCAAACATCAAAAGGCAAAAATATGGATTTAATACGAAGCTCCTAAACAAACTCTTGCACCCCACATAGGCTGTTTACAAAGTAGAGGTAAAATAAATTAGTTAAATGGATATGATGACCTCACTTCATTCAAGTTCTCATTTAACATTTATCGAGATATTCCCCAAACACACCTCAAACCAAGGAGGTGACAGAAATAAGGTGAGGATCAAATGACATTAACTTATCACTGGTTTTCGTGCACAAGCTCACAACTTAACTTAGCATTTGATTAGGGTTTATGAAGATGGAATAAGCTTCAGAACAAATTGAATATTATTTCTACTAAGTAAGAGAGAAGCTATCAGAGAAGACTAAGAAATACTTGAATGTTCGTTGAAGAAAACATTAGTGGGAACTCTTTATGCTTGAAGAGCATCAAATGAAAAATTAGGGCCGTTAAAGATCAGCAATCAAATTTATATAACTATCTAAGATTCTAAGTGGTTCCTTTTATAAACATAATCAAGTGAATAGTGATTAGAGGAGAAAATAACAGAGAGCTATAACAAAATAAATAAAAATTTAAGCACTAAAGAGAGTTGCATCAGAATATCTGAGAATTAATAATCTGACAATTAGTTTTGTTTACGATAGACAAAGGTCGGAAAAACATCAAACAAGCATCAAGATAGTGCTAACTCTTTCTAATCGAGAAAAAAAAATAGGATTACAGTTTTAAAAAATTAAATAATGCCCATCAGCCGAAGAAGTTAGAAAATCCAAAAAATCACACAAGTATGCTGGAGATTAAGGTGGATTCTATAAAAAGAGGACGGATATTCTCCCAATATCAAGCTACTATAGAAGTATGTGATGTTCATGGCCTTGGTGTATTGCTCGAACTGCAATTAACATGGATGAGAATTGAAATCTATTTATCATTAGTATACATCACTTGATAGTATAGTGGTTAAATTCCCTTTAAAAAAAAATTCATTTATCATTGAGTGAAAATTGCACAGAAATTAGAGCAGTTATATGATACATTTGCATCAATGTTGCTAATAGTTTCCAAGTCATGTGTCAGCATCCTAAGCACAAAGTAACTCTTACTCTCCCGGTCTTTTTTAAAAAAAATGGTAACCGTTACTCTCCCTATCTTTTATTTTTCTGGTATAACCAGTACTATAAATATAGCACATTAGAGCTAAAAAGCAAGCAAATTACAACCTAATACTGTACTGACAAAAATAAATGGTCATACTTATGATAGCGGAAGTTACTGGTCCACCATACACGTATACACCTACAATAAGCATGCTTACCAGTAGCAAATGACGGCAATCCAAGCACAAGATCAGCAGCATCATTGAGAACTCTTCTTGAATACCTTCGACTGTCAACTTCATCTAGATCATCATCGTCATCAAAATCCTCAATGTCGTCAACTGTTAACTCTTGTTGTTGTGTGGAACTGAGAGACTGAGATTTGGATAAACTGGAAAGCTCTTCAAATGGTTCAGTATCAATTGATTCTGACGTTGAGAGTGTTGGAAAAATTGGTGATGGTGTGGAAATAGGGACAGGCGGGGGTAATCTTCTTGGAGGCAAACCCGATTGTTCAGGATTTGTAGCTAGAAAGAATTCATCAGTTGAACCTGCATTACTCTTAATACAAAAAGGAAACCGTTAAAGAATGAAAATAAACATTAATGTGCATAGAACGCATGAAATAATGTTTTGGGATAGGTAAAAACAACTCCATGTGGAAATAAATCTAAGCTGCAAAAGATAAATCTCGGGAACTGAAACACTCACAAATAGTAACTATTGAACAGAAATCAATGTATGTGCAATCCCGAATAAGAACATTCATAAATAGTGACCCCATTGAACAGATAATAATGTATGTGCAAGTTCAAATTTACCATATGAGGGAACAGAGTACTGTCATGATAATCTCTAATAGCTTCAGATAGTTCAAGAAGTCCGCCTACAAAAAAAAAACGACAAAAACAACATCAATCCTGACTTGATGATTGCAAATGCAATCTATTTTAAAGCAAATAAGAAGAGGCTATATTTTGTGGTGGATATTCCTACCTTTTCTTGCACAATTGAGGACAAAATCAACGCTAACTTGATCAAGATCCACATCCTCCAAGGAAACAGCTCCGGGGGGCATTGCCACCTTCTTGATTAAGCTTCCTGAAAGTATGAAATTCAATAGTATCCGTCTATCTCTCCGAAATCTTTGTAGAAGCTCTATAGAGTTCTCCCTGCAAACACAGACAACACATTCAATTGGAGCCGCCACCCACCCACCCACATTGTGTTCCCGTAAATTTCTACTATCAAATTTCCTTAACATATATCAAGAAACTTCCACCTTAACCTACTTAAGAACATCAAGATTTACTTCAAACCAACTTCAAGATCTATTAGTCTTGTAAACTTAATCAAAACAAGAGAAGAACCCACTGGATTTTAAAGATTACTTACTCTTCCATTGCAACTTCAACGATAAACCCACTTGCTTAGCAACTCACACTTACATTCACCAACTGCAAAAAAAAAAAGATTCTTGAAGTAAATACCAAAACTGAATGAAATTTGAACAAGTCAAGAGGAAATAATTCTTAGAAGCAAATACCAAAATTGAATGAGTCAAGAAAGAGTGATTCTTAAAAGTAAATACCAAAATGGGTTAATAAGAAGATCAATGGGTGTTCAAAACTGAAAAGATCTCTCGGTAATTCAAGAAACTGAATTTAATCTTTCAATTTAAGATGTGAATGTGAACTCAGAACTGACTGAAGAAGAAGAGTTGCTGATTTCAGATTTGTATTAAAAAAATGGAGGATGAGAGAGAATTTTATTTATAGACCACATTAACCGTGTAAATTTTACGCGATATTTTTACACGCATTAATTTTTTTTATTTTTTATTTTTAGAAACATAGATAACTAATACTAAATTTACTTGCCAATATAAATAAAATTTAGATAAGTAAAAATAAATTATCTAATATTAAGAATTGATTAGAGAAAATTAGTATTAGATTGGTGCTAAGTTCTTGTCACGCCCCGAGCTATCCCGAGATGCGGACACGGAACCTAGGACCACAAGTGATCCCAAGCCAACCCTGTTGGCATGATCATAAGCATACTAAAGAATAATAAACTGTTGCGGAAGCTAAATCATAATTTAATCTGAAAAGATGGGAATACCCATATGCTAAATCTGAGATATATGAAAACTGATGAATTTAATACAAAGAAAATATCAACTCAACGCTAAGCTAAAACTAACTATGTCTGAAATAAGCCTCTAAACTAGACTAGAAATACTGGGACAAGCCCCAGCTAAATCTAGCAAAAACTGAAACTAAATGACTAAAGACTGAAATGTAACTCATGATTGTTGTCCTCGGAAAATGAGGACTCACCACTGAATCTGTTAAACTGGAGATCGGAAAATTGATCTATGCGTGATCTGTATGCTGAGAACTTGAACCTACATCCCGAGAAGATGTAGCGCACGTATGTGTCAGTACTTGAAGGTACTGAGCATGTAGGATAGAGTAAAGCTGAAATAAAACATAATTGAAGGAGCACAAAAGCAAGTATAATAATCTGAACATGATATGCTGATTTTTGAGCTAACTGGATGCAATGATCAATTTATAACATGCTGAAACTGAATACTGAATATATTGATAAATGATTAATGCAGAGAGTCTGACTGAACTGTGGGAGCTACTAATAACCGACAATAAAATCGCATGAGCTAAATGTGGAGTCCGATGTATAAGCCCCATCGAGAGGACCCAATATACCATGCCAAAGGTATAAAGGCATGCTGGCGTGAACACTAAACTGATTGCCCATAGAGGGGACTTACAACCTACTTGGCTAGTAGTTCTGGGACTATTGGGTACGCTAAACTCTAGTCCAACTCGGTATTATGCTACTCCCAATGAATTATGTAAATTAACTGATTATGTCTGAGTTTCTGTAAATACTGAATAACTCGAAACTGAACATGCAAACTAAGAATGCAACATTTAATTTGATAATGATGCATTTAAAACTGAAGCATGTATTTCTGCATAACTGAAATATCTGACCTAGCATGTGTAATTTAAGAACTAAGGAAATACAAAGCTAGGGTTCTGAAATTCATGCAATAATCTGATAAATAACATGATAATCTGATTTGAAACATATAACTAATAAATTCATGAAGTTCTGTTAAAGTTCTAGGAACCCTAGGTCTAATCATGATACGGGAATCAAGAATCTGACTGAAAACTAAGGATCTAATGGGTGAAAGGAACCACTAGTGAAATCCCACATACCTGGTGATGAAATCTACGAAAAAATACTTAAGTTTTGGGGCTGAAATTGCTGGAGCTTGTGGCGTTCTTGAACTAGGGTTCTTGAGCTTTTTCTCCTCTCTTGCATCTAATTTTCTAAGTTTTGATTTAATGATTTGACTTAGATATGTTTTAATTATGTTTCTAGGCTTAAACTTACTAAAATCTGATGATTTAAGGTCAAAATGACGTATATTAGGGTTTAAACGGAGTGGAAAAGGTCCAAAAGACCCCTGGGAAAGTTGCTGTCGGACCAATCGACGGCCAGGACTGACGGTCCGTCGATTGACCGACGCCCCGTCGGTTGGGCCTGTTCGACGGACCTTTACTAAAACAGGCATAACATTATACTCGGAGGTCTGATTTTAGCAAGATCAGTGGCTATGGAAACATAATTTAATTATCTATCTGTGGGTAGGTCATGAAACACATAATTCATTTTGTGCTAAGAGTTATGACCATTTGAAGTTGACCCAACTACATTTCCCCTTAACTGTCTGCAAATTTTCCACCTACGGACCGTGCTGGTCATCCGTAGCTCTTGTCAGAGAGTGGGTGAAGGGAGTCTCGATCGATGGCCATGGACTATGGACCGTCGTCTGACCTACGGACCGTAAGTCCGTCCGTCGATCAACACTTAACCAATTTTCCTAAGCTAAGATTTTTGGGAGTTTCTTATCCCATCGACGGTTGTGCAGGACGAACCGTGGGTCAGGCTACGGTTTGTCGATGGTCAGGTCAGTTCCACCTGCAGATTTTTCTGAAAAAACTGATTTTTGATCTGTTTTGGCTACGGGGGTTACAGTTCTAATATATTATTATTTAAAAAAATTGCAAATTCTAATATGTAAATTTCATATGACTAAAGTTGTTAGAAAATATAAATATACATTCATCCGTTCATTTGAACTTCGAAGTAATATTTTACTACTAGTTTAATTTTAAACATGTTAGTTTTTCTTTTTTACAAACTTTTATTTCCCAAAAGTAGCTATAGTATATGTGGTATGGCGCCACTCTTATTTATATTAATATATTTTAAATAAATAAATAGAGGTTATTTGTTAAATGTTTATCGAATCGAGATATGGTCTGTCTAATCGAAAGGAAAATTTAAGGATAAGAATAAGTGTCACGATTAGGAAGTATTGAAAGGAAATTGAATTGTCGGACCAAATCAAAATATTAATCATATTGATTTAAAATCACATATAATTGATTAGGTTTGATATTGAATAAGAAAAATATTGAACTAAAGCGATACATAATATATTTATTTTATCACAAGATTAAGCGAGCAATATATAAACACTTTGTAACAAGATTAATCGATTTCTTAGGCTCATACACCTTTTAAATAAATTAAGGATATTATTGCTTAAGTTTTATATTGCGTTTTGCGACTAATTAAAAATGTTTTTGCTCTTTTAAGTTATTTAATTTGATTAGACTTGAAAGTACATTAGAATAAACGTACGGTAAATTAATGAAAAGGTATCATTATCATGTATCACCTAGAAATCGTCTCACGTAATAATATATCAATATATTATAAGATAAAATTTCATTGTTGGTATTATATTATGTCCCAAAAAAGTTAAAAAAAATGAAAATAAATATGGCTTGATTTTATAAATGGCTTAACACTTCATAAGTCATTGTATTTTAAAGACTTACCATCAAAGAAACCAAAAAGGAAATGTATATATCAATTGATTGAAGATTAAATATATTTGATTGAAAATTATAAAGAGTTAAAAATCATAATTTATCGTATTGAGGTATTAAAAATTATATTATTTTTTTCAAGAAATAACTAAACCAATTTTTCACTAAGGATTTTTTTAAAGATGGTATCTACACAACTATCAAAAACTTTAATGCTATTTGCCAAAATTGATTTAGATTTCTTCTCATATTGTGGCAAACGAATGAGAAGTTTAACCAAAGTAGCATGACATTCAAGACCACTTTGAACAAGCTCATTACAACAATTGGATGTGATATTTTTATACTAAATAGGGTCCTAATGATTTCTAGACCATAAGATTGTAAAATGTTATTAGTACAATTATCTACATAATTTTTAGTTTTCTGTGATAATCCCTTAAGAAATAACCCATCAGGAATAGCGATACTCGTGTGGTAAAGATGACGGTGAGGCCTGAGCGGTTGGACACGGGGTTAGGGGTTATCATGGCAACAAGCCCGGCCCAGCATGAGGGCCCCACTAATAATAACCAACATTGCCACCATGGTGTAGAAGCCACAAAACCTTGCCATATTTTTTGGACTATGTTATTTAGGTGATGAAGAGTAATGTTCATAATAATGGGTTGTTATTTTCTTATTTATTTTGAGTTTCTTTATTAATCAATTACATTTTGCATTAATTAATCAAATGTAACTACATTGTACGTTGAGAGAGAGTTTCTTTAATTATATGTATCAACTTCACTAAGACGTAAAAATTTATGCATGTTTTGATATACAGTATTGTGTACAATGTGACTAGCTATATAATGAACCCTTGTAAATTAAATATCTATAGAATTTTTTTCAAAATATAAATTATAAATGTATAACGAATACACTTTATCATAGAACAAATTATAGTTTGATATTAATAAATTTTAGATTCATATCTCACTAAAACAATTTATTGATGTTTTCTATCCCAAAAACATGGGCTAAATCATTAGGCCCAATCACAACATAACAAGCATGAATAACATCTTACTTTATTTTAGTAGAAAGTGTTAGAGAAAGAATAATTATTTTTTTATTTTATATTCAACATTAATTACTTATTTTTCAAGACTTAAACTATTCATCAATTGGTATGACGTATCTAGAGGGGTTCACGTGACCATGAGTTCTCCTCCCTAGATCATGTATATACTGGTGTTATATTTTTTTAAAAATATTCAAATGAAGATGTGTGATCTCATACTCGAAATATCATATATATATATATATATATATATATATATATATATATATATATATATATATATATATATATATATATATATATATGATTAGCTACACCTCTAGGTAGAAGATTTGAGATTTAAATTTTATATCCATCTTATTTTCTCTCTTTCTTAAATCGTATAACACTCTAATTGGTTATTGATAGTACTTATGGCGTTTTTTTATACTATAATCTTTCAAAATTTCAAATTCCGTCACATTGAAACTTTCTAAAATTTTCAGCACTATAATATATATTTTTATATAATTAAATTAATGGGTATATTAAAACTAAACTATTAGTATTTGATTATATATAATACAGTTTGTAATGATCACTAATAGCGTTTTATGAGTAGAATTTTTGTTTCTCTTACGTATTATTGATATTACAACATTGCCGCTGCTCTTTATACATAAATATCGTTCGGTGATAGCGTTTTATGAGTAAAATTATATTTTTCTTACAAATTGTTGATATTACGACATTAGCACTACTGTTTAGACATAAATAGCGTTTGTTGATAGCGTTTTATGAGTAAAATTTTGTTTTTCCTACAAATTAATGAAATTACAATATTAACACTACTCTTTATACACAAATCGCATTTTAATTTTATTTTTCTTACAAATTATTGATATTACGATATTGCCGCTACTTTCTGTACATGAATCACGTTAAGTTATGAGTAGAATTATGTTTTTCTTATAAATTGTTGATATTACTATATTACTCTTACATTTTTATTTTATTTGTCAAATATTGCGAATATATATATACACACACTTATTATTTTAATCATATCAAGAAAAATCATTATTATTTTTCTATTTTACACTCAACATTAATGACTTATTCCTAAGTTATTTTTCAAGACGTAATATTATTCGTCAATTAATAAAAACATTATATGAATTATATTCTCATATCAATTTTATTTCTTGCAAAACATGTAAAAAATCGTGGTAATCACTTAACATTTTAAATTAATTAGCATAATGTAAATGATTGTACGTTGAAGGAAAATAAAGTTGTGATATTTCTTTTTTACAGTGTTAGTGGACCGAGTATATATATATAACACTAAACTGTTTAGATGTACCGATAATATTTCGACACTCATATTATAGCATATTTAAAATGAACTCATGTACGTGCAATATATTATACGTAATTCATATTAGGCTCTTCGATTTTCTAATTTGAAAATACTTTTACGCATATTTATAAATGTAAGTTACATTAATAAGCTAGCTATACTTTAAAATATATTATTTTCTTTATGCATCAAGTTTACTAAACCTTGAGAATTCATGCATGTTCACTAAGATGTCGCTTCGATGAATGAAACGTAACAAATAAAAGTGAATCATAGATATTTTAAAACTGAAGGATTATTAAAAAATTCTTCATCCAATGGTGTGCCTTGCATCGATAATTTTTATTATGTGCTTGACAAAAGAAAATATTTAAATATGTTTAGTTAATTACGTATTATTGATATTACGACATTGCCACTGCTCTTTATACATAAATCGCGTTCGTTGATAGCATTTTATAAGTAAAATTATATTTTTCTTACAATTTTTTGATATTACGACATTGCCACTACTCTTTACACATAAATCGCCTTTGTTCCTACAAATTGTTGAAATTACTATATTGCCACTACTCTTTATACACAAATCGCATTTTAATTTTATTTTTCTTACAAATTGTTGATATTACGATATTGCCACTACTTTCTGTATATGAATCGCGTTCAGTTATGAGTAGAACTATGTTTTTCTTATAAATTGTTGATATTACTATATTACTCTTACGTTTTATTTTATTTGTCAAATATTTCGAATATATATATACACACACTTATTACTTTAATCATATCAAGAAAAATCATTATTATTTTTCTATTTTACACTCAACATTAATGACTTATTCCTAAGTTATTTTTCAAGACGTAATATTATTCATCAATTAATAAAAACATTATATGAATTATATTCTCATATCAATTTTATTTCTTGCAAAACGTGTAAAAATTAACTGCTGGGTAATCACTTTGCATTTTAAATTAATTAGCATAATGTAAATGATTGTACGTTGAAGGAAAATAAAGTTGTGATATTTCTTTTTTACAGTGTTAGTGGACCGAGTATATATATATAACACTAAACTGTTTAGATGTACCGATAATATTTCGACACTCATATTATGGCATATTTAAAATGAACTCATGTACGTGCAATATATTATACGTAATTCATATTAGGCTCTTCGATTTTCTAATTTGAAAATACTTTTACGCATATTTATAAATGTAAGTTACATTAATAAGCTAGCTATACTTTAAAATATATTATTTTCTTTATGCATCAAGTTTACTAAACCTTGAGAATTCATGCATGTTCACTAACATGTCGCTTCGATTAATGAAACGTAACAAATAAAAGTGAATCATAGATATTTTCAAACTGAAGGATTATTAAAAAATTCTTCATCCAATGGTGTGCCTTGCATCGATAATTTTTATTATGTGCTTGACAAAAGATAATATTTAAATATGTTTAGTTAATTACGTATTATTGATATTACGACATTGCCACTGCTCTTTATACATAAATCGCGTTCGTTGATAGCATTTTATAAGTAAAATTATATTTTTCTTACAATTTTTTGATATTACGACATTGCCACTACTCTTTACACATAAATCGCCTTTGTTCCTACAAATTGTTGAAATTACTATATTGCCACTACTCTTTATACACAAATCGCATTTTAATTTTATTTTTCTTACAAATTGTTGATATTACGATATTGCCACTACTTTCTGTATATGAATCGCGTTCAGTTATGAGTAGAACTATGTTTTTCTTATAAATTGTTGATATTACTATATTACTTTTACGTTTTATTTTATTTTTCAAATATTTCGAATATATATATACACACACTTATTACTTTAATCATATCAAGAAAAATCATTATTATTTTTCTATTTTACACTCAACATTAATGACTTATTCCTAAGTTATTTTTCAAGACGTAATATTATTCGTCAATTAATAAAAACATTATATGAATTATATTCTCATATCAATTTTATTTCTTGCAAAACGTGTAAAAATTAACTGCGGGGTAATCACTTAGCATTTTAAATTAATTAGCATAATGTAAATGATTGTACGTTGAAGGAAAATAAAGTTGTGATATTTCTTTTTTACAGTGTTAGTGGACCGATTATATATATAACACTAAACTGTTTAGATGTACCGATAATATTTCGACACTCATATTATGGCATATTTAAAATGAACTCATGTACGTGCAATATATTATACGTAATTCATATTAGGCTCTTCGATTTTCTAATTTGAAAATACTTTTACGCATATTTATAAATGTAAGTTACATTAATAAGCTAGCTATACTTTAAAATATATTATTTTCTTTATGCATCAAGTTTACTAAACCTTGAGAATTCATGCATGTTCACTAACATGTCGCTTCGATGAATGAAACGTAACAAATAAAAGTGAATCATAGATATTTTAAAACTGAAGGATTATTAAAAAATTCATCATCCAATGGTGTGCCTTGCATCGATAATTTTTATTATGTGCTTGACAAAAGAAAATATTTAAATATGTTTAGTGAATTACGTATTATTGATATTACGATAATGCCACTGCTCTTTATACATAAATCGCGTTCGTTGACAGCATTTTATAAGTAAAATTATGTTTTTCTTACAATTTTTTGATATTACGACATTGCCACTACTCTTTACACATAAATCACGTTTGTTCCAACAAATTGTTGAAATTACTATATTGCCACTACTCTTTATACACAAATCGCATTTTAATTTTATTTTTCTTATAAATTGTTGATATTACTATATTACTCTTACGTTTTATTTGTCAAATATTTCGAATATATATATACGCACACTTATTACTTCAATTATATCAAGAAATATCATTATTATTATTTTCTATTTTACACTCAACATTAATGACTTATTCCTAAGTTATTTTTCAAGACGTAATATTATTCGTCAATTACTAAAAACATTATATGAATTATATTCTCATATCAATTTTATTTCTTGCAAAACGTGTAAAAATTAACTGCGGGGTAATCACTTAGCATTTTAAATTAATTAGCATAATGTAAATGATTGTACGTTGAAGGAATATAAAGTTGTGATATTTCTTTTTTACAGTGTTAGTGGACCGAGTATATATATAATACTAAATTGTTTAGATGTACCGATAATATTTGACACTCATATTATGGCATATTTTAAATGAACTCATGTACGTGCAATATATTATACGTAATTCATATTAGGCTCTTCGATTTTCTAATTTGAAAATACTTTTACGCATATTTACAAATGTAAGTTACATTAATAAGCTAGCTATACTTTAAAATATATTATTTTCTTTATGCATCAAGTTTACTAAACCTTGAGAATTCATGCATGTTCACTAAGATGTCGCTTCGATGAATGAAACGTAACAAATAAAAGTGAATCATAGATATTTTCAAACTGAAGGATTATTAAAAAATTCTTCATCCAATGGTGTGCCTTGCATCGATAATTTTTATTATGTGCTTGACAAAAGAAATATTTAAATATGTTTAGTTAATTACGTATTATTGATATTACGACGTTGCCACTGCTCTTTATGCATAAATCGCGTTCGTTGACAGCGTTTTATGAGTAAAATTATGTTTTTCTTACAATTTGTTGATATTACGACATTGCCACTACTCTTTACGCATAAATCGCGTTTGTCGATAGCGTTTTATGAGTAAAATTTTGTTTTTTCCTACAAATTGTTGAAATTACTAGATTGCCACTACTCTTTATACATAAATCGCGTTTTAAGTTTATTTTTCTTACAAATTGTTGATATTACGATATTGCCACTACTTTCTGTACATGAATCGCGTTCAGTTATGATTAGAACCATGTTTTTCTTATAAATTGTTGATATTACTATATTACTCTTACGTTTTATTTGTCAAATATTTCGAATATATATATACGCACACTTATTACTTTAATTATATCAAGAAATATCATTATTATTATTTTCTATTTTACACTCAACATTAATGACTTATTCCTAAGTTATTTTTCAAGACGTAATATTATTCGTCAATTACTAAAAACATTATATGAATTATATTCTCATATCAATTTTATTTCTTGCAAAACGTGTTAAAATTAACTGCGGGATAATCACTTTGCATTTTAAATTAATTAGCATAATGTAAATGATTGTACGTTGAAGGAAAATAAAGTTGTGATATTTCTTTTTTACAGTGTTAGTGGACCGATTATATATATAACACTAAACTGTTTAGATGTACCGATAATATTTCGACACTCATATTATGACATATTTTAAATGAACTCATGTAGGTGTAATATATTATACGTAATTCATATTAGGCTCTTCGATTTTCTAATTTGAAAATACTTTTACGCATATTTACAAATGTAAGTTACATTAATAAGCTAGCTATACTTTAAAATATATTATTTTCTTTATGCATCAAGTTTACTAAACCTTGAGAATTCATGCATGTTCACTAAGATGTCGCTTCGATGAATGAAACGTAACAAATAAAAGTGAATCATAGATATTTTAAAACTGAAGGATTATTAAAAAATTCATCATCCAATGGTGTGCCTTGCATCGATAATTTTTATTATGTGCTTGACAAAAGAAAATATTTAAATATGTTTAGTGAATTACGTATTATTGATATTACGATAATGCCACTGCTCTTTATACATAAATCGCGTTCGTTGACAGCATTTTATAAGTAAAATTATGTTTTTCTTACAATTTTTTGATATTACGACATTGCCACTACTCTTTACACATAAATCACGTTTGTTCCTACAAATTGTTGAAATTACTATATTGCCACTACTCTTTATACACAAATCGCATTTTAATTTTATTTTTCTTATAAATTGTTGATATTACTATATTACTCTTACGTTTTATTTGTCAAATATTTCGAATATATATATACGCACACTTATTACTTCAATTATATCAAGAAATATCATTATTATTTTTTCTATTTTACACTCAACATTAATGACTTATTCCTAAGTTATTTTTCAAGACGTAATATTATTCGTCAATTACTAAAAACATTATATGAATTATATTCTCATATAATTTTATTTCTTGCAAAACGTGTAAAAATTAACTGCGGGGTAATCACTTAGCATTTTAAATTAATTAGCATAATGTAAATGATTGTACGTTGAAGGAAATAAAGTTGTGATATTTCTTTTTTGCAGTGTTAGTGGACCGATTATATATATAACACTAAATTGTTTAGATATACCGATAATATTTCGACACTCATATTATGGCATATTTTAAATGAACTCATGTACGTGCAATATATTATACGTAATTCATATTAGGCTCTTCGATTTTCTAATTTGAAAATACTTTTACGCATATTTACAAATGTAAGTTACATTAATAAGCTAGCTATAGTTTAAAATATATTATTTTCTTTATGCATCAAGTTTACTAAACCTTGAGAATTCATGCATGTTCACTAAGATGTCGCTTCGATGAATGAAACGTAACAAATAAAAGTGAATCATAGATATTTTCAAAACTGAAGGATTATTAAAAAATTCTTCATCCAATGGTGTGCCTTGCATCGATAATTTTTATTATGTGCTTGACAAAAGAAAATATTTAAATATGTTTAGTTAATTACGTATTATTGATATTACGACATTGCCACTGCTCTTTATACATAAATCGCGTTCGTTGACAGTGTTTTATGAGTAAAATTATGTTTTTCTTACAATTTGTTGATATTACGACATTGCCACTACTCTTTACGCATAAATCGCGTTTGTCGATAGCGTTTTATGAGTAAAATTTTGTTTTTTCCTACAAATTGTTGAAATTACTATATTGCCACTACTCTTTATACATAAATCGCGTTTTAAGTTTATTTTTCTTACAAATTGTTGATATTACGATATTGCCACTACTTTCTGTACATGAATCGCGTTCAGTTATGATAGAACCATGTTTTTCTTATAAATTGTTGATATTACTATATTACTCTTACGTTTTATTTGTCAAATATTTCGAATATATATATACGCACACTTATTACTTTAATCATATCAAGAAATATCATTATTATTTTTTTCTATTTTACACTCAACATTAATGACTTATTCCTAAGTTATTTTTCAAGACGTAATATTATTCGTCAATTACTAAAAACATTATATGAAATATATTCTCATATCAATTTTATTTCTTGCAAAACGTGTAAAATTAACTGCCGGATAATCACTTAGCATTTTAAATTAATTAGCATAATGTAAATGATTGTACGTTGAAGGAAAATAAAGTTGTGATATTTCTTTTTTACAGTGTTAGTGGACCGATTATATATATAACACTAAACTGTTTAGATGTACCGATAATATTTCGACACTCATATTATGACATATTTTAAATGAACTCATGTATGTGCAATATATTATACGTAATTCATATTAGGCTTTTCGATTTTCTAATTTGAAAATACTTTTACGCATATTTACAAATGTAAGTTACATTAATAAGCTAGCTATACTTTAAAATATATTATTTTCTTTATGCATCAAGTTTACTAAACCTTGAGAATTCATGCATGTTCACTAAGATGTCGCTTCGATGAATGAAACGTAACAAATAAAAGTGAATCATAGATATTTTAAAACTGAAGGATTATTAAAAAATTCATCATCCAATGGTGTGCCTTGCATCGATAATTTTTATTATGTGCTTGACAAAAGAAAATATTTAAATATGTTTAGTGAATTACGTATTATTGATATTACGATAATGCCACTGCTCTTTATACATAAATCGCGTTCGTTGACAGCATTTTATAAGTAAAATTATGTTTTTCTTACAATTTTTGATATTACGACATTGCCACTACTCTTTACACATAAATCACGTTTGTTCCTACAAATTGTTGAAATTACTATATTGCCACTACTCTTTATACACAAATCGCATTTTAATTTTATTTTTCTTATAAATTGTTGATATTACTATATTACTCTTACGTTTTATTTGTCAAATATTTCGAATATATATATACGCACACTTATTACTTCAATTATATCAAGAAATATCATTATTATTATTTTCTATTTTACACTCAACATTAATGACTTATTCCTAAGTTATTTTTCAAGACGTAATATTATTCGTCAATTACTAAAAACATTATATGAATTATATTCTCATATAAATTTTATTTCTTGCAAAACGTGTAAAAATTAACTGCGGGGTAATCACTTAGCATTTTAAATTAATTAGCATAATGTAAATGATTGTACGTTGAAGGAATATAAAGTTGTGATATTTCTTTTTTACAGTGTTAGTGGACCGAGTATATATATAACACTAAATTGTTTAGATGTACCGATAATATTTTGACACTCATATTATGGCATATTTTAAATGAACTCATGTACGTGCAATATATTATACGTAATTCATATTAGGTTCTTCGATTTTCTAATTTGAAAATACTTTTACGCATATTTACAAATGTAAGTTACATTAATAAGCTAGCTATACTTTAAAATATATTATTTTCTTTATGCATCAAGTTTACTAAACCTTGAGAATTCATGCATGTTCACTAAGATGTCGCTTCGATGAATGAAACGTAACAAATAAAAGTGAATCATAGATATTTTCAAACTGAAGGATTATTAAAAAATTCTTCATCCAATGGTGTGCCTTGCATCGATAATTTTTATTATGTGCTTGACAAAAGAAAATATTTAAATATGTTTAGTTAATTACGTATTATTGATATTACGACGTTGCCACTGCTCTTTATGCATAAATCGCGTTCGTTGACAGCGTTTTATGAGTAAAATTATGTTTTTCTTACAATTTGTTGATATTACGACATTGCCACTACTCTTTACGCATAAATCGCGTTTGTCGATAGCGTTTTATGAGTAAAATTTTGTTTTTTCCTACAAATTGTTGAAATTACTAGATTGCCACTACTCTTTATACATAAATCGCGTTTTAAGTTTATTTTTCTTACAAATTGTTGATATTACGATATTGCCACTACTTTCTGTACATGAATCGCGTTCAGTTATGATTAGAACCATGTTTTTCTTATAAATTGTTGATATTACTATATTACTCTTACGTTTTATTTGTCAAATATTTCGAATATATATATACGCACACTTATTACTTTAATCATATCAAGAAATATCATTATTATTATTTTCTATTTTACACTCAACATTAATGACTTATTCCTAAGTTATTTTTCAAGACGTAATATTATTCGTCAATTACTAAAAACATTATATGAATTATATTCTCATATCAATTTTATTTCTTGCAAAACGTGTAAAATTAACTGCGGGATAATCACTTTGCATTTTAAATTAATTAGCATAATGTAAATGATTGTACGTTGAAGGAAAATAAAGTTGTGATATTTCTTTTTTACAGTGTTAGTGGACCGATTATATATATAACACTAAACTGTTTAGATGTACCGATAATATTTCGACACTCATATTATGACATATTTTAAATGAACTCATGTAGGTGTAATATATTATACGTAATTCATATTAGGCTCTTCGATTTTCTAATTTGAAAATACTTTTACGCATATTTACAAATGTAAGTTACATTAATAAGCTAGCTATACTTTAAAATATATTATTTTCTTTATGCATCAAGTTTACTAAACCTTGAGAATTCATGCATGTTCACTAAGATGTCGCTTCGATGAATGAAACGTAACAAATAAAAGTGAATCATAGATATTTTAAAACTGAAGGATTATTAAAAAATTCATCATCCAATGGTGTGCCTTGCATCGATAATTTTTATTATGTGCTTGACAAAAGAAAATATTTAAATATGTTTAGTGAATTACGTATTATTGATATTACGATAATGCCACTGCTCTTTATACATAAATCGCGTTCGTTGACAGCATTTTATAAGTAAAATTATGTTTTTCTTACAATTTTTTGATATTACGACATTGCCACTACTCTTTACACATAAATCACGTTTGTTCCTACAAATTGTTGAAATTACTATATTGCCACTACTCTTTATACACAAATCGCATTTTAATTTTATTTTTCTTATAAATTGTTGATATTACTATATTACTCTTACGTTTTATTTGTCAAATATTTCGAATATATATATACGCACACTTATTACTTCAATTATATCAAGAAATATCATTATTATTATTTTCTATTTTACACTCAACATTAATGACTTATTCCTAAGTTATTTTTCAAGACGTAATATTATTCGTCAATTACTAAAAACATTATATGAATTATATTCTCATATAAATTTTATTTCTTGCAAAACGTGTAAAAATTAACTGCGGGGTAATCACTTAGCATTTTAAATTAATTAGCATAATGTAAATGATTGTACGTTGAAGGAAATAAAGTTGTGATATTTCTTTTTTACAGTGTTAGTGGACCGAGTATATATATAACACTAAACTGTTTAGATGTACCGATAATATTTCGACACTCATATTATGGCATATTTTAAATGAACTCATGTACGTGCAATATATTATACGTAATTCATATTAGGTCTTCGATTTTCTAATTTGAAAATACTTTTACGCATATTTACAAATGTAAGTTACATTAATAAGCTAGCTATACTTTAAAATATATTATTTTCTTTATGCATCAAGTTTACTAAACCTTGAGAATTCATGCATGTTCACTAAGATGTCGCTTCGATGAATGAAACGTAACAAATAAAAGTGAATCATAGATATTTTAAAACTGAAGGATTATTAAAAAATTCTTCATCCAATGGTGTGCCTTGCATCGATAATTTTTATTATGTGCTTGACAAAAGAAAATATTTAAATATGTTTAGTTAATTACGTATTATTGATATTACGACGTTGCCACTGCTCTTTATGCATAAATCGCGTTCGTTGACAGCGTTTTATGAGTAAAATTATGTTTTTCTTACAATTTGTTGATATTACGACATTGCCACTACTCTTTACGCATAAATCGCGTTTGTCGATAGCGTTTTATGAGTAAAATTTTGTTTTTTCCTACAAATTGTTGAAATTACTAGATTGCCACTACTCTTTATACATAAATCGCGTTTTAAGTTTATTTTTCTTACAAATTGTTGATATTACGATATTGCCACTACTTTCTGTACATGAATCGCGTTCAGTTATGAGTAGAACTATGTTTTTCTTATAAATTGTTGATATTACTATATTACTCTTACGTTTTATTTGTCAAATATTTCGAATATATATATACGCACACTTATTACTTTAATCATATCAAGAAATATCAATATTATTTTTTTCTATTTTACCTCAACATTAATGACTTATTCCTAAGTTATTTTTCAAGACGTAATATTATTCGTCAATTACTAAAAACATTATATGAATTATATTCTCATATCAATTTTATTTCTTGCAAAACGTGAAAAATTAACTGCCGGATAATCACTTAGCATTTTAAATTAATTAGCATAATGTAAATGATTGTACGTTGAAGGAAAATAAAGTTGTGATATTTCTTTTTTACAGTGTTAGTGGACCGATTATATATATAACACTAAACTGTTTAGATGTACCGATAATATTTCGACACTCATATTATGGCATATTTTAAATGAACTCATGTACGTGTAATATATTATACGTAATTCATATTAGGCTCTTCGATTTTCTAATTTGAAAATACTTTTACGCATATTTACAAATGTAAGTTACATTAATAAGCTAGCTATACTTTAAAATATATTATTTTCTTTATGCATCAAGTTTACTAAACCTTGAGAATTCATGCATGTTCACTAAGATGTCGCTTCGATGAATGAAACGTAACAAATAAAAGTGAATCATAGATATTTTAAAACTGAAGGATTATTAAAAAATTCTTCATCCAATGGTGTGCCTTGCATCGATAATTTTTATTATGTGCTTGACAAAAGAAAATATTTAAATATGTTTAGTTAATTACGTATTATTGATATTACGATTGCCACTGCTCTTTATACATAAATCGCGTTCGTTGACAGCATTTTATAGTAAAATTATGTTTTTCTTACAATTTTTTGATATTACGACATTGCCACTACTCTTTACACATAAATCACGTTTGTTCCTACAAATTGTTGAAATTACTATATTGCCACTACTCTTTATACACAAATCGCATTTTAATTTTATTTTTCTTATAAATTGTTGATATTACTATATTACTCTTACGTTTTATTTGTCAAATATTTCGAATATATATATACGCACACTTATTACTTTAATTATATCAAGAAATATCATTATATTTTTTTCTATTTTACACTCAACATTAATGACTTATTCCTAAGTTATTTTTCAAGACGTAATATTATTCGTCAATTACTAAAAACATTATATGAATTATATTCTCATATCAATTTTATTTCTTGCAAAACGTGTAAAAATTAACTGCGGGGTAATCACTTAGCATTTTAAATTAATTAGCATAATGTAAATGATTGTACGTTGAAGGAAAATAAAGTTGTGATATTTCTTTTTTACAGTGTTAGTGGACCGAGTATATATATAACACTAAACTGTTTAGATGTACCGATAATATTTCGACACTCATATTATGGCATATTTTAAATGAACTCATGTACGTGCAATATATTATACGTAATTCATATTAGGCTCTTCGATTTTCTAATTTGAAAATACTTTTACGCATATTTACAAATGTAAGTTACATTAATAAGCTAGCTATACTTTAAAATATATTATTTTCTTTATGCATCAAGTTTACTAAACCTTGAGAATTCATGCATGTTCACTAAGATGTCGCTTCGATGAATGAAACGTAACAAATAAAAGTGAATCATAGATATTTTAAAACTGAAGGATTATTAAAAAATTCTTCATCCAATGGTGTGCCTTGCATCGATAATTTTTATTATGTGCTTGACAAAAGAAAATATTTAAATATGTTTAGTTAATTACGTATTATTGATATTACGACGTTGCCACTGCTCTTTATACATAAATCGCGTTCGTTGACAGCGTTTTATGAGTAAAATTATGTTTTTCTTACAATTTGTTGATATTACGACATTGCCACTACTCTTTACGTATAAATCGCGTTTGTCGATAGCGTTTTATGAGGAAAATTTTGTTTTTCCTACAAATTGTTGAAATAATAGATTGCCACTACTCTTTATACATAAATCGCGTTTTAAGTTTATTTTTCTTACAAATTGTTGATATTACGATATTGCCACTACTTTCTGTACATGAATCGCGTTCAGTTATGAGTAGAACTATGTTTTTCTTATAAATTGTTGATATTACTATATTACTCTTACGTTTTATTTGTCAAATATTTCGAATATATATATACGCACACTTATTACTTTAATCATATCAAGAAATATCATTATTATTATTTTCTATTTTACACTCAACATTAATGACTTATTCCTAAGTTATTTTTCAAGACGTAATATTATTCGTCAATTACTAAAAACATTATATGAATTATATTCTCATATCAATTTTATTTCTTGCAAAACGTGTAAAATTAACTGCGGGTAATCACTTAGCATTTTAAAATAATTAGCATAATGTAAATGATTGTACGTTGAAGGAAAATAAAGTTGTGATATTTCTTTTTTACAGTGTTAGTGGACCGATTATATATATAACACTAAACTGTTTAGATGTACCGATAATATTTCGACACTCATATTATGGCATATTTTAAATGAACTCATGTACGTGCAATATATTATACGTAATTCATATTAGGCTCTTCGATTTTCTAATTTGAAAATACTTTTACGCATATTTACAAATGTAAGTTACATTAATAAGCTAGCTATACTTTAAAATATATTATTTTCTTTATGCATCAAGTTTACTAAACCTTGAGAATTCATGCATGTTCACTAAGATGTCGCTTCGATGAATGAAACGTAACAAATAAAAGTGAATCATAGATATTTTAAAACTGAAGGATTATTAAAAAATTCTTCATCCAATGGTGTGCCTTGCATCGATAATTTTTATTATGTGCTTGACAAAAGAAAATATTTAAATATGTTTAGTTAATTACGTATTATTGATATTACGACGTTGCCACTGCTCTTTATACATAAATCGCGTTCGTTGACAGCGTTTTATGAGTAAAATTATGTTTTTCTTACAATTTGTTGATATTACGACATTGCCACTACTCTTTACGCATAAATCGCGTTTGTCGATAGCGTTTTATGAGTAAAATTTTGTTTTTCCTACAAATTGTATAAATTACTATATAGCCACTACTCTTTATACGTAAATCGCGTTTTAATTTTATTTTTCTTACAAATTGTTGATATTACGATATTGCCACTACTTTCTGTACATGAATCGCGTTCAGTTATGAGTAGAACTATGTTTTTCTTATAAATTGTTGATATTACTATATTACTCTTACGTTTTATTTGTCAAATATTTCGAATATATATATACGCACACTTATTACTTTAATCATATCAAGAAATATCATTATTATTTTTTTCTATTTTACACTCAACATTAATGACTTATTCCTAAGTTATTTTTCAAGACGTAATATTATTCGTCAATTAATAAAAACATTATATGAATTATATTCTCATATCAATTTTATTTCTTGCAAAACGTGTAAAAATTAACTGCGGGGTAATCACTTAGCATTTTAAATTAATTAGCATAATGTAAATGATTGTACGTTGAAGGAAAATAAAGTTGTGATATTTCTTTTTTACAGTGTTAGTGGACCGATTATATATATAACACTAAACTGTTTAGATGTACCGATAATATTTCGACACTCATATTATGGCATATTTTAAATGAACTCATGTACGTGCAATATATTATACGTAATTCATATTAGGCTCTTCGATTTTCTAATTTGAAAATACTTTTACGCATATTTACAAATGTAAGTTACATTAATAAGCTAGCTATACTTTAAAATATATTATTTTCTTTATGCATCAAGTTTACTAAACCTTGAGAATTCATGCATGTTCACTAAGATGTCGCTTCGATGAATGAAACGTAACAAATAAAAGTGAATCATAGATATTTTAAAACTGAAGGATTATTAAAAAATTCTTCATCCAATGGTGTGCCTTGCATCGATAATTTTTATTATGTGCTTGACAAAAGAAAATATTTAAATATGTTTAGTTAATTACGTATTATTGATATTACGACGTTGCCACTGCTCTTTATACATAAATCGCGTTCGTTGACAGCTTTTATGAGTAAAATTATGTTTTTCTTACAATTTGTTGATATTACGACATTGCCACTACTCTTTATACATAAATCGCGTTTGTTTTTACAAATTGTTGATATTACTATATTGCCACTACTCTTTATACATGAATCGCGTTTTATTTATTTTTCTTATAAATTGTTGATATTACTATATTACTCTTACGTTTTATTTGTCAAATATTTCGAATATATATATACGCACACTTATTACTTTAATCATATCAAGAAAATCATTATTATTTTTCTATTTTACACTCAACATTAATGACTTATTCCTAAGTTATTTTTCAAGACGTAATATTATTCGTCAATTACTAAAAACATTATATGAATTATATTCTCATATCAATTTTATTTCTTGCAAAACGTGTAAAAATTAACTGCGGGGTAATCACTTAGCATTTTAAATTAATTAGCATAATGTAAATGATTGTACGTTGAAGGAAAATAAAGTTGTGATATTTCTTTTTTACAGTGTTAGTGGACCGATATATATATAACACTAAACTGTTTAGATGTACCGATAATATTTCGACACTCATATTATGGCATATTTTAAATGAACTCATGTACGTGCAATATATTATACGTAATTCATATTAGGCTCTTCGATTTTCTAATTTGAAAATACTTTTACGCATATTTACAAATGTAAGTTACATTAATAAGCTAGCTATACTTTAAAATATATTATTTTCTTTATGCATCAAGTTTACTAAACCTTGAGAATTCATGCATGTTCACTAAGATGTCGCTTCGATGAATGAAACGTAACAAATAAAAGTGAATCATAGATATTTTAAAACTGAAGGATTATTAAAAAATTCTTCATCCAATGGTGTGCCTTGCATCGATAATTTTTATTATGTGCTTGACAAAAGAAAATATTTAAATATGTTTAGTTAATTACGTATTATTGATATTACGACGTTGCCACTGCTCTTTAAACATAAATCGCGTTCGTTGACAGCCTTTTATGAGTAAAATTATGTTTTTCTTACAATTTGTTGATATTACGACATTGCCACTACTCTTTACGCATAAATCGCGTTTGTCGATAGCGTTTTATGAGTAAAATTTTGTTTTTTCCTACAAATTGTTGAAATTACTATATTGCCACTACTCTTTATACATAAATCGCGTTTTAAGTTTATTTTTCTTACAAATTGTTGATATTACGATATTGCCACTACTTTCTGTACATGAATCGCGTTCAGTTATGAGTAGAACTATGTTTTTCTTATAAATTGTTGATATTACTATATTACTCTTACATTTTATTTGTCAAATATTTCGAATATATATATACGCACACTTATTACTTTAATCATATCAAGAAAAATCATTATTATTTTTCTATTTTACACTCAACATTAATGACTTATTCCTAAGTTATTTTTCAAGACGTAATATTATTCGTCAATTACTAAAAACATTATATGAATTATATTCTCATATCAATTTTATTTCTTGCAAAACGTGTAAAAATTAACTGCGGGGTAATCACTTAGCATTTTAAATTAATTAGCATAATGTAAATGATTGTACGTTGAAGGAAAATAAAGTTGTGATATTTCTTTTTTACAGTGTTAGTGGACCGATTATATATATAACACTAAACTGTTTAGATGTACCGATAATATTTCGACACTCATATTATGGCATATTTTAAATGAACTCATGTACGTGCAATATATTATACGTAATTCATATTAGGCTCTTCGATTTTCTAATTTGAAAATACTTTTACGCATATTTACAAATGTAAGTTACATTAATAAGCTAGCTATACTTTAAAATATATTATTTTCTTTATGCATCAAGTTTACTAAACCTTGAGAATTCATGCATGTTCACTAAGATGTCGCTTCGATGAATGAAACGTAACAAATAAAAGTGAATCATAGATATTTTAAAACTGAAGGATTATTAAAAAATTCTTCATCCAATGGTGTGCCTTGCATCGATAATTTTTATTATGTGCTTGACAAAAGAAAATATTTAAATATGTTTAGTTAATTACGTATTATTGATATTACGACATTGCCACTGCTCTTTACATAAATCGCGTTCGTTGACAGCCTTTTATGAGTAAAATTATGTTTTTCTTACAATTTGTTGATATTACGACATTGCCACTACTCTTTTACGCATAAATCGCGTTTGTTCATGAGTAAATTTGTTAAATTACTATATTGCCACTACTCTTTATACAAAAAATCGCATTTTAATTTTATTTTTCTTACAAATTGTTGATATTAATATTTACTCTTACGTTTTATTTGTCAAATATTTCGAATATATATATACGCACACTTATTACTTCAATTATATCAAGAAATATCATTATTATTTTTTCTATTTTACACTCAACATTAATGACTTATTCCTAAGTTATTTTTCAAGACGTAATATTATTCGTCAATTAAAAAAACATTATATGAATTATATTCTCATATCAATTTTATTTCTTGCAAAACGTGTAAAAATTAACTGCGGGGTAATCACTTAGCATTTTAAATTAATTAGCATAATGTAAATGATTGTACGTTGAAGGAAAATAAAGTTGTGATATTTCTTTTTTACAGTGTTAGTGGACCGATATATATATAACACTAAACTGTTTAGATGTACCGATAATATTTCGACACTCATATTATGGCATATTTTAAATGAACTCATGTACGTGCAATATATTATACGTAATTCATATTAGGCTCTTCGATTTTCTAATTTGAAAATACTTTTACGCATATTTACAAATGTAAGTTAC